>CM067328.1:82247500-87047500 GCA_034376525.1 Nicotiana benthamiana
ACGATGACGGGAGCAATGTTAACGGCGATATTTGGCGTTTAGCCTGCTAACCACCTTTTTAGTGGATGGTAAACGGAATCTTTTTCTTGGACGTACGGCGGGTCTGGTGGGTCCCTCCTATAAACCAAAAAACAACAGTTTCTCGCCGCTTCCTCGTTTTATGTGTAATTCTAATTCTTAAATTATATAATTAGTACATGTATTAGCAAAAACAAAAGTTAATATATGAGATAAATGTTTAACTAATGTGTTCGGTAATCGGTAGTGCAGAAAATGTGGAAGAAACAATTTATAAAAGTCGGAGAAAAAGAAGGATGTCATCACAAAAGAATTAGCCGTAAACTTAAATGATTTAACGGAAAAGAGTCAGATATGCCTCTGAATTATATGTTTTGGATAAGTAATGCCCTACATTCCTTTCATTAAAATTTTTTGCTCATAAATGCTATTTGAGTTAAAGGAGGGACACTTGTCATCGTCATATTGGTCCATTCTAAATATTTCGTAATTAATTAAAAAGACACATTATTTATACCCAAAAAATAATTTTCGAAAGCAATTCTTCTAAACCTCTTTTTTTATTAAAAACTGAAGAAAAAATGTATTAACTTTGCAGTTTTTACAAAAAATAAATTTTTTACTAAAACAATATTTTTGTAAAAAAAAATATCTAAACGCACACAAAAAAGGATTGAAACTCTTATAAAATTAAGAGAGCTTCTCTCTCATGCTCTCGACGTAAGTTAGACAAAACCTGCGCCGGTGAGGAAATGGCAGGAGCGAGAGACAGAGGTGGTGGCCATGGATGAGGAGGAGGTCGACCACAGAAGATGCAGACCAACAATGTTGAGCTGAAAGAAAAAAATGATGAAGCACCAAAGGAAGATAATGAACTTGAGGTACAAATATTACATGCAAACAGTGGATCTAAAGCTTGGAGCCAAATTGATGAAGCAGAAGGTTCGCAAACGAGATCTGAGGTGGCTATGAAGGATCGAGAACTAGAAAAAGAAGAAACCAAAAAGCAAGAGAACAGTGAACAAAAAGGTAGCAATGGAACAGTAGTGAAGGAGATGAGCAAGGAAGAAAATAAGGAGGAGAGCAGACCAGCATGGACAAATCTATTTTCAAGGAATAGAGCAACGAAAAAATGGTATGAAATTAACTTACATACCGCCTGTAGTGATAGATAGGGAAATTAGAGTTCGATTAGAGGAGGAAATAGATAGAGAAATAGAAAAGTGGAAAGGAGGCTAACTTAAATGAACTACTATGGAAAGAGGAATACTATACATGGAGTAATAAGCAACGACTGGAGGATAGGATTCAAAGCAGGATTGATAGAGTATTTGGGAACTTTGAGTGGATGATAAAATGTAACAGTAGAATATGAATTACCAGGAATCTCTGATCATGAACCAATGTAGCTGAGGATAGGAGTGGAACAGGAAATCATCAGAAGTCTATTCAGGTTTTTTGATGTCTGGGTGGAACATACAGAATTCCCACAGATAGTAGAAGAAGCTTGGCAACAGGTCAAGACACATGGATAATGAAAGGTATATGGAGAAAACTAAAGAGACTAAGAACTAAATTGAAAACTCTGAACAACAGAGAATTCAGAAATACTGAGCAAAAGATGAAAGAAGAAAGAGAAGAAATCCAAAATGTACAGAAACAAATGCAGCAGAAGTTTGATGATGAGCTACAAGCAAGAGAAAAGGATGCATTGCAAAGATTGGAGAAATGGTCAATGATAGAATAAAGCATCATGAAACAAAAATCCAGAGAGAAATGGATTACGCTAGGAGATGCAAACACTAAGTACTTTTCAGCAGTAATGAAAGAAAGAAGACACATGAAGCAAATAAAAGATCCAATAGGAGTGGATGGCACTAGGAAAACTAATCAACAGGAAATCCAGGAAGAGTTAGTGAAGTTTTACAAAGGACTTATGGGTACAGCTGCTGACAAACTCGCAGCAGTTGATAGAATAGTGATGAAGAGGGTTCTGAGCTGAATAAAGAGCAGAGGCAAATGCTAAACTCTGAAATAACTAAGCAAGAAGTCTATGAAGTACTAAAAGGAATTGGTGATAACAAGGCCCCAGGGATAGATAGGTATAATGCAGTATTCTATAAGAAAGCTTGGCCTAGCATTGGGGAGGAGGTGACAAGGGCAGTACAGGAGTTCTTTCAGAGAGGGAAAAGGTATAAAGAGATAAATTATACAGCCATAAAACTGATACCAAAGGTGGATAACCCAGCAACAATCAAGGAGTATAGGCCAATAGCATACTGCACAGTGCTATATAAGTGATATCCAGGATATTGGCAGCTAGGATGCAGAAGATATTAGGAGGTCTTATATGTGAAGCACAAGCTGGATTTGTACCAGGGGGAAGAATAGGAGACAACATCATCATGGCACATGAATTAGTGAAAGGGTATACAAGGAAGCATAGCTCAGCTAGATGCATTATCAAAATTGACTTGCAAAAAGTATATGACTTAGTGGAATGGAGTTACCCGGAGCAAATTATGAGGTTAATTCCCAGAAAGATACATAGGATGGGTGATGGAGTGTGTTAGAACAGTAAGCTACTCAATCATAGTCAATGGGGAACCAACAAGACCTTTTGAAGCCAAGAAAGGATTGAGACAAGGGGATCCAATGTCCCCCTTCTTATTTGTAATAGCAATGGAGTACCTGAGCAGATCACCGAAGGAAATGGCACAAAACAAACAGTACAAACATCACCCTGGATGTGCTAGATTATCACTAACTCATTTATATTTTGCAGATGATATTTTAATCTTTTCCAAAGGAGGAGCAGAATCTGTTAAAGTAGTAATGAAGTACTTCAACCAATTTTCAACAGCCTCAGGATTACAAGCAAACAAAGGGAAACACTCAATCTATTTTGAGGAGTGAGACAGCAAGAACAAGAAAAGATAATGCAGAAATCAGAATTTACAAGGGGAGAATTCCATTTAAATACCTGGGAGTACCACTTTCAACTAAGAAGCTGACAATGATACAATGGAAGCCAATTTTAGATAAGATAGTGGCAAAGATTACCTCATGGACAGCAAGAAAATTTTCATATGCAGGTAGGAGCCAACTGATAAATAATGTATTATTTTGAGTGCAATCATACTGGGCTCAGGTGTTCATCTTACCAGCAAAAGTAGTCAAGGCAGTGGAAAACTTTTGCAGAAGCTATCTATGGACAGGGTACAATGTCATCACAAAAAAAAGCATTGATCAGTTGGGATAGAGTATGCAGGCCAAAGAGCAGTGGAGGATGGAACATCACAAATATGAAGCTGTGGAACAAAGCGGCCATTGCAAAACTCTATTGGAATTCTGCTCAGAAACAAGACAGGATATGGATAAACTGGATACATGCTTACTATATAAAAGGGAAGCAAATGGAACAAGTGAAGATACCACAACAAACAAGTTGGATGGTAAGGAAAATACTTGAAGCAAGGCAAGTTATAGAAGAAAATAGTGTACACATAACCAAAGCAAAAGGAATCATAAAGCATATTTACCTGCAACTGTTGGAAGATCAAGCCAGAGTAAGATGAAAGTGTCTGATGTTTAGCAATGATGCAAGGCCAAAGGCAAAATTCACTTTATGGCTACAAATGCAAAACAGACTACTCATAGTAGATAGGTTGAAAAAGTGGAGTATACAAGGAGAAGATCAGTGTAGCTTATGTCAGGAAAAAGTGGAAACAAGATATCATATATATGTGGAATGTAGGTATGCAAGGGAGGTATTAAAGAAAATACTACAATGGCCGCAGAAGCAAAACCTTGTAGGTACCAGCTGGGCACAACATGCGCAAGCAGTAACTAACAGAGCAAGACGGAGAACAAGGAAAGCACAACTATTCAGAATGCTATATACAGAATGGGTACATAATATTTGGATAGAGAGGAACCAGAGAATCTATGAGAAAAAAGAATAAGAATTGGGAGAAGATAGCAAAGGAGACTGTGTATGTATGTTGTGCACGAGCTCCTCTTAGTATAACAGATTTAATACAGGGATATAGATTTTAAATAGCTAGTTAGAAAGAGTTGGGAATAATGTAGATTGGATAGTTATGATGTGATAGCTAAGTATGGATCATGTAAGTATTACTGGTGATTAATACAAAAGCTAATTACCAAAAACAAAAATCTAAAAAGCAATCAATTTGTAAAAACTAAAAAAAAAAGGTAGATGTTTTTGCTAAAATTTCTAGCTTTTTCCAATTTTAAAAAAAGACCCATTTTTTATTCTAACTTTTTTTTTTCAATTTTTTTCCAGTTTAGCAAAAAAACTAGTCACATCAAAGCAAATTTCTCAGTTTTTGCTAAATCTAGTTTTTCCCTTTTTACAATGATATTATATGTGTATTATTGTATTATAATAGAGAGTTTAAGTTGGATACGCATTATGAAATTTTTACAATATCACATCATATTTTTCTAGCTTTTTTTTTTTCAATTGTTTTCCAGTTTAGCAAAAAATTTAGAAAAAAATCTAAAATAAAAAATGGGTCTTTTGTAAAAACTTAAAAAATCTTGAAATTTTAGCAAAAAACATCTATTTTTTTCCTCAGTTATTGCAAAAATATTGGTTTTTAGATTTTATTTTTGTTTTTACAAAAACTATTGTTTTAGTAAAAAAAATCTATTTTTTTGTAAAAACTGGAAAAAAAACATTTTTTTGTTCAGTTTTTAGTAAAAAAAGGTTTTAGAAGAATTGTTTCCGAAAATTATTTTTTGGGTATGAATAATGGGTCTTTGTAATTAATTACAAAATATTAAGAATTGACCAACAGGACAATGACATATGTCCATCCGTTAACTCAAATGACATTTGTGAGCCAAAAACATTAATGGAATGACATATTTGGTTCAATAGCTGGATGAATGGCATTATTGATCCAAAAAGAATAGTTCAGGGGCATATCTGACTCTTCTCCGATGATTTAAAAACATATTTTTAGCTCAAAATAAAAGTTAGGATAGATCATAGGCCTTACAGTTTTGCTACCCAAACAAACTTTAAGCTATTGAAAGGATCCTTCTTTTTATACTCCCTCTTATCCCAATTTTGAGAGTCAAACTTATAAATTTTGATTGTAAATTCAGATATAAAATCTGTAAACTTTTTAAGACAAAATCTATATATTTGAAAATTAAGTAGAAAATATTATAAGTTTTAACATTTTAAAATACTTAAAAGGCATATTAAAAAATTATAGTCAAAGAAAAACTTGTGTGAATCTTGAAATTCGAATTCTCAATTGGGACGGAAGAAGTAGTAACTTAGTTCTAACTTCATAATCTAATACATTTTGCTTGAACTTTCTCACTTACTTTTTAGCGTGGTTGATAAAAAAAAATATTTTCAAAAATTAATTTACTAATGTTGATAATGGCATCAACAAATTGGATAAATACAACAATAACAACAACAACGGTAATAACAATAACATACTAAGTAATATTTCACACTATAAGGTTTGGAGAAGATAGTGTGTACGTAGATCTTACCATATATACCTTGTAAATAATGAAAATTAGGAATAACGCTAATATTTTTAGCAAGTAATATTGAGTGAGAATTGAAATCATAAAGGAGAATGATTTCTCCCAAAGTAACTTCATTTTTCTTCCTTAAAATAACTTTTGCGAAAAAATAGTTACATGAAAATATCTTCGGCATATCAAACACTGAAACACATAATAAAAGGGAGAGAAAAGTGACGAGACCACTTCGATTCGAGTTCTGAACTGTCAATTAATGTATTTCCTTTAGACAATTGACTATGATATTTTATGTGTGTTTCCTTCTGTTTTTTTTTTTTTCCTTTTTAACTTTCACCTCAACTTCTGGAAAATTAATTACGACATAACTAGAATCAGTAACTCATATTTTTAAATATGCATAAAGTTCAAGGGAAATTTTCTCCGAGTTTTTTTGTTGTTGAAGAATTCACGTTTCATCTTTTCTTTTTTAAAGCTTACTTTGCTATAAGTGTTTGGGATATATATTATTAACCATGAGTTTGGTTTAGATATAGTATTTATTATGAAACAGTTGTTTATTCAGTTTTAATAAATTTTAAATAGATCATATATTAGTCTGTGTCCTTTGCTTATATAATAGATGATTTAGTGTATAGAGTTTAGCTTATACACGGAAGATTAAACCATCGGTTCTAATAAGTATAAAGTTTGAGTTCACAATCTAATGATGAAATTGGACAAACCATCAGGAATGATTGTAGCACAAGATTAAATATAATTTATCTTGTTATGGGAATGGTTTAATTCCAACTTCTTGTGCTAGTACATTTTATATGTATTGAACGGACCAGGTAGAGATAAATATTTTATACTGACTTAATAAAATAAACTCTCTAGCCATTAAATGTACTTATACTCTTAATTTTGATATAATTATTATTAGTTGTGTATATTATTATTGTATTGATTTATTAAAAGGAGAGATTCTTTCTTGGGTTAATATGCCTGGTAAATTGGATAATAACAATGTACATTGGCGAAGTAATAGTTAGTTGTTGGAATCCATGTCTCGGTTTAAAGATTGATGATACACCTTTATGAAAGCTTATAAGTTTTCATGTGTAAACTCGGCCGGTGGATTTTGTATCCGACACATGAAATAAGTTAAGCGAAAGTCTAAAGGAAATAATTAATAAATTAAATCGTCAGTAATTTAATTTATTTTATTAGTATTTTAGTCTTAACATGTGGAGTTAAATAAGATTTAATGGATGAATTTCGAAATTGGATAAGGAGTGCAATTATGAATTTTTAGCGGAATAATTCGTAACTAATTATGGTAGATATTAATTTCGAAAATTAAAAATTAATTCTATAATTGGAGCCTTGTTAATTAAATTATGTGGTACCTATTGTGCCTAACTTATAGGAAATAAAGGAATCCTTTTTCTTGTGGAAGAGAAGACCCAACAGGTTTTGGAAAAGGGTTTTAACCCTTAAAACTTGTGCTATAAATAAATAAGGTTTTCCACCTAGAAGAAAAAGTACATGGTGGCTGAAATTTTCAGCTAAGTTTTCCTAGAATTTTCGCCCATACGAAATTGCTATTTCCGGGTATTATTTGGCTAACACAGTAGAAGACCGTGGAACGTTCGAGGATCACGATTGTGCGGGCGATGGAGATTCCATTGAGAAGTTATGGAACTGAAGGCTCATGTGGTAGAAGAGATATGTTCACGCTTCAAGAGGTAACCCGTGAAATCTCGTTTATGCTATTGTCTAGATTACATGTGATTTTGATACTGGATTGCTTCCGCTGCTTAGTATAATGGGATTTTTACATATACATACCATATAGCAAACCTTATTACCACCCATGTTTAAGGTTTGTGTTTATTACATTTAAACATACCAACTTTCAATTTATGTACCATAATTCTATTTAAATCTTTAATTATCAACTTATTAAATGTAGGCATGATTTGTGGAACCGTGTATCTTCTCAGATTTTATTCTTACACGCTTCTTCTCTCTCTGTCAAACAAAATCCACGATTTTCTCCCTTGTTTTAATTACCCTCCCCCCACGTTTTTTATCAAAACCTATTTCTCTCTCTCTGCTTGAAGAACATCCGCCATTATCGAAACTTCCACACTTTCAGTTCAAGAATGTCTTCTCAATCCACCATAGTTTCAGTCCCTAAAATTGTATCCAAGTCAGAAACCCTTTCCCCCCACGTTTTTTATCAAAACTGATTTCTCTCTCTCTGGTTGAAGTTCATCCGCCATTATCGAAACTTTCACACTTTCAGTTCGAGAAATTTTTCTCAATCCACCACAGTTTCAGTCCCTAAAATTGTATCCAAGTCAGAAATGGTGAAAATAGCTAATACTCCGAAAAAACAAAAATTACCCGATATTCCATCTTTTGATTTGGGTGTTTTAACACCTAAATCACCACCAAAACACCAACAATCTGTCCATGCAAGTGGAAAAATAGAGTTCCTGCATCTCCAAGACAAATCCGTGCTGAAATGCGAAGCAAGAACTTGCACGATATTGATGCTACCGGTGTAGAAACAGAAGTCGACAAACAACGTAAGCGAAAGGGGAAAAACTTGATGGTAGATGATGATGATTTTGTAGAATATTCACCCAAACTTCAAACTCCGAAAAAACAAAAGGTGTCTCCTTCCCCCTCAAAACAAAAAAAGAAGAAACCCTCTAAAAAATCTACAAAATTGGTTCCACAAAATTTTTCATTGAAGGTAAACATTTTTATTTCTCCTCACTGTTTTATAGTTTAATTTTTTTTACCAAAAAATAGTATGCAAGTGTTTTTTTGGTGTTTAAGTTTTTTTTTTGCAAAAGGTACTGTATTATTGAAGCTAGGTTTGTTTATACAAATTGTAGTTAAAATGTAGTCATTTTGTAGTTAATTGTAGTCAGTTTGTAGTTAATCGGCAAAATGTAGTTAAAATGTAGTCATTTTGTAGTTAATTATAGTCAGTTTGTAGTTAATCGGCAAAATGTACTGTTGACTCAATTTTGTAGATTATTTGTCGCATTTTTGTTGTGTTATTTGGAACTGTGATAAAAAGACAGTGTTTACATGTAGTTACATTGTAGTTGATTTGAAGTCTGCAAAGTAAATTGTAGCTATGCTTTTTATATTGCAACTTGTATAGCAGATACATTTAACTTCATGCTCAATAAATTTATAGTTACAGTGTACTTGATTTGTAGTCTGCAATTTTCTAGCGTTATTTGGAACTGTGATAAAAAGACATTATATAAATGTATTTACAGTGTTGTTGATTTGTAGTCTGCAAGGTAAATTGTACCTATGCTTATTGTAAAATAACTTGTAGTTAGAATGTAGTTTAATGTAGTCTGTCACAATGTAGTTGATCTGTGATCTGCAATTTTATATTGTTATTTGTAACTATGATTAAAAGACAGGGTATATATGTAGTTACAGTGTAGTTGATTTGTAGTTTGTAAAGTAAATTGTAGTTATGCTTTTTATAAAATAACTTGTAGGTAGAATGTAGTTTAAATGTAGTCTGTTGATTAAAATTGTAGTTATGATATGTTACATTATATCTTATAATGCTGAAATCTATCGTCATTCTAACCACAATTAATATACTTTTTTTGCAGAATGGACCTTACTGTGCTCAACAAAATGTTGATTATGGTGTGATCCGTTCCACAGCTTGTGTGATCCTACAATACCTAGCCAGATAAAGGCTTTACTATCCCCAAACCAATTACGTGTTTTCAAGAAAACGTGTTTTGGTTATTTATTAGATCTGCCCCCAATCTGTATGCAGAACCAGTCCATTCATCTTCTAGTGAAGTATGAGTTATCAAAGTCTACTGACAACTACTTTTCTATTCTTTTAGATGGTCAAAAATTGATTTTTTCTTTGAGAGATTTTTGTTTGATTACTGATTTTAATTGTGTCAATAGTTTCTCAGACTATGGTTACAATTCGAACTATGTTAGCCATTTAATGACTAAATATTTCCCTAACAAAGCTCGGGTTGAGAAATAGCTTTTGAAAAATGTAGTGACTAAGAAATCATGGACAAATTATTTGGATGTTGTACAGTTGTGTATCCTTTATATGTTGGAATTCTTTGTTTGTCCTTCTGATAAGGACAATGTTACTTTGATAGACAAGTTTGCGTTCTTTCTTATCGAGAGTGGTAATTTTGAGTCGCACCCATGGGGTACAAAATCCTTCAAGCATGTTGTTGAATCTGTCAGACATTGTCTCAATCCCAACGTCTATTCTTATCTTATACGTGGATGCTCATTAGCCTTACAAGTGTGGCTATACGAGTGTTGCTCTTCTGTCAGCACCGAGCTTGCTACACGGTGTTCTGACTCGATTCCTCGTATTTTAAGATGGTCATCTACAAAGGGACAGATTTGGTTAACTTTCCTTGAAGACAAGATCATCAAGCCTGAGTGGCTCAAGGTTTTTTTTTCAACCTTTGTATAATTCTTCAATTACTGTTATAGCAACTACATTACATCTACAATTTTCTTTTCAATTGAATTAACTGTCATTTCCATCATTCAGTTCTCAAACATGGTTGAATCTGGGGAAGAGATTGGAGTTCTTAATCTCCCAGAAAAGATTAAATGAAGATGAAGAGGTTGGTCAACCATCAAAAGTCCCAACTGCTGCTTCTCCGACAGTTGAACCTGAAGAGGCTAATTCTCCAAATGATATGAAATCTGTCAGTAGCCAGATCAGGAAGTTGGAAAAGAAGCTTGAGCAGGTATTGTGAGAAAATACAGTTGTGTAGTCATTATTTTGTACCACTTGAATTCATTCCTGCTACTTTGTAGTTTCTTTTTATTTAAGTGTAACTAATAGAATATTCTTACCAACTAATAGACATAATTAATTTTTAGGTTGATGGAAAGTTAGATCAGTTAAAGAAGGATGATTTTGATGAACTCTCAAGCCTTCGAGAGTTCATAGATGGATCTTTGAAAAGTGTAATGAATGTTGTCAACAGGAGGAATGAATTGGATGAGTCAAAGGTAAGAATTTACATATAATTTATGCTAACACTATATACTAGTTATGACAAAAAAGCATTCTCAAACATTCCTCAAAAAATGTAGTTTGCTGCTAGTTCAACAAAATATAACGAACAAAATCAAGCAGACAAAAACAATCATTTTCAGTTCAATGTTGGTGCTCAACTTCGTGCAAGCACTAGTAAAACAGGTATCTACATAGTTCCTACATACATATATACAAACTTCAAGAATTGCTAATAAATAATTAACTTTCTTTTTCAGCTCCCACTTCTCCTCAACATATTGAACCACAAATTGACTTGTATGCTGACTTCCAACAAGCAGCTGAGGTAGCAAAAGAAGATATTGTTTAATAATGTAGTTTTTAATAGAAAATAGTTGATTATACGCTGGTATAATGCTTTTAAGTATTGCATTTTTTTGTAGACGATGTTGAAGACAACATTCCACAGTCACCAATTCATGGAGTAACTGTGACTGAAGTTGTCCATGAATGTCTTGAAAAAAACAGGAGACTGGAGTTATGCGTGAAGGAATTGAAAAGAAAGGTGTGACTTTGGATGATTTTGAACTTCCGAAAAACCTATCACAGATGGTCATGTATGGTGAGCCCATACAAGTTGATTCAACCCCCGTTCATCAAGGAAGAACAAGGTTACCCAGAAAATATGCCGATCACCATTCACTCCACTCTATAGTACTGAAGGCAGCACCTCGGTTGGACCAAAATTTTTTTACCTAAAGCATCCATTCACAAGTATCATTGGTGAAGATGTTAATCCTGAATTAATAGATAGGTTCACAACCTGGTTGTACCATGGAACTGACAAAGCATCTAGGAGGTATGGTGCTTAAATGTACACTGTCTGTATGTACTTGTTTTCTATATCTTTCAACCTTTTTAGAATTTAAAGTTGTAAATGTTTTTGAATTTTTTTTAATTTGTTTAATTCTATTATTATTACAGGAGGAAAGACTTCTATTCAAAGAAGGATAACCATCTCAATCCTTGGTTGGACTTGGGTTGTGAAAAAATTGATAAGAAGGACTGGTTCTACACTCTTGCTCACCCCGGACAAGTAATCAATAGTACAGTAAGTATATAGTTTATAATTGCAGTTTTGTCTTTATCTATTATGTTTAAATGTAGTTATATTGTACACTTAAATTGTAGATATAGTTCTAGTTTTCTATATCTTTCATGCTAAATTCAATCATATTACATTTTGTGATGCACTTGGGCTCACTGTTATATATCTGTAGTTATGGCGTTGTTATAGTCAAGCAAGCTGATTTGTCTAATTGTAGTTATTTTGTAGATGTTATTTGTCTACACTACAACTTATTGTAAGTTGTACTTTTACTTTTTCAGCACATTGATGTTATAATGTATTATCTTAGAAAAAGGGGAAATATGGCCCAAACATCAAAAGTAGGTTTACAACAACCAATTGCTTGTTCAAGACAAAAATTGAATGAATCTACGAGAAGTTCACTACTGCTCCAATGGATCAAAGGAATTCTGTTGTTAAAGCCGAGGATGATATTGGAGAATATATTATGGGCTATAGAATTCTTGCTAATGTAGCATGGGATCTTGTGGACTATGTGCTAATGCCTGTTAACCTTGTAGAGAACTTTCATTGGTTGTTGCTAGTGTTTGACATAAAGGACCGGCAACTTTATGTTTATGATTCGTTGGTGAGGGCAAAGCGTAAGCAAACTGTTCAAACCTTGGTTGACAAATTTTCAATCATTATTCCTCTTTATTTGTCATGCACTGGTTTCTATGGTAAACGCAAAGACATTGACTTCAAGACTACAAAGTCATACATAGAGAAACCAGTTACAGACCCTCTCGAAACCATTTCTATATGTTTAATTATTTTTTTTTATCGTTTGGTATATGATAAAAAATTCTCATATTCTGCATGGATTGTGGTGTATTTATGGCTGCTTTTGCGGAGTATATTAGAAATGGTGATTTGTCTATCCCAAAGGAAGATCTTACTGATATTGACAAACACCGTAGATGCTATGGAGCTCTATTGTGGGACTACGCCACAAAGAAACTAACAGATGGTTCAATCAGTGAGAGTGAGGTTACTGGCAGACTTGCAAGGAGGAAGGGTGCACCGGTAAAGAATGAGAGGACTAAAGTTCAACGAAAGAAGAAGTAGACTATACTGTTCATATTTGGTAGTTGAATTGGAAACAATGTAATCATTAAGTCATTTTGGTTGTAATCAACAATTTTTCTTGAATACATTATACTCGAGTATTCAAGCTATCTAATAGCATATTTGCCGTAACAGCTTTGTATAATACTCGAGTATTCCAGCTATCTAATATCTAATAGCATATACAATTTTTCTTGAATACATTAATGTTGGAGTTACTTTTATATAATACCTTCAGTTGCCATTTAATATTTTTATATAACTCTCAGTTCTTACACGGCAACAAGATGAAATGTATAATTGTCTCAGATAAATAAATTTTCCATCCCTCATCAACAATTTTATTGGAATAAATTATTTATCTACAATGACTATAATTTAACTACAATTGCATATAACTACAAAACTGCACTACATTTAACTACAATTGCATATAACTACAAAACTGCACTACATATAACTACAATTGCATATAACTACAAATTGGAACGACAATGCTACAAACTACTGTTGCAGTACATTTGCGCTGTATGAATGTTTCGTCCATTCGGCAGCTGTTGTGTTTTCGGCTAAAACTTCTTATCTTGCAGTTTTCAGCTACACATACAAGCCAGTAGATACTAAAAAATACATTATTCAGACATATTTATTAAACACTACAATTAACTACAACTGACTACAATTAAACTACAATTGCATATAACTACAAACTTGAACTACATATAACTAAAATTCCATATAACTACATTTGCATATAACTACATTGAAATACAGTTTAACTACAAAATTCCATGAGGTGATTCCGAGTACTACATTTAGAACACACTTACAGTACATTAAACCTACAAACTGCCAACAGTTTACATTATAAAGAATTGATGCTTGATGGAATACATAAAAATGTAAATAGTGCCAACACTCAAATATATGATTATACTTCTTTATTATCGTCAAAACGTAGAACAGTTACACAATAAATTCCGATAATTTGGGATCACTAACATGTATTTTGAATAACTATTCTAGCTACATTATATTCATTTCTTTTTCGGCGCATTCTTGCAAGTTCTTTTGTTATGCCCTTCACCTCCACAATTGCCACATGACACCTTGTACTTCTTTGAGTTTATTTCATCAAATGTTTTATATCTTTCCTTGTGAGGTCTACCTGTCTGCCTTTTATCTCCCGCCGGTGGCTTTACTACATCATCCAAAATATGTTGTGGAACATCCCATTTGGCTTCATCAGGAAGAGGATTAACCGACATTTCATAGGTAAGAAGAAGGCTCTTTGTTGTGAAATACGGAGAGCAATAGTTGTCAGGCCTTTCATTCCTATTTCTTAATGCTGCCAAAGCATGGGCACATGGAAGTTCATCAAGTTGGAATTGTCCACAGCTACATTTCTTGTTTTCTAAACATACAATGTACCGCTTCACACCATCTAACACAGTATGTATATGATCTGTTGAAGCCCTCACCTACAATTCAAGACCAAAAAGAAAATAATAATACATCAATCAGTTAACTATATTAGCAACAATCAGTTAACTACAAATCAGCTACAAATAAAATATATATAAACTATAACTATATTTACCCACAATTTGACGACATTTTAACTACAAACTGGAAACACTGCAGCAGCTACTACTATTTTTGTTTTTTCTCCTGCACCAAACAAGAATATATTACCTTTAGTTTCTGGGATAATGTATTGTTATCTTCCAATTCTTTGTTAAATTTGTGACTAAGTAATGTGAAAGTACCCTTTGCCTTCAATAACTTTTCTTTTGTCCAACGTTCTAGAATAGTCCTCATATACTCAAATAGATCAAATATTGGCAGCTCTCTTGCCTCTTTTGTTACAACGTTCAACGACTCTGCAATGTTTGACGTCATAGTAAAAGTTCTATTCACCGTTGCATGTACTCTTGACCATCTATGATAGCCAATATCATATAGGTAAGACGATACACGTGGGTCTACCTTTTCAATCTTCATCATCCTTTCATTGAATTCATCCAGAGTATATGACCATGCTGTAGCAAAGTACAATTCATGTAATTGTAGATTTGCCTTCTTAAATTTTGACCTTATATTTGTCCATATATGCCACATGCAAAAGTAGTGTGCCATGCCGGATAGACAACTGATGTTGCCTTCGATACACTCTCATGCCTATCTGAGACAACACACATTGAAGGTCTTTCACCATATGCCTCCTTGAATTGTTCAAAGAACCACTTCCAAGACGCGTCATTTTCAGAATCAACAACAGCATATGCCAAGGGCAAAATAGAATCTACAATTTGTAGTCATAAAATAAGATTAACTATTAAATACAAATTTATATAGAGAATTTAGGCAATTTAACTACATTGATTTATATAAATACTACCTAACTACAATATAACTACAATTTACCTACATTGTTAAAACTGTCTACAAAATAACTACAAAATTATTGCATCTAGTACCTGCTGCATCCATGGTGCTTGCTGTCAGCATAATACCCCTATACGCTGATTTTAAGAATGTCCCATCAACCACTACTACCGGCCTACAATGTTGCCAACCATTTATTAATGTACAAAGAGCAACAAATGCATACAAGAAGCAATCATCTGCTGCCTTCTCCAATTTAACAACAGAACCGGGATAATTCTTCTCAAGAATATAAAAATATTTTGGTAATCTGTTGTACGAGTCACACGGATTCCCTCTCAAAAACTGTAATGCTTTTTCCTTTGCTCTCCATGCTTGCATGTAGGTTAGGTTCACTCCATGTTCGGATAACATGTCAGTTTGTATGTCCTTTAGCGTGTAAACAGTCTTAGGATCACAATACTTTGGAACGACAATGCTACCAACTACTGTTGCAGTACATTTGCGCTGTATGAATGTTTCGTCCATTCGGCAGCATGTGTGTTGTCGGCTAAAACTTCTTATCTTGAACAATGAAGAATCATGAATTGACGTTTCCTTGAAATGCCATTTGCAGTTCTCAGCTACACATACAAGCCAGTGGCTACAAAAAAAGCCAATTTTCAGATATATTTATTAAACACTACAATTAACTACAAAATGACTACAATTTAAATACAATTTGTATAAACAACCCTAGCTTCAATAATACAGTAATTTTTCAAATCCATAACTAACTACATACCTTCTATTACTTGATCTTTTCACTCTGAACTGGAGCTTGTGCATAACTGCATAATTCTTCATTGCAACAACTATTGTCTTCTTGTCCTTCTTCAATACATGTTTGCGTAGATTCAATTATTATTTCACTTTGATATTCCTCAATAGCTGGTGAGGATGGAAATTCTATTAACCTTAGTGATCCTGAAGAACCTGCAGACAATAGATTCACAAGTGTAGTAACTATGTAAGTAAATTTGAAAACAACATCGCTGTGTCGTTTCCAATACTATATCATCATTGTAGATAAATGTCGTTAAATTGTAGTTGATTTGAGAACACAAAAACTCTCAGCATTGTCGAATCAAACATACCTGTACTGATGCATTCATTAGTGATTGCCAATTCCATATTGAAATCTCTTACGCTAATACATAAGGGATACGAACCTAAGTTTTTATTCTCTTTTTTCGTTTCCATATATACACGAACACCCATATCATTCCTAATCTGCAATGGAGGACAATTATCATTCACAATATATTTTATTTCTACAATTTTATCAGATGTATCAATCGATAATTGTTCTGCAATTGTAGATTGAAGAATTCCGTAGCTTGCGTTATGATCTACCAAAATGGCATCAACTTCGAAATCTCGGAATCTGCCATAGTTATCCCAATAACAATTAGATTTCAGCATTATTGGGATTTTTGACATAATTTTGTGTAGTTGATAGAAAAACAAACGAAGAACAGATTCAGATTTCGCTCAGATTGTAGAATTTCGGTACTGATGTAGAAGAACTGTATTAAATTTTTTTGAAGAACTACAATTTAGTTGAGTATCACACTGTAGATTGTGATTTTCGGTATTGATGTAGAAGAATAACAGAATTTCGATACTGATGGCTAGTTATGAGAGATTCACGCCGAGTTATGAGAGATTCACGCTGGGTTTAATTGCGACAGAATCATATAATGATTTGGTAGCTTAAAATCTGGCGCTATTTTAGGCTACAAATTTAGCCAGATATGGTTTGGTACAGTTTTGGTAGCTTAAAATCTGGCGCTATTTTACAATAACACGTCTATTTGCTAATAGCCAATGTGTAAATCTATTATATGACTAGTATTTAATCATGGGGACCATGGGGAGTCACCCCACCACCATTGAATTAAAAAAAAATTATAAATAAATAATTTATAGAAAATAGAAAAACGTCCAAAACACAGTCCAAACGACCTCAAAACGCCGAAATATACCATGGCTCGCAGTGAGATTTTTTCAGCATATCGTTTGCGATGGACACACAAAATTTCAGCTCAATCGGAGTCCGACCAGTTCGTTGACCTCCGAAAATACCGGCTATTCGATCAAAATCAGATTTTGCGTTTTTTAGGGTTTACCCCAAAAATTCAGATAATCTAAATCAAATATCAATAAGAAAACAAATATCTCATGATTACAAGAATAATCCAAAAATTTTGCACATTCACATGCAGTTTTTCAGACATATATATATATATATATATATATACATATATATATATATATATATATATATATATTTATATATATATATATATATATATATATACAAATATTGTTTTCTTATTGATATTTGATTTAGATTATCATAATTTTTAGGGTAAATCCTAAAAAAATGCAAAATCTGTTTTTGATCGAATAGCCGGTATTTTCGGAGGTCAACGAACTGGTCGGACTCCGATTAAGCTGAAATTTTGTGTGTCCATCGGAAACAATATGCCGAAAAAATCTCACTGCTTTTGCAGTGAGCCATGGTATATTTCGGTGTTTTGAGGTCGTTTGGACTGTGTTTTGGACGTTTTTCTATTTTCTATAAATTATTTATTCATAATTTTTTTTAATTCAATGGTGGTGGGGGTGACTCCCTATGGTCCCCATGATTAAATACTAGTCATATAATAGGTTTACACATTGGCTATTAGCAAATAGACGTATTGTTGTATTAAATTCAATAATAAATGTGTAGGATTGTATTGACTAGGTCTTACAAGGTATAATTGATATTGTGTGATGATATAATTATTTTGTAAGAAAGTAAAATTCTCTATTTGATATCCTGGATGACTAATGATTGGAGCGTTTGGCATATTTGTGCATAGAAAAATTCTCAAATTTAAGTTTATTTTTTCATGCCCTACGTGATTACTAGTTTGGATTTTCGATGAAGAATTTTGTTCTCTTATTGGAGGTTCTAATTAAGAGAAATATGACGATATTTTGTATAAGTTTTATATTGTTGGTATGACTTTTAAGCTATGGTCTACTATAAAATAATTTTATGAGCTAAATATATATTCACTTGTAAATTGAGAATTTTATGAGTAATAAATAGTTACCACAGAAGTGGTTTGTTTATTTGAACTCATGAAAAATTCTTAGTAAATTTGTACAGGTGAAATTATATCTATTACTGGATTGAGAATTATGATTAATAAGTAGGATTCACAAAATGGTCTGTTTATTTGAGTCAATAAAATATGTTTAATATACCATGTGAAAATTATCCGTGAGAAATCTACATTAATGGTGGAGGTTCTTAACTAGAAAAAGAGTTTTATCTTTAGGTACTAGTGAAACTAACTCCACCCATAAGAAGAGATATTGAAGTTTTCACCGAACGGGAGAAAATATTATATCTCAAGTTCTTATGTGTTTAATAAAAGGATAATTTATTGCAAAAGGAGATATTATATATCCTAGAAATAGGAAGAACATAATATATGCCTTGAGCTCATATTGTAATTATAAGGAGAATGAAAATCAATATCATATTTATTTTAATTCATGAGACTACTTAAAACGGTTATTCTCCGAGTTTGGTTACAACCGGTGGTCATGAATTTGACGTACTTCGATTGACCTGAAACTTGGTGGGTTCATAAAAAAACGATCTAGTGAGAAAAATTCACTTTTATGCAGTGAATCATGTTATTTTTTGGCATTTTGAGGTTGTTTAGATGGGTTTTCAAGCAGTTTATTAAATTGAATTTGTTATAAATATGAAAAATTAATCTTTATATATATGCTATATTTGTGTTAAATCTGAAACATGTGATTTAACTTGATATGATATATATGAAGAATGCAAATCACATGTATTTAATCCTAACTACGCCAAAAATAATTTATTCGAATTTTGTCCAGTTTTGGCGATCATGAATTTCACGATCTCCAAATGACCCGAAATTTGGTAGGATCATCGGAAACGTAGAAGAACTCACCGCTACGCAATAAATCACATCATATTTTGATGATTCGGGATCGTTTAGATGAATTTTTTGGAGGTTTGACGGATTAAAATGTGATTTACATACGAAACGTCATTCTTTCGATCATTTTATTTATGTCTAATCTGAAACATGATAACACATGTTGATTTGACATGAATTGATATATGATAAAAAATACATGTCATATATTAAATTCTTACAAAATACTTAAAATGATAATTTTTCAAATTTGGTCGCAACTTTTGGAGATTGTGACTTTAACGATCTCCGATTGATATGAAATTTGGTAGATTTATCAGAAACATTTCAATGAATAATAATCACTGCTATGCAGTGTAAAATATTAATTTTAGTATTTTAAGACTGCTTTAATGGGGTATTGAGCATTTTTTTTGTAAAATTGTGGAACTTAATACTCAGAGAAAAGTTTGTGCTTGTGATAAAGTGGTGATAGGAATTAACTCCTATGGTATCCATTTTTTTTATTTATAGTGAGATTAAATTTATGCGTTGGCATTAGGTTTTCCTCTATATCAGATAAATTTATTATGAACTCACTGGATATAGTTGTTGATAACCTATGTTAGCTCTCCATCTGAGTTTAAGGGTTAAATCAATTTTGTAACTAAAACAAAATCATGATTAATGGTGATAGAATTATATTTCTATGGTCTTTCACTATTAATTTCAAGTGAGTAATAAATTTACGCGTTGACTTTAGATCTTCCTCCATATCGGATAAATTTATTATAAGCTCACTAGATGAAATACTAGTAATTGATATCGTGTACTTACTCTCCATCTGAGTATACATGTTGGATCAATGGAACTAGAGCTATTAAAAATGATGTTCACTTGACTTAAATTAACAGTATACTCTCCATCTGAGTTGGGTCTGTTTTAATTATTAGAGTGAATAATCTGGCATTGCATATGTATGTTACATGAGTAGTTCTTTTCTCATCGAAATTGCTATTCAAGATGCATGACATATATGTGTAGTGTGTTTAAAAATTTTATACAATTGACTGAAAATAATAGTATGCTCTCTATTTGAGTTGGTTCTATTTATTTTTGGATTGTATAATTCTTGCATTTTATAATATACTTTGCATGAATGATTCTTTTTCTATCAAAATTTATTATTCCAGATGTATGTATATATATAAATATTGAATGCAGTCTGAATTTTACTATTCAGTATTTTGACTTATTATGACCTATTTAATGTTTTTATCTCAACTCCACAATGATTTTATGCAACTGATCATATTACTTGTTAAAATTGTTTTTAGTGATAAGACATTAATTTTAAGGATGCACTATATGTACTTTTGTTAGAATGAATTTATTTCCGGTTTCTGGACAAAATAAGAGATGGATATTTGTTTTATTTTTCAAATAACTCTTGAGTTATTGAGCTTAATAAACACTTTATATCTTGTGGTACATGAATGCATGACCTTGTTATTGTATATTGATGTTTCTCCTGAACAGAACAATATTAGTCTACCTCATAAGAGAATATGTTCTCCAAAATTGAGTAAAACTTATCTGTGCACTTTTGTCTAAGTCATATTAATCTGGATATGATTTCAAGTTGGTCAAGGGTGGACCTTAAGGTTCATTGAAAGTAGAGGCACTACCAACTTGTGGATCCTTTTTGGAATGAAATTTAACTAAAAGATGTTTCCTTTTAAAAGTAAATAAAATTAGTGATAAGTTAGAATGAATCCTTTCTGATTTGTATGGTTAAATGAACATACTTGTAAGAGATACATTTTGAGTATTTTGTGACGTTCATAAATGATTACTCAATATATTAATATATTTATTTGATGCACTGTAAGTCTTAATGAATTAAGTAATTCAAGATTTTTAAGACTTTAAACGAGAAGCATTAAAGAAATATATTAAGTTACTACAATTTGATTGTAGTGGCGAGCACATCTGTAAAAAGTTCTTTTGTTACATATCAGAATAAGGGATAACATCTCGATTGACTACACTGTAAAACTCAATAATAGAGTGGTGTAGTAGAAAGAAGAAATAAGTCTGTTTTGGGTATGGATAGACTAATGACCTGTTATTCATATTTGCCTTACTTGTTTTTGGAATATTTCTTGGAAACTGCAAATTACATTCTGAATTTAGTTTCTTCTAAGTTAATACCTGAGAATTCTATAGAACTGTGGACTGAATGTGGTCTGTGGCATGTTCAGATATAGGATTGTCCCGCACATGTGCTGAAAGGGAAAGCAGATATGTAAGTTGGAACTAAGAATGGATAGGTGCATGTTTATCGAATATCCAAGAAAACGAATGGAGCTTTATTTTATTGTCCTAAAGAAAATAAGACAATTGTCAAAATAATTGCATTTTTCTAGATAAGGACTGATTAATAAAATATGTTCCTAGAAGTAAACTATTTTGATAGGAACTGGGCAAAGAAATAAGTAGATGTTCAAGAACATCAAAACCCACACGTCAGAATTGACGTTCCACTACATTTAAGTAGTGTGAGAACGTTAATAGACATGATATGCCTTTATCGAGTGCGAGTGATATTTGAACATTGAACATTATAGTAAGAAGTCACTAATATTTCAATGTCGTGAGGTAATGAAGGTAATATTAGTAGTACTTTGTCGTAGTGGGAGAAAGCTAAAGAAAATCATAGTTCGGTGTACATTCTTGGGATAGTTTCGGTAACAGGATCCCTGAAGAGTTTAATACCAAATTAGGTAGTTAGGACAAAGAGCTACATGACAAATATTGCATCAGATATAACTTGGCAAGATTCTTTAACAAAACCTTATTTGGTGAAGACTTTTAATAGCCATGTAAAAGAATGCCTGAGAAAGCTGTGGATGCATGGTCATGAGTCTAAGTGGGAGATTGTTTGGCAATATACTATTAACCATGCATTTGGATATAGTATATTCTAATAATTATCATGGTTAAAAGTATAAGTAGAAGATTGTTG
Source organism: Nicotiana benthamiana (assembly GCA_034376525.1). Taxonomy (NCBI): domain Eukaryota; kingdom Viridiplantae; phylum Streptophyta; class Magnoliopsida; order Solanales; family Solanaceae; genus Nicotiana; species Nicotiana benthamiana. The sequence goes on from CM067328.1 coordinate 82,269,703, forward strand.
GGATATATACTATTAACCATGAGTTTGGTTTAGATATAATATTTATTTTGAAATAACTGTTTATTCAGTTTTAGTAAAGTTTTAAATAGATAATATATTAGTATGTTTCCTTTGCTTATATAGTAGATGATTTAGTGAATATAGTTTAGCTTATACACGGAAGATTAAATCATCGGTTCTAATAAGTATAAAGTTTGAGTTCACACTCCAAAGATGGAATTGGACAAACCATCAGGAATGATTGTCGCACAAGATTAAATATAATTTATCTTGATTATGGGAATGGTTTAATTCCAACTTCTTGTGCTAGTACATTTTATATGTATTGAACGAATTAGGTAGAGATAAATATTTTATACTGACTTAATAAAATAACTCTCTAGCCATTAACTGTACTTATATTCTTAATCTTGATATAATTATTATTAGTTGTGTATATTATTATTATTTTGATTTATTAAAAGGCGAGATTTTTTCCGTTGGTCAATATGCCTGGTAAATTGGATAATAATAATGTACATTGGCGAAGTAATAGTTAGTTGATGGAATCCATGTCTCGGTTTAGAGATTGATGATACACCTTTATGATAGCTTATACGTTTTCATGTGTAAACCCGGCTGGTGAATTTTGTATCCGACACATGAAATAAGTTAAGCGAAAGTCTAAAGGAAATAATCAACAAATTAAATTGTCAGTAATTTAATTTATTTGATTAGTATATGAGTCTTAACATGGGGAGTTAAATAAGATTTAATGGATGAATTTCGAAATTGGATAAGGAGTGCAATTACTGATTTCTAATGGAATAATTCGTAATTAATTATGGCAGATATTAATTTAAAAAATTAGAAATTAATTTCATAATTAGAGCCTTGTTAATTAAATTCTACGATACTACTGTGCCTAAATAATAGGAAATAAAGGAATCCTTTTTCTGGTGGAAGAGAAAACCCAACAGGTTTTGAAAAAGGGTTTTAACCCTTAAAACTTGTGCTATAAATACATAAGGTTTTCCACCTTGAAGAAAAAGTACATGGTGGCTGAAATTTTCAGCCAAGTTTTCCTTGAATTTCGCCCACACGAAATTGCTATTTTCGGGTATTATTTGGGTAACACAGTAGAAGACCGTAGAACGTTCGAGGATTACGATTGTGCGGGTGATGGAGATTCCATTGAGAAGTTATGGAACTGAAGGCTCACGTGGTAGAAGAGATATGTTCACGCTTCAAAAAGTAACCCGTGAAATTTTATTTATGCTATTGTCTAAATTACATGTAATTTTGATAGTGAGATTGCTTTCGCTGCTAATTATAATCTATAAGTATGAACCTTCCTTTATTTTGACATGAACAACGATATATTAGTGATGTCACTTATTTGTACATGAAAAAGCTTGACGAGAACTTCTCTTTATATATTATTTCGTTGGTGTATCTCACTTCATACGTGATCATTCCTACTTCCACGAAAAGGGAGATGATATTGATATGTTATTACATCAGTATTAATTTACCTGTATAATTGAAGTAATCGCTTAAATATGATAGCTATAATGAAGTCACCAAAATATGCAAATAATTGCTGTTGTCACTAACTCAACTTTTCATGGTAAATATTTTCATTAAATGAATATATAAGATGTGCATGTTTTTTAGTGAAATGTAACGACCCGACCCGTCGTCTCAGGTATCTCCATCCCGTTTTCTCCTTTTTATACTTTTATACATTTTAATATATGTATTTGGAGAGTTTGAAGTAATTCGGATGGAGTTTATATAGAAATGAGACAATTAGTCTCTTTATGAGAAGGTTAGTTTGGAAAAATCAACTGAATATTGACTTATGAGTTAGAGGGCTCGAAATGGTTTTTCGATGATTCAACTAGTTTCGGATGGTTATTTGTGACTTAGGAGTGAAATCGGAACTGGATTTGGAGGTCCGGGGTAGAATTAGACTTGAATTAGCTAAGTTAGAATTTTGGCGAAGTCCGGTTGATACGTGAGATTTTGATCCGGGGGTCGGAATGGAATTCCGACAGTTGCAGTAGCTTCGTTAGATGATTTTGGATATGCATGCAAATTTTCAGATCATTCGGAGGTGTTTAGGTAGGATTTTGGATCAAATGTAAGTTTCGGAAGTTTTAATTTAGCTTGGGCTTGAATTCGTGGCAATTTGATGATTTTGATGTTTATGATAGTGTTTTTATGTTATGAGCAAGTTTGAATGAAGTAATAAGATGTATCTGTGCATTTGATTGGGGTACCGAGGGCCTTGGGGTGATGTCGGATGATGAAAACGAGAATTTTTGAAGTTGCAATAGGTCTGTTGCATGAGACTTCTGATATTTTTGCAAAAGCGGCTACTGCAAAAACGGCAAGAGACTGCAGAAGTGGTCGAGGAATGCCTGAGGGGACCACAGAAGCGGCAATTGGATCGCGGAAGCGGGGATCGCAAAAGCGGTCTAAGACCGCAGAAGCGGCCCAGTCGACTTAGAGCAAAACCTCGGAAGCAGTTTATTGGCCGCAGAAGCAACAACCGCAGAAGCGGTCAGGGTGTCGCAGAAGCGAAAATCGCAGAGAGTTAATGAAATGGTGTTTACAAATTTCATAAGTTAAGAAAACATGTTGACTTTGGGAAGAGGCGATTTTGGGCGATTTTTAGGAGAAAAGGAAGGAGCATCACCAGGTATGAACTATTTGTCTAGGGATACATTGTTTTGGTGTAAGAACATTGATTAAACACTGAAATTTAAGGTTTTAAAGGTTAAAAATGGAGGTTAGGGCTTGAAATCTTGGAAGGTGTAAAGCTGGAATTTGAGGGGTCAAATAGACTCCATTTTTGGTGAATTTTATATGTACGGACTCGTGGCGAGACGAGGAAACCAAAGATGTGATTTTTTGAATTTTTCGAAAAGTGGGCCGGGGGCTTGGGTTTTACCAACTTCGTAATTTTTAGCATTTTTCGAATTATTTCTATTGAGTTATGTTTATTTAGCCTATAATAACCTATTCCTTGTAGCTTTGACTAGATTCGACGCTCGTAGACGGAGATTCAAAGGAAAAAGGCATTGCGGACCAATCTACGGCCATTTAAAGGTAAGTAGTTTGTATAGATGATGGCCTGAGGGTTTGAAGCCCTGGCTTATCACATTGTGACATTATGTTAGGGAGTGACTCGCACCCCATGGCAGATGTGGGATGGTATATGATTGGTAATTCTGACTTGGTCCATCCCGAGAGCTGAATATAAATTATTGACGGCTGATGCGCATGTTGTATTATTTATAATTGGGCTTAATGCCATGTTCGGGGCCTTGTGCCGACATGTAGTACTCGACTAGGGTAAATATCTGTGTGATGACATGATTTGCATAATCATTGATCTCAGTCCTATGCTTAATCACTGTGTTAAATGCTAAGTCACCTTATTTCTAAAATTAATTAATTAAATTATATCCGCCTTAAAAATTGGAACTAAGATATTAGATTGAATCTTTTATGTGACTAATATGCAGATTGTGGACCGAATCTGGGTCGGGCTACACGCCGTAGCGATTTTCATATATTGATATTGAGGCCGAGAGCCTGTTTTATGCCGATACCTGGCTGATATTGCGCTTGGGCTGAAGGAGCCCCTCCGGAGTCTGTACATACCCCCAATGAGCGTTGTCGACGATAAATAAATATGGATGGCTCGTGATGCACGCCGTAACGTATTCATGTGCATTGCATTGCAGTTGTTTATCTAATACTTGATTGCTATTTTAATATTATTTTGCTGTTAATTCGTAGCTAGAGTATAGGACTGTAGTTTTAGCTTGGCTTTGTGGCATTTCATGGATTTCTTACTTTCAGACATTTTTCTATGCTTATTATTGACTGAGTCGGTAGTACTCACCCCCTACTCCATGCACCTTGTGTGCAGATTCAGGTACACCTGAGGCTTAGCTGACATTCGTAGTCTCCAGACATCTTCCAGAGTCGTTGAGGTAGTTGCTTGACGTTCGTAGAACCTGGCTGCTTTTCATATTCCAGTTTATTATTATTATTATATACTTTTTCAGATTTTTATATTCTCATCCAGATATTATTATCCAGTTTTGTTTAGAGGCTCTAGACTCGTGACCTCAGATCCTTTGGGTGTTTACCGGTTTTTCAAGATTATCCATATTACTCCATTTATATTTTTGGATTATTGTTATAAACTTACTATAATATTCTTATATTATCGGTTTATGGAGACTTAGTGTTAAATGGAAAGCGATTGATGGTCAGGCTTACCTAGCTTTAGGGTTGGGTGCCATCACCACCGGGTTTGGGTCGTGACATGGAAATTCAAAGTGCTTTTTCACAAGTAAAAATGTGACCAGTATCTTTACAACATAATATACTCCATCCGTCTCAAATTATATGTGTTTCTCTTTTAAACTCCCCTTAAGAAAATATTAACTAGAAGGAAATTTTGACTATTTTAACCTTATTTATATTTTAAGATATAATATCTCTTTATTGAATATTTACTCAATTTATGTGCTATTTCTATCGTCAAAATAATTATTATTATTAAGGGTAAAATGAACAAAAAAAATTAATTTTATCTTGAACTTTTAAAATAACAAATAATTTGAGAAAACTATTTTTAAAAATTACTTAGTTAAGTTAGTTACTGCCTACAATAAAGTGATAAACTTTCTTCTCATTTTTATTAATCTTTTCACATAATTAGGGGGGGAGGAGTGTATATGTGGACCTAATAGGTGATTCAAACTTGTGGAATTACGATTTCAATTATGACTTCTTTGTCACTGATCTGTCCCTTTGAAGATAACTACCTAACCCTTTGGGAGAGCTTTTTAATTGCATAATAATACAAATTTGTTGCTTAATAGGAAGGCATAAAATGACTTTCCTTGTCTATGATCGATTTACGCAAATGTCCATCTTTTAGGCTATTATTCAGATTTCGTTAATATTTTTAAAAGTTGTGCAAATTTAGTCCTAAAAAAATTATCCCTTCAATAAAGTTAGATCCTTTCTTCATATAGTTTTCAGTTTGCTCAAATAAAATTAGACTGTGTTCTAACGTTTATAATAATTTATAAAATTTTAAACCATGTTCTATTTTCTCGTAAGATTTTCAATTTGCTCAAGATTGCAAGAGAACATAAAAGGGTCATTTACTAAGCAGCTTTGCCAAAGTGGGAAAATTTTCTGAAATTGAATTGGATTTTGAGCAATTGGGACAGGAGATAGGATTTGTGAGCATTGGATTTGGGATGATGGGTTGTTTGTGTTTGGATCTGTGTGGACCAATTAAAAGGGAAACTCCACATTTAGGTAGTAAGTGTAGGGACCATGAATTTGGAGTCTTATAAAAGTGATTTGACTCTTCTCAATTTATGGTACATTCTATAACAGTTGTAGTTGTCACTTCTCTAAACTACTCTTCTTGTTTGTGCTACTTTTGAGTAACAGCGCACTCCAATAACCTTTCCTTTTTTTTTTTTTTTTTTTAGCTTTTACCTCTCATTTATCATTTTTATTAACTTTGTGAATCTTTCACAAATTTCTTGCAAAAACAATATGCAAATCCTTTTTTTAAAAAGTTTGAATGCGAGATGCTTTTGTGAATCGAGCACGGGCGGATTTAGGGGAGGCGAAAGGGATGCTCCAACCTTCTATGCCGGAAAATTATATTATATATAAGGCAAAATCTGTTTTGTATCTCTATATATTATATTTTGAATTCCTTGTAAAGAACCTAAAAGCATAGCTTAGTGGCCAAGAGAGTTCATAGCTGTATTGGTGAAAATTAGACTCGCCATATGGGTCTATTAAATGGCGACACGTGTCAACAAAGTTTGAAGAAAAGTGAAGAATGACATGTAAAGATGATATGAAACACCTCCGGGACCGAACATACTCGTATCGTGCCTGTTAGCCATGTAATTGATCATCATAAAATAGCCCAGAACAGGTGCGGGAGAATATCTCATAATTACAAATGAGGAAGGAATCAATTACTTCCGGATTATATGAGATTTACTATAATTATACCATCAGTTACAAATTAATTATGTAACGTACAATAAATGTAATAAATGATTGTAACGGTCAGAACAAGGCAATCAATTACAAGATGGACTCAACAGGCACGAGATTAACTAAACAGGCACGAGATTCACTAAACAAGTACGGGATTAACATAACAGGAACATGATTTACTCGACAGGCACGGGATTGACTCAACAGGCACGGGATTGACTTAACAGGCACTAGATTGACTCATTAATTACGGAATTAACTCATCAATTATGGAATTAATTCATCAGTTACGAAATTCCAGCATTTACACAGCTGTTACAGTATTCCAAAAGTAATGGATGGATTGAGTAAATGCTGATAATGAACTCATAATTCAAGGAGACTAGTTACTTAGATTTAGCCATATAAATAAACATACTTTTACCACAAGATGGAGGGAATCTAAATTTCTTCTCTACAATTCTATACATTGTAATATTCATAGCATATTGCTCCCAAGTTAGCCATAGTTCGGCCCTTCCAGCTATGTTCGGCTCATTATCCTATCAAGGATCATCCAATAAGAATTCTTTCTTCTCTGCTTTATTTTTATTATATTATCTGTCATTGAATTTATTTCCACTTCTCTTTCACGTTGTATTAACAAAAATTTATATCTTTAGGATTGAATCGGTTGCTTGTGGCCCGTCATATAAAATTAAAAGCTTTGACCGAAATTTTATTTTTTGGTTAAACAATAACCTTCGTAAGATAATTGGTTCAATTCTAACTAATCATAATCTCATATAGTTTTTTAAGCTTTTTTTAAACCTTGTTAGCAAAAATTTTGCCTACGCGACTGGTATCAAACTATCCCTTTTTATACTAGATCTCATTTATATTTTGATCCTATTTATGAAAATACATTGAATTTGTTGTTATTGTTATTTGTGTTATGAAAAATTGTGCAACGATAAGTCATCGATAGAAATATTATCTCATATCTTATGATTAGTTCAATTCTCATAAGGTTCTAGTCGCTTCTTTTACTATCTCGAGTTTGGTCCCTAAAACAAGGAAATTGAAAAGACCTGTTGGATGACAATCCTCCTTGATATACTAGGCCGAAAATTAGTTTAGGTGATCATAAATCTAAAACTAGGTCTAAGTAAACAAAGTATATTATTGAGTAGGGGTGTACATAGACCAGGTTGATTCGGATTTTATAATTACCAAACCAAACCAATTGTGTCGGGTTATTAAATTTAAAGACCAAACCAAACCAATAAATTCGGGTTTTTCAATATCGGTTTTTCTTGAGTTTTTTCGGGTTATTCGGGTTTTGTCGAAATTTTTTCCCGGGAAAATCTTCGTAGAACAAAATATATAACGTATGCTCAAAATATTTCTTTAATCCTAGTAAGATACAACTATATAAAGTATTTTTCAAAAAATTATTACAAAATATGTGATATGTCATGACTCATGACATTATCCTAAAATATTAAACAATAAAAAATAATAAAATTATGTACTATAAATATTGCTAATTAAAAAGTCATAATAAAAATAAACATAATCTAAAAGCACTAATTCATGCTAAACTAGATAGACTAATCAGGGAGTATTAATTATATGCCTAAAAGCTAAAGAAAAATAAAAATAGGTTATGTATTTTTATCTAAATTATTGCAAAATAAAAATAGACATTTAATACATTCTCAATCGTTATTGAATTGAATGTCTTTTGTTAGCATTAGTATTGATTGCTAGCATTACTTAATTTACTAATATTAATGGCTATAAAACTTATTGGAGCATTCAAAATTTCTAAATCAAACCTTGAAATAATACCTTAAAAGATAAAATTATGAAATTTTTTAAGAAATATTTATAAATTACATTACAATAAGTATATTTATATATTAAATATATCTAAAATTGCTATATATGTAATGTCGGGTTGGTTTGGTTTCGGTTTGACTTTCTTTAGTTAAAACCAAACCAACCCAATTATGGTCGGGTTATTTTTTCCAACATCAAATTATGTCAAACCAAATCATAGTCGGGTTTTTTTCTCGGTTTGACTCGGATTATTGGGTTGATGCAATTTATCGGTTTTCTTTGTACACCCCTACTACTGAGCATGCATATATTTTGAGAAAAAGCCGTGGTTTATGGTCTAATGGTCTTTTCAATGGTCAAAAGTCATGGTGTCAGAATTAAATGTTTGACTACTGACACTTAAACAAATTCTTAACTTGGTAAAACAGTATTTGTCTAAGTAAACCACATTACAAACTACAACATGTGAATAATAAGCCAAAAGAAAGAAAGAAAGAAAGAGGAAATGCAATTCATGTGGAGTAGAGTCTTGAGGAAGGCATGAACCCAAAGCAAAAAAGAAAATGAAAAAGTTAAAAAGAAGAAGAATGATGATGATTACTAACATGAATTTACACAATGCATGTGAGTATAGGACCATATGACTAAACAAAGAATTAAATAGTAACTTAACTATTTTATTACTCCCTCCATTTCAATGTATATGAATATATTTCTTTTTTAGTTCGTTCTAAAAAGAATAAACACTTTTTAAATTTGATAACAATTTAGTTTAACGTTATAATTTTATTTTTAATGAGAAGCTTTTATAACCACACAAATAACCTGGGCCCTGTTTGAACTTATTTAGGATCATAAATTCTAAAAATTTTTATTTTTTTCTTAAACTTCGTGTCCAGTCAAACATATTAGATCTAAATTGGAATGGAGGGAGTAGTACTAAGTTTCATGTGACAAAGTAATCATGAAGAGATTGCCCAAAGTTTCATTTTCGGATATGCATTCAAAATTCTTTAATACTTGAGGACCCACTCTTAATTTATTGCATATTGATACTACTCAAGCTCTTGTTGAACGTGATAGATAACATATGAAGAAATGATAGAGTATTAAACCTGAAAGCTTAAGATTTGGAAAGGAAAAAAAAGGATCTTCCCCATTATTATATATGACTTAGAGGGAAGATTATAATATGAGTTTAAAAGGTATTGTCCTTTTATAGTAATGTTCATGTTAATGGGATAGGAATTGAAATAGATTTGGTTTTGAGGAAATTAGGAAAAATTATTTTGTGAGAAAATTTCTAATGAGTTTTGGAGAACATCTATTATATTATAAATAGAATGCTATTTATGGTGAATGTCTATATTTAGAGATATTTTAGGATTTATTACTTGGTGTCTAAGTCACTTTCCCCTATAAATAAAAGGGTTATATTCCATTGTAATTCATCTCATATCAATAAGAATTCAATCTCTCTTTTCTTTGCTTTGCAATACTCTTGTTCTTCTTTTATTGTTTCATAACACGTTATCAGCACTAAAATCTTACCAATTGAGTAGAAACTTTGAGATTGAGTATAATGATTGTCAATTGTTCTATGAACTTCCTTCATGATTAAATTCTGGATTTAAGGTAAGTATTTTACTTTATTTTTCTCTTTTAAGTTCTTGAAATTCTATAATTTGATTTTATATACAAGCAAAGACTACAAAGTTTGATTGCAAATCTAATGGAGTTTGAAAGAAATCATAACCACCCAAAGTTGTAAAATTTCTATGTCTTGCCATGATCAAATTCATGTATGATTGTGGGCAAAGAATTGAAAACCCGTTCAATTGAATTTGCTCCATTCTCATTCCCTTTAGAGAATGTGATAGCAGTATTTGATAAGTATGAAAGAAGACAAAATTAATAGTATAAATGTACCAATGGATGTGGACGTGACAATAGACAAAATTATAATCGTCATAATTGTGTTATTGAGAATAATAAGGATTCTCAAAATAATCCTTCACTCTGTGAAAGTAATGTTTGTCATCAATTTGATGTGAGATTTTATAAAGCACATATAGATCATTATGGTCCATTCATGATGTGAATGTGACAACATCTATTTTATGAATATATATTCACTACTGGAAGAATATGAACGTGCTAGTGGTACTGAATATACCACACTCACCTCTAGAAGGATGTTTGAGATGATATAAGAAAATAATGTCATTATTATGGCATGAATGATCATTGGTCACGTACATATTGTACGCCAAAAATATTTTGGCAATGTGATTATTAAAGAATGACATTAATGCAAGAAACATATCTTGCATATAATTTTGACCATAACCATAATGGTATAACTTTCTCTTTAAAAGAGATATTCACCATATGGATGTTGATGAATAAAAAGTAGTACTAAATTAATTGAGAACTCCGCAAGAGCCAATTATATTATTTTGGAGAAACACAATTAACTACCAATAATGTATTGTGTTGTAGTAAGTCTCAAAGAAACTTATTTAGTTTCCAAAGTATACGCGAAAGTGATTGATTATATTGAGACTATAAATAAAGGGAAGATTTGATTTCTTCTATTACTACAAATTGTAACGGGATAATATGTATGTTAAAAGCTACTCGCTTTATTCTCTAGTTTGTACTACACAAACAAAAGAATGCCACAATAAAGTGGATGCTTATTGATATAAAAACTCATATCATAATAAACATGGAGTTTATTGATAATTGCACATGTCATGGTGTTAACATGAACTTATCAATATTAATAATTTATTCAGTTGGCATAATCACTGTAGCCATATCAATTTAAGCATGATGTACAAAAATAATAGAGAATTCACATTGATAAATATTAAATAACTATAAAGTTCTTTATGGATTCTCTTATATTGATTGTTCTCATTAATTAATAGACCAACTAAAACTGGGATTGAATCCCATGAATGCTGAAAATATCAAAGGTGAATATGTGCCCATTCATCTGCCATGTATACCACATAATATGCATCTTATACCCAAACACGTAACTCCCCGAAACATGGTGTTTGCGAGGTAACTTGCTCAATAATTTGATTTAGAGCATAATTTTCAGATTTTTTATCCAAGACAGTTCATTTTGATAAGTTGGTTTACATCACAACTGGTTTAGCAAAATAATTTATTGAGTGCCTCCACTTAATAGCTAATCTATTTCTTATGAGAACAAAGTTATCTATCCGTTTGATATATGTTATATACGAAAGTATATTACATTCTTCCCTCACAAGTGGTTCAGGGTCAGGAACCAAATAACTCCATCTTATTATTATTGATGTGCGGTATATATTTTGATTAACACATAAAGCAAAAAGATGGATTCTCAAAGTTGAGGAAACAAGTTAGTTTTTTTCTAACATGAGGGGGAGATATGATAAGCAGTTGAGAAAAAGTTACATGGAATAAATTATCATTTGTACATCCAGATCCTCGAATAAGATAATATGAACTTGAAGTTCATAAAAAGATAATTCATTTGCAACATATTTCAAAGCATGCCACATGCATTTGCTGACCCAAAGAAAGCAACTATATTCTTATTGCAAATGCTCATATTAAGTCCTAGAAGGACAAAATATATGGTATGCTTGAAGCGTATAGACAAATCGATTTCAAATAAAACTTCTTGATAAAGAAGATGAGCAAATGATTAAAGTAATCATAATAAGGAGGCAAGTGTTCTATAAGATCACATGACATAACACTTCATAAAATATTCTGAGAGATTCAGGTACCTGAATATATAAATGAAGAGATCTCTTTATTATGTCTTTACGAGAAAAATAAGGAGGTTGGAACCGATATAAAATGTTCGTCGACGACATCTATGGTAGCGCTAAATATCGATAAGGATCTTAAGTTTTCCGAATACATACAAAAATATTGGCCAAATAGAAGAGATGCAATTCAAATAGTATTAGTTTCATATGAAAGACATATAATTTTGTCTATGTTGTTCAAACACTTGAAAGTTCAGTAGTATGTGCAATCAGTTTTCAATATCTTATTTGTCTGGCATGACAGGAAAACTTGATATGCATCTAAAGTCTATAATATAGCTTATATGACTTAACTTATATGACAATCTATGAAGGATTTAAGTTTCTTGAAGCATCTACAATTCTTGATCTTGAGGTACCACTTCCTCAGTGCAATTTATGCACAAATATATCTTGCTATAACTATAAGCATGATAATGTGATAGCGAGGATACCTCTATGGAGATATTGAGAGCCATTCCACGATATTTGTGAAGTCATTATATATCTATCACGAGTGACGATTTCAAGGTGTAAATATTCATTCAAGTTAATACGTCTGATTTATTTATCAAATCTCTACCAACGATCTTTTGAAGATGGTGCACAAGATTGGAATATGAAGGCTCATGGATGTGAATTGATGTTCTTATTAGGGGGAGTTAATACGCGTTGTACTCTTTTTCCCTTGCAAGGTTTTGTCCCACTGGGTTTTCCTTGCAAGGTTTTTAACGAGGCAACCAAAAGGCATATTATTAGATATGTGTACTCTTTTTCCTTTTCTAGAATTTTTTTCCATTGGATTTTATTTAGTTAAGGTTTTAACGAGTCATATTATCTGTTGAATAGACATTCAAGGGGGACTGTTATAAATAGAATTCCATTTATGGTGAATGTCTATATTTAAAGAGATTTTAGGGTTTATAACTTGGTGGCTAAGTCACTTTTCCCCTATTAATAAAAGGGTTTTATTCCATTGTAAATCATCTCATATCAAAAAGAATTCTATCTCTCTACTTTGCTCTGCAATACTCTTGTTCTTCTTTTATTGTTTCATAACATATTATTATTTTTTTTAGTAAAAATCTAGACTTTGATTGTTTCATTTTTTATTTTCACAAAACATGGTGAAAGGGTGACCCTCCCCCACCCCCACCCCCCCTTTGGAATTTTATTTACTGTATAGCTACCTACCAAGAAAAAATAGTCGAAAAATCAATTTTTATGTATATATTATTATTATTTATATTATATCTACTAACCATCAAACATAAATATTTGGCCAGAAATTAGAGTTGGCAAATAAAGCCCAAAATTTTTTGCTTTGTATAGCCAAATTCCCAAAGGAACTTTTACATTCTCGTGCTATACAGGAAACTTTATTACTCTCAATGTTTAAGGTTTGACTTAATTACACTTAGTATACCAAATTACCAGTTCTATACCATAGTGTAGTTTTAGGGTAGAATTAATGGAGCGTATATCCCTCCTTAATTCAAGGTACTGTATATTCCACCCCTCCCACGTTTCTCTCAACCAAACCCTCACCCTCACCCACAGTTATATACTGTTATTAAACATAAAAAAGAATCATGTAACTAAAATTATATTTCAGAGGAAATTCTTTAGTTCTTATTGTCTTCAGAGGAACTCTTTTCTTGGTCCTTCTAAAAATGTATCGTCAAAATACATATCTTACAGAAATTTGTAGAAAATGATATCAAGTAACAGGTTGAGCTTAATTATCTTCAAAAATAAATTAGGTAATTCGTATCTTCAAAATAGGTTTCGACAAGAATAATGAATGGCATACGTGTCTAATTTCTTTACGCGATCAAGTAAGTAGTGTAAAAGTTTTAGTCGTTTTATATTTGTGAAAATAGAAAATAAAGCATCTACAATCATAATACAAATAATCTACTAATTTATCTACAATATATCTACAAGCTGGGTACATTGAATTTAAATATCCTACTTTTCATTCAATTATTGTTTAATTAGAATTTTCGACATAATTACATTTTTTTGTAGAAGATTTGTAGAAATTTTAGTCGTTTTTTATTTGTGAAAACAGAAAATAAAGTATCTACAATTAGAATACAAATAATCTACAATTTATCAAAAAATATCTACAAACTAGGTACATTGAATCTTTGTATCCCATTTCCCATTCAATTGTAGCATAATTAGGATTTTTGACATAATTGTATTTTTTCAGAAGATTTGTAGAAGTTTTAGCTGTTTTTTATTTGTAAAAATAGAAAATAAAGCATCTACAATCAGAATACAAATAATATATAATTTATCTATATTTTCTCCAATATGTCTTCTTGTTGAGATATAAATCTGAAAAACAGTAAAAAACAAGTCTAACCTTCACCAGAACCCCTCAAAATTGAGATATAAACTCCAAACCATATCCACGATTATTTTCAACAACACCCAATCCAAAAATATAATTTTTTTTTGAAAAGCCAAATTTGAATTCAAAGCTTTCAAGTTTTTTAATGGCTATCAATGGTGGAATTGTTGATCTCTTTTCATTTGCTTTGTACTACTCAAATTTGCAATTGAGAAATAGAGAGAGATATAGAGAGAATGTCAACGAACTAAGCTTTTGCAGAACTGATTTCTACACTTTGATTCGAATTTGTTGACGATTTTATCTTTTTTTTGATTTGTGGCTTAAGAAAAAATATCGAAGAACAGAGGTTTTGCAGAAAAAAGTCTATGCAATTTGATTTTAAATTGAAGATATTGGATTTGCGTTTCAAATTGATCTGAAGGTCGCTAAATCAATTGGAATATTCTGTTCCCGATTTGTAGTGCGCTTAATTAGGAATGAATTAACTTTTAATAATTAGTATTTAATGAATGATATAATAATTGTAGAAAAACTGTGAACATGAAGGGTAAATATGAAACTATGCACAGTTTTGGTAATAAGGTTTCATAAATGGTATATGAAGGAAAAAGTTTCATTCCCAAAACCATGAGACTAAGAGCCCATTTGGATTAGCTGGTTTGAAATAACATATAAGTATTAGGTGCTGAAAAGCACTTTTAAGTGTTGAAACTGATTTATAAATAAGCAGTTACGTGTTTGGGTATAAGTGCTGAAATTGATGTAGGTTGAATACTTGAGGCACTGAGTACCGATGTAGGAGTTTTGTTCTAAAAAGAAATACTTTAAGAATATAATAATAAAAATTTTGAAAAAACTTAAAGTGCTTATAAGCTAAAAATTCATAAGGTGGGAGTGACCGGCTTATGGCTTATTTTTGACTTATAAGCACTTGGCTTATAAGTATTAGAATATAATTGTGTGTATCTTTTTATTATTGGTAGAATATTCTCTCATTATTGTACAATCCTATAGTTGGTAGGATTTGATTTCCTTCACTATTGTACAGTCCTATAGTTGGTAGGATTTGATACCTCTGTACTCTATATATACTTTTGTGAGCAATACAAGAAAATTACTTCACCCAAAACTCTCTACAGGGTATCATACGCCAGTGGCTTATCACCAAACAAACCCTAATTCTATCCTACCCGCGCCGCCGCTGCCGCCGCTGCTCTTATCGGCAGCCAGTCGCTGCCGCTGCCACCGCTGCACTAATCGGCAGCCCTCTCTTTCTCCATGTCGTTCAGCGCCTCCTCTCCTTTGCCTCACGCTTCATGGCCACTACGACGTCAACCGAGCCTCTCCAGCCGATTGCCATCAATGCATCGGCTCAAATCCCACTCAAATTGAATTCCACTAATTACCTGGCGTGGAAACTCCAATTTCGAAACCTTCTTACGGGTTACGACCTCCTCGGCTTCTTGGATGGATCAAAGCCGTGCCCACCAGCCACTATCATCGACAAGAACGTGACTTCCCCTAATCCAGCTCCTTACTGGATTCGCCAGGACAATCTTATTCTCAGTGCCATCATCTCGTCGATCACACCGACGATCATATCCTTTATTGCCGCTGCGGAAACCTCTAAAGAGGCCTGGGACATCCTCGCGCACACATACGGCACTACTTCTCGTGGTCGTATCATGGCTCTCAAACAGCAGCTCCATAATCCGGTAAAAGGTTCTAAATCTGTTACTGATTTTATGCACGGTATTCGCGTGATTGTGGATGAATTATCTCTCATGGGTGTTACAGTTGATTCTGAGGATCTTGTCATTAATGTTCTAAATGGTCTTGATGATCCGTATACGGAATTCTCTCATGCCATCCAAGCCCGCGAATCTCCCATCTCCTTTGCTGAATTACATGATAAGCTGTTAAGCATGGAGGCTCAGATTACTGCTCGTGTGCCGGCCACCTCCGCTGCATCCGATTTGGCTCCGTCGGCTGCCTTCGTTGCCGGACAGCAGCCAGGCCGTAACCGCTTCGGTAGCCGCTGGCGCAGCGGCAGCAGCCGCGGTTCAGTCTCCGGTCGCGGTGGTTACTCCAGCAATGGCCAATCTCGCGGGTACTATGGTAAGTGCCAACTCTGCTGTGAATTTGGCCACTCCGCACGCCGTTGCCCTTCCTATCCCATCTCCGGCGCCAATCATCCCCTTTACGGTGGACCACTGCCACGGCCAGCTTATGCTTCGCCGCCTTATCCGGCTGCTCACACAGCCCATCACTCTCCGACGACTCCCCCGGCATCCGATTGGATCCTGAACTCTGGTGCCTCCCATCACATAACCTCTGATCTTACCAACATGTCTCTTCACAGTCCTTACACTGGTTTCGACAATGTGGTTATTGGTAAGGGTGAAGGTTTGACAATTACACATGCTGGACAACTTAACAGTCATTCCTCTCTTTTATTACCTGGGGCTCTCTGTGTTCCATATATGCGTTAAAAATTGATCTCTGTTGCCCAATTATGTCGTCACAATAATGTTAATGTTATTCTTTCTGATACTGGTTTTCAGGTGAAGGATCGCTGCACGTGGGCAACGCTCGTTCGCGGCCCGCTTAGGGGAAACACCTACTACTGGCCAGCGGCTCCCAGTCACCCGTTCGCCCTCACGGCACAAAAGCTCTCTGCGTCATTGTGGCATTCTCGATTTGGTCACCCATCAGCTAAAATCCTGGGTCATTCAGTGTCTTCTAGCAGTATAGCATCCACTAATGTGTCTGATCTTGCTTGTGTCTCTTGCAAACTTCATAAGTGTCGTAAGTTACCTTTTTCTGAGTCAAGTTTATCCTCTACTGCTCCCCTGAAGCTTATTTTCTTTGATGTATTGTCCTCTCCGATTATTTCCAATGAAGGATTTAAATATTATGTCATCTTTGTTGATCATTTTTCTAAGTATGTTTGGTTTTTTCCTTTACGCCGTTAGTCTGATGTCTTATAAACCTTCCCCACTTCTAAATCCATTGTAGAAAAATATTTCTCTGCTAAAATCATTACTCTGTATACTAACAATGGGGGTGAATTCCTCACTTTACGCTCTTTTCTTGCCTCCAATGGCATCTCACATCTCACTTCACCTCCTCATACTCCTCAGCACAATGGATATGCTGAACGCATTCACCGTCATATTGTCGATACTGGTCTCACTCTCCTTCATCATGCCTCTGTACCTCTCATTTACTGGCCTTATGCCTTTGCTACAGCAGTCTATCTCATTAATCGTCTTCCCAAGACAAATCTCTCGATGCTCTCCTCCTTTGAGTCTCTCTTCCATACGCGCCCCAACCTTGCCAAACTACGTGTCTTTGGCTGTCAATGCTTCCCTTGGCTTCGGTCCTACACCTCACACAAAATGGAACCCAGATCTCGTGCCTGTGTCCTCTTCAGCTACTCTACTACTCAAAGCGCCTATCTTTGCTTTGATCCCTCAACGTCTAGAATCTTCGTCTCGCGTCATGTCACCTTCCATGAAGATGTATTCCCGTTCTCCAAATTGTCTAACCCCGAGTCTCCCCCTGTACCCATTCCGGTCTCTCTAGAAGTCCTTCCGCTGCCGCCACCAGTACCTACCACCGCTCCAACTAGCGATCCTTCACCGGACGCACTGCCGGCGCCAACGCCTGCACCACCAGCGCTCCTCTCGGCACCGCCAACGGCCCTTGCCGCCGGTACACCCATTATGCCGCCACCTGCATCCTCTCAGGGAGGTCATCATATGCAAACTCGCAGCAAAAATAACATCTTTACGCCCAACAAGAAGTTTGGTATGTCTGCTGTAACCTCTCCTGCTGTTACTGAACCTTAGACTTTGTCTAGTGCCATGTCTGATGAGCGCTGGCGCGCTGCTATGTCATCAGAGTTTGATGCTCTGCTACGGAATGGCACCTGGGATCTTGTTCCGCCTGATTCTTCGCAAAATGTTGTGGGTTGCAAGTGGGTTTATCGTATCAAACGAAAGCCTGACGGTACTGTGGATAAGTTCAAAGCCCAGCTTGTTGCAAAGGGCTTTCATCAGCGCCCAGGTGTAGACTTCCAGGAGACTTTCAGTCCGATTGTTAAACCGGAAACTGTGCGTTTGGTTCTCAGTATAGCTGTATCCAAGGGCTGGCCTCTTCGTCAAATGGATGTGAACAATGCCTTTCTCCACGGGAGGCTTACAGAGGATGTTTATATGGCACAACCACTGGGTTTTATTGACAAAGCCTATCCATCTTATGTCTGTAAGTTACAGAAAGCTATTTATGATCTCAAACAGGCACCCCGGGCATGGTACAGTGCGCTCCGCCAATGTCTTCTGACCATGGGCTTCGTCAACACTACCTCTGACACTTCGCTCTTCGTCTTTCAACATTCTGGTATTACGGCCTATTTTCTGGTATATGTTGATGATCTCATATTGATTGGTAATGATTCTGCTTTCTTGAACCGTGTGGTTGACTCTCTTGGGACTCAGTTTTCTCTTAAAGACATAGGTGATCTAAGCTACTTTCTTGGTGTTGAAGTTCTGCGCAGCTCCAAGGGGTGTTATCTTTCTCAGCGTAAATATGTTGTTGATCTTTTGACTCGTCATAATATGCTGAACCCTGTTCAGACGCCAACAGCGGCGTCAACCCGCCTTCATCTGGCCGACGGCTCGGCCCCTGCCGACGCATCCGCCTATCGACAGGACCTTGGGGGCCTCAAGTATCTCTCCTTCACTCGTCCCGATATCTCCTTTGCTGTGAATAAACTCTCACAGTTCATGCCCGCTCCTACTGTCACTCATTGGGGTGTAGTTAAGCGCCTCTTCCGGTATCTGAATGGGACGCGTGACTTTGGCGTCTGGCTGCGTCCTTCATCTGCTATACCTCTGCATTGTTTCTCTGATGCTGATTGGGGTGGAAACTGTGATGACCGCTCCTCAACTGGTGCCTATGTTGTCTTTCTAGGGCCTAATCCTATTTCCTGGAGTTCCAAAAAGCAGCGTTCCTTCCACGATCATCTACTGAGGCTGAGAATCGTGCCATTGCTTTTGCGGCCGCTGAAGTACGTAGGCTTCATTCCCTACTGCGCGAGTTTCATGTCCCTCTTCCGGCTACTCCTGTCATTTACAGCGACAACATTGGCGCCACTTATCTCTGTGCCAACCCTGTGTTTCATTCGCGCATGAAACACATCTCCATTGATTATCACTTTGTTCGTCAATCGGTTCAGAATGGGTCTCTTCGTGTTGCTCACGTATCCTCGGCTGATCAGCTTGCTGATGCTCTCACCAAGCACTTATCTCGTCCTAAGCTTCTTCTGCTGATGTCCAAGATTGGCGTATCCTCCGGCCCTCCATCTTCAGGGGGCGTATTAGAATATAATTGTATGTATCTTCTTATTATTGGTAGAATATTCTCTCATTATTGTACAGTCCTATTGTTGGTAGGATTTGATTTCCTT
Source organism: Nicotiana benthamiana (assembly GCA_034376525.1). Lineage (NCBI taxonomy): Eukaryota > Viridiplantae > Streptophyta > Magnoliopsida > Solanales > Solanaceae > Nicotiana > Nicotiana benthamiana. Next base: position 82,289,228 of record CM067328.1, read on the forward strand.
CATTATTGTACAGTCCTATAGTTGTTAGGAATTGATACCTCTGTACTCTATATATACTTTTGTAAGCAATACAAGAAAATTACTTCTCCCAAAATTCTCTACAATAAGCATTTTTAACTTTACCAAACACGTAGATAAGATAAAAAATATTTATAAGCTAATTTAACCAGCTTACAAACTTAGCCAAACACACTCTAAAGATTCTACTCCCAAATTAACGATTGAATTATGTACTCTCTCAAAATGGATCATTCAAATACACACAAAAATAAACAGATCTGTCTCATCTTTCTCCCTTTATCTATCACAAGTACCGCTCCTTCCTCATCTTCCCCCAATGTTTTCTTCGTCCTCCTTGTCTCATCTCTCTTTATTTTAGGGCATTTCTCCTATGATGTCTTGGACAATACCAAATATCATATTTCTCCGAAGACAACGAGCCACAAACTCTTAAATAAAAGTTTCTCTTTAATTTTAAAGAAACCTAGATTTCATTGAATTTTAATTTTATCCATCTTGTTTGAAATTAGGAATTCTTCTTCTTCTTAATTTTTTCTTTTGGTACTGAAATAGTATTTTGTGCGCTTATGGTATAATAATTGGTGGTCACTGGTTATAGAGTTTTAGTGATGGTGGTGCCATGGAGGTGTGAAGAATGGGGAAATCGATTGTTGAGATAATGTATTTCCACCTTTATATCACCTCTATATATCCATGCATTTAATGTATATCCATCAAACTTTGTGTTTGATATACATTGTTATACACGATATACAGATATACACACTTGATATTCGATATATATATATATATATATATATATATATATATATATATTTGATGATATTCAATTATTTGAAGATAATAAAATTATAAAATATGTTATACAAATAATGTGATTTGGCCCATATATAACACACTATGCAAGTCATCTGCAAATATGGTATACTCTGAGATATAGAAAGAAAGATTATAAATTTTTTCTATATATTTTGTTATATACAAAAAATATATTGATATATAAGTAATACAATTGTTTTTATGTTATACACTTGGATATACATAACAACAACAACAACTACCCAGTATAGTCCCCAAAGTGGGGTCCGCGGAGGGTAATATGTAGACGAGTCTTACCTCTACCCGAAAGGGCAGAGAGGCTGTTTCCAATCGACCCTCGGCTCAGTGAAGGAAAGGGAAAGGGAAAAACAAAAACAAAAGAGCATTAGTAAGTCTAGCATAAATAGCGTAAATTATTATCTAAACATAAGAACCATAAATAAAATAGCATGCAATAATATCATACAGTAACTACCATAAATAACTACCATAAGGGAGACACAATCAAAGACACAAATCATCTATGGATAGCCCCGCCAAGCCTCACCCAACCCCGGGTGAGTAGTACGAAAAACTCTAGGGGCCCCTATCGTACAACCCTGATACTAGACCTCCAGACTTTCCTATCAAGGGCCATGTCCTCGTAAATCCGCATTCTAGCCATGTCATGCCTAATCACCTCTCCCCAATACCTCTTAGGCCTCCCTCTGCCTCGCCGAACGCCGACCATCGCCAGCCGTTCACAATTCCTCATCGGGACATCAGGACTTTTCCTCTGCACATGCCCGAACCACCTCAGCCTCGCTTCTTGCATCTTCTCTTCCACCGGGGCCACCCCACCTTGTCTCGAATAACCTCATTCTTAATCTTATCTAATCTGGTGAGCCCGCACATCCACCTGAGCATCCTCATCTCCGCAACCTTCATTCTCTGAACATGAGAGTTCTTCACTGGCCAGCACTCCACCCCATACAACATTGCAGGTCTAAACACATCTCTATAAAATTTTCCCTTGAGTTTCTGTGGAACTTTCTTGTCACACAGGACTCCTTATGCAAGCCTCCACTTTGACCACCCCGCTCCTATACGATGAGTGACATCCCCGTCAATCTCTCCATCCCCCTGAATCACCGACCCAAGATATCTGACACTGTCCCTCTTGGCGATGACCTGAGATCCAATCATCACGTCCCTGCCTACTTCGCTCGGCTCGGCGCTAAACTTGCACTCCAGGTATTCTGTCTTAGATCTGCTTATTTTGAAACCCTTGGACTCGAGAGTCTGTCTCCATACCTCTAACCTCTCAATAACACCGACCCTCGTCTCGTCTATCAAGACTATATCATCAGCAAATAACATACACCAAGGCACATTCCCTTAAATATGTCTGGTTAGAGCATCCATCACCAAGGCAAACAAGAGAGGCTAAGCGCCGATCCTTGATGGAGCCCCATAACCACTGGAAAATGGTCTGAGTCGCTACAACAATAAATTATAGACAATTATATTCATAGTTTTATATTTTAAATCCCCTCTAAACTTGATATACATTGATTTAGTGGGAAAGAATAAAAATAGAAAAACAAAGTTGAGAAATTAGACGAATAATATTGAGAGATTTTCGGATACTAATTGAAAGAAAATAGAATCCTACTTTTAGGAAGATGATTGTCGTTAGAAAGAGAGAGGATGCTAAATATATTATACTATTTTTAATAAAAATATTTTGATTATTAGACACCAATTCTTTTAAGATAAATATTCAATTTGGGCTATCAAGTGCCACATGCTAAAAAAAAGTCTTTTTAGTGCCAATTTGTTAGATCATGTTGTCATGATTCCTTTATAGTAAAAATGGCGTGCAGTAGTCACTAATTAAAAGTGTCTTTAATTTTTATCCACTAATTATAATGCTCAGCAAAAATAGCCACTACTAATAAAAAATAATAATTTTACCCTTCCTTCTTCTCTTTCGCGTGTTTTGATGCCTACTGCTCATACCCCTGCTGTATTATGAGATGCGGTTCCCATGAATAGTCCCTTCTCCTACATTAACCGATTCCATTATCCTAATACTCGTAAATCAGCTTTTGTAGGCTTCTTTCACAGAAAACCCTACTTCTTTGAGATGATGCTTTAGTGTTTGCAAATTCATTCTGAGGGACATCAGAATTTGTGACCTTTATATCACTAAAATCGGTGGTCTTCCCTTCTGCAAAAGCATATATTTTCCTACAAGACATGAGATGAAAACTAAACCTGTTGAGGCCTTCTCCATGCTTGGTCAATAGGACTTTTTGTCCTTAACTTTGAGTTTCAGGTTCAAAAGTTAAGGACAGACAGTCCTTAACTTATAATTTCAAGTTCAAAACTTAAGGACACACAGTCCTTAAATTATTATTTCAAGTTCAAAATTTAAGAACAGGCAACCCTTAACTTTGAGTTTAAAGTTCAAAAGTTAAGGACAACAGTCCTTAACTTTCAATTACACGTTCAAAAGTTAAGGACAAACAGTATTTAACTTACAGTTACAAGTTCAAAAGTTAAGGACAATAGGTCCTTAACTTTGACTTATAAGTTCAAAAGTTAAGGACACTTGGTCTTGAAGTTTGAGTTCCAAGTTCAAAATTTAAGGATATGTAACCTTTAAGTCCTTAACTTAGAGTTCCAAGTTCAAAAGTTAAGGACATGTAGTACTGAAGTCTTGAACTTAGAGTTTAAAGTTCAAAAGTTAAGGACATGTAGTCCTGAAGTCTTGAAGTTTAAGACATGAGCATAAGGGTATTTTCTTCGGTCCAGTTAAAGTTTATTAAAGGAGTGGCTAAAGTCTAATTACATTGAAAACAATGGCTTTAATATAGAAGCCATTGCGTTTAGTGGCTATTTGTTCCGTCCGCCCTCATTTATATTCTGACATTTAAATTAATGGGCCAAGTCCACTTAATTTGTTGATCAAATGCATATTTGGAGTAAAAATTGCACGGGGCACCCAATTTGGGCGCCCCCTTTTAACCTATAGCGGCTTTATCTTTTTGTTTGCATCCGTACCTACTTTTTCACATAACTTCAGTCCATGGGATTGAAGTATTTATTTTATAACTGGACAACTTAAGCTGGAAACGGCCTAAGTGTCTATTTTATAACTAGACAACTTAAGCTGGAAACGACCTGAGTGTTTATTTTATAACTGGACAACTTAAGCTGGAAACGACCTAAGTGTTTATTTTAATACTGGACAACTTAAGCCTAACAGCCTATGTGTTTATTTTATAATTAGACAACTTAAGCCTAACAGGCTAAGTATTTATTTTATAACTGGACAACTTAAGCATACCAACCTAAGTGTTTATTTTATAAATGGACAACTTAAGCCTAACAACCTAAGTGTTTACTTTATAACTGGACAATGTAAGCCTAACAACCTAAATATTTTTTTTATAACTGGACAACTTAAGCCTAACGCAGCCGAAGTGTTTATCTTATAACTGGACAACTTAAGCTGGAAATGGCCTAAGTGTCTATTTTATAACTAGACAACTTAAGCCTAACAACCTAAGTGTTTATTTTATTACTGGACAACTTAAGCATAACAACCTAAGTGTTTATTTTATATCTGAACAATATAATTTTCTTGCTCCGCCGAATCTTTTGTCACCGTCCAAGTATAGAAGTCTTGGATCCTTTGGGGCCATTTTGAAACCTTGATGCCATCTAAATTGAAAGTGTGGAAGCCAGTTCCAATTGGTTTGACACCACAGGCTCATGTCTTCTTTGTGGGATTAGTTCTTCTGTTATTCCTTCTTTATCCTCATCTACTTTAGATATTTTTGGGTCTCTTGGCTGGTTCACAAATATTAGGGGATCGTCTTCTTTGGAAGAGTTTGTTGTAGATTCAATACTTTATTGAGATGTATCATCCATTGTGTCATTGTCTGGTGAATTTAGATAGTCCGATCATGTGGTATATCCTTCTGACATTTTTCTTAGTTGGGAGACATATAGGTCTAGAGTTTTCTGATCATAAATCATCAGGTTTTCGAGGATGTACCCTTTTTAACTTTCTCCATGATCTCCATGGACCCTTTTTAACTTTCGAAATTCGCCTTTTCGAGGTGAATTTAGATAGTCTTATCATGTGGTATCTCCTTTTTGTTGGAAATCATGTATACCTTTGATATGTGCGCTTTGGTTGTATGAGCATGATTTTCAGGTATAGGTTTTGATGAATGACAAACAATGAAATCAAGTGTCAAACAACGATATAATCAAATGGAGAGAAGCATACTGATGACGGAATTGCATGAACGAGCCAAAGAAGCTCAAGACCGAAGACCCAAGACGTAGGTCGTTTGGTAGAACCAATGTAAGGACAATGTTTAAGTTATTTTATCCTTTGGCTCAACATTAGGTCATCATAAACATGCACAAAATCACTTTATTAAATTATATATATCATGAATATTTTTAATATATACTTCAAACAAAATGATTTTAACGTTTTCATTTCAACCAAAATGGGTTTTGAAGTAAGTTTTCAATTCTGGTATACTCTGGTATACATAGTGTATATCAAGTGTATATCAAGTGTATATAATCGACCGTTGCTAAAGTTTTGAACACTGGAACAACATAATCGATTGTCTACTTTAATCGATTGTTGACAATCGATTGTCTACTTTAACAATCGATTATTTTGAGACAGTGTGCAACCGAAGTTTTTAAATATCAAAACAATCGATTGTTTTTGTCACAATCGATTATTAACAATCGATTGTCCCTTCATACAATCAATTATTTATTGACCGTTCCCACAGAATCCTAAATTGCTTAAAATCAGGAATCTGTTTTGTGAACGTTGGTCAGACAATCGATTGTCACCTCCAAACAATCGATTGTCTGAGCACAGAATCAGGGATTTTCTTTGTTAATCAATCAACGGTCAGCACCACTTTTTCACCTATAAAAAGAGGTCTTTTGAACTGATTTTAAAAACACAACTCCTGCATATATTGATATACATATTGATCATTTTCAAGCATCATTTTAGAGCTTTTGTTGAACCATTTGATAGACAACTTTGTGTTGTTCATAGAGCTTATTTTGTTTCTCTTTATCCACTCTATTGAGAGAGTATTTGTTGTAAAAGAGAGTTGTTTGAGAAGAACATATCTTCTCATTTGTCGGGTTTGCTAAGTACCCAAAGTCTTAGTGGTTGAAGTCTTGGGGTGAGGTATCCTCAAGCAAGTGAAGTCTTAAGGTGTGGTATCCTTGAGCAACTGTAACGGTTTATTAAGCACCCGTAAGCTTGACGAAGATAGTGGAATCTCGAGAGAGTCTCTCGGGGACTGGACTAGCCACGGGTTGTGGTGAACCAGGATAAAATACGGTGTGTTCTTTCTTGATTATTTCAATTACCGTATTTACTTATTCCTGCAATTTTAAATTCCGCAATATTTCAATATTCTCGTGCCTCACTATTCACCCCCCCCCTAGTGAACGGCATAAATACTAACAATTGGTATCAGAGCCTAACTCTCTGAAAGACTTAACCGGTTGAGAGATATATATATTTTTGTGTATAAAATATTGAAAGCAGGAATGATGAATGAAGGACAATCCACCACTTGCGTTCCACTATTTGACGAACAAACTATACATATTGGAAAGGGCGGATGAGTATCTTCCTCAAAGCAAACAATTTTTGTTTGTGGCAAATCATCAAAAACGGTGAACCAATGCCGACAAAGAAAGTTGGAGAAATCACGGTTCCAAAGAAGGAAGATGAATATGATGCCAAGGACATGAAGATAGTTGAAAATAATGCAAGGGCCATCCATGTATTATATTGTGCGGTGAATCCGAATGACTATCGGAAAATCTCTTACTGCACAACCGCCAAGGAGATGTGGGACAAACTCGAGATCATTTATGAAGGTACGCCTCAAGTCCGAGAATCCAAAATTGATTCTAACTCATAAATATGAAACTTTTAAAATGGAGAAGGAACCTATTGGTGTTATGTTTGAACGATTTTTAAGAATCGTCAACGATCTCCATGCTCTCGGGAAAGTTTACACGAACAAAGATCTTGTTCGAAAAGTCCCACGGAGTCTCACTTCCGAATGGCGTTCCAAAGCCAATGCCATCCAAGAGTCGATGGAATACACGAATATCACAATTGATGGACTAAGAGGTAACCTCGAAACTTATGATAGCACAATTCTTAATCCTTATCTTAGAAGTGATTCGAATTTTGCCTTCAAAGCCTCATCCTCTAAAAGAGAAGAGGTAAGTGATTCGGAAAGGGATGATGAAAATACTTCCAGTGATATATTTGAAAAGTTTTGTAAGTCTTTGAAGAAGGACAAGAAAAAGAGAAAACACCATAGGCGCGTATCACGGGACTCAGACAGCTCGGGCAATGAAGCCGGCGCATTATGTCTCATGGCAAACCGAGAAGAAGAGGTAAGTACATCTAACTCTCACTCATTTGAAGATTTACAAAATGCCTATGACGAATTGTATGGTGAATTTGTCAATGCTTCCAAATTGATAAAAGAATTGAAGAAAACACTTTCTTTGCAGAAATCACTTTCTTTGCAGAAATCACTTTCTTTGCAAACAGATTTTCAGAAAACACTTTCTTTACAAGAAAAAGATTTTGAAAAATCCACTTCTTTGAAAGAAACAGATTTTGAAAAATTGATTAATGAAAATGGTGTTCTTAAAAACAAAATTGAAGTTTTAGAAAAAGAAAACAAATTTTTGGAAAATGACATTGCTGTTTTTAAAAATAAAATCAAGGAATTGAATGAAGCTTCTTCTATTGATACATGTTCAAATTGTTCTTCTTGTAGTTCTTTAAAACTAGAGAACACAGAACTTAGGAAAGCACTAGAAACACGTAGTGTTGATATTCCTAAAGCTGAAACAAAGAAGAAAAAGCCTAGGAATAACTATAGGCGTAAAATGAATAAGAATCATGATAGAAATGGAGTTGCGCAACCTAGAAATGATTCTAGGATTTTTGCTAATGAGTCTAGGAATAATTATTCTAGACCACCTAGAGATGACTCTAGGAATTTCAACGCGTCTAGGAATGACTTTAGATCACCTAGAACGCATTTGGCTCAACCTAGACATATGCACAATCCTAATGTTATATGTCATTATTGTAATCGGGTAGGACACATTGCACCTGTTTGTTTTGCTAAACATAGAGATTTATGTGTTGATTACAATTATTATTATCCTAACCCCCAAGGACCCAAAAGAAGTTGGGTACCAAAAACCTATTTTTAGGTACTTTTGCAGGTGTGCTTGAAGACTACAAAATTGTAGTGGATGCACCAAGCACGAAACCTTAATGCATTAAGGGGGAACGTCGGTTAGTTATCGTATTTTGAATAAAAACACAATGAGTTGATATGTGCAAATAATCTATATCAATTTTGGTTGATACATGCTTTAATCAGTTCTTTTTGAATAACAATTAGTATCAATTTGGTTTATAATAATTGATTGATTCATGTTTTGATGAACACTCTTAGTTTAAAATAACAATTGATATTGTTGAGAAAAATGACCGTTATCATTAGTATTCCATTTACTAACATTTGATATGATCTTGTTTATAACGATTGGTATCGTCAATGGTTTAAATTTTTTTTGGTATAGTCTTTTTGCTAATGCCAAAAGGGGGAAGAATATGGGCGATATGCATGCCTTAATTGAGGGGGAATATTCAATTAAGGGGTAATTATATTGAATTGATTTATATGAATTGTTTGCATAAATTGTATGTTGAGATATAGCATGAATTTAGGGGGAATTCAATATGCATATCTTCCGTTGTTTGTCATTATCAAAAAGGGGGAAATTGTTGGAAATGATGTATACCTTTGATATGTGCGCTTTGGTTGTATGAGCATGATTTTCAGGTATAGGTTTTGATGAATGACAAACAATGAAGTCAAGTGTCAAACAACGATATAATCAAATGGCGAGAAGCATACTGATGACGGAATTGCATGAACGAGCCAAAGAAGCTCAAGACCGAAGACCCAAGACGTAGGTCGTTTGGTAGAACCAATGTAAGGACAACGTTTAAGTTATCTTATCCTTTGGCTCAACATTAGGTCATCATAAACATGCACAAAATCACTTTATTAAATTATATGTATCATAAATATTTTTAATATATACTTCAAACAAAATGATTTTAACGTTTTCATTTCAACCAAAATGGGTTTTGAAGTAAGTTTTCAATTCAGGTATACTCTGGTATACACAGTGTATATCAAGTGTATATAATCGACCGTTGCCAAAAGTTTTGAACACTGGAACAACATAATCGATTGTCTACTTTAATCGATTATTGACAATCGATTGTCTACTTTAACAATCGATTATTTTGAGACAGTATGCAACCGGTTTTTAAATATCAAAACAATCGATTGTCTTTGTCACAATCGATTATCCACAATCGATTGTCCCTTCATACAATCGATTATTTATTGACCGTTCTCAGAATCCTAAATTGCATAAAATCAGGAATCTGTTTTGTGAACGTTGGTCAGACAATTGATTGTCACTCCAAACAATCGATTGTCTGAGCACAGAATCAGGGATTTTCTTTGTTAATCAAGCAACGGTCAGCACCACTTTTTCACCTATAAAAAGAGGTCTTTTGAACTGATTTTAAAAACACAACTCCTGCATATATATATATACATATTGATCATTTTCAAGCATCATCTTAGAGCTTTTGTTGAGCCATTTGATAGACAACTTTGTGTTGTTCATAGAGCTTATTTTGTTTCTCTTATCCACTCTATTGAGAGAGTATTTGTTGTAAAAGAGAGTTGTTTGAGAAGAACATATCTTCTCATTTGTCGGGTTTGCTAAGTACCCAAAGTCTTAATGGTTGGAGTCTTGGGGTGAGGTATCCTCAAGCAAGTGTCTTAAGGTGTGGTATCCTTGAGCAACTGTAACGGTTTGTTAAGCACCCGTAAGCTTGACGAAGATAGTGGAATCTCGAGAGAGTCTCTCGGGGACTGGACTAGCCACGGGTTGTGGTGAACCAGGATAAAATACGGTGTGTTCTTTTTTGATTATTTCAATTACCGTATTTACTTATTCCTGCAATTTTAAATTCCGCAATATTTCAATATTCTCGTGCCTCACTATTCACCCCCCCTCTAGTGAACGGCATAAATACTAACACTTTTTAACTTTCTCCATGATCTCGCCTTTTCTTACTTTGTTTTTGGGCCGCAAGATCTTATTTACTTTGCCAATTAGTTTTTTCAATATCAAAATCATGTTCTTCTTTTAAGGGTTGGGTGAAAGAAATAGGATTTTATGAGGTAGTTGGAAACGTAGAAAATTTGTAATCCAATTTAGGTGAGGATTGGGGAATATGCATTTGACGACATAGGGAAGAAGGTAGGTTTTGAGGGAAAAATTGGGGTCTTTTGTGACTCAAAGTAGTATTTCTCAAAAGTTAATTTTTTTCCTAATGGAAATCGTCTCCTTTTATTGTCGTTGGAAAATTTTAAAAAGTAAAGGTCCTGGCAGACAAATATCATATTGTAAATTTACCAACCTTAGTTCTGGGGCTTTTATTAGTCCTGCATGATGAGACGATGTCGGCTCCACGTTTTTCTCAATTGTTTTTACTTTGCTCATTATTTTGCTTTGTGTATGGGCCACGTTTTTTGTGGTGTTACCAATGTTGTTCCACACTTTTTTTGACAGATGAATTTTTTTCATTGCATGTTCATTGTTGCCTCGATATCACTCGTTGAGGGTTTTCTCCAGTAGGTAGCACTATGTTTAGCTTTGACATCACTCGTTATGGGGTTTTCTCTGGTAGGTAGCACTATATTTTTTCTCGGGTAGTTTTGGAATATGGCTTATACCGTATTTTTCAAAAAGTTGAAGTGAAGGAAAATCTTGGGTATGACTAGAGCTTGAAGGGCTTAACACGAATATCTGTAGTTGTATGAGCTTTTGGGGGTTTTTTGTGTTGGTGAAGTTTTAGGTTCAGGTGACTTTTTGGATTCTAGGGCATAAGCTGATGATGGTTTTGGGTTTGGGTTTGGGTGTTTATTTTACTATCTTCCCGACTTGGAGTGAATTTTTCTGCTAATTTTGGCCATTCATGGAGTTTGTAACTGACAAGAAACTCATATTTACCCAGACGCCTTAATGTGCAAATAGAAAGATCCTTATTTTCATATTTAGCTCGTTCTTTTCAGTGGTTTCCTTTTTTTTCGTGGATTTTGGTAGGTCACGTTGAGGCCAAATCATTCCCAATGATGCAGGCGGTTTTCAGCATATTCACTAATTGGATCTTCCAAACAGTCTTGACAGTCGCAACCAAGATCTCATGGGCAGTGTCCCATAGAGGGGCATTTGAACAACCAAACTCTTTTTCCCTCGTTTTCGAAATGTTGACGCCAGTCATGTTCTTCCATCATAGTTTGTATATCCAGAAGGGTTCACTTTCAAAGTTAGGATATGTATCTTTATGTTGGATCATTAAGCAAGAAAAGATGGTTTTATTGGGGTTTTTGAGATTGGAATGGTCAAAGCTTGTGGAAACAATTTTGTCATTTCTTTTAGTAAAAGTTGGCGTACCATATTGCAGAGATTTCTGTGGTTCCCTTAACTTTTCATAATTTTGTATCTAGGAATAGGGAAGGATTTTGACGAGCTCATCTCTGGGGAGTTGTCTGGGTATTTGGGTGCACATGATGTTTCCGTTGGTACAATCAATATTCAAGAGTAAAGTATTTTCTCCTCCGGTAAGGCAGAGATCCATGGCATAATTTGTCACCCGCCATGCCATTTGGTGAGAAGAGTGCTTGGATAACATCTTTGGCTTGTGGAGCTCCCTGGATTTGGACTTAGATTTTTATTGCTTCGATTAGATATGAATCATGAAGGGACATGTTAAAATTTGGAAAGATAGTTATGAAGACAATCCCAACATTCAAGGTAACTTCTGTAGTACCCAAATTGATATGATGGTACTCATAGTATCTTTGTATCTAGAAGAGAATGTCAAGCAATTTGCTTTTTATTTCATGATATGTTAAAGCGATTTGGATAGCACCAAAATGGATATGGATAAAATCATAATTTCTCCATTGTCTAGAAAAATCATCTGGAATTGAAGCGAGATAAATTGTTCCTCTCAAGTGACAAGAATAGATGTTGATCATGTTTTGAGGCAGTAACATATTCTTTGACTCCTTTTAGTTTATATTGGACGAAGGAAGGAATTTGGGTCTATTGTTCAAATGATTCTTTTGGCAAAAGTTAAGTAAGGGTTTATGAGGGGTAGTTGTGGAGGATACTTTTTGTCTTCTCTCTTGTTTTTTTTTTTGACTGGTAGTTCATTGGTTAAAAAGTGTTATGTAGTAGCTCAAATCATCTAAAAAGAAGCACTCGATCCTATTCTTTTTGCTTCTTTTTGTGAACTACAGCATGCTGCAAATAATCATTCAATGTTCGTGGACAGTTTACAACGCTTAAACAGAATTAGAAGCGAAACTGTGTGTTCGAAATAGCACTAATCAAAAAGGAATTAGAAGAATCTACTGCAGAAGTTAATGGCCCTCGAGAAGCATAAACTAAAACACTTGCATATACTGTTAATATTTGGCTTTGCTATTGTTCAGATTGAAGTAAAGGTGCATGATTCTTGTACGTGCGTGCATCTACTTTCTTCTGTTTACATATGAAAAGATAGTGGAAGGACAAAGTCTTTCTAAATATAGTATCCTCCTGAACTTTCTAATTCTGGGAAGTGACACTTCCATAAGCGCTATACCTAGTATATAAGTAAGTAGAAGCCTTATGTTGGAAATTATTTGCTACGCTCCAAAATTAGCTTCTTGCACTTTATATTAAAACGATAATTCCAGAGTGTAAGAAGATAATATTGGTGTACATTTGATATTTTTCATTTTTAGTTTCTATATTTCGCTAATACAAACAACATCAGATGAAAAGCTTTTCTGAACTTCCACTGCTAGCTCTTCCACACTCAGTTGGCACTCCAGTCCTATCTGTAATATAAAATCAACAATACAAGGAAAATAGAATTAGTAAATTAAAAACGTTCGAGGGTAAAAGCAAGAAAGAATTTTATTTAACTTGATGTTGTAACAGATAATTCGCCTTAAAAAATATTTCTTTTACCAAAGTATCATCTTAGAAATGTTGAAGCATGTATATAGTTACATTAATGATCGCGGTTATATTTGGAATAGTAAATATTATTGAGTTTTGCTAGCACAAACATACAAAATCCGAATTCTTGTTGAACCCGAATTATTTTCTACTCCAAACTTCCCCCTGTTGGTCAATTAGCACATATGAAGGTCTAGATGTAAGCCGTCAATACTAGCCAACTTGCAAAATCGTCCCGAGTATCAAAGAATAGACACTGCCAACAAATTTGGCATATAAAAGAATCTGCTCAGACGTTTTAAGGCAATGGATGGAGTAATCCATGATCATTTAAATCCGATCCCTTTAGAAATAACATGCGATTGCGTGGAAATAAAAAGATGGGAGCTGCCACACCATATATATGTTGTTCCCAAAGAATTAACTCATGAAATAAACTAATTAATCTACCTTGATGACAAAGGAGTATAGAACAGTATCCTGCATGCTGCTGATATTGAGATGAAGAATCTCAAAGGAATGTTTCTCTAACACATTAATTATCTTCACAACTTGACCTGGAATCCTCTTAGAAATGGTTTTCAATATAACATTGGAACCTGATATCTTTGCTTCAACATCAGCCACTGGAGAATTACAACATGCTACAAGTTCCTTGAATAAGTTATTATTATTAGGACTAAATGGACTTTCAGGTGTGGGACTTAGTTGCAAAAATGGCCTCGGACTAGGACCAGGGCTAGGGCTTAAACTCTTTCGTCGCTTTTTCGCCTCCAGAGATTGTAGAACTTGGTGTAATTCCTTGATGAATTCAACTACTCCTGCTATTATTGATGCTTGATCCCCCTTCAGTAATTTCCATGAAAGAGACTATAAATATTAGAACAAGAAAAACATGGGGGTAAAAGAGAATAATAAAAAACATCAAACACTAAAAGGAGTTAAAAAGAACGAAAAGGAATCAAACCCTAATGGTTCTTAAGATTTCAAGGAACTGAATCACAAGGCATTTTTTGATATTTCAAATTTCTTCCGTAGATTATTCATTAAGAGAATTAATTTTTAGTTATATATAGTGATCGGATAATTAATTTTAAACCATTATGTGTGATATCTATTTACGTATTATTGTAGGTCAACTTAACCTGATAATGTACACAATATAAACTCGAATTGAGTGCATTGCATATATAGAAGCAATAAGATGTAATTCAAGAACACGGAAAGGAAAAAGGGAAAAAAGAAAATAAATATACAGCATCGTTTTCATGATTATGCTTGAGAAGAATGTTGATCATATTGACGGCTGAAATTTTTTTATTTTTCATTCAGCAAACTCGAAAGGATACGTCGTTTTTTATATCATTGAGAATTCACTGCAGAATTAAATAATGACTCTAAATAGTTTTCTGGTAATAATCACGATAAATCACGCCCTACAGAACCAAAGTTGTGCAAAATGCATAAAAAGAGAAATAGATGATGATCGGTAAAAACCCAAAAAAAATAAAATAAAAAGAATCATCACAAGCAGTAATATTAAAAGAAAAGGGGACGAATAATTTTTTTTCGAAGGCTAGCTAGATGAAGGGATCCCCACTTTCAACCGAGAGGTTGTGAGTTTGGTTCTCCCCAAGAGCAAGGTGGGAGTTCTTGGAGGGAAGGATGTCGGGGGTCTATTTGGAAACTGCCCATCTACCCCAGGGTAGGGGTAAGGTCTGCGTACACACTATCCTCCCCAAACCCCACTAAGTGAGATTATACTGGGTTGTTATTGTGGTTGTTATAGCTAGATGAAAACAAAGATTCAAAGAAAGGGAGAAACTAAAAATAAATTACCCTTTTGATGTAGAAACAAGGGGTTAAGGAACGCAAAACCTTGAGATGTTCATTCATTTGTCTTCTCCTGTTTCTCTCTACTGCTATATGAGACATATTGGTTTTTATTACCAAAATTGCTAAGTGTTTGTGTTTTTAGAAATTTATGTCATTCCAAAAGCCATGTTGTTTCACTCTTTATATACACACAGTTGAAACCATGAATAAATGCGAAAGAAAGGAATGACTATAGTTCTAGTGTGGGTTATACCTAACCATCAGTCTAGTTTTCTTATTAAATGCTATCTGCTGCTCTCCCGTGACTGTTAATTATTTTTCACACACAACTTTGTTATCTCACTCTATATGAGACACCAAAATATATGTAGACACAAAAAACACTTTTCTTCTTGTGTGTGGATATATGTATGTAGACAACATAATATTATAGGTCTCACGTTTATTACCCTATGGACATTTACGTTTTCAGCGTGAGATAAAATAAAAGACAAGTAATTTCTTATATATCTTATTTTTTATCATGCAGAAGAGCTGCTCTTCTTTTGCTTCTAAATTGTTGATTCATGGTTCGTGCATGCACTCTAAATTCTTTCCTCTCTACATACATTTCATCACCTTCTTATTATGATAGTAATTCTTTTCTTTTCATATATTTTATTTTATGATTTTAATTGCCCACAGATATATGTTTCCTGTTGGGTTTTATTTGGTTTTCTTTAGTGTCAACATGCAAACTGGTCTTACCTTTTGTGTGATATAATAGATCACACAAGGGTTTGCTAAATTATTGCAAATTCGGACGAATCCAGTAACTTTTACTTAAATCGTTTAATTGTATTAAAAAATACATTAATAAGCATAAATATTAAATTGAGATTCCAATAACTTAAACGAGTCATAATTTAAAATTCGTAAAAATTTTAAATTTTGGGTCCGCATCTATTGCTAGGCAACTTTCACTCATCCCCACTCCGGGCAGAATACTTGCCTGTTTTCTTGAAAGACTTTGAGTTTCTATTTTATCTAATTGGTATAAACATGGCAACAAAGTGCCTGAAGAACATGATGGCTGCAATATAAGTCATTTAGTGAATATTTAGACAAGGTTTTTTATAAAGCAATTATAGCAAATAACTATTATAAACATTAATTGGTAATTCGGTAAAATGATAATCAACATGTTGCATAATAAATTAAACTAATTTGAGAGTATGAAAGATAGAACCCATTCTTTAATAACATATTTACATATGCTAGTGCTATCTTCTTCAATGGCATATGGCCCCCCTCGTATCATATATTACGTACTACTACCTAAGTTCCGATGATAATTAAAAGATAAAATGACACAAGGTTTTATGCTCAAAGCCCTCAAAAAGAAATGTTTCTGTTTTACCTTATTGATTTTCGACTTGTTTGAGCTGTTAACATTTCAAGTTGTGCAAACTTTTGTAACAATACACTACGAGAATTTGACTGTAATTGAATAAAAGATGACAAACACAAATTAAATTCACAGAAATGTTGCCACATTGAATGAACTTCTAAAGTCACTGTTGCTATTTCTTTATCGAAAAACAAAACTACCCTCTGTTGTAAAATTAGTAGGATCTCAGATTCAACAGACAAATTACCAGTAGTAGTTCTCTCTTTGGCAGAATTCAAGATTCAAGAAGAATAACAGGAGACTTACACAAAGTATAAGCTTGTAGGAAATTTTGGGGAGGAGGACATGACTCTCAATCTCAAAAATTCTACAAGTAAGAAAATGATTCTTTCTCTACTTACTCAACTTGCTCAAATAAAATGATTAGACTACATAGATATATACCTCTATGCATTTTCTCCTAACATGTACCTAATCTAGTACATATATCTTAGTTGATCCCAGACTTTTATATCTTCCTAGTTCATGAATAAATTAATACATGCATCTTCATTAATATCCTAATACATGAAGTAAGTAATTCATGTACTTGAGATGAATCTAGTTATTTTAATCAACACTCCCTTCTAAACTAGATAAATTAATTACTCCAAGAGATGTTTTGGTAGACATCATTTTTTCTTAACTTGGCGAAAATATCTACAAGTCGGTCTTGTAAATTCAGAAATTACGGCCTCTTTGATGCGAGCCACGCCATTCATCTTTTCTCCTTCAAAGAAAGCTTTGGTTGCAAAATAACTTGTTCCACCGATTTTTGTTTCGGCTTCTTTGATCTTTCTTCATTTATTTGCAAAGCTCGTTCAATCGATTCTTGTGTACTTACATTATAAAATATTTACAATTATGTAACTTAAAAGGTAATCGCAGTTAATCTTGTTTAAATTAATTAGTTTTTAATAAATAATAAATAACTTATTACGTTGACTGATAATGTAAAAGAATCATTAATGTAAAAGAGTCATTAGTCTGTAATTTAAATCTACTAGAAAAATATATATACGTAAGAGAAATTGATGATGGGTAAGCCTATTCTTGGGTTTGTACAATTTTACCCTTTGGTAAATTAACCTTTGCCCCCACAATGAATCATGCGCAAAGTACCTTCGCTTCAAGCTGACAAATCACCACTTGATCTTTGTCAATTGTCATTAATGCTGATACCTATTCCCATCTCAAAGCTTCATTATAGTCCAGCATTAAATTTAAAAATACTATTAATTCTTTTCTGCGTAGTTAAAGAAAAGGGTAATGGCCCAAAATGTAAGTGAATTTAAGGTGGAATCGCAGCTTCAAGATACACTTTCTCTAATGAAAAAATAGAGTCGATATTGATTTTAATGACAGGACAAACACTATAAGGTTAAAAGTGGTGAGCTGAGTCGATATTGATTCTAATGACTAACAAACATTTGTGAAACAATCAAGTCTAAGTCCGTTGATAGGAAGCTGTTTCCTAGCGCAAGTTAGTTTGAGCTGAAAAATATGTTTTGTTGAAAGCCGGATTCGTTGAAGATTAATGTCATGGGTTGGAAGAGTATGGTAACGATTGGAAGAGTTCGTGGTCAACAAAGATTCATCAATTATGAAAATAACGCATGAAGGGGCTGTTAAGGAAATAAAATAGAATCCTTTAGGATTTGTTTCACTTAAGATCGTGACCAAATTATTTTAGGTCTTGGAGCTAAATTAGAAAAGGATCAGTCAACTTCACTCCTATAAAAAGTATCATATTGTTGCTATTGAAGACTATCGGTATTTTGCACAAACACAGAATTTGTTCAAGGCAAATAGCAATCATAGCAAGAAGGCACTTTCAAAGATCCAAGCAGTACAACTAAAGAACATATTCCTAAAGACGAAGTTATTTAGTTGTTGTTGAGTCGTATTTCACTGTTCTTTAATTGTAACCTATTTTGCTTTTGAAAAATATATTGTTAAATTATCAAATCCGAGTAGTTTATTTTGCTTCTGAGACTAAAGTTTATAGTCTTCAAAAGAGATAAGGTATTAGAGTTGATCCCTTTGGTTATTGAGCTTAGCAAAATTAGCTAGAATTAAGTTAATTATAGGGTTGATGTACTAGAGTTTATAGTTTTTTAATTATTGAGTTATAACCTAAAATCACTCTTTGAAGTTAGTGAAGTTTCAAGACAAAACCCTACGAATTTAGGCCGTGATATTTAATCCCTTCAGTAAGAAAACTTTTCACATGTTATTGTGTTATTTAATTGTCACATTTCACTTTTAAATTTTGTCTAGAATTCTTATATTAAAGAACTGGGTTCTTTAACACGCGAGAGTGACAAAACTCACGCTCCCCTCGTATGTCTTTGTAATGACCCGGTCGGTTGTTTAGTGTATTGTAGCCCCGTTCCCTCATTTACCGCTTCCTCTATTTCATGTATGGTTATGTAACTTACCGGGGTTTTGGTTTTGGTTCAGGGGATATTTTGGAGTGAATTTGATCACTTAGTACCAAAGTTGGAATCTTTAGTTGAAAGAATTGACTAGACTTTTACTTTGTGTAGACGACTCCAAAATAGTGTTTTGATGGTTCTAACAACTTGGTATGATAATTTTGGACTTAGGAGTATGTCCAAATATTAATTTGGAGGTCCGTAGGTCGTTTTGGCTTTAATTAGCGAAAGTTGGAAAGTTGAAGGTTTAGAAGTCTGAGAGATTTGGCCGAGAGTTGACTTTGTTGATACCAGATTCAATTTGATTCTTGGAGTGGGAGTTGGTACATTGTATAATTTGTGACTTGTATGAAAAATTTGAGAAAACTAGGAGTTAGTTTGATATGATTCGGTAATGGTTTTAAAAGTTGAAAGTTTATTAGTTTCAATAGGCTTGAATTCTGGTGTGTTTAGTGAATTTGTGTTGCTTATGTGATTTGAGGCTTTCACTAAGTTTGTATCATATTTTAGGATGTGATGGTATATTCAGATGGGGTCCGGGGGGGCCTCGGGTATGTCTCAGATCGAAATCGAATTGAGTTTTGGACCTAAGGAATTTATGTTAGCTTCTGTGTTGGTGTGGCCGCACATGCATGATTTTGGTCGCAGATGCGAGACTGCAGAAGCGGCCAAGGGGCACAGATGCAGTTCTGGGGTTGGAACTGGGAAGATACGTAGATGCGAGAATTAATTGCACCTACTAAGCCGCAGGTGCGTGCCTGTGACCATATGTGCGGAGGATGAGATGGGCATAGGTTTCTGCAAAAGCAGTTGTTGGTGCACAGAAGCGCATCAGTAGATATAATGGAATGCCTACAGAAGAGGAAGAGACTTGGTGTGTAGGAGTTGCATATGTGGAGAAGTTCCACATGTGCGATCCCATATGTACTGGTGATAGACTGCAGATGTAGTGAGGCGGAGTTTAACTGAGCTTCACAGATGCGGAGATTTTACTGCAGAAGTAGTTTCGTAGAAGCGAAGAATTTGACCATAGGTGCAGTTTTCCTGGATAGAACATAAATGTTGAAGGTTTTATATTTTTCTCATTTTAGACTTGTGGAGCTCGACTAGGGCTATTTTTAGAGGGGTTTCACTATAATTGAAGAGGTAAGCAACATTTAATCACTTTTTTCCATGAATATTGAATGTCCATTGATCTTTACATCTACATTGTGTGTGTTCGAGGTAAAATTTGGGAATTTTTGAGCTATATATTAAAGGGTAAGATTTGAGGATTTGAGAGTCGATTTATGATTGGAATTGGATGATTTTGGTATGGTTGAACTCATTATTGAATGGGTTTTCAAATTTTATGAATTTTGTCGGGATCCGAGGTGGGATTTTACGATTGACTTTTTGGGTTGACTTTTGATTTTGGTTAAAGATCTTATCTTTATCATATGGAATTAATTCTTATAACTTGTATTTATTATATTAAGTTGTTTGGGACTAGAATCGAGTCGTTCGGAGACTTAGTCGCGAGGCAACAGTTTGTTAATGTTTTGAGTTGCGTGCTTTGATGTAACTAACACATCTAAACTTGGATGTGAAAGTATTTAACCCTTAGTACTATGTTATATAAAAGATCTTGGGGTGACGTACGCCCTTGGTGATGGGCGTATGTGCATGCACCGGTTTGTTTATGGTTTGGGAAGGCCTTTAAGCTATTACTGGATTTGTTTTGCTATCATATCTTATTATCCATGCGTTTCTCTACTTGATTGATTATTTAAGTTGTGAATCATGTTAGATATCAAGTCTAGGCTATATTCTAACTGTTTAAGACTTGATGAGGGAATTCTTATTATCTCTGAGTTATGTACCTTATTTGCACATATGTTCGAAGTCATGATACTAAATCTGTAAATAATATCTCTATCTCATTACTTCTTGTTGATTCCTCACATTATGTTGATACATCTTAATATGGTATTTTTGTTAAACTGAGTATTTAAAATGTGTTGATCTGAGACTTGAACGGTTAATGACTAAGATTGGGACATAGAGACGGCAATGGTACTGATTTTGAGGTGACGCATACCTCGGGCCCATATTTGGATAAGTGTTATTATTTTGGGGCGATGCATGAATTAAGCCTAACTATTGGACTAAATAATTATGATTAGCGCTTGGGCAAGATTAGTCCCTCTGAAATATGACATGCAAGTAGTGGGCGCAGGCACAATATTTTATAACTGTGCTTAACGATGGTCAGTTATGCTAGAAACCCGCACAATGATAAGTGTAAATATTCCTGATGGATCCACTGTAATACTGTAGATTTACTTGTATACCTGACTTGTAGGTATAGAGAAGCATTTTTATCATGCTAACTAATTATTTAATGACTATATGCGTTGGGTTTTAACTAGTATACTTGAAAGCATGCTGAAATTACTGAAATGTCGACAAGCTAAACTTAATAATATTTAGATATTGTTTATATGATTTATCCTTTATATTCTTAACTATTATCGGTTATTGATATTGGTATTGGAATATTGTTCTGAGCTCATCACTACTTTCAATCCATAGTTAGTATTGTTACTTATTGTATACATTGGGCCGATTGTGCTTACACTGCATTCGGCACTACGTGTACATATCCAGGTAGATCTGATCGAGGTGATTTTCAAGCCTGAGTCGTTTCCAAGTTTGGAGAGACTATGAGGTAGCTGCCATTTCGTCTGCAGTCTTTGAAGTCCTCTTTTTATTATCTTTATCTTTATTGTTCTTACATTAAAACAATTGTATAAGAGGGTTTTGTCTATACCTTATTATTCAATAGTGCTCATGTGCTCATTAACACTAGATTTCGGGGTTCTTGTAGTAGCATTGTGGCTTTATTCTCAGATGTTTTTATGATATTCTTTCGTTGTAGGGTTATTAGACCATTTTATTCCATTTTCAATGATATCAAATGATTTTTTTTTATCTAGGGAGTTAAGTTAGGTGTCATTATAACTTGTGAAATTGGGGGTCATGACAGCCTTGGTGCATCCTAAAATAACAATTAGTATCAAAACAAATTCTTTCAAAGTAAGGCTTAACCTTGAAAGATCTGAGATGGTTGCAACTCTAGACACTCAAGAAGAACAATCAACTACAAGGCCACCATCGTTCAACAAAAAAATACTACAGATTTTGAATAGAGTAAATGTGTGATTTTTTAGAAGAAAATTATTTATAACTCTATAACATTGTTCATAAAGGTACTAGGGTTCCCACGACAAAAGATGACAAGGTGATAGTTACTGGTCAAAAAGGTATCGAGCAATAAAATAATAAATATGACATGGATGTCCAAAAGAATGCCAAAGTCAATAAGATCTCAATCTATATCATGATACCTCACTAGTACAATCGAATCTCTACTTGCACTAATTCTAGGATGCTTTACAGAAGGATCATAAAGGAAAGAACAAGGTCAAACAGTATGAAATTGATATCACAATGCAATATAAACTTTTCAAGATGAAGGAGAGAAAAACTATTCAAGAGATACATACTAGATTCACTATGATTAATAGCTAGTTAAATTTCTCTTGGAGAAATTATCCTTACAAATAAACCGTAAGGAAGATTCTAAGTATAATGTTAGCCTCCAGGGAAAAAAAAAGGTTAACATTATCATTGAAGCAAGGAACCTTGAGACAATGACTATTTATGAATGAAAGAAGTATTAAGATCACTAGATGTAGCCTTGCAAGGGTAAGAACCTGGTTCTCAAGACTACTAAAAAGCTAGAAACTAATTATGATGATATGGCACTATTATATATAGGTTCCAAAAGATGATCATAAAAGATGAATTCCAATAAGGGTAGCAGCTCTAAAGATAAGATTCCTGAAAAGAGCAACCATAATGAGTGCTACAAGTGTGGCAGTAGCGATCACTTCACCGAAATTGCTCGAAGTGGAAGATTGAGTGGAAGAAAAATAATTTTGATAGAGTAAAAGAGCAAAAAAAGAGAACGGAATTCCTAGAAACAAGTTTATAGAGAAGATATAACTGATAAGATCGTGAAAGTGCTCTGCTGCTATGAAAAGTCCCTCTAAGGAAGATTCTGATGATAATAGTGGTGATATATATCAGTCCTTGATGGGAAAGGATGAATTTGACTCAAGCTGTGAAGATATTCTTGCCTTGATGGACAATTATGATTCAGATGTAGAGGCTGGCAAAACTAAGATATATTTGTTGACATTTAAAAAAAGATTTATACTTACTAATGATACCCATTTTTTTGCCAAAAAATTTTAAATTTGCACATATACCTTCAAAATCATGATAGCAATTTGTATTTTTTCTATAACTTTTTTATATTTTTATTAATTTATACACCCTTTTTTGTTTCCAATAAATAATTACAAAATGGCATTACAAATGATTTCAGAAGCATCTCTTAATTTAACTTATTATTTATGGTCTTATTTAAATCAAATTATTCCATAATGGGCCAAATTAGCATCATTTGGCTATAATTGCAATAACTTTATAATTATAGCCCAATCATATTCATATTATTTTTTACCAGAAATTAATTATTTGTATTTTTAAATACCAAGTAGTCTTTTTATCTATTTTTATGTATGAAATTCATTTTGTACAATTATCAGTTATTTTTATAAATTATTTTATTTAATTTAATTAGGTATTAAACAATATTAGCCCATTTAGTTTCAATTTTAATCCAATTAAACCAGCTCCAAAACCCTAATTAAATCATCCCAATAACTCACGCCCAAACATAAATTCTACCCGACCCAAGTCCACCCAGATCCTGGCGGTTAATCATTTTTTATCAACGGTCCAGGTTAATTACTTCCTAATTTAACCTAATAGACTTCCCCACCCCACCCCCACCCACCCCAAACCCCTCATTTTCCTCCTTCACTCTACCGTTACGCTCTGTCATTCTCTCTCAACCTCTTTGCATAACCACGTCTCTTACTCGTCGGCCGTTGGCTCACCAGTATCAATGGTGGTTCCACTACCACACCTACCTCCATGGTTGCCCCCCACACGCTGGATTCTTGTCATCTCAAGGGTTCTCAAGGAACTGGTGGTTGTTCAACTCACACCTGCTCACCGTTCTCAGGCCACCTTGACCCGTCTGAGTAAGATCCTTTAATTTTCTGGCCAGATCCATGGCTTCTAAGACAGAATCTCTCCATCTCTGGGTTCTCCCTCTCAAAACCCTGATTTTGACTCTTGATTTCTATGATCTTAACAAGATATGAGTCTATTCGAGTTTTCTTTACTGTTTTCTTAAGGATTTCTCTGATTTCTTCTAAATTAACTCTTCATCTTCAAACTAGTGTTTCTTGATCCTTCTCAAAAATGGCTTTTCCTTCTTAATTTAGAATTTTTCTATGATTTTCACCATGTTTTAATATTTATTTTAGTTTTCTCTGAGTTATTATGTTAAAGCCCTAAGTTTCTTGGGTTATGCGTGTGATTCTGAGTTCGTTTTGATACTGTGTCAATAATTTGTATATTTCTGTGATTCCTTGGTTTTTACCCTATGTTTGCTTGTTACGGTTCCTGATTATGATTTTTCCTACCTATTGTGTGATTTTACCTATTTTGTTCATCAATCTTTCTGATTATTCACTTCTCCTACATGTATCTTATTTATTCTATTGATTCATACTATGTTATACATGAATCCCTAATTTTTATATGATTTTTGCCCTACTCAGCTTCTGAGAGTTCTGATTTTGCTTACTATGTGTTTGTTCTCATAAAGTTGTGCTAAATCAATGCTATTTTTTACTTTTTAATCCTTGAGTCTTTGTGATTGATCCTTCATTGATTTCGCATGACACTCTCTACTAATTTTTAACCTTGTAAAATATTTTCTGACCTTATCCTATCGTCAGTTATGCTATTAGTTGACTTCTTAAGTATTTTTCTTGATTGAAATATGTTGAACCTAGCCTCTACTACATGTTGTATACTTGTACTATGCTGAAAATATTTCCTCATTCGTTATGCTCAGCCTTATACGACATCCTTCCTTATTTGTCACATGTTTATCACCGTTTGAAATTAACTCCTTAATTGATGGGAGTTCTTACCTTTGATTTTATGTTGATTCATTTTGATTCCTCATACTTACATATGAACTTTGATTTTTATCTTATTTGATACGTGCTTTCAAATTATAAATAGTTTGGTCTTTCATTAGCACAAACACGAACACATTGGTTCAAACAAAGCTCTCTCTCTCTCTCTCACACACATACTCAAACTTTCTGCTTTTTTTTATTGCTACTTACTATTATTCTGAGTTAGCCG
This sequence comes from Nicotiana benthamiana, assembly GCA_034376525.1. Taxonomy (NCBI): domain Eukaryota; kingdom Viridiplantae; phylum Streptophyta; class Magnoliopsida; order Solanales; family Solanaceae; genus Nicotiana; species Nicotiana benthamiana. The sequence continues at coordinate 82,314,317 of CM067328.1, forward strand.
GCTGCAAGCCAAGGCTGACTATTATCATTTCCTGCTCCTTCACTTTTGTGCTTACTGGCTTCTTTACTAGTATGTCCTGATATCAATTTAAGTCTCAAAAACAATATGTTTCTTTTTGTCCTTCAAGTTCATCATGTTCCTGATTTGTTTCTACCTTTGTTTGTGTTGTTCAATTTGTAATTAATCTCTTTATGTTAATTATATTACTTACCTTTATGATCAGCATGTTTATCTTCTATAGTCAATGTGACTCGATCCCCCTTTATGTCTAACTGGTTTTAGTATGAATCTCTCTTTGGTAAAACAATTTGTATGTTTAGATTAATTGGTTCAGTGTTAATTCTAAAGTTCATGATATACCCCAATCCCATGAAATCATTGAGAGCTTCTGATGATGTATCTATGTGGATCTCTACCTGTTATGTGTTTACCATCATGTGCTCTATGTGTCCCCAATCCCTATTACCCTTGTGTGTAGGTTTATTCCTTCTGTTTTGATTTTGTGTTCTTTAAGTATTGATGAGTTGGTTTTGGCTCCATGTTTGATCCGATGTTGTCTATTCATGTAATTCTCTCTTTTCAAAGTTTCTATACTTTATGACTCCTTCTTTTACTCCACACAACTATTTCAAACAAGTCTCTTTTAAAACTGTTTTCTTACTACAACTCTTTCAAAACTATGTCAAGTACTCTCAATCTACTCTTAAATGTTTAGGTTCTGCCCCGAATGTATAGCTGCTTAGGGATCCCTATGAGATCCCTCCTAACTCCGATACATTAGAGCTGACCCTTCTATACTATACTTCCTCAATTACAAAATGTGGGTGTGAGCACTGTCCGGGATCCCTTAAGGTCCTTAGGGAACTCTGGAACACCTAGATTATGTGAAAGGCTATGATACAATCTGGCAATGAAAATTTTGGAAATCTAGGTTAATTAGTAGGCTCTCGATATAGTAACTTCTTATTTTTCTTACCTAAATATGTAATTCATTCGATATTGGATTGTAATAATTTGTAAATGAATGTGGGGGTTGGATAGTGACAATGGGAGGGTAGCTACACATGTTATCAATATAAATGGGCAGAAAACATTCTTTAGGTTTATATCCTCCTGTATCTACATTAGGACTCATGTTTAGGACCAATACATGCAAAGCATACCACGTATTAGAAACCATGATCCTAAGGTCCATGTTTTACTGCGCTCAGCATTTCATTTTGGCATCTCTATTACCACTTAGAAATCATGTTTCTAGGATAAACGACATTAAAGATAAACTGTCACCTATGCGTTTTGAAATCATGCTATAACCCGTCGTGCATTTAGGAATCCTGCTTTAGGAATTCTGCATATAAACCATTATGAACTTTATACTTGCATCTTAGATACTATGCTTTAGGATCTCATTCGTACTTGCTCAGTCTCACCTAATGTAAACCACTGATTATAGAAGATGTAAAAACAAGTTCACATTTGATTATCCTGTTAAAATAAACCGGTAATAATCCATGTATTTTATAACACTTAGAACAGTATGCTTTTAGGTAAAATAACTCCTTGATTGTTCTAATGGTTCTGGTAACAATTATGCATTATCATATGCCTAGGCAAGCCTTAGGTAATCCAATTTCTCATAAAATTGGAAACGGCCCCTTTGTGTGTAGTTATGGTTGTCCAACGGGAGGGGAGGGACGAAATTGACGGGACGAGATGGGATGTGACGATATTTAAGCGGGACGGTGGCAGGACAGGATTAAACGGGATGGGACAAACAGGATGAAACGGTCGCCCCATCCCGCCCCCCTAACAAATGGGATGGGATGGGACGGGACGGGACAGGGTCGTGGGCCTTGAGTGTAATTTTTTTTAAAATGTCTAGTTTTGTGAAAATGACTAAGTTTTAAATTTGCAACAGATAGTTTTTTGACTTATTTAACAAACTTAAATGTTTAAACAAAAATTACAAAACTAAATGTTAAAACGAAAATTACGAAAAATATAGTTACAAGCATGTTGTACCAGCATGTTATTTTGTTCTAAAGGAAACAAAATATGTACAACAACTGCCCGGAATACAATTGGACAGGAAGTAAATAAATTCTGAAAGAGACTATACTAGTTGCAGAATTGCACCGAAGAAATACAACTCACCTAGTCTCTGCGCCCGTCATGCCGCTAAGCCACAAGCCACACAATAAACTTGTGCAATAAAATGCACAGCAAGTTTAGTATGAGCACAAAAATAACGTGTACCCAATAAGTGTCCCGCCTAATCTCGAAGGGGTAGAGACGAGATGGTCAGCTTCGACACTCTTTAACAGTCCAATGATTATTTATCCATAATAAATAAATTAAATAGTGGATTTATTTTATAAACATGATTCTAATCCAGATATAGAAAACAAGTAAGCACATAATTCGTTCATGGAAAATTTTCCTTAGGTTTCTTTTTATTATTAACAGTATAATCTCGAGCCATAGTGTGGCATTACATGACTCAAATGAGTCCAGGCAGCAATATAAGCATGCGCAAATCATACCGAGGCAACGGCCCGATCAAACAGAAATAAATGTGCACTTGCCGAGGGTCGACGTCGTGCCTATAGATGCATCTATAAATCTGCTGAGGCGTACAGCCCATTCAAAAATAAACATACGCAGACAGACAATCAGTCAAAAAGTCAACTGGAGCAAATATCCAAGAAAGGTCAGTTCTCTTTAATAATTTAAGAAAACAAAGCTTAAGTCTTTATTTTGAAATCCATTTATAATTTTAATAAGATTTAAGCAATTCAAGTCATCAATGGGTTCACAGTTAATTCATGTATAACATGTTTTTGGGTCCTAGACTACCCGGACAATAGCATAATAATAGCTACGCACAGACTCTCGTAACCTCGTGCATACGTAGCCCCCAAATATAGGAGCACATAATCAATTTAACTCACCTATGGGGCCAAATTCCCCCTCACAAGATTAGAAAGGAGACTCACCTCACCCAAAGATCCATAACCGGTCCGCTACATCCCTCTGAAATCTCGAACCAACATAAAATGCCCCAAAACTAGCCAATGGTCATTCAAACCCATTAATATATGCTTAATTAGACTATACAACTCGATTTGTATCAATTCTTAAGCAAGAGCAAAAAATTGACATAAATGCCCTTAGGCCCACATGCTTGGAATTCAAAATTTGTCGAAGATAAACGTTGCCCGTGACCTTAGGAACTCAAATATAACATTTTCCCTTAATTTCCTACTCAAAATCGTAGTCAAAATCCAAGAATATGATTTTCTAGGTTTTCCACCAAAACGTCAATTTTTATACTAATTTACATGCCCAAATCCACACAAAAGTAATATGTTTAACTCAAAAAGGGTGGGAATAACTTACCTCAATTATTAACGATGAAAATCCCCTCTTGAAGCTCCCCAAAATCGCCCCAAGAAATGAAGAATGAGAGAAATGAACTCAACCCATGCTTTTAAACAACCTTCTGTCTTCAGGCATTTTCGTTTCTACGATGCCTTGTCCGTTTCTGTGGTCGTCGCTTTTGTGACTTTCCGCCGCTTCTGCGGCTATGGGAAAAAGGGCGCGGACCGCTTCTGCAGTCCTTGGGATGCTTCTGCGATTCCTTGGTCTTGGCCCCTCCCGGTTTTGCATCTCCCCCTCCGCTTCTGCGGTCTCATTTCCGCAGAAGCAGAAATACCAGATACTAGCAAACTCAAATCTTCCAAAAATCTAATTTTTGATTTGTTAACCACCCGGAATCCACGTGAGGCCCCCGTGACCTCAACCAATCATACCAACCAATCCCAAAGCACATTACGGACCTGCTCGAGGCCTCAAATAACATCAAACAATGATAAAATCTCGATCAACCTCCAATCCAAACTTTATGAACTTTGAACTTTCCAACTTCTACTTCCGGTGCTTAAACCTCTCAAATCACGTCCGATTGACTTCAAATTTTGCACACAAGTCATATTTGACATTACTGACCTACTACTACTTCCAGAATCGGATTCCAACCTCGATATCAAAAATTCCACTTCCGGTTAAACTTCTAAAAACTTTCAAATTTCTTGCCTTAGTCAAACGACTTCAAAAGGACCTACGAACCTCCGAATTCACTTCCGATCGCGCTCCCAACTCCAGAATCAGTGTACGGAGCTACTCCCAGGCTCGGAATCCCAAACAGACATCAATAAAACTTAAATGCACTTTAAGCCAAACTGATGAAATGTTTTCTAAAATACTAACTTCCACAATAAGCGCCAAAATGCTCCAGGTTATCCAAAACCCAAATCGGGCATACGCCTAAGTCCAAAATCATCATATAAACCTCTTGTAACCTTTGGATCCTGATTCCAAAGTCATTTACTCAAAATTCCAATCCTAGTTAATTTCTCCAACTTTAAGCTTTCAAAAATGAGAATTTCTATTTAAATTCAACTCCGGTCTTTCTGAACTTCAATTCTGACCATACTCACAAGTCACAATACCTGAAATGAAGCTACTCATGGCCTCAGACTGTTGAACGATGCGCTAGGGCTCAAACAACTGGTCGGTCGTTACATTTTCTCACACTTAAATATACGTTCATCCTCGAACGTGATGAGAATTATACTGAGGTAGCCTAAAATCACTGTTTAGCACCTCATGCACCTTCCTGTGCTACCACAAAATAGTTAAGAACATTAGCTCGATAAATTCTGTAGATATTCCATTTTTACACAAGCAAATAAGCCTTAGAGCCCAATTCCAACATCTGGAGTTTTGCGCGAGGCATGTTTTCATCATAATATCACCAAATCATTCACCACACGCTGTGCCCAACATGACTGCATAACTTTGCTGAATCCACTATGTGCATCACTTTGCTCATAGGACCATAATCACATCTTCTGATCAACTTAGCCAAAATCCGACGAATCGGATGCTCCCATTGCAACTCATGACCTACATAGGTCTTACTCTCACTTCTATTACACTAACATGACGGAAGAGATGCGCCGAAATTAATTACCAACCACTGAATTAACGAATCGTTGAGTCTATACCCCTGACAAGAGTCATTGCCTCTTTCTGAACCCTCTAATGGTCTTAGTTCCACAATACACTTTATATAATCAAATTGCACTGGTCCTAAACCCAGCAAATCTTGTCTCACCCAGTACGAACTGCTCCGGTAATAAGCCACTCCAAATGCGATCCAAAAGTCTCATATGATGCCACAATGTGCCAAAAGGCCACCAATCCGAACACAACATAAAATGGAGTTCAAACTCTGGAAGGATTTATTTAACCCCGCACTACTACAGACTTTCCCTAGAAAATATGAAACAAAACACACAAAAATAGCATATAGAAAACCAGACTCGATGTCACATTGCTGCGGCACACAACCCGATCCAAATAATAATAATACTCAATAAATGAGATGCATATCGAGCTAGATTGCTCATTACAACAAAATTCTGAATATCGGTTATCGACACGCTAAGGTGTATAATACCATCCATGAGGACACATATAGCACTATAGGCTACAAAACTCAAGCAAAACTGAGATGCAATACATGATCTAAATCTCGAGAGCCATCCTGCTCATATGAAATTACCGCCGAGTGGAACCTCAACACATAAGAAGTTACCAAGCCATCTCACTACTCATACGGTGCAATATATCGCTACATGAATTAGCTGACCACGAAATAACACCGCGACCACTCTTGCATCAAGAGCGCATTACTGAAATGAACACAACTAGCCCGACATAAGGTTCACTTCCACGTTTAATTCCATCCACCAACCTCAAGTCGATCCTCAACGGGCTCAATTAAGCCAATGACCTTTCAAAGGTCCATGCTAACTTCCCTCTTCTCATAACACACAAGAACATCCATCACAACTGGAGCAACCTTCTCAGTTCCTAATCTAATAAACAGATTGCCCTTCAGGCATATATTCTCATATTAATGATATCACAAAAATCCTATACTTGGTTTAAATCTCTACTCAATCAAGTGAATGCATGTCACACTTATAAAATCTTCCTGTGGGACACGCTCCCACAACCTTCCAAAATAACTAACCGGTCTGCACATCCAACTACCGGCTGCACCAACGCTGAGAAGCGATCAAAAATCCTTAGCCGGGATGCAAATCCCAGGTGATACTGACGACAATACCAACTTACTCAAAACACTAAAACTCCCTTCCTACTCATCCGAGCTCGTGACATCATAGTCCTTGCAAAATTGTAACCTCGATTCTCACTTCAAATTCCATACAACTCATTGCACTCAACGTGCTGATATACGATAGACACGCTTTCCATCCCAACTCTGGAATCACTGATAGACTACCACTTCATCATATAAAATTCTTCATTTAACTTACTTTAGAAGAGCTATAGCAACATACATGCGAATTCTCACAACAATCGAATATGCCAACCACTTTGTAGTAGTCCAATCCACCATAACCCTTCTGGGATCCGCCTACTCATAACATGCTATAACAGAAGAATGCTTCTAAATAACATCAATTATTATTGCGGCCGACAAGTATCACACGCACCGCCACAAATCACATGCATGACTTGATCTTGCTGGATGAACTGATCACCACCACCAATATGCTTAGCTAACCATGGATATCAATCTACTTTCTTTCACTAAATCCTTGATCGCTTAGGAATAATAATTCTTCATTTAACATTTAATATACTCCATATGCACTCATCGCCAATGACCTTGAATCACGAGACCATGTTGTCTCGAATCCCATGAACCAGCTCGTATCTCTCAAATGCTACCCGCAGGTTAAAATAACGTAGAACATTCTGGGCACCTTCTCATAAGCTGCTATAAAGCTTAATTCTTAACAGTACCCATAGGCTTGAAATTATTGAGCACCACACTTAAACTCATGGATTCACTCAGACCATTATTGAGAGCCACCCGCTCTTTCTTGGTCCCGAATATAACTCACCCTATAGATCTTATAACACAAGAACACTCTCTCTGCGAAGCACCCGGCGGAATCACTTCTTCTGAAACCTGTATCTATACGAGGCATAAATTATTAACCTTTTTCCAAGTCCGAACATGAGCCAACAAGGCCAACCATAGAATGCCTCCAACAATTCCTTTGCTCGAATTACCACTTATAGTCTTTTTCTCATAGTTGGAACAATCCATCAATATGCTAACAGCCAAAAATCACGCAAGTAGCGAATCATACAGCCCAATCATCAGCGCTAGGACTCTCCCACTTAGCTTGAAGCCATCATTTCATAATTCTAGAGTCTATCGGACCTCTTTACCTCTTATTGACACAACCTCATGCAATAAATTATCACAAATTCTTGGAATTTTCTTGTATATTCCCACCTTTCAAATTCTGAATCATCATCCACATTCGAACAACAGATCTCTTTGATGAACAACCATTATAGTTCTTTGTACAAACTTCGCCAACCACGCGACCGCTAACATGCTCACGGGGAATAAACTACCTAGGGGAATCACCTCCCGACATCTTCCCACGCTGCTGCATGGGGTACATTTACGATTACACCAATAGCTTATACTTCAACTCATATTCGTAGGCTCCCCAATTTGGTCCAACTCTCCTTAAGGAGTGTAGTCATCCTACTACCAAGCCCATATGCAGCACCTGCCACTCTCCCACTTTGGCGGAACTCATCTTTTTAATTAACCCCTTGACTTTGCTCCTCATACTTGGCCTCCTGGGAGTTTTAAACACTTCGTGGCACTTCCCACGTATCTTTCCTCATCCTCTGCTGCTCAACTATTTCCTTAAATCAAACCTATCTTTTCTACATGGCACTTGAACCCACAATAGCTGCTACTCTTGAAGCCTTTTCGAAGGTCATCTTTATCAATCCGTCAACATTAGAAATTCTGATTCGATCTTGAACCACCGCACTATGCAACAACTGACAGCTGTATCTCCAATACTATTTCACAATATCCTTCCATAAAGGCGAATTATAGCAGATTATAACATCCACGAACTTGGTACGTTCCAATAGGATCACGAAACCCTATCATAGAAGAATGCTCCACCACGCTTGCAATTACCAAGTCTCATTACTTTAACTTGCCCACATCTGACCGTTCTTAATCCAACTGCATTTTTCCTCTGCCGAAAAATAAAATGTTGAATCCCTTGATTATAGGCTGAGTAAACCTCCCTTCAATTTATCCACTGCCCCGACACATGGGCAAACATCCTACCCTCACGACAACACTGCGGAATAATCGCTCATAAGTATCATGGCAACCTGTGCGTAGCCCCATGGCTCTTAGAAGTTCTATTACTGAGCTGAATAATAGAATATCCTTCCATGAGGTGACTATAATAGTCCAATCAATTATACGGGGGAAATCATCCCCCACCACATTTGTAGTGCCTTTTCAATTCATCAAATTCTCGATTTCTAGCAAGTGCTCGCATCACGTAAGATTGAGTAGAAAGGAATCAAAAGAATAAGCCTCAAAGGAATCGAACCGCACGATAAGAAAATCAAGAAGATAAGTACTTCTAACAGCCCTTTAGCCTCCCGAGGATAAGTACACACGTCTCTGTACTGATCCACAAGACTCTACTAGACTTGCTCATAACTCGTGATACCGACTGGAACCTAGTGCTCTGATACCATATTGTCACGGCCAAAAATTCACTAAGGGTAGTGGTAGTTGATCGGTGCTTCCGCAATCATAAGAAAGAGTGGGCGGGACTACATAAAACCCAATAGTGTATCGGGGTCGATAATTCCACAGAGAGCTTCAAATTGGAGTTGTGTATTTGCTAGCTTAGAAATGTATTTTGGCTTCTAATTGATTTTCTATCATTTTTGGTTTTTTCTTTTGTTAACAACTAAATTTATCAACTACTATTATTAGCTAAATTATGCTAAGTTATGGTGCTAGTTGTATGCAATAAGAGAAAGGCACTATGGTCGTGACACTCACCTAGGTGGCTAATTAACGGGTATAAAATTCTAACACAAGGATATGCTAATTTTCCCAAGCAACTTAAGGTTCAAGTAGGGTGATTACACTCCCGAGACTTAACCCGTTACGTGGGACTACCATTCTCATGGGTCCATCCCAAATCCTTGTTGGTTTTAATGTGAGGTCATAGACTCTCTTTTTCAAGAAGAGTCAAAACCCACTAAGCTAGACTTAGTGTTTGCAACCATCAAATCTAAGTGAAAACATACAAATAACCTAAATACCAAACACCCAATATCATCCAAGCATTAATCAAAAACACCCATTAATTACCCACACTATTGTTGAGCCACAACCCTAGCTAATGGGTTCAGCTAGACATGAAAGAAATAGAAATAGAAGAAATACAGAAGAAACTAACATAATCATTAACTACAAGATTAATCTACTTGAATCCACACTAATTACAAGAGAAAGTTGCCTAAAGTAGGCTAATACAAAGTATCACGAGCTCAGCTGCTACAGAGAATATAAAACTTAACCTAAAAAAGTAAAGTGTTCTATTTATACAACACATGAAAAATCGGCCAAAAATGCTGCTTAGGGTCTGATGCGGACCGCATAGAAATGTCATGCGGCCGCGTAGGGAATGTGGTATTCAAATCTGGCTTCTAGACTTGAGGACGCAGACCGTGTAGGATTGTCACGCGGCCGCATAGTTCAAGACATGCAGACCACGTGTAAATGACATTCGGCCGTACATGTCAAGTGATGCGGACTGCGTGCAAAAGGTGCGCGGCCGCACATAAGCTTTTTCCCAATTGTTGATTCTCTGAACTTTTTCCCATGCGGACTGCACTATATTTGTGCGGCTGCGTGGGCCTTTTGCCTTGACTTTTTAAACCTCTGATCTCTTGTTAGTGACGACTGCGTCAGAACCGATGCGGTCCGCATAGGATTTTATCAATTTTGGTCATTCTCTAACCTATCCTGCGCGGCCGCGTGGCAAAATAGGGCGGTCCGCGCAGGTGAGGCTTGACTTGGCTTCTGCAGAACTCTTCTGCAAGGCCGCACATCAGAACGTTGCGGTCCGCGCAGGTGACCTTTTTCCCGCTTTCAGTTATGTTTTGGCGCTTGGCAGGTTTCACTCATCTTTTGAGCCGATTTGTGATATGTATCATCGAGTCGCTCTGCAATCAAACGCACTTTGTAAGCAATTTAGGACTAATTTAAAGCAGTTTATGCGCAATGCTCAGGTAAGAAGGGGTATAAAACATGCATAATTCACATATATCAACTCCCCAAAACTTAAACCTTTGCTTGTCCTGAAGCAAATAAAAATGAGACATATCCCTCAATGAAAAACACCCCAGTAATTCCTCTTGTTCCTACGGAAACCTCAACGAGACTTAGTTGGGACTAATAATTGCCCTCAATGCATATGTATCATTAACGCATTTACAACTTTGAACATTTGTGGATCAACTGCGATACAAGAGCATCAAGGGTTGACACAACTCATCAAGGAACATTTCTCAAGAACTTCGGTCATTGTGGAACCTAGACACACGCATCCTCGAATTTCCCTAAGTGGACCTTACCTTTTAGAATTAGTTACAGGCAAATTGAGGTGAATGAACTTTCTCTGATATCTCACAAATAAACGGACCTAAGTCCGGCTTTAAGCACCATATGCTTGCCCTTCATGTAAGTATCCACTAATGTAGGCTTCTCTCAACTCAAGATCACATAGGTTTTTTGCAAAGTCATTATGAAGGCTTTTGGGTAAAGGTAGGATATGATGTTGTTCCAATGGTTTCTATCATCCCTTAGGCACTTCATTTGATTCATTTTGCTACACTTTCTTGAGTCAATTGAGTAATTCACTTCTTTCTGGGGCTAGAGGGATACAATATCGCTTTTTATTTTGCAATTCAAAACCTTTCTCTATACTTTTCCACACATTTCACTTTTTCTTGTCCTTTTGATTTTTTGATTGTTTTTTTCTTTTTTTCTTTTTCTCTTTTTTAGTGCCTTCCTTTTATTTTTCTTTTGCACATTTCCATCACATTGATACCTTTCTTGTTTCCCTCCCCCAAACTTAGTCATTTGCCACTACTCAAGGGAAGATTTGGATGCCGAGAGAAGGTCTAATTTTGAATGGGTATATGCTTGTAATTTGGTTCATGAAATAATAAGATTCAAGGCTCAAAAGGGGTTAACTAGGGACCATTTGATTGGTAGGTCACGGAATTATTCAATTTGGAACTTTTTGGATTAAGGAGAGCCTAAGATCATTTCTCAATCAAGTTCCACCAATGATTTCGCCTCAACAAACATTCAGGGCAAGTTCTAGGACATCGGCACGGTACTTGGGCTCAATAAATTGAATTCTCACCACACGCACTCAAGGAATGCCAAAAATGGAATCGAGGGCCCACATCGACCTTAGATACGACTCAAGCGCACAATGGCTCAACATGACCATATGATTATTGTTTGGTCAACACAAAAGTCTCAATGTCATGAATTTCACCATCCTAAACACAACTTAATGTCTTTGACCATAATATCAAAGGCAAATGTGCTAGGCTCAAGTGAAGCTTTGCCTGAAGTACCCTTAACAACAAAAACTTGAAAATCAAAAACTGACTCAACCCTTAAGAAAGCGGTCATGCTATCTATCATTGGGAAGAGCCACTCGGTTCGCACAACATTCTACCCTTGGAAAGAAATGTGGCATTAAGAAAACCAATGGTTTATTGCCAATACCAAAAACAAAACCAAAATGAGGCTACGAGCCTAACTTTGCAACTAAAACGAAAAATTTTACCAAAAATAATGAAAATAGAAAGAAAGCTCAAATGACAGGGGAAGTAGAATATACAACTAAGGGAGTTCAGAATCAAAATTTATATACAAATCAGTTATACCTACGAATGTACTGAAAGTAGTGAATATATACAATCATCCAAATAAAAGTCAAAAAAGTAGGGCCACACCCCAATTCTAGCTACCAAATAAAGCATCAAAAAAAAGGCAAAGGATATAGAAGTGGCCCCTCAAGCCTCATCAGCGGCTCTCTACTGGTCAATGGCTCCCGTGTTCTCTGTACTGGCTCGGACCTCAGATCAGTCCCCAGCCTGCTGTTGTGCTACTAGGATATCAGGTGCCTGATCCTGAGCTGGCTCAACTACTGTTGGGGCTGGAGGAGGCTTAATATCTTCAGTGCCAAACGGGCCCTCCTGAACCGGGGCCATTGCTATCACTACTCCCTCTGTGGTAGGGAGTTTTCTCTTCTTCCTCAGCCTATCCTCCTCCATCTGTAGCGTTACATTCGATGGCTCTACGGATGGCTCTGCAAACAACAAATCAATTGGAAGCTAATCCGCCACCATCCACCTGCACCTGTAGCTTTGCCACGGACTCCTTGGAGGCCTTCGTCCTTCTCAACTTCCTGTGCTCCTTAGCCAAATCCTTGAGAGCTTTTCTATGCTCCCCGTTTTCCTTTGCCAACTTTCCCTGCTCCACTATCATCTTTTCCTGGTTGGCCGGGATTTTTTTCAAAGTCTCATTTATCAAGGTAGGTATCTCAACAGTTACCAGAGCTCCCTGTGCCCGAACGGCGGTGGCCAATGTGGAAAACTTGGATGTCGCATCCGACATCTAGTTGTTCAAACTAGATAGGGAGGGTGTGAGCTGGTTGGCGGTGAATTTGTGAGTCTTTGACACCGGAATCACCAGCTCATTTCTGAAAGTAGGGGGAGTTGTGGATGGGCCCGGAGGCAATGTCTCAGTTGTGGGTTGCTCACTGGCAGTTGGCTCTTCAGACTGGCCAGCTGGGGAAAAAGTAGAAGCTTGACTCTTCTTGGTGCCCTTAGGGTTGTCCGGACCCTTTTGATTATACCAGGAATAAGGGCTCACCGGAGTCACCATGATATCATATTTCTTCCTTTTCACTTTCATCTCTCGGAAGTACAAGGTCAGTGTGTTAGGGAAGGGGTATTTAGTCTATGTCTCGTTCCCCACAGTAGAGAGCACCCGTGATATGATGTTGCCGACATTCAACGGTAAACCCGCCATGATGGAAGCAATTAGAATAGCACGATCAATGGGAACTGAGTGATCATGTGTGGTCGGGTAAAGCATATTGCACACTAAGGTCAACAACCCTTTGGCTTCAAAATTGAGGGTGTTCCTGTATATTTTCTCCTATGCCTTCAACCAGACAGGGACTGTACCTGGAGCAGCAAAAATCTCGGCTAACCACGGTCGAACGTCTTCTTTCATCGCCAGCTTCTCCAAGTATTGAGACTCATATTCTTCCCCAAACTCCAAAAAATTCATTTAATGACTGCCTATCAAACAACGCCTCTTGTCACTCCTTTTCGTCGCTTTTGTATCCCGAACCACATATGGGACATTGTTGTAGAATTCTTTCACCGTGTGTTTGTTTGCATTGTCCACTTTTTCTTTGAAGAATCCCCAACCCTCTCTCGTAAGGAATTGAGCTTGTACGTGAGAGTTGTGAGGGAGCAAGTCAGTATCGATGAATCACCACTCCGGAATAAGCTTCCTCTTGGGCCACCACTCCATATACCAGTGGAAAGTAACCTCACTCACAAACCTGTCCTCCCAAGCCTCCGGCTTCCTAGTTCTCTATCCCCTCGACTTTAGGTTCTCTTCCCTCGACATACCCCGCACTCTCCCCTGATACTTAAGCTGTGGGTGAGGTGGAGTATTGTCCCTCCTCTTCGTCATCAGTCCCGAACTCATTAGACGAGCTCGAGACTACATTTATGTGCTTCCTGGAAGTGGTCATAGATGCATCCTCCGGAGAAGAGCCCTCAGGTACGGGGACCTCTACTGACATATGAGTTGGGGCGGATTCTGATGTTATATCCCGGGAGGGTTTGTACTCACTCCTTGTTGAATGAGAAGCAGCCATATCTGCTGTCCGAATGATATTTCTACATTTCTTCATTGTCTCTCTAACTTTGGGAGTGAGTTTCACCACTGTTAGCACATTTTTCCCTCGGGAAGCACCACCCATCCCGGGTTGTTTGTCCGTGCCCCCACGTTGTATCTTCTTTCCACCCCGTTTTTGCACTATTGTCTGCAAAGCATAAACGTCTAGTTGTTAGTAGAAGCGCAGAAGGAGAAGCAGACAATTTTAGTTTCATTTCAAAGCACATAAAGAATGTTGTAGATAGGAGTCACGCGGACCGCACAGAAAAGTCACGCGGTCCGCACAGGCAAAATTACTTCAACACCTAGTTCTCAGAAAGCACCTACGTGGACCACTATGGTTTGAATTGAGGCTGCGTAGGATTGACGCGGTCCGCACAGGTTGAGCCTAAAAATTGTATCCTCTATGAACCTTGACCACGCGGTCCGCACTGATTTGGACCGCGGCCGCATAGGAGTGACGCGGATTGCATAAAAGTGGATGCGATACTCTCAGATCACACTCCAAAAATTCTAACTCTCCGAACCTCTGGACACGTGGTCCACACTGATTTGGACCATGGTCGCACTGGGTTTACGCAAACCGCACTAAAATGGATGCGGTCCACTCAGATCAATCTTTTAAAATGCACCATCTCTGAACTTCTGGGCACGCGGTCCGCACTGATTAGGACCGCGGCTGCGCTAATCTCACGCAGACCGCACAGAAGTGGTCACGCGGACGCGTTGAGAGGGTTCCACATATGGAAATCAAACAGATGCGGACTGCACAAACAAGGTTGTGCAGCCGCGTAGGGAAAAGGAAATTGGCAGGCTTCATACGTTCTTTTCAGTCCAAAATTTTTGTATTAAGGATCCTTAGAGTCCCTACTTAGTTTCTTTTAGAAGATTATATGCCCAAGGTTCAACAAAATTATCCAAAAACCTAATCTAATCAGTTGACTAAGAAGAATAAAAAAGAAACTAAGAAGTTATACTATTGGAGTTAACAAAAATAAACAAAAGTTAAACTATGAATTTAAATGAACGATAAAATGTTACCAGGGAATTATTGACAATGAGGATATGCACAACTGGAGAATGAACGATGAATATGTGTGCTCTGATGAAATTTTGTGAAAAGAATTAAAGGGGGCCCTAGGTTTCTATTTATAGATAACTGTGGGGCCCAGTTCCGACCTACCTGCACGGCAACATAAAAATGGCACGTGGACCGCGCATGATTTGCATCCTTCAGGCCATGAACACAACCCATGTGAACCGCACTGCTTTGGCATGCGGCCGCGTGGGAAACTTCAGACACTTGCTTAATTTGGCCATTCCCATACGGACCGCACTGCTTTGGACCGCGACCGCGTGGGAAATTTATCTGAGAGGTGGCCATTTTTTATTCTTTCTTCGCGGACCGCACAAAAATGCTATGCGGCCGCGTGGGGATCTCTGAGTTTAAACCTTCAGTTTTTTCAAGCCCACGCGGACCGCACTTTTTTGGAGTGCGGCCGCGTAGGCACTATTCACAGACTGTTTTTCTTTATTCATCTTACCCTGCGCTGGTTCAACAGCATCCCCGCAACACTTCACAAACTATCAGCTCAAAAATCATATTCTACAACAGAAAAATAAAGAAAAGCAAAAGGCATGGGTTGCGTCCCAAGAAGCGCCTGATTTAACGTCGCGGCACGACGCATGTTACCATCATAGTCACTTCAAATGAATCAGCGCCACCACGTGGCTGTCATCAAACTTTCCCAAATAATGCTTGACTCGATGCTCATTGACCCGGAATACCTCACCATTCTTGTTTTTGAGATCAATGGCACAAAAAGGAGTAACATCAACCACTTCAAAAGGACCGCTCCTCTTAGACTTAAGCTTTCTCAGAAACAACCTTGACAGGGAATTGAAGAGGAGGACCATATCACCATCCTCGATTTCTTTCCCCCGGGCATACTTGTCATGGAGATACTTCATCTTATCATTGTACAAGGACGAGCTGGAGTATGCATGAAACCGTAACTCATCAAGTTTATTCAATTGTTCAACCCAGAGATTGGACGCAACATCCCACTCTAAATTCAACTTTTTCAAAGCCCACATCACCTTGTGCTCTAATTCCACCAGGAGATGACATGCTTTTCCAAACACCAACCTATATGGCGACATACCAATCGGAGTCTTGAATGTTGTACGATATGCCCAAAGAGCATCATTTAATTTATTGGACCAATCGGTCCTATTTGCATTGACAGTCTTGGATAGAATACTCTGGATTTCCCGGTTTGAGACCTCAACTTGGCCACTCGCTTGAGGATGATAAGGAGTAGTCACTTTGTGGTTTACCCCATACTTGGTAAGCAAACAATCGAAATCCTTGTTGCAAAAATGAGAGCCCACATCACTAATTATGGCACGGGGTTTGCCAAACATAGTGAAAATGCTCTTCTTTAAGAAAGCTAACACACTACTAGCTTTAGTTTTGGGTAAGCTGATTGCCACAACCCATTTTGACACATAGTCCACCGCTACCAAAATGTAAGTATTACCACAAGAACTCATGAATGGCCCCATAAAGTCGATCCCCCAAACATAAAAAATGTCGACCTCAAGAATCGTGTTAAGGAGCATTTCATCTTTATTTGAAATCCCTCTGGTACGTTGACACTCATCACATATTTTCATGAAGTCACCGGCATCCTTGAACAATGAAAGCCAATAGAACTCACAACTCAACACTTTCGGCGTCGTCCTCACCCAACCATGATGGCCACCATAGGGCGAGAGTGACAAGCTTCCACAATACTCAATTACTCTTATTTGGGAGCACACCGGCGAATTAAACCATCGATGAAAATTTTAAAAAGGTACGGCTCATCCCTATAGAAGTCCAAAGCATCCCACTTAAGCTTCTTCCTTTGGTTGGAGGAGAGCTCATACGGGACCACACCAATAACCAAATAATTTGCAATGTCTGCAAACCACAACATGTCAAGCATTGAAACTGAGAGGAGTTGTTTATCCAGAAAATAATCATTTATCTGAAGGCCATCCGAAGGCCTCCCTTCCTTTTCTAATCTAGACAAGTGGTCCACCACTTGGTTCTCACTTCCCTTCCTATTGGATCTCCAAATCAAATTCTTGTAGAGAAGTACCCATCTCATCAATCTTGGTTTTGAATCCTTTTTAGTCATCAAGTACCGAAGGGCAGCGTAATTGGTATGGATAATCACTTTGGCCCCCATAAGGTACGGGCGAAAATTATCCATGGAAAATACAATGGCAAGCAATTCCTTCTCGGTGACCGTAATTTCTTTGTGCCTCATTCATTGTCTTGCTAGCATAATACACCGGATGGAACAATTTGTTGATCTTCTGGCCCGTGACCGCCCCCACCAAAACATCACTAGCGTCGCACATGAGCTCAAAGGGAAAGCTCCAATTGGGTGCGGTTATGAAGGGGGTAGTCGTCAACTTTTTCTTTAGAAGCTCGAAAGCCTCCATACACTTGTCATCAAACACATATCTTGCATTTTGTTCCAATGACTTACACAACGGGTTCCCTACCTTAGAAAAGTCCTTAGTGAATCTCTGGTAGAAACCCCCGTGTCCAAGAAATCTCCTCACCCCTTTGACAGAGTTAAGGGAGGAAGCCTTGAGATCACCTCGATTTTTTCTTTGTCAACCTTGATCCCCCCTTTTCGAAATTTTATGACCCAACACAATTCCTTCTTCCACCATAAAGTGGCATTTCTCCTAATTGAGCACCAAATTTGTGTCTTCACAACGGACCAACACACGATTAAGATTTTGCAAACATTCACCAGATGAATCCTCGACCACACTAAAGTCGTCCATGAAGACCTCCAATAGGTCTTCCACCTTGTCGGTGAAGATTGCCATCATACATCTTTGGAAGGTCTCTGGAGCATTACATAGTCCAAGGCATTCGAGAGAAGGAGAATGTGCCATAACGACATGTGAAGGCTGTTTTTTCTTGGTCCTCTGGGGCAATGAGAATCTGGTTATAGCCGGAATAACCATCTAGAAAACAATTGAATGCCCGGCCCGCAAGAGTTCAAGTAATTGATCCAAGAATGGCAATGGAAAGTGGTCCTTTCTTGTAACCTTGTTCAATTTTTGGTAGTCCATGCATACTCTCCAACCGATCACAGTACGAGTCGGAATCAGCTCATTATTATCATTGGTCACTACCGTTATTCCTCCCTTCTTTGGCACACACTATAGCGGAGAAGTACATAAACTATAAGAAATTGGATATACCACACCAACGTCATGCCACTTGATGATTTCCTTTTTAACCACATCTTGCATGGCCTCATTGAGTCTCATTTGATGTTCAAGAGACGGTCTCACATCCTCCTTCAATATTATCTTGTGCATGAAAAACGCAGGGCTAATACCTCGAATATCTTCCAAGGTCCATCCAATCACTCGCTTGCGCTTTTGAAGAACCGCCAAATCGGCCAGCAATATAAACTTGTCAACACAAACGAGCACATCATCAGTAATTCCCAAGGACCACTTCATGGAACTGGGACCATTTGAAGCCTCATGGAAGTTGGACAAGAATGCTCGATCCCCAAGGTTTTGAACACCGAATAAGGCATGAGGTTGATACTCTCCCCCAAGTCACGTAGGGCATTTGCAAAATCTGCGCTTCCAATGGTACATGGTATTGTAAAGGCATCGGGGATCCTCTAACTTTTGAGCCATGGAGTGCACAATGGAACTCACTTGATATGTCATTTTGATGGTCTCACACTCCATATATCTCTTTTTAGTATCCAAGTCCTTGATGAACTTTGCATATCCGGGCATTTGTTCAAGTGCCTCCACCAAAGGCATGTTGATGGTCAAACTCTTCATCATCTCAATAAACTTTTTAAATTGATTGTCACCTTTTCACTTGGACAATCTTTATGGATATGGCGGAGGAGGCCTAGGCTAGGGTTCTTTGGCTTTTGGCACCATTGGTTCCGGCCTGTCAATGACGTGTTCCCTATATGGGTTCATGGCCTCTTGGTCTCCTCCTCACACTCATCAATATCTATTCTCACTTCATTCCTCACACTTGGTTCAACGATATCTTCAACCACTAATGGGACATCATCTTCCTGCAACTCCTCATAATCGACCCTAACTTGACTTTCTTGCACATCACCCCCTCTCCTGCTATGTGTTTTCACTGCCATGACATGATTATTGTGCCACCCTTGGGGTTCACCACCATATCACTTGGTAGTGCACCCTTCGGGCGAGTGTTGAGAAATTTTGATATTTATCCAAGTTGCATTTCTAAGTTACACATTGAAGTGTTGTGGGAGGATAATTGGGCATCCCAATCTTAATTCTTCTTCATCATTTGTTCAAACATGTTCTCAATTCTACCCATGTCTTGACCTGAATAACTTGACTTAAGATTGGAACGGGGGTGGGTTGTTCGATTGTTGGTATATTGGGGGCCATTGAAAGCTTTTCCCTCGATTACCTTGATTACCTCCTTGATTATTGTTCCATCTACCATTGTTGTTGTTGTTCCAATTATGGTTGTTTCCACCCTAATTGCCTTGATTACCCCAATTATTGTTCCAATTTCCACCATTTTGTTGGTTCATCCAATTGCCTTGGGAACGCCATTGTTGATTCCCTTGATTTCCTCTATTACCTTAGTAGTTATATACATATTGGACCTCCTCACCTTGGTCCTCATAACATTCATTCTAATAACCACCATTCCCATCATCAAAGTTGTCAAAATTTTCCGGAGGTTGTTGTTGCCCTCTTTGCCTTCTTTTCATCAGCATTGACTTGGCACGGATTTTAAACTTGTTGAAGTTGCGCCTTAGCAATTGGTTCATTGTTGTTGTGAGTTAGGTGATGGCTTGGCCGTGGTCATGCAACTCCTTATGCAAGTGTATAATATTGGGATAACCTTGAGGAAACTTAGCCCGGCTTTGCCATGCTGAAGAAGTTTCGGCCATTTCATCAAGAACATCACAAGCTTCGTTGTATGGAAGCTATATAAAATTACCATTAGCCAACTGATTGATAATGCATTGGTTTGTTGTGTTTATACCCCGATAGAACGTTTTTTGTATTATAACATCATTCATATTGTTGTTGGGGCACTCTTTTACCATCATCCAAACTCTCTCCTATATCTCATGTAAAGGTTCCATCGGCTCTTGCTTGAAAGCTAGGATCTCATCTCTAAGAGCCGCCAGACTAGGTGAGAAGAACTTTGCAATGAATATATCCGCCAACTCATCCCAAGTAGTGATGGAACTATTTGGCAATCTCTCCAACCAATACAGTTCCTTCCTCGAAGTGAGAAGGGGAAAATCCTTAACCTCAATGCATCTTCCAAAACATTTGTCTGCTTGCTCCCCCAACAAGTATCCACAAACCCTTTCAAATGCTTGTAGGCGTTTTGGTCCGAGGCGCATGTGAAATGCCCTCATTGTTCGAGCAAAATGAGCATGACATTGCTGATTTGGAAGTTCCACGCCCGGATTCGGGGAGGTACTATTTCACTTACGTACCCTTGATTGGGTAGAACTCGTGGAGCTACTCTTGGTGGAGGTGAAGGTTCTGGTATGTTTTCATTAGCATTAGCATTAGCATTTCTATCACGTCTTTGTGCTTGGGTAAAATCTCCTCTTGTTCCACGGCTTCCACCTCATCCACTCCCAAATTAATAGGATCATGTGCATTTAAAGCCATTGGTACCTGAGTGAATTGAACAAACAAAGTAAGTAAAAAGAAGGCAAAATAAGCAAAAACACAAAACTAGCCAACAAATAGTCAAACACTGTAAAGCTCCCCGGCAACGGCACCAAAGAGTGATCGGTGCCGACTCAAAAGACATGGGTTGCCTCCCAAGAAGCGCCTGATTTAACGTCACGGCACGACGCATGTTACCATCATAATAATTTCAAATGAATCGGCGCCACCATGTGTCTGTCATCAAACTTTCCCAAATAATGCTTGACTCGTTGCGCATTGACCCGGAATACATCACCATTCTTGTTTTTGAGATCAATGGCACCAAAAGGAGTAACACCAACCACTTCAAAAGGTCCACTCCACTTGGACTTTAGCTTTCTCGGAAGCAACCTTGACCGGGAATTGTAGAGAAGAAACATATCACCAATCTTTAATTATTTCCCCCAGGCATACTTGTCATGGAGATACTTCATCTTATCATTGTACAAGGACGAGCTGGAGTATGCATGAAACCTAATCTCATCAAGTTCATTCAATTGTTCAACCCGGAGATTGGCCGCAGCATCCTACTCTAAATTCAACTTTTTCAAGGCCCACATCGCCTTATGCTCTAGTTCCACCACTATGTCATTCTTTCCAAAAAAACCAACTGATATGGCGACATTCCACTCAGAGTCTTAAAAGCTGTATGATAAGTCCAAAGAGCATCATCCAATTTCTTTGACCAATCGATCCTATTTGCATTTACAGTCTTCGACAAAATACTCTTGATTTCCCGCTTTGAGACCTCAACCTGACCACTCACTTGAGGATGATAAGGAGTGGTCACTTTGTGGTTTACCCCATACTTGGTAAGCAAAAAATCCAAATCCCCGTTGCAAAAATGAGAACCACCGTCACTAATTATATAACGGAGTGTGCCAAACCTAGTGAAAATGCTCTTCTTCAAGAAATCCACCACACTATGAGCTTCATTATTGGTAAGGCGATGACATCAACCCATTTCGACATAGAGTCATTCGCTACCAGAATATATGTTTTGCCACTAGAACTCACGAATGGCCCATAAAGTCGATCACCCAAACATCAAAAATGTCGACCTCAAGAATCGTGTTAAGGGGCATCTCATCTTTCTTTGAAATCCCTCCAGCACGTTGACACTCATAAAATCTTTTCATGAAGTCACTGCCATCCTTGAACAATGAAGGCCAATAGAACCCACAACTCAACACATTAGATGCGGTCCTCGCCCCACCATGAAGGCCACCATAGGGCGAAGAGTGACAAGCTTCCACAATACTCAATTGCTCTTCTTCGAGAACACACCGGTGAATTACTGCATCAGTGCAAATTTTAAAAAGAAATTTCTCATCCCAATAGACCTCCAAAGCATCCCGCTTAAGCTTCTTCCGTTGGTTAGAAGAGAGCTCATACAGGACCACACGTGTAACCAAATAAATTGCAATGTCGGAAAAACATGGCATGTCAAGCATAGAAACTGAGAGGAGTTGCTCATCTGGAAAAGAATCATTTATCTCAAGTCCATCTGAAATCCTCCCTTCCTCCTCCAATCTAGACAAGTGGTCCGCCACTTGGTTCTCACTGTCTTTTGTATCAACGATCTCCAAATCAAATTCCCGTAGAAGAAGCACCCATCTCATCAAGCTTGCTTTTGAATCCTTCTTAGTCATCAAGTACCTAAGGGCAGCTGATCGGTATGGATAATTACTTTGCCCCCCATATGGTACAGGCAAAACTTCTCCATGGAAAATACAATGGCAAGCAATTCCTTCTCGGTGACCATGTAATTTCTTCGTGCCTTATTAATCGTCTTGCTAGCATAATACACCAGATTGAATAATTTGTTGATTTTCTGGCCCAAGACCGCCCCTACCGCAACATTGCTAGCGTCGCACATGAGCTCAAAGATTAAGCTCCAATTGGGTGTGGTTATGATGGGGGTAGTCATCAACTTTTGTTTTAGAAGCTTTAAATCCTGCATACACTTGTCATCAAACAAATATTTTGCATCGTTTTCCAAGCACTTACCCAACAGGTTCACTACCTTAGAAAAGTCCTTAATGAATCTCAGGTAGAAACCCACGTGTCTAAGAAAACTCCTCACCCCTTTGACAGAGTTAGGGGGAGGAAGCCTTCAGATCACCTAGATTTTTGCTTTGTCTACCTCGATCCCCCTTTAAGGATGTCTATGACCCAACACAATTCCTTCTTCCACCATAAAGTGGCATTTCTCCCAGTTGAGCACC
Organism: Nicotiana benthamiana; assembly: GCA_034376525.1. Lineage (NCBI taxonomy): Eukaryota > Viridiplantae > Streptophyta > Magnoliopsida > Solanales > Solanaceae > Nicotiana > Nicotiana benthamiana. The sequence goes on from CM067328.1 coordinate 82,337,291, forward strand.
AAATTTGTGTCTTCACAATGGCCCAACACACGATCAAAATTTTGCAAACATTCACCAGATGATTCCCCGACCACACTAAAGTCGTCCATGAAGACCTCCAATATGTCTTCCACCATAACGGTGAAGATTGCCATTATACATCTTTGGAAGGTCGCTCTAGCATTACATAGTCTAAATGGCACATGCTAGAATGCGAATGTGCCATACGAACATGTGAAGGTTGTCTTTTTCTGGTCCTCTAGGGCAATAAGAATCTTATTATAGCCGGAATATTCATCTAGAAAGCAATAGAATGCCCGGCCGGCCATACGGTCAAGCATCTGATCCAGGATGGCAAGGGAAAATGGTCCTTTCTTGTTACCTTGTTCAGTTTTTGGTAGTCCATGCATACCCTCCAACCCGTGACAGTACGAGTTGGCATCAGTTCATTATAATCATTGGTCACTGCCATTATTACTCCCTTCTTTGGCACACACTGTACTGGAGAGGTCTATGAACTATCAGAAATTGGATATACCATATCCACGTCAAGCCACTTGATGATTTCCTTCTTAACCACCTCTTGCATGGCCTCATTGAGTATTCTTTGATTTTCAAGAGGCGGTGTCGCAACCTTCTCCAATATTATCTTATGCATGCAAAATACAGGGTTAATACCCCGAATATATGCCAAGATCCATTCAATCGCCCGCTTGCGCTTTTGAAGACCGCCAAAGTGGAGTCCAGCTGCATGTTAGTCAAGCAAGAAGAAAGAATAACCAACAAAATGAAATTAGGACAAATAAACTCATACCTGAGGTGAGGATGAAGTGGTTTCAACTCCAACACTGTTGGCTCCTTAATGGATGGCTTGGTGGGTGGTGTTTTGCAATTTTCAAGATCAAGAGCTAGCTTCCTCGGCTCATAGGAATATGATCCCATGCCATTTAGTGCATTCACACACTCCACCCATTCAGGAATATCATTAACCTCCATGTTCAAGATCACGGCCTCGAGTGGGTCCTCAACATTCGCCATTGCGCTTGTGTCATCCACTATCACTGCCGTGATAATGTCAACACACGAGAACACTTCGGTGCTATTTGGTTGGCGCATAGACTTGCATACATGGAAAACCACTTTTTTATCACAAACGCAAAAGATCAATTCTCCCGCATCTACATCAACCACGCTTTCTTCATAGCTAGGAAAGGCCTTCCAAGAATAATAGGCACCTCAAAATCCACCTCGCAATCCAAGATCACGAAGTCCGCCGGCAATATTAACTTGTCAACACGAACGAGGACATCATCCATAATTCCCAAGGGATACTTCATAGATCGGTCCGCCATTTGAAGCCTCATGGAGGTCGGGCGAGGGTGCCCGATCCCCAAATTTTTAAACACTGAATAAGGCATGAGATTGATACTTGCCCCTAAGTCACATATGGCATTTGCAAAATCTACGCTTCCAATGGTGCATGGTATTGTGAATCCACGGGGATCCTCTAGCTTTAGAGTGATGGAGTGCACAATGGAACTCACTTGATGCATCATTTTGATAGACTCGCATTCCATTGAGCTCTTCTTAGTAACCAAGTCCTTCATGAACTTTGCATTTCTGGGCATTTGTTCAAGTGCCTCCACCAAAGGCACATTGATGGTCAAACTCTTCATCATCTCAATAAACATTTTAAACTGATTGTCATACTTTTGCTTGGCCAATCTTTGAGGATATGGCGGAGGAGGACTAGGTAAAGGTTCCTTGGCTTTTGGCATCATAGGTTCCGACATGGCAATGACGTCTTCCCTAGACGGGTTCACAACCTCTTTGGTCTCCTCCTCACCCTCATTAATATCTACTCTCACTTCATTCCTTATACTTGGTTCAACAATATCTTCAACCACTAATGGGACATCATCTTCCCGCGACTCATCATCATCAACTCTAACTTGACTTTCTTGCGCATCACCCCCTCTCACGTTACGCGTTTTCACCGCCATAACATGGTTATTGTGCCCAACCTTGGGGTTCACCACCGTATCACTTGGTAGTGCACCCTTCGGGTGAGTGTTGAGAGATTGTGATATTTGTCCAAGTTGCACTTCTAAGTGATGGATCGAAGTGTTGTGCGAGGCTAATTGGGCATCCGAGTCTTGATTCTTCTTCATCATTTGTTCGAACATGTTCTCAATTCTACCAATATCTTGACCTAAAGAACTCGACCCTTGATATTGGAATTGGGGTGGGTTGCTCGGTTGTTGGTACATTGGGGGACTTTGAAAGCCTTGCCCCCGATTACCTTGATTACCTCCTTGATTATTGTTCCACCCACCATTATTTTTGTTGTTCCAATTATTGTTGTTTCCTCTCTAATTGCCTTGATTACCCCAATTGTTACCTTGATTGCCTAGATTATCCCAATTATTGTTCCAATTTCAACTATTTTGTTGGTTTCCCCAATTACCTTGGGAACGCCATTGTTGATTCCCTTGATTTCCTCTATTACCTTGGTAGTTATTTACATATTGGACCTCCTCACTTTGGTCCTCATGACATTCATTCGAATAACCACCATTCCCATCATCAAAGTTGTCAAAATTTTTCGGAGGTTGTTGTTGCCCTCTTTGTCTTCTTTCCATCATACTCACTCACTTCATGGCATTGACTTTTCGCGGATTTTGAACTTGTTGAAGTTGCGCCTTAGCCAATTGGTTCATTGTTGTTGTGATTTCGGCGGTGACTTGGCCGTGATCATGCAAATCCTTATGCAAGTGTATAAAATTAGGATCACCTTGAGGAACATTAGCCCGGATATTCCATGTCGAAGAAGTATCGAACATTTCATCAAGAACATCACAAGCTTCATTATATGGAAGCTTCATAAAATTACCACCGGCCAACTGATTAAAAATGCATTGGTTTGTTGTGTTTATACCCCGATAGAACGTATGTTAGATCAGAACATCATTCATATCTTTGTTGGGGCACTCTTTTACCATTGTCTTAAATCTCTCCCATATCTCATGTAAAGGCTCCATTGTCTCTTGCTTGAAAGCTAGGATCTCATCTCTAAGAGTTGCCATATGACTAGGCGAGAGGAACTTCGCATGAATTTATCCGTCAACTCATCCCAAGTAGTGATGGAATGATTCATCAATCTTTCCAACCAATCCAGTGCCTTCCCCTGAAGGGAGAAGGGGAAAAGAATTAGCCTCAGTGCATCTTCCAAAACATTTTTCTTCTTTCTCCCCCAACAAGTATCCACAAACCATTTCAAATGCTTGTAGGCATTTTTGTCCGAGGCACCTGTGAAATACCCTTGTTGTTCGAGAAAAGTGAGCATGAAATTTGTGATTTGGAAGTTCCCCGCCCGGATTCGGGGAGAAAGTATTGCAGTTCCGTACCCTTGATTGGGTAGATCTCGTGGAGCTACTTTTGGTGGAGGTGGAGCAGGGTCTGGTATGTTGTAATTAGCATTAGTATTAGCATTCTGCCCCGTCTTTGTGCTTGGGGTAAAATCTTCGCTTGTTCCACATCTTCCACCTCCTCCACTCCCGCATTAATAGGATCATTTGCATTTAAAGTCATTGTTACCTGAGAGAATTGAACAAACAAAGTAAGTAAAAAGAAGGAAAGAGAAGCAAAAACAGAAAACTAGCAACAAATAGTAAATCACCGTAAAGCTCCCCGGCAACGGCGCCAAAAAGTGATCGGTGCAGACTCAATTAAGAAAGAGTGGGTGTGGCTACTCAAAACCCAATAGTGTATCGGGGTCGATAATTCCACAGAGAGCTTCAAATTGGAGTTGAGTATTTGCTAACTTAGAAATGCGTTTTGGCTTCTAATTGATCTTCTATCATTTTTGGTTTTTTCTTTTGTTAACAACTAATTTTATCAACTACTATTTTAAACTAAATTATGCTAAGTTATGATGCAAGTTGTATGCAATAAGAGAAAGTCACTAGGGTCATGACACTCACCTAGGTGGCTAATTAACGGGTATAAAATTCTAACACAAGGATGATAATTATGGGGAATATGGATAACCGTTGCACTTTACCACTCACTCTCACACCTCTCGGTAGAGAGCGTGATTTTTCCCAACTGACTCTCTCGAGACCAATTGGCTAGGCTAATTTTCCCGAGCAACTTAAGGTTCAAGTAAGGTGATTACTCTCTAGAGGTTTAACCCATTACATGGGACTACCATTCTCACAGGTCCATCCAAAATCCTTGTTGGGTTGAATGTGAGGTCATAGACTCTCTTTTTCAAGAAGAGTCAAAACCAAATAAGCTAGACTTAGTGTTTGCAACCACCAAATCTAAGTGAAAACATACAAACAACCCAAATACCAAACACCGAATATCATCCAAGCATTAATCAAAAATACCCATTAATTACCCACACTAGGGTTGAGCCACAACCCTAGATAATGGGTTTAGCTATACATGGAAGAAATAGAAATGGAAGAAATACTTGAAGAAATTAACATAATCATTAACTACAAGATTAATCTACTTGAATTCACGCTAATTACAAGAGAAAATTTCCTATTGTAGGCTAATACAAACTATCATGAGCTCAGCTGCTACAGAGAAATAAAACTTAACCTAAAAAAGTAAAGTGTTCTATTTATACTACACATGAAAAATCGGACAAAACTTCCCCTGACAGTCTGATGCGGACAGCATAGGAATGTCATGCGGTCGCGTATGGCACGTGGTCTTCAGATCTGGCTTCTGGACTTGAGGACGCGGACCGCGTAGGAGTGTCACGCGGCCGCGTAGGTCAGGCCATGTGGACCGCATGGAAATGACGCGCGGCCGTACAGGTCAAGTAATGCGGACCACGTGAAAATGGTGCGCGGTCGCACATATGGTTTTTCCCAATTGTTGATTCTCTGAACTTCTTCCCACGCGGACCGTCTTGCTTTGGTGTGTGGCTGCGTGGGGCTTTTTCCTTGAGTTTTTGAACCTCTCATATTTTGTCAGTGCGGACCGCATGGAAATGGATTTGGTTCGTGTGGGATTGCATCAGTTTTGGTCACTCTGTGAACTATCCTAGGCGGCCACGTGGAAAAAAAGGGTTTTGCGCGTAGGTCAGGCTTGACTTAGCTTCTGCAGAACTCTTCTGTACGGCCGCACATCAGAACAGTGCGGTCCGCATAGGTGACCTTTTTCCCACTTTCAGTTATCTTTTGGTGCTTGGCAGGTTTCACTCCTCTTTTGAGCCGATTTGTGATATGTATCATCTAGTCGCTCAAACATGCAATTAAACGCTTTGTAAGGAATTTAGGACTAATTTAAAGCAGTTTATGCTCAAAGCTCAGGTAAGAAGGGGTATACAACATGTATAATTCACAGATATCAGTGGCGCCGGACATCGCTGTCAGGCCAGCCAACTAAAATACTTAATTAAATTTTTATTTTGATAATTTCAAAAATTCTTCTTTATTATGATTAAATCAATACTCAGTATGTTTTTCCAATTAAATAAGGAAATATTAAATCAATTTTCCAAATTTTTGAATAAATCCAAATACATCCCTAGAAGCCGGAGTCACAAGTACATGAGCAATTCTCTAAAGGAAACCAAATAGGTACAACAATTGGCCGAAATACAATTGGACAGGAAGTAAATAAATTCTTAATGAGACTATACTAGCTGCGGAATCGCCCTGAACAAATACAGCTCACCCAGTCTCTGCACCCGTCATGCCGATATGACGCTAAGCCACAAGCCACACAATAAACCTGTGCAACAAAATGATTTAGTATGAGTACAAATTCAACGTGTACCCAATGACTGTCCCGCCTAATGCCGAAGGGGTAGAGACGAGATGGTCAACTTCGACACTCACTAGCAGTCCAATGATTATTTATCCATAATAAATATATTAAACGGTGGATTTATTTTATAAACATGATTCTAATCTAGATAGAGGAAACAATTAAGCATATAATTCTTTCATGGAAAATTTTCCTTAGGTTTCTTGTGATTATAATAGTATAATCTCGAGCCATAGTGTGGCATAATACGACTCAAATGAGTCCAGGCAAAAATACAAGCATGCGCAAATCATACCAAGGCGACGGTTCGATCCAACAGAAATAAATGTGCATTTGCCGAGGGTCAACAGCACGCCTATAGATGCATCTATTAATCTATCGAGGCATACGGCCCGTTCCGAAATAAACACAGACAGACAATCAGTCAAACAGTCAACATGGAACAAATATCCAAGAAAGGTCAATTCTCTTTAACAATTTGAGAAAACAAAGCTTAAGACTTTCTTTTAAAATCCATTTATAATTTAATGAAGATTTAAGCAATTCAACCCATCAATGGGTTCACAGTTAATTCAAGTATAACATGTTTTTGGGTCCTAGACTACCCGTACAATAGCATAATAGTAGCTACGCACGGACTCTCGTCACCTCGTGCGTCTTTAGCCCCCCACAAATAGGGGAACATAATCAATTTAACTCACATATGGGGTAAATTCTCCATCACAAGATTAGAAAGGAGACTCGCCTCACCCGAAAATCCATAATCGGCCCTCTACATCCTTCCGAAAGCTCGAACCAATGCATAATGCTCCAAAACTAGCCAATGGTCATTCAAACCCATTAATATATTCTTAATTAAACTCTAGAACTCGATTTTTATCAACTCTTAACCCCGAACGAAAAGTTGACAAAAATGCCCTGGGGCCCACATGCCCGAAATCCATAATTTTTTGAAGATAAACTTTGCCCATGACCTTAGGAACTCAAATATAAAATTTTCTCTTAATTTTCTACTCAAAATCGTGGTTAAAATCAGAGAATATGATTTTCTAGGTTTTCCACAAAAACCTCAATTTTTATACTAATTTTTGTGCCCAATCCACACAAAATTGATATTTTTAACTCAAAATGGGTGGGAATAACTTACCTTAGTTATTGACAACGAAAATCCCCTCTTGAAGCTCCGAAGAATCACCCCAAGCCATGAAGAATAAGAGAAATGAACTCAACCCACGCTTTAAAAATAACCTTCTGCCTTCAGGCATTTTCGCTTCTGCGATGCCTTGTCCGCTTCTATGGTTGTCGCCTTTGCAACTTTTTGGGCTTCTGCAGCTACGGGTAAAAGGGCGTGGACCACTTATGCGGTCCTTGGTCCGCTACTGCGATTCCTTGGTCCTGGCCCCCTTCCGCTTTTGTGTCTCCCCCTCCTCTTCCGCGGGACCGCTTCTGCAGTCCCATTTCTGTAGAAGCAAAAATATCAGATACCAGCAAACTCACATCTTCAAAAAATCCAATTTTTGATTCGTTAACCACCCGAAATCCACCTGAGTCCCCCAATACCTCAACCAATCATACCAACCAATCCCAAAACACATTACGGTCCTGCTCGAGGCGTCAAATCACATCAAACAATGATAAAATCATCTATAGACCTCCAATCCAAACTTTATGAACTTTGAACTTTCCAACTTCTACTTCTGGTGCATAAACCTATCAAATCACGTCCGATTCACTTCAAATTTTGCACACAAGTCATATTTGAAATTACGTACCTACTCTAACTTTTGGAGTTGGATTCCGACCCTGATATCAATAATTCCACTTCCGGTCAAACTTCTCAAAAACTTTCAAATTTTTAGTCTTAGCCAAACGGCTTCAAAATGACCTACGAACCTCCGAATTCACTTCTGATCGCGCTCCCAACTCCAGAATCACCATACGGAGCTATTCCCAATCTCATAATCCCAAACGGACATCAATAACACTAACATGCACTTTAAGCCAAACTGATAAAATTTCTTCTAAAATGATAACTTCCACGGTAGGCGACAAATGCTCCCGGGTTATCCAAAACCCAAACCGGGCACACACCCAAGCCTGAAATCATCATACAAACCTGCTGTAACCTTCAGATCTCGATTCCAAGGTCAATTACTCAAAATCTCAATCCTAGTTCATTACTCCAACTTTAAGCTTTCAAAAATGAGAATTTCCATTTAAATCAACTCCGGTCTTCCTGAACATCAATTCTGACCATACGCACAAGTCACAATACCTGAAATAAAGCTGCTCATGGCCTCAGACTGCTGAATGATGCACTAGGGCTCAAAACGACCAGTCGGGTTGTTACATTCTCTCTCACTTAAACATACGTTCGTCCTCGAACATGCTGAGAATTATACTGAGGTAGCCTGAAATTACTACTTAGCAGCTCAGTGTCGAAATACAGACTCTATTCGTGGAGGGAAAAAGGGGGCACGACAGCATGGCGACTCTGCTGGGGATACCTTTAGGCTCTTACCATAACGAACTTATCTTTTCATAAACTAGTCCAAGTATCCTTTATCCCGAACCCTTCTCCCTTATTTGAATTGAACTGTCCATTTTTTTATGCATTTATGGTTCTTTATCCCTGGAACTGGCTTGTCTATTTGTTTTTTTTTTCCATAGAATTATCTTTCAATTATTTAAATGTTGTATTTATTTTTCCCTACATGCAAATACCTGACTGCATGTTACTAATTGCTGCATAACTCATGCTCCACATCATATTCAGCTCGTACATATCAAATCCTATAGCAACGCTTTAATGAGTGCCCATGCTTTTCCAATTTATTACCCGTAAATTCGGAAAGGCATATTTGCGGTAAAACCAATCAATAAATTCGGTGCAGCCAACGGTTCCGTGCCTTCCCCTCGAGTTTTCTGCCTGAGAGTACCAGTCTAAAATCCCATAGAAACCTTACTCTGGTTATATTTATGCATTCATCATGGTCAAACCTAGTTGAATCAGTTATGTTTTCCACATAATTATCCTTTAAAATAAGCCTTATCCAAAGTCCATCAATTTTCCATAATCCCAACAGACACAACTACGTTCTGGGAATTAATTTGGAAAACGAAATGTTGATATGTTGATCATAAATGTATAAATAGTCGAGTATGGTGGAGGTAAAGGTCTAACCCTTTTGTTTTGCAGAAAATGAGGCATGAGGTCCCAAGATTTGGTATGGTTAGAAACATACCACTATTGCAGCTAGATTGGTGGAAGGACCTTTTCTCAAGTGACAAGAAACATGTGAGAAAGTGCCTAGGTAACCTGCCTTCCTTGGTAGATATTGAGCCAAACTACAAATTGATCAAAGCTTCCACTTTATTCTGGGATAGCGAAAGGGCTCTGTTTTGTTTCGGAGTCATAGAAATGACACTACTTCAAGAGGAAATTGGAGGTCTTGCGAGATTGACTTGGGATAGTCCCGAGCTATTGGTACCAGAAGATCTTAAGGGCAGAAAATTTTTGAAGATGATGGGGCTGAAGAAGAATGTCGACCTAATGTTCTTCAAAGAATCTTACATACATTTCGAATACTTGTACGAGGATATGGCTATAGCAAGTCTCTATGTATTTACCATTATGAGATCTCTCTCACTTATCTGGGTCACATCCACAGCAGAGTGTTTGTATTCATTGTGTGCTTCCTAGGCCTGATAGTGTTCCCAATGAAAAAGAGAAGAATCCACACTAGGTTATCCATGGTCGCCAAGACTCTAATGGAAGGGATTAATGGACAGACATATGCCATAGTCCCCATGATCCTAGCCGACATCTACAGGGCTCTGGAGCGCTATCAAATATGGGTCAATCATTTAGAGGATTTTAATTTGATGCTGCATTTATGGTTGCTTATGCATTTCCAAAAAGGTCGATGTCGCAGAGAATATACGTGAAGGGCTTGGAACAACCATATTGCCTTCCATCACCCTAAGAAGATGACTTACACTCCAGACAATTTTGCTCAGCCGGAAAGCGCCAAAGAATGGATAGAGTTGTTCGACAATCTGACCGAGGAATAGGTGCAATGGATGTTTGAATGGTTCCCAATAGAAGAATTTATTATCAGGTCCAGGGATGCTTTTTCCTAAGACTCTAATAAGGTCAAGTAAGAAATAAATGGAGATACTCAAGAGATACAAGTGAAAAATTAAAAGAATGATGTGACGAACCGACTGGTTATTTTGAGTATTTACACTTTTCTCGGTAATTAAGAGCCAAACTCTGTGTTTTAAAGCCTTTAGAGCCTCATTCTAGCATTCCATTATTTGCGTGTGCAGTCTGCGTATTCACCCGGGAGGCTTATTGTAACGACCCGACCCGTTATTTCTTATATTTCAGCCCAAGTATCCCCGTTATATGTTTCCCCGCGTGTTGATATACGTATTTGGTGAGTTTGGAGTGATTTTGGTTGGAATTGGATAGAGATGAGGCAAGTAGTCTTATTAAGGAAAACTTAAGTTGGAAAGGTCAACCCGATGTTGACTTATGAGTTAGAGGGCTCATAACGGATTTTCGACAATTCGACTAGTTTTGGATGGTGATTTATGACTTAAGAGTGGAAATGAAAGTGAATTCTGAGGTTCGGTGTTGAATTTGGCTTGAATTGGCTAAAGTTGAATTTCGGCGAATTTCTGTTGATATGTGAGATTTTTATCCGGGGGTCGGAATAGAATTCTGAGAGTTGCCGTAGTTTCGTTGGGTGATTTTGGAAATGTCTGCAAATTGTCAGGTCATTCGGGTGTCATTTGGTTGCGTTTTGGAACGAAAGCGAATTCGGAAAATTCCAGTTTAACATAGGATGAAATTCAATGATTTTGGTGATTTTTTATGTTAAATACAGCGTTCTTACAGCCCGAGCAAGTTTGAATGAAGTATTTAGTCATGTTGGTGCTTTTGGTTGAGGCCCCGGGGGCCTCGGAGTGATATCGGATGGTTAAACGAGGAATTTTTGGAGTTAAGCATGATTAATGACTGCTGCTTCTGGTATTTTCGCAGAAACGGTTGGGAGACTGCTTAAGTAGTGTGCGCAAAAGCGGAAAGTGAGCCGCAAAAGCAGCCAAAAGGAAGTCAGAGACCGCAGAAGCGGTCAAAGAGACCGCGTTTGCTAAAGTCATGGAAGCGAAATATCTACCGTAGAATCGGTCGCTAAGGATATGGTCAGACCGCGGAAGCGGTCAACTGTGCGCGGAAGAGAGGACCGTCTGCGAAAAATACCACGGAAGCGGAAATCGTCCAGTTATTTTGAAATCAGCGGGTTTAATATTTTGAAAAGGAGAAGAACAATAGAACTTCGGGCTGAGGCGATTGAGAGAGGTTTTGGAGAGATTTTCGAGGGGATTCTTCAGGTAAAATATCTTAGACCTGGAATATGTGATTATGGTGCAAAATCATGGATTAAACACTTAGAAATCAAGGTCTTTAATGTCAAAAATGGTGGTTAGGGCTTGAAACCCAAGTGAATCTTAAAATATTGAGTTGAGGGGTCAAAAGGACTCCGATTCTTGTAAGCTTAATATGCATGGACTCATGGCGACACGAGGATTCAGAAAATGTGAATTTTCTAATATTTCGAGAAGTGGGCTTGGGGCTCGGCTTTCGCCAACTCTGTGTTTTTGGGTGTATTTCGAGTTATTTCTATTGGGTGATGCTCCATTAGCCTATTGTGACGTATTCCTATTGGTTTTGATCAAATTTGGCGTACTTGGAGGTAGATTCTCGAGGGAAAGGCATTTCGGGCTAGTTTGCGGCTAGCTTGAGGTGAGTAATGGGTGTAGATGATGACCCGAGGATTTGAAACCCTGGTATATCATATTGTGACTCTGTTATGAGGCTAGACACGCACTCCATGGCTAGTGCAGGGTCGTATATGTTGGGAATTGTGACTCGTTCCAATCCGAAGGATGCATGGTACTAAGTTGGCGATTGCTTCGCATACTATATTGATGTTATGTGGGCTTGACGCCATGTTTGGGGCCTTGTGCCGACTTGTAGTACCCTTCAAGGAACATTATTTCAGAATTTTCATGATTTGCATATTATTTGAAATCAGCCCAGGTTTAAATACTATTTCTTTTGCAAACGCAATCATATTTATACGTTTTGAAAACTCAAATGATTTTTAAATGATATTTCGGGCTGACGAGTATTATCTCGCTATTTTGGGATTGTATATTATTGTATTGGAATGGTGGAAACTAAGGACACCGTATATTATTGTATTGGAACGGTGGTAACGAAGGACACCGCGTATTGTAATGAAAAACAGTGGTAACTATTGACACTGTATGATATAGCGATTGGGCTGTAGGAGCCCCTCCAGAGTCTGAACTCCACACAGTGAGCGTGGGTACCCATATGGATCGAGCTGCACGTTCCGCAGTGTTCATGCATGTATTGCACCTCATGCATTTATTAACTGTGGCTTATTCTGTATATCTCTGAGACTGGTATTGTATATAATTGCTAGGTAGCTTTACTCTGTGTTATTTCATGATTTCTTAAGTTCGGGTTTTTATACATGCTTATTACTTGCTGAGTTAGTAGACTCACCCCATACTCCCTGCATCTTGTGTGCAGATCCATGTGCTTCCGAGGTTTGCTGCTGCTGATTATCCAGTTTCCAAAGCATTGAGGTAGTTTCCAGCGTCCGCAGGATTGATTGCTCTGTTCTTATCATATCAGTTATTTCTTGTTATTCAGACACATGTATTTCATCTTTCAGACTCATACTTGGTTTTGTTGGAGGCTCTATACTCGTGCCCAAGTCTTGGGAATACTTGTTCACTTGTGGTTTTCTATTCGTAGATTTACCATTTTCAGTGATTGGGAGCTTATTGTTAAAATTTTCCCTATCTCCTTAATTGCTTCGTGTTTGGGGTTGGTTCATTGTTTTTAGAAGATGTTGGTCAGGCTTGCCCAGCCTAATGGCAGGGCTCCATCATGATCGGGTTTGGGGTCGTGACAAGTTGGTATCAGATCCTAGGTTTACTAGGCCTCACGAGTTATGAGCCGGTTTAGTAGAGTCTCGCTGATCGGTACGTAGACGTCCGTATCATATACTCGAGGGGCTACAGAACTTGTAGGAAACACTTCATATTCTTGGAGTTCTTATCGTGCGGCTTTGTCGCTTTGAGAACTGAAACTTCTTATTCTATTCTCTCGTAGATGGCGAGGACCCGTGCTACCGGACGTGGCGGACGACCCCCATTGCCACCAGCTAGAGGCCATGGACGCGATCGTGGCCGCAGTCGTGGTAAAGCATCAGGGGTAGTAAGTTGACCCACTTGTTGCTCCTGTTCAGGATCAGCCCTTAGTTGTTGAGGCTCCAGTAACACCTACCCAGGCACCGGCAGTGCCCATTGTGATACCAGGTCTCCAGGAGACGTTGGCTCAGATCTTATCAGTCTGCACCGGGTTAGCTCAGGTGGTATGAGCTACCACGGGGGCATCTACTTCTCAGGCCGGGGGTGGTCATCAGACCCCCGCAGATCGCACTCCAGAGCAGGGTGCACAAGGTTTGCATACCCTAGAGGCACCACCAGTTCAGCTAGTTGCCCCTATTCAGCCAGTTGTTCCAAATCAGGGTGATGGGGTACCACTGATGCATGATGACGAGCAGCGTCGTCTGGAGAGGTTCACCAGACTTTCACCTCCGACTTTTAGCGGCGTTCCAGCCAAGGATGCCCAGGGGTTTCTTGACAAATGTCAACGCATGCTCAGGACAGTAGGGATTTTGGAGACTAATAGGGTATCTTTTACCACTTTTCAGTTCTCAGGCGCAGCCTTCACTTGGTGGGAGGCATATGAGCGGCGTAGGCCGGCAGGGTAAGCATTGTTATCTTGCCAGGAATTCTCCACTATCTTTTTGGAGAAGTGGGTACCCACGTCTCAGAGGGAGGATTTATGCAGCCATTTTGAGGCGCTTCGCCAGGGGGATATGTATGTGACGCAGTATGAGATGAGATTTGCTGAGTTAGCTCGTTATGCTCCGTGGATGGTCCAGACGGATTAGGAGAGGATTAGACTATTTGTGGACAGACTCAATTATCCTATTCGTATTCTGATGACTCGAGATAGGGTCCTGAGTCATACCTTTGAGGAGGTGGTGGATATAGCTCGCGAGATTGAGTTGGATCTTCGCCGAGAGAGAGAGGAGAGGGAGGCCAAGAGGCCTCGAGGTTTGGGCAGTTATGGTGGCACTCCATCTAGGGGCCAGTTTTATCAGGGAAGAGGATGTTCTTTCAAGCCTCCTCAGTCAGGCCGCCCAGAGTACAGTGGAGTTTCTTCCGGTCGTGGCCGTCAAGGTCACCAGCAGGGCCAGTCTTCACTCGGTGCTCTCCTAGCTCAGAGTTCTGCACCCACTTCGTCAGCCCAGGGTTCATCTGCGGCGAGGGGTTCCCTTCAGTCCCCTTCTCCGATTTCAGTCGTATGTTATGAGTGTGGGGAGCTTGGTCATGTGGAGACATTGTCCTCGACTTCGTGGTGGTAGGTTTCAGCAGAGGGATCAACCCTCATCTTCTTCTCCATCTGTTTCAGCACCACCCCAGTCTGGTAGGGGTGGGGTTCAGTCATCTAGAGGCCGCCCCAGTAGGGATGAGTGGTCGAGCGGTGGTCAGGCTCGTTTCTATGCACTCCCGGATAGGAGGGATGTCGTTGCTTCAGATGCAGTGATCACAGGTATTATCTCAGTTTTCCACAGGGATGTTTCTGTTTTATTTGATCCCGGGTCTACATACTCTTATGTATGTACTTACTTTGCCCATCATTTGGCAACTACCCGAGGGTGTCTAGCATTGCATGTGCATGTATCTATCACAATGGGCGATACCATTATTGTGTACCACGTGTATCGGTCATGTCTTGTTACTATTGAAGGTTTGGAGACCCGAGCTGACTTGCTGCTTTTGAGCATGGTTGATTTTGATGTTATTCTGGCCATGGATTGGCTATCACCGTGCCATGCTATCTTAGACTGTCACGCCAAAACAGTCACGTTGGCTATGCCGGGTATTCCGAGGGTTGTATTGCGTGGTTCAACTGATTATTTACCAAGCAGGGTAATATCTTTCCTAAAGGCCCAGCGGATGGTTGGGAAAGGGTGTTTATCATATCTAGCATTTTTGAGGGATATTGGAGCTGAGACTCCTAGTCTTGATTCAGTTCCCGTGGTGAGGGAGTTTCCTGATGTATTTCCAGTAGATCTGCCGGGCATGCCGCCGGACAGGGATATTGATTTCGGTATTGACTTGGTGCCAGGCACTAATCCATTTCTATTCCTCCCTATCGTATGGAACTAGCAGAGTTAAAAGAGTTGAAGGAGCAGCTGCAGGAACTCTTAGATAAAGGGTTCATCAGTCCGAGTCTGTTGCCATGGGGCGCACCATTGTTATTTGTTAAGAAGAAGGATAGAAAAATGAGAATGTGCATTGATTACAGACAGTTGAACAAAGTGACAGTGAAGAACAAGTATCCATTACCTCGTATTGAGGTTTTATTTCACCAGCTTCAGGGAGCAAAGGTATTCTCCAAGATCGATCTCCGTTCAGGTTACCACCAGCTGAAGATTAGAGATTCTGACATTATGAAGACAACTTTTCGGATGAGTTATGGGCATTATGAGTTTCTGGTTATGTCATTTGGGCTGACCAATGCCCCAGCAGCATTCATGCACTTGATGAACAGTGTATTTCATCCGTATCTGGATTCTTTTTTGATTGTGTTTATTTATGATATTCTTGTTTACTCGCGTAGCCAGGAGCAGCATTTGAGGGTGGTATTACAGAGGTTGGGAGAGGAGAAGTTGTATGCAAAGTTCTCCAAGTGTGAGTTCTGGCTAAGTTCCGTGGCTTTTCTGGGACACGTGGTGTCCACTGATGGTATTCAGGTTAACCCAAAGAATATTGAGGCGGTGCAGAGTTGTCCTAGACCGTCCTCAGCTTCGGAGATTTGGAGTTTCCTCGGTTTGGAAGGTTATTACCGCCGATTCGTTCAGGGTTTTTCATCTATTACTTCGCCCTTGACGAAGATGACGCAGAAGAATGCACCATTTGTGTGGTATGATGAATGCGAGGAGAGCTTTCAAGAGCTCAAGTCATTGTTGACGATGGCTCCAGTACTAGTATTGCCAGCAGCTTCAGGTTCTTATGCAGTATATTCCGATGCTCCAAGGATTGGTATTATTTGTGTTCGATGCAGGAGGGTAGAGGGATTGCATATGCTTCTCGGCAGTTGAAGCCCTATGATAAAAACTACCCTGTTCATGATTTGGAGTTGGATGTTATTGTTCATGCTTTGAAGATTTGGAGGCACTATCTATATGGGGTCTCTTGTGAGGTGTATACGGATCATTGCAGCCTTCAGCACTTGTTTAAGCAGAAAGATCTGAATTTGAGATAGCGGATGTGGCTTGAGTTAATCAAGGATAATGATATTGCTATATTGTATCACCCACGAAAGTCCAATGTAGTGGCCGATGTTTTTATCCGGAAGGCGGTTAGTATGGGTAGTTTGGCATTCATTCTAGTTAAGGAAAGACCCCTTGCATCAAATGTTCAGGCTTTAGCTAATCGGATGGTTCGGTTGGATATTTTGGAGCCTAGCAGGGTTTTGGCTAGCGTGGTTTCTCAGTCTTTGTTGTATGACCGCATTAGGGAGTATCAGTATCATGACCGGCATTTGCTTGTTCTTATGGACCGTGTCCCGGGCGACGATGCCAAGGATGTGACTATTGATGGTGATTGTGTTTTGAGGATGCAGGGCCGTATTTGCGTGCCTAATGTAGATGGGATTCGGGAGATGATATTGGTGGAGGCCCACAGCTCGCGATACTCCATCCATCCTGGGGTCGCGAAGATGTACCAGGATTTGAGGCAGCATTATTGGTGGAGGAGAATGAAAAAGGACATTGTGAGTTATGTGGCTAGATGCCTCAATTGTCAACAGGTCAAATATGAGCATCAGAGACCTGGGGGTTTGCTTCAGCAAATGGTTATCCCTGAGTGCAAATGGGAGATAATCGTGATGGATTTTGTGACTGGTTTCCTCAGTCAGCGAGGAAGTTTGATTCGATATGGGTGATTGTGGATCGGCTAACCAAGTCCGCTCACTTCATTCCAGTGTGTACTACCTATTCTTCGGAGCGGTTGGAGTGATTCTTCCGATCGCATGGTTCCCCGGTTTCTATTGTATCGGATAAGGTGCTCAGTTCACTTCTTTGTTTTGGAGAGCTTTTCACCGAGAGATGGGTACTCGGGTTGAGTTGAGTTCAGCATTTCACCCTCAGACGGACAGACAGTCCGAGCACATGACTCAGATATTGGAGGATATGTTGCGTGCTTGTGTGATTGATTTCGGTGGTTCTTGGGAGGAGTTATTGCCCCTTGCAGAGTTTGCTTACAATAACAGCTACCAATCCAGTACTCAGATGGCGCCATATGAGGCTTTATATGGGAGACGGTGTAGATCTCCGGTCTGTTGGTTGGAGCCTGGCGAGGCTAGATTACTGCGTACAGAGGTGGTTTAGCATGCCTTAGAGAAGGTGAAGGTGATTCTGTAGCGACTTCGTACAGCTCAGTTGCGTCGAAGAGTTATGCGGATCGGAGAGTTCGAGATCTATCTTTCATGGTCGGCGAGAAGGTTTTGCTGAAGGTTTCGCCTATGCAAGGCGTTATGAGATTCGGTAAGAAAGGGAAGTTGAGTCCACGGTTAATAGGACCTTTTAGATTCTCATGAGGATTGGGAAGGTGGCCTATATGCTTGTTTTGCCACCCAGCTTATCGGGAGTTCACCCGGTGTTTCATGTTTCTATGCTCCGGAAGTATGTTGAGGATCCGTCCCATTTTATTGGACTTCAGTTCGATTCAGCTAGATGATGATTTGACTTATGATGTGGAGCCAGTAGCCATTTTAGGTCGTTAGGTTCGCAAGTTGAGATCTAAGGACATAGCATCGATGAAGGTTCAGTGGAGAGGTCATCCCGTAGAGGAGGCTACCTGGGAGACCGAGCGAGAGATACGGAGCAGATATCCTCATTTGTTCACTGCTTCAGGTATGTTTCTTGACCCGCTCGAGGACGAGCATTTGTGTTAGTTGGGAAGGATGTAATGACCCGACCCGTCATTTCTTGTATTTCAGCCCAGGTATCCCTGTTATATAATTCCCCGTGTGTTGATATACGTGTTTTGTGAGTATTAAGTGATTTGGGTTAGAATTGGACAGAAATGAGGCAAATAGTCTCATTAAGGAAAACTTAAGTTGGAAAGGTCAACCGGATGTTGACTTATGAGTTAGAGGGCTCAGAATGGATTTCCGACAATTCGACTAGTTTCGCATGGAGATTTATGACTTAGAAGTGGAAACGGAAGTGAATTCGAAGGTCCGCTGTTGAATTAGGCTTGAATTGGCTAAAGTTGAATTTCGGCGAATTTCGATTAACAGGTGAGATTTTGTTCCGGGGGTTGAAATGGAATTCCGAGAGTTGTAGTAGTTTAGTTCGAAGATTTTGGATATGTCTGCAAATTTTTAGGTCATTCGGACGCCATTTGGTTGGTTTTTGGAACGAAAGTGAATTTGGAAAATTCTAGTTTAACTTAGGATGAAATTCAATGATTTTGGTGATTTTTTATGTTAAAGATAGCGTTCTTACGGCCCAAGCAAGTTTGAATGAAGTATTAAGTCATGTTGATGCTTTTGGTTTAGGCCCCGGGGGCCTCGGAGTGATATCGGATGGTTAAACGAGGAATTTTTGGAGTTAAGCATGATTAATGACAGCTGCTTCTAGTATTTTCGCAGAAACGGTTGGGAGACAACTTAAGCGGTGTCCGCAGAAGCGGACAATGAGCCGCAGAAGCGGCCAAAAGGAAGTCAGCGACCGCAGAAGCGGTCAAAGGGACCGTGTTCGTGTAAATTGCGGAAGCGGAAGATCTACCGCAGAAGCGGTCACTAAGGAAATGGTCAGACCGCGGAAGCGTTCAACTGGGCACGGAAGCAAGGACCGCTGAAGCGGAAAAATACCGCGGAAGCGGAAATTGTTCCGTTATTTTGAAATCAGAGGGTTTTATATTTTGAAAAGGAGAAGAACAGTAGAACTTCGGGCTGAGGCGATTGAGAGAGGCTTTGGAGAGATTTTGAAGAGGATTCTTCAGGTACGATCTCTTAGACCTCGAATATGTGATTATGGTGCAAAATCATGGATTAAAAACATAGAAATCAAGGTTTTTAATGTCAAAAAATGGTGGTTAGGGCTTGAAACCCAAGTGAATCTTAAAGTGTTGAGTTGAGGGGTCAAATGGATTCTAATTCTTGTAAACTTAATATGCATGAATTCGTGGCGAGAAGAGGATTCTGAAAATGTGAATTTCATAAATTTTCGAGAAGTGGGCCCGGGGCTCGGGTTTTGCCAAGTTCGTGTTTTGGGTGTATTTTGAGTTATTTCGATTGGATTATGCTCCATTAGCCTTTTGTGACGTATTCCT
The DNA here is from genome assembly GCA_034376525.1 of Nicotiana benthamiana. NCBI lineage: Eukaryota > Viridiplantae > Streptophyta > Magnoliopsida > Solanales > Solanaceae > Nicotiana > Nicotiana benthamiana. Next base: position 82,356,590 of record CM067328.1, read on the forward strand.
ATTGGTTTTGATCAAATTTGGCATCCGTGGAGGTAGATTCTCGAGGGAAAGGCCTTTTGGGCTAGTTTGCGGTCGGGTTGAGGTGAGCAATGGGTGTAGATGATGTCCCGAGGGTTTGAAACCCCGGTATATCACATTGTGACGCTATTATAAGGCTAGAAATGCACTCCATGGCTAGTGCGGGTCGTATATGTTTGGAATTATGACTCGGTCCAATCCGAGGGACACATGGTACTACATTGGCGATTGCTTCGCATACTATATTGATGTTATCTGGGCTTGATGCCATGTTAGGGGCCTTGCGCCGACTTGTAGGACCCTTCAGGGAATGTTATCTCAGAATTTTCATGATTTGCATATTATTTGAAATCAGTCCAGATTTAAATACTATTTCCTTTGCAAACTCAGCCATATTTATACGTTTTGAAAACTCAAATTATTTTTAAATGATATTTTGGGCTGACGAGTATTATCTCGCTATTTTGGGACTGTATATTATTGTATTGGAAAGTTGGTAACTAAGGACACCGTATATTATTGTATTGGAACGGTGGTAAATAAGGACACTGCGTATTGTAATGAAATGGTGGTAACAAAGGACACTGTGTAATGATATGAAAATGGTGGCAACTATTGACACTGTATGATATAGCGCTCGGGCTGTAGGAGCCACTCTAGAGTCTGAACCCCCCACAGTAAGCATGGGTACCCACATGGATCGCGTTGCACGTTCCGCAGTGTTCATGCATTGCATTGCACCTCATGCATTTAGTAATGTGGCTTATTCTGTATATCTCTGAGACTGGTATTGTATGGAATTGCTAGATAGCTTTACTTTGTGTTATTTCGTGAATTCTTATCCTCGGGTTTTTATACATGCTTATTACTCGCTGAGTTAGTAGACTCATCCCATACTCCCTGCACCTTGTGTGCAGATCCAGGTGTTTCCGAGGTTTAGCGTTGTTGCTGCTGATTATCCAGTTGCCAGAGCATTGAGGTAGCTGCTAGCGTCCGCGAGACCGCTTGCTATGTTCTTATCATATCCGTTATTTCTTGTTATTCAAACACATGTATTTCATCTTTCAGACTCGTACTTGGTTTTGTTAGAGGCTCTAAACTCGTGACCCCAAGTCTTTGGAATACTTTTTCAGTTGTGGTTTTCTATTCGTACATTTACCGTTTTCAGTGATTGAGAGCTTATTGTTAAAAGTTGCCCTGTCTCCTTAATTGCTTCGTGTTTGGGGTTGTTTCGTTGTTTTTAGAAGGTGTTGGTTGGGCTTTCCCAGCCTCGTGGAAGGGCGCCATCATGACCGGTTTTGGGGTCGTGACACTTATATGCAAAAGCAAAAAAAACTCATAAAAACAAGAATTTTGCCTAAAAATAAATTTTATTTGGTTTCAATCAATATTTTTGATAAATTGATGTAACGACCTGAACCTTCGTCCAGTGAATTATCGCCCCATTTTCCTCGTTTTATGTTTCTCTATGTTTAATTATATGTGTTTGGAGAGTTTGAAGAAATTCGGATGGAGTTTGGGTAGAAGTGAGACAATTAGTTTCTTTATGAGAAGGTTAGTTTGGAAAAGTCAACCGAATGTTGACTTATGAGTAAAAGGGTTCGGAATGAATTTTCGATGATTCGACTAGCTTTGGATGGTGATTTGTGACTTAGGAGAAAAATTAGAACTGAATTTGGAGGTCCGGTATAGAATTATGCTTGAATAGGTTAAGTTAGAAATTTGGCGAAGTCCGGTTGACAGGTGAGATTTCGATCCGGGGTCGGAATGGAATTCTGACAGTTGCAGTAGCTCGGTAAGATGATTTTAGATATGTGTGCAAATTTTCAGATCATTCGGAGGTGTTTATGTCGGGTTTTAAAGCAAATGTAAGTTTCGGAAGTTTTAGTTTAACTTAGGCTTGAATCCGTGGAAATTGGATGATTTTGATGTTTATTATAGTGTGTTTATATTAAGAGCAAGATTGAATTAAGAAATGGAACATATCTGTGCTTTTGGTTGAGGACCCGAGGGCCTCGGGGTGATTTCGGATGGTTAACGGCAAGTTTTGAAGTTTTAAATGCAGCAGAAAAATTGCAGAGTAAAATTGTTCTTCGCGATCGCTTATAAGGAAAATGGGAAGCCAGAAATTTGTTCATCGCGATCGCGGTGGTGAGTTCGCGATCGCATAGAATTGAGGGGCGAAGCAGTGCGATCGCATTGCTCCGGTTGCGATGGCATAAGCCAAATTAGAGGCATTGGCAGTTGTTCTCCGCGATCGCATGTCGGTAAACGCGATCGCATAGGGTTAAATTCAAGGGTCCGGTATTTGTTCATCGCGATCGTAGGTCTAAGGCCGCGATCGCATAGAAGGAAGGTGATGGGCAGAGAAGGGCTTTTATAACATTTCATCTGCGAACCAAGCATAATTTCCTCCATTGTTAAGCAACCAAGAGAGCTTTTTGAGCGATTGGAAGCATGTTTTCTATGGATATTGATTGTAGGTAAGTCTCTTAACTTAAAAACACCATTTTATTGAAGAATCAACACCCAAATTCATGAAAGTGGATTGAAATTGCGAAGAACTAGGGCTTAGTTTTTAGAAACAAATTTTGGGGATTTGAAGGGTCAAACGGACTCTGTTTTGGTGAACTTTATATGTACGGACTCGTGGCGAGACGAGGAACCCAAAGATATAACTTTTGAAATTTTTCACGAAGTGGGCCTAGGGCTCGAGTTTTACCAACTTCGTGAATTTCAGTACGTTTTGAGTAATTTCAATTGGGTTATGTTTATTTAGCCTATAATAATCTATTCGTTGTGGTTTTGAATAGATTCGACGTGTGAGGAGGTCTATACAAGAGGAAAAGGCATTGCGGACAAATATACGGCCGATTAGAGGTGAGTAGTTTGTGTAGATGATGACCTGAGGGTTCGAAACTCCGTTTTATCACATCGTGACGCTATGTTAGGGCGCGACTCGCATCCCATGGCAGGTGCGGGGTTGTAAATGATTGGGGATTGTGACTTGATCCATCGCGAGAGCTGAATAAATTATTGGCATCTGATACGCACATTGTGTTGTTGATAATTGAGCTTAGCGCCATGTTTGGGGCCTTGTGCCGATATGTAGTACCCGTCTAAGGTGAATATCTGTGTGATAACATGATTTGCATAATCATTGATCTCAGTCTTGTGTTATTCACTGTTAATAAATTCTAAGTCACCGTATTTCTGAAATTGACTAATTAAACTGTATTCACCTAAATAAATTGGAAACTGGCAAAGAATCAGATTGAATCTGTTATGTGACTTGCATGCATACTGTGGACTAAGCATGGATCGGGCTACACGCCGTAGCGATTAAATGCATTGGATTGGGCTGCACGCCGCAGGGGATATATATTGATATTGCGCTTGGGCTGAAGAATCCCCTCCAGAGTCTATACACACCCCCAGTGAGCATCGTCGACGTTAAATGGATCGGGCTGCACGCTGCAGCGTATTCATGTGCATTGCATTGCATATTTACCTGATATTTGGTTGTTATTGTGATACTATTACGCAATTAGCATGTAGCTAAGTCATAGGATTGTTAGATATAGCTTTGCGCTGTAGTCTTTCATGGATTTCTTACTTTCAGATATTTTCTATACTTATTATTCACTGAGTCGGTAGTAATCAACCCTACTCCCTGTACCTTATGTGAAGATTCAGGTACACCGGAGGCTTAGCTGATTCTCATAGTCTCCAAAGATATTTCAGATTCGTTCAGGTAGCTGCATGACGTTCGCAGGACCTGGCTATTCTTCATTATTTCTTCATTTTATCATTAATATATACGTTCCCAAATTTTGGTTTGGTATTCAGATACTATTATTATTACTAAGTTTTATTTAGAGGCTCTAGACTCGTGACCCCCAGATCATATGGGCGTGTTTTTTATTTTCGTATTTTACCAATATCACATTATTAATATTCTTGGATTATTATTTTGTTAAATTATCGGTTTGAGACTTAAATGTTACGTTAGAAGTGATTGTGGGTCAGGCTTACCTAGCTTTAGGGCTGGGTGCCATCACGACCGGGTTTGGGTCGTGACAATTGACCCATATTTTGACGGTCCTGGTCCGCACTAAAATATGGGATCTGGGCTTATGCCCGAAATTGAATTCTGCAATCTCAAGCTTGAGTTATGAATTATTATTGAAAATTAGAAGTCCAAAAAATCTAATATTTTTAAGAATTAATTGAATGTTTAGCATTATTGATATCGGGTTTTTGGTTCCGGAGCCCCGTACATGTCCAATATAACATTTTTGACTTATTTGTAAATTTGGTGGGAAATGAAGTCGTTTTGAGGTGATTCGAACCTCTGGTAGTAAACATAGAGATTTCAAAGTATTTTTGAAAACTTAATTTGATTTGGTGTCCAATTCGTAGTTCTAGGAATTATTTTAGCGATTTGATCATGCGAGCTAGTTCGTATGATGTTTTTAGATTGGTGTGCATTTTTGGTTTGAAGTCCCGTGGGGCTTGGGTGTATTTCTTTATCATTGGTTGAGATACTAGTAAAGTTAAGAAATCGGGTGAAGACGGCCTATTTTTAGTTTTTTGAGTGCGTGAGCAGGTCCTTAGCATTTTTTATAATCGAAATTCATATATAGTTTGTGTTTGGGAGGTTCAGGATGAGTTTTGGGGTGGTTGAGGATCACTTCGGAGAAGTTTGGATTTTGCTAGTTTTTGGTGCGACACTGTTCATTCGTAATTGCGAACCTTTTATGGCAATTGCGGAAACGCTGGTCATTAGAAAATGTGAAGTTTGTTCGCAAATGCGACATCTGCAGCCTGTTAAGTGCTGAGAATTCTGATTGTTTGCTTTATTTTTTCATATCTTTGAACCCTAGCTTCAAATTGAGGTGATTTTGAGAGGGGAGTTTTATGATAAATTATTGGATAAGAATCTTTAATCAATTTTCAATTATATTTCATGATTTTATACAATATTAAACATCAAATTCATGGGAAACTATGGAAAAATTTGGGGATTTTGTCAAAGTTTTGAAAAATAAAATTTTGCGATTTGGGAGTAGAATAAGACTCGGATTTGAAAATAAAATACATATTTGGACTCATGGGGCTATGAGTAGTCAAGACCTACTTTTGGAGCAGGGTTTTGACCGGGTGGTCCCGGGAGTTGACTTTTATTAACTTTTTAGAAATTGAATAAAAATCATAGCTTTATTAATTGAAATTATTTTCTCTTGCTTCGTGTGGTGTATTCAAGTCGTCATGGGCTAGATTGAGTCGAGCAGAGGTGCATTTGTAGAGAAAAAGACTAAGTTGAGTGTTGAGTTAGCCGGATCGAGGTAAGTATTTTGCCTAGCTTTGTTGGGGGAGTTTTTTCTCCTATTTGTCATTGTTTTCTATATGCGGGGGTGATACATATATGAGGTAATGAGCGTATATATATGTGCCAGGGATAATCATGCTGGGGGTGGATTATATTATATCTGTGTTAGTAGAATTTTGTGACATTCTGCTTAATGCCTTGTTTGACTCATAGATACTAAGGACATAATATTAAATGATGGATATCAAGACTTAGTTTGTTATAACTTGATCAAACTTGATGGAAATTGTAAAAATATATTGATGTGTCTAATTCGATCATCTATGCAAAGTCATTACTACATTACTAGAACTGAATTTCTTGAGATGCTAGGCAAGAATACTTGTGTTGTGGATCATTTATGAGATTCGTGGAAGTATCTGAATAATACGGTTCTTGAAGGTTGCTGAACTATTGTTGAGTTGGAAAGTTGTGATTTGGAATGTGTTTGGAATATCCGTTTAAGCACTCTCCATGATGTTATTTGTGCTTCCTGCCTTATTTGTCATTGATGCTCATATGTTTAGTAAGAAAGAGTGTAAAGCACAAAGAGTCATGTCGTGCCATTGTTTATACATTATCAACTGAGGGAGAGTGTAAAGCACGAAGGGTGATTCCATGCCATATCAATGAGAGTAAAAGCACGAAGGATAATGTCATGACATATTATTGAGAGTAAAAGCACGAAGGTTGATTACGTGTCATGTTATTGAGAGTAAAAGCACAAAGGGTTATGTCATGCCATATCATTTGAGAGTGAAAACACGAGGCAACACCGTGCCATTCATTTGTATTATTATGTTTGTATATGATGGTGAGGTCATGACACGAATGGTGTTTCCTTGCAGGTGAAGACGATGGACATGCATTTGGATGTGATGTTTGTTTCTCGTGTATATGGTTGTGCCCTTACCTTGAGCTGTTATTGTTGTATTTACATATTTTGGGTGACTTGTTGTTATTGCCATGTACTTGACCTTTATCTTGATCGTTGCTGCATTGTCCATGTATTTTACTTGGTTAACTTATAATTACCATGTCTATTTCTGCATTTATATTATATGTTGTATCTATTCTGTTTCACTTCAGTATGTCTTCCACTATGCTAGCCATTTATGCCCTTACTTGTTAATTTGTAAAGAACATGTGTTTTACTCTTAATTGTTATTATTTGTACTTAGGCCTCCAACATTCTAGTTAATTGAAGTTGATATTTCCTGTTTTCCAACTATTGTATTTACTCACGTTCTTTCCACTTAGTCCTTTATTGTGACCCACATGTGTAACCATGTCCACTGTTTCTACTTATGTATTTCCTACTTAGAAGTTCCTATAATTATGTTCTTGTTATATGGTTGTTCTGTTATAGATCACTAGGGAATAATGAGTTGAACACACGAAGGGTGTTGCCTTGCTAATTGAATTGTTAAATAATCTCATTTATACATGGTGATGATGAGATAAACGTATGAAGGGTGTTACCGCGCCATGTGATTTGATATTTTGACATTTTTGACATATATATCATACCTGGAAAGATTGTAAATATTCTATTGTGGTTCTTACAGTATTCATTATCTGACTCGTCGGGTTGTATTTGATACTTTTATCCGTTTTACTTTGAACTGCTTTACAGTTTATCTAATGTACATGTTATTTAAATAAGCATCTTTTTAACTAGAAGCCTCATTACTACTTCGACGAGGTTAGAAAAAATATTTACTAGTACATAGGGTCGGTTATACTGATACTGCACTTCTGCACGTCCTGCGCAGATTTTGGAGGGGAGTTGCTGGTGACGTCGAGTTCTAATTCAGAAGATGTTTGTGCATTTGGACATAACTGCCACTTGTCCTTGGTAGTTTAGATTATTGCTAATTTATTTATGTAATCTTCAAACAGAACGTGTATTCATTTGTATCAGTTTTAGAGTTCCAATTCTTAGAAGCTCGTGATTCGTACTACCTGATCTTGGTAAATTTGTAAATGTTCAGTTATCTACTTTCTATCCTTTTATAACCTCAGTTGGGTGGTATTTTCTGTTAGTTAGCTTACCTAGCGGGTTGAGTTAGGTACTCTCACGACTTATGATTTGGAATATACTCAGTCCAGTAGACGAAATCTAAGTGAGAAATATGTGCAACTTCTCTACCAACTTAACCATGATTGAGCCAAAAAATATTAAGGAAGCTCTTCAAGATGTTGGCCAGGTTGTTGCTAGGCAGAACTTTACAGTTTGAAAGAAATAAAGTATATCTGGAACCTCGACTGAAGGATAGAATAATTATAGGAATCAAGTAATTTTTCATAAATAAGTTAGATAATCAAGTTACTATCACTATGAATAAGGAAATATTGGTAATGGAAGGTTTCACTCAAGAAGAGGCATAGAATATAATGAGACATGTATACCAGTGTCTAGAACGGAGGCTATATGGATGCTTATGGCTTTTGCATCCTACATGGGTTGTAAATATAATAAATAACTGTCAAAAGTGTGTTTTTCAATGGGTATTTGAAGGCAAAATTATTCTTATGTCAACCTCCAAGATTTGAACGCCATGAGTTTTCTGATTATGTACGAATTGGACAAGGCATTATATGAATTAAAGCAAGCACCTAAGTTATGGTATGAAATGTTGATAAAATTTCTTCTTGAAAATGGGTTCATATGGGATAAAATTGACTACGCATTTTCTCTGAACACATATAAAAATATGTTAATTATCCAAATCAATATTGATGATATTATTTTTGCCGCAACTAATAAAAATTTGCGTTAAAAGTTTCTAAAACTAATGGGAAGTGAGTTTGAGATGAGCATGATGGGAGAGATAAATTTTTTTCTTGGTTTACAAGTTAAGAAAACTCAGAATGGGATAATGAATAATCAAGAAAAGTACATCAAAAAAATTAATCAAATGGTTTGATATGAATAGTGAAAAGATAAATGATGTTTCTACAGCCACAGCCACTTTATTAGACATGGATGAACTTGATTTTATTGTTGATGAAACATTATACAGGGTTATAAAAGATTTGTTGCTGTATCTAACCACTAGTACACTAGATATTGTATTTAGGATTGCGTTTGTGACAAGTTTCAATAAAATTCCAGGACTATTGCCCTGGATTTAGCAATGATGGAAATTATTGACAAGAATATGTTGTTCAACGTGTCATCATTTATGATCGAGTAATGAATAGCATAGCCACTTAGTCTAAGGGAAAAAACGCATTGTTTTATGGGTTTTTACTTACTCAAGTATATGATCATTTTAATGTGTTAGTGAGATCAGAAAAAATGAAGACCAAAAAGGATATGTTTGATACAGAAACATTGCAAGCGTATGACCTTCTAAACAAGGAACAAGGTGCTAAGAGCAACATACTAATCACCCAGTTGATAATTGATATGAAGGAATCTAAGGAGGGGAGTAAGATGATGAATGAGGAGATTGCCACTTCAAAGGGTGATACTGGACAGCTATAAGATAAAGTGTAGCAAGATCAACAAGCGATCATTGCTCGCATTAACAAGCTGTTAGGCTTATGGAAATGTTACCCTTCCCTAATAAGTGAACCTGGTCTCTACTCACCCCTTAAAACCCAATCCAAATTCAATTCCTTCTAAGACCAGTCTAGTTGTTGCTATTTTTTTTTTTTACTCTTTTTGTGGTAATACTAGCATGTTTTTATAATGTTATGTTGGTTTGCGATTTTGACGCTTAGCTGGTACAAATATTAATGGAAATTTCTTTTTGATTTTGTGAGTTCTACAATATGTATAATATCCTTAGATTAAACGTTTGAGCTCTTGATTTATGTGCATGGTAGTGTAGCCCAAATGGTCATATAACGACAGAGCTGATCCTTTTAAATATTTTAGCTTTATTTTTCCTATTTTATGCTTTGCATATGTGTATTTGTGGATAGGTGACTTTTGGGTTGATTAGCGTGGTTTTGAAGAGAGTTTTGGATTAATTTGGGACGCTTAGTCCCTTGGTTGAAGGCTTAAGTTGTAAGAGTTTATCAGAGGTCTGTGGATTGATTTGATGCATTTTGGTGAAAGTTAGACAGTTGAAAATTTGGAAGGTTGATAGGTGTGGCTGAGAGTTGACTTTATTGATACCACATTCGGATTACTGTTCCAGGAGTTAGTATAGGTCCGTTGTGTCATTTGAAACTTTTATGAAAATTTTGAGGTCATTCAAAGTTGGGTAGGCTTGCTCAGCGTAAGTTTTGAATTTAAAAACTTGGATTAGTTCATTAGGCATGAATTGAGGTGTGATTCATGGTTTTGATATTTTTTGTAATATGAGATCCCAAGTAAGTTCGTGTTATACTTAAGGATTGATAGGTATGATTGGATGGGGTCCTATGGACCCCGGATGTATTTCGTATTTAGTTCAGACTAATTTGTGACTTGGTTACATTGTTGTAGTCTGTTAAGATCTGGTGCTTTCGCACCTGCGATGGTTGGGTCTCAGGTTCAACTCCGCATTATAGGATAATGGATCGCAACTACGAAGTTTGTTGTGCTCAGGGGTTTTTGCAGGTGCGGAAGAAGGTACATAAAAGCGCGATCGCATGTGCGCTCTTTGATCTACAGAAGCAGCTTCGCCTGAATGCTTGAGGCAGTTCAGATCCGACCGTTGGACTCAGATTCACCTTTTGTTTCATTGCTAATGTTTATTACTTCATACAGTACCTATTTATTAGACATTCTCATGTATTTAGTTAGAGCTTGTGATTTTGTACCACCTAGTTCTAGGAAGTTATGTTGAGTATTGCATTTTTGCATGTATTACTCCTATTTCCTCATTTATGTTAAATTTTGTTTTCATTTTATCATGCTTTTTTTGTTCTAAATAATATTAAATTACTAGCTTACCTAGTTTTGGAGACTAGGTGCCTTCATGACTCATAAGAAGGGATTTGGGTCGTGGCAAGCTGGTATCAGACCTCTAGGTTCATCGGTTTTACGAGTCACGATAAAGTTTAGTAGAGACTTACATATTCGGCGCATAGACGTCTATACTTATATTGGACAGGCTATAGAACTATTATGAAATCTCACTTCTTTCATTCCTTATTGTGAGGATTTATTAATTTTAGAGTTTATGATTTAGTCTTTTTATTTTCTTGTAGATGGTGAGGAAACGCACTACCAAATCAGCTAAGTAAACCCCCTTCTAGAGATGTGAGACGCAAAGGTAGAGGTAAAGGAGGGGCACGTGCTACAGCTAGAGCACCTGCCAAAGCAATAGTTGAGGAGCCACCGGTAGCTTCGATAGGGAGTAGGCACCTGAGACGCTTGTTGCTACCCTTGAACTCCAAGAGACTATTGCACATTTTCTAAGCATGTTTGATAAATTGGATCAGGCGGGATTGGTCCCAATTGCACCAGCTACTTCTCAGGATGGGAGAGGAGCTCAGACTCCCGCTGCCTACACTCCCGAGCAGCGGGATCATGTTGATCATGCTCCGGGTGTTATGCCAGTACACCTTGTGATCGCGATCTAGCCTGAGGTCAGGATAGTGGCATCAGAGGAGGAACGGAAGAGGCTTGAGAGGTTCAAGAAGTACATTCCTCCAACTTTCAGTGGTGCAACTTTTGAGGATATACATGGTTTCTACATCAGTATCATTGTATTTTGTGCACAATAGGCATAGTGGAAAGTGAACGGGGTTGGCCTTATTACTTTCCAGCTGACAAGGTTGGCATATAAATGGTGAAAGGATTATGAGGAGAGTAGGCTAGTTGGCGCATAGTCACTCACTTGGGCTTAGTTTTTTATTTGTTTCTAAAGGAGTTTGTTCTACAAACCCCTAGGGATGTGTTATGCACAATGTTTGAGCAGTTGTGTCAGGGGACTATGACCGTGTCCGAGCATGCCATGAGGTTTAGTGAGCTATCTTATCATGCACCTGCTTTAGTTTCCATAGTTAGAGAGAGTCCGTAGATTTATTGAGAGACTCGGGTATGGGATGGCATGGAGTTGGAGACTATACTCCATTCTAACATATTGTGAAAATTCCATGAGGTTAGAGTGTATTCAAGGTCAGGAGACGAAGATTAGGGAGGCTAAGAGGCCTCATGGTTCTGGAGGATTCGTGGGCTCCTATTCTGGGGGCAAGATCCATCATGGCAGAGATTTTATTAGTCGACTAGTTCAGCCTACACTTCAGGTTAACTGTGGTGCTCCAGCTAGTCAGGGTACACATGTGGGGTAGCCATATTTAGTGCACCTCCTGTACAGGGTTCCTAAAGCGGTTATTCTAGCCAATCAAGTCAGACTCAGTACCAGCAGCCATGCCCACAGAGAGGTTATTTCGAGTGTGGTGATACTTGGCACATTATGTGAGATTATCCTAGACTTCAGAGGGTGGACCTCCACATGGTTCTCGGGATATGATTTCTGCTCTGGGTGCTACTCCGCCTGCATAGCCAGCTAGGGACAGAGGACATGTGGGTAGATGTTGTCATCCCATGTATTGCTCTGGTCTGTCATAGAGATGAATTAGTTATTTGATTTCGGTTCCACTTATTCGTATATGTCATCCTATTTTCTTTATATTTGGATGTGTCTCGTGATTATTTGGTACTCATGTTCATGTGCCTACACTTGTAGGGGCTTTATTATGGTAGATCGTGTCTATTGGTCATGTTTTGTCCCTATCAGGGTTTATAAGACTTGGGTGGACCTTTTGTTACTCAAAATGGTGGACTTTGATGTGATTTTGGGAATGGAACCGTGGCATTAAAAAAATCAAGGAAGTATTGCCAACGCCAAACCAAAACCGAAAATCAAAAAGGCTACGAGCCTAACTTTACAACTAAAATGAAAACAAAAAATTTTAGCAAAGTAGAAAACACCAATGAAACCAACTGAAAACCAAATGAATATGTACACAAGGGGAGTAGAATATACAACTAAGGGAGTTCAGAATGAATATTTATATACACATCATCTATATCTACTAAAATACTGAAAGTAAAGAATATGTACAATCATCTAGTTAGTCTAAAAGTAGGACCACGCCCCCACGAATAAGAGCTAGCATTGTCCCCAATGCTAACTACCAAATAGTGCATCAAAAATAGCAAAGGATATGAAATGGCCCCTCAAGCCTCATCATCTGCTCTGTGCTGGTCAATGGCTCTCGTGTCCTCTGTACTAGAAGGGACCTCAGACTGGTCTCCAGCCTACTACTACTGTGCTACTGGGACAGGTGCCTTCTCTTGGATCGGCTCATCAACTGAAGGGATACTAGAGGGACCCTCAGGCTCTGGAGCCACTGCTATCACAACTCCCTCAGTACAAGGGATTTTTCTCTTCTTCTTCGACCTGTGCTCCTCCTCCTGTGGCTGCCTAACTAGTGGCTCTATAGCCGGCTCCTCAAATAGAAAATCTAGCGGCAGCAGATCCGCTACTAGCTTGTATACCTGCACCTTTAGTGCGACACCGACTCCTTCGAAGCCTTTGTTTTCTCAGCTTCCAATGCTCCTTGGCCATATCCTTTACCGCCTTGATGTGATCCCAAACGGCTTTTGCCAATCTACTCTACTCTACTAGCATCTTTTCCTGGTTGGCCAGGATTTTCTTCAAAGTCTCATCAATAGAAGTCCGGATATCAACAGTCACCAGTGCTCCCTATGCCTGAACGGCTATGGTCAATGTGGACAACTTAGATGTCCCAGCCGAATCCAGTTGTTCAAAGTGGAAAGTGAGTGTGTGAGCTGGTTGGAGGTGAATCTGTGAGTCTTCGATACCGGGATCACCGGATCAGCTGTGGTAGAAAGAGTTGCTGTGGAAGGTTCGGGAGGCAATGTAGTGGGCTCTGTGAGCTGCTCAGTGGCAGCTGGCTCATCAGACTTGTCAGCTGTGGAAGAAGTAGAGGCCTGACTCTTCTTGCCATTTTTAGGGTTGTCAGGACCCTTCTGATCATACCATGAGTAGGGACTCACCGGAGGTACCATAACATCATATTTCTTCTTTTTCACCTCCAACTCCTTGAAGTACAGGGAAATTGTGTTTGGGGAAGGGGTAGTTTGTCTTTTCCCCATTACCCACAGTAGAAATCACCCTATGCATGATGTTTCCCACATTTAGTGGAAACCCGGCCATGATGGAAGAAACCACGACAGCACGATCAATGGGGACGGAGTAATCATGTGTGGACGGATGAAGCCGATTGCACACGAATGTCAACCACCCTTTTGCTTCAAAGCTGAGGGTGTTACGTAATATCTTCTACTGTGCTTTCAGCCACACAGGGACTGTACTTGGAGCTGCTAAAATCCCGGCGAACCACGGGCGAGCTTCTTCTTTCATAGAAAGCTTCTCCAAGTTACCGAGACTCATCCTCCTCCACAAATCCCAAGAAGTCATTGAGTGACTTCCCATCAAACAACACAATTTTGTCCCTTACCTTTGTATCAGTGGAGCCCCAAACTACGTGGTAGACATTGTTGTAAAACGCTATTACCACATTCTCCAGTCCCACACGTTTTTTGAAGAATCCCCAACCCTCTCTCGTATGGAAATGTGCTTGTACGTGAGGGTTGTGAGGAACTAAGTCAGCATCAATGAAAGGCCTCTCCGGAATCAGCTTCCGCTTGGGCCACCAATCCCTGAACTGGTGGAAGGCGGCTTTGCTTACGAATCTATCTTCCCATGCCTCCTTCTTCCTGGTTCTCTCCAAACCGCCAATCTTTGGTTCACCACCCTCACTCTCCTCTAATAGTGACACTGTGGGAGAAGTGGAGTATTGCTCCTCCAATCCTTTGTCAGCTCCGGACTCATCAGATGAGTCCGAAACTACATTTACTGGCTTCTTGGAAGTGGCCACATTTTCATGCTCGGGAGAAGAGGACTCTGGTGCTGGAATCTCCACGAACATGTGCGTGGGGACGAACTCTGAAGTCACACTCCGGGAGGGTGCATACTCACTGCCTGTTGAGTGGGAGGCAGCGCTGTCGACCTCTCGAATGATCTTCCTATTCTTTTTTATAGTTTCCTTATCTTTGGCAGTGAGTTTCACAACCCTTTTTATAGTTTTTCCTCGGGAAGAACCACCCCTCCCGGTTAGATTTTCCTTGCCCCCGCGTTGTATTTGTTTTCCTCCACATACCATTGTCTGCAAGAGATAAAAGTGCAACATTGTCAGTAGAAGCACAGAAGGAGTAGACAATTTAAAGTTCAATGTATTGTAGATAGGAGAGACGCGGACCGCACAAAAAGGTCATGCAGTCCGCACAGGCTAAGATTTGCACACATCAATTCTCTGACGGAACCTGCATAGACCGCACTGATTTGGATTGTGGCCGCGTAGGACAGACGCGGACTGCACAAAATGGACGCGGTCTACACAGCTCAGACTATCAAAATGCAACCTCTTTGAACTCTAGCCACGCGGTCCGCACTGATTTGGACCGCGACCGCCCTGAGTTAACACTAACCGCACAGGAATGGTCATGCGGACCGCGATAGGTCCACGCTAACCCACAGAAATTGGTCACGTGGACCGCGTACAGAGGTTGTTCAATACCAAGAAAAGGCACGCGGATCGCACACTAATGGTGAGCGACTGCTTAGGGAAAATGTAATTGGGTAGATCCTTCGTTTGTTCTTTGTCCAATTTGTAACATTTCGAGTCCTAGGAGTCCCTACTCATTTGTTTTAACAAGATTATATGCCCAAGGTCAACCATAAACTCAAAAACCTATTCTAACAGTTAACTAGGATAAACAATAAAGAAATTAAGAAGTTATACTAGTAGAAATCAAGTAAAATAAACATAAATGTAACTACAAAGTTGAAATGAAGATGATATGTTACCAGGCATTAATGGTAATGCAAATATGTGCAACAAATCGTGGGTGAGCAGTAGCAAAGAGCACTCTGACGAAGATTTTGCGAAAGGGTTTAAAGGAGGCCCAAGGCTCTTATTTATAGAAAATCGTGGGACCCATTGCTTACCTACCTGCACGGCCGCACAGAAATGTCATGTGGACCACGCAGGACTTTCATCCTCAGATTGTTGGCACAATTCCACGCGAACCGCACTGTTTTAGTGCGTAGCCGCATGGGAAAATTCATACTCTTATCAATTTTGGCAGTTTCCACGCGGACCGCACTGTTTTGCTGCACAGCACCACGGAAAACTTCAGAGAGATGCCCATTTTTGTTCTTCCACCGTGGACAACAAAAAAATGTCATACGGCCGCGCTGGGTCTTCTGAGTTTAACTCTTTCATTAGCTCAAGACCACGCGGACCACACTGTTTTAACATGCGGTCGTGTGGGCACTGTTCAGAGACTGTTCATTTTTCATTTTCCCCTGCACTGATTCAACATTATACCTGCAACACTTCACAAACCATCAGCTCATAAATCCTACTCTACAACAGAAAAACAAAGAAATTCAAAATACATGGGTTGCCTCCCAAGAAGCGCCTGAATAAATGTCGCGGCACGATGATGTTACCATCATAGTTATTTCAAATGAATCATCGCCACCACGTGGCGGTCATCAAACTTGCCCAAATAATGCTTGAATCGATGCCCATTGACCCGGAATACCTCACCATTCTTGTTTTTGAGATCAATGGCACCAAAAGGAGTAACACCAACCACTTCAAAAGGTCCGCTCCACTTCGACTTTAGCTTTCCCGAAAACAATCTTAACCGGGAATTGAAGAGAAGAACCATATCACCAATCTTTTATTCCTTACCGCCGGCATACTTGTCATGGAAATACTTCATCTTATCCTTGTACAAGGATGAGCTGGAGTATGCATGAAACCAAAACTCATCAAGTTCATTCAATTGTTCAACCCGGAGATTGCCGCAACATCCCACTCTAAATTCAACTTTTTCAAGGCCCACATCGCCTTATTCTATAATTCCATCGGGAGATTACATGCTTACCCAAAAATCAACTGATATGGCAACATACCAATCGGAGTCTTGAAAGCTGTATGATAAGCCCAAAGAGCATTATCCAATTTCTTTGATCAATCGGTCCTATTTGCAATCTTGGACAGAATACTCTTGATTTCCCGGTTTGAGACCTCAACTTGGCCACTCACTTGAGGATGATAAGCAGTGGTCACTTTGGGGTTTACCCCATAATTGGTAAGCAAAGAATCGAAAGCCCGGTTGCAAAAATGAGAACCACCATCACTAATTATGGCACGGGTGTGCCAAACCTAGTGAAAATTCCCTTTTTCAGGAAATCCACCACACTACGAGTTTCATTGTTGGGCAAGGCGATGGCCTCAACCCATTTTGACACATAGTCAACCGCTACCAGAATATACATGTTGCCACAAGAACTCACGAATGGCCCCATAAAGTCGATCCCCTAAATATCAAAAATGTCGACCTCAAGAATTGTGTTAAGGGGCATCTCATCTTTCTTTGAAATCCTCCGGCACGTTGACACTCATCACATCTTTTCAGGAAGTCACTAGCATCCTTGAACAATGAAGGCTAATAGAACTCACAACTCAACACTTTAGACGTCGTCCTCACCCCACCATGAAAGCCACCATAGGGTGAAAAGTGACAAGCTTCAATAATACTCAATTGCTCTTCTTCGGGAACACACCGGAAAATTACATCATCGGTGAAAATTTTATAAAGGTACAGCTCATCCCAATAGAAGTCCAAAGTATCCCACTTCAGCTTCTTCCTTTGGTTGGAAGAGAGCTCATACGAGACCACACCGATAACCAAATAATTTTCAATGTTTGCAAACCACGGCATGTCAAGCATAGAAACTGAGAGAAGTTGTTCATCCAAAAAAGAATCATTTATCTCAAGGCCATCCTAAGGCCTCCCTTCCTCCTCCAATCTAGACAAGTGGTCCGCCACTTGGTTCTCACTTTCCTTTCTATTGACGATCTCCAAATCAAATTCTTGTAGAAGAAGCACCCATCTCATCAATCTTTCTTTTGAATCCTTCTTAGTCATCAAGTACCGAAAGGCGGCGTGATTGGTATGGATAATCACTTTAACCCCATAAGGTATGCGCGAAAATTCTCCATGGCAAATACAATGGCAAGCAATTCCTTCTCGGTGACCGTGTAAATTCTTTGTGCCTCATTCATTGTCCTCTAGCATAATACACCAGATGGAACAATTTGTTGATTTTCTGGCCCAATACTGCCCCCACCGCAACATCGCTAGCGTCGCACAGGAGCTCAAAGGGCAAGCTCCAATTGGGTGTGGTTATGATGGGGTAGTCGTCAACTTTTGCTTTAGAAGCTCGAAGGCCTCCATACACTTGTCATCAAACACATATCTTTCATTTTTTCCAATGACTTACACAACGGGTTCACTATCTTAGAAAAGACCTTAGTGAATCTACGATAGAAACCCCCGTGTCCAAGAAAACTCCTCACCTCTTTGACAGAGTTAGGGGGAGGAAGCCTTGAGATCATCTCAATTTTTTCTTTGTCAACCTTGATCCCCCTTTTCGAAATTTTAGACCCAACACAATTCCTTATTCCACCATAAAGTGTCATTTCTCCCAATTCATCACCAAATTTGTGCCTTCACAGCGGGCCAACACACGATCTAGATTTTGCGAAAATTCACCAAATGATTCCCCGACCATACTAAAGTCGTCCATGAAGACCTCCAATATGTCTTCCACCATGTCAGTGAAGACTTCCATCATACATATTTGGAAGTCGTCGGGCATTATATAGTCCAAATGGAATTCGAGAGAAGGCGAATGTGCCATAACGACATGTGAAGGCTGTCTTTTCTTGGTCCTCCGAGGCAATGAGAATCTGGTAATAGCCGGAATACCCATCTAGAAACAATAGAACGCCCGGCCCGCAAGAGGTCAATCATTTGATCAAAGAATGGTAATGGAAAGTGGTCCTTTCTTGTAACCTTGTTTAGCTTTCGGTAGTCCATGCATACTCCCATCACAATACGAGTCAGAATCAGCTCATTATTATCATTGGTAACTAACGTCATTCCTCACTTTTTTGGCACACACTGTGTCGGAGAAGTCCAAAAACTATCAAAAATTGGATATACCACACCAGCGTCAAGCCACTTGATGATTTCCTTTTTAACCACCTCTCGCATGGCCTCATTGAGTCTCCTTTGGTGTTCAAGAGATGGTCTCGCATCCTCCTTCAATATTATCTTGTGCATGCAAAACGTAGGGCTAATACCCCGAATATCCGCCAAGGTCCATTCAATCGCTCGCTTGCACTTTTGAAGAACCGCCAATGTGGCGTCCACCTGCACGTTAGTCAAGCAAGAAGAAAGAATAACCGGCAAAGTGAAATTAGGACGACGAAACTCATACCTAAGGTGAGGAGGAAGTGGTTTCAACTCTAACACCGGTGGCTCCTCAATGGATGGCTTGGTAGGTGGAGTTTTGCGATTTTCAAGAACAAGAGATAGCTTCCTTGGCTCATAAGAATACGAGCCCATGCCATGAAGTACATTCACACACTCCGCCCTTTCAGGAATATCATCAACATCCATGTTCAAGATCACGGCCTTGAGTGGTCCTCAAAATTCACCGTTACACTTGTGTTATCTACTATGATCGCCGTGACAATGTCAACAAACAAGCAAACTTTGGTGCTATTTGGTTGGCGCATAGATTTGCAAGCATGGAAAACCACTTTTTCATCACCAACGCGGAAGGTCAATTCTCCCGCCTCTACATCAACCAAGGCCTTCCCCGTAGCTAGGAAAGTCCTTCCAAGAATAATAGGCACCTCGAAATCCAGTTCTCAATCCAAGATCACGAAATCGGCCGGATATAAACTTGTCAAGATGAACAAGCACATCATCAGTAATTGCCAAGGGCCGCTTCATGGATCTGTCCACCATTTGAAGCTCATGGAAGTCGGACGAAGTTGCTCGATCCCCAAGGTTTTGAACACCAAATAAGGCATGAGGTTGATATTCGCCCCCAAGTCACATAGGGCCTTTGCAAAATATGCGCTTCCAATGGTACATGGTATTGTAAATGCACCGGGGATCCTCTAATTTTGGAGCCATGGAGTACAGAATGGAACTCACTTTATCCGTCATTTTGATGGTCTCACACTAATATATCTCTTTTTAGTAACCAAGTCCTTCATAAACTTTGCATATCTGCGCATTTGTTCAAATGCCTCCACCAAAGTCATGTTGATTGCCAAACTCTTCATCATCTCAATAAACTTTTTAAATTGATTGTCACCTTTTTGGCCAATCATTGAGGATATGGCTGAGGAGGCCTAGGCAAGGATTCTTTGTCTTTTGGCACCATAGATTCTGGCATGTCAATGACGTATTACCTAGACGGGTTCACGGCCTCTTGGGTCTCCTCCTCACCTCATCAATATCTATTCTCACTTCATTCCTCACACTTGGTTAAAAAATATCTTCAACCACTAAGGGGACATCATCTTCCCGCAAGTCCTCATCATCGACCCTAACTTGACTTTCTTTCACATCACCCCCTCTCCCGCTATGTGTTTTCACTGCCATGACTTGATTATTGTGCCCACCCTTGGGGTTCACCACCGTATCACTTGGTAGTGCACCTTTCGGGCGAGTGTTGAGAGATTATGATATTTTTCCAAGTTGCACTTGTAAGTTACGGATCGAAGTGTCGAGGGAGGCTAATTGGGCATCCGAGTCTTGATTCTTTTTCATTATTTGTTCAAGCATGTTCTCAATTCTACCCATGTCTTGATCTGAAGAACTCGACCCTTGAGATTGGAACGGGGGTGGGTTGTTCGATTGTTGGTATATTGGGGGGCCATTGAAAGCCTTTCCCCCGATTACCTTGATTACCTCCTTGATTATTGTTCCACCCACCAATTTTGTTGTTGTTCCAATTATTGTTGTTTCCGCCCCAATTTCCTTGATTACCCCAGTTATTGTTCCAATTTCCACTATTTTGTTGGTTCCCCCAATTACCTTGGGAACTCCATTGTTGATTCCCTTGATTTCCTCTATTACCTTAGTAGTTATATACATATTGGACCTCCTCACTTTGGTCCTCATAACATTCATTCGATGCACCGGCTTTGCCATGCTGAAAACGTTTCGGCCATTTCATCAAAAACATCACAAGCTTCGTTATTT
Source organism: Nicotiana benthamiana (assembly GCA_034376525.1). Taxonomy (NCBI): domain Eukaryota; kingdom Viridiplantae; phylum Streptophyta; class Magnoliopsida; order Solanales; family Solanaceae; genus Nicotiana; species Nicotiana benthamiana. Next base: position 82,377,103 of record CM067328.1, read on the forward strand.
GGAAGCTTCATAAAATTACCACCGGCCAACTGATTGATAATTCACTGGTTTGTTGTGTTTATACCCCGATAGAACGTTTGTTGGATAATAACATCATTCATATCATTGTTGGAGCACTCTTTTACCATCGTCCGAACTCTCTCCCATATCTCATATAAAGGTTCTGTCGGCTCTTGCTTGAAAGCTAGGATCTCATCTCTAAGAGCTTCCATATGACTAGGTGAGAAGAACTTCGCGATGAATTTATCCGCCAACTCATCCCAAGTAGTGATGGAATGATTTGGCAATCTCTCCAACCAATACAGTTCCTTCCTCCGAAGTAAGAAGGGGGAAAGATTTAACCTCAGTGCATCTTCCAAAACATTTGTCTGCTTGCTCCGCCAACAAGTATCCACAAACCCTTTCAAATGCTTGTAGGCATTTTGGTCTGAGGCGCCTATGAAATACCCTCGTTGTTGAGCAAAGTGAGCATGACATTAGTGATTTAGAAGTTCTGCGCCCGGATTCGAGGAGGAACTATTGCACTTGCGTACCCTTGATTGGGTAGAACTCGTGGAGCTACTGTTGGTGGAGGTGGAGGAGGGTTTGGTATGTTGTCATTAGAATTAGCATTAGCATTTCTACCCCGTCTTTGTGCTTGGGGTAAAATGTCCTCTTGTTCCACGTCTTCCACCTCCTCCACTCCCAAATTAATAGGATCATGTGCATTTAAATCCACTGGTACCTGAGTGAATTGAACAAACAAAGTAAGTAAAAATAAGGAAAAATAAGCAAAAACACAAAACTAGCCAACAAATAGTCAAACTGTAAAGCTCCCCGGCAACTGCGCCAAAACGTGATAGGTGCGGACTCAATCCTAAGAAAGAGTGGGCGCGACTACTTAAAACCCAATAGCGGTATCGGGGTCGATTTTTCCAAAGAGAGCTTCAAATTGGAGTTGAGCATTTGCTAAGCCTAGAAATGCGTTTTAGCTTCTATTTGATCTTCTATCATTTTTGGTTTTTCTTTCGTTTAACAACTAAATTTATCAACTACTACTGTAAACTAAATTATGCTAAGTAATGATTCTAGTTGTATGCAATAAGAAAAAGGCACTAGGGTCATGGCACTCACCTAGGTGGCTAATTAACGGGTATAGAATTCTAACACAAGGATGATAATTAAGGAGAATATGGATAACCGATGCACTTTAGTACTGACTCTCACACCTCTCAGTAGAGAGAGTGCTTTTGCCCAATTGACTCTCTCGAGACCACTTGGGTAGGCTCATTTTCCGAAGAAACTTTATGGTTCAAGTGGGTTAATTACTCTCTCGAGGTGTAACGCGTTACTTGGGACTACCATTCTCGTGTATCCATCCCAAATCCTTGTTGGGTTAATTGTGAGGTCATAGACTCTCTTTATCAAGAAAAGTCAAGACCCACTAAGTCAGACTTAGTGATTGCAACCACCAAATCTAAGTGAAAATATACAATCAACCCAAATACCAAACACCCAACATCATCCAAGTATTAAGCAAAAACACCCATTAATTATCCATACTAGGGTTGAGCCACAACCCTAGCTAATGGGTTTAGCTAGACATGGAAGAAGTAGAAATAAAAGAAATACTAGAAGAAATTAACATAATCATTAACTACAAGCCTAATCTACTTGAATACATATTAATTAAAAGAGAAAATTGCCTAAAGTAGGCTAATACAAAGTGTCTCATGCTCAGGTGCTAAAACAGGTTCCAAAACTTTACGTAAAAAAGTAAAGTGTTCTAATTATACAACAAGGGAAAAATCAGACAAAAACACCCCTGAGGGCTTGGCACAGACCGCATAGAAATGACATACAGCCGCGTAAGACATAAGGTCTTCAGATCTATGCTTTTGGACTGGGAGATGCGGACCGCGTAGAAATGCCACGCGGCCGCATAGGTTGAATTAATCGGACCGCGTGAAATTGTTGTGCGACCACACTGGTTGACTTATGCGGAACGTGTAGAAATGATGCGCGGCCGCACTGTAGAACTTGGCCAATTGTTGACTCTCTGAACTTTTACCCATACGGACTGCACTGCTTTGGTCTGCTGCCGAGCGGGATTGTGCCTTGAATTGCTGAGTCTCTGATCTCTCATCAGTGCGGACCACGTGGAAATGGATGCAGTCTGCTTGGGATTTCTTCACTTTTGGTCACTCTTTGAACTTTCCTGCGCGGCCGCGTGGCAAAACAGTCGCGCAGGATAGGATTGACTTGGCAGCTTCCAGAACTCTTCTGCGCGGCCGCACATCAAAACAGCATGGTCCAAGCATGTCACATTTTTTCCACTTTCAATTATATTTTGACGCTTGGCAGGTTTCACTCCTCTTTTGAGCCGATTTGTAATATGTATCATCTAGTCGCTCAAACCTGGAATCAGCTGCAACTTGTAAGCAATGTAGGACTAATATAGAGTAATTTAAGCATAAAGCTCAGGTAAGAAGGAAGTATAAAACATGTATAATTCATAATTATCACCCCTACCCCTCCCCCCCTCCCCCCCCAAATAAAAATAAGCATTGTCCTTAATGCTTTCAAAGTAAGGTTAAATGAAGGGAAAGAGTGAAGAAGACTCCCTATGCCACCTTGGACATCTTTGTGTCCACAGCAGCATCACCACCCTCAATCTCCCCTAACTAGGTCTCATCATCTTAGACTTTGGGAGTGGCTGGGTTGTTGAACATATGGGGCACCGCCTCGATAGTGTCAACAGCCAGGTCTACCTCCTCAAACTGACCAGCTGGTGCCACTAGAGCTGATGGTGCTACTGGTGCTGTAAGAGCCGGATCTATCAGTATGTCAAATAGAATATTTCTAGCTGTAGAAATATTTATCAAGAGTGAGCCACCTCACTGGCCACCACTCTCAGAAGCTAGATAAAGCAGCCAAACTGACGAACGGTGTCCCCAGAACTTTTTCTTCTTCGACCTTTCAAGGCTGGCAGTTGTAGAACCCCTCCTCGATCATCCTCATGGATGTCATCCATAGTAGGTTCATTAGCCTAAAGGACTGGTGTAGAGGAAGGTTTGAAAGTCTGACTAGCACTTTCAAAACCCTCGGAAGTGCTATGAGATGTGGACGGCTTATCTCTGAGTTGATATCATTATGGTGGCTCTGATTGGACAGACGGTTTCTCTTGAACTGAGTTGCCCTCCGAAGCTCCCTAGATGGGACATAAAAACTGAACTTGGAGGGCTCTGCATCTCTCCCTCGACCGGATATAGCTTTCTTTGTGATTATCATCTACAGGGCGAGGGGTATAGAACTCTTGCCTCGACCCCCAGAAGGTTCTCCCCTCCCCTTGGAAGTATCACCTCTGCCTTGAGATCTAACCATCATCTGTACCAAGCAAAAGCAGATGTCAGTTGCAAAGTTCATGTGTAAACATATAAAAATACACCAGAGAGACAGTGAGCACACATTTTAGAACATAATTGAAGGGTAGGAGATTACAATTCGCAGAATTCTTATTGCGACCGCAGAATGGGCATGCGGACTGCACTTTTCTTAATTGCGGAAGCAAAATTGGATTTTGATCCGCAATATTTTCATTACGGCCACAACTCAGAATTTACCAAAATTCTAACTCTTAGATAACAGAGAATTGGTTATTTTGCAACCGCAACAAGGTTTCTGCAGTCTGCACGTTTTCTATTACAACCGCACATATGAGTTGTCAAATTGACAACTCTCTGATAATAGAGAAAGAAGTTCTATTAGTTGTGGTGGGTTTTCTGCGGTCCATACATTTTTCATTGAGGCCGCGGAACCATACTTGCCAATAATCAACTTCTGCGGACCGCACAATTTCATATGCGGCTGCAGATTTCAAAATAATCATGATCAGAGTTATAGTGTTTGCAATTTTTGAACAAATGTGACATGGTAGTAGTGTATAATTATGAAAACCTATTTACCATATTCCCCCTAGAGAAGGTACTAGTTGACCCACTAAGTTTTAACCCCACATGGTTGTGTAATTGAATTCCACTGACAAATGGCCTAACTCTAACTAACAAGTTGTAAAATAAACTAAAAACAAAAAAATTCTACAAGTAATTGAGGCATACTAGATATGAAGTAGTGCAAATGAGTGATCACAGATGCTAAGTGTGTGTGGCAAATGATTTTTAAGATGATTCAGATTTTTTTAGACTTTCGAGTGCTCAGAGAGGTAAAAAGTGTAACAGTAGCCTCAAGTCTTTTATTTATACTTGCCAATGTCTGCCTATGGAAAGGGAAGTGAGTGCGGCCGCAGAATTTTTATTACGGTCCGCACTCTGTTACCTGAGGGCTCAGAAGCCCTTTTGTTGTTGTAGTATGCAGATTTTGCTGTGCGACCACAAAAGTTATTGCGGATCACAGATTTTGGCTTGCGGCCGCAGATTGAACTTTTCTCTAACAAAACATCATAGAGTTGCCATTTTCCCAATCAGTTTGTGTGGTTCACAATGTAATTATGCGTCCGTAGAGGAACTTTTGCTGCATCAACCATAATTGTGTTGTCAACACAAGACAATTGCGATCCGCAATTCTTTCCGAACGTAGCCAAATTTCTAGACACAATTCATGTAAAGCACACTCAACCCTATAACATACTTCAAATCTAGTTAGCAAAAAAATAACACCTAACTACAGAAGAAGAATAGAAAAGAAAAAGAAATATTGGTTTCCTCTCAAGAAGCGCTTGATTTAGCTTCGCGGTATGACGCAGATTACCATCACTTGAAATGAATTACTGCTACAACGTGGCCATCACCGAATTTTCGTAGATAGTGCTTCACCCGGTGACTATTGACTCGGAATACATCATCATTTTTATTGTGCAAGTCCAATGCACCAAAGGGTTTCACACCCACAACTTCAAACAGGCCACTCCATTTAGACTTTAACTTTCCCGGCCGGAAACATCCTCAAACATAAGTTGATAACCCTCTTTGAACTCTTTTTTCCAAATGTACTTTTCATGAAGATATTTCATCTTCTCTTTGTATAAGGATGAACTTGTGTATGCATGGTACCGAAACTCATCCAACTCATTCAAACGTGCCACCCTCAAGCTACCGGTGACATCCCACTCAATATTCAACTTCTTTAAAGCCCACATGGCTTTGTGCTCAAGTTTCACCAGAGAATGAAAAGCTTTTCCAAGCACCAATCCATATGGAGACATTCTAATAGGTGTTTTGTAAACCATCCTATAAGCCCATAAAGCATCATCAAGTTTTTCGGACCAATATGTCCGTACATTATTCACTGTTTTAGAGAAAGTACTCTTTATCTTCCGGTTGGAGACTTTTACTTGGCCGCTTACTTATGGATGATAGGGAGTCGTGACTTTATGAGTGACACAATACTTGGTGAGTAAGGTGTTGAAGACTTTATTGCAAAAATGTGAACCAAGTCGTTTATGATAGCTCAAGGATTACCAAACCTTGTGAAAATATTCTTCTTCAAGAATGCCACCACACTTCTCACCTCATTGTTGGGCAGAGCAACGGCCTCGACACATTTAGACACATAATCGACTGTGACCAAGATATAGTTTCCACAAGAAATCAAAAAGGACCAATCAAGTCAATACCCCACACATCGAAATATTAATCTCCAAAATGGTGGTGAGAGGCATTTCAATTTTCTTTGAGATTGCACGAGCCCTTTCACATTCATCACATTGTTTCACCAGATCACTTGCATCTTTGTAAAGAGTGGTCCAACAGAAACTGCATCTTATAACTTTGGCGTCGTTCTTGCTCCTCCATGGTGACCACCATATGGCGAAGAATGACAAGTCCCAAGAATTTTACATTGCTCCTCCTCCGGTACAAATCTTCTAATCACCCCATATGTACAAATCGGAAAAAGGTACACTTCATTCCAATAATAGTCTTGACAATCCCGTTTGAGCTTCTTCCTTTGGTTTGACGAGAACTTATCCAGGATGATACAACTCACAAGAAAATTTTCTAGAACCACGAACCATGGAACCAATTTCATTGAAATGGCCAAAAGTTACTCATACGGAAAGGAGTCATTGATTTCAAGGCCATCATGCGGCCTCCCTCCCTCCTCCAACATGACAAGTGGTCTGCCACTTGGTCTTCACTTCCTTTACGATCTTGGATGTCAATATCAAATAGTTGAAACAAAAGCACCCTTCTTATCAACCGGGCTTTTGAATCTTTTTTTCTCATAAGATAATGAAGTACTGCATGATTTGTATGGACAATTTCACCCACAAAGTATGGGTGTAACTTCAAAATTGCAAACACAATGGCAACGAGCTCCTTCTCCGTAACAGTATAGTTGACTTGGGCATTATTCATAGTCTTACTAGCATAGTAGACCGGATAAAAAATCTTGTTGATGTGTTGCCCAATAACATCTCCCACCACTACATGACTTGTATCACACATAAGCTCGAAAGGAACACTTCAATTTGGAGCGGTGGTAATAGGAGTAGCAGTCAACTTGAACTTTAACAATTCAAAGTCTCTCATGCAATAATCATTAAAGTGGAACTTAGAATCTTTCTCCAAAAACTTGCACTATGGGTTCACCACATTAAAGAAATTCTTTACGAAATTCCAGTAAAACCTGGTGTGGCCTAAGAAACTTTGCACGCCTTTCACCGAAGTTATAGGTGAAAGTTTAGAAATCACCTCAATCTTTGACTTGTCTACTTCAATGCCATTCTTTGAGATCTAGCCAAGGACAATGCCTTTCTCACCCAAGAAAAGTTGACTTTGTTAATACCAGGTTTGAATTGTGGTACTGAGAGTTGGCATAGGTCTGTTGTGTCATTTGGGACTTGCATGCAAAATTAAAGGTCATTCAGAGTATTTTTGGCTTGTTTAGCGTAAGTTTTAAACTTTGAAATTTGGATTAGTTCATTAGGCTTGAATTGAGGTGCGATTTATATTTTTTTATGTTTTTTTGTGTGACTTATGGTCCCGTGTATGTTCGTGTTATGCTTTGGGATTGGTTGGTGTAATTGGACGGGATCCCGGGTATGTTTTGGATTGAGTTCACACTATTTTGAGACTTGGATGCCCTGTTGAAGTCTGATAAGATCTGGTGCTTTCGTGCATGCGATGGTTGGGCTGCAGGTGCGAGTCTACAAATGCGGTGTTAGTTGGGCTCATATGCTTCCGCAAATGTAAAAGAGGGTGCACAGAAGCGCGATCGCATATGCGCTTTTTGGTCTGCATAAGTGGATTCGCATGAGCTTTGAGGGTCTGCAGAGGTGGAGTCTTTGGGATTTAAGTGAAGTCCGCATATGGAATGAACTTTCCGTAGATACGACTAAAGGACTGCATAAGCGAAAAGGCTGGGCAGAAATATCTTGAACGAGGGGTTTAATTTTATTTCATATTTTGAGTTACAGAGCTCGATTTTGGAGCGTATGTTCACGATTTAGATTAGGGAATATAGTTTTTGCTTATATTTGTTACTATTTCATGATTCTAAACTTGATTTAATGTTTAATTGAGGAACTTAGTTGTGGAAACTGGAGATTTTCGTAATAACTTTTCTATAAACACAAGATAATGATTTGAAGGTCGATTTGAGGTCGGAATTTAATGTAATTGGTATGGTTGGACTCGTATTGAAATGAATGTTTGAAATTTATTAGTTTTGTCGGGTTTCAGGGTGAGAGCCAAGAGTTGACTTTTTGAGTTAACTTTTCATTTTAATTAAAAATCGAAACTTTATTATTCGAAATTGTTTTCTATGGATTTTATTTATGATATTAAGTTATTTTGATTAGATTTAAGCAGTATGGATGTTGTTTCACCCAAGAAGGGCTTCTTAGAGTATTAATTTAGTTTCTTTGAGGTAAGTATCTTGCCTAACCTCTTGTGGAGGATTACCCCTTAGGTGCTAGTCCTAATTTTTCATTTCTATGATGTGTAAGTGACATGTACATCATATGACGAGCGTGCATACAGGTACTATGTGTGGTTTTGACTGGAAAAGACCGTAGGTTATTAGAAAAAAGATCTTTATATATGTCAAAAGTTTTTTACAAGGACCACATGACCCGATCAAAAAGTTCTTTACAAAGGTCGATCAGCCTCAAAGTAAAAGCAAAAATTACTAGGCCTAAGTAGCACGGTCTTTATAAAAGGAAGCTTCTTCTTCCCCAAAATCTTCTCCACCAGATCCGCTCACACTCTCAGAATCCTCATGGGGAAATTCTAGCTCTCGAGTCTCTGCCTCCTCGGCCTTGGCGATCTCAAGTTCAACAGATATATCAAAACAATGAGCAAGGACCCCCTCGAGAGCCTCTCTTCGAGCCTGCCACTTCGAATGATCCATCATACCCTTGTCCTGCTCAAGGGTGGATTTGGCATCGACCTTGTATTGGGTCGTAGTAGCCTGGGGCTTAGTATTGGCCGTGATCGCTTCAAATCTGGGCACCTAGAGCTCTTTGGCCAAACTGCTAAATTAGACTCAAGCTCCTCGACTTTCTTTGCCTGAACAGTGGCATTCTCTCTTGCAGATCGAAGCTGTGACTTGGCTGAATCCAGCTCTACTTGAACAAATTCCTTTTTTGCGGCCAAAATATCCATACATCCCTTGAACTCTTTAACCTCATCTCGCACTTTATCTATTTGCCTTTGGAGGTCCTTGATCTGTTCAAGCCTCTGTCGAACCTGCAGAATTAGATTGTTATTTGTTATCTCCGACTCATCCTCCCTATCATGAAGAACTCAGAATATCTGCTATGCCATCTCAGCATGTTCATCTCGAGCCGCCACCAAGTCTACATGAAGCTTCTCACTAAGAAGCTTGTAAGTAACGCATTTCTTAGTGAGGCCCTAGACCTCGGTCTTACATTCCTCTCGGATTCGAATAAAGGCCTCATGATACAACACCAAAGCCTACGAGAAAGGAAGAAAATGTTATAGATGTCTACGATTCAAAGTCATGAAAAGATAATGCTATGGCCCTTGAACTTACCCGACTCAGAGCATGCTCGGCCTCGTTGAACAAGCAAGAAACTTGCATTGCATCCATCAAGCTTGGTCTTCTTCACTGATCAAGAATCGGAGATAGATAGCTACTCCTGCAATGGCAGAGAAAACTTGAGCATACTCCAGGATCGAGATGATAAGTAGTCGCTTATGCTCGAGATCAATGTCGGGAGCCAAAAATTTGTTAGTCAGTTTAAAGCTCGAGGAAGCCTCATTCGAGCTCTTCCTCGGTACATCTAAGTCGCTCAGATCGGTGACATCTTCCAGTTCAGCAAAATAGCCACAAAAAAGGTCGTCTTCTTCATGGACCTCTTCGTCGTGACAAGTCTCCACAACCTAAGCATCACGTATCATCGAATCTGGAACTGGAGGGAAGGAGGAAGAGCCCCTGATCTGTGTTACCCCAAGTGGGCCTTCGAGTCATCGTCTTTGTTCTGGAGGGCCTCGAGCCCAGTTTCTGCACCAACATCGACCGCTTATTCAGTAGCTCTCCCACCTCGAGGTGAGGCATATGTGAATTTTTCTAACTTTGGCTCATCAAGTCGGGCAAAGCAGCTACTGCTCCCAACAGTCCAATGGTTCTTTGAATCTTGGTACCAATTCGAACACGAGTCACTAATTTAGAGTTCTCTTCTTCGTCTTCATCTTCGGTCTCATCCACTAGTGGACGGACTCAGAGTTACATAGATAACATCCCCCTTAGGCTTACGGGCATCCTAGCTGGCCTTTTCTTTTTCGGTCCTGGAGAACTCGAAGCCTCCTTTCTTTTCTTCTTTTTGCCCTGCTTCGGGGCAGATGAGGAAAGAAGTGCCTCTTCTTCAGCAGAGGGGCCTTATTGGTACATCCTTCCCGGGGCCTACAAAAAAGGAAAAGATGAGTAAGTACAATAATGAAGCCCGAATGAAAACATTTCTAAGGAAAGAAGATTATTGTGGTTACGGGCCTCCTATCGACCCATTGATAACTCTATCCGGCACAACAGCCACAGCTGTAACATAAAAAACCGGGATAGCTCTCTACATTGGTTCACACCGACCTGGTGTCAATGGTGTATTTGCAACTTTGAAATAAATAGCAGTGGCACACATCATCTAAACGAAGTCCGCGATGAGGTGTTCTGCTGCAGCGGCAGCGCCGGCGGACTATGATAAAGAAGCGATTTCCTTGTTCGGAACGGTTTTTATAGTTTTAGCCATCCTTATATGTAGATAAATATAAAACGGGGGAAGAAAACTTGGTGTTTTTCGATGGAGCAAGTAAAGAAATTCAGAGATCAGAGAATATAGAAGAAGGCAAAGATTTTGGAAAGAAAATTTGTAAATAAAGTTTGAAAGATGAAGAAAGATGCATTTATAGGTTGAAAGTGACGTTTCAGTGCCAATGGTGGCCGACCGTCGGCTGACAAGCATTAAATGCCTAGAGAAATGCATCGACGATACGTTTTAGTCACCCATGCTACTTATGTCATAATAAATCAAGGGAATGTCCGAAAACTCAATTTGTTTCTTGTCATTTCGTACCAAACAAATGAGAAAACTATATGTAAATGGTCGAAACAGAGATTTCCTAATTTTGTATGACTGAGCGAAATCGGGGTGGCAGATTAAGGCTGGACCTCGATTATATCGGACCATGATATGGAAGATGAATTGGTAAGCTCGTGGAACAATGTCTGATCAAGTTTGAGATCATATGTGATCGAGACCGAAGCGAGAAAGAGATCGAGCGAGATCGTAGGAAGCCCGCTAGCTCGAATAATAGAAACTCAAGATATATGTGATCGGGCAAGGATAGCAGTAGAAATCTCGGCACGTATCAAGTCAAGACCGGGCATTTAGCTAATCATGGGATTTTCTTCTATAATTTGAATTATACCTTAAATAGAATTCCTCTGCTATATAAAGAGAGTCTTAATCATTTTGTAATGATATACATTCATGCACAATCAAGCAATATACTACAATTTTTTCACTTAAGCTCTCTCAAGCTCTGTTGTTTAGTTTATATTTTTTAGCATACTTTGTTGTTTGAGGACGATCTAGCTCGAGGGCCACAATTGTTCATCACATTGGTTTGGTTTTATCTTACTGTTAATTTCTTGATTTTTATATTTATCAATTTGTACCAATTGAAATCACATATCTTTAAAATTATTTATAAATTTACTTATTATCCAATTTTAAGGGTAAACAGTAATATTAATGCGAGGTTGGAGGTTTGGAAGCAGACTCTAGAGTATAAAAGTTTCAAGTTGAGCAAGACCCAAATAGAATATTTGGAATACAAGTTCAGTGGTGTGACCCATTAAGCGAACAGGAACTTGAAGCTTGATATTAAGATTGACGAGGATGTCACACATCGTATTGGAGCGGAGTGGATGAAGGTGTTTTTTGTGATAAAATTGTGCCACCAAAAATTCTATAGAGCGATGGATATGCTACTATATTGTATGGGGCAGAGTGTTGGCTAGTTAGGAACTCCCATATCCAGAAGATGAAGGTAGTAGAGTGAGGATGTTTAGATTAATGTGCGGGCACACCAGGACCTAGTGCTGTACAAAGGAAACCAACAAATCGCGCTAAACCGATAATTCGAGTCAAACCGAGAAAAAAAACCCGACTATGATTTGGTTTGGTATTAGAAAAGAATTCCGACCATAATTGATTTGGTTTGATTTTAACTAAAAAAGTCAAACCGAAACCGAACCAACTCAACATTACATATATATAAGTTTTAAAAATATTTTGTACATAAAAATAATTATTTTAATGTAATTTATAAATATAATTTAAACTCTTTAATAGTTCTCTCTTTTAATGTATTATCTCAAGTTTGGACTTAGAACTTTTGAATAGTCAAATATGTTTTATAGCCCATAAAAGTTAGTAACTCATATAAAGCCCTAAGCAAAATCAAATTTATACTAATGCTAACAAAAAAAATTCAATTCAATACAAGAAATGACAATATTTTTGTATTTTTTTTAGTATCGCATTGATTTAGATAGTGAAAAAACATAACTCACTTTTAATATTATTTAGTCATGTAATTAATACTTAGTACTTATTAGTTGTACTTATTTTAACATGAGTTAGTACTTTTAGATTATATTTATTTTTATTATGGCTTATCAATTAGCAATATTTATCTTTTGCCATTTGTTGAATATTTTAGTATAATTATGACTCATCCCACATTATTTTATATTATTTTATTGGGTAACATCTTATATAGTTTTAGCCTACTAATATTAGAGCACAAATTATAAATTTTACGCTATAAAGATTTAATCAGAAAAAACCCAAAAAAATCAAAAAACCGAGAAAATCCGTGATTGAAAATACCCGACTTTTATTGGTTTGGTTAGGTAATTGAAAATTTTAAATCATCCCCACCTATGTACACTCATAACATGACCCTTGATAGGAGGGTGCGGAAATCGAAAGTTAGGAAAGAAGGTTAGATAGTTGAATGTTTTCCTTGTCCATACCAGTAATATTAGTGTTAGTATTGTATTTTCTTAGTCGTAGATTTCTATTACTATTTATTCTCTCGTTTGCTTTTATATTCTTATAACTCAATAATTGGTGTTATTGCTTGTTGCAGCTGCTTCGTTTTTCATGTTTCTTTGAGCCGAAGGTCTACAAAAATAGTCTATTTTCTCAAAGTAGGAGCAAAGTTTGCCACTGCATATGCACTACCCTCAAACTTTACTAGTAGAATTTCACTAAGTTTGTTGTTGTGGCATGGGGTTACAAGCGGAACCCTCTCTAAATTTAATTGGAGATTTTTTTATCAGCTCAATTACCCACTTTTTTCTTCCCTCGTGTTCCTGAGGTTTCCCTACCCCTTTTTTTTTGGGGGGGGGGGGGGGGGTGGAGTTTACCACTTGCTCCGTTTCGTATATCTTTGTAGAATGACTTGGCATGAATGAAAAGATTTAGAGTTATAACACTAATATTTGTATCAATGAGATCTTCCTTTTTTGGGGCAAAAACTAGAATCGGAGCAAGTGCTGTTCGTATGCATTAAAAGAAGTTGACCTTTATATTTTAAGAAAAAGACTATTCCTGAACAAAATAAATAGAGAATATAAAGGAAATATATAATAACATAAACAAAATTTAGAATTCTCCATGGTGAAAGAACATCTTCAAGCAGTCTGCCTAGGCAGAGTAGCTTTCTCAATCGAATTATCAATTCATTATCATTGTTTATCAAACAATTCTTACTGTTAAATTCAATTAACAAGATATCACGCTGTGTACTTTTCATCACAGCGTACCTTTAATGGAGTCCTCAGATCTGCATTTTGAAAAGATCGCAAGAAATAAAATGAACTGAAAACATAGTAAAATGATGAATTTGCAAGCCCAACTAACAAATTAACTAATGAATTCAAGAAAATGAGAGAATCGTCCGATAGAAAATGTTGAATATGTGCAGATTACAAAAAAGTTGATCAAAATTGACCTCAGAAAAGCTCTTTCCTATGACTCAGTTGAACGAGGATTTGTGGAGGAGATGTTACATGCACTTAATTTCCCCATGAATTTCATAAATGGACTATGACATGTATCTCAACTACACAGTACACCATATCTTTAAATGGTGGATTGTATGGTTTGCATTAAAAGGAAGAGGGAATACTTCTCCTTTGTCCTTTGTTGTTTGTAATATGCACGGAATACTTCACAAGGATAATGAACATGGTAGCAATCCAGGAAGGATATGGGTAGCAAACCAAATGCAGGGGGACCAAATCTAAACAACCTATGCTTTGCACATGATGTTCTGAGGTTTTGTAAAGGAGATTTTAAGTCGGTGATGTTAGTGCTGAGAGGCTGAGAACTTTTTCAAATGCATATGGTCTGAGAACTAACAACAACAACAACAACTACCCAGTTATCCCACCAGGTGGGGTATGGGGAGGGTAATATGTAGACGAGCCTTACCCCTGCCCGTAAGGGCAGAGGCTGTTTTCAAACGACCCTCGGCGTGTAGGATAAAAAGAGGGAAAGCTGCATTATGAAAACAAAGGTAAAATTAGAAACACAAGCAAAACAGAACAAAATAATAAAGCATAGGTACTCCTGCAATAATAATGTAAGTACTCATGAAAACATAAGCAACATAAATACAGTCGCATGCAATAATGCAATAATAACAAACAGTAACTACCATATTAACAACCATATGGAGACATAAGCTAAAACACTAATCACCTATGGGTAACCCTACTATCCCACACCCAACCCCGAGAGATGCGAACGAAGGACTCTAGGAGCCCCTAGCCTATAATCCTGATTCTAGACCTCCAAACGCCCCTATCAAGGGTCATGCCCTCGGTAACCTGCAATCTGGTCATGTCCTGCCTAATCACCTCTCCCCAATGCTTCTTAGGCCTCCCTCTCCCTCGCCGACCACCAACAATCTCCAGCCGCTCGCAGCTCCTCACCGGGGCATCGAGGGCCCTCCTCCGAACATGCCCGAACCACCTCAGTCGCGCTTCTCGCATCTTCTCATCCACCGGGGCCACCCCTACCTTCTGTCGAATAACTTCATTCTTGATCTTATCCAGCCTGGTGTGCCCACACATCCACCTAAGCAACCTCATCTCCGCAACCTTCATTCTCTGAACATGCGAGTTCTTCACGGGCCAGCACTCCGCCCCATATAACATCGCAGGCCTAACCACGGCTCTGTAGAATTTCCCCTTGAGTTTGTGTGGAATTTTCTTGTCACACAGGACCCCTGAAGCGAGCCTCCACTTTGACCACCCCGCTCCAATCCGATGGGCGACGTCCCCGTCAATCTCTCCGTCCCCCTGAATCACAGACCCAAGGTATCTAACATTGTCCCTCTTGGCGATGGCCTGATAACCAAGCATCACTTCCCCGCCTACCCCACTCGGCCCGTCGCCAAACTTGCACTCCAGATATTCTGTCTTAGATCTGCTTATTTTGAAACCCTTAGACTCGAGGGTCTGTCTCCATATCTCCAACCTTTCACTAACACCGGCCCTCGTCTCGTCTATCAATATTACATCATCAGCAAAGAGCATACACCAAGGCACATCCCCTTGGATATGTCGGGTTAGAGCATCCATCACTAAGGCGAACAATAGGGGGCTCAGCGCCGATCCTTGATGGAGCCCCATTACCACAGGGAAATGGTCTGATTCGCCCCCCACCGTCCTAACCCTAGTCTTAGCTCCATTGTACATGTCCTTGATTACTCTGATATAGGTTTCTGGAACACTCTTCGCCTCCAAGCACCTCCATAGCACCTCCCTCGGGACCTTGTCATACGCCTTCTCCAAGTCGATAAGCACCATATGAAGGTTGTTAGAAGTCTAACTGTATTAGAAGTCTAGTCTAAACTGTATTAGGAGTAGGCTAGGTTATGTGTATTATATATAGGGCTCATTGTATTATGTTTAATATCAATTATATATTCTTCTCCCGTGCCTTCTCACATGGTATCAGAGCCTTGGTGAGAATATTATAGCTGTGCGTCATTCCAGCTACTTCCGGGAAGAAAGACCTCGTTGCCGTGCAATTTTCCGGCGACTTAAGAGGCTGTCCGTAACTAAAACTACCCTTTTTGTTGGTTCTGTACAAAATCCGAGACCACCACGAGGTTCGGAAGAGAATTCCGACCAACCCCAGAAAAAAATCACCGGAAACCAGCCAGCCACGCGCCCCCACGCGCCGGCAATACCCTCGGCGCGTGAGCCCACGCGCCGGCGCGTGAGGGCCTTTCCGGCCACTTTTTCAGTTTGCTCCAGGAGGACAGTTTGGTCGGCCTTCAATTCCGACCCTACCCATCCTTGTTTCGTTCGATTCCGACAACTTTCAGTTTTTTCCGGCGACTTTATTGAATTTTCCGGCAGCTACAGTACTTTCCGGCCAGAATTTCTTCAGGACAGTTTGCTCAACCTTGAATTCCGAGCCTATCCATATTTTTATTTTTCAATTCCGACAACTTTGTATTTTTCCGGCAGCTACAGTGCTTTTCCGGCAGCTACAGTAATCCTGTTTTTCCGGCAGCGACAGTTTTCAGTCCTCAACATCCTCTAAGGCCTGTCTAGCTGCAGATCCTCCAGACCTACTTCACAGTCGTTTAGGACATCCTAGCTTGTCCAAACTTCAGAAGATGGTGCCTCGTTTGTCCAGTTTATCCACATTAGAGTGTGAGTCATGTCAGCTCGGGAAACATACCCGCACCTCCTTTCCTCGTAGTATTGAGAGTCGTGCAGAGTCTGTTTTTTCTTTAGTTCATTCGGATATATGGGGTCCTAGTAGAGTATGTTCAACCTTAGGATTTCGTTATTTTGTTAGTTTCATTGATGATCATTCAAGATGTACTTGGATTTTCTTAATGAAAGATCGTTCTGAGTTGTTTTCTATATTCCAAAATTTTTGTGCTGAAATTAAAAATCAATTTGGTGTTTCTATTCGCACCCTTCGCAGTGATAATGCCTTAGAATATTTGTCCTCTCAATTTCAGCAATTTATGTCCTCTCATGGAATTATTCATCAGACCTCTTGTCCTTATACCCCTCAGCAAAATGGGGTTGCAGAAAGAAAGAATAGGCACATTATTGAGACTGCTCGCACACTTCTCATTGCATCTCATGTTCCGCTGCGTTTTTGGGGCGATGCAGTTCTCACATCTTGCTATTTGGTTAATCGGATGCCTTCATCTCCCATCCAAAATCAGATTCCGCATGAGGTATTGTTTCCTCAGTCACCCTTATACTCTGTCCCCCCTCGTGTGTTTGGGAGCACTTGTTTCGTTCATAACTTAGCTCCTGGGAAAGATAAGTTAGCTCCTCGTGCTCTCAAGTGTGTCTTCCTTGGTTATTCTCGTGTTCAGAAGGGCTATCGTTGTTATTCACCTGATATTCGCAGGTACCTTATGTCAGCCGATGTCACATTTTTTGAGTCTAAGCCTTTCTTTACCTCTTCTGACCATTCTGACCATCTGGCTATATCTGAAGTTTTACCTATACCGGCCTTTAGTGAGTCTATCTCTCCTCCTTCACCTTCCGCTACAGAAGTCTTACCCATTCCGAACGTTGGACCACCTACTGTGGCTCCTCCTAGACTCCATGCACAAGACACTCCACTCTTGACATATCATCGTCGTCCTCGCCCAGCATCCGGCCCGGCTGATTCACTTCCTGCACCTGCCCCTGCTCCTACTGCGGACTTGTCTCTTCCGATTGCACTTCGGAAAGGTATACGGACCACCCTTAATCCTAATCCCCATTATATTGGTTTAAGTTATCATCGTTTGTCATCACCCTATTATGCTTTTCTATCTTCTTTGTCCTCTGTTGCCCTCCCTAAGTCTACAGGTGAAGCATTGTCTCATCCAGGGTGGCGACAGGCTATGACTGACGAGATGTCTGCTTTACATGCGAGTGGTACTTGGGAGCTCGTCCCTCTTCCTTCGGATAAATCTACTGTTGGTTGTCGTTGGGTGTATGCAGTCAAGGTTGGTCCAGATGGTAAGGTTGATCGTCTTAAGGCTCGTCTTGTGGCCAAGGGGTATACTCAGATATTTGGGCTTGATTACAGTGATACCTTCTCTCCAGTGGCTAAGATAGCATCAGTCCGCCTTTTTCTCTCTATGGCTGCTGTTCGCCATTGGCCCCTGTATCAGCTGGACATTAAAAATGCATTTTTACACGGTGACCTTGAGGATGAAGTTTATATGGAGCAACCACCTGGGTTTGTTGCTCAGGGGGAGTCTCGTGGCCTTGTATGTCGCTTGCGTCGGTCACTTTATGGTCTAAAGCAGTCTCCTCGAGCCTGGTTTGGTAAGTTTAGCACTGTTATCCAGGACTTTGGCATGACTCGGAGTGAAGCTGATCACTCTGTATTCTATCGGCATTCTGATTCACGTCTCTGTATTTATCTAGTGGTCTATGTTGATGACATCGTTATTACCGGCAATGACCAGGATGGTATTACTAAATTGAAGCAACATCTCTTTCAACACTTTCAGACTAAGGATCTGGGCACACTAAAGTATTTTCTGGGTATTGAGGTCGCACAGTCTAGCTCTGGTATTGTGATCTCACAACGGAAGTATGCCTTAGATATTCTTGAGGAGACCGGAATGACAGGTTGTAAACCTGTTGACACTCCAATGGATCCGAATTCTAAACTTCTTCCAGGACAGGGGGAGCCTCTTAACGATCCTGAAAGATATAGGCGGTTAGTTGGTAAACTAAATTATCTTACAGTGACAAGACCTGACATTTCCTTTCCTGTGAGTGTTGTGAGCCAGTTTATGGGTTCGCCATGTGATAGTCATTGGGATGCAGTTGTTCGTATTCTTCGGTATATAAAATCAACTCCAGGTAAAGGTTTATTGTTTGAGGATCGAGGCCATGAGCAGATTGTTGGATACTCCGATGCTGATTGGGCAGGATCGCCTTCTGACAGACGTTCTACTTCTGGATATTGTGTCTTAGTAGGAGGAAATTTGGTATCTTGGAAAAGCAAGAAACAGAATGTGGTTGCTCGGTCTAGTGCAGAAGCAGAATATCGAGCAATGGCTATGGCGACATGTGAGCTTGTTTGGGTCAAACAGTTGCTCAAAGAGCTGAAATTTGGTGATGTTAGTCAGATGGGACTTGTGTGTGATAATCAAGCAGCTCTTCATATTGCGTCAAATCCAGTGTTCCATGAGAGAACTAAGCACATTGAGATTGACTGTCACTTTATCAGAGAAAAGATACTCTCGGGAGATATTGCTACAAAGTTTGTAAAGTCAAATGATCAGCTTGCAGACATTTTTACCAAGTCCCTCACTGGTCCTCGTATTAACTACATATGTAACAAGCTCGGTACATATGATTTATATGCGCCAGCTTGAGGGGGAGTGTTAGAAGTCTAACTGTATTAGAAGTCTAGTCTAAACTGTATTAGGAGTAGGCTAGGTTATGTGTATTATATATAGGGCTCATTGTATTATGTTTAATATCAATTATATATTCTTCTCCCGTGCCTTCTCACAAAGGTCCTTCTTCTTATCCCTGAATTGTTCCGCCATCCGCCTGACTAGGTGAATCGCCTTTGTGGTAGAGCGACCCGGCATGAAACCGAACTGGTTCTCAGATATAGTTGTCGCCTCCCTCACCCGCGCCTCAATCACCCTCTCCCAAACCTTCATCGTGTGACTTATCAATTTGATGCCCCTATAGTTGTTGCAGCACTGGATATCCCCTTTGTTCTTGTACAAGGGCACCACTGTACTCCACCTCCACTCATCCGGCATCCTTTTAGTCCTGAAGATCGCATTGAACAGCCTAGAGAGCTAATGCAGATAAATCCAACATCTTCAGTGCCAATATGGAGCCTCACTGTGTGGCAGACTTCTGTGAACTGACAAGGTACCAAAAAGTATCACTACCTTTTAGGATTTTGGTATACAGATATCATCAACGAAGATCTTTATAATTGAGTGTGAGATGCTAATTGATAAGCTTACAACAAGAGTGCAAGGCTGGGGATCCAGACACCTATCCTATGCAGGAAGAGTGCAGCTGGTCAATTTAGTGCTACTGCATATCCACAGTTACTGGTTTTCCGTTTTCATAGTTCGTAGGAGTGTTTTGAAGGGTATCATTGCAATATGTCAAAATTCATTATGGGATAGTAAGACAGTTACTAACAGAGCCCCCTACTGTCGTGGGACTTGGTTTCTAGACTTAAGAGGAAAAGTGGACTGGGAATCATTGACTGCGTAATCTGGAATGAGGCTGCTGTGGCTAAATATGTTTGAATATAACACAAAAGAGTAACAATCTATAAGTCAAATAGGTTTCATATCTACATAAAAGGGAGAACTTGGTGGCAATACTCTCATCCATGGGACTGTTGTTGGTATTGGAAGATACTCTGCTCCATCAAAGACAAGTTTGCTGCATATATGTGAACAATGGTTGCTTGCACAGAATAGGAGGTAGTCAATAGTAGTGAGTACAAATGGAGGAATAGATGTCTGGAGGACTCGCTTTCGAGAAGATGGATATGGAGACAAGGTAAATATCCCAAATCATAGTTTAATCTCCTGGTTAACAATGCACAAAAGATTGCTTACCAAAGAAATATTGCTTCGACTAGGGATCAGTCAAGACAGTAATTGCCTGATATGTGGTGGAAACACAGAATCTGTGGAACACTTGTTCTTTCAATATCAGTTCTCGAGAGCTCGTCTGCAGGAAATACTAAATTGGATGAGGGTAGGTATACAACAAAAAGACCTCCAAGGGGTATTGCAGATGGTGGCAAGACTGCTAAGAGGAAAACGGTGCAGAGCTTTTGCTATGGCTATCTTGGCTGACTGATACAACAACAACAACATACCCACTATTATCTCAGTATTATCTCACATTGTGGGGTCTGGGGAGGGTAGTGAGTACGCAGACCTTACCCCTACCTTGTGAGGATAGAGAGGCTAATCTATAACATTATATATGGTAGGCTAGGAATGCAGCCTTATGGCATCACGGGGTCCCTCGACCTAAGAAAGTCTATGAGCAGATCAAATAGGGGTGCAAGGTGCGAATGCATACGATTTTGGATAGAAGGCGGAGTAATATAGCGAATGGATAGAAACTTTATACAGATAGGATACTTTAATGTACAGATATAGTAATTTTGCAACTTGCGAAGTCTTTTTGGTAGCCCTACCTGGTAAGTATACATAGATTTGCAAGTCATGAGGAGTTTCAAATTGTATTATGTTCGTGGGGATTAATAATATTTTTTCTCCACCACAAAAAAACAAGAAGTTAGCCAGAGAATAACTGTTTACCTAATCAGACAATCAAGACCAGAACTGCAGATTTGTCCCTCACTCCATTCGGCAGACTTACTACTGCGTTCAACCTACTTGTGCCTAGAAGACAAGTTATCTGCTACTGCTACTTCATTAGGCAAAACTCATGTAGCATGAAGAATGTCCATTTTTCAGAAGGTAGAATGCCTAGATCTTGTCAACTCCAAAGATTTCACCCTTGTGTCGTCAAGTAGGGGATTAACCAAACCAAATACATATGTAAAAAGCGAGATCATAGTCTCAGACAATAGGTTCATCGTAACCAATATTCACAATACTAATAACCAGTGGCAGAGGCAAGATCTCCGGTAAGGGGGTTCAAAAAGAAAAAAGCTAAAATAGATTGTAGCTAGTGGGAATTGAACTTATGATCTTACAAAGGTTTTGAACCCCACTTGACCACTAAGCTACACTTTTGGGTTGTGTCAAGGGGATTCAAAACTTAATATATAGAGATAAAAAACAGATTTCGTAATTTTTCGGCGAATGGGGTTTGGGTGAACCCCCTTCCGCCCCCTAAATTCGCCCCTGTCAATAACTAGCTCCAAGGCCTTGGTGGAGAGAGTTACCTGATTATGTGTTGGTGGGAGATAGAAGGTACCCCGCAGTATTAGTCAAGGTGCGAGCAAGTTGGGCCAGACACCACAGTTATCCCAGAATAAAAGAAAACCAGGAAACCACAAATAGCAATTTAGCTCATGGGAGAATGTGCTTCTAAGTATCTCAGGAATGTGGGGGAACATGAGCAGCTAAAGAGCAACCCTTAGTATTTCTTTGGAACAGGCAAAGATTGTCAAATAAAGAAAATATGGCGAAGAATGAACTCGAAGATATATTTCAAGAGACTGTAATAGATTGGTGTGATAAAAGAATCCCCTAGTAAAAATCTATATGCCTGCTACAGAAACATGAGATTTCACAAACTACTATGTAATACATCAGAATGGAAGATGAGGGCTTTAAAAAGTCACATGATTCATTAAGGTACTGACAAGTTTGACCTGAGGGGTTAATTTACTAGAGTGGTTCAGATTTATTGCGATGGCAGCAACGGAAATTAACAGGGTTATCTAGGGTATATAGGAAGCACAGCACATTTGAATTTGATGAAGCACCAAAATATGGACTGTGGGCCAACTCATTCCTTCTTTTATAAACCCCAGAAAAGGCTGCATGTATATGTGACTCATGATGCATGCCTTAGATTTAGGAGAATTACTGTTATTGGATCGAGCTAATGATTTCACAGAACAAAAGTAACTAGCACCGGTTGTTTCTCTGGGGAGTTTATTTGATTGTCTGGAAAACTCGTGGTTGTTAAATTGGAACAATGCAACATTGTTTTGCTAGGTACAATCTAGGGAACTGCCGGCTGTACTTCATTTCTTTTTCTTTATGTGGTTTTGATAAATCTGCCGGCTGTATTTTGATTTCAGTTCACAACTATATAAATGACAATTTGACATAATTCAGAAGCAACAGAGCTAATCCTTCTTCCTTTGACATATGTATACATGTTACCATTCTCAAAAAGACATAGCAAGTCCTCATTTTTATCACCAATCATCACAGATGCAACATGATAATGGCATCACAGTACTGAGATAACTAAAACTCGTTAACCTTACATCACGCGAGTAAAACCACCAAGTGAACAAAAAGCTGTACCTTTAAGGGTTTTATCATAATTTTGCAGCTGAATCATAAAACCAGCATTGGGAGAAATAACTGGTCTTTTACTCTTAACAAGCTGAAAAGCTTCAGACAGGCTCATACCATGCTTTTTCATCAGATAAGCGATCACTATGGTTGCACTGCAAAAGCATAGAACAAAAGAAATCATACAAGACTTTCTCTTATCACCACTTCACATTGTTGATAATGAGAACTGAGAAACAGCTGTCAATTGTTATTACTTGACAAAATATTGGACAATTAAATACATATATTGAAGAAAAAAGTGATCTCGCTATACAAAAAGAACACCAGGAAAAGCAAACAAGACAACTTTTAAGTTCTAGAAGTTTTTTCTTGTTTCAATTTTCACTGGTGTTCATGAAATGTCGATTAAAGCGTATGGTACATTATAAGAAGGAAATAGGTAAGTTTAATACAACATAAATGTTATACTACAAAAAAGCTAGCCGATTCAAGTCTTATAAAGACAAACAATATACTGAAGCCAACCCAAGATCCAGACCACATAAAATCAACTAAAAAAGGGCAAGAAGCAGATAGCTGAATATGAATAGGAAGACATACGGGTAAAAAGGTTTCATATTAAAATTTAACCCAGTAACCAAATTCATAACAAGAAAACACAAACCTTTCTGGTTTGTACTTGTAATAAAGAAGTCAAGCTAAAGGTATTGCATGACATGATGATAAAATTACTATTGCTACGAGGGATTTCATAGAGATCAGATGATAAAGTAACCGGAGTGTCTCATCTACAACAAAGAAACAACGGTACACACAGATACCCTTCAAAAATCCATCAAAAGAAACATAAATGAGCGTATCATTATTTGGTACTACCTATCCTTTATCCCATCCCCCCCCCCCCCCTTTTTTTCTTTGCTCTTCCTTCCTTACTTTCCACTTCTTCTTGTCCTTCATGAGTCGAGGGTCTACTGAAAACAGCCTCTCTACCTGCATTAGGTAGGGGTAAGGTCTGCATACAGACTACCCTCCCCAGACCCCACCGGTTGGGATCAAACTGGGTTGTTTGTTGTTGTTGTTGTACATTAGTTTTGCAAAGCAGAACATGAAAGACGCAAGGAACATGGAGAAACTTGCATAACCAGGTTAAAGATTTTGGTCTTCAGAGTGAATGCAAATGTCAAAAAAAAAGAAGAAAATAACATCATAGGCACTTTGCTGATCCAGGATAAATGTCGTCCAACCCCCACCCCCCCCCCCCCCCCTTCTCAAAACAACAAAAATAAAAATACAAATATCTACGGAAAGATGTGGTTGGAGCTAGCTCCATAATACTGCATTAATTATAGTATCAAGCTGAAGATGGAATATCAAGGTCTCTATTCTTGACCTACTAGGATTAGTCATGAAATTTTCTTTTAGTTATATGTAGCAAAGCAAGCTGGAGAGCAGCTACTTTGGCTTAAAACCTTGTACAAATTTATTAAGAGCCAGTATAGTTTTACACACCACTCTTTTGTATTGTTTTCCCACATATGAAACCATGATTTTGATCCACGCAAAGATGCTCGAAATCACCTTCTGGATTTGCCTGCAAAGCAATGCACCAACACACTGCCACCCTGTCCTTTTGCTTCTTCAATTTTTCCTTTTGCTTTTTCAATGAAATAGAAGCATTCCTCAAAGTAATGTGAAATATTTACATCATCTCTGTCGTGAACTGTCTCAAATTTGCAAGAAGTTGAAAATACAAATAAATCATTCATCAATCTCATTAAAAGAGAATTTTTTAAGAAAACATGAGGACAGAAAGCCTCAGTTTATCTTTACTGAATTAAGAAGTTATGTACATAACATACATATATATATATATATATATATATATATATATATATATATATATATATATATATATATATATATATATTTTATTTTTATTTT
Source organism: Nicotiana benthamiana (assembly GCA_034376525.1). NCBI lineage: Eukaryota > Viridiplantae > Streptophyta > Magnoliopsida > Solanales > Solanaceae > Nicotiana > Nicotiana benthamiana. The sequence goes on from CM067328.1 coordinate 82,401,576, forward strand.
TTATTTTCTTTTTTTATTTTTTTGATAAGGTAAATTGGATAGTTCTAATCTTTACTAGGTAGATGAAATGAAGGTGAAGCATCAAAATTATAACTAGCCATTATCATAAGGAAGAAATTTTGCACTGCAGTTGGTATGAGAGGTAAAAAAGACGGTCCAAAAAGGCTCTGGTAGGAAAAGTTGTACTTTATGTTGCTATACAAGAGTTCTTTGCGTCTGAAAATTAGATAGTTAAGCAGAAATTTTTTCTTACTCATTATGTAGGACCACTACGTCTCATTATTATTATTCTGTTAGTATTGTTTTATTTTTCAATCTGTTACTACTGTTGTTTTGTTATAAATAGAATCTTATTTAAGGTGAATGTCTATATTTAGAAAGATCCTAGGGTTTACTACTTGGTGGCTAAGTCACCATCTCCCTATAAATAAAGGGGTTCTCTCCCATTGTAAATCATCCCTAAGTATCAATAAGAATACTCCTCTCTCTACTTTTCTCTATATTGTTCTTGTTCTTGTATTATTGTTCTTGTTCTTATATTATTTCATAACACGTTATCAGCACGAGTCTCTAACCAATCGAATTACTGAGAAGTTCCCGTTCTCCGGTTGCCGCCTCTCCGACATCCACCGCCGGCGGCAAGTTTTCCGGTTCGCCACCTTCGTCATCACCTAGAATTTCTATACGGAAAAATAGAAGAGATGGTATCATCATAAAGTAATGCAACGGGATGGAAACTCAAGAGGTATATTTGATATCACAACATTTATTGGTATACCTTAAAGGTAAGTAATTTACTTTTCGCTTTCAAATTCTTGAAATTCTACGATTTGATTTCATATACAAACATAGACAACAAAGTTTGATTATAACTCTAATGGAGTTTGTAAGGAATTATAACCACGTGAAGTGGTAAAAGTTCTATGTCTTGCCATGATTAAATTCATGTATGATTGTGGGCAAAGAATTGAAAATCCGTCCCACTGAATTTGCTCCATTCCCTTTAGAGAATGTGGTAGCAGTATGTGATAAGTCTGAAAGAAGACAAAATCCGTCCAATTGAATTTGCTCCATTCCCTTTAGAGAATGTGGTAGCAGTATGTGATAAGTCTGAAAGAAGACAAAATTATTACCATGAAGGTATCAATGAATGTGGACGAGGCAATAGACGGAATTATAATCGTCATCATTGTGATAATGAGAATAATAAGATTCTCAAAATAATCTTTCACTTTATGAAAGTAATATTTGACATGAGATTGTATATAACACATACAGATGATTATAATCCATTCCCTGAAGTGAATGTGATAATAAAGCCCGTAAGTATGAACACGCTCTTGATGTAATTTTGTTTCATGTCTGACATTATGAAAAGAAAGTTTGTTGCCCTTGAAATCTCGGGCAAGAACTATATGACATGGATGTTGGATGCTGAAATCCATTTGGATGCAATGGGTCTTGGAGACGCCATTAAAGACAGAAATAATGCATCCACCCAAGACTATGCTAAAGCCTTGATTTTCTTGCGCCATCACCTTGATGAAGGTTTGAAAATTGAATATATCACAGTCAAAGATCCACCTATCTTGTGGAATGGCTTAAAGGAGAGATATGACAACCTGAAGTTGGTCACTCTGCCACAAGCACGATGTGATGAGAATCCAAAAGCAAATAGTTCATAAACTATATATTATCGTTGCGGTGGAAAAGGGCACTGGGCGAAAATTTGCCGTGTACCAAGACATTTGGTTGAGCTTTATCAAGCATCTCTAAAAGGTAAATGCCCTGAAACCAATTCTGTCTCTGACGACAATTTTGACATCACCCACCTGGATGTGGCAGACTTCTTTGAGCACCCTGAGGCTGAGGGGAAAAATAGACCACTTAATCGGTGATGGATCTGTGATGAAGGAAGATGGAATTGTTTGATTTTATTTGTATTAGTTAGTGAATAAACTAATAGACATTAGTATCAGCTCGTATTAGTTAGTTTATGATATAATGTTAGTATTAGTTCTTTAGAATGTTTCAATATGCTTAAATTTCAAAGATATTTTTATTTTTCAGTAGAGTTAATCGACTAACCTAACAGTTAGTCGATTATCTAATATTTCGCATTAAAACTGCAAAACAATTGATTATATACTTGTTAACAATCGATTATATTAAGACAGTGTGATCTGAAGTTTTTCAAAATAGCAAATAATCGATTATGTATGTTTAACAATCGATTATATTAAGACGGTATGATCTGAAGTTTTTCAAAATAGCAAATAATCGATTATGTATGTTTAACAATCGATTATATTAAGACAGTGTGATCTGAAGTTTTTCAAAATAGCAAATAATCGATTATGTATGTTTAACAATCGATTACATTGAGACAGTGCTGAAACTGAAATTTTCAAACTGCAAAGTAATCGATTATGGAAAACATATAATCGACTATCTGATTTAGTTAGTCAACTAACCTCAGCAGATTTTGAAAATATTGTTTAAATGTGAAACAAATGGATTGAATTTGTTTATTCTCATGTTCATGTATTTTCTTTTGTATGTCAAACCATGGGAAAACAAATATGGATATCTCACAACCGCAAACTTGGATCAAATATTTGTTTAGTTGATTCATGTACTACACATACGATACTCAAATAAAAGAAATATTTCTCTCAACTAAGTATGTGTAAGGCAGATGTTACTACAATCTCTGGTAGTAGTAAATTGATTGAAGGCTCCGGAAGAGCAACTATAACTCTGCCTAGAGGAACAATGTTTATCATAGAGAATGCAATGTTCTCCTCCAAGTCTAAGAGAAACTTGTTGAGTTTTCAAGATATCATTCAAAATGGATATCAGATTGAGACAATACATGAGTATAATCTTGAATACCTCATTTACTCATGAAAACGAGGCTGCCCACTTCGGTTTGGGGTCACGCCATTTTGCATGCAGCAATGCTAGTTCATCTCTGACTGACGAATTATCACAAATATTCCCCGTTGCAATTAGTTTTGGGTCATGAACCTAATATATCCCACTTAAGAATTTGTGGATGTGCAGTATATGTGCCTGTAGCACCGCCATATTGCACCAAAATGGGTTTGCAAAGAAGGTTAGGAATATATGTTGAGTTTGAATCGCCCTCCATTATTCGCTACCTCGAAACATTGACAGGGGATTTGTTCACTGCACAATTTGCAGACTGTCAATTCGATGAGACACTTTTTCCAAAATTAGGGGGAGAAGTTGGTGAAACCAAACGGGAAATTTTGTGGAAAAATGCATCATTATCTCATCTTGATCCACATACCTCTATTTGTGAAAAAGAGGTGCAAAATATTATCCATTTGCAAAGAATAGCAAATTGAATGCCAGACGCATTGGTATTGAATATACCACACTCACCCCTAGAAGGAGGTTTGAGATCATATATGAAAATACTGTCATTGTTATGGCATGAATGATCGTTGGTCACGTACCTATTGCACGCCAAAATATTTTGGAAATATGACTATTAAAGGACAACGATTATGCAAGAAACATATCTTGCATATAATTTTGACCATGACCATAATGGTATAACTTTCTCTTTAAAAGAGATATTCACCACATGGATGTTGATGAATCTATGGTAGTACAAAATTAATTGAGAGCTCTAGAAGAGCCAATTATTACTATGTTGGAGAAACACAATTGATTACCAATAAGGTATTGTGTTGTAGTAAGTCTCAAAGAAACTTATTCAGTTTCCAAAGTATATGCGAAAGCGATTGATTATATTGAGACTATAAATAAAGGAAAGATTTGATATCTTCTATTACTACAACTTGTAGCGGGATAATCTCTATATGAAAAGCTACCCGCTTTATTCTCCAGTTTGTACTACACAAACAAAAGAATGCCACAATAAAGTGGATATTTATTGATATAAAAACCCATACCATAATAAACTTGAAGTTATTGATAATTGTACATGTCATGGTGTAAATTTGAAGTTTATCAATATTGATAATTTATTCAGTTAGCATTCAGGTTAGCCATCTCATTTTAATTATGATGTGCAGTAATAGAGAATTCACATGGGTAAATATTAAAGAACTAGCAAGTTCTTTACGAATTATCTTATATTACTTGTTCTCATTAATTGATTGACCAACTAAAGAGTTCGGGTTGAATCCCATAAATTCTGAAAATATCAAAGGTGAATATGGGCCCATTCACCTGCCATGTATACCACATATGATGCATCTATGATACGGTTACATGTGCGATTGTTATTAACCCGCAGCCTAGCCGGTGCTTGCGAGGTAAATTGCTCAGTAATATAACTTCGAGCATAATTTCCAGATTTTCTATTCAAGATAGTTCATCTTGATAAGTTGGTTTATATCATAGTTGGTTTAGCAAGATAATTATTGAGTGCCTCCACTTAATAGCTAAACTGTTTCTTATGAGAACAAAGTTATATATATCAGTTTGATATATGTTGTATACGAGAGTATATTATATTCTCCCCTCACAAGTGGTTCAGGGTCAGGAACCAAATAATTTCATCTTATTATTATTGATGTGCGGTGTATATTTTCATTAACACCATAATGCACAAAGATGGACTCTCAAAGTTGAGGAAACAAGTTAGCTTTTCTAACATGAGGGGGAGACATGATAAACACTTGATAAAAGGTTACATGGGATGAATTATCATTTGTATATATAGATCCTCGAATATCATAATATGAACCTGAAGTTCATAAAAGGATAATTCAATTGCAACATATTGCAAAGCATGCTATACGCATTTGCTGACCCAAAGAAAGTAACTATATTCTCACTGCAAATGCTCATATTAAGTCCTAGAAGGACAAAGTCTTTGATACGCTTAAGGCGTATAGACAAATCGGTTTCAAAAAGAACCTAATAAAGAAGATGAGCAAATGATCAAAGTGATCATAATAAGGAGGCAAGTGATCTAGAAGATCACATGACATAACACTTCATAAAATCTCATGAGAGATTCAGGTAGCTGAATATATGAATAAAGAGATCCCCATGTTATGTCTTTATGAAAATTTATTGGAACCGATATAAACTGTTCGTCGACGACATCTATGATAGCGCTAAATATCGATGAGGATCTTATGTTTGTCGAATACAAACAAAAATATTGGCTAAATGGAAGAGATACAATTCAAGCAGAATTGATTCCATATGAAAGACATGTAGTTTTGGACATGTAGTTCAAATACATGAAAGTATAAAGTCAATGGTATGTGTAATCAGTTTTCGATATCTTATTTGTTTAGCATGACATGAAAACTTGATATGCATCTAAAGTCTATTATATGGCTTATATGACTTAACTTATATGTCAATCCATGAAAGATTGAAGTTGCTTGAAGCATATACAATTCTTGGTCCTGAAGTACCACATCCTAAGTGCAACTTGTGTACATATGTATCTTGCTATAACTATAAGCATGATGGCATCGAGAATACCTCTATGGAGATATTGAAGAGTCATTCCACGACATTATATGAAGATGTTCATATCTATCAAGAATGATAATTTCAAGATGGTGCACAAGATTGGAATGCAAATGCTCAAGGATGTGAATTGATGCTCTTTTCGGGGGAGTTAATGCGCGTTGCACTCTTTTTCCCTTACAAGGTTTTGTCCCACTGGGTTTTCCTTGCAAGGTTTTTAACGAGGCAACCAATAGGCGCATATTCAAACATGCGTACTCTTTTTCCTTTTCTATAATTTTTCCCATTGGGTTTTGTTTTAGTTAAGGTTTTAACGAGGCACATTATTGAATAGACATTCAAGGGGGGAGTGTTATAAATAGAATCCTATTTAAGGTGAATGTCTATATTTAGAGAGATTCTAGGGTTTACTACTTGGTGGCTAAGTCACCACCTCCCTATAAATAAAGGGGTTCTCTCCTATTGTAAATCATCCCTAAGTATCAATAAGAATACTCCTCTCTCTACTTTTCTCTATATTGTTCTTGTTCTTGTATTATTGTTCTTGTTCTTATATTATTTCATAGCATGTTTCTTTTACTTTGATTATCTTTATTATTTTTGTTGTCAATACTTCTCTTTTCTTCAGTATTTTCATCATAACTTTTTTACTCTTGTATTTTCCAAACATGTTTTGAAAATGCTTGTTTTGAGCCGGGTCTATTGGAAATAGCATCCTATCTCAAACAAGCTAAGGGTAAGGTTTGCATAGACCCCACCTCCCCAAACCCCACTTGTGGGATCTCAGTGGGTATAGTGTTGTTGTATGTAGGACCACTACAAACAAAAACAGAAGACAGGTAACAGAAGGAAAACACGGTATAGCAGAAACACTAGTGTGGACAACTGAGGGTGTGGTATGGTATTTCCTGTTTTCTAATTTCTTAGTATAGTGGTTGCTGAATATTTTTACATAACAGACCACGTAAGAGATGGATGGCGCATTATTCACTGACTTATATAAAAAGCAGATGCAGATTTTCTCATCACGTGCATATATTCAAGACAAATCCAAAGCAAGTCAGCAATATCAAACAAAGTTAGAGACTTCCTACCAGTAAGGACTTTGTACACAAATTCATTTTGATAAGACGGATTTAAATCTCTGGCAATCGTCAAAATATGAGTTATATTCAAGCTTCTGAGTGCATCTTTATTGTTGGCAGCTCCAAAGGACGCTTCTGAGTGCATCTTTATTGTTGGCATCTCCAAAGGACCCTAAATAGAGACCTTAAGAAGTACAAGGAAACTAATAAGGATAGGTAAAGAAAACTAGAAGGGCTAGGATTCATAGTTTGGTACCCCTTCAATCATACAAGGATCCTTATCCTCTCATATGATTTATTGTTGGCATCTCATATGAAGGTTGCGGAGATGAGGATGCTTAGGTGGATGTGTGGGCACACCAGGCTGGATAAGGTCAAGAATGAAGTTATTCGACAGAAGGTAGGGGTGGCCCCGGTGGACGAAAAGATGCGGGAAGCGAGGCTGAGGTGGTTCGGGCATGTTCGGAGGAGGGGCTCCGATGCTCCGGTGAGGAGCTGCGAGCGGTTGGAGTTTGTTAGTGGGCGGCGAGGGAGAGGGAGGCCTAAGAAGCATTGGGGAGAGGTGATTAGGCAGGACATGGCCAGAATGCAGGTTACCGAGGACATGACTCTGGATAGGGGAATCTGGAGGTCTAGAATCAAGGTTGTAGGTTAGGGGCTCATAGGTGATTAGTGTTTTAGTATGGTAGTTCCTGCTTGATATTACTACATGCGACTGTATTTATGTTGCTTATGTTTTCATAACTATTTACGTTACTTTCGTGGGAGTACCTATGCTTTATTATTTGATTTTGTCTTGCTTGTGTTTCTAATTTTATCTCTGTTTCTTAATGCAGCTTTCCCATTTTTACTCTACTCGCCGAGGGTCGATTGGAAGCAGCCTCTCTGCCTTTCGGGCAAGGGTAAGGCTCGTCTACATATTACCCTCCCCAGACCCCACCTGGTGGGAGTATACTGGGTAGTTGTTGTTGTTGTTGTACATTGCACGCATTAGAGCTTCAATTTGCCCCCTATATGAATCCAAAGCTTGATCCATTTCTTGTTTTCTTCCTTGAAATAGCTTGAACTTTCAGAAAATTTAGGGGTTCTGGAATATTTGGCATAACAGTCATTACTAAAAAATCAGTAACTGTACATGAATACAGAAGAAAATCAAGACACACTTGAAAAAAATTAGACCTTAGTGTTGCAAATTCCAATACCCTCTTCCGATGACAGTTCAAACACTTTAGATTAGAAATTCCTGCATTGTGAAACCTACAAGCTTTCATTGGCATTTTAGGGGAAAAAACTAAAACATCTCCATTTGATCTATGAACAATCACCATTCAAGTTGCACTACATCATTTAGTAAAGGTCATATTATTTATGTTCCAAAATGTACAGAAAGTTGGAACCAAATTCCAAATAACAATTCTGTTAGATATACTTCTTAGAAAGGCTTTATAAGTAAGAACTCATGACGTGAAGTTCTATTCTTGATCAGTTAGTTACCAGTTGCAATTGACAAATAGAGAGACAACTTAAAAGTTGAGGACAAGATGGCACATTAGCTTTTCCGGCTGAGGGATTAATGTAACTCAACTTTAATTGTACCCACAAAAGTACAGGTTCAACTTTTAAACAAGAGAGCAGTCGAAATGTAATGAATGAGCTCAGAACCACACTAAACACCATAACTGTGTAAACTTTCCTAATACCATTTTCATTTAATATCCTCGCAGGAATGGTTTTATAAGTATATGGAATTAACGATCTGAAATTGTGTTCGCATTGCACATCTCACCAAGATGTTGGGCTTGAAGACCATGAGATCAAACTCTTGCGAACCAATTACACTTCAATCCCAAACTTATTGGCTATATGAATCATTTACATCCTTGCCAATCTATTCGGCCCTATTTCATTCCAATTCAAAAATATTTGTCTGTGTTAGAGCACTCATCATGCCATGACTTCTTTTTAAGCCGGCCATTGGATTTGGGACAAACTATTTGAAGCTCCCAAGAGGTCTAAACTCTTGTAAAGACTTTAATTCCTTAAATAGGTACTCCACAACTCAATAGTCGAACACAAAATGTGGCAAATTAATGCGAAATTGTAACCTTTATCCAGTATCCATCAATCTCCTGAATCAACTCCCGAACTAGAGAGCAGCAGTGGTTCTACTTGATGAGTTCTCGAAATAATTATGCTAAATAAATCATATTTGTCGAATAGTTGTCCACTAAAAACCAAAATTTCTGGGGTGACTTTGATCAAACATCTCCACACCAACCAACCCCTCCCAACCGCACGGAATATTAATGACAAATATCCAAAAATTCCGCAACCATTCACCCAAAAGAAGTTGAAAATCTTCTTTTGGCTCAGTTTTAGTAGCTGCTAATTGATTAATGTTCTCCCCTATAACTTTTTTTTTCGCGATTCCATTTTTTCAAAACTCAAAAAAGAAGGAAATCGATATTGAAGACAAGAAAAAAAACTGGGTGATTCACAGAATACCGAGTCGAACAATTACCAATTGATACAAAGGAAAAATAGATTACCTATGGCTAAAAAAGCACATTACATGAGAAGAAAAATTATTTAACAATCGTGGAAGAGGAGACCATGAAATCAATGAAGATCTTACCGGGTCGCCAATCAGGAATTGGTATGGTTTCAATAGTAAAGACAGAGAGGTCTGTTAACTTTTTATAATGGAACAATCGCAAATAAAAAAGTTATTTTCCCTTTAACCCTAGTCTTTAATGATTAAGAACTAATACCTTTAATATTTTTTCATCTTTTTAATGGGACGGATAACTCCTTTTTCCGCCAAAAAATATAAAAAATTAAAAATTGTTATGAAATAATATAAAGACAAGAACAATAATGCAAGAATAGAGAGAATAGAGAGAGAGAAGTATTTTTATTGATACTTAGAGATTGTTAGGGATGTATTACAATGGTAGAAGACCCCTTTATTTGAGTGGGATGATTTAGCTACCAATAATAGGACTCTAGAATCTCTCTAATTAAAGACATTCACCTTAAATAGAAGTGTAAAATCTCTCTATTTATAACACTCCCCCTTGAATGTCTATTCAATGATATGCCTCGTTAAAACCTTAAAACAAAACCCAATGGGAAAAATTAAAGTAAGGAAAAAGAGTACACATGTTTGAATATGCGCCTATTGGTTGCCTCGTTAAAAACCTCGCAAGGAAAACCCGGTGGGACAAAACCTTGTAAGGGAAAAAGAGTGCAACGCGCATTAACTCCCCGTGATAAGAACATCAATTTATATCCTTGAGCATTTGCATTCCAATCTTGTGCACCATCTTCAAAACAATCTTTGGTAGATGTTTGATAAACAAAATCAACCATATTGACTTGAATAAATATTCCGTACCTTGAAATCATCATTCTTGATAGATATGAACATCTTCGTATAATGTCGTGGAATGACTCTTCAATATCTTCATAGATGTATTCTCAATGCCATCATGCTTATAGTTATAGCAAGATACATACGTACACAAATTGTACTAAGGATGTGGTACTTCAGGACCAAGAATTGCATATGCTTCAAGCAACTTAAATTTTTCAAGTTAAGTCATATAAATCATATAATAGACTTTAGATACATATCAAGTTTTCATGTCATGCTAAACAAATAAGATATCGAAAACTGATTATACATACCTTTGACTTTATACTTTCATGCATTTGAACTACAGGTTCAAAACTACATGTCTTTCATATGGAATCAATTCTTCTTGAATTGTATCTCTTCCATTTAGTTACTTTCTTTGGGTCAGCAAATGCGTATAGCATGCTTTGCAATATTTTGCAATTGAATTATCCCATTTATGAACTTCAGGTTCATATCATGATATTCGGGGATATACATATACAAATGATAATTCATCCCATGTAACCTTTTCTCAAGTGTTTATCATGTCTCCCCCTCATGTTAGAAAAGCTAACTTGTTTCCTCAACTTTGAGAGTTCATCTTTGTGCATTATGGTGTTAATGAAAATATACACCGCACATCAATAATAATAAGATGAAATTATTTGGTTCCTGACCTTGAACCACTAGTGAGGGGAGAATATAATATACTCTCGTATACAACGTATATCAAACTGATATATATAACTTTGTTCTCATAAGAAACAGTTTAGCTATTAAGTGGAGGCACTCAATAATTATCTTGCTAAACCAACTTTGATATAAACCAACTTATCAAGATGAACTATCTTGAGTAGAAAATATGGAAATTATGCTCGAAGTTAGATTACTGAGCAATTTACCTCGCAAGCGCCGGCTAGGCTGCGGGTTAATAACAATTGCGCATGTAACCATACCATAGATGCATCATATGTGGTATACATGGCAGGTGAATGGGCCCATATTCACCTTTGGTATTTCCAGAATTTATGGGCTTCAACCCGAACTCTTTAGTTGGTCAGTTCATTAATGAGAACAAGTGATACAAGAGAATTCGTAAAGAACTTTCTAGTTCTTTGATATTCACCTGTGTGAATTTGCACATCATACTTAAAATGAGATGGCTAATACGAATGCTAACTGAACAAATTATCAATATTGGTAAACTTCAAATTTACACCATGACATGTGCACTTATCAATAAACTTCAGGTTTATTATGACATGGGTTTTATACCAATAGATATCCACTTTATTGTGTCATTCTTTCTTTTGTGTAGTACAAACTGGAGAACAAAGCGGGTAGCTTTTCATATGCAAATTACCCCGCTACAAGTTGTAGTAATAGGAGATATCAAAGCCTTCCTTTATTTATAGTCTCGATATAATCAATCGCTTTCGCGTGTACTTTGGAAACTGAATAAGTTTCTTTGAGACTTACTACAGCACAATACTCAATTGTGTTTCTCCAACATAGTAATAATTGGCTCTTCTAGAGCTCTCAATTAATTTTGTACTACCACAGATTCATCAACATCCATGTGGTGAATATCTTTCTTAAAGAGAAAGTTATACCATTATGGTCATGTCAAAATTATATGCAAGATATGTTTCTTGCATTATCGTTGTCCTTTAATAGTCATATTTCCAAAATACTTTGGCGTACAATAGGTACGTGACCAACGATCATTCAAACCATATATCATCTCAAACCTCCTTCTAGGGGTGAGTGTGGTATCATCTCAAACCTCCTTCTAGGGGTGAGTGTGGTATATTTAATACCAATTTCATGTTCATATTCTTCCAATAATGAATATGTATTCGTGAATCAGATGTTGTCACATTCACTTCGGGGATATGTGATTTTGTTATCCTTTTCAAATCTATAAATGCGTCAGGCATTTGATTTGCTATTCTTTGCAAATGGATAATCTTTTGTGCCTCTTTCACAAATAGAGGTATGTGGATCAAGATGAGATAATGATGCATTTTTCCACAAAATTTCCCGTTTGGTTTCACCAACTTCTCCCCCTAATTTTGGGAAAAGTGTCTCATCAAATTGACAGTCTGCAAATCGTGCAGTGAACAAATCTCCTGTCAATGTTTCGAGGTAGCGAATAATGGAGGGCGATTCAACCTCAATATATATTCCTAACCTTCTATGCAGACCCATTTTGGTGCGGGATGGCGGTGCTACAGGCACATATACTGCGCATCCAAAGATTCTTAAATGGGATATATTGAGTCCATGACCTAAAACCAATTGCAACGGGGAATATTTGTGTCAATTCATCAGTCAGAGACGAACTAGCATTGCTGTATGCAAAATGGCGTGACCCCAAACCGAAGTGGGCAGCCGTCGAACTAGCATTGCTGCATGCAAAATGGCGTGACCCCAAACCGAAGTGGGCAGCCTCGTTTTCATGAGTAAATGAGGTATTCAAGATTATACTCATGTAGTGTCTCGATCTGATATCCATTTTGAATGATATCTCTAAAACTCAACAAGTTCCTTTTAGACTTGGAGGAGAACATTTTGACTGATATCATTAAAACTCAACAAGTTCCTCTTTAGACTTGGAGGAGAACATTGCATTCTCTATGATAAACATCGTGCCTTTGGGCAGAGTTACAGTTGCTCTTCAGGAGCCTTCAATCAATTTAATTCCCATGGTTTGACATACAAAAGAAATACACGAACATAAGAATAAACAAGTTCAATTCATTTGTGTCACATAATATTTTCAAAATCTGCTGATGTCAGTTGACTAAATAAATCAGATAGTCGATTATATGTTTTCCATAATCGATTACTGTGCAGTTTGAAAATTTCAGTTTAAGCATTTTCATAAAACAATCGATTGTTAAACACACACAATCGATTGTTGAGCATTGACAATCGATTGTTAAACATAGACAATCGATTGTTGACAATTTTTGAAAAATTCCAGATCACACTGTTTTAAGATAATCGATTGTTAAACATAGACAATCGATTGTTAACAAGTTTTGAAAAATCCTAGATCACACTGTTTTAAGACAATCGATTGTTGACTATTTTTGAAAAATTCCAGAGCACACTGTCTTAAGACAATCGATTGTTAAACATAGACAATCGATTGTTGAGTATTTTTGAAAAATTCCAGAGCACACTGTCTTAAGACAATCGATTGTTAAGCATAGACAATCGATTGTTGACTATTTTGAAAAATTCCAGATCACACTGTTTTAAGACAATCGATTGTTAAACATAGACAATCGATTGTTGACTGTTTTTGAAAAATTCCAGATCACACTGTTTTAAAGACAATCGATTGTTGATCATTGACAATCGATTGTTTTGCAGTTTTTATGCGAAATATGAGATAACCGACTAGTTTTTCAGGTTAGTCGATTACCTTTACTGGAAAGTAAAAATATTATTGATATTTGAGCATATTGATACATTCTAAAGAACTAATACTAACATTATATCATGAACTAACTAATACGAGCTAATACTAATGGCTATTAGTTTATTCATTAACTAATACAAATAAGTAGAACAAAATCAAATAACTCCATCTTCTTTCATCACGGACCCATCACCGATTAGGTGGTCTATTTTCCCCTCGGGTTGCTCAAAGAAGTCTGCCACATCCAGGTGGGTGATGTCCAAGTTGTCGTCATAGACAAAATTTGTTTCAGGGCCTTTACTCTTTCGAGATGCTTGATAAAGGTCAACCAAGTGTCTTGGTACACGGCAAGTCTTTGACCAGTGCCCTTTCCCACCGCAACGATAACATATAGTTTCTAAACCATTTGCCTTAGGATCTTCATGATCCCGTTTCTCCTTTCGGCGGTTATCTCTCCTTGGGGGTTGACGGGCTTCATTGGAATTTCTTCCTTGTCTACGTCCCTGGCTATGACCCCGTTTACGACCATGACCATGGCCCTTTTCATGTTTGGCATAATGAGAGTGCACCTTATCTGCTTCAGGCAGTGGTGTAGACCCAGTGGGTCGATTTTCGTGATTTCTCATGAGCAGGTCATTATTTCGCTCAGCCACTAGTAGAAGAGAAATCAGTTCAGAGTACTTTGTAAAGCCTTTCTCTCTGTACTGTTGTTGCAGTACCATATTGGAGGCATGAAACGTTGTAAACATTTTCTCAAGCATATCATAATCGGAGATTTTATCCCCGCATAGCTTCAATTTAGAAGTAATTCTGAACATTGCAGAATTATATTCAGAAACGGACTTAAAGTCCTGGAGCCTCAGATGAGCCCAATCATATCGTGCTTGTGGCAGAGTGACCAACTTCAGGTTGTCATATCTCTCCTTTAAGCCGTTCCACAAGATGAGTGGATCCTTGACGGTGAGATATTCAATCTTCAAACCTTCATCAAGGTGATGGCGCAAGAAAATCAAGGCCTTCGCACAGTCTTGGGTGGATGCTTTTTCTCTATCTTTGATGGTGTCTCCGAGACCCATAGCATCTAAGTGGATTTCAGCATCCAACACCCATGTCATATAGTTCTTGCCCGAAATTTCAAGGGCAACGAACTTTCTTTTCGTAATGTCAGACATAATCGAAAATTAAATTAGGAAGAGGGAAATACCTTAGATTTTTCGAGAATGGTTCTTGAGACGGTAGAATCTCGTGCTGATAACGTATTATGAAATAATATAAAGACAAGAACAATAATGCAAGAATAGAGAGAATAGAGAGAGAGAAGTATTCTTATTGATACTTAGAGATTGTTAGGGATGTATTACAATGGTAGAAGACCCCTTTATTTATAGGGAGTGGGATGATTTAGCTACCAATAATAGGACTCTAGAATCTCTAATTAAAGACATTCACCTTAAATAGAAGTGTAAAATCTCTCTATTTATAACAAAAATAAGGAATTTTTACCTATTTATATCATATTTTAAACTTATATACCCTTAATAGAAAATTTTTACTTAATTATATTAGCATATACAATTACTATTAACATATAAAATAATATATTAGACTCCAATCTTAACCATTTTAGGTTTATTCTTCTCAGTTTTTCCTCTATATAGATATTTCTCTCTTAGTTCCACTTTGATTCGGTTTTTGCAGATAAACATGCTCGGAGCTTTGAAGAATGATAAAGAAAATTGATTCAAGTGATTCAAAGCCATGAAATACATACATGAAACACCAACATGGATTACCATAAGGTTTTTTTTAATGAATAAACAAGGCATTGTCTACAGGAGATGCGCTTGGAACTGAACTGAAACTAATGGGCGGTATAGTTGAAACTAAGCTGAATTAGACCGTGTGTATATGAGCTTAACCGTCATTGACAGCTATTAGAAAGCTTAGAATCTTTGAACTCGAAATCGAATTTTGCAAAATTGTTATTTGTTAGGATTTGTGTAACGACCTGACCCGTGGCATATGAGTACCGACTGTTGGCATATGAGTCTGTTGATGGCACATGAAAATTTTAGAATATCTTTCGTGGAATGAATGGGTACTTGATGTGTAATATTTATTCCTACGGCAGAAAGTGGGACGAGGTATAGTGGTTTGTATGGTATATGGAGTTGGAGACCTGGAGTTCTCCGGTGCAGTCGATGTAGTGGTTGTGGATCGTGTGCATTGGCACCATAAGCGGCTATTGGGATTGGGAAGCCCGAGTGGATCTTTATTTATTGATATGTTAGATTTTGGACATGATGTTGGTGGTAGACTGGTTGCCTCAGTGTTGGGTTATTCTAGACTATTGTGCTATGGGCTAGGTCGAAAAATGCCACAGGTTGCATGGCGAGGTGCATCGGACTATGTTCTAGCGTGAGTGGTTGTGTTCCAAGGACCATCAGATGGCTGGTAGGAGTTGTTTCCTTAATTTGGCCTTTGAGGCGGGAGGCAGTGTAGAGGTTTCTACCAGTGATTCAGTTCCGGCATTAAGGGACTTTTCGGATGCGTGTTACAGTCTGAATCGGCTCGGTTGACTCCGAATTGTATTTTCGAGGGATAAGTTGACTCGACCATTGTAGAGCTTATCAGCGATCTGAAGAGATCTATGAGTTGTTTTCTACGTTGCGAGACGTTATGATTTACGGACTAGGGGCACATATGGTGCGGCGCTATCGAGATTCATAGTGGAAGTTGAGTTTTGTAGCTTACACCGCCATAAGTAGATATGATTAAGCATACAGTGTGCTTGCGACCGATACTCGGTACTCTATGATTATGAGCAAATTTAGCTCAATGTGCATCTCCCTATGTGAGATAGTTGTGTGGATCGGGTGGCACACCGCCACAGGTATGTTATCTGGATCGAGTTGCGCACCGCAACAGTGTGATGTTGAGAGTAGTTTTCCATATGCTTCTTCGTATGCCTTGTTTTCTGATTTATGAGGAAAGTCCGCATTGGGAGTTGCTTGGCGAATAGTGCGTCGGTTGTGTCCTTTCAGGATTGAATGGTGTACATAACTTGCTTCACTGCGGGTGTGATGGATTGCTTGGGTTCAGGCATCAATATGTGCGTGGTTGTCAAGTTCGAGTATAGCGACTTGAGTTGCTTCATGTGAAATAGTGGTTAGATGAGATCGCGCATTATAGCGAGGCTATGCGGGATTAGACCCTTCGAAAAGTTATGGGCATTCTATTTCTATGATGTGGGACGAGGTCCCAGCCTTGTGTTGTAATGGTATTGATGAGCTTGAGATACAGCTCTTTCGTTAAGTCAATATCATGATTTGAGTATATTCAAGTCGTTCCTTATTGGTACGCGTGTTATGCAAGTGTGGCTTAGGCCGGTGATCAGGTGTCATATCACCAGAATGGTATGTAGGATTCGAGGTGATCGTTCGAGTCATTAATGAATACGAACGGATTTGGTTTCGGCTTATTGGAAGGTCAATACCGAGGTTTGACTCGGAGATCTGTTGTGGTATTAGTAAAAAGGGAAGAAATGTCTTCGTGAATGGTTGATCTGAGAAATGGTTATGGAATACTGTGTGTTCATTATCATTGATAGAGTATAGCAGTGTTGGAATAAGACTCCAGCTAATAAGGGGTTTCTATTTGGTACATGGTTATTGTGGACAGCTACTGTGGATATAAATTATCGCTTCGAATGTTAGGATTATGTGGTATATCAAGTAAGTGCACTTGAGGTTGCAGGTATGAGTTATTACAGCCGGTTCAGGCTTATTCTGAGTATAAATGTGGGGTTCTAGTCTTGTGTATGATTTCGAAGGTGCAATGTGACTCTACGGTTATGGTCTAGACGGCCTGTGAATTTTTAGCTGTGTTGTATTATCGGGCCTATGTGAGTTAGGGCGACGTGGGATCACTTGGGTGTAGAAAATCACTCTATCTATGATATGTGCGCTTTGGTTGTATGAGCATGATTTTCAGGTATAGGTTTTGATGAATGACAAACAATGAAGTCAAGTGTCAACCAACGATATTATATGACAAACAATCAAGAATGAATGGCGAGAAGCATATTGATGACGGAATTGCATAGACAAGCCAAAGACGAGCTCAAATGTTCAAGACCGAAGACCCAAGGCGTAGGTCATTAGGTAGAACCAATGTAAGAGCAACATTTAAGTTATCTCGTCTTTTGGCTCAACATTAGGTCATCATAAACATGCATAAAATATTTTATTAAAATCATATTTATCATAAACATGTTTTAAATACTTCAAACAAAATGATGCTAACGTTTTTAAACATGTCTTTTAAATCTGGACCAATACAATCGATTATATGAACCTTACAATCGATTGTATAGAGACAGTGTGATCTGAAGTTTTTCAAAACAGCAAACAATCGATTATATAGTTTGAACAATCAATTGTATAGAGACAGTGTGATCTGAAGTTTTTCAAATCAGAAAACAATCGATTATATATTGTGCACAATCGATTATATTGAGACAGTGTGCAACCGAAGTTTTCAAACATCAAAATAATCGATTACCCTTTTTATACAATCGATTATATTCAGACCGTTCTCATAGAATCCTAAATTGATTTTTGAACGTTGTATAATAATCGATTATATAGATTTTACAATCGATTATTTCCCTTAAAATCAGGAGTCTGTCTTTTGAATGTTCCTCAAACAATCGATTATATAGGTCATAGAATCGATTGTTTAAGCAAAAATTCAGGAATTTTATCTGTCAATTAAGCAACGGTCAGCACCACTTTTTCACCTATAAAAAGAGGTCTTTTGAGCTGATTTTAAACACACAACTCCTCCATATATTGATATACATATTGATCATATTCAAGCATCATTTTAGAGCTTTTGTTGAGCCATTTGAGAGACAACTTTGTGTTGTTCATAGAGCTTATTTTGTTTCTCTTTATCCACTCTATTGAGAGAGTACTTGTTGTAAAAGAGAGGTGTTGGAGAAGAACATATCTTCTCATTTGTATGGTTTGCTAAGTACCCAAAGTCTTAGTGGTTGAAGTCTTGTGGTGCGGTATCCATGAGCAAAGTGAAGTCTTGGGGTGCGGTATCCTCGAGCAATCGAAGTCTTGTAGAGTGTACATCTACGAGCAACTGTAACGGTTTGTTAAGCACCCGTAAGCTTGACGAAGTTAGTGGAATCTCGAGAGAGTCTCTCGGGGACTGGACTAGCCACGGGTTGTGGTGAACCAGGATAAAATACGGTGTGTTCTTTCTTTATTTTTTCAATTACCGTATTTACTTTATTCCTGCAATTTTAATTCCGCATTATATTTCAATATTCTCGTGCCTCACTATTCACCCCCCCCTCTAGTGAACGGCATAAATCCTAACAATTGGTATCAGAGCCTAACTCTCTGAAAACCTTAACCGGTTGAGAGCTATTTATATTTTTTTTGTATAGAATATTGAACGCAGGAATGATGAGCGAAGGACATTCCACCCATAGCCCTCCAATGTTTGACGGAACAAATTATACATATTGGAAAGAGCGAATGAGGATCTTCATCCAATCATATAATTTTCGCTTGTGGCGAATCATCAAAAATGGACAACAAATGCCAACAAAGGAGGAAGATGAATATGACGCCGAGGACATCAAAAAGGTTGAAATTAATGCAAAGGCGATCAACATATTATATTGTGCGGTGAATCCGGACGACTATCGGAAAATATCTTGTTGCACAACCGCAAAGGAAATGTGGGATAAACTCGAGATTACTTATGAAGGTACGTCTCAAGTCCGAGAATCTAAAGTTGATTTTCTAACACATAAATATGAGATCTTTAAAATGGAGAAGGAACCCATTGGTATTGTGTTCAAACGATTTTTAAGAATCGTCAACAATCTCCATGCTCTCGAAAAAGTTTACACGAACAAAGATCTTGTTCGAAATGTCCTACGGAGTCTCACTCCCGAATGGCGTTCCAAAGCCAATGCCATCCAAGAGTCGATAGGATTCACGGATATCACAATTGATGAACTAAGAGGTAACCTCGAAACTTATGAAAGCACAATTCTTAATCCTTATCTTAGAAGTAATTTGAATTTTGCCTTCAAAGCCTCATCCTCTAAAAGAGAAGAGGTAAGTGACTCGGATAGCGATGATGATAATATTTCCAATGATATAATTGAAAAGTTTTATAAGTTTATGAAGAAGGAAATAAAGAAGGAAGAACCAAATCCTTCATGCCAAAATTTTGGAAAACTTGGCCACACCAAATCACATTGTCCAAAAACCAAGGACAAGAAAAAGAAGAAACATCATCGGCGCGTGACATGGTATTCGGACAGCTCAGGCGATGAAACTGCCGCATTATGCTTCATGGCCGACAAAGAAGAAGAGGTAAGTACTTCTAATTCTTACTCGATTGAAGAAATACAAAATGCATATGATGAATTATATGGTGAATTTGTCAATGCTTCCAAAATGATAAAAGAATTGAAGAAAACACTTTCTTTGCAGAAAACACTTTCTTTGCAAGAAACAGATTTTCAGAAAACACTTTCTTTGCAAGAAAAAGATTTTGAAAAACCATCTTCTTTGAAAGAAATAGATTTTGAAAAATTGACTAGTGAAAATGAGAAGCTAAAAGAAGAAAAGAATTCTTTTGAAAAAGAAAATAAATTTTTGGAAAATGACATTGTTGATCTTAAAAATAAGATCAAGGAATTGAATGAAGCCTCTTCAATTGATAAATGTTCCAATTGTTCTTCTTGTAGTTCTTTAACAATAGAGAACATAGAACTTAGGAACGTACTAGAAAAACGTAGTATTGATATTCCTAAAATTGAAAGTATTAAAAAGGATGAAAGTAATGAGGTCGGACCATCTAGAAAGAATTCTAGGAACCTCACAAATGAGTCTAAGATTAATTATTTTAGACCACCTAGAAACAACTCTAGGACTTTGGTTAATGAGTCTAGAATGAATAATTTTAGACCACCTAGACACAATTCTGGAATTTTATAAATGAGTCTAGAATGAATTATTTTAGACCACCTTGAAATGATTCTAGGAATTTCAACACTTCTAAGAATAACGACTTTAGATCACCTAGAACGCATTTGGCTCAACCAAGACATATGCACAATCCTAATGTTATTTGTCATTATTGTAACCGGGTAGGACACATTGCACCCGTATGTTTTGCTAAACATAGAGATTTGTGTGTTGATTATGATTATTATCCTAACCCCCAAGGACCCAAAAGAAGTTGGGCACCAAAGACCTATTTTTAGGTACTTTTGCAGGTGTGCTTGAAGACTACAAAATTGTAGTAGATGCACCAAGCACGTAACCTTAATGCATTAAGGGGGAACGTCGGTTAGTTATCGTATTTTGAATAAAAACGCAATAGTTGATATGTGCTAACAGTCGACATTAATTACTCTTGATTGATACATGTTTTAATAAGTTTTATTTTGAATAACAATTAGTATCAATTAGTTTTGTATTAAATGATTGATTCATGTTTTGATGAATATTTTTAGTGTGAATAACTGTTGGTACATTTGAGAAAAATGATCGTTATTATGGTTAGTATGCTTTTACTAACATTTGGTATTATTTGATGTTAATATGATTTTGTTTATAACAATTAGTATCGTCAATAGTTTAAATAACATTTGGCATATTCTTTTTGCTAATGCCAAAAGGGGGAAGAATATAGTCGATATGCATGCTTTAATTGAGAGGGAATATTCGATTAAGGGGGAACAATATTGAATTGTTTATATTGAATTGTGTGCATAAAATTGTATGTTGAGATACATCATGAATTTAGGGGGAATTCAATATGCATATCTCCTGTTGTTTGTCATTATCAAAAAGGGGGAAATTATAGAAAATCACTCTATCTATGGTATGTGCGCTTTGGTTGTATGAGCATGATTTTCAGGTATAGGTTTTGATGAATGACAAACAATGAAGTCAAGTGTCAAACAACGATATTATATGACAAACAATCAAGAATGAATGGCGAGAAGCATATTGATGACGGAATTGCATAGACAAGCCAAAGACGAGCTCAAATGTTCAAGACCGAAGACCCAAGGCGTAGGTCATTAGGTAGAACCAATGTAAGAGCAACATTTAAGTTATCTCGTCTTTTGGCTCAACATTAGGTCATCATAAACATGCATAAAACATTTTATTAAAATCATATTTATCATAAACCTGTTTTAAATACTTCAAACAAAATGATGTTAACGTTTTTAAACATGTCTTTTAAATCTGGACCAATACAATCGATTATATGAACCTTACAATCGATTGTATAGAGAGAGTGTGATCTGAAGTTTTTCAAAACAGCAAACAATCGATTATATAGTTTGAACAATCGATTGTATAGAGACAGTGTGATTTGAAGTTTTTCAAATCAGAAAACAATCGATTATATATTGTGCACAATCGATTATATTGAGACAGTGTGCAACCGAAGTTTTCAAACATCAAAATAATCGATTACCCTTTTTATACAATCGATTATATTCAGACCGTTCTCACAGAATCCTAAATTGATTTTTGAACGTTGTATAATAATCGAGTATACAGATTTTACAATCGATTATTTCCCTTAAAATCAGGAGTCTGTCTTTTGAACGTTCCTCAAACAATCGATTATATAGGTCATACAATCAATTGTTTAAGCAAAAATTCAGGGATTTTATCTATCAATTAAGCAACGGTCAGCACCACTTTTTCACCTATAAAAAGAGGTCTTTTGAGCTGATTTTAAACACACAACTCCTCCATATATTGATATACATATTGATCATATTCAAGCATCATTTTAGAGCTTTTATTGAGCCATTTGAGAGACAACTTTGTGTTGTTCATAGAGCTTATTTTGTTTCTCTTTATCCACTCTATTGAGAGAGTACTTGTTGTAAAAGAGAGGTGTTGGAGAAGAACATATCTTCTCATTTGTCGGGTTTGCTAAGTACCCAAAGTCTTAGTGGTTGAAGTCTTATGGTGCGGTATCCACGAGCAATGTGAAGTCTTGGGGTGCGGTATCCTCGAGCAATCGAAGTCTTGTAGAGTGTACATCTACGAGCAACTGTAACGGTTTGTTAAGCACCTGTAAGCTTGACGAAGTTAGTGGAATCTCGAGAGAGTCTCTTGGGAACTGGACTAGCCACGGGTTGTGGTGAACCAGGATAAAATACGGTGTGTTCTTTCTTTATTTTTTCAATTACCGTATTTACTTTATTCCTGCAATTTTAATTCCGCATTATATTTCAATATTCTCGTGCCTCACTATTCACCCCCCCCCCTAGTGAACGGCATAAATCCTAACACCAGGGTATATGGTTGGTACTGTCATTCAAGGATTGGTTGGCCCCTAGTACAACTCTGAGCACGCTCGAGGACGAGCGTTTGTCTAAGTTGGGGAGGATATAATGACTTGACCCAACGTCCCGTGAATTATCGCCCCGTTTTTCCCATTTTATGCTTCTATATGTTTCATTACATGTGTTTGGTAAATTTGAAGTAATTCGGACAGAGTTTGGGTAGAAATGAGACAATTAGTCCCTTTATGAGAAGGTTAGTTTGGAAAAGTCAATCGAATATTGACTTACGAGTTAGAGGACTCGGAATGGATTTAATTGACTCGACTAGTTTCGGGTGGTGATTTATGACTTAGGAGCGCAATTGGAACTTAATTTGGAGGTCTGATGTAGATTTAGACTTGAATTGGCTAAGTTAGAATTTTGGCGAAGTCCGTATGTGAGATTTTGATCCGGGGGTCAGAATGGAATTCCAACAGTTGCAACAGCTCTGTTAGGTGATTTTGGATATGCGTGCAAATTTTCAGAGCATTCGGAGGTGTTTAGGTAAGGTTTTGGATCAAATGTGTGTTTTGGAAGTTTTAGAAGAACTTAGGCTTGAATCCGATGTAAATTTGGTGTTTGATGTTAGTTTTGGTGTTTTGAGAGTGCAACTAAGTCTGAATGACCATATGTGATGTTTTAGTATGTTCGTATGCGGTCCCGAGGAGTTCGGGTCAGTTTCAGATAGGTTTGGGTTACGCTGTGCTTGTTTTCTTATGCTTCGACGTCGTTTCTTCAAGTATAAATGATATCATATTGAACAAATAAGCTTCGATTACTGTTTTGAATGAATTACTACATCCGTATCGTAATTATGTACCCGCATAAAAAAGAATCGTCGAATTTGGAAATAGTATGAGAATTTTATGGTGGTTTTACCAAGGTTTGCCCAGATTTTCATGTTAATGACGAAATTGCCCATAACAGCGTATTAAAAACCTGCACTATTTGCAAATCTTAAAACCTACATATCTCCTTCATTATTAGGTCAAATTGAGTGATTCAAAAGCCTAAATTCACAAGGAATCCATTGGGAGCAATAAAACACGTGAACAGTATACCTATAATGAGCAGATAGAGTTTTCTTTTAATTTTTGAATAGGAAATAGCTTCCGAGGCGATTTTTAAGAGAGAAAATCAGTGGGTATCGCAGAGGTAAGTTATTTTATTATTAAAACTCATTTATAGGTGATTATAAACCATAATCTCAGTCTTTAATTCATGAAAAACAGTAGAAAAATAGGATTTTGGGCCCTGAGATTTTGAGACCTTTAGGGGTCGATTTGAGGGGTCAAACGAACTCCGATTTTGGTATTCTTAATATGTATGGAATCGAGAGAATATGAAGAATAATTTTCTGTAAAAAATTTTGAGTTTCAAGAATTGGGCCCGGGGTTCCGGTTTTATCAATTTCGGGATTATTGATGGTTTTCAATTATTTTTGATTGGGTATTGATCCTATAGCGTAATGTGATGTATTCATTGTTGTTTTGGCTAGATTCGATGCGCGAGGAGGTCGATTCAAGAGGAAAGGGCATCGCGGGCTATTCTACGGCCGGTTAGAGATGAGTAGTATGTATAGTAATGGCCTGAGGGTTTGAAACCCCGGTTTATCACATCGTGACGCTATGTTAGGGTGTGACTCGCACCCCATGGCAGGTGCAGGATGGTATATAATTAGGGATTGTGAATTGGTCCATCCCGAGAGCTGAATAAAATTATTGGCGGCTGGTATGCACGTGTTGTTGTTGATAATTGGGCTTAATGCCATGTTTGGGGCCTTGTGCCGATCTGTAGCATCCGTCTAGGATGAATATCATTGTGATAGTATGATTTGCAAAATCATTGATCTCAGTCATGTGCTTAATCACTGTCGTTAAAGGCTAAGTCACCTTATTTCTGAAATTGACTAATTAAATAATATTCACCTTAATAATTAAAAACTGGAAAAGAATCAGATTGAATCTGCTATGTGACTTACATGCATACTGTGGACTGAGGATGGCTCGGGCTGCACGCTGCAGCGGTTATATATTGATATTGTGCTTGGGCTGAAGGAGCCCTTCCGGAGTATGTACATCCTAGTGAGCGTCGTCAACTATAAACAAATATGGATGACTCGTCGAGTATGTACATTCATGTGCATTGCATTGAATAAGACTCATACTTGATTGCTATTTTGATATTGTTTTGCTGTTAGTTCGTAGCTAAGAATAAGACTGTTAGATTAAGCTTTGCTTGGTGGTATTTCGTGGATTTCTTACTTTCATATATTTTTCTATGCTTATTATTCACTAAGTCGATAGTACTCACCCCTACTTCCTGCACCTTGTGTGCAGATTCAGGTACACTAGAGGCTTAGCTGACATTCGTAGTCTCCAGATATTTCCAGAGTCGTTGAGGTAGCTGCATGATGTTCGCAGGACCTCGCTGCTCTTCATTTTTCAGTTTATTATTATTACATACATTTCCAGATTTTATTATTTTCATTCAGATACTATTATCCAGTCTTGTTTAGAGGCTCTAGGCTCGTGACCCCAGATCTTTGGGAGTGATTATTCAGATTTCAAAATATTCTGTTATTACTATCGGATCATTATTCTAAATTACTATAATATTCTTAAACTTTCGGTTTTGAGACTCAGTACTTAATAGAAAGCGATTGTTGGTCAGGCTTACCTAGTTTTAGGGCTGGGTGCCATCACGACCGGGATTGGGTCGTGACAATTAGGCGTTACCCCAAATTGTTGAGAATATCCTTTGGAGTTTATATATCAATTTTGAGGAAAATGGTGAAGATTCGAGGTGATTTTGGTTAAAATTATGATTGAAACTCGATGGAGAAGATATAAATAAATTGTATATATTTTGTATGTCGGGGTATAAAAACGACATACAAAATATATACAACTATTATAATTGTATACAAATTATTGATGAGCTTAAAGTTGCTTATTATTTATGCCTATTTTGCGCCTTTAAGCTGATTCGATAGAGATTTGGTCGGATTTGGGTCTAATATATTGTCTTTCAGTGCATGTGATGCAGAGGGGATCAATTAACGAATAATGCTCTTACTGGGAGGAAAAAGAGTTAAGCAGGAGGAAAACACAAGTGCGCAACCACGCTCGAGCGACCCCCAGCACGCACTTGAGCGCGCAAGTGACACCGAGTTCTGCTAGAGGTGCGCGACCATGAGCGCAGTCACACCTCCAGGTATGCGGCCGTGCACGTCGACCTCCGAGAATTTGACCCAGGCCTTTTTTGTAAATTTGGAGGCGGCCCTTTTTTTATCTATATGAAACTTAGCTCGTCTCAAAACAAGGCATCTCGGATTTTGGAGCAACTTTTGGAGAGAAGAAGGTAAGGAAATAAAAGAGACTCTAAATACTTCATCTAATTCATTCAATACGGAAGTTTGTTTGATTTTTGGAATTGTAATATCTTTATATTTTTCTAATAGTCTTGTCATAAGAAACTTCTCACTATGAAGTAATCTTTCTTAGGGTTATTGACGGATATTGTGATTGACTATTGTTTTGGAGTTTCCTTTTTGTTAGTTGCCTGAATTCGTTGAATGATTTTACTAATTGAATGGCATGGCTAATTGTGGTTTTCCTTAATAGAAAGAGAAGTGTTGCTGCAATTCGCATTGTATTATCTTGTTGGGGTTGATTTTACGCCTCTCATAGGTAATCAAAATAGTTTGGAGAGTTATCAATTAACCCAATTTGGAAATAGTCAAGAGACATTCTTTGTAAGATCAGTCATTCAATGTATTTTTGCATACGTTCATAGAGCCTGTCATTAGGTTGGTTAGCGGAACTCTCATTTATTCGGAAGAAGAATTTGAATCCTTAAGATAGCTTAATCATCTGTTGAAATCGAAAAAGTCAATAGAAGTTAAGAGCCAACTTAGCACGGAGTTACCCAGAGTAATAGTTGATCACATATCTTGTCCATGCTCTTACATCTCACCTTGATATTCAATTATTGCTACTTAGTCACTAAATTTTATAATTTTTTCACAATTGATAATCTTAGTTTTTTATTATTAGTTCGGTAATAACTTAAATTAAAGGTTGATTTTTCCTGGATAGTGTTAAACTGATGATTTATTAGAACATTATTTAAATCAATCCCTGTGGAGACGATTTAATACTATACTATCTTTAACTAGCGAGCCTAAATTTTATACACCACTAATTTTGCGCTCGTCAATTGTATGTAAAGTATAGTTTTTTCGCCTAATTTTGTACAAATAAATTATATTTAAATTACCAATAATTAGAGATAAATTGTAGATTTTGACACGATTCGTCAATATTTTATTAAAAACTTTAGTTACTTTCTGTAAATAGAAAAACTTATATAAATTGGATAAATAAGTTTAAAATATGGTATATGTGAGAGAATTTAACCCACAAATGATTGGTTTTCGAGGTACAACCACCTGGCCATGAAGTTCTTTCTTCAGCTCCAGAACCTATAATATTTCACTTGCACAGGCAATTAACAACTTTGAAGATGTTATGTTCTCAGCTCAAGCTTCAGCGACTAGACAACTTATGCAAACTAGTGTAGTAAACTCATCTAGCGAATTAATGGCATAATGTCCTTGAATTTTCATTTAGGATGTTGATTGATTAATTATCCAAATTATTATGGATAGTTTTCTTTTGAGATCAATTCATGTGACAATTGAAGATTATCTAATGCATGTCTTTCTTAGAACAATCATATTTGATTAATGGTAATAATATTTTTCAAATTGAATCCATGAGTTGTCGATTTAGTAGCAATTGATGTATAACGGAAAAGTTGAAGAGAATTCCTTCTACTTATAATCCTATCAATGGGCAAAGATGAAACTAAATATAAGCCCCACGAGTTTAAAGAAAACAGTAAGCAGTCCGATTTTCATTTTTCCATTTCCCAACGCCTAAGATGTTGACCTGGCGTAAATAGTTGTTGTTTCCATTTAATTACTATTGATGCAACAAAACACAATCAGGCAATATTTGCAGAGTCTTTGATGAGCTCCTTCCTCCTTTTCAACTTAAATGATATATATATATATATTTTTTTTAGTTCATTACAAAAAAACATATTTTTATAATTAAAAATAATTTAACTTTTTTATTTTTAATAAGAAGTTTTATATCCTACGAAATTTTTAACCCATAAGCTTTTAAGGTTACAAATTTCAAAAATTTCCTTTTTGCCTCTTAAGATTCATGTCGAATCAAACGATCTTATTTAAATTAAAACATAGGGAGTAATATACTTTATTATTTACCTCTATAATCATTGCTTGAGATCGTGCATGTTTCAGAAAGTGTAAGTCAGAAAACCCATGCTTTATTCAAACTTGGATAAAATGAGGTGGAGATATATAAGTGATAAGAGCAAAATAAGACAAGATGAGAAGAAAATATATCGGACAGCTCTGGAAGAAGATTAGGAAATTAGCCAATCAATACATAGTTGTTGCAGCCAACTGCCACCGACACTACTTTTTCCAAGAATCAATGGTCAAAAGTTTTGCCCAATGAAATGATCTTCAAACTGTGGGCTTATGAAAAAACTATGTTCATTTGGATATTCTTTTGGATATAATTATATTCTTTTACCATATATTAACACATTATATATTGGCCTTGATTTCCTTTGCTGTTACTACTTTGTTAGACAAGCTTTCAAAGTTCCAATTTATTACAATTTTTTTTGTTGGTCGAAAAGATACAAATTGCATAGATAGTTAAAAGGTTACATAAAGAGTTTGTAGGAGGATGCATGAGCTCTGATGATATCTAATACTACCTAATAAGCCCTTATGATGGAAGCTATCTACGTACACAACATTGTGATAATCTAATGCAACAGTATTACTAGAAGTAGGGGTGTACAAAGAAAATCGATAAACCGCACCAACCCGATAATCCGAGTCAAACCGAGAAAAAAAACCCGACTATGATTTGGTTTGATTTGGTTTGGTATTGGAAAAAAAAACCCGACCATAATTGGTTTGGTTTGGTTTTTACTAAAGAAAGTCAAACCGAAACCAAACCAACCCGACATTACATATATAGCAATTTTAGATATATTTAATATATAAATATACTTATTGTAATGTAATTTATAAATATTTCTTAAAAAATTTCATAATTTTATCTTTTAAGTTATTATTTCAAGGTTTGATCTAGAACTTTTGAATGTTCCAATAAGTTTTATAGCCATTAATGTTAGTAAATTAATGCTACAATTCAATACTAATGCTAACAAAAGACATTCAATTCAATATTACGAACGGGAATGTATTAAATGTCTATTGTTTATTTTGCAATAATTTAGATAAAAATACCTAACCTATTTTTATTTTTCTTTAGCTTTTAGACATATAATTAATACTCCCTCATTAGTCTATCTAGTTTAGCATGAATTAATGCTTTTAGATTATGTTTATTTTTATTATGACTTTTTAATTAGCAATATTTATTGTACATAATTTTATTATTTTTTATTATTGAATACTTTAGGATAATGTCATGAGTCAAGACATATCTCATATTTTATATTATTTTCTTGAAAAATACTTTATATAGTTGTATCTTACTAGAATTAAAGAAATATTTTGAGCATACGTTATATATTTTGTTCTACGAAGATTTTACCGGAAAAAAATTCGAAAAAACCCGAATAACCCGAAAACCCGAGAAAAACCGATATTGAAAAACCCGAATTTATTGGTTTGGTTTGGTCTTTAGATTTAATAACCCGACACAATTGGTTTGGTTTGGTAATTATAAAATCCGAACCAACCCGGTCTATGTACATCCCTAACTAGAAGATATATTACTAGGCATGGAACTATTTGTACATAACACATTAATTGATTTAAGTATTCTTTTTCTAAGCATTCCAGCCTGATCTTGGTGGTAAAAGGGGCGAACAAAAGGTCACTACAAGAAAACACTAATTTTGTGTGAGTTTTTTTGTCAAATTGTGACGGTTTCTAACTGCCACAAAAAATTGTGGCAGTTTCTGAAAATGCCACACTTATCATTGCTACAAGCATTATTGCGATAGTTTTTAAGTACCTCCATGATGCCCATCACAAAATAAATTTTGAATTTGTGAGAGTTTTTAAAGATAATTAATGGTAGTTAGAACCTCCATTAAGATCTTAAAATTACAAAAAATTTATATATTGAGATTTTATAAACCCCGCAATATGATCAAAACATTCCAAAAAAAAAAAAAAAAAATCGCAAACCCCCATAAAGTCTTTTCTCTTTTTTAAAGAAAAAAAGTATGCGGGGATTTATAACCACTACAATGTGATATTAACATTTAAGAAAATTGTGGCAGTTTATTTTTCCCACAATATTTTTGTCGTAGGAAATTAGTTTTCTAGTTTATTCAGATTAATGTTTTACAAATATAATTAACCATAGCGACAATAATTACAAATTCAAATCGTAAACCTAACAAAGCTTATGGTCTCCACTTTTTCTTAAGTAGGTTTATGATGGCTAGTGGTACTGAATATGTTATTATTCACTTAGTTATCTAAACAGAAAATTATGCTAAAACACTCTTATTTTTGCCGTTTAAATTCTTACCAAGATTCTTCTTTAATTAAAGTATAGAAGAGGTTGGAACTAATTTGTATTTCACGAAAATTTAGACTTCACCGGTGCAAGTAGAAAATCTCTTTAGGTGTTTGAACATTTAAGTTGTGATTAGACTATCCTTGGACTCCAAATAATAGAGGTGGTTTGCAGGAGCAATAATTGTTGTCCTCAGAGATATTATTCTTGAATTTGAAAGATTTTACTTGACTATGAATAAGGATACAACTTCTCTGGTTACACAAATAACCTATTAAGCAAATGAAAATATATCAAAACACATGTTTAAAAAACAATAAAAAAATTATTTGTCACTAACTAAACATCTGAAGAAATAAAACATTGTCCACAAAATTATCCAACAAACCCAATCTATAACCACAAAATATCTGCTTATTTTAACTCCAAAATAAACTAAAAAGAAACTATAGTAACATTACAAACAGTCACAAGCGATAATACTGTATTTGGAAAAAAATCAACTTAAATTAAAGATGATGTGGCATGACACGTGGGCTGGTTAAATAGTCAAAATGTGATAGACCAGCAAAAGGCACGAGAAATGAACAGATACGGGAAGAAGAATGAAAACAAGTACGGGAAGGAATTTAGATACGAGTTTCGTATAAATTCAAGTCAGTTAATGCTAACGGGTAAAAAGAAGTGCTGAAGACGCGAATCTGGTGGCGAAAGTGGTCCAAATTCATTATTAAATGCTGGAGACGTTACAGAATTAACATTTAGTAGCAATGATTATGTAACACCTCGTTAAATGCTATTTATTATATATATATATATATACGTTACTCCTTGTCAATTATAAAAGGAGTAAGTTTCATCATTTGTAAGGACACAGAATATTCTTGACATCATAGTGAAATACAAACTTCTTATTGCTTTATTTTTATTCTTTGAAAACAAATTATATTTCGGTCTCTTTGATTATCACTAACCCGATTTCTTCTCTCTAAAATTCAAGCTTTGACCAAATTACATTTTTTGGTTAAACAAATTGGTTCCATTACCAGAAATCTGATAATCCGTTCTTTTTAAATTAACCACTCAACCTATTATCAATATTCGAATAACAATGGCAACAATAACCAGGAAAAATCAGAACCATCAAATTGATGATGATGATGATGAACTCAACAACGCTAACCCTCAAGCTTTTCCTAATCGTGAAGGAACTCCAAATGATATGTCCGAGCATGTTGACGGAGAAGCTGAAACAAGATATGAACTTTTAAAGAAAATAATCGACTCACGAATTGATAGAGCATTGTAAGCTTTAGTTAGTCTGTTACCTGCTGCACCAGCAATAGCCAAACAACAACACATTGGAAAACCCTCGCTCTGGTCTAGTTAATTATGGCAATGGAGCGACTCCCAGTGACTCGCAAGAAGGAGAACCAGGTAATACAGGTGATTCTTATATTCAAAGTTTGGTACTAACCTTGCAGAAACAACTCAAGGAGTAGAACGAGCGTATCGAGCAAATCCCTGGAGTTCCACCTGTGATAAAAGGAGTGGATGTGGATAAATACTCGCAAAAACCGGGGAAACCAAGTGCTGCTCCTTTACCAATTCCAAAGAAATGCAAAATGTTTGACATCCCAAAATATGATGGTACAACGGACCCTCGAGACCATGTAACTCCATTTACAACAGGAGTGAAAGGCAACGATTTGACCAAACAAGAAATTGAGTCAGTGCTGGTTAAAAAGTTTGGGGAGACGCTCACCAAGGGTGCATTAACATGGTATTTTCTTTTACCTGAAAATTCTATAAATTCTTTTGTTGAGCTTGCAGATTCTTTTATAAAAGCACACTCGGGAGCTCAGAAGGTTGAAAAAAGAATTGAGGATATCTTCAAAATCAAGCAAGGGAACTCTGAATTGCTCAGAGATTTCGTTGATAGATTCCAACATGAAAGAAAGATGATGCCCCGTGTACCAGATAATTGGGCAGCAATAGCTTTTGCAAGTAACTTGAAATGACTAAAGTTCAGAAGTCACGAGAAGACTTAAAGAAAGTCTTCGTGAATTTCCTGCAACTACTTGGAACGATGCTTATAACATGTACAGTACGAAGCTCATAATTGAAGAAGATACCATATCTCAATCTCAACGAGAAGATAGAAGCGGGTCTAGAAGATCTGAAGCCGACAAAAGGTTAGGTAAGAACAGGTACGATCCATATATGGGACCTGCAGGAAAGACCCACGTTCTAGAAAAAATAATCAACATTATGATCAAAGGGCGAGAGATAGGGGAACCGGATCTTCATCCAGGTTCAAAGGCAATCGAAACAACCAAGAGCCACGAGATGATGATCAAAATTTAATGGCATGATTTGTTGGTTATAGTTTCAATAAAACTAACTCCGAGCTCGTAGCTATTCTAAGGAGTATGGGAGATAAGGTACGGTGGCCAAAAGAGATGCGGTCAAATCCAAATAGACGTAACCCAGACCATTGGTGCGAATTTCACAATGACCACGGACATAAAACATCAGAATGTAGATTTCTAAAACATTTTTTGAAACAAGGATATCTCACGGAGCTGCTTAGTAAAAAATGAAAGCAAGCCTATATGGAAAATAGGCAGGAGCCACCGAAACCACCTTCACCTAAGAGAACAGTCAATGTTATCAGTGGAGGGTAAGATATATACAGAGTAACTTACATGGCTTCAAACAAAGTTTCCAAGATGACGATCACACACGGCCAGCGAGTACGGCAAATCTTAGAAAATGAGAGTATAAGCTCCGATGATGCAGATACGGAGGGCGTGATTACACCTCATAACGACGCTCTGGTAATATCTTTAATTATACATGACACTGATGTAAAAATGGTTTTTATTGATCCAGGAAGTTCTGTAAATATCATTCTACTAAGAGTGCTACGGGAAATGCAAGCTGAAGATAAAATGATACCAAAAGCGCATGCTTGGTCAGGCTTCGACAATTCAAGTGTGGTAACAAAAGGTGAGGTGATTCTAACGAATTATGTTGCAGGTATTATTAAAGAAACTAAGTTTCAGGTAGTTTACATGGAAATGGCATACAATATAATTATGGGTAGACCATGGATCCATGATATGGATGTTGTTACATCAACCTTACATCAAGTCATTAAATTTCCATCACCCTGGGGAATATGTCAAACTCGAGGAGAGCAACAAATAGCTAAGGGTATCAACGCAATAACATATACGAGCATCGCGAGCGAAGAGAAATAACAATTACTGGAAACAGTTGAAGGCATCAACAACCAAACTTCAACTGAAAAAACAGATTTAGATTCGAGGCCCGATGTAATTCAAGAACCTGAAGAAAATGAGAACATCAAAACGACAATAGAGGAACTCGAGGCTGTGGTGTTATTTGAACAATGGACAAAGAGAAAAGTTTACGTAGGAGTCAACCTAAATCCCGACATGCGAGGTATGTTAATTGAATTTTTAAAAGCTAACGTGGATTGTTTTGCCTAGTCTCATGCTGATATGACAGGTATTCCACCGGATGTGATGACTCACAAGCTTAATAAAGACCCATCTTTTACTCCAATTAAGAAAAAGAAAGAAAGCAAGGAGCTTTCAAATATCAAGTAATCCAGGATGAGGTCCAAAAGTTGTTGAAAATACGGTCAATTCGTGAGGTAAAATATCCTGATTGGTTAGCTAACACGGTGGTCGTACCTAAGAAGAATGGTAAGTGGCGAGTTTGTGTAGATTACACTGATCTAAACAAGCTTGTCCAAAATATTCTTTTCCTTTACCCCATATAGATCAACTGATTGATGCAACTGCATGTCATGAACTTTTAAGTTTTTTAGATGCATATTCGGGGTACAACCAAATTAACGTCCAAATGGGTTAGACTTGAGTAGGTTGAAATGGACCCTGGTGATGAGGAAAAGACTTCTTTCATCACAAATCAGGGGACTTACTGTTACAAAGTAATGCCTTTCGGTCTAAAAAATGCTGGAGCAACCTATCAAAGGTTAGTCACCAAAATGTTTCAAGAGCATCTGGGAAAAACAATGGAGGTATATATAGACGATATGCTCGTCAAAACCCAGCGTTCCCATGACCGTATTTCCCATTTAACTGTTACCTTTGAAATCTTGCAAAAATTTAATATGAAAACTCAATCCTGAAAAATATGCATTTAGAGTTGCTTCAGGTAAATTTTTAGGTTTTCTTATTTCTAACCATGGAATTGAGGTAAATAATTCCCAGATTAAAGCAATTGAAGAAATACCTGGGGTCCTTACCAGTAAAAAAGGAAGTTCAAAGATTAACAGGAAGGATAGCGGCCTTGGGTAGATTTGTTTCAAAATCTTCAAAAAAAGGCTTCAAATTTTTCTCTACGCTCAAAAAGCAAGATCACTTCGAGTGGAATGAAGATTGTAAAAAAGACTTGAGAGATTTGAAAGTTTATTTATCAAATCCTCCTTTACTGGCGAAACCTAAGGAAGGTGAGAAGTTACTAATTTATTTAGCAGTGTCAGAAGTGGCGATAAGTGCAGTCTTAGTTCGTGAGGACCAAGGTAAGCAATCTCCAATTTGTTATGTGAGTAAAAATTTATCAGATGCAGAGACAAGGTATCCACAACTAAAAAAATTAGCATTAGCTCTCATCATGGCATCTAGCAAAGTACGACCTTATTTCCAATGCAATCCTATTGTTGTTGTTACTGCTTTCCCTTTACGAAGTATCTTGCATAAGCAAGAACTACCAGGGAGATTAGCAAAATGGGCTATAGAACTAAGTGAATACGAAATAATTTACCAACCCCGAACTGCAATTAAAACCCAAGTACTTGCCGATTTTAGTTGATTTTATTCAAGGCATGCATTTAGAAGCAGAAAAAGAATTACAAGTTTTTAATGGTGCTAATCCGGGGACTTGGTTATTATTTACTGATGGTTCATCTAATGTAAAGGGGGAAGGTTTAGGAATTTTTCTTATACCACCTACAGGTAAAACAATTAGACAAACTATAAAGTGTCACCCTGTAGCTAATAACGAAGCAGAGTATGAAGCTGCGATTGCAGGTTTAGAGCTAGCATTAGAGCTGGGTATCATGCAAATCGTAATCAAAAGTGATTCACAGTTCGTAGTAAATCAAATACTGGGGACTTACGTGGCTAGAGAAACTCGAATGCAAGAGAATCTCGCAAAGGTACGGGAATTAATAAGATAGTTCCAAACTTGGAAAGTGATACAAATTCCAAGAGAAGAAAATTTGGAAGCGGATGCTTTGGCCAATCTCGCATCTGCAGCAGATATAGCGAAAGATGTGAATGCTTAAATCATACATTTGTTCTACTCCGTTCTTGACCCTAATAAAAATGAGGTAAACTTTAATCACTTTACTTGGGATTGGAGAAACAAAATCGTGTCTTTTTTGCAGCACGAAATCGTACCTGAAGACAAGGTGAAAGCTCATGCACTAAGAAAGAAGGTCGCTCGTTATTGCCTATATCAAGGGAACCTTTATGTAAAATGTTTGGTAGACCATTAGCAAGGTGTCTCGAACCTTCTCAAACAGAATATATGATGAGAGAAGTATACGAAGGACATTGTGGGAACCATGCACGAGGCAAATCACTTGTAAAGACATGATTCGAGCAGGATATTACTGGCCTAAAATGGAAGAAGAAGCGAATAACTTTGTATCTAAGTGTGACAAGTGTCAAAGGTATGGGAATAACATGCATAGACAAGCTGAGTTATTATATCCTGTCATAGCTTCATGGCCCTTCATGAAATGGGGAATGGACATCGTAGGACCATTACCCCTAGCAAAAGGACATGTAAAGTTTCTACTAGTACTTACTGATTATTTCACTAAATGGGTAGAAGCAGGAGCGTTTAAACAGGTACGAGAGAAAGAAGTTAAGGACTTCATTTGTAGGAATATAATTTTCCGCTTTGGTGTTCCAAAGGAGATAGTGTGTGATAATGGACCAAAATTTATAGGAGCTTAAGTCACAAAATTCTTTCAAAGTTGGCAAATCAAAAGAATTACATCGACACCGTACCATCCAGTGGGTAATGGGCAAGCAGAGTCTAGAAACAAAGTAATTAGCAACAACCTAAAGAAAAGGTTACAAGAATCAAAAGGCAATTGGCCTGATGTATTACCATAGCTATTATGGGCATATCGAACGACGAGAAAAACAAGTACGGGAGAAACACCATTTTCAATGGTTTTGTGGTGCGGAAGCTTTGATACAAGTTGAGATAGGTGAACCTAGTACACGAAGTGTTCAAGCAGAGGAAAACTCGAACAACGAAGAGTTACAAGTAAATCTTGATTTGCTTGAAGGGAGAAGAGAAGTTGCATTGATAAGGATGGGGCTCAAAAGCAAGTAATTGAGTGATATTACAATAGGAAAGCACGCCTCAAGTTTTTTAAAATTGGGGACTTCATGTTAAAAAAAGTTTTCCAATCTACAAAGTCAGCTAATTCAGGAAAGCTAAGTCCAACATGAGGAGGACCTTATCGAATTAGAGAAATTGCGGGGAAAGGAGCATACAAGCTAGAGACAATGGATGACAAGGTTTTACCATCACATTGAAATGTTGTTCATTTAAAGAGGTATTACTTCTAGGGACGTACCCTCGGTCAGATATCGCTATGTTAAATTTTTTCCTTTGAATTGTTAAAATTATACTAACGACTTTAGATGCTAGGAAAAAATCTTAACTCGTGCCAAATGACGAGTCACGGCCTGCACAACAAATTGGAATACTCTTAAATTCCTAGCCTAAGGTTACATTAATCTGATGGAAATACACACGGGTTAGACAGTCTTCATCTATAATAGCTCCTTCGAGTCCCGTATATTTTTCTGTTCAGGAAAAGGACCAAAAATTGGGAGCAAATACACAAGTGTTCTAGGCTTCATACTTCACCGCTCAAACACTTGGGGGACTATGCTATATACACAAGAGTATGTGCAGAAGAATGAATACGAGTGCAGAAAAACAAATACGAGTGAGCACCCAACAAATCAAAAGTTAAGAGCAAAGTCACGAGCTAAGGCCAAAGAAAAACCTTATAGGTTAAAAGCAATGAAAATCTTGTAAATTATTTTAGTAAAATGAGGTTATTATTAAAAACCTTGTGTATTATTCAAATATACTAAACAGGTTACAAGTAAAAACCTTGTGTTTTATTTCCTTTTTGAAATATGTTGAAAGAAAACAGTTACGAGAAAGTTATAGATGTACTTCTATGCATGTAATTCTCAAACTTGTCAAAGTTTATGAATGAAAATCTGTCAAGGTTTATAAAACATGTATATTGCTATTTCTTTCATCGTATTATAACACCTATGAAGTTGAGATGTCTTCTTCATTAAGTGTCGATAAATAAAAGGGCCCTCTTTCATTTTCCTCATGATGATAACACATGAGAAGAATCATGAAAGCATTTTCTGAAAGGATAAAGATGATAACTTATTCTCTAAGTCCTAAAAAGTCAAATAGGCAAGAATAAGGTAAATAAAAAACTATTTCATAAAGTCTAGTAAACAGACCAAAATGAAGAAATATTAATTAAACTTCTTGACATAAAAGACTGAGAGAAAAACTTAGTCATTAGAATGTGATTGTTTTTAAAACAAATGTCCCATAATGGAAACTAGGGACTTCACTAAGGAACCAAAAAATTACATCATCAAAGAGAAAACAACAAAAGAACTTAATTGTTCACTAAAGGAGTTGGAACTTAAGAAGTTGAAACTTCACTTTCAGAGGCAGCAATTGGCACGGTGACAACTTATGAAGAAACAACAACAGGGATGGAGTCATTAAATTTTACAGTTTCAGCAAGGGTAGTAGTAGTCACGGGAACTTCCATTTCCATAGACTTTTCCATAGAAGCTTCACCTTCAGAAACTGGAATCGTAGATTCACCCATACCAGTAGTTGCTTTGGAGTTCAACAGCTCATCTGCTTCATGAACTTCAAGAGCTGGGGAAGGGGTACTAACACTTCCAAGGGCTGGAGAAGGAGTATCAACGAGTTGTTGGTTTTTCTCGATGGTTTCCATAACTTTGGCCAGTTCAGATTGTAAATCAAAATTTTCTTGTGTAGCCTCCATTAAGACGTCACAGCGAGAAGTCAAGAAAGACCAACCCACTTCTATGTTAATGTTCTCTTCAAGGGCATTGTATTCTTTCTCCAAAGCCTTGTATTCCTTTTCCCACATAGCAATGTTATTTTTTGCTATTTGGTGCTCAGCTAGGTGGGAGTCAAGTGAAGCTTCAAGAGAGGCATGATAATTCTCTAAGGTACGAATTTTTCGGAAGAAATCCTCAAATCATTCTGAGCACAAGACAAGTTCTCTGCCAATTCCCTTGCATATTCCTCCTTTTTCTCCAAAAGAGCCTTGAGCTCTTTAACCCCATCATTAGCTTTAGATAAAGAGCATTCCAAAATTTCTTTGTCCTTTTTAAGCTGACCCCATGATTCATTAGCAATTCTCAACTCTGAGGATAAGCTACGATTATGCTGCTCCAAATGAACTTTGTTCCCCTGTAGTTCTTCTATAATCCCTTAAGCACTCTCATATTGGTCTTTCCAATTTGATGCTTCAAGTAATGCATCCTCAGCTATTTACTTAGCTTCGGAGATAGCCTTTGTAGACTCACGATCCTTTTTCTCCAATAAAGAAACTTGCCCCATTAGCTCAGTCCCAATGAGATTTGCCTACACTTATGAAACATGAAAGTCAGGACATAAAAAAAAGGAAAAAAATTTTCAAGGTACCTTTAAAGTTGAAAGATCTATGTCATTCATCAAGGTGTAGCAGCTGTGGCTTTGCATCTTATCCTTCTCAATATCCCAAATAAGAGGCTCGAGCCAAGTATCTGCGCCTCCAGATTTTCTTAAAAGGCTTTGAGTGGCAGGGACTTCAAGAGTAACACTCCTCATAGCCACACATTTGCTACTCGAGCTAACCTCTACCGGAGGGGCGATTGAAGAGGGAACAACAAAGGAGGCGTAGTAGAAAAAGTAAATACTATA
Organism: Nicotiana benthamiana; assembly: GCA_034376525.1. Taxonomy (NCBI): domain Eukaryota; kingdom Viridiplantae; phylum Streptophyta; class Magnoliopsida; order Solanales; family Solanaceae; genus Nicotiana; species Nicotiana benthamiana. The sequence continues at coordinate 82,441,066 of CM067328.1, forward strand.
GGGGTCATTGAAGTTGAGGCAGGAAGGGAAAGAGAAGGTGTAGAAACTTATTCAGGAACGGAAATGGAAGTATTCACAACTGGTGAAGGAAAGGAAGCAATAATTGGTGATGAAATACCTACAATTGGCAAAGGAATGGAAGAAGTAGGAATGAATGAAGAAAGAGGAGCTTCATCAAAAACAGGTCCGAGCTCTCCAATCCAAAAACCACTATCCAAGGGAGGTTGAGTTGATTCATTCGTGTCTTTTGGCACGGTCTCCTCATCAGAAAGGATTAAAACAGGCTCGATGGTTGAAGGTTGAGTAGGAATATCTTCAATTTCATCATCATGGATGACTCTTCTCCTAACCCTTGGCCTGGTTATTAATGAGGTATCTTCCTCCTCTTCATTCTTCGTACCTTTTGCTAAAGCTTTTCTTTTTTGAAGCAAGGCTCGTGCCTTGTCCAAGTCTAATGCAGCATTACCAGACATACGAATGATTATAGCCACTTCGGATGCCATTCCTTTATAGACAAATCCTGATCAAAAGAAGGATATGCAGTCAAAATCAATGAAAATGTACTTATGGCCTAAAACGTGTGTGAAAGAAATACGGTACCATGCGTTTTGACTTTCCAGTCATGTATGGCAGAGATTGATTTCCAAGTTCTTTGCTCCTCAGGAGCAATCTTCAAAATTGAATCTAACCAACCACGGAAGTTGGGAATAGGTTCCACATCTCCCATGGTTGCTACAAAAAACTAATAAAAGGTGAAGTCAAAATCAAAATTCAAAAACAAAAAAAATAAGCATGGTACAATAAGAAAAACTTATGTGCAATTTGCACTTCTCAGAGAAGGGATATTTGTTTCACCAAGTAACTCCACTGTAGGAACAACAACATAACGGGCGTACCATCCTCTATCTTTGTCATCTTCAGGGATTACCAAAACCTTCTTGCTCCTTGTAGTCAAGGTAAAGACCCCATGACGTATCAAGTTAGGATGGTATAAGTGGATGCAGTGAAAAAAAGTGAAATTGATATTGGCTTTGGTGGATAAAAATCTTAAGCAAGCCACTGTCCTCCATACCAAGGGACTAACTTGGGCTAAACAGATATTAAGGAAACAATAAAAATCATGAATTACCGGGTCAATTGGAGGTTTAAAGCCCAAAGTGAAAGGGTAAGTGTAAACAAAAGAATACACAATCCTGAAAGAAGAAATTCTTTGATTTGGGGTAGGAATAAACATTCTAAGATTGTTTTTCCAGTTACAATCTTTTCTAATGGAAGGGATTGTGAGTTCGGTAACTACAGTAGGGTAAGCATCGGTATATCTAAACCAGCAACTTGTTTTTCAAAAGACTGTCTATCACTGATAAAAGATAAATCGCTGGGTACGATTTCATCTACCAAAGGTTCTCGAGAAGAATCATAAACTTCTTTACCTTTAGAAGAAGGTGTTTTCGAAATAGAACTCCTGGAAGAGGAACCAGAAGAGTCACCTCGAGTAGATTCTGGTCGAAGTCTACCACCTCTGCCTCTTCTATGTCTAACGGGGGAATTTGAAAAATTATCCAATATCGAGACTTTTTTGGGGTTAGAGCTTGAAGATGCCATTGTTGAACAAAGAGGAATTGAAGAAAAAATGAAGGTAAAAGAGAGAGTATTTGCTAAATGTTTGTGAAGAAGAAGATAAAGAGCGAAAAAGGTTAAATATGTACGATGACAACCGTCAAAACTCAGAAGTGTAATGATGGAAAGCCTATAATAAAGGCAACTATCACTTCGTGAATAGTCGAATAAGAGGTTTTGAGAAGAGGTGTAAAATGGTCAGTCCAATCAAAAGATGACACGTGTAAGGAGCATTAAAAGAGAAAGACAACTGAGACATCAATATCGGGAGATGCATTAATTGTGCCAAAAATTCCCTTTTTTATGAATATCCACTTCCCAATTATTTAATTAACAAATAAATGGAAAATGAGGGGACTATCTGTATTGGGAAAAAATTCAATTTAAATTGAAGAAGACGTGGCATGACATATGGGATGGTCAAAATAGTCAAAGTGTGATAGACCAGCAAAAGGCAAGGGAAATGACAGATACGGGAAGAATAATGAAAACAAGTACGGGAAGGAATTTAGATACGAGTTTCGTATCAAGTCAAGTCATTTAATGCTAACAGGTAAAAAGAAGTGCTGAACACGCGAATCTGGTGGCGAAAGTGGTCCAAATTCATTATTAAATGCTGGAGACGTTACAGAATCAATATTTAGTAGAATGATTATGTAACGCCTCATTAAATGCTATTTATTATATAGATCTATACGTTACTCCTTGTCAATAACAAAATGAGGAAGTTTCATCATTTGTAAGGACACAGAATATTCTTGACATCATAGTGAAATACAAACTTCTTATTGTTTTATTCTTATTCTTTGAAAGCCAATTATATTTCAGTCTCTTTGATTATCAGTAACCCGATTTCTTTTCTCTAAAATTTTAAGCTTTGATCAAATTACATTTTTTGGTTAAACAAATACATATGTAATTAGCAAAGAGGATCAGTTTAATATCATTCGAATGTACAGAGAATCACCATACAATACTGTCACAATATGGGTAAAGGTTAGCAGAGAAACAAAATAGTACATGTCTACTTCTCCCAAATATAAAACATAAATATGCGTCCACCAATTATATGAAACCAAAATGAACAAACTTAAAAGAATTAAGAATACGACAAAAGAAAACTGACCTAATGGTTATTGGAATTCTCTCTCTCTATAAGAGGAATTATAAGGTGAATATATAGCTGTGGAAAGGGAAGTTACTAAGTGTAACGAAGAGAAGGGGAGAAGAGGGGAAGGTGGAAAAATGGAGGGAAATAAAAATACATAACGGAGGGATTAAAACGAGGACTTATCTAGTTAGTTTTAAATGAGAGAAAGGAAAAAAAACAATACTGAAGTGCTTCGATTCTTCACTTTTTCCACTCTTTAATTTTCATTATTATTTAAATAGAAATATTCAGAAAATAGAGATATGTTTGGTAAAATATACTTAAACACAGTTCATTTATCTACTAAAAAGTACTCCAAAGTTAAAGAAAGTACAAAACAAACAACCGAAATAGACAAATTAAAATATAGAAATACGTAAAACCATTACAAATTCATCCAATATTCAAAATTATGTCACGACCCGGAATTCTCACCGTCGGAACTGTGATGGTGCCTAATATTTCACTTGCTAGGCAAGTCAACGATAGAAATCATTAAGCCAATTCTTAAGTCTTTCAATGATAAACATCAAATAAGCCATAACAAGGTGAAAAAGAAAGGTGCGGAAATCCATAGCAACTTTAATACTTCTACGACACTGCTGAGAATCTGATGTCACAATCCACGAACTACTAAGATTTAGCTACAAAATAAGGTGTCTGAAGAAAATACAATTGTTTTCGATACAAATGAAACAGTAAAGGCAATGCATAGAAGGGACGCCAGTGCCTGCAGACGCTAACAGGACTACTTTGCGTCTTCAAATAGATCGGGCCAAAAGCTAGAATCAGGGTCAGCTCATCCGGTATCAAAATCGCACAGAAAGTGCAGAGTGCAGTATCAGTACCACCGACCCCATATACTGGTAAGTGACGAGCCTAACCTCGGCGAAGTAGTGATGAGGTTAAGACAAAACATGTTCATAATCCTGTGCCGTTAAACAATATATGAGCACAATAACAACTAATAGAAGCCGAGCAGATAATAACGGGAGGGAAAATATGCTGAGGGGAGTACAAGACAAAGAAATCTGTAACAGTAAAGAAATCACAACAGACCATATATTTTGCACCAATGAAAGTATTAAACACATTAAAGACAAGTGCACGACATCACTCTTCGTACATTAACTCTCATCCTCACCATCTAAAAAAAAGAAACGACACGGCCTCATCCTTCGTGCATTAACTCTCATCCTCACCATCTAAACAAAAGAAACGACACAATATCACCCTTCGTGCATTAACACTCACATATTACACGACATCACCCTTCGTGCATTAACTCTCACTCACAAAATATTACACGGCATCACCCGTCATGCTTTAACACTCTCCCTCATAAAATAATGAATAATAACAATAGAGAGATAGAAATATCAAGAACCAGTCTTACTTTAATATTTAAAATTTCACAATACCAACCTCAACTTTGAGTCAGTACTCAATCAATACCAAATTCCATAAAACATGATAAGATTTGCTCAACATAACGTATAGCTAGTCTGAGCATTAACAATATGATCAAAGAATAAAGCAGTTACAAGAATAAGACTTGCTCACATTCTATGACTTGAAAACAATACATAGGTTCCTGTCACCCCACCTATATGTTATATTCAGCATCCAAACACGTAGCAAATAGACAAACAATAACTAATCCCTCCAGTTAAGGGTAACCACGATACTTACCTTGCTCCAACGGCCAAACTCACAGCTCAATCACAGTTTTTTCCTTCACACAAGCCTCTGGACCAATAGGATCTAGCAATTTTCCAACCAAATAATTCAAATAAAAGTCGTAGGATCTACCCACGATTGCAAAGAATTCAATTTAGGCAATTTTTTAAAAAGTCAACAAAAGTCAACACCCGGGCTCGCTTGGTCCAAACCCGGAATTAAGATAAAAACCCGATTACCATTCACCCCCGAGTCCGAATATATATTTGGTTTTGGAATTAGATTCAATTTGAGGTCTAAATCCCCAAATTTCGAAATTCCTAATTTTTACCCAAAAACCTCCAATTTCACCATGAAACCATTAGATCTTTAGTTGAATTTTATGAAAAAGTAGTGAAAGAACGAAAGAAATTAGTTTAATATCACTTATCAATGATTTGGGTAAGAAAATTTCTTTGAAAATCATCTTTTGTGGTTTAGGATTTGAAAATTTGGGAAATAAATTGAAAATCCCGTCTAAGTCATCTTTTGTTCAGCTGTATGTATCACATTTGCGAACAAAACTTCGCATTTGCAAATGAACAGTGTTTTTGCAATTTCCATAAATGGTTCGCAATTGCGAATGAACAACATCGCACAAGCAAATAGCAAAATCCAAACTTCTCCGAAATGATCCGAAACCACCCCAAAACTCATTCAAAACCTCAGGACACAAACCATATATGAATTTCAATTATAAAATATGCTACAGACCTGCTCGCGCACTCAAAACACTTAACGAAGGACATCTTATCCCGAAATTAATCGTGGTCAAACTCAAAAATTTCTTAACTTTACTAGTCTCTCAACCAAAGATCCAAAAATATACTCAAGCCTCTCGGACTCCAAACCAAAAGTACACACCGGTCTAAAAACATCATACAAACTTGCTCGCATTATTAAATCGCCAAAATAACACCTAGAACTACGAATTGAATATCAAATCAAATGAAAATTTCAAGAAAGCTTTGACATCTCTATTTTTACCATCGGACAACCGAATCACGTAAACTGACTTCGTTTCCCACCAGATTTTATAGATAAGTCAAAAATATTATATTGGACCTGTACTTGGCTACGGAATCAAAATATGGACCTCATACCAATGAGATCAAACATCAATAGTTTCTTAAAAATAAATAAATTTTCAGACTTTTAATTTTATACAAAAATTCATAATTCGGGCTACGAACTTCCGAATCCGATTTCATGCATACGTCCAGGTCCCATATTTTAATACGGATCCACCAGAACTGTTAAAATATGATTCAAGATCCGTTTACCAAAAATGCTGACTGAAATCAACTCAAATAAGGCTTTTAGGCAAAATTCCTTATTTTTATCAAGTTTCAAGATAAAAGCCTTCCGGAAATACATCCGGACTACCCATGAAAATCGAAGAGGGATAAAATAAGTTTTTGATGTCTCGAAAAATAGGATTTGATTTTAATTCATAATATGACCTATCGGGTCATTACAAATTACTAAAATTCCTAGATTTGGTAACAGTAACAAAATTCTACTTATCCAATTATTTATTAAATATAATCTTTTAATTGTATTTTTGGGATTCGTTTGGGGCTCGTTCATGAGAGAGACACTATCAAAACACTCTGAGGCTCAGATATGGAATTTTGTTTTGTAAGGCTTACGTTCCAAGCATCTCATTGTGCATCCAAAACATATTAAACACTCAACGTTCAATGTTCGGGGCTTGCCCAATAATTCCTACATAAATCATATGTCGAATTCCCTAAGTAGCGCTATTCATGCTAAATATTCTTTAACAAAGTAATGATTAAAGTTCAACTCAATTATATAAATATGAATATAGAGAACAACTCAAAACAACGTGCCATGTAATTATATATGTACTAAATGAGAACATTATGAGGGTTAATATCACTTAAATATTTTTTTGAAAATAGATTTCCAAATTTGTATCTTCACTTGTTATTGATCTTCATATTTTAGTTTTGGAAAAATACCTTAAAACCCCATAAACTTGACACATATTATTAGTTACAGCCTTAAACTATTTGTGGTCTTAATTACCCCCCTCAACTTGACCTTTTGAGAGTTATTACACCCTGGATGCTGATTTGACAATGAGTGTGGATGCACTCGTCTGTCACGTAGATTTTTTTTGTAAATGTGATATTTGTTTTATGAAAAATAAAATATATTTGTAGCTTTTGAAGTATGTTGCTTCTTTAGATAAAATTTTTTTAATTCATAATAAAACTTGGATAGAACTATATTATTTAGGCTCAATTTTTTTTGTTTTGGCTAAATATAATAAAGTTTTAGTTAATTTTTTTTTTGAATTTGACTTGAAAATAAAGATTTATACAATTGAAAGAAATAGTCAAGTAATCTAAAAAATTATAAATATACATAGTTTAAAATGAACTATTTTGGCTATAATTGTTTTATATAGCTCTAAATTATGGTACTCCAAAAATATATTTTTCTTCAGATTTTACTTGAAAAGTAAAAATATACAGTTGAAATAAATAATCATTGCATCAAAAGAAGACATAAAAAGAGAACGCTCTTTTTATAGTTGAAGAAATTGTACAAAGTTGAAGAAATTATACACTCTTTTTATTTCTTTTTTGATATAATGATTATTTATTTTAACTGTACATTTTACTTTCTCAAGTAAAATCTGTAAAATATATATATAGTGCACCATAATTTAGATCTATATAAATATTATAGCCAAAATAATTAATTTCAAACTATATATTTTTTATAACTTTTTAGATGCCTTGACTAGTTATTTTAATTGTATAAATTTTTATTTTCAGATCAAATTCAAAAAAAAAAAGTTAACTAAAAATTTATTATTTTTAGCCAAATAAAAAAAATTAACCTAAATAATGTAATTCTATCCAAGTTTTATTATAAATTGTATTCGAAAAATATTATTTAAAGAATAACATACTTAAGAAAGTAAAAATATATTTTATTTTTCGAAAAAATGCCACATATACAGGAAAAATCCACGTGCCTAGCGAGTACACCCAGACTTTTTGCTACATCAGCCTCCAATGGGTTAATGTCTCTCAAAATACCAAGTTGAAGGGGTAATTAAGATCACGAATAGTTTAAGGCTGTAACTAATAATCCATGTCAAGTTGTAGGGGGGGGGGGAGGGATTAAGGTATTTTGCCTTTAGTTTTATATCTCTCCAAATTATCAACTTTTATTATTTTACTATTTGAAAGTAATTTTATATTTACTCATGAAGGAGTAATATTTTAAATTGTTGTACTGCAAAATTTTCTTGATTATTTACATCTAGTGAGGTAAAAATATGTATTTTAATAAAAGAATAAAAAACTATAACTTTTTAATTGTATAAAATTTAAAGCGTTATACTATTTATTGTATCTTATAATAACTTTATTTTAACACTATTGTGGAGGTTACCGAAAACCTTCACAAAAAAGTCTGCCACAACAAAAATAATTTTGGGGAGGGTGAAACAAACGCCAAAAATTGAATAAATAGTGGGATCTTTTACAACTCGCTCAATTAAACCACCACAAAAAAAATTATTTTGTGGGGATTGGCACAAATGTCACAAAATAAATATATAATGGGAGTTTCTTATGACCTCCATTAATAAACCAGTCACAATATAACAATTTTTTTGTAGTGGGTGGAGGAGAAACAAACAACACACTACTATCTTCCACTTGTACTGCTCCATATTTAGCGAGATTGTGAGTAACAAAATTTTGTTTCCTGTAGACGGTTTGAACTTTTGGATCATCCAAATGCTTGAGGAGTAACCTGCAATCGTTGATTAAATTAGTATATGGCATAATAGGGATAATTATCATACTAAGTATTGTAGTTGCATCCGTCTCAATGATCAGTGGTGTAAGTTTGTATTTGAGAGTAATTTGTAGCCCCTTTAAAAGAGCCAGCAATTCTGCTTGAATACTTGAACTAGTTGGTGTTCGTCCTGCAAACCCTGAAATCCATTCACAGTGCTGATTATGAAAAACTCCTCTAATGTCACTATTATGAGAGGTGGTTGATGAAGAACCATCTATATTTAACTTAAATAGCTGGTCAATTTGTGGATGCCATTTGATATACAAAGGAAGTGCTTCACTTTTTAGCTTTGTAGAGTTCGTGAGATAGTAGTACTCAGCATCTTGTTCATAAAGTAAAGAAGTGCTAGATTTCATGTGCTGTCTCTCAAAGTGATTTTTATTACGTAAAGTTCATAACTGCCACAAAGTAAATGGTAATAGAGTAGAATGGGGATGCCTCTAAAGTAAGGAATTCGTTTGTCATGTATAAACTAATACCAGCACGAAATGTTGTCAATATTATTTGGATAGAGAAAGGTGAGTGGCTGAATATTAAGAGTTGTCCAAAGTGCCCTTGCGTTATGACATTCCAACAAAATATGTTTTATAATTTCAGGCACCAAAAACATTGAGGACATAGAGGTGAATTAGTAACTCCTAACCTATGTACGTAGTCAATTGTAGGAAATCTACCATGGTATAATAACCAAATGAAAAAAGTGATTTTAAGAGGTATTTGAAGCTTTCAAATCCATTTATAACTGACTTGATTATAAGTAATTGAATGATTTAATTCCGTTATGAGAGCATGGTACATAGATTTCACAGAGAACTCTGCATTTTTGTAAGCGACCAATAAAGTCTGTCATACCCTATGGGTAATAGTGGTAGGTAAAGATTAATCATTTATTGTTGTAAGGAGGGTAATATTTCAAATGGTAACCTATTAAACTGCTATTTATGATTAACAAAGTAGTCAGAAACTAGATTATTTTTTCTCACCCTTAGGGAATGATCCTGATATATAATTTCGAAATGTAGAATCTTGAGTTAGCAAAGATTCATTCAAGAAATAAACGTGTTTACCACTGATTATATTCCATCTGTAACCTAATCGACAGTTAGACCAACCTTTAAGTATATTAGACCAAGTTCGTGAAGGGTGTTACTTGATTAAGTGAGAAGGCTTTAGATGATTATATAATAAAACCTGAGCCCACAACTGAGTGGGATTTTGGAATAGCCTCCAGGCAAGGCTAGTAAGAAAAGCCTCATTCTTAGTAATAAGATTTTGAATGCCCATACCCCCCTTTTCTAACGGTTGTGTAACCAAAGACCATTTAACAAGATGTAACTTTTTCTGTTGAGTTGTATTACCCCAAATTTTTTTTGTTGGAATCTATTAAGGGAAGCAATTATATAAGAAGGGAATATGATATATTGCATCAAATGATTTAGAAGGTTATTTAAGGTGTAAAGAATGAGAGTAGTCCTACCAGCCTTGCTTAAAAAGTTAGTTTTCCAACGACCAACTTAACTTCAAAATTATCAATTAAAAATTAAAAATCTCTTTTAGTCAGTTTGGTATGAAAAATTGAAAAACCTAGATATTACCAAAATAATTTCCTTCAGTCATATGGAAGATATGCATAGTAAAAGTCTTTAGTATGAGAAGCACAATTCTTAGAGAAGAAAATACTGGATTTATGTTAAAAAAAATAAATAGTCTCTCCTAGTTGATGTGTAAACAAAGAAATTGTATTAAGAATAGCTGTGCATGAAGCTGGTGTAATTTTGAAAAGAAAAATAATATCATTTGCAAACAAAAAGTGGGATAAATGGGGCCCTTTATTTCCCAGAGAAATAGGATATTAAATATTATAGTCCACTAGGGAGTTTATTTTCCTATATAGCATTTTCAAGCATAAAATAAAAATTAAGGTGATAGAGGATCCCCTTGACTTATGCCTCGTGTAAGAGTAAAATATTCAGAAGGTGTACCATTAATAAGAATATTTGTGGTAGTGGTTGTGATACAAGACATAATTAGCTTAATAAAAGGATAAGGGAATTTAAAATTGTGTAATGTGTTATAAATAAAAGACCAGTCCAAATTATCAAAAGCCTTCTCCAAATTCAATTTGAGAAGCATATTAGTATTTTTACCCTTCATTTTATTAAAGTTGCAAATTACTTCTTGCACAATAACAGCATTATCAGCCGCTCATCTATTTTTCTGAAAACTAGATTGAGTAGGATGCATAAGGTATTCAAGAATTGGCTTTAATCTATTGACGATCATCTTTGTTATAATCTTATAAATAATATTGCAAATGCTAATAGGCCTGAATTGTGCAATAGTAGAAGCATTTGTATTCTTAAGGATTAGACAAATGAAAGTAGAGTTTATAGTAAGATCAATCTGATGGTCCAAGAAAGTTTTATGGCAAAAGTATTTCACTGAGTTTCCTATAATAGACCAATATTTTTGATAAAATAACGAACGAAGCTCATCCGGTCCATATGCCTTAAGTGGTTGGAAAGAATTAAATGCAGCAAGGATTTCACGATCTTGTACCGGAGCTAACAAGCAAGACTGCTCTTCAGCAGTTAATACATTATAAGCATGTACAATAGTATTTCTACCAGATTTTGAGTTGCCAGTAGTAAACAATGTGTGGTAATATTGAGTAATATTATCACAAATTCTGTATGGATCAGTGATCCAATTACCACCTAAATCTTGAAGGGCAGTGATACAGTTGTGCCTTCTACGATTTATGGTGGTTAGTTGGAAAATTTTGGCATTTGCATCTCCATTATTCAACCAGTTAATACGAGATTTTAATTTTCAAAATTCCTCCTCAAGTTGAAGTATTTTATTGTATTCTAATGTTAACCTTGTTTCTAAATTGTGTAAAAAATTACTAGTTGAATAGTGAAACGATGCTTGAAGTCCACCTAGTCTAGCCAATATATTTATTTTTACGCTTAAAAGTATTCCCAAAATTTGTTTTGTTCCATATCTGGATATCTTCTGCAAAATTTTCAGTAGTTGGAAGCAAGTGAACTTTATCTTACCATACTTGTTCTAGTACTTTAGTAAAGGTAGGGTGTGTAGTCCATATAGTTTCTAGCCTGAAAATATTTTTCTTAGGGAGGGAAAAATGATGAAGTTCAACCTTAAGAGGATAGTAATCAGAGTGGGTACGGGGAAGGTGTGTGACCAAAGCATCAGAATAATTATTAATCCAAGCATAATTTTCTAATATTCGATCTATACATTTTAGAATATTTACCCTACTATGTCTACCATTTGTCCAAGTATAAGGAAGACCTTAAACCCTAAATCTATGAAGTTACATTAATTAAAATAGTCTAACAATTTATTTCTCAAGAATTACTAATAGGGAGGCCACCAAATTTATCTACGGCATGCCATATCTTATTAAAAGCCCCCCCAATCAACCAAGGTCCTTTATAGTTATCAAACATACGGGTGAGATTATTCCACAATGTGAGCCTAGCTGCTAGATTGTTACTTGCATAAATAGCACTAAATAAGAAATTAAAGGGTAATGGACAAACCTGGATGTGGCAGTGAATTTTATGGGTGGATGTAACTACTTGTTCGACAGTTAATAGAGCATAATTTCAAAGGATCACAATCCCCCATGAGTGCGCTATAGCAGGAACTTCAATCATACCAGTAAACTCAAAATCATCCTTTAAAATTTGGTGTGACTGACAGTGGATTTTAACAGGACCATCAATGCATGTTTGTTGTAATCCAATAACGACCTAAAGTTCCTTCTAAATATCACTGATTGACCACCCCTACAATTTCAGATTATGAAATTCATATGACTTATATTGGAATAATTTTGACCAGTACTAGACTACCCTGGATGGAGCCTCAAGGTTAGGAGGAATAACATGGCATATTTTTCCAATACTGGGTTTGTTGTTGGCCTTAAACGAAATGAGGTTGCTATTAGATTTTGTGGGAACCAATCTTTCTTTTGAATTCTTCCTTCTACAAAAAGACCTTGATGCCGTCCATGCATGCATGAATTGGTCGTGTCTCTCTGTTGTATACGATGGCTGCGTCTAACTCTGCCTGAAAATTCACTTCATGCTCTTCTTGTTCTTGTGGATTGTGATTCTATGGAGATGCGGGAGGGGGTGGGGGTGTGAGTAATCGAGGAGTGTCTGGCCTCAATAGAGGTGTGTAAGGTTGTGACTCCTAATAGGGGTGTATCCAGGGAATGTTGGGAGTTGGTGGAGGATAAAAGGGCATGTGTATGAGAGTTGGGTGAAGAGGAGTTTGTTCCCAAACCGGAGCAGGAAGAGGCGGAGGTTGGAAGGTGCAAGGTTGGGTCCTTGCATCACGGACCAATGGTAATGAGCATACATTTCTGTTCCCAATTGCGTCCCTTCCGCAACTATTTGGGCTATGTTCTTCAGATGGTTGATGGGGATCATCATGTCCTGCTTATTGACTTGCATGGTAAACGTCAAAGCATGATTGTGTAAACCCGCCTCTAGCCAAGATATTAGGTATGTTGGTGTATGTGGTGTGTATGCGTTGTGTAGACGAGCGAGTTTGGCTCCATTATGAGGTATTGTGGTGGGTGAGAGTGAGGTGTGGGATTGTGATGCAACTGCTGAGAGGTCTGCCTGGGTGTTGTTCATTTCCTTCTCATATGGTTCAGAAAATTAAAAGGAAACATCTTCTACAATGAGGGACGCAAAATTGGAATTGGACGAGGGAGTGTTATGTATATTTGGCAAATAAGAAGCAATGGAACACTGCCAATAGTTAGGGGCCGCTTGAATAAATTGATATAAGGGTTGTATTTGACTGGAAAATGGAAGTGGTGGACTCATTATAACTTAGGTGAATGGCAAGTAGATTGAAATGATGGAGAGCTTTTAATGTTTAACGGCAGAATAGCCTAAATGACACTTATACTTGTGCCACTTTGTCATCTGGTCCCCATACTTAATGAAGTTTCATCTAGGCACCTCTACTCATTCAAAAGTAATATTTTAACTCCTTCTGATCATTGACCAAGCCTATGTGGCATTTGCTTTCCTGAGTTGGATAAAATGCGTGACAACACGCTTTAAGAAGTAAGTAAAAGTTTATGATTCTAACTAAACATACCAACAAAAAAAAAGAGAAAAGAGAAAAATAAATATTCTTACACAAAATAATTCACCCCCTCCGATGCCCTTTCTTCCTTTTCAATTTTTACTCTTTTTCATGACCCTCCCCCCGGGCACACACAACAATCTTCTTTCGCCTCTCCATTTTTCTTTTCCTTCCACCCTTTTCTCCTATCATCTTTTCCCTTTTGTTTTTGAAACCATCGGCTCTTGCCATGCTTAAAGGTGGCATGAGAATTGTATCTTTTTCTTTTTTTACTTGTTATTATAGCTTTGGTAGCGGTTTTGCTTGGGATTTTAGAAAGATTTAGTTTTGGGAAGGTATTCTTAGAGCTAGTGATGTTTGTGGGATTCATATGGATTGTTGTTACTGTTGGGATGTTGGTGGGATGGGCATGAAATCCTAAGTGGGCTAATCTTGGCCCTGATTCTTTTTGATTCAACAGATGTTTTCACCTCTTCTTTTCAGTACAGAACTTGTCATCTGGGTTTAATTCCCTCTATCCTCTCAAATCGCAACTTCCCACATGCATTTTTTGAATCAAGGAAACTCAGTCCCTGCTAATGGGTGATTTTCAGAGAGAGAAAGGCATGAAGGTGTCTGTGAGAGAAAACTTTAGGATTCAACTTTTTTTTTTTTAAAATAATTTTTGTGAATAAAATAATGACGTGGAATATTTTTATCTGACGTGGATAATACTGTAAGACAATTGAGAAACAAAGTCAGAAAAGTTTAAAATATTAGTTTTGAACGAGTAGAGGTGCCAAGATAAAATTTTATTTCATTTAGGATGAGGTGGAAAATCTGTTTCTAGGTTAATGGAATGTTTGTCTGTGTATTTGTAGAATGTGGTATTTGGGATTGGGGATTGATTTGCATGTGGAAAATGTTGTCGTGGCCAGCTGCATAGTAAGGAGTAGGGTAAGGTTTTTGAGGAATAGGAGGTTGTGATATATGTTCCGATTGGACCAAACCTTTTAATACTTGAGTAGATTTTGAATGTTGACCATTAGTATTAGTAGATATTTGATGTAGCAAAATAACATTAGTAGGTGCATCAGTTAATGAGTTGAACTTATTAGCAGTTAAAACATGATCATGGCTGGGATTTAACTTAGATCCAATTTTAGAACTAGTTACACAATTATTTAACATTAATTTAGTAAAGGGAAGGGTATTAGGACTAATTAAAGCTGCAGTGACCAAATTGCTATGGGACTTGACTAGAAAAAAGGATTGTCTATGGGTAAAATGGATACATTGCTACTATATAAAGAAAGGCGAAGTTGGAACAACTAATATTCCAAAGCAGGCTGCATGGGTAATTAGGAAGATTATGCAGTGTAGAGGAAGCATAATGGAGAACACTCAGATGATAGGCAACCTATATGACAGGCTTGAAGCAGTTTGTTGCATGGGAAAGTTTCAAATTCACAAGTGCTACATTGCTATGTTGCCTAGCTTTGAAAGAGTTAGTTGGAGGAACTTGATGCTAGTGAATAATGTGATCCCTCGATACAAGTTCACGGCTTGGTTGGCTGCACATCAAAGACTCCCCACTGTGGATAGATTAGCCAGAATTGGAATCCAAATTCCATCACTGTGTATCTTTTGTAAGCAACAAGAGGAAAACTTTCACCACATGTTCTTTGAATGCTGTGTAACTAGGAAGTTGTGGTATCGTATATGCTGTTGGATGGGGTGTCAAAGACAAATTCTCACATGGGAGGAGGAGTTGACAATGATTTGCAAAGGAGCTAGAAGTGCTGCATGGAGGAAATCAATCTTTGCTGCTGCATTTGTCAATGTAATTGCTATAATCTGGAAAGCCAGGAACAACATGAGGTTTCAAAATATGGTTTTTGATGAAGACAGAGCTGCGAGAGAAGTCGCCATGTTGATTCACATACGAGGCAGGCATTGTAATAGATGGACTAAGGGACTACAACTACTGAATAGATTTCCATAGATAGAGGATGTAAATGTTTAAACCATACACAGCTAGCTTTATTTTTAGAAATGTAGAATGTTTTGTGATTAGTTGAGGATAGTGCGTAGTAGAGTCCACACTACTACTTTAGGTTTGCATTGTATATCCATTTTTGATATTAATACAATGATGATAGTTAAGCTTAAAAAAAAAAAAAAAAAAAAAAAAAAAAGCATGCTTACCTGAAGGTCCCACCCTTTACTCTACTGATGGTGGTGTTGGCAAAGGATTCTTTAAGTAAGTAGGTTGCTTGAGTGCAGATTTTGTGAGGAATTGAACAAGTTTCCATGCATCATCAGTAGAATTAGATTAGCCATCATATATAACTTGTTCCTGCTGGAAATTGGCCATTTGAGAAGCAAGCTTTGTAGTAGAGGTACACGTCCATTGATTGTGGCCCATGCAACCACAATTAATGCAAATCAAATTTAAACCTTCGTAAAGTATAACTTATTTGTGATTGTCAATGTAGAGATGAGTTTTTAAGGCCGATTCAGTAAAACTTCTACACATAAGCGAGCATATTGTCCACGAGTAGTAGTAGAAGTACAAACGTCCATTGATAAGAATTTTCCAATTTTCTGCGCCAATTTTTTTAGAATTTGATAGTCGTAAAATTCTGTAAGTAATTCAAGTAAGCATGGCTATACATCTGAGGTTGTTAGTTTTGTCTCAGAAGCCTTAAACTTGGGTTCTCATTGACGAACGGATAGAAAATGGTTTAGAAAAAACCAAGGGCCACCTTGTAAATCATGAATTTTACTTTCCTTCTTTTTGAAACTTTAGTTGGAAAAAATATGATCCTAGGTCAATTAGAGGAAGGTTTTCAGTTGGTTTCCATAAAGCATAAACCAAAAGTCTAAGTAGTTGATACTCAACTTTACATCCATAAACCTTTATAATCACAGTATGTTGCCATGGCTGATATATCCTATGTTTTTCCTCCACAGATAATGATATGAAATTTGAAGGATTAGTTGGTATATCCAATTCATCTATATACTCCAAACTCTCAGAGCTTAGTGGTTTAGATGTATGCTGTACCAAGGAAGAGTGATGTGAGCTTAATGTTTGGAGATATGATTTGGCCACTGGAGGAGAACTATTCTCTTGATCCCGGTGGTCAAAGTTTATATTAGTATCTATATTAGGAATAGTGGTGATAGTGGATGAAGGTGAAGTCGGGAGAGAGCTTAAGTTATGTGGTAGTTTTGGCGGAATTGAGGTGGAGGAGTAATACTGTTGGAAGGTGCTTATTGGGAGCATTTTTTATTCAAATCAACGTCTTTTTTGCACCCATTTCCAATCGAGAGGTTGTGAGTTCGAGTTTCCCCAAGAGCAAGGTGGGAAACTTTTGGAGGGAAGGATGCCGGGGATCTATTTGGAAACAGCCTCTCTATCCAAGGGTAGGGATAAGGTCTGCGTATACACTATCCTCCCCAGACCCCATTAAATGGAATTATACTAGATTGTTGTTGTTGTTGTCGTCTTTTTTTGCAGGAGTTATTCTACTACAATTAAATTAGGAAGCTTTAAGCTTAGAAAATGGTTTATGCCAAAAGATCTCTTTTATTGACAATAAAATGATTTCTCAAACACAAAGATATGTGAAAGACAAAAACTTGTTGAAAGTAGAAACCCGTAAACGAAAACACTGAAAAATTGAAAGACGCCATAGAAAGTCTAGTCAGCTATAACGAAGAATTTTCGCCTTGGCCTTATCCACTACTTTTAACTTCCATTCTTTGCTCCCACCAACTGTGGCGCCTCTGCGCGGTGGAACTAAATCAGAAGGACTTTTATAAGTATATTCCAGGAGTATATATTTTATTATGTATTTTATTTTTTCTTTTATGGATGACAGGTATATATAGCTGTCAATATGGGTGGAATTGGGTTCGGCGAAACAATCCACTGTGCTTTAGCAATTGACTGATTTGGCTGGGCTAACCCACTGTTTTAACGGGCCTTATAATGATTAGATTACCCCAGCCCTATGTGGGGTGATCAGGCTCGAACTGATGACTTCCACCAAGTCAATATGACACTCTACCGCAGGTCACGACAGGCCAACCCATTAATTTTTAAAATATAATATTATATTTTTCTTTAAGTTCAAATAACTTATGGAAAATTTTTACAAAACTTAATAACTTTTTATATTATTCCAATATATCACAATAAAATGTAAAAAAGTAAAGACACGACTATATTTCATTTACTCAAAGTCAAAACTCAAAACAAAGTATTCAAGAGAACATCCGCCACATCATTTTTATCAAACGCATTTGAATGAGCTTGTGACAAGGCTATCTTAACATCTTCATTTTTATCTATATGTACAATTCATACGCAATATTAATTAGTTAAATATTAATAATAATAAAATTTTAAAAACTAATAATATCAAAAGTCACATAAAAAAATTACATTTTTGACAAAGTACACCTACCAATGCTAAATGTTGATTCCGATGCTACAATGGTAATAGGAATATTAAGCACGTCACGCGCCATCACCGAAAGATCGAAGTATTTTCTAGAATGGTCTTTAGTCTTTCAAATACATCTCTTGAAACTTCTCAAGATCAAGCTTTGGTTCCTCTAAATAAAGATTCAATTCTAACTTTCCATCGCTAGAGGCAGTATGCATTTTATATTTTATAAATTTTAAATAAATATTTTATTAGATCCACGGGCCGGTCCAACCCAGTCAAACCTCACGGGCCACAGACTTACTCGGACTGGACTTAAAAGTCTTATTTTTAAATGGGCTCCAAAACTTTTAGTACAACACAACATAACGGATTGGGCCGGGCCAGCCCAAACGGGCCAAGCCCATACACAACAAACAATTATTTGTCGAGAAAAACTTAAACAAACACTTGCTAAATTCTTCTCGTTTGAACAAGGAAAAGATTCGATTATCCGACTTGGGTTCAACCACCGTAAAAATACTCTTAATATATCATTCATGAAAGATTTTGGTGATGAAAAAACTTGGTCGAGGCCATCATGGCACCAATAATATAAATATTTTCTCAATCCACATTCAATGTCATCCGAGAGGGGAATATATTTTGGGAAATAGGATTGGGAAGATGGAAATGCCGTTAGTGTCTCGCAGTCCTATTCATCACGACTAACAAATATTCACCATGCTATTTTTTAATGGAAACTAAGATATGTAAATAAACAACTCAACTTCGAGAATGAGCAATATTTTACATAGTATTCCTTACTTTTATCAAGCTCTCTTCTACGTCTTTTATTGTGAAATAAATTGATTTAATTATCTGTTTGGCTAAAAAGTTATTCGAATAATTTAAATAACTTGAAAACAATCAAAAATAATTTATGTCAATTGAAACCAAATATAATATGGTCTAGATATTGTGAAATGACTAAGATATAAGAACAATGAGACAAATAGCAGATTTTACACCAGAGAGAGAGAATCAGGTAGAGAGAGTTGTATATTTTTAGTAATGAAATACACCTGCGTCTTTACAAAGGGAGAAGGTCCCCTTTATATACTAAGGGACCTTCCACGAAATAATACAAAAGGGTACAAGGGTTGGTGGCCTCGATATACGAGTGTCAGAGCTTGATGTGACATTACAGTGAGTCACATAACTTGGTCCGTTTATTGACTGAGACCGACCTTTGTTAAGCCGACCATGCCAAGGGCGCCTTCTTTAGTGAGGCCGTATGTGGATACTATGTGGACGTGGAGAACCAGATTTTCCCAATACAGATAGTCCCTCCGTTTTTGGGGACGCGGTCGAAAGGCATTTTCAATGGACGGACATGCGTACTTGACGCCTATGAAAATTTGGTCGCTCCTGTTGATACATCCGTGAGAGCCGCGTTCGTGTGTAAAAAGGTCGTGCCGTTGACATGTTACCTCATTTTTGGGATTTCTTTTTGAGGTGACGTCACTGATCACATGCGTGATCATCGCTTCTGCTCCCGAGGTGGTTCGGGTTATGACGTGACGTATGGGTTTCCTGCGCCGATTTTTTGAATCGTGCCCTTTCGATTTCCGTGTACCTTTTCTTATAAATAGGTATAGAGTTGAACTAGGTTCATCTTTCGATCTTTTTCGGAGAGTATTTTCTCACTCTTTTCCCTATCTTTTCCTGGTGTTTGCTATTATTTTCTTCCCTGAAATTCTCGTTTTCTGGAATCGAACTTGCGACCCTTAATACCTTCTACTTACATCATTCATTATGGCTAAACGTAGGCGTGATGATACCAGAACCACGAGCGTTGCTTCTACCAGGGCTTCGTCATCCTCGGACGACGAGGAGGACGAGGAAGTTTTCGTTCCTCTATCAACGACCAACTTGCTCCCACGTGATATGAGCAAAAGAAGCAACTTTCTGAATAAGTGTAAAGTCTGCCCTTGGGAGCATAGTGAGATGATGATGTCCCACTTGGCCTCTCTTAGGGAGACGTATAATATTCCTGATCACGTTGACATGGTTCCCGCGGGGCTGGATTACGCTAATGTTCCCAAGACAGGGTACTGTGCCTTCTACAAATACGCCTTCCAAATCAGATATACCCTTCCAATTTACCTTTTGGCGGAGGAGTTGTGTCGCTGGTTCGGAGTGTGTCGGGCCCAGCTTACCCCGTACGCCTTGAAGGTGTGTAGGGTAGTATCCGTTTATGTGGCGAAGGCCGGAAAGAAGGTGACCGTTCATCACCTTTTGCAAATGTTCAATGTGGTTTTCATGAGAGGCTCGATGCTCTAGTTGAGGAGTAGAGGCAAGAAATGCTTCGTGGCGCAGATGGACGACAAGGCCAATCGTAAATTTTGGACGAGGTTCTTCTACGTCCGTGCCGAACACCTTGTGCCCAACCCTAATGGGTTTCCAGAAGTGTGGAATGACGCACGTAAGTATTATTGTGCATGATGTTTACTATTTTGACCTCACTTTGCCGGTTCTTACTGTCGAAAGTTTTCCTTTGTTTTTATGCAGTGGCTGCTCGTCCTCCTCGCAGTGTTGAAGACATTAGGTCGTGGGTGCAGGCGCTGATACCGTTTGCAGAGGAAAGCCGTTCTTGGAATGAATTTCTTAGGCTCCATGGACCGGCTGGTAACGACTTTACCTAATCTTGGTTACGGTTTGGGGGCCCATATCATTTCCTTACCCGTCTCTCATGTGTTTTGGTAGGTCGGGCGCCTCTAAGAAGGCAAGGAAGAAGAAGCAGCAGAAGAAGAAGACTGTGGCCGGTCCTTCTAAGATGGCATCCAATCCTTAGGCGGATCTGATCTTCGTCAGCACTTCCAATGGCAGTTCTTCGCCCCCTTTAAGACAGGAGGGTACATCAGAACTGGCCCCAGAGATAGCTTCTGAGGCCGTGATGCGGGTCGTACCTGACACGACACTCATTGAGGTGCCGGTGGCTATCCCTGAGATTGCCCCTGTAAGGGCGCCTTCTGCCGTACTGACCCCCTCTAAGCCCGCTCCGTACCCGACGGAGGGGGACCGTGAAGAGGAGGAAATGTTGGAGGGGAGGCAACGTCAGATCCTTACTGGCAAAGCTGTGGCCACCCAGTAAGGAAAGGCTAGGCCGTCCGACCCTATGTCAAGGCCGGCTTTTATGGCAGAGGCTATTCGCTTAAGAAGAGCTGATCTTAGGAGGGAGGCCGCGGAGGAGAAGAAAATACGTAGATGTGGCGGGCTCGGGGACAGCTACGAAGGGCGCAAACAGAGGAGGCAGGTCCTTGTACCGGGTGGAGATGATGGCCGGCCAATCTTCTCTTCGTATAGTGATCCCAAGTCACTATAATCTGTTGGAGAATTGTGAGGATGCGGACTCCAGCATGACGCTCCTGTGCGCCGGTGCCGAGCGCACAATCCTGGCGGAGCTTAGTGATAAAGCCTTGGCCCAAAGGGCGGCAGGTGCGGCCCTACAGGTATGCTTCTGCTTTGCTTGATGACCTTTCTTTATGTAGGGTTGTGATTTTCTCGTACTTACTTGGTCTCTTTTCCAGACTCTTGTCTTGGAGGTGGAGAGGGATCGACGCTGGAAAGAGAAGATGGCCAAATAAAACTAGCTGGCGCAGAAGTACAATAAGGTGCTCGAGGCGCATCGAACCCTGGCCGACATGTACAAGCAGGACCCCAACTTCAGAGTGGTTTGTGAGGTCTTAGTGGAGTCTGATGTGCAATTGAAGAAAAGAGTGGCCGAGATGGAAAAGGTTGATAAACAGCTCATGACCGCTGTTGCTCGGGCCGCGGAGATGGAGATCCTTATCTAGGCAAGGAGCTGCAGCTCAGTCGTATTGTGGCGGAGGAGCAGGCAGGATTGCACACCCGGGTGGCGGCTCTAACGGAGGAACTCAAAGCCACGAAGGCTGAGGTTGAGGAGCTTAAGCTAGCTCTTGTGCAAGCCGATACGTCTCGTGAGGCGCACGAGATGTGGGTGTATGCGGAGGCCAAGCTGGTCATGCTTGAAGAGTTCCTGGCTGCTGGTCGGGCGTCTGAAGCGGAGGTTGATAACCACCGCCAACTAGTTAGAGTCGCTCGTGAGGAGGCAGGCTACGGTCGTGAATCACCTGCCCATGAGGGGTGCAACTCAGCAGACATCAATCGCTTGGAGTCCAGTTCTTGGATTTCCAGGGCGTACCCTCCCGGAAATGAGGATGAGCCACCTGAGGGCCAGGCCGGGATAGATAAGTAGTGGTTTCTTAGGGTCTATGTAAATATACTTGTCCATACTGATTTTGTTTCAGGGGTGTTTGTTCCTCTTTGTGAAAACATATAATTTTTGTAGTAAGTAATCTTTTCCACCTTTCGGTGTGTCGTCGTACTTTTCTTTACCGTAGCTGCTTGGAATTCGTCAGCCATAGCTGTGCAAAGTTATCTTGATGGCTTTAGCTATATAAAATAGCCGGTTGTAGCCTTGTGAATACAATGGCTCTAGCCGTGTGCAGATAAAGGCCGTAGCCCTATGAACATGATGGCCATAACCATGTAAAAAATAAAAGTCGCGGCCAGATGGTCTTAGCCATATAAAATAATGGTCATAACCACGTAAAGTGAAGATCGTAGCTTAATGGCCTTAGCTATATAAAATGATGGCCGAAGCCTGTAAAATAAAGGCCGTAGCTTGATGGACTTGGCCATATAAAATGATGTCCATAGCCATGTAAATAGAGGCTGTAGCCTGATGGCCTTAGCCATATAAAATGATGGCCATAGCCATGTAAAATAGAGGTCGTAGACTGATGGCCTTAGCCATATAAAACGATGGCCATATCCATGTAAAATAGAAGCCGTAGCCCGGTGTCCTTAGCCATATAAAACGATGGCTATAGCCATGTGAAATAGAGGCCGTAGCCTGATGGCCTTAGCCATATAAAACGATGGCCAAAGACATGTAAAATAGAGGTCGTAGCCTGGTGGCCTTAGCCATATAAAACGATGGCCATAACCATGTGAAATAGAGGTCGTAGCCTGATGGCCTTAGCCATATAAAACAATGTCCATAGCCATGTAAAAAAGAGGCCGTAGCCTGATGGCCTTAGCCATATAAAACAATGTCCATAGCCATGTAAAATAGAGGCCGTAGCTGCTGGCCTTAGCCTGTTTATTCATCTGGAGATGGTCGTAGCCTCTTCATTCATTTGGAGACGGCCGTAGCCTGTTCATTTATCTGGAGATGGCCGTAGCCTGTTCGTTCATTTGGAGATGATCGTAGCCTTTTCATTCATTTGGAGATGGACGTAGCCTGTTCATTCATCTGGAGATGGCCGTAGTCTTTTCCTTCATTTGGAGATGGTTGTAGCCTTTACATTCATCTGGAGATGGCCTTAGCTTTTCTATACACTTGGAGATGGCCGTAGCTTTTCTATACACTTGGAGATGTCACTAATCCAATCCCTGTATCATGTCAGGCTTGGAGTGTATATGGAGAGGTGGACATTATGCACTCACGCTGCAAAACATCTCCAGGTGGCCCCTTTGCCACCTCGTTAAAACCCTTCCCCAGAAAACCCAATTGGGACAAAACTCGGGTAAGGGAAAAAGAGTACGACTCAGGTGTCACCTTTTTAGAAGTGTAAACGTTTGAGGTGAGCGACATTCCAGTTGTTTTGGAGTATCTTTCCTTCCATTGTCTCCAACTGGAATGCTCCTTTCCCGGTCGCCGCTGTGATTTTGTAGGGTCTATCCCAGTTTGTGCCCAATTTTCCTTCGCTTGGATCTTTTGAGGCCAGAGTCTTGGCTTTGAGGACGTAATCCCCCACTTTGAGAGGCCTTATTTTTGCCCTTTTGTTGTTGTATCTTTCGACTTGTTGTTTCTGAGCTACCATTCTGACGTGGGCCATTTCTCTTCTTTCTTTGGCTTTGTCGAGATCTTAGAGTTTGCTAATGTCGTTTTCCGATCCGCTGGTGTATGAGTACCTTATGCTGGTTTTTCCCACTTTGACAGGTATGACCGTGTGGGTTCCGTAAACCAGTGAGTATGGGGTTTCTCCAGTGGTGGATTTGGGCATTGTTCTGTGTGCCCACAAGACTTTGGGTAGTAGTTCGGGCCATAGTCCCTTGGCATCTTCGAGCTTCTTTTTGAGTATGTTCAGGATTATTTTGTTGTAGGACTCCGCTTGACCGTTAGCAGCGGCGTGGTATGGCGTGGATAGTATTCTTTTGATGCGCCATTTTTCGAAAATTCAGTCGTTTTCTGGCTGATGAACTGGCGCCTATTATCGCAGCTAATTTCTTTAGGGATGCCAAAACGACATATAATGTTCTTCCAAATAAAGGTGATAAATTCTTGCTCGCGTATTTGTGTACGCACCTGCTTCCACCCACTTAGAGAAATAGTCAGTTAAAACAAGCAGAAATCGTACCTTTCCTCGCCCTGGGGGCAGCGGGCCGACTATATCCATTCCCCACTTGATGAATGGCCAGGGGGATGTGACGGGATGGAGGGGTTCTCTTGGTAGGTGTATCATTGGGGAAAACTTTTGGCACTGCTCGCATCGGCGGACGTACTCTGTTGCCTCTTTCTTCATGGTGGGCCAATAGTAGCCGGTGCGTATGATGCATCTAACGAGGGTGCGGTTTCCAGTGTGGGTGCTGCAATGGCCCTCGTGTACTTCTTTGAGTACAGGTCTTGCTTGTTGCGGTCCTAAGCACTTGGCAATGGGACCGCCGAACGTCCTTTTATAAAGGTCGCCGTTGATCATGCAGTATCGGCCTGCCTGTACGTGGAGCTTTTTTATTTCTTTTTTATCAAGGGGGAGTGTCCCGTCCTGCAAGTAAGATACGAATTGGTCGCGCCAGTCCCAAATCAGGTTTAAGGAAAGTACCTCGGTGTGATCGATAGCTGAGTAGAGGAGCGTGACCACACTCCCTTTGTTGATGCCTTTGGTGGCGACAACCAACTTTGCCAGGCTGTCCGCTTCGATATTCCGAGCTCTGGGAATTTGTTAGAAACGACATTCGTCAAATGTAGTCATCAGCCTATGGATTTCTGAGTCATATTTTTGCAGCCTCTGTGATAAGTCCCAGTGATCTGGTTTACCACAAGCTGGGAGTCGCAATGGAGGATAATTCGGCGAGCTCCATATTTGGTGGCCAGCTTCATACATGCAATTACGGCCTCGTACTCAGCCTCGTTGTTAGTCATTTCCGGGCATCGTATGGATTGGCGAATCGTTTCGCCCATGGGGACTTCGAGAACGAGTCCCAGTTCTGATCCCGATGCATTAGAGGCGCCGTCCGTATAAAGGACCCATAGGTTATTTTCGGAGGATGCGCATTGTGCCTCAAGTTCCATCTTTGGCAGGACTTCCGCGTTGAAGTCGGTGATGAAGTCAGCTAAGATTTGTGACTTGATGACTGTTCTTGGGAGGTATGTAATATCATGCTCGGTGAGCTCTACGGCCCATCTGGCGAGTCACCCAGAGAGTTCGGGTTTGTGCAGGACGTTCCTTAGAGGGAAGGTCGTCACTACCCATATGGGATGGCACTGGAAATACGATCGTAGCTTTCGTGAATCTACTACAAGTGCCAAAGCTAATCTCTCGAGGTAGGGATACCAGGTTTCGGCGTCCACTAAAGTTTTGCTGATATAATAAATAGGGGACTGCTTACCTTTGTTTTTGCGCACTAGGACGGCGCTGACTGCGACCTCTGACACTGCCAAATATACCAGCAATGGTTCTCCGGGGTTGGCCTTAACCAGTAGGGGCAGTGATGATAAGTATGCTTTTAAGCTCCTCAGGGCTTCTAGGCATTCTCCATTCCATTGTAGTCCCTGGTCTTTTTTCAGTACACCAAAGAACTTGTGGCATCTGTCGGAGGAGCGTGAGATGAACCGGGACAGGGCGGCTATTCGGCCCGTTAATTTATGCACCTTCTTCTTGCTGCTTAGTGTTTCTGGGATGGCCTCTATTGCTTTAATCTGGTAAGGGTTGACTTCGATGCCTCTTGTGTTACTAGAAATCCCAGGAACTTTCACGACGCTACTCCAAAGGCGCACTTCTCGGGGTTTAGTTTCATGCCTTACCTTCTTAGTATTTCGAAGGCCTATTTCAGTTGGGTGAGGTGATCCTATTTTTTTTTATGATTTAACCAACATGTCGTCGATGTAGACCTCCATTGTTTTTCTGAGTTGTTCTTTGAACATTGCTGTCACTAGCCTCTGGTAAGTGGCACCTGCGTTCTTGAGCCCGAAGAGCATTACTTTATGGCAATACGTCCCGTGATGGGTGATATAAGTTGTCTTCTCCTGATCTTCTTCGGCCATCATGATCTGATTGTAGCCGGAATACGCATCAAGGAAGCTTAGCAGCTCATGGCATGCTGTTGCGTCTATCAGCTGGCCAATGTGGGGCAGCGGGAAAGAGTCTTTCGGACATGTCTTATTTAGATTACCGAAATCTACGCACATCCGCCACTTCCCGTTATTCTTTTTGACCATTACGACGTTGGAGACCTATTCCGAGTACTTGGATTCCCTGATGGATCCATTGGTTAGCAATTTATCCACTTCTTCGCACAATGCTTCGTTGATGAGGACGTTGAATTTTCTTCTCATTTGCCGCACGGGCAGGTGCAATGGGTCAACGTTGAGTTTGTGAGAGGCGATTTCTCGTGGAATTCCTGGCATATCTGCATGAGAAAAAGCGAACAGATCCGCATGGTTAGATAATAATTCACGGTACTGACCTGGATTTGATAGGTCGTGGCCTATGTATGCTTTCTTTGCGGGGTCGCTGCTGTTTATCTGAATGGGGTCGAGGTCTTCGATCGTAGCCTTGCTAGCCTCTACCTCCTCATGATCTTTGATCACGTTCTCTTTCGGATGGACCTTGGTCCCCGACAAGATTGCTATGCTTCTATGCTTGCTCCTTGGAGCTGTTTGGTATGTGTGTAATCCTGGGCTATCTTATAGCATTCCTGTGCAGTGCGGGGCTCTCCCCAGTGTACTCCCCATGGGGTTGTGAATGTGATTACTTGGTAGAAGCTGGAGGGGACGACTCTCATGGCGTGTATCCATGGGCGTCGGATAATGGCATTGTATGCTGTTTCTTGGTTCATCACGTGGAAGGTGGTTTCCATTGTGACTCCACCTGCAAGGATGGGCAGCGTCACCTTGTCTGAGGTTCTTTCCACTATATTATTAAAACCTGTTAGCGTTATGCAGCGCGAGAATATTTTATCCTCGAGTCTCATGAGTGCAAGGACTCTTGGATGAATGATACGTGCGCCGTTTCCATCGTCGACCATGATCATTTTAACATCAATATCTAGTATGCGTAAAGTAATAACTAAAGCATCATAATGAGGAAAACACAAACCGTCGGCATCAGACTTATCGAAGGTGATACTATCTTCGAAATCATCATACCGTTCATGGGCGATGGTTCGCTTCAGCTTGTGGGTGGTGGTGAACTTGACGTGGTTGATCGCCGAATCATTGCCGTCTCCAATGATCATGCTTATGGTGCGCGTAGGTGAGGGCGACCTTGGTGGGCCATGGTGTGGTTCTCGTCCTCGTGCAAAATTGAGCTTTCCCTTGTCGATGAGCAGCTCCTTCAAGAACCCTTGGTTCAGTATTCAGACTACCTCCTGTCGAAGACCTATGCAATCCTCCATTCTTTTTCCTCGTTCTTGGTGGAACTCGCACATGGCGTTTGACTTTCTAGTGGCGGGATTAGACTTCATCTTTGCTGTCCATTATGCTTTGTTGCGCAGCTTCTCTAGTGCGTACGCTACCTCTGAAGGGGACACACAAAAGTTATGTGCACATAGTGGGGGGAGGGGACGTACCTCTGTCACTCCTTAGTGGAGTAATATGTCGTCGCAAGGAGTCTGCATGCCTTGGTGGAGGCGGGTTCGAGGACCTGATATACGGTTGATGTCTTTCCCTGTTGAGGCGTGGGATTTGTTCCCGACTTCCTTCGTTGCGTCGGTCCCTTCGGATTTTCGGGTGTACCGTTGTCAACCTTCAGATCGGGCCGTTGAGGTCGTCATCATTCCCACGTACTTCGGCGCAATAGGCATTGTGTATATCTTCCCAAGTGGTGGAAGATATTTAGAAGACGGCTGAGTAGCTTCTTGGTCGCCTTCGAGCCATCTCTGCTGAGTCTGTTATGAAAGGCCGCAACTGCCATGCCTTCGGACACGTTAGGTAGGCTCATTCTGACTCTGTTGAATCTGGCCAGGAACTCCTTGAGTCGTTCTCCTGGGGTTTGACGCACGACAAAAATTTTGTTAACCCGTGCATCCGCCTTTGTTGCTCTAGCATGGGCTGTAGCGAATTTAGCAGCCATCTCCTCAAAGGTTGAGATGCTCTTGGCCGGCAGTTGTGAGTACCACGTTAGGGTCCCTCTTGTCAGCGTCTCGCCGAACTTCTTCAGAAGCACGAATGGTACCTGTTTTTTTGATAAGTCGTTGCCTTTGACGTCTGTAACATAGTGTATAAGATGGTCCTCGGGGTCGGTGGTGCCGTCAATTACTTTCAAGTAGGGGGCATCTTGAAGGTTTTTGGGATGGGGTACGTCGCAACTCCTTCCGTGTAAGGTTGTTTGACGAACCTCCCCATGTCTCGCTTCGGCAACAACTTAGGTGCGCCTCGGATCTTGTCCACCCTTTGTTGGTGTTCTTTCATCTGGTCGCGGAGTGATCTGTTCTCGTTCTCCATCTCTTCCATCCTTTTGAGGATAACTGCGAGCATTCCGTCGTTAGCTTGCACATCGACGGGAACGTTGTTTGTTCTCGTGACCTCGAGCTCATCCTCGGTTGCGACATGCTCTGCTGCTGGGGTGTATGTATCATTTTGAGGCGGTTTTTTGGTTAGACCGCTCAGAGTGCTTGTCAGCCACTCTTCTAGTAATCTCTTTATTTCTAGGGGTGCTTCCTTAGTGGTAGATGTTGAAGTTTCTCTTTCTCGTGGCACCACCAGGTCTTCTGATGAGGAGGGTAGGGCTTCTACGCGTATCAGAGTATTGTGTGTAGGACATCTGCTTCGGCAGCCGTGTTGAGAGTGCCCGTGAGGTCTGTTCTAACCTCCAGGATAGCCTTCATTCTAGCATTGTTTTCATCCATTCTAGGTTATGGAGGGTGCTCTTCGAAGGATCTCTAGAAACAAACTACAGCTTTGATTCTCGAAGTCCCCACAGACAGCGCCAAATTGTTTGGCTAAAAAGTTATTCGAACACTTTAAATAGCTTGAAAACAATCAAAAATAATTTGAGTCAATCAGAATCAAATGTAATATGGTCTAGAGATTGTGAAATGACTAAGATATAGGAACAATGAGACAAATAGCAGATTTTACACCAAAGAGAGAGAGAGAGAATCAGATAGAGAGAGCTGTATATTTTTTAGTAATGAAATACACATGAGTCTTTACAAAGAGCGAATGTTCCTTTTATATACTAAGAGACCTTCCTCGAAATAATACAAAAAAGTACAAGGGTTGGTTGCCTCGATATACGAGTGTCAGAGCTTGATATGACATTACGGTGAGTCGTACTTGGTCCTTTTATTGACTGAGATTGACTTTTCTTAAGCCGACCATGCCAAGACCGCCTTCTTTAGTGAGGTTGTATGTGAATACTATATAAATGTGGAGAATCAAATTTGCCCAATACAATCTCTTAGCTTTTTACTTACTTTAGTGTTGATGTATTAACCATTTCAGCTGTTGGAATATATTCTAAACGATTATATAGAATGAGGTGGACATAAGTGATAACACCAAACTATAATAATTATGGCATAATAAGAAGAGAAAATAGCACGACTAGTGATAATAAGGAAAAAGACAAAAACACGTAGCCAGCCAATAGATACTTGCCAATGGTTTCTTGCCCCAATGACATTAATTTTTCAGGCCATGGCAGTTGGATATGCTTTGGATATATTCCTTGCCATTTCGTATTGAGATATATTCCTTTTCTTGGTAAGATAAGTTCCAACGTTTCAATCAAATCTCCAACAATAACTAAAGCAGAAAACCTTGAAAAATAATTTATCACCCATTTGCTTCACATGCCAAAATATATATAAAAGAAGACTTAGCTTTTACTTGATTACAATGAACAAGGACTTATAAAAAACTTTAGAAAATTGTTGTTAGGCTATGTCCAACCTTGTTTCTATTTTTTATCTCCAAAATAGAGAAATTCTTATTTTAGGAACAAGCTATTCCAACCATTCTCTTTTTTTCCTCCATTTTTTTATATTATTCTCTCTTTAATATTTTATTATTATTTTTTATTTTAATTTTATTTTTTAATTTCCGTTAAATAAATTCCATCTTTTACTTTTATTAATTTAAAATTTCTATAATTAAAATAATTTCATATAATTTTAAATAATTTATTTTATAAGTAATTATTATAGATTAATTAATAATTCAAACAAAAGTGAAATCATTGCGATACAAGATTAATTAAATACATATTACATAACGATAATTTTACGTAAAAATAGTAAATGCACGAAAATTAGTTTATCAAATTTATACACCAAAGTTAAGATATAATATTAATATTATAAAGATATTACAACAACAACAACAATCCAGTATTACTCCACTTAGTGGGGTCTGGGGAGGATATTGTATACTCAGACCTTACCCTTATCCTTGGGTAGAGAGATTATAAAGATATTATATAAAAATAATTAGTATATATAAAAAGTTAAAATAAAAGATTAAATAATTAGAATAATAATAAAATATGTGTGAATAGTAATTGAGGAGATAAATAATGTACCTCATATTTGAAGGAACACTATTCATTCTACTATTAGAAATATAAGGAAGGGTTGGAGCAAAATGTCCTTATTTTTTTTCCATTACTAAAATGAGGACAATGTTGGAGATGCCTTACAAGTGGGACAATATCTTTTTGTTTTTGCATAGTGCGAAATTACAACAAACCATGTAAATCTAGTCAGCAAAGACGGAGACATATTCCCCCTTGCCCTATCCACTAATTTTTTTACCTCAATTATTTGCCCCCACTTAGCTGTGGCGCCTCTCCGCAGCTTCTTACAACCAAACTGCACATGTTTTTATAGGATTTCCTCTAAGGTAACCTAAGCTCACCACTCAGAACTTTCTTCTCTCTTTTGCTTACTGTTTCTTCAACTCAAAATATGCCTTCACTTCTTCAAATATTCTTTCCTTTGTTTCCCTTCTTTTTCTTTGTTTCTTTCTCAGTTTCTCATGGACCCTTTTTGCCTAAGGCCATTATTCTTCCTGTAAACAAAGATCTGTCCACTTTTCAGTATGTTACTCAAGTTTACATGGGTGCTCATCTTGTTCCTACCAATTTAGTTGTAGATCTTGGAGGTTCCTTTCTCTGGACTAATTGTGGCTTAACTTCTGTATCTTCAAGTCAGAAACTTGTCCCCTGTAATTCAATCAAGTGCTCAATGGCTAAACCTAATGGTTGCACTCACAAGATTTGTGGTGTACAATCAGAAAATCCTTTCACAAAAGTGGCTGCAACAGCGGAATTAGCAGAGGACATGTTTGCTGTGGAATTCATAGATGAGTTAAAAACAGGTTCAATTGCTTCAATACATGAATTCTTGTTTTCTTGTGCATCAACTACTTTGTTACAAGGCCTTGCTAGAGGTGCCAAAGGAATGTTAGGACTTGGAAATTCAAGAATTGCATTGCCATCTCAGTTATATGATACATTTGGTTTCCAAAGGAACTTTGCTCTCTGTTTGTCTTCTTCAAATGGCGCTATAATTTCTGGTGAAAGTCCTTACTTGTCACTTTTAGGTCATGATGTTTCAAGATCTATGCTTTATACACCTTTCATTTCATCTAAAAGTGGTGTTTCAGAAGAGTATTACATCAATGTCAAATCCATCAAAATTAATGGCAAGAAACTGGCCTTAAACACATCTTTGTTTATAATGGATGAAGAAGATGTTGGAGGGACAAAGATTAGTACAATTTCCCCTTTTGCTACCATGAAAAGCTCAAATTATAAGACATTTATTGAAGCTTATGACAAAATTGCTATTTCCATGAATTTGACTAAAGTGGAATCCATAGCACCATTTGGGCTTTGCTTTAGCACAGAGGGGATAGATGTCACAAAAGGGGGGCCAAATGTGCCAATTATAGATCTTGTGTTGCAAAGTGAAATGGTTAAGTGGAGGATTTATGGGAGAAATTCAATGGTGAAAGTAAATGATGAAGTGATGTGTTTGGGATATTTGGATGGAGGAGTGAATCAAAAGGCTTCAATTGTTATAGGGGGTTACCAGTTGGAGGATAATCTTTTGGAGTTTAACTTGGGAACTTCTATGCTTGGATTTACTCCACTTTCAATGGCAGAAACAAGCTGTTCTGACTTTATGTTCCATTCTGTATCGAAAGTTTCAGCTTTTGATTCTTGACACCAAATCCTTAACCCAAGATTTTAAACTGTGGATCAGTTCCCCTTTGTATAGTTGTCTAAGAACATGTATTGGCTCCTATACATAATCATGACTTGGCCAATCTTAGGATATATAACTAGTTTATTGGTGAGGAAGAGATTCTTGGGTTTTGGTTATGACTTTTGAGAAAATTTTGATATGTAACATCTATTTTTCAAGCTCCTGATTAAAGAATGTATTAGTTATGATCTTCACTATGTTACTTTGCTATTTAGTTTGATGTATGAATTGTTCCGTCGTAATGTGATATTTTGGAAAAGAACAACGGATAAGGACAATCAACAACGACACTATAGTCGGATTAGGCTTTTGCTTCTTGTTGGACACCAAAAATTTGGGCTTCTACCTGATGCTAGCGATGGCGTAGTCCAATTTTTTATTGGATGGTAGCCCACTAATTCATGGGTTAAAAGAGAGAAAGTGTTGTTTTGGTTGAATCTCATTGGCTTCATGGTTTGGTTGGAGCTTTGGGTTTTTTTCGTTTGTGCGTGTGTGTGTGTGAGGGGGGGGGGGGGTTAAGACATTAATTTAATTTGTATCTATAAGTAGTGAAAGGAACTAATTACAATTAGTTTGATAGAAAATTACAAGAAACTTTAGATTTTGACTAGTTAGATGAATTTGAATTCTTTTGTAGCTCGTGAAAGTTGTTCACGGTTAGGATTTGGTGTAGGGACGGAGCTGCAGCAGAGTGTGCGAGTTTGGGCGAACTTAGTGACTTTTTCCACTCGAACCCAGAGCTAGCCGGTTCTTCCCGAAATGCGTTGAGGCGCAGTAGTTAACTGGACATCTAGGGGTAAAGCACCGTTTCGGTGCGGGCCGCGAGAGCGGTACCAAATCGAGGCTGACTCTGAATACTAGATATGACCTCAAAATAAGAGGGGTCAGGGTCAGCTAGTGAGACGATGGGGGATAAGCTTCATCGTCAAGAGGGAAACAACCCGGATCACCAGCTAAGACCCCTAAATGATCGCCTTGATCAGCAGGTAGGGGAAACTTTCTATTTATCTATATAAATAATCACGCTAAACTCATCAATAAAAATGGTTGTGGTTCAGTGGCATAGGGTTTTGGTTCTACGGAAAATGCGTTGGTTCTAATCCGCCTGAAAGCAGCACCTCTTTCTGTTACTTTTTCTTTTAGAAAAAGAAAACTAACTAATTAAGAAATAAAACAAACGAACTTCCAAAAGTCAAAAAGAAACATTGGCATTCCAGATTTGCATTTTTCTGGTACTTTAAATTAAACAAAAAAAATCTAACTAACCAAGAAGTAAAAACTAGTTATAGCTAATAGGTCATGGTCTTATCTTAAAATTTAGAACACATACACTTTAAATTCTTGCTCGTCTTGGTGAGACCAAGAGATTTCAAGTTCGATACTCATCACGCTGTACTTGAAGCTAGCATTCTCCCTATTAGTATGTTAGACGATGCTGTGTAAATATTTGGTGAAGAAAAGTTGGTTTAAAATAGTATCACTAATGAATTTAACTTGAAACTAAAGGCATGCTACTCACTATGTATGATAATTTGATAGTATAAAATTTCTTGACATTGTCCGTGTGTATAAGTTAGAAATTATTACTAACAAATAGTCTCAAACATTTCTACAGCAAAAAGAATGTTATACAAACTACGGTAAAGACAGGGGTAATTTCACTCATGATCATTGAACTATCATTTAATTTCAATAAAGTCATTAAATTATTCTTTTTACTTAAAAGTCACTAAACTTTATCATTGTAACTTAAAAATCATTATGTCTTCAACCCCTCCCACAAAATGACATGACATTAATTTTAATAATAAAAATTCAAAAAAATTGCCACATAATCTTACATGGGTCATACCCATTTTAGATTCATGTTTCTCTACTTGACCCAAACTCCAAATGAGTTTCAATGGGTAAAAAAGATACTATTAAATTTCATATTTTTTAAAAATAATTATCCTATACTACAAAGTTTTTGCATTTTCTGTTACATAATACACATTCATAATTATTCTATATTAAAATAATTTATGCTAGAAAATCATGCCTGATTTCGTGGTTGATGTGCAAAAAAAGAAGTCTAGGGAGTTTAAGAAAAATTAGGTCTTGTAATTTTTTTTTTTTTTTTTATCATACAGGTACAATCTTAGGCGACACATTATGGTGTGTCCTTTTGACTAAACAGTTTGTAATGCGTCCTTTTTGTCTAAACAGTTGTTATAGACTGTCTGTAATTGCATGTCTATTGATAAATTTTATTATGCACTTTAATTTTATCTGTTGCTTACTAAGCATTTTTTCTGTATGCTAGTGTTGCTTAATAAGCAACATTTTAAAATTAATAGAATGGTATAAATATGTTATGTGAGTTGGATACAGTAGTATTTTAGCTTCAGTAGAGTTATAAAATGACTCTGATAAAACATACAAACAAAATAAAAATTTTCTAGCATAAATTATTTTAGAATAAAATAATTATGAATGTGCATTATGTAACAGAAAAGGCAAAAATTTTGTAGTATAGGATAATTATTTTAAACTAATATGGAATTTAATAGTATCTTTTTTACCCATTGAAACTCATTTGGAGTTTGGGTCAAGTAGGGAAACATGGATCTAAAATGGGTATGACCAACAACAACAACAACCTAGTATAATCCCACAAGTGGGGTTTGGGGAGAGTAGTATGTACGCAGATCTTACCCCTACCCCGGGGGGCAGAGAGGCTGTTTCCAGGAGACCATCAGCTCAAGACATCAACAAGAGACAAGAGACGATAAGTTATTACTAACAATACACTCATACTAAAAATAACATAAATACACAACAAAATATAAAATAACAAAATATCAGCAATATAGGAAACATAAGAAATACTAAATAGATGAAAGGTATACTAATATCTGTTGAAGTTTGGAAAATATCGCACATCGGTAGGAGACTTCATTTGGGGGAGGATGTTTCCCTTTAAAAGAATGCCTAATGTTTAGGATTTAAATACATCTCTCATTTGCCTTCTCATCTGTTTAAGACATCTTCTCTCTTTAGTATTATTTCACATATATTTTTGGAGTGGAATAAAATATTAGTTGTGTCAGAGGAGTAGGCAAAGTTGGCCGAACCTCGTTAAATTCTGGTGTTCCTTTTATTGTTGCTTTATCGTCTTATTTACTATTTAGTGGCTTCTATAATTTTTGGTATAGTAGTTGTGACTCATTCACACTATATACATTCAACTTCCGCAACAATTGGTATCAGAGCCAAGGTACTATTAAGTATGCTATGTGGATTGCAGCCTAGTCTGATCTTCGACATCAGAAAAGATTTATCTTGGTAACTAATCCAAGGTTCTGTCTGAGTATGCTCTGTGGTTGCAGCCTGATCTGATCTTCTACATCAGAAAGGAAATAATCTTGATTTGTGTCGTCAGCTATTAAATAATATTTGTGTCAAAATGGGAGACAATAAACAAGAAGAATCTACATAAAATGTCAGCAATACATCATCATTGGCATGTTCGCATATGACAAGAATTCTGTCAAATGCAAAATTTGCGGTTAAACTTTTTGACGGGTCCAGACATTTTGGAATGTGGCAAGACGAGGTTCTAGATGTCCTTTTTCAACAAAGGCTAGATCTGGCCATTGAAGAAAAGAAACAAGATGTTATTGAGAAGAAGATTGGAAGATTCTCAACCGTGTTTCTTGCGGTACCATTTGATCCTACTTTGCTAGAGAGCGGAAATATCCATACACAAAGGAAAATTCTGCAAGTAGATTATGGAAAGCACTAGAGGATAAATTTTTGAAGAAAAACAATCAAAATAAGTTGTACATGAAGAAGAGACTGTTTCATTTCACATATGTTCCTGGTACCACGATGAATGAACATATCACCG
Organism: Nicotiana benthamiana; assembly: GCA_034376525.1. Taxonomy (NCBI): domain Eukaryota; kingdom Viridiplantae; phylum Streptophyta; class Magnoliopsida; order Solanales; family Solanaceae; genus Nicotiana; species Nicotiana benthamiana. The sequence goes on from CM067328.1 coordinate 82,477,379, forward strand.
GTTTCAGTAAGTTGGTCACAAATTTGCAAAATATGGATACAACTTATGATGATGGTGACTTGTCCTTGATGTTGTTGGCGTCACTTCCTGATGAGTATGAGAACCTTGAAACTACTCTACTCCACGGAAATGACAAAGTTCCTCTCCAAGAAGTTTGTCCTGCTTTGTACAGTTGTGAACAAAGGAAGCGAGAAAAACACAAGGGCGGAGAAGGAGAAGCACTATTTGTGAGGGGTCGTCCTCAAAATCAAACAAGGACAAAGAAAGGAAGATCTAAGTCAAGATCTAAATCCAGCAAAGATGAATGTGCCTTTTGTCGAGAAAAGGGGCACTAGAAGAAAGACTGTCCGAGGTTGAAGAATAAGGCCAAATATAACAATGGAAAGGCTATTATGGATTCAAATGTAGCTGATTGTGATGACTCAGAGTTCTCATTAGTAAAAACAAAGCCATCAACATCATTAGACATATGGTTAATGGACTCAGCTTGTAGCTATCATATGTGTCCCAACAGGGACTGGTTCGTAGAATTTCAAGAAGGAAAGTATGGAGTCATTCACACAGCAGACAAAAGTCCTCTTACCTTATATGGAATTGGTTCAATACGATTAAGGAACCATGATGGAATGATTCGAACATTAACAGATGGTCAATATGTACCGGATTTAAAGAAAAATCTCATCTCTTTGGGAGCCCTAGAATCAATAGGGTTCAAAATCGTTGCAGAAAATGGAGTGATGAGAGTATCCTCTGGTACACTAGTGGTAATGAAGGATAATCAGAAGAACAATAACATGTACCGCTATCATGGTAGTACAATTATTGGGACAGCGACAGTGACTTCCAGTGACGACAAAGAGGCAGGAGCAACCAGGCTATGGCACATGCACTTGGGGACATGCTCGAGAAAAATCCTTGAAAACTCTATTAGATCAAGGATTGTTAAAGGGAGTAAAGGCTTGCAACTTGGAGTTTTGCGAGCATTGTGTCAAAGGGAAACAGACAAGGGTTAAATTTGGTACAACAATCCATAATACTAAAGTCATTTTGAATTATGTACACTCTGATGTTTGGGGTCCTTCCAAAACACCTTCATTGGCTGGGAAGTACTATTTTGTAAGCTTTGTTGGTGATTTTTCCCGAAGAGTATGGGTGTATACAATGAAGATCAAAGATGAAGTGCTAGGAATTTTTCTCAAATGGAAGATGATGGTGGAGAATCAAACAGGCAGGAGGATCAAGTGTATTCGCACAGACAATGAAGGTGAATACAACAATGATCATTTCAACAAGGTCTGTGAAAATGATGGCATCGTCCGACACTTCACTGTCAGACATACACCAAAATAGAATGGAGTGGCAGAACGCATGAACAGAACCTTGGTGGAGAAGGTACGGTGTATGTTGTCAAAAGCTGGCTTGGGCAAAGAATTTCGGGCTGAGGCAATTACATATGCATGCCACCTCATTAATCGTCTACCATCTGCTGCTATTGATAGCAAGACATCGTTTGAAAAATGGTATGGAAAGCCTGCTGTAATTATGACTCTTTGCACGTGTTTGGCTCAACTGCATAATATCACGTGACAGAGTCAAAATTTGATCCAAGGGCAAAGAAAGCTATTTTTATGGGAATTACTTCTGGAGTCAAAGGATATCGTTTATGGTGTCCTATGACAAAGAAAGTAATATTCAGCAGGGATGTTACCTTTGATGAATCTACTATTGTAAATAAGGTAACAAGTAAAGATACCAAACAAGATGATGGTGCTTCTAACAGGTTGAGTTTGAGGGAAAATTTATTTTTCCTACACAAGAAGTAGAGGGGGAAACAAATGAAGATTACCCTCTGGATGGAGAGCCAGTAGAGGAGATTTCAACTCAGGAACCTCCATAACAACATGAATCAATAGCAACCAGCATGCCAAAAAGGACAATAATGAAACCTGTTCGTCTCATACAGATAGTTGCTTGTGCAACTGCAATTGTAGCTGATGATGTTCCTACCACTTATAAAGATGCAGTCTAAAGTTCAGAAGAAGATAAGTGGAGAATTTCCATGAATGATAAAATACAGTCCCTTCGTCAGAATCATACATGGAGATTGGCCAATCTTCCGAAGGGAAAGAAAACAATTGGGTGCAAATGGGTATTTGCAAAGAAGGAAGGATTTCCTAACTAAGTAGATGTTCGATACAAAGCAAGATTGGTGGCCAAAAGATATGCTCAAAAGGAGGGGATTGATTACAATGAAGTGTTTTCTCCAGTTGTAAAACATTCCTCCATTCCAATTATGTTGGCTTTGGTAGCACAGTTGGATTTGGAACTATTTCAGATAGATGTAAAAATTGCATTTTTACATGGAAACTTGGAGGAAGAAATCTACATGACTTAGCGAGAAAGATTCAAAGTTACTGGAAAAGAAAATATGGTGTGCAAACTTGAAAAATCATTGTACGGTTTGAAATAATCTTCTAAACAATGGTACAAGCGATTTGACAATTTTATATTGCAGCATGGATACAAGAGAAGAAAATACGATCATTGTGTGTATTTGCACAGGCTTAAAGATGGTTCCTTTATATTCTTCTTCTATATGTTGATAGCTTCGAAAAATTCAAAATAAATTGATAAGTTGAAGATTCAACTGAAGAAAGAGTTCGAGATGAAGGATCTGAGTGAGACAAAAAAATTTCTTGGCACGGAGATATTAAGAGATAAACGTTCAAAGAAACTCTGTTTATCTCAAAAAGAATATTTGAAGAGAGTACTACTACGTTTTTGAATAGATGACAAGACTAAGCTAGTTAGTACTCCACTTGCTCCCCATTTTAAGCTGAGTACTACTATGTCGCCAAAGGATGAAGCTGAACGAGAGTATATGTCAATGGTACCATATGCAAATGTTGTTGGTAGCTTGATGTATGCAATGGTCTGTATGAGACATGATATTTCACAAGCTGTTGGAGTTATTAACAGTTATATGCATAGTCCAGGAAAGGAGCATTGGCAAGTTGTGAAGTGGATTCTATGGTATATTCATAATACTGTAGATGTTGGGTTAGTATTTGAGCAGGAAAGCAATCAGTCTGTAGTTGGATATTGTGAATCAGATTTTGCGGGTGATCTGGACAAACGAAGATCAACTACTTGTTATGTATTTACTTTTGCAAAGGCACCAGTTAGTTAGAAGTCTACTCTGCAGTCAACGGTTGCTTTGTCTACAACAGAGAAGGCTGTGAAGGAGGCAATTTGGCTTCAAGGATTTCTAAAGGAGCTTGGTGTTGAACAAAAAGGTATCATAATTTTTTGTGATAGTCAAAGTGCTATTCAATTAGCAAATAACCAAGTTTATCATGCAAAGACGAAGCACATTGATGTTCGGTATCATTTCGTACGAGAAATCATAGAAGAAGGTGGAGTCATGTTGAAGAAAATTCATGCTACGGAGAATCCTGCTGATATGATAACAAAAGTGGTGACTGCGATCAAGTTTCAACATTGTTTTGATTTCATCAACATATTTGAACACTGAAGATTAAAGATAAAGACACAACCAAAATTTATTATAAAGAGAAAATTGAAGATGTGGAATTTTGCCAAGGTGGAGATTTGTTGAAGTTTGGCAAAACACACCTCTCATTTGCCTTCTCATCTGTGTAAGGCATTTGTATCTTCTCTCTTTAGTATTATTTCACTTGTATTTTTGGAGTGGAATAAAATATTGGTTGTGTCCGAGGAGTAGGCAAAGTTGGTCGAACCTCATTAAATTATGGTGTTCCTTTTACTGTTGCTTTATTGTCTTATTTATTATTTAGTGGCTGCCATAATTTTTGGTATAGTAGTTGTGACTCATTCAGACTATATACATTCGGCTTCCGCAACAATATCCAACAGATAACTCCCTGAATCGGTAGTTGATCAGTAACATCCTAAGATTACCTCATACTAGCTAGTTTCACTCTAGTGCGCTGTAGAAATATCCACAACTTCCCCTAACCTACAACTTTAATGCTCGACCTCCACAATCCCCTATCAAGGGCCATGTCCTCAGTAATACTAAGATGCGCTCGGTCCTGCCTTATCACTTCTCCCCAATACTTCTTAGGTCTCCCTCTACCTCTCCTCATACCCACCACAGCAGTCGCTCACACCTTCTCACCGGTGTATCAGTGCTCCTCCTCTGAATGTGCCCGAACCATCTGAGTCTTGCTTCCCGCATCTTGTCCTCTATGGGTGCCACGCCCACCTTCTCTCGAATATCTTCGTTATTAATCTTATCCACCCTTGTATTCTCACACATCCACCTCAACATCCTCATCTATGCTACTTTCATCTTCTGGGTGTGTAAGTTCTTAAACAGCCAACACTCTGTCCCATACAACATTGCAGGCCTAAACACTGCTTAAAAATGGGTATGACACATGTAAGATTATGTGTCTATTTATTTGAATTTTTATTATTAAAATTAATGCCATGTTATTTTTGTGGGAGGGATTGAAGACACAATAATTTTTAAGTTATAATGACAAAATTTAGTGACTTTTAAGTGACAAAATATAATTGAATGACTTTACTGAAATTAAATAATAGTTCAATGATCATGAGTGAAATTACCCGTAAAGACAGTAATATTCATAATGTAAGCATTAAGATCTATGGAAACACCTAACACGACCTGATGCATCTTAAAGGCAGCCACATAGAAACTTCTTTCTTTAATTAAAATAAATGAATCCACATTTACTTTGTGGGAGCTAGGTGAACTCTTACATGTACATTACTACAGAACGTATTCATGTAGGAGTGGATGTAAAACTTTACCTTATAGGAGTAGTATATTACTATATGAAATATGAACATATTCGTATAGCTATGTGTTGTGTCTCTGCGTGTAATGAAAATTGTGCATAGGTTATCCCATCATTAGAAATTCATTTCCCTTTTTTCCTTTATCTGTAGCAGGTTAGGATGATTATTTCACTTGCTAATATTCCTGCGGTGATTAGAATATGTCATTTGGATGTCCTGTTCTTGTCCACAAAAAGAAAACAGAATGGACATTTCCCTAGCTAACTCCTGTCATCCCCCTTAAAAGATAATAATGAAAAGAATAACAAACATCTTTCCTTGTAAAGTTAAACTGAAAAATAGTACAATGGGTAATGTGTTTGACCAAAAAGTATTAAGTTTTTTGTTAAATTAATTAATGATGAAATAAAGAATTAATATTAGCTAAGAATAATTAAATCTAAATCAATGCATGCTAAAAACAAAAACAAAATATAATCAACCTTATAACTCTTTTTAAAGTTAATAACGTATCAAATATTGCCACGATCCAAACCCCGGTCGTGATGACGCCCAACACCTTGTTAGGCAAGCCCAGCCATTTAAACATTTTCCAGCCAAATCATTAACTTAGATACCAAATTTAAGATAAATTCTCAGTTTGATAATAATAGAAAATACTGCGAAGAACGTGAAAAGCAACAACAGCCCAACGGATCCGGCGTCACAAGTCTAAGCCTCTAAGTACACTAAACAATATCATAAACATAGAAAATCTAGACATGGAAGCAAACGATAGATACGAGGAGAGATCAGGTACTGCGGACGCCAGCATCTTCCTTGATAACTCCGGTACCGAACTGAAAAGCAGCAGCTAATCGCAACAAAGCCTCCGGGATCCCTATATTTGCACACAAGGTGCACGGAGTAGAGTGAGTACTTCCAACTCACTGAGTAATAGCAATAAATAATAACTGAATGTAAGAAATCCGGTAAGAACACTATACAGTTCTAATATTAACATTAACGACCGTGAATAATGCTAAACAGGGGAGAGAATATGATAAATATTTCTCTTTCCATCCGACTAGTTAGGAACATAACTGCAACACGCAGCCCGATCCAATACCATATATATAATAACGCGGCACGCAGCCCGATCCAATATAATATATATAATGATGCGCCGCGCAGCCCGATCCAATATAATATATATAGTGTTGTGGCGTGCAGCCCGATCCAATAATATAGTACCGCGCTCACTGGGGGCGTGTGAGACTCCGGAGGGGCTCTTTCAGCCCAAGCGCTATAATACTGCGGCGTGCAGTACGATCCACATAATATATATAATGCTGCGGCGTGCAGGCCGATCCAATATAATATATATAATGTTGCAGCGTGCAGCCCGATCCGATATATATATCAAGTACCCTCATTACGGGGTCCTTGACCCCTGTCATTCAATATAGACTTGGCCTCTCGGGCGCACTCAGCTAAGACAGGGTATTCAACCCTAGGTATTGATCATATAGGGTGCAAGTTACTACATCCAGTTTATTTCATGATTTACAGTCAAAGTCAGGACATATGGTATGTGTTTAATAGGTAAAGTGAGGTCAATCAGCTCAACATGCTCCCTAGGAGTTCTACAGATCGCCACAAGGTCCCAAACATGGTAACTAGCCCAAAATATACGAGTACGAGCTCAATCTCAGTCAAAAGGTACAATAAGCCAACAATCGGGATGGACCGAGTTCGAGTCCCCAACAGAAACATCACCGCACTCATCACACGACGCGTGATTATCTCAACATAGCACACGCATAGTGCAAATACGGGGTTTCAAACTCTCAGTATATCATTCATAGCCAATACTCACCTCAAACCGGCCAAATTCCTAGCTCGCCTTGCGCTTTCCTCGCAAATCAACCTCCTCGAGTGCAGAATCTGATCAAAACCACAAGGAATATGTTATAATAGGCTAATGGGACATAACCGAATAGAAAGAACTCGAAAAATACCCAAAATTATGAAGTTGGAAAAACCTGAGCCCCGGGCCCACATCTTGAAATTCAGAAAACTTTACACCAAAATTATCCTTATCACGACACGAATCCATACATATCAAATTTACAAGAATCAGAGTCCATTTGTCTCCTCAAATCAACACTTTAAGCTCACTTGGTTTCAAGCCCGAACCACCATTTTTACCCTTAAAAACCTTGATTCTTAGTGTTTAATCCATGTTTTTACTCTATAATGACATATTGTAAGTCCAAGAATCCATACATGATGATTTCCCATAAAATCCTTTTCAAAATCGCTCCCAAACTCGCCTTAGTACGAGGTCCAAATATTCTTTTCTTTTCAAACTTGTGAAATCACTGCTCATTAAACCCTGCACGATTTCCGCTTCTGCAGTCATATCTCTGCTTATGCGGCTTTTGCTTCTGCGGCCTTTTGACTGCTTTTGCAGTCCAACTTATTCTCCCAGGGACCGCTTTTGTGGTCAACTACCACTTCGCGGTCACCACCTATGCTGTCTTCCTTCCGCTCCTGCGATCCACGCCACTTCCCATTGGCCGCCTTTGCGGCTCACCCGGCGCGTCTGCGGAACCTCTTAAGCGGCTCCTTTTCCACAGATGCGGAAATAGCAGAAGCATCACATCCTAAAATTCCAAAAACTCCTACAACCTCCGTTCAACCATCCATACTTACCCCGAGGTTCCCGAGGCCTAAACCAAAATCACAGATATGATCTAATACCTTATTCAAACTTGCTCAAGCCATAAAAACACCAACATTAACACCAAAAATCACCAAATTCCTCCAATCCAAGCCTAAGTTTGACTAAAACTTCTGAAACTCATATTCGATCAAAAACCCGACTAAACATTGTCCGATTGACCTGAAAATTTTCGGACATATCCAAAATCACCTAACGAAGCTATTACAACTCTCGGAATCCCATTTTGACCACCAGATCAAAATCTCACCTATCAACCGAAATTTGCCAAGATTCAAACTTAGCCAATTCAAGTCTAATTCTACACCGAACCTCGAAATTCACTTCCGATTTCACCCCAAAGTCATGAATCACCACCCAATACTAGTCGAACTGTTGAAAATCCATTTAGAGCCCTATAATTCATAAGTCACCATCCAATTGACTTTTTCCAACTTAAGCCTTCCATAAAGAGACTATTTGTCTTATTTCTATCCAAATTCAAACCAAAATACTTCAAACTCACCAGACACATACAATGAAATACGGGGAAGCATAAAACAGGGAAAACAGAATGGTAATACATGAGACAATGGTTCGGGTCATCACAAATAAACAACAAGTTTACATTCTTGATGCATTACTCCGTAATGTAAGAGCGAAGAAGAAAAAGAGGGAATGATATTGATGGCTAGGGGATCTCTCTTTATTGATCCAGCCATGATGATTACCAAGATTTGCAACCAAAATCTAGACTTTCACTTTGTTGTTGTTAGAGGTTCTCTCATGTTCTTCTACCTATCTCTCCCCTGAAGGAGAGAGAGCCTCCATTTCTTGTCTTCTTACCTCATATATATATATATATATATATATATATATATATTATTCTCGAGATTGAGCCATCCAAAAGCCTGCAAGGTGAAGTAAATATTGTGATTTTTGAGGGAGGCAACGTGAAGGATAGTCAAGGGATGAGGGCATTCTGGTTAAGGACTGATAGACAAAAGGAAATACTGATAATATATATATATATATATATATTATCAGTATTTCCTTTTGTCTATCAGTCCTTAACCAGATTGCCCTCATCCCTTGACTATCCTTCACGTTGCCTCCCTCAAAAATCACAATATTTACTTCACCTTGCAGGCTTTTGGATGGCTCAATCTCGAGAATGGCTGAGGTCTTTGTCGTCATTGCACCCTGTGGGTACGACTACGACTTAGTCGACCTATTACTATTCCTATTAGCGCTAATCCACGTGTGGTTAGATTTTGACCAATACAAGACGAACTAAAAATAAGGGACTAGTCAAGAAGCTCATTGGTGAAATTGACCTAGAAGCTTTGATCCTGGGAGAATGGGTCGCAACTCTTGAGATCGAGAAGGCACAACTGTTGGATCAGATTTAATCTGCCTCTGCCACTGTCCCACGCTGCTTGTATGAGTTATGGGTCCATTCCGAGGCCCAACGAGATATATTCAATGGTTTTTGGGAGGCAGGGAGTGTTCCTGAGGCCGCCATTGAAGATGCTCGGGCTAAGGCATGCGAGACTCATATTTCCTGGGGTTATGACCCTACGACACTAGAGGCTGGTGAGGGCGTTGAGGTTGAGGATGGAATTTCTGATGATAAGGATGCTGGAGAGAATGACGGTGGAGAGGACACTGAGTGAAACTTTGTTGCAACTTCTTACTTAGTTTCTTTTTTGTGTTCCTTTGTTCTTTATTTTTACCCTTTTCTTGATGGATCCTTTTGGCCTTTTATAAGGCGCGACTATTGCGCACGTACATTTGAATAAATTAGTTGCTTCGCCTTTGTTTATGTATTTCTTGACTTTCTTTCTCCTTCTCTCCCATTTTATTTTTGTTTTTTCTTCCTTGGGGAGAAGATTTTCAGATTTCTATGTGATGAGTCCGTGATATTTTAATTGGGAATTCGAATGAGGGAGATCTAGTTTTCTTGATCCGGGTGAAGTCAGATTTCTTGTATGAGTTCAAATGAAGTCAGTTTGGATACACAAGTTCGAGCGAGGTTTCTTTTGATTTGCCAACTTAGGCGCAATCAAACATGATTTATATATTCGAAGGAGGTCAAATTTAGACTTGTCAGCTTGGGCGAAGTCAGTTTTGACTCGTATATTTGAGTGAGGTCGAACTTATTACAAACTTGGGCGAAGTTAATTTTTCATGGTGAGTTTAGTGATGGTAAGGGGTCTTCACGCGAGATCAAACTATGACCCATTGTGAGTCCGACAGGGTTAAGCTTTGATTTGTTGATTTGGGAGGCCAAATTTTACTTCCCCTCGGCGATGGTCGATGGCCATAAGGGTGTGAATTCGTGCAAGGTCAAAATTGTAACCCATTATGAATTTGCTGGGTTGAGCTTTTCTTTCATTTGGTGATATTGATGGCAACAAGGGTATTAATTCGAGCGAGGTCGAAATTCCAACCCATTGTAAATTCGAGCGAGGTCAAACTTTCCTTTCATTTGGTGATGGAAAATGGACATAAGGGTGTTAATTTGAGAGATGTCAAACATTTGTTTCATTTGGTGATGGCCAATGGCCGTAAGGGTTTTAATTCGAGCAAGGTCGAACTTTTCTTTCGTTTGGCAATGGCCGATGGCCGTAAGGGTGTCAATTCGGGCTAGGTCAAAATTGTAACCTATTGTAAATTCGAGCTAGTTCGAACCTTCCTTTTATTTGGCGATGGCCGCTGACTGTAAGGGTGTTTATTCGAGCGAGGATGAAATTATAACCCATTGTAAATTCGTGTGAGGTCAAACTTTCCTTTCGTTTGGCGATGGCCGATGGGTGATGACCATAAGGGTGTTAATTCGAGCGAGGTCGAAATTGTAATGCGTTGCATTACTTTCATTGGAGAACATAGTTGTCACCATATTTTCTATGCGTGCATCAGGGTGAGTCCCGGTTTGCCAAATTTTTCTTTCAAAGGAGAGTACTGTGTGTCAGCATGAGTCCCGATTTGTTTAACTCTACTTTCAACGGAGAGCACCATGTGTCGGTAGGACTCCCGATTTGTTTAATTTCGATTTCAATTGAGAGTACCGTGTGTTTCATGGGCTAGACCATCGCCTAGTACCTTGTTCCTGAGACTGTTTCTTAATAATGTCGACTCGTTCTGAGCCATTTTTGTTATTTGAAGTTCGGCATGACATAGAGGGCTTGGCTCGGTCATTTCTTGGGAGATGGTATGGTATAGAACATATTCCTGGTGTGTTTGATGACGTTCGTTTCTTGTTTGCGTATATGTGTGAATGTTTGTGTTCCTGTTCTGAGCCAAAAAGAGAGCGTGATAAGTTAAATCCAAATGAAATTACCTGTTACCTTTGCATAGTAAGTCGATACAATGGGGAAAGGCGCTGTAGGGTCACTCGCTTCGCCCCATGATCGAGTGGTGGTTTCAAATTTGGCAGCTGTGTTTGACTTCATCATTAGTCATGTCTAGGCTTCTCGTGGGTTGGACATTCCTTGAACGTTGGGATATCGAGATCGAATACCAATCCAATCCTGTCCGACATGTGCAAACATTAAGGAAATCATATTATACTTTGTTCATAAATCACATAGTGCGTGTAGGTACGAACATAAGGCAGGATACACCCGTCATTTCGAATAATCACACAGTAGGCTATCGTCCCTTCCTAAGAGGTGGTAGTACATGCCGGTATATAAGGTGAATGCGTTAAATAGGATCGCGACCATGCCGAATGTGCATTGATCGCGACCCTTCTATAAACATGCATATGACGTGCTAAACCCATCACTACAGATGAGGTGTAGGTTTTGCGTAGAAATCAAACATAATTTCGATTTCAAGTAGAGATATGACCTAGATTGGTTCGGTTATCTCAAAAGCTTATCTACCACTTTTTTGAGTTGCTGTTTACACCGAGATAGTGAGGGCGTTGACAACTTGGAAGTGATACTTGGCACTTCGCTGGTTTTAGATCTAAAGGAAATGAAAAATTTGGCTAAGAAATCCCCACAGACGGCGCCAATTGTTTGACCAAAAAGTGTTAAGCCTTTTGTATAAATATCTAATGATGAAACGAAAGATAAATATTAGCCAATGATAATTAACTCTAGATCAATGCATGCTAAAGGCAAGAATAGAATATAAACAAGCTTATAACTCTTCTTAAAGTTAATAATGTATCGAACATAAATGACAAGCATACATTCTTGATGCATTGTTCTGTAATGTAAAAGTAAAGAAGAAAAAGAGGGAATACTATTGATGGCTAAGCTACCTCTTGTTATCGATTCAGCCATGACGATTATCAAGATTTGCAACCAAGATCTAGACTTTCACTTTTTTGTTGTTAGAGGTTCTCTCCTATTCTTCTATCTCTCTTTCTTGAAGGAGAGAGAGCCCCCATTTCTTCTCTTCTTACCTTCTATATATATTATCAGTATTCATCGGCCCTTAAACACAATGTCCTCATTCTGTGACTGTCCTTCACGTCGTCCATCAAATATCACGATATTTACTTCACCATGCAGGCTTTTGGATGGCTCGATCTTGACAGTGTCCAAGGTCTTCGTTGTTATTACACCCTGTGGGTGTTTAACCAAAAACTGAATATTTGGTTAAAGCTAGAAATTAAGAGAAATATCAGGTTACTAATAATCAAGAAATGAGATACTTTGATAATAACAATAAATAAACAAGTATGTATTTAGTATAATCTCAGTAATCTTTCGTGTCTTTACAGATGTTGAGACCTTCTCATTTTATAATTGATTCTAGGAGAAAGTGTTATGCCTTTGCCTTAATGAGGAAATTATGAGCAATAAATGACATTAAAAGAAACGTTACTGAATCATTCCTATTAAATAAAAATTCTGTAACGTATTTGAGATTTAATGCTGAATTTGGACTCTTTTACGTTATCAGATTCATTTCTTCAATTCCTTATGATCTTCAAGCTTTAAATGACTCGAACATGTATGAGTATCATTTTATTTGAGTACTAGCTCGTGCCTTTAAGTATCTTGTCTCCCCCATCTGTTGTTGCCTATGCCTTCTGACTGATTACCAGGCTTTGACCATTTGATAGTCCACGTGTTATGACACGTCATCTTCAATATATAAATTTAATTTTTTTCCCAATATATATAGTCCCCCCTTTTTATTTATTTATCAATTAAATATTTGTGAAGTGGATCTTCATTAAAAAGGGAAGTTTTGCCATAATTAATGCTATGACAGTAGTAACGCTTCAGTTGTCTTTTCTATTTAATGCACTCCACATATGTGACCTTCTCATTGTTTCTATAGTTCTGCAGCCTTTTTTCAAGGCTTCATCAACTCCACTATTCACGAAGTGATAATTGCCTTTATTATAGGCTTTCCATCATTACACTTCTTAGTCTTTGTCGGTTGCTTCTATATACAAACTTAACCCTTTTTCCCTTGTCTTCTTCTCTACAAATTTTTACCAAGTATTTCACTATTTACTCCTATTCACTTCTTCCTCTGTTCACATCTTTCTACCATGTCATCTTCGAATTCTAACCCTAGGAGAGTTCCAATTCTTGACAGCTTTTCCAATGCCCCTGTATGACACAGAAGGGGTAGAGGAGCCAGGCTTCGTGGCCTAGAGTCCATTAGTGGTGGTACCTCTGGTTCCATCTCTCCTTCTTCTAGCTCTGGAACTTTTTCTAGAGGTTTTTTCACTAAGAAATCCTCTTCTAAAGGCAAATAATCTTCTGAGCATATTCAAGAACCTTTGGTTGAAGAAATAGTGCCAACCATCTAATCTTTTGAGCATGATAAAGAATCACTTCGTGAACAAGTAGTTAATTTAGAAAGAGCTAACACATATCATTCTTTAATTACTGAACCCTTGATTTCCACTATTCGAAAAGATTTTCGTTGGAGAGATGACCTTCATATTGTAATCCCTAATCAAAACCACAGAATATCTTCCTACAAGATTGGATTTTCTTTTGTTTATACGTATCCCTTCACTTTGGGATTTATTCCTTCTATCGACTCAGTTATACTTGATTTCTGTCGTTACTTCAAAATTTGTTTGGCTCAAATTGGCCCCCTTGTATGGAGAGCAGTAGCTTGTTTAAGGTATGTATTTGTCAAAGCTGGTGTTGACTTTACCTTTTCCCATCTTATTCATCTTTATCACCCCAATATGTTCTTCAATGGTGTTTTTACCCTATCCGCAAGAAGTAAAAGGGTTTTGGTAATCCCTGAGGATGATAAAGATCAAGGCTGGTACACCCATTATGTTATGGTACCCACAGTTGGTTTGGTGGGTGAATCAAATATTCTTTTTTCTGAGAAATGGAACCTTGCACGTAGGTCTTTCTTCCTTACTATATCTGTTTTTTGAGAATTTCAACTCCTTTTCTAATTTTATTCTTTTTTGCTTTTTTTGTAGCAACCATGGGAGACATGGAACCCGTTCCTAATTTTTGTGGTTGGGTAGATGATATCTTGGAATCTGTGCCAATGGAGTCATGAAGCTGGAAATCCATTTCCAACAAACAGTGTTGGAAAATGAAAACTCATTGTATGCGTATCTTATGATTTCTCGTATGTTAAATTCTTTCCCATCTTTTTACATTTTTATCCTTCTTTTTGTCAAGATTTGCTATTCGAGGAATGACAGCTGAAGTAGCTATTGCCCTTCGAGCCTCTTCAGGTAATCCCCTTTCTTTGGAGAGAACACAAGCTACGCTATCAAAGAGGAAAGTTATTGAAGAGGATCTGAGGATGATGAAGATGAAGAAACCTATTTGATAGCTAGGCCAAGAGCCAGGAGACGCATCATTTCTGAGGATGAAGCTGAAGTTTCTCTTGTTCGTGCCTCCTCTCTTACCAAACCTGTTAACATTGTTTCCGATGATGAAACCTTTTCGAAAGGACACCAATGAATCCAGTCAATGTCTCTTCATTGACGGTTTTGTAGATGAAGTTCCTCTTTCTTTCTCCATTCCCATTCCTTCTATTCCTCCTTTGGTTTCAATTGATTCCTTGCCCATTTTATCTGTTCCTGCTCCTTTACCTATTTCTGCTCCCTTACTTGCTCCGACTCCTTCGACTCTTGTTATTTTCACCTCTTCTACCGTTCCTCCTTCTATAGCTCCCCCTTCCTCTGTTCAGCATGAAGATAAGGGTTCCAGTAGAAAAATTTAGCTATGAGAAGTGTAACACTTGAGGTTAATACTAATAACAGTCTTTTAAGGAAGTCAGGTGGAGCAGATGTCTAGCTCGGGCCTTTAATTGGAGATATTGACAAGAAGAAGTTGAACAGTCACAGGTTTTTTTTTATTTTTAGGTAAAACATTTATATTCATTAATATCAAAAGATGTACAAGGTGATTTTAGTAGGAGCTTTGACTTACTCCAACTAGTTTACATCATCTTTATACTGAGGTCCTACTTATGAAGTACTACTTATACTCAGTATGGAAATTCATACAATCAAAGCTAAGGAAATCTATCTATTTGCCTCAGGCCAATCTTCCATCGACTGCATTTTCTACCTCTTGTATGAATAAGAAGGCAAATCTCTCTACATACATGTGTCTCTTTATACTTGTTCAATTCAAATCTGATTCAATTCCTTTCCCTCCAGATAATTGCAGTTGTATTGATGAACACACAAGCTGTTATAGCATTAAGGGCCACTCTACTTTTTTCCTTAGAACATATCCATTGCAGTTCAGTTTCCTAGGTACCTACTGCCCTATGATGTCCAGCCAGACGCAAAGTCTAGTCCACAACCTCTTTGTGACTGAACATTCGAAGAAGAGGTGATTAAAGGTTTCTGTCTGGCGATGGCAGAATATACAATTTGCAGGAACTTGGATGCCTATCTTTATCAATCTGTCTACAGTAGGAAGCCTTTTTTGTGCTGCTAACCACATAGTAAATCTGTATCTAGGGTGGGCATTTGTTGGAAGCATCAGACTTCTCCATGGAACTTTGCTGAAATTAGGTAGCAGTGTGTGGTACAGTTTCTAAATATGGAATTGCTCCAGTGTATAGAAACTGTATAAACTGTCAAGAAGGCTGCCTTGTTGATTGCCCATGACAATAGCTGTACTATCCAGTATTTTCCTCACTACCCAAGAGGCTGCCTTAGGAGTGATCATAGTTTCCAAGTCCTTTTGCTTTATATAGTAGCAGTGCACCCACTTTATCATAAACAGTCTTTCTTATTGGCTAGATTCCACAGATGTTTGCTTATAGCAGCCCTGTTCCATAGTGTCATGTCAATAATGTTTAGTCCTCCAGCAGATATAGGTCTGCATACTTTCTCCCATGCCACTGGAGCTTTCCTGGACAGATTAACATTGCCAGTCCATAAGAAGGTTCTGCATATGTTGTCAACAGCTTTCAGAATTTTCTTAGGTAGGATGAAGATCTGAGCCCAATAAGATTGTATGCCAAAAATAACTGCTTTAATTAATTAACATCTTCCTGCATAAGAAAGGAATTTAGTAGAACAGCAGGTGACGTTAGCTGTGATCTTTTCAATTATAGAAATGTAATGACAGTCAGCTATTTCTTAGAGTCAAGAGGAACTCCTAGGTATCTGAAAGGGAGCTTGCCCTCGTAAATCCCAATTCCTCCAGTATCTGCTCCTTGACAGAATGTTGAACTCCTGCTATGTAGGCTGCACTCTTTGAAGTGTTAGCTTGAAGGCCAGAGGCTTCAGAGAATGTAGTAAATGCATCCTTTAAGATCTTAACAGAGATTAGGTCAGCTCTACAAAACAGTAGTAAATCATCAGCAAAGCATACATGAGTACAGTTCAATTTCCTGCACGTAGGATGGAAGTTGAAATTTCCATCTCTGTGCGACTGTCCCAGCACCCTGTTTAGATATTCCATAGCCAATACAAACAAGTAGGGAGATATAGGGTCACCTTGTCTAGTGCCTCTTCTAGCTTTGAATGGTTTAGTGAGGCCTCCATTCAGAACCAGGGAGTAAGATACAGTAGTCACACAAGCCATTATCCATTGAGTAAACTTAGCCGGGAAACCTATGCCCAATAGGATTTGTTCAAGGAATATCCATTCCAATGTATCATATGCCTTCCTCAAGTCCACCTTTAGACACACCTAGGTGATATTGCTTTCCTAGAATAGCCTTTAAATATTTCATGACTGAGGATTATGTTATCAACAATGCTTCTCCCTTCAAGGAATGCTGACTGAGCCTCTCCAACCAGTTCCCCAAGCACAGTTTTCATTCTTCTGGTTATTATTTTGGAGATGATTTTATACAGTGTAGTGCAGCATGCTATAGGCCTGTAGTATTTCACAGTTGCATGTGTTTTATCCTTAGGAACAAGGGCAATGGCAGTACTGTTGATCATTGGAGGCATTCTGCAAGTGGTGAAGAATTCTTTAGCAGCAGCAAATATGTCTTCCCTTACTAAATCCCAGTTCCTAGTGAAGAATTCCACTGGGAACCCATAGGTGCTTTATCTTTTGCATCTCCATAATAGTGTCAGTGATTTCCTCCATAGTAATCTCCTGAATCAGCACTCTCTACTGTGCTCTAGAAAGGCATGGGCCTTCTTTGATGCTATTAGTGTTCACACAAGTTTATTCCTCTACAGATTCTCCCATCAGTGATTTGAATACTGTGATAAATTCCCGTTCCACTTCTTTAGGGTCAGTGAGTTTGATTCCAGTGTCAGTGTATACTGAGGTGATGTTATTCTGAGATGTTCTGATTTTCCATTGAGCATGGAAATATTTGGTGTTTGCATCTCCACAGTCAATCCAAATAGCTTTGGATTTGTGTCTCATAACCTATTCCTCCACAACACTCCACTTCTCAATTTCTTCCAGCAATGCTTTCTCTTTATCAAACAGAGCCTGTGAAACTAAGCATATCTGTAGTTGGTGCTGAGTAATATCCAGTTCCTCTCTAGCCTGCACAAGTCTTTGCTTATTTGTAGCCATGTATGCATTCAGGTCCCTTAATTGCTGTTTCATAACCTTTAGTTTACTCCAAACCTTCAGCAGAGATGATCCCCTGTAATCTGGCTGCCAAACATTCTGGATGATGTGTTGGAATTGAGGAAGTTCCATAACATTAGTGTACATTCTGAAAGGCTTGGGATGTAATGGCCTCCAAATTTGATAAGAATTGGAGAGTGGTCTGATACTAAAGGATTCATGAAATCAGCTTCTAAGTGACCATAATTCTGTAGCCACTGGTAGTTGCCCAGTGCCCAATCAATCTTACTATAAACTCTTGTAATAGTACCTTTGCTTATTTGTCCAAGTGTAGTACCAACCCTTTGCTCCGAGAGGAGTGAGTTGAAAAGCATTTATGACATCTTTAAACCCTTTAATTTCAGCTTCAGTGACAGGGGAACCAATTCTATCTTCAGAGCTTAGGACATTATTGAAATCACCACTAAGTAACCAAGGGTCTTGACTGGGTATAGGAATGTGTCTCAGATCAGTCCAGAACTGGTTCCTTTGGTTAACATAATTCTGGGCATAGATGACATTTAAATGAATTCTAACTTTACTAATTGAATCTTCAATGAGGCAGTGGATGAATTGGTCAGTCATTTGGGAGATGGTAACCTGGATGTAAGGTCTCCAGAACAGCCAGATTCTCCCATTCACAGCTTTAGAGTAGTTGCATTGAATTTTCCATTTTTTTATAATTTTATCTTGGATTCGTTTGGCTTTGTGTTCCTTGACTCTAGTTTCAAGACAACCCATAAAATCTACTTTGTTAACAGCAAGGAAGGTCTTCAATTCTTTCTGCTTATGGGCTTGGTTGAGCCCTCTAATATTCCAAGTTACTATGATCATAGTATCTTGGGGCTGGGATGAGAAGGACTAGGATCACTCTGTTGTCCTCTTCTGCCATCATCTAATGCATCAGTGATTGCTTTCCTCTTAGGGCATTCATTTACTAAGTTGCAAGAAGGCACACTGCTATTTTCAGGATGTCTCTGCAGAGTATAAGGGTCAGATTGTTCTTCATTCTGAGGAGGCAAACTTTGGGTTGTAGGCAGTAGTTCACTGTCATTGGCATTCTTCTCAATGGATTGAACTACTTCTGGCATCTGCTCCTGCACTTTACTTGTTTCTTGATGCTGTTTGACCTTCCATGTTTTTTTGACTGTATTAGGCCTCTTGTTTCCTCTGATCCTCTGTCGTTTAGGCTTATCCTCTTGTTCTTTATCTGCATTATCTACATAGGTGTTGGTGTTATACCAACAATCAATAGAGTCATGCCCAAACTTCAGAAAATGGTTACAGAATAGAGGTTTCCAGTCATATTCAATTGATTGTATCTTTGGACCAAATGGGGTTTCAATTTCTATCTGCTCAGGAAGGGGCTGCGGAGCATCCACTTCTACAAGGATTCTGGCATTCGATATCTTCTCATAATGAGCTGTGTATTTATCAGTATATAGAGGATTCCCAACTTCACTTGCCATCTTACTTAATGCCTCAGTTGACCAGTACCCAACTGGAAGGCCATGAAATCTGATCCAGACTAGAATTGTGCTTAAGATGTCATTGTGGAAGGAGAAATCTAATTCCCAAGGTCTCAACACCAGAGGTTTGTTTCTAAATGTATAAGGACCAGATTGTATGACTTGATCTCTGTCTGCAATTAAGTTGAATCGAAATATACGGTAGCCCTCATAATGCAACAAAATTTGCGGTTTAGAAACAAAATTCCATACATGCATCACAAAATTATCAATAGCTGTTTCGAGAGGTTTGTCACCAATAACATATCCAATTAAGGACGTTTTTCAATAATCAATTTGAGGTTTGAGGTTATCCTCACTGAGTTTAACAACCTTATTACCTTCACGGTCAGTAGGTGGAACAAACGTTAAAGGTTTGCCCATCTGAGCACTTCGATTTCCTTGCACGATCTCAGCTACTATTGGGGATGCAGCCTTAGATTCACTGATTTCTGAGAACTAAAGTCACCGTGTAGGTTGACAAGTGTTCTCATCCACTTTCTTCGACGGCTGTTGCATTGCATCTTCAACAGATACAGTTTCACGAGCATCAACAATAGTCTGAAATTTCTGGGGAAGAAAGTTCCCCAATATCAGCGGTTCAAGTTTCTTAGCAACACCATGGTCAGGGGTAACTAATTTGGAGGTATCGGCAATTGTAGTTCTCCGTCGGCGAGTCATTTCCGGGCACAATGACGACCTTGCTATTGTGCGCCGAGAGGAATTAGGGTCTGCTATCGTGCGCCTCGCTCATTAGATGAATGACATAGTTCATTCTACGTTGAAGGTATTCTTCCTTTACTCACTAATAAGTTTTTTTTATCCCTAGATTCTTATTTTCATGAGTTGTCATTGTAGGCTAACCTCATTTGCACGGAATTGATGGGAAGAATTTCCCTTTTAGAAAAGAAGGCATGTGAGCCTGATAAAACTATTCTCGACGCTGAGAGGGTAGCTAAGAAAGGCCATCTGGAAGCAACTAATTGGAAGGAACAACTTAAAAATGCTCAAGAAGCAATAAAATAATTGCAAGAAAGCAACCGTAACCTGGAGCAGCAAAAGCGGACTCTGATTTCTGAATTAGATGAAGCCAAGGCTTCTTCTAGTAAATCCGAGAAGGATAAGGAGCGCCTTGAGTGTTCTTTTTTCAGAGCAGTTATCACAGTCAACTGAAGAAATCAGAGAACTTAAGGCACTCTTGAACAAGAAAGAAGAGTATGCAGGAGAGTTAGTACAAAAGTTGACTCAAGCTCAAGCTGATTTAAAAATCATCTCTGATAAGGTACGTGCCTTAAAGAGTTCTCATGCCTCTCTTGAAGCTACCTTTTATTAAACTTTAGCTGAAAATCAAGTGTTAAAGAATGATCTTGCTATGTGAGAAGGAGGTATGAACTTCTTGAGGAGAAATTTGACATAGAGGTGAGTTGAGCTTTTCTAAACTCTCGTCGTGATGCTTTAACTGAGGCTAGTCAAGAAAACTTTGATTTAAAGTCAAAATTGGACAAAGTTTTGAAAACCATTGAGATGACCCAACAATCACTTGAATTTACTTCTCCGACAAATGAAGCTACCGTGGCTAATGAGCCTCTAAATGAAGAAGCCGTAGGCGTGGAAGTTGAAGTTGAAAATTTTGCATTTCTAGATCCCGAGGGTGAAACTTCTATGACTCAGTCTGTGGAATCTGAACTTCCGCGACCCTTGCTCCCCTCGATGAACCTAACACTTCAGTCCCAACTAAAACCACTCCTGTTGCTGTTTCTTCAGAAGTTGCCACCATAACTATAGTTGTTCCTGAAAGTGAAGCTGATATCGCAACTTCTGATGTTCCACCCCTCAGTGACTAGTTTATGTTTCCAGACTTTTATTTTACTCACTTTGTTGATTGGTAGTTTATTCCTTGGTCAGTTTTTAAGGGATTTGTCTGGAATAAGTCCCCCGTTATCATAATTGGGCTCTTGTATGAACGTTTTGTTGACTAAGTTTCTACTTAGTCTTTTTTAATTATATCAAGAACTTTGTTAGTACTTCTATATGTTCTATTCTTGCCTTTTTAAATCTATTTAGGACTTACAAAATAGTTTAGCATTTTTATCCTTTGATAATACTTTATGATT
The DNA here is from genome assembly GCA_034376525.1 of Nicotiana benthamiana. Lineage (NCBI taxonomy): Eukaryota > Viridiplantae > Streptophyta > Magnoliopsida > Solanales > Solanaceae > Nicotiana > Nicotiana benthamiana. Next base: position 82,498,524 of record CM067328.1, read on the forward strand.
CTTCTCATGACTTATAATATGAGGATTATAAAAGAGGGCCCTTTTATATATATCGGCACTTAATGAAGAAAACGTCTCAACTTCATAATGGTATTACAATACGATTAAAGAAACAAGAACACACATGTTTTGTTTGGAATAACTTTGATAAGTTTTTATTCACGAACTTTGACAAGCTTTTGAATATTACATGTATTAAAATACATCTATAAATTTCTCGTGAATGTTTTTCTTGTAACAGATTTTTACAGAATAACTATAATTTTAAACAAGGTTTTTCCTTACCGTTTCAATACATAGTCATGACCATATCTTCATGTATTAGGAAGGGTTTGAGAGGTAACTACATTGTTCTCATAAGTTCGAGAGGTGACTCTGTTGTTCTCGTGGGAAAGATCACTATGATGATAATAAATCTCCCTTTGTTCTAATAGGAAAGAACACTATGATAAATGCTGAAACTCCGTAACTTCTGCTCGACACTTATCTCTTTGTAGCTTGGATTTTCTTATTTTCATTCGATTTACGTATATGTTTTTCTGCACGTATCTGTGTATAATATGTAGTCCCCCAAGTGTTTGAGCGGTGAAGTGTGAAGCCTCGAGCACTTATTTGTTTCTCTCAATTTGGTCCTTTTCCTGAAACAGAAAAATATACGGGACTCGGAGGTGCGGTTAGAGATGAAGGCTGCCTAGCCCGTGTGTATTTCCATCAGAATAATTGTAACCCGAGCTAGGAATTTTATAAGAATATTCCATTTTTCCAGCAGGTTGTGAACCATCATTTGGCATGGGTAAGGGATATTTTCCTAGCATCTAAAATCGTTAGTAAAATTTTAACAATTCAAAGAAAATTTTTAACATAGCGATACCTGACCATGGGTACTTTCTCAAAAGTAGTATCTCTTTAGGTGGAAAACATTCCAATGTGAGGGTAGAATTTTTCCATCCAATATCTCCAACTCATATGCTTCTTTTCTCGCAATATCACGAACTCTAAAAGGTCATTCCCATGTTGGACATAGCTTTCTTAAATTAGTAGCCATTGTAGATTGTAACAACGTTTTAAGCACGAAGTCCCCAATTTTTAAAAATATGAGGCATGCTTTCCTGTTGTAATATCGTTCAATTACTTGCTTTTGTGCTGCCATCCTTATTAATGCAGCTTCTCTTCTTCCTTCGAGCAAATCAAGGTTCACCCGCATCTCTTCATCATTTGATTCTTCCGTTGCTTGAGCATATCATGTTCTCGGTTCTCCTATTTCAATTGGTATTAAGGCCTCCACACCATAAACCATTGAAAATGGTGTCTCTCCCATGCTTGTTTTTGTTATTGTACGATAAGCCCATAAAACTCCAGGTAATACCTCATGCCAATTACCTTTTGAATCTTGTAACCTTTTCTTCAAGTTGTTGATAATGACCTTGTTTGTGGATATCGACTGCCCATTACCTACTGGATGGTATGGCGTAGACGTTATTCTTTTAATTTTCCAACTTTGAAAAAATTCGGTGATTTGAGTTCCTATGAATTGTGGACCATTATCACACACGATTTCTTTTGGCATTCGAAAGAGGCATATTATATTCCTCCAAATGAAGTCATTAACTTCCTTCTCTCGTACTTGTTTAAAATGCTCCTGCTTCTACCCATTTAGTAAAATAATCAGTAAGTACAAGTAAAAACTTCACCTGACCTTTTGTTTGTGGTAATGGACCTACGATATCCATTCCGCATTTCATAAAGGGCCACAGAGCTATGACAGGATGCAGTAGCTCAGCTGGTCTATGCATATTATTGCCGTACCTTTGACAATTATCACATTTAAACACAAAACTATTTGCTTCATCTTCCATCTTAGGCAAATAATACCCTGCTTGAATAAATGTTTTTAGCAGCGACCTTCTTCCCGCAAGATTTTCACAATGTCCTTCATGTATTTCCCTCATTACATATTCTGTTTGGGAAGGTCCGAGACACCTTGCTAATGGTCCACCAAACATTTTTCGATAAAGATTTCCTTGATATAAACAGTAGCGAGCAGCCTTTTTACGAAGCGCGTGTGCCTTCCTTTTATCATCAGGTACGGTTCCGCACTGCAAAAAAGCAACAATTTCGTTTCTCCAATCCCATGTTAAATTATTAAAATTTACCTAATTCTTATCAGGTTCAAGAATGGAATGAAATAAATGTACAACTGAAACATTTGCATCTTTTTCCATGTCTGCTGCAGATGCGAGATTGGCTAAAGCATCTGCCTCAACATTTTCGTGTCTTGGTATTTGCATAACCTTCCACGTCTGAAACTACGTTATTAATTCTCGTACTTTTTATAAGTACTCTTGCATTCGTGTTTCCCTGCTGCATAAATCCCCAATATGTGATTAATAACAAGTCGTGAATCACTCTTGATTATAATCTAGGTTATGCCAAGTTCTCGATCCAATTCCAAACCTGCAATGATAGCTTCATACTCTGCTTCGTTGGTAGTTATTGAATGACTCTTTATAGCTTGTGTAATTGCTTCACCCGTGGGTGGTACGATAACTATTCCTAAACCTGCACCTTTTACGTTTGATGAACCGTTAGTGAATAAAATCCAAGTCCCCGGGTTTGCACCACGAAATCAGCTAATACCTGAGATTTTATAGAAGTCCTAGGTTGATAACTGATTTCGTATTCACTTAATTCTATAGCTCATTTTTCTAATCTCCCTAATAATTAATGATTATGCAAAATGTTTCGTAATGGAAAAGAAGTAACTACAACAATGGGATGACACTGAAAGTAAAGTCTTAATTTTCTAGATGCCATGATCAAATCAAATGCCAATTTTTCTAGTTGCAGGTATCGTGTTTCTGCATCTAACAAAGACTTTCTTACGTAATAGATAGGAGATTGTTTACCTTGGTCCTCCCGACTAAAATAGCACTTACCGCAACTTCTGATACAACAAGATAGATAAGTAACTTCTTTCCTACCTTTGATTTTGCCAACAACAGTGGATTTGACAAATAAACTTTCAGATTCCTAAGTGCTTGTTGAAATCTTCGTTCCATTCAAAATGGTCCCATTTATTTCAAGCTGAGAAAAATTTGAATATTTTTCTAAAGACTTGGAAATGAATCTCCCCAGAGCTGCAATTCTCCCAGTTAGTCTTTGGACTTGGAAATGAATCTCCCCAGAGCTGCAATTCTCCCAGTTAGTCTTTGGACTTCTTTTTTACTCGTAAGTACATCAGGGATTGTCTCTATTGCTTTGATCTGTGAAGCATTTACCTCAATACCACAGTTAGAAACAAGAAAACCCAAAAACTTACTTGATGCGACCCCAAATGCGCATTTTTCTGGATTGATTCACATTAAACTTTCGTAAAATTTGAAATGTGACAGATAAATGAGAGATGTGATCATGAGAGTGCTGGGTTTTGATGAGCATATCATCTATGTATACCACCATGGTTTTTCCAAAATTTTCCTAGAACATTTTAGTGACCAACCTTTGATAGGTCGCTCCAGCATTTTCGAGACCAAAGGGCATTACTTTATAATAGTAAGTCCCCCTGTGTGATAAAAGAAGTTTTCTCTTCATCATTTGGATCCTTTTTGATTTGGTTGTAACCTGAGTATGTATCTAATAAACTTAATAGTTCATGCCCTGTGGTTGCATCAATTAATTGATCTATATGCGGTAAAGGAAAAGACTCATTTGGACAAGCTTTGTTAAGATCTGTATAATCTATACAAACTCGCCACTTACAATTTTTCTTAGGTACTACAACTGTATCAGCTAACCAATTAGGATACTTTACCTCACGGATAGACCCAATTTTTAATAGCTTTTGGACCTCATTTTGAATTACCTGGTTTTTGAAAGCTCCTTACTTTCTTTTCTTTTGCTTTACTGGTGTGAATGATGGGTCTTCATTTAGTTTGTAAGTCATCACATCCGGTGTTATCCCTGTCATATCAGCATGGGACCGAGCAAAACAATCCATGTTAGTCTTCAGAAATTCAATTAACATACCTTGCATGTCATAGCTTAGATTGGCTCCAACATAAACCTTCCGTTTAGGCCATTGCTCAAATAATATCACATCTTCGAGTTCTTTAATTGTTGTTTTGATAATATCATTCTCCTCAGGCTCTTGAATTGTATCAATCTACATCTGTCCGTCCTTGCTCAGCTGAGGTTTGAACCTTGATGCCTTCAACTGTTTCATGCAATTGATATTTCTCTTGATTTACGATGCTCGTATCTGTTACATCACGGTGATGGGAACTTTAATAACTTGATGAAGAGTTGACGGGACAAACATCCATATCATGGATCCAAGGTCTCCCCATGATCATATTGTAAAATATTTCCATATCTACTACCTGAAATTTGGTTCTTTTAACTACACCTTCAACAAAAGTTGTTAGAATTACCTCTCCTTTTGTTACTACACTTGAGTTGTCAAACCAGGACAAGGTATGTGTTTTTGGTATCATTCTGTCTTCAGCTTGCATCTCACGTAATACCCTTAGTAGGATTATATTTACTGAACTCCCTGGATCACTAAAAACTCATTATACATTAGTGTCATGTACAAGTAAAGATATTACCAGTGCGTCATTGTGGGGGTGGGGGGTCGATACTCATTCTGTATATGCATCATCGAAAGTGATATTTTCGTCTTCTAAAACCTTCCGTACCCGTTTCCCATGTGTAACTGTTACATTAGAAACCTTGTTTGAAGCCGTATATGTTACACCGTAAATATCTTCTTCACACTTATAACATTAACAGTTCTCTTGGGTGATGGGGGCTTTGGTGGCTCTTGTATATTTTTCATATAGGCTTGCTTACCTTTCTCACTAAATAGCTTAGTGAGATACCCTTGTTTCAATAGATGGTCCACTTTACTGTGAAACAATCTACGTTCTGAAGTTTTATGCCCGTGATCATTGTGGAATTCGCACCAATGGTTTGGATTGGGCCTGTTTAGATTTGACCGTATCTCCTTTGGCACCGTGCCTTATCTCCCAAACTTCTTAAAACATCCACGAGCTCGGAAGTAATTACGTTGAAATTATAATCGTTGAATCTTGCCTTTAAATTTCTTTCCTCATCACGAGACTCTTGAGGGTTTCGATCATTTGTGAACTTTGATGAAGAACTAGATTTCCTGTTCCTCGATCTTTGATCATACCGTTGATTATCCTACTTTGACTGTGAGTCTTTTCCTGCAGGTCTCATATATGGATCATATCTGTTCTTACCTGATCTTTTTTTGGTTTCTGACATCCTAGAATTGCTCCTTTCTTCATGATGAAACTAAGGCACATTATCTTCCTCAATTCGCAACTTTGTATTGTACCTGTTATAAACATCATTCCACGTGGTTGCAGGGAACTCTCGAAGGCTTTCTTTAAGTCTTCTCGTGGCTTCTGAACTTTTGTCATTTAAGTTTCTTGCAAAAGCTATTGCAGCCCAATTATCAAGTACACGAGGTAAAGTCATCCTTTCACGTTGGAATCTATCAACAAAATCTCCGAGCAACTCTGAGTCCCCCTGTTTGATTTTGAAAATATCTTCCATTCTTTTCTCAACCTTTTGAGCTCCCGAGTGTTCTTTAATAAAAGAATCTGCAAGCTGAGCAAAAGAGTTTATAGTATTTTCAAGAAAAAGAGAATACCAGGTTAATGCACCCTTGGTAAGTGTTTCTCCAAATTTCTTGACCAACACTGATTCAATTGCTTTCTTGGTCAAGTCGTTACCTTTTACACTTGTAGTAAATGCAGTTACGTGATCACATGGGTCTGTTATGCCATCATATTTTGTGATGTCAGACATTTTGAACTTTTTAGGGATTGGAAGGGGAGCAACACTTTGTTTCCAAGGTTGTTGCGAGTATTTATCCATATCCACTCCTTTGATTACACGGGGAACTCCAGGAATTTGCTCGATGCGCTCATTTTGTTCCTTAAGCTATTTTTGCAAAGTTAGTACTAAATTTTGCAAATGAGAATTATTTGAATTACCTGATTCTCCTTCATGTGGTTCATTGGGGGTTCCTCAATTTCCAGAATTAACAAGCCCAGGGCGAGGATTCTCTAATGTATTATTGTTAGGCGTAGGTGTGGGCGGTGCAACATGTAATCGACTAACTAGAGCTTGAAGAGCTTTGTTGACCCGTGCATCAATTACTTTTTGCAAAGCTTCATCTGCTCCTTCAAAATGTTCAGACTGTTCATGTTCATCAGCACGTGATTCAGGAGCAGGAGAACCTTCCCGAGATTGTCGTGGTGAATCTTGGGGGGGGGGAAGGAACCACGTTAATGTTTTGTAAATCTCCTTGATTTTGCTGGATTTGATTTTCTGGGTTTTCTAAAATGTTACCACTTTTTATTGTTGTTGTTGTTGTTGTTGTTTGATATGATGATAACAACATGTAGAATGTCACTTAAAAAGAATTGATTATCAGATTTCCGGTAATGGAACCAATTTATTTAACCAAAAAACTGAATATTTGGTTAAAGCTAGAAATTAAGAGAAAAATCGGGTTACTGATAATCAAGAAATGAGTGACTTTGAGAATAATAATAAATTAATAAGTATGTATTTCAGTATAATCTCAGTAATCTTTCGTGTCTTTACAGATATTGAGACCTTCTCCTTTTATTGTTGATTCTAGGAGAAAGTGTAATGACTTTGTCTTAATGAGACAATTATGAGCAATAAATGACATTAAAAGAAACGTTACTCAATTATTCCTATTAAATACAAATTCTCTAACATATTTGGCATTTAATGTTAAATTTGGACTCTTTTACGTTATCACGTTCATTTCTTCAATTCCTTCTGATCTTCGAGGTTTAAATGACTCGAACAGGTACGAGTCTCATTTCATTTGAGTAATAGCTCGTGCCTTTAAGTAACTTCTCTCCCGCATCTGTTGTTGCCCGTGCCTTCTGACTGATAACCACACTTTGACCATTTGACCAGTCCACGTATCATGATACATCATCTTTAATATATCAATTCAGTTTTTTTCTAATACAGTGAGTACAACCATGGCTTAATAGACCTATAGGTGTCAACCGGGCCAGGTTGACCCGGGACCGGCACGGACCGGTCCGGTCAAAACCGGCCCGGACCGGACCGGTTTAGCGGGGGGGGGGGGGGGGGGGGGGGGGTGGGGGGGGGAGGGGGTTGGGACGTAAGGCCTTACCGGGCAATTAACCCGGACCGGACCGGCCCGGGAAGAGAAATACCGGGCGAACCGGCCAACCCGGACCGGTTATAACGGTAAAATTTTTTTTTTTTTAAAAAAAAAATTTTTTTTAACTGCTGGGGCCCACTTGCCCGTTGGCAACGGTCCAGAACCGTTGGCCAACGGGTGTTTTTGCATTTTTGGCCCTTTTTTGTTTTTTTTTTGTTTTTATTAAATTACATTAATAACCCTTCTAAAAATCTATAAATACCCTCCCCTCTTCTTCATTTCCTCACTCAAAATTATCTATCTCTCTCTCAATTCTCAAATTAGCAAATATCAATCACTCTCTTCTCTTCAATTTTCAAGAATTCATATTCTACTTTCATAATTTTATTGTCTTTATTTTCCCGAATTTAATTTATCGTAATTTCTTATTTGGAAATCGGCATTCGAAGCTTGATTCTTGAAGTTCAAGTGTTCAACATTCTTGAAGTTCAACTGTTCAAGTGCTCAATTTATTGTCGAATTCGGTGCATTCTCTCCAACTCTTTCTCTTATTTAATATTTTAATTGCATATTTGATTTTAGCTTATATATTAAATTTTCCAATATGTTGAATGCTGCTAAAAGAGCGTGTAGAAAAGTTACTGGTAGGAGTGGAAGTGGTAGTGGAAGTAGTAAAAAAAGTCCTATAGCTTCTGGTAATAATAGTAATAATGAACCAATAACACATGTTTCTGAATCATCGCCTAATTTGCAAGATGTAAATATTGATTATGAACAATTACACCAAGATTTCGGAATAGAAGATAACGAAATTGGAATAGAAGATGAGATACCACCTACACCTACTAGTGCAAATGTTGGTAGTATTGGAGTTGGAGTTGCTAGTGCAACAAGGGGTAGAAGACCACCAGTCGCTCCAACTTCTAAATCTAATCGTAGAAAAAGAAGTCCTGTTTGGAAATTTTTTGATGAGATAGAAGATAGTGATAGAGTTAAGTGCAGACTTTGTAACGAAACGTTTAAACATTTGACCGGAGGTAATTTAGGGGGGACTGGCACACTAATTAGACATATGCACACTAATTTTCCCCATCTTTTGTTGTGTTCATTCAATTATTACAAAGTATTAATATAACTTAATATTTATACTATACGTAATTCAAAAAAAAATAAAAATAAATAAATTCGGCCCGGCCCGGACCGGATCAACCCAGCCCAATTGCAACCCGCCCCCAATTGAACCCGGACCGGACCGGCCCGGACCCGGACGGGTCATAAAATTTGGACCCGGACCCGGCCCGGCCCACCCGTTGGTCACCTATGAATAGACCTCTTATTATTTCTATTAGCATTATGTGATCAGATTTTAACCCATACAAAAGGAACTAAAAATCAGGGATTTGCTTCAGCAAAACAAGTTGCATATGCGTCATGTATTGCGTATAAAGACAATAAATTAAGTAAAAGAAGAAGGATAGGGAAAGTAAGGAAAATATTTGATTATACCATTTTATTAGTAGTACAGTTGAAGATAACGAATATTCTGTCAGTTAACTAACCATTAACTAGATCATATCTATTGAAATTTTGGGCCAAAGCCATCAGTAAACAGTTGTTATATATTTTAAAATATATCTTATTGTAAACTTTCTAGGATTTGCTTTACAATTCAAACTTTTGAAATACGCACGTCATGAATCATATGGTCAAAGATTGGCAAACTCCATTGTAATTAAATAAAATAGAGCAAAAATACGCATATCTCCAAACATCTCTTTCAATTATATCATCTTTTTAATCCTAAAAGATGATCTCTATCTTGAGGTACAAACTTATCGCTTAGAACATTACAGAATTTTCACATCCGATGATATTAACGTGCTTCTGTCTTGCATAAAAATTCAACCGAGACAAGTAATTCTATTTTAATTTTTCAGGAATGCTAAGAGTACGATGATTAGTTATTTATGATAAGGTTCCACTTAATAAGAATTCAAGGTTAAGCAGCTAGGAGGAAATTTACATTGTGACAATGTTTGATTTGGCACATAATTTAAGAAAAAGAAATATTTTAAAGCTTGTGATCTATAATATGTCCCGGATTATCTCATTAAGAGTGAATTAAGAAGTTTATATTTAAATTATTTCGAAATAAAGAAGTATGATATTTTTTTTTGAAATAAATTATTATGTTAGAATGACTTGCGTTAGTAGAGAGATGAGTTGTTGCTTTTTTTATATGATCTTAGATAACTCTCACCGAATAAACTAAATATGAAGTTAAAATGGTCCGAAGCCTTGTTTTTTTTACCTGATATCAAAGTTGAACCTATACTTCTTAATGTTTCACCTAATCTGGGGCTCATGTATCATACTATTCGTGCTACGAATGTTCATCATAGGACGTGCAACGAGAGGGGAAGATGGGCTGTTGAATGTTTTTGCATTGGTTGAATAAGGGGTGGAGCCATAATTTTAAATTTATGGGTTCTGTGAATTTATTTCGGAACTCATAGATTGTCTTAGTTACTAGTTCACAACTAAATAATTATATTACATATTTAATAAATTTTGTTGATATAAATACATTATTTAAGTAAAAGTGACTGGATTTGATCGAACACAGGTCTGCCTCTTGGTTGAAGGATAAGGTTGTTAATTACTTATATAATTTCTGGATAATTTTCAACTCATGATTTAACTTTTGGGTCGAATCAAATTTAAGTTGAAATTCTTTCACACATTAGTGTCGGTTCGATTTACTGTCTCTAGGGCACATAGAGATGTCGATTCCGAGTATTGATTAAAAAATGATGAGATGAAACAAAGTCAAAAACAAAAGCCTCTCCGCTTCTTGATTTTGTTGAGTTGGCAAATAAGACTCATTGTCATAGCTGCCCCATGTTTGCCCGTAATTAATCATCACCATTTTCTGTATTTTTCTCAACTATATAAACTTCATCTTTTTCCTATATTTTGACACCATCACATATCAACTATTTTTCTATGGTAATCATGGCTTCTTCTTGTTTACATGCCATTCTTTTATGCTCTCTTCTTTTCATTACTTCAACCACGGCCCAAAACCAAACTTCTTTCCGTCCCAAAGGCCTAATTCTCCCAATCACAAAAGATGCTTCAACTTTTCAATACCTTACACAAATCCAACAAAGAACACCTCTTGTCCCTGTAAGTTTAACTCTTGATCTTGGCGGCCAATTTTTATGGGTTGACTGTGACCAAGGTTATGTCTCCTCCTCTTATAAACCTGCGCGGTGTCGCTCCGCCCAGTGTTCATTAGCCAGAGCTGGCGGCTGTGGACAATGCTTTTCTCCACCTAAACCAGGCTGCAATAATGACACATGCGGCCTAATTCCTGATAACACGGTCACTCAAACCGCCACCAGCGGAGAATTAGCTTCTGATACTGTGCAAGTGCAATCTTCTAATGGTAAAAATCCTGGAAGAAATGTAGTTGACAAAGATTTTCTTTTCGTTTGTGGCTCCACATTTCTTTTAAAAAGACTTGCTAGTGGTGTTAAAGGTATGGCTGGTCTTGGCAGGACAAGAATATCTCTCCCTTCTCAATTCTCAGCTGAATTTAGCTTCCCTAGAAAATTTGCTGTTTGTTTGAGCTCTTCAACCAAGTCAAAGGGTGTTGTACTTTTTGGAGATGGACCTTATTCTTTCCTTCCTAATAGGGAATTTGCTAATGATGATTTTTCCTACACTCCCCTTTTTATCAATCCAGTAAGTACAGCATCAGCTTTTTCCTCGGGAGAACCCTCTTCTGAATACTTTATTGGAGTAAAATCCATCAAGATTAATCAAAAAGTTGTCTCAATAAACACAACTTTGTTGTCAATTGACAATCAAGGTGTTGGTGGAACTAAGATTAGCACAGTCAATCCTTACACCATTTTGGAAACTTCAATATACAATGCTGTTACAAATTTCTTTGTCAAGGAACTTGTCAACATTACTAGAGTTGCATCCGTGGCACCATTTGGGGCTTGTTTTGATTCAAGAAACATTGTAAGTACAAGAGTTGGACCAACTGTGCCACCCATTGATCTTGTTTTGCAAAATGAGAATGTTTTTTGGACTATTTTTGGAGCAAACTCAATGGTGCAAGTGAGTGAGAATGTTTTGTGCCTTGGGTTTGTGGATGGAGGTGTTAATCCAAGGACTTCTATTGTGATTGGAGGATACACAATTGAGGATAATCTTTTGCAGTTTGATCTTGCAAGTTCAAGATTGGGATTCACATCTTCAATTCTTTTCCGACAAACTACATGTGCCAATTTTAACTTCACTTCAATTGCATAGGTGGTGTGGACCGAAGTTATTTGTATTTTGATTCTTAATAATGGTCTAAATATGCCTTTTGAAATAATTTGTAATAAGTGGACCTCTACTCTTTAAATAAGAGGCTATACTTAGCTCACGTAGTAATGCCAGATATGTATTTATAAGATTTCATGTAATTTGTGCGTTGAAACCTTTTTTTTTGGTGCAAGCGTTGAAACCTTTGTTAAATTGGGTGTGGATAATGCATATACATTTGTTCTACTTTTTTTTCTCTTCTTCAAATTTAAGATAACTACCGAGACGTTTTATGTTTTTTCCTTGTAACTAGTAGTCCTTTTATTCATCAAGCCTTTCTCTTTGAAATTGTGGTTTAATATATAGGGTAACCCTATGCATAAAGTATTCTGCATTCACGCATGGTTCAAAAAAATTATGGTTTAATATCTTAACTAATTCAGCTTATCTCGTTGCAATGACACTTCGTGATCGTATATGAGGATGCAGATCGAACATCTCGGTGAAGAAGACTAGTACAAATATCAGGATATATATAACTTTAACTGACTAATTTCATATATATATAAGTTCTACTACAAGGATTAAATAGTTCCTAAGAGACATTAATTTGTAGGTAGAGGGGGCGTACAAATAAAATGACCGAACCGACAAACCAAGTCAAATCGAAGGACATAACCTGGCCATGGTTTGATTTGACTTGGCCTCAGAAAACCGATCATAATTAGTTTTATTTGGAATTAACTAATGGAAAGTCAAATCGACACCAAATCAAACCAATAATATATGAATATCATTTTAAAAAATTATACACAAAATATTTATCGTAATCTAATCAGTAAATATTTTCAATCTTTTTCGTAGTTCCATCTTTTCACATATTATTTCAAGTTTGGGTTTCTATATATTTTGAAGGGATTCAATTATGAAGTAAGCATGCTACGATCGCTTCTCACTTTATTCAACCCTCTGTTAACAAAAAAGAAATAGTACGGACGTGGATTTGATTAGTTGTAAAGGATGGAAAACATCATTTATACAACATAGAAGGAAAGTTTTATGAGGTTTTTAAGCTGGGCAGGTTGCCTAGAATTTGAGGCTCTGCCTCACCTTTTGCGCTCAATTGTCAAATATCATTTTCCTAGACTAAACGATTACTAGCATATTGATGTGGGAATAGATTGCACTGCTGCTTCTGTGTCTTGTTTTTATCACACTCTAGCTTGTTCTTTAGTCTATTCATCTTGTGCGAGACATACATTGATACAAATACAGAGAATCCAAATCAAACGCAGTGCGTGTGAGTGTGTCAATATTTTGTATATGCGAGTGTGAGGTCTTTGCTACTTCATTAGCGTTTCTCATTCTCGAAGCATTAGAACACAGAAGTAACCAAAGCTTCTGCATCACTTCGTCACCATTTTCTGCCAGGGTAAATCGGATTTAACATAGAAAGAACTGAAAATGGCCAAAAAGACCCCTATACTATTGCCCTTTTCCATAAGAATTTGTAAATTTTTGGTTTTGCAAAAATGTGTGCCACTTCTATAACATCGCGGACATATCTGACCCCAACTATTAACAGATAACAAAAGTGTCTAATTGTAACAATCCAACCGGTTTTCACAAACCAAATGACCCCCCCCCCCCCCCAATACCCCTCATTTTCCCTCACTCGCCTCTGTCTCTCTAACCTCTCGTTCTCTCTAGAATCTTCCTCCATCCCCTCCTCTCCAATGAATCCTTTTCACCTTCTCCAGTCACCTTCTGACCTAGATCCATGGTGATTTCACCACCCATCAAGCCACTTATGGCTCCTCATGTCTGGTTAACTGAAGCTTCATGAGTCGATCACGAAGAGTTGGTTCAGACCTTTGTCGATTCAAGTTCTACAGCCATCTCCGTCCCTATTCCGGCAAGCTATGTCTATTTCGAAACTTGGTTTCAACTCTCCTTGCTTAGATCCAAGCCTTTCTCATCGTTTGGGTTCCTTTGATAACCCTAGTTTTGAGGTTTTTCTGATCTTCCTAGATCTGTTCCAGATCCATGCTTTCATTAAGCTTTTAAACAATTTTCCTGACTTTTCTTTCAAAAATTACTTTCAAAATCATTTCATTTCCGGTTTAGCGTTTTCCTGAGAAAATTTTAAATATTTCTCTGACTTTCTTCTTCTTTTTATGTGTATTTGTCTCTAGTGTGTTGTTGCTTGTATTTTTTGTTAAGTGTTCTAGTTAAGTTTCTCCTAATATGCTTCTTAATATGCTTCTCCAACTGTTCTTATTAATTTTTTCCATTATATTTCTTATCAGTTCTTATATTATGTTCCTTTGAGGTTCTTTACTGTGTTTCACGTGCTATTTTTTTACTATGTTGTTCATGCGTTTTCTGCTACTGAAAGACGTGTTAAGGGTCTCAGTTCTTTTCTGAGACCCCTGAACCTGTTTTGAAGTAGTATCTTTTCCCCTTAGTCACCTGCACTTTCGTCTCTGTACTCAGCTAATGCCAAGAACCCCGGCTCTTCATCTCTAAACTTGCCTGATTTTGAAAACCATAATTTTTTGGACCTATTTGAGTTCTTGGAATTGTTTCATCTACTTCTTCATTAAGCTTCAGAATCATGGTTTATATTTCGTTTCTTCATGTGACTCTGACTTTTGCCAAACTCTACAAGACCTTTTCTTGAATCCCTTCTCACATGTCTGTGTATTCTTTATATATGTTGGAATCCCCTCTCTATATGGCTTTCAAAATCTTGATTATTTTCAGACTTCCTTCTGCATAGGTTGATTGACTTCTTTGCTTATTTGTTGATTTCTCTATGTCTCGATTTAAGTTACTTGACTTTCCTTAACTTTTCTGACTTTGTTCATTCATGGATCATTGACTACAACATCTTTGGTCATTGATTTACTTGCTTCTAATTGATTTTCTTACCTTATTCATGCAACCGTGTATTTCATAATTTTGTCCTTAACTGACTTTTTATGTATTTGCCACTAATTGACTACTTCGTGCGAAGTGTTTGTTTGATTTCTTTCCTTAAATAACTTTTACCGTTTGAATATGAATTCCTTAATTAAAGGAAGTCTTGTGTGATTGATTCTTAATTGATATTCAGTTTCTTAATTTTTTTTTACCTTATTTCTGCCTGATTTTTACACTATAAATGCACGACTCTTTGGCACAACTCTACACACATTCACAATCCTTTTGAACTCACACTTACACACAATAATATTCTCTCTTCTTATCTGCATTGTGGCCTGTTTACAAGACCTACTGATTTTCTCAATTTGTCTCTTTGAAACTGGTATGTCACCGATTTAATCTTTGGCACCACAACAATGTGCTTATTTATAACTTTTGTATCCGTGCCTACTTATTGTTTCTGTAGAGTTCAACATTTAAATTAGCATGCTTATTTCTCTTCTGCCTATTTCTATTACGAACCCTTACTCCGCACCCCCACTTTGTGTGCTTAAGCTATGGTTTGGAGCATGACACTATGTAAATTAGTGCCCATGAATCAAACATGGTCCTTAGGGATCCTAGCCTCTAGTAGTTCGTTCTAACATGTTTATGGGTGTGCTAGCATTTTCCATTGCTGGGTATGCCCACAAGCCTGCTCTTGCCTCTAGACAATCCCCCAATCCCCCTGTACCCCCTAGTGTTCTTATTTGTAGCAATTTCCCTTTCCCCTTCCCCTTCCCCTTCTCAGAATTCTGTTTCTACACTTGCACTCTCTCTTAGTCTTTAAGTTCTACCCCCCTCTTGTGAGCCTTGCCTTGGGACCTTGAGTTCCCTCAGAACTTGGACACTTTAGGGACGGCCTTTCCATACTGCACTTTTTTTAATCTGATAATACATTTGGATGTGGGCACTGCCCAGATTCCCTTTGAGGCTCTTAGGGAACTTTGACACATTCAATTGGGAGAAAGACTTTGGATAATGATCTCTTGGAGTTGGTTTGTCTCATATTTCATACATAGAGTCTGAATCAGGCTCCCCTTGGTTATACTTTTAATTTCTAATGTGTTCTTTTTTTTACTATAATATGGGCTTGTAATGATTTGTAATAAACTCTTGGGGATGGCTAGTGAAAAGGGCGGATAACTGTGTATGCAAAAAAGGTAGATATCCTGCCTATAGGTGTCTCTGAAATTCTGCACTTGCTCACATAGATATCCTGCCTATAGGTTTCTGCATTTCTCATATAGATATCATGCTTATAGGTTTCTGCATTCCTCATATAGATACCATGTTTATTCTACATTCTCTCATATAGCAATCATGTCCATAAGTATTTGGAAATATGAATTCTGCATATGCATATAGAAAATATGCCTATTGGTCTTTCTGAATCTTGTATATCCATTCTCCATCTAGCAATCATGTCCATAGGTCTTAACAATCAACTACAATTAGATATCATGTTCATAGGCCTTAAATGAAATTCAGCATCTAGATATCATGCCTATAAGGTTTCTACATTTTTACCATGTCCATAAAAAGCTTTAAAATCAACAATGCTTAGAAAGAAGAACTCTTAATCGAATCAGAATCGGTTCATTCACGTATAAGGGCTAAAACCAGTAATAACAAGGTATCTTCATATGAAGAACTTTAACCTTTGTTAGAGCTTACTTTTATTTAATAATATGGAAACCTCTCTTAACCAGTATGCATTTAGTTTATTTCATTGTTTCTGAAATCAATAGATACCATGCCTATAAGATCCTTGTCCAATACTTAGGCAAGCCTTAGGGTAAAATAATTATTAACTGAATCATTCTTTATTAATTACAATGAGCGCTCAGACCTGATTCAAATTTCTTATATGAATTATGTGATGATCAGCCTGCCACGACTTTTCAGTTCTTAATCGGACCCTAAGTAGTATGTGTAAGTCATGCTAATTACTTGCTTTCTCTGTTTAAAGGAGGTATATTTGAGCCTTTCAATTTCGTATATGCTTTTCCCCGATTTGCTATACATGTTTTGTATGTCACCTTAGAATTTTGCCTTTTGAAACTGCAAATAAGCCAAATATATCCCTTTCTTAGGATTAGTAGTCCTAAATTCCTCTGGGACTGATATGATTGGGACGGGTAGAAGCATGCAATAAGTAAACGAGACCATTCCGAGCTTTAATACCTTAGCAGGGTGGGAAAGGTTATATATGGATATGATGACCACACGATAACATCTTGTGTCAACCCTCACTGAGGAGTGATTACCGGATTTTATGTTGGGTGATCCATATTATTAATAAACCTAGGACCCTCGTTTCCTATGTTTCTTTGTTTCTTCTAGAATTTCAAAATATTTCTTCTCTTTAGCTTTCTTTTAATTCTTTCCAACTTTGTTGTTTGTAACCATATGTGAAAATCCCCTCTTATTTGAAATCTTTATTTGCATATGTGTTATTTGCACTTAAGTTCACAACAATAGTCTGGCCTGGAACCGAACTAGTGGATTTTGAGGGGTGTCTAACACATCCCCTTGGGATAATTTCAAGCCTTTACCCAATCTTTGGTTACTTAAATCAAAACCTCCTAGTGTGCTAATGCACTTTAATCACTTGGCTTTTACTATTTCAGGCTAATGCACTCTGCTGGGGATGTCTTTTAGGCTGTTACCATTTCAGGCTATTATTGTGACTTTACACTTCTTCATATATCTTTATTTGATTAATGCCTTTAAGTATTTAATTCCCTCTTCTACTACAAACTGACTTGTCTCTTTGTTTCTTTCCTTTATTTATTTTATTCCTTTCCTTTATTTATTTTATTGCTTTCCTTTCTTACTGTTTTAAATTATGAAGAATTGTTGTAATTATTTCTTTATAATGTGCAGATATGTGACAAATTATTTTAATTATTGCATAAGCATGTTTTCAACATCATATTCCACTAGTGCCAAATAAATACCATAGCAACGCTTATAATGATTGGTTGCGCCCTTCCGGTATTATCACCCCCTAAATACGGCAAAGGCATATTTGCGGTAAAACGAGTCGATCAACAGTGTAATCGACGGTTCTGCGCCATTCCCTCTTGAATTGTCCACTCAAGGGTACCAGTCTAAACTTCCATAGAAACCTTACTCCATTTAATTGTGCATGCATCATAGTCAAACTTAGCCGATTCAGTTATGTTTTCTGCATAATGACTCTTAAGACAGTCTTGTCCAAAGTCCCCTCGATTTTCCTAAAACCTAAATGAACATTACCACGTTTTGTGCATTTATTTGGAGAACCAAATGTTTTATGCCAATTATTGATATTTAATAGTCTAGTCTGGTGGGGGTAAAGGCCTAAGACTTTTTGTCTTGCAGAAATATGAGGTACGAAGTCCCCAGATTCGGCAGGGTCACCAACGTCGACCCAAAATTGCTAAGTTGGTTGGAGGATCTTCATTCTAATGATCAGACCCTTGTTCGAATGTACCTAGGAAATCTACCTTCTCTCATGGAAATCCAACTCAACAACAAGATCATAGAAGCTGCTACTCTATTCTGGGATTGTGATAGGTCTGTGTTCCGCTTCGGGGATATCTAAATGACACCCATGTTGGAGGAAATAGGAGGGTTGGCTGGTATACCATGGAAAACTCCGGGTTTGTTAATGCCAGAAAATTGCAAGGGTAGATGTTTCCTCAAAATGATGGGTCTAAAGAAGAATACAGACATGCCATACTTGGAAGAGTCGTATATTCCCTTTGATTATTTGTACGAGAGGTACGGTCATAGAAAATTATATTATACTTATCCTGATGAGTTTGCCCTTACATCATTGGGGCATATTTATCGAAAAGTATTCGTCTTCATGTTTTTCTTCATGGGGATGATGGTGTTTCCAATGAAGAAAGCAAGGATCCATATCAGGCTAGCTATGGTTACCAAAACTTTAATAGAGGGAATTTGTGGGAAATCATTTAGCATAGTGCCTATGATAAATACAGAGATATACCGAGCCTTGGAGAAGTGTCAACAAGGAGCCAAACACTTTGAGGGATGCAATTTGCTACTCTAGCTCTGACTCATGGAGCTTATTCGAAAAGGTGAATACCGGCAAAAGATTAAACGTAGGGACTATAATGATCATATAGACTTCCATCAGCCAAGGCGGATGAACTACATGCCCAACATGTTTACTCAGCCAGAAGACGCCAAAGGATGGGTATAGATGCTTGAAAACCTAAAGGAAGACCAAGTACAATGTATGTTTGAATAGTTCCCTACTGAAGAGTTCATCGCCCGATCTAGGGATGCGCCGCTTCTGATACTGATCGGTTTGAAGAGAACCTACCTGTACGTCCCTCTCCGGATTATGAAACAGGCTAGTAGGAAGCTGGTAATACCAAGGGTCGACAAGATGAGTCACATTCGGGCCGACTTTCAGAATGACGATAGTCCTTACAAGTGCCAAACTTAGCATATGTGGCACTGCAAAATCGTCATCGGAAGGGATACCATCGAGCCATACAGATACCATGCTGGTTGTACTCCATACTATACAGGCTGGCTGGAGGATTATTATAATGGTCTGGGTTAACCTGAGTTTGTTCGAGGTCACAGGATAATAGATGAAAAGGCTAAAGCACATGTCAAATACAACCAACTGCGCAAGAGGATTCGAGAATGTGAAAGCGAGCACCATGAGATACAAGAAGCCCACCAAAAAATGATTGAAGAGTAGAAAGACTTGGCTGTCAGTGCCAACAAGCGACTTGGATACTTGGAGCAGGGTTTAGTGGATCTTGAAAGGAAATTTCTCAAAAGAATCGAGGACTGGCAGAATGCTGAAGGAAATGAAGGCAGAAACCTGGCTAGAGCCTACCTGTTGCTGGGACTTCGCGAGCTGGTGAAGATGTTCGATTGAGTCAAAGATGCCGAGTCTGGCAAAGGTCCTTGTCGGACCAAATAGATAGGAGTTTTTCCTTTCGATATGAGAAATGTAATAAGTCTATGGCCATTAGTGACTTTTATTTTCGGTTATTTAGTGTCGATTTGGGATCCTTCTACTTTTTATCAATAAAATAAGGCATTTAGCATTCTAAGTTCTCCAAATCAATTTGTCATTAGGCCTACCTCGGACACAATGAGGTTTCCCAAATTAGGACACGATTTACATTCTTGCACTATGTATTTAAATATCGCAACGTTTTTATTATAGTCCTCACTAACTTGTTACCTTTTTTGTTTTTAATTTTTGTTTTATTCCCCTCCCAAAGGTTAGTTCGTGCACTCTGGCATCATCATCATATTCCAAAAGATCAAAGGGCCCTCCACCCACTCCTCCTCCTAGTCCTATCAGAAAACAGGAACAACGGAAAGATGGAAGATTTGAACAACACTAGAAAGGAAAACTCAACTCAACGGGTAGAGGTCACTCATGGTACTATGGTTTCCAAAGAAACTGCATTCCAACTCGAGCAAAAACTGTTGAAGTTTCAGGAGGAACTTGATCAGGTTCAGAATCTAGTGAGTGAGTCTGATGATAAAGACTCACTCACTAGGAACCTGGATGAAGAACTCAACAAATTGACTAGCCGAACATAGGGGGTCGAAGGAAGTAATGGGATTGAAGGGTTGAACTATGAAGATCTTTTCATACAACCCAATGTCAAACTACCCGAGGGGTACAAACCTCATAAGTTCGAGATGTTTGATAGTACAGGAGATCCAAGAGTTCATTTGAGAACATATTGCAACTAGTTGGTCGGAGTAGGGAAGGACTAGAGGATCCGCATGAAACTTTTCATGAGAGTCTGAAAGACGATGCTCTGTCTTGGTATATTATCCAAGACCTGAAGAAGTGGTCAAACTGGGTGAGTATGGCATCCAAATTTATGGACAGATTCAGTTTCAATACACAAAATGCACTAGATGTCTTTTGCATTCAGAACCTAAAGAAGAAGCCCACGGAAACATTCCTCGAGTATGCTACTCACTGTAGATCAGAAGCTGCTAAGGTCAGACCTACCTTAGAGGATAAACAAGTTTTTCGTTTGGGCTTAGGACCCACAATACTATGAAAGACTGATGCTGATCGAGAATCATAAATTTTCTGACATCATCAAGCTGGGAGAAAGGATCAAGGAAGGCATCAAAAGTGGTATGGTTACAAACTTTGAAGCCTTGCAAACTACCAATAAGTCTTTGCAGTCTGGTGGTACATCCAGGAAAAGGGACGTAGGTGCCGTAGAGGTTACACAGAGAACCAAATCCCCTGTAAAATACCAAACCTATCCAATGCCTCCATTCATATATGAGCCTACTCCGAACTACCAAGCACCATCACCCTCTTACCAAACCCCACCATCTACTTATCAATCACCTCCACCTCCTACATATCAGCCTACTTCACCCAGATATTCCTAACCTATACATGTATATCAAGCCTACAATGCTCAACCATCCCATTATCAATCACCTCCCACATGCCCAAACTTCCCTAGACCTCGACAAAATTTTGACCGAAGACCTCCCAAACAGTATACCACCATTGCTGAACCAATTGACCAGCTATACGAAAGGCTCAAAGCTACTGGTTATGTCACCCCTATCCCTGCTATAACCCCTAAAAACCCTTTTCAATGTGTCAATCCAAATAAATCATGTGCATATCATTCCTGCATGAAAGGACATACTATTGATGAATTCCTCTCTCTGAAAGACAAGATCTAGACTTTGCTGATAACAAGATCATTGTGGAGGAAGAGTCTACTCCAAATGTCCGCAATAACCCTCTAACAGATCATTAGGGTGGCGGTGTTCACATGATTGAAATAGAGATGATTGGGACCCCAAGAAATGATCGATCTGATCATAGAAGGCGACGATCCAAAGAAACCAATAGTCACCCTTAATCCCATTGTGGTCCAGATTCAGCCTTCTAGGGATGCCGAGGTAAATATGTCCATGCCATTTGAGTTTGAAGCACCATTCTCTACAAAGACGCCAATGCCGATTGGGGTCAAATTCTTGTCACCAGCAAAGGCATCTACACTCGTCAAAGTTGTAGTTTTACCGCCCAAGGTGCATGCTCCATTCGGAGTAAAGATAGCCACGCCAATTCTGGTGGTAATTTCTGCCGTAACTCTATTCCATACAACTGCCATACCTTAGGACTACACAGCCGAGGCAAGAAGAAAAGGGAAGGCCAAGTTGGGGGAAGCAGTTGCAGCGTGGGGTATGACAAGAACCGATAGGGTTTATACCCTGAAACCTTTGGCTGAGTCAAGAGAGCAGGCTCTGGTCGGCCAACCATCATTGAAATCGGGCCTGATGATCTCTGGATAAAGATACAAGCCAAGGAATACTTGGTCATTGATCAGCTGAACAAAACACATACATAAATCTCTATCCTAGTTTTGCTACAAAATTATGATGCACACAAGAATGCCTTGTTAAAGGTGCTGAGTGAGGCATATGTACCGAGCAACATCACCAGAGGAGAGATAGAGAACATGGTAAGACGGGTATTCGAAATTCACAAGATCACTTTTTATGAAGATGAGCTGCCACCAGAAGGGCATCACCGTGAAATGTGAAGATTATTTTATCACCAGAATCCTGATTGATGGAGGGTCCAACCTCAACATTTTTCCGCTAGTAACACTCAGGACATTGGGAAAGGGGCTGCATGAGATCAAGGATGGGGCCATCAACTTCAAAGCTTTCAACGATTCCCAAATGTCTACTATTGGGGAAATTAACTTGTGTTTGCAAATGGGGCCTACTTGGGTCGATGTTGATTTCAAAGTAATAGATGTGCCGGCATCTTACAATTTATTATTTGGACAACCATAGATTCATGCCGGTGGGGCTATAAAGTCAACACTACATTAGGCAGTGAAGTTTGAGTGGAACCACCAAGAGGGGATTATTCATGGCGATGGTAGCAATCCCATATACAATCGCCATACCATCCCAGCTGTCGGAGGCAAAAGAAAGATAGGCGAGGAGACCTATCTCCACATCGAGCGAGTCAACGTCGTTGACAAGGACAAATGGTGGGAAAAAAAATTGAAAGAATATTGAACTGCAGCGGATATGAATCTAGAAAGGGACTTGGCAAGAACCTCCAAGGAATCGCTAAGCCTATCAAACTAAATAAACATGGTACCACATTTGGTCTGGATATGAGTATACTTGGGAGGAATTCAACAACTGATCGCCACTATGACGCGGTCCTTACTATCTATTAGAGCAGCCAATGCCATATTTGGAGCAGGCTTTCCAGCCAGCCAATGTTATTTATGGGTCGAAAGAAGAGGAAGCACTGGCAGCAATGAGGAATTTGTTCCTAGAAGATGATGATATGGATTGTTGTCTCATTTTCGAGGAGGAAGGGGGGAAGGCCCTCCCATACAAGCCGTAAGCTGAGGAGAATGCTTCTATAACTGGACCATCATAACCACTAGAGCCCGGAAAGCCTCGGGGTAGCAAGGCTGAACAAAGCATCATGCACTATCTTTTATTTCTACTAGTTGAATTTTCTTTTCGCATTTTAAATTTCGCTATAATATCTCCAATGTTCAAAACAATTACTCTTATTATTTTTCTCTCATTAGTTTAGTTATAAAATATTACTATTACTTATCTTGATGAACCAATGACTGTGATATACAACAAGACAATGCAACAAACGAACTTAGATTGATAGGAAGATGATATGTCAGAAAAGATTGTTAAAGAAGTTGAGAATTTTGAGAACAGACCTAATTCCAACATGGACGAGACTGATATTGTTAACCTGGGAGATGCAAAAAATGTCAAGGAAACACGAATCAGCGTTCATTTGTCACCGTCAAAAAAGGAAGAGTACATAGAATTTCTAAAGAAGTATGAGGACATATTTGCCTGGTCGTATGATGACATTACTGGTCTAAGTACATATATTGAGGCACATAAACTACCAACCGATTCAACATGCCTGCCAGTAATGCAGAAGCTCAGAAAGTTCAAGCTTGATATGAGTTTCAAAATGAAGGAAGAAGTCACTAAGCAGGTAAAAGCTAAGGTTTTGAGGGTGGTAGAATATCCGACATGGTTAGCCAACATTATGCTTATGCCAAAGAAGAATGGGAATGTCAGAGTCTGTATAGATTATCGTGATCTCAACCGGGCTAGTCCAAAAGAAGACTTCGCCTTGCTGAATATACACATCCTGATTGACAAGTAAATTATAGATTGCTTCACTGGGTATCATCAGATTTGGATGGATGAAAGAAGATGCTGAGAAAATGGCTTTCGTTATGCTGTGGGGAATGTACTATTACAAGATGATGCCATTCGGCCTGAAGAACGCATGAGCCACCTGCATGAGGGCCATGACTACCATTTTTCATGTGATTCTACATAAAGAGATCAAGGTGTATGTAGATGATGTTATCATCAAGTCCAAGAAAGCCACTGATCACATGGAAGATTTGAAGAAGTTCTTCAATAGACTGAGAAAGTACAGCCTGAAATTGAATCCCCCAAAATATGCATTTGGGGTTCCCACCGGAAAACTAATCGGGTTTATTGTGAGTCACCCGGGAATAGAACTGAATCCATCAAAGATCAAATCTATTTAAGAATTTCCATCGCCAAAGAACAAGAAGGACGTAATGAGTTTCTTAGGGAGACTGAACTACATCAGCCGGTTCATAGCACAATCCATAGTTATCTGCGATCCAATTTTTAAGATACTGAAGAAGGACACTGCTACCAAATGGACTGATGATTGCCAAAAGGCCTTCGACATAATCAAGTAGTACCTGTCAACACCACTAGCTTTGGTCTGCCCGATCCAGGTAGACCTCTATTTCTCTACCTCTCAGAATTGAATAAAGCATTCGGGTGTGCTCTAGGATACATGATGAAACATGGAGGAAGGAGCAGGCCATTTATTACCTGTGTAAGAAGTTTACCTCGTACGAGGCCCGGTATTCTCTGTTAGAGCGTACCTATTATGCTTTGACTTGGGTAGCTAAGAAGATGATGCATTACTTCTGCGCCTATACTACATATCTCATATCAAGGATGGATCCTTTGAAGTACATCTTTCAGAAGCCCATGCCTACTAGCAAGTTAGCCAAGTGGCAAATCCTGTTGAGTGAATTTGACATTGTCTACGTAACTCAGAAAGCAATCAAAGGATAGGCATTAGCAGATCATCTTTCCGAGAATCGCGTGGAGGGAGAATACGAACCCCTAAAGATGTATTTTTTTGAAGAAGAGGTATCATTCATAGGAGAAGACATTGCAGAATCCTATGATGGTTGGAGAATGTTTTTCAAAGGAACAACAAATTTCAAAGGAGTTGGCATAGGAGCAGTCTTAGTGTCAGAAACCGGTCAGCATTATCCTGTGTCTGCCAAACTCAAGTTCCCGTGCACCAACAACATATCCGAGTACGAAGCCTGCATATTAGGGCTCAAGATGGACATTGATATGAACACCCAAGAGATGCTAGTAATTGGGGATTTAGACTTGCTTATACATCAGGTCTGAGAAGAATGAGCAACCGAGAACTCCAAGATACTCCCTTATCTGCATCATGTACATGAGTTGAGAAAGAGTTTCACAAAGATAGAGTTATAACATGTCCTCAGAGTCCAGAATGAGTTTGCCGATGTATTTGCTATCCTATCATCCATGACACAACATCAAGATAAGAACTTTATTGATCCTATTTCGGAAAAGATCTATGATCAGCCAACTTACTGTGCTCATGTCGAAGAAGAAGCAGATGGAAAACCTTGGTTTCATGATATCAAGGAATATTGGAAAAATGAGAATACCCAAAACTTGCAAACGCCACTCAAAAGCACATGCAACGAAGGTTGTCTAACAATTTCTTTCACAACGGAGGAATCCTGTATAGAAGGACTCCGAATTTGGGGTTACTAAGGTGTGTTGACGCGAAAAAACCATTGAAAATACTAGAGGAAATCCATGTTGGGACCTGCGGTCCACATATAAATGGTTTTGTCTTAGCCAAGAATATACTCCGGGCTGGTTACTTTTGGACTACTATGGAAACATATTGCATTCAGTAGGTCCAGAAATGCCACCACTACTAGATACATGCAGACATGATCAAGGTACCCCCATGGACATTCGCCGCCTAGGGAATGGAGGTTAGACCAATCGAACCTGCCACTTCCAATGGGCACAGATTTATCCTAGTGGCAATCTACTATTTCACCTAATAGTTCGAGGCAACATCTTACAAAGTTGTGACGAAGAAAGTTGTGGCAGACTTCATTCGCGACCGTATCGTTTGCCGGTTCGGGATTCCAGCGTCAATCACTATTTACAGTGGCTCCAACCTCAACAGTGACATGATGAACGCTATATGTGAAACCTTCAACATCAAACACAAGAATTCTACAGTCTACAGACCTCAGATGAACGGAGACGTAGAAGCCCCAGTAAGAATATCAGAAAGATATTGAGGAAAATGGTAAAGAAGCATAAATAGTGGCTCAAAAATTTATCATTTGATTTATTGGGGTACCGCACCACAATTCGCACATCGACTGGGGCAATCCCCTATATGCTGGTTTACGGTGCAGAGGCAATCATTCCCGCTGAAGTGGCAATTCCCCCCCTAAGGATCATACAGGAAATTGAGCTCGACGATGCAGAATGGGTGAAGAGTCGCTACATACACCTAGCTCTTATAGACAGAAAGAGAATGGATGCCATTTTCCACGGTTAGCTCTATCAGAACATAATGTCCAGAGCCTTCAACAAGAGGGTCGGGCTGAGACAATTTACGGTGGGGAAACTTGTATTGAAAGGAAAATTTCCCTCATCAAGATGAAGCCAAATGGAAATTCTCTCCCAATTAGCAGGGTCCCTACATGGTTCTTCGGGTTCTAACAGGAGGAGCCCTCGTACTTTTAGAAATGGACAGAGATGTTTGGTCAAAGCCGATCAATTCAAACGCAGTCAAGCGATACTACGTGTAACCTTTATGCTTTCCATATATGATATAATTTGAACTACACCTGACATGATTCCTATTTAAGAGGGGATACGTAAGCAAACCTATGGATTCGAACACAATTCAATTAATTTTTTTATTTCCCCCATAATTAGAAATCCCTAAGTAATTTCAGCCAGTCAACGCAAGCAGCCGTCAGAAGCAGCAGCCCGGTAAACTGGGGCAGAATTTTGAGGAGAACTCTCAAAATTCTGGAGCAAGAGAAGTTGCATTATCATGAACCATGTGGTAGTCATCGGTTCATCTAAAGAAAACTATTCTCGATTATGTATTTATGTTATATTTTACTAAATCATGCTTGTTTGTTACCAAAATTTGCTTTGTTTAGCAATGCTACCCCAATGATACACACAATATCACCGAAACAGAGCCGAGTAGGTCAAGCAAAGTCAGTGGTGATACAAACTAACCTTTTCCCTTTACAAATCTCACAATTTTCTTTGAATGCAGGAACCCGAGTGGTAAAATAATCGAATATATTATACACTCATATTTTTCCGGAATACAACTCTTAGAACCATCAGACCTATTCACATTTGCTATCCGCACAGAGTATCCCAACATCCACAATATTGTGATCAGATTTCAGCTAAGAAAACTCTATTACTATTTGCCTTTTTATCTCTTGCATTAGGCTACCATTCTGCCTTCCGAGACTAAGTTCTGTCTCCATATAAACTTCCTGCATTGCATAAGGTTATTTTTTGCCTTCCAAGACTAAGCATTATCTCCATCTACATTATCCGCATTGCCTAAGGCATCTATTCTACCTTCCGAGACTAAGCACTATCTCCATCTTCATTCTTTACATTGCATAAGGATAGTATTCTTCCTTCCGAGACTAAGCACTATCTCCATCTGCATTCTTTGCATTGCATAAGGATACCATTTTGCCTTCCGACATTAAGCTCTGTCTCAATATGCAGTTCCTGCATTGCATATGGCTACCATTCTACCTTCCGAGACTAAGCTCAACCATTCTACATTTCTAGACTAAGCTCTCTCTCCATCTGTATTTCCTCCATTGCATAAGGCTACTATTCTGTCTTCTAAGACTTAAGCTCTACCTCCATCAACACGACTGAAAGATCGCCACCTCTACATCTTGCATGGATGAGAGATTGCCACCCCTACACCTGTATGGCCAAAATATCGCCACTTCATTTTGCATCTTGCGTGGCAGAAATATCGCCACCTTTATTTACATCTTGTATCGGCTAAAAGATCACCACCTACTTCATATCATGGGCTGAAAGATCACTAAATTGTCCTAAGGCGTCATTGTTCTGAGGCACCATTTTCATAGCCCGAGAACGCCATGCCATGGCTTGAGGACCCTTTTTTTTATCTTTTGCATATCATTTATTCAAAGGCATCATAGTTCAGAGGCATCATTCTCATATCCCGAGAGCATCATTTAATGGCCTGTGAATCCTTTATTAACTTCATGGCCCAGGACACCATGGTCTGAGGACGTCATCCTAACTGTACAAAAACAACAAATATGGTCCGACGAAAATTTGCATCATTTTAAATTTCTGCACAATATACACTTGTACTGCTTATTTGCAGGCAAACTGACATGCAATGGCCATCTCAGCAGGAGCAATCCCGCTTAAGTTCCCGCATCCCTATTAGACCTTAACCATTAATCCCAGCCTGAGTATTGTGACTGTTTTTGAAAGATCTCCATCGGCATACTCCGCCGACGGATCCTGAACTACATATGGCTTGATTCCTGTAAGACCAGGGATATGTA
Organism: Nicotiana benthamiana; assembly: GCA_034376525.1. Classification (NCBI taxonomy): domain Eukaryota; kingdom Viridiplantae; phylum Streptophyta; class Magnoliopsida; order Solanales; family Solanaceae; genus Nicotiana; species Nicotiana benthamiana. The sequence continues at coordinate 82,526,823 of CM067328.1, forward strand.
GGTAGCTCATGAACTAGAGCATGTCCACCCTCTTCAAACCATTTCGTTCGGTCAAAAATTGACCATCATATCTTTATCCGACAACTCTTTCATCCTTCTCGGGTAAAGAAGGGCAATTGTTGATACCCAATTTTTCCTATGTTTTTATATGTAAAATACCTTTCAAAATAGCATGTATATGCATATATATGTATTTTCCAAGGTTACATTGTTTTCTTAATTTTTTAAATAATTTAAATATATTTACTACCCTATTTTATCAAGTAAAAACTCAATAATTATTCCCAAAATTATCATTTTTGGTGATTCATTTATCGGAGTCTCATGTTTATATTAATATATAGCTAAGATAGTTTTTCACATTCTTACAAATTTATTTGGTATTTTTAAGGATAGAATTGCATAATTGCAATGTTAGCCATTTCTAAGTCAAAATTCGTCTCATATTCATAAAATAAGATTTTATAACTTTAAATCGATAATTATATATTATAAATTATTTTACTAGCTTTATAAAATTCAACAAAGTAAAAGTGACTGTTTAAATGTTAGCCCATCTCTTTCAATTTTGGCAAGATTGGAATCCCTACTTAAATCCAATACCCAGCCCAATTCCTACCAGATTACCCGCACCAGGCCCAATTACTCTACCCGACCCACCTACCCCATTCAATCTGGACTGTTGATCATTCAGATCAATGGTCCCCATTTAACCTGCCTAAATTAAAACAAACGACCCCCATATACTCCTCATTTTCCCTCACTCGCCTCTGTCTCTCTAACCTCTGGTTCTCTCTAGAACCTTCCCCTATCCCCTCCTCTTCGATGAATCATTTTCACCTTCTTGGGCCATTCAGACCTAGATCTATGGTGGTTTCACCACCCATCAAGCAACATATGGCTCCTCACGTCTGGTTAACTGAAGCTTCATGACTCGACCACGAAAAGTTGGTCGAGACCTTTGTCGATTCAAGTTCTGCGTCCATCTTCGGTCCCGTTCCGGCAAGCTATGTCTATTTTGAAGCCTATTCTCAACTCCTCTTGCTTATATCCAAGACTTTCTCATTGTTTGGGTGCCTCTGAAAACCCTAGTTTTGAGGGTTTTCTGATCTCCTTAGATCTGTTTCATATCCATGCTTTCCTTAAACCTATAAAAAAAATTTCCTGACTTTTATTTCAAAAATTAATTTCAAAAGCAGTTCTTTTCCGGCTTAGGGGTTTTTTAGAGTGTTCAAATATTTCTGTAACTTACTTCTTCTTTTTGTGTGTATTTGCCTATACTGTGTTCTTGCTTGTGTTTTTTGTTAAGTGTTCTAGTTAAGTTTCTCCGAATATGCTTCTTAATATGCTTCTCCTCTGGTTCGTATTAATTTTTTCCACTATGTTTCTTATCGATTCTTCTACTATGTTCCTTCGAGGTTCTCTACTGTGTTCCTTCGAGGTTCTCTACTGTGTTTCACATATTATTCTTTTACTATATTGTTTATGAGTTTTATGCTATTGAAAGACGTGTTAAGGGTCTCAGTTTTTCTTGGGACCCCTGAACCTGTTATAAAGTAGTATTTTTCCCCCTTAGTCACCTGCACTTTCGTCTCTGTACTCAACTAATGACAAGAACACTAAATTTTGGGGTTCAGTCGAGTTATGAGACCCATGGTTATGTGATTTGTTGGCTCTTCATCTTTCAACTTGCCTGATTTCGAAAACCATAGTTTTTTGGACCTATTTGAGTTCTTGGAAGTGTTTCATCTACTGCTTCATTAAGCTTTAGAATCATGGTTTCAGTTTTTTTTCTTCATGTGACTCTAACTTTTGCGAAACTCTACAAGAACTTTTCTTGAATCCCTTCTCGCATGCCTTATACTAGTGTACTCTTTATACATGCTAGACTCCTCTCTCTAAATGGATTTCAAATCTTGATAATTTTCAGACTTCCTTCTGTATATGTTGATTGACTTCTTTCCTTATTTGCTGATTTCCCTATGTCTCCATTTACGTTACTTGACTTTCCTTAACTTTTCTGACTTGGTTCATTCATGGATCATTGACCACAACATCTTTGGTCCTTGATTTACTAGAAATTGATTGATTTTCTTACCTTATTCATGCAACCGTGTATTTTAGAATTCTGTCCTTAGATAACTTTTTATGTATTTTCCCCTAATTGACTACTTTGTGCAAAGTGTTTGTTTCATTTCTTTCCTTACATAACGTTTACCATTTGAATCTAAATTCCTGAATTAAAGGAACTCTTGTATGATTGATTCATAATTGATATTCAGTTCCTTAACTGTTTTCTTACCTTATTGCTGCCTGATTTTCACACTATAAATGCACGACTCTTTGACACAACTCCATACACATTCACAATCCTTTTGAACTCATACTTACACATAATAGTATTCTCTCTTCTTGTCTGCAATGTGGCATGTTTACAAGACCTACTTCTTTTCTCAATCTGTCTCTTTGAAACTGGTACGTCAGTGCTTTAATCTTTGGCACGACAACAATGTTCTTATTTACAACTCTTGTATTCCTGTCTACTTACTGTTTCTGTAGAGTTCAACATTTAAATTAGTTGGCTAATTTCTTTTCTGCCTGTTTTTATTATGAACCCCTACTCCCCACCCCCCTTTTGTGTGCTTAAGCTATGGTTTGGAGCATGACAATATGTAAATTGTTGCCCATGAATAAAACCTGGTCCTTTGGGATCCTAGCCTCTAATAGTTTGTTCTAACAGGCTTATGGGTGTGCTAGCATTTTCCGTTGCTTGGTATGCCCACAAGCTTGACCTTGCCTCATTTCAATCCCTCGACCCCCCTATACCCCCTATGTGTTGTTATTTGTAGCAATTTCCCTTTCCCTTCCCCTTCTCAGAATTTTGTTTCTACACTTGCACTCTCTCTTAGTCTCTAACTTCTACTCCCCTCTTGTGAGCCTTGCCTTGGGACCTTGAGTTCCTTCTGAACTTGGACACATGAGGGTTATACTTTTCCCACTGCACTTGTCTTAATTTGATAATGCATTTGGGTGTGAGAATTTTCTGGATCCCCTTTGAGGCGCTTAGGGGACTTTGACACACCAAAATCGGAGAAAGGCTTTGGATCATGATCTCTTGGAGTTGGTTTATCTCATAGTTTAGACATGGAGTCTGAATCAAGCTCTCATTGGTTGTACTTTTAATTTGATGTATTCTTTTTTATTATATTCTGGGCTTGTAATAGTTTATAATAAACTCTTGGGGATGGATAATGAAAAGTTCGGGTAACTATATATGCAAAAAAGGTAGATATCCTTCCTATAGGTATCTATGAAATTCTGCATTTGCTCACATAGATATCCTGCCTATAGGTTTCTACATTTCTCACACAGATATCTTGCAAATAAGTTTCTACATTCCTCATATAGATACCATGTTTATTATACATTTTCTCATATAGAAATCATGTCCATAAGTATATGGAAATATGAATTCTGGATATGCATATAGAAAATATGCCTATAGGTCTTTCTAAATCTTGTATATCCATTCTCCATCTAGCAATCATGTTCATAGGTCTTAAACAATCAACTACAATTAGATATCATGTTCATAGGCCTTAAATGAAATTCAGCATCGAGATATCATACCTATAAGGTTTCTGCATTTTTACCATGTCCATAAAAGGTTTTAAAATTAATAATGCATATAAAGCATTTCTATAGGAACTATTAAACGAATCTGAATCTCTTCATTCATGTATAAGGGCTAAAGCCAGTATTAATAAGGTATCTTTATTTGGAGAACTTATAACCTTTGGTAAAGCTTACTTTTCTTTAATAATCTGGCAACCTCTCTTAACTAGTACACATCTAGTTTATTTCATTATTTCTGAAATTAGTAGATACCATGTCTATAGGATCCTTGTCCAACACTTAGGCAAGCCTTAGGGTAAAATAATTATAAACTGAATCAGCCTTTATTAATTACAACCAACGGGTAGACCTGATTCAGACTTATCTAAATTATGTGATAAATCAGCATGTCTCAACTTTTCAGTTCTTAATAAGATCCTAAACAATATGTGTAAGTCATGCTAATTACTTTCTTTATTTGAGCCTTTCTATTTGTCATATGCTTTCCCACAATTTTCTATACATGTTTTGTATGTCACCTTAGAATTTTGCCTTTTGAGACTGCAAATAAGCCTAATATCCCCATCTTTCTTAGGATTAGTAGTCCTAAATGCCTCGGGGACTAATAGGATTGGGACGGGTAGTAGCATGTAATAAGTAAATGAGACCATTTTACATTTTAATACCTTAACGATGTGGGAAACGGAATATATGAATATGATGACCACGCGATAACATCTCATGTAGCCCCTCATTGAAGAGTGATTACCGGATGTTGTGTGGGGTGATCCATATTATTAATTAATTTAGGACCCCCTTTCCCTTTGTTTCTTTGTTTCATATAGAATTTCAAACTATTTCTTCTCTTTAGCTTTATTTAATTCTTTCCAACTTTGTTGTTTCTAACCATTATGTGAAAATCCCCCTTTATTGGAAGTCTTTATTTGCATATGTAATATTTGCTCTTATGTTCACAACAATAGTCTGGTTAGGAACCACACTAGTAGATCCTGAGGGGTGCCTAATACCTTCCCCTTGGGATAATTTCAAGCTCTTACCCAATCTCTGGTTACTCAGATCAAACCCTCTTAGTGTCCTAATATACTTTAATAATTAGGTGGCGACCCTTCAAACCCAATTCCCAAAAAAGAACGAGTTGTCCTCCCAAATGTCATAAATCCTATTTCGCGAGAAAAAGGGGGCGCGACAGTGACAATTTGTCTATGCTCAATGGGTATCATGCCGACAGGTTGCGTGTGTTAGACCTCAGCACCTAGATGAGAGCTTGAGTTATGAAAAGGAGCCAGCTGCCATTGTTGACAAGAGGGTTCATCAGTTGAGTCGAAGAAGATTTTTGCAGTAAAACTTCAGTGGAGGGGCCAACCAGTCGAGGAGATGACTTGGGAGGCCAAGGAGGACATGCGGAGTAGATATCCACTCCTATTCAACACTCCAGGTATGATTGAAGACCCGTTCAAGGACGAACATTTGTTTAAGAGGTGAAGAATATAATGACCCGACTAGTCGTTTTTCTTTCTAGATCTATGTTCCCTTAATTAAAATTCTGTGTATGTGCTTTTACTATTTTATGACTGGTGGGGATGGTTAGTTCGGGATTTGGAAAGGTTCGAGTTGAATTCGGAGTACTTGGTTCCTTAAGGTTGGCTAAAAGAGTTAAGTTTGACTTTCGTCAACGTTTTGAGTAAACGGCCTCAGAATCAGGATTTGACGATTCTAATAGGTTCGTTGGATAATTTTTGACTTGGGAGTATGTTCGGATTACGTTTTGATTGATCCCAGAACGTTTCGATGCTTAATATGGAAAGTTGACATATTGAAGGTTTTAAATTTCTATAAATTTGGGTTGAATTAGGATTTGGTGTTATCGAGGTCCAATTGCATTTCGAGAATGAAAATAGTCAATTTTAGACTTGCACGCAAAATTCAGTGTCATTCTTAGTAGTCTAGGTATGTTTCGGCGCGTTCGGAGTGAGTTGGAAGAACTTGTAGTTCATAAATTGTTTCAAATTATTTTGGGGTGTGATTCTTAGTTTTGATGTTGTTTTATACGTTCCGAGGGTGTGAGTGAGTGTGTTTGTATTACATTACTTTATTTCACATAGTACTTTAATATTTTTTTATACATACTACTACTAGCTCATACATATGTAATACCAGGCCTTGAAAATTATGGGATTTTTTATTTTTTACTTCATCTCATTTGCTCTTAAAATTGTTTAGTTCCCATTTTATTTAATTTTCACTCCTTATTTATAATTAAAAATTAACTATTTCTAAATATTTATGAGAAACAATCACATGATTAGTTCACTGTTGGCTTGTCTAGCGGTAACGTTCGACGCCATCACGACATATAGGAGAAATTGGACCTTGACATTCATAGCGTATAACATTAGGAGTAATTTGTCCCTTTTCTGTTTCCCTACAAATTATTCTCCGAAATTGGAAATATACTCGCTTGAAATATTATTATAACATGTTAGGGATAGAATTACTTTTAATTGATATGTTAGGGATACTCCTATTTTCGCGGAATTGAAATGTTTCTAGTTGATATATATTTCATTAGTAGTTTTAGAGTACGTGCATGCATTGTTCTCTATATCAATGAATATAAAATTTAAAACAAATTATATAAAAATTATTAAACTATGTGATGAGTTATAAAATAATTTTTCAAAACAAATACAAGCTTAGTAAAAGCTATTGCTTTTATTTTGCCATCCTAATAAAGAAACAATTATATCACACAAAAGTATTCTAATGCCTTTACATAACTTTGATATATGAACTGTGCATTTGCTTTAGTAGCTCAAATAGAGTAGAATAATATGTTAGACTTGTATTCAAATAGCATATCGGCCAGAAAATTGGATACCAATTACTAAGAAAGAGAAAAATAAGATTCACGCTATACTCGATGGACCTTGGTTTATTCATAATTATTTCTTATTTGTTAGCCCATGTGAACCAAAGTTCATGCCGTCTGAAACACAAATTAACTTCTCTGCTATTTGGCTACATCTACCTGAGTTGCCAACTGAGTTTTACGATTTTCAGAGATTGAAGAAATTGGGAAATAAGGTGGGCAAATTACTAGCCATTGATAATTGCTAGGTGAAGAAATTGTTCGGCTCCGACTTGAGGGCTTGTGCAATTTTTTGAGACTGGAAGTGCTCTTTGGAGTTAGGTGAGTCTCCTTTCTAACCTTGTAAGAGGGAATTGTCCTCATAGGACTTGTAAATGAGTAATTATTTCTGAACTCGGAGGATACATAAGTATTATACGAAGAGAGTCCGAGCGTAGCTACTATAATGTTAACTTTTTTGGCAGTTTAGGACCCACAACATGCCTTATTGGGAAATATCTCTTATTTTAATTGTCGATATGATCATTTATGATTTTCTAGAGACTTAAGAAAATGAAAAGTGAACATATGAACTGGTTGAACCTTAGTAGGAGTCTGCTTGTATATAAATGAACCTTTGTGTGCATTCTTGATGTTTTCTTGATAATTATGGATCGGGCTGATTGCCTCGGTGAGAATAGATGCATCTATGGTTCGAGTTGTTCGACCCTCGGTAGTGCACAATTTATTTTCTGTTGGAGCGGTCTGTCAACCTCGACATAATTGCGCATGACATAAATGCTTAAGTTTAAAGATGATATGATTACTAAAGAAGTATGAAAAAGGAAAAAATGGTAATTGAATCATGGTCAAGAGCATGAATATGACTTATAATTTAAACTTGTTGTTATTGGAAATTCTTCATGCTTTATATCTCATATTATTATTATATTATCTTAACCTTAGTAAGTGTCAAGTCGACCTTTCATCTCTACTTTTTCGAGATTAGATAGGATAATTACTGGGTACATGTTGTTTATGTGCTCATGCTATGCTTCTGCACTTAAATGTACAGGATTTGAGGCAGATGGATCTGGACATCATTCTTGTGCGCTTCAGTGAGCACACTTGAGACTTCTACGGTGAGTTGCTTCGATTTCATGATGATCCACAGCCGAAGAAGTCTTTATTTGTACTTTTGTTTCTGACTATCCTAATTCAGACAGTAGGGTCATGTAAATATTCTACTAGTTGCCCATAACTTGTGACATCAGGTTCTGACATGCTCATTAGTAGACATTTATTTTTGGGTTGTACAATTATTTTGGTACATTATTGATCACTTCTCGTCTTAGCTAAATTCGAAAATTTGTTACATTTATATTTGGTAAAAATAAAATGGGAACTCAATTATATTTCAGTGTTGGCTGGTCTGACAATGGTGTTGGGCGCCATCATGACCTATTAGGGAAAATGGGTTGTGACATATGCTAATTAAATAAAATTGGCTACCAAACCAAACCAAGTCAACAAAATTGGCTACCAAATCATTTGAATGGAATGGACACCATATCAATCTCCCCATCCAGTCTCATTCATTTAGAGGTGGTAGGACTATCATCTAGTCTGAGTTCATGCCCGCAAGTTCTTTGCATATCTTGAACTTGTCTCTTGGTACCACCTTGGTCAATATATCAGCAGGATTTTCACTTGTGTGAATCTTTCTGATCTGCAGTGATTCGTTCTGCACTTGCTCAAAAATTTAATGATATCTAATGTTGATGTGCTTTGTTCTCGCATGGTACATGGAGTTTTTGCTTTGGTCTATTTCACTCTGACTGTCGTAATAGACAATATACTCCATCTGTCGCAATCCAAATTCTTGAAGACATATCATCTCTTTGCCAACTTCAGTAGCCGCAATATACTACACTTCAATTGTAGATAGTGTGGTACACTTCTGCAACTTCGACTGCCATAATATAGCTCCTTCTGAAAAGGTAAACAAATATCCAGTAGTGGATTTTCTGTTATCAAGGTCACATGCCGTATAAGAATCTGTATAGCTCTTCAAAATTTGATTGGATCCTCCAAAACAAAATCATTCATGTGAGATTCCTCTTAGATACCTGAGTATCCACTTTACAGCTTCCCAATGCTCTTTTCCTGTATTTTTGAGAAATCTGCTAACGACACTGAGTGCATGAGCAATATATGGTCGAGTCCGTACCATTGCATACATCAAACTTCCGACGGCAGAGGAATAAGGAATCTTGGCTTTTTTCTCTTTTTCCTCCGTTGTTGTTGGGAGAATCTTCTTGCTAACCTTCATATGACCAAAAAGGGGTGTGCGAATCAACTTAGCACTTTTCATATTGAAGAGCTCCAGTACATGTTCTATGTACTTCTCCTATGACAAGTAAAGCTTCCTTTCTCGAGCGAGTAACTCTCATGCCAAAAATCTGCTTAGCATGACCCAAGTCTTTCATTGCAAAAGACTTATTCAACTGTTTCTTCAATTCGTCAATCTTAGAAGCATTCCTGCCCATAATCAACAAATCATCCACATATAGCAAGAGGATGATAAAGTCACCTTCACAAATCTTCATACAAACACACAATGATATGAAGAAGTCTTCTTGTAGCCTTGCTCCCCCATAACAGACTTAAGCTTCTTGTACCACTGTCTGGGAGCTTGCTTCAATCCATATAGACTCTTCTTAAGTCTGCATACAAGATATTCTTTACCTTTTTCCTTGAAGCCCTCGAGTTCTTCCATATAAATCTCCTCTATTAAGTCACCGTGAAGAAAAGTAGTCTTCACATCCATCTGCTCAATCTCCAAATCAAGACTAGCAGTCAAACCAAGAATTATCTGAATGGAGGACATTTTCACGACAGGAGAAAATATATCGTCAAAGTCAATACCTCCCCTTTGACCAAATCCCTTGACAACCAATCTAGCCTTGTATCTGGTCTTCACACTATGTTCTTCAGCTTGAACTTTGAACACCCACTTGTTTTCAAAGCTCTCATGCCCTTAGGAAAGTTCACCAACGCATAAGTATGGTTCTTATGTAGAGATTTCATCTCATCTTGCATGGCTTCAATCCATTGATCGTTGTGCTCATCTTCTATGGCATACACATAACATTCAGGTTCTCCCCCATCAGTGAGTAATACATACTCATTGGGAGAATAACAGGAGGAAGGAGTACGAGGTCTAGAAGACCTCCTGAGTGGAATATCTAGCTCGTCCACAACTTTGTGAGTAGGATCTACATTTGAGGCATATACTTCAATCACCATTCATTTTCCCTTTTTTTGAAATTCAATATCAGCATATAACCACCATGTTGCGTCATGGCGTCCGATCATGGCCCGATCGGTTAGGACGCCTTACCAAGGTGTTTCCATATTCCATCAATCATCTCAATTCAATCTTTATATCACATATATCATTTCATAGGTCCTTGGGGACACAACTATCACATCATATATTTGGAACTAGGCCACATTTCACATTATTCCCAATTTCATTGTTAGATTTGTAATTTAGGATAATGTGTGCACACAAGAGCAAATAAATTGTAAGCATAGATGAGAATTCACATAGATGGCACAAAGCATGTAGCATCAATCTCAATTTAGGGTCTAAGTATTTTAATACATGATTCATATTCCTTGCACCTTTTCAAGTTATCAAGAATAACACATTGATCATATTAAGACACATCTTTCACGCATTTAAGGTTACAATCCCACATTTGTGTGAAACAACCATCAATACAACAATTTAAATTTAATCTTACCATATTTACACAAACGTGGACGGAGCTCAATTTCTAAAATATGGGGTTTTAGCCATACATACCTCAAATGGAGCTTTCCTTAAATCTCTACAATACACCAATACCTCTAGCAATAACAATCCGGATGGAGGACAATCTATGGTTATCTTCCTTGATTCTTGAAGACCTGAGCAAGATTTGGATGACTATGAAACTAGGCCCCTCCTTACTCTCTGTATATGCTCTTATCTCTCTCCAAAATCAGTAGGAAAATGACTTCAAAATGGATCCCAAATCTTGTATATTAAATTGGGGTCGGATTAAAAAAATAAGAAAAATAACCCTCCGAAACCGGGTCTACGATCGCAGACTAGACCGCAAAATAAGAATGTGGTCCGCAGAACTGGGCAACACTGGCCCAATTTGCGACCAATTTACGATCGGAATATAAAAAATGCAACAGATTTGCGATCGCATATTCGACATAGGATTACATTTTCAAGCCTTTGGTAATTTGATCATAACTTTTTGTAGGAATGTCCAAATGATAAAGGGTTTAAAGCCTTGGAAACTAGATTCAAATACCTTTCATTTGATAGGTTCATCAAATAAAACCTTATACATATTTAGATATGCTTGTTCAAAAAGTGGTCTTATGGAAACTCTGTTGGAATCTTAGCCTATTATGACATTTTCCAATGTGACTTAGGCATAGGCCTTTCCTTGGGACTCAAATTACTTACCATACTACTTGTACATTTTTTTACCCAATCTAATTGATGCCCATAATGTTAATAACACATAAAATATTATAATTAGTCGATATGGCACCACAAAATCCCAGATTGCTTAGCGAAATTTTCCGGGGCCTTATAGTTGACGAATCCTGGAACAAAGTTTTCAGGCACATCAATGATGAGAGCAAAATCAAGAAAGTAAAATTATATTATGCTTTGTATAGAATATAGTATAAATTAGCTAGAAAATTCGTGTCCTTTACCATAATAACTGAGCTCTCTATTTATAGTTCTATTCAGGGGAGGAGGTCCTAAGATTGTATCCTCCTTTAACGTTAATTATGAGGTCAATTGATGAAGATATAACGGTGGACATAATTGTCAAATTCCTTATAACGGGTCATCTCCCTTAATGCTGCAGAATATTCTTTATTAAAATGCTACTGGGCGCAGAGCATTTATACATATTTATGATCGTTATTCTTTCCGGTGACAAGCTGAATAGCAGCGTTCGGTGGCCATCTCCGTTGGTTCCATGTGCCCTTCCTTCATATGACCACTTATCATATTGTATGTTACACTATACAGATAGGCCCCCTGATTTTCGCTGACATAATTTTGTAGTACCGAAAAGTTGGTAGAAACACTCTTTTGGCGGAAATTAATATAACTCCCTCTGTAGTCCTCTGATAGTTGATTAGACGCACGTCTCTCCGTATTTAATGCCCCGAATGTATGTCATCCCATGATTTTGTACGGGTTTTGCTGATTCAAGGTAATTATGGCCACGAATTTGGCCGCCAAACTTTTACTTATATGTATCATCCTTCTCCTATGCACATCATAAACCATAAAAGTTCATTCTTGAACGGTTCATTCTCGTTATTGAGACCAGATCTGCTTCCCTTAGCCTTGTCGGAGCCGACATCACCCATGGAAGTGTTGTTGTTGACTCTCTGCATTGTTTGGTTTGCGAGGTCACCGGGAGGAATTGGATCTCGCCTATTTGCATTATACAAAGCCCCTGACAGTGCCTGCTTTAGCTCCGTCATAACCTTGTCTTGCCGAGTGAGATGGCCTTGGATGATCTTCTATTTCTCTTGTAAGACCCTTATCGCATCAATGGCGTGCTCCTCATCAGCATCATCAGGAGTTGCCTCCCGAACATATATAGGATATCGCCTTTCATGCAACGAGGTAGCGTCATTCCTCTTGTTGTGGGTGTCACTGATTGAATCCTCGAAATAAGGTTAATCCCCTCGAATTTCAGGATTGTATGTATTAGTAACAGTGTTATCTACCACTTTTTGTATTTTCTCTAAGACAAAATAATCAAAGTACGTTAGTAAAAAAGACACGGATCAATGTAGTTGCACGACTTTCTAGGCCCCACAGTGGGTACCAAACTATTTACCCGTAAAATTATACAATTGAATTTATACGTGGTTTCTAGGCAAATGAACTAATTTTATTCTGAAATAAAGAAACAGCTGAAGAAATATGCAATACTTTGTCTTATAATATAGATGAAATAGCAGATTTGACGAATCCGAGAACCAAGTTTCTGGGCACTTCAATGATGAGATCAAAAGCAAGAAAGTAAAATTATATTAAGATTTCCATAGAATGTAGTTTAAATTAGCCAGAAAATTCGTGCCTTTTACCATAATAACTGAGCTCTTTATTTATAGTTGTATCTAGGGAATGAGGTCCTAGGATCGTATCCTCCTTTAACGTCAATTGTAAGGGCAATTGAGGAAGATATAACGGTGGACATAAATGCCAAATTCTTTGTAATGGGCCGTTGCCCTTAATGCTGCATAATAATTTTTATTAAATGCTACCGGGCTTAGAGTATTTAATATATCTCTATGATCGTTATTCTTCGAAGACAAGCACAATAATTGCGTTCGATGACTATCTCCGTTTTGGATTCCACCGTCTCCTTACTTTAGTAGACCACGCGACATATGGTATTTACCTTATACAATAATCTGATTAAATGCCTAAAGAAAAAGATAATGGATAAGGTGAATATACAACTCCATCAATTGCCGTTCTGCACTAATCGGAATCAATATAAATATGTAATACTCCTATAGAATAATGTTTCTTCCACCAGCATTCCTTTTCATTTCTTTCTTCCTCTATGGACGAAATAATCTGGCAGCGCTATCTATTATAGTCAATGACGTTCATCATTTGTTAGATTCTTACTCAGCAACTTGTAGATATGCTTAAACAAATGGATGTAACAACAAAAACATTTCTGCCTTCTTTTAAGCTTTCATTTTACCCCTTCGCAGATAAAATAATGTTTAATGAATCAATACAAATCAAGACACCAGCTCTTCAAATTCTGCTCATTCTAGTTCTCAACTAATTTCAATAACAATGGTTTCCACAATTGATTCTCTATCCTTGTTTATTTATTTGCTCCTCTTTTTCTCATCCTCCATAGCAAAAACTCCAATTAGACCACGAGCTGTTCTTCTTCCAGTAACAAAAGATGCAGCAACTAAGCAATACGTCATAGTCATTCGCCAAAGAACTCCCCTTGTGCCAGTCAAACTAACCGTCGATCTTGGTCAACGATCCATGTGGGTTAATTGTGAAAGGGGCTATATAAGTTCATCATATAATCCTGTCCGTTGTGGTTCTACCCCTTGCCAACGTTCCTTCTCAGCTGGTTGTAGCGACTGTTTTGTTACTCCAACTCTTACTCCAGGGTGTAACAATAATACTTGCACCTTATTCCCTGATAACCCTTTTATTAACTCTGGCTATGGTGGTGAACTTGCTGAAGATATTGTTTCACTTCAATCCACTAATGGCTTGAACCCGAACCGATTTGTCTCGGCTCCAGGAGTAATTTTCGGTTGTGGTCCAACGTTTCTGCTAAAGGCCTTGCTAAAGGAGTTACAGGAATAGCTGGACTTGGAAATGGTTTTATTGGACTTCCATCTCAAATAGCTGCTGCTTTTCATCTTGACCGAAAATTCGCCATCTGCTTGAGTTCTTCCACAACTTCTCCTGGAGTTATCTTCTTTGGTGATAGTCCTTATGTTTTCCTTCCTGGTATTGATGTTTCCAAGAGACTTGTTTATACACCTCTTCTTAAGAACCCTGTCAGTACTGCAGGGTCTTATATTAAAGGGGAACCTTCGATGGAATACTTTATTGGGGTGACATGCATTAAAATAAATGGTAATGTTGTGCCAATTAACACTACGTTGCTGACCATCACCAAAGAGGGCAAGGGCGGAACCAAAATCAGTACCGTTGAGCCTTACATGAAATTAGAGTCTTCGATTTACAATGTTTTTATCAAGGCATTTGTAAAATCGGTTGCTAAAGTTCCACGGGTAAAACCTGTGGCTCCTTTTAAAGTGTGTTATAATAGAACGAGTTTGGGAAGTAGTCGTGTTGGTCCTGCTGTTCCACCAATTGAACTGATTTTAGGAAGCAATAAAGATGCTAAATCTTGGACTATTTGGGGTGCTAATTCGATGGTGGCTGCGAATGATGAGGTGCTCTGTGTTGGGTTTGTGGACGGTGGACTTGAACCCACCACTTCTCTAGTTATTGGAGCATATCAAATTGAAGACAACCTTTTGCAATTTGATATTGCTAACAAAAGGTTGGGTTTTACTTCTTCGCTCTTTTCTGGTCAAACAACATGTGCAAACTTCAATTTTACGTCAAAAGCTTGAGGTGACTTCACCAAAACAGGCGGTGCCTTTGGAAATGTATATTTAGATAAATATTTCTTTGTAGTTTCCAAAGGATGGAGTTGGTCGAGAATAAATGGGTCATAATTGTGTCCATTACCAAAATTCTATCAATCTTGGTCTTTAATGATGGAAAATCAAAGTCTATCTTGATTTGAGTTCCCAAATCGCACCCATCGAGTAGTTATCTGCAGTATAGGAGACCATTTGGTGGAACTGCAATCAATTGATTTGCCACAAAAAATACATGCTTCGGAACTCAAGTAGAAAAAAAGGCTATATTAGCTGCTAGTTCTCGTTAAAAAAAAAAAACAAAAGAAATCACAGCAGAACTTCTAATTTAACCCTCTAAATGTGAAACCTATATGGAACAATAATTTGTACGAAAATTATATACCCTAGACACTTTTATCCCCATTGTAACAACTAATTAACCCAGTGGGTGGCCAAATTAAGAAGTTTGCTGAGGAAACTAAAAAATTAATGTATAAAAATAAAATAAAATACTTATATACATGGTATAAATATTACTCAGTGGCTAGTTTGACAATAGGTACATTTCCAGGTACTGCCTCGTGTTTATTTCAAGGGACAGGAGGTGTTATATCGAGGAAGAAGCAAACCCAAAATAAAAATAAAGAACGTCAAAATTTAAAGTGAAAAATACATCAAATTGAAGTTAAAAATTGCGAGATCATTAAGCTAAAATCCAAAAGGCTCCACTATAACAATAAGAGAATTATAAAAGTTTTCCAAATTGACAACACAACGAGTGCCAAATATGGGGCAACAAGAGCAACAACAAATCAATGGAAGAAATGGGAGAAATTATAAAAACTGAGCTGTTGTTCGGGGCTCGAAATATGATGTTATGGGCCTCCAAATTCGATCTCCACCCATCGAATCAAAATTCAAGATGTTAGTAATATTCAGTCAAAATTTCGGCCCGATCCAACAGTGAACGAAACGGGAAATGTGACTTGAAGATGGCTGGCCGGAACAAACTCTACAGCAAAACGACCACTTTTTCTTCTTTCTTCTCTCCTGGCGGAGGCTCCCTCAAAAATCGCTCTTATATGCTAAAATTTCAAAGACTTATACCAATGAGCATAGAACAATTCTCCAATGTTGCTCTATTTATAGATAGTGAATGGTACTTTCTCTTGAAACCAAAATTAAGTCCAAATAGGGTTAAAAATTGTATCCAATCCCAATAGGTGCCAAACCAAAAGAGAATAGGATTAGTAATACATTATGTGCCTTTTTGTTTTGATATTTTAACAAACTTCAGAGGATAAGATAGGGAACCTGAAACAACTAGCCTCTTCGCACTCAGAATAACAAGTCAAATGTCTGGAATAACTTCCGATGAAATTTGCTAATGGGAAAAACAGAAGGAACATATAGATATATGTTCCTGTGATCACAGTGCAATTCAACTCTTATAGTTGTTAAAGTTGCTACACTGCACACGCTATTGAAGCATGTTATGTACCGGACACTTGCTTGCATCATTCGTGATGATCTCACTTATATATTACCAACAAAAGTCAAGGGATAACACACACACACACACTTGCAAACCCTAAAATATATTTACTCTTAAGTGTGCAGCTGCCTTCGCTCTCTTTAAGGAATTGAAAAATAAAATATCAAGATAACAAAGGACCTGATCCTGCATTAAATACATCATGTGCTCCTAGTATTGTTGTGTCTTTATTTATTTTATTTACTTAAAAATCCTACCCAGCTTATTTAGAAGCACATCGTAGGACACTTTGTAAACCATAAACCTTGTGTTTATGTTGACTAGAGCAAGTCAAAGTGGTTAGCTTTGTAATAGAATTATTTCAAAAAGCCTTGCAATATAATTATTGTAATTGGGGTAAGAA
The DNA here is from genome assembly GCA_034376525.1 of Nicotiana benthamiana. Classification (NCBI taxonomy): domain Eukaryota; kingdom Viridiplantae; phylum Streptophyta; class Magnoliopsida; order Solanales; family Solanaceae; genus Nicotiana; species Nicotiana benthamiana. The sequence goes on from CM067328.1 coordinate 82,543,458, forward strand.
ATTAAGAGTTCTAATTCATATGTTACAATAGGTTGTAATCTAAAGTTGCTCAGTTAGTAAAGTTAAAATCTTACGAATGTAGGTCGTGATTTTTAATCTCGTGAGCTGGGAGTTTTTCACTTAAATATTACTGTGTTATTTATTTACTGCTGTGTATTATGTGGGAACTGATAAAGATTCAAATTTCTATACAGTTTGGTTGACTCTTAATTTACATCAATTAGTATGAGATAAGGTTCTTCTCTAAGGCTAACACCTAGAAAGGAACTACATAGTTGTTCCACCAAATTTTGAAGAAGGTCAATCAAGCTACATTCCACCAAGTATCAATGGACAATACTATGACTGAAGGAAGACAAGAATGCATGATTTTATCATGGTTGGAAATTTGGAGCTTTGGGATATCATTTGTGATGAACCTTCGTCCCTATGAAGACCGAGACAACTGTCACAGTTCCAAAGACAAGGAAGGAGCATAATGATGCTGATAGTAAAGCCATCGAGAAAAACTTCTGACGAAAGAAGATCGTCGTATGTGGCATTGGACCAAACGAGAACAATAGAATCATCTTGTCAATCTACCAAAGAGATACAGGAGGCTCTTCAAACTGCACATGAAGGCACCACTCATTTCAAGCAGTCAAAAATCGACATGCTCATTATTGAGTATGAACTTTTCAAGATGAATGAGAATGAGTCAATTTAGGACATGCATTCTCGCTTTAATTCCATCATCAATGAACTTCATTCTCTTGGAGAGATTATCCATTGAACAAACTGGTCAGAAAAATATTCAGTGTATTACCTGGTGCTAAGCAAAGTCAATGCTATCACTGAAGCAAAAGATCTGCAAAAGTTGATGATTGACGAACTTATTGAAAATCTGAATCTATGAAATATAGAAGAAATAGGATCATGAAAGAATAAAACCAAAAAAGAAGAACAACCTGGTTGTAAATGCAGACAACAGTGACTCAAGTGGTGATGATGCTGACAGGGTCTATCTTACATTGAGATTTCAGAAAATGGTTTGTAGAAATGGAGGCATTTATAAAAAAGACAGCTCTAGTAGAAACAGAAAAGGCTATGATTGGCATCAGAAATGCGGGAAGCCGGGACATTTCATCAAAGATTCCCTCTCCAGAAGAAGGACCATTACAAGCACAACAGAGACAAGACGGCTAAGAGGAACCCGATACCCCACATTAAACTCAACATAAGAGATGTCGCTGATAATATTGTGAAACAAGCTCTTGCTTCATGAGGAGATTCCTCTAGTGAATCTAAGGGTGATGATGAAAAAGGTGACATCTCCATGAAGGCCGTTGAAAGTGAAGCAGTAGAATATTTGATTAGTAGGTGTCTTGACTTGAACCTCGCTACTACTCCAGCGAGGTTAGTCTTTATACTTACTGGGGTACCGCTACGGCATACTCATGATATGTTTCTGCACAATTTTGTTCAGATGCGGGTACCTCGGAGCATGTTGGACGTCAGGTAGCGGCCTGTAATTGCCGCAAAGACTTCAAGGTATACCTTATCATTGTGTTCACATGCCTCAAACTCACCTTATGTTGTCTTTTATTACTATTGTTTATTCTCATTCTAGAACAGTATTGTATTTAGAGATTTTAGTGTATTTAGTAAAGCTTATGAGTTTGTACTACCGATTTTAGGGTTGTATGACTATTGTTCCATCTTGATTTTTATTATATTCTTTATCAATTTAAATTAATAGCTTAGTCGTTATTTATGCTAATTTTTCGATATGTGTTAGGCCTAGTTCTAGGTTTTAAGTGTCGTTACTATCCTTAAGATAGAGATTTTGGGTTGTAACACTTTGTTCGAATAACATGGGCACTAGCCCAACAGGTGATGAGTGGGGATCATAACCTATCTGCCTTGCGGCCAAAATCTTGATTAGAAGAACAATTCTTTATCAAAGTGAAAGAAAGAGTTCTCCCCAATCAACGAAGGTTACACCCTTTTGAGATACCCGAAGGCGAAACTCTCTCTTTAGCTATTTGTATTTATCTCACCATTTTTATCATGCTCAGTCATTATTATATTGCTGAATTCCCAAATTGGAAATTATCTATTTGTGGATTATTTAAAGTTTTTGCTTTCTTGTGAAAGATATTATGATATTGGAGTTAAAGAATTGGTTTTAGAATTCTGCAGCAGTAGAAAGAAAAAAAACATGTCCCAAATATTTTGTTATATTGGAAGATTATAGTATATGTTACTCTATCGTTCTTTTGACATGTGCCCTAAAAAGATATACTCCCTCTATTTCAATTAAGATGATATATTTTCCTTATTAATTTATTTAAAACAGAATAATACATTTTTATAATTAAAAATAATTTAAGTTTAAACTCTTCATTTAACCCATTTTACCCTTATTGAGACTTTTAGAACTCCTCAAATGTCATGATCTCACAAATCTTTTAATCATTAATTTTTTAAGACCACAAATTTCAAAAGTTTTCTTTATTTCTTAAGCTCTGTGCCGAGTCAAATTACCTTATCTAAATTGAAAAAGAAGAAGTAATTCGGAGTGGACTAAAATTATTAAAGCAACGAATTTCAGGTAAATATTTAAATTCATTTAAGAGGTTGATTAAAATAATTGAAGGCTACAATATTGTTACGCAAAGCATGAGTAAGGAATATTAAATTATACATTATATTATTAATGAAATGGAAAACTCAAGATCCACATAGTTGCATCAGTAAACTAATTATGGATAATGCCCTGTCTGAATTCTTTTCCTTTTCCGGGTTGCCCCTTAATTTGCGGATAAAATATTATATTTATGTAAATCGTGGAGTATAAATAAATATGGATAGGTAGATTAAGAAGCTGAATACTAATGACGCTCTGTGAATTCCTAAACTAATGAATAATTCCACGAGTTCTGCATTAATGAATAATTAATGAGACACTTTATATCCAATAAATCACATCTTGTAAATTAGATATGCATTCTTTCACCTTCCAGGTTGCCACCTCCCAAAGGAGTCGAAGAAACTTTACACTGTCATAAATAAAGACGCTAATGTCACGGACTTAGGACTGAAGCTAAGAACGTGCGGCGCTAGATTGGACCTGCCGGCGGAAATAGGCAGTCTAGCAAGCCTTTTTGCCTAGAATCGTACTAAGGGAACGCTGGATAGTAACACAGAAATTCAGGCGGGGAAAGAAGCTTTATTGCCTTTTAAAAGAGCTATACAATGCTGAAATTACAAAGGTGAATGGATTGGAATGGATGATTTTCGGAATGGCTAAGTGCTGCTATTTATACAAGTCCTACTATATACAAGAGGGGCAGCTAAACAGGTTGGCTGGCTGCTTGGGCAGACAAGGCATGCTGGTGCATTGACTGCTTGTGTTGGAAGGTGCTGATGAGCATTGAAGGCTGGCTGGGATGTTGTGCAAGCATGCTGTGAAGCTGCTGGCAGACAAGGCATGTTGGCATGGGCAGACAAGGCTGGCGGGCATTGAATGCGGCATTGAATGTGGAGCATGCGCGTGGTTGCGCGGATGCGGAGGCGTTGGACGCGTTAGAGCGCTGATTCTGGCTAGAATTGGCGCGGGACGTGTCATGCTCCCCCACCTGATGATGCGACGACCTCGGCGCATCCTGCATCTGTAGGAATTCGGCTACCTTATCTCGAAACTGCCATAGGTCTTCGTACCTTTCCCATGTAGCTTCTTCCGGAGATTGTCCCTTCCAGTGGACTAGGAACATGGCTTGTGCCGGATGACCCCGTCGTTGCTTTACCTGATAATCATTGATAGTTTCTATGTCTTTGTCATGTGAAATCGTGACTGTAATGGGCGGCCTACTCGTTTGTCCCCGAGTCGGATCTTCTTTGTCCTCATGGTAAGGCTTGAGGACGCTTGCATGAAAGACTGGATGAATTTTGAGGACGGGTGGTAGGTCCAACCGATAAGAGATATTACCAACCTTGGCAAGAATCCGGAATGGTCCCTCATATTTGCGCACTAGGCTGTGACTCAAGTTCCTTAGTGCCCTGAATTGCCTCGAATTGAACTTTACCATTACCAAGTCTCCGACTTTGTAATCTGTTGGACGTCGCGACCGGTCGGCAAATTTCTTCATTCGCTTAGCTGCTTTGGCAAGGTGAGATTTTGCAGTGTCTAACTGCTCCTTGAACCCTTTGGCAAGATGATAGGCACCCAAACTCTTCCCTTCGGGTGCTGCTGGCAGTGATAGGGGAGTTTGCGGTTGCTGACCTGTTGCAAGCTCGAATGGCGTTTTCCCGGTTGCTTCGCTTCTTTGCAAGTTATAGGAAAATTGGGCAACATCAAGCAGCTTAGCCCAGTCCTGCTGATTTGAACTTACATAGTGCCTCAGGTAGCATTCCACTAAGGCATTGACCCTTTCGGTTTGTCCATCCGTTTGAGGATGAAAACTGGTAGAGAAGTGCAGCTCCGTACCTAGAAACTGAAATAGTTCTCTCCAGAAATTACCTGTGAAACGGGGATCACGATCGCTGACTATGTTCTTTGGCAGACCCCAATATTTGACCACGTTCTTGAAGAACAGTTGGGCTGCTTCCTTTGCATTACACCCCGGAGTGGCTGTCATGATAGTGGCGTATTTAGAGAATCTGTCCACCACTACCATGATAGTACCAAAACCATTGGACTTTGGCAAGCCAGTGATGAAGTCCATTGTGATGCTTTCCCACGGACGTTCGGCTATAGGGAGTGGCTCCAAGAGTCCTCCAGGTTGGCGCTGCTCTACTTTGTCCTGTTGGCAGATAAGGCAAGTTCTCACATAAGCCTCGATGTCATCCCGCATCTTTGGCCAGTAGTACGCTGCTTCAATGAGGGCCCGAGTACGTTGTTGTCCCGGATGACCTGCCCACAAGGTGTCGTGGCTTTCCTTCATGATCTGCCTCCGGATGTTGTCATGCTTGGGCACGTAGACCCTTCTTCCTGTGGTAAGCAAGAAGCCATCTTCAACCCAAAAGCTTCGAGTCTTACCTTCGGATGCTAATTCCATCAGCCTCTTTGCGTCTGGATCCTGCAGTAAGCCCTGTTTAATAGACTCCCGAATGTCGCATTGAACTGTTGCGATGGCAGCAAGTTTTGCCTTCTGACTTGAGGCGTTGGCCACCACAGAGCTTTCGCTGCAAGGCGGGATACTTTCTGTTGGGGTACCATCAGTTTCACTCAAACTCCTGATGGTTGCTGGTTGCTTTGGGTTCTCTTTGGGCACGTCTTCGACCTGCATAGCTGAAAGCTGTGGAAGGTGTGCAGTCTTTGACATGTCAACCAATGGAACCGAACATGATTTACCCTTTTCCAGTATGATCATCTGCTGGAAATGTGGAGATATAACAGATGGGCATTGGCGGAAGAATTCCTGGCCAAGCACCACTTCAAAAATATCCAGAGGAGCTACGGCGAAGTTGGTCTTACCTTTCCAGCTGCCTAACGTGATGTCTAGGCCACTTGCAATACCTGCGATTGGTGTCGGAGGGGCATTGACTGTTTTGAGCCGGACCTCTGTTGGATAGTACTTGAGATTCAATTTGTCTGCTGCCGTCTGAGTTATCACATTGGCCTCTGCCCCCGTGTCCACCATGGCACGGACTGAGTGTCCATTGAGGGTGATATCCACGTATTGGGTCGGGAAGGCATTCAGTTTTCCGGCAGATTGTGTGGTTGCGGCGCAAAGTCCGATCATACCGACCTTTGCTGGAGTCTCGGAACCTTCTCCTTGTTCCTTGACTGATTTTTGCTGGTGATCTTTGATCATGGCACCTAAACTTTTCATTTGAGGGCAGGTTACGTACCAGTGCGGTCCTCCGCAAATGTGGCATTTTGTTTCCCTGCGCTGCTGCTGGTTAGGCTGAGTTTTCTTCTCAGCAAGCTCCTGTCTAAGAGACCTTCTAGGAGAGCGGATATTTCTGCCCCGCTCGCGTTCTGCTCCGCTGTTGGCTTGGTTACTTTTTACCTGCTTCACCGTGCCGCGGTCCTGTGAATAGTCAGTTAGACTTTCGGCTTGTGCAATAGCCTCGTTGAGAGTGGAAACCTGTCTCCGCTCCAACTCAGATTTGGCCCATTTTGATAGACCGTCTTTGAAGTAAAACAGCAAGTCCCTTTGGGTGAGGTCCGGAAGCTGAAGAGTGAGGGTTGTGAACTCCCTGATGTAGGCTTTGATGGTGCCTGTTTGCTTCAGTTCTCGTAACTTTCTCATACCTTCGTCGAAGACGTTGCTGGGGAAGAACATTTTCTTCAGTTCTGTTTTGAATTGCTCCCATGTATCGAGAGTGCAATTCCCTTTGCTAATATCTTGATCCATCCTCCTCCACCATAGCATCGCGTTCTCCGTCAAATAGAGAACCGCTGTTTGGATCTTCAGCTCGTCGCTGCCTATTTTGCTGAACTTGAAATAGTTCTCAAGATGCCACAGAAAACTTTCTACCTCTCGGGCATCACGGATACCTTTGAAAACGGGCGGCTTCGGAGCGTCGATCCTCACTTCGCGCTCAATGACTGGAACAGCATCTTTCTGTTGGCGTACAGCTTCCTCAAGTTACGTCACTCTGGCATTTAGAACTTCGACCAGTTTCGTGAGTTTTTCCATGGAAGCCTGAGTCTTTTCCCGTGCTTCCCGCTGCTCATCAAAGTCCCTGTGAAAATTATCGTTCTCCTCGAGTACAGACTCCTTGAAAGATTCGTATTCGCCTTCGAATCTGTTGAAGCGATTGCCCAGCAACTCGGCTGTCATGTGGGCTCTCTCGACCCTCGTAGCCAAATCTTCCTCTGGAGTAATGTCTTGGGGAAACTCTTCTGGTTCCCAATCACTCACGTCGGGGGATAGAATGTTGGCGGCATCACTTTGGACAGTATTGATCGGCCTCTTACCAGCTTTCTTGGTAGTCTTTTTGCTTTTGGATCTTTTTGTCACGTTGGCAAGGACATTGGCAGTGTGGGTTGCAAAAATCTCTCCGTCGCTAGCCATTGTTTCGCGCTTAGCACCTGCTCTGATACCACTTTGTCACGGACTTAGGACTGAAGCTAAGAACGTGCGGCGCTAGATTGGACCTGCCGGCGGAAATAGGCAGTCTAGCAAGCCTTTTTGCCTAGAATCGTACTAAGGGAACGCTGGATAGTAACACAGAAATTTAGGCGGGGAAAGAAGCTTTATTGCCTTTTAAAAGAGCTATACAATGCTGAAATTACAAAGGTGAATGGATTGGAATGGATGATTTTCGGAATGGCTAAGTGCTGCTATTTATACAAGTCCTACTATATACAAGAGAGGCAGCTGAACAGGTTGGCTGGCTGCTTGGGCAGACAAGGCATGCTGGTGCATTGACTGCTTGTGTTGGAAGGTGCTGATGAGCATTGAAGGCTGGCTGGGATGTTGTGCAAGCATGCTGTGAAGCTGCTGGCAGACAAGGCATGTTGGCATGGGCAGACAAGGCTGGCGGGCATTGAATGCGGCATTGAATGCTGGAGCATGCGCGTGGTTGCGCGGATGCGGAGGCGTTGGACGCGTTAGAACGCTGATTCTGGCTAGAATTGGCGCGGGACATGTCACTAAGCTCATAATTCTACTCACTCATTTTCAGCTTTCAATAACAATGGTTTCCAAAATTAGTGCTTCATCTTTGTTTCTTTCTTTGTTGCTCTTATTCTCCCTCTCCACAGCCAAAACTCCTTCAAGACCTAAAGCTGTTTTTCTTCCAGTAATCAAAGATGCAGCCACTAAATAATATGTCATAGTCATTCGCCAACGAACTCCTCTTGTTCCTATCAAGTTAACTGTAGATCTTGGCCAAAGATTTTCATGGGTTGATTGTGAAAAGGGTTATACAAGTTCATCTTTTAAGCCTGTCCTTTGTTCTTCTCCCACATGCAAACGTTCCTTTTCTTCTTCCTGTGACACAGACTGCTCTCTATCTCCTTTTCCTAAATCAGGGTGCACTGATTCTAACTGTGTTCATGATCCTTATAACCCTTTTAATAGCAACAGCACCTGTTGGTGAAGTTGCTACAGATTATGTCTCACTCCAATCGACCAATGGCTCGAATCCAGGCCGATTTATTTCAGCTTCTGGAATTATTTTTCGCTGTAGCAGTACCTTTATGCTAGAGAAACTTGCTATAGGAGTTAAAGGGATAGCTGGATTAGGAAATGGCTTTGTTGGACTTCCTTACCAAATAAATAGTGCTTTACGTTTGTCCCGAAAATTTGCTGTTTGCTTGAGTTCTTCCACCACTTCTAAAGGAGTTATATTTTTCGGAAACAGTCCTTATGTGTTTCTTCCAGGTATTGATGTTTCAAAAAGACTTATTTATACGCCTCTTCTTAAGAACCCTGTTAGTACTGCTGGGACTTATATTAAACGGGAACGTTCGATGGAATACTTTATTGGAGTCAAATCCATTAAAATTAATGGAAATGTTGATCTAATTAACACAACATCGCCAAAAATGGTATTGGAGGAACCAAAATCAGCACCGTTGATCCTTACAAAAAATTGGAGACTTCGATTTACAATGCTTTTACAATGGCGTTTGTAAAATCGCTTGCTAAGGTTCCAAGGGTGAAAGCTGTAGCTCCTTTTAAAGTGTGTTAAAGAGGACAAGTTTTGTAAGTACTCGTGTTGGTTCTAGTGTTCCACCTTGAACTTGTATTGGGAAGCAAAAAGGCTACATCTTCTTGGACTATTTGTGGATGGTGGAGTTGATCCGACCACCTCTATAGTCATCGGAAAGCATCAAACTGAAGACAACCTTTTGCAATTTGACATTGCTAAGAAAAGGTTGGGGTTCAGTTCTTCACTATTGTTTAGTCAAACAAATTGTGCCAACTTCAATTTTACATCCAAGGCCTGATGGGCTTTCTGTTTTGTTTTTCTCTTTGTGGTTTTATTTTTATTCTTTTTCTTTCCCTTTGGGGCTTTAAAAAGGGGGAGAGAATAAATAATTTGTGCATCATTACTGTTTCATGATGGAGTGATCAACTGTTTATTAGTGTATCAGCATTCCAAGAGCTTAGCTTGTTGTAGTGTGATTCAGAATCCTATAATTCTTGGCCTGACTTCAACTTGTTAACATTGTAATTTCTCATTCTTTCTGAATTGCACATAAGCATTAAGTTTTGTGCAAGCAAGAGAAAATAGCATTACAACACATCGAACACTGTTATATCCTTCTCTGTTGTATTGGTGGTGAAAAAGAACGACACGTGGGATATTAGACTGCTGACATACATAAGGCGTGGAAAATTAATGTAGCGACACGTGACAATCTGTAACGATTCGACCGGTCGTCTTTGGAATTTTTATCCCGCCCATTATCTGCTTCCCCTAAGTTCATTTCCGCTATTTTGGTTTGCCGAGATATTCGGTAATAGAATTCGGAGTGTTTCGGGACACTTAGTCGCTAAATGAGAGCTTATGTGTTGGAAAATGGTCCGTAATAAGAACAATGTCAAGACGATCTCGGAATGGAAAAACGATGGTTCCGTTAGCTCCGTTAGGTGATTTCGGGGTCGGGAGCGTGTTCGGAATGTATTTTGGATGTCCGTAGCCCATTTAGGCTATAAATGCCGAAAGTTAGAATTTTGAAGTTTCCAGTCCGATAGTGAAATTTTTATCCGAGGGTAGGAATTGGATTCCGGAAGTTCCTGTAGCACTGTCATGTCATTTGGGATGTGCGTGCAAAATTTCAGGTCAATCGGACGTGTTTTGGTTAGATTTTGAATCGAAAGTGAGTTTGGTTATGTTTTGGAAGTTTTAAGTTCAAATCATTGATTAAATGGTATTTCCGGCGTTGTAGGTGATTTAAGGATTGGAGCAAGTTCGAATGATGTTAAGGTATAGGTTTGTGGGTTTGGTTGAGGTCCCGGGGGCCTCGGGTTTGTTTCGGATGCCCAACGAGTGGATTTTTGGGATTTTGAATGAATTTTGCTGCTGTCATCTGTTGTTTCCGCGATCACGGAACGGCAGTCGCGTAAGCGATTTCCACAGAAGCGGATTTGGGGTTGCGGACGCGGTATAGGAAATTTGGTCGTGGACCGCAGAAGCGGTCATGGTTCCGCAGGCGGACTCGCTTCAGCGAGTAATGGACCGCAGAAGCGAAAATTGGCTTTTGAAGTGGGAAGCCGCAGAAGCGGCATTTTGACCGCAGGAGCGGTCCCTGGTCCGCGAAAGCGGAATCGCTGTGAGTTAAGGAATTTATCCGAGGGTTTAATTTTATAAGTTGAAAAACTAATTGAGAGCTCGGACCAAGGCGATTTTGAGTGAGTTTTGAAGAAGAGATTATTGGATAACGTTTCTATGATCCTTTCTAGCTTTAAGCCATCATTTAGTTGTTAAATTCATCTTTTAAATTCAAATTAAGGTCAAAAAATGGAGAAATTTGGGTAGAAGTTCATTTACTAAATAATTGGGATTTGAGGGAGCATTTGACCTCCGATTTTGGAGATTTTATATGATTAGACTCGTGAGAGTACCAGGTTTCTTACAATGTGAAAATTATTCAATTCCGAGACGTTGGCCTAGGGGCATTTTAGTCATTTTATCTATTTTCGCGCCTTAGCTTTAATTTTAAGAGTGTAATTAGTTACTTGCAATGTTATTTACGATATGTAATTGGTTTGGATATATTTGGGCCACTCGGAGTCGGATACTTGTGGCAAGGACATTGTTTCTTAATGGTTTTGTACCAATTCGAGGTAAGTGGCTTGTCTAACCTTGTATAGGGGACCTCTCCCCTTAAGATATCTTTGTCATTGTTTTAAAGCCTGGTGCGCGAGGTGACGGGCGTGTACTTTTGCTAGTTGTTGGAAATCCATCTCACTTAGCTTATATTAGACATTGTTTTCTTCCATATTTAACTATTAAAAATGAAACTTTGCTTGTTTTGATTTAGGGAAAGCATGTTAGTAATTTATTTGCTATTTGACTAAGTTGAAATATCTTTTTTCCTTGGGGAGTATGCTACGGACTTATCTGCTTTATTTGACTAAATTTCCAAATTTGTCTTCCTTGCGAAGCGTGTTAGATTCTCGACTTTACTTGTTGTTCTCATTTGGCTTCCTTTCCGTTAAATATTGAATTGTTGTGGTGTATTTTACTTTTGGGACTGCGGGTTCAATTCCCGGAGATCCTCTGCTATTGGCATTAAGGATCGCGGGTTTAATTCCCGAAGATCCTTTCTTATTGGTATAAAGAACTGCGGGTTCAATTCCTAGAGATCCTTTGATATTGATATGATGGACTGCAGGTTCAATTTTTGGAGATCCTCTGTTATTGGTATAAAGGACTGCAGGTTCAATTCCCGAAGATCCTCTGATATTGATATGACGGACTGCGGGTTCAATTCCCGGAGATCCTCTGTTATTAGTATAAGGGACTGCGGGTTCAATTCCTGGAGATCCTTTGTTAGAGATGTGATGGACTACAAGTTCGATTCCTGGGAGATCCCCCGATGTTGGTATAAATGGACTGCGGGTTCAATTCCTGGAGTTCCACGTACAGATTCTGACTTTGAGTGATTTGTATTGTGTTCATAGTTTGTACTTGTAGCTGTTCTGTTTTAATTACTATTATATTAGATACTCATGACTTACTTCATTACCTACAGCTATTTATTTTTACATTATTTCTTATGTTATTCTTAGTAGGGCCTGGACCTTCCTCGTCACTACTCCATCGAGGTTAGGCTTGGCACTTACTGAGTACCGCTGTGGTGTATTCATGCTACTCTCCTGTACACCTTTTGTTGTGCAGATCCAGGTACTTCTAGTTAGACGCACTATTAGAGTTTTCGGAGCTACATTTGGAAGACTGAGGTATGCATCTTCCGCGTCTGCAGAGACGAGGAGTCTCCATCTATTCTACCTTTAGTTAGTAGTTGTATCCATGTATTCTCTCGTTGTAGACACTTCTGGATGTTAGATCCATATGTTATACTTTACTCTTAGCCTGTGTTACCCGTGGGTTTCCGGGTCTTGGAGGTTTTGTTTAAGTTATTTTGAGTCGACATGTATGTACCAGGCGGCACTCTATACATTATCTGATGCGATCTATGTTTTATTTATCGCTTCCGCAAAGATTGTTGAAATTCCTCAATGTGTCAGGCTTACCTAGTCGCGAAGACTGGGTGCCGTCATGACATGTTCACGATTGGTGAACTAGGATCGTGAGAAGTTGGTATCAGGGCTCTAGGTTCATAGGAGTCATGGGACACAGGCCGGTTACTTAGAGTCTCGTTGATCGGTACGGAGACGTCTGTACTTATCTACGGGAGGCTATGTAACTGTTTCGGGAAATCTTCACTTCATTTGAATTCTTGTCGTGCTATGTTCTTTACCTCGATTCTAAACTACTGTTTCCTATTCTCTAACAGATGGTTAGGACACGCACAACCCGGGATGATCAGACACCCGCACCCTCTTGTAGCAGCTAGAGGCAGGGGCCGAGGCAGGGGTCGTGGATGCTCACGGGGTGCAGCCAGAGCACCTACGCGAGCAGCCGCCGAGGTGCCACCAGTAGACCCAGACAGGACTCAGGTTCCAGAGACGCCCACAGCCACTACTACTCCAGCTGTTCAGGAGGCATTGGCGCAGTTTATAAGTATGTATACCACGCTGTCGCAAGAAGGGTTGCTTCCACTTCCAGCAGCTATGTCCCAGGCCCGGAGAGGAGCCTAGACTCCCGCAGTCCACACCCTAGAGCAAAGGGTGCACATGGGTCCGATTCCAGATGTTATTCCTGCCCAGCCTGCAGTACCAGCTCAGCCCGAGGATGGGGCACCTCTTCGGAGGATGAGCAGCATAGATTAGAGCGGATTAAGAAATATGTCCCTCCTATTTTCAGCGGACTAGCTACACACGATGCTTTGGGGTTTTTGGAGGATTGTCACCGCATTTTTTGCACCATGGGTATACTTCTTCGAGTGGGGTTTCCTTTGCACCTTTCCAGCTTCGAGGAGCCGCCTATGACTGGAGGCGCACTGTTGAGCTAGACAGTCCGGACGAGGCTGGTTTCCTGACTTGGACTCAGTTCTCAGATTTATTTTAGAGGGAGTTTGTTCCCCAGAGCCTCTGAGATGCATGGCGCACGGAGTTGTAGCACTTGCGCCAGGGCCCTATGACTATCTGTGAGTATGCCATCTGTTATACTAGGTTGGCCAGGCATGCGCCTGCTTTGGTGGCTACTGTTCGGGAGAGGGTTCGCAGGTTTATCGAGGGCCTTATTCCTTCTATCAGATCTGGCATGGCTCGAGAGTTAGGGATGGATATACCCTATCAGCAGGTGGTGAGTACAGCTAGGAGGATAGAGGGTATTCATGCCAGAGAGCGGGAGGAGAGAGAGGACAAGAGGTCTCGAGAGTCTGGTCATTTCTCGGGTACCTGTACTTCAGGAGAAGGACGTCATGGTAGGGGCTATACGGGTCGCCCAGTTCACTCAGCCCTTCCTTCATCCAGCAGTACTCCAGCTCCTCCCAAATCTCAGGAGCCTTATTATGCACCCCCAATTTCTAGTGTGCCTCATGTGTAGGGCACCTCCAGAGGTAAGTCTAGCAGGGGTGGGTACAGTTAGTCACAGCCGCCGCACCCTCGTAGAGCTTGTTATGATTGCAGGGATACCCACCACATGGTTAGAGAGTGCCCCAGATGTGGCAGGGGTGTGCCTTCTCAGACTCCACAGCCCCAGCATGCTCCACAGGGTCAACATGCCATTGTTCCAGCTCCAGCTGCCACTCCACCTGCCCAGCCAGCCAGAGGCGGGGATCGGGGAGATAGAGTTCGCCCTCATGGTAGGGGCCGGGCAGATTTTATGCCATTCCTGATCGTGTCGAGGCTGTCGCATCTGATTCTGTTATCACAGGTATTATTTTGGTTTGTCATCGAGAGGCATCGGTTCTATTCGATCTAGGCTCTACTTATTCTTATGTGTCATCTTATTTTGCTCCGCATTTGGATACAGTACGAGATACCTTGAGATCTCCTGTTTATGCTTCCACTCCCGTAGGAGATTCTCTTGTTGTGGACCGTGTGTATCAGTCATGTTTGGTTACTATTCGTGGTTTTGAGACCAGGGCAGTCTTCCGTTACTTGATATGGTCGATTTTGATATTATCTTGGGCATGGACTCGTTGTCTCCTCATTACTTGATTGTCACGCTAAGACCGTGATGCTGGCTATGCCAGGTATTCCTCGTATTGAGTGGAGTGGTACTTTTGATCACACTCCCAGTAGAGTTATATCTTTTCTTAAAGCTCAGCGTATGGTTGAGAAGGGGTGTGCCGCATATTTGGCCTATGTGAGAGATGTCAGTGATGATACCCCTTCTGTTGACTCTGTCCCAGTAGTACGAGATTTCCCCGATGTATTCCCAGCTGACCTTTCGGGCATGCCGCCCGGGACATTGATTTTGGTATTTATTTGTTACCGGGCACTCAGCCCATATCTATTCCTCCTTACCGTATGGCTTCTACTGAATAGAAGGAGTTGAAGGATCAGTTACATGAATTGCTCGATAAGGGTTTTATTCGACCCAGTGTTCACCATGAGGTTTTCTTGTATTGTTTGTGAAGAAAAAGGATGGTTCTATGTGCATGTGTATCGATTATCGTCAGTTGAACAAAGTTACAGTGAAGAACCGGTATCATTTTCATCGTATTGATGATCTATTTGACCAGCTTCAGGGCACACAAGTGTTTTCCAAGATTGATTTGCGCTAAGGTTATCACCAGCTAAAGATTCGGGAGCCGGATATCCCAAAGACTGCTTTAAGGACTCGGTATGGTCATTACGAGTTCCTTGTCATGTCATTTGGGCTGACCAACACCCCAACAGCTTTTATGCATTTGATGCACAGTGTATTCAGGCCCTATCTCGACTTATTTGTCATTGTTTTCATAGATGATATTTTTCTATACTCCCAGAGCCGGGAAGATCATGATCACCACCTGAGGAAAATGCTTCAGACCCTGAGAGAAAAGAAATTATATGCAAAGTTTTCAAAATGTGAGTTTTGGTTGAGTTCCGTTGCATTTCTAGGCCACGTGGTATCAAGTGATGGCTTTCAGGTAGATCCGAAGAAGGCGGCAGCCGTGCAGAGTTGGCCCAGGCCCTCCTCAGCTATAGAGATCCGCAGTTTCCTTGGCCTGGCAGGGTATTACCGTCGTTTTGTGGAGGGTTTCTCGTCGATTGCAGCCCCTATGACTAGATTAACCCATAAGGGTGCTCCTTTTTAGTGGTCGGACGAGTGTGAGGCGAGCTTCCAAAAGCTCAATACGGCTTGACTTCAGCCTCTATTTTGATTTTACCTACTGGTTCGGGGTCCTATATGGTTTATTGTGATGCCTCACGAGTTGGACTTGGAGCGGTATTGATGCAGGAAAGTAGGGTGATTGCCTATGCATCCAGACAGTAGAAGGTGCATGAAAAGAACTATCCTGTCCATGACCTTGAGTTAGCTGCTATTGTTCATGCCTTAAAGATCTGGCGTCATTATTTATATGGTCTGCCTTGTGAGATTTATACGAATCATCGGTGTTTATAGCATTTGATCAAGCAAAAGGATCTGAACTTGCACCAGAGGAGATGGTTGGAGCTAATTAAGGATTATGATACAACTATTCTTTATCACCCGAGCAAGGCTAATGTGGTAGCCAACCCTTTGAACCGCCGGGCGGAGAGTTTGGGGAGTTTGGCATATTTACCAGCTTCAGAGAGACCTAAGGCGATGGATGTCCAGGCCTTAGCCAGTCAGTTCCTGAGGTTGGACCTTTCGGAGGCCAGTCGGGTTCTAGCCTGTGTGGTTTCTCGGTCTTTATTGTTTGATCGAATTAGGAAGCGGTAGTATGATGACCCTCATTTGCTTGTCCTCAGGGGCACAGTTCACCATGGCGATGCTAAGGATGTGACTGTTGGGGGTGACGGGGTGTTGAGGGTGCAGGGTCAGATTTGTGTTCCCCATGTTGATGATATTCGGGAGTTGATATTGATTAAGGCCCATAGCTCACGGTGCTCTATCCATCCGGGTGCCGGGAAGATGTATCAAGATATGAGGCAGCATTATTGGTGGAGGCGGATGAAGAAGAACATAGTAGAGTTTGTAGCTAGATGTCTCAACTATCAGCAGGTGAAGGCTGAGCATTAGAGATCGGGAGGGTTACTCCAGCAGATGGAGATTCCGGAGTGGAAATGGGAGAATATCACTATGGATTATGGTCTCCCTCTGACAGCGAGGAAGTTTGATTCTATTTGGGTTTTTGTTGATCGGCTGACCAAGTCCACTCATTTCATTCCACTGTGCACTTTTACTCAGCGAAGCGGTTAGCAGGGATTTATATTAGGGAGATTGTGCGTCTGCATGGCATTCCATTTTCTATCATCTCAAACAGGGGTTCAGTGTATAGATCACGGTTCTGGAGAGCCGTCAAGCATGAGTTGGGGACTAGAGAGACCATGATTACAGGTTTTCACCCTCATACGGACGGACAGTCTGAGCGCACTATTCAGATTCTTGACGATATGCTCCGTGCGTGCGCGATTGAGTTTAGAGGGTCTTGGGTTCAGTTCTTGCCATTGGCTGAGTTTGCATTCAACAACAGTTATCAGTCCAGTATTCATATGGCACCTTATGAGGCTTATATGGTAGGAGATGCAGATCCCCAGTGGGTTGGTTCGAGCCGGGCGAGGCCATGTTATTGGGCACTGATTTGGTTCAGGATGTAGTTGAGAAGGTTAAGGTGATTCAGGATAGACTCCGTGCGGCCCAGTCCAAACAGAAGAGTTATACGGACCGGAAGGTTCGTGATGTTTCATTTCTGGTTGGTGAGCGGGTTTTGCTTTGGGTCTCGCCTATGAAAGACGTCATGAGGTTTGGAAAGAAAGGAAAGTTGAGCCCGAGGCTCATTGGTCCATTTGAGATTTTGAAAGGAAAGTTGAGCCCGAGGCTCATTGGTCCATTTGAGATTTTGAAGCAAGTTGGGAAGGTTTCTTATAAGCTTGCTTTACCTCCCACTTTGGCCGGGGTTCATCCAGTATTTCATGTTTTGATGCTTCGGAGGTATCATGGTGACCCGTCACGTGTTGGAGTTCACTTCAGTCCAGTTGGACAATGACTTTTCCTATGTTAAGGAGCCAGTGGCAATATTGGATAGACAGGTTCGAAAGCTCAGGTCAAAGGATATAGCTTCAGTAAAGGATCAGTGGCGGGGTCAGCCGGCCAAAGAGGCGACTTGGGAGACCGAGCGGGATATACACAGCCAATACCCTTATCTTTTTGCTACTTCAGGTATGTTCTCTATGCTCGTTCGAGGACGAACGAATGTTTAACTGTAGGAGGATGTGACGACCCGACTGGTCGTCTTGTGAATTCATGCCCCGTCACCCATTATCTGCTTCCCCTAAGTTCATTTCTGCTATTTTGGTTTGCCGAGACATTCGGTAATAGAATTCGGAGTGTTTCGGGACACTTAGTCCCTAAATGAGAGCTTAAGTGATGGAAAATGGTCCGTAATAAGAACAGTGTCAAGACGATCTCGGAATGGAAAAACGATGGTTCTGTTAGCTCCGTTAGGTGATTTCGGGGTTGGAAGCGTGTTCGTAGTGTATTTTGGATGTCCGTAGCTCATTTAGGCTATAAATGCCGAAAGTTAGAGTTTTGAAGTTTCAGGTGGGATTCCGGAAGTAGCTGTAGCACCATCATGTCATTTGGGATGTGAGTGCAAAATTTCAGGTCAATCGGACGTGTTCTGGTTAGGTATTGAATCGATAGTGAGTTTTGTTAGGTATTGAATCGAAGGAGAGGTACCTTGTCCGCGAAAGCAGAATCGCTGTGAGTTAAGGAATTTATCCGAGGGTTTTAATTCCATAAGTTGAAAAACCAATTGAGAGCTCGGACCAAGGCGATTTCGAGTTGAGTTTTGAAGAAGAGATTATTGGGTAACGTTTCTATGATCCTTTCTAGCTTTAATCCATCATTTAGTTGTTCATCTTTTAAATTCAAATTAAGGTCCAAAAATGGAGAAATTTAGGTAGAAGTTTATTGACTAAACAATTGAGATTTGAGGTTGCATTTGACCTCCGATTTGGGAGACTTTTATATGGTTAGACTTGTGAGAGTACGAGGTTTCTGAAAATTTTAAAATTATTCTATTCCGAGACATTGGCCTAAGGGGCATTTTGGTCATTTTATCTATTTTCGCGCCTTGGCTTTAGTTTTGACAGTGTAATTAGATACTTGCAATGTTATTTACGATGTAATTTGGTTTGGATAGATTTGGGCCCCTTAGAGTCAGATACTCGTGGCAAGGGCATTATTTCTTAGCGGTTTTATACCAATTCGAGGTAAGTGGCTTGTCTAATCTTGTGTGGGAGACCTCTCCCCTTATGATATCTTTGTCATTGATTTAAAGCCTGGTGCGTGAGGTGATGGGCGTCTACTTATACTAGTTGTTGGAAATTCACCTCACTTAGCTTATTCAGACAATGTTTTCTTCCATATTTAACTGTCAAAAATGAAACTTCGCTTGTTTTGATTTAGGGAAAGCATGTTTGTAACTTATTTGCTCTATTTGACTAACTTAAAATATTTGTTTTTCCTTGGGGAGTATGCTAGGGACTTATTTTATTTATTATACTAAATTGCCATATTTGTCTTCCTTGCGGAGCGTGTTAGATTCCCGACTTCACTTGTTGTTCGCATTTGGCTTCCTTTCCATTAAATATTGAATTGTTGTGGTGTATTTTACTTTTGGGACTGCAGGTTCAATTCGCAGAGATCCTCTGTTAGGCATAAAGGACTGCGGGTACATTTTCGGAGATCCTCTACTATCGGTATAAAGGACTACAAGTTTAATTCCCGGAGATCCTCTAATATTGATATGACGGACTGCGGGTTCAATTCCCGGAGATCCTTTGATATTGATATGACGGACTGCGGGTTTAATTCCCGAAGATCCTCTGTTATTGGTATAAGGGACTGCGGGTTTAATTCCCGGAGATCCTCTGTTAGAGATGTGATGGACTACGGGATCGATTCCCAGGAGATCCTCTGATGTTGGTTTAAATGGACTGCAGGTTCAATTCCTGGAGTTCCATATAGAGATTATGACTTTGAGTGATTTGTCTTGTGTTCGTAGTTTGTACTTGTAGCCGTTCTGTTCTAATTACTATCTTATTAGATACTCGGGACTTACTTCATTACCTACTGTTATTTATTTTTACATTATTTCTTATGTTCTTCTCAGTAGGGCCTCGACCTTCCTCGTCAATACTCCATCGAGGTTAGGCTTGGCACTTACTGAGTACCGCTGTGGTGTAGTCATGCTACTCTTATGCACACTTTAATTATGCAGATCAAGGTACTTTTGGTCAGACGCGCTATTAGAGTTTTTAGAGCTACATTTGGAGGCCTGAGGTATGCATCTGCCGCATCCGCAGAGCCGAGGAGTCTCCCTCTATTCTACCTTTAGTTAGTAGTTGTATCCATGTATTCTCTCGTCGTAGACACTTCTGGATGTTAGAGTCATGTGTTATAATTTACTCTTAGCCTGAGTTACCGTGTCTTAGATGTTTTTTTACGTTATTTTGAGTCGACATGTATGTGTCAGGTGGCACTCTATTCATTATCTGATGCTATCTATATTTTATTTATCGTTTCCGGAAAGATTGTTTAAATTCCGCAATGTGTCAGGCTTACTTAGTCGCAAAGACTGGGTGCCGTCATGATAGATTCACGATTGGTGAACTAGGGTCGTGACACAATCTTATTAGATAGAAAAAGAAAAGACACGGGAAAAATACCCGGAGACGGTGACAGTCCTAACAGTTGGCAAGGAATGAACAAATAGTAAAAAGAAGGAAAGATATATGGATCGAAAAGAAATAAAGAAGGGATTCAAAACATATATAAGATATTTATAGCAATAAATGTGTCAGTTATGAGAATTCGAAATAATAGGCAATCAATATGGTTTAATGCCCATAATTAGCTCAATTATGATTGTGTGTGGGGGGGGGGGGGGGAACCGTTACTATTTTATATTCTTATATAATGGCACAAAATTCTATTTGTATGGAGACATCAAAGACAATATTGAAATATACATTTTACTTTTATATTTTTTTGAAATTCTCTGCTTTGATTTTACACTCAATTATTTTCTTAGTTATTATTGTTATTTTCCTTTGATACCTTTAAGAAAGTGAAGCAAAACTTGGTTATCAGTAACTTTTTTTCTTTTAAAATTTGACTTTGACCGAAATATATATAGTTTGTTAAACATCTATCTCGCTCTCTTTTTTTTACTCTGAGAAAGTGATACTCCCTCCGTTTCAATTTATGTGAGTTTGTTTAACTGGGCATGGAGTTCAAGAAAAAATAAAAGACTTTTGGATTTTGTGGTCTAAAAACATGTCAAAAGGGACCCAGAGTATTTATGTGGTTATAAAAGCTTCTCATTAAGGGTAGATTGTAAGTTTAAGCTAAACTATTTTCAAATTTTGAAAAGGGTCATTCTTTTTGGAACGTACCAAAAAAATTAGGTTCACATAAACTGAAATAGAGGGAGTAATTTTGCATCAAGGGTGTGTTTGGTTTGAAGGAAAATATTTTTTGGAATTTATTTTTCAATTTTCCCATGTTTGGCTGGCTTAACATTTTTCTTATCAATTAATTTTTCTCCAATTGGAGGAAAATATTTTCTTATTAAGAGAAGGGAAAACATTTTCCAAAGCTCCTTCTTAACTATCCCCAACCTTATCAACCCACCCCACCCCCCTCCAAAAAAGGTTTTTTTCTTCTTTCAAATTTCAATTTTTCAGTTACCACCCACCCTACTACCCTCCATCCCCTTCCCCCACAAAAAAACTATTAATTTCACCTTTTCTTTTTGCAATTTTCTTTTTTTATTTTTTTATTTTTCTGCACTACTCACCACCCCCAACCCCAACGCCCGCACTTGTCCCCCCCTCCCTCCACCCACAAAAAAATTTACTTTTTTGTAATTTAAATTTCTATTTTTTTCATTTTATTGCACCCTACTCCCAGCCACACCTGCCCCCCTACCCCATTCCCCCCACCCCGAGAAAAAATTTAAATATATTTTTCCGTTTTAATTTTATTATTTATCGGTTTAAAGGCTACATATTTTTACATGTTCCAAAATTATAAGTTCGGGTGCTTATGTGTTTGGAAGTTTACGGGTTCGAAATTCCGCGATTTGTAAGTTTAGCGGTTTGAAAGTTTATAAAATTTGTAGGTCCGGAAGCTTGTTGGTTTGAAAGTTTATGGCTTCATGTTTATTATATCTAAATTACTTATGAATACTCTTGAGAAGACATTTTCCATAAGTTGCGTATCAAACACCAAAAAATGAATAAAATTACTACGTAAAACATTTTCCAAGAAAATGTTTTCTTGGAAAATATTTTCTGCGTAAAATATTTTCCGTTATACCAAACGTACTCCAAATTGAGGCCAATTTTTTACCGTAAAAATGTGGGTGGAGAGCACTATCTTTTCCTTTTATTTATGGGATTTTTACATATCTATACCATATAGAAAACCTTATTACCTCCCATGTTTAAGGTTTTGTTTATTACATTTAAGCATACCAACTTTCAATTTATGTACCATAATTCTATTTAAGTCTTTAATTACAGCCTCATTAATTGTAGGCATGATTTTTGGAACCGTATCTTCTCAGATCATATCTCCACACGCTTCTCTCTCTGTCTATCAAAATCCACGATTTACCTCCCCTGTTTTAATTACCCTTCCCCCCCCTCCCCCCACCCCACGATTTTTATCAAAACCCACAATTTCTCTCTCTGGTTGAAGTTTTTCCACCATTATCACACATCCCTAAATTCCAGTTCGAGAATTTCTTTTCAATCCCCCCACAGTTTCAATTCCTAAATTTGTATTCAAGTGAGAAATGGTGAAAAAGCAAATACTCCAAAAAAACAACAATCAAAAGATGTATTGCCCGATATTTTGTCTTTTTATTTGGGTGTTTTAACACCTATATCACCACCCAAAAACCAACAATCTCTCCATGCAAGTGAAAAAAATAGAGGTCGTGCATCTCCAAGACAAATTCGTGCTAAAATGCGAAGCAAGCATTTGCACAATGTTGATGCTAGCAGAGTAGAAAAAGAAGTCGACAAACAACGTAAGCATAAGGGGAAAGACTTGATAGTAGATGATGATGATTTTGTAGAATATTCACCCAAACTTCAAACTCCGAAAAAACAAAAGGTGTCTCTTTCCCCCTCAAAACAAAAAAAAGAAGAAGAAGTAACCCTAAAAAAAAATCTACAACATTGGTTCCTCAAAAAATTTCATTAAAGGTAAACAATTTTTATTTGTCCTCACTGTTTTGTAGTTTAATTTTTTTTGCCAAAAAATATTCTACAAGTGTTTTTTTGGTATTGAAGTGTTTTTTGGTAAAATGTTATATTGACTCAATTTTGTAGATTATTTGTCGCAAATTTGTAGGGTTATTTGGAACTGTGATTAAAAGACAGGGTATAAATGTAGTTACATTGTAGTTGATTTGTATTCTGCAAAGTAAATTGTAGCTATGCTTTTTGTATTGCAACTTGTATAGCTGCTACATTTATCTTCATGCTCAATAAAATTATACTACATTTTTTTCAAGGTTACATTAAGTAACTGTTAACTGTTATTTTGTTCTTATTTGTCTGTTCAATTGTATTTTTGTAAAATTTGTTTTGGTCCTACCTTTGTAGATTATTTGGCTCAATTCTGTAGTTTAATTGGAGCATGCCTTTTATACAGTTTACAAATGTAGTTAGATTGTAGTTTAAATGTACTCTGTTGATTAAAATTGTAGGTATGATATGTTACATTATATCTTGTAATGCTGAAATCTATAACGTCATTCTAACCACAGTTAATATACTTTTTTGCAGAATGGACCTTACTTTGCTCAACAAAATGTTGATTATGGTGTGCTCCGATTCCACAGCTTGTGTGATCCTACAATAATAGCCAGATAAAGGCTTTACTATCCCCAAACCAATTACATGTTTTCAAGAAAATGTGTTTTGATTATTTATTAGATCTGCCCCCAATCTGTATGCAAAACCAGTCCATTCATCTTCTAATGAAGTATGAGTTGTCAAAGTCTACTGACAACTACATTTCTATTCTTTTAAATGGTCAAAAATTGATTTTTTCTTTGAGAGATTTTTGTTTGATTACTGGTTTTAATTGTGTCAATAGTTTCTCAGACTATGGTTACAATTCGAACTATGTTAGCCATTTAACGATTACATATTTCCCTAACAAAGAAAGGGTTGAGAAATGGCTTTTGAAAAATGTAGTGACGAAGAAATCATGGACAAACGATGTGGATGTTGTACAGTTGTGCGTCCTTTATATGTTGAAATTCTTTGTTTGTCCTTCTGATAAGGACAATGTTACTTTGATAGACAAGTTTATGTTCTTTCTTATCGAGACTGGTAATTTTGAGTCGTACCCATGGGGTACAAAATCCTTCAAGCAGGTTATTGAATCTGTCCGACATCGTCTTAATCCCAACGTACATTCTTATCTTATACGTGGATGCTCATTAGCCTTACGAGTGTGGCTATACGAGACTTGCTCTTCTGTCAGCACCGAGCTTGCTACATGGTGCTCTGAATCGATTCCTCGTATTTTAAGATGGTTAGCTACAAAGGGACAGATTTGGTTAATTGTAATTGAAGACAAGATCATCAAGCCTGAGTGGCTCAAGGTTTTTTTTAAACCTTTGTACAATTCTTCAATTACAGTAATAGTGACTATTGTACATTTACATTTTTCTTTTCAATTGAATTAATTGTCACTTCCATCATTCAGTTCTCAAACATGGTTGAATCTGGAGAAGAGATTGGAGTGCTTAATCTCCTAGAGAAGATTAATTATGAAGATGAAGAGGTTGGTCAACCATCAAATGTCCCAACTGCTACTTCTCCGACAGTTGAACCCGAAGAAGCTAATTCTCAAAATGCCATGGAATCTGTCAGTAGCAAGATCAGGAAGTTGGAAAAGAAACTTGAGCAGGTATTGTGAGAAAATACAATATTTTGGTCATTATTTAGCACCACTTGAGTTCATTCCTGCTACTTTGTAGTTTCTTTTTATTTAAGTGTAACTAATAGAATATTCTTACCAACTAATAGACATAATTAATTTTTAGGTTGATGGAAAGTTAGATCAGTTTAAGAATGATGTTTTTGATGAACTCTCAAGCCTTCAAGAGTTCATAAATGAATATTTGAAAAGTGTAATGAATGATGTCAACAGGAGGAATGAATTGGATGAGTCAAAGGTAAGAATTTACATATAATTTATGCTAAAACTATATAATACATACGACAAAAAAGCATTCTCAAATATTCCTCAAAAAATGTAGCTTGATGGTAGTTCAACAAAATATAATGAACAAAATCAAGGAGACAAAAACAATCATTTTCAGTTCAATGTTGGTGCTCAACTCCATGCAAGCACAACTAATACAGGTATATACATATTTCCTACATACATATCTACAAACTTCAACAGTTGCTAATAACTTTTTCACTTTGTTTTTCAGCTCCAACTTCTCCTCAACATGTTCAACCACAAGTTGACTTGTATGCTGACTTCTAAGAAGCAGGTGAGGTAGCAAAAGAAGGTATTGTTTAATAATATAGTTTTTAATAGAAAATAGTTGATTATACACTGGTATAATGCTGTTAAGTATGTCATTTTTTATGTAACAGATGTTGAAAACAACATTCCACAGTCACCAATTTATGGTGTAACAGTGACTGAAGTTGTCCATGAATGCCTTGAAAAAAAAGAGGAGACTGGAGTTGTGCCTGAATGAATTGAAAAGAAAGGTGTGACATTGGATGATTTTGAGCTTCCGGAAAACCTATCACAGTTGGTCATGTATCGCGAGCCCATACAAGTTGATTCAACCCCCGTTCATCAAGGAAGAACAAGGTTACCCGGAAAACATGCACGATCACCATTCACTCCATTCTATAGTACTGAAGGCAGCACCTCGGTTGGGCCAAAATATTTTTACCTAAAGCACCCCTTCACAAGTGTCATAGGTGAAGATGTTGATCCTGAATTAATAAATAGGTTCACAACCTGGTTATACCATGGCACTGACAAAGCATCTAGGAGGTATGGTGCTTAAATTTACACTGTCTGTATGTACTTGTTTTCTATATCTTTCAACCTTTTAGACTTTAAAGTTGTAAATCATTTTGAAATTATTTTGTATTTGTTTCATTCTATTATTATTATAGGAGGAAAGATTTCTATTCAAAGAAGGATAACCAAATCAATCCTTGGTTGGACTTGTGTTGTGAGAAAATTGATAAAAAGGGCTGGTTCTATGCCCTTGCGCACCCCAGACAAGTAATCAATAGCACAGTAAGTATATAGTTTATAATTGCAGTTTTGTCTTTAACTATGATGTTTAAATGTAGTTATATTGTACACATCATATATATGTTACTATATTTATTCTTCAACTGTAATATTTTGTTTTTTTGAACCCCATGTAGTTAGTGTAAAAAAGAAGGTAATGTGTAGTTCTTATGTAATTATGATTGGTCAACTGTAGATATAGTACTTGTTTTCTATTTCTTTTATGCTAAATGCAATCAAATTAAATTTTGTGATGCACTTGGGCTAACTGTTTTATATCTGTAGTTATGGCGTTGTTAAAGTGAAGCAAGCTGATAGATTTATTCATAATTTCTTATTGTAGTTAATATATAGTTATTTTGTTTATGTGATTGTCTACACTACAACTTATTGTAAATTGCACTTTTACTTTTGCAGCACATTGATGTTATTATGTACTATCTGAGAAAAAAGAGGAAATATGGCCCCAACATCCAAACTAGGTTTACAACAACCGATTGCTTGTTCAAGACAAATTGAAAGAATCTACGAGAAGTTCACTACTTCTCCACTGGATCAAAGGAATTCTGTTGTTAAAGCCGAGGATGATATTGGAGAATATATTATGGGCTATAGAATTCTTGCTAATGTAACATGGGATCTTATTAACTATGTGCTAATGCTTGTTAACCTTGTAGAGAACTTTCATTAGTTGTTTCTAGTTTTTGACATAAAGGACCGGCAACTTTATGTTTATGATTCATTGGTGAGGGCAAAGCGTAATCAAACTGTTCAGACATTGGTTGACAAATTTTCAATCATTATTCCTCTTTATTTATCATGCACTGGTTTCTATGGTAAACGCAAAGACATTGACTTCAAGACTACAAAGTCATACATAGAGAAACCAGTTACAGACCCTCTCGACATATAATGGATGGTTGCTGAGATTCCGCAACAAAAGGAAGGATCACTGTTGAAAACTAATCTCCTTATCTATATGTTTAATTAATTTTTTTTATCGTTTGGTATATAATGAAAATTTCTCATATTCTGCAAGGATTGTGGTGTATTTGTGGCTGCTTTTGCGGAGTATATTAGCAATGGTGATTTGTCTATCCCAAAGGAAGATCTTACTGATATTGACCAACACTATAGATGCTATGGAGCTCTATTGTGGGACTACGCCACAAAGAAGCTAACAGATGGTTCAATCAGTGAGAGTGAGGTTATTGGCAGACTTGCAAGGAGGAAGGGTGCACCGGCAAAGAATGAGAGGACTAAAGTTCAACGAAAGAACAAGTAGGACTATATGTTCATATTTGGTAGTTGAATTGGAAAATAATGTAATCATTAAGTCATTTTGGTTGTAATCAACAATTTTTCTTGAATATATTATACTCGAGTATTCGAGCTATCTAATAGCATTTTTGCCGTAAAAGCTTTGTCTTATAATTTCACTTTAATGTTAGAGTTATTTTTATATAATACCTTCAGTTTCCATTTAATATGTTTATATAACTGTCAGTTCCTACACGGCATAAAGATGAAATGTATATAGGTCTCAGATAAATAATTTAGCCATCCCTTATCAACAATTATTCTGGGAAAAAATAATTTATCTACAATGACTACAATTTAACTACAATTGCATATAACTACAAACTGAACTACATATAACTACAATTGCATATAACTACAAATTGGAACGACAATGCTACCAACTACTGTTGCAGTACATTTGCGCTGTATGAATGTTTCGTCCATTCGGCAGCATGTATGTTTTGGGCTAAAACTTCTTATCTTGAACAATGCAGAATCATGAACTGATGTTGCCTTGAAATGTTATTTGCAGTTTTCAGCTACACATGCAAGCCAATAGCTACAAAAAAATACAATATTCAGACATATTTATTAAACACTACAATTAACTACAAACTGACTACAATTTAACTACAATTGCATATAACTACAAATTGAACTACATATAACTACAATTGAATATGACTACAATTTCATATAACTACATTGTAACTACAAATTCCCATTAGGTGATTCCCAGTACTACATTTAGAATACAATTACACTACATTTTAACTACAATCTGGCAACAGTTTAAATTCATTGTTTTCTTTATTAACATCAGACGTTTTCCATATAGCTTTTACAAAATTTTAACTATTCAATAAAAAATGAAAAGAATTGATGCTTGACGGAATACATAAAAATGTAAATAGTGCAAACACTCAAATATATGGTTATACTTCTTTATTATCTTCAAAACGTAGAACATTACACCATAAATTTCGATAATTTGGGCTCACTAACATTTATTTTGAATAACTATTCTAGCTACAAGATTTTCATTTATTATTCGGCGCATTCTTGCAAGTTCTTTTGTTATGCCCTTCACCTCCACAGTTTCCACATGAAACCTTATACTTCTTTGAGTTTATTTAATTAAATGTTTTATATCTTTCCTTGTGAGATCTACCTGGCTGCCTTTTATCTCCCGCCGGTGGCTTTACTACCTCATCCAAAATATGTTGTGGAACATCCCATTTGGCTTCATCAGGAAGAGGATTTACTGGCATTTCATTGGTAAGAAGAAGGCTCTTCGTTGTGTAATACGGAGAGCAATAGTTGTCAGGCCTTTCATTCATATGCCTTAATGCTGCCAAAGCATGGGCACATGGAAGTTCATCAAGTTGGAATTGTCCACAGCTACATTTCTTGTTTTCTAGACATACAATGTACCGCTTCGCACCATCTAACACAGTATGTATATGATCTGTTGAGGCCCTCACCTACAATTCAAGACCAAACAGAAAATAATAATACATCAATCAGATAACTAGGTTAGCAACAATCAGTTAACTACAAATCAGCTACAAACACATTTAACAACAATTTGACGACATTTTAACCACAAAATGGAAACACTGCAGCTACCACTATTTTTGTTTTTTCTCCTGCACCAAACAAGAATATATTACCTTTAGTTTCTGGGATAATGTATTGTTATCTTCCAATTCTTTGTTGAATTTGTGACCAAGGAATGTGAAAGTACCCTTTGCCTTCAATAACTTTTCTTTTGTCCAACGTTGTAGAATAGTCCTCATATACTCAAATAAATCAAATATTGGCAGCTCTCTTGCCTCTTTTGTTACAGCGTTCAACGACTCTGCGATGCTTGACGTAATAGTAAAAGTTCTATTCACCGTTGCATGTACTCTTGACCATCTATGATAGCCAATATCATATAGGTAAGAGGATACACTTGGGTCTACCTCTTCAATCTTCATCATCCTTTCATTGAATTCATCCAGAGTATATGACTGTGCTGTAGCAAAGTACAATTCATGTAATTGTAGATGCACCTTCTTGAATTTAAACCTTATATTTGTCCATATATGCCACATGCAAAAGTAGTGTGCCATGCCCGGATCGACAACTGATGTTGCCTTCGATATACTCTCATGCCTATCCGAGACAACACACATTGAAGGTCTTTCACCATATGCCTCCTTGAATTGTTCAAAGAACCACTTCCAAGACGCGTCTTTTTCAGAATCAACAACAGCATATGCCAAGGGCAAAATAGAACATACAATTTGTAGTCATAAAATAAGAGTAACTATTAAATACAAATATATATTGAGAATTTAGGCAATTTAACTACATTGATTTATATAAATACTAACTAACTATAATATAACTACAATTTACCTACATTGTTTAAACTGTATACAAAATAACTACAAAATTATTGCATCTAGTACCTGCTACATCCATGGTGCTTGCTGTCAGCATAATACCCCTATATGTTAATTTTAAGAATGTCCCATCAACAACTACTACCGGCCTACAATGTTGCCAACCATTTATTGATGTACAAAGAGAAACAAATGCGTACTAGAAGCAATCATGTGCTGCCTTCTTCAATTTAATAACAGAACCGGGATAATTCTTCTCAAGAATATAAAAATATTTTGGTAATCTGTTGTGCGAGTCACACGGATTCCCTCTCAAAAACTGTAATGCTTTTTCCTTTGCTCTCCACGCTTGCATGTAGCTTAGGTTCACTCCATGTTCGGATAACATGTCAGTTTGTATGTCCTTTGGCGTGTAAACAGTCTTAGGATCACAATACTTTGGAACAACAATGCTACCAACTACTGTTGCAGTACATGCGCTGTATGAATGTTTCGTCCATTCGGCAGCATGTGTGTTGTCGGCTAAAACTTCTTATCTTGAACAATGAAGAATCATGAATTGACGTTGCCTTGAAATGCCATTTGCAGTTTTCATCTACACATACAAGCCAGTAGCTACAAAAAACACAATATTCAGACATATTTATTAAACATTACAATTAACTACAAACTGACTACAATTTAACTATAATTGCATAAACAAACCTTTCTTCAATAATACAGTAATTTTTCAAATCCATACATAACTACATACCTTCTATTACTTGATCTTTTCACTCTGAACTGGAACTTGTGCATAACTGCATAATTCTTCATTGCAACGGCTATTGTTTTCTTGTCCTGGTACACTTGTCCTTCTTCAATACATGTTTGCCTATATTCAATTATTATTTCACTTTGATATTCCTCTATAGCTGGTGAGGATGGAATTTCTAGTAACCTTAGTGATCCTGATGAACCTGCAGACAATAAATTCACAAATGTAGTAACTATGTAGGTAAATTTCAAAGCAACATCGTTGTGTCATTTCCAGTACTATATCATCATCATAGTTTAATTGTAGATACATGTCGTTGAATCATAGATTAGTAGGTAACACAAAAACACTCAGCATTGTCGAATCAAACATACCTGTACTGATGCTTTCATTGGTGATTGCCAATTCCATATTGAAATCTCTTGCGCTAATACATAAGGGATACGAACCTAAGTTTTTATTCTCTTTTTTCGTTTTCATATATACACGAACACCCATATCATTCCTAATCTCCAATGGAGGACAATTATCATTCACAATGTATTTTATTTTTACAATTTTATCCGATGTATCAATCGATAATTGTTCTGCAATTGTAGATTGGAGAATTCCGTAACTTGCATTATCATCTACCAAAATGGCATCAACTTCAAAATCTAGGAATCTGCCATAGTTATTCCAGTAACCATTCGATTTCAGCATTATTGGGATTTTTGACATAATTTTGTGTAGTCGATAGAAAAACAAACGAATTTAGATTCGTCAATTTTTGTACTGATGACGACGAACAGCTCTATTCGACAATACGACAATTTTTGTACTGATTTCGACGAAGAGATGTATTCAACAATTAGAGAATTTTTGTACTGATTTCGACGAAGAACAGATTTAGATTCGACAATTTGTGTACTGATGTAGACGAAGAACAGATTTAGATTTTACAATTTCTGTACTGATGTAGAAGAACTGTATTCAACAATTTGGAAGTTCTACTATTTGATTGAGTTACAGATGAGAGCTATGTTTCTGTAACAGAATAAGGGAATCACGCAGGTTTATGGTTTTTTCCCGTTTTTAAACTCTTATTTAATTGTGACAGAATCTAAACTAATTCTGATAGCTACAAAAGTAGCGCTATTTTAGGATAGAATTCAGCTATTTTTGGTTTGGTACAATTTTTGTAAACAAAACATGATATAGACGGGTAAATACTAAACCATACACAATTTTGATAATAAGATTTGGTATATGGTATATATAGGTAAATATCCCTTTATTTATTAATCTCTGTCGCATGTATCGGTCGCTTAAATGAAATTCTATAAAGAGGAATTGGGGGAGCATAGTCCTTTAAATTTGAATAAAGAATGTAACACTGGAAGGATCTCTTGTTTATTAATATTCAGATCAATTATATATAAAAATAAAATTTCTTGAAAGGATATAAAATTAAAAATAAAATCATAAAAAGCTACAAAATCAATTGTTCTCAGAGGTCATATACCAAAATATTCATAAAATAGGTAGCAAGAGGAAAAAAAAGCGGTATTTAATTAAAATCCCTCTCATGTGCCGGCTTTTTTTATTTATTTATTATATTTGGTGATTTTTGTTTAATACTTCCTCCGGTTCATAATAAGTGACTAGTTTACTTTTTTTTTATTTTGATTTAAGATAAGTGTCCAGTTAGCTAATCAAGAAAAAAATTAATTTATTTTTACTTTCGCCATTATGTGAATATCTCTAAAGAAATTTCACTCCTTACTATAACTATGCGACCAATATATAATAAGGATAATTTAGTCATATTAGAAATTTTTTATAAAATTTAATATTTTTATAATGAGTGTACTAAAAGATTAATTTTTATTGTGAGCCAATGGGAGTAATACTTAATCCAAAGACTGAATTCACAATTTTAGATACCATACTGTGACAATCTGAAGAAAATTTTAAGGCTTCATCGTATGACAGCCTTTTCAATCACAGGGATCACGTTCTATTTTCATTTGAACATGACAGCTCTGCTTCCTAGAGTCTTGTCCATCTTATTGAAATACTAAAATTTTCACTTTCTTACTCTAGATCTAGTGAGTTTACTTTAATGTTAATCTGAACTTTTGCTGAGTTCAGAAGGTAATACAAATATATAAACACTTCTCTCAAGAACTTTCACTTACCTTTTTGTTGTCCTTTTATATGAAGTTGGAGGACAATATCTCGAATTCTCTTTGAGTATCAGTTTTTTGATCCTGAAATCTTCGCATATTCCTCTCTATCCATGTATGATAAAGCACAGCTACAAATAGGAATGCCAATATGCTATTTAGTAAAATATTAACATGCGGGAAAGCAAAGCGCTCATTAATAAGTGGAGGATGGTGACTGAACATATAAATGTTAGTAAATTGTATTTGTAGAACAATTCTGAAAATATAAATTAATATAAACAGAAATTATGATAAACAGAAATGACATAAACAAAAATGATCATAAACAATTCGAACCCACTGAATTCACAATGTCTCCTTAAGGAATTTAATCCCCTTCTAGCACCAGAGGTTATGGATTATTTCCTCACATGATAGAGCGAATTACACACTGGTGTAGTGGTATTCCAAACGCTAGTGTTTCAGCTAACACAAAGATCAGTAGCAAATCATACTTTCTTTTTGCTTTGTTTGAATGCTAAAAGTATGCAGAAGAAGGAGAGAAAACTCAGAATTCGTAGTGAAATTCTGAGCAGAATAATGTTGTATTTATAGTCAAAATTTGGGCTGGAATCTGAAGAGGTGCAATTCTTCATAATGACTATTTCTGCAAAACTGCCACATCATAAATAACAATAAAGAGGGAAAATAAAGAGGGAAAATTGATGGGTAGTTAATTTTCTTTTACAAAACAGAAAAATGGATTAGATTTAATACTAGTATTATGTTATTAACAAATATTTAGTAACACATTTCTGTTAATATTTTACTATTAACAAATAAATTTGGTCCAAAAAATTAATCAATCAATTATTTGACCGGAGCCGAAACCGAGCTGAGCCGAGCGGTGACGACGACGGCGACAGCGCGAGGCTTGCTTTCTTCTCAACTCTTTAAGAGCTAGAAGAAGAGCAATTGCTTATAAACCCATAAAAAATCTCTTTCTCTTCCAATATGAGATAATGACCATATGCCAAGGGAGGAAACTTGAAATTTCACTCAAACATTTCATTTTCCTCCATTTCCCATTCACTCTCTTTTAAGTATTTAATTTATTAATTAAATACATAAACCCAAATTCTGCATTCTTGTTCTTCGTTTCCTTCTCTATTAATTTTTATGTTATTTTTGCTCAAGTACTCCCAATTAGCTCAATCAGTACTACTCAACTATAAAATTCAACATAATTTTGTGTGCTCCAGTGGAAATATGAGACTGATTGAACTGCTAAACAGCTTAGCTTGATCATCTTCATAGATACTACATTCATCCGCCTTTTTATTTATCAAAATGAATAAATAAGGAAGGGCATTCTCTTTAGTCTTTGACTCCAAGCTGCTTGTTGATTGCGTTAATAGATAGGATACAGTTGTTTGATTAGCGATGAACACCCTATTTATCCACACACACCACATGTATAGAGAGATAAAGGTTGTTGTTACAACATATCCTTCAATTCAACTGTAACCTTTTTAAGAGATGAATAAAATGATATGTTGTCATTAAACAACAAAATCCATAAACATGTACCTTGGCCATTTCTGGCACTCCATACTATCAGTTTATTGTTCAACACCACCAATTAATATTCTCAACAAGAAATTATACATAGGCCTTCATCAGCAAAGTAAATATACTAAAGACATGTAAACATTCATTTGGCGATTGATGCTATAATGACCACTAGACACGCAGCAACCAAAGCAACAAAAGGATTTATTTTGGACAAACTCGATCCACCCTTTGACAGAAGCCTAAATACTCGTAGCACCAAGCCTTGGATGTAAAATTGAAGTTGGCACATGTTGTTCGGCTAAACAAGAGCGAAGAATGGTGTGTTAATTGGATCAACATTTCCATTAATTTTAATGGATTTGACTCCAATAAAGTATTCCATCGAACGTTCCCGTTTAATATAAGTCCCAGCAGTACTAACAGGGTTCTTAAGAAGAGGCGTATAAATAAGTCTTTTTGAAACATCAATACCTGGAAGAAACACATAAGGACTGTTTCCGAAAAATATAACTCCTTTAGAAGTGGTGGAAGAACTCAAGCAAACAGCAAATTTTCGTTCAAGATGGAAAGCGCCAGCGAGTTGAGAGGGAAGTCCGATGAAGCCATTTTGCAAGTCCGGCTATCCCTGTGACTCCTTTGGCAAGGCTCTCTAACAGAAACGTAGAGGCACAGCCAAAAACTACTCCTGGCCGCGCTGAACGAACAAAACAGCCAGGATTGGAGCCATCAGTGGATTGGAGGGAGACAACATCTTGAGCAAGTTCACTACCAGTGCTGGTGTGAATAAAAAGGATTATAAGGGTCATGGACACAAGTACTGTGATTGTTTCCCACCGAACATGCAGCTGAAAAGGAAGGGTTGTAAGGGCTAGAATCACAAGGGACGGGCTTAGAGGATGAGCTTAAGTAGCCCTTTTCGCAATCAACCCATAAAAATCTTTGCCCAACATCTATGGTTAGTTTGACAGGGACAAGAGGAGTTCTTTGGCGAATGACGGTGACTTATTGTTTACTGGCTGCATCTTTGGTTACTGCAAGAAGAAGAGCTCGAGGTCTTGAAGGAGTTTTGGCTGTGGATGAGGACAATAAGAGGAGTACAGAAGAAAGAATAAAGCACTGATGGAAGAAACGTCCATTGTTATTGAGAGCTAAGAATTAACGAGTGAGTGGAATTGAAGAGTTTGCTTTTGGATTTATAGTAGAGGAAAGCTTCTCTCACTCCTGTTGTATATCTTGAATACCACAATATTACTACTACTAATATTTTATGAGCAAAGGTACGACACAAACTTAAAGAACGCAGAAATCACGTGTGTATACATCAGTTCAGGAATTTGCATCCGTTATCCATACTCAATTTACTAATGCGACTTGCCATTTTTAATTGTACAATCTCTAGTCTTTGAGTTCTCTAATTCTATGACTTACTATAACGGTTACAAAGCTCCTTAATCTCAATTTTATATGACTCTTTTTTTTAAGTATATTTCAAAAAAAATGACATTCCAGACTTCACTTGTGGGATTTCACTTAGGTTGTTGTTGTTGTTCTAAAGAAATGACACATTTTTCTTTATGTAATAAGTACAATCTTAAGATTCCTATTTTATCCTGCAACGTTATGATTTAACCAAAAAATGCATGTCATGATATCTAAAATTATGTTATAAATAGAATTCTATTTATGGTGAATGTCCATATTTAGAGAGATTTTAGTGTTTATTACTTGGTCACTAAATCAACCTCTCCCTATAAATAGAGGGCTCTATTCCATTGTAATTAATCCCAAAATCAATAAGAATTTCCTCTCTCTACTTTGCTGTGTAATACTCTTCTTCTTCTTTTATTATTTTATAACAAGTTATAAGCACGAGACTCTACCGTCTCAAGAAGCTTTTGGGAAGACTAAGTATAACTTTTATCCTCTTTTTAACTATGATTGACATTATGAAAAGTAAGTTCGTTGCCCTTGAAATTTCGGACAAGAACTATATGACATGGGTGTTGGATGCTGAAATCCATTTAGATGCAATGGGTCTTGGAGAGGTTATAGCAAGGTGATTGCCAGCCTTCGCAGCACCACTGTCTTCCTATGTTATTCATTATTCTTATTTAGTGTATTTCTAGATTGTAAAGTGGAAATTTCATTCTTATAGATGATTGCAGCAGGCTCAACCTAAGGAAGAGTGGGCGCTAATACTTTTACCCAATAGTGGTATCGGGGTCAATTTTCCACAGGGAGCTTTAATTGGAGTTGAGTGTTTGTATGGTCTAGGATTGCATTTTAGCTCCTAATTGATCTTATAAACATTTTTGTTTTCTTTTGATTATCAACTATAATTTATCAACTACAAATTTAAAGTTAAGGTATGCTAAGATATCAATTCTAGGTTGTATGTAGTATAGAGAAAGGCACTAGGGTCGTGGCATTTACCTAGGTGGTCAACTGACAGGTAGAGATTCCTAATGCAAGAATTATAATTATGGGACTTATACTATAACCGTTTCACTTTTGCACCCACTCTCACACCTCTCGGTAGAGAGAGTGATGCCCAATTGACTCTCTCCAAACCAATTGGGTAGGTCAATTTGCCCAAGCAACTTAGGGTTCAATTTAGGTAATTACTCTCTTGAGGTTTAACCCGTTAATTGGGACTACCATTCTCATGGGTTCATCCCAATTCCTTGTTGGAATTAATCTTGGGGTCATAGACCCTTTTTCTCAAGAAGAGTCAAGACCCACTAAGCTAGAATTAGTGTTTGCAACCACCAAATCTTAATGAAAAGATAAGATTAACCGAAATAGCAAATACCCAACATCATTCATGCATTAAACAATTACACCCATTAATTGCCCACACTAGGGTTGAGCCACAACCCTAGCTAATGGGTTTAGCAAGATATAGTAGAAACAGAAATTGAAGAAATAGAAGATAAAATAGACATATTAATTATCTACAATATTAATCTACTCAAATCCATGTTAATACAAGATGAATTTGCCCAAAATAGGCTAAAACTTCGAAGTCACGAGCTCAGCTGATGTCTGATCCTTCAAAATTTAAGCTTAAAATGTAATAACCTAAAAAAGTAAAATGTTCTATTTATACTACATAAGAAAAACTGGACAAAAAACCCCTACAAGTCTGGCACATACCACGCACAAATACCGCACGGCTGCATAGGGATCTTTGGTCTTCATATCTCGCTTTTGAAACTGGGGGCGTGGACCGCGCACAAAGGTCGCGCGGCCGCATCGGCTGAGAGGCACGGACTACGTAGAAATAGTGCGCGGCCGCGTGAAAACTTGACAAAACTCCACACTCTCTAAACTTCATTCACGGGACTGCACTGTTTTGGTGTGCGCCCGCGTGGGATTTTGCATTGAATTACAGAGTCTCTGAACTCTTATTGGAATGGACCGCATAGAAAGGAGCGCGGACCGTGCATGTTAGCATGGAAATTACACCTTCTCTAAACTTCTTCTACGCGGCCGCGTGGTAAATAAGTGCGGACCACACAGGTCAACATGGACTTAGGCACAGTCTCTGAACTCTTCTACGTGGCCGCGTGGCACATCAGTGTGGACCATGCAGGGATATTGTTCCCCACTTCACTAGTCTTTTGATACTTGGAAGATATTACTCCATTTTGAGCTGATCTTTTACATTTGTCATCTTGTTGCTCAAACCTGCAATCAAGCGCAAGTTGTAAGCCTTTTGGGACTAATTTATGGCAATTCACGCACAAAGCTTAGGCAAGAATGTGTATAAAACATGTAAAAATCACAGTTATCAACTCCCCCAAACTTAAAAAAGTAACCTCAACAAGCATCAATTGTGACTAACAATTGCCCTCAATGCGAATGCGTCATTAGCATATTTAAACTTTGAAAACTTGTGGATCAAGTGTGACACAAGAGCATCAAGAGTTGACACATTTCATAAAGGAACCTTTCTCAAATACTTTGTTCTGTGGAACCCTCACATATCCTCAACTCTCCCTAAGTGAACGTCAGTATTCACACATAAACCGAGGTGGATGAATTCTCACTCATCTCTCTCAAAGAAAAGGCCAAAAGTTCGGCTCTAAGTACCATATGCTTTCCCCTTATGTAGATATACAATAATGTAGGCTTCCCACAACTCAAGATCATATAGGGCTTTTGAGGAGTCATTGTGAAGGCTTTTGGGTGAAGGTAGGGCATGATTTTGTTCAAATATGTTCAATCTTCCCTTAAGAACTTCTTTTGATTCATTTCGGCATACTTTATTGAGTCAGTTGAGTAATTCACTTCTTTCGAGGGGTTAGAGAGACACATTGTCATTCTTTATTTTGCAATTCAAAACCTTTCTCCTTTTGGTCTACTTTTCCACACCATTTTCACTTTTTGTTGTCCTTGGATTCCCTTTTTGGTTCTTAATCACTTTTGTCTTTCTTTTTGTGTTTTTGTCTTTTTCATTGCTTTTCTTTTCTTTTGCTTTTGTGCCTTTTTACCACATTGATGTCTTTCTTGTATCTCCCCTCAAACTTAAACATTTGTCATTACTCAAGGGAAGATTTGGGTGCCAAGAGAGGATTTCATTGAGAACGGGTATAGGCTTGTAGGTTTAGTTCATGAAAGAAGAAGGTTTAAGGCTCAAAAGGGGTGAACTAGGGATCATTTCATTGGTAGATTATGGAAATTGTTCAATTTTGGCATTTTGGAACAAGGATGGCATATAATCACGTCTCAAGTGAATTTTCACCTATGATTTCACCTCAACAAACACTCAGTGCAAGTTCTAGACTATCGGCTATGTACTTGGGCTCACAATTCGAATTCTCACCACATACACTCAAGGATCGCTAAAGACATTGAGTCGAGGGCCCACAACAACCTTAATTACGATTCAAACATACACTGTCCCAAAATGACCACATGATGATTGTTTGGTCAACATAAGAGTCTCAAGGCCACGACTTTCACCATCTTAAACACA
This sequence comes from Nicotiana benthamiana, assembly GCA_034376525.1. Classification (NCBI taxonomy): domain Eukaryota; kingdom Viridiplantae; phylum Streptophyta; class Magnoliopsida; order Solanales; family Solanaceae; genus Nicotiana; species Nicotiana benthamiana. Next base: position 82,582,077 of record CM067328.1, read on the forward strand.
ACATCATGTCTTTAACTATAGGATCAAAGGCAAATGTGATAGGCCCAAGTGAAGCTTTTCCTGAGGTACCCCTTAACTTATTGGTGCACTGTGGCCCGGGCCTGAACCAGACCGGACCGGGCCCGCGGTCCTGGCGGGCATAACTGGCCTGATGGGCCGGTGCTGGTGGTCCTAGGCCTGGTGTTACCTTTAGGCCTATGACGAGCCAGTCCGCGTTCAGTAGCCCGTGAGCCCGGGACCGTCAGTCGGTCCTGGCGGGCCTAAACGGGCCCAACTGCTATATTTTTTTTAAATTTTTTTTTTTAAAATCAGCAACGGCCATATTTAAAATATAGCCATTTGGGCTGAAAATATGGCCGTTTGGAAGTTTACAAAATGGCCATTTGCCCCCCAAACTTTAATTTAACCCCAAACTTTATATAATTACATTTTTTCCCATTTATCAACTATTAATACCCCCTCATTCTTTCATTTTTATTCACCAATTCATCAATATCTCTCAATCTTTTACGACAATTGCTTAATTTATTGTTGAAAATTCGTAAAAAATTGTGAAGTTGTTTAATTGAAGTTTTCAAGTGTTCAACGATTTTCATTTTTCAAGAAGTTGTTAGGCAATCCGGTAAACTCGTTTCAACTCTTACGTTTTAATAATATATTTTTGTGTGGTTTAGTTTGCATAATTATAATTAATATGGTATTTTCTTTGAAAAAAAATTTTAGTAAAGGAAAAGGTAAAACTGGTGAAAGTAGTGGCCATGATACTACCCTTCCCCTGGCTCCCCGACCTACAAAAGATAAGCAAGTTGACAGTAGTCGCCAACCTAGACGTCCTCCTCCTCCTCCCATAATGCTTGATAGTGATTACCCTTATTTTCAATTTACCGATAGTGAATTTCTACATGATGTTGCAGTAGGTGATAGATTAGATGATGAAATTATGAATGCTATTTATCCTGATGAACCTATCTTAGAGGAAAATGAGGATGATGATGATGATGAAACCAAAGCACCAGATTTAGATGATACACCTACTAGCCCTGTTCATAACTCAAATCATGCACCGGCCGACCCACCTGTAGAAACTCCAACTTTTAATACACAACCTGCTAAACATCAAGAAACATCATTAGTTTGGAATTTTCTTACTCAAGTAAGAGGACTAAATAAGGCTAAGCGTAAAACTTGTGGGAAATTACTGGTTCATAAATTTACTGGAGACCGTAGCGGCACGGGTAGTTTGACTAGGCACATAAAAACACACCCTAGAGATAAGTCTAGATTTTTTCAAATGCAAGAGCAGCAAGAGGGGACAAGTGTAGATTCTGCGGTTAACCCTAGTACAGGTTCAAATCTAGTTCAACCAGGAATTAACACTGTCACCGGAGGTATTTTATATTACAATCCAAATAGAGATCGTGAAGAATTAGCAAAGATGATTACTGTTATGTGCTTACCTTATACTTTTGCGTATCCTAATTGGGTTCATTATATTAGAAGAGTGTTTAATCCTACTTATAAAGGTTGGCCTCGCGCAACAGTTAAGGCCGATATTTATAAATTCAAACATGAATATGAACAATATTTGCGCTATTTATTTACTCATATACCTAATCGGATTTCTATTACTACTGAAATTGGTAGAAGTGGTAATGATTGTGATTATCTAACTATTACAAGTCATTGGATAGATGAGGACTGGAAAATGCAAAAATGTATAATTGCGTATAGAATAATTAATTCTCGTCACACATGTAAGTTTATAGCTAACACTGTTTCAGATATTTTTGCTTTAGCGATAAAATAATGGCAATTTCTATGGATGATGCTTCTAGTAACACTAGTGATATAGGCATGCTTACAAAAACACTAAATCCTACATTTACTAATATTTTCCATGTTAGATTTATTTGTCATATTTATCATTTAATTATCGGTGATGGTATGCGAATTTTAAACATAGAAATCGAAAAGGTCCGAATGGCTCTTAATTGGCTTTTTTATTCAAACCGAAGAACTAGACTTAGAGAGTATTTTAAAAAATGTGATGAATATGGCCTTAGAGAAAGAAATATTCCTAAACCTTGCCCGACTAGATGGAATTGTATGTACGAAATTTTAGTAGTTGCATATGAATATAGAAACCCAATTATTGCAACGTTTAATTCTCGGGTAGGTGGTGAGGATGATGATGAAATGCTTAATACCCAATATTGGACGAATGTTAAAATTCTTTTAGATTTTTTATAACATTTTCAAGTTGCTACAACTGCATTTTCTGGGAAATATTATCCTACTATTTCAAAGGGTTTAGTTTATATTGCAGCACTAGCTGATTTGTTTGTTGAATTTGGCGAGGGTGGGGATATTTATGAACTTGCTATAAATGAAATGAAACAAAAATTTAAAAAATATGTTTTCCCTATCCTCCTATTTTTGTTGTTGCTGCAATGTTAAATCCTATAATGATATTGGGAGGTCCTCATTTTTGGTATTCAAATATTTATAAGGCTTTAGATCTTTCAAATGAGGAAGTTGCTACACTTGCAGATGCAAAATCATCGACTAAAATTAATGCTCAAACAGTTTATAATGCTTATCAACTTGCCTTAGAGCATGCTAGGCCAAATACCCCTACTTCGTCTAGCTCACAATCGTCTAAAAGAGCTGCGGGCTTAACAGCTCTTAAATCTTGGACGGAGTTCCGGGGTTTTCAAGGTGATAATTATGATGAAACTTCACATCTAGATGAGCTTCAAGTTTACTTGTCTCAGAGACTTGAAATGGAGAATCCAGATGGCTCTTTTGATCTTTTGGAATGGTGGAAGTCAAGGGAAAAACATTTTCTGGTTCTTGCAAGGACGGCTCGGAATGTTTTATCAATTCAAGCTTCAACTGTTGCATCGGAGAGCGCTTTCAGTCAAGCAAGACTGCAAATAGGTGATCATAGAGCGTCGATGAAGGATAGCTTGGAAAAATCGGTACTTTTTAGAGATTGGATCCGCGCGGAAAGAAGAAACTTTGGAATTGCATAATCACAACCGGCGATAGATGAAGCTTATGAAGAAATGATAGCGGAAATTGCGGAGGATTTGGCTTCGCCCGGAAGTGGTGATGAACAAGCTTCTTTTCCACCACCACCAACACAACCTCCTCGCAACCTTGACGGATTTATGAGATTTGTTAGAGATATAATGTAGATTATGATGTAACATGTACTTTGGCACATCTTCTTTTAGTTTTTTTCTATTAATGGTGCTATTAGTACTTTGTTGTGCTCATTCCATTGGGGGAAGGAAGACTAAGAAAGATATGTCATTTTGGGTAATAAAAATTATAAGACATACCCTTGAATATTGTTTTTTTCAATATTTCTTTGTCTTTACTTCGAAATATATACGAGAATATATATACATAACATACGACCTAAACTACTAGAAAATATATAAGTAATAACATATATACATATGATACAATATATATAAGAGAATATATATACATAAGAGATACAATATGTATACTACAACAAAATATATAACTATACGTTATAATATATATACATAAGATACAATATATATACTATAAGAAAATATATAAGAGAATATATATACATAACATACAATATACTACAAGAAAATATATAAGGGAATATATATACATAACATACAATATATACTAATTACTACAATACAATATACAATGAAATATATATTATATATACTATAATAATAACTAGTATACTATATAAATATATCCTATACTAGTATATTATATACTATACTAATAACTACTATACAAGATATTGCCTTAAACAAAAAAAATTACAAAAAAGCCCGCCAGGCCCGGCCCGCTAAGCCTAGGACTACATGGGCTTAGGCCCGTCACGGGCTGGTCTCACCCATTGGGCCCACGAAGCCCGGGACTGCCAGGCCTGGGACCGCCAGAGCTCAGGCCCACGAAGCCCAGGCCCGTGAAGCCCGGCCTGTGAAGCCCATTTAGGCCCGGGCCCGGGACAAAATACAGCACTACCTTAGCCACAAAACTTGAAAATCAAAAAGAAAAATAGAAAATAGAATCAAACCCTTAAGAAGGTTGTCACGCCATCTATCATTGGGAAGAGCCACCCGGTTCGCACAACACTCTACCCTTGGAAAGAACCGTGGCACTAAGAAAACAAAGGGCTTATTGCAAACGCCAAAACAAAACAAAAAGGCTACTAGTCAAACTTGGCAACTAAAATGAAAAAAATTAACGAAAATAGAAAACCAAAATGAAAAACCGAATAAATATGTACAAAAAGAGAGTAGAATATACAACTAGGGGTAATGAATATATACATGAAGTTGAAAAACATCTAAAATGAAAAGTTATATACAAACCATCTATCAACTACGAATATGCTAAAAGTAAAGAAAATATATACAGTCATCCCAAATGTCTATCAAAATAGTAAGGCGCACCCTTACGAATAAGAGCTATCATTGTCCCAAATGCCAACTATCAAAATAAACACCAAAATACAAGAAAGGATATATAATGGCCCCTCAAGCCTCATCTGTCGCCCTCTGCTGATCAGTAGCCTCCAAGTCCTCTGTAGTGGCAAGAACCTCAGACTGGTTCACGGCCTTCGGCTACTTCTCTACAGGGATAAGTGCCGAATCAGGAACTGGCTGACTAACTGGTGGAGCAATGGAGGGACCCTCCTGAACCGAAGCCACCTCTATCACAACTCCATCAGTGCTAGGGAGTTTCCTCTTCTTCCTTAGTCTAGGCTCCTCCTCCTATGGCTGAACTACTGCCGGATCTATAGTTGGATCCCAAATAATAAATCAAGTGGCATCTGATCTGCCAACAGCTTGTCCACATCCTCTGGCACCTTTTGCACTGACTCCTTTGAGGCATTTGTCTTCCTTAACTTTGTATGCTCCTGAGCCAATTGCCTTGCCATGATCCCCAACTGCTTTGGTCAAGTTATCCTGCTTCTCCATCATCTTTTTCTGGTTGGCAAGGATCTGCTTCAGTGATTCCTCAATAGAGGAAGGAATCTTGACAGTAACTGGTGCTCTCTATGTTAGGACTGCAGTGGCCAAGGTGGACAATTTGGATGCCGCAGCTGATATCTAGTTGTTCAAACTGGTTAAAGAATGGGTGAGCTGGTTTGCGGTAAACCGATGAATCTTTGATGAAGGGACTACCGGCTCAGCTGCAATAGAAGGCCCAGCTACAGAAGAAGGACATGGAGGTAATGCCTTATCAGTAGCAGGGATGGTGGAAGGCTCGGTGAACTTCTCAATAACCGTTGGCTCTTCAGATTGGCCAGGTGCAATGGAACTGGATGCCTGAGTATTCTTGCCTTTCTTTAGGTTGTCTGGACCTAATTGACTATACCATGAGTAAGGGGCCACTAGAGGTACCATGACATCATACCTCTTTTTCTCCACTTTCAATTCTCTGAAGTACATGCAAAGTGTGTTTGGGAAGGGATAGTTTGTTTTGGTCTCCTATCCGACTTGAGAAATCAACCTCGACATAATGCTACCCACATTTAGAAGAAACCCCGCCATGATAGATGCCACCAAAACATCATGGGGAATGGGAATGGAGTGATCATGGGTGGAGGGGTCAAGTCGATTACACACGAAGTTCAACCAACCCTTTGCTTCCAAATTTAGGATGCTGCGTAGAATCTTCTCCTGCGCTTTCAACCAAACTGGGATAGTACCTGGAGCTGCCAAATGCTGGGCCAACCAAGGAAGAACCTCTTCTTTCATTGCTAACTTTAAAAAAGTATTGAGATTCGTCCTGTTCTTGGAACCCCTAGAATTCATTCAACGACTTTCCATCAAATACCACAACAATGTCTCGCACTTTCATTGCTTTTGAGCCCTGAACTACATCGTGAACATTGTAGTAGAACTCCTTTACTATATGCTCATTGGCCATTTCACACTGTTCCTTGAAGAAGCCCCAACCTTCTCTCGTTCGGAATTGAGATTGCACATGAGGGTTGAGAGGGACAATATCAGCATCTATAAATTGTCGCTCCAGAATCAATTTTCTTTTGGGCCACCAATCCCTGAATTTGTTAAAATCCACCTCACTAATCTATCTGCCCATGCCTCCAGTTTTCTAGTCCGCTCTAACCCCCTACTTGTGGTTCAAACCCCTCATCATACATCCACTCTCCCCTGATAATGAAGTTGTGGGAGAGGTGGAGTATTGTTCTTCATTTAATGCTTCGGACTCATCAGACGAGTCCGAGACAACATTCACTGGTCTCTTGGAGGTGCTACATCAGCATGATCACGAGAAGGGGAATCATGGAGCTGAAATGATTGGACATGTAGGTGAGGGGAGACTCCGAGGTAACACTCCGTGAATGTGCATACTAACTCTCCGTGAAATGAGATGCAGCCATGTAGGCTTCCAGAATTATCTTGCAGGTGTTCTTTATGCTCTCCCGGGCTTGGGGAGTGAGTTTCACAATTCTCTTGCCTCTTCCCCCTCGAGAGGAACCACCTCTCCAGGGTTGTTGTTCTTTTGCCCCACATTTTTGAACCATTATCTACAAGGAATACATGTCTAACATTGTTAGTAAAACACATGAGGTGAACTAGACACTATAGTAAAGATCAAGATTTGCAGACACACTGACACATGCAAGGTGGTGCGGACCGCACAAAAAGGCACGCGGACCGTGCAGTTCAATGTCTCCCAACACATACCTTTCTGAACTAACCGACGCGGTTCGTACTGATATGGATTGCGGCCGCGTTGGTTGAGCACGGACCGCATAAAAGTAGACCATGGAATGCGCAGATCAATTAGCCAAAAGCAACCTTCGCTGATCTTTACCGACGCGGTTCGCACTATTTTGGACCGCGACCGTACTGGGCAAGCTTGGACCGCACAATAATGCTATCCAGACCGCGCTGGTAAGGACTTATCACACACAACAGAAGAAGTGCAGACCGTGCATAAAGGGTGCACGGCCGCGTAGGGCTAAAATTTAACTAAGTAAGGGATTTTGAAATTAAGTCCAATTTTTGTTCACATTTTAGGTCCTAATTGTCCTTACTCAATTATTTAACATGAGTTCATGCCCTTCGCTCAAAGTATACATAGAAAATCTAATCTAACAGTTAAAACTAAGAAGAAAGAGAAGAAATAAGAAGTTATACTAGTGGGAAGCAATTAAAATAAACAAAAATTATACTATGAATGAAATGAGCAAGAATTGTTACCAGGAATGAATGAATTTTAACTTTGTTAGCAAGTAGTGTTGATGAACATTGAAAATTAGAGCTAAGGTGGAAATTTTGCAAAAAGGTTAAAATAAGACCCAAGGCCTCTATTTATAGAAGAACCCTGGGACCCACTACTTGCCTACCAGCCGCGGCTGCGCAAAATGCTCGCGGACCACGCTGGATTTTCCAACCTATATAACACTTGCTCAACCCACGCGTACCGCACTGTTTTGGTGTGTGGTCGTGTGGGAAACATCAGAGACACTGTCATTTGCACTTTTCCAGAGCGGACTGCACTGCTTTTGTGCACGGCCACGTGGGGTTTTATCATAGGACCTGCAATTTTTGGGTTTGCCCAGTGCAGACCATACAAAAATGTGACCCGGCCGCGCTGGGTCTTCTAAAAATTAACCCTTCAGTTGCTCAATCCTACGCGGACCGCACTGCTTTGGTGCGCGGCGGCATAGGAACTCTTCAGTGACTCAGCATTTTTTCATTTATGTCCTGCACTAGTTCAACATTGTCCCTGCAACACTACCAGCTCAAAAATCCTAACCTACAATAGAAAAGCAAAAAGAAAGAAAAAGACATAGATTGCCTCCCAAGAAGCACCTGATTTACGACCAGTTTCAAAAACGAGAACCCCCATCACTAATGATAGCACGTGGAGTGCCAAACCTAGTGAAGATACTATTTTTGAATAGTAGTCCAAACAATCCTGCTTGAGCTTCTTCCTTCGGATAGAAGAGAGCTCATACGGGACCACATGGGTAACAAGATAGTTGGCAATCTCGGCAAACCATGGCATGTCTCGCATTGAAACTGAGAGGATTTGTTCATCCGGAAAAGCATCATTTATCTCAAGGCCGTCCAAAGGCCTCCCTTGCTCCTCCAATCGAGACAAGTGGTCCGCCACTTGGTTTTCACTACCCTTTCTATCAAAATCTCCAAATGGAATTCTTGAAGAAGAAGCACCCATCTCATTAGCCTCACCTTTGAATCCTTCTTGGTCATTAAGTACCTAAGGGCGGCATGATCGGTATGGATAATCACTTTGGCCCCAATAAGGTATGGGCGAAACTTATCCATGGCAAAAATAATGGCAAGCAATACCTTCTTAGTGACCGTGTAGTTCCTTTGAGCATCATTCATTATCTTACTTGAGTAGTACACCGGATGGAACATTTTTTTGATTCTTTGTCCCAAGACCACCCCCACCGCATCATCACTAGCGTCACACATGAGTTCAAAGGGCAAGCTCCAATTTGGTGCGGTAATGATGGGAGTAGTCGTCAACTTTTGCTTTTGAAGCTCAAAAGCCTCCATACATCTCTCATCAAATAAATATTTGGCATCTTTCTCTAGCAATTTACACAACAGGTTAACTACCTTAGAAAAGTCTTTGATGAATCTTAGGTAGATACCCGCGTGTCCAAGAAAACTCCTCACCTCTTTGACAGAAGTAGGGAGAGGGGGCCTTGAGATCACCTCAATTTTTGCCTTATCAACCTCAATCCCTCATTTCGAAATCTTGTGACCCAACACAAATCCTACTTCTACCATGAAATGGCATTTTTGCAAATTGAGAATCAAGTTTGTGTCTTCATATCGGGCCAACACACGATCCAAATTTTGCAAGCATTCACCAAATGAGTCCCCAACCACACTAAAATCATCCATGAAGACCTCCAATATGTCCTCCACCATGTCGGTGAAGATTTACATCATACATTGTTGGAAGGTCGCGGTGCATTATATAATCTAAATGGCATTCGAGAGAAGGCGAATGTTCCGTAAGGACATGTGAGGTTGTCTTTTCTTGGTCTTCCGGGGCAATAAGAATTTGGTTATAGCCTGAATACCTATCCAGAAAACAATAGAAATCACGCAATACGATCAAGCATTTGGTCAGAGAACGGCAATGGGAAATGATCCTTTCTGATCACCTTGTTCAACTTCCGGTAGTCCACACATACTCTCCAACTCGTCACAGTATGAGTCGAAATAAGTTCGTTGTTGTCATTGGTCACCACCATCATTCCTCCCTTGTACGGCACACATTGTACTCGAGAAGTCCACGAACTGTAAGAAATTGGATACACCATACCAGGGTCAAACCACTTGATAATTTCCTTCTTGACCACTTCTTGCATGGCCTCGTTGAGTCTCCACTGATGTTCAAGAGAAGGCCTAGCATCCTCCTGCAATATTATCTTATGCATACAAAATGCGGGGCTAATACCCCGAATATTAACCAAAGTCCATCCAATCTCCCGCTTGCGCTTTTGAAGAACTGCCAAAGTGGCGTCAACCTGCACGTTAGTCAAGCAAGACAAAAGAATAACAGGCAAAGTGAAATTAGGACCGAGAAATTCATACCCGAGGTAAGGAGGAAGTGGTTTCAAATCCGACACCGGTGGCTCCTTAATAGACGACTTGGTGGGTGGAGTTTTTTTATTTTCAAGATCAAGAGATAACTTCCTTGGATCATAAGAGTACGAGCCCATATCATGCAAAGCCTTTACACATTCAACTCTCCCGGAATCATCATCAAAATCCATGTTCAAGAGCACGGCCTCAAGTGGGTCCTCAACACTCACAATGGCGCTTGCATCACCCACTATCACCATCGTGACAATGTCAACAAACGATCACACCTCGGTGCTATTTGGCTGCCTCATAGCTTTGCACACGTGGAACACCACCTTTTCATCACCAACACGGAAGGTCAATTCTCCCACTTCCACATCAACCAAGGCCTTCCCAGTAGCTAGGAAAGGCCTTCCAAGAATAATAGGAACCTCAAAATCTCAAAATCCACTTCACAATCCAAGATCACGAAGTCGGCCAGCAATGAACTTATCAATACAAACAAGGACATCATCAATAATCCCCAAAGGTCGCTTCATTCACCGGTCTTCCATTTGAAGCCTCATAGAAGTTGGACGAGGTTTTCTGATTCCCAAGGTCTTGAAGACCGAATATGGCATGAGATTTATACTTGCCCCCAAGTCACATAGGGCTTTTGCGAAATCGGCATTTCCAATGGTACATGGTATCGTGAATGCTCTAGCATCCTCTAGCTTTGGAGCCATGGAGTGTACAATGGAACTCACTTGGTGTGTCATCTTGATTGTCTCACTCTCCATCAATCTCTTCTTAGTAACCAAGTCCTTCATGAACTTTGCATATCCCGGCATTTGTTCAAGTGCCTCCACCAAGGGTACATTTATAGTCAAACTCGTTATCATCTGAATGAACGTTTTAAACTGTTTGTAAACTTTTTGCTTGGCCAACCTTTTCGTATATGGTGGAGGAGGCCTAGGCAAGGGTGCCTTGGCTTTTGGCACCACCGGTTTGGGCATATCAATGACGTGTTCCTTAGACGGGTTCACGACCTCTTGAGTCTCTTCCTCACCCTCATAAATTTCAATTTGCACATCACTTGCATTTGGTTCAGTAATATCCTCAACTACCGATGGGATCTCATTATTTTGAAACTCTTCTTCATCAACAACAACTCTATTACCTCTTGAGTCTTGCATATTACCGCCTCTTCCACTTCTCATGGTCAATGCCATCACATGATTGTTATGCCAACCCTTGGGGTTCACTACCATATCATTTGGTAGAGCACCCTTTCGGCGAGTGTTGAGAGATTGCAAAATTTTCCTGAGTTTTACTTCCAAGCTACGGATCGAAGTGTTATGGGAGACCAATTAAGCATCGGAGTAATGATTCTTCTTCATCATTTGCTCAAACATGTTCTCTACTCGACCCATGTCATTGCTCGATGAGCTCGACCCTTGTAATTGAAATGGAGACGGGTTGTTCGGTTGTTGATACATCGGGGGCCTTTGAAAACCTTTCCCGCCTATTACCTTGACCACCATTATTGTTCCACTTACCTTGAACACTATTGTTGTTGTTCCAATTGTTGTTCTCGTTCCAATTACCTTGACTCCCTGAATTAGTTTTCCCCCAATTTCCTACTTGATTGTTATTATAATTCCAATTTCCACCTTGTTGATTGCCCCAATTACCTTGAGGTCTCCATTATGGATTCTCTTGATTACCTCTATTCCCTTGGTATTTTTTGACATATTGGACTTCCTCATTTTGCTCATCAAAACCTTCATTCGAATATCTCCCACCATCATCATAGTTGTCAAAATTTTCTTGAGGTTGTTCTTGCCTTCTTTTTATCATGTTCCATGGCATTGACTTGGCGCAGATTTTGAACTTGTTGATGTTCCGCCATAGCCAATTTGTTCATAGTTGTTGTGAGTTCGGCAATGACTTCTCCATGATCATGCAACTCCTTAGCCCGACTTTGACATGCCGATGATGTATCGTCCATCTCATCTAACACATCACAAGCTTCGTTGAATGGAAGCTTCATAAAATTACCACCCGCCAGTTGGTTTACAATACATTGGTTGGTTGTATTGATGCCCCTATCGAACATTTGTTGGATCATCATATCATTGTTAGGGCACTCTTTCACCGTCATTATAAACCTCTCCCATATCTCGTGTAAAGTCTCCGTCGGCTTTTGCTTGAAAGCTAGAATATCATCTCGAGATACGAATTTGGCAATAAATTTATCGGCCAACTCATCCCACGTAGTTATGGAATGACTTAGGAGTCTCTCCAACCAATCCAATTCTTCCCCTCTAAGTGAGAAAGGGAAAAGCCTTAACCTCAGTGCATCTTCCGAAACATTTGTCTGCTTGCTCCCCCAACAAGTATCCATAAACCCTTTCAAATGCTTGTATGAGTTTTGGTCTGAGGCGCCTGTGAAGTACCCTCGTTGTTCAAGAAAAGTGAGCTAGACATTGGTGATTTAGAAGTTACCCGCCTGGATTCGGGCAGGAACTATTTCACTTGTGTATCCATGATTGGGTAGAACTCTTGGTGGAGGTGGAAGAGGGTCTGGTATGTTGTTATTAGCATTAACGTTTGCACTAGCATTTCTACCCCGTCTTTGTGCTTGGGGTAAAACCTCTTCTTGTTCTAGGTCTTCCACTTTCTCCACTCCCACGTTGCCAAGAGCATCTTGTGCGTTTAAAGCCATTGGTACCTCAGTGAATTGACACAAACAAAGTAAGTAAAAAGAAGGAAAAAGAAGCAAAACACAAAACTAGCCAACAAACAGTCAAACACCGCAAAGCTCCCCGTCAACAGCGCCAAAAAGTGATCACAGCAGACTCAACCTAAGGAAGAGCGGGTGCTAATACTTTTACCCAATTGTGGTATCGAGGTCAATTTTCCAGAAGGAGCTTCAATTGGAGTTGAGGGTTTGTATGGTCTAGGATTGCGTTTTAGCTCCTAATTGATATACTAACATTTTTGGTATTCTTTTGATTATCAAATACAATTTATCAACTACAAATTTTAATCTAAATTATGCTAAGATGTCAATTCTAGGTTGTATGCAGTATAGAGAAAGGCACTAGGGTCATGGCATTTACCTTGGTGGTCAACTAACGGGTAGAGATTCCTAATGCAAGAATGATGATTATGGGACTTATTCTATAACCGTTGACCATTTGCACCCACTGTCACACCTCTCGATAGAGAGAGTGATTTTGCCCTATTGGCTCTCTCGAGACCAATTGGGTAGGCCAATTTTCTCAAGCAATTTGGGGTTCAAGTTGTGTAATTACTCTCTCGAGGTTTAACCCGTTAATTGTGACTACCATTCTCATGGGTCCATCCCAATTCCTAGTTGGAATTAATCTAGGGGTCATAGACTCGCTTTCTCAAGAACAGTCAAGACCCACTAAGCTAGACTTAGTGCTTGCAACCACCAAATCTTAATGAAAAGATAAGATTAACCCAAATAACAAATAACCAACATCATTCATGCATTAAACAATTACACTCATTAATTACCCAGTCTAGGGTTGAGCCACAACTTTAGCTAAAGGGTTTAGCTAGACATAATAGAAACAATAATAGTGAATGTGGCCTCAGCTCCCACAAATACAGGCTCCCAAAGCCTTAGACTGAGATAGTACCACAAAGCAGGGGTTAACATAAATGACTCTATGGTATTGAAGAAATAGAAGATAAAATTGACATATTAATTATCTACAATGTTAATCTACTCAAATTCACGTTAATACAAGATTAATGTGTTCAAAATAGGCTAAAACTTTGAAGTCACGAGTTCAGCTGTTGTCTGATCCTTTAAAACTTAACCTAAAAAACTAAAATGTTCTATTTATACTACACAAGAAAAACTTGACAAATATACGCCTACGGGTCTGGCACAGACCGCGTATAAATGCCGCGCAGTCGCATAGGGATCTTTGGTCTTCATATCATACTAAACTGGGGGTGTGGAACGCGCACAAAGTTCGCGCGGCCGCATTTGCTGAGAGGCGCGGACCGTGTAGAAATGGGCCGTGGCCGCGTGGAAAACTTGACAAAACTCCGCAATCTCTGAGCTTCATTAACGCGGACCGCACTATTTTGTTGTACGGCCGCGTGAGCTTTTGAATTGAATTACTGAGACTATGAACATCTTTTGGCGCGGATCACATAGAAAGGAGCACCAGACCGCGTAGGTTCGCATTGAAATTACACCTTCTATGAATTTCTTCTACGCGTATGGTAAATTTTTGCGGACCGCACATGTCAACATGGACATAGGCACAGTCTCTGAACTCTTCTGTGTGGGGCATATCAATGCGAACCGCGTAGAGATCTTGTTCCCCGTTTTACTAGTCTTTTGATACTTGGCAGATTTCACTCCTTTTTGAGTCGATCTTTGACATTTGTCATCTTGTCGCTCAAACCTGTAATCAAGCATAACTTGTAAGACTTTTGGGACAAATTTATGGCAATTCACGCACAAAGCTTAGGCAAGAATGAGTATAAAACATGTAAAAATCACAGTTATTTATATATACTCGTGACTCGTGACACCTCGATTAGGGCTGTTTTGGGTTATAATTACATTAATCAATATCATTAATTTATATTCAAACTATTATTGAAATGATTAACTGCTTAGAAGTGGTGTTCTAAAATGGTCTGGCTGGCCCTGTCTTCACGAGAGGCCCCATCACGACCGGAGTAGGGTTTGGGTTGTGACAAGTTGGTATCAGATCCTAGGTTACATAGGTCTCACGAGTCATGAGAAAGTTTACTAGAGTCTCATGGATCTGTATGGAAACATCTGTGTTTATCCTCGAGAGGCTACAGAACCTTTAGGAAAAACCTTGCATTCTTGAATTCTTATCGTGCGTTCTTGATTCAGCTTTAAAAGAAACTCTTGAAATTCCTTCCACGCGTTTGTAGGCGCAATTGAGTGCTTAGTATCAAATGTGACTTGATGTTTTGTGATTCCCTAATTGAGGGACAAGACATGATCTCTGTGAGTTGATGTTGGGCCAGCCTGAAGGACTTGAGGCCGGATCTTTGACTATGGCTTGGGCACTGAGGTGCTTATTATGTGACCAACTATTTTGAACTTATATGTTCAGTATTTTCCCTATTAGTGGGAATGGTGGTTGGATAGCTTTGTGATGAGTATGGTAGCACTGCGTGATATTATTATGTGACTTGGAAGTATCGAGGAAGACTTGTTGGATGATAGATGAACTACTAAGTGTAAGATTTCCGTTGTGAGTGGAAGTGTAGTTCCTAGATTATGGGCATGTGAAGAATCTTTTCAAGTCTCCTAGCTGAGAATGAAGTAAATTGCATGTCGCGGTGAGAGTTCAGACTCAGGAATACTAAGTGACTGTGCAATGTGTATGTCGGTGGAAGGTATACAGAAATGGTATATTGAGGTGAAGCATGTGGGTTATCTCTTGCGGAATGTTCTGAAGTGGCGTGACCCTTATGTATATGTTAGAAGATATCATGTGTAATTGCAGGGTACATGTTAAATTTTGAAAATTTGGGTCGCGTAAAAAGTGGAATCAAGTGATGTGGGATGAATGTGAAATTTGTAGAGGATTACAATATAAGATAGTCTGTGTTTTCCCAAACTTGTAAATGATTTGACTTTAATCTCACAATGGTATTGTGGTATCATTGGAGTAAAGGTGTTATGAGCTTTTGAGTGTGTCTTGATATATGGCTTCGAGCTAAGTTGGGGAGTTTGCTTTTGATTAGCTGATTGCGTGGTTATGTGCTATGTTTGTTCCGGTTTGAGGCACGGGTGGTTCTGTCCGTCAGGTCAGGTGATTGGTAGTTTGAATAAGAGAGAATAACTTTCGAAAATGGTTCTAATGTGTTCCAGAGTACATAGGGAACAATCGGGTATCTTAACGTTGCATGTGCGGTTAGAAACCGTGTTTTCATTGGAAGAGGTGCAGATTTCTAGTACTTCTATGTTAATTATGGGATTGTATGCATCAGTATCAGGAAAGTAAATGCAACGGATTTAGATTCATCGGAAGTTCTTTAGAATAATGTTCTGCAGAATGTGGTGTTTTTGGGGATATTCAAGGTAGAGTATTCATCGGCTTATAGGTTTCATACAGTGTGATAGATGCTTGGGTATCGTGTGGCAAGCCTGGGGTGAGGCATTGTGGTGCTACAGCAAAAGGAAATATCAAGTCAAGTATGGAACGGAAGGAAATCTAGATAGGTAGAGTATCTCTGTAGACGACCGAATCATTATGGTAAAGATGTGATTAAATCTTTTTGTGTGTTCAAGGTAAAAATATTCGTGCAGGTATTTTGTAGCAATTCTCTTGAGTTCTGACAGCTTGTTTAGTATGGTCTAGTTAGAAGGATTCAGTCCTGACAGTTTAGCTTGTGCAAATGGAATCGGGGAAGAATTCTTGTAGGGTTTCACCATGGTTTGGAGATGTATGTTTTATATGGGCATGCGGAGCATGGGATGTATAGTAGTCTTTTTTCTAGATGGGACCAATGGAAAGCTCTTGACTAGTTGAGTGTATAGATGTCTGTGGCTCGGAAGGGAGGTAAGGTTTTCATGCATCCTCGGATGGTATGTTATATGCAGTATGGTGTGGAGGATCGAGACTTGCATCTGTTAGGTTCAGTTAAGTTCAGAAAGGAAGTTCATATAACACTTCAACAGTGGGTAGCCTCAGATGATTAAGGAAAATGGTACTTCTTTTCGAAAGTGAATTGACGACAGTATGTGTTTAAGAAAATGGGCAATGTAATTAAATGGATGGCATTTCGGTGGTATTGAGGCACTTTCTTGTTAGATCGACTGGTGATATTCGGGTTGGCTTGGTGGCATCGGGAAATATAGGGTATCTATCATGGAATTACTGGATATTAAGGAGTGGTATGCTTTTAGACGGCGAAATTGGGATTTGGTACTAGGATTCGTGTGCTATGTGGATTTGGAGATGGAAGTTTCATATTCAGGCCATGTTGTGTTGTGGGTAGTGTGTGTCGGCACCATTTAGCAGCTATCGGGATTTGGAGGATCGAGTGGATCCTTACTTGCTGGTATTTGAGATTTTTGATGTGATGTTGGAATTCAGACTGGTTGTCTTAGTGTTAGGTGATTCTGAACTATTGCGCTATGGATTATGCCAGAAATGCCACGGGTTGAGTGTCAAGGTGCGAGTATTATGTTCTAGCAGAGTGGCTTATATTTCAAAGAACTAGCGGGCGGCTGGGAATGATTATTTTTTTTTAATTGGGCCTTCGTGATGATTGGCAGTGCAGAGGTCACTATCCTTGATTCAGATCCGGTGTTGAGGGACCTTTTGGATGCATTTCTGTGGCCGGGCATGACGCCGGGCGCGGTTGTCAATTTCGGTATTGATTTGGTTTCGGGCATCGTATCATATGGCATTAACAGAAGTCAAAGAAGTAGAAAGGAATGGCTTCAAGTTTCCTTAGGAAGAAGTTCGTTGGCAGACCAATGTGGATGTGTGTTCTAGCTTGAGTCGGCTTGGTTCGCCGAATTGTATTGTCGAGGGATTGGTTTACTTAACCGTTGTTGAGCTTATCAATGATCTGTAGAGATCTATGAATTGTTTTCTATGTTGCGAGACATTATGACTTGTTGGTTATGGGAACGTAAGGTGCGATTCTATTGGGATTCATAGTGGAAGTCGAGCGGAAATGTAATTGGGTATTGCTCGGAGAATGGCCTATCGGTTATGTCCTTTCAGGGTTGTGTGGTGTATGTTATTTGCTTCACCATGGGTATGATGAATTGCTTTTGTTCCAGCTATCAAATTGTGTGTGGCTTTCAATTTTGAGCATAGAGACTTAAGGTGTTTTATCTGTAACAGTGTTTGGATAATATCGCGCATTGTGGCTAGGCCACGTAGAGATATGACCATTCGGGATAGATTCAGGTGTTCTATTTCTATGATGTGAGATGTGGTCTCAGCCTTGTGTTGTGATGGTACTGATGAGCTTGAGGTACAACTTTTTCGTTTGAGTTACTTTTTATGATTTGAGTATGTTCAAACCGTTTCTTATTGGTGCGCGTATTATGAAAGTTGTGTCTTAGGCTCGTATTGATGTGTTATGTCACCTGGATGGTGTGTTTGGTCAAAAGGGATCGTTGGGATCACCAATGAATACAAACGGATTCGATTTCAGCATATTTGAGGGGTTAATATTGAGGTCCGGTTCAAATTTGCTATGGTAATTGCCAGGGGTGAAGTGGCCTCATGAATGGTTAACCTGAGAAATGGTTTCGACTTATTGCGTGTTTCAGTATCTTTGGCAGTATATGAAAGTTTTGGAATGAAATTTCAGTCGATAAGAGTTTCTCTATCGGTATTTAGGTCTTGTGTGCAGCTGCTGCAAATAGAGGTTATTGTTGCGAGCATTAAGGTTATGTGGTTTATCATGAAAGGGCACCAAAGGTGCAGGTATGGGTTATTAGAGCTGGTTCCAGCCTATTCTCAGTATAGATGTGAGGTTCTGATCTTGTGCATGATTTCGGAAGGTGCAATGTGATTCTATGGTTTACGGACTAGATAAATTGTGAAATGTGAGATAGGTTGTTCCATCAGACCTATGCGAGATAGGGTGACGTGGGATCACCCCCGGTATATGCTTGGTAAGGTTATCTAGCTATTGTTTGGCTTCTAGGACAACTCCGGTATGCTCGAGGACGAGCGTTTGTTTAAGTTGGGGAGGATATGACGACCCGACCCGTCGTCTCATTAGTTACCATCCCTTTTGCCCTATTTTTATTCTTCTTCATGTTTCATTATCGGTATTTGGTATGTTAGAGTTGTATTGGATTGGGTTTGGTAGGAAATGAGACACTTAGTCTCTTTAAGGATGGTTTGATTTGGAAAAGTCAACCGAATACTGACTTATGAGATAGAAGGCTCGGATGTGATTTTCGATGATTCAGTTAGCTTCGGGGGATTATTTGTGACTTGGGAGCATGATCAAAAGTGATTTTTGAGGTCCGATGTAGAATTAGGCTTCAATTGGCGAACTTAGCATTTTGGCGATATCCGGTTGATAGGTGAGATTTTGATCCGAGGATAGGTGAGATTTTTATCCCAAGAAATTAATGATTATTGCTTATCAATTTGGATTAAAGTGGAACATCTTGTAGCTAATGTTCACAGTCAAAATGGTCTTGCAGAGTCGTCAATTAAACGTCTACAATTGATAGCAAGACCATTACTCATGAAAACGAGATTGCCCACTTCTGTTTAGGGTCAAGCCATTTTGCATGCTGCAATGCTAGTTCATATCATACAGATAAATTATCATAAATAATCCCCTTTGCAATTAGTTTTGAGTCATCAACCTAATATATCCCATTTAAGAATCTTTGGATGCACAGTATATGTGCCTGTAGTACCGCCATATCACACCAAAATGGGTCCGCAAAAAAGGTTAGGAATATATTTTGTATTTTAATCCCCCTCCATTATTTGCTACCTGGAAACATTGATGGGGAATTTGTTTACTGCACGATTTGCAGACTGTTGATTTGATGAGACACTTTTCCCAAAATTAGGGGGAGAAGTTGGTGAAACCAAACGAGATACTTTGTGGAGAAATCCATCATTATCTCATCTTGATCCACGTACCTCTATTTGTGAAAAAGAGGTGCAAAAGATTTTCCATTTGCAGAGAATAGCAAATCAAAGGCCAGATGCATTTACGGAATTAAGAAGGATAACAAAATCACATATCCCTGCCGAGAATGTTCCAATCCGTATTGATGTCCCTATTGGACAATCTTCTAGTGTCATAGCTAATGAGTTAAAAACACATCTAAAACATGGAAGACCATTAGGTTCAAAAGATCGAAATCCTAGAAAAGGGAAAATAAGTGATCAAAATGGCACTACGAAAAAATCTCATGATGAAATTTATGATTTAATAATTTCTGAGATTCATGAAAAATGCATTGAGCTCGAGGCTCAAGAAAATAAGGAACTATCAATAAATCTAATTGGTATTGAGACAAATTTTAATCGAGTGGATATAGTGGTGGATTACGTCTTTGCATATGTTGCATCTAGCATTATGCAACAAAGTGAGGATCTTGAACCTCAATCTATTATAAAATATCGATAAAGGCTTGATTGGCCAAAATGACAAGAAGCAATCCAATCAGAGTTGAATTCACTTGCAAAACGTAAAGTTTTTAGGCCTGTAGTCCAAACACCTGATGGTGTTAAGCCTGTTGTCTATAAATGGGTTTTTATATGCAAGAGAAATGAGACAAATGAGGTACAAAGATATAAGGCACGCCTTATTGCACAAGGTTTTTCACAAAGGCTTGGTGTCGATTATGAAAAGACATATTCACCCGTTATAGATGCTATAACGTTCCGTTATCTCATTAGTTTTGCTGTCCATGAAATGTTTGACATGCATTCAATAGATGCGGTTACTGCCTACCTTTATGTCTCACTTGATAATGAGATATACATTAAAATTTCTAATTGATTTAAAATTCCAAACGCATATAATTCAAAGTCTCGGAAAATGTTTTCAATCAAATTGCAAAGATCTTTGTATGTCTAAAGCAATCAGGACGAATGTGGTATAATCGTCTTAGTTTTATTAAAGGAAGGCTATATAAATGAAGCCATTTGCCCATGTATTTTAATAAAGAAAACAACATCGGAATTTGTTGTACTTGCCGTATATGTTGAGGACATAAACCTTATTAGAACTCCTAAGAACTCCAAAAGGCAATTGATTATTTAAAGAAGGAATTCGAGATGAACGATCTCGGAAACACAAAATTATCTCTTGATCTGCAAATTGAACATTTGGCAAATGGAATTTTTGTTCAACAATCTACCTATATAGAAAAGGCATTGAAACAGTTTTACATGAATGGAGCCCATCCATTAAGTATTCGAATGGTTGTTCGATCACTTGATGTGAATAAGGATCCATTCCGACCATAAGAAAAAAATGAAGAGCTACTTGGTCTTGAAGTACCATATCTTACTGCAATTGGTGCAATAATATATCTTGCTAATACTACAAGGCGTGACATAACTTTTTCAGTTAATGTCTTATCAAGATATATCTCTACTCCTACAATGAGACATTGGAATGGAATCAAACACATATTGCGTTATCTAAAAGGAACTGCCGATATGGTCTTATTTTATTGTAATAATTGCAGTCCCGATCTTGTTAGTTATGCTGATATTGGGTAATTATCTAACCCACACAAAGCTCGATCTCAAACAGGTTATGTGTTTACTTGTGGAGGCATTGCCATATCCTGGCGATCGACTAAGCAATCAATTGTGGCTACTTCATCTAATCATGCTGAGATAATTTCTATTCATGAAGCAAGTCGAGGATGTGTGTGGTTGAGGTTTATAATACATCTTATTCGAGACAAATGTGCTTTGAAGTGTGACAAACTACCCACGAATTAGTATGAAGACAATGCATCATGCATAGCTCAATTAAAAGGATTATTCATAAAAGGAGATAGGACAACGCATATTTCACCAAAGTTATTTTTCACACATGATCTTCAAAAGAATGGTGATATCAGTGTGCAAAAGATTCGTTCAAGTCATAGTATAGCTGATTTGTTCACAAAATCTCTACCAACATCAACCTTTAAGAAGCTAGTGTAAGAAGATCGGGATGCGAAGGCTCAAAGATGTGAATTGATTCTCTCATCAGGGGGAGTTGATGTGCGTTGCACTCGTTTTCCCTTACAAAGTTTTGCCCCACCAGGTTTTCCTTGCAAGGTTTTTAACAAGGCAACCAAAAGGCGTATTATTAGAAATGTGTACTCTTTTTCCTTTTCTAGAATTTTTTCCCATTGGGTTTTCTTTTAGTTAAGGTTTTAACAAGACACATTATCTGTTGAATAGACATTCAGGGGGAGTGTTATAAATAGAATTCTATTTAGGGTGAATATCCATATTTAGACAGATTATAGGGTTTATTGCTTGGTGACTAAGTCAACCTCTCCCTATAAATAGAGGGTTCTATTCCATTGTAATTCATCCAAAAATCAATAAGAATTTCTTCTCTCTACTTTACTCTGCAATACTCTTCTTCTTCTTTTATTATTATATAACAAATTATATATTTTAAATATTTTTTTCTTTTGTAACTCTAGTGTCTTGTCAAACAGCTCTATATAAAATGATAGAAAGTACAGTAGTAATATTTTATTTGACAACTATCATGACCCCAACAGGCCCGGTCGTGATGACGTCTCTCGTAAAGACAAGACCAGCTAATACAATACTCACGTTAATCCTTTAATCATTAAAAGTCATTTTTAAGCTTTTAATTAAATAATGTTTCTCCGACATCGTGGTGTCACTGGTCATGAGCATCCATCAAGATCCGAGTACAACAAAGTCTAAAAGTCTACTAAATACAGTAATAGCAATGAGAGGAAGGAAGCACTGTCGCGAACGTCATGCAACCACCTTGCTAACTCTGATGACTCCGCGTCTAAGAAATGAACATCCGCTATCGGGTTCCATTGTACCTGAATCTGCACACGAGGTGCAGGGTTTAATGTGACTACTTCAACCCAGTAAGTAATAAGATTAAATAAAGACTGAGTAGTAGGAAACAATGAATCCACATGTACATTAGGCTCAATAATCACAACAGACTTTCAAACCTTAATACGAGTCAATCTTCCCTTTCAAAATCAAGCTTTTAAAATTATTTTGAAATACTTTTTAGCATTTTCAGCAGGGGTTCAATACCTTATACAATAATAAGAGTGATTAAAAACATAATCGCGCCCCTAGGCGAGGCATAGTTCGTAAAACCGCCCTTTGGTCAAAACAATATTCATAAACACTTCATAACTTGAAAATCTCAGTGGAAATAAGCAATGCTAAATCAGTAATTAATTTCTAAATATCTCATAAACCCCAGTTTAAATAAAAGTTGTTTTAAAATATTTGTTCAACTTTTCGTCAGAGGCTCAAGATGGAGATGAGTGAAAACAATTAATAAATCAACATATTCGATAGAAACTCATTTTAAAGAGGAGTGAAATCACTAAGTTCATAAATAGTCTTCTTAGGCAACATATCACTCATATGCATGAATATATCTATAGCCCCTCGGACCAGCCTCTCTATCCCTCCTGACTCAACTCTAACCAACCAGTACTCACACTCAGCATTGAGGCTCAATAGGTACCACATAGTAACCGCTACGATGTGCAGCCCGATCCATACATCGCTGTGGTGCACAGTCCGATCCATATAAATAGTCGACTGCGCTCACTGGGGGTGTGCAGACTCCAGATGGGCTCCTATAGCCGAAGTACTATTTTGTTGCGACGTGCAGCTCGGTCCATATAAGTATTAAATGCGGCGTGTAGTCCGATCCATATATATAATATCCTCACTGTTGAGTTCTCGGCCTCTCTCTGTCATTATACTCATAGCCTCTCGGGCACAATAATAGAAGGTAGGGATATCAGCCCACATATCCCTTTCAACAGAATTTCAATGATAGGCTCAAATCATTTAGAAAAGATAGAAGCATTATTGAGAAAACAATTTTTAACAAATAGAGTGAGGAAAACAGATAAAAATTCCCCTAAGGGTTCTTTAGGTTGGCACAAGGCCCCAAACACGGCAACTATCCCAAATCATAATGATAATAAATAAGTCTTGGCTACAAACGCAGAAAAATCATCAATCAAGAAGGACCAAGTAACAATTTCCTATAGAAAACGACCATGCGCTCATGATCAAGCGCGTTTCTCATCTCAATATAGCACTACGTTGTGCGAATCTGGGGTTTCAAACCATCGGGACAAAATATACGATTATTACTTACCTTGAACCGTCGATATCTCTAGCTTGCGACGCCATTGCCCATTGGCCTTCACGTGCGTTGAGTCTAACCAAAAATAAAACGAATATATCACAATATGCTAAGGGAAAAAAGCCTAAGCGAAAACAATTAATATCTTGCACAAATCCGAAATTACCAAACTCGAGCCCCGCGCCCACTTCTCGAAACTCAGAATTTTTATATCTTTGGATTCCTCATCTCTCCGCTAGTTCATACATACCAAAAGTTCCCAAATCCGATCCTAAATGCTCTTTCAAATCCCAAATCAAAGTCTAATTTCTCAAGCCCTAGTTCTTCAATTTTAGGCTTCGTTTCCATTAATTTCTAGGTGGATTTCACAATACAAACATGTTTAAGTTCAAACATCTTACCTCTAATCGTTTTCCCCCTGAATACCTCTTTAATCTCCACCAAGAAGCTCTCAAAGTGATCAACCATGGAGGAAAAATAACCCAAAATCGCGGATGAAATGAAATTATAACATTCTGCCCAGCACTGACCATTCCTCAATGCGATCACGTAACATTCCTACCGATCGCAAAGAACAAATCTTCAACGCTCAAAATTCCTCTTATGCGATTGCATATAATACTCTACAAACGCAATGCACGGATTTACCACACACTGCGATCGCGAATACAGTGTCGCGTTCGCACTGAACAAAGTTAAGCCAAGACCCCAGGTCCATCAACTCTACGCGAACGTGACCTCCCCCACGCATTCGCAATCAACAATTTCCTTACCCTTATGCGATCACAGCACATCCTCCGCGAGCGCATTCAATAAAAATGGACTGGCCCCAAAAGCTTCTACGCGATCGCAATAGCACTTATGTGGTCGCAATGTACCAAGTACATGCAACTGAAATTGTCCGATCGACCATCTGAAACTCACCTGAGGCCCTTGGGACCTTAACCAAACCTACCAACATAACCCATAATACCATTCAAACTTTTTTCAATCATCAAAACACCTCAAACAATATCAATGTACTCAAAACTCATCGAATTTAAGCCTAAGTTTCCAAAAACTTCCGAAATACACTTTCAATCAAAAACCTGATCAACGACGCCCGAATGACTTGAAATTTTGCACTCACATTCCCAATGACATAACAAAGCTACTGCAACTCTCGTAATTCCATTCCGACTCCCGAATTAAGATTTCACATACCAACCGAAAATCGACAAAATATCAACTTCACTAATTCAAGCCAAATTCTACCCTGGACCTCCAAAACCAATTCCGATCGTGCTCCTAAGTTATAAATCACCCAACGAAGCTAACCAAGTCATAAAAATTCTGATCCGAGTTCATTTACAAATAAGTCAACTCTTGGTCAAACCTTTCAAAATTTAAAGCTTTCAACTGAAACTTTCTTTCAACTTCATTCTGATTTCTTGAAAACCAAACCAATGGTCCACATTAGTTATAATGCTTTACATGGGGCAAGTCATGCTCGAAAATCGGTGATCAAAGTGCAAAAACTCAAAACGAGCGGTCGGGTCGTTACATCCTCCCCCACTTAAACATATGTTCGTCCTCGAGCGTACCCATAGTTGTTCTAGAAGACACTAATAGCTGAATTACCTTGCAATGCATAAACTCGGGGGTGATCTTATGTTACCCTATCTCATATAGGTCCGAATACACATAGAAACTAAAATTACACTATCCACTCTGGCCCATAAGCCATATAACCACATTTTCACTTCTGAAACCATCAATATGATCAAAACCTCACACCTATACTCTGAGTAGACTCGAACCAGCTGTAGTAACCCATGCATCCAACCTCGGGACCAAACCCGTGATATACCACTTAGCTCGAATTCTCATAACGGTCACTTCTATTCACAGTAGTTGCCCACAACAACCAAATACTGGTAAAAAATCTCTTGTCAACTAAAGTCCCATTCCAACACTTTCATATACTGCCGACGGTAAATGAAACATGCAAAAAACCATAAACATTTCTCGGATTAACCATTCATGAAGCCACTTTTCCTTGGCAAATACCATACTAATTTTCGAACCGAACCTTGATATTATCCTTCCAACATGCTGAAATTGAATACATTTGTATTCATTAAAGATCCCAATGATCTCATCTAGTCCAACATAACCACTCCAGTGACATGACACTTCAATAGATGCCTAAGCCACAACTAGCATCATACGCGCACCAATAAGCAATGATCCGAACAAACTCAAATCATGAAAATGACACAAATGAAAGAATTGTACCTCAAGCTCACCAGTATTATTACAAAACACGACTGAGAATCTGTCCCGCATTATAGAAATAGAACACATGAATCTAACCCGCAAGGTCGTATCTCCACATAGCTTCGCTGCAATGTGCGATCCTATCCAAATACTGCTCCACATGAGACACCTCAAGTCACTATGCTCGAAATTGACAACCACGCACAATTATTGTCTGAACCAAAGCAAGTCATTACACCCAAGGTGAAACAAATAACACAGACTATGCAAACCCAATAGAACATAACCGATACGCCATTTACCGATCAACTCCCAATTTCTCTTCCCACTTGACTTTCATTATAAAACTCCGATAGAACCGCACCATATGTGCCTATAACCTATAGATCATAATGTCTCACAACATTGAAAGGTAACTCGTAGATTCCCCAAATTTCTAATAGCTCAAAACAACTGAATCAACAAATCCTTTGCCAACAACAACTCAAAAAAACAACACCGTCTCGATGCCGGACACATATCCATATAGGTCAAGAATTGGACCACACATCAACTCCAGTTTCACATAACAGATAAATAATCCTTCGAAGGTCCACAATGACTGAATCATAGCACATACTAATATCTGACTAACTTACCCACGTTTCCCCCATCCACAATCACAAGCTAACCTATATATGATAACTCCAAGTCCCCAGGTCTATAAAACACACAAATTACTAACTCTAATCCCAATTTCACCGTCCGAACACATGTCACACCTTTAATACCCAATCATTCCACGATAGATACTCTAATATTTCCCTGTGCCCCCACGCAAACCCGAATACCACCAGTCAATCTCACAAGAAAGTGCCGCAATACTACCAAAGTGTCATCAACTTAATCACATTGCCTATTTTCTGAAAAATAGACTCTCGTTAAATCACTTCCAATTAGCAGTACCATTTCCTTAATTACCTGAGGCTACCCGTTGCGTAAGAGTTTTATGAACTCCCTTTCATAATTGAATTGTAACCCATCTAGGCAAGAACTTCCATTGATCCCGTCTAGAAGAAAAATCATTACACATCCCATTATTCTCACACTCGTAGAAATTGCATCTCTCCAACCACTTTAGAAATCAATAAGAATTCTCCCAATTCCATTTTCACAAATTCAACTGCCAGGAATGGATCCTTCTAACTAGACCAAGCTAAGCAAGACATCAAAACCCAAGAGAATTGCTGCAAAATACATGTAAGAACTCATTACCTCAAATACACACAAAGAATTTATCATATCCTTTCCATACCGGTCTGGTCTACTATCAAGCTACTCCATCTATCTAAATTTTCTTCTGATTCATCTTCAACTTGATATTCGCTCTTGCTGTAGCACCACAATTCCTCAATCCGGGCTCGCCACACGAGGTCCAAGCATAAAACCACACTGTCTAAGACCCATAAGTCGCTGAATACTATATCAAATATTCCCCGAAACATCCCATTTCAGAATACTTTACTTTGAAGAACTTCCTGCGAATCTAAATCTATTACCTTTACTTCTTGATACTGATACATAGAATCTCATAATTGACATAAAAATACTACAAGTCTTGATCTCTTCCAAAGAGAACACAGTTTCTAGCCGCATATACAACTTTAAAATACCCAATTATTCCCTATAGAATCTTGAACACATTAAAGTCATTCTTGAGAGTCATTCACTCTTATTTAAATTGGAACCAACATAGCACCAAACCATGCAATCACTACTCATAACAAACTCCCCCACTAGGCTTGAATCTATAAATCAAAATACACTCAATAACTCATAACACTTATACTCTATTGATACCACAATACCACGGTGAGATTAATCTCAAATACTTTATAAGCTTGTGGAAACACAAATCATCTAGAGTTTTAACTCTTCTGAAAATCTCGCATTCGCTCTCGCAACAGTTAAGCACACTCTCTTAAGCGACCCAAAATTCAAATTTCAACACTTACATTTCACTTACAACCCCAGAATTCTACGCAGGAGATAACCCACCTGCTTTGCCTTAAATTATTATTTCTGAACACCTTCTATCAACATAAACCGTACGCAGTCACTTAGTCTTCTTGAGTGTGAACTCATACTGTAACATGAAATTTACTTCACCCTCAACTGGGAAACATGAAAAGATTCTTCACACACCCATAACTTGCCGCTTCCAATTCATAGAATACATCTTGCAGTCACAACATACTCGTCGCATAGGCATTCAACCGTCACTTCTACTAATATGGACAATACCAAATATATAAGTTCAAAAATACTTCCTCACACAATCATCACCTTGGTGCTCAAACCATAGGCAAGGATCCGGCCACAAGTCCTCCAGACTGGCCCAACATCAAACTCATAGAGATCACATCTCGCCCCTCGATCAGGGAATCACAAGCCATCAATTCACATATGATACTGAGCGCTCATGCGCGCATGAGAATGCGTGGAAGAAGTTTCAAAAGTTACTTTTCAAGCTGAATCAAGAACGTGCGATAAGAATTCAAGAATGTGAAGTTTTTCCTAAAGGTTGTACAGCCTCTCGAGGATAAATATAGACGTCTCCGTAGCAATTCGCGAGACTCTACTAAACCTGATCATGACTCGTGGGACCTACGTAACCTAGGCTATGATACCAACTTGTCACAGCCCAACTGGCCCGGTCGTGATGGCGCATCTTGTGAAGACAAGGAATGCCGACACAACACTCACGTTAACCCTTTAATAATTATGAGCATATGCCTTTAATTAAATAATGTTTCATAATAAAATTCTGAAATAACACTACGGAACAAAAATACAACCCCAACATCGAGGTGTCACTAGTCATGAGCATCTAACAAGGTCTGAGTACAACAAAGTCTAAAAATCTACAAAAAATAGTAATATCAATGAGTGGAAGGAAGCGGTTCTGCAAACGTCATGCAGCTACCTTGCAAACTCTAATGACTCCGCGTCTGAGAAATCAACACCCGCTACCGGGTTCCGATGTACCTGAATCTGCACATGAGGTGCATTAATAATGTGAGTACCTCAAACCAGTAAGTAATAAGAGTAAATAAAGACCGAGCAGTAGGAAACAATGAATCCACATTTACATTAGGCTCAATAACCACAATTGGCTTTCAAACCTTAATGCGAGTCAATCTTCCCTTTTAAAATCCAGATTTTAGTAAAAATCATTTTGAAATGCTTTCCAGCAGTTTCAGTAGGGTTTAATACATCTTAAAATAATAATAGAGATTAAAACCTTAATCTCCCCCTTCCATTGGGCACGCATAGTTCGTAAAACCGCCCGTCGGGCAAAATAGTATTCATAAACATTTCATAACTTGAAAATCTCAGTGGAAACAACCATTGCCAAATCAGTGATTAATTGCTGAATATCTCATAAATCACAGTTTAAATAATTGTTGTTCTAAAATATTTGTTCAACTTTTCATCAGAGGCTCAAGATTAAGATGAGTGAAAACGGTCAATAAATAAACATATTCGATAAAAACTCATTTTAAAGAGTAGTAAAATTTAAAAGTTCATAAATAGGCCTCTTAGGCAAAACATCACTCATATGCATGTATATATCTATCTCCCCTCAGGCCAGCCTCTCTGTCGTTAGTGACTCAACTTCAACCAATCAGTACTCAAACTAAGCATTCACGCTCAATAGGTACCACATAGGAGCCGATGCGGCGTGCAGCCCGATCCGTATATCATTGTGGCGCACAACTCAATCCATATAAATAGTTGACTGCACTCACTAGGGGTGTGAAGACTCTGGAGGGGCTCCTACAGCCCAAGCGCTATATTGTTGCGGTGTGCAGCCGGCCGGTCCATATAAGAATTTACTGCAGCGTGCAGTCCGATTAATATATATATATATATATATATATATATATATATATATATATATATATATATATATATATATATATATATATATATATATATAATATCCTCACTGTTGGGTCCTCGATCCCTGTCAGTCATTATACTCACAGCCTCTGGGGCACAATAATATAAGGTAGGCATCTCAGCCCACATATTCCTTTCAACAGTATTTGAATGATAAAACTGGCTCAAATCATTTAGAACAGATAGAAACATGACTGAGGATTTAATTTTTAACAAATAGAGTGAGGAAAACAGTTAAAATTTCCCCTAAGGGTTCTACAAGTCGGCACAAGGCCCCAAACATGGCAACTAGCCCAAATCATGATGATATTAAATAAGTCTCAACTAAAATGCGGTAAAATCATCGATCATGATGCACCAAGTCATAATCCCCAATAATAAATGACTCAGCGCTCATGATCAAGTGTGTTCCTCATCTCAATATAGCAGTACGTTGTGGAAATCCGAGATTTCAAAACCTCAAGACATCATTTACAATCATTACTTACCTCGACCAGCGATATCTCTAACTCACGATGCCTTTGCCCCTTAAATTGGCCTCCACGCGCGTCGAAACTAACAAAAAACAGAATGAATACATCACAATATGATAAGGGAACAAAGATCAAGCAAAAACAATCATTATTGGGCACTATCCTGAAATTACCCAAATCCGAGGCCCGATCCCACTTCTCGAAACTCAAAAAAATTTATATCTTTGGATTCCTCATATCCCTACGAGTTCACACATACCAAAAGTTTCCAAATTCGACCCCAAATGCTCATTCAAATCCTAAATAAAAGTCAAATTTCTCAAGCCCTTGTTCTTCAATTTTAGGTGTAGTTTCCATTAATTTCTAGGTGGATTTCATAATAAAAACGAGTTTGAAGTTCAAAAATCTTACTTCCAATCGTTCCCCCTTTGAATCCCTCTTTAATATCCACCAAGAAGCTCTCAAAGTGATCAAATATGGAGGAAAAATGACCCAAAAACGTGGATGAAATCAAATTATAACATACACTACCCAGCACTGACCATTCCTCTATGTGATCGCGAAACATTCCTCGCGGTCGCGAAGAACAAACTTTCAGCTCTCAAAATTCCTATTATACAATCGCATATAATATTCTACAAACGCAATGCACATATTTACCACACACCGCGATCGCGGACACATCGCACTGAGCAAAGTCAAACCAAGACCAAGTCCATCAACTCTACACGACCGTGACCGCCCCTACGCGTTCGCAATCAACAATGTCCTTACCTTTTCGCGATCACAGCACATCCTGCGAGAACGCATTGAACAAAAATGGACTGCCCCCAAAAGATTCTACGTGATCGCAATTGCCCTTATGCGATCGCAGTGAATAAAATACCTGCAGCTGAAACCTGCAATTTCTGCTATCTTTTAAGGGACAAAATGGTTTGATTGACCATCCGAAACTCACCTGAGGCCCTCGTAACCGCAACCAAACCTACCAAAATAACCCATAACATCATTCAAACTTGTTCCAATCATCAAAACACCTCAAACAGTTTCAAATTACTCAAAACTCATCGAATTCTAGCCTAAGTTTCCAAAAACATCCGAAATACACTTTCGATCAAAAACCCGACAAAACGACGTTCGAATAACTTGAAATTTTTTAACAAACATCCCAAACGACATAACAAAGCTACTGCAACTCTCAAAATTTCATTCCAACTCCCTGATCAGGATCTCACCTACCAACCGAAAATTGCCAAAATCTCAACTTCGCTAATTGAAGCCACATTCTAACCTCCAAACATATTCCGATCATGCTCCTAAGTCATAAATCACCCAATGAAGCTAACCAAGTCAAAAAGTTCCGATCAGAGCTTATATACAAATAAGTCAACTCTCTGTCAAATCTTTGAAATTCAAAGCTTTTAACTAAAACTGATTTTCAACTTCATTCCGATTTTCCTGAAAACCAAACCACCGATCCACATCAATCATAATACTTTACACGGGGTAATTCATGCCTAAAGTTTGGCGATCAAAGTGCAAAAACTCAAAACGAACGGTTGGGACGTTACAAGAACGGACAATGGAATGAGAAAAAAAAGGTTGGACGAGGTCATTGTCCATTAATTTACAAATACAAAGTGCACCGTGGATCTCAAAATTTTTTTTATACGATTGATTTGACTTAAAACTTTACTATACACTAAATCCTTGTATTATTTTCCAAAATAAGTAAAATCCGGATTTTTTAATGATAAATGATGAAAAGCGCATATTTTTAAGTATATTTAATTATTTCTTGAGTGAATCGCGAGAGTTTTTGTGGCTTTCGAAGTGAAAATGATCATGATTTTCTTCTTATGTGTAGGAACGAGTTTGGATGATAAATGATAAAAATATGACAATTTGACACAAAAAGAAAATGGAAAGAATTGAGAGCCCGTCTATTCTCATAATGGCACGAAAATGGATGCAAAAAAGAAGAAAAGTGAAGGCACGAAACAACAAAGTGAAGAAAATACACGGATCACTTCGCGAAATGGAAGAATTTCAACAGCTGAAATCCATGGGCGTGCGACGCGTGGAAGCATATGCGGATTCCCAGCTTCTCTCATCCGAAGTTGGATTGAAAAATTCCGCCCCTCATCAACCCTAAGTGATATAAATACATCCAAAAATTGCAAAATTTAGAGGAAGAGACACTACTTTAGGATTATACAACACCTTTGGAGGCAAGAACACACTTGGAGCAAGGAGAAGGATTCAACTCCATGCTTTTCTCTCTTTCTTCCTCTATTTCCATTATTGGTTATGAATCCTTGTATTATAGTTATGCATACTATTATGAATAGCTAATTTATTATCTAGAATCTTGATGGAACCTTTTGGAGGATGAATTCTTGTTAAAATTCAATATAATTTAATAATTTGAATTTCTTTAGTTGTTCAACTACGTGCTTATTTTTTTTGATTGAATGGTCATCAATTGACTGTGTCTATTTATTATGTATTGCTTGGGAAAGGGTTCATATTTAGGCATTTTTTGAACAGCATCACTCCTAAGATATATGAGGAATTAATATGGCGGGTTTAAAGGTGGGTTTAGGAATAACAAAGCCTAGACATGGTCATAGTGAGAGGTAAGATTGTGCCAGCTAGCGTAGTTCGAGAGAATATGTCTAGTAAATTACAGTAGTTCCTCAAAAAATAATTATTATACCTGAAGTGCTCATGATCAGTAGAGAATACAACAACAACCCAGGATAATCCCACTTAGTGGGGTCTGGGGAGGCTAGTGTGTACGCAGACCTTACCCCTACCCTGGGGTAGAGAGGCTGTTTCCAAATAGACCCCCAGCATCCTTCACTCCAAGAACTTCCCACCTTGCTCTTGGGGAGACTCGAACTCACAACCTCTCGGTTGCTTACGATCAGTAGAGAATAATTAGGCAAAATAATAGGAGATAAAGCGGCAAGGAATTCGATGATTAGGAAAATTATAATTTTAGATCACCTTAATTTTGTCTCTAACCCTTAGTATCTTTGGTTGTTAACTTACTATTTTAATTTATTAGTTAATTAGTTATACATAAGAATCATAATATTTATAAGTTAGAAATTGTTCAAGCTTGTATTCTTGGTGATAGTGAATAGTTATATTTAAACCTTAGTTCTTTGTGCAATTCGACTCCGGACTTTTAGACAGGGTTATATTTGCAGCGGCTGCTTATCCTTTTAGAACTAGAGTAGGGCGTGATCAGATATAGTGTCGTTGCAGGGGAAATAATAATGTGGGTATAGTTGTACATATTGCTAGGTTTCAAGTTTGAACTTTTATTTTATTTTTCTAAGTATTTAATTTTTTATTGTAGTTTTACTTGGTTATTTTAGAAACATGGCCTCTTGGAATTATGAGAGTTTCGATATTGGTAATTCTAGCATTGATCTTCCTAATGCTTATTGTGGAAGAAATCACTCATGGAAAAATTATCAAAATATTTGTGACAGTGAGTTTTGTGTACCAACTCAATCTTATGTGTGGAATGTGTGTGAGATATGTGGTGTCAAGATGATCACTTTCATGGTTGTGCTTATATTTATTATCTTCCCTCAACTCCTTACTTTAATTGTTCTTCTTTTTCTTGTGAAGTTAATAGGAATAAAGAACCCAGGGATGATGACCTTAAAGAGATCAATGATATGCTAAGGTGCCTTGTGGAACAAAATAATGAGAAAACTATACATACAAAGGCAAGATGCTACTATTAACAACCTATAGGCACAAGTGAGTTAATTAGTTGAAGTATTTAATACTCAACAAGTTGATACTGCAGATAGTAGCTAACAAGAGCATGAATTAGATACCGAAATTGAGGTTCTAATGGAGGAGGTCAGAGTAAAACACCAATAATCTAACCAACTAGAATTTGAGGATGCCGATGTTGAAGAAGTAATACTAGAGTCATATAAATTTAGTTGACTCTAGTGTGATTGGTGTTGAGGATGTCGAAAATCTTGAAGTTCATGTATTTGAGCGTGTTGGATCTCATCAAAAATACTTTTCTACATTATATCCAGACGGTAAAATGGGAATGGATCTTTACTAAAATTAAAAAGAGTCCAAGGAAGAGGTAGATAAGCCTTATATTTTGAAATTTTCAAGGTCGTCTAGGCAAGGTGACACTACTCGGTGGAGAGCCAAAAAGTACATGTGAATTTATTTAATTATTGGCTCGCAAGAATTTAAATCGCCCCAGGAGCATAATCATAAACTTTATGAAAAACTTATGGTTCAATTCATATGCTCAAGGTGGAGGCAAAAAGTGATTCGCGTCATGCCGCAACGTTAAGTCAAGCGCTTGTTGGGAGGCAACACAACTTTACTGCTTTCTTTTATTTTAAATTTTTTATATTATTTTATTGTATTATTTTTGTAGTGTTATTTTTTATTTTCTAGGAGTATCGGAAGCAAAGGCATTAGAAAAGCAAAAGCAAGTGAGATGGTTAGAATTAAATATGGGGTGCCCGCACAAAGAATCAAGTCTGGGAGAAGTCTCAGTACCCCATGAGCTGCTAATACTTCGGCCATTGGCCTACCAAGGAGTTTCTTTTACCCTCTTGTATTTATGAGTGTGCGTTGGGGACAATACACTATTTTAAGTGTAGGGTGAACTCACAACCTTCGGTTGCTTATGATCACTAGAGAATAATTAGGCAAAATTTTAGGAGATGTAGCGGCAAGGAATCCGATGATTAGGAAAATCATAATTTTAGACCTCCTTAATTTTGTCTCTAACCTTTAGTATCTTTGTTTGTTAACTTACTATTTTAATTTATTAGTTAATTAGTTAGACATAAGAATCATAATATTTATAAGTTAGAAATTGTTCAAGCTTGTCTTCTTGGTGATAGTGAACAGTTATATTTAAACCTTAGTTCTCTGTGCAATTCGACTCCGGACTTTTAGACAAGGTTATATTTGCAGCGGCTGCTTATCCTTTTAGGACTAGAGTTGGGCGTGATCAGATATAGTGTCGTTGCAGGGGAAATAATGATGTGGGTACAGTTGTACATATTTCTAGGTTTCAAGTTTGAACTTTTATTTTATTTTTCTAATTATTTTATTTTTTATATTTAGTTTTGCTTGGTTACTTTAGAAACATGGCCTCTTGGAATTATGAGGGTTTCGATATTGGTAATTATAGTATTGATCTTCCCAATGCTTATTGTGGAAGAAATCACTCATGGAAAAACTATCAAAATATTCGCAACAGTGAGTTATGTGTACCAACTCAATCTTATGTCTGGAATGTGTGTGATATATGTGGTGTTAAGATGATCACTTTCATGGTTGTGCTTATATTTATTATTTGCCCTCAACTCCTTACTTTAATTGTTCTTCTTTTTCTTGTGAAGTTAATAGGAATAAAGAACCCATTGATGATGACCTTAAAGAGATCAATGATTGCTAAGGTTCCTTGTGGAACAAAATAATGAGAAAACTACATATGCAAAGGCAAGATGCTAGTGTTCGCAACCTATAGGCACAAGTGAGTCAATCAGTTAAAGCATTTAATACACAACAAGTTGATATTGCAGATAGTAGCTAACAAGAGCATGAATTAGGTACCAAAATTGAGGTTCTAATGGAGGAGGTCAGAGTAAAATACCAACAATCTAACCAACTAGAATTTGAGGATGCCGATGTTGAAGAAGTAATACTAGAGTCAACCAAGGACGTTGAGGATATAAATTTAGCTGACTCTAATGTGATTGGTGTTGAGGATGTCGAAAATCTTGAAGTTCATGTATTTGAGCATGTTGGACCTCATTCCAAATACTTTTCTGCATTATGTCCAGACGGTAAAATGGGAATGGATCTTTACGAACTCTTAAAAAGTCCAATGAAGAGGTAGATAAGCCTTATATTTTGAAATTTTCAAGGTCGTCTATGCAAGGTGACACTCCTCGGTGGAGAGCCAAAAATTACATGTGAATTTATTTAATTTTTGGCTCGCAAGAATTTAAATTGCCCCAGGAGCATAATCATATACTTGAAGAAAAACTTAGGGATGATCAAGGTGGAGGCAAAAAGTGATTCGCGTCATGCCGCAATGTTAAGTCAGGCGCTTGTTGGGAGGCAACACAACTTTACTGCTTTCTTTATTATTAATTTTTTATATTATTTTATTGATTTATTTTTGTAGTGTCCTTTTTTATTTTCTAGGACTATCGGAAGCAAATCCAGTAGAAGAAAGCAAAAGCAAGTGAGATGGTAAGAATTAAGTATGGGCTACCCGCATAAAGAATCAAGTCTGGGAGAAGTCTCAGTACCCCATGAGCTGCTAATACTTCGCCATTGGCATACCAGGGAGTTTCTTTTACCCTCTTGTATTTATGAGTCTGCATTGGGGACAATACACAATTTTAATTGTAGGGTGAAGAGACTATTTGAGTGATTTTTTATATTATTTTAGTTGTGTTATTTTATGTGTTGGAAAAAATTAAAAATCAAATAAATAAAATTAGGTAGAAATAATCCCTCTTGGATTTCCTCATGTCCGAGGTTCTTTTCCAAGGGATGACTCTTTGAACGAGGTAATAATTGTTTGTCTTGTAGGTAGCATTCTCAAAAAGAAATGGACTTTTTCCGACGGTGGACCTCTTGGTCCAAGGATAAATACAAAAAAAAAGTTTATTATTTATTCTTTTTGAATTGATAAAGGAATAGGAAGAACTTGAGTATCTATGCTTTTTGACATGTTTTATGTTGGGGCTTAGAGATGAAGCGTTTGTGTTGAGTACCTTCTTCTTGAGTCTTGTGACTATATGCCTTGAGAGTATATATGACTTATTCTGACACTTAGGCTCATCTTTTGACTTCTATATGAACATCCTATGTGATTGAATTATATTATGACTGTGCTAGTTGCTTTAACTTGAGAGTCGAGTCTGAGTCATCCTGAATAAGTGATGTCATTGTGTGATGTGAGATTTTAATTGTACTATGTGCCATCCCTTGTTAGTCTAGACATTTCCCCTTGCGCGACTCAACTCGAAATGATTAATTGATGTGAGTTTAGGAAATGATATAGGCGTTTCTTTGATTGATCCTTCAGTCTATTTGCCTACCAATGATAAACATTATTCTCTATTATCCCATTTGAGTCTGTAAACTATTTCTTTGATACCCACATTACAAGAAGAATCCCTTTTGTTCTTAATTAAATCTTATTGAATATTTACCTCTGAAAGCACTTAAGTCGCTAGAAGAGAGCGAAAAGAGATTGGGCAGTTAGTGAGTGGAACCATAGAAAGGCCAAAAGGTACATGTGTGAATAGATAGAGCTACTAGCTGGAAATACCAATTTATGGAGGGTATTGAGAAGATTTTGAAAAAAAAAATACCAAATAAAAAAAATCCCTCCAATTCACTTTGATATGTGCTACTGTAATGTGCTGAAAGTCAATGGGCTACGTTAGCTGCAGTTTCGTAGCGATATGTTAAGTAATCATGACGAGGATATGCTTAAAAGTTAAAGTGTATTGTATTGAAAGTGATTAGGAGGGTTAGTCATTATTATCCATATATATTCTACCCTTACCTTAACTTACATTACAACCCATGAAGACCTAATAGATCCTAAACTTTGCAAGCTTAAACTAGTAGAGACTTACATTACGGGCAAGCCTATGGTATGAGCTTTGGGGCACAGGAGTTTTTTTGCGAGAGTGAGTGAATTCTTTCATTCTGTGAGTCCTTAAATTATACTTGAATTCATATTTGAGTGTGCATACTGATTACTCTCTTTGTTTTGTTAGCGAGTGCACATGCTTTACAACAGATTGGTAAAGAACTCACATATTTAGTTTGCACAAGAAGCGAGTCACAAAAAGGAATGTAGTTGAGTCAATTTTTGAGGCTAGGATATTAGAAGAGTCACACAAATATTTAAACAATTTTGGCATTGGTCTAAAAATGAAGAGAGTATGAACAATCCTTATGTCGGGTTCTAAACATTGATATAAATCATTGTCATTGGTGTGCTGCTTTAGTATGTTCTTCTAGAATAGTTTAAGGTTTCGAGTTTTGAAGGACACCACTGTTACATCCCGTAATTTAATAGTAGGATGAGCCGTAATAATCCAAAAGAGCTTGAATGGACTAAGACAAGCCATAAAAATCCCCGAAGGGTTCAAATAGTTGGCACGAAGCCCAAATACGACATCAGTCCAAATCATGAGAAAGATAACAAATAAGTTTCAGTCAAATATGCAGTAAAATTATCAATCGGGATGGACCGAATCACAATCTCTAATACAAAACGACCTCACGCTCATCATCAAGCGCGTGTCTATGTCACTTCTCTGTATCTGCAGAATTCCCTTAACAGATCAATACTTCATCTGCAGTCCACTCGCCAAATCTGCTGCTCTGTGGGTGCGGCCCCCTTTCCGCATCTGTGATTCCAGGCCTCCCTCATCCTTTCCACTTCTGCGACCCAAATAATATATCTGCGAGACCGCACCTGTGGTCCCCAAACCGCAGGTGCGAAAACACCAGAAGCAGCAGAAAATCTACAATCACTCAAGTTCCAACACTTCCCAATAGCCATCTGAAATCACCCCGAAGCCCCCCGGGACCTCAACCAAAAGCACCAACACAACCCAATACCTTATTCAAACTTGTTCCAATTATCAAAACACCTCAAACAACATCATAGTTTCTAGCATTAAAATTCATATTCATATTTTTTTATAGAAGTCAAGTAAAACATGAAGCAAGAAAATTAGATATTCCAACAAAGAACAAAGAATCGTACAATGTGCGAGCATGGTTAACCATGGCACATGCATATACGCTCGACCCCTCATTTATATATCACCCCCGCATGTAGCAACAAGAACAATTATATGTGTTATAGTAAGTTTGATCGAATATAGCTTTTAGCATTTATACACACACACACCCCCTAGTATAGCTAATTTTATATCGAATATAGCTTATATATATGGGTCGAGGACCGGGGGGAGACTGCATATGTAAATTTTATAACTAATATAAATATTTATAATATTATATAGTTAATAAATTTCTATCTTCTGAATAAAGGGTCGCTACAAGATTAATGTGGAGGAGCACACTCAGAGCTTGTCACAGAATGATCAATGCGAGCGGCTACCCATTTCAGATGAAAAAGCGCAGAGGATATGGTTGGGTGTTATCGGTGTCCTAAAAGGGGATAGCATACGGCGTTCCAAAGAAATCTTTTCGGTGCTACAGGACTGGATTGCAAGGTATAGGGACTTCCGCCCAAGGCAAGGTAATTGATAGGTCGACTATCTCGTCTATGGAAGAGAAGATCGCAAAGCTGGCAGCAGAGCTTGAAGAGACAAAGGCTAGAGAATAAAAGAGAGACGAACAATTCGGTAACCTTGAAGTTCAGCTAGAAAGGAGGGACGGACTATTTAATCTCCTTCAAGTCCAGCTGGCCGATCTTCTTGCTAGTGGTGTTTTCCCCATTCCCCGGTCTCGTAAGCCTTCCCCATGTGCTAATCCTTCTCGTCGCGATCCTTCAAACCATGCCGACGATGAAGATTCTAGGAGTGAAGACGGAGATGATGCTAGATAAAACACTCATTGAATGGTGTGTATTTCTAAACAAAGTATTGAGCTTGTTAATATTTAGTTGAGACTAGTTTTGAATGATGATTATATTGTTGATATTATTTTGTTTTTGAACATTTGTATGGTTGTGTTGTGGTTGGTATTGTTGTTGTTAGATAATGGTCGCTTGTTTTAGTTAATTGTTTTTGTTAGTTAATTGTTGTTGTTGTTAGTTAGTTAGTTAATTATTGTTGATTAATTATGGTTGAATGGCAGTAATGTAATGCTGCCATTATAGGATGGATATTGGTTGTCATTGGCAAGTGGTGTAGCTTAAAAGCATGCATTTTCTGCCCAGTTTTTACCTAGATTAATCGGCGTTTTTGCCTAGAAATTCATATTTTCCGATCGAATTCGGTCAAAAAATTTGAATAAATTCTCCAATTTTTTGAAATTTCCGACTGAATTCGGTCAGAAATTATGAATTTATATTTATTTTTTAAATAAATTAACAATTTATATAATTTACAACTAATTATTTATTTAAATAAAATTATTATTTTTTCAAAATTCCGACCGATTTCGGTCGGTATTTGAAATTTTAAAATAAATAAAAATTAAAAGGTTACCGACCGACTTCTGTCGGAAATTGATCGATTTTTATTAATTTCTGTTGATTTCGATCAGTTTTAGTGGACGAAATTACACCGTTTTTAATAGTGTTATATTCATCTAAAAAGCCTATTATTCAAAACTTAATAAGTTGAATTTTTTAGAATTTAAAACTCATAAACTTAAAATAAAAGTTTGATGAGAGTACAGAGAGTGCAGTAAATAAGTCGTTTGAGTGGTGAATTAACATATAAGTTCTGAATTTTATTCAAAGATGAGCATAGTTTGCAATGGTGTAGTACTTGTTTTCAAGTGGATATATAAATCAGTTCTTCTAACGCGCGTACATGGCACATAGTATAAGAAACGAGGAGCTATTATAAAATGGTTATGTGTGGGGGGTGGGGGGCTGCAAAGTGGTTATAAATTTGCAACTCTATCGAAAACCTTACCATCCAACAATAGCATATGCTTTCTTTCTCTAACATGGTGACGTTCAAACTTCCCTTATTTTCCAACTACACTTTCTTCTTCCTCTTCCTTTCTTTATGCTCAGCTGAGGTACTATCTACAGCCTTTAGAACCTCATTTTAGTCTTTTCTATCTGCCTGCGTAGTTCGGGTATTGACTCGGAAGGCTTGTTTGATAAAAACAAAAATTTTTGCCTTAAAAAATTAATTTTAGTTGATTTCGATCAATATTTTGAGTAAACGGATCCAGATTCATATTTCAACGGCTTCCGGTGGGTCCATCTTCAAATATGGGACCTAAGCATATACCCGGAATCAAATTTTTCTTAATCCCAGTTGACTTTTTTCAGGAAAGATCAATCTCATCTTTGTTTTTTCAAAGATGAATTTGATTTGATTTCTTGATAATATGTTCTCGGATTTATATTGTTCCGAGGAAATTGCTTAAAATATAATTTGTGTTCCATTGAGCCTTGTAAAAGCTATTGATTCTCTTGCTCTTGCTGTCAGATTATAATCTTTTTAAATTGTTTATTCTTCCTCGGTCTATGATAATTTTGCAACCAGATTGCTCTTTTAATTTTGGATCGACCTGTATTTTTCACTACTCATATTTACTCCCTGAATTTTAATTTCTCAATACAGGACATAATCGAATTTTGGGAATCTGTATAGTTGGAATATAATGGTTACACAATTTCGATTTCACAGGCTTTTAAAAATAGAAACCACTCAAGGTGGTGGGAAAAGGGAAACTGCTTCGACCACAAGATGTAATTTCTGCAGTTTTTCCTTCTAATGTCGTTTCTTAATCATAATACAAAGTAGTTGTGCTTTATATATTTGTGTTGCGCTGTATA
This sequence comes from Nicotiana benthamiana, assembly GCA_034376525.1. NCBI lineage: Eukaryota > Viridiplantae > Streptophyta > Magnoliopsida > Solanales > Solanaceae > Nicotiana > Nicotiana benthamiana. The sequence goes on from CM067328.1 coordinate 82,623,791, forward strand.
GATTGTCTACTTTATGAATAAATTAAATGTTAAGATTACAAAATGTAGACTTTATTTTTAAAGAAACTTTATGAAATGTATGAAAATAGATGTCTAACAATAAAAGAAAGATGGACGAAGCTCCGATAGAGTATTAGTCCTTTTCTGTTTCTGTTTCTATCAATTTCTAAGTTGTCAATATTATGTTGCCGTATTGTTTATTAGGTATTAACTTCAATCAAAACAGTGATATTATTTTCACTCAATGTGAAGTTTGAATTATTGTCAAGAAGATTAGTTTTTCAGCAGTCAGATATGTGATATTATCTGTAATTTTTCACTATGTAATGGTTATAGATTTGCTGGTGAGGTTAAATAGCCCTCTGTTATGCAGGTCTTGCAAATGGAGTCAACATTTTTGAATTACTTCGAGACGAGCTGATAAAATTCTTCTATTATGTTGTTATATACTCCTAGAACATAAACGGAAAGCATTTGACTTTCTTCTATTATAGTAGTAATTTTTGCGAGGAACAAATATGTGCTATTGTATTAGTCTGATCTAAATTTTAGGTGTTATGTTATAGTAAGATGCTATTTAGACTTGGCTAAAAAAAGGATTTTTACTTGGAGTTAAGGCACTATGTGGTAGACTTGCTTTAGTGATAAATACTTAAAACCTGAATATGTCTTTTTGTGTTTAGGTTTTCGATTAATGATCATTATTTATATTCTTTTACATGCTACTATGCCCCTGAAAAAAATTTACAACATTTATGGATTTTGTTGTCTTAACAAATAAGTGCTCTTTAAGGAGTAAGACTTAATTTTGTTGTAGAAATTGCCATAAGATCTTGTTACCATCTATTTTTCGTTATGTTGATGCTTTTTTAGGTTGGTACTGTCTTTCTGTTGGACCGTTGCTGGTGCTGAGACACTTTGATGCAGATTTTATTGAGGGAGAAGTTCAGTAAGTCCTCTTGCATATTTTTATGATTGCACTAAGTTTTCTGCTCCTATTACTATGTGCAAAAAATTTCAGAGAGATAATAATGATAGAAGATCCCAATGTCATCTGGTTTTCCAAAAATTATTCTTCATTTTCTGCTTTGTTTGCCATAATTGTGTAAAATGATCTATTATCTCTCTTTCTAACTCGCCAGAAGAAAGAAGCTGGTCTGGAGCAAAAGGAAGGAGAGAGATAATAAGAAATGAACGACATCAAAGACCGGAAGTATACAATTATCAGGTATCTATTTTATTTCATAGATGCATATGCAAATCAGATAGAATCAACATGCATGTTAAAGGTCTAGTGAGAAATTATGCATAGCGCCGGAAAAGCAAAAATGGACAAACCTTCAAAGAGAATCCAGAAGCAATGGGCAAAAACTCCTACTTTGCACGAGGACCCGTGATGATCGATGTTGACACTATGATTTGAGAATGATACACAAAATTCAGCAAGAGTCCATGAAGAAGCCACGTCAACAGCTGAAGAGTAGGTCATTTGAAAGTTAGTTATGTTAGTTATAGTTCAAATTTGAATACTAGTTAATAGCGGGAAATGTAGTTAGTATATTTAGCTTATGCCTTAGCTCAGTTCACTTGCCTTAATTTTACATTTTCAGTAGATCATTGAGTAGTATAAATAGCCAGTTGTAATAACTCATTAGTTACTTTTGAATATCAATGAAAATTTGAATTTCCCTCCGACTTCTCTAATTTTCTGCTTACTTCTTCTTCTCTTTTGCTTCTCCCTCAAATTTCTGTCTTCTCCTCTCAGAATTCTCTCTAATTGTCAACTAGATACCAATAATTTGGTATCAATTGGTATCATAGCCAAACCATGGGACCACGTAAAGCTGTTGATCCTGCAAATTCAGACTGGCAGGAACAATATGAAGACCTAGCTGCTCAACAGCTAGATCTGCGTTCAATTCTCGATCAGAAAATAGATGAACTGTGACCTGACTTGGGTCATCAACATGCTGAAATGCTACATATGGTTGAAGCCCTCAAAAACTCGATTGATGGAATGCAGCTGCACTAGCAATCACAAGACAATAGTTCCACTTCTAAGATCCGCGATAATGTACAATCAGGTAAGGTGTTTTTAGGACCTAATCCATATCATGTTCCTAACAATCGAAGTCATAATTTGTTATTTCCTAGATTAAATGGTGAAGATTTGAAAAGCTGGTTGTATAGAATTGACTAATATTTTGTTGTTGACAATACTGCTTCAAATCAAAGGTAGACATAGTATCCATGAATTTGGATGATGATGCTCTAGCTTGACATCGGTCCTATTTGAAATGCAGAGGTTCGCCCATCCTTCCTCCATGGGATGAGTATATCGAGGCTTTGATTGAAACATTTAGTGAGAAGTATACTGATCCTATGCTAGAGTTGAAGCAGGTAAAGCAGACTAGTTCAGTGAAGGAGTTTCAATTTGCTTTTGCTAGGTTATTAGCTCGGTGGTATCTAACTGTTAGCCACACTATATCCTGTTTTCTAGGAGGATTGAAGGAAAATTGGTGAAACCTATTAAAATCATGAGCCTCAGACATTTTCCAAAACTTATCGCTTAGCTATATTAGCTGAAGCAACCTCAGCTGCTAATGCTAGAGCCTTAAGGAGTCACACTACTTCTGTATCCTCTACTCACCTCAAAAAGCCTTCCTATGAGCCACTTACCCTGAAACATAACCCTAGATCTAATTCATCAACTCCTCGATTAGCTCTACCTCCTTTAACCTCTGTGAATCTGGCCAGAAACTGGAGAACAATTTCTTCTGCAGAAATACAGGTTAGGAGGGCACAGGGTCTTTGATATTTTTGTGATGATAAGTACATTGTTGGTCATAAATGTAATCTACCTAAACAATTGTTTGTGATGGATTTAGAAATTATAGAAGGTGAGTGTGATGAGACTATGAAGCAACAATTTGAGAGACTCCTTCTAAGGAAGAATGGGCAGCTGGAGAAGGTGATACTCATATGATATCCTTATGTGCCTTAAGTGGCTTACAAGGAGCTTAACCATTAATGTTACTGGATATAATGAGAATAGGCCAATTCAAATTTTACTTGATGGGGGTAATACTCATAACTTTATTGATGAAAGGGCTGCCAAGAGCTTGGGGTGTCAAATTAATCCTAGCAGGGTGAGTTATGTAAGCCTTGGCAACAACACTTTGGAAGCCACCTCTGGGGTTGTCAGGGGTTTTGAATGGATTATGTGGGGTACAACATTCTCTTCTAACTTACTTGTATTCCCAGTTGGTAAATATGATCTGGTTTTGGGAACTTTATGGATGAAAACACTTGGTCTCATTACTGTGGATTACTCATAGCTTACTAAAAAAAAAAGTACGACCCAGTACAATACCACTCAGTGGTGTCTGGGAGGGTAGTGTGTACGCAGCCTTACCCCTACCCTGGGGTAGAGAGGCTGTTTCCAAATAGACCCCCGGCATAAATCCCCAGAATTTGCTCCTGGGGAGACTCGAACTCACAACCTCTCGGTTGTAAGTGAGGGTTGGTTACCATCAGACCAAGCCCCTCTTGTCTACTCATAGCTTACTATGGATTTCGATTATCAAGGAAAGTCTCATTTATTCAGGGGAGTGTTTGAGGACTGTAAGGTCTCCAGTCCAAAGTCATTGAATAGGTTAAAGGCGGATGATATATAGTTCTTTATTGTGCAAGTGAGAGATAGTATTCCTAGATAACTTACCCCGATGCACTGTCAAGCCTTGCATATGACTACAGCTGATAGTACTTCCATTATTGATTAGCTGCTGTATCAATACCACTTCGTCTTTGCTGAACCTACATCCGTACCTCTACAAAAGGGAGCTTTTGATCATAGAATACCTCTTTAACCTGGCTCAAAACCTGTGAATGTTAGACCATACAGGTACTTTTCTATTAAAAAGGACATCATTGAATAGTTGGTTAATGAAATGTTGCAGCAAGGGGTCATCCAGTAAAAAACAGTCCCTTTTTCCTCTCATGTGGTTCTTATTGGCAAGAAGGATGGATCTTGGAGACTATGAGTAGACTACAGAGAATTGAACCAGTGCAAGGTCAAGGATAGATTCCCTATACCCCTTATAGATGATCTGCTAGATGAGTTGGCTGAGGCCACAATTTTCTCTAAAATTGATCTCAAATCTAGTTATTATCAAATCAGGATGCTACCTGAGGATGTTTTCAAGACTGCTTCAAAACACATTCTGGACACTATGAGTATTTAGTAATGCCTTTTGGATTAACTAATGCTCCACCTACATTTCAATATCTCATGAATCACTTGTTTTAGACGTTTCTCAAAAAATTTGTTTTAGTGTTCTTTGATGACATTTTGATCTATTGTGTTAATTTGCAAGATCATGTGGGACATTTGAAGCAGGAATTTGACACTATGGTCACTCACAATCTATGGGCCAAGAAATCTATGTGTGCATTTGGAGTTTCAAGGGTGGAATAGTTAGGACATTTTATTACTGCTAATGGGGTCTCTACTGATCCTAGGAAAATTGAAGCAGCCTAGCAATAGCCAATTCCCACGACTGCTAAACAGCTGAGGGGCTTCTTGGGTTTGGAAAGGTATTACAGAAAATTCATCAAGGTCTATGGTATTATTAGTAGGCCACTCACAGACTTACTCAGGAAGGATAGTTTTCTGTGAATGCTAAAGCTGCAGAGGCATTTGCATCATTGAAATTGCCTCTTACTTCTGCTCCTGTATTAGTATTACCTAACAATCTATCCCATTTGTAGTTGAGATAGATGCTAGTGGCACAGACATTAGTGTTATGCAACATGACCATCCCATAGCCTTCATTGGCAAGGGGTTAGCTCCTAGGCACATGGCTTTATCTGTGTATGAGAATGAGTTGTTGGCTCTAGTGTTTGCAGTTACTAAATGGTCTCACTATCTTCTGGGACATCACTTTATTGTGAGAACTGATCAGAAAGCCCTTAAGTACTTATTGGAATAGAAGTTACACACTAATTTGCAGATTATGTGGTTGGCTAAGTTGCTACCCTTGACTTTGAAATTCAGTACAACAAGGGCAAGGAGAATGTGGTGTTGATTCCTTGTCTAGAATGTCAGGTGCTGAGCTGATGTCCCTCATGGTTTCTTCTGTTCGGACTGATCTTTGAAATGAAATTCACAACAGTTGGTTTCAAGATCCTGAGTTGAGCCATCTCATTCTTCTTTACAGACTTCACCACAGAAACACTTCACTTAGATAAACAATGAACTCAGGAGGAAGGGTAAATTGATAGTTGGAAATGATCTGGCGCTCAGGACTAAGCTTTTGCAGCTGTGGTATTCTTCTCCATCTGGTGGACATTCTCGTATTGATACAACAACTAGGAAATTGATGTCTTACATTTATTGGAAGTGCATCAGAACTGATGTTCTCAATTTTAAGTGCAATTGTTCTGTTTGTCAAAGGAACAAGTATGACATGTTTGCTTCAGCTGGTTTGTAGAAACCTCTACATCTCCCTGCAGTTCCTTGGACAAATATCAACATTGATTTTATTGAAGGCTTGTCCAAATCAAGGGGCAAGACTGTTATTTGGGTCATAATTGATAGATTGACTAACAACAACAACTACCCAGTATAATAGATAGATTGACTAAGTATGGTCATTTTATTGCTTTGGCTCACCCCTATACCGCCCAGTCCCTTGTGCCTGTTTTTCTAGACCACATATTCAAACAACATGGTAGAGAGGGAAGGATGCCGGGGGTCTATTTGGAAACAGCCTCTCTACCCAGACCCCACTAAGTGGGATTACACTGGGTTGTTGTTGTTGTTGTTGTTGTTATATTCAAACAACATGGGTTTCCTGCTACCATCGCCAGTGAACGTGATCATATTTTCATTAGCTATTTTTGGAAGGAGTTCCTTTCTGCTCAGGGTGTACATTTGCACACTTATACAGATTACCATCTGCAAACTGATGGCCAAACTGAGGTTCTCAATCGATGTTTGGAGACTTATCTTCGCTATTTCTGTTCTGATTCACCAGTTGATTGGTGTGCCTTCTTTCCTTTGGCTGAATGGTGGTATAATCCCTTACACCACTCTATCATTCAGACTTCACCTTTTGAACTCCTTTATGATTACCCCCCTCCTCTTCACCTCCCTTATCATCATGGTGACTCTCCTTCTAATGACATTGAGAGCATTCTTCTACTCCGCGACGTTAAAATGCAGCTAGCTAAGTATCATTTGGCATGAGCTCAGCAACGTATGCAAGATCAAGTCAATGCTCATCGCACTGACCGACAGTTTTCAGTTGGTGATTGGGTCTTTATGAAGTTGCAGCCTTATAGGCAATCCACCCTTTCTCTCTCTCCCTATCTTAGGCTTACCTCTCACTTTTTTGGCCCTTACCCTATTGTTGAACGAGTTGGAGCAGTTGCCTACAAATTGCTGCTCCCACCTGAAGTCCAAATACATCCGACTTTCCATATATCCCAGCTCAAGTTCTGCCCTGTCCTACCTTCTGAAATTATCCACCCTCCTAACCTAAATCTTTCTAGCCCTTTATGTCCTGCCCCTGAAGCTATACTTGATCGTAGGTTGGTCAAAAAGGGTAACAAGGCAGTGGCCCAATGCTTGGTTAAACGGCAAGGTTTGGAAGTTGATGCTGCTACTTGAGAATTTATTTCTCTCCTTCGGACCATGTTCCCTTCTTTCACCCTTCATGACAAGGGTGTTCTTCCACATAGGGGTATTGATACACAAATTTCAGGAGGAGTCCATAAAGAAGCCAATTCAACAGCTGAAGAGTAGTTCATTTGAAAGTTAGTTATAGTTCAAATTTGAATATTAGTTAATGGCGGGAAATGTAAATAGTATGTTTGGCTTATGCCTTAGCTCAATTCTCTTGCCTTGATTTTACATTTTCAGTAGTTCATTGAGTAGTATAAATAGCCAATTATAATAACTCATTAGTTACTTTTGAATATCAATGAAAATTCGAAGTTCCCTCCTACTTCTCTAATTCTCATGCCCTCTTCTTCTTCTTCTTCCAATTTCTGTCTTCTCCTCTCAGAATTCTCTCTAATTGTCAACTAGATACTAATAATTTTGTATCAGAGAATGGAACATTTAGGGAAAGCTTTGTGATTTCGATGGGAAAGAACTCTAAAACTATCAGAATGAAAAATTATACATATTTGAAATATTTTATGTAATGGGAGTTACTGATATTTGCTATCTCAAAGTTCACTTAAATGCCTTTGTTTGCCCTTTCTTAGTTGGTTTAATGGTGAAAGAAAGAGTGTCGTCAGGCAGTGACATTATTTCCATCTAGTAACATTATAGAAGTAGATATTAGAAGGATTTGTAGGGAGCAAATTGTCGTAATGAAAATATTGAGGGTGTAGTTAATATTTCTAGGGTTCGTGAGTTACCATACAATTCTGGAAGCTGTTTCAAGAACTAATGACACTTAGATTATAAATTCACCCCACTTAACATTTTATAAACAAAAATAAGATTAAGTTTCTAAATGTGTGTCTTTGTTTGCATTCGTCGAGATAAATTATTAAAACTAACTTGGGCTAAATATACTGAGTTCAAAACGCCAACTTAAAGAAAAAAGTAAAAATTGGCTAGTTTGACCACTTTTTGAGGCTGCTATTAGAGTTTAGCCATATTTTAAATTGTATAGACAAAATATAAATATTCAAAGTCCAGTAGTTGTTTTTAAAGTTGATCCGTACTCAAGACAGGGGTATTTTGTCCAGAGTTATACTTTTGCATTAATACGTGACTATTTTGTCAATACAGTTTAAAATATGACTAAACACTAATAGCTGCACCTAAAACATAGCTATTTACCAAGATCGTCCCAAAAAAGAGAGACATAAGACATGGGCCTCAAATTGGTCAGAAACTCGCCTAAGTTTGTTTGTCAAAATAGCATGGTATAGTTAATTTTCGTACTGGTCAATCAAAAATGTCAGCGTTTACCAAGTTAATGAAAAATAGCTACTATTTTACTGCAACAGAGACCGGTACCGTATAATATACGGGAGTTCGGTGCATTTGTGTACGAACTCCAGCATATTATGCTAGACTGCTATACTTTGCTGACTCCTGTATAATATACGGGAGACTGAAGCACCGATGTTCAAAACTCTATTATATTATACTGGAATTTTATACTTGCTAGAACTCTAGTATATTATGCGGGAGTTCCAGCATAATTATACTTAAACTCCTGCATATTATAAGGGAGTTCCAGCATAGTTATCTTGGAACTCCCGTACAATATGCGAGAGTTCCAGCATAGTTATCTTGGAACTCCCGTACAATATGCGGGAGTTCAAGCATATTTATGCTGGTGTATTTTCCGAATTTTGAAAAATATAATATGCTGGAACTCCCATATAATATGCAGGCGTATTTTTCGGAATTTGAAGAGTATTTTCGCTCAGATTTATCTTTACATAAAAAATGGCTAAATTTCAATTACTTTTGAATCTGAGCTATTTTTGAATGGCCAGTTATAAATCTAGCTATTTTTAAATTTCTCCCATTTTGATTTCTTCCCTTTTTCCCCTCAATTTGAAAACTCTATCTGAAGTATTTCATTTTTTTTTTCTAGTTTACACTGATCCAAATATTTATCTTTTCTAGCAACATCAACATAATACCATTACTCTTCAATCATGCAAATCTGCGACGTATTCTGATTGTTAACAATATTCAACTTCTTTAAAACAGTCAAATGGATGTGCAATTCAAATTGATCACAGAGGGTATTATAATTTTGAATGTATTGGCAAATTAATGGTTTCAGCAGTGTGAAGGGATTTAGACTTAAGAGTAACAACTAATCTTGATCTATTATTTGTTCATTTTGGTGGACTTGATGATACTTAATTAAATCTCTTATATTAATGTTTTTTTTAGATACATAATCTAGTAGGGAAATCTTGAGAGGTAAAGAGGTTGAGCATGCATATAATCTCATATCAAGTCAAAAAATTACTTAAAAGAAATCATGGACGTGCAAAAAATGCATGAACAACCTTTTCCATACTTTGGGAGTGCACAAGGAATGTGTGTTGATTTCTGTTGAACTTTCACCTTCTTATGCTTGGATTATAAAACTATACAAAATAACCAAACTTCAATATATAACAAACGAATAACGAAAGAAGTCTCTCTATTGCATCATCTTTACCTTCGTTTTGTGCATTTGATATCTTTAAAAACGATTCATGCAACATGTGAACTAAACTTCCTTTTCCACAACATACGAAGGGAGATTATTAGCTGATGATCATGAAAATGCCTTCATCTGAAAATCGTTTATCCCTTGAATTTCCAGCCGATGCATCAACAAGCGAACAATCTACATATGATCAAGAGACTACATCCCATTCAACATCAAGCAATGGAGAGATGTTGATGAAGAGAAACTTTTGGAACTCACCACTTGGACTAATTAATCCAACCCTCCTTCGTATGGTTAGCTATCATTAGTTACTTGTCACTTTATATAACTATGTATTCAGACACGCATCTAGCATATAAGCAGTGGATGCACGTGTATTACATATCTGGCGATAGAAAGGTTACAAAATTTTATAAATATATATAGTATTTATATTAGTAAGAGGTATACACATCGTTTTAAATTCTGGATCCGTATCCGCGAATTTTACCTTCAAACTGGCAAAACTCAATAACTTTTTAAATGTTGCAGGTTTTGGCAGAAGCATTGGGGACATTTATGCTGATGTTTTGTATATGTGGGATAATGGCAAGCATGGAAATAATGGGAGTGAGGTTGGGGCTTATGGAATATGCAGCCACAGCAGCACTAACAGTCGTAGTTGTAGTCTTCTCTATAGGTCCTATTTCTGGGGCTCACATTAATCCTGCTGTCACATTGGCTTTTGCAACTGTTGGTCATTTCCCATGGTCCAAGGTTTATATCTCGCTTTTATTCTTATGCTTTGTTTCCAGAAGAATAAAGTAGACGGTGCATTAAGTTTCTGTGATGCGGAGAGGGATTAAACCATATTGGTTTGATGTATGCAATTTTGCCTTGTACTTTTGCAAGAGTCTGTTTCCGATGTTTATACCTGTGACCACTTGGTCACATAGCGACAATTGTTACCATTGCGTCAAGGCTCCAACCCTTGAGTGATCCAGTTTGGAAAAAAATATTAAAGAATTAAAAAAAGTGAAGAATGTAGAGTAAAATGATCTAGTTTTTTTTCTTTAATTTGCAAAAAAAAAAAAAAAAAAAAAAACAGATACTTTTGATTAAATTTGATTTTTGGTACTTATTTCTGAAGTCATGAAAACTGTTTTGTTAAGGTTCCATTTTATGTAGTGGCACAAGTGGGAGGTTCTATATTGGCTACATATACAGGGAAATTGGTGTATGGAGTAAAAGCAGAATTTGTGATAACAAGGCCTCTCCATGGTAGCACTTCAGCATTTTTTGTGGAGCTTTTGGCTACTTTCATTGTGCTCTTCCTAACTGCATCATTGACAAATGATACTCAATCAGTAAGATCAATTATACTAATAGCAAAAATTCCGTCTAATATTCAACAACAACAACCCAGTATAATCCCACTTAGTGGGGTCTGGGGAGGGTAGTGTGTACGTAAACCTTAACCCTACCCTGGGGTAGAGAGGCTGTTTCCAAATAGAAAACCGGCACCGGCATCCTTCCCTCCAAGAACTTCCCACCTTGCTCTTGGGGAGACTCGAACTCACAACCTTTCGGTTGGAAGTGGGTTGCTTACCATCAGAGCAACCCCTCTTGTCTAATATATTTGGACGTATTAATGAAATATTTTATTTTTGTAGACAGGGCCATTGTCCGGATTTGTTGTTGGAGTGGCCATTGGACTGGCTGTACTAATTTCTGGGTAATTTCCTTGCAATTTACTCATGATGCAATCGCACTCACTGCATTTATCCAAACTTTATTTACTAAAGAAAAATTTTAAAATATATATATATTTTTGTATAAGTACGTAAAATGAAATAGAAATTGAAACTTCTGGACTTAAGGGATGTAAAATGAAATTTTAAACATACAGTACTACACCTGAAACACACATATATATGTGATGATTTTAATTACTTATTGATAAAAGTATCTTAAATTTTTTTCTTTTGTTGTAAATGTAAATATTGCAGGCCAATTTCAGGAGGATCAATGAACCCAGCCAGATCTTTAGGACCAGCAATTGTATCGTGGAAGTTTGGTGGATTGTGGATATATGTTGTAGCCCCAATATTAGGAGCTGTTGCAGGAGTTGTCTTGTATCGACTTTTACGCCTTCAAGGCTGGTCTTGCATTCCTAGTTCTACTCCAACAACAACTCATCAACATAATCCCCTTTAACTAATAATTTTTAGTTTAGTAATATTGGTGGAAATTTTATACACAAAAGATATATGTTTGATTCTCAGTGTTCTCTTCCTCTTTTCCTCGTTATTAAATTTTTTGTATACATAACCTAATCAAAACATTCAAAACGACTGTGTTCTTGAATAACATAATTGTATGTTGGCGACTTAAAGAAAGTTGCCACTAATGGAAAAGGGAGAATTGAACAGCTTGAGTTGCCCTATTGGATAACGTGTGTAATTTTGTCACTTTTTTGCCACACTTCGTGACAACTCAAACTAAAATGTATTGCCAATACGTCACCATTCATAATAATGAATGAATGCAGGTAAGGGAAGATTAGTACTTCCATGCCCTCTGTACATACACATAACATATCGTTAGTGGGTTCAAAATCAACGGCGTGGCGTAGCCAAACAGATTGAAAGGTATTTAATTGAATATTTTTTATCGAAAAATTATATTAAGTATATAGTTTAAAATTTACTATATATATATATTAAACAATGTTAGCAAAATTCTTAGCTTTGTCGCTATATATACGCATTTTAATTTTTCTTTGTTGAACTCACGAAACATATTCTAAATCTGCATCTGTACACACGCAATCATCTGGTCTAGTCATATAGCACTACAATATTATGTATTTATAGCTATAGAATATATTGTAGCTAAATATAAAAAATTTCGTAGCTAAACACTTTAGCCACAAATTTTTTTTCCCGTAGCATTTGTAGCAAGAAGTGGCATAATTAAAAGTTAGCTACAAACTTTATATGACTCATGGCTAAGGACTAATACTTATTGCTATGAAAATTTTCTGTGTTCTAGCTGAGATAATAATACATTCTTGCCACGGAAAAGATGATTATAGCAATAAATTTATTCTTTTGCCACGACAAATAAAATGTACAGCTATCTTTATTTTGTAGCTACAAAGTGTTGTATTGTAGCAAAAGATTAAATTTATTTGCCACGTAACTTTAAATTTTGTGGCTATTTCTATAGCTTAGTTCCGTAGCAATAGTACACGTATTCAGCTACAGATAAAAATTCATAACAATGAATTGAAGTATTTGCCGCAAATATTTTCTTATAGTAGCTAAAAACTTTTAGCCATGAAATATATCTTATTATAGCAAATATTTCTTTGTTTGCTACGAAAAGTAAAAATATGTCACTACAAAAAAGTAACAAATTCAATTAATTTTAATTTAATTTTTAATTTATATTTATTTAATTCAATTTAAAATATTCAATTAATTTTTTTCAATTTAAAAAATGCAATTAATACTATACTTGATATAGTATAGCATAAGTACATATATTGTATATATATAAGTTGTATTCGATATGGTAATACCTCATACAGTTATACTTAGTGCATAGTATAGCGTAAGTACATATATTGTATATATATAAGTTGTAATCGATACTGTATTACCTCATACACTTATACTTAGTGCATAGTATAGCGTAAGTACATATATTGTATATATATAAGCTGTATTCGATACAGTATTACCTCATGCACTTACACTTAGTGCATAGTATTGCGTAAGTACATATATATATATATATATATATATATATATATATATTTGTATATATATATATTTGTATATATATATAAGCTGTATTCGATACGTTAATACCTCATATATATATATATATATATATATATATATATATATATATATATATATATATATATATATATATATATATATATATATATATATATATATATATATATATATATATATATATATATATATATATATATATATATATAAGCTGTATTCGATACGGTAATACCTCATACACTAATACTTAGTGCATAATATAGCGTAATAACATATATTATATATATAAGTAATATTCGATACGATATTACCTCATACACTTATACTTAGTGCATAGTATAGCGTAAGTACATATACTGTATTTATATAAGCTGTATTCGATACGGTATTACCTCATACACTTATACTTAGTGCACAATATAGTGTAAGTACATATATTGTATATATATAAGCTGTATTCGATACGGTATTACCTCATACACTTATACTTAGTGCATAGTATAGCGTAAGTACATATATTGTATATATATATAAGTTGTATTCGATACGGTAATACCTCATACACTTATACTTAGTGCATAGTATAGCGTAAGTACATATGTTGTATATATATAAGCTGTATTCGATACGGTATTACCTCATACACTTATACTTAGTGCATAGTATAGCAAAAATACATATATTATATATATATAAGTTATATTCGATATGGTATTACCTCATACACTTATACTTAGTGAATAATATAGCGTAAGTACATATATTGTAAATATATATTGTGACGACCCGGTCGGTCGTCTTTTGAGTTTATGCCTCATTTCCCCATTTTCTGCTTCCCCTAAGTTCATTTTTGCTATTTTGGCTTGCCAGGATGTTCGGTAATAGAGTTCGGAGTGTTTTGGGACACTTAGTCCCTAAATGAGAGCTTAAGTGTTGGAAATGGTCCATAATCCGAATTGTGTCAAGACGAACTCGGAATGGAAAACCGGTGGTTCCTTTAGCTCCGTTAGGAGATTTCGGGGTAGGGAGCGTGTTCGGAATGTTTTTTGGATGTCTGAAGCTCAATTAGGCTATGAATGTCGAAAGTTAGAAATTTGAAGTTCCGGTCCGATAGGGAATTTTTGGTCCGAGGGTCGGAATAGAATTTCGATAGTTGCAGTGGCTTCTTTAAATTATTTAGGATATGTCTGCAAATTTTCAGGTTATTCGGACGTGTTTTGGATAGGTTTTGAGTCGAACGAGAGTTTGGCTAAGTTTTGGAGATTTTAGGTGCAAGTCATTAATCAAATGGTGTTTCCGGCGTTGTTTTAGGTGATCTAAGGATTGGTTCAAGTACGAATGATGTTAAGGGATAGGTTTGTAGGTTTGGTTGAGGTCCCGGAGGCCCCTGGCTCGTTCGGATGCTCGACGGAGTGATTTTTGGATTTTTGGAAGAAATATTTCTGCTGCTTCTGTTGTTTCCGCGTCTGCAGAAGGGAGACCACATAAGCGGTTACTGCAGACGCGACCATGGGATCGCGGATGCGGTCTGGGATCGCAGAAGCGGATAGGAAGCCGCATAAGCGGCTATCACGGATGCGGCCGTTTGTCCGCGGAAGCGAAAATTGAGTTTTAATTGAAGCCGCTAAAGCAGCTTTTTGATCGCAAAAGCGGGACCGCAGAAGCAATCCCCGGAGCCGAAAAAGCGGAAACCGCTGTAGAGAAAGGGGTTTTATCCAAGGCTTAAGTTCATAAGTTGAAAAACTAAATTTTAGCTCGGACCAAGGCGATTTTGGGAGGGTTTTGAAGAGGAGACTATTGGGTAATGTTTCTATGATCCTTTCTAGCTTTAATTCATCATTTAGTTGTTAAATTCATCTTTTAAATTCAAATTAAGGTCCAAAAATGGAGGAAATAGGTGAAAGTTCTTTGGCTAATTAATTGGGTTTTATAGGGAGCATTTGACCTCCGATTTGAGAGATTTGTATATGGTTAGACTCGTGAGAGTACGAGGTTTCTGAAAATGTAAAATTATTCGATTCCGAGACGTTGTCATGAGGGGCATTTTGATAATTTTACCCGTTCTCGCGCCTTAGCTTTAATTTAATAGTGTAATTAGTTACTTTCGACGTTATTTACGTTATGTAATTGGTTTGAATAGATTTGGGCCACTCAGAGTCGGATACTCGTGGCAAGGGCATTGTTTCTTAGTTATTTTGTACCAATTCGAGGTAAGTGTCTTGTCTAACCTTGTGTGGCGGGCCTCGTGCGCGAGATGACGGGCGTGTACTTGTGCTAATTGCTGAAAATTCACCTTACTTGACTTATTTAGACTGTGTTTCTTAGTGTATTTAACTGTAAAAAAATGTGATTCTACTTGCTTAGCTTAGGAAAAGCATGTTTGTAATTTATTTGCTCTATCTGACTTAATTGCAAATACCTGCCCTCTTTGTGATCATGCTAGGCCTATACCTTTACATTTTTGCTATATTTGGTTTCTTTCTGTTAAATATTGACTTATTGTGAAGTGTTTACGTTTGGGACTACGGGTTCAATTCCCGGGAGATCCCCCTGATATTGATATAAAAGATTGTGGGTTCAATTCCCGGAGATCCTCTATTATTGGTATAAAGGACTGCGGGTTCAATTTCCGGAGATCCTCTGCTATTGGTATAAAGGACTGCGGGTTCAATTACCGGAGATCCCCTGATATTGAAATAAAGGACTGCGGGTTCAATTCCCGGAGACCCTCTGTTATTGGTATAAAGGACTGCAGGTTCAATTCTCCGAGATACTCTGATATTGGTATGAAGGACTGCGGGTTCAATTCCCGGAGATCCTCGGATATTGATAAGGTGGACTGTGGGTTCGATTCCCGGAGCTCCATGTAGAGATCCTGTTTGCAAAGTGATTTGCGTTGTGTTTGTAGTTGGTAATTGCAGCCGCTCTGTTTTTAATCATTGTCTTGTTATATATTCAGATTTATTTCCTTCTTGCTGTTTATTTATTTTATTCATTATTTCTTATGTACTTCTCAGTAGGGCCTCGACCTTCCTCGTCACTACTCCATCGAGGTTAGCTTTGGAACTTACTGAGTACCGCTGTGGTGTACTAATGCTACTCTTCTGCACACTTTTATTGTGCAGATCCAGGTACATCCAGTCAGGCGCGCTATTAGGGATTTGGAGTTGCTTTGGAGGCTTGAGGTATGCATCTGCCGCGTCCGCAGAGCCGATGAGCCTTCCTCTACTCTACCCTTAGCTTTATCCATGTATTTTCTCGTTGTATACACTTCTGGATGTTGGAGCCATGTGTTATATTTTACTCTTAGCCTGTGTTGCCCGTGGATTTCCGGGTCTTGGAGGTTTTTATGTTATATTGAGTTGACATGTATATTCCAGGAGGCACTCTAAACATTATCTTACGTCATTTATGTTTTAATTTATTACTTCCGCAAAGACTGTCAAATTTTCACAATATGTCAGGCTTACATAGTCGCGAAGACTGGGTGCCGTCATGACAGGTTCACGATTGGTGAACTAGGGTCGTGACATATATAAGTTGTGTTCGATATAGTATTACCTCATACACTTATACTTAGTGCATAGTATAGCGTATATATTATATATATAAGTTATATTCGATACGGTATTATCTCATACACTTATACTTAGTGCATAGTATAGCGTAAGTACATATATTGTATATATATATATATAAGTTGTATTCGATACGCTAATACCTCATGCACTTATACTTAGTGCATAGTATAGCGTAAGTACATATATTGTATATATATAAGCTGTATTCGATACGGTATTACCTCATACACTTATACTTAGTGTATAGTATTGCGTAAGTACATATATTGTATACATATATAAGTTGTATTCGATACAGTATTACCTCATACACTTATACTTAGTGCATAGTATTGCATAAGTACATAAATTGTATATGTATAAGCTGTATTCGATACGGTAATACCTCATACACTTATACGTAGTGCATAGTATAGCGTAAGTACATATGTTGTATATATATAAGATGTATTCGATACGGTATTACCTTATACACTTATACTTAGTGCATAGTATATTGTAAGTACATATATTGTATATGTATAAGCTATATTCGATACAATATTACCTCATACACTTATACTTAGTGCATAGTATAGCGTAAGTACATATATTTTATATATATAAGCTGTATTCAATACGGTATTACCTCATACACTTATACTTAGTGCATAGTATAGCATAAGTACATATATTGTACATATAGACACACACGCCAGCTTCGTAGTACTATTCATCCCTCGTATTACAAAAGTATTAACGACTTATATTTATATTATTTACATAGTAAACACAAAAGTAACTTTTAATTTTGACCATTGTTGACCAGAATAGTGACGAATTTTGTAAGCGGATCCCACTTTAGCGATCAAAATTGGTCACTGCCTTTCTTTCCTTTATTTAGCGACCAACGTTGGTCGCTAATTTCATATCTATATCTGTTTATCTATCTATCTATCTATCTATATATATATATATATATATATATATATATATATATATATATATATATATATATATATATATATATATATATATATATATATATATATATATATATATATATTATAGTATTTTTAAAATAATAATATAATTATTAAAATTTTGTAAGCGGGTCCCACTTTAGCGATGGTCGCTAATCTCAGTAAAAGTTTGACCAAGCAAGTCTGACCAAGCTAGTCAATATTTTGACTACTTTAGCGACCAACTTTGTTCGCCATTTTGTTTCCATAATTTATTTTATTTTTTTCGCTAGTTTAACGACCAACTTTGGTTGTTTTTTTTATAGACCAAATTTGATCGCTTTTTTCCATAGACCAAATTTGATCGCTATTGTTTGGTCGCTTTTTACAGGAATTCTAATAGTAAAGATTTGTAATATTTGTATTCTTTCCTTGCTATTTTTTTCTATCAGCATTTGAATCAAGGATGGTTGTGTTTTGGGGCGAAGAGGGATAGGATTTTGTTGGGGACTTGGGGTCTTGAGTAATATGCATGGGCGTTTCTCTTTTTAATTTTGTATAATAATCGTCATGTTTGTTTTTTGTGCTTTGGGAGTAACGCGGCTAAATTGTTGGAATTTTGGGTATGTAAATACTACTGATTGTCTTGTTGCATTATTTAATTGTAGATTTCTTATCAAATAGTGTCGCATGCATTGAACAGCAATCATGTTTGAGGTAGATTAATTTGATTGATATGGAGGGTCAAGCAATGGCCAATTACGTCTTTAATTCGTATATTATTTTACTAACCATGTTAATTTATTTTATACATTAATTACTTCCATTTACTCCAACAGATTTTACCTTTAGAACAGAGATGCGTGTAAAGTTTTACTCCATCCAATCCAAAATAAGTGATTTTTTGGATATTTTGACACAAATTAAAAGATCTATCTTTTAGCATTAATTAGCAATAAAATCGATCATATTAACCTTTACTATCTTACATAAACACTCCTAATACATATTCCAACACTATTAACTCCAAGGATAATGTAGGAAAAAAAATTAATTCATTCTTCAAATATGAAAAAATCACTTATTTTGGACCACAAGAAAAAGGCCAAAAATCACTTATTTTGGACCGGAGGGAGTATTATTTTTAGTCTTACATATTTGTGCAACGCACTAGTATAGAGACTAGTTTATTATAAATGAACAAATAATTTATGCTAAATGTTAAACGACTAAAATATCCTCAAAATATTGATCGACTTTTATGCCCTTAAATATTTGTATAATTTAAGAATCTAACGATAAATTACCTAATGACGTAATTTCTTTTTAATTTAAACGATACATATATGGTCCCTACAAAATCGATACTACTTGAATTAGAAATGCACGTTTATAATTTCCTCTCTTTTTTCTATTTGTGTTAGATGCTACTTATGATGATATGCAATATCATCAAGCTGCATACATGGAGTTTTGACTTTTTAATTTATTTATTGTGATTTGTTTTATTTTTATCAATGTTGATCTGATTTGGTAAAGTTCTTTATTTTATTTACGGCTGGATATTATTTAGCTATTAAAATTTCCTTGTCTTTGCTTGAGAATAATAGTTTCAGATAATTTTTTAATTTATCTCCCTATCTAATATAGTGCATGATAAGCATAACTATATTTGATTGTTTCCATCACACAATATATTTAATTAGCCAAGCCAATAGTAAAAAATATTGTTGTTAGTTAGCCAAGAAAAGATTTTCAAATTCCTCAAGGATAATGCCAAATAAATCTTTACGGAATGACCTCGTCGATCTCTAATTCTTATTTTCTGTCACTAAATATAGTATCCTTTAATAGCAATTGAACTCAAATATCTTTGGTAAAAATTATTAATATTATCTACCACCGGTATTGCAAATCACAGCACCCAGTCAAGAAGTGCAAACACTTAATATTTCTACTATTTTAAATTTTCTTCATAGTTCAACCAAATTTGTTCTGATTATTAATAAGGTTAAAGATATTATTATTTCTTACATAAAATTTCTACTAAATGACAAAAGATTTATAGACGACGTGGCAACACATGTCTATAGAGGCTAGTATTATATTAAAAGCACGAATGCCCTTAACGAAATGTCTTTTTGGTCAAAAATTTTTTTTTATATTTCAACCAGTATAAATGTACATCACTTGTTCTTTGGGACTGTAGAACAAATCTCAAATTTGATCAACTATCTACTCTACAACCAGAAAGTTGTTTAACTAACTCCTAACATACAAAATTATAAATATATTCAAGGAGTACATTGTGGATAGCAATTTAAGTACTCTACTGTGGGCTACCATTTTTGCTTCGTCCTTCCAGTGATATGCACCTGGATTGCAATCTGTCGTGCTCTATCTGTAGCTTCTTTGCCCGACTGTCTAAATCTTCTTTCATTCCTTTCCATCCAAATATTGTATACAGCTGCTGCGAACACCACTCCTAAGATGGTTTTCCTTGGTTTTCTGTTGTTTACTCTATCAGAGATCCATTGCACCTCTAGTTCCCAACTGTTTATCAATCTATTAAAATTCAGCCACCTTACAATCCTTGCCACAATGATTGGGAGTACGAGCATTCAAAAAATAGGTGGTCGTGTGTCTCTACATTACCACTGCCACATAGTGAACAAGACTGATAAATGTGGATACCCCATTTTTCTAACCTGTCAACTGTTGCCAAACGTCAATTCAATGTCATCCATAATATGAATTTCTGTTTTGGCAGTAGTCCAGGCACCAACACCAAATTTTTCCAGGGAACTTTGGTGTACTGAGGAATAGAGTGCATATATGCTCTCTTAATGCTGTATTTTCTATTCTGGCAGCATGCTTGCATTGCTGCCCAGTCATGTGCCCACCAGTCCCTAGCTCCAAATATTTTCCTTACCAACCAGCTAGCCTGCTTTGGTGTTTCCATGATAGCAACCACTTTTCTCTTTATATATTGACAGTGGATCCATTTGATCCATAGCTTATCCTTCTTTTGCATTAAAGACCATAGCAGCTTTGACATAGCTGCTTTGTTCCACTTTTCATAGCAAATGACATTCAAGCCTCCAGCTGCCTATGGTTTACATACTGTCTCCCAAGCTATGGGGGCCCTATGACTTGTCTCATGTTTCCCTGTCCATAAGTAGTTCCTGCATATTCCATCCACTAGTTTGATGACTTTCTTTGGAAGTAGAAAGACATGGGCCCAGTAGGTTTGCATTTCGAATTGAACACTCTTGATAAGTTGGAGCCTTCCAACATAGGATAAGACCTTGGATGACCAGCATCAGATTTTGTCCACTATCCTGTAAACCAAAGGTAGGCATTGTGTGATTGTAGTCTTTCTTGTTGACAAGGGAACTCCCAGGTATTTGAAGGGGAGCTGCCCTTCTGTTAATTGAAATTCTGCCAATAGCTTTTCCTTGACTTCTTGTGAAACCCCTGCTATGTACAGAGAGCTTTTCTCCAAGTTTTCTTGCAGTCCAGATATCTGAGAGAAGTTGTCAAATTCTTTCAGCAATAGCCTCATGGAAATTTCATCTCCTCTGCAGCATATCAGGAGATCATCTGCAAAACATATATGAGTGAGTTGTAACTTGGAACATTTGGGGTGGAAGTTGAAGTCTGGGTTCCTGTCCAATTGCTTCAGTGTTCTGTTGAGGTATTCCACGACTAAGACAAACATGTAGGGAGACATTGGGTCTCCCTGTCTTAATCCTTTCCTTGCTGTAAATTTGCTGGTAAAACCTCCATTAACTAGTAAGGAGAAGCTTGATGTAGAGGCACACTCCATAATTAAAGTGACCATTTTGTAAGGTACACCAAATTCCAGCAACACTGCCCTCAAAAATCCCCATTCAACAGAGTCATAAGCTTTCCTAATATCCACTTTGATTATGCACCTGGGAGAAACTGCTTTGTGGGAGTAAGCTCGAATCAGTTCATGAGCCATAATGACATTGTCCAGGATGTTTCTCCCCTCTATGAAAGCTGATTGTGCATGCCCCACCAGATAGTCCACAACTATTCTAAGCCTGTTTGTAAGGATCTATGCAATAACTTTGTACAGTGTTGAGCAGCAAGCAATGGGCTTGTATTCCTTGACATAGTTGGGGATTTTCCCTTTCGGAATCAATGTAACAATGGTGCAGTTAATCTCTTTCAAGAGTTTCCCAGTTTGAAATAATTTTTGCACTGCCTTTATAACCTCCTCACCCACAATAGGCCAGAATTGTTTGAAGAATTCTGCAGGGTAACCATCTATCCAGGAGTCTTGTCATTAGGAAGACTATGTATTATCTAGCTGATTTCTTCCATTGTTATTGGAGCTAATAATTGCTGTTGTTGGTGCAATGATAGACATGGACCATCTCTAGCCACATTGATATCTATTCCAGGAAGTTGATCTGCTGCTGTGCCCAGTAGTTGTTGAAAGAATTGAATGAACACCTGCTGGATCTGTTGTGGATCAGTAATCCTCACCTGGTTGTCATTGAGAATGCTACTCACCCTGTTTCTTGCTTGTCTGGACTTCATATACGCATGGAAGTACTTTGTATTACTATCACCTAGCTGGATCCATTTTGCTCTTGATTTCTGTCTCATTATTTGTTCTTGAATGCCTTCCCACTTTTCAATGGCAGTCGTGTGGATTTCTCTTCCACGTCTGCCACCAATTTTTTTTCCTAAGAGGTCGTTATTGTCTATAGCCTCAGCTGTGGGAAAACCTCTGGCTGTGGATAAGGCAACTCAGGATAGATTGAGACCTAGCTCGACAAGAGCTAAGGTTATAGTTGATCTTTGGATAAACATCCTAAAAAGGTCAAGCTGCAAATTTTAGATAGAGTTTCAGGTAAATCTGTCGAAATTCATCAAGAAATAGTGTTTGACAACCTGCCTAAGTATTGTGCTTATTGCAAGCATCAAGGTCACGATGACAAGGCCTGTAGAATTAAAAAAGAAAAAGCTTCAACAGAGGTGCTGGCAGAGACAAATTTGGACAGTGATCTGCCTGGTCGTGAGGTCGAAGATTTAGAAAAACTACAAGGGAATGCAAGGGACTATCTAAATGCTAAAAGATCTGGACTAGGAGTTAAGGATTCACAAGAAAAAGATGGTAATTCTGGAGTTCAATTAACAAATGTCTCACAGCAGACTGTTCAAAGTGCAGAAGGAGTGACTGTGAAAAATAATGCAGGCGTCAAGGATGTTGTTGCTCCAATTGATTCTGCTACTCAAAATGGCATGGTAAAGGATGTTACAAAAATGACTGCTGAGTTGAAGCCTACACAACTTTCTCTGAATGATAGGGATGATGATGCTCAACATGAAATGGCTAGGAGTCCTGTTGTTACTGGAGCATTAGATGCGCCACATGCAGCAGCTCCAGTTCACTCTATGGAGGAGGTTTTGAAGTTGGATAAAGGAACTCTTAAGCCTTCTAGAGATGTACCTGCTTCTACTATCTATGCACGATCAAATATGCCTACTGCTGGGCCAATGCAGTCTACTGCAGAGATTATGTCTTCTAGTGTCCAGGCTGGGCAGTTGATTATTTTTTAGGGTGAGGCCTTAAATATGAATTCATCATCAGTTGTGGTTCCTTCTGAGCATACCAAAATAGAAGATATTCACAAAGGACAGAATCAATGTTGCAATGTCACGCAGATAGGAAGTGAGGATCGAATGTTGCACTTGCAGACACTATCCTAAGGCCAAAGGGTGATTCTGCCAATTTTACTAAAATTCAATACACTGTTCCATTGAATTTGCCTTCAACCGGTGTAACTGAAAAGATGGTATCAATTTTGCAACCTAGTCATCCATCTAATTTACCAGAATCTGTCATTAAAAATAGACCTGAAGAGATGCTGATTGAGCAGCACCAGATATACCAGAATGCTAACAATAATGCATACAGTATTTCTAGTTCACAGGCTGGGAAACTGCTTGTTTTTGAGGGGGAGGCATTAAATCTAAATTCATCATCAGTTTTGGTTACTTCTGACCATTCCAACTCAGAGGATATTCACAAAGGTCAGAATCAATGCTGCAATGAGCCGCAGCTAGGAAGAGAGGCCAGAGAGCACCTTGTTGATGCAGCTCAATCAAAAATTACACTGGCAGTCACTCTCTCAAGGCCAAAGGGTGATTCTGCCAGTTTTGTAAAATGCAATCTACTGTTTCACTGAATTTGCCTTTTTCTCTTCTAACTGAGAAGATGGTATCAAATCTGCAACCTACTGATCCTTCTAATATACCAGAACCTGACAATACAAAAAGACATGAAGAGATGCTGAGCGAGCAGCAACAGATATTGCAGAATACTACTAATAACCAGAAGCTAATCGAGCAGCAGCATATAATGCAGAATAATAAAAATAAAAACACTAGTATGTTTGGTCAAGCAAATGGAACTAATTTGGAGGCATAAGATAAAGTCACATCTGCTTCACATCATTCTGTTTTGTCAGCTCAACGAGGGGAAAAATTGACAGTTACAAATGTACTGGATGCTTCAAAAAACTCTTGACAACATATTTGTTTTGAACTGAATAAAGCATCAGTTTTGGTTTATTCTGAACATACCAAAAAAGATGCTGCTGCAAATGATAATAACAGTTCCAACAGGTCGGAAGATAATGAATCACATGATGCAGTTTCTACTTCATCAGAACTGGATCATACACCTCCTTTGCAATCTGCTGATGTTCGAGCTATATCTGGGAATGATAATCATGTTTCTGTGATTAAAATAACAACAAGTATCACAGACGATGAGTTTATACAGAACACAGTTCGACATGATATAGCTAAACAAAGCACTGAGATTTCTTTGACAGATTCAGCAGCTGCAGTCACTAACAAAGCCTTATCTCAACGAGGTTTGGATTCATAGCATACTGATGCTATTCAACAAACAGTTGAAGCTGCTCAACATAATGCTAATAATTGGTCATCGATGTCCAACAGAAAATTAACTCCAACATTCAAAAACAAAATGCACATCACAGATAAGAGTCCAGCTATTCATAAAATTTCAAACCCATTTGACGCACTTACCAAGATCAATGTTGAGGATGGAATCATCACTTAACAGAACTTGCAGATGACCAAGGCTCATATTTCTCCATCCATTTCGATGAGGGACATTGTCATTAAATCAAAATTGTGGAAAGACCAATGAGAGTACGACGATGACGAGGGCTGGGGAGAAGGACTGGCAGGTTTTTCATCTTCAGAAGACGACCAAGAGTCTGATGATGGTAGTATAGGAGAGGAGATTGAGGCTCAGTTCAAGCCAAAATTTCAAAGGAAGTTAACGACAGTCAACTGTCCAGCAATTCTACAACCTGTAACAAACACAAACAACAAGTTGAACGATAATGCTCCAGTATTTTTCCAAAGAAATACCACAAAATCAGGTGAAACATTAGCTGCTAATCGAAGCGCCACAACACTGCCAACATCTACCCAGAATCAGATTGTACCACTTTCAAAGTCGGGGCAAAACCAGCTCATATCAACATCTTCAGATATCATTCTACTGGACAGACAACTTCTGGATGTGAGAACAGGAAGACATATATATGAAGAAGGGGAAGAAGATGATATCTTAACGCAATGCCGGGCAGAGGCGTCCAGAAAAGGTGATTTGGCACCAATACATAGTAAAACAAGTAAAAAGTCTCGTGAAAGGGATAGAAGTTGGGACGGCAGGGTGCTTGAAGTAGCAAACATAATAATACCCCCAATGAGAAATGCAAAACAAAAACAGGGTACTCAAACAATGCCTACAAAATCCAATCGATAGAGGAACAAAGCATGAATTTTGAAGCAATATTGTCAAAAATGTAATATCATCACAGAGCATTTATAAACTGTGTGATGATCATATTTTCTTAGTCCTTGCTACTTCTTTATTTTTGCATGCTTGAGTTATCTTGAGTTTTTTGGCCTCAATAGGATTGATAAGGTAAGGTTTACGCCATTTGTTGTTATATGGGTAACAATACCGGTGCTACTCCCCCCTTATTTTATTTTTCCTATTTGTTGTAATTTTCTTTTATTATTATTAATGAAATCTAACCCTAGGCGATTGCCTAGTGGATGCCCAAGAAAAAATTCCTCTAATACCCAAAATCTGGTGTCATAGTATCACAGACTGTCCAAGAGTCACTACAAACAAGGTCTGAAGAAAGTACAATAGACTATTTATGAAAAAAAGAAAATGAAACAAGGAATAGAGATAGATGCCAGGGGCCGCGAACGTCTGCAGGTCTACCTGGGGTCTCCAGGTGGACTGAAGGAAGCCCTCCAACTACTATCAGTAAGCTGCTCCAGGATATGCACACAATGCATAGTGTAGTATCAGCACAACCGATCCCATGTGCTGGTAAGTGTCTAGCCTAACCTCGGCGAAGTAGTGACGAGGCTAGGACCAGACTACCAAATAAACCTGTGCAGTTTAACTATATATATATATACATCAGAAAAGAAATACAGGAAATAACCAGTCAATGTGGGAGGGGAAACATGTTGGAAGGACTATAACAGTTCCGAATAGAAAGCATCAAGTAAGGAAGAAAATAACATAACTAGAATATCATCAAAAGTTAGAAATCAACAATTTTCACGGCATCACCCTTCGTGCTTTTACTCTCGTTCTCACCAAATGAATCATATATTAACAATGTGCATAACATCACCATTCGTATTTTTACTCTCTTTCCTCACCATATAATCAATGATAATAGGCACGGAATGGTACATCATACCGCAAGGCATCACCCTTTGTTCTTTGCACTCTTTCCTCACAATAGCAAATAATGCACGACATCACCCTTCATACATTAACGTTCTTCCTCACCCGAACAACAATCACAAACAAAGGGGCAAGAGAATAAACATATAATAATAGAAATCCCAGCAAGGGAACACAATTAAACAGTTAAATCCCGGTAAGGGAACAATATCAATAATCTCAGCATCCCCGCAAGGGAGATAATGAACAAGGCAACAAACATCCCGGCAAGGAAACAATTTAATAATTCTTCCTCTTTCTTTCTCTTTTACTTCATTGTTTACTTTACCACTTGAGTCAGTGCTCCAAAGGGTTCAATTATCTAGTATACTTTCTCAGTTGTAATATAACTCGAGCCAATGCTCCTCGAAGTTCAAAAGTCACAATTTCTTTTACAAGCTTTTCACAACATATAGAAATCATCACCAAGGCATGAAAGATACAACAAAATCATGATATTCACAATATAAAGACTCATGGTCATGCTAGACATACACATATAGATAATCGTCACCATACCTATATGTCGTACTCAACAATTATCACATAGTACATAGGACTCAACTCCTAATCTCTCAAGCTAAGGTTAGACCAAACACTTACCTCAAACTTCCACGGCCAAGTCAATCCTCAATTACCGCTTTTCCTCTTGAATTTGGATCCAAATCAATTGTATCTATACATAAATGACTTCATAACATCAATAAATGCTAAACGATTCGAATCCAATGCCTATGTCACAACCCAAAATCCACTGAGGGTCGTGATGGCCCCGGACAACGCTATCAGGTCAGCCAACTTAAATGCTAAATTAAAACTCGTTTTATCACTTTTGAAATATAGGATTTTCATTCATTACTTAAGATTTTTAAGGAATATAATTTCAAATCAAATTTAAAAGCTAAGCGATTTACATAATACTTTAAACCATCCTAGAACCCGGTGTCACAAGTGCATAAACATCTACTGATACGAGGAATAAAATACAATATTCGCCCAGAATACAATGGATAAAAATTAAATACAGTACAAAGGAAGGGACTACTCTAGCTGCCGCCGTCTCGACTGATGCAACTCACATAGTCCCATAATCATCCGCGCTCCTACGCTTGGTAGACCACTGGAGTCACATATACCAGTGCAATAAAAAGCACAACGTGTACCCAATGAGTGTCCTGCCTAATTCCAAAGGGGTAGAGACGAGATGGTCAACTTTTACTCTTTCAAGTCCAATGATTATTTATCCTTAACATATGTATCAAATAGTGGATTTATATTATAAACATGATTTTTAATCTAGATAAAGGAAACAAGTAATAACATAATTCTTTCATAGGAAAGTTTTTGAAATTCCTTTTCATTATTAACAATATGATTTCGAGCCAGAGTGAGGCATATAACAACTTAAACAACTTCTCAGGCAGCAATACAAGCATGCGCAAATCACACCGAGGCGACGGTCCGATCTAAATAAAATAAATGTGCACTTGCCGAGGGTCGACAACTTGCCTATAGATTCATCTATTAATATGTCGAGGTGTTCGGCCCGTTCTGAAATAAACACACACAGGCAGACAATCGGTCAAGAAGTTAGCATGGAACAAATATACAAGAAGGTCAATTCTATTTAATAATTTTAGAAAACAAAGCTTAAGTCTTTTTTGGAAATTCATTTATTAATTTAATGTGATTCTAGCAATTCAAGCCATCAATGGGTACACAATTTATCCAAGTATAACATGCTTTTGGGTCCTAGACTACCCAGACAATAGCATAATAGTAGGTACGCACGGATTCTCGTTACCTCGTGCATACGTAGCCCCTACAATTAGGAGCACATAATCAATTTAACTCACCTATGGGGTAGATTCCCCCTCACAAGATTAGAAAGGAGACTCACCTCGCTCTGAAGATCAATGACCGGCATTCTACATTCTTCAGAAGACTTTCACCAATGCACAGCGCTCCAAAACTAGCCAACGATCATACAAATCCATTAATATATTCTCAATTATACTGTACAACCCAGTTTATAATAATTTCTAACCCCGAATGAAAAGTTGACAAAAATACCTTTGGATCCACGTGCCCGGAATCCGAAATTTTTCGAAGGTAAAGTTTACCCATGAACTCACGAACTCAAATATATGATTTTCTCTTAATTCCATACTCAAAATCGTGGATAAAATCCAAGATTAAAATGTCTAGGTTTTCAACCAAAATCTCCATATTGCTATAATTTTCATGCTTAAATCCACATATAAGTGATATATTTAACTCAAAAGTGATAGGGGTAACTTACCTCAACATAGACGACAAAATCCTCTCTTCAAGCTTCCCAAACAACGTCCAAGTCATGAAGAAATGGGAGAAATAAACTCAATCCCACGATTTGAAACAAGGTTATGCTTCCAGTCATTTTCGCTTCTGCAAAAGCCATGCCGCATCAGCGGTTCCGCTTATGCGGTCCAATGGCAGCTTCTGCGGCTCCTTCCTATGCCCCATTTCTCACTTCTATGATGTCCTTTCTGCAGATGCAGTTCCGCTTCTTCAGAATTTTGACCTCATCTACGTGCCTCAAGCTTTGGACCAAAAACTGCTTTTGCGGTGCCACCTCTGCGGTCAATAAACCGCAGAAACGAAAGTACCAGAGCCAGATGCCTTCAGCCCTGTTCCAAATCCCACTTTCAATACGTTAACCACCCGAAATCCACCTGAGGCCCCAGGGACCTTAACCAATTATACTAACAAATCCCAAAACACATTAAGGACTTGATCGAGGCCTCACATCACACCAAACAACCCCAAAATCATCAACCGACCTCCAATCCAAGCTTTATGAATTTTGAACTTCCCAACTTCTACTTCCGATGTTTAAATCTACCAAATCACGTCCGATTGGCCTCAAAATTTGCACTCAAATCATATTTGACATTACAAACTTTACTCCAACTTCCGGAATCGGATTCCGACCACGATATAAAAAGTCCACTTCCGGTCAAACTTCTAAAAAACCTTCAAATTTCTATCTTTAGCCAAATGGCTTCAAAATGACTTAGGACCTCTGAATTCACTTTCGATCGTTCTCCCAACTCCATACTCACCATACATAGCTATTCTCAGTCTCAGAATCCCATACGAATATTGATAACACTGAAATGCACTTCAAGCCAAACATAAGAAATTTCTTGCAAAATGCTAACTTCCACAATAGGCACCAAAATGCTCTCGGGTTATCCATAACCCGAGTCGGGCATACGCCCAAGTCAAAAATTATCATACGAACCCGCTGAAATCTTCACATCCCGATTCCAAGGTCGTTTACTCAAAATTCCAATCCTAGTTTATTCTTTTAACTTAAGGCTTCTGTAATGGGAATTTTCATTTAAATTTAACTCCGATATTCCTGAATTTAATTCCGACCATACGTACAAGTCAAAATGAATCTGCTCATGGCCTCAGAACGTTGAACGATGCGCTAGGGCTCAAAATGACCGGTCGGGTCGTTACATTCTCTCCCACTTAAATATATGTTCGTCCTCGAATGTGATGAGAACTATACCGAGGTAGTCTGAAATTACTATTTAGCACCTTATGCACCTTCCCGTGCTACCACAACTTAGCTAAGCACATTAGGTCGATAAATTCTGAAGATACTCCTACTTATTCAAGCAAATAAGCCTTAGATCCCAATTCCAACATCCGAAATTCCATGCAAGGCCTGTTTTCATCAAGACATCACCAAATTAGTAACCACACACTGCCCTCAAACATGACTGCATAACTTTGCTGAATCCACACTTTGCATCACTTTACTCATAGGACCACAATGACATTTTCTAATCAACTTAGCCAAAATTCAATGAATCAGATGCTCCCATTGCACCTCGTGAGTTACATAGGTCTTGCTATAACTTTTATAACAATAATAAGATGGAAGCGATGCGCTGAAATTCATAACCGAAAGCTTAATCAACAAATCATTGAGTCTATACCTCTGGAAAGAACCATTACCACATTCTGAACCAAATAATGATCTCTGCTCTTTAATATACTTCATATACTTAGATTGCACTGATGCTAAATCCCATAATCTCGTCTCACCCAGTAAGAATTGCTCAGGAAATAAGATACTCCGAATGCGATCAAAAGTCTCACATGATGGCACAATGTGTCAAAAGGCCATCAATCCGGACATAACATAAACATGAATTCGAACTCTGGAAGGAATTATATAACCCCCGTACTAATACGGACTTTCCTTAAGGAAGATAAACACACAAAAAACAAATAATATATAGAGGACTAGACTTGACATCACACTGTTGTGGCACGCAACCCGATCCGAATGACATACCCATGGCGGCGTGCCACCCGATCCACACATAAATCTCACATAAGGAGATTGCAATTCGAGGTAAATGAGCTCATTCAAATAAAAATATTGAATTTCGATCCAAGCACGCTAAGTGCATAATACCATCCCTGAGAAAACACATAGCGCCATAGGCTACAAAACTCTAGCACAACTGAGGTGCGATACAAAATCTGAATCTAAAGAGCCATTATGCTCACATAACATCAGTGCCACGCGGAACCTCAACACATGAGAATTTACCAAATAGGCTCACAACTCATACGGCGCAATACACCATTACATGGAATAGCTGATGACAAAACAACACCCTGACTGTTCCTCCATAGGGAACACTCGCTGAAACAAACAGAAATAGCCTGATATAAAGCCCGATTCAGATATAAATCAATCCACTTATCTCAAGCTGATTTCTTATTGCACCACCTTGTCTAATAACCTTTCAAAGGTCCATGTTAACTCATTCTTCCTCATAATACATAAGGACAACCATCATAACCGGAGCAACCTACTATGTTCATAACCCAATAAACAAAGTGCCCTCCAGTCCTAAGTTCTCAAATTAATAATATACCACAATCCTCATACTTGGTTAATTCTCTAGTCAATCAAGTGAATACATGACACACTTATACAATCTTTCCGTGGGTCATGCTCCCACAACCTTTCAAAATACATAACGGGTCCGCATATCTAAACCACTATATGCACTGACACTAAAAAGCGATCAAGAATCATCCACCAGGATGCAAAGCCTCTTTACAACACATCGATCTCAAGCGACGCTGAAGACAACTCAAATTTACCTCCATCATTCAACCCTTTCCTTGCTCATCCGAGCCCGTGACATCCTTACCAGTACCAAAATGCAACCGCATCCTCACTCTGAATTTCTATGCTACTTACTACACCCAACGTGCCAATATACGATAGAACATGATTTTTATCATAACTCCGAAATCATTAATATTTTAACACCTCATCATATAAGAACTTTGCACTTAACTCACTTTAGGAGAATCACAGCAACAAACATGAAAATCCCCATGACTATAGAATATACAAACATGGAAGTAGTGCTCCAGGCCACCATAGCCCTTCCGGAATCCACTTCCACTTAACAAGCCATAATAGAAGAATACCCCTGATAAATCATCAATCACGGTGGCCTACAGACCTCACACGTACCGCCACAAATCATACACATAACTTGATCACGTAGACCGAACTGATAGCTGGCCCCAACATGCCAATTCAACTATGGATCATCAATTTACCTTCTTCCAATTCACCCTTGCATTCCTTAGGAATTAGACTAACTCCATTCAACACATAACATAGTCCATCTGCACTCGCCCCAAAGTGACCTTGAATCACGAGACCAGGTTGTCTTAATTCTCACGAACCGTTTCATATTACCCAAATGCTACACCACAAGTCAAAATATCATAGAACATTCTGGTCACCTTCTCATAAGCTAGTACAAAGCTTGATGCCTAACCGTATTCATAGGGCTCAAAATCATTGGGCACTGCACTTTAACTTCCAAATTCACTAGGACCATTATTGAGTGCCACTCGCTCTAACTTGGTCCCGAGTATAATTCACTCCATAGATCTTATAACACACGAATACTCGGTGAAGCACCCGACGGAATCACTTCCTCTGAAACCTGCATCTATATGAAGCATAAATTCTGAAGTCTGAATGTGAGCCAATAAGGCCAAACGTAGCATGCCTCTAATAATTCATTTGCTCGAATTACAACTTATAGTCTTTTCTTATAGTTAAAATAATCCATCAATATGCTAATAGCCAAAAATCACGCAAGTAGCCCAATCACAAGCAGTGAGACTCTCCCACTAAGCATGAAGCCATCATTTCACAATTCTAGAGTTTGCCCGACCTCATTAGCTCTTATTGACACAACCTCGCGCCATAAATTATCAAAATTTATCGGAATATTCATGTAAATCCCCATATTTCATGTTTTGAGCAATTATCCATATTCGCACGACCCATCTCTTTGTTGAATGATCAATATAATTTCTTGCAGAAGCTTCGCCAACCACGCGACCGATAACCTGCTTACGGGGAAATAACCCACCTAGGGCAATCATCTCTCGACATCTTCCCACGTTGCTGCACGGGGTACATTCACTAAGACACCAATAGCCCATCCTAAGTCTGAGCTCACCTTCCAGTTGCACAAGTCCATTCACTCCTCGCGGACATAAATTTAATGTGCGACGACATCCTTCCAAATTCAAGGTTATATTGCACCCCCTCCATTTCAAGCAGTTCCTTTCCGCCATATCAATCTTCTGCTGCATAATAGCCCATACTTCAAATAATACCCGCAGACTTCAATCACAAATAATTAAAATCCCCAATTTGATCTTGACTCACCTTAAGGCGCATAGTCATCCTACTACCAAGCCCATATGAAACACCCGTCACTCTCTCACTTTGGCAGCACTCATCCTTTTAATTAACCACTCGACCTTGCTCCTCATACTTGGCCTCCTAGAAGTTTTAAGCACCACCTGACACTTCCCACATGCCTTTCTCATATTTTTCTGCTCAATTGTTGCCTTGGATGAAACTATCTTCACGGCACTTGAATCCGCCATATCTGACAACTTTAAGCCTTTTCTAAGGCCATCTTTATCAATCCATAAATATTAGAAATTTTTATTTGATCCCGAACTACCTTACCATGTGACAACTGACAGTCATATCTCCAATACAATTTCACAATATCCTGTCATAAAGGCAAATTGTAGAAGATTATAACACAAAAAACTTAGTACGTTCAATCAGGACAACAACACCCCATCATAGAAGAAAAGCTCCACCACACTCGCGATTACCAAATCTCATTATTTTCACCAGCCATCTGACCATTCTTAGTCCGACGGCCATTCCCCCTGCCGGGAATAAAATACTGAATTCCATGATTACACAATGAGTAAACCTCCCTTAAATTCATGCACTGCCCCGACATGTGGGCAAACATCCTACCATCAGAACAACATTGCAGAAAAATTGCTCATAGGCATCATGGAAACCTGTGCCTAGCCTCAAGTCTCTTAGAAGATCTGTTACTGAGCTGAATAATTGAATATCCTTCCATAAAGCGACTATAATTGTCCAATCAACTATACCGGGAAAATCATCCCGCACCACATTATAGTTGTGACGACCCGACCCATCGTCTCTGGTATTTCACGCCTTGTTATCCCCGTTATATGTTTCCCGTGTGTTATTATATGTGTCGGGTAAGTTTGAAGTGGTTTGGATTGAAATTGGATAGAAATGAGACAAATAGCTTATTTAAGGAAGGCTTAAGTTGGAAAATTCAACCGGATGTTGACTTATGAGTTAGAGGGCTCGGAACGGATTTCCAATGGTTCGACTAGTTTTGGGGGATTATTTTTGACTTAGGAGTGAAAGCGGAAGTGAATTCGGAGGTCCGAAGTGAAAGTTAGCTTATTTTGGCGAAGTTGGAATATTAGAGAAATCCGGTTGATAGGTGAGAATTTGATCCGGGCGTCAGAATGGGATTCTGAGAGTTGCATTAGCTTTGTTAGGCAAATTCGACCATGTTTGAAAATTATCAGGTCATTCGGACCTCGTTTGGTTGGTTTCTACATCGGATATGAGTTTGGAAAGTTTAAGTTTAATTTAGAATAAAATTCAATGATTTTGGTGATTTTTGATGTTAAAGATAGCATTTTATAGCCCGAGCTAGTTTGAATGAGGTATTAGGGATGTTTGTGTTTTTGGTTGAGGTCTCGGGGGCCTCGGGGTGATTTCGGATGGTTGACGGATGGTTTTGAAGTTGAAAAGTACAGTAGATTTTAGGCTTCAGGTGTTGCAGACGGGTTGCTCTATGCAATCACAGGCATGGCGTTGCGACCGCATAGAAGGTTGGCTGTGGGATTGAATTTGCTTAATGCGATCGTAAGAAGGGCAATGTGATCGCATAGGTTGAGGTCATGGTTCTCTGCGATCACAGAGGGGAGGCTGTGTTCGCGTAGGTATGGGCACTGAAGGTATGCGGTTGCAGGTAAGAGGTTGTGTTCACATAGGTCAGCGGGGAGGCCTTGGAAGGACGCACTATGCGATCGCAGGAGTTGTTACGCGATCGCATAGAGGAAGTCAGAGCTGGGCAGAGGGTTTTTCAATATCATTTCATCCGCGAGTCTCTTCACTTTTTCCTCCATTTTTGCAATATCTTGAGAGCTCATTGACGGATTTTGAAGGAGATTTCACCGGGAAGTGATTGGAGGTAAGTCTCGTGACCTTAATACATCATTTTATTGAAGATTCAACCATAAATTCTCTGAAATTGGGTGTAAATATTGTAGAACTAGGGCTTGAAATTTCAAATGAAGATTTGGGATTTGGAGGAGCAATTGGACTTCGATTTGGATAAAATTTATATGTGCAGACTCGTGGTGACCCAAGGATTCTAAAAATGTAAGTTTCGTAATATTTCGAGAAGCGGGCTCGGGGCTCGAGTTTTGCTAGTTTCGAGATTTTGGCTATTTCTCGGTTGTTTTCGATTGTGTATTGTCCCATAGGGATTTTGTGATGTAATCTCTCTGTTTTTGTTTAGATTCGACGAGCGAATAGGCCGAACTGAGAGGCAAAGGTGTCGTGAGCTTGAGATTTCATCGTTTCCAGGTGACTAATGCTAGTAAATGCTGTTCTAAGGGTTTGAAACCCCGGGCTTTCATATCATATCACTACGTTGAGGCATGACACGCACTGCATGATAAGTGCGGGGTCGTATACTGTTGAGGGATTGTGACGTGGTCTATCCCGAGTGAGAATTATACTAAATTGGCGTATGATACGCACACTGTGATGACTATTATTGGGCTTTATGCCGTGTTTGGGGCCTAGTGCTGACCTGTGATATCCTTCGGGAGTTGGTATTACTATTTTAGCATGATTGCATATCATTTACTATCAGTCCATGGTTTTAAAACGTTGTCTTCAAAACCCAGCCATATGTCAAATGTCCAAAACTCATATGCTATCTTTTAAATGTATTTCGACTGAGGATCATTATTTATAACTGCCCAAGGGGCTTATGATATATTTTCTGGACTGATTTTGGGTGGCTAGGGCTGCGAGCCGCAGCGGTGATTAGAAACAGTAGCAATACGGACACTGTGTGATATGAGCGGTCAGGTAACATGGACTGGCCTGGTTATTGATTTTCGCCACTAGATGGCTGGTTTGATTATTCGTCACTAGATAACTGGTTTGATTATTCGCCACGAGATGGCTAGTTTGATTATTCGCCACGAGATGGCTGGTTTGATTATTCGCCACGAGATGGCTGGTTTGATTATTCGCCATGATATGGCTGGTTATTGCGCTTGGGCTGTAGGAGCCCCTCCGGAGTCTGTACACACCCCCAGTGAGCGCCTTTGATGATAAATGATATGGGTGGCTCGGGATGCACGCGGCAGTGGGTACTGGATTGTACCATCATATGCATTGCATCGCATCCCTGCATTTGCATCACATATATATATTGTTGTTCAATTACAGATACTGTTATACATTGTTTTAGCTTACTTTGTGTAATTATTGGGTTTTCTTGCTTTCAAAGCTTTATTTACTGTTATTACTCACTGAGTTGGTAGACTCACCCCTACTCCGTGCACCTTATGTGCAGATTCAGGTACTCTAGAGGATTTGCGCGTGGGGTTGCTGAGTATTAGTTTGACAGAGTATTGAGGTAGCTTCCAACGTCCGCAGGACCCATGTCTCTGATTCTTCTAGTTATTTTCTAGTTATTGTGACACTTGTATTTCCCTCATTCTGACATGTATTCAGTGTTTTTAGAGGCTCTAAAACTCGTGACCCCAGGTCTTTGGGGAAGTTATGTTGTTTTGTGAGATTTTCGGGGTACTTTTATAACTAACAGTTTATTTGGGTTTCCTTCACTATTAATGGCTTAAAATAAATGGTTTATGAGCTCTAAGCTCGGGTTGAGAGCACATTTTGTCGGGCTTGCCTAGCTGTTGGGTTAGGCGCCATTACGACCGGGTTTGGGGTCGTGACAATAGTGACATTTCAATTCTTGAAATTCTCGATTTCTAAAAACTGCTCGTGCCGCGTAAGATTGAGTAGGAAGAACCAAAGGCAAAAGCCTCAAAGTAATTGAACCGCACGATAAAGAGATC
Source organism: Nicotiana benthamiana (assembly GCA_034376525.1). Taxonomy (NCBI): domain Eukaryota; kingdom Viridiplantae; phylum Streptophyta; class Magnoliopsida; order Solanales; family Solanaceae; genus Nicotiana; species Nicotiana benthamiana. The sequence continues at coordinate 82,660,730 of CM067328.1, forward strand.
AAGAAGGGAAGTACTCCTAGCAGCCCTGTAGCCTCTCGAGGATAAGTACAAACATCTCAGTACCGATCCGCGAGACTCTACTAGACTTGCTCATGACTCGTGAGACCGGCGGGAACCTATTGCTCTGATACCATGTTGTCACGGCCCAAAATCCACTAAGGGTCGTGGTGGCGCCGGACACCGCTATCAAACCAGCCAACTCAAATGCTAAATTAAATCATGTTTTATCACTTTTGAAATATAGGATTTTTCCTTCGTTATTCCAAAATTGTAAGGAATATTATTTCAAATCAAATTCAAAAGTTAAGCAATTAACACAATACTTTAAACCATCATAGAACCCGGTGTCACAAGTGCATGAGCATCTACTGATACGAGAAATAAAATACAACATCCGCCCGGAATACAATGGACCGAAAGTAAATACAGTACAAAGGAAGGGACTACTCTAGCTGCGGCCGTCTCGAATGATGCAACTCACCTAGTCCCAGAATCATCCGCGCTGCTATGCTTAGCAGATTAATGGAGTCACATATACCTGTGAAACTAAATGCACAACAAGTGTAGTACGATTACAAAAACAATATATACCCATTGAGTGTCCCGCCTAATCCCGAAGGGGTAGAGACGAGATGGTTAACTTTGATACTTTCTAATAGTCCAATGATTATTTATCCTTATCATATGTATCAAACAATGGATTTATATTATAAACATGATTTTTAATCCAGATAAAGGAAACAAGTAATCACATAATTCTTTTGTAGGATTCTGAAATTCCTTTTCATTATTAACAATATGATTTCGAGCCAGAGTAAGGCATGTAACAACTTAAACAAGTTCTCAAGCAGCAATACAAGCATGCACAAATCACACCGAGGTGACGGCCCGATCCAACAGAAATAAATGTGCACTTGCCGAGGGTCGACGGCGCGCCTATAGATGCATCTATTAATATGTCAAGGCATTCGGACCGTTATGAAATAAGCACACAGAGACAGATAATCAGTTAAGAAGTCAACATGGAGCAAATATCCAAGAAAGGTAAAGTCTCTTTAAAAAATTGAGAAAATAAAGCTTAAGTCTTTTTAGAAATCCATTTATTAATTTAATGTGATTCAAGCAATTCAAGCGATCAATGGGTCCACAATTTATCCAAGGATAACATGCTTTAGGGTCCTAGACTACCGGGATAATAGCATAATAGTTGCTACGCACGAACTCTCATAACCTCATGCGTACATAGCCCCCACAATTAGGAGCACATAATCAATTTAACTCACCTATGGGGTAGATTCGCCCTCACAAGATTAGAAAGGAGAGTCACCTTGCTCTGAAGATCCACGACCGGCATTCTACATTCTTCTGAAGACTTGCAGCAACGCACAATGCTCCAAAACTAGCTAACGATCATACAAATCCATTAATATATGCTTAATTATACTTTACAGCCCAATTTATATTAATTTCTAACCCCAAACGAAAAGTTGTCAAAAATTCCCCCGGGCCCACGTTCCTGGAATCCAAAATTTCTCGAATATAAAGTTTACCCGTGAACTCACGAACTCAAATATATGATTTTTTCTTAATTCCATACTCAAAATCGTGGCTAAAACCCAAGATTAAGATTTATAGGTTTTCAACCAAAACCTCCATATTTGCTATAATTTTCATGCTTAAATCCAAATATAAGTGATATATTCAACTCAATAGTTATAGGGGTAACTTACAACATTGAGGACAAAATACTCCCTTGAAGCTCCCAATAAACGCCTGAGTGATGAAGAAATGGGAGAAATGAACTCAATCCCACAATTTAAAACAAGGTTTTGCTTCCAGTCATTTCCGCTTCTGTGGAAGTCATGCCGCTTCAGCGGTTCCGCTTATGTGGTCCAAAGGCCGGTTCTGCGACTCCTTCCCATGCCGCCCTTTCTCACTTCTGCGATGCCCTTTTCACAGATGCGATTTCACTTCTGCACAATTATGACCGCATCTACAACCCTAAAGTTTTGGACCAAAAACCGCTTCTGCATTTCCCCGTTTGCTTATGCGGTCAACCAACAGCAGAAGCGAAAATACCGACAACCAGATGCCTTCAGCCCTCTTCCAAATCCCAATTTTGATCCGTTAACCACCTGAAATCCACCCGAGGTCCGGGTACCTCAACCAAACATACCAACAAATCCCAAAACACATTACAGACTTGCTCAAGGCCTCACATCACACCAAACAACGGCAAAATCATCGATTAACCTCCAATCAAGTTTTATGAACTTTGAACTTTCCAACTTCTACTTCCGATGTTTAAACCTATCAAATCACGTTTGATTTACCTTAAAGTTTGAACTCAAGTAATCTTGGACAATACGAACCTACTCCAATATCCGGAATCAGATTCCGACCCCGATATCAAAAGTGCACTTCCGGTCAAACTTCTTAAAAACCTTCAAAATTTCTATTTTTAGCCAAATGGCTTCAAAATGACTTACAGACCTCCGTATTCACTTCTAATCGCGCTCCCAACTGCTGAATCTGCATACGGAGCTACTCCTAGTCTCGAAATCCCTAACGGACATCGATAACACTTAAATGCACTTCAAACCAAACTTTAGAAATTTCCTCCAAAAATGCTAACTTCCACAATATGCGCCAAAACGGTCCCGGGTTATCTAAAACCCGAGCCGGGCATACGCCCAGGTCCAAAGTCATCATACAAACGTGCTGAAACATTTAGATCCCAATTCCGAGGTTATTTACTCAGAAATCCAATCTTAGTTCATTCTATCAACTTAAAGCTTCTGAAATAGGAATTTTTATTTAAATTTAACTACGATCTTCCTGAATTTTAATTCTGACCATGCGTACAAGTCATTACACCTGAAATGAAGCTGCTCATGGCCTCAAACTGTTGAAGGACGCGCTAGGGCACAAAACAAACGGTCAGATCGTTACAACCTAATTATAGCTTTTCCATCATTTGTCCCAAACACCCGAAATTCGATCCTGGGCTTCTTGGTCAAAACACAAGGTTTGAACCAAAATCCGATCACCCATTCATTCCCTAGCCCGAATATATAATTATTTCCAGAATTCGACTACAAAATGAGGTCTAAATCACAATTAATCAGAAAGTCCTAACTCTACCCAAATCCCTATTTTTCTACCGTTAATCACATGTTTTAGTCCTAGAAATTCAATAGATGTTGATGAAAATGGAAGAAGACGAGTTAGAGATTACTTATCCAAGCGATTATGGTGAAGAAAAGCTTCAAGAATCGCCCTAGTGCTTTGAAGAAGAAAGAGTATGTGAAATTTTGTAAGAATCCCGTAAGGCTAGTGTTCTGGATTTTAATATTTAACTGGGCAAATTTCGCCTATGCGATCGCGGACAAAGGAGTGCGATTGCATAGAGTAAATGGAACAGGGCTCTGCGATCGCAAATGACACTATGCGATCCCATAGAGAAAATAGTGAAGGTTGGGCTAACACACTGCGATCATAGAGGAAATAATGTGATTTCGTAGAGCAAAATATAGGACCTCTCAAGCTAACACTATGCGATCAAGCGAGGAACTATGCGATCACATAGAACAAACTGAAACCCTGAAAATTTACACTATGTGATCGCGGACAGAACTTTGCGATCGCACATCACAAAAGTCTGGACACCAGCAGATAGCAGTTCTGCAACTTTTTTTAAGTCTAATACTTCGCGAAACACTTTTGAAACAAACCTGAGCCCTCGGGGCTCCTAACCAAACACATGTACTAACTCAAAAACATCATACAGACTTATCCGTGCGATCAAATCGCCTAAAATATCCAAGAATAATGAATCAAACCCCAAAATCATGAGTTTTTCCAAAAAAATTCTTCAAATTTAAAATTTAGGACTTCAAGTCCGAAACACGTCAAACGACGTTTGAGTTTAACCAAATGTTACAGGAAGGACATAAAACTTATATAAGACCTGTACCGGGCGCCGAACCTCAATACGAGCTCGATACTATTGCTTTCTAATCAAATTTCATTTCTAATTTTTTTAACATTTATAGAAAATAATTTTACTTAAAAATTCATTTCTCGGGCTTAGGACCTCGGAATTCGATTCCGGATGTACGCTCAAATCCCATGTTCTTCTCTGGACCCTACATGACTGTCAAACCACGGGTCCGGGTTCGTTTGCCCAAAATATTGACCAAAGAAAAATTTATTTATTTTAACATCAAAACTTAGAATTTTTCACAGAATTTCATACTTAATCTTTCAGGCTATGCGTCTGGAATGTGCACGCAAATTGAGGCAACTCTAATTAAGGTTTAGAAGGCCTCGGAAGCACATAACGTATTAAAAATAGGTGATGACCCTTTGTGCCATCACATTCTACACCTCTAACACTATGTTCTACCTCGAACAGACAGAAGAATGAAGTACCTGAGTCGGGGAAGCTATGGGGATAGCTTCGCTGCATATCGGACTCGGACTCCCAGGTCGATGCCTTAGGAGGCTGACCTCTCCACTGAACACGAATAGAACGGGAACTCTTGGATCTCAACTGATGAACCTGCCGGTCTGGAATAGTTACCGGCTCCTCCTCATAAGACAAGTCCTTGTCCAACTAGACAGTACTGAAATCTAATACGTGGGATGGATCGCCGTGATATTTCTGGAGCATGGACACATGAAATACTAGATGCACAACTGATAAGCTCGGCCGCAATGCAAGTCTATAAGCCACCTCTCCCACTCAATCAAGAATCTCAAACGGTCCAATGAACCTGAGGATAAGCTTGCTCTTCTTCCAAAATCTCATCATGCCCTTCATAGGCGACACTCGGAGCAATACCCGCTCACCAACCATAAAAGCCACATCTCGAACTTTGCGGTATACATAACTCTTTTGCCTGGACCTAGCTGTACGATGCCTATCCTGAATGATCCTGACCTTGTCCAAGGCATCCTGAACTAGATCCGTACCCAACAATCGAGTCTCTCCAGGTTCAAACCATCCAACCAGAGATCGACACCGCCTACCGTATAATGCCTCATAGGAGCCATCTAGATACTCGACTAGTAGCTGTTGTAGTAGGCAAACTCTGCTAAAGGCAAGAATTGATCGCACGAACCTCAAAAGTCAATAACACGAGATCGAAGCATATCCTCCAATATCTGAATAGTGCATTCGGACTGCCCGCCCGTCTGAGGATGAAATGCTGTATTCAACTAAATTTGGGTGCCCAACTCTTGCTGAAGTGCTCTCCAAAAATGCGAGGTAAACTACGTACCTCGGTTCAAAATGATAGATACATGCATACCATGAAGGTGAACAATCTACCTGATATAGATCTCAGCTAACCTCTCGGATGGATATGGGACTGCTACATGGATGAAATGCACTGACTTGGTCAGCCTATCAACAATGACCCAAACTACGTCAAACTTCTTCCGAGTCTGCGGGAGTCTAGTAACAAAGTTCATGTGATCCGCTCCAACTTCCACTCGGGAAGCTCAATCCTCTGAAACAATTCACCAGGCCTCTGATGCTCATACGTAACTTGCTAACAATTCAAACACCAAGCCACATATGCAACAATATCCTTCTTCATTCTATGCCACCAATAATGCTACCGCAAATCCTGATACATCTTCATGGCGCCTGAATTAATAGAATACCAGGATCTATGGGTCTTTTCTAAAATCAACTCCCGAAGCCCATACATATTAGGCATACAAACTCGACCCTGCAATCTCAAAACTCCATCAGCATGTAAAGTAACCTGCTTGGCACCTCCACACTGCATCGTGTCTCTAAGGACACACAAATAGGGATCATCAAACTGCTGATCACGGATACGCTCCAATAATGAAGAGCGAGAGACGTGCAAGCTAATTCTTGACTAGGCTAAAAAATATCCAAGCTCACAAACCGATTGGCCAAAGCCCGAACATCCAAAGCAAGAGGCCACTCACCGTCTGGAATATAAGCAAGACTGCCCATACTGGCTGATTTCCTACTCGAAGCATCAGCCACCACATTGGCCTTTCCCAGGTGATATAAGATAGTGATATTATAATCTTTCAACAACTCTAACCACTTCGTTGGCCTCAAATTCAACCCCTTTTTCTTGAACAAATACCAAAGACTCTTCTCATCAGTGAGCGCCTCACATTCCATGCCATACAGATAATGCCTCCAAATCTTTAATGCGTGAATAATGGCTGCCAACTCTAAGTCATGCATCGAATAGTTCGTTTCATGAATCTTCAGCTGCTGCGAAGCATAGGCAATGACCTTGCCATCCTGCATCAACACTGCACAAGGCCCAATGCGAGATGCATCACAATAAATAGAATAAGGCCCTGAACATGTGGGAAATACTAATACTGGTGCCGTAGTTAGAGCTATCTTGAGCAAATGAAAGCTCGCCTCACACTCGTCCGACCTTCTAAACTGGTCACCCTTCTGGTTAAACCTGGTCATCGAGGCTGCGAAAGATGAGAACCCCTCCACGAACTGTTGATAGTATCCTACCAATCCTAAGAAACTCCAAATTTCTATAGTTGATGATGGTCTTGGACAGTTCTTAACTGCCTCAATCTTCTTTAGATCAACCTGAATACCATCTGTTGATATGACATGACCCGAGAATGAAACTAAGCTCAACCAGAGCTCACACTTCGAGAACTTAGCATATAGCTGACTATTCCTTAGAGTCTGAAGAACCACTCTGAGATGCTGCTGTGCTTCTCGTGGCTACAGGAATATATCAGAATACCATCAATGAAGACTATCACGAACGAGTCCAAATAAGGCCTGAACACTAGGTTCATCAAATCCATAAAAGTTGTTGGGGCATTTGTCAACCCGAATGACATGACCAATAGCTCAAAATGCCCGTACAGAGTGCGGAAAGCTGTCTTAGGGACATTGGATGCCCTAATCCTCAACTGATGGTATCCAGATCTAACGTCAATCTTTGAAAATACCTTGGCACCCTGAAGTTGATCGAACAAATCATCAACCCTTGGTAACGAATACTTATTCTTGAGAGTAACCTTGTTCAACTGTCGGTAGTCAATACACATTCTCATCGAACCATCCTTTTTCTTAACAAACAACACTGGCCCACCCCAGCGCGAAATGCTGGGTCTAATAAAACCCGTCTCAAGAAAATCTTGCAACTTCCCTTTAGCATTTTCAACTCAGGCGGGGCCATACGATATGGTAGGATGGAAATGGGCTGAGTGCTTAGAGCCAAATCGATTCAAAAATCAATACCCCTGTCGGGTGGCATACCCGGCAGGTTCTAAGGAAATACCTCAGGAAACTCACAAACCACAGGACCAGAATCAATAGAGGGAACCTCAGCACTGGAATAAGGAACATAAGCCAAATAGGCCAAACACCCCATTCTCGACCATACGCCGAGCCTTCACAAAAGAAATAACGCTGCGGGTATAATGACCAAGAGCCCCTCTCCACTCTAAAGGAGGCGTACCGGGTAAATCTAAAGTCATAGTCTTGGCATGGATATCCAAGATAGCGTGGTAAGGTTAAAACCAATCCATCCCCAATATAATATTGAAGTCGACCATGTCTAAAAGCAGCATATCTACACGAGTTTCGAGACCCCCAATCACCACAACACAAGAACGATAGACTTGATCAACCACGATAGAATCACCCACCGGTGTAGACAAAAAACAAGAATACTTAGTGAATCACTATGCAGAACCAGATACGGTGCAAAATAAGTTGACATATACGAATACGTAGACCCTGGATAAAATAAAACTGAAACATCTCTATCACAAACCAGAACAGTACCTGTAATAACTGCATCAGAAGCCTCAGCCACGGGCCTAGCTGGAAGGGCGTAACCTCCAGGTTTTGCCCCACCACCCTGTACTAGCTTTCTAGGACGGCCTGCTGCTGGCTACCCTTCACATCTGGCAACCTAAGCTCCACCTCTAGGACCTCTACCTCTAACTCTAGCACCTCTACCCCCACCTCTAACTGGCTGGGCGGCTGTGGAACACATGCTGCCTGTACCATAGCACGAGTACCCTGATGTTGAGAGCTACCCAGTGCTCGAGGGTAAAACCTAGCAATGTTACCCGGATCACCACAAGCGTAGTATCAGCACAACCAACCCCATGTGCTCGTAAGTGCCCGGCCTAACCTCGGCGATGTAGTGACAAGGCTAAACCAGACCTATCACAGCCAACCTATACAGATATATGTAATAAAAGGAAGAAAACAAGAATTTAAGCAAGTAAAGGGGGAAATGGACATGCTGGGGGAGTAACAGTTCAATCATAACTTCTACAAACCAGAGATGAAACTGAATAATTAATAATTAAACAAGAAAACCAATGAATCAACGGCTGCACGACATCACCCTTCTTGCTTTTACTCTCATTCCTTACCAAAATAGTAAGATATAGTGCACGGCATCACCCTTCGTGCTTTTACTCACATTTCTCACAAGGAATATCAAATACAAGGCACGACATCACCTTTCTTGCTTTTACTCTCGATAAAAAGTGCACGACATCACCCTTCATGCATTTACTATCAATAAACAATGCACGGCATCACCATTCGTGCTTTTACTCTCTCTTGCTCTCCCAAACAGTGGTCACAGCCAAACGGGAACAAGGAAATATATATATCAAGACAAAATATCTTGGAAAGGGAGAACAATTCAACAAATGATCCCTGCAAGGGAAATACAACTCAACAATAGGTCCGGGCATGGGAATACAACTCAACAAATGGTCCCAGTAAGGGAAAAGTACCACAAATTCCTCTTTAGTTCATTAAATTCTCAACTTTCACTTCATAGTTCTTGTAACAAGTAATTATCACAATTTCTCACTTATTTCACAATTTAATAGCAAATATGACATCATGGTCATTCTTGACTCGGGCGCATAGGTAACCGTCACCATACCTATACACCTATCCCACATAGCACATAACAAATAACAATCTGATCCTATTCCCTCTAGCCAAAGTTAGATCGAACACTTACCTCGAAGCCGAAAATAGCAACTCAAAGCTCAACAAACTCCTTTCCTCTAGAATTCGACCTCGAACCAATCATATCTAACATAATTTGGTTCAATATTATAGATAAGAGTCCAAAAATACAATCCCATAGCCTAGAAATGCATTTCCTAGCTTGTTTTCAAAAATACATAAATCTGATACTGGGCATACGTGGTCCAAACTCGAAGCTCGGACCAAATAGCAATCCCCCGTATCCCCATGAGCTCAAATATATAATTAGATTTTAAATTCGACCTCAAATCGAGGTTGAAATACACAAAATCCCATAAGCCCTAGCTAAACCCAATACCCCCTAAATGCTACTTGATTTCATGTTTTAGGGCTAGAAGATTGATGATTTAATGAAGGAATAATGATTAGATGAAGTAGGAATCACTTACCCCATAGAGTCTTGATGATTTGGGAGCTTTGAGTTCGTCAATGGGGGGTTTTTAGAGAGAGAGTTCGTGAGAAAAATGAGAGAATCCCGCTATGAATAGTGTTCTAGAATTTATAAATCACTGGGCGAATTTGTGCTTCGCGGTCACGACATCTGGGACGCATCCGCGATGAGAAAATTTGCTAAGGCATCGCGTTCGCGAGGGTACCTACGCAAATGCGAAGAAGGAAACAGGGGGTGTCCTGGGTAGGCTTACGCGGACGCGAAGGCTAGTACGCGAACACGTAGAGGAGGGAAGCTAAAGTACACGAACGCGGGAGGAGTCACGCGATCGCGAAAGAGGGAAAGGACAGGGCACTGCGAACGCGAGCTTAAGGTCGCGTTCGCGATGAACAAAATGTCTGTGCAGAAAAATGCAGAAGCCTGCTATGATTTCAAGTGAAAAACCACCCCGAACCACCTTCGAATCACTCCCGAGCCCTCGGGTTCTCAACCAAACACACACACTAACTCAATAACATCCTACGAACTTGCTCGAGCGATCAAATTGCCAAAATAACATAAAAATCACAAAATCAATCCCCAAGACACATGATTTTCATTTCTAAGTTCAAAACTTGCAAATTTTCCACTATTAGTCCGAAACACGTCAAACGACGTCTGTTTTTAACCAAACATTACAGATAGCGCTTACCACTCATTTAAGACTTGTACAGGGCGTCAGAAAAAATATACGAGCCCGATACCATTACCTTTTTCAAATTTTTCTAATTCATTATCCTTAAATACTAACAGAAATAAATTAAACTGAAAAATTGTTTTCTCGGGACTTGGACCACGGATTTCGATTCCAGGAATACGCCCGGGCCCCAAATTTAATTACAGACACTCTGGGACCGTCATATCATGAGTCCGCGTCCGTTTACCTAAAACGTTGACCAAAGTCAACCATAACAATATTGGTATCGAAATTCATAGTTTTAACACGAAATTCAAATATTTTCACATAAAAAGTATTCCGGCTTCGTGCCCGGACTGCACACGCAAATCGAGGCCACCTGATAAGAGTTTTCAAGGCCTAGGAAACACAAGGAAAGGGATAATTATGGGATGACCCTCTTGGTCGTCACATCCTCCACCTCTAAACAACCATTCATCCTCGAACGGACCAAAAGTAAGGGGTACCTGATTCGAGGAATATATGGGGATAACGGCTTCGCATATCAAATTTGGACTCCCAAGTCGATGCCTCGGGAGGCTGACCTCTCCACTAAACACGCACCGAAGGAAAACGCCGCGACCTCATCTGTCGAACCTGCTGGTATAAAATAGCCACCGGCTCCTCCTCATATGACAGATCCTTGTTCTATTGGACAGTGCTATAATCTAACACGTGGGTAGGATCATCGTGATACTTCTGAAGCATGGATACATGAAAAACCAGATGCAGAGCTGACAACCTAGGCGGCAACACAAGCCTATAAGCCACCATGCCCACACGGTCAAGAATCTCAATGGGACATATACCTAGGGCTAAGCTTTCCCTTCTTCCCAAACCTCATCACGCCCTTCATAGGCGATACATGAAGCAATACTCGCTCACCAACCATTAATGCAACATCCCTGACCTTACGGTCTGCAACACTCTTCTGCCTGGACTAAGATGACCGAAGTCTGTCCTGAATAATCTTGACCTTATCCAAGGCCTCCTATACCAAATCTGTACCCAATAACCGAGCCTCTCCCGGCTCAAACCATCCAACAGAGGACCGACACCACCTACCATTCAACGCCTCATACGGGGCCATCTGAATATTAGACTGGTAGCTGTTGTTGTAGGCAAACTTCGTTAAAGGCAAGAACTGGTCCCACGATCCTCCAAAGTCAATGACGCAGGCTCGGAGCATATCCTCAAGAATTTGAATGGTCCTCTCGGACTTACCGTCCTTCAGGGGGTGAAATGCTGTACTCAAATGGACCTGGGTACCCAACTCATGCTGCACTGCTCTCCAGAAATGCGAGGTAAACTGCGGACCCCGATCCAAAATAATAGATATGGCACCCCATGAAGCCAAACGATCTCCCTGATATAAATCTCAGCATACCTCTCGGATGAATAGGTGGTGGCAACTGGGATGAAATGCGCTGACTTGGTCATCCTATCAACAATAACCCATATAGCATCAAACATCTTCGGAGTCATCGGAAGACCAATAACAAAATCCATAGTGATCCTCTCGCACTTCCACTAGGGAAGTTCAATCCTCTGAAATAACCCATCAAGCCTCTGATGCTCGCACTTAACCTTCTGACAGTTTAGAAAACGAGCCACATATGCAACAATGTCTTTCTTCATTCTACGCCACCAATAATGTTATCTCAAATCCTGATACATCTTCACGGCGCCCGGATAAATATATAATACTGAGAACGGTGGGCCTCCGCTATGATAGACTCTCGAATACCATCAACATTGAGCACAAAAACTCGCCCCTGCAACCTCAATATGCCATCGTCTCCCAAAGTCATCTCCTTGGCACCTCCCCTCTGCACCGTGTCCCTCAGGACACACAAATGGGGATCATCAAATTGCCGCTCCTGGATACGCTCCATCAACGACGAACGAGCAACCGTGCAAGCTAACACTCTGTTGGGCTCAGAAATATCCAATCCCACAAATCTATTGGCCAAGGCCTGAACATCAAAGGCAAACGGTCTCTGGCTGACCGGAATGTATGCAAGGCTACCCATGTTGGCGGATTTCCTACTCAATGCATCGGCCACCATATTGGCCTTCCCTGGCTGGTATAAAATACATTCATCATAATCTTTTAACTACTCCAACCACCTCCACTGCCTCATATTCAACTCTTTCTTCTTGAACAAGTACTGAAGGCTCTTGTGATCCATGTACACCTCACATGTCACACCATACAAATAATGCCTCCAGATCTTCAAGGCATGAACAATGGCTGCAAACTCTAAGTCATGAACTGGATAATTCTTCTCTTGGATCTTCAATTGCCTCGAAATATATGCTATGGCCTTGCTGTTCTGCATTAACATTGCGCCAAGTCCGATGCGGGAAGCATCACAATATACAGTACAAGGCCCGGATCCCGTGGGCAAAACCAATACTGGTGCCGTAGTCAGAGCTATCTTGAGCTTTTGGAAGCTCGCCTCGCACTCATCTGACCACCTGAACTGGGCACCCTTCTGATTTGATCTAGTCATCTGGGCTGCGATGGATAAAACGCCTCCATAAAACGTCTGTAGAAACCAGCTAACCCCAAGAAGCTCCAAATATCTCTTGCTGAAGCTGGTCGAGGCCAGTTCTTCACTGCCTCTATCTTCTTCGGGTCCACCTGAATACCCTCTACTGATATGACATGACCCAGGAATGCTACTGAACTCAACCAACATTCGCACTTTGAGAATTTGGCGTACAACTAACTATCCTTCAGAGTCTGAAGAATCACTCTGAGGTGCTGCTCATGCTCCTCCTGGCTGCGGGAGTATACCAAGATATCATCAATGAATACAATCATAAATAGATCCAAGTAAGGCCTGAACACTCGGTTCATCAACTCCATGAATGCTGCCGGGGCATTGGTCAACCCAAACGACATGACCAAAAACTCATAATGCCCATACCGAGTACGAAATGCTGTCTTAGGGACATCATACGCACTAATCCTCAACTGGTGATAAACGTACCTCAAATCTATATTCGAGAACACCTTAGCACCCTGAAGCTGGTCAAACAAATCGTCAATCCTTGGCAGTGGATGCTTGTTCTTTATGGTCACCTTGTTCAACTGCCAGTAATCAATGCAAATCCTCATCGACCCGTCCTTTTTCTTCACAAACTACACTGGCGCACCCCAAGGTGATACAGTGGGTCTAATGAAACCCTTACCAAGCAAATCCTGAAACTGCTCTTTCAACTCTTTCAACTCTGGCGGGTCCATGCGATACGGCAGAATAGAGATAGGCTGAGTGCCAGGAGACAAATCAATACAGATGTTTATATCCCTTTCGGGCGGCATACCCGATAGATCTGAAGGAAAAACCTTGGGGAACTCCCGAACAATAGGAACAGAGTCGATTGATGAAACCGCTGTGCTGGAGTCGCGGACATACGCCAAGTATGCTAAACACCCCTTCTCGACCATACGCCGAGCCTTGACATACGAAATAACACTACGGGTGGCATGACCTGGGGTCCCTCTTTACTCAAGTCGGGGCAAGTTTGGCAAGGCCAAAGTTTCGATCTTGGCGTGACAATCCTAGATAGCATGATGTGGGGACAACCAGTCCATCCCTAATATTACATCGAAGTCCACCATGTCTAGAAGAAATAAATCGACACGGGTCTCAAGACACTCAAATACCACTACACAAGAGCGATGAACTCGGCCGACCACTATAGAATCACCAACCGGTGTGGACATATACACAGGAATACCCAGAGCCTCACTAGGCATAATCAAATAGGGTGCAAAATAGGATGACACATAAGAATAAGTAGATCCCGGATCAAATAATACCGAAGCACCCCTATCACAGACCAGTATAGTACCTTAATTATAACATCAGATGACACGGCCTCCGGCCTGGCTGGAAATGCATAACAACGGGGTTGGCCCCCACCTCCTTGAATTGTGTCTCTGGGATGATCTGCTGCGGGCTGACCCCTACCCCTGGCTGTCTGAGCTCCACCCTTACGGTTTCTCCCTCCACCTCTATGATCCCTACCCCCACCTCTAGCTGGCTGGGAGGCCTGTGGATCACCTGCTACTTGAATCGTAGGGTGAGGACCTGCTGCTGAGAACAACTCGAGGCTTGAGGGCAAAATCTGACAACGTGACCTGTGTCACCACAACCATAACATGCTCTCGGCGACTGAGACTACTGGCCTTGTCGAATGATATGTCCTCCCCTGAAGCTCTGAAGTGGCGGTGCACTAATGGGGGCTGGTGGAGCGCTGAAAGACTGCTGATCTGAATAATAGTGCTGATGGCCACCACCGTCTGGCGTACCATGAGAGACCTGAAGTGCTGACTAGAAAGGTCTTGGGGAATGGCCTCTATCATTGAAATCCCTACCTCCAGATGAGGTGCCACTAAATCTTCTAGAATGTCGAGCCAAATCCGTCTCTACGCAGCGGGCCGCATTGGTCGCCTCCTGAAAAGTAATGTCACTGCCAACTCCCACGGCCATATGTAGATGAATGGGCTGAATCAATTAATAAACCTCCGGACCCTCTCCCGATCTATAAGGAGTATCACTACTGCATGGCGTGTTAAGTCAACAAGTCTGGTCTCGTACTGTGTAACTATTATAGAACCCTGCTGAAGATGCTCAAACTGTCTGCGAAGTGCCTCCCGCTAAGTGACTGGGAGAAACTTCTCCAAAAATAACTCTGCAAACTGATCCCATGTCAAAGCTGGGGACCCTGCTGGTCTAGATAGACAATAATTTCTCCACCAAGTCTTGGCAGACCCCACAAGTCTGAAGGTGCAAATCGACCCCATTGGTCTCCACTATCCCCATAGTCCTGAGGTTCTCATGATAATTGTATAGAAAAATCTTGGGGATTATCCGATGAAGCACTGATGAAAGTGGTAGTGAAAATCTTGGAGAACCAATCAAGTCTCCACAAAGCATCCGAAGATATGGCCGACCCTTCTCCGGCCTGAACTGTCTAAGCCGCCACTACGGGCTGAACCAAGGGAACCTGAGTCTGGGGAGCTACCTGCTCCGGAGTACCTGTAGTAGGAGTCTGGAGCCCTCCTCCAGCCTGAGAAGTGGCTGGTGCTACTGGAAGCAATCATGCTTTGGCCATACTGTCCATAAAGCCTACTAAGCGGACAAGAGCATCCTGAAGATCCGAAGAAAACAACACTTCTCCTGGGACCTGAGCTGAGCCCACTAGAGCCGGTGGTGCTGGAACCTTCTCATAAAAGTCTATTTGAGGCTCCGCCTCTGGAACTCCTGCTTGGGGCTGAGCTCTGCCCCTGCCACGACTTTTGGCACGGCCTCGGCCCCTGCCTCTTACGGGAACTGCTGCTGGAGACTCGGGCTGCAGCGCGGAAGAAAAAGATGCACGTGTACTCGCCATCTGCGAAAGAACAGTGTAGAATGAAAATCAATACTTATGAAACAAAATCACACGACAAGAATGAAAAAAGTGAAACTTTCCTAACTTAGTAGCCTCTAAGGGATCATTACAGATGTCTCCGTACCGATCCCTCAGACTCTACCGAGCTTGTCGGTGAAATCTGATACCCAAGTAACCTAGTTCTCTAATACCAACTTGTCACGATCCAGATTTACCCACTATCGGGAGTCGTGATGGCGCCTACTATCGAAGCTAGGCAAGCCAAACCTTATAATCATTTCCAGAAAATTCAAATCTAAAACATGTTAAATGCCAAAGTAATTAATTAAACATGCGGAAGATGTCTAATAATGACAAGAAAACCACTATGCGGCAAAATAACAACCGTTCTCTACCTAGTATCTGGTGTCACTACTCACGGACTACTAACAGAGTACTAAAAACATTAGTCTGAACGAAAATGCATAACATGTTTGTTTGATACAACTAAACAAACTAAAAGAAATAGATAAAGGAGACTCGGGGCCCGCGAACGCCAGCGAACTACCTTAGAGCCTCTGGACTGAAGGATCTCTCCTGCACTAAAGCTACAGTCCGTGGACTAGGTCCTAACCTGTGCACAAAAAGGCACAGAGGCATAGTATCAGCACAACCGACCCCATATGATGGTAAGTACCCGGCCTAACCTCGGCGAGGTAGTGACGAGGCTAAACCGGATCTATCATAGCCAACCTGTACAGATGTATGTAATAACATGAAGAAAACAAGAATTTAAGCAAGTAAAGGGGGAAAGGGACATGTTGGGGGAGTAATAGTTCAATCATAACTTCTACAAACTGGAGATGAAACTGAATAATTAATAATTAAACAAGAAAACCAATGAATCAACACCTGCACGGCATCATCTTTCGTGCTCATTCCTTACAAAAATAGTCTGATATAGTGCACGACATCACCCTTCGTAATTTTACTCTCATTTCTCACCAGGAAAATCAACTACAAGGCACGACATCACGCTTCGTGCTTTTACTCTCTATAAACAATGTACGACATCACCCTTCGTGCGTTTACTATCAATAAACAGTGCACGGCATTAACTTCGTGCTTTTACTCTCTTCCTCTCCCAAAACGTGGTCACAGCCAAACGGGAACAAGGATATATATATATATGTATATCAATACAAAATATCACGGCAAGGGAGAACAATTCGACAAATAA
This sequence comes from Nicotiana benthamiana, assembly GCA_034376525.1. Lineage (NCBI taxonomy): Eukaryota > Viridiplantae > Streptophyta > Magnoliopsida > Solanales > Solanaceae > Nicotiana > Nicotiana benthamiana. The sequence goes on from CM067328.1 coordinate 82,677,528, forward strand.
TCCCGGCAAGGGAAATACAACTCAACAATGGGTCCCAGCAAGGGAATGCAACCAAAAAATGGTCCCGGCAAGGGAAAAGTACCAAAAATTCCTCTTTAGTTCGATAAATTCTAAACTTTCACTTCATAGTTCTTGTAACAAGTAAGTATCACAATTGCTCACTTATTTCACAATTTAATAACAAATATGACATCATGGTCATGCTTGACTCGGGTGCATAGGTAACCATCACCATACCTATACACCGACCCCCCATAGCACATAACAATTAACAATCTAATCCTATTCCCTCAAGCCAAAGTTAGATCGGACACTTACCTGGAAGCCGAAAATAGAAACTCAAAGCTCAACAAATGCCTTTTTTCTAGAATTCGACCTCGAACCAATGATATCTAACATAATTTGGTTCAATATTATCAATAAGAGTCCAAAAACACAATCCCATAACCTAGAAATGCATTTCCTAGCTTGTTTTCAAAAATACTTAAATCCGACACCGGGCCCACGTGGTCCAAACTCGAGGCTCAAACCCATAGTGTCGCAAACACTGACTGTCACCTGGCATAGCTACGATAGTAATATCTCGAAGCGGCTCAAAACCCGCTACCGTGTGAGCAATTACCTGCATCTGCACACGAGGTGCAGGGAGTAAAGTCAGTACTTCAACTTAGTGAGTAATAAGGATAAATAATAGCTGAGCAGCAACAAACCACTAAAAGCAAGTCAACATGCTATACAGTACAATGTAACCCTTTGAGAAAATAGGGAAAACATGAAAAAATCCTTTGGAAAATATCTTAACTCAGTTGAAAATCTCTTTTGAAAATATCTTTATACAATAGTTAAGCAAATGAATGCGAAACAGGTAGTGCAAGTCAGCACATAAATCAGCCCTTTGGGCACAAACAAGTAGGCGAAAATGAGCTCATAAAACTCGCCCCTCATGCATTATTCTTGTTCCTGGTCAGCCATTGTTACCTGATCCATTTACATCATGCAGTGTCATTGTTACCACTGTCGAAAATTTATCCTCTTTAAGAGTAATCAGACAATATAAGAACAGCAAATAAGTACCTCAAGAAATAACACAAACAATAAATAGTGTACGAATATATGAATGCAATGCAATGCATATGACGGTACACTCCGTTACCCACTGCGGCATGCAATCCGATCCATTTAACATTGGCGACGCTCATTGGGGGTGTGTACAGACTCTGGAGGGGCTCCTACAGCCCAAGCACAACATCAGCTATATCGTCATATCAAACAGGCTCTTGGCCTTAATATCAATATATCATCACTACGGCGTGCAGCCCGAGCCATACATATATTATGAAATTACTATAACACTGCTGCGGGGCGCAACCTGATCCATGCTCAGTCTGGATAAGCACATAAGCCACTTGGTCATATTAACATGATAGTTCTCAGCAGAAAACGGCAATAAAATATTGTTTAAGTTTTCAAATCTTGGAAGAATGACCGAGTTTGCAAAACAATATTAAAACCTTGGACCGAGATCAAATAAAATACTAGTAAAGAAAAAACAGTGATATCAGTCCCCGAGGGATTCACATAGTTGGCACGAAGCCAAAACATGGCAATCGGTCCAAATTATGATGATAACAAGTAGTTTCAGTCAAATACGTAGTTAAATCAACAATCGGAATGGACCAAGTCACAATCCCCAATGGTTCTCTTCCCCACGCTCATATCCGGCATGTAAGTCACCTCAATATAGCACTATGATGTGAAAATCCGTAGTTTCAAACCCTCACGATATTATTTACAAGTATTACTCACCTTAAACCATCGAAAGCTCTAGGCAAAGACGCCTTTGCCTCCACGCGCATCGAATCTAACAGAAATCAAAGCGAATACATCACAATGTGCTATGGGAACAATACCCAATCTTAAACAATCGAGAAATAGAAAAAATCTCAAAACTAGCAAAACCTAAGCCCTATTCCCCGCTTCTCAAAAAATTACAAAATTCTCATCACCGGACTCCTCGTCTTGCCACAAATCTATACATATCAAATTGACAAGAATCAAAGTCCATTTGACCCCTCAAACCCTAGTTTAAACTATATTAAGTTTCAAGCCCTAAGCTCTATTTTTAACCTTTAATTCCTTGGGTTTTCAATGTTAATCCACGATTTTACACCATAATAACATATTCTAAGTCCAAGAATCCATACATAAAGAAAACCCTCGAAACCCTCTTCAAAATCGACCAAACACCCTCTTAGTCCGAAGTCCAAAATGTTGTCCTTCCAAAAATACTCGTAGAAGACCATTTCATTTAACTATACATGTAATACCGCTTCTGCAGAAAAATTGTCGCTTTTTCGACTACCGCATATGTGGTCCACGTCTGCTTCTGTAGTCCTTCACGTAAGGCCTTGACCGCTTCTACAGCTCAATTATCGCATCAGCGGGACCGCTTCAGCGGTCCAGACTTCTGCTTTTGCAGAACGTAGTCCTTCACGTAAGGCCTTGACCGCTTCTACAGCTCAATTATCGCATCAGCGGGACCGCTTCAGCGGTCCAGACTTCTGCTTTTGCAGAACCTGCTCCAATCCATCCTTTCGCTTTAGCGCCTTCCCTTCCGCTTCTGCGAGACTGCACCTGCAGTCCCAACATCATAGGTGCAAAAACACCAGATACCAGCAACCTTCAGCAACACACAAGTCCAATATTTCTTCCTGTTGGCCATCTGAAACCACCCCGGGGTCCCCGAGACTTCAACCACAAGTGCTAACCCACACTACAATATCATATGAACTTGATACGATCATGAAAACATTTCCAACAACACAAAAATCACCACTGCCCAATGAATTCAAGCCTAAGTTCTTTAAAAACATTTTGAAACACGCATTCGATCAAAAACCCGATGAAACGATGACAAAATGACCTACAATTTTGCACACATATCCAAAATCCCCTAAAAAATCTATAGAAACTCTCAAAATTCCATTCTAACCCTCGGATCAAAATCTCACCCATCAATCGGAGTTCGCCAAAATACTAAATTAGCCTATTCAAGCCTCATTCTACACCGAACCTCTAAAATTACTTCTGATTCTGCTCATAAGCCTCAAATCATCCTCCAAAGCTAACTAAATCGTTGAAAATCACATCCGAGTCCTCCAACTCACAAGTTATTTTTCGGTTGACTTTTCCAAACCAATCTTTCCTTAGAGACTAATTGCCTCATTTTCCATGAATACCAATTCAAATCAACTCTAACATACCTCATACTGAAAATAAAACATGAAGAAGCACAAAATGGGGAAAATGGTGAAGTAACACATGAGATGATGGGTCAGATCGTCACATTAATGAAAAGTAAATACGTCAGTGATTAAACGATAAAGAGTCATTATTTTTGTTATAGCATTAACTAAATAGTTTGACTGTTTAGGCCAACAAAATTGTCTATGTAAGAAAAATTAGGTTAGGTTCAACAATATACTAACATGTTATTATCTCATATTATAACATATTCAATGTAACGACCTGACTGGTCGTTTTGAGCCCTAACACGTTGTTCAACAGTCTGAGGCCATGGGCAGCTTCATTACAGATATATTGACTTGTGTGTATGATCAGAATTGGGATTCAAGAAGATCAAAGTTAAATTTAAATGTAAATTCTCATTTTGAAAGCTTAAAGTTGAAAAAATAAACTAGGATCGGAATTTTGAGTAAATGACCTTGGAATCGGGATATGAAGGTTTCAGCAGGTTTGTATGATGAGTTCGTACTTGGGCGTGTGCCCGGATCGATTTTTGGATGACTCGGGAGCATTTTGGAGCCAAATTGTGGAAGTTAACATTTTAAGAGAAATTGCATCAGTTTGGCTTAAAGTTCATTTCAGTGTTATTGATGTCCTTTTGTGATTTTGAGATTGGGAGTAGCTTCTTATGATGATTCTGGAGTTGGGAGCGCGATCGGAAGTGAATTCGGAGGTCCGTAGGTCATTTTAAAGCCATTTAGCTAAAGATAGAAATTTTAAGGTTTTTGAGAAGTTTGACCGAAAGTGGACTTTCTGGTATCGAGGTCAGAATCCGATTCCAGAAGTTGGAGTAGGTACGTATTGTAAAATATGACTCTTGTGCAAAATTTGAAGTCAATTGGACATGATTTGATAGGTTTAGTCATCGAAAGTTGAAGTTGGAAACTTCAAAGTTCATAAAGCTTGAATCGAGGTGTAATTCATGATTTTTTGCATTGTTCAATGAGATTTGAGACCTTGAGCAAGTGCGTAATATGTTTTGGGACTGGTTGGTAAGATTGGTTGGGGTCCCGAGAGACCTCGGGTGAATTCCGGGTGGTTAACAGATCAAAATTTGGATTTTTAGAAAAAAAACATGGGCAACTGGTGTATGGTATTTACGCATCTGTGTAAAAGGGACAGCAGAAGTGGCCCCGCAGAAGCGATAATGTGGACCGCAGAAGCAGTTTTGACAAACAGTGAAAAGGACCATAGATGTTGTCGAGCTGCCGCATAAGCAGAAGCGCACCTGCGATTGGCGAGACGCAGAAGCGGAAGAGAGTGGCCTCATTTGAAACCGCAAAAGTAGCCTGCGTTCTGCATAAGCGAGACCGCAGAAGCGGTCCCTAGACCGCAAAAGAGAAAACCACTGAAGGCAGAGGGTTCTTTTATGTTCGGGGTTGAGTTCATTCAACCCCATTTTTCTTCCATGGGAGTCGATGGGGAGCAGCTTGGAGGTGCCATTTTCGTCACTTGTCATAAGGTAAGTAATTTATGCTAGCTTTGAGTTAAATACAAGGTTTATTTATGGATTTCGGTAAGGAAATTATAGAAATTTGGGGTTTTGGTGGAAAACCTAGGAATTTGTATTTTTTCAAATTTGACCACGATTTTGAGCATAGAACTAGGAGTAAATTATATATTTGAGTTCCTTAGGACATGGGTAAATGTTATTTTCAAGAAATTTCAGATTTCGAGGAACGTGGGCCCGAGGGAATTTTGGTCATTTCAAAAACGGGGTTGGGAAATTGTATAATTTGAATTGTTAGCAAGTAATTGAGTATATTCTCATTAGTTTGCCGTTATTTGGCTAGTTTTGGAGCTCTATGCATTGGTTCGAGATGTTGGAAGGATGAAAAAGACCGGTTATGAATCTTCTGGTGAGGTGAGTCTCCTTCCAAATCCTATGAGGGGGAAATTACCTCATAGGTGAGTTAAATTGATTATATGCTCATAATTGTGGGGGCTACGTACGCGCGAGGTGACGAGAGTACATGCGTAGCTACTATTATGCTATTGTCCGAGTAGTTTTGGACCCAAAAACATGGTATACTTGGAATGTTTGAAGTCTTATTGATATTCGAATTGCTTAAATCAAATTTAACTAGTAAATGAATTTCAAAATAGATTAAACTCCATTTCTTAAAACTATTAAGGATAATTGATTTTATTTCAATAAATATCCCCCGATAAGTCCTTATTTGACCGACTAAGCATGTTCTTATGTGTACCTGCGTGGCATGCATGATTGCAAGCAGATAATGTGTTTATTTTTGGAACGGGTCGTTCACCATGGGGAAATAGATGCATCTACGGTACGGGCCACTCGACTCTCGGCATTGCGCACTTTACATTTCTGTTGGAGCAGGTCGTCGGCCTCGACATGATTTGCGCATGTTTGTGATATTGTCTTGAACTTATTTGAGTTGTTTCATGCCACTATGGCTCGAGAATATATTATTAATAAAAACAAGAAATCTAAGGAAATTTTCCATGAAGGCACTATATGTTTACTGGTTTCCTCTATCTGGATTAGAACTATGTTTATTAAACAAATCCACTGTTTAAAATATTTATTATGGATAAATAATCATTGGACTACTAGTGAGTGTCAAAGTTTACCATCTCGTCACTACCCCTTCAAGATTAGGCGGGAAACTCATTGGGTACACGTTGTTTTTGTACTCATACTACACTGTTGTGCATTTTGTTGCACATGTTTATTGTGTGGCTCAAGGCTTAGCAACATAACGGCATGACAGGCGTAGAGACTAGGTGAGCTGTATTTCTTCGAGCGATTCCGCAGCTAGTATAGTCTCTTTCAAAATTTTATTTACTTTTTTTCCAATTGTATTCCGGGAATTTTTTTTACCTATTTGGTTTCCTTTAGAAAATTGCTCCGGGTTCTGCGGATGTATTTGGATTTATTCAGAAATTTTGAAAGTTAATTTAATATTTCCTTATTTAATTTTAGGAACATACTGAGTATTGCTTTAATCATAATAAAGAAGTGTTTCGAAATTATTAAAATAAAAATTTAATTAATTCTTTTAGTTTGATGGCCTGACAGCGGTGTCCGTCGCCACCACGACCCTTACTGAATTTTGGGTCGTGATGATATGGTATCAGAGCACTAGGTTCCCATCGGTCTCACGAGTCATGAGAAAGTCTAGTAGAGTCTCGTGGATCGGTACAACGACGTCTGTACTTATCCTCTGGAGGCTACAGAGATGTTAGGAATACTTCCCTTCTTGATTTACTTATTGTACGGTTCGATTTCTTTGAGGCTTATGCCTTTGATTCCATCCTATTCAGTCTTACGCGACGCGAGCGTTTGCTAGAAATCAAGAATTTGAATAATTGAAATGGCACTACAAAGGTAGTGCGAGATGATTTTCCAGGTATAATTGATTGTACTATTATAGTCGCTTTATGGGAGGATATTCTATTGTTTAGCTCAGTAACAGGACTGCTAAGAGCCTTGAGGCTAAGCACAGGCTTCCATGATGCTTATGAGCGATTATTTTCGCAGTGTTGTGATGGTAGGATATTTGCCCACATGTCGGGGGTAGTGGATGAATTGAAGGGAGGTTTACTCGGCGTGCAATCACGAGATTCAGTATTTTGTTTCCGACAGAGGAAAAGGCAGTCGGATTAAGAATGGTCGGATGTCGGCTAGTAAGATAATGAGACTTGGTAATATCAAGCGTGCTGGAACTTTCTTCTATGATGGGGTGTCGTGGTCCAATTGGAACGTACCAAGTTCGTTGATGTTATAATATGCTACAATTCGCCTTTATGGCAGGATATTGTGAAATAGTATTGGAGATACAACTGTCAATTGTAACATGGTGCGATGGTTCAGGATCGAATCAAAATTTCTAATATTGATGGATCGATAAAGATAACCTTCGGAAAGGCCTAAAGATTAGCAGTAATTGTGGGTTCAAGTGCTACAAAGATAGGTTTTATTTGAGGCAACAATTGAGCATCAAAGTATGAGGAAGGACATGCAGGAGGCGTCAGGCGGCATTTAAAAATTTCTAAAAAGCCGAGTATGAAAAGCAAGGTCGTGTGACCGATTAAGGAGACGAGTTGTACCAACAAAGATTCATAAAAAAATAATAATAATGGTACAAAAAATATACTCAAATAGAAGATGCCCAACTCGTTCACAGTTTTGGAAAAATATGCATGCTTTTCAAGTATATTAGTGAAAGCGCAATTCTTTTACAGAAATTTTCAAAATCTGAGTAGGTTTGTAAAATTGTGATTTTTCCCAAAACTTTTCAACAATTGATAAGATAATTCATCATAAAATCGCATGAGAAAGTTACATTTTTATGCCTACATGTCAATGTGTATGAGAAGTCATTAATGAAGTAATACCGTACTGCGTGAGAAAAATGCATCTTTATGTCTATATGTCAAGTGTGCATGTTGTATGCGATGCAACTCAGCGATAAAACCATATGCATACTCTTAGGTATCAATTTATGCAGTCCTCCCAGTTACTCAGCCCTTCTAGTCAATAATTCCTTACTGTCACTCGGTCCTCACAATTACTTAGCAATCACACTCAGTAGGTACCTGCACTCGCTATGGGTGTGCAGACTCCAATGGGGCTCCTCAGCCCAAGGGCTATAATAGTTCAATCATGGCATAAATTAGTATCATCTGCTACGGTGTGCAACTCGTTCTCATCATAAATCAATAATACCTGGTTCAGCGTGCAATCCGATCCCATCAATATCCTCAAAATCAAGCCCTGGACATTGCTCCATTTTTAATCCCTTCAGTCTCTCGGGCTGACAATGTCATGAAAATCAGACCAAAAATAATGATGTGATGTATTAATAAACGATAATAGAGACTGAGATATGAAATGCAAATGAATGTATATGACTGAGTATGTAATTGAAATCTAAGCAAATAACTTAATGGCAAAAATGACCCCAATGGGTCCCAATAGAATAAGTATGTATCATAGACATGGTTTCTAACATGAATTACAACTTAATATCTCTTGTACGCAGAGATTTCATGGTTATTGGTAAGATCAACAAACAACACAGTACCACAAAAATAATGGAGTCATAATTTGCACAGTGCACGATGTGTGTTGCCAGAACACCAAACACATAATACATAATTCAAGGTATCATACCGTTAGTACCAAGTTCAGAAGTGTTACTTATCTCGAACAAGTAAAATCCAATACCGAGCAAGCCAAGAGATGCTTCAAAAATTCCATCTCGCGCATACCAACCTTCGAATGGCTCGAAACTAGACAAAAATAACTCAAATATATCAAGTAATGCAAAAGGAAATAAATCCAATCAAATAAGGTCTTTAATCAAGGACCAAAATTCAACAAAAAATCAAACTTGGCCCGCGCATCGAAACCCGATGAAACTCACAAAATCCAACACTCATTAAATTACGAATCCAACTATACTAGTTTCACTCAAATCCGACTGTGAATCTATGTTCAAAACTCAAAATATCACCTTATGAAGCTTTAGCAACCCCCCCCCCCCAATTTCTCATTAAAATTCATCAACAAATGCCACAAATGAAGATATATTCACAAAACATAATCAAAATTAAGAAAAGAACACTTACCCCAATCCTTGTGATAAAATTTACCTCCAAAATTGCTCAAATCTGAGCCCAAAATCTCAATATATTTTAAAAGAACCAAAACCTCGATTCTGATAGGTTCTGCCCAGCATATTCGCATTTGCGAACAAACTTCCACTTTTGCGGATCGCATGTGCGACCCAGTCTTTGCTTCTACTAACATGCCTAAATTTAGCAGTGCCGCTTCTGCAATCATAACTCTGTTTCTGCGTCCCAAATGCCGCTCCTTCAGACTTTTGCTCCAAAAATTGCACTTCTGCGCGTACCCATGTGTGCTTCCAACTCCGCTTCTATGATGGTTCCACAGGCTAACCTTCTTCGTAGAGGCGCCAATTCCTTTGTTTCAGCGGCCACCGCACCCGCGCAAAACCAATCGCAGGTGAAAAATACCATAACTAGCTCATCTTCAACAATTCAACAGGAAACGAAAATGATCCGAACCCTATATTGGCTACTCTATACCCCATCCAAATATACCAACAAGTACCATAACATAACACGAACCTACTCGAGGCATCAAATCACAGATAACAAACCGAAACGACGAATCACACCTTAATTCGAACTTAAAAAAACTTTGAACTTTGAACTTCCAAAACTTGCACCGAAATATATCAAATCAACTCGGAATGCACCCAAATTTTGCACACAAGTCCCAAATGACGAAGCTATTTCAATTTCCGTAAACATTCTGAATCTGATATCCTCAAAGTCAACTTCTGGTCAAACTTATGAAGTTTTCCAACCTATAAATTTCCAAATTTTATCAATTAGTGCCGGATCCTGCTAGGAACATCCAAATGAAATTTCAGGTATACGCTCGAGCCCAATATCACCATCCGGACCAAATGTAACCATCAATACTCCGTTACTGGGTCAGATTCACAAAAATTAAACTTGGCCAACTATTATAACTGATAACTTAAATCATGAAATTCTTTCTTCAAAATCAATTCTAAATAACCTGAAAAATAAAATTCAACGATTCACACTAGGCATTATACATCATAAGGAGCTACTCATGCCCTCAAACTACCGTGGGAAGTGCAAATACTCAAATTGACCAGTCGGTTCGTTACAAAATATAGACTAAATACATTGTATTCTTAGATTTGGCCAGATTTGTTTTCGTCTCTAGTGACGTGAAGCTTGGAAGTTTCATTCTCAGATATGGCCGGATTTTTAATGGAAAAATATAGTGTATACAGTATATTCATGGATCTAGCCAATTTTTTGTCTCCATATTGAGTTTAAATACAGTGTATATAGTATTTTTGTTTTGCATGAAGATGCCATCTCCTGCGAACTTTTTCTCTTCTCTACTATGGAGTCATATACAATAATATAGTATATAGAGTATATCCTTAGACACCGAAGTTCTTATGGTAAATACAGAGTAAATATAATGTATTCTTAGATTTAGCTAGATTTTGGTGACGCGAAGCCTGCAAGCCTCATTCTCAGATCTGGCTGAATTTTCAAATGGTAAATATAATGTATATAATGTATCCTTAGATCTAGACGGATTTTTGTTCGTCTCCATTTTGAGTATAAATATAGTGTATATAGTGTTTTACTTGGACAGAAGATGCCATCTCCGAAGAACTTTCTTCTCTTCTCTACTATAGAGTCACATAAAATGTTATAGTAACTATATGTCTCACTATATCACTACTGGAAAATTGACCTATGGAAACGCATGGAAAACCTTTCCTGTAGGTGGATAGACCGTTTCCGTAGCGATATTGGAACGGTTTACTGACCGTCACATCCACTCGCGTGCAAATAGAGGTATAGGAACGGTTCTTGCAAAGGTTCCGATAACCGTTGCTATTGAACAACATATCGCTACGGTTTTCCCTCTTCCTGTTGGAACGATTATTCTTATCAACTGCAACGGTTAATAATTGATACCATAAAGTTAAATGCAGCGGTTGACCTACCTATTTCAACGGTTTATAGATTACTTTGGAACAGTTTGCAGATCCTATGGCAACAGTTTGCAGGTCCTATGGCAACAATTTTGTTAGTTGTAACAATTTAATTGAATTAAAAATAGTACCCCTATTGTAAATAATGATTTTACATATATACACAATAAACTATAAAACACTAAAATTTATATAAATATAAAATGAAACTTTTAATAATCCAAACTGTCCGACAAGTTAATAATAAATAAATAGATAGTGATGAAACCAATAACATACATTTGATATTTCAACATCAAAAGTTTTAAAATGTTTTGATAACAAACATTCCTAGAAACCACCACATGCATCTACAACAATCAACAATTCAAATTTCAAGTATGGTCTAGATCTTGATTACTGCCTTCGTCTTCTATCAGTTCATCTACTCCACCTGAAAAAGATTATAAAGTGATATTTGCAAAATGGATTATGCTCAGACCAAAGATAAAGAAGCTTCTCTGAGGCAGGAAGAACCAAATGACCAGTTGTAGTAATATTGGATTTATGTTTTCTAACCACATACATTAATTTATACTCAGCTCTACTGTTGTCGTTGTTTTCTTTGACAAAAGTATCGCAGTGCCACCCACTCTAAACAAACAATTAGGCAAAAGCATTGCTCTTTCTGAACCTTGGTAATAATTAGGTGTAATAATTTCAGTAGTTACAACTCATGCATTCCAATAGAGAATATTTTACTATATGAACATGCATAAATTAGAAGGAAAACTAGATAACTAAAATGCTGGACAATTGAATTTTTTGCAATTTAATCCCACCAATGAACAAGCACAAGTGAACTTTTAAGTAATAATATGAAGTTTGGATAGCATGTTTTGGTAGTAACAAAACCTCAATCTCCTCATAGATTTCTTTCCAAATGAAAAGATACCAGTTCAATGCATTAAATACCATATTCATTTGAATTAAAAGTTCTTGAAAAATATATTAAAGATACAGATAATACGGTAGCTGCAGATATCACAACAAAATTTGAGTAGAAAAATTTATACAATCTTACGTCATCATCAAAGAAGATGAATTTTGGAAAGTCGTATGTATATATTTTCTTGTGTGATCCCTCACAGTGAATGTTTGTTGAACCTAAATGACAATGAAATACAAAAAACATTCAATGCAAGATTTCATTAAATTGGCGAAGGACACTTACCACATTATAGGCTAAATATAAAACTTGATTTTAACAACTTTGCTTCTTCTAACTACAGCTTTAGCACCAGGGAGCGAGATAGTCTTTCAGTCGCTATGGTTCAATAACATTGAAAATTAAAAAGTAGTACTTATTTGGATCACAAATCTTCACTACTAAGTTTTTAAAAAAGTTTTCTCCTATAAAGGGATATATGCACTATGTAAGGTTTGGCATTGTAGTAATCCAATAAGCATTTCTCATACCTACAAAAAGGGTTATTGTTCAGGTATTCTGCTCTACATCAATGTGTAATAATTAATAGTTTAGGTCCTTTGAAAATATATGGAACTTAATAATGACAGATGCATTAAACGACTCTAACTTATACGAACAAACTTAATCATAAAAACTATTGATTTGTTGTACAAACTAGAAGTTCTCACATCTAATTCTAGTGCCAGCAAATTTAGAAAATAATACTGGCATATCTATATGTGTACTAAGCATAAATTTTGGACCTCAGTAGAAGAAAAAAGACATGCACACTACTACATTCACACCTCCATGGATCAAGTTGCGGATCTAGGATTTGAGGTATATGGGTTCCTACCTTAATTTTAGATTAATATGCTATAATAACTGGGTTCACAAATAGTTAGTGAATTTATTAATATAAATATAGGGTTTATGCAAAAGTTATTGGATTTTGGGGAACCTGTATTCTATATTCTAGGTCCGCCCCTATATGTATCTAAATTTAAAAGAATGAAAGAAGTTACTTAAGATGAAAAAATTGAACTTTTTTGTTCTAGACGATAGTTCAAAAGCCTGTTAGATGTTAATGGATTCAGTAATAACGTTACTCTATTATTGGCAAAAGAAAGTATTCTACAAACTTCCCTATTCTGTTAATTCTCAACCTCCTAAATACATTGGGATTGATTTGTTCCTGAGAAAATACTTCATCCTCAATCCAATTTTACGCAATCAAAATCAGAACACTAAAATTAGTACCAAAGAATATGCACCTAGGTATTTCTTTTTAGTCATGCTTATCAAAATAAGACATGTATGTAGAAAGTCTAGAAAGAAATTATTCAAAAGAGAACAGAGAGAAGTAAAGGACATGATATTGGAAGAGTGAACTGTGGATATGAGTAATTTTGTAGAGAGCTATAGCATTTGAATTCTGAAGAAGTGCACGTGATTTGGCAAATTAAAGGCATAGTACACGTGCTAATCCACCAATAAGATATGCCCAAATATAAAGTATAATTTACAATGCATTTTGAACAATTGAGCATTGCTATGTTCGTACACCCTCTTTTCACTTATATATATTAGTAAATTTTGGATCCAATGGTCGCTGCATTATTTTCAGTCTGTATAATATTCTACAGTTCTTATATTTGCTCTACTTTAGCTTTCACAACATGTGAAATGTGATAAACCACTCCATAAACAAAAGAGATACAAAATGCTAGTTCCGCATATCAGAATAAAGAATGTCAACAAGAGCATTGGATATGCAAAAGAAGTATCCTTTATATGCAAGGAGAAAACAAAGAACGATAAGTCATTAAAGACATCATTTGTGTTAGTAGAAAAAAAAAAGACACATACCTTTTTCAAGTCAACTAATATTAAAGAACTTACACATATTCATGTGATCGAAGCTCGTCCTTAGTTGGAAAAAGCCTTTCACTTGAGAATAATCAATCAGGACTGATGCTAACTGTGCTTCTTTTGACAATTGAAAGTGAAAATTAAAGCTTTGCAGCTAATCTTCAAGCATTCGTTTCAAGTTTCCCATAAAATCAGTAAATCATATGTCATTTTTCTTCTCAAATAACTTGTACAAATGTCATTTGCATGGACCAAGTACCTGCAGCAAATTTAACTTCTGAACCTCATCAGACATGACTATAAATTACTTAATAGTTCATAGTATCTGGACCAAGTATTGCAGCCACATGGGAGCTCGGAGCAAAGATACTACAAACTAATAAAAGTCAATTAACGAAAGACTTTACCAAAACTGGAAATGTTCAGCAGCTTGCAGCTATACAAAACAAACAATGTCATTACACAGAATACTGTAACCAATAACAATGAATCATGTGAACTTTTGAAAAACCTACAAATTATGATGGTTTATTCATGTTTTGCAGCTAGCAAAAATCTTAACATCTGAATTAGATGATAATAAAAAGACATACAAAGAACGCCCAATAATGATCAACATCTATTGCACCCACATGGGAGCTCAGAGAAAAGATACTACAAACTAATAAAAGCCAATTAACCAAATACTTTACCAAAACTGAAAATGTTCAGCAGCTTGCAGCTATAAAGAACAAACAATGTCAAGAGCTGATTCTTTCATGAGCCATTGTGTCTCTCTTTACAAGTTTGTCAACTCCAACTCATGTAAAAAAGTTGGTGACATGCAATTATTAATATGCATGTTAGATGCTAGATATAACCATCATCTCTAAAGCTGACAGTAGGACTAAGAAGGACTATCTTGCAAGCTACTGGATAATCACTAAATTAGACAGTAAAAAGATTTTTTACTACATCATACTTCACATGTCCATGGATTGGAAAGCCAGCAGACTATAAAATTTGCAATCAAATAAATATGCTTGCTAGGGAAAACAACAACATACTTACATATCTAGATATCTAGCACAACTTCATGATGCAAAAGAACATCAAACCTACATTCAGTATTGAGGGTTCTGGTAGTGTACATTGAATTGGATAATCACTAAATTAGACAGTAAAAAGATTTTTGACTACATCATACTTCACATGTCCATAGACTGGAAAGCCAGCAAGCCATAAAATTTACAATCAAATAAAAATGCTTTCTAGGGAAAACAACAGCATACTTACATATCTAGATATGTAGCACAACTTCATGATGCAAAATAACAGCAAACCTACATTTAATATTGAGGGTTTTGGTATTGGATATTGAATTGGTCGATCATTGTGTAGAGGCACAGTCGGGTGTTCAGCTGGTTTGAACTCAACTGTAATTTCAATACCATGAGGTGTATTAGAGGGACCTCCAGCTATTGTAGCATCACCGGTTGATTCTGTATTTGGAGGCAACGCTTTTGTTTCATCAAGGGCACTTTGAGCTCGACGATGACCATTTCTGCTGACAGAAAATCTTGAAAATAGTCCCACCATTATTAGGCTCTTTTCTATCAGAACAAAACTTCACCCAAAACCAAATGGTGTGTTTTAACTTTATTGTTTTGAGAAAAGGAGTTCAGTTTCTCCTCCTAAAAAATAGTCAGAAAAATACACACAAAAGTTATATAAAATCCAAACTACATAGCCAAATATAAAATTCCAGACTTTACTCGTCATAGTTATATAAAAATAATCCTCAAGATAACTTCCTCAAAACAAAATAAAATAAAATAAACATAATACTACCATCAATTGATAATTAGAATTCAATCGAGAGGAGTCTCGACATTACCACCATCAATCTCCGGCTGCAAATCCTTAGGATCCTTGCTATCTACCGTACAACCAACTGATACACACTTGCCCAAAATCTCCTTCACTGTTCCAGTCAAATCCTTCGCTATTGATCTCGGCTTCATCGCTGGTACTTGCAGCTCCGACTTTTGGACTGATTGGAGCGAGTGAACTCGCAGCTCCGACTTTACCGCCGGTAACTCGGACGAAACCACGACCACCTAAAATGGATCGAACTTGGGCGGCATTTTGGCAGCGATGGAGTAGGAATGAGCTAGGGTAAGTTTCTCTGTAGAGGGATGTGTCGATACTGGAGGTAGATGTGGGTTTATTTTCTTGGCATTATTAAGTTATTTTAAAAACATAAAACGACCGGTCACTTGGCGGGCCAGTAAATTTTAGTGAAAAAATGAGGGAAATGAATAACCGTTCCCATAGAATTTTTTTTTGCCAAACCCGTTACAATATACATGTCTATTGGGATGGTTTACAAATCCGTTGTTAAATAAATCTCTATGGAAACGGCTTTGCCACAATGGCAACG
This sequence comes from Nicotiana benthamiana, assembly GCA_034376525.1. Lineage (NCBI taxonomy): Eukaryota > Viridiplantae > Streptophyta > Magnoliopsida > Solanales > Solanaceae > Nicotiana > Nicotiana benthamiana. The sequence goes on from CM067328.1 coordinate 82,693,630, forward strand.
GTTTTACGCCTAAAGTGTGTTATACCATCCAAAGTTCTATTGTAACGGTTGCAACAGTTACTATATCTACTCTATGGTAACGGTTTACAAACCGTTGCGAAAATAACAGTTCCCATAGGCCCATTTTCTAGTAGTGTATTTTAGTGTATTGTGTATTACAGTATTTTAATTATACATCCATTTGGAACGAATGAATACCAGTGATACAAGCTGATAATAATTGAACAATAGCTACAGATAGTAATTAGACAAACTATAAATATGCATGGTAGTTAGGCTCTAAATTGTTATAGTGTAAAACAAGATCATCACAATAATGATAAATACGTCCGGACTAAAACATCATATCAACAATTTAATGACGTATATCTTTTTTTAAATAAACTAGACTTTTTACGAGTCATTTTTATCTAATATGCGTTAGTGCTTAAATGCGTAATAATTAAAATTAAATATTTGATTTGGTGCAAGCACCGACAATATAAAAGGAGTTGCAGGCTTACAACTACATTTTTTGGTGCTTTGCCATCCAGCCACCAACTTTCTTAACCTTTCGATACTGGCTAAGTGTCGCCCCCGTACAATGTCTTATGGTTTTTTCCAGCATGAGACAATATATTTAGCTATTTAAAGATCAAATGAATAAGTGAAGAACAATTCGTCCAAGTACCCTAGAATTAAACGGTAGGAAAAAAAAAGTGGTCTTAGGGTGTGTTTGATGTGAAGGAAAATATTTTCTTTTAAAAAAAGTGATATTCTTACTTATTTTCTTGTGTACAGTTAGGTAGCCAAAAATTTCTTTTTTAAAAGTATATAAGTTAAGCAAACGGTGAAGGAGGATAGTAGATCCGAATCTAGGGATCCGAGGGTAGGGGTGGGAGGTGGAGGGGTTAATGGTGGGGATGGCAGGGAGTAAGAGGTTGGGAATGGGGGTAGGGGTTTGGGGTTGGGGTGGGCGAATGAAGAGGAGGGGCGGAAAATATGATACCGAACATTAAAAAAGAATTTGAAAAATATTTTTCTCTTTTTGGTAGAGAAATTATTTTTTACTAATTTAGTATGAAAGTGATTTTTCTCCAATTGATGAACATGAATTTATAAGGAAAATATGTTAATTAAACCAAGCAAACATAAAAAAAATTAACAAAAAATATTTTCTTACGTACCAAATGTTGGGGTTTTAAGGTATTTATTAATATATTAAATACTTAAAAGAGGGTGAATGAAAAATGGAGGGAAGTGAAATTTTGAGTAAAATTTCATGTCTCCCCCTCCCCCAGCATATGGACATTGTCACATATTGGAAGAGGAAGAGATTTTTATGGGTTTATAAGCAATTGCTCTTCTTCTAGCTCTTAAAGAGTTGGGAAGAAAGCAAGGCTCGCGCTGTCGTCCTCTTCGCTCGTTCGACTTCAAATTTGGTCAAATTATTGATTGATTAACTTTTTGGATCAAATTTATTTGTTAATAGTAAAATATTAACAGAAATATTATTAAATATTTATTAATAACAGAATATTAATATTAAATCCAATCTGTTTTTCTATTTTTGTAATAGAGAATTAACTACCCATCAATTTTTCTCTTTATTTTCAATCTTTGAATATTATGATAATATTTTGGAGAATATAAATGAAAGAAAGTTATGACAGCTGAAAAAAGGGAAAATTAAAAAGCGCACTCAAAATAACCTTGGGCTGCGCCGAAAACCATGGGCGTCTCTATCACCAACTTGCAAAAGTATAGTGTTCTTATTGGTAAATTCCATCTTAGATAATGAAATTTCACTTTCAACTACTCTATCTCTATCAACCCTATTTTTAATTGCATTAAATAAGGTTAATAATTTAGATACAATCGATTATGTAAGATAAAATGTTCTTGATTCTGTTCTTGCTTTCCTTCTCCATCCTTTGTTCTACTTTCATACGTTTAACTACTCTCAATTTAAAGAAGTGTAACATCTAAAAGAGCAATGATATAAATTCAGTGATATTCTTGTTAGATATATGGACTTATACTACATACATATGGATAATATATGGATGAATTATATGTTATGTGCTATTTTTTGGTTTGGCCTAAATTAGTGGTCTTTTGGACATTATTATTAAGGAGGCCAATACATTGTCATATAAAATATAGGGTATAATTTCTTGTGTAGATACCCATAAAGAGTAATCTTAGTTAATGATGGGCTAACTAAGGTTACATACATGTAACTAAGGTTACATTCTTGTGACCTTTGAGTTTTCTTAAGTTACATTATAATAAGGGGGGTTATGGTTCCCACAAGAATGCAAGACATTCTCTTCTTCTTCCCATTGAAATTAGAGAGCAAACCATTGTCTTGCACATCAAGTGGAAAGCCAAACCTTGGACAATCTTCTAGCCAGATCAAGGAGCTTCCACCTATGGATTCAGGTACGCTTCCGCTTATGTTATAGTTCCAAATAATTCGATATGAAGGCTACAGTTTTATAGTCGGATTTATTCAACATTTGGTATCAGAGCCTCCTTCGTATTGGATCATTTGGAAGTTCATGAATTCAATGTTATAATGCTTAATGACTAAATTCAAATAGAATTTTAATTTTGAAGTTCTAGTACCTTGATATAGCATGCTTTCATGAATGATTTGTTGATGATAAAACTTCAGTATTTCGATGCCTTTCATATCACCAAATGAATTGAAATGTTGAAATTATTTGCATAGTTTCGGTTATTGAATATGATTCCATGATTAAGCCTTTTGTTGAAAGTCCCATTAAGTTGGACAGATTGGTAAGATAATCGATTATCTTATATAGGTAATCGATTATTATTGAAGATAATCGATTATCTTATTTGTAACGTTTACATAATCGATTATTTTAGATCAATAATCGAGTATTTCATTTGTTCAGCAAGTATTTATGAAACAGAACTATACAATAATCGATTATTGTATTTGGATAATCGATTATGTTATATGTCCGCCAAATTCCAGAAAGCCAAGATAATCGATTATCCTGGAAAGATAATCGATTATCCTGGAAAGATAATCGATTATCTGGAATTTCCAGCAAAAATGGAAATTCCAGAAGGCCAAGATAATTGATTATCAGGACCAGATAATCGATTATCTGGCAATAAATTGCAGAAACGTTTCATTTTCTAGCAATTTAATGAAGACATAATGTAAAATTAATTAATGAAACATTTTTTCCATCATTAAAGAAACGTTTTTCTTAAGATTAATGGATACATAATGCAAGATTAATGTTATAACATTAATGTTTTGTCCATTATTATTTAGATTTTAAATTATAAATATGTAAATTTCTGTTGAGATTCAATATATGGCTTAAAGAACTAATTAATTTTGCATCTAATATTTTACATTAGTCAATTGAAACATTATGTTACCAAAGTAACCTCCTTTGTGTAGATTGATTGATTTTTAAAATATAAGATGACTGTGTATGTTATTCCATGCATTTAACACCGGCCCAAAGGAAGGTTGTTATTTGGCAGGAATTCGAGCATGCTTGTGGTGATAAATATTTCCATGTGAATATTAAGTCGGCCCAAAGGAAGGCTTGATATTTGACAGGAGTTTATTGTCAATATTTGATTACTACACCAAGAGTACCACTTACAAATTGATTTTCTGTCCAAAGACTAAAATCAATGTTATGCTAGGCATCTTGTAATGGGATTTGCCTATTTTGAGTCTGTATACGAAAGTTAAAATTCAAATAATTGTAAGCATGTGTTAAGTTGTCCTTGTTCTATTTTCATTGAATTCTTCAGCTGCTACAATATCTGCGAACATTAACAGCATCCCTGTGCTTAATGGCACAAATTTTATGGAATGGAAAGAGAACATTATGATAGTTCTCGGTTGCATGGATCTAGACCTTGCACTTCGGATTGAGAAACCTACTTCTCTTGAGGATGCATCTTCTTCTGATGACAAGAAGGGGATGGAGAAGTGGGAACGCTCAAATCGCATGAGTCTTATGATCATGAAACGTGCAATTCCAGAATCTTTTAGGGGCACTATGACTGAAGAAAACAATGCCAAAGTTTTCCTTGAGGACCTTGAAAAGCGTTTTGCACAAAACGAAAAGGCGGAAACTAGTACTCTTGAGTAAACTTGTTTCCATGAGGTATAAAGGCAAAGGAAACATAAGGGAGTACATTTTAGAAATGTCTCATATTGCTTCGAAACTAAAGTCACTCAAGTTGGAATTACCTGAGGAACTGCTTGTGTACTTAGTTTTGATCTCTCTCCCTGCACACTTTAATCAGTTTAAGGTCAGTTACAACTGCCTAAAGGAGAAATGGACTCTTAATGAGATCATTTCACATTGTGTGCAAGAGGAAGAGAGAATAAAACAAGATAAGACAGAAAGTACTCATTTGGCATCCTCTTCTAAAGACAACAAGAAGAGGAAAAATAAGGAAGTTGCGGTCTCAAGGCCCCAGAAGAAGCAACACAAGGAAACTAAGGTTGAAACTACAGAATCAGGTTACTTTTTCTGTAAGGGGACTAATCACATGAAGAAAGATTGTACCAAATACCACGCTTGGCGTGCGAAAAAGGGTATATATCTTGCTCTTGTTTGTTCTGAAGTTAATTTAATTTCGGTACCTAAAGATACTTGGTGGATAGATTCTGCTACTACTACTCACATAAGTATATCTATGCAGGGTTGCCTGAATTGCCGAAAACCAAGTGATGGTGAAAGATACATCTATGTTGGTGACGGCAAAAGGGTTGAAGTTGAGGCTATTGGAAAATTTAGACTATTATTTAAGACTGGTTTTTATTTGGATTTGAATGAGACTTTTGTTGTACCGTCTTTTAGACGGAATTTAATTTCTGTTCCCAAATTGGACATATCCGGTTATTCTTGTTCATTTGGTGACAATAAAGTGAGTCTTTTTCAAGGTTCAAATCTCATCGGTACTGGTCTTTTATCAGCATATGATAGCGTATATTTGGTTGACATAATAACCTCACATAATGAAACTTTTCATACAAGTTCTAGTGGTACCAAAAGAAAATTATCTAATGAGAATTCTTTATCACTCTGGCACAAGCGTTTAGGTCAAATATCTAAACAAAGAATTCAGAAACTCGTGTCAGATGGAATTCTTGATTCTCTTGATTCCTCAAATTCGGATATTTGCATTGAGTGTATCAAGGGTAAACAAACAAACAAGACGAGATTAGGTGCCCAGAGAGCTTCGAATGTCTTAGAATTGATACATACGGATATTTATGGGCCATTCCCTACACCTTGTAGAAATGGTCAACAATACTTTATCACATTTATAGACGATTACTTTCGTTATGGATACCTATATCTCATTCATGAGAAGTCCCAATCTATAGACGTGTTCAAATCATATAAGGCCGAAGTTGAAAATCAACTAAGCAAAAGGATTAAAACCGTTGGATCTGACCGTGGTGGTGAATACTATGGTAGATATGATGGTTCAGGTGAACAACGTCCAGGGCCATTTGCTAAATTCCTAGATGAGTGTGGGATCGTTCCTCAGTACACAATGCCAGGCAGTCCTACTATGAATGGTGTATCTGAGAGATGAAATCGGACCCTAAAGGACATGGTGAGAAGTATGATTTGTCATGCTACTTTGCCAGGCTCACTCTGGGGAGAAGCATTGAAAGCAGCATATATACTTAATAGGGTTCCAACTAAAGCTACAATCAAAACCCCATATGAACTATGGACTGGACATAAGCCCAGTATAAAGCACTTACACATTTGGGGTTGTCCAGCTGAGGCAAGGCCTTACAGGCCAAATGAAAAGAAACTGGATTCTAAAACGGTTAGTAGCTATTTTGTTGGATACTCTGAAAAATCCAGGGGGTATAAGTTCTATGATCCCACTTCTAGAACTATTTTTGGGACGGGTAATGCTTGGTTCTTTGAGGATATTGAGTATGGGGGGTGGGGAGATAAAGTTAGAGATTTTGTCTTTGAGGAAGAACATGTGTCTTTGCCTCCAGTTGTTGATATTGATCAGGGTGTTCTTATTCCTGATACGGTTCACACAACTCTAGTTCAAGACAATCTTGATAATCTCCCTAATGAAGTTCCTGATATTATTAATGAAAATCAAACTCAACAACCTCAAGAATCTGAAGTGCCATTAAGGAGATCCACTAGAGAGAGGAGAAGTGCAATTCCGGACGATTATGTTGTATTTCTCCAAGAACAAGAAAGTGACATTGGACTTGAGGAAGATGATCCAATCAACTTCCTTCAAGCCATGAAAGGTTCTAACTCTCTAAAGTGGATTGACGCAATGAATGATGAGATGAAGTCTATGAGCGATAACGGCGTTTGGGAGCTTGTTACATTGCCCGAAGGTGTTAAACCAATTGGTTGTAAATGGATATTTAAAACCAAGAGGGATTCAGAGGGAAATGTCATTAAGTATAAAGCTCGCCTTGTCGCAAAGGGCTACACTCAAAAGGAAGGCATTGATTATAAAAAGACATTCTCTCCGGTTCATCGAAAGACTCTTTTAGGACAATAATGGCACTAGTAGCACATTTTGATCTTGAACTTCATCAGATGGATGTTAAGACAGCGTTTATCAATAGTGACATTGAGGAATCAATTTATATGGTGCAACCTGAAAACTTTGTTTCGGGAGACTCAAAAAAAATGGTTTGCAAATTAAAGAAATCCATCTACGGGCTCAAGCAAGCTTCCCGTCAATGGTATCATAAGTTTCATGAAGTCGTTACATCTTTTGGTTATGAACCAAATATTGCTGATGACTGTATATACCATAAGTTCAGTGGGAGCACACATATTTTTCTGGTTTTATATGTCGATGGCATACTGCTTGCCAGTAATGATATAGTATTATTGCGCGAAACTAAGAAATTTCTTTCAAAGAAATTTGAAATGAAAGATCTTGGTGATGCCTCTTTTGTATTAGGAATTCAGATACATCGAGATCGCTCCAAAGGTGTTCTCGGTCTGTCACAAAAGGGCTATATCAATAAGGTTCTTAAAAGATTTGGCATGCAGGATTGTAAACCAGGCGACACCCCTGTCGCTAAGGGAGACAAGTTCAGTCTCAAACAATGCCCAAATAATAGTTTTGAAACCATGGAAATGGAGAAGACACCTTATACTTCGGCTGTAGGTAGTCTGATGTATGCTCAGGTATGCACACGACCTGATATCGCATACATTGTTGGGATGCTGGGCAGATATCTCAGCAATCCGGGAATGGACCATTGGAAGGCAGCCAAAAGGGTCATGCGGTACTTACAGAGAACTAAGGATTACATGCTCACATATCGGAGATCGGACCAGCTTGAGATCATCGGGTACACCGACTCTGATTTTGCTGGATGTCAGGATAGTCTGAAGTCTACATCAGGCTATATCTACATGCTTGCTGGCGGTGCTATCTCTTGGAGAAGCATCAAGCAAACTCATACGGCCACTTCCACCATAGAAGCGGAATTCATGGCATGTTATGAGGCATCCAATGAGGGATTATGGCTGCGAAATTTTGTTAGTGGACTGCACATAGTAGACAGTATTAAAAAGGCACTTAGGCTATTATGTGACAACAAATCAACAGTCCTTTATGCTACCAATAACAGTAGCTTGACGAAGGCAAAGCATATGGACATCAAGTTTCGGCTTGTTAAAGAAAGAGTACAAAATGGACAATTGTGCATAGAGCACATTAGTACAAACTCCATGATTGCGGATCCGCTTACTAAGGGATTGCCACCCAAAGTATTGCATGAACATATTGCTCGCATGGGTGTCAAATAAGTTGAGGATTATGAGTTTTAGTAGGAGTTTGTATTATACCATTATGTATTGTCCAGTACATTCGGTAATTCAGTCTTTAAGGTTTTATCTGCAGATATTCAGTCTTAAAGTTTTATGTACTCTTGTGGTTTATGATTGATCTCAATAAGGTGAACCAGTTGGAAATAGACATTCTATTTCAGACCACACTTTATGTTATTTCCATGCTACACACCTATACTTGATCCATGTCGTTGGTTATATTGATATACGTGATCGATGTTGGGTCTAGTTACGCGAGAGTAACTAAGATCTCTTAGGTCCTATGTTGATATGATTGATGGACCGGATTGTTCATGATAATTTTATTTTGATAGAAGTACTGAGCTCATAAAGTTATAATGTAACATATAATACTAAGGTTTGTACATATGTATGAGTATATCGTCCAAGTGGGAGATTGTTAGATATATGGACTTATACTACATACATATGGACAATATATGAATGAATTATATGTTATGTGCTATCTTTTGGTTTGGCCTAAATTAGTGGTCTTTTGGACATTATTATTAAGGAGGCCAATACATTGTCATATAAAGTATATGGTATAATTTCTTGTGTAGATACCCATAAAGAGTAACCTTAGTTAATGATGGGCTAACTAAGGTTACATACATGTAACTAAGGTTACATTCTTGTGACCTTTGAGTTTTCTTAAGTTACATTATAATAAGGGGGGTTATGATTCCCACAAGAATGCAAGACATTCTCTTCTTCTTCCCATTGAAATTAGAGAGCAAAGCATTGTCTTGCACATCAAGTGGAAAGCCAAACCTTGGACAATCTTCAAGCCGGATCAAGGAGCTTTCACCTATGGATTCAGGTACGCTTCCGCTTATGTTATAGTTCCAAATAATTCGATATGAAGGCTACAGTTTTATAGTCGGATTTATTCCAACAATTCTACGTAACATATGTGAGTATAATCTGCACGATTTGATAGTCTTTTCAAAAGACAAATATTTTTTATATAAAACAATTTGTGTTGAATAGTATCACTGGACTTATCACATTTTAGTTGTAGTTAGAAACTAGATAATATGATTCTAAAAGAAATTTTGACTCCTCAGCTAACATTCAACAATTCGCATTACCTAAATAAACTTAAATTTTACAAATTTTGAATAAAATACCTCTAAGTCGCCATAAGAACTTTAACCATAGCTTATAATTTTATGATATCATTAATCAAATAATCCGGGTTGAAAATTTGAAATAACCAAGTAATTGAAGAAAAAGTGGAGACAATTTATCTTCACTTGTCGTGTGACGTGCGCCAAATAATTAAATCTTTAATAGAAAGGAAATTATACATAACCCAATATAATCTTTTTTAGTGGGATTTGTGGGGTAGTATGTACGCAGACCTTACCCCTACCCTTGGTTAGAGAGACTGTTTCGAAATGTACCCCCGGCATCCTTCCTCCAAAAACTTCTCACCTTGCTCTTGGGGAGACTCGAACTCACAACCTCTCGGTTGGAAGTGGAGATTGCTTACCAACCCCTCTTGTCGTATAAAGGAAATTATACCTGCATCGAAAATCTAGGACGGTATCTTGTAATTAACAATTTTTGTTTTATGCTTTCTCATGAATAAGATTGACACTCAGATTAGATCCTACGTCACAATTTTTTGTTAATACTCTATATCACACCGACAAATATAAAGGAGTACTATTCATCAGTTTTCGGTCTCTCCAACTTTCAGTATTACGAGTGTCTCAAATAAAACATATTTTTAATGTTTGAATATTAATACAACGTTGGAGGCTCACATGAAATTTGTGATTTTTCTATTTTTATTTTGTCATGTACAACGCCTTGTAACCATGGATGAAAGTCTTAACTTGAACACTAGAAACTAACAAATTCTCAGATGAGCAAGTTGAAATCGAGCTCGGATGAGCTCCAATGACAACCTAGCTAAAAAAGAGGAAAATGAAAGAAGAAGTTTCGAGAGATCCGTGAGACATGATTGGGAAAATGAATTGAATATTCCACTGTACAAAATATCCAAGCACCCTATTTGTGCAAGTGGCACACGCACATGACAGCTGGCAAAAGTTGTCTACTAACTAATAACAGCTAACAACAACAATAACAACTATCTAGTATAGTCCCACGAAGTGGGGTCTGGGGAGGGTAATATATAGATGAGCCTTACCCCTACTCGAAAGGGCAGAGAGGTTGTTTTCAATCGACTCTCGGCTCAGTGAAGGAAAGGAAAAACAAAAACAAAAACAAAAGAGCATTAGTAACTCCAGCAGAAATAGCGTAAATATTTATCTAAACATAAGAACCATAAATAAAATAGTATGCAATATCATACATTAACTACCTTAAATAACTACCATAAGGGAGACACAATCCAAAACACAAATCATCTATGGATAGCCCTGCCAAGCCTCACCCAACCCTGAGTGAGAAGTAAGAAAAACTCTAGGAGCCCCTATCCTAACTAATAAAAGCTTATAACTATTCTAGCAAACTAACAAAGCTCAGCAATCTAATTAAGCTAACTGGTAAGAAAAAGGAAAAAATACATGTGTTCCCCAAATCTAAATGTATAACCTATCTCAATATCCCCACCCCAGCGCCCCCATCCCACCCCTAAACTTGGAAGGGAGGAATTCGGTGCCAACTTGCTAAGTAGGTCTGAGTGTTTCATTTCCGTTAGAGATTTGTGAAGATGTTTGCGAGCTGCTCGTTGGTAGATACATGATGCAAAGAAATCAGTCCATCCTGCAGCTTGTTTCTAAAAAAGTGGCAATCAACTTCTTTATATTTTGTGCGTTCGTGGAATACTGACTTTCTGGTTATTTGTAAGGTAGCTTGACTATTGCAAAATACTTGAATGAGCAGACTCAGGGAACAGTCGATTCTTCAAGGAGTTTAGCTAGCAGACTAGCTCACCCATAACCTGTGTAGCTGCTTTATACTCTGTGTCAACTGAAGAAAAGGAAATAGTGGATTGTTTCTTAGATTTCCATTAATAGGACTATTTCCAAGCAACAAAATATAGCAACTGAATGACCTTCTAGACTTAGGATATGCTACCCAATCTGAGTCACAATGCTCTAATTCCATAGTCCTTGCTATTAGAAAGGAATATACCCAGACTTGGATCACCTTTCAAATATCTTAAAATATAATATGCAACTTTCAAATGAGCTTCTCTAGATGACTGCATGTACTGGCTCAGATGCTGGACACTGTAGGATATATCAAGCCTTGTATTTCTCAAGAAGTTCAACTTCCCTATCAGCTTCTTGTTGTTAGAAGGGTCAGGCAATTGTTGACTCTCATCACCCTTTAGCTTGGTAGAGGGATCAAGGGGTGATGATAGGTTGTATATTGTCCACATTCAAACTCTTTCAGTGTATCTATTGTGAACTTTCTTTGGGATATTAGCACCCTATCTTCTTGGTAAAGCACTTCCTTCCTAAAAAGTAGTGTAACCTTCCCAAATCTTTTATTTTAAAAGTTTCATGCAGGAAATTCTTCAAGGGGTCAATCTTTTCCTTATGAGTCCCTGTGACAATGATATCATCTACATATATAACCACAAACACCACTAAGGATCCTTTCCTTTTTGCGAAATAATGAGTATCCCAATAGTGAGTGTGTTTGCAGTCAATTTCTCACACCACTGCCTACTTGTTTTCTTCAGTCCATATAGAGACTTAGTCAACTTGCATACTAAACCTGTCTTGTCTACCACCAGCCGCTGGGGCACCTCCATGTAAACTTCCTCATGTAGGTCTCCCAGAAGGAAGGCATTGTTTACATCTAGTTAAAATATTTACATCCTTTCTTTACCGCAGTTCCAATCAGTACCCCCGCAGTTATCATCTTTACAACAGGTGAAAATATCTTTGTATAATCTATCCCTACTTGCTGAGTGTATCCCTTCACTACTAGCCTAGCTTTAAACCTCTCAACACTGTAACCATCCCAATATTTTATTTTATAACCTACTTACACCCTATTGCACTCTTACCAGCTGGGAGTGGTACCAGACTCCATGTATTATTAGCATTCGGTGCCTCAAATTCTTGATTTATGGCTGTCTACCATGCAGAACTTACACATTCATGTGAAATATTCCTTACCAATTGCTGACTATCAAAACTTCACGTATTAAGGGAAATATACTGTGCATTAGGTACATAAGTTGCAAAAGAGAGAGAAGAATTACTCTGACTGTCATTGGAGAAATTAATCTGTGGTGAAGGTTAATGTTGCATAGTATGCAGCTTTGGGAAAAAGTAGTTATAGTCTTTTAGGCATGTAAGAACTTTGTGTGTTCTAGAAGATCTGAATTTTATGGGGCCTAATTGGTTCTCTTGATGACCTGTAGTGTTTGGGCTATCAGTGTGAGGTAAAGGTTCATAGTAATCATTAATTGGTGACTTCTCCTCACCGTGGTCGAATTCTATGAATTGTGTTCTGTTGGAGCTGGATTGTGGTGATGAATGCCTTTGTGAAGGTTCAAGTGACACTGTATTGTGATGTTGATTTGGTGAGTTTGAGACTGCTTCTCTAGGAGGAAAGAAATCAGATGTCAAGTCTGTATTAACTTGAGGAAATGAATGGAAAGCCTTATTTGATTTGGAAAGCAAAGTAAAAGAAAAGACTTCATCATGGAACATTACATATCTTGAAACATGGATCATTTTTGTGACTAGAATTAACACTTTGTCCCAAAAGGATACCCCACAAAAACATGAGGTAAATTTCTAGCCTTAAACTTGTCCTTATGGATCTTAAGTGTGGTAGGGAAACATAGGTAACCAAAGCTTTAAGATGTGAATAGCAGGGCTTTTTCTTATAGAGGAGGTCAAGAGGACATTTGCCTTTGAGAAAAGAGGGTGGTAATCTGTTTATTATATATGTGGAGGTAAGAATGTGCTCTCCCCAATACTAAAAGGGTAATTTTAATTGACACAACAATGCCCTTGCTGTTCTAGTAGATAGTTATATTTTCTCCCCACCATCCCATTTTGTTGAGGCGTATATGGACAGGTTCTTTTGTGTACAACTCCCCAAGATTGGAAAAAGAGGTAGCTTCTAGATTGGAGAACTCAATCTGATTATCCATTCTTATAATTTTGACAGAGGTGCTAAACTGGTTTTTCACCATATCAAAGAAGGCCTTTATGGTTTGTAAGGCATGGCTCTTACATCTTAATAAATGTGTCCAAGTATATCTACTGTAATCATCTAAAAAAGTGTTGAAATACTTTTGTCTATTATTAGTTGCAATGTCATATGGTGGCCACAAATCAACATGTAATATTTCAAAAACTTTGGTTGTAAGGGCGATTCTTTCTGGAAAGCATAGTCTGCTTTGTCTAGCCATTGATCATATGGGGCGAAGGAAAGGTTGTGCAGGTGTGAATTTGGTAGGTTTCTCACGGATTCTCTTAATTTTGGCAAAGGTGCACATGTCCTAATCTATTGTGCCATAAAAGTTCAACTATGTTTATATTAGAAATACAAGTAGAAGTAGATGTATTTGACATAGAAATATTTTTTCACTACTGAAGGATGAAGTATTAACAATAGAGTATTTATGAGTATCAAAACCACTCTTATTACAATCATAATATGAAACAGGTTAACAAGATGTAACAGGGAGAACAAGATGCAAGTGAGGGTGTACATTATTCTTATCAGACATACTAGATGGAATTTGACTAGAAGTTTGAGTGGGGTTGCGACAGTCTTGCAGAGATCTGAAATGTGATAGTATAGACCATTAGTAGACTTATCAATTTTTAGAGGCCTCTTCAGTGAAGGGGATTTCAAAAGAAAACATGAAAACATGGTAATGATGACATAACAATCAAATTGAATTGTCAAGTAATGGATAAATATTAGGTTGAATTTGAAATTGGGCACCAAAAGGACTCTCTTGAGGCTGAATTTAGGATTCAAAACTACATCACCTACTACTGTCACCTTCACCTTATATCCATTAGGCCATGTAACTAGAAAAGGTTAAACTGAGGTGTTAATACTAGTAAACATATATTTGTTATATGTCATATAATTTGTGGCACCAGAGTCAAGTATTCAAGAATCAAAACTTGGCTTAAAACATTCATATGAATTATAACTGTACTCAAGAGAGATAGAACAAGCTCAAACACCTACAAAGTTCATTGCTCCCGCCTTCATGCTAGAATTGCCTTCTGCACTTCCAATCTGAAAATTTTCTAGGATGTTGATGAGTTGATTGTATTGTTCTTTGGTCAAATTCTTCATCACTTTCCCCTCTTCTTAAGTAAGTAGCCTTTCAAAAAATTTAATCAATATCAATATCACCATAATCTCCAAACACAATGGCGGCCACATGTTTTACCTTATTGAACTTGGGGTCTTGTGGATAACTATGAATCTTGTAGCACCTATCCTTGGTGTTCCCAGACCTCTTACAGTAATCAAAAACTGGTCGAGGTCTATTTCTAGAGTAATTTCCCTTGAAACTATTGCTCCCAGTGCCACTCGACTTGTTGTAGTTTTTGTAGGAACTCCCTCCAGGTCCATTTCCTTGTTGACCATAACTGGTTCTAACGTTGTTATTTCTTTTCTAGTTCACATTCAAAGCAGTAGAGTGAATCATCAATTGATAACGTAGTTTCATCTCCCACTCCCGGATGAGAACGACAATTGCATATGCCAAGGCAGATAAAGGATTATTTACTAGGATAATTCTCCGCACAATAGTGTACACTGATCACTTCTAACTTTGCCTTATAAAAATGACAAAGCGGTCATTAAAATATAATTCGGTTTACAAGTCAGGAGTCGAATCCCACAGATAACTAAGTCTTACATACAGTTGTTCACTATCACCAAGAATACAAGTTTCAACAATTCTTAACTTATAGATATTAAGATTCTTGTATTTAACTAACTAACTAACAAATTAAAATAATAAATTAACACTAAAGATACTACATGTTGGAGAAAAAATTAAGGAGGTCTAGATTTATGATTTTTCCAATTGTCAGAATCCTTCCCGCTATGTCTTCTATAATTTCGCCTAAGTATTCTCTACCGATCAAGAGCGCTGCATGTAGTAATTCTCTAACGAGTAATTACGATAATTTACTATACATACTCTCACTTAGATCGAACCCAAGGTTTCGTTATTCCTAATCCCACCTTTAAACCCTTGATTATTGATTTTTCACATACGTTGGGAGTGCTGTTGTTTAAAAAATACCTAAATATGCACTCTCTCTCGAGTAATACACACTAAATAGGGATAGTCAATTAACAGCTTTTCAACCAACCACAATATAAACGTATTTGAACAAATAGAGAAAAGCTACGACTCAATTATATAAAAATATAACAAGAATTTATCCTACAAAAGGTTCTATCAAACCTCTAGATAAAAAATTAGCTATTCATAATAGTATGTAAAACTACAATACTAAAAGTCATAACCAACAATAAAAATTAGGAAGAGGAAGGAAAATTCATACATGATTTTTTCGCCTTGCTCCTATTGTGTCTCTGCCTTCTTCGGTCGAATCTGTACTCAATCTGTCCAACCTACCTCAAAATAGCGCTTTACATATATTTATACCAAGTAAGGTTGGGCCCAGATGAAACACCCTTTCCTGCGCGAAATAGGACTTAGACTCTATAAAATTTGTACTGTTGCGCCGCGCCTTGCGGCGTCCCATGCGGTGCGGCAATGCAATTTCCTCAGAGTGAACTTATTTTGTCCTCTTTTAACATCTAGACTTGGTACGGGACCTTCGAGCACGATTCCGGCTTAATGTATTGGGCTTTTACTAAGAATTTAAAGTTCTGTATTGATCAATTTAGCTCCAAATTAACTCTTGAGCTCAGGATCACTCTTGTAAGGCATAAAGCACGTACTAAGTGTAATTCACTATTATTTGAGCTCAAACTCAGTTAAGATGCAGTAAATTAGAGTATAATAGGCGAATAAAATACGTAAGTATAGCCTATAATCATATACCTCATTTAATCCCATTAGAAACTGAATTAACATCATGCCCTGCTCAGCTTTCTGCATATTTTCCTTGACACCACATGTGTACTGGCACTTGCGCTAAGCATGTGCATACAAGGTGTTCAATTCTTCCCATAGCTTCTTTATCTTGGTGTAGCACCCTGTAATGTCGAGTGCTCCTTGACTCAAATCACTTATTTGTTTCTATAATTGATATAATTTTACAACAATGGTTTGATCATATCTATCCTCGGGCTCCTACCAAAGCTCTTTGGCATCATTCACATACTGCAGACTGTCCGCCAGATCCTTTGAGGGAGAATTCAAAATCCATAACTATATTATCACACTATTCCCATTGATCAAAAGTGGGATCCTTTGAGTCTGGTTTCCCGCACTTCCTATTTATGAAGCATACTTTTTTCTTCACACAAAGAGCCCTAAGTAATCCTCATCTCCATGACACGTACGTCGATCAATCAAAAGGCATGACCACAAGCATGTATCTTGCATTTTCGGATGGATACATGTAAAGCGGTTGGTTAAATCATGTAGCGGATTAGGAGAATCAATGTGTTTTCTTCAATTGCCATAATTCTATTAGATGCATAAGCCCAAATAACTCTTAATCACCCTATTTATGTACCAATACTAAATTTGGGGCTGACCTTGAATCTCAAAAAATGAAATGACGTTGAATTTTGATTTTTCTGGACCAAAAATGAAATCAAGCTATAGATTAGAACCTCTACTCTGATACCATAAAAAATTCTCAGATGATCGAGATGAAGTAGAGCTCAGAATAACTCCAATGCAGAAGAATAAAGACCTGTCTAAGAAAGAGGAAAATGAGAGAAGAAGCTTCGAGAGATTTGTGAGACATGATTAGGAAAATAAATTGAATATTCCATTGTACAAAATATTCAAGCACCCTACTTATGCATGTGACACACACTTGACAACTTGCAACAGTTGTCCACTAACTAATAACAGCTAATAACTATATTAACAAACTAACAATGCTAAGTTATATAACTAAGGTAACTTGTAAGAAAAAAGGATAAATACATGTGTGCATAAAATGTAAATGTATAACACATCTTAATAGAGACCTTGGGTTCATCCACAATTTTGAATGTTAGAAAATTGGACTGTTCTTAGGCACTAGACAAGTGAATAAAATTATTTCTTCCAATTATTTTTCCTGTTATATGTCGCTAATCCATTTGATGAATATTCTTACTCATGTTTTTAAGATCTCGCCATTATTATAAACTAGGCAGCCCAATAGAAGAAACAAAAATTGTGTCATTGGATTATACTATACGGTAGGGACCCGGTTTTGAAGTGATAGATAAAGTACTTTTAGCTGTTGCATAATCTACAAGACTTGTAATTTTGGTGATATTTATTGAACATAAATATTACTATTTAGTTGTGCAATGGAAATAGGGGCAACAACATTGATCCAAACAACAATAAACTCAATTAAGATTTTACTTCATTTTCGCGTTCCTTATGATTGTCGAGATTATGAAGCATTATGTTGATAGACTTTCAATGTCTTTTCCGTATGTTTTGATGATTTAACAAACTTAATGTCAAGGATCAGATAGGGAACCTGACCCACTTGGTCTACACTGTCAATTAACGGATGTCAGCTAAATATGAACAGCTATAGCTACAGGAGATAGAGAACCAAACAGGGACTTGATACCCTTGTGGTTCCCTCATAGAAGTACGAAGTCAATTGGACACTGTTGAAAGCTACGTGACTGCATGCACTATTTTTGCCTGCACTGTACTATTTCAAGTGGCCACTTATTTTTTGACAAACTAAAGTGCTTACATCATTTAAGTGATGTCATCTAGCTGTATCAACAAGGAGTTTATATCAAAACATCACTTGAACAGTTGTGATATTCATTCAAGCCTTTTGAAAAGCTGTGAAACTAATTTTCACGAGCTTGAAGAACAAAGTTAAACACTACTACGGACCATTTCCTAAAGTTAGTATTTTGTTGTTCTTAGTTGAGTTGTGACTTTGTGGTTGTTCTTATTGTATCTCCTAAATAACTTAGCCAGAAGCGTTGATTAGGAACCCTCCTGTAACATTCGTAAACTCTTGGATTTTATATTGTGACTAGGTTTACTCATATGTTAAAGTCTTTGCAACTAGAGAGTGACAAAGTGGCTTGTGGAAAGAGTATCACAAGTTAGTTGAGTTGAATTCTTTGTAATTGAGTCATTAGAAAGTGGCTTGTAATAGGTGTTTACAAGTTAGTGAAGTTGAAAGCCTACACATTTAGGCCGTGGTATTTTGTCCCCTTGAGTTGGGATATTTCCACGTAAAAATCCCTTGTCTTTTTTGTTTACCCTTTTATTAGCATTCTCAGTACAACCCCATAGAGGAATAGGTACTCTACTATTTAGTGGACTCATACAAACTAACAATTGGTATCAGAGTGGATTCCTCCTATTAGGCTAACACCTAGGAAGGATCCTTATGGCTTCTCCACAAAATTTTAATGAAGGTCAATCTACATACAAACCACCCAGGTTCAACGGATAATACTATGGGTGGTTGAAGACAAGAATGCATGATTTAATCATTGCTGAGTATTCTGAGTTATGGGATGTCATATGTGACATTCCTTATGTTCCAAAAAAGGTACTGGAAGAACTTCCATTATCAATGCTAAAAACCAGTAAAGAATACAATGACGTAGACAGGAAAGCGGTGGACAAGGATTTTCGTGCCAAGAAGATTCTAGTATGTGGAATAGGACCTGAAGAATACAATAGAATCTCTGCTTATGACACTGCTAAGGAGATATAGGAAGCTTTGCAAATAGCTTATGAGGGAACCGCCCAAGTAACCAATCTAAGATCTATATGCTCACTACCGAGTATGAACTCTTTAGGATGAAGGACGATGAATCTATTCAAGATATGCACACAATATTCACTTCCATCATCAATGAGTTACACTTACATGGTGAAACCATTCCTAGGAACAAGCTAGTGAGGAAAATCCTCAGTATTCTGCCTAGACCTTGTGAAAGCAAGGTGAATGCTATTACTGAATCAAAGGCCTTTCATGAGATGACCATAGGCGAACCGGTTGGAATCTGAAGACCTACAAGATAAAGAGAAAGATAGACAATGAACGAAGAGAACCAAATAAAGAAAGGAACTTGTTAATCAAATCTGATAGAAATTACTCAAGTCAGGAAGACAGTAATATAGCTTACTTAACCAAAAGATTTCAGAAGATGGTAAGAAGAAATGGAGAAATTCTAAAAAGGGGCAGCTCTAGCAAACCAAAAAACTATAATCTCTATCATAAATATGGAAAGCTTGGACACTTCATCAAAGACTGCCCTCACTTGAAACAAGAATTCCTCTTGCAGCATAGGGGTATTTCTCTAGTGAGTCTGAAGATGATACTGATGCTAGCGATAGTTCCATGATGGTAGTTGAAAGAAAGAAAATACGAATCAAATTTTGCTTTGATGGCCCAATCAGATGATAATGAAGACAATGACAACAAAAAGGAAACAGCAAAAGGAAGAGGTCAACATTGGTTCATGGATAGTTAGTGTTCAAAGCACATGACTGGGAACACCAGGGACTCTGTTTAATTAAACACCTGCAAAGAGGGAGTGTATCATTTGGCAATGGGAAAAAGGGGTACATTCTTGGAGTTAAAAATTTTGGGAAGTCACTCACTTATTCTATTAAAAATGTGTACTATGTCAATGGTCTTAAGTAGAGTCTCTTGAGTGTCTCTCATATTTGTGATAAAGGAAACAAGGTAGAATTCGTGTCCAAGAGATCTACAGTTACTGGTCTGGTAACTGGTGAAGTGGTACTTGTGTCCAATAGATATAAGAACATCTATGTTGCTGATTTCGAGTCCTTACAAAGTGGTGATCTGAATTGTCTGAATGTTTTTGATGATGATGCTGAACTCTGGAACAGAAGATTATGGCTAACAAGCTTCTCTCTTCTGAACAAACTAATTCAGAAGGACATGGTCCATGGTCTGCCCATGTCAAAGTTCAACGTACAAAAGGTTTATGATTCATGTGCTAGAGGAAAAAATGTGAAGTCCTATTTTAAGTCTAAAAACAATGTGAGCACCTCAAACCCACTCGAGCTTCTGCATATGGACCTATGTGGTCCTATGAGAGTACAATGCAGGGGAGGAAAAAGATATATATTTTTGTGATAGTGCATGACTACTCCAGATTCACATGGACTCTGTTTCTTAGAACTAAAGATGAAACCTTTGAGGTGTTTGTGGCCTTTGTAAAGAAAATCCAGGTGAAGATGGAGTCTAGAGTTGCATACATTAGATCAAATTGTGGAATAGAATTTGACAATGCCAAATTTGATGAGTTCTGCAATGAAAATGGCATCACTCACAACTTCTTGGCTCCCAGAACTCCCCAGAAAAATGGAGTAGTAGAAAAGAAGAACACAACTCTTGAAGAGATGGCAAAAACAATGTTAATCGATAGTGGAATTGCAAAGAGAGTCTGGTTTGAAGCAGTCAACACTTCCTGCTACTTGGTGAACATGTGCATGATCAGGTCACTCCTGAAAAACACCCTACATGAGTTGCTGAATGGAAGGAAACCCAAGCTGGCTCACCTAAGAACATTTGGGTGCAAATGATATGTTCTCAATAATGGAAAGGATCAGCTTGGTAAATTTGATGCAAATATTGATGAAAGAATATTTATGGGCTGCTCTTCTCAAAGAAAAGCATACAAGATATACAATAAGCGAACTGAATGTGTTGAGAAAAGGGTTCGTGTTATTTTTGATGAGTCATATCCATCATGTGAGAAGAGTGATGAAGAAGAACTAGATGGAGAACCTTCCTAGTCCCTGGTGAAGTCATTGACATGAAAAATGGAAAGGGAGATATGATGAGCCAAGTAAAAGAGCTGACTGAAGACAATACTGCCTCATATTTAATGGAACCCAGTACTTCAATTACAACCACTGAAGGTATACAAAGAGTGTTTGACGTAGTTGAGGGTAGTCCACTAGCACCTGAGAGAAGATCACGGGAAAACCAGTCAAATATACCCACACACTCTACAATTGAACTTCAGACGTCTAACTGGAGACACAAAAGCTCTCATCCTCTTGACAACATAATTACCCATCTAGATTCTGGAGTACAAACCTCAATATCCAAAATTCACTTGCCTTCTCATTGTTTCTCTCCAAATATAACCCAAAAATATCAAGGAAGCCTTGAAAGTTGCAGATTAGATTACAACCATGCAAGGTGAGTTAAATCAGTTTGAAAGGAACAATGTCTGGCACATGGTACCTAGACCCTCAGTTCGAACCAATATATGAACCAGGTGGATATTCCGGAATAAGCTTGATGAACATGGAAATACCACAAGGAACAAGGCCAGGCTACTGGTTCAAGGTTATAATCAGGATGAAGGGATTGATTATGATGAAACGTTTGCTTCGATCGCTTGCGTGGAAGCTATTAGAATTGTAATCACTTTTACATATCATATGGAACTCACCTTGTTCCAAATGGATGTCAAAAGTTCTTTTCTAAATGGACTTCTTTAGTAAGAAGTCTATGTGAAGCAACCTCTAGGGTTTGAATATCATGAATACCTTAATTATTTGTTTAAACTGGACAAAGCATTGTATGGGATGAAGCAGGCTCCTCGAGCTTGGTATGAAAGGTTGTCAAAGTTCCTCTTGGAAAATGGTTTTAAAAGAGGAAAAATTGACAATACCTTCTTCCAATAGAAACACGGAAATAACCTGCTTATTTTTTAGTTCTATATTGAGATATCATTTTTGGGGAAACAACTGAGTCTCTGTGTGAGGAATTTTCATAACTCATGGGAAGTGAGTTTGAAATGAGTATAATGGCAGAATTGAACTTCTCCTTGGGTCTTCAAGTAATACAGTCCTCAAAGGGTACATTCATTTGTCAGCAAAAATACATTAGGGAGTTCTTGAAGAGGTTTGACATGAAGTATCAAAAGTGATAGATGCTTCTATTGCGATGGCCACTAGACTGGACATGGATGAAATTGAATCTCATGTGAATCAAATCATGTATAGAGGCATCATTGGGTATCTTCCCTATCTCACTGCTAGCAGACCTGATATTGTCTTCAATGTGGGGCTATGTGCAAGGTTTTAATCAAATCCCAAGAAATCTCATTTGATAGATACGAAAAGAATTCTGAGATACCTTAAAGGAACACAAAACCTGGTTCTTTATTATCCCTCAGGTGATAGTTTTAATCTTATTGGATATGATGATGCAGACTATGCAAGTTATCTTTTGGATAGGAAAAGCACTTCTGGAATGCCTCTACTTTTTAGGATCATGTCTCATCTCCTGGGGAACAAGAAAGCAAAATTTAGTAGCTCTTTTAACAACTGAAGCAGAATATGTAGCTGCAGCATCCTTTTGTGCTCAAGTTCTATGGATTAAATAACAACTGGAAGATTTTAGGGTACTTACTGAGAGTGTGCCCCTTCTATGTGACAATACAAGTGCACTAAACATTGCCAAGAATCCAGTTCAACACAAAAGGACCAAGCATATTTATGTAAGGCCTCACTTTCTAAGGGATAATGTGAAGAAAGATTGATTTGTATGAAGTTCTGTAGCACAGAAGATCAAATTGTAGATATCTTCACCAAAGCATTAAGTAGGGAATATTTTGAAAGAAACAGAGTGAAGCTAGGGATGCTAAAGCCCAACTAAGAACTTGATTCCTCATCATTTGGCTATGAAATTTACCTTCACACAAAACTAGCTAAAAGTGTTTTGTGGCCAAGCCTAACTCACTTTAATACCGTTGTAGGTAAATACGCAAGATGAGTATAGAAACTATAAATTCAATTCATGAAAGATAAAAGAGGATCGATACATGCAAATAACAGGTCAAGAAACTGGTTCTTGAACCAAAGGTCAGTAATTTTGTGGATTCTTTAATGCACGTCTTAAAAAGGTACAAAACACAACTTCCATATCATCCACCTTTTCAGATAATGCTGTCATGTGTCTTCACTTCAAATCATTTCATCTCCCTCTGAAACATTGCACTTCTCCATGCACAACCACCATTTCATAATTGATCCATATCTCTCTCTCTCTTCATAATTATTCATCCTTAATAAAAACCTGTTCGTTTCTCGATAAACCATAAGTCTTCCATTTGAACCTCCTAGAGTACCTTCACTCCATCTTTTCAATGACTGGTACAAACTCCGACATCCCTGCCCCAGTCATCCCTGGTACTGAAAAACCTATGGAGTCCTCTGTTCCCTCTGAATATTTTATAACCACTCTTACTCTCTCCGCTGAAATCACACCTTACCCAGATTCCCCGTCTCTCTCTATTGCAGAAACCCCTAGAATGTTGATCCATCGTCTCTGTCTTCTAAGGTTCCCACTAATCAAAGAACAAGTGGAGAACAAGGTCAAATACATTAGGTCATAGAGCGTTCTGCCATTGTTACTACAAATTCAGGGGTGGCAGTGGTGCCGAGTGAGGAAGAAAATATTGTAACTATATTTATGGTATCTGCTAACGGTGACCTTCATAAGATAATTTACCAGAGAAACGAGGTATAGGGTATGGGGAAGAAGGATCCATAGTTACTGTTGAGGACGTTGCACTAGCAGAAACTATTGGGCTCTCACATAAGACAACTGATCCCTCTCCGTAGGACCCAGGTTAGGGTTCTCATTCACAGGATAGTTTTGCTCCTGCATTTGTTGTTGCGCTTATTAACATTCAAGCTCCTGATATGAGGTCCAGCGATGAGGAGAATTTAGACAACCCAGCTCTTGACACGTTCATAATTAAGCAAAAGGTGGTGTCCACTCTTGAGTCTTCCACCAAGTGACCTACTACCAAGTTGCAATCTAAGGTGGCCTGCGAATCTGACCTTCAAAAGAGCAGAAAAAGTAGTAAAATAAAGGAGGGGGTTGGTGAAAGATAATATGCCCGTATGTGATAAAACGGTCTCTGTGGTAGAAGTGGAAGAGGAAATACCAGAGGAACCTGGTTCATTAATGAGACGGTCCCAGAAGAAGATGCAGCCTGTTTCATTAGAGAAATTTTCAACCCCAGGTCCAAGTTGAAGGATGTTGTGAGTGAGTCGTCGATGTCTCATGAGGATGTGTTAATCAAGTCTAAGGGAAAAGTGAAATCAAGTGGTGGGAAGTCCGCCAAATGAGAGTCTAAAACTGTTCAGGAACCTAGTTCTGTGAAGAGACTAAGTAGTGAAGGTAGTTCCATTTCAGAATGCCTAAGGCACCAAAAGGTTCTGTTGGATCGTACGTTTGACCCAGCAATTTCTGAGATGGATGGTATGCGACAAGTTCATGAAACGGTTGAATTTTGACTATGGGGGAATCTATTCCAAATAGATGCACCTAAGGTGTACGAGGATGAGGTTCAAGATTCTTTGCTAGCCTCTTTCTCATTGAGACAGACCACATTTGTGCTTTGGTGAATGGAGTAGAAATCGTATTCGATGTAAAGTTGCTTGAGAAAATTCTTAAAGTCCCTACAGTTGGTGTGTCCAGTGTGAAGGATGTGTGTCCAGTGTGAAGGATGTGTGTCACTATAATTTTCAAAATGCCGTGGTAAAGGACAATGCGAACCAAAAAGGGGACCTGATCCACAAGAAGGCATTACTCCATATTTATCATATGCTTTTCGAAGTGGTAAACAAGGTTGTATTGCCTCGTGGTGAGAGGAGGTCCATGAATTCTAAGTTTGACCTATTTTTTATGGAGCAACTGGATAGCTTTACTCTTGTATGCCTGCCTACTATTATGATTGAACACATGCAAAAAGTAGCAACCTTCAAGGATGGTAATCACGACCTTCCTTATCGGGTTATGCTTACGTGAGTCTTTAAGTTTTTCAAAGTGTCGTTAGGGCGGGGGAATGTAGGAAATAAGAAGCATACTTTCTCACAGACAACGTTGGAAGAATGTGAGTGCATAGAAAAGAAAGGGGGAGGATAGGAAGTAGATCAACGGTCTCACAGCTCATTAATGCTCAAAATAGTGCAACTGAGGAGATTCGCCGGTTGAAAGCTAGGAATGCTATCGAAGAAGGTCAGCAAGCCCAAGGGGTTTCAGCGTCAAATGATAAAGTAGCTCATCTGACAAAAGAGAATTCTGATCTCAGGGTGCAAGTAGAGAACCTGAAAGCATAAATGCTCATTGAGCAAAAGTTGGCCAATGCCCGAATAGACCTAGTTCTGCAAACACTTGATGCTGCCTCCAAGCCCTCTACTCCTAATGCCCCCTAAGTACCCCTTTAGTGACTAGGTTTTTATTTTGCTTTTAAGTTTTTTTTTTGTAGATGTTTTTTTATGTGAGGGGTGAAATAGTACTGTCCATGTCTTTAACAATCCAATTTTGCCTTTACTTTTTTATCAAAGGCATATATTTCTATCAATATAAAATATATCCTCTTTTGATATCTCAGTGCTTGAATTTTATGATTCATTTCTCTATCATGTTGTGTGAACATATGTGGCATGAGTTAGCTCGGCTAGACTTCTTTATATTGTTTGATTGCAAGTGTCTTTTAAAAGATGCCAAAAGGGGAAATAAGTAAAATGATTCAAAAAGGAAGGCATAAAGTCAGGAAGAACTTGTGAGCTCTTGTTACATTATCTGGTTCTCCTTCCTCTAAATACACATTATCAATGTTTAAGTTTGTTATCATCAAAACGGGGAAAATTAATAGGTTTTAATATCTTTTCCTTATGTTTTGATGGTCTTAGGAACTTAATGTCAAGGACCAGATAGGGAACCTGAACACTTGGGCTACACTACAAGTTTACGGATTCCATCTAAATGTGAACTGCATTGCTTCAGGAGATAGAGAAACAAATAAGGACATGATACCCTTATGGTTCTCTCATAGAAGTACGAAGTCCATTGGACATCGCCGGAAGCGACTTGACAGTCTTCATTGTTTCTGCCTGCACTGCATTATTTCCAGTGGCCACTTATCTTTCGACCAACTAAAGTGCTTACATAATCCAAGTGAGACATCAAGGTGTATCAAGAAGGAGTTTATATCAAAATATCACTTGAACACTTATGATATTCATTCAAGTTGTTTGCAAAACTGTGAAATTAATTCTCATGAGCTTGAAGAACAAATTTAAACGTTATTACGGACCAGTTTCTAAAGTTAGTATGTTGTTGTCCTTGGTTGACTTGAAACTTTGTGATTGTTCTTATTGAATCTCCTAAGTTTCTTCGCTAGAAGCGTTGATTAGGAACCCTCTTGTAAAATTCATAAACTTTCTGATTTTATATTGTGACTAGGTTTAGTCATAAATTAAAGCCTTTGTAACTAGAGAGTGACAAAGTAGCTTGTGGTACGAGTATCACAAGTTACTTGAGTTAAATTCTTTGTAATGGATGTTGATACCCAATTTTTTTCTATGTATTTTTTATACCCCAAAATACTTCCAAAATAGTGTATATGTGCATATATGAGCACACCCATGAGTTTTGGTATATTAATGATTTTAAAAACAATTTATCGCCAATTTTAATTCCACAAAAATTATCAAAATTATTTCCAAAAATTATCTTTTGGTGAATAACTTATTTTATCCTTATATTTGTATTAAAAACATAATTAATATAATTTTTCATATTTTTATTAATTTGTTTGGCATTTCTAAAGCCAAATTGTATACAAATGCAATTGTAGCCTATTTTGTAATTAATTGTATTTTGTGATTGTAAAATTATTCCTAATATTTTTAGATTATTATTTATTTATTATTAACTAGTTCAGTATTTTTAATTTGTTTGTAAATTATTTTTAGCTATTTTAATTAATCAAAAAGGGAAAAGGTGGCTATATAAGAACTGGCCCATTTCTATTTCAATTTTAGCCTCAATTCACCCCAATTTTAAACCCAATTCAGGCAACCCACATTCCAATTTGGACCTGACCCGTTAGCCTGACCCAACCTTGATTCAATCTGAGTCGTTGATCAAATGAGATCAACGGTCCAGATTATGTTACCTGAATTAAAGCCTAGCCTACCCCCCCCCCCCCCGCGACCCCTCATTCTCTCAATGACTGGTCTCTCTCTCTTTAACATTTGCTCTCCCTTCTCTCTAGAACCTTCTGGTTCTCTCTTTCTTCTTCGATGGGTTCCGTCGCTCTCCGGCCAACTTCGGCCTCACTCCTCTCGACCTTTAGTCGCCATAGGACCTTATCTCATCATTTCTCTCCAAGTTTTGAAGTCCCAGAAGCTTCCACCATGAAAGATGATCACTGAAGCCTCGCCTGGGTCCATTTCCGGCCTTTCTCCGATGGGTTTTGGTCCGATGATTCTTTCAACGTCATTGTTAACGAGTTTCACGGTCAGGTTTCTCATCTCAATGATTTTATTGCAAACCCTGATTTCTTCCTAAACCTCTTAATCTACATCTTATAAACAATTTTTGGTTTAATCTTTGCGTTCTACACTACTTATTACTCGATATCTTTGATTAATCCAAGTTTTCAAACGTTCTTGTTCATCTTTTCAAAACTATGAATTCCGACCACATTTTAAATCACCATGCTTATGTTTCATTCGAGTATTATGTGATTACTTCTATGCTATGTGCTTGAAACCTTTTCTTTCTGAGTTCCATGTCTTAAATATTTTCTAAGGTTCCGACTCTCTACTGTCTATTTGATTTCCTACATAGGGTTCTTGATTTTTGAAACTATTGTGTTTAAATACGTTTGAATGCCCGTCTTTACTAAATATGCTATTAATTCCGAGCATCTCTTTTAATCCCTAATTTGCATGTGTTTGCCTTAAGGGTTTTTACACTAATTTCAAATTATTTCCTTATTTGTGAGTTGTTTTCTATACATGGTATTGATTCCCTTTACTTTTGGTCTTGCCCGTGATTCTTTGACTGATTTTGGGAGTTAATTTTATATGGCTACCATACTTGTGCACTTAAGTATATTTCTAGTTATTCCGCGTATATTTTCCTTGTTTAAAGCATCGTGTACCTAGTCTTTATAACATACAAAGTGCTTACTGCTCTAGTTATGGTATAATCATTCATCTAACTGATTATTTCCTTACCCGAAAGTCTGTACTCCTATCGAATCATGAGTCCCTGATTTAATTGAATTAGGACATGTAATTGATTCAATTTGGTACTGTTTCTATAATTATATACTTACTACCATGTTCTACTATTTTCAAAAAAATATAAGTACTACTCTTCCTTTCTCACTTGAGACACACACAAACACGAATAAACTCATTATTCTGAACTTTCTCTATTTCACACAAACATATTTGGTGCTCTCCATTTCTCTGTGCTACATTATTTTCAAGTGGTATGTATCTTATTTAAGTCACATCCTCAAAACAATATGCTTTTATTCGTGCTGCACTTTCTTTGTTCCTTGTGTGCTTCTACTTATGGTCATATTTGTTCCTATTGCAACTAGTATGTATCTGTGATTAATAAGTAGGCCTAGCTTAACCTGGCATGTTCATCACCCCTTTTCCTACCATAATGCATGTTTCCCCTTGCTTTTGTTCGTTACTAGCATGTGTTCAGATCCTCTTGGCTACACCATCGCCCTGAAACCACTTCCGGAGGATGATTTGGTTTTGTGTCTGGTGCAGTAAGAACTGGACTCCTAGTTTGAAGCATGAACTCTTCTTTAATGTGTTATACATGTGTAACTGATTGTCTTGCTTGTGAGCTGTTTGTTCCCTTTACCTTTGCCTTTGTCTGTGTGACTATCGCTTTAAAAAAAACTGGCTCCATATCAACTGTTTTCAAACTCAATTGGTTTTTTCACTCTTCTACTGTTTTCTCAAACTGTCCTTCATGTAAAACATTTTTCAACTCAACTCCTTCAAATTTCATCACAATCACACTACTCTTAGAATTTAGGTTCTGCCTCCTTAGTGTAAGCAATTCTTTGGGAATCTTGAGTACCCGTTTACTTTGATGCACAAGTCTGGCGATTTTCCACACTTGCACTTGGCAATGATGACTTGTCTTCGGTTCCTGGTATTGGCCAGGGACCCCTAGGGAACTTTTCCGCACCCAAACTCTTGGTGAAGGCTGTGAAATTCGAAAGGAGCGAGGTTGGAGATTTTGTCCTGGCTGAAGGTCCCCTATAGAATAACTTCTTGTTTTACTCTTCACTACTGTAATATAATCACTTAATATGTAATAATTTGTAAAGAACAATGGGGTAATAGTGGAATTGGGGAGGGTTATGCATGTTTATTTAAGGGTACGAGTAGAGAACATGTCTATAGGATTTTATTTACCTATTCATGCAATATAAATCATGTATATGACATGCATTCTATATATAGAAATCCTGCTCCTAGGTTCCTTTGCTTTCAGTCTGATATTTTTCATAACCATAATCAGTTAATAGTTAAAAACTCTACTACTGCATTTAGATATAATGGCTTAGAAATATCACGTGCATTAGATATCATGCAATTAGGAGTCCACTTGCAATTTTTTGGACGTCCCATTAGTTATTCAATCGCATAAAGCTGGTTTTCTCTAAAACTAAAACACTGATGTGCATAGCTGCTTTTTTATAACGGTTAGGCAAGCCTTAGGCCAGATAAAATTGATTAATCCTCGTATGTCTCAGCCATTTGACCTCTTTAAGTTGCCCAAACAGGTCTGCCTCCCTGAAGTCTGTTTGGTTTTACTACTACATTCCTGTCTTATTTTTTTTTCACCTATATGTTTTCAACCAAGTTGCTTTTCCAGTCCAAGACCGGACTACTGTTTTCCCTGAAAACTTATAACGACTTCTATAATTTTCAAGGGCAATATTCAGTACTCTCTATTTTTTCTACAATTCTGAATAACTTTTACGTCTTCGCTTTACGTTATTCTTCAGTCCAGAACTAAACTACTATTTTCTAATAGCAAGATACTGCATACGTATATGGCTTTAATTGTGTTTGACATAATAAATGTTTTCCCTATTCCTAAATAATATGTATTTTACGGCTTTACCTTTAGTTTTTTTTCAACTTCTCCTACCAAATTTTGCCCAAACCTTCAGCTTCTATATTCAGATTTTAAACTCTTGATCCCTTATGCCATAAATGTGATTGAGGCGTGCTAACTGTATGTATATTCGTGGAGGGGTATTTGAGCCATTTACAAGGCATTTTACGTGATCCCTTATATGAAGTCCTACTTGCTTTTCTATGTCGCTTAGTATTTTGCCTTTAAACTTAAGGGTTAATCCTAGTCCTCACCTTGTAGGAATAGTGGTCCTAAAACACCCTCTAGAACCTATAGGATGGGACGGGTAATAGCACGCAATAAGCACTCATGACCAATACACACGATTAAAATAACCTCTACGGGGCAGGAAGGTTAGAATATGGATATGATAACCGGTGCGCTAATATCTCCTGTGAGAACAATTGCTGGGTATTACACCGAAGTGATCTATATTGTGTTTAACCCTTGGACCCCTTGTCTTTTCCTTTATTTATTGATGTTTTCCAAAATTAATGTTTTCTTCAACTAAGCTTTCCCTTTTCAAAATCACTTATGTCTTCTTTCTTACAAAATTTTCAAATTGTTTCTACTTCCTATGTGCAACTCTTGCTTGTTTATTCCCACTCTTTTTTTAAAGTCACAACTAAGTATGGCCAGGAACCACACTAGTGGATCTTCAGGGGTGCCTAACACCTTCCCCTCGAGATAATCTCAAGCCCTTACCCGAATCTGATTTTCTTTTGAAAAAATCTTTTTCTTTTTCTTTAAGTGCCCTAATGCACTATAATCATTAGGTGGAGACTCTTCATACTCTTCAAACCCGCTTCTTCAAAAGGGAAAATAGTTGTTTTGTCCATAATGTCATAAACCCTATTTCTCCGCTTTGAAAAATGGGGGCGTCGACAACATGGCGACCCTGTTGTGAATTTATTTAAGGTTTTTACCAATACGTGCTTTGTGACTTTATTACTTCCTTAATTGTGTTTACTTTCAGTCTTTAATTGTTTCATCAAGAATACTAACTTGACTCTTCATGTTTTCCTTTCCATTTAATTTCTTCTTTCACTGCCTTACTATTTCAATTCCGTTGTAATTTCCGAGTATTTATTGTTATATTAATGAACGTGATGATACATGCAATTTGCTTCATTATTGTAACTGCATTCTTCAACATCATATTCCACTCGTGAAAAAACAAAGCCTATAGCAACGCTTATAATGAGTGGTTGTGCTCTTTCAATGTAATAACCCCTTAAACGTGGTGAAGGCATATTTGCGGTAAAGCCAGTCGATCAACGGTGTAGTCGACGGTTCCGCGCCTTTTTGTCTTGAGTTGTCCGCTCAAGGGTACCTTGTATAGCACATCAAAAGTAGAAACCTTATTCCCTTAAACTTTTCTTGCATCATGGTCAGCCCTAGCCGAGTCGGTTATGTTGTCCAAATAATGACTCCTTAAGAAAGCCTAAACCAAAGTCCACAGTGGTGTTCTCAGAACCCAAACAAACACCTCCACATTATGTTCATTTATTTGGATAACTAAATGTCGTTTGCTAATTATTGACTTAAATAGTCGAGTCTGGTAGGATTAAGGTCCTAACACTTTGTTTTGTAGAAAATGAGACACGAGGTCCCCAGATTCAGTATGGTATCCAATATTCACCCAAGGTTGTTAAGTTGGTGGGAAGATCTTCATATTAGCGATCAAACCCCCATCAGTAAGTACTTAGGGAATTTGCCCTCACTTATGAAAATCCAGCCTAACAACAAGATATTAGAGGTGTCCACCTTGTTTTGGGATTGTGATCGATCGGTGTTTCTCTTCGAAAATTTGGAAATAACTCCTTTACTAGAAGAAATAGGGGGTCTAGCTAGTATCCCTTGAGAGACTCCGAGCCTGCATATGCCGGAAAATTGTAAAAGTAGAGGCTTCCTTAAGATGATGGGACTCGAGAAAAATCCCGACCTAGCTTGTCTGAAAGACTCCTACATACCATTTGATTTCTTGTACGAGAGGTATGGCCATAGCAAGTCTTATCGCACCTACACTTATGAGTTCGTGCTCACCCCTTTGGGGCACATACATAGGAGAGCCTTTGAGTACATGTTTTGCTTCTTGGGTATGATAATATTTCCATGAAGAAGGATAGCATCCACACCAAACTAGCCATGGTGACCAAGACCTGAATGGAAGGTATCGACGTGTAGTTTTTCAGCCTAGTGCCCATGATCATTGCTAAAATCTATCGAGCCTTGTGAAAATGTCAACAAGGGGCTCCGAACTTTGAGGGTTGTAATATGTTACTGCAACTCTAGCTCATTGAACACCTTAAGAAAGGCTACTATAGACAAAAAATCATCTGTTGGGATTGGCATGACCATATCTCTTCTCATCACCCAAAGAGAATGAACTTCATGCCCACCATGTTCGCTCAGCCAGAGGACGCCAGTGGATGGGTAGAGTTTTTTGAAAATCTAAAGGAAGAGAAAGTTCAATGGATGTTCGAGTGGTTCCCAACAGGGGAGTTCATTGTCTGTTCTCGAGACGGCCATTCCTCATGCTCATCGGTCTAAGGGGGAACTTATCCATATGTCCCTCCCCGGTCCATGAGGCAAGATGGAAGAAAAGAAATCATACCCACGATAGAGAAAATGAGTCATTTCAGGGCAGACTCTCAAGATGATGATAGCCCACGCAGGTTTCACGCTCACCATATGTGGCACTGCAAGCTCGTCTTAGGGAAAGAGTCTATTGAACCAGACAGGTATGATGCCGGGTGTGTACCGCACTGCACGGGTTGGTTGGAATATGATCACATTGGTTTGGGTCGTCCAAGATTTTTCCATGGTCATAGAATTATTGATGAGAAAACTGAAGCACAGGTCAAATACAACCAGCTGCGCATGAGGATGCAAGAATGTGAGAATGAACATCGGGAAATACAGGAAGCCCACGATCAACGAGTGGAAGGAGATGGCTATCAATGCTAACAACCGGCTGGGGTATCTAGAGCGATGTCTAGTGGAGTTGGAGGGAATTTTTTGAAAAGAATTGAAGACTGTCAGAATGTCGAGGGAAGTGCAGGCGGATATCTGGCTCGAGCTTATCTGTTGTTTGGACTACGCAAGTTGATGCAGCTGTACGAGGGAGGAAAGAATACCGAATTTGGGTAAGGTCCTTCCGGTACCAAGTAGTTAGGATCTTTTATTTCATGCTTCCCTAATGTAATACGGCCACTAGCCATTAGTGACATCTTTTATATTTCAGTTGTTTTAAGACTCGCCTTGTTTTATCAATTAAATGAAGCATTTAACATTATAAGCTCTCCAAATTTAATTTGTCGCTAGGCCTACCTCGGCCACAACGAGGCACCCAAATTAGGAACCGACTTATACTATTGCACAACGTGTTTAAATACTACAATCTTATCTGTCATAACCCACACTAACTTTCTACCTTTTTGTTTTTCTTTTATTTTATTCCCCTCCTCAAAGGTTAGTTTGTGCATTTGGGCACCATCCTCATACTTAACAATATCCAAGGGTCCTCTACCTCCTCCTCCTCCAAGTCCTACTAGAAACAGGAACAAAAGAAAAATGGGAGATGCACGTGCTAGAAAGGAACATGAGGAAACTTCTCAGAATGATGCAATTACCAAGGAGACCGATGCTCATCTTGAGCAAACTATGCTGAGACTTCGGGAGGAATTTGATCAAGTTCATAACTGGCGAGCCTGTCAATCACTCTTGCCGCTCTTGATTTTAACACCCAAAATCTCGCACCTCCACAAAAAACACCCCATAGCCTCCAATGCAACCTACTCAAGCCCAAGTCTGCAACACACGCAATAACACTCCACTGCTCATTCCCGAACCACAAAGCACCATTAAAGACCATAACACCCCTATTTTCGTGGACACTATACCTAATTACACTGAGCCGATCACAAATGCACCCGAATCAGATGACAAGGGTTCCCTCATCTAGAATTTTGCCGCTGAACTCAAGAAAATGACTAGTCGGGTCCAAGGTTTCAAAGGTAACAGAGGTGTTGAAGGGTTGAATTACGAAGATCTCTGTGTTGAGCCAGATGTCAAACTCCCGGAGGGGTACAAACCTTCTAAGTTCAAAATGTTCGACGGTACAGGTGATCCCAGGGTTCACCTGAGAATTTATTGTGATAATCTGGTAGGGGTTGGAAGGGACGAGAAAATCCACATGAAGCTCTTCATGAGGAGTCTGAATGGCAATGCTTTATCATGGTATATCAGCCAGGATGCAAAGAAATGGACAAGTTGGGTGACCATGGCATCTAACTTTATGAACCGATTTAGGTTCAACACTAAGAACGCACCAGATATGTTCTATATCCATAATCTGAAGAAGACCCGCTGACACCTTTCACGAGTATGCTACTCGTTGGACGTCAGAAGCTGCTAAGGTCAGGCCGGCTTTGGAGGAAGAGCAGATGAACAGGTTCTTCATTCGTGCTCTGGATCCGCAGTACTGCCAAAGGCTGATGCTAATAGAGGGTCAAAAGTTCTCCGACATCATCAAGTTGGGAGAAAGGATCGAAGAAGGCATAAAAAATGGTCTGGTCACTAACCTCAAGGCGTTGCAAGCCACCAACAAGGCTTTAAAGTCTGGTGGCTCCTCAAAGAAAAAGGACATAAATTTCGTAATGGCTGCGCAGAGGAACAAAAGGACATAAGTACCAGACCTATACCTCAACTCCGCTCATATATCAACCTACCATAAACGACCAAGCACCCTCACCCACATACCAAATGCCACCGCCTACCAATCACCTCCACCACCCATATATCAACCTACACCACCCAGATATTCCCAACCTGCACTTTTATTCCAAGCATACAACTCTGAACCTTCTTATTACCCATCACCACCCGCTCGCCAAAACATTCCTCGGCCCAGACCAAATTTCGACCGAAGACCTCCCAGACAGTATACCACCATAGCTGAGCCAATCGACCAATTGTATGAAAATCTCAAATTGGCCAGTTACGTTACCCCTATCCCAGCCGTAACTCCAAAAAATCCCTCTCAATGGATCAACCCAACCATGACATGCATAACGTTTCGGGATAAAAGGCCATACCATCGACGAGTGTCACTCGTTGAAAGAAAAAATTTAGACTCTTATTGACAACAAGGTCATTGTAGCAAAAGAACCCACTCCTAATGTACGCAACAACCCTCTGCCTAACCACAAGGGTAGAGGCATCCATATGATCGAGATTGAAAGTTAATTGGGACCCCAAGGGGTCAATCGGTTTGATAGCTAATGAAGAAGATCCTAAGAAGCCAACAATTACCCTCAATCCCATTGTTATTTAGATACAGCCCTCTGAGTGCAATATGGTAAATGTGTTAGTACCACTCGAGTTTGAAGCACCTCCTGCAAAGGTGCCAAAATTGATTGAGGTTGAGTTCGGGATTCCAAAGGCACATGCACCATTTGAAGTTACTATGTTACCTCCCAGGGTGCCAATTCTGGTCTCCATGACAGATGTGACCCCGTTCAAGTCAAACACCATACCTTGGGATTACACCGCCGAGGCTAGAAGGAAAGGAAAAACATACACTAGAGAAGCAATCGTCGCGCAAGGCATGACCAGGACAGGCAGGGTGTACACCCCTGAACATTTAGCTGAGCTCGGCAAGCATTCCTCTGGACGGGCTATTGTAACTGGACCCGATGACCTTTGGAGGAAGATACAAGTCAAAGAGTACTCAGTTATTGAGCAGCTGAACAAAACACCAGCACAAATTTCTATTCCGGATCTTCTGCAAATCTCTAAGGCGCATAAAAATGCCTTAATGAAAATACTAAGTGAAGCTTATGTTCCTAGAAACATAACAGGAGGCGAAATTGAAAATATGGTAGGGCATGTACTGGAAAGCCACAAGATCACCTTCCACGAGGATGAAATACCACCAGAAGGGCTTAGTAACAATAAGGCGTTGCACATCACTGTGCAATGTGAGGATTATTTTTATCACCAAGATCTTAGTCGTCGGGGGATGCATCATTAACATATGTCCGTTAATAACCCTTACGACATTGGGTAAAGGACTGAATGAGATTAAAGATGGAACACTCAGTGTTAAAGCTTTTGATGGGTCTGAAAGATCCACAATCGGATAAATTAGCCTATGCCTACATATGGGACCTACCTAGTTCGATATTGACTTCCAAGTCATAGACGTGCAAAAATCCTACAATTTGTTGCTGGGATGACCCTAGATTCACGCCGCTGGGGCTGTGGCATGAAATTTTCATCACGCTATAAAAACTGAATGCAATCATCAGGAAGTTATCGTTCATGGCGACGGTAGAAACCCAATATACAACCGCCAAACCATCCCGATGATCAGATGTAGAAGGAGAATAGGTGGAGAAACATACCACCACATTTATAGGGTCAACGCCACAGACAAGGACAAATGGTGGATAAAAGCATTTTGAATTGGAGCGGGTACAAGCCCGGAAAGGGACTTGGCAAAAATCTCCATGGCATCACCAAGCCTATCAAGTTGAAGAAGCATGGTACCACTTTTGGCCTGGGGTATGAGTACACCTGGGAGGAGTTCAATCACTAGTCGCCACCATGGCGTGATCCCTACTATCCATTGGAATGTCCTATACCTCAGCTAGAGCTGACCTTTCAGCTAGACATTATATATAGATAATAGGAAGATGAGGCACTGATTGTGATGAAGAACCTGTTTCTGGAGGATAATATGGAATGTTGTGTTATCTTCGGGGAGGAAGATGAGGAAGGCCAATCCATTCAAGTTGTGAACAAAGGGGAACGCCTCACCAATTGGTCAGTCAGGACCACCAGTGCCCCGAGAGCTTTGGGGTAGAAAGGCTAAACGATGCATTATGCATCGCATTTTACTTTTAGTTGATTTTACTTTTCCGCATTGTCTTTACTTTTGAAAAGAGCTCCGATGTTTCAAACAGTTATGAATTTAATCAAAAGCATTTTCCAAGTTTTTCTTTATATGTCGCTCTTATAACTTTTCCCTATCATTTACCTTATTTTACACATCATTACTATTACATATCTTGATGATGAACCAACGACTGTGACTTGCAATTAGCCTTTGCCTACAGATGGGACCTACATGGTTTGATATTGACTATCAATGTTAAAGCTTTTGATGGGTCTCAAAGATCCAATCGGATCAATTAGCCTATGCCTACAGATGGGACCTACCTGGTTCGATATTGACTTCCAAGTCATAGACGTGCCAACATCCTACAATTTGTTGCTGGGATGACCCTAGATTCACGCTGTTGAGGCTGTGGCATCAAATTTTCATCATGCTATAAAATTTGAATGGAATCATCAGGAAGTGATCGTTCATGGAGACGGTAGCAACCCTATATACAACCGCCAAACCATCCCTATGATCAGATGTAGAAGGAGAATAGGTGGAGAAACATACCACCACATTTAGAGGGTCAACGCCACAGACAAGGACAAATGGTGGATAACAAGATCGAAAGCATTTTTAATTGGAGCGGGTACAAGCCCGGAAAGGGACTTGGCAAAAATATCCAGGGCATCACCAAGCCTATCAAGTTGAAGAAGCATGGTACCACTGTTGGCCTTGGGTATGAGTACACCTGGGAGGAGTTCAATCACTAGTCGCCACCATGGAGTGATCCCTACTATCCATTGGAATGTCCTATACCTCAGCTAGAGAAGACCTTTCAGCCAGCTGACATTATGTATAGATCAGAGGAAGATGAGGCATTGATAGTGAAGAAGAACCTGTTTCTGGAGGATAATATGGAATGCTATGTTATCTTCGGGGAGGAAGAGGAGGAAGGCCCTTCTGTTCAAGTTGTGAACCAAGGGGAACACCTCACTAATTGGTCAGTCAAGACAACCAGTGCCCGGAGAGCTTTGGGGTAGAAAGGCTAAACGACGCATTATGCATCGCACTTTACTTTTAGTTGATTTTACTTTTCCACATTTTCTTTACTTTAGAAAAGAGCTCTGATGTTTCAAACAGTTATGAATTTAATCAAAAGCATTTTCCAAGTTTATCTTTATATCTCGCTCTTATAACTTTTCCCTATCATTTACCTTATTTTACACATCATTACTATTACATATCTTGATGATGACCAACGACTGTGACTTGCAACGAGGCAATGAAACAAACAGAGATAGATTTAGAAGAGGATGAAATACTAGAAGAGGTTGTCAGGGAGGTCGAGAATTTTTAGAACACGCCTAAGTCCAAATTGGATGAAACTGAGGTTGTTAATCTGGGAGTTGCAGAGAATGTCAAGGAAACATGTATCAGCATACATTTGTAACCACCAGAAAAGAAAGAGTACAGTGAGTTCTTAAAAGAGTATAAGGATATCTTCTCCTAGTCATATGATGATATGACTGGTCTTAGCACATCCATTGTGGCTCACAAGTTGCCGACAGATCCGACATGCCCGCCAGTGTAATAGAAGCTCATAAAATTAAAGCCAGACATGAGTTTGAAAAACAAAGAAGAAGTTACCAAGCAAGTCAAAGCCAGGATTCTCAGAGTGGCCGAATATCCGACATGGTTAGCCAACATCGTGCCAGTACCAAAAAAGGATAGGAAAGATAGAGTTTGTATCGACTATTGGGATCTCAACCGGGCCAGTCCTAAGGACGACTTCCCTTTGCTAAAAAAAATGCCTCCACAAAATGGACTGATGATTGTTAAAAGGCTTTTGACAGAATCAAGAAATATATGTCAACACCGTAAGTCTTGGTTCCACCTGAGCCAGGAAGACCCATTTTTCTTTATATCGCAGTTCTGGATGGAGCATTTGGTTGTGTTTTGGGAAAACATGATTGAGACGGGAAGAAAGGAGCAAGCCATATACTACCTTAGCAAGAAGAGTACCCCATACGAGGCTCGATATTCCTTATTAGAAAGCACATGTTGTTCTCTGACCTAGGTAGCTCAGAATTTGAGCTATTATTTATGTTCCTTTACCACTTGACTCATATCGAGAATGGACCCATTGAAATATATCTTTCAAAAGCCCATGCCTACCGGCCAGCTCGCCAAATGGCAAATATTATTAAGTGAGTTTGACATTATTTATTCTACCCAGAAGTCAGTCAAAGGACAAGCTTTGGCAGATCACCTCACCGAGAACCCTGTTGGAGGAGAATACAAACCTCTAAAGACGTATTTTCCCGATGAAGAAGTAGCTATTATAGGAGACGATATTGTAGAACCCTAAGACGGTTGGAGGATGTTTTTTGATGGAGTCGTAAATTTCAAATAAGTGGGAATAGGAGCAGTCCTGATATTAGAAACCGGTCAAAACTACCCGGTATATGACAAGCTTAGGCTCCCATGCACCAAAAATATGGCTGAGTATGGAGCCTGCATTCTAGGGATTAAACTAGCCATTGTTATGAACATTCAGGAGTTACTAGTAATTGGAGACTTGGACTTACTCAAACATCAGGTCCGAGAAGAATAGGAAGTCAAAAACCCCAAGATACTCTCTTATCTGCATCACATACAGGAGTTGAGAAAGAGATTCAAAAAGAAGGAATTGCAGCACGTTTCCAGGATAAAGAATGAATTCGCAAATGCGCTAGCTACTTTGTCATCCATGATTCAGCACCCAGATACAAACTCCATCAACCCCATCCAGGTCAAGATTCATAATCAACCAGCTTATTGTGCTCATGTTGAAGAAGAAGCCGATGGGAGACCATGGTTCTATGACATCAAAGAGTATTTAACCAAGGGAGAATATCCAAAGCATGCTAGTGCTACTCAGAAATGCACACATCGGAGATTATCCAACAACTTATTTCATAGCGGAGGAATCCTATATAGGAGGACTCCCGATCTGGGATTATTAGGATGTGTCTAGGAGATAGAAGCAACCAAACTACTGGAGGAAGTGCACGGAGGGACATGTGTACCACACATGAATGGTTTCGTTTTGGCAAAAAAGATACTCTGAGTAGGGTATTTTTGGATGACTATGGAAACAGACTACATCCAGTATGTCCGGAGGTGCCACCGTTGTCAGATACATACAGATATGATTGAAGTGCCTCCGAACGAGCTTACTGCAACAAGCTCACCATGGTCCTTCGCCGCTTGGGGAATGGATGTTATTGGGCCAATCGAGCCTGCCGCGTCAAACGGGCACAGGTTCATCTTAGTAGCAATTGAGTACTTTACTAAATGGGTTGAAGCAGCAACATACAAAGTAGTAACCAAGAAAGGTGTAACAGATTTTGTCTGCGATTCAATTGTTTGTTGGTTCGGAATTTTGGAATCAATCATAACTAACAATGGTTCTAATCTCAACAGTGACCGGATGAAAGCAATGTGTGAAACATTAAGGATCAAACACAAAAACTCTACGGCTTACAAATCGCAGATGAATGGGAATGTGGAAGCAACCAATAAGAACATCAAGAAGATACTAAGAAAAATGATGGAAAGGCACAAGCAGTGGTACGAGAAATTTTCATTCGCCTTGTTGGGTTATCGTATCATGGTCCGCAAATCATATGGGGCCAGTCTCTACATGCCGGTTTATGGTACAAAGGCAGTCATTCCCAATAAGGTAGAGATCCCTTCCTTAAGAATCATATAGAAAGTAGAGTTAGATAATACAGAGTGGGTAAAACATTGCTACGAGCAATTAGCCCTTATAGATGGGAAGAGAATGAATGCGGTTTGCCACGATCAATTATATCAAAATAGAATGTGCAGAGCTTTCAAATAAAGAGTTAAATCGGGAAATTTCACACCAGGATAGTTGGTATTGAAGAAAATATTTCCGCATCAAGATGAAGCCAAAGGGAAATTCTCTCCCAATTGGCAGGGGTCGTACATGGTTCACCGGGTTCTAACTAGAGGAGCCCTTATTCTTGTAGAAATATATGGAGAAGTTTGGCCGAAGCCGATCAACTCAGACACAGTAAAAAGATACTACCTTTGACCACATGTTTTCTTCATGATGTAATTTGAACTACACTTGACCTGATTCCTGTTTAAGATGGGATATGCAGGCAGCCCTATGGGTTCGGTCAGATTTTGATAAAACTTACATTTTCCCCCGCTATTGGAAATGGGAAGGAATTTTTAGGAGGACCCTCAAAATTCCGAAGTCAGTTTGTCAGCCTCTTCATTAGCGCCGACCCAGTAAACTGGGGAAGATTTTGAGGAGGACCGTCGAAATTCGGGAATCGATCCGCATTCAGTTATTCAGCACACCCGTCAGCAGCACTAGCCTTGTAAACTGGGGCATAATTTTGAGGAGGACCCTCAAAATTCCGGAACAAGCAAGGTCGACGTGTCTTGAACCACGTTGCAGTTGTTGGTTCATCTAAAATAAAATCATTTTTATATATATACGTACTTGCATTATATTTACTAAGTCATGCATAAATATCATTTGCATCACCATCTTTTAGCGACGCTACCCCATGATACTCGATGCCAAGAGCCAGGGGATACGAACTAACCTCCCCTCTACAGAACTCACGGTTTTTCTTTGGATGCAGGAATTCAGGTCGCGGATCAAAGTACATTTGCTCTTCAAAATTGAAACCCTCAAAGGTACACTATCTACACCCAAAATTCCCCAGCAGTCCTAATATCGCAACCGTCTATCACCTAAGAAAATGTACTACTATTTGCTTCTTTAAATACCTACATTGTATAACGCTACTCTCTGCCTTCCGAGGTTAAGCTCTACCTCCATCCTGCATAAGGCTATCTTCTGCCTTTCGAGACTAAGCTCAGTCTCCATCTGCA
The DNA here is from genome assembly GCA_034376525.1 of Nicotiana benthamiana. Classification (NCBI taxonomy): domain Eukaryota; kingdom Viridiplantae; phylum Streptophyta; class Magnoliopsida; order Solanales; family Solanaceae; genus Nicotiana; species Nicotiana benthamiana. The sequence goes on from CM067328.1 coordinate 82,735,416, forward strand.
TATTTGCATAAGGCTGCTCTCTGCCTTCCGAGGTTAAGCTTTACCTCCACATTATATAAGGCTACTTTTCTGCCTTTCGAGACTAAGCTCTGTCTCCATCTGTATCTTTGCATAAGGCTACTCTCTGCCTTTCGAGGTTAAGCTCTAACTCTATCCTGCATAAGGCTATATTCTGCCTTTCGAGACTATGCTCTACCCCCGTCTGCATCTTTGTATAAGGCTACTCTCTACCTTCCGAGGTTAAGCTCTACCTCCATCCTGCATGAGGCTATCTTCTACCTTTTGAGACTAAGCTCTGTCTCCATCTGCATCTTTGCATAAGGCTACTCTCTGCCTTCCGAGGTTAAGATCTACCTCCATATTGCATAAGTCTATCTATCTGGCTTTTGAGACTAAGCTCTGTGTCCATCTGCATCTTCGCATAAGGGTACTCTCTACCTTCCAAGGTTAAGCTCTACCTTCATATTGCATAAGACTATCTATCTGCCTTTCGAGACTATGCTCTGTCTCCATCTGCATCTTTGCATAAGGCTACTCTCTGCCTTTCGAGGTTAAGCTCTACCTCCATATTTCATAAGGTTATCTATCTGCCTTTTGAGACTAAGCTCTGTCTTCACCTGCATCTTTGCATAAGGTTATTCTCTGCCTTTTAAGGTTATGCTCTACCTTCACATTGCATAAGGCTATCTATCTGGCTCTCGAGACTAAGCTATGTCTCCATCTCGTTTCGGCTGAAATATCCCCACCTACACTTAAATTCTCACTTCGGGTAAAATATCGCCACCTGCATTTTAAATTCTCACTCTGGCTGAAAGATCGCCACCCTTTTGCATTCATTTGGCTGAAAAATTGCCACCTTCTCATGGGCTGAAAAATCGCCAATTTGTTCAAAGGCGTCATAGTTCGGAGGCATTATCTACATAGCTCGAGAACACCATTTCATGTCTTGCAAATTTTTATTTTTTATGCTCTTCATGGCCCAGGACATCATAGTCTGAGGACGTCATCCTAACCGTCCGAAGACAACATTCATTGTCCAACAGGAACTTGCATCATGTTTAAATGACGCACAATATAAGCATTTGCTCATTTACAGGTACACCGGCTTGCAAACAGCCGTCTAAGTAGAAGCGATCACGCTCCGATTTTTTTCCCTCTACCAATCCTAAACCCAAACGCCTTTTCAAACTTATCCACTATGTCCGTCTTTTCAAATCTCCATCGACACATTCCGTCAATGGTTCCCAAACTACGTATGGCCTGATTCCTGTAAAACCAGGGGTATGTAGGTAGCTCAAAAACGAGAGCACGGTCAAAATGCTTTTACAATTGCCATTTTTGGTCAATATTGGTCATCTTATCATAACCCGACAACACTTTCATCCTCCTCGGGTAAAAAGGGGAAGCTGTTGATACCTATTTTTTCCTTATGTATTTTTTATACCTTAAAATACTTCAAAAATAGCACGTATGTGCATATATGAGTACACCCATAAGTTTTGGTATTTTAATGATTTTTAAACCAATTTATCGCCTATTTTAATACCACAAAAATTATCAAAATTATTTCCAAAATTTATCGTTTGGTGAATAACTTATTTAATCCTTTTATTTATATATTAATATGATTTTTTCATATTTTTTCAAATTTATTTGGCATTTCTAAAGCCAAATTGTATATAATTGCAATTGTAGCCTATTTTGTAATTAATTGTATTTTGCGATTGTAAAATTATTCCTAATATTTTTAGATTATTATTTATATATTATAAACTAGTTCAGTATATTTGTTTGTTTTTAAATTATTTTTAACTATTTTAATTAATTAAAAAGAAAAAAGTGGCTATCTAAGAACTAGCCCATTTCTATTTCAATTTTAGCCTCAATTCTCCCCAATTTTAAACCCAATTCAGCCAACCCACATTCCAATTTGGACCTGACCCGTTAGCCCGACCCAGCCTTGATTCAATTTGAGCCGTTGATAAGCCAAGCCTACCCCCCCTCCCGACCCCTCATTCTCTCAATGACTGGTCTCTCACTCTGTGTCTATATCATTTGCTTTCCCTTTTCTCTAGAACCTTCTGGTTCTTTCTTTCTTCTCCGATAGGTTCCGTTGCCTCTCCGGCCTCACTTCTCTCGACCTTTAGTTGCCATGGGACCTTATCTCATCGTTTCTCTCAAAGGTTTGAAGTCCCAGAAGCTTGCACCATGCAAGATGGTCACTGTAGCCTCGCCTGGGTCTGTTTTCGGCCTTTCTCCGATGGGTTTTGGTCCGACGATGCTTTAAACGTCATTGTTAACGAGTTTCACGGCCAGGTTTCTCATCTCACTGATTTTATTGCAAACCCTAGTTTTTGCCTAATCCTCTTAATCTATATCTTTTAAGTGATTTTTGTTTTAATATTTATGTTCTACACTACTTATTACTCGATATCTTCGATTAATGCAAGTTTTCAAACGTTCTCGTTCCACTTTTCAAAACTAGGGTTTTCAACCCCTTTTTAAATAACTATGCTTCTCGAGTATTATGCGATTACTCCTATGTTATGTTCTTGAAACCTTTTGTTTCTGAATTCTATGTCTTAACTAATTTTTAGGGTTCCGACTCTCTACTGTCTATGTGATTTTCTACTTAGGGTTCTTTGCTACACCATAGCTCTGAAACCTCTTCCTGAGGATGATTTGGTTTGGTGTCTGATGCTGTAAGAAATGGACTCCTAGTTTGAAGCATGAACTCTTCTTAAATGTGCTATACATGTGTAACTTATTGTCTTGCTTGTGAGCTGTTTGTTCCCTTTACCTTTGCCTTTGTCTGTGCGACTGTCGCTTTAAAAAAACTGGCTCAATATCAACAGTTTCCAAACTCAATTGATTTTTTCACTCTTCTACTGTTTTCTTAAGCTGTCCTTCGTGTAAAACATTTTTCAACTCAACTCCTTCAAATTCCATCACAATCACACTACTCTTAGAATTTAGGTTCTGCCTCCTTAGTGTAAGTATTGCTTTGGGTATCTTGAGTACCCACTGAACTTTGACGCACAAGCCTGGTAATTCCACACTTGCACTTGGCAATGATGACTTGTCTTGGGTTCCTGGAATAGGCCAGTGTCCCAAGGGACCCCTAGGGAACTTTGCCGCACCCAAAATCTTGGTGAAGGCTGTGAAATTCGAAAGGAGTGAGGTTGAAGATTTGGGCCTGGCTGAAGGCCCCCTATAGAATAACTTCTTGTTTTACTCTTCACTACTGTAAATTAATCCCTTAATTTGTATTAACTTGTAAATAATAATGGGGTTGATTGTGGAATTGGGGAGGGTTATTGTTGAAACGGGCCTTTTGTGCGATAAGCAATTTAAACCATCAACCAAGCTTCTAAAATAAGAAGCATTTGCTGCACCGTTACAATCTTCGGGTACTAGCTTTTCATTCATATTCATGGGCGTTGGAGATGGATTACAATTCAACAAGTTGAACCTCTGCAAAAGTTCAGTAACATATTTTCTTTCCGAAATAAAAATCCCATCCAAACCTTGTCTTATCTCAAGCCCAAGAAATAATGCAACATACCTAAGTCGGACATCTCAAATTTACACATCATTCCATTCTTAAATTCAGCAACAATCAATATAAAATCCCATATATATAATATCATCTACATAAAGACATACAACCAAGAAATCACCATTACCTTGCTTCTTCATATAGAGTGTAGGTTCATTCTCACTTCTTCTGAACTAGTTTTCTTAAATTAAAAAAAAGAGTCAATTTTACTATATTTTACTATACCATGCCCGAGGAGCATGATTCAAATCATACAATGCCTTTTTCAATCTATATACTTTATTCATGCCTTCATTAGAAATGAAGCCTCCGATTGGGAAATATATACTTCTTCTTGTAAGTCACCATTTAGGAAGTAGACTTAAAATCAAATTGGTTCACAAACCAACCAAGTTGAGAAGCCAAGGCTAGAATAGTTCTAATCATTCAAAGCGAGCTACTAGTGAGAACGTCTCTTCAAAGTTGATGCCTTATTGTTGAGAGTAACCTTTTTCAACAAGTCAATCTTTATGCCTTGTGACGCTTCCATCATCATTGCATTTTGTTTTGAAAATCCATTTTAGCCCGATAACGTTCTTCCCTTCTAGTAAATCAACTAGCTCCCAGGTCCGATTTTTCTCAATGGACTGAATCTCTTCAATAATTGCATTTTTCCACTATGGTTGCTCTGTAGCTTCTTCATAACACATTGGATTATCAACTAAAAAGGCAAAATTCAAGCTGAATAAACATCTTTCAGTGATCTGAACTTTGCTGGTGGCATTTCGCTGGATGATGCTGAAGTTGGAAGATGAGAGCTTGCTGGAGTAGAAATTTTGATTCTTCCATGAGAAGAGAAATCACTATTGGAGTAGATATCATTATCAAGGGCTTGTTGAATAAAAAACAGTGACTTCGAAATCTTCTTGCAATTTTCCCACAACTATTATGTGTGGCCTTTATCCGAGTCTAGAAATCCATTCACTACCAAGTCCCATAATTCCTGAGACTTGAAGAGTCTTCATCTTAAGACTCCAAAAATGATCATTCACCCCTTTGAAAATTGGAAGATGTTGGGAGTTAGTGTTAAAGTTAGAATTTGTTGCCATTTTTATCTCTGGGTTGTGTTTAATAACGTTCTCTCTAACTTAGCTCTTTGGTGCACGGGAGAATGAAACCTAGAAATAAAAAAGAAGATGGTTTATGGAGTAACCTACTTCTTTTTCTAATGGCTCCGATACAAAATCTGTTGAAAACAAAGGCAAAAGTATAAAAGAGATATACGAAAGAAAACTTATTTTACTGCTCAATTCACTTTCTTAAAAACACAAGAGCATTTACTGCCTTTATAGGCTTATAATTTAACTACTAAGACTAAAAAATAGCAACTAATAGATAATGGAGGACATGAGAAAAAGTGGGAAACATGGTCCCCACTACTAAGTGATAGCGTTATAAAGCTAACAAGAAAGACCAAGTAAAAACACAAGCCCTTTACTGCTGGAAAAGAGAGTCACGACCAAATCATGTTCAACTGAACGGTTTTGAAGAATTAGTCAACATATATTCCACAAATTTTCTCAATAACAAAATATACATATTCATTGAATAATAACTAAGAAGCCAGCAAATTCAGCAAAGCCATGGAGAAATATAAAGTACCGTTTATACATTTACAAATGAAAGCAATCTTGAATGGTACGAGGTAGCAAGTACCCGGTGAAACTGTTGAGGTATACACAAGTTGGTATAGAAAAAAATAATATTTGAAAGAAGCTTAAACTTATGATTGGTGTTGCATCCTTAAATACTCACCATAGAAGCGGGGACCGCTTTCTTCTTGATTACCTTCGTACACATAACCTCCATGACTGGAGATATCAAGACCAGCAATTTCCTCATATGCTGTTATCCTCAAAATTCCAAGTTTCTGAAGTGCATAGAATAAAGGCCCCATTGTCAGACTTACCCGAACAACAATGCTCAAAAGTTCAACTACTTGTGCCCCAAACAAGCCCCAGCCATCTCCTAAAATTAGCCCAGAAGGTCGTGTCACTTGTGTTTTACCAGAGTTATAAGCTTGTAATACAAATTCTTCCTTGGCAAACAATCCTGTAAAAATCAAACCCCAAGCTCCACACCCTCCATGTAATTGGGCTGCTTCTAGTGGATCGTCAAATTTGAGTTTAAGTGCTAAAATGTTGAGTCCAATTAGAACCCAAGCTGCACAGAACCCACAGACAATTGCAGCCCATGGCTCTACCACTGAGCATCCTGAAGTGATTGCAACAAAACCACCAAGGACTCTGTTGCAGAGATTTGTTGCATCCCAGTGTCCCACTAGTAACCTACGGCCGAACAAGGTGACGATCCCGGCCGTAGAACCGGCCAGGGTCGTCGTGACCGCAGTTCGCCCCACTGAGGTCCAGTTACCTTGGTCGATCTTATTTGGGTACGGGACAAGAATTTTGTCGAAAGAGCCAGGGTTAAAGCCAAACCATCCAAACCATAGCAAGAATGTGCCAAGCACTACTAGAGTTGCATTATGACCTCTCATTTTCACAGGGTTACCAAATGCATCAAATCGGCCCACTCTTGGTCCTTCTATAATTGAGCCCCAAAGACCAGCAATTCCGCCAACCAAATGCACCACGCCACTGCCAGCAAAGTCAATGGCACCAGAACCAAACAGTAGAGAATCTGAATTAGGACTTAACCAACCGTTAGAAGACCAAAGCCAATGAGCTACAACTGGATAAACAAACCCAGTAAGGAAAAAAGAGAAGAAAAGATAGGCGGTAAATCGGGTACGTTCAGCAATGGAGCCACTAGTGATTCCAGCTACAGCTATTGCAAAAGCCCATTGGTAAAGAAAGAAACTGTAGTCATAAGAGCTTGAAGGAATGTCTTTGAGAGCAAAATAATTAGTGCCTATAAATGGGTTTGAATTAGAGGCATCGCCAAAGGCAAAAGCAAAGCCAAAAAGATAGTAGGAAATGCTACCAACGACTGCATCAACAACGTTAGTAAGCATAATATTCATGGCATTTTTGGCCCTGACAGAGCCTGCACACAGCATGGCAAAGCCTAATTGCATTACAAAACACTGAATAAGCAGAGAACAAAAGATAAACGGCATTTATGGAATCGGTAACACTGGCTTCCCATGAAGTAACCATTGCTTTAGAGATTGTTTTTGGTGGTTAATTCAGCAAAGGTGGATGGATGAAGAATTTTGGGTGCCTTTATTAACATACACAAAATCGTATCAATGAATTGTTTAGCTATGGTCCATAGCCTATGGATAACTTGAAAATTGGGTGGTTCCTTTTAGGATAACAAGGGTGATCATTTTGGTTCTTTTTTTTTTAGAAGAAATTTTGATTTTATTTCAATTATATGATAAATTTACATTTTTTCTTTTGGACTCTAGAGCAGATCTCAAAATTGATAAACATTTTTTTTTCTTAATAATGAATTTTCCAAATATTGTTCCTAAAAATGTTATCTATTTTTTGTACAAAATAAAAAATATAGTGTTTGCGAAAGTAAGCAACTCCTTTGTTCTCTTTCAGTTTACTAAGATATTTGAGAATTGCATACTTTACATTATCATCAAAGTAAAAAAAAAAGGCTTAAAATGAGGATAGGGACAGTTGAATATTTTAGAAATCGAAAAGATAAATATCAGATGGTCCCCCTTTCCAACAATTATGGACTTATGGACCATTATTTCACGAGAAGATTCCTATATATTGGGATATTTCTTCCACACCCCTATTGTGAAGGGACGATTAAACAAATAAATTAAAATATTGTGGATGTCACTTGCCTAAATATGTTTTAATATAAAGGTCAGTTCTTCCAGTCTTAGTCATATTGCTGTAATTTTGTATGTCCCACTCCCCATATTCATACGAAAAGCTTATGATACTTCGACAAGTCCTCGAATTGAGACTTAGTAGGCATTTGAAAATACTAGGAGTTAAGCAACTTCACTTTCAATCAATAGGTTGTGAGTTCAAGTCTCCCCAAAAGCAATGTGGGAAGTTCTTTTAGAAAAGAATGTCGGAGGTTTATTTTGAAACAGTCTCTCTTAGTGGGTAAAGTCTGCGTACGCACTACACTCCCCAGAGGTGGAGCCAGGATTTCAAGTTTATGGGTTCGGGATTCTAATTGTTTTTAGTTACTGGGTTCTAAACTAATAATTTATAAATATTCAATGGATTGTTTAAGACAAATACAGAGTTCGAACCAAAGCTACTAGGTTGTGGTCGAACCCGGTAGCGGCACTCTAGCTCTGCCTTGCCCTCCCCAGACCCCATTAAGTGGGATTATACTGCTTTGTTGTTGTCGTTGGACATAAAAATTGTATTTTTTAAAAAAAAGAAATAGTATTTGGAGTTAAATTGAAAAATGGTATTTGAAATTTGAAACTATATTTGAATATGTATTTTACTTGAAGCAATATTGCAGTTTTGTGAGTGAGAAATAATGTTGCATTTTTTTTTTTTTTTTGAAAAAGTTATTTTCAATAACTTTTCAAAATCTGGCAAAATTTCATGGACAAACATATTTTTTATTTTTTTGAAAAAGAAAGGAAAAACAATTATGGACAACGGGGCCTTAAGACTTTATTATTCGAACTCAAATTGTACAACGACGGAAATTTGATCCATCGAACCATTAAGGTAAAGATAATATAAACGTATTCTAAAAGAATTTGATCATGAAATTCAAAAAATTTAAGGCAATGAATAAAGTAGTTTCACGATAATTTAAAGTCTTTTGGATTTTCTTACACATCTGATGAAGGACAAATCAAGTGTTTTCTAACACTCTCCTGCATGTGTAACACAATTCTAGAATTTAAACATGAAATTGCCCTTTATATTCTTTTAAGTACAGTAAGGAGTTAATTCCTCAAATAATCCTTTGTTTTCCTTTAAGTATAGCAAGAGAATTAACTTTTTGAATTTACTATCTTTAATTTTGAAATGGAAGTGTTCAATGTTTAATCCAAGCCGACCCTGTTGATCAAATGTAAACCATAGCCTAAAACACAAAATATATTTGGAGAGGTTATTTCATAGTACTGTTACGGAGCATTTACGAAAGAAAGACTCTTGGGGAGGAAAATATAATAATCCAAATTTTTGTGCCTTGATTGCGTACGCTCCAATCTACAATTTTGTATATGCACTCCAACAATGACCAATTGCCTTACCTTTAACCTCCACTAAACTAATAAGGAGAATTTACAACCTTTAATTAACTTATAAATTATATTTGTTATAAATAAATATGTTCAATATATGTGTTCCAAACCAGAAAATTACAGAAGTAAAGAAATGTTAGCGCAATAATACAAAATATAAAATAATTTTCGAGTCCACAAGTTACTTTTTTGTAGTTAAGGAATTTAATCCCTCGTAGTTATCCAAAGTAATGGATTACTTCCTCCTATGATAGAACAAAAAAATATTCTATAATAGTGGCAATTGAAATTACAAAACTTCAGCGAACTCCGAGGGAGGCGGGAAGCGGTAGCTTCTAGAATGGAAGCTTCTCCTTTACTTTTTTAAAGCGTATCGCTATTTTGAAATAAGAAAAAAAGTTTATGGATAAAGTAATCGGAATGACAAGTGGTTACGGTTGCGGAAAGCGGAGAAATTCGGGAACCGTCGGTTACCTTTTAACAAATGGAGAAAATCACACTTGACAGTGTGTTTATTTTGAAAAATAATGGAAGAACGTAGAAAAGAGGTGAAGAGACTCAAAAGGTGCCTCTTCCAATTTTCATTCACACCCATTCATGAAACATAACAATCCCCCACATGAATGGGGAATGGAAATATGTTTAAAACATGCAAAAACTCGTGTGATTCGCAAGAAATGATTAATTGCATCTGGATAAGTAAATTTCCTTTTGAACTTTCTATAGTGAACATATATCGGATACGCTCGGTCAATCGGTAGATTTGATAACTTTGAAATGTCGAGCTTTGGTGTATACCTAGACAACCATAAGTCACATACTCAATCCTTAATCGACTTTGATTCTAATTACTGTGTTTGATTTAGCCATGAACACCACCTGGTTCATAAGTGCGTAGAGAACTGGCCTACAGAATTCTCCTTGAAACAGTTAACACTTCACACTTACATAGGTGATTTCTAAATGGGTTATCCAGTAGATACACTATTTAATATACCACGTATCAAACTTAGAAACCATTATAAAGACTTAACGCTTTATCCTTGATACCGAACATTGTCTCATTGTGAGAATGGACTAAAAAAAATTTATTTGATAATGTTGAACTGTTATAAATGTCTTTTTTTGAGCTCATTAAACCTAGATCTTGGGATCTCTAGTCTTCTAGTTAGAGTTACTACCACAAGGACTTGTTCTCGGCCATAGTCTCATTCTCCTCGATGATCTTTCAACTATCTCTCTAGTTAGGCCTTTTGTAAGTGGATCCGATAGATTATCGCTTGACTTCACATAGTCAATTATGATAATTTCCCTAGAGAGTAGTTTGTCTTCGTCGTATATGAAAAAAAATTATTATATATAATGCTCCCAGCGCTTCTTATTGTCGCTTAACCATCACAATGTATATATATATATGTGCCAATATTTTGGGTTAATATGAAATTTATTGAGGAAATTCCAGATCTATTCAACTTATTCACCGACCGTATCTAAGGCTATAAACTCAACCTCCATTTTAGAGCTGCAATGCATGTTTGTTTGGACAATTTTTAAGAAATTTCTCCTCCACTAATTGTAAAAATATATCCAATTGTGGATTTAATATAGGTTGATCCGGTGATCCAATTTTCATCACTATACCCCTCAATAAGTGTATCTTTGCAGGATACATATTATAGTGCAATGCATAGTCATGGATATATTTCAAATATTTCAAAACTCATTTTATTATTATGATAGTTCAATGCGATCTTTCTTATGTCGTAGACAAATACATCTCAACCTTCTATTGTACATCAAATTATTGACTACACTTAATGTAGCAATAATATATTATAACAATAGCTGGAATGATTGGCATCAGTTGTGGTCACAACCTTGTAATATATATCACATTTTGCTATCACCCCGTCATTTTTAAGCATTTGTATGCTATTTATTCATACGTCTATATGATATGCAATTATAGCACCTTCACTCATGAAACAAATCCATCTTGAAATGGATTTTGGTAATGTTCATCAGTTGGCTCACCTTATTATAGTCCAATCTATTAATATATTCGTTCATAAACAGTCATGTTTAACAAAACATATAGACGTATCTTTTGATGAAAAGTCACAACATTCAAAGTGACATCCTTTCATAAAAGTACTAAACAATATAAATTTTCAAGAAAGAAAATAACCTTTCGATAAAGGCACGTGACCAACTTTTGAATTGGTAGTTTCATCAACAAGTCTTCACCAAGACTCAAGAATTGATGAATTCACCGACTACCATATCAATATCTACTAAAGATTTGTGGGATCCATAAAGTATATCATTTAATTCTTCTAAACAATATTAACATTAAGTCTAGCATTAGATTTTGTCATGCATAAGCTAAACACCCCCTCCCTACATTTCAAACATTTCAAATGACTTTTTTATTATTCGTTATCAATATATCATCCACATATAAATACACAATGATTACATTATTTAGAGTATGCTTAATATAAATACATTTGTTTATACTCATTAATTTTGAAATCATTTGACAATATTATTTTGTCAAATTTTGTATGTCATTATTTGTGTACATTTTTTAGTCCATAAAGAGGCTTAATATGTCTACACACCTTCTTTCAACCACAAATCATTGGTTGTTCCATGTGAATTTTTTTTCCAAACAACAATTTTAAAAGGTTGTCTTCACATCCATTTGAAGGATTCCAAGACTGTATACCGTAGCCAATACTACTAACATTCATATGTACGTAATACTCGTAACCGATGAGTTTATGTCAAAACAGTCAAAGCCTTTTCCTTGTCTACACTCTTTGACTACAAGTCTTATACATGTCAATAGTGCTACCAACCTTTATTTTCCCTATTGAAAATCTATTTTGAATCCAACTAGCTCCCAAGTATGGTTATTTAATATGAATTTTATTTCACTATTGACCGCACCTTTCTAGAATAATAATTTAAAAGAAGACATAGTTTATTTAAATGTTCGACCCAAATTTTTCAATAAAAAAGTTATAAAATCCTGTCCAAATTAAGTAGACGTTTTTTGACATTACTACCTCTTGGATCCTCCTGATTATACGTACTTTCTTTTATTTCTTCCCGAGTTTATTTGGATCCTTCACCAATTGCTCACATTCCCTTTTTATATGAATATATATTTTGAGAAACTCAGCACTATCTGACTCTGTAATCGTATTATTATGAATGTCGAAATTTTCTGATTTATGAACCAGAAATTGATATGCTTTACAATTGGTTGCATGTCCTATGAAAATACAATCAAAGGTTTTCGATGTTATCTTCACCATTTTTGGTTTAGGAACATGCACTTTTTCCCAATAACCCCACACATTAAGATATTTGAAGCTGGGCTTCCTTTCTTTCTATTTTCATATGGAATGGATTGCATATTTTTATGGGGAACTCGATTGAGTACTTGGTTAGTTATAAGAAAATCTTCCCCATAAGTTCATCATATTATTTAATGATAGATTTTTTTGTTTCGCAAGCCCAATGGATTGGGGCATGTATGATGCTGTTGTTTGATGAATAACATCATATTCCAAACATATTTCTTCAAAAGTAGATTTATATTGCCACTCTTATAATTTTGCAGAGCCAGTCACATAAGCTGTTATTTGTATCACGAAAGAGCCATAATAAATGGTGAAATTTTTAATCCTAAAATCAATCTAAAAAAATTAGAATCAATAAACGGTAAAGTTTTTAATCCTCTAACTGAGTAATATAAGATACAACCGAATCTAAGTAAGGGCGAATTTTTTAAACTTCAAACCGAATAATAATCCTCACTAATGGGTAGAAAATCACGAATATCTAATATCAATGAATAAGCAAAAAATCACACATATTTTTAACCCGAATAAGTATTAAAAAGTTACGAATATTTTTGTAGCGGTCCGACTGGTCGTTTTGAGCTCTAGCGCGCTGTTCATCAGTTTGAGGCCATGAGCAACTTCACTTCAGGTATTATGACTTGTACGCATGGTTGGAACTGAATTCTGGGAAGTTCCGAGTTTATTTGGAAAGAGAATTCTCAGTTCGGAAGCTTTAAGTTGGAAGAATTGAATAAGATTGAATTTTTTAGTAAACGGCCTCAAATTTGGGATTCAAAGGTTCCAGCAGGTTCGTATAATGATTTTGGACTTCAGAATATGTCACGACCCCAGTTCACCCCCATGAACATGTTACGACGGCACCTAGTCCCTACGACTAGGTAACCCAAACAAAAAGGAAACAAAACAATTTGCGGAAATAAATGACTCGAATTAAATAACTTGAAGGAAAATTGTATATAAGTGTCGCTCGGCATATACAACTCTACATCACGAAAAAGCAATATCCCAAAATTCGAAAATTCACGAGAAACACAGGCTAGAGGAATACAATAAAGTGCTCTAATCTCTAGAAATTTCTAGATCAAAGCATGATAGAAGACTAAACGCTACAAGATAGATTAAAAAGGAGACTCTTCGGTCTGCGGACGCGGCATATATACCTCAAAGTTTATGTATCACTTACCTGCCTCAATGATAATACGGCTGAGTGGAGGTACCTGGATCTACACATAAAAATATGTGCAGAAGAGGTATGAGTACACCACTGCGGTATGTGGCAAGCCTAACCTCGATCGGGTAATGACGAGGAAGTTCAGTGCTTTACTAAGATAAACATATAATAATAAGCCTTGCAACAACATGAAATAAACAGAAATAACGAATAAAATTATGAAGTAAGACAAGCTATACGAAGCAACAATAGCACGCAGAGTATAAGGTAGCACAGAGTAGAACAACGCAATGTCAGTACCAACAACGAGGATCTCCCAGGATACCGTCCTATAGTCCATTTCATCAACTGTCCGAGGAGCACACATGATACCATCCTATAGTCCATCATATGAGTATATCCGAAGGATCTCCTAGGATACCATCCCGTAGTCCAACTATCAATGTGTAGGGGATCTACCGGGAATCCAACCCGTAGTCCCAAAGTAAAAGTGCGGGGGGATATACCGAGAATCTAACCCGTAGTCCCAAAGTAAACAAATATGGGGGAGATACCGGAGTCCCGCATCTGTATTCCCAATATATATGCGCGACCACAACCAGAAGATATTCAGAAATGAAGTACGGAAATACAAAACAACAGGTAGTACTAGCCTAACATGCTTCACGTAGTACATTCAAGGCAACTAAAGCAAATAGATAATTTAAATCAACTAAACATGCTTTTCTAATCTAACACATGTTATAATTGCAAGTAGAATAAATCAAATTTGAAAGATACTCAGTCCCAATATCATAAGTAAAAATCAGATTTTCAACAATTAGCTCAAGTAAGTGCTCGTCACCTCACGTACAACGCATTCAATTATCAAATATCATATCTTCAGGGGAAAGGTCCCTTACACAAGGTTATACAAGCCACTTACCTCGAACCGATACAAAATCAACTAGATACCACACCTTTGCCATGAGTATCCGACTCCAAATGGCCCAAATCAATTCAATTCAATTACATATCATAAATAACATCGCAAGCAAATGATTTTACTATTTAATTCAAAGCTAAGGTGTGAAGTTAGTTAAAATAACCAAAACTCCCCTTAGGACAATGTCTCAGAATTGGATAATTTTTACATTTTTAGAACCCTCGTAATCTCACGAGTCTAATCATATAAAAATCTCTCAAGTCGGAGGTCAAACACCCACTCAAAATCCAATAGTTTGGTCTATGAAGTTTTCCCCAATTTTCATTCAAAAATCTGAAATTAAGAATGAATTCGTGATTAGATTAGTGAGTTCTAATCATAAGAGAGTAAACCATCGTTGCCTTCGAAAATCCCTTGAATTCTCTCCCAAATTCGAACTCCCAAGCTTGTGTTTTTATAAAAATGGCTAACCCTTGATTTTGAAATGTTTATAACTACCTAGATGTTTGTTCTATGTGATTGCAAGAGTAGGAATGCGATCGCGATGAGTGAATTTTAAAAGTCTACTAAATAGCCTATGCAAACGCAGATAAGGGCATGCGATTGCAGAAGAGAAAGAAGCAGGTTTATGCGAAAGCAACCGTGGTCCTTTGATCGCGTAGAAGAACTTGGGCGCTGAGACACCGGCTCAGTTTATTCAATGCGAATATAGGGGAGGGAATTGCGAACACGAAGAAGGGGACGGGCAATGTTATGTGATCGCGATCCAGGTTACGCGATTGCATAGAAAGATTTGGCCCTCTCTGTAATTTGCAGTATGAAATCGTGGAGGTGAAGCTGCAATCGCAGAGAAGGAAAAATCTGCAACATAACTGAAAAGAAATCCGCAACACTTTTCAACATAAAAATGCCCCGTTAAGCATCGAAACACACCCGAGGGCCCCGGAATCTCAACCAAACCTACGGACATATCCCATAACATCATTCAAACATGCACCAATCCTCAAACCACCTAAAACAATGTCGAAAACTCGAATTAATCAATGATTTGAGCCTAAGAACTTCAAATTCTCTAAAAACACGCTTTCTATCAAAAACCTAACCAAACAACATCCGAATGACTTGAAATTTTGCAAACACATACCAAATGACATAAATGAGCTATTGCAACTTCAGGAATTCCATTCAAACCCTCGGATCAATATCTCACCATCGAACCAGAAACTTCAAAAATTCAAACTTTGGCATTTTAAGTCTAAATTAGCTACGGACCTCTAAAACATATTCTGAACACGCTCCCAACCCCGAATCACCTAACAAAGCTAACGGAACAACCAATTTTCCATTCCAAGTCCTTCATCACACTGTTCCAACTACAAACCACTTTTCAACACTTAAGATCTTATTTAGGGACTAAGTGTCCCAAAACTCTCCGAAACCTAGCACCAAACATCCGGCAAACCAAAATAGAAAAAATGAACTTAAGGGAAGTAGTTAATAGGGGATCGGGGCATTAATTCTTATGAAAAACGGTCGGGTCGTCACATCCTCCTACACTTAAACATTCGTTCATCCTTGAACAACGAAGAGAACATAGCTGAAGTAGTGAAAAGATGAGGGTATCGGCTGCACATATCCTGCTCGATCTCCCAAGTCGCATCCTCAGCCGGCTGACCCCGCCACTGAATCTTTACTGAAGCAATGTTCTTTTATTTCAACTTTCTGACCTCCCTGTCCACTATAGCCACTGGCTCCTCAGCATACGATAGATCTTTGTCCAACTGGATTGAACTGAAATACAACAAGTGCGACAAATCAAAGTGATATCTCCGGAGCATCGAAACATGAAATACCAAATGAACCTCGTCCAAAGGGGAAGGTAAGGAAAGCTCATAATCAACCTTCCCAACTCGCGTGAAAATCTCAAAAGGTCTAATAAACCTCAGACTCAACTTTCCTTTCTTCCGTCATCTCATAACGCCCTTCATAGGCGAAACCCGAAGCAAAACCCGCTCTCTGACCATATATGAAACATCACAAACCTTCGGGTCCGCATAATGCTTCTGACATGACTGGGCTGTATGGAGTCTATCCTATATCACCTTGACCTTCTCCAATGCATCCTGAACCAATATGCCCAATAGCCTGGCCTCACTCGGCTCAAACCAACCCACTGAAGATCTCACCTTCTACCATATAAAGCCTCATACGACGCCATCTAAATGCTGGACAAATAACTATTGTTGTAAGCAAAATCAGACAATGGCAAGAACTGATCCCAAGGCCCTCCAAACTCAATCACACATGCACAAAGCATATCCTCAAGAATCTGCTCGTACTGTCCGTCCGTCTGGGGGTGAAATGTTGTCCTCAACTCTATCCGAGTACCCAACTCCTGCTGAACAGCCCTCCAAAATCGTGATGTAAACTGAGTACCCCTGTCTGAAATAATAGAAGCCGGAATACCATGCATATGAATAATTTTCCAGATATAAATCTCTGCCAACCGCTCCGATGAATAAGTAGTACACACAAGGATAAAATGAGTGGACTTGGTCAGTCGATCCACAGTCATCCAAATTGCATCGAACTTATTCACAGTCCGAGGGAGATAAACTACAAAGTCCATGGTGATCCTCTCCCATTTCCACTCCAGAATCTCTATCTAGTGAAGCAACCCACCTGGTCTCTGGTGCTCATACTTTACCTGTTGATAGTGTAGGCATCTAGCTACATATCCAACTATATCCTTCTTCATCCGCCTCCACCAATAGTGCTGCCTCAAATGCTGATACATCTTTGCGGCACTCGGATGGATGGAATACCGCGAACTATGGGCCTTTGCTAAAATCAACTCCCGAAGCCCATCAACATTGGGCACACAAATCCGGACCTGCATCCTCAATACCCCATCGTATCCAATGGTCACATTTCTGTCATCTCCATGCTGAATTGTGTCCATGAGGACAAGTAAATGAGGGTTATCATATAGCCACTCCCTGATACAATCGAACAATAAAGACCGATAAACCACAGAAGCTATAATCCGATTGGGCTCCGAAAGATCCAATCTCACAAACTGGCTGGTTAAGGCCAGAACATCCATTGCCATAGGCCTCTCTAAAGTTTGTGAATATGCCAAACTCCCCAAACTCTCTGCTCGGTGACTCAAGGCATCCCCCACCATATTGGCCTTGCCTGAGTGATACAGAATAGTAATATCATAATCCTTCAGCAACTAAAACCACCTCCTCTCGCGCAAGTCTAGATTCTTTTGCTTGAACAAGTGTTGTAAACTCTGATGATTAGTATGAATCTCACAAGGCTCACCATACAAATAATAAAGCCAGATCATCAAGGCATGAACTATAGCAGCTAACTCAAGGTCATGGATAGGGTAATTCTTCTTATATATCTTCAACTGTATGGACGTGCAGGCAATCGCCCTACCATCCTGCATCAATACCACTCCAAGGATAACCCGTGAGGCATCACAATAAACTCTGTAATACCCCGAACCAATAGGTAATATCAAAATAGGGGGTTAGTCAAAGCTGACTTCAGCTTCTGAAAGCTCGCCTCACACTCCTCTTTCGACTAAATTGGAACACCCTTCTAGGTCAATCTAGTCATAGGGGCTGCAATCTTTTTTTTGATACATGTAAAGGTGATGGAAAACAAAGAATATCTTTACATACCCGCCAAGTTTATCAACTTTTTGGAAAATGATAAAAAGAAGGATACCCCTATTGTCACTCCAAAAAACACTCCTTAATGAACTGGACAATCAGTGGATTTCTACCAACAAAGAAAAAAGTAATAATCTGAATAAGGAATTTTTAAATCGACTTGAAGTTCTAGAAAAGGAATCTTTTTCTCTCGCTATACTTGAAACAAGGACTAGATTGTGTAATGATGATGCTAAAAAAGAATACGTGCCTAAAATGTATGATCCTTTGTTAAATGGACCATATCGAGGAACAATCAAAAAAATATTTTCACCTTCAATCATAAACAATACTAACCCCTGCACAAAATGATGGTAATAACCCGCCAAGCCTAGGAAACTATGAATCTCTATAGCTGAGGATGGCCTGGGCCAACTCTACACGGCCTCCAACTTCTTCGGATCCACCCGAATACCCTCACTCGATACCACGTGACCCAAGAATGCCACTGAACTCAACCAAAACTCACTTTTTGAGAACTTTGCATATAACTTCTTCTCTCTCAAGTTCTGAAGCACGATCCTCAGGTGTTGCCCATGATCTTCCCGACTCTGGGAGTGTACAAGAATATCATCAATAAAGATGATGAC
Organism: Nicotiana benthamiana; assembly: GCA_034376525.1. Classification (NCBI taxonomy): domain Eukaryota; kingdom Viridiplantae; phylum Streptophyta; class Magnoliopsida; order Solanales; family Solanaceae; genus Nicotiana; species Nicotiana benthamiana. The sequence goes on from CM067328.1 coordinate 82,753,963, forward strand.
GAACATATCCAGATATGGCCTGAACACACTGTGCATCAAATGCATAAAAGCTGCTGTGGCATTGGTCAACCCAAATAACATAACTAGAAACTCGTACTGACCATACCAAGTCTTGAAGGCAGTGTTTGGGATATCTGGCTCCCGAATCTTCAATTGATGGTAACCTGAGCGCAAGTCAATCTTTGAAAACACATGTGCGCCCTAAAGCTGGTCAAATAGATCATCAACAAAAGGCAAAGGATAACTATTCTTCATTGTAACTTTGTGCAGCTGACGATACTCGATGCACATACGCATAGAACCATCTTTTTTCTTCATAAACAAGACAGGAGCACCCCACGGTGAAACATAGGGTCGATTAAAACCCTTATCAAACAATTCCTGTAACTGATCCTTCAACTCAGGAGGAGTCACGGTATAATGGAATGAAAATGGGTTGAGTGCCAATAAAAAGTCAATGCCAAAATCAATGTCTCTATCGGGCGGCATACCCGGAAGATCAGCTGGAAACACAATCGAGTTAATTCCGTACCACTGTGACCGAATCAACAGAAGGGGTATCAACAGTGACATCACTCACATGAGCTAGTTACACTGCGTACCCCTTCTCAACCATACGCTGAGCATTAAGAAAAGAGATAACTCTATTGCGAGTATGATCTAGGGTACCACTCCACTTAATATGCGGAATACCTGGAATAGCCAGCATCACGGTCTTGGCGTGACAATCAAGGATTGCATAATGGGAAAGAACCAGTCCATGCCTAAGATAATATAAAAATCAACCATAATAAGTAACAATAAATCGTCTCTGGTCTCAAAACCACGAAAAGTAACCAAACACGATCGATAAACGCGGTCCATAACAAGAGAATCTCACACAGGAGTAGAAACATAAACAAGAGAACTCAAGGAATCTCAGGCTACACCCAAATGCGGAGAAAAATAAGAAGAAACATAAGAATAATTGGAGCCTTGATTGAATAGAACTGATGCATCTCTGTGACAAACCATTATAATATATGTGATGATCGAATCATAGGCAACAGCCTCGGTATGAGCAGGGATGGCATAATATCTGGCTTGGCCTCCCCCTCGAGGGTGACCTCTACCTCCCCGACCTCCGCCCCTAGCTGGCTGGGAAGATAGGGTAACATCGGGAGTTGTGATCATGTCCTGAGAACCTTGAGGAGCACGCTGTGGCTGAGAAGTCTGTGAAGATGTACCCCTACCAAGTCTGGGGTAGTCACTAATTATATGACGTGTATCGCTACGCTCCAAACAATCTCTGGGAGGATGTGGTGGCTGTGACTAGCTAGGGTCAGGTCTACTGGACTGGCCTCTAATAGCACCTCGCGCAGGAGGTGCATTAGAAACCGAAGGTGCATAGTAAGGCTCCTGAGGTCTAGGAGGAGATGGAGCACTGCTGGCTGCTGGAAGAGCTGAATGAACAGGGCTAACCATATAACCGCTACAATGTTGACCCGCTGCTAGGGTATGACCACCAGAGTAGTGGCACGACTCTCGAGACCTCTAGGCCTCTCTCTCCTCTTGCTCCCTAGCGAGCATACCCTCGATCCTCCTAGCAATGCTCACTACCTGCTGATAAGGAATATCTATCTCCAACTCTCGAGCCATGCTAGATTTGATGGGTGGAATAAGACCATCAATGAACCAGCAAACTCTCTTGCGAACAGTAGAAACCAATGTTGGTGTATGCCCAGCCAATCTGGTATAACGAATATCATACTCCGAAATGGTCATAGCACCATGCGCAAATGCTCAAACTCTGCGCGCCATGTGTCCCTAAGGGAAAAACTCTCTCATGAACATATCGAGAACTAGGTCCAAGTCGGTGAAGCAGCCTCGACTAGACTATCCATCTCATAAGTGCATCACCAATCATAGGCAGCTCCCTGAAGCTAAAAGGCAGTAAAGGAAACCCCGCTAGATCTGCCTATACCCATAAAGCATAGAATGCGATGGCACTCCTCTAGAAATCCTAAAGCATCATCTGTGGCCAGTCTACAGAAAATCGGAGGATCATACTTCTTAAATCTCTTTAGCCTCCGCTGCTCATACTCATAAGCAGCTGCCCCATCCTCGGGCTGAACTGGCACTACAGTCTGTACAAGAATGATCTCTGCAACCTACTTATCATGCACTCTCTTCTCAAGAGTGCAGGCTGCAGGAGTCTGTGCTCCTCCCCCCGCCTGGGATGTGGCTGCAGCAAGGGGAAGCAACCCTACTTGAGCCAACGTGGTGCACATATTCATAAATTGTGCCAAAGTCTCCTGAAAGACTGGAGTAGTAGTGGCTATTGGTGTGTCAGGTATTTGAACTCCGGATGGATCTGCTGGCGGTACCTCAGTGGCAGCCTCTGCCCCGGCCCAGCCTCTGACGACAGTAATAGGGGGCATGGGTGCCTGATTGTCCCAAGTATCACGTGTCCTCTCCATCTGTGAGAGAATAAAAGACAGTAGTTTAGAATTGATGTCAAAAATATCGCACGACATAGAAATCAAATGACGTGAAAGTTTTTCCTAAACAGTTACATAACATATCATAGATAAGTACAGACGTCTCTGTACCGATCAGTGAGACTCTAATAACCGGCATGTGTTTCATGACTCCTATGAACTTAGAGCTCTAATACCAACTTTTCACGATCCTACTTCACCCTCAGTGAACATGTCATGATGGCACCTAGTCCCTACGACTAGGTAAGCCTAACAATGCGGAAACAAAATGATTTGCGGAAATAAATAACTAGAATTAAACAACTGGAAGAAAAACTATATATATGTGTCGCTTGGTATATACAACTCAATATCACGAAATCTAAAGAAGTATCCCAAAACCCGGAAACTCACGGGAAAAACAGGCTAGAGGAATACAATAAAGTGCTCTAGTCTCCAGAAATGTCTACATAAAAGTACGATAAAAGACTAAACGAAACAAGATAGAGTAAGAAGAAGACTGTTCGGTATGCGGACGCGGAATATATGCCTCAAAGTCTCTGTATCTCTCCCTGCCTCAATGATAATACGCCTTGTCAGACCTCCTTTTTTACAAATCACCCCGAAGGATAAGGGAGTTTTTTCAATTAAAGTGACATTATTTGAAATGGGATTATTTATTTGATTTCCGAATCGCCACTTGGGGTGGTTTGTTTCTAGTGTCCCAAGTCACCGGTTTACTTTAAATCCGAAATCAAAGAAGATTTCAAACTTCCTTTTGAAGTTTGCGAACCAGAAATTCTGAATAAGGAATTATGTTAACCAAATGGAAGGTGTTAGGCACCCCCAGATTCCGTGATTCTAGCACGGTCACTTATATTATTATAAATAGCTTAACATATGATTTAAATACACGTTCTCCTATAGTGCAATTTTAAAATTATTTACCTTTTTAAATAAATTTTAAGGAAATTGAACATCGTTTAAAACATGTTTTGGGTCACGTCATATGAAATGCATCCAGATCAGCGATACATTTTATTCAACATTTTGGAATTTGGATTTGGGACACATGAAATGCACACCCGAGTTTAAGAAGGTAAAATTATTAATGAATGGGCCTAAAGTGACTAACGTGTTATTAACTTTGCAGTAGGCCATGGAAATTAGCTAATGGCATGTCCCGATTTCTAAGTATTTTAAGGTAAGTATTTAAAGAGGGCTACGCAATTTATAAATTTTTTTGGTGTTGCGCACCTCGATTAATTTAAAAGGTCATCCTAAAACGAACTATTATTCTCTATTAAGGAATGTCTCTAAAACAACTTAATTAATTCTACAAATCAATTATTATTTTAAAAGTATTAAAAAGGTTCGTGCCTCAATATCAGGTCCAAATTTAAACAAGTGGGGCTTCCTTTACTAAAATCCTTAGTTCAAGTTTGTTACCTAACTTGAAAGGCCCAAAAATTGTATTACAAATTTAAAACAATGGATTTAAATGAATTCAAGCCTCAGTACTCTAGACTTGGAGACCAACCCAAGAAATAATCGGCTTGCATAAGAAGCTGTTCAAAAGGGCTTTCTAACAAGTCTGGCACGAGGGCCACAAATTCGGGACTTAAGCCCAAACCACATAGACCCATGACTTAACAAATTAATTAATTTAAAAGAGACCTGGTGATGTTCTGGTTGGTATTGTATATCTGGGCCAAATTAAGCCCAATTCTTTGTGGCCTAATGGTTTGGGCATTAATCAAACCAGACTAAACTAGACTTACTAATTTAATCAAACTTTCAACATGAAATAGTGATTCAAATTATAGGCAAATATCAGGACATAACTTCTGATGCATATGAAATATGAACTAGAATTTAAGAGGACAACTAACAATGGACCTTTGAGATACAATTTCACATACAAATAGAATTGAAGCATTTTATTCATGTGAACCTAATAGACTAGGATCTCTCACAAGCAGATATGAAATTCATTGACCATTGATGTTGAATGAAAATAGATCACATTTAGCTATTAAATGCCTAAGTTTTGAATTACACGTTTTCAACTTCTTCAAATTACTTCTAACATTTAAATGACAGGGAGGACCATAGCTAATTCTCTATTGTCAAATTAACACGCTGCTTTTGAATTTCTGTTTTTAAATTGACACATGGTAACATAAACACCAAATTTAAACTAATTCAATTCTAACACTACTAAACACAATAATCATATGATCATGAAAGGAATAAAATCAGCTTAACAGTCCTATGGAGTCCCAAACAGTCTAGTTTTTAGTTACAAATGAAATTCTAATGAAATTCTGAAACTATATGAAATACAATATGAAAATAAACAGAGAACCACATTGCACTTCATTTTATTTCAAAAACTTGAGAGTTACACAATGTGTACTAGGAAATTGGAACAAATTGAAGAACAGATGGAATTCAGCAAAATCAGCAACTCAACAATAGCAATAAAACCAAGTTTAGTACCAAAATTAGCATCACAGCAGCACAGGAGTTAATTTCACATGAACAACACTAGTATATCCCAAAAACCAAGCTCGAACAAGTCAAATTCAACATGAAAATGGCCCTATAAACTTCTGAAACTTCGACTAACAAAACACAAGGAACTTCAAACCATTTTTCCACCTTATGTCAACTGGAACATCAATTCAGGACTTCGAGCTTGAAGATTACACTAAAAACGTCAATGGAATAGTGATTGTTGGAGTTTTTGGTTGCTTGAAGTTTCAGATCTTCTCAGTATTTATAAGTCTAATTTTTTCGAATTTTTGAATTTTTTTTATCTCACTAGACTTCTCCAATTTTTTGAATTTTGAATTTTTAAATTTTGGGATCTCTAAACTTTCTCAGATTTTTTTCCGCTCCAAAAACATCTACTGTAAGGCAAGGTATTGTCTTTCTATAGACAAAGTCTAGGGCAACATTTATATTTTCTTTTACGCCCTACGTCCCTCTTTTAATTTTTATTTTATCTAACTAGTCCTTTAATTCATGCCTTGTTGGCCAACTAACACTACCAAAGTTACTAAATTCTAACTAGAACCCTCTTCTAGAAGATTCTAGGGGGTTTCATTTTAGTTACTACAGGATTCCTTTTATTGAATTGCCTATACTACCCTTAATTCAGCTCGTGAATTACTTACCTAATCAAACTAACCCCTAGCATTGTTAACTTAGTTAAAATTGACCAAAGTTAGTCAATCAGGGGTTGGGAATATTCAGTAATATCCACACAAGATCTAAAATTTAACTAATCGATCATTTAACTAATCAGAACATGAACAAATTAACAAATTCAAAACAAAGCTATACTGAAAAAACATAAAACATGAATAAAGCCTAAAAAAATCAGCGAACAAGGAATCACTCGGGAACAACATTAAAACTATAATTATAATCCTAAAAAGAAAACATAAAGAAAAATTAGTAGCAAACTGAAATCAAACATAAAATCAAAAATAGGAACAAAACTACACGATGATAACCCTAACACAAAATAAAACTAAAATAATAAAAGGAACAAAAAAATAGAAGAACAATCCTGAACAAAAGAAACCAGAAAAGAAAGTAAACAAAAATAAAATACCTCACAATTTTTTACTCGGACTCGAATCTGGAAGGCTTTTCTTGGAATTATTTGGACTATAATAATTAAGGCTTATTATGGCTCAGAAGTCTAATTCCCCCAATTTTGCAAAATTAGGGTTCCAGGCTCGATTTTTCGATCTCAAATTCGAACCTCTTGGGGAAGAGTCGAAAGCTATGGATTGTGGATTTGGGATAAGAAGATCATGGTGGTCACGGCGTGTGAATTTTGGGTCATTTAGATGAGTCCGGGATAAACCGCCTTTCTTTGATTTAACCTTTGAGACGTTTGGTTGTTACTTGAGGAGAAAGGGGTTTGGATTTGGAAAGGGAAAGAGGAGAGGAGGCTATGATGTGATTTTGGGGAGGTTTTGAGGTGGCGCCGCCAGACACGACGAAGGCGGCGACCACTTTTTAGATTATTCGAAGGGTTTGAAGGGGATTTGTGGAAAAGTGAGGCTGGATTCGTAATGCGGAGGATGAGGAGCAACTATGGTGTATTTTTTGGAGTATTTGGAGATTTGCCGCCGACAGAGGCGATTTCCGGCCGGCGACGGACGATGGTAGACGGTGGCAGGCAGTGGTCTATATTGGGGTATTAGAGACAATGATTTCGGGGGGAGGGGGGAGGGACTGTTCGACATTTATATACTACAAAACCTAGTTAGTTCCGGGCGATTAAGAGATTATGAAACGATATCGTTTGGAGTAGTCTTGGGCTGGAACGGGTGAGATTTTGGGTTTGAGCTGGATTGAGACCGCGTTTGGAGGGTGGTGGCTTGGGTTCTGTTTTTGGTTGCTATTAAAGTGGCCCAAAAAATGGGTATTTTATTAAGCCTATTATTTTTCTTTAATTTTCCCTTTTTTCATTCTTTTTTGATTTTTTGTAGAAAATACAAAATTAATTAAAAGACCTGATTTAACTCTAAAATTAAACTAATTAAAGTTCAAAAATTAACTAAATCCTAATTTAAAAGAAAACTAAGAAAAAATCAAAATTAAAAGTAAAAATGTAAAAAGAACTATTTTTGTTATTTTTTTCTATTTTTGTAATATTAATAAACAAATTAAGATGGAGTCCTAAATGCAAGTATGCTATTTTTTGTATTTTTATGAATTATATCACTTAAAAATGCACACAAAATGCGAATAAACACAAAATGATGTAATTAAATTCTAAAAATCAACTAATAAAAGAAAAATCCTAATTCTAAGAAGTCTATAGGAACAATTTAAGCGAGGCAAAAATTACGTGCTCACAGCTGCCCCTCTTTGTTTGGAGACACAAAGTGTTTTTGGTCAAGGATAAATGAGAAATTATGAGAGATTTTTGCCTTCTTGGAACTCCATGAGAATCATTTTTGAAAATCTTTAAGCATTGGGTCAAAACGTGATCGGCGGAGATTGTGACTTCAATCATGTTTTGGGCAATCCGCACCTCTGTTTGCTTCAACATTTTGAATTCACTTCTTTTATTCTGGATTGAGACTCATTCTTTTGGTCATCTCGAACACCTGTACCTCGAGGTCAAACTTGCTCACACACCAAAATAAAACAAAAAAACAAAATTTTCCTGCTCCAGTTTCCACTTGGAAAATTTTGTGAGTTATTTGTGATAAAGTATGAACTCATTCTCTCTTCTTTTTCTTTTTTTTTTTCATTTCATGAATTGTATTTATCTATGATGGAATAGATTAGAGAGTGGGACCCAGTTCTAAAAGGCGCAACTCAGGGATTGAAACCATAATATTAGCAAAAAGTCAAAAGCTTGACTCATGAATTGGGGCCCTAATGTCAGGAAAAGTTAAAAATATTGAGTTAGGAATTCGAGCCCTAATGTCGTCAAAAGGCAAAAAATCAACTTAGGGATTGGAGACCTAATGTTGGCTAAAGGGAAAAATGCTCAACTCAGGGGTTGGAGCCCTAATATTGGCTAAGGGAAAACGCTCAACTCAGGGGTTGGAGCCCTAATGTTGGCTAAATGAAAGAAGCTCAACTCAGGGGTTGGAACCCTAATATTTTCTAAAAGGAACAAATGTTTAACTCAGGGATTGGAGCCCTAATGTTTGCTAAAGGAAAAAAAGCTCAACTCATGGATTGGAATCCTAATATTGGCTAAGGGTAAAACGCTCAAATGAGGTATTGGAGCCCTAATATCGGTAAAGAGAAAAAACACTCAACTCAGGTATTGGAGCCCCAATGTTGGCTAAAGAGAAAAATGCTTAACTCAGGGATTGGAGCCCTAATATTGGCTAAAGGAAAAATGCTCAACTTAGGGGTTGGAGCCCTAATGTTAGCTAAAGGGAAAAAACGCTCAACTCAAGGATTGGAGCCCTAATGTTGCCCTAATGTTAGCTAAAGAAAAAATGCTCAACTCAAGGGTTGGAGCCTTAATGTTAGCTAATGGGAAAAACACTCAACTCAAGGGTTGGTTCCCTAATGTTGGCTAAAGGAAAAATGCTCAACTCAGGGATTGGATCCCTAATGTTGGCTAAAGGAAAAATGCTCTACTCACGGATTGGAGCCTAAATGTTGGCTAAGGGAAAAATGCTCAACTCCGGGATTGGAGCCCTAATGTTGGCTAAAGAAAAAAACGCTTAACTCAGGGATTGGAGCCCTAATGTTCGCTAAAGGTAAAATGCTCAACTCAGTGATTGGAGCCCTAATGTTGGCTAAAGGAAAAAAAAGCTCAACTCAGAGATTGGAGCCCTAATGTTGGCTAAAGGAAAAAATTCTTAACTCATGGATTGGAGCCCTAATGTTTGCTAAAGGTAAAGAGCTCGACTCAGGAAATGGAGCCCTAAAGTCGGCTAGCAAAGTACCAGGTTGATGTTGGGAATTCCTTTTTTTCATTTTTTTAGGATGCAGGAAAGACTAGGAGGAAACTTCCCTTTTGCATTCATATTTTGCTGCTAAGCTGTTTCAGCATTTGCACATTTCTTTTCTTTTGGCAATGCCTACTTTTGTGCGGTTGCCTGGATTGCACCTGTTCCAATTTTCAAATAGAGAAAAATTGTTAATATGAAACGGTGGTTGGTTTTGTGGCCTTAATTGCTTGATCCCGGCCTAGCTTTTGTCGAGACCCTCTGCCGCTTACTCGTTTTGAAAATATTCTCCCTTTCAACGGGAGGACTCAACTTTCAGGATTTCATGATGACTTCCCACGTAGGGATCTACCTATTCTCCCTACTTTACTCTTAGGACCTTTGTCCTTGGCTTTCTTTCCTCTTCGATGACTTTGTTTGAAAGCATCAACAGTCATGGCCAGTCGGGATTGACTTGATTCACTCGCTGAGGCTAGATATTTTCTTCAGCTTTCGTTAGGCAAAGCCCTTTAAAACTAGTATTGCCACCTTTTCTTTGTAATAGTTTCTGAAACAAAGTTAAACCGAAAGGGATTCAAGGGAAAAGTAAGCAACAAGAAAGAAGATTATTTTTAAAGAGAAGCGTCCCTTTCGGGAGAAAAGGAGGACTTATCTGGGGGTGCATGCCGGCTTCCGGTGAACATGACATGCTTTTTGGACTGAATGTCCGACCCGTACAAAGTTTCCCAACATTTCATAAACTCATTGATCCATATTTCAGAACCAGGGAACTTTTCCAGGACTCTTTTAGTGGTGAGATGTCTTCTTTTCGGCCGACATCGCCCTTTGCGAGTTTTTGCCAACCGACCTCTCTTATTTTTCTTCTCACCATTTCCCGATAGTACGCTTTACGAGTTTTCACCAAACATACACTCTCATTTTTAGTTTCTCTACTTACCGTCGCCTTACGGGCTCGTGGATTTTCACCAATAAAACTCTCTCATTTTATTTCTCCCAATTTGGATTGCATCAGATTCCAACAATGATATTTTTCACTTCCCATGCTTTTGCCAATTGATCAGAAGGACTTGGACAGGGTTAGGGTAAAAAGAGTCTGGATGGATTTACAACTTTGGAACCATTTGGTGGGCTCATGGCCGAGCCATTATATCATCTGCCCCAGTTTCACTATTTTGGGGGAATTAGTATTTTAGTTTTGGTGTGACTGAACCCCATAGAGAGACTGCCAAAGTATCCTTTCGGAATCAAGTCAGACGTGGTTCAGGGAAACATTTGCTTTTGTTGTTTTTGTTTTTGTTTTGTTTTGTTTTTCTTTTCTTTCTTCTATTTCTTTTTCTTTTTCATTTTTTTTCTTTTCCTTTTTCTCTTTTTTTTCAATAATACATCCAGGTTCCAAAGGGGATAATCGAAGAAGATTAACCGGCTCAAAGGGTTTACGAAGGGTTGATAGTGTTTGGGTAGCAGGAATGAAAGCCTTTGTCAACTCAACTACACAAAAGTCATTACCGCAGAAGGTCTAGACATAGTACCTTTTTACTGCGTCCGCGTTGACTGCTGCTTCGGGATCATTTGCTTCGATGTAACCTAGATAAAATGCTCCTCTCGGCAATATCTTTCTGATGATGTATGGACCTTTCCAATTAGGAGCAAATTTTCCTTTGGCTTCCTGATGATAAGGAATAATTCCCCTTAACACGAGTTGTCCCACTTCAAAATTCTTGGGCCGTACTTTCTTTTTATAATCGCGAGCCATTCTTTGTTGGTACAACTGCTCGTGACAAACTGCGGCCATCCATTTTTCATCAATTAAAAACAATTGTTCCAGCCGAGTCTTGACCCGCTCACTGTCCTGAATCTCTGCTTCAACTATGATCCAGAGCGAAGGGATTTCTACGTCTACTGGAATCATAGCTTCAGTTCCATAAACCAACAAGTATGGGGTTGCTCTCACCTATGTGCGCACTGTAGTGCGATATCCCAATAATGCAAATGGCAGCTTTTCATACCATTTTCTTGAGCTCTGAATCATATTACTCAAAATCCTCGTAAGGAGTGGAATGTCTATGCATTATTTTGAATTGTTTTCATATTTCTTCCATCAAACAACTATTTAGGTTTGCACCATTATCTATGATGATAGTTGCAGCAATGCCAAAATGACAGATAAGATTAGAGTGCACAAAATCTACCACGGCTTTCTTGGTGACTGATTTGAGAGTGATGGCTTCAGCCCACTTTGTGAAGTAGTCAATAGCAACCAGTACGAATCTATGCCCATTTGAGGCTTTTTGCTCGATCGGCCCAATGACGTCCATGCCCCAAGCAACAAACGGCCAAGGTGTTGATATGGGATGCAGTTCTGTTGGGGGTGAATGAATCAAATCACTGTGCACCTGACATTGATAGCACTCCCGGTCAAAGTTGAAGCAGTCTTTCTCCATGGCTATCCAAAAATACCCTGCTCGAAGGATTTTTCTTTGCTAAAACATACCCATTCATGTGGAGTCCGTATTCTCCTGCGTGCACTTTATGCATAATTCTTCCAGCTTCCTCGGCGTCAACACATCTTAACAAATTGGGATCTGGGGTCCTTGTACAAGACATCACAACTCAAGAAGAAACCAACTGCATGTTGTTTAATGGTTCTCTATTGATCTCTGGTAGCTTGTTCGGTGTATTCTTGCATTTTTAAAAAACCTCTTATTGTCATGGTACCATGGCTGGATGTTTAGTTCTACCTCAACCATATTACAACAACCATGTCCTTCCCTGATTTGGATTTCCAAGGGATTAATGTGGGAATTTCCTGGGTAGGGCAACATCGAGGCTAGAGTAGAAAGTTCATCAGCTAGTTCATTGTGACACTAAGGGATGTACCTGAACTCTATCTACATGAACCGCTTGTTGAGATCCTCCACATGTTGGCGATAGGGAATAAGCTTAACATCTCAAGATTCCTATTCTCCTTGGCCTTGCCGGATAATCAAATCTGAATCCCCCATAATCAATAACTCTTCAATGTCTTGGTCAATCGACATATTCATACCCATGATACAAGCTTCATACTCAGCAGTATTCTTTGTGTAGAAAAACCCAAGCCTAGTAGCGGCCGAGTAGTGCTGACCGGTGGGTGAGATAAAGATTTCCCCATTTCCTACACCTTTGGCATTTAGTTCCCCATCAAAGAACATTTTCCAAGCATGAGTGTCATACGAGATTGCTTCTATTGAATCACGTCTTCATTTAGGAAGTAAGTGCTCAATGGTTGGTATTCCTCGTCAATCGGGTTTTCACCAGATGATCTGCCAATGCTTGGGCTTTCATCACCGTGCGAGTGACATAGACTATGTCAAATTCAGTGAGCAAAATCTGCCATTTTGCTAACCTCCCTATAGGCATCGGGTTTTGGAATATGTATCTCAAAGGATCCAACCTGGTTATCGGATAAGTGGTATGGGCTTGTAGATAATGTCTTAGCTTCTGAGAAACCTAAGTCAAAGCACAACAGGTTCTCTCCAACAAGGTATATTTAGCTTCATAACTGGTTAACTTCTTGCTCAAGTAATAGATTGACTGTTCTTTCTTCCCAGCTACATTGTGTTGCCCAAGGACACAACCGAAAGAATATTCTAAAATCATCAGATACAAGAAAAGAGACCTCTCTGGCTCGGGTGGGACCAAGACTAGTGGATTTGACAGATATTCTTTGATCTTGTCGATGGCTTCTTGACATTCAACCGTCCACTTGAATGATGCATCTTTCTTTAGTAACTTGAATATAGGCTCACATGTAGAAGTCAGCTGAGCAATGAACCGGCTGATATAGTTTAATCTGCCCAACAAGTTCATCACATCTTTCTTGGTTCTCGGAGGAGGCAAATCCCATATAGACGTTATCTTCGTTGGGTCTAACTCGATACCACTTCTGCTGACTATGAAACCTAGAAGTTTGCCCGAAGGGACTCCGAATGCACATTTATATGGGTTCAGCTTTAGTTCATACTTGCATTATCGCTCGAAGAATTTTCTCAAATCTCGAACGTGATCATCTTGAGTTGGGGACTTGATGATTACGTAGTCCACATATACTTCTATCTCCTGATGCATCATATCATGGAAGATGGCAGTCATGGCCCTCATATAGGTTGCTCCAATATTTTTCAAACCAAATGGCATGACTCTGCAGCAATATGTACCCCAGGTTGTGGTGAAGGTTGTTTTCTCTACATCTTCTTCATCCATCAACACCTAGTGATATCCTGCGTAACATTCCACAAAGAATTGTACCTCATGCTTGGCGCAGTTATCAACAAGGATGTAGATGTTGGGTAAAGGGAAATTATATTTGGAACGTGCCTTGTTGAAATCCCTGTAATGCGCACACACCCGGGTTTTCCCGCCTTTCATTAGAACTGGGACTACATCAGCCAACCATGTAGTATACCGGACTACTCGAATTACCCCTGCTTTTAACTGTTTCGTCATCTCTTCCTTGTTCATATCACTGATGTCAACTTTGAACTTTCTCTGTTTTAGCTGCACCAAACGGCAGTCCGAATAAATTGGCAACTTATAAACCACCAGATCAACACTTAGCTATGGCATGTCATCGTACGACCAAGCAAACACATCTTCGAACTCAAACAAGAGTTGGATTATTGCATCCCGAGTTTTCTCGTCTGTGTGAATCCTTATCTTTGTTTCCCGGATTTCGTTAGAAGTTCCCAGGTTAACCGACTCGCTATCATTCAATTTTGTCTTAGGTTTATTCTCAAATTGTTCCAATTCTCGAGTTATTTCCCTAAAAGCCTATTCTTCATCATATATTGATTCTTGGTTCATTATTTTACAATTAGACAGCATGTTTGGATCTGGGCATGAAGTCTGCAAGCATGTCATGTTATTTAAATCCTCATTATTAGATCTGAAAGAGAAAAATAGAAAAATCAGAGAGAATAAAGAGAAAAATAAATGTTGAAATACTGATTTCATTTCTTGGAATTTGGAAGATAAAATGGTTTACATTTGGAAATTTAAAGACAAGAAACTAAGGAAAACATTCGAGTTACACCCTGGAATAACTCGCGATGTAGAAAGAGTAGCAGGACAGGTCTACCAGCACTCCTGTCTGATTGGGAATGGCATAGACTTTCAATTCTGTAGCTTGGCATTTGGTCGCATATACAGCACCTCAGCGGTGCTTGTGCCCGCTCCCCGCTGAACTATGTGAGTTTCGTAGAGTATCTTTCTCATGGCACCACATATTCTTCAATTTATTTAGCCATAAAGGCCTCATCATCCCCTTCCTCACTGTACTTCGACTTGACAAAGGTTTCATACAAATGTGGCAATGGTTGTGGCAGGACCCATCCCTCCTTCTTTCTCTCATCTGCCCAATTTGTATCATCTGGGTAGACAGGAAACCTATCCCGAAGAACTTTTCAGTTGTAGGCAGAGTCACTAGCTCAGATACTCCTTGCAAAGCTATTCCAAGTCCCTTTGGCTTGAAACCATGTCTCATTTCCTTGGCCATCATAATCGAGGCATTGGACAAGAAAGGTTGGGGGCGAGGATTTACCTCATCATGCTGGCCTACCACCATAACTTCGAAAGCTTGGTAAACTATATGTTCACTACCTTCCCTCGCTTCCAGGCATGGGACATATGGTCCTGATAGATTGACTGTTCATCCTCTCCATGGACCACAATCTCCTGATCCTCCTGTTCAAATTTCATCATCTGATGGAGGGTAGAGGGTACAGCTCTTGCGGCATGGATCTAGGGCCTTCTCAGAAGAAACTTATAGAACGTGTTCATGTCTAGCACTTGGAAAGTCACCTTGAAGTCCACAGGGCCAATAGTCAAAATCATGTCAATTTCTCCAATTGTGTCTTTTTTAAATTTAATTCCATTGAAAGTCCCGTACACATACATTGTTGGGATGAATCCTTTCAATCCCGACTTCTATATGCTGCAATGTAGAGAGGGGGCACATGTCTACCCCAGAACCTCCATCTACCATGACCCTCTTCACATAGTATCCCTCACATTTGACAGTTTAGTGCAAAGCTTTGCTGTGAGCATCCCCTTTTGGAGGCAAGTCATTTTTCCTGAATGAAATCTGATTGATAGCGAAAAATCTTTCTGCCATTCTTTTTAATAGTTCCACCAATGTTTCAGCTGGCACGTATGCTTCATCCAAGGTCTTCATTAAAACCTTCTGGTGTTTGGGAGACTTCATTATCAATGACAGCAAGGACACTTGTTCAGGACACTTTCGCAATTGATCAACCACTTCATAGTCGGTCATTTTCATTTTCTAAAAGAAAGCTTCTGCTTCCTCGGCACTTACAGCTTTCTTAGACTGGAAACACCTTCTGGTGGCGGTTTTCACTTCTTCCACATTGGATTATTTCACAACAGGACAGTCTTCTTGAAGCTCCCCCGAGACCTCTTTGCACTTATAAATAACTACTGTTTTATGATAATTCCATGGCACTGCAGTAGGATCTGTCATGGGCCTCTATGGCGTGCGACAAATAACCATAGGCTCAAGCAGCCTTGGTGGATTAGTTGGCCCCCGCACCATATAAGCTCCCTTGGGCACGTACATTTGGTTTGCCCTTTTCAGTTCAAAATTCTTTGGAGGGCTCACAGTCGACTGATTTTCTTTACTGCCTTGTAGGACATAGATAATTCCATCTTTGGGAGGCATTGCCTTTGTTCCCGTTTCAACTTTCTTTTCTGGTTCCGTCTTGATGACTTTGTTGTTCTTTTCCCCTTTATCTTTCTTCGGGGAAATTTTTGGCTTTCTCTCTACATCCTCAATGGAAATTATGGCCATAAGCACCGGATCAAATTCTTTATCTTCACAAATTATCCTAATCACTAGCCCGTTGTTATGGGCTCGCAATGGATTATTGGTCACGTTGGGGACATCCTTATCCCTTAGCACTATTTTTTCTTGCTCTATTAACTACTCCACCGCTCTTTTCAAGGTCCAATAATCATTTTTATCGTGCCTTTCTGCCCTTGAATGATAGGCACATCTGACACCGGTTCTGTAAGCAGGCGACACTGGATTTTGCCTTGTTTAAAGGACTTGCTGCAGTAGACCCAGATGGACAAGCTTTGGGAATAGACCAGAGTAGGATTCATCGATTGGTGTGAAAGTTTGCATCCTAGGTGGCTCATGAAGAGGAAAATTATTCTGTGGAGGATGGTGATTACAGTGGTTTTGGTGAGGAGGCTAATTTCTTGGAAATGGAGCTTGGTTTCTATCAGCATGTTGCTGCAGTCATACAAAAGGTTGAGCATTCAATACCGCATATGGTTGAGGAGCATAAGCCATGTCGTGGTGAGGGTAATAATGTTGAGGGGGTCTTTCTGAAAACATGGGTCTAGGCGTGCGGTGTCTTCTTACAGCAGAAGCTGCCGTGGATGTTTCTTCTTTCTTCTTACCCTTTTCCATTCCTCCAGACCCGCCTTGATTGGCTTGGGAGGTTGATCTAATAGCTTATTGGCTCAGAATTCTTCCTGTTTTCAGTCCATTCTCCATTATTTCACCAATTTTAATAGCCTCTGCAAATGGTTTACCCATGGCTGACATCATGTTCTGGAAATAATCAGCTTCCTGAGCTTGAAGAAATATCATGACCATTTCTACCTCGTCCATTGGACGATTTACCCTTGACACATGTTCATGCCACTTGATTGCATACTCCCTAAAACTTTAGAGGACTTCTTTTTCAGATTTGCCAATGAGTTTGTGTCTGGAGCAATGTCTATATTGTACGGGAACTGTCTAACAAAGTCTTCTGCGAGGTGGTCCCAGATGTGCCAACGAGAAATGTCCTGATCCATGTACCACTCGGAGGCAATACCCACCAAACTTTCCCCCAAGTAAGCCATGAGCAATTCTTCTTTTCCTCCAGCTCCGCACAATTGATTACAGTACTTCTTAAGGTGAGCAATAGGATCACCATGCCAATCGTATTTTTTGAACTTTAAAGTTTTGAATCACATAGGCAAATGCACGTGAGGGAACATGCATAGATTAATATATGACACATTCTTCTACCCACCCAAACCTTGTGTGTTTTTTAGGTTATGCTCCATGCTTCTCATTCTTTTTGCCATTTCATCTTGTTTGGGAGTTTTGGGAGTCTTGTCTGGTCCTATTGTGAACTCAAATGGAGTTGACTGAGGAAAATTGTAGGTGGGGTACTGAGGAGGCTCCATTTGGTAAGTGGGTATTTGGAATGTAAAGGACGAAGGATCAAAAGTGGTTCTAGGCAACGCAGGCTGTATTGTGGCCAAGCATAGGGGAACACTAAAGTTATTTAGGACTGTTCTGGATGTGAATACCTAGGGGCGGAACTCAGAAGGTGCTCCTACGAAATGAGTCGGTATGGTGGGATGTCCTAGTGAGATTTTTGGATGACTGATGGAAATATTGGAGGTACCCCCTAACCTACGGAAAAGTTCGGGGAATCCAGGGTTGGCACTTGGAGGCTCCCTTCCATTCGGCCATGCATCCCACATCTCCATGACCCGAAGATGTAGAATCCTATTTTCCCCGGCCGCTGCAGACTCTGAGTCCGGGATGCCCGAGATTGGGCTATCTTCTGAGATAGGAAAGGCTAGCAAGGTCATTTTCGAAGACATTTCTATGCTACCATTTGATCTAGTAAAGTAGGGATGTGAAGCCAGATTACCACGAAAACCAACCATCATTTCTATAAAATCTAGACTGGAGTGTGACAGCATCAAACGGTTAGTTTGAGAAAAATAACATATAGGTAATCGCACGTTGGGGTGTGATGCACCTATACAGTTAAATGGGTTTCTGCATGTTTTGCAACGGTTGCATGCGTCATCCCGGCTTTCCTCATCCATTTGATTTCCACTCTATTTTCTTTTCTTTCATTTCTCATTTTTCTCATTTTTATTTTCTCTTTCTCTTTTCTTTTCTTTCATTCTTGCCTTTGCTTTTTGCCATCATTCTTTTCTCTTGCTTTCTTATTTTCTCTCTTTTTGTTTCTTTTCCTCTCTTGTTTTTCTTTTATTTTCCTTCCTCTTTTTTTATTTTTATTAGGTATACGGTCTAAGCTTATGGAGATTGCCTACATATTATGACTCCACATGAATCAGACCAAGAGTAGTTCGAAAAAAATAAATGCGAAAAGTAAAGAAATAATTTTGGGAATTTTCAATTTTTCATTAAAAAACTTCTATTACAAAAGATGTTTAACTACTTGTCTTCTTGGAAAGGAAAACGACAGATTCATAATAAAACAAAATACAGACTCGATGCATTAAAAATCAAGAATAAATTAAATATTCAATAACTAGGGCCTGCGAAGAGTCATTCGGCCTCGCCGCGGGCCTATATGTGAGACCCCTTTGTAGTTTCTCCAAATCATTCATTATCTGTTTAACAAATGTAATTACTATCGCAAAAAAGGTGGTGCGAGTCATGTTCTTGCACACTTGGCACTTCCTAGTAATGCGGTGAGCAATGGTTAGGATCCTCTCTCTAACTCTGCCTTTTTTCTTGAAGCAATCGCCCTATCTGATCATTCCTGGCTTCCAAAATCTGAGAGTCACGAAGGAGTTGATTTTGTAATTGTTGTATTTCCTCCTCCATTTGGGCCATCAAGTCATAGCAATGTTCCCTATCATCTTTGAAATCTTTGTCTTGTGTAATTGCCTCGTCCTCAAGGGTAGTCATCTTTCTCCTTAGGTTACTATGGTCCCTTAATAATTTCTCTTCATTTATTGCACAAATTGGGTCCGTTCTTCTGCTTTCTTTGCCCACTGCGCCCGGATTTTTGCTATGTTCTCTTTGGATTTTTCCAAGACTTCTTGGAACTCGAGGACTTCCTTTTTTAGTTCACTTATCAACCTTTCATCAGCCCGTCTTCTTTCTTGGTTGTTGGCAGCTATTCTCATCTGCCGGATCAGACCTTAAGAGCCTCATTTTCTTGGGTCAGTTTCTTTTGTCACCTTCATCGGCTGTGGCTTGTAGGCTGTTTTCAAATTGAAGATCCCGGACCTGCTATTCCACCTCTCCTATTTTGGCCCTATATTCATTCTCCTTGGCTAACCAATCCCACTGCACTTGGGGCCCATCGATAAATTGTTGGACTTGTGGTCTCTTTGCGGGCCTTTCAGGAATTTGGAATCTTTTGCCAAAAAAATCATATATTTAGAGTCCACTTGCCCTCTAGCCTGATCCGGCACTATGGTTTTCGGTTCAGGAAAACTACACTCATTTCATATTTGGCAAATTTTCCCTTCTGGAAATGCAGCTTTTACCCTCATCGTTATGGACGGTTTGAAACCTTCCCAATTGGCGCAAAACCCTATATAGAGCATAGGGTTGGATTCTCCGGATGCCCATCAAGAGGATATAAAGCACCTCAGTTGGCGTATATACTGCTTCCGTAACAAGAAGCCTTCCGAAGGCCCACCTAATTTTGTCAACAGTCAAAGATCTCAAATGTGATAACCAAGCCTCAGTACCTTTAGGGAATTCAATACGGGCTAACCAGATTTCAAATTCTTCAATGTAGCTCAACCCGGTCAAACCATAATTCATGTACCCGGTCCGGTGACAGAGGTGCTCTTGCATCCATAGATGTAGCAACAAATTGCAACCCAGGAAGAAATTTCCCCCTTCTCGACATATAGACAAAGATCGATAAATTTCAGGCACGATCAGAGGAACCACTATGTTGTTGGATCTCTTGACTGCAACAACTAGCATTCCTACGAGGCAGATCTCTATATGGCCATCCTTTCGTGGACAGACCACAACTCCCAAGAAAGCTACCATGAAAGCTAGACCGTGCCTTGCCTCCCATTTATCTTTATTTTCGACGTAGGTTAATCCAGTGTTGGGCTCTTCAAAACCTCGGGGTTGGCATATCAAGGATATAAGAAATGGAGTGTGCAATACCCTTCTGATAGCTTCCATCCTAAACATCCCGTCTAACACTCAGCAAGTCTAGAAATCTGTGTGGATTTACCGGCCTTGGTGCCAATGGATATCGAGTTCTGAGGTCTCCGTTGAGGCTTACATAACCCGCAACTTACTGGGGATACAGAAGCTCCGACGGCTTAGCAACTTATCTGAACATCGTTCTAAATGGGATAAGACTCTAAATAGAAGATAAGTCACACGAAGTGCACCCTTCTCCAAGATTTAGAAGACTCAGGGAGAGGAAGGGTTTCGTAGCAGTTTATATATACAATTCACGAAATATCAAAGCAGTAAAGCATTTAGCACATTTAGCATAAAACACTTAGGAAAATCAAATAACACCAAATATAACAGTTATCCTAAGCTCGAATTCTTAAACCCTGAACCAGAGATTCTGGGTTCGATCCCCAGCAGAGTCGCCAGAGCTATCACACCTCCTTTTTTACACATCACCCCAAAGGATAGTATATAAGGGAGTTTTTCCAATTAAAGTGACATTATTTGAAATAAAATTATTTATTTGATTTCAGAGTCTCTAGTTGGGATGGTATGTATCAGGTGTCCCAAGTCACCGGTTATTTTAAATCCCAAATCGAGGATGATTTCAACTTTCCTTTTGGAGTCTGCGAACCAGAAATTCCGAATAAGGAATTATGTTAATCCGATGGAAGATGTTAGGCACCCCCAGATTCCATGGTTCTAGCAGGGTCGCTTAATATATTATAAATGGCTTAATATATGATTTTAATACATGTTCTCCTGTATTATAAATGGCTTAATATATCTCTATTTTATCGACACTGAAGGTCCAAAATCCAATTGTTTTCCCTTTCCCCTGCTCTAACAAACCTTCCTCCTCTCCGACGAATGGCCATCACTGGCCAAAATTTGGCTACAACGAAAGATCTCTCAGATTTGCTCTGATTTTCTTATGGTAAATATAGAGAAAATACAATGTACTTTTAGATCTGGCCAATGTTTCATTTTTGTCTAGGGACGCGAAGCCTGGAAACCTTATTTCAGATCTGGCCAAAATTTTCACTGGTAAACACATTGTATACAATATATTCTCAAATTTGAATGAACTTTTGTTCATCTTCATTTTGTGTATAGATACAGTGTATGCAGTGTTTTGTTTAGCTGTAAGACGCCATTTCCGATGAACTTTCTTCTCTTCTCTACCATGGAGTCACAAAAAATGATGCAGTAACGGTATGTATCACTACATTTCAGTGTATTATATGCGCTGATACATCCATTTGGAAAGAATAAGTAGAAATGATACAAGCTGGTAATGATTAGATAGTAGTTATAAATGGTAATTAGGAGAACTATAGGTTACATATGGTAATTTTTCATGACCCCAAACCGGACCCGGTCGTGATGACACTTCTCCAGAAGAGATAGCCTACACAATTCTCAAATTCAATTAAATAACTTTAATAAGTCAACTTAATGTCTTTTACAATTAATCAGATATTGCTGTAATATGAGTTTAAATGAACATCGCAAAAATGAATACAGCCCGACATCGGGGTGTCACAAGTCACGAGCATCTACTAGGGTGTAAATACAATTGAGAGTCTGAAGTGTACAAAATACTGACTAATGAAGTAAGAAGAAGAAAAGCAGTGTTACGGACGTTGGCAGCTACCTTGCTAAAATCCACTGACTCTGCCTCTGCTCAACAAATACCAGCTACCAGGTGCAAGAATACTTGAATCTGCACACAAGGTGCAGGGAGTAAAGTGAGTACTCCAAACTCAGTGCGTAATAACCATAACTAAAGTCTGAATGGTAAGAAATCATGTAAAGCATATCAAGATGATGTATAGAAGCAGTTCAAAAACCAGTAAGAAAGAAATAAAGCTTTAAAATCTCTTAGAAACGTTTAAGCTAAGTTTAAACTCCATGAAAATGAATTTTCAACGGTTACAAAAATGAATGCAAAATAATTGGTGTAGATAAGCACAGAAATCAGCCCCTCGGGCACAATTACACAATTAAACGGGTAATGACAGGAAAATAAGAAAGATACGCACATAAGGTTCGCCCCTCGGGCACACCAAATCCTCCCCTCGGGCAATGTCTCCAAACAATACCATCCCCTCGGACAATCACATAGAACAATACCAGCCCCTCAGGCAAAATCTCACATCACAATAGGTACCCATAGTCACTGGGCGTGTACAAACACTATGAGGGGTCCCTTACAGTCCAAGAGCAATATCAAGCCACCTCGTGGAATCATAAACAGGCTCTCGACCTCATATCTATATCAACAATCCACCTCATGGCGTACATATCTCAAGCTCTCGGCCTCATAATCAGATCAGTGTATCACTACTGCGGCGTGTAGCCCAATCCAAAATGATATCCTCACAACACAGGTCATCGGCCTTACTCAGTCAAAAATCCCATAAGCCTCTCGGGCAACAGTAAAACATGATACTCAGTCCAAAAATATTATTTGAAATATCACTTCAAGTATTAAAGAAGAGTAATCATGGCTAAGTTTTATAACAGTGAAAAATAACACGACTGAGTTCAAGTATGAAGTCAAAACAGTGAGAAAATATCAATAATAAGCCCCGAAGGGTTTACATCATTGGCACTAGGCCCAAATATGGCGTTCAGCCCAAACAATGACGATAGCAAATAGATTTCAATCAAATATACGGTAAAACCATCAATCGGGACAAACCAAGTCATAATCCCCAATAGTGCACGACCTCACGCTCGTAATCAAGTGTGTGCCTCACCTCAATATAGCACTACGATGTGCCATGTGGGGTTTCAAACCCTCAGAACATCATTTATAATTATTACTCACCTCGAACAGGTATATCTCTAGCTCGTGATGTGTTTTCCCCTCAAATCGGCCACCATGCATGTCGAATCTATCCAAAATCAGAACAAGAACATCAAAATATTCTAAGAGAAAAAAGCCCAAGCGAAAACAATCAATAAAAGGCACAAACCCCGAAATTACCAAAAACTCAAGCCTTGGGCCTACTTTTCAAAACTCAAAAATTTTCATATCAACATGTTCCTTATCTCCCCACGATTTCATATATATCAATAGCATCAAAATCGACATCCAAATGACCCATCAAATCCTCATTTAAAGCCCTCTTAAACTCAAAACCTAAACCTCCATTTTTAATCCTTTAAATTCCTTTAATTTCAGTCTTAATTCATGAAATATTACTATAGAAGTGTGTTTTAGGTCCAAAATCCTTACCTTAACGAAGTTCCTTTGATTCCTCTCTTCACAATCGCCCAAAGCTCCCAATTCCGAGTTTAAAAATGCTTAAACCCTTCAAAAATCGCGAAGGAAGAATATATACATTCTGCCCAGACCTTTCTGCATTTGCGGTACTTCAACTACATCTACGGTACTGCATTTGCGGTTAATTGATCTGCTTCTGTGAAAATTCATTAGTCCAGCCTAAACCGCATTTGTAACCATAATTCCATCCGCATCGCACATGCGGTCTCCTTAGCGCTTCTGCGGTCATAGCACATCGGACCAAGTTTTCGCTTCTGTGGCCAATTCTCTTGTACATGCGGCATTGCACCTGCGATCCCGAAATCGCAGGTGCGAAAGCAAAAGAAGCAGCAACTTTCTGCAATTTCACAAGTCTCAAATCTTCCCGTCAACCATCTGAAATCACCTCAAGGCCCCTGGAACTTCAACCATAAGCACAAACATGTCTTAACCTTATTCAAACTTGTTCCAATCATCAAAACACCTCAAAGAACATCAAATCACCCAAAACACATCGAATTCAAGCCTACGTTTCAAAAATTTTGCAAAATACGCTTTTGATCAAAAACCCAACTAGACCACGTCCGAATGATATTAATTTTTATACACACATCCCAAATGACACCGAAACTACTGAAACTCTCAAAATTTCATTCCGACCTCTATATCAAAATCTCACCTATCAATCGGAAAACACCGAAATCTCAATTTCACCAATTCAAGCCTAAACCTTTCACGGACTTCCAAAATATATTTCAATCATGCTCCTAAGTCCTAAATAACCTAGCGGAGCTAGCCAAATCAAAATTCAGATCCGAGATCATATACAAATAAGTCAAATTTTGGTCAAACTTTTCTAATTTTTAGCTTTAAACTGAAAGTTGTTCTTCCAAATTCATTTTGATTACTCTGAAAACCAAAACCAACGATTTACATAAGTCATAATACACCACACGGAGTAAGTCATGCCTGAGAGCTGACGATCAAAGTGCAAAAGCTCAAAATAACCGATCTGATCGTTACATAATTAACCTTTAAATTGTTATATTGTAAGACAATATAATCACAACAATAATAAATACATCCAAACTAAAACATTATATCAACAATTTTATGACGTATATTATCGAAAATAAACTAGATTCTATCATGAGTCATTGTTACTTAATACGCATTATTGCTTAAATTTGTGATAATTAAAAGGCCAAAACCCCCCCTAAACTTGTCCCACTTTTTCATCTGGACACTTGAACTTGAGCTTGTACCTATTGAACACTTAATTTCTCAAAAAATGTATCAATTAGACACATTTTTCTAAGATCGACCAAAATATAAATGTGTGCACTTCACACGCGGCCGATGTGGCAAAAAGAACCAATGATACAGTAACACATGGATATTGACCCAAAATAATAACGAGAAATTAAAAAGAAAAATGTTTTAAGGGGAAAGAACTAAAAAAACTCTTTAACGGGCTGCTATGGCTGTAAAACCTCCCCCTCTCGACTTCTTCTCTATCTCTCCCTATCTCCATATTTGCTTTCAATTTCTCTGTAACACTTCCTTAAAATTCTATAACTTGCAAATAATGACAGTCAAGTCATCCCTGATGGTTCTATTCCTTCATATCTTGCCTAATATCTTTTTCCCTTGACGTGTACCTTCCCCTTCTTTCTATGAGCATATGACTTTTCTATCGAGATTTTAGGTAATGTATCTCGATTTTGCGCTGAATTGAGAAGCTAGAGATCTCTTCTTCTTTTTTTTTTTAAATAAAAAACTTCACTGACATTTCTCTTAAAATCTGGTTAATGAAAATTCTGATCTTTCTCATGATATATGTGACGAGACCGTAACTCAAACACGACGATCTGTCCGGCCTAGCGAACTTTCAATGCCAAAGTTGGCTAGTCAGCCTACCCGGAAGCTTAGTAAGAATTAAGAAAGACTAAGCTTGTAGAAACTTGGCGAAGGAAACTAGTAGTTGGAAGAAAGAACTCTTTTATTAAGAGAACTTCGAGAGCTTTACAATGCTTTGAATGCTTACAACTTTGCTTAATTGCTTGATGCCAAATGAAATGCCTAAGGTGCCTATTTATACTAGTTGGCTACCTAAATGGACGGTTGGGATCAATTTGATCCGATGGCTACAATTAAGTCTCTAGACTCTTCCTAAGTAAATATCTAAGATATTTACACAAGTTGGCTGCCCTTGCTGCCCATGGCCGAATCTAGAAGCCTCCACATGATTCTAGGCTTGTCTTCAACAATCTGCACAATTCTAGAGTCTTCTAGGGCCTTCCGGGGCACGCTGGACTGTTCCGGAAGCATTTTGGAGCTGTTTTGAGCCTGTTTTGGGGCGAAAATAGTGCCGTCCATAACATTCTCCCCCGCTCAATCTCGCGACGACCTCGGCGTGTGCTCTTTGTAAGCCTGGATGAGGTCTTGGTGATTCCACAAAGTTAGCTCATGCTCCCAGCTCGCCTCGCTGTCAGGAGACCCTTTCCACTTGACAAAGTATTCAGTGTAGCTTGGGTGAGTCCCCCGTCTTGGAAAAATGCAGTGCGCAAGGATCTCTTCTGCTTCTTTCTCTGGCACCGTTGTGATGGCCGTTGGTGCTCGCTTAGACTCTCCTCGGCTTGGATCTTCCTTGTCTTGATGATATGGCTTCAAAAGACTCACATGGAAGACCGGATGCATTTCTAAATGTGATGGAAGAGTCAAGCGATAGGCTAGTTTGCCAATGCGTTTCTCTATTGGAAACGGTCCCTCGTAGCGCCTTACTAGCCCTTTATGCACCTGGCGGGATCTTCGACGCTGGTGAGGAAGGAGTTTTACCATGACCAAGTCTCCTTCCTCGAACTCCAAGTGACGCCTCTTAGCATCGGCCCATCTCTTCATTTTCTGTGCTGCCTTTGCTAAGTAGGCTTTTTCCAAGTCTGCCTTTTCGTGCCAGCCTTTGGCAAACTTGTATGCTGACGGATTGGGCCCTTTGTAACCAATGGCCAAAGTTTGTGGCGTCATCGGTTGTTATCCCGTTGCTAACTCGAATGGACTTGCCCCCGTTGACTCGTTCTTCTGCAGATTATAAGAAAATTGGGCAATGTCCAATAACTTGGCCCAATCTTTTTGGTTGGCGCTGACAAAGTGGCGAAGATATAACTCCAGCAAAGCATTCACCCGTTCCGTTTGCCCATCAGTTTGAGGGTGAAAGGCTGTAGAGAAGTTGAGCTCGAACCCCATGATTTTAAAAAGCTCCATCCAGAACCTTCGCGTGAAGCGGGGGTCCCGGTCGCTGATAATGGTCTTCGGAATGCCCCAATACTTCACCACATTTTTGAAAAATAGTCGAGCAGCGTCCTCGGCAGTAAGCTTTGTTGGACCAGGAATGAATACGCCACATTTGCTGAAGCGGTCCACTACAACCATTATGTTGCTGCAGCCTTCGGACTTGGGTAGTGATGTGATGAAGTCCATGGAAATGCTTTCCCATGGTCTCTCTGCAATAGGCAATAGCTCCAAAAGACCCGCTGGTGGGCGTTGTTCAACCTTGTCTTGCTGGCACACAAGACAAGTTTTTACGTATAGCTCCACGTCGTCCCGCATGTGGGGCCAAAAGTATGCTCGTTCAATCAGCGCCATCGTCCTTTGGACTCCAGGATGGCCTGCCCATCTAGAGTCATGACTTTCCCGGATGATCTCCTTCCTTAAGCCTCCCCATTTTGGCACATAAACCCTATTTCTCTTGGTGAGGAGCAGCCCGTCCTCTAGCCAAAACTGGCGTGTCTTCCCTTGACGTGCCAATTCCAACAAATTTTTGGCTTGCGGGTCATGTTCCAGCCCCTCCTTGATGCGTTCTACTAGAGGGAAATTTGGGCTTGTGATGGAGGCAAGTTCGGCCTTTCTGCTCAGTGCGTCGGCCACAACATTTCCCTTGCCCGGCTTGTACTCCATCACGAAATCAAACTCTGCTAAGAAAGCTTGCCACCGAATTTGTTTTGGTGTAAGCTTCTTCTGCTTAAGGAAGTAACTGGTGGCAACATTATCCGTCCTCACGATGAACTTGCTGCCCAGGAGATAATGTCTCCACGTCCGTAAACAGTGCACTACGGCGGTCATCTCTTTTTCTTGGACCGTGTAGCGCTTTTCTGTATCATTTAGCTTACGACTTTCGTAAGCCACAGGGTGCCCTTCTTGCATTAGGACGCCTCCCAGGGCAAAGTCAGAGGCGTCCGTCTGCACCTCGAAAGACTTGGTATGGTCGGGCAAAACCAATACCGGCTCCTTGATCATGGCGGCCTTTAACTCCTCCAATGCTGTTTGGGCCTTATCAGTCCACTCCCAGGTCCGGTTCTTCTTCAGTAGTTCTGTGAGTGGCGCAGCGATGGAAGAGTAGCCTTTGATGAACTTTCGATAGTAGTTAGCCAAGCCAAGGAAAGACCGAAGTTCTGGAACTTTCTTCGGCGGCTCCCAATCATGTATCGCCCGAATTTTGGACTCATCCATCCGTAGCTTTCCCTCGCCAACAATGTGTCCTAAGAAGGAGACTTCTCGTCGAGCAAATACACATTTCTCCTTCTTGACTTAAAGCTCGTTCGTGCGGAGTACTTGGAAGACGTGTCTTAAATGATTTACATGATCCTCCAGTGTGTTGCTATAGATGACAATGTCGTCCAAGTCACCACTACGAACTTGTCTAAGAAAGGCTGTAGGACATGGTTCATGAGGGTGCAAAACGTTGCAGGCGCATTGGTGAGTCCGAAAGGCATCACAAGGAACTCATATGAGCCATACCTTGTGACGCATGGTGTCTTAGGCTCGTCTCCTTCCGCAATGCGGACCTGGTAGTACCCCGATCGCAAATCCAGCTTGGTGAACCAACGAGCTTGCCCAAGCTGGTCGAACAAGTCGGCAATGAGTGGTATCGGGTACTTATTCTTGACCGTGATCTTGTTAAGCGCCCGGTAGTCGATGCAAAGTCGAAGTTACCCGTCGTGCTTCTTCTGGAACAATGCCGGCGCTCCATAAGGTGCTTTTGATGGACGAATATAGCCCATGTCCATCAACTCCTTCAATTGCCTCCGTAATTCCTCAAGCTCCGGAGGCGCCATCCGATAAGGCACGGCAGCTGGCGGGGTGGCACCTGGTTCCAGCTCTATCTTATGATCCACCTCCCTTTTAGGTGGTAACCTCTTTGGTAGCTCCGGTGGCATGACGTCTTGGAACTCCTCCAAAACGTGCTGGACCTCGGGTGGCATGGACTCGGTTGTAGGAATGGCAGCTTCTTCCTTTAAGGCAACAAGGTAGGTTGGCTCTTCCTTCTTGATGCCCTTTGAGAGTTGCATGGCCGAAATTTGTTTTTCTTGGAGTCGGGTTTCCCGCTCTAGTGGAACTAGATGGGTGTTGCCTTCCTCCAAGATATATAAGGAGTTCGCAAAGGGAATTGGGACGGCCTTGACCCTGTCCATGAACTCAATACCCAAGACGAGTGGATAATCGTCCATGGTCACGATCGAGAAGTTTATGTGGCCGTGCCAATTGCCTAAGCGAACCGGCACATTGCGGGCAACTCCAAAGGTTTCTGTTGGTGCAGCATTGACGCCCTTGAGCCAACCTCGGCTTGTCTCGTACCGGATGACCATCTCCTTAGCCTGCTGGAAAGTGAGGAAGTTGCTGTCGGCTCCAGTGTCAACTAATGCCTTCACGGTATGCTCCCCAATCTTGGCCTCGGCAAACAACCTCCCTTTCTTCTCGTTCTTGGGCACCTCAACTTTTGCCTGCATTGAGCTTAGAAGCCGCATGGCCCCAATCTTTGCTTCCTCCTTCTCGTGATCCTCGATTAAGGCCGAAAGCTTACTCTTTTTGGGGCAATCCCTCGCATAGTGCGGTCCATTACAAAAGAAGCATTGGACCGGGGTCTTCGGTTTGGGAGGGAAATCTATACGTCCCTTGGCCCTTTCTGACGCCTTCTTGCCCTTAGGCGGGTCTCCCCCGCTCTTTCCCTTGCCGCCCTTGTCCTTGGGTTTAGGTTTCTCCACTTTCCTAAACTCAATAAGGGACTCGGCAATGGATATGGCAGTGGTCAAGTCTTGGGCACCACGACGTTGGATTTCAAGCCTTGCCTACTGCTGCAACCCGTCCATGAAGGCAAAGAAAGCTTCTTTATCAGGGTAGTCAGGGATTTCGAGAAGTACCTCTATGAACTCTTTGACGTACTCCCGGATGGTTCCATTGTGCTGCAAACGCCTTAGCTTGCCACGAGCTTCCTCCTCGACGTTGCTTGGGTAGAACTGCTTCTTGAGTTCTGCCTTGAAATCTGCCCAAGTCTTGATAGAGCAGGTGCCTTTCTCTATGTCGCTTTGTCTTCTCCTCCACCAAACTATTGCGGTGTCCTCGAGGAAAAGACTACCCATGCATACCTTTAGAGCCTCGTCTTGCATGTCGAGAGCCCTAAAGTATTGCTCCATGCTCCAAACAAAGTTGTCTAGTTCCCTCGCATTTCTAGACCCTTTGAAATATTTGGGTCGGGGAACATCTATTTTGGAAGGGGTAGTCCTTACCTCGGACGTAGTGGCAGTGCCTTGTGCAAAAGCCCTTTTGCACAAGCTGAGCTCCTCTTTGGTGCTCTCCAGCTCATGTGAAAGCCTCCCTAGCTCTTCCCGCATGGACGAAATCTCTGTCTGGTGTTTCTCCTCCACCGCCTAAAGACATTGCGCCAGGACTTGATTCACGGCGGACTGCATCTCCTCCCGCAATCCGTCTAGGCCCTCCTCGACCCTTTGTTCGACCCCCTCCTCGACCCTTTGTTCGACCCCCTCGAACCTTTGGTCGGCCTCCATGAACTTGTCCGGCCCATCGGCAATGGCCAACTCCACCTTGGCCAGCCTTGTCTCCAACTCCCCCATGACGTCCCTGGAGCGAGACCTTTGGCCCTTAGATTTGTTCCCTTCGGTTTGGGTGAGTTCACTGCCGCCTTCCATACTCCCTTAGATGTTCCAACAAACCTCACGATCTGATACCAATTGTGACGAGACCGTAACTCAAACACGACGATCTGTCCGGCCTAGCGAACTTTCAATGCCAAAGTTAGCTAGTCAGCCTACCCGGAAGCTTAGTAGAACTTAAGAAAGACTAAGCTTGTAGAAACTTGGCGAAGGAAACTAGTAGTTGGAAGAAAGAACTCTTTTATTAAGAGAACTTCGAGAGCTTTACAATGCTTTGAATGCTTACAACTTTGCTTAATTGCTTGATGCCAAATGAAGGTGTCTATTTATACTAGTTGGCTACCTAAATGGACGGTTAGGATCAATTTGATCCGATGGCTACAATTAAGTCTCTAGACTCTTCCTAAGTAAATATCTAAGATATTTACATAAGTTGGCTGCCCTTGCTGCCCATGGCCGAATCTAGAAGCCTCCACATGATTCTAGGCTTGTCTTCAACAATCTGCACAATTCTAGAGTCTTCTAGGGCCTTCCGGGGCACGCTGGACTGTTCCGGAAGCATTTTGGAGCTGTTTTGAGCCTGTTTTGGGGCGAAAATAGTGTCGTCCATAACATATAGATAGGAGAAAAAGTGTTGCTTTCGGCTAGAAATTTATCTATTTTAATGTTTGACTGAGCCTTTAATTGATTGATTTCAAACATTGAGTATAGAATTTTACTGGGGTTTATTTTCATCATAAAAAACGGATCTCTAAAGGTGTGTTTAGTATAATGGAAAATGTTTTCCAAGAAAATGTTTTCTTGGAAAATAAGTAGTAATCTTATTCATTTTTCGGTGTTTGGTATGTAAATTAAGGAAAATGGCTTGTCAAGAGTATTCATAAATAATTTAGATATAATAAATATGAAGCCATAAACTTTGAAAGTAACAACCTTCTGGATGCACAAATTTCATAAACATTCGAACCGCTAAACATTCAAAACCGCGAAATTTCGAACCCGTAAACTTTATAATTTCTAAACGTGTAAACTTTCAAATACATAAACCTCTGAACTCATAGTTTTAAATTTTTTTCGGGTTCGGGCGGGGGGGGGGGGGTGCTGGGGGGAAGTAAAACAAAAAAATAATAGAAAATTAAATTACAAAAAAAAAGAAGTAAAAATTTTTTCGGGGGGGGGGGGGGGGTGGGAGGGTGATGTAGAAAAATTAAAAAAATAAAAATTTAAAATTACAAAAAAAAAAATAAGGTAAAAAAGTATTTGTTTTTTGCGGTGTATGGGGGGAGGGGAGGAGTGGGGTGGAGGGGTAGTAGGATGGGTAATATCGTAAGAATTGAAATTCAAAAAAAATATTTTTTTTGGAGACGGGGTGTGGTAGATTAGTGAGGGTGGACAAGGTTGAGAAGGCTGTTTGGAAAAATGTTTTCCCTTCTCTTGATAAGGAAAATATTTTCCTCCAATGGGAGGAAAATGAATTAACAAGAAAAATATTTTCCAAAATATTTAAGCCAAATAAATATAAAAAATTTGAAAAATACTTTTCGGAAAATATTTTCCTTCGTACCAAACATACCTTAAGAATTCAGTTTTTTGAAAACCTCCGACCGGTGGATCCAGCTTCTAGTAGAAACAGTGGAAAAGTTTAAAAAAATTGGAAAAAGAGAAAGAGAGAGAAAAAAAATTAGCCATTTTTTTGGTACTCCACTCGCTCAAATTGAGTGAAAAACACACATGCTATGTCAGCAAAATGTGTCTAATTGATACATTTTTAAAGGAGTTAAAGTGTTCAATAGATACAAATTACAGTTCAGGTGTCTAGATGAAAAAGTAAGACAAGTTTAGGGGGTTGTGCCTCTGGTGGGTCGCACTCTTATCGTCAGATGCGGATTTAAGGTTTGAAATTGGCAGGTGCCATAATTTTCTTTAATGTATACTTTGTAATAACCAATACAAAATTTATTAGACACACTTAATCAATTCTTTTGAGTTGATTTAGATATTTTATTATTTGAAAATTAAAAAATTACATTTCAAATATAAAAAACAAATGTCATTAGAATTTTAAAATAGGATCACATCTTTATTATAACAATATAAATCAAATTAATATTTTCAGTGGGAAATTATATCTTCTCTATATATTAAAAATTAAATTATACAAGTAAGATAATATCTGAAAGAGAATTACATCAATCAGAACAAAAAAATTAAAAAAATATTTTTCATAAATAAATTATACCCCAGAACCATAAATTAGATAAAGTACAACTTATCATAAATCACATATTTTTTAAGAAATGGTTACGGAATTACAGTAAAGTGATTTAAATTATACCTAACAACCATCGCATAACACAAAATTTTATGATCTAACAAAAAAGATATATTTTGTTTTTATCTCAATCCAGAATTCTCGTTAAGACCCAAGTTTTTCGGATTTGAAAGAAGAAAACTTATAAATTTAATTAAGAGGATTGCTTATTTTATATAATTTTAAAGTTTAGGAGTCTCTTTTTTGAGTGTTCTTGCTAAAGATCATATACAAAATAATAGAATAGGGAAAAGAAAAGTATAAAAAATAATAAAACGACAAATAGAAAATTCGGAGGTGACAAAAAGAAATAAAAGCACAAAGAAAAAAGAAAGTCAGACAACGTTCAAGATAAATTCAATTTGAATTTTACACACAAGAAAAGCTTACAGAAATGTCTATCAGCCATGGCACCTTTGTCTAGTTTACGGTTGCGGGTGGCAAGATCAAATAATTAACCTAATTTAAGAAAATATCAACATAGGTATATAAAAATTTTGGGATTTTTACCTACCTATACCATATATGAAACCTTATTACCCTCAATGTTTAAGGTTTATATTTATTACATTTAAGCATACCAAATTACCATTTAT
This sequence comes from Nicotiana benthamiana, assembly GCA_034376525.1. Taxonomy (NCBI): domain Eukaryota; kingdom Viridiplantae; phylum Streptophyta; class Magnoliopsida; order Solanales; family Solanaceae; genus Nicotiana; species Nicotiana benthamiana. Next base: position 82,786,980 of record CM067328.1, read on the forward strand.
ATACCATAATTCAAATTAGAGATATAATTAAGGGCTCATTTATATTATGCATAATTATAGGACAGTATCTTCCCACTTTCTCTTTCCTTTCATCTCAACTGTTCACAACATACATAACTCACGACTAGTGTGATTGCATTGTCATGATTTTGGGATAGTTGCTTCATTAAACTCTGCTAAATTTACAGGGCTATAGCACTTCATTAAGGCCAGAAATTGTATAGCAGCTATGAGCTTTCAACCAGATAAACTTAACAAAAGTTTATGTATAGAGGTTGCTTTTAGCCTGTTATACTTTTTGGTTAAAGCATCTTCTTGCCTTGACTTGTGCCTAGAACAAATCCTTTATAGAAATATAACCTATTTTATCAAAATATGGGTACAATGTACACAATGCACGCTCAAGTGTTAATAATGTTCGCGCTATGATGAGTACCAGTTGCTTGCCCTTTTGCTTAAATCAACCTATTTTTGTTGCTTGACGCATGCATTTTTTTTGGAAGTGGTTGAAGGTTACTGGTTAACACAGTCGATTGAAACTCGAAGAAGAAGAAGAAGAAGAAGAAGAAGAAGAAGAAGAGGAGGAAGACATATTTCCAGAATTTATAGATATTTTATAGTCAAATTGTAGTCAAATTAGAAAAATTGTAAATAAATTGTCGACTGCTTTTTGTAGAAGATTTTGTAGAAGCTTTAGTCGTTTTTGATTTGTGCAAACAGAAAATAATGCATCTACAATCATAATACAAATAATCTACAATTTATTTACAAGATATCTACAAAATAGATACATTGAATTTTAATATCCAAATTCTCATTTCACTTGTGGCATAATTGCCATTTTCGACATAATTGTAGAAGATTTGTAGAAATTTTAGTCTTCCCAATCTACAATTTGTTTACAATTTACCTACAATTTATCTACAATTTATCTACAATATATCTACAATTTTATAATTTAACTACAATATATCTATAATTTTTGGAAATATGTCTTCTCCTTCTTCTTCTTCTTCGAGTTTCAATCTGAAGTTCAGTAAAAATCAAGTCTAATCTTTACCAAAACCCCTCAAAATTGAGATATAAACTCTTAAACATATTTCAAATTATTTACAACAACACACAATCCAAACAAATAATGATTTTTGAAAACCCAAATTTGAATTCTAAACTTTCAAACTTTTTAATGGCTATCAATGGTGGAAAATATATGGAGAATGAGAGAATTACGCAAGTAATGGGATTCCTTCCGTTTTAAAATTTGAATTTAATGGTGATATGATCACACTCAGATTTGGTGTCTTATTTTCAGCGCGCTTTTTATGGCAAAATCTACCTTTTATTTAGATTGGTATATAATTTGTAGAAAAAGTATGGACTACACTGGTAAATAACAAATTATGAACATATTTTTAATAATATTTCATATATAATATAGATAGATAAAAAATCCTAAAATTTTATAATTATACCGGGTGCCATGCCACCCCTTCTTGAAAGGGTGGATCCGCCCCTGCTTACCGCTACTATTTTTTGGAACTTTGTCAACTAGTCACCAACTCTCTTAACCTTTCGATACTAGGCACGCGTCGCGCTCTCCAGCACGAGACAATATATTTAACTATTTAAAGATCGTCTAAATAAGTGAAGAACAGTTCGTTCTAGGAAATTTGATACACTCGAATTAAACTGCAGTAAGAAAATAAATATGATCTTAGGGTGTACTTGGTATGCAAAAAAATATTTTTCTCAAAATATTTTTTTAAAAAATAAATAATTTTCTTACTTATTTTCTAGTGTTTGATTAGGTAGCAGAATTTCTTTTAAAAAAATATATAGTATAAGATAGGAGATACTATATGAGATGAAATGGGTAACAACGAGACTGGATTGTAGGTCCCAAAGGATAGGGGTCGGAGGTGGCGGGTTAAGGGTGGGGGTGGCTGAGTAAGAGGTTGGGGTTGGGGATGGGGATAGGGGCTTGGGGTTTGGGTGAAGAGTAGGGGTGGAGAATATGATAAGAAGGTTAAAAAAAGAGTTTTTAAAAATGTTTTTTCCTTTGGGTGGGGAAATTATTTTCTACCAATTTGGTAGGGGAGTCATTTTTTTCAATTGGAAAAAAATAAATTCATGCAAAAAATATTTTTTAAAATCTTTAAATCAATCAAACATGAAAAAACTGGCAGAATATATTTACCTTCGTGCCAACACATCCTTATAAATGAATTCTTCTCTTCTTAATCTGTAGCTTTTAATTTAAACAACCATTGACAGTTTAAACAAATAACTCCTTGCTTTAGGTATTCTTTTTGGAATGAAGTGTTTAAAACCAAACAACGAGCCAGAAAATGTGTGTACTAGTACTATACATTTAATTTTCATCGACAATTTTGTTCTTCCATAAATCAGAAGCCACATGATATTGACTAAGCAATTTATGAGGACCACCTAAACTGATCATTATGATAAGATTTTGAAGAATATAAATGAAAGAAAGTTACGATAATTGCCCTGATCTCACTAGTGAAATTATATTAGGTTGTTGTAAAGTTATGACAGCTGAAAAAAGGAAAAATAGGAAAAGCGCACTCAAAATAACCTTAGGCTGTCCCCAAAACCATGGGCGTCTCTATCACCAACTTGCAAAAGTAATGTGTTTCTATTGGTAAATTCTATCTTAGATAATGAAATTTCACTTTCATCTACTCTATCTCTATCAACCCTGTTTTTATTGCCTTAAATTAGGTTAATAATTTAGATAGAGTCAATTACGTAAGATAACATGTTCTCAAATTCTGTGCTTTCTTTTCTTCTCCATCTCTTTGCTCTACCTTTCTTTTCCGTTTAAGGGTGTGTTTTGTATGAATGAAAATATTTTTCTTATCAAGGGGAAATATTTTCTAAATCTCCTTCTCAGTATTTCTCACGCTCACCAACTCACCACACCCCTTCTTTAAAAAAAGATATTCTTTTTAAGTTTCAATTTTTCCGGTGCCACCCATCCTACTACCCCTCCATCCCTCTCTCGTCTCCGCCCTAACCCGCACCACCCCACCCCCTCTCCTCCCCCTTCCAAAAAAAATGTTACTTTTTTTAGTAATTTAAATTTCCGTTTTTTTTCATTTTACTTTTCCCCCCACCCCAGCCCCGCCCCCTTCCCCCACCGCCAAAAAAAAGTTTACTTTTTTTTTATAATTTAAATTTCTATTTTTTTTCGTTTTACTGTCCCATTTCCCATGTCCCCCCCTCCCGAAATAAATTTTAAATATATTTTTCAATTAAAAATTTTATTATTTATTGATTGAAAGGCTAAAATGATATAAGTTTCAAAATTATGAGTTCAGAAGTTTATGTATTTGGAAGTTTACTGGTTCAAAATTTTGCGATTTTGAATTTAACGATTCGAAAGTTTATGAAATTTGTGGGTCCGGAAGGTTGTTAATTTAAAATTTTATGGCTTCAATTTATTATATCTAAATTATTGATAAATACTCTTGAGACGTCATTTTCCTTAATTTACGTACCAAACATCGAAAAATAAATAAATTTACTGCTTATTTTTCAAGAAAATATTTTTTGAAAAATATTTTTCACAGAAAATATTTTCCGTTATACTAAACACACCCTAAATACCTCAATTTAATGAAGTGTAACATCTAATATAAAAGAGCATTGATATAAATTCGGTGATAACTTATGTAACACATGCGAGTACTATTTGAATAATTTGGTAGTCTTTTTACAAAAACAATATTGATTATATTAAAAAATTTATGTAACGCCTACTGTCTCAAGAAAAGATAAGAAAGTATAATTAAAAATGAACCAAAAAAAGCGTTTGAAGCTGGTCGATTCGATTAGAGGGGTTGTTCAGATGGTCAATATCTCTTACCTATAACCCTAGACTCGTAAGTTTGAGTCAACAAAAAAGCAATAGTTCCGGTATTGGGGAACCAAAATGGGTGAGGGGAATCCCAAAAAAAAAAAACAGATACAGCACGTAATCGAGCGGTTCCTCTTTTTCCTGTGCGAGAACAAGGTTTTATATTAGAACACCTTATATGTTCCTATTCTGCTTATCATTATTAATATTACTATTGTAACGATTTAACTGGTCGTTTTGCGTTTTAGAACCTTGTTTCACTAAATAAAACTTTTCGCACTTGCTTTAACTAATTTATTACTTGCGGGGACGGGTGGTTTGGAAGTTAGAAGAGTTTTGGCAAGAATATGCTCATTTGTTTCTTTAAGTTTTTCTTAAAGGTCAAGTTGGACTTTGGCCAACTTTCTTGAGAAACGGACCCGGATTCATGATTTAACAATCCCGTAGGGTCCGTGGGAAAATATGGTACCTAGGCGTATGTTTGTAATCGAATTCCGAGGTCCCTAGCCCGAGTAATGAATTTTCCTATGAAATTGTTAACTTGAAATTTTAAGGAATTAAATAAAGTAAGTAATCATTGATTTCTTAGGTATCGGGCTCGGATTCTAGTTCAGAAATTTGTTACAGATACGAAATATCAGTTAAGACTTACGCATAAAATTTGGTGTCAATCCGAGTAGTTTAAGTGCGTTTTGACCAGTTAAAAGGAAATTTAGAACGTGAAGTTCAATGAGTTCACTCAATTGGTTTTGGGGTTTGATTCCTCGATTTAGCGTTATTTTGGATGTTTCAAGGGTTCGAGTAGGTCCGCCTCGTAATTCCAGACTTGCCGGTATATTCGGGCGGGGCTCGGGATCCCCGAGCGTCAAATGGTCGAGGCTCGACTGAAGTTAGAACTTGAAGAAGAACCATAGGTTGCTGCTTCTGTCATAACCGCTTTTGCGGCTCTTGGACCGCAAAAGAGAGACTGCAAGAGCGGTCGACAAACCGCAGAAACGAAAAGGGGCCAGGCCTGGAAAACCACAGAAGCAGCCCAGTGACTGTAGAAGCGGCCCAGCAACCACAGAAGCTGTTTCGCCTCTACGATCCCTGGACCGCATAAACGGTCCGGCCAAGCCTTTCCAATTCCGCAGAAGCGGCCCCCGTTCCGCCGATGCGGGACCGTAGAAGCGGAAACAACTGGGCAGAAGGGTTCATTTAATTCGAACCCAAAGCTATTCCTAGCTTTTCTCATCCAACACTTAGGCGATTTTGGGGATTTCAAAGAGGGTGTTTCAACATAACCTTGCAAGGTAAGTAATCCCCACCCACTTTTAGTTCAAATACATAAACATTAGGTAGATTTAACACTAAAATTAAGTAAAATCAAGGGGTTAGAGCTAGACCTAGGGTGTAACAAACCACTTATTCAAACACTTCTATTACTTCAGCAGTGAATGAAAATTACAATTCAACTCAAACTATTCAAGGAATTAGAGACACTAAATTGAAATACTCATAATAGAGAAGAAGGGATGAGACGCTCAGATTAAGAATGGGGATGAGATGGTACAGACATTCAAGAAGGAAGACGAGGAGGAGCAGACATTTCATTCAACAACATGCACAATCCTGTTCGACCGCAGTGCTAGTCCTTTTAACCATTTGTTAAATGGGTCTGGATCCCAAATAAAACTCTCCAATATTTTACTCGGCCCAATAGTTCCAACTAACTCAGCCTCATTCACCTTTTCTAGCCCATAGGCTCCCGTGAAATAAGTATGGTTCACAACAATACTCTCGCCCTCAAAAAGAACCTTGTCCTCAAGGTTCAAGTTAAGTATATAAACACCATCAAATAGGTTCTGCTCATCAATAGAATTCCCGTAGTCAAAAGAATTCTTGCCCAACTCGCACCAAACAAGAGGGTGTGTGTCAAATACAGGAGCATATTGGGGATGAAATTTCTTCAACCAATTTGTTGTCACAGAAGCCTTGTCATTATAAAAGATGTGGCATTTCGTTTCCAAAAGAGAAGTGAAGTACTCACTTGTAAATGTACTGTAAAGTTTACTTCACTAAGGGAGAATGTAAGCTTTACCGTGGCAGTATCCAAGTTCAACATCCTTTTATATGTTTCTGAGAAAATGCAATCCGTGCCTTTATGCATATGCAATTGTGCCACCATAAATGCATCACAATTGACAAAAATGTCAACAAAAGTTGCCACACCTTCCTGGTGTTCCACTGTTAGACTTAATCACTGTAGTTTTTGTGCCCTTGCCAAGATACTTGTAGAAGAACCATAGGTTGCTGCTTCTGTCATAACTGTTTCTGGGGCTCTTGGACCGCAGAAGCGAGACCGCAGGAGTGGTTGACGAACCGCAGAAGCGAAAAGGGGCTAGGCCTTGGAAACCGCAGAAGCGGCCCAGCGACTGTAGAAGCGGTTTTGCCTCTGCGACCCTTGGACCGCAGAAGCGGCCCCCGTTCCACCGATGCGGGACCGAAGAAGTGGAAAGAGCTGGAAAGAGGGGCTCATTTAATTCGAACCCAATGCCATTTCTATTATTTCTCATCTAACACTTAGGCGATTTTGGTGATTCCAAAGAGGGGGTTTCAGCATAACATAGCAATTTTGGTGATTCCAAAGAGGGGGTTTCAACATAACATTGCAAGGTAAGTAATCCCCACTCATTTTTAGTTCAAATACATAAACATTAGGTAGATTTAACACTAAAAATTAAGTAAAATCAAGGGGGATAGAGCTAGACCTAGGGTTTAATAAAAACTAATATTAATCATGTAATTTGCTATGTAATGAACTAGAAATCATATATTTATGATCCTTGGGTGATAGAGAATAACTTCCTTTGAAAAATCTCGGAATACGGGCACGTAGGCCCGGGGTCAGAATTTAGGAAAACTTATGGGAAAGGTTGGAAAATCACTTAAATAGTTAGAATTCAACCTTGTGAGCCTTTATTGACTAGTTCTTACTTCGTTTGATTAGTTTGAGATTTGTTCGATTTCGAATTAAATACTTGGACTCGTTCTTGGAACTTGAAAATGCACTTTGGAGCAAGGTGAGTCTCCTTTTGTAATCTTGTATGAGGGAAATGTCCCCATAGGTATAATAAATAACCAAATTGCTTTATATGCGGGGGCTACGTACGTACCAGGTGATGAGAATCCGTGCGTAGCGACTAAATGACAGTCTAGGTAGTCTAGGATCCTAAAAAATGTTATATGTGAAATATTTGTAATCTTGTTGGCTGTTGAACTATTTAGATCCTAATGAGTTGGACACTAAAATACTAAAAGGATTCAATTTCATTTATTCTGGATTTATTAAAAGAGAATTGACTTGTACTTAGAAGAACACGTAATTTTATATGTACCCGTGTCGCATGTATGATTCACGAGCAAGGTGATTGTTATTTATATTTTATCGCATCGCATATATGATTCGCGAGCGGGGTAATAGATGCATCTATGATTCAAGCTGTTCGACTCTCCGCAGTGCACACTTACTTTTCTGTTGGACCAGGTCGTGCGTTCCTCGATGGTTATTTGTGTATGAGTTATCTAGCTTCTACTTGTGGCTAAAATTCCAGATTTGCTTAAATATTTAAATATACAAAAGGTTAAAGGAAGAATTTCTATTTCATACTCGAAAGTTTTATGACTTGAGTTATACCTGGTTGTTTAAAAGATTCTCATTATTTCTTGACCTTAGTATGTATCAAGTCGACCTCTCGTCTCTACTTCTTCGAGATTAGGCGGGATACTTACTGGGTGCATGTTGTTTATATACTCATGCTATGCTTATGTACTTAATTGTGCAGGATTTGCAGCAGGTGGATCTGTACACTACTCTGGTGCGCATCAGTGAGCACCCTTGGGACTTCTATGCTGAGCTGCTTCTTCTTCATGCCGATCCGCAGCCGAAGATGTCTTTCTCTGTATTTTTTTCTTTCTATCCTAATTTAGACAGTAGGATAGTATATTATTCTTTTGTTTGTATTCTACTAGTTGCCCGTAGCTTGTGACACCAGGTTCTGGCACACACAATGATAGACATTTATTTTGGGTTGCATGTCTTTATACATTATCGATCTTTACTGGTTTTAACCTTAACTTGGAATATTTTAGTGGTTTTTGGCAAAAGTAAAATGAAAACTTACTTATACTTCCACGTTGGCTGGCCTGACAAATGGTGTCGGGCGTCATCATGACCTATCATGGGAAATGGGTCGTGACAATTATTAGATTATTATCTTATTTTTTTCATTGTATTCTTACTGTTATTTTTTTACTTGGTTATTTTTACTTTGAGTACTTTTTTTCTACAGTATTTACACCATAGTTTTTTTATTCTTGAATTTTTTAAACTTATTTTGAAAATACTTTACTTCGGCCTAATATCTATTGGAAATAGTCTCACTATCTCACACGAGGTAGGAGTAAAATCTACGGACACCACATCATCTTAAAACCCTACCCGTGAAATCACATTGAGTATGTTAATGTTGTTAGAAACTAGATAATATGATTCTAGAAGGCATTTGATTCCTCGGTTAATATTCAACTATTTGCTTTACCTAATAACCACACTTAAATTTCATTAATTTTGAAAAAAATATCTCTTAGTCACCATCAAAACTTTAACCATAGATTAAAATTTTATTATATCAACAACAACAACTACTACCCAGTGTACTCCCACTAGGTGGAGTCTGGGGAGGGTAATATGTAGACAAGCCTTACCCCTACCCGAAAGGGCAGAGAGGCTGTTTCCAATCGACCCCCGGCTCATATGATAAAAGGAAAAACAGCAGTAAAACAAAAACAAAGAAAAAAATAAAAACAAAAACAACAACAATAGAGCATTAGTATCTCCAGTAGAAATAGCGTAAATAGCGTAAATAATTATCTAAACATACGAAACATAAATACAATCGCATGTAATAATATCATACAGTAACTACCATAACTAACAGCCATAGAGGGTACATAAGCTAAAACACAAATCATCTATGGGTAACCCTGCTGACCCACACCCAACCCCGGAAGAGGCGTACGAAAAACTCTAGGAGCCCCTATCCTACATTACAACCCTGATTCTAGACCTCCAGACTTTCCTATCAAGGGTAATGTCCTCGGAAACCTGCATTCTAGTCATGTCCTACCTAATCACTTCTCCCCAATACTTCTTAGGTCTCCCTCTGCCTCGCCGACCGCCAACAATCTCCAGTCGCTCGCAGCTCCTCACTGGGGCATCGGGACTTCTCCTCCGCACATGCCCGAACCACCTCAGCCTGGCTTCTCGCATCTTGTCATCCACCGGGGCCACCCCCACCTTCTCTCGAATAACTTCATTCTTAATCTTATCTAGCCTGGTGTGACCGCACATCCACCTAAGCATCCTCATCTCCGCAACCTTCATTCTCTAAACATGAGAGTTCTTCACGGGCCAGCACTCCGCCCCATACAACATCGCAGGTCTAACCACGGCTTTATAGAATTTCCTCTTGAGTTTGTGTGGAATTTTCTTGTCACACAGGACTCCTGATGCAAGCCTCCACTTTGACCACCCCGCTCCTATACGATGAGTGACGTCCCCGTCAATCTCTCCGTCCCCCTGAATCACAGACCCAAGATATCGGACACTGTCCCTCTTGGCGATGGCCTGAGAACCAATCATCACGTCCCTGCCTACTTCGCTCGGCTCGGTGCTAAACTTGCACTCCAGGTACTCTGTCTTAGATCTGCTTATTTTGAAACCTTTAGACTCGAGAGTCTGTCTCCATACCTCTAACCTTTCAATAACACCGACCCTCGTCTCATCTATCAATACTATGTCATCAGCAAATAGTATACACCAAGGCACATCCCCTTGAATATGTCGGGTTAGAGCATCTATCACTAAGGCAAACAAGAGGGGGCTCAGCGCCGATCCTTGATGGAGCCCCATAACCACTGGTCTGATTCGCCACCCACCGTCCTAACCCGAGTCTTAGCTCCATTGTACATGTCCTTGATTACTCTGATGTAGGCTTCCGGAACGCTCTTCGCCTCCAAGCACCTCCATAGCACCTCCCTTGGGACCTTGTCATACACCTTCTCCAAGTCGATAAGCACCATGTGTAGGTCCTTCTTCTTAGAATTGCTCCGCCAGCCGCCTGACTAGGTGGATAGCCTCTGTAGTGTAGTGGCCCGGCATGAAACCGAACTGGTTCCTAGATATAGATGTCACCTCCCTCACCCGCGCCTCAATCACCCTCTCCCAAACCTTCATCGTGTGACTTATTAATTTGATACCCCTATAGTTGTTGCAGCACTGGATGTCCCCTTTATTCTTGTACAAGGGCACCACTATACTCCACCTCCACTCATCCGGCATTCTTTTGGTCCTGAAGATCGCATTGAACAACCTGGAGAGCTACTCCCCTCCTGACTTACCCATGCACTTCCAGAACTCCACCGGGATCTCGTCAGGCCCCGTCGCTCGACCCCTACTCATCCTACGCAAAGCCCCCATGACCTCCTCCACCCTAATGCGCCTGCAGTACCCAAGGTATCTATGTTGCTCTGAATGCCCCAGCTCCCCTAGCTCTATGTTACGATCCCCCTCCTCGTTAAGTAAGTCCCGCAAGTACGCCTACCACCTCTTTGATTTGAGATTCCCCCATCAGAACTCTACCATCCTCGCCCTTGATACACCTAACTTGGTCTAGATCACGTGCCTTCCTTTCCCTTGCTTTAACTAACCGGAACAACTTCTTATCCCCGCCTCTCTCCCCTAGTTCCTCGTACATGCGACCAAACACCGCGTTTTTAGCTTCCGTGACTGCCATCTTTGCTTCTTTCCTCGCCTCCTTGTAGATCACCCTGTTCGCTCTCCGTTCTTCCTCGCTTGTGCTCCCTGCCAACCTAGCGAACGCCGACTTCTTCACCTCCACTTTTCCTTTGACTACATCGTTTCACCACCAATCACCCTGATGCCTGCCTGAATATCCCTTGGCTACCCCGAGCACGTCCCGTGCTACCCCTCTAACCAAGTTCGCCGTCACTGTCCACATAGCGTCCGCTTCCCCAGAACTTCTCCAAGCTCCGCCCTCAACTAACCTCCTTTCCAACTCCTGTGCTTTCTCCTTAGTCAAAGCACCCCATCTGATCCGCGATTGTCCCCGGGCGCCCCTCCTCTTCCTCTTCACCCAGAGACCGACATCCATCACTAGGAGTCTATGAAGAGTTGAAAGAGACTCTCCCGGAATGACCTTGCAGTCCTTGCACATACCCCTATCGCTCCTTCTGATGGGGATATAATCAATCTGAGTCCTCGCCGCCGAACTCTTGAAGGTGACCAAATGCTCCTCCCTCTTCTAGAATGTCGAGTTCGCAATCAGAAGCTCGGAAGCCCTGGCGAAATCAAGCAGCGATGTGCCTCCTCCGTTCCTAACCCCAAGGCCGAAGCCACCGTGCGCCTCATCATAGCCACCAGCAGCAGCCCCAATATGACCATTAAAGTCTCCTCCAATAACTAACTTCTCAGATTGGGGAATACTATTTCACCAGATCATCCAAGTCCTCCAATAGCGCCTCTTAGCCTCCTCGTCTAAGCCCGCTTGCGGCGCGTAAGCGCTGGGCAGCCCCCAATAACCAGCTTAATAGACATTAACCTATCATTCACTCGCCTAACCTCGGCCACGGACTCCCTTAGGTCCCTATCTACCAAGATGCCCACTCCATTCTTACCTCTCTCGACCCCAGAATACCATAGCTTAAACCCATCTACATTCCTCGCCTTCGACCCTTTCATTAATCAAATTATCGGGTTGAAATAACCAAGTAATTGAAGAAAAAGTAGAAACAATTTATCTTCACTTGTCGTGTGGCGTGCGCCAAATAATCAAATCTTTAATAGAAAGGAAATTATACCTGCATCGAAAATCTTGGACGGTATTTTGTAATTAACAATTGTTTTTTAGCTTTCTCATGAATAAGATTGACACTCAGATTAGATCCTACGTCACACTTCTATGTTAATTATTAATATCGACAAATATATAGGAGTACTATTCATCAGTTTACAGTCTCTCCAAAGTTTCAGTATTACGACTGTCTCAAATAAAACAAAATTTTAATGTTTGAATATTAATACTACGACAAATATGTAGAGGCTCACATGAAATTTGTGATTTTTCTATTTTTATTTTGTCCTGTAAGTCTTAATTTGTAGACTAGAAACCTTGGGTTCATCCACAGTTTTGAATGTTAGAAAATTGGACTGTTCTTGGGCACTAGACTAAATGGAATAAAATTATATTTTCCAATTATTTGTTTTTTGTTTTACGACATGTTTATTCATGTTTTAAAGAACTCGCCATTATATTATAAATTGAACTCATGAAGTCACGGCACGAAACATTTCAAATGTCTGTTTTACCTATATGTATTCTCATCTTTAACTAACGACATACAAAGAAGTACTTGTTTAATTAGGTAAGAAGAGTAAAAAATACCGATTATTTGATTTTTCATCAGGCAATGTGTTTGTTTCCCACAAGAAGCAAAGTTTTGTTAAAGAAGGAAAAGGGATTAGTAGGATTTAGGGAATACCACTATTATTAGAATAAGAGGGTATTTGGCTAAGTTGATAAGCAGTTTTTAGCTTATCTATGTGTTTGGTAAATACTAAAAATACTTATAAGTCAAGTGTTTATAAGTCAAAAGCCATAAAAAGTCATAAGTTGGTCTCCCCCAACTTATCAATTTTTAGCCTATAAGTACTTTTAGTTAGAACAGTGATTATTGTTATGAAATAATGCAAAAGACAAGAACAATAACTCAAGAACAAGAGCAAATAGAGAGAAGAGTAGAGAGAATTCTTCTTATTGATACTTAGAGAATGTTAGGAGTTATTTACAATGGTAGAGAGCACCTCTATTTATAGGGAGGAGGATGATTTATCTACCAAGAATAGAACTCTAGAATCTCTCTAATTAAAGACATTCACCTTAAATAGAAGTGTATTTATAACAAACCCCCTTGAATGTCTATTCAATGATGTGCCTCGTTAAAACCTTAAAACAAAACCCAATGGGAAAAATTAAAGTAAGGAAAAAGAGTACACATGTTTGAATATGCGCCTATTGGTTGCCTCATTAAAAACCTCGCAAGGAAAACCCGGTGGGACAAAACCTTGTAAGGGAAAAAGAGTGCAACGCGCCTTAACTCCCCCTGATAAGAACATCAATTTATGTCCTTACGTCTTCGCATCCCGATCTTGTGAACTAGCTTCTTGAAGTTTGACTTTGGTAGAGATTTTGTAAACAAATCAGCAATATTGTCGCTTGAACGAATCTGTTGAACATTGATATCACCATTCTTTTGAAGATCATGTGTGAAGAATAACTTTGGTGAAATATGCTTCGTTCTATCTCCTTTTATGAATCCTCCCTTCAATTGAGCTATACATGCTGCATTGTCTTCATACAAAGTTGTGGGTAGTTTATCACACTTCAAACCACATTTGTCTTGGATATGATGTATTATCGATCTTAACCACACACACTCCCGACTTGCTTCATGAATAGCAATTATCTCGGCATGATTAGATGAAGTAGCCACAATTGATTGCTTAGTCGATCGCCAAGATATGGCGGTTTCTCCACAGGTAAACACATAACCCGTTTGAGATCGAGCCTTGTGTGGGTCGGACAAATATCCAGCATCAGCATAACCAACAAGATCCGGGCTACAATTCTTGCCATAAAATAAGCCCATATCGGTAGTTCCCTTTAGGTACCGCAATATGTGTTTGATCCCATTCCAATGTCTCCTCGTAGGAGCCGAGCTAAATCTTGCTAAGACATTAACTGAAAAGGATATGTCAGGTCTTGTAGTATTTGCAAGATACATTAGTGCGTCAATTGCGCTAAGATATGGTACTTCAGGACCAAGTAGCTCTTCATTCCTTTCTTGTGGTCGGAATGGATCTTTGTTCACATCAAGTGATCGAACAACCATCGGTGTACTTAAAGGATGTGCTTCATCCATGTAAAACCGTTTCAATACCTTTTCTGTATAGGTAGATTGATGAACAAAAATTCCGTTTGCCAAATATTCAATTTGCAAACCAAGACATAGTTTAGTCTTTCCGAGATCTTTCATCTCGAATTCATCCTTTAGATAATCAATTGCCTTTTGGAGTTCTACAGGGGTTCCAATAAGGTTTATGTCATCAACATATACGGAAAGTACAACAAATTCCGATGTTGTTTTCTTTATAAAAACACACGGGCAAATGGCGTCATTTATATAGCCTTCTTTTAACAAGTACTCACTTAGACGATTATACCATATTCGTCCAGATTGCTTTAGACCATACAAGGATCTTTGCAATTTAATTGAGAACATTTCCCGAGATTTGAGTTGTGCGCGTTTGGCACCTTGAGTCCATCGGGAATTTTCATGTATATCTCATTATCAAGTGAGCCATAAAGATAGGCAGTAACTACATCCATTAAGTGCATGTCAAGTTTTTCATGGACAGCAAAACTTATGAGATAACGAAAGGTTATCGCATCCATTACAGGCGAATATGTCTCTTCATAATCGACACCAGGCCTTTGAGAAAAACCTTGTGCAACAAGGCGTGCCTTATATCTTTGTACCTCGTTTTTCTCGTTTCTTTTGCGTACAAAGACCCATTTATAGCCGACAGGCTTAACACCATTAGGTGTTTCAACTATAGGGCCAAAAACTTCACGTTTTGCCAGCGAATTCAATTCTGATTGAATTGCTTCTTGCCACTTTGGCCAATCCTGTCTTTTTCGACATTCTTCAACAGATTGAGGTTCGAGATCCTCACATTCTTGCATAATGCTAGATGCTACATTATAAGCAAAGGCATTATCCACCATAATATCCACTCGATTAATATTTGCCTCAATATTAATTGGATTTAGGGATAGTTCCGTATTTTCCAGAGTCTCGGGCTCAATGGATTCTTCATGAATCTCAGAATTTGTTAAATCATGAGATTCTTTCGTGGTGTCATTTTGATCGTTCTTTTTCCTCTTTCTAGGATTTCGATCTTTGGAACCTAATGGTCTACCACGCTTCAGGCGTGCATTCGACTCACTGGTTATGACACTAGATGATTGTCCAACAGGGACATCAATACGGATTGGAACATTTTCCGCGGGAATGTGGGATTTCGTTATCCTTTTCAAGTCCGTAAATGCGTCAGGCATTTGATTTGCTATTCTTTGCAAATGGATAATCTTTTGTACCTCTCTTTCACAAATAGAGGTATGTGGATCAAGATGAGATAATGATGCATTTTTCCACAAAATTTCCCGTTTGGTTTCACCAACTTCTCCCCCTAATTTTGGGAAAAGTGTCTCATCAAATCGACAGTCTGCAAATCGTGCAGTAAACAAGTCGCCTGTCAATGTTTCGAGGTAGCAAATGATGGAGGGCGATTCAAACCCAACATATATTCCTAACCTTCTTTGTGGACCCATTTTGGTGCGGGATGGCGGTGCAATAGGCACATATACTGCGCATCCAAAAATCCTTAAATGGGATATATTGGGTTCATGACCCAAAACCAATTGCAACGGGGAATACTTGTGGTAATTCGTCGGTCTGAGACGAATTAGCATTGCTGCATGTAAGATGGCGTGACCCCATACCGAAGTGGGCAGCCTCGTTCTCATAAGTAATGGCCTTGCAATCAATTGCAGGTGTTTAATTAACGATTCTGCAAGACCGTTTTGAGTGTGAACATGAGCTACAGAATGTTCAACTTTTATCCCGATTGATAAGCAATAATCATTAAATGCTTGGGATGTAAACTCAGCAGCATTATCCAGTCTAATGGACTTGATTGGATTATCTGGAAATTGTGCTCGTAGTCGAATTATTTGTGCCATCAATTTCGCAAACGCAAGGTTGCGTGATGACAACAGGCACACATGAGACCATCTACAGGATGCGTCTATCAAGACCATGAAATACCTAAACGACCCACTAGGTGGGTGAATAGGTCCACAAATGTCCCCTTGTATACGTTCCAGAAACGTGGGTGACTCAGTCCCAACCTTTGTTGGTGATGGCCTGATAATCAACTTGCCTTGATAACACGAAGTGCAAGGATATTCATTATTCGAAAGAATTTTGAAATTCTTTAGCGGATGCCCATATGAGCTTTCTATAATCCGTCTCATCATGACCGATCCTGGGTGTCCCAATCGATCATGCCAAAGTACAAAGGTATTGGAATCAGTAACCCTTTGGTTTACTGTTGAATGTGCCTCAATTGCACTAATTCTTGTCCAATATAGGCCACAAGATAAAGACGGGAATTTCTCAATAACCCTCTTTTGGCCGGAGACATTCTTTGTGATGACGAGATATTCAAGATTATCTTCATCCATTGTCTCAATATGATAGCCATTCCGGCGTACATCTTTAAAACTCAACAAGTTTCTCTTAGACTTGGAGGAGAACATTGCATTCTCTATGATTAACGTCGTGCCCTTGGGCAGAGTTACAATTGCTCTTCCGAAGCCTTCAATCAATTTACTACTTCCAGAGATTGTAGTAACATTTGCCTTACACATATTTAGTTGGGAGAAATACTTCCTTTCTTTGAGTATTGTATGTGTAGTACATGAATCAATTAGGCAAATACTTTTACAGTTGGATGTTGATCCAAGTTCGCTTTGTGAGATATCCATATTTGCTATCCCATAGTTTGACATACAAAAGAGATATACGAATATAAGAATAAACAAGTTCAATCCTTTTGAGTCACATAATATTTTCAAAATCTGCTGCTAACAGTTGACTAACAAAATCAGATATATTATCCATTACTTTGCAGTTTGAAAATTTCAGTTTAAACATTTTCTTCAAACAATCGATTATTTGCTATTTTGAAAAACTTCCAGACCTCACTGTTTCAAGACAATCGATTGTTAGACAAAGACAATCGATTGTGGATGATTTTTGAAAAATTCCAGACCTCACTGTTTCAAGACAATCGATTGTTAGACAAAGACAATCGATTGTGGATGATTTTTGAAAAATTCCAGATTACACTGTCTAACGACAATCGATTGTTAGTCAACGACAATCGATTGTTGATCAATTGTTTTTCAACTTTAATGCGAAAATAGTTGATAATCGACTAGTTTTTCAGGCTAGTCGATTACCCCCACTGGAAAATAAAAGTTTTATTGATATTTGAGCATATTGAAGATATTCTAAAGAACTACTGCTAACATTGCTTTATGAACTAACTAACACGAGCTAATACTAATGACTATTAGTTTATTCACTAACTAATACAAATAAGTAGGATAAAATCAAATAACTCCATCTTCTTTCATTACAGATCCATCGCCGATTAGGTGGTCTATTTTCCCATCGGGTTGCTCAAAGAAGTCTGCCACATCCAGGTGGGTGATGTCCTCATTGTCGTCATAGACAAAATTTGTTTCAGGGCCTTTTCTCTTTCGAGATGCTTGATAAAGGTCAACCAAGTGTCTTGGTATACGGCAAGTCTTTGACCAGTGCCCTTTCCCACCGCAACAATAACATATAGTTTCTGAACCATTTGCCTTAGGATCTTCATGACCCCGTTTCTGCTTTCGGCGGTTATCTCTCCTTGGGGGTTGACGGACTTCATTGGAATTTCTTCCTTGTCTACGTCCCTGGCTATGACCCCGTTTAGGACCACGACCATGGTCCTTTTCATGTTTGGCATAATGAGAGTGCACCTTATCTGCTTCAGGCAGTGGTGTAGACCCAGTGGGTCGATTTTCATGATTTCTCATGAGCAGGTCATTATTTCGCTCAGCCACTAGTAGAAGAGAAATCAGTTCAGAGTACTTTGTAAAGCCTTTCTCTCTGTACTGTTGTTGCAGTACTATATTGGAGGCATGAAACGTTGTAAACGTTTTCTCAAGCATATCATAATCGGAGATATTATCTCCGCATAGCTTCAATTTAGAAGTAATTCTGAACATTGCAGAATTATATTCAGAAACGGACTTAAAGTCCTGGAGCCTCAGATGAGCCCAATCATATCGTGCTTGTGGCAGAGTGACCAACTTCAGGTTGTCATATCTCTCCTTTAAGCCGTTCCACAAGACGAGTGGATCCTTGACGGTGAGATATTCAATCTTCAAACCTTCATCAAGGTGATGGCGCAAGAAAATCAAGGCCTTCGCACATTCTTGGGTGGATGCTTTTTCTCTATCTTTGATGGTGTCTCCGAGACCCATAGCATCTAAGTGGATTTCAGCATCCAACACCCATGTCATATAGTTCTTGCCCGAAATTTCAAGGGCAACGAACTTTCTTTTCGTAATGTCAGACATAATCGAAATTTAAATTAGGAAGAGGGAAATACCTTAGATTTCTCGAGAATGGTTCTTGAGATGGTAGAGTCTCGTGCTGATAACGTGTTATGAAATAATGTAAAAGACAAGAACAATAACTCAAGAACAAGAGCAAATAGAGAGAAGAGTAGAGAGAATTCTTCTTATTGATACTTAGAGAATGTTAGGAGTTATTTACAATGGTAGAGAGCACCTCTATTTATAGGGAGGAGGATGATTTATCTACCAAGAATAGAACTCTAGAATCTCTCTAATTAAAGACATTCACCTTAAATAGAAGTGTATTTATAACAATTATACTATTATATCCCTAAATAACCATTTTTAAATGTCCGCTCCGTTTCCACGACTTTGTGCCACCCTTTTCTTTCCGTGACTACCTTTTCTTCGTAATGTTTTGGATGAGAAATCTCTCCATTTTTTTTTGTTAGATTATTAGCTTATATTGTTGTGTAATAAAAGACATTATATGCATTTAATTCGTTAATTGTTAAAACAAATATTGTTGTTGGTGACTGTCATTAATAAAATGACGAATTATTCTATCCTAGTGGAGAAAGGCTACATGTTAGTGTATTTTGCTTATTGTTCTTAAACCCTTCCTCTCTTTTTTTTTCTTTCTTCTCGACGGAAACTTTTTGTTTTTGTTTTTGCTTCTTATTTTTTTCAAGAACAAAAAAAAAAGAAGAACACAAAATTCTTTATGTAAAATCATCGTAATTATTTGGTTCTTACTTTGGGACTTCAACCTTATCGTAATTGAATGTTTATTTTTAATTAATTAAGAAAGAAAACTTGAATATATGTATTTCTTATTCAAATATTACTTGCACTATTACATATATATATTTACCAAAACCTACAAATTATTAATAATTGTTCATTAGGTTATCACAAAATAATTTATATTCAACTTAAAATATCTGACTAATTTAGAACTAAAAAGTAAATTGAAACATGAAATAATTCTCATTTGAAATAACTTAAAATTAAAATTCTTGCAATAATCATCTCTATGTTAGTGGGAACACTCACAGGGTATTTGAGTTAATCTAACACAAAAGTTGCTTATTAGCTCCTTTTTGCCGCAAACACATTAATTGGCTTATTATCAGTTTCAACACTCTATCCAAACACATAGCTGCTTATTTATAAAAATAGGTTTCAATAATTATAAGTATATTTCAGCACATATTACTTATCAGCTACTTAAATCAACTAAGCTAAACGAGTTCTAAAAAAGCAAACCAAAAATCAATGAAGAGAGAAAGGGAATCTTCTTGTGCTAATTAAAAAAAATATATTTTTGAAAAATTAATGAAACTGAATTTTATTCATTATATAATAAAGACCCAAACTATTCCCACTATATATAACAGTAAGCACAACACAATTAACAAACAAAGTAATTATTCTATTCTTAGAGAGAGAAGCTCTCCCTTCTCTCTAACAGTACTGTGCCATTGCCTCATCTTCTCCGCCTGCCTCGGCGCACGTTAGTTAATGTCGCCGAGCTGGTTTCCATGGCAAGAGGAAGAGGTAGAGGTAGGAGTAGGCCACGTAAATTACCAATTGCAACAATCGATCGCATCATCTCAAAAATTAATCCACCACAAGCTATTACCAGTGATGAAGATCCGATTACTGTTCCATTGATTTCAGTCCCATTGAAGCAACCAGAGGAGGTTCCTGAATCGGAAGTTACAGAGCTTCCTCAACCTCGGATTATACAAGGTAATGGTGAAAATACACACATGCAGACATCAACACAACCATCTGACCCTGAAGCAGTAAAGGTGACAAATGAAGGAACCAAAGTGTGGGCAAATTTGTTCCAGAAAAACAGATTTGCCTCAAATGGGATGTCTCTGGAGTATATACCACCTACTATCCTTGATGGCAAACCTGTAGGTCAATTACTGAAAGAGGAAGTAGAGGAGGAAGAGCAGAAATGGAAGTGTTCTCTGGTGATTTTTGTTTTGGGGACTGGGCCAGGTTATAATGCTATGCAACGATATATTAACCTACTCTGGTCTCATGTTCCAGAGCCAGATCTATACTACCATGAGGAGGGGTATTATGTAGCTAAATTTCAAACCATGAAAGATGCTAAGGAGGTCATATGTGCTGGTCCATACACCATTGCTAACAGACCTATGGTCTTGAAGCAATGAACTCCAGATTTCGACTTCACTGCAGCTTTCCCTAATGACATTCCTTTATGGGTAAAGTTTCCTAGGCTACCTATGTCATGCTGGGGAAATAGGTCTTTGAGTAGGATTGCCAGTGTTCTTGGCAAACCTATTTTTGCAGATGAGTGTACTATCAATCAGACTAGGATCTCCTTTGCAAGGATGCTTATTGAGGTTAATGTGTCTAAACCTCTGCCAAGTGATATTGAGATTATTGATCCTAATGGCAAGAAGTTTGTCCAGGAAGTGACATATGACTGGAAGCCAACATACTGTGAGAAGTGCCTCGTGGTAGGTCATAATTGCATGTCCATTCCTCTACCCCCTCAACCTATACAAAAACCAAAAATTAACCAGGAGTGGAGAGTTAAAGGAGCAGTGCAGAATGATATACAACCTAAGGAGAACACCAGCCAGCAGGTAGAACCAAGGCAGACAGCAATACCTCCTAAGGATGCTGATCCTTTGGATGTCACAGAAGGGTTCACTTTGGTAGATAAGGGCAAGCAGGTGCAATCACCAGTTTTTAATCTCACAAATTTCCCCCCATTATCTCCTATGGTATTGAGTAACAGATTTTAAGCAGTGTCTACAAGCAGAACAGGTCACCCCCCTGATGCAGGATGACCTAGCTTTACCAAATGAAGTTATTAGTTTGGAATATTAGAGGGATAAATAAGAAGTATAAATAGAAAGAAGCTAAAGAATACTTTAGACAGAATAAATTTAGTCTTATTAGTTTAGTAGAAACAAAGGTCAAGGAGAATAATGCAGGGAGAATTGCTAATATGGTGCTCCCAGGTTGGGATATGGTAGCTAACTATAAGGAGTCTCCAAGAGGTAGAATCTGGATTTTATGGGATCCTCAGAAGATCAGTGTCACAGGAATTCAGAAGGATGGCCAATTTCTTTATTCCAGTGTTCATAATCTTGTTGGGGGTCTGACTTGCCTGCTTACTGTGGTTTATGGTTCAAATGGTCTGGACCAGAGAAGAACAATGTGGCAACACATACAAAGTCTTGCTTCTGGTATTACTGATCCTTGGCTGGTTGCAGGTGATTTCAATGCTGTGATGTCTGTCAATGACAGACAGTCATGTACTCAAGTTAAGCAAGCTGAGACTCTGGATTTTATTCAATGCATCCAATTGGCTGAATTATCAGAACTTCCTTGGAAAGGGAATTTCTTCACATGGACGAATAAACAGACTGGTAATGAAAGAGTTTGTAGTAGATTAGAAAGAATATTTGGTAATTATGAATGGATGATTAAATGGAGTCATGTACAGATTGTATATGACCCTCCTTTAATCTCTGATCATAATCCAATGGTCCTCACTTTGATGGAAGATATTACTGTCAGGAAGGCACCCTTCAAATTCTATAATGCTTGGGCTAATCACAAGGATTTCCAAAACATCATGAAGGTACATTGGAGGAGTTCTGAGCAGGGCACTCTTAAGTTGATATGGAACAACCTTAAGGCTCTTAAACCTGTTCTAAAATCTCTAAATGTTAAAGAATTTAAGAACATCACACAGAAAATAGATTCTAGCAGGGAGGAACTAAAGTACATCCAGCACCAGATGAACTCACAATATACAGATGATATGCAGGCAAAAGAAAAGGATCTATTATTGAAGATTGAGAAGTGGTCATTGATTGAAGAAAGTATCCTCCAGCAGAAATCTAGAGCCAAATGGATACAATTGGGAGATTCAAACAATAAGTATTTTCATGCTGTGTTAAAGGAAAGGAAGCAGTATAAAAGCATTACTGAACTGGTTACTGCAGGAGGCACCAAACTCACTCATCCAGATGACATTAGAGTTGAAATCAGGAACTTCTATAAGGCTTTAAAGGGGTCATCAGCTCCCTCCCTTCCAGCAATTAATAGATCATATATGGATAATGGCCCAAAGCTCACTCATTATCAGCAGCAGCAGCAGCTAATTGCAGATGTGTCTATGGATGAAATTGTAGATAGCCTAAAATCCATTGGTGATCATAAAGCACCTGGGATTGATGGCTATAATGCTGTTTTCTTTAAACAGACCTGGTGGCTTACTGGAAATCAAATTACCAGGGCAGTCCTGGAGTTCTTCCAATCTGGTAAGATGCATAAGCCAGTGAATTGTCCTTCCCTTACACTAATACCTAAAGTTCCTAACCCTCAGTCAGTCAAGGAATTCAGACCAATTGCCTGTTGTTCAGTCTTATATAAGATAATATCTAAGATACTGGCTAACAGATTACAGAAATGCATGGATTATATCATCAATGATTCCCAATCAGGAATCATACCAGGAAGGAAGATGGCTGACAATGTTATCTTAGCACATGAGTTGATCAAACACTATGCTAGAACACATGTGTCTCCTAGGTGCATGATTAAAATAGACTTACAGAAGGCTTATGACTCTGTTGAGTGGATCTTCTTGCAACAAGTGATGGAATCCTTACACTTCCTAGGCAAATTCATAAGGTGGATTCTGGAATGTGTCCAGACAGTGATCTATACAATCATGGTTAATGGGGAAACTACTGAACCCTTTCAAGCAGCTAAAGGATTGAGGCAAGGTGACCCAGTCTCCCCCTTCTTATTTGCTATAGTGATGGAATATCTTAGCAGGGCTTTTATGGAGTTAAAGAAAGATCCAGATTTCCTATTCCATCCTGGATGTAAAAGGTTAAATATCACACACCTTCGTTTTGCAGAAGATCTACTGTTATTTGCAAGAGGAGATTTGAAGGCTGTCACAACCATGTTCAGATATTTTTCTCAATTCACTGAGGCTTCTGGTATGACTGCTAACTTGAGTAAAAGTTCTGTCTATTTTGGTGGTGTCTCTCCTGATAAACAGCAGCATATTGTCAACTTTCTTGGTTATGTATATGGAGAATTACCCTTCAAGTATTTAGGAGTTCCATCAACTGTCAAGAAAATGTCATTACTTCAATGGCAACCATTGGTGGATAGAGTTACTGCCAGGATTACATCCTGGACTGCTAGGAAATTATCCTATGCAGGGAGAGTCCAACTGGTACAGTCAGTCATCTTTGGTATACAAGCATACTGGGCACAACTTTTTCTGATTCCTGCAAAAATTTTAAAGATGCTGGATGCAGTTTGTAGATCCTATGTTTGGACAGGTTCAGCCAATATATCCAAAAAATCATATGTAGCTTGGGACAAGGTCTGCTTACCTAAATCTGCTGGGGGTTTAAATATTATGAATCTGCTATTATGGAACAAAGCTGCAATCATGAAAATTGGATGGGATTTGGCCAAGAAGAAAGATGTGTTATGGATAAAATGGATTCACTCAGTATACATAAAGCAGCAACAATTGCAGGATCTAACCATTCCTAACCAAGCCAGTTGGATGGTTAGGAAGATCATTGCTGCCACTGTTACATTGCAGCAGTCACAGATGCTACAACAACCAGTTTGTTCTATCAAGAAATTCTACTTACAACAGGTTGGACAATTGCCAAGAGTAGAGTGGAAGAACCTAACTATCCAAAACTATGCTCGAACCCTAAGGCAGTCTTTAATCTCTGGCTTATACTACAGAACAGGCTGCCCACAAAGGATAGACTGGAACAGTGGACACTCACAGTGGATAACACATGTGCACTTTGCCAACAAGATAAGGAGACTAGGGATCATCTATTCTTCTCATGTTCATTCACCTCCTTACTGAGACATCACACTTTATAGTGGATTGGAGTTACCCAAGGCTACTACCAGAATTGGGAACAATTCATTCAGTGGATCATCACCAAGTCTAACAGCAAAACCGGTCAAGCTCAAGTGATGAAAATGGTCTTTGCTGAAATGCTTTACAGTGTTTGGTTAGAAATAAATTCCAGATTGTTTAATCAAACTTCATGTTCCAGTGGACAACTACTAAGAAGCATTGCTTATGTATGTCATGTTAGGAGTCCTCCTAAAGTCAATGTATACCTACAGCATTATCTCCTGTAATTAGACTCATAGGTATAGTGATGTAGATGCTAGCTAGTTTTATCATAGATGATAGTCAGCTGTGTATAGCTGAACTATGGCTTTGTAAAGACAGACCTTTGGTGATTAATACAAAAAATTTAATTACCAAAAAAAAAAGCACAACACGATTTTTTGTGAATTTTACTCGCTATAACATTACAATAACTAAACTTGACCTTCTATAACGAAAAACATACTAATTAGGGTGACTTGATCATTTCATTAAATAAAATATTGTGACTTTACTGTTATTTAATTATTTTAGTCTATACTCTATCAAAGCATGAAAGCCCTATCGAAATATCATTCACCTTTTTGACCCTTTAAAAGTTATTTCACACTAAAAAAATAATCATTTGATTAATTTCATAATATTTAGGACTTCAAAATAAACTAAAATTTAATTTTAAAAAATTATTCTAATGTTTAGGAATTAAAATTTATCTTAATCTTTCTTTATTTGACCAAATTTTATAAATCTCCTTTTGGAGTTTAACAAGTGGCCATGAAACTCTTGAATAACCATAAATCTGAAATGTTTCCCCTATAGTATTGCAAAATTGACTTCAACATGGTGGGCTCTTGAAATTTTGAAGTTGTTATTGACAGAGTTTATTTGGAATGAATTTGAAATAGTATTAAGTTTTATTTGGTGTTAGATGAACGTGCAAAGACGGATATGTGGTTTGACTTAACAAAAATAATCAAATAACAGTAAATAATTGAATTGAAATGAGATAAAACGATCAAATCAACGCGGCGAAATAATTAAGCTACGGTTTAGACTAATTAAATGTGAATGGTCTGTTTCAATCGAGCCCACGAGATAGTGATCGGATCTGAAAATTGAGTGAATAACCGAAGAACATGTAATTGTTGAAATCCAAAGTAAATTATTTACAGCCAGATAGATCGCAGCAACACAACTTCCTATATCCACTTATCTTTCAGGAGTATATTTATGCACTTGCTCATGATCATGGTTTAAATAGAAACAGGTCGATTTTGTTGGAAAATCCAGGTTATAACAATAAATTAAGTTTCCTAATTGTGAAACGTTTAATTACCCGAATGTATCAACAGAATCATTTTCTTATTTCTACTAATGATTCATAGATGTGCCAATTACATTGTCAAAACATAAAGGGTTCCTCATTTTCATGTTGTAGAGGAGCTTTAACCCCAATACAAATCTAAATAAGGCAAAAATCTTTTTCTTCTTTACCTTCAAAACATTCATACCAAAACTTTAAATCTTCATATCAAGTCTTAAAATATTCATATACTATGATAGAAATGGAGAAGACCTCCAAATCTGTACCTCAAAACAATGCACCAACGACTTCTTCCTCGTCCACCAGCACTGAGGTAGTGCCTGCGGTAGTAGCCCAGGATCTCCTCATACAGATTTTATCCCTAACGGCTGCTCCATAGATAACAACTTTAATGTTCATAAAGCCTCCGCGCAAGGAGATCGGGGTGAGGAAGCGTGGAGGTATGTTTGCTCCATTACTGAGGAGACGCTCAAAGCTATCCGAGAGGATTCCAAATGGGAAGGAAAGGATATAGTTATTTCGAGTCTGACAAGGACATCACGATACACGTCCAAGGATACTTAAGTGCATACTTATATCCTTTTACGTTTGGTCCTGTTGATGCGGTGTTCCTTGAGTTCTGTAGGAGGTATGAAATTTGCCTCGCGCAAGTTTACGATCATTTTGGAGGATTGTAACTCTTCTGCGCCATTTTGCAAACAACATGAAGGAGCCACGATGCGTAGCCGATCACTTGCTTCGAGTGTACTTCCCTTGAATCTTTGAGGGGGGTTGATCAAACTTGCCTGTCGGGCAAAGAAGGCTCCCTTCTCTTCAATAGACGAGTATAGGGATCGAGGTTGGCAGGGGAGGTTTATTCGTATAAAGACCGAGGACCTCATTCCTCCCAATTTCATGGTATTCCCTGAGAAGTGGAACCTAAATCGTAAGTTTACTTTCTTTTACGTTGTTAAAATTTTTTTTTGCATTTATTTTTTCCACTCATGATATGTCCCATCCGATATGTAGCCACCCCCCCCCCCCGAGTCCTCAATACGGTCCCACATTTGAGGGAGTAGATCGAAGGAATATGCACACAACTCGCCTACTCCAAGCGTGAGTGGCGTAAGCTCTCCAAAGGCAAGTGTGGGGATCGTTCTCATGGTCAGTGCTTTTTTCTGGTTGGTTGTTTCCTTGTCAATTCATTTTATTTTGTTGTTGATATGGATAAATCCCTCTTTCACAAGCTTTCCCAAGACCACAAAGCTTCGGGAGATCACCGATGTCGTGATCTCGACCCCGTCTTCAAAAAGCTCTACCTCCTTACAACCTGTTGTCGAAGTTGCTGCAAAGAAAAAGGAGAAAATGAAGAAGTAAAAGAAATCCCTCGATTCTTCAAATACTCTTGCCGAGGTTAAGAAAAGAAATAAGATTGTGCTCAGGGCTATGAAGAGCACCAAAAAGACTTGGGGTGCCTAGGTCCCAGATTTCGAAGCTCTTCGTCAGCTAAAGGATTTTCTCGAGGATGAACAGGACATGAAGTTCGTTTCCCACGAGCCAATTGGTGCCGACGAAGAGTTGGCAGTCCCGGAGGGGGATGCTCGCAAGGCAGAATCCTCCTTAGTTTAGGAACTTGAAGAAGAACATGTGGCTGTTGCCTCACAAGAAACCCCTCCGATCCCGAGGAGAGTTGTTTTCGAAGATGACGCCATTACCCATATTCAAGAATCATCACCTCGGATGGAGGCCACATTAAGTGAAGCTCGGGCCACTAAAGAGAAGCAGACTGAAATGTCACGGGCTATGGATGATGCTCTTAACTCGTTTTTAATGATGTGGACGTCGGTATGCTAGAGGACTACTCTGGCTTTGGCCACTTGAAGATCCCAAAAAGGGTCATGCAACTAGGATCAGGTCCGAGTTTGAGCTTAAAGCTAGAGAAGAAATTTCCCACTCTGAATGTGGACCCCGAACAAAAGAAGAAGATGCCGACGGATACAAGCATGTTGATCGGGCAAGTCACAGTGGCTAACTATCTTCGTTCCTTGGTAACCGAAGTAGACTAAGTGAAGATGAACTAGGTAAATGGGCCAAATATTTTAAATAAGGCCCAATAGGTGTTGAATCGAGTATATTCCTTTCCTTGTTTATTTTTGCGAGTTACCAATGTCTCAATTTATTTTAGCAATTTTCTTTCTCTATGTCTCAGGCTTCAGTGCTTCATCATGAAAGCTTTCACCGATCCAGGATGGAAGCGATCCACCATGAATTTGAGCTCAAGGAACAAGTCTAAATAACAGAAATGTACAAAGCTCTCTGTAAGCAGAAGAAGGAAGTCCTCAGGGACATGGCCGACCTCCCCACCCTTTGGGTCGAACTGGAGAAATCCCAGAAAGGAGGTCTTAAAGGAAAAATGGGATCATTCTCTTCTGTTTGAGAAGGTAAAAGTATTTGAGATTGAAAATGAGAGGCTCAACACTGAAGCCAATTTCACAACCTCACGGGTCCAGGAAACGATAACTTTGATCGACCAACTCAAGACCGAGATGGATGGGGTCATGGCTTTAGACGATGAGCTGAGAGACAAAGTGGACAACCTAGCATCGGAGCAGGATGCCACTAAAAAGGACTTGGCGTCGACCAAAGTGCAGCTCCGAGTGACAATCGAAAAGACCAACAAATGGTCTCGACTGAACGAGGAACTACGGCAGTAACTTCCCTCGCCATTGCAGAGCGTGATTCTCTTGGCCAAGAGTATACTGTGTTGAAGTCCAATTGGAGGTGGCTTCAAACGAGTTCTAGGAACTCCAAGATATGTTGTCCTAGTAGAAGGCCAATGTCGAGATAAATGAAGCCCAAGTCATAACGAAGGCTAAATATGTGAAGTGTCTATCTCGGAGGGAGACTATCGAAGAGATCCAAGGCGAGGTGTTGATGTAATGCCAAGATAAAAGAGGCCAAGAGGTTCAATGCCGAGGACAAAGTAAGGTACCAGCCCGCTAGGTTCTAATGAAGATTAGGCTGGGAATGAAAACCGCCACTTCCAACCAAGAGGTTGTGAGTTAAAGTCTCCCCAAGAGAAAGGTGGGAAGTTCTTGGAGGGAAGGATGCCGAGGGTGTATTTGGAAACAATCTCTCTACCAAGGGTAGGGGTAAGGTCTGCGTACACACTACCCTCCAGACCCCACTAAACGGGATTATACTGGATTGTTGTTGTTGTTGTATTCATACTTTTTGCACTTTGGGCCCATTTTCTCGTGTTTCTGTAAATATTTTTGATAAATATAATAAATTATCCTTTGGCTATACATTGTGTCCTTTTATTTTTCCATTTGCTTCTACTTATGACTTAAAATATATAACTTGCATATCGAACTTAATGGCTTAGCATAATTTTTGTGATTGCTCAAATTGTTCAAATACTCGAATAGGGTCCAGGTTCAGTAATGACTCCGAATTGCTTTGACTTCGGAGGATCTGGAATAAAATGAAGTTGAATAATTTATCCAGGCACAATTAATCTTAGCCAAAAGTGGCTCTTTCCTTGGCAATAATTGGAAATCAAATAATTTGATGAGAGAAGACATAACTTTTATGGACTCAAAATATGTAAGGACCTTACTTTTCATATTTACAAACTCAGAAGTCTCCGAGTCATTTATGTATCGGGGTCGAATCTCTAATGGATTTGGACCTTAGGTTGGTAATAGCCTTACGTATTTAGGCCCTGCCTTATAGGCTTAGCGCCCTCGGGGTTTAGTAACCCGATTTACCCAATATTTTTGTCAGATGGAAATTCCTGGTTTGGGGAGACTTGTAGATTTAAGGGTATTTAAATAATTGGGGACAGTCTCGTGGACTTTTATTGATGTTGGGGTTTTATGCCCCCAGTTTATGATGGTCTGTGGACTTAGAAGGCTTAAATCCAATATTTATTCTAAGTGACATAATGATAACATTGCTCATGTAAGCATCATTCAATAAAGCATAGAAGGTGAATTTCTCACTTTATTACTTCAAATGTAAGTTAAATAATAAAAGATATAATAACTACCCCCATGGCGAGAATGAACTATCAGGGTTTGATTTATTTGATCGTTTGAGCCTTAAAATAAATCCTATTATTCAAGCATTGGCCTTCGATATAGAAAAAATTGTCTTATAAATTTCCGAAATCAGAACTTCGAACCTTGACTCAAGGTGTGAAAGTTCCCTAGTGCTCGAGGCTGAATTTTGAGGGCTCGAGTACTATTGATCTGATGCGGGTATTCCCCTATTCCCGTTCATAGACCGGTCATCAAAACTAGAGTAGCATGCTTATTGTTACCTCGTGAAAAATCTTAGCGTACAAACTAATTGGGAACAAACCGGTCGAAGGAAAAAATAGTGCAACAAGTGCTTTCAGACCTAATTCTTGAACTTGACTTCGATTAAGCACCTGCACGAGTTAGTTCAAAGGATAATAAACCTTAAAGAATATCATGTATATATACCTTAGCAGTAGCACAATTTTAATTGTGCCACATTCCAGCTATTTTGCAATTGTATGCCATTTTCGGACTCAATATGGTACGAGCCCTTTTAGAATTCGGGCCTAGTTTCCCATCATTCAGGTTCTTTGTATGCAGTGTGACTTTTCTCAACACTATGTCCTCGACTTGGAAGTGTCAAAGGTTTTCCCTTCGGTTGTAATATCTTCCCATCTGCTGCTTTTAAGCTGCTAACCAGACCAGGGCGGCTTCTCATTGTTCGACAACTAAATTTAGAATTGTGGCCATGGCCTCATCGATTGATATTTCTACATCATATTGGAACTTCAGGCTCGGTTCTCCCGCTTCTGGTGGAATCAACGCCTCCATGTCGTAGACTAGAGAAAATGGTGTCTCACCGGTCTTGGCCTTGAGGCTGTTCGATACACTCATAGGATCTCGGGCAGAATTTCTTTCCACCTTTATTTTGAGTCGGTCAATATTTTCTTCAGATTTTTCAATATGATCTTATTTTTCGATTCCACTTGGACGTTCGAGCTCGGGTGGAAAAAGGTCAATAAAATCTTTTTGATTATGTGATCATCAAACAACTTCTTGACCTTAGTGTCGATGAATTGTCTCCTACGTTGATACCCCAAACCTGCAGATTATATGATCCTAGATGAAGTCGATAACCTCTTTCTCTTTAACTATAAGAAATGCATGTGCTTCAAACCCGCTTGTATATGTAATCAGTCATAAGAAAAATGTATCGAGGCTTACCGGGTGCCCATGGTAAAGGACCTACAATATCTATTTCCCACTTCATGAACGGTCAAAGGGAAAGTGCCGGGTGAAGCAGCTCTCCCGATTGATGGATTCTCGAGGCATGTCTCTGTCGTTTGTCACACTTTTTAACAAAGTACTTTGCATCTTTCTCCAACCATTTCGTTCCAGTAATAACCGACCTTGATCAATTTTCGGACCAACGATTCTGTTCTCGAATGGTTTCCACAAGTCCCGTTGTGGACTTCCCTCATCAGGTAATCGGTTTCCTCGATCCCCATACATCTTGATAATGGTTTGAAAAATGGCCTTCAGTACAGTTGGACTTCAACCACGCAAAAACCTGGCAGCTTTAGTTCCAAGAGCCCTCAACTCTTTTGGATCGGATGGCAGTTTCCCTTCTAAAAGTAGTATACGTATTATTTTTGCCAATCCCAAGTCAAGCTTGTTGAGTTTACCTTAGCATGACTGACCTTTATTAATGAGCTCAATAATTTCCCCACAATTTCGAAGTTGAATTCTTTTGAGTGCAATGACAATCCTAAATTAGCCAACAGATCAGTCTCACTATTCTAATCTTGAGGCACATGTTGTAGCATCCATTCTTTGAATCGATGTAACACTACTTGATATTTATCTAGGTACCTCCGCATATAGTCTTCTTTGACTTTAAATGTTTCGTTGACCTAGTTAACAATGAGGAGGGAATCCTACTTGGCCCTCAGGCTTTTAGCCAATTCCAGACTTGCAATCATAGCCCCATATTCGACTTCATTGTTAGTCAATTTCACACTTCTAATTAATTGCCTTATTATGTTACATGTATAGGGTTTTAGCACGATACCCAACTCGTACCCTTTCACGTTGGAAGCATTGCCTGCAAATAAGGTCCTGACACTCGATCTAGTCCTTAAAGCAAGTAATAATTCAATATCGACCTCAGGGATTATGGCTACTGTGAAATCAGCCACGAAGTCCGCCAATATATGGGACTTTATAGATGTTAGAGGTTTGTATTCAATATAATACCCATTAATCTCCACGTCCACTTTGCTAGTCGTCCTGAGAGTTTGGATTTAGGCATAACCATGGCTACGAGGTCACGACATATATAGAGTGGCATTGAAAATATGGTTTTAGTTTCCTTATTGCGCTTAGCAAGGCAGTTGCTAATTTTCTAGTGTGGATACCTCGTTTGGCATCACCCACAGTTTTACTAACATAATATATAGAAAATTTCGTACCTTCTTCTTCCCGAACAAGAACACCACTTACCGCTACATCGGATACCGCCAATTAAAAGTGTAGCTGCTGGTTCATCTTTAGGTGTGCATCACGAGAGAGCTCGATAAGTAACGTCTGAATTCCTCCAAATTCTTTTGTCATTTCGGGGTCCAGGAAAAAGCGCTATTTTTGTGTAGTGACGAAAAAACCCAGTGGATTTTATCCTGCAAATGAATCAGCCCAATAAGGCTATTCACAGGTCAGCCTTTGCGCTGCCTTTACGTCGTTAACACGGTGATACCTTATGTGGCCTCAATCTTATCCGGATTGATATTTATCCCCTAGTTAGATACCATGAATCCAAGGAACCTTCTTGAGCTGACTCCGAAGGCACACTTTTATGGATTCAACTTTTTATTCCCTTAGTATGCCGACGGTTTCATGCAAATGCCATAAATGGTCCTCCGTTCACAGGGACTTAACTAGCATGTCATCAATAAAAACCTCCATTGATTTTTATATTTTGTTCCTCGAACATTGAGTTAACTAGGCGTTGGTATGTGGCACTCGAAAAGTGGGATTATTACTACTTATGAGCACTTTTTTTGCCTTTGTTTTTGTCCGAAACTATTGCTTTATGTTCCCGAAACTAATTAACGTGTGAAAATTACAGGAATTTTGGAAGTTTGGTCTCCCATGATGAAATCCGAATAAAAAAGGAGTGTTCCGAATCACAAGGTAATAAAGAGGCGCAGAACTAAAGAAGTACGGTCCGCAGAAGGATTTCTATGGCCGCTGACGAAAATGCGGATCATAGAATTCCATTTGCGGCCGCAGATCAAGTGAAAGATCCCAACAAGAATTTTCCGGATGTACAGACCACATATGAATTGTGTGTCCACAGAACGAGGTCTGCACTGACAAATGATTCAATGTTTAGAGAGTATGCAAAAGACCTAGTCTTGAAACCTTGCTAAAGTGCGAATCCCACAAATATTGTGCGATTGCAGAAGATGCTTCGTAGCCGCAATCTAGAATTTTGTGGCTGTTGAATCCAAGATCTTGCAACTAAAGAAATTTTTGAACCACACATGGAATGTGTGGCCGCAGAACCTCCACGGGAGCATTTTTTATAGTGAATTTTGGGCCACTATAAATAAACGAGTTTCATATTTTTAGGTCAAGTTTTGAAATTTGAGCTGCTGCAACCGTTACATTTTGCCATTTAATAAAGTTTGTGACTATTTTAGTGCATAAACATTATATTTTATCGTTTTATTATTAGATTATGAGTTTAATTAGCATTTCTTCTTTATTTTCTTGAATTTCCACTATGCGTATCTAGAGTTTTTACTAGGATTGTGACCCCCTAGTGTGTAAACCATATGGGTACTTAATTTAAAGCTTGTTTATGATTGGATGTTGATTATTCAACTTAGTTTATTGTTCAATTTGGGAATTAATGGTTTCAAATAGTGATTCATGTCTTTTTTACTTAGTCTCTACTTGAGAAAGAGGGACCTAGTCTAGGATAACTTTTCTAACAATAAATTTGGATAATTGAGGATTTGATTCGCCTAGTTAAGGGGTTCAAATTAGAGATAGTGAGAAACCGAATTGAGATCATATCAACTATTTTTTTTTATACTCATTTGGACTTGAGAAAGCAAAATTGGCAAAATCACTCTTTGATCGAAAGGTATTGAGTGGGTAACATAGAGTTGAAAGTTATAATACACCCCAATAAACCAAATAAATGTTAACGTATTTTACCCGTTTGGAGAACATCTAAGTTATGGTCACATCCATAGGCTTTTTAATTATTTGGAAAAAAACCAAAAACACTGATTCACTTCTAGTTTCTTTTCTTAGCTTATAATTGCTAGAGTAAAATTAGAATTAGAAATTAAAACCTTTTGTGGAAGTGCAATTTAGCAATTCCTTTCGCTTTCATCAAGTGTATACTCCTAACACCCCTAGTAACTCCTGTGGAAATTGACCTCGACTCTTGTTGGGTACTATTCTTCCAACTACCATTATCACTCATTATTGAGTGTGGATTGGACTTGGATAAATATTTGGTATCATTGCCAGGGAGTTAAAACGGTGTTAGCTATATATTTGGGTTTGTTTTTGGAATATCTTCTTTTCCTTCCGTGTTACTAACTTTTGTGAGAAATCTTAGGTGCAACTTTGGCGAAACAATGACTCGGCAATTCGCCTTTGGGGGATTTGGATGTGGAGGACGAGCAAGTAGAGGAGGTACCTCACGAGCCACAAGCCAATCGGAGAGGTTGGGTACAGCATGACAATGTGCCTGTTCCACCCCCACCTCTACCACGAGCGGCTCCATATCAAATATTTCCCAATGAAGGTTATGCTTGTGTAATAGTACCTCCCCGTATTAGAGCACAAAACTTCCAAATCAACAATGTGATGCTCACTTTGCTTGAGCAACTGGGTTTTTTCATTGATGCTCCAACCCAAATGATTATAAATATTTGAAGGGGTTCGTGGACACTTGTTGGGGGAGCAAACAATAAATGTCTATGAGATGCACTAAGGCTAAGGCTTTTTCCCTTCACTCTATGGTGGAAAGCATTAGATTAGTAAGAACGATTTCCAAACCATTCAATTCACAATTGGGATGAATTGGCAGAAAAGTTCATTCTAAGTTTTTCTCTCCCGGACACATGGGTACAATTCAAGATAAGATCTTGGCATTCAAGCAAGAGCCGAATGAACCACTACATGAGATATAGGAACGCTATAGAGCTATGGTCCAGGAATGTCCCAATAATGATATGACGGAAAACATGATTCAACAAACCTTCTATCGTAGGATTAACATGTCCAACCAATGTGTACTGAATCAACTAGCCGGTGGGAACTTTATGCCTATGCCTTATACGGAGGCGTGTGAGATTTTGGATGAGATGGTGGACACATCATCATCTTGGAAATCCAGGGCCAATATTCCATAAGGTGACCCGAAATAATACATCTTCACAAAGAATTGCAATACCATAGGCAAACCATTGCCGAATTGACTACCGCCATGACTCAACCAGCACATGCCCAACTAAATCAAGTGTAGACTCTAAAGCAATTCAATGCCATAGAATGAGTGAACATAATTCTGAACAAGAGGAGGACCAAGGGTCCATAAGTGCAAAATCGAGTGGAGAACTATGTGCAAGAAGATGGAAATTTTGAGCAAGATGATTCCTATAATAAGCAACAAGAAGAAGTGCAATATATGAATAATTTTCAAGGGCAAAGAAATAATTTCCAAGGTCCAAGCCAACAACAAGGGTGGCCTCAAAGCAATCAAGGCAATTGGAATTCTAACAATCAAGGAAACTGGAGTGGAGGCAACAATCAAGGGAATTGACAATAACAATAACAACCAAGGAAATTAAAATGGAAACAACCAAGGAAATTGGAGAGGTAACTATCAAGGCGGATGGAACAACAATCAAGGCAATCAGAGTGTTAGGTTTTCAAAGTCCTACAATGTACCAACAACCAAGCAACCGACGTCCTTATCCTTCCCATGGTTCAAGTTCTTTAAACAATAAAATGGGGCGTATTGAAAATATGTTCAAGAAAATGATGGAAAAGAATGCTGATTCGGATGCCCAACTTGTCTCACACAACATATCAATCTACAACCTAGAAGTTCTAATGGGGCACATCGCTCAAGACTTAAATTCCCGTCTTAAGGGGACAGTACCAAGTGACACGGTGTTATACCCAAAGGGTGTAATAACATGGGGCAAGCCATGGCGGTCATCACAAGAAGTTGAAGAGGCGAAAATGCATCAACCTCAAGTGGAAGGCAACTTGTTGATGATGATCAAATGCTGCAAGAAGAAGAGATACACAATAATGTGGTGCAACCTAATGATGTCATTCAGACTAATATTGATGATAGTGTAGAAGAGACTCAAGAAGAGGTGAACTCGTCTAGGAAACACATTACTGACATATCGGAGCTGGTAATTCAAAAGGCTAAGGCACCATTGCCTATACTTCCACACCCATACCTTCAAAGACTTGCCAAGAAAAATAGTGAGAATCAATTCAAGAAGTTTATTTAAATGATAAAGAGTCTCTCAATCAATGTGCCATTAGTTGAAGCTTTGGAAAAAATGCCCTGTTATACAAATTTTATGAAGGATCTTTTGACAAAGAAGCGGTCAATAAATTTTGCGACCATAAAAGTCACTCATAAAGTGAGTGCAATTGTGCATTCAGTGGCTCCTAAGTTGGAGGATCCCAGTGCTTTCACGATTGCTTGTACAATCGGAAGTGCCAAGTTTTCTAAACCTCTTTGTGATCTTGGGTCAATTATCAATTTGATGCCCTATTTGGTATTCAATACTTAGGGAATTGGGAAACCAAGACCCACCTCTATGAGATTGCAAATGGCCGACCGTACCATGAAAAGGACCTTGGGAGTGATTGAAGATGTTTATGTTCGGTTTGATAAAGGTTTATAATGAAGTTCCGCTTATTCTTGTGAGACCTTTCTTTACGACGAGTAAGGCTATTTGTGATGTTGAAGCCGGCGAAATCACTTTTCGGGTTGATGATGAAAAAATGGTATTCCATGTGTGTAAATAGCATTGAGGTGTGTTCTTTTGTGGACTTGGTGACTGATGTTATTTTTGATGAAACAAGTGTTACAATCAATGTTGGTGATATTTTGGAGGCCGTCTTGCTCAAATTTGATGATGAAGAGATGAATGGCTTCATGGAATATGTGAACTCTTTGCAAGGAATGGGGTCGTACAACTATGCACCACGAAAATTGTCCATGGATCTTGAAAATAGGACAACTCCTCCTAAAAGCCTTATATTGAAGAACCTCCTACCTTGGAGTTGAAACCATTGCCTCCACATCTTCGGTATGAATTTCTCAGTTCTTGTTCTAATTTATCAGTTATTCTTCCTCTTGTTTGACTAACGTGCAAGTAGATTCCATATTGGTGGTGCTATAAAAAGGAAGAATGATATTGGGTGGACCTTGGCAAAAATTTGGGGATAAGCCTCGCCTTTTGCATGCATAAGATCAAGTTGGAAGATGACGGAAAAACATCTAATGAACATCAAAGAAAACTCAATGAGGCTATGTAAGAAGTCATGAAAAAGGAGATTATCAAGTTGTTCGATGTCGAAGTTGTCTACCCCATCTCTGATAGTTCATGGACTTCTCTGATTTTCATGTGTCCCAAAGAAAGGGGGCATGCCGATGGTATCCAATGAAAATAATTAGTTGATTCCTACTAGAACGGTGACCGATTTGAGGGTGGTTATGGACTATCACAAGCTCAACAAAGTCACAAGGAAGGATCACTTTCCACTTACTTTCTTAGATCAAATGCTCGATAGATTGGCTGGCGTGCTTTCTATTGCTTTCTTGATGGGTAATCGGGCTACAACCAAATTCTCATTGCTCCGGAAGATCAAGAGAAATCAACCTTTACATGTCCCTATGGTTCTTTTTCTTTCAAGCGGATACCATTTGGTTTTTGCAATGCACCGACGATTTTTCAAAGGTGTATGATGACTATTTTCACGAACATGGTGGAGGATTACATTGAAGTTTTCATGGAAGACTTTTCGGTGTTGGAGATTCTTTTGATGATTTTCTTGTAAATTTGGACAAAGTATTCGCTAGATGCGAAGAAAAAGATTTGGTTCTCAATTGGGAGAAATGTCATTTCATGGTTGAGGATTGTATTCTCCTTGGCCACAAAATCTCAAGGAATGGAATTGAAGTTGATAAGGCAAAGGTTTAGGTAATTTATAAGCTTCTACCTCTAACTTCAGTAAAGGGTGTGCGAAGTTTCTTAGGCCACACGGGTTTTAATGGGCACTTCATTAAAGGCTTCTCCAAGGTGGTAAACCCGTTGGGCAAGCTTCATGAGAAGGATGCTAAGTTTAACTTCAATGATGATTGCATGCGAGCTATTGATGCTATATAAATCTCGTATATGGGATTGATATTCATATATATTAAAATGATATTATAGATTAATCTATTGATCCATATAAAAAATTATTGATGTTCAAGTTAGCAACTACTCCCATCATCACCATTGCAAACTGGAGTGTGCCTTCTAAACTCTTGCGTGATGCAAGTGACGTAGCAGTTAGGGATTTTTTGGGTCAACACATCTCATCCCGTCTACTATGCTAGTAAGACCATAAATAGTGCCAAGTCAAATATACCGTTACGGAGAAAGAGCTCCTTGCCATTGTGTTTGTAATTGAGAAGTTTTGCATGTACTTAATAGTTGCAAAAGTTATTATCCATACAGATCATGTGGGCTTTGTTATCTTATGAGAAAAAGGACTACAAAACCGGTTGATGAGATGGGCTTTCTTGTTGAAAGAGTTTGATATTGACATCCGAGATAGAAAAGGTAGTGAAAACCTAGTTGCGTACCACTTGTCTCGTTTGAGGAGGAGCGGAGGCCGCATGATCTCCTTGAAATCAATGACTCCTTCCCCAATGAGCAATTTTTGGCTATTTTAATAAAATAGGTTCCATAATTTGCAGATTTGGCAAAAATTTTTCTTGTATGTGCAATCATTCTAGATGAGTTCTCTACAAGCCAAAGGAAGAAGCTCAAACGGGATGGTCAAGATTATTGTTGGGATGAACCATATATTTTCCGAATTTGTACGGATGGAGTGATTAGAAAACTTTTATCGGAAAAAGAGCAAGGTGAAATTCTAGGAACTTGTCATACTTCATCATATGGTGGTCATCGTGGTGGAGCAAGAACAACGACCAATGTTCTTCATTGCAGTTTTTGTTGGCCTACTCTTTAAAAAGATGCTAGTGAGTTAGTAAAAAGACGTGATGAATGTTAACGGATTGGTGGAATTTCAAAGAAAAATGAAATTCCTCTCACATTCATTTTGGAGATTGATATTTTCAATATGTGGGGTATTGACTTTATGGGCCCTTTTGTAAGATATTATGAAAATACCTACATCTTGGTCATAGTAGATTATGTGTCCAAATGGGTTGAGGCCATTTCCTTACCCAACAATGAGGCGAGAAGTGTGGTGGTTTTGTTGAAGAAGAAGATTATCACAAGGTTTGGTACCCCACGTGCAATTATAAGCGATGGGGGTCACATTTTTACAACAAGGCTTTTTACACTTTACTTAGAAAGTATGGTGTTACTTATAATGTCACGACTCCCTAATGCCCACAAGCTAGTGGGTAAGTGGAAGTCTCCAATCAGGAGATAAAGAGTATTTTGTACATAACGGTGAATGCAATCGAACGGATTGGTCCAAGAATATTGATGATGAATTATGGGCTTATCGGACGGCTTACAAAGCACTTATCATAATGTTTCCATACCGGTTGGTGTTCGGGGAAGCTTGTAATCTTCCGATGGAACTAGAGCACAAGGCCATGCAGACACTAAAGAAGTGGAATCTTGATTGGGATGTAGCTGCTAACTTGAGGGTTGCTCATTTAAATGAATTGGATGAGCTCTGGTACCATATTTATGCGAGTTAATCCTTGTACAAAAAAAGATTGAATATCTTCATGACAAATATATTTGGAACAAAAAGTTCAAAGTGGGTGATCTTGTAATTTTTTTTAACTCAAGGTTGAGGATGTTTCCTGAGAAGCTAAAATCCAAATGGAGTGGTCCCTTCAAAATTATGGGTGTGACATATTTTGGTGCATTAGACTTTAAAAACAAAAACAATAAAGTATTCTACATCAATGGTCACCGAGCGAAGCACTACTTAGGCAAGTTGTCGAGATAGCCACGTGGTGGCAGTCACTCATTTCACTTGAGGGTATTCTGCGTCGTGCCGCGACGTTAAATTAGGCTCTTCTTAAGAGACAACCCATGTTTCTTTTCATTTTGCTTTTGTAGTTAGGTGTTATTGTCTAGAAAGATTTGAAGTGTACTACCGGGGTGAGTGTGACTTACAAGAGTTTTTGATGAAAATATAGACAAGTGCTCAAGAGAGTGCAGACGACACTTTATTTGTGAAAAGGGCACATTTATAAGTTCCATAGTAGATGAGCATTGCGTCTACACATTTATCTTGCGGACCGCAGAATTGAATCTTCAAAATACCAACTCTCTAAAGTTTAAGCTTGTCAGTGTTGAGGTCAATTTGCGAACGCACGTGAAATCAGCGGCCGCACCCAAAAATTTATGGACTGCAAATTAATTTCTAAGAATATTCACCCAAATGGTAGGGTGCGGACCGCACATGAAAATGTGCGGCCGCACTCTCCTCTTCTCCCTTCTCAAAAATATGGGTATAAGTAGAATAGTGTCCCTCATTTTGCACTTTTCCCTCTTTTTTTGAACAAAATGTTGTTACCCTGCAGATTGTTTTTGGAGATTTTCATTGTCCACACACACAACCACCTAGATTACTTACTCAGTTCATTCACTTTATCTGGGATCCTTCAATTTGATGTATACTATTAAGTTTGTTTAGTTTGTAGATTTTTCAGTTCTTTTTAGGCCATATGGTATTAGAGCTCCATTGTATGTCCATGTGGGGTGAATCTGAATTTGGTTAACCTGATACATGCTTTATGGGGACCGGGTTAGTAAAATTTCATGTTTTTACAATGTTTCCATGCTTATTTATGCAAGAAATTGAAAAATCTTAGACTAAAAAAGTTGTCCATTTGTAATGGTTTGAATTCTGCAGCCGCACTTGAACTATGCGGTAGGCAGATATGTATTTTTAGACATTTATGTGAGGCAAGATTCTGTGGCAGCATGTCATATTATCCAGACCATAGATTTCCTCTTGTGGTCGTAGATTAGGCTTTTCTCTGTCATCAGAGAGTCCTTACTTATGAGACTCCAACATGCGACCGCAAGTCAAATTGCATGGACCACGGATTTATTCTTGTTGTGGTAGATTGAACCTTCCTCTCTCATTAGAGAGTTCACAAAATTGTGCCTCAGAAGTGCAGCCACAATCCTAATTGCGTGGACCGCACATCCCTTCTGTGTCTGCATACCAAAATTGTATGGAAGCGAGTTCCCATCTTTGACCGCAGGTTAAATTGCGTGGATCTCAGATCCTTATCCCGTAGGCATGTACAACCCCACTATGTCCTATGGTTTCTCCCTTACCTATGTATCTTATCTATGTGTTTAACAATGAATTGCAACTAACAATCTCCTCTACTTGATACAGATAATGGTTCGATCAAGAGGAGGAGGCAACACTTTAAAAAGGAGAGGTGAATCTTCTCAGGCAAGGGGCAAAAAAGCTTTGCCCCTTGGCCAGCCCAAGAGAATAAAAAAGAAAACAATAGCCGACAGAGGTAGAGGTACAGGCCTCTCCGAGTCTATATCCTATATCCCTTCTAGGGAGCTGTCAGAGGGAAACTCAACCTCTATTCAGGAAGAGCATACGACCACACAGTCGAGTCCGCATGGGAGATACTAGCTCAGGGGCGAGCCATCTTCATCTCACAATACCTCCGAGGGTTCGGAGAGTGTTAGCCAGGCTTCTAAGCCATCAGCTGCACCTGTCCCTAAGGCAGCTGTTATACATGACATCCTCGATAATGGCAGAGGAGGATATATTAAAGCTACATGCCTTGAAATATCAATGGAAAAATAGGTTTGGGAGGATCGCTTTGTCAGCCTTGCCGCCTTCACAGTTTTCGTATGTGGTGGACAGTAAGGTTGCTAATTCTTGAGTGACAATTTCTATTGGAGGACTTGGAGAAAATAAACTAGCTATATTGAGATAGTTCAGGGAATGAAAGGAGTGGATGTGGTTCACTAAGAGGGTATATGATGCCAAATAATACCTCGTTCGGGAATTCTATGCCAATATGGTCATATAAAGAAAGGTACGAAGGTGACCAAAGTACGCAACCTTAAGGTGAGGTTTGATAAATGTGTATTTGGGCTTTGAGGATGTTGAGCCGAAAGAATATCTGGAAAAATGCAGACTGAAGGATGAAGTTCGACCTTGGTTGGCTGAGAGTTTAGCACCACCAGGGCCACGACTATCATGGATGGCAGCTAGGGTTCCCATCCACCGGAACACTGAGTATTGAGGTGAAGAGGTGGAAAACGTTTGTGTGTAGCAGGCTGGATTCCAGCCATAACAAGGCTCGCTTTCCAATCCCTCACACAGTGCTTGTAGCGTCCATCATAGGTGGTTACCCAATCAATATAAGTGTCGTGATATCGGCCAACATTTCATTTATTTCACGGCAAGACAACTCGGCCTACATATTAACCTAATACTATCAATGAGTACCTCACCGATGCAAAGGTATAGCCAAGGGATTTTGACACCAAGGTGAAGGCAGCGAAGCCTTTAGATTGGTATTCACTGATGGATGCGAGCAACCAAAGGGATAAAGTTCAGCCTTCTACCACCTCAGTCCAATGTGATGAGCCAAAAGTGGTAGCTTCTAAGGTAGTTGATCTTCTCTCCACCTTTGCTCATCCTTCTACTAGTGTCACTTCTATGCGTCCACCATCATCTTCAGCTCCCACCACAGCCCCTAGTGTTTCTCTAAAAGAAGTGCCCGTGTCCAATGTTCCCCTATATGCTCTACGAGTCTCCCGGATATTGGCGGAGTCTCAATAACTAGATGCAGACAACTACTTCTAAGTTGTCTAACATGTCTAGTACTGTTGCAGCACAATCCACTTCTCAGGCACCACATGATCCTTATGACATTGATAGGACACTGAAAAAGATTTTAGAGAACCATAACATAATCATAGATACCTTGGTACATCATGGGTCAGTGATTGAGGAGTTGGGAAAGGAAGTAAAGAAGATGAGGAAGTACTAGGTCTGCAAGAAATCAGTGGACAAGCTCTGGAGGGAGGAGACTAGACTTGCTACAGCTGGAGACCTTCCTTTTGACATGCTGCTTGACCCGTACCAGTCCGCCCTAGATCCTCCATCACCATCTACACCAGTAGCACCAGCTGTCCAGTCTGGCGAGCTAGACCTTGCTGCCGACACTGCTAAGGCAGTGTGTGAGATCTTCACCAACCCAGACATGCCTATATTTGATGATGATGATGAGATTTAGTTGGATGATCCTGAGGGATATGACATTGCTGGGGACATTGAAATGTCCAAGGATCCATATGGAGTTTTCTTCACCCTCTCTTCTTTTACTCTTATTTTGCTAAGCATTGGGGGGTTGGGAGGGGGGGGGGGGGACGACGCTTATTTCTATTCGAGGGGTGGAGTTTATTTGGTACATTGGTACAATTTGATACATTTGGTGTGTATAAACTTTATTATACTCTTTCTCTTCTTATTTGTATTTATCTAGCTTCTCTCTTCTCTCTTATGTATATTTATCTCTTTTTAGTAGTGTTTTATTATTCGCTTCATTATTTTTTTCTATATCTGCTCTTGTTTTGTTAAGTAGCTTCTTTTTATGCTTTAGCACATAATAAGCCTTTGTTTTTCTTAATGCCACAATTCTTTTCAAATGTAGTTGTTGTGTGAACTGGGTGACTCGTCCCAAAGATGGATGGTGGTGACAACCTTCTTAAGGGAATGAGTCTGTTTTGTGTTTAGGTAATAGTAGCAATAGTAATGAATAAAAATACCTAATCAAGTCATGCTCGAAGAGTCAACTATGCTTATATTGGCACCGACACACTTAACTATGTGCTTATGGTTAGAGACGGGGGTTTTTGAAAGAAGTGGCTCTAGTTTGTGACTTTGTGACTCTTGAGTTTACTTTGGTAATCATCAAGTGGTTTAATTGGGCCATAGTGATCTTTAAACATGAATGTGGTTACTGTAGGCTCTGGACTCTATCCTCTTTTATATCTAGTTTCATGAGGCATGAGATGAATTGTTGCTAGTCCAAGTATCCGCGCAAAGTGTCTAGAACTTGCCCGAATGTGTTTCAAAACGAAATCCTAAGTTTTGCTTGGTTTGAGAAGTGATTAAAGGATTTTATTGGCCCGTTTAGGCTTTCTATTTCCACCCAATATCGTTATTCCTAGTTAACCTATCACGACCCACAATCCGGTATAGGTCGTGATGGCAAGCCACCGGTGATTTATCAGCTTAGTTACTCATTTTATTAGTTTTGATATCATAATTTCCATTAATTAAATAAAATAAAATAAAATTTATAGAGTGAAATGATAGTAATTATGTGAGCTATCATACTAAACATATAGTAGAAACCCCCAAAACCAATGTCATAAGTGCATGAGCATTTTTCTAAAGAGAACAATAATAATAAGATATATGTCCAGACTATCAATAAGACAAGATAGAATAGTTAGTACGATGAAGACTTGGTGGACTCCGATGTGTAGCTGGAATTGTACATCACATAAAGTCTCCTCAACGGATGCGCCTACGCACCAAGGTGATCACCAAAGGAACCTGTCAAATCCTGCATATTAGTGCAGAAGTGCAACATGAGTACATAATTCAACGCGTACCCAGTAAGTATCTAGTCTAACCTCGAAGAAGTATTGACGACAGATCATCGACACTTACTAGATGTCTAATAAAATAATAGAATAATTCATAACAAATGTGGAGTGCACAGCAATGGGGAAAATCTGTAAATTTT
Source organism: Nicotiana benthamiana (assembly GCA_034376525.1). Taxonomy (NCBI): domain Eukaryota; kingdom Viridiplantae; phylum Streptophyta; class Magnoliopsida; order Solanales; family Solanaceae; genus Nicotiana; species Nicotiana benthamiana. Next base: position 82,831,595 of record CM067328.1, read on the forward strand.
ATAATCTTCCAAATATTCCTTTAAAGTATAAATTCCTCGAACTTATATTTTAGCTTAATAGATCCGAAAAGGCCAAGTGTCAATATCATATAAATAAGAAGTACCATAGAATGCCAAGCATCAGTGGAAGGTTTATCTCTTGAATATTCGGACTACTAACGGTAGAACGCACAATTCTGTCGAGGTCATTTGGCCCGATCCAGAATAATGTTTGCACTATCGAAGGACATGCAACAAGATTTATTGATGAATCTATTTACTGCCAAGGCTTCGGCTCACTCCACAAGAAAGGAAGGAATGATCGAATTACGAGACACACGCTTACAAATTAGTACAAGAGTACAAATGAGTATAGCCTTTAGCATTTCTCAAATTATTTTGCTAACAACTAAGTGATAAGGCTTGGCCTATGATATATGTAATCTCTAATTCAAGTTCAGTTATAATTTCAATTAGCTAAGCCAGCGGAATTAGATCAAGTAATTCAAGTATTGCATGATAAAATCCTAAGTCTACCTGGACATAATTTGCTTTAGCTACGTATGGACTCTCGTCACCAAGTGAGTACGCACCACCCCTAACTAGTAGCATATAATAATTATATCACCTAGGGTAGTTTCCCCCTCACAGAGTTATACATGAGACTTACCTTGCTTCTAAATTCCATAACTGGCTTCAACGCCTCTCTAACTCTTCAATTTAAGGCCAAACAATCTAAAACTAGTCAAACAACGCACAAATCGTCAAAATATACTCCAATGCTTGAAATTAAACAATTTATAATAATTCCCAACTCCGATCGAAAAGTTAATAAAGTCAACCCTCGGTCCCACGTGCCTGAATTCCTAAAATATTCGAAGATAAAATTTACCCATAAAATTACGGAATCACATATATGATTTCTTCTCAAGCTCATATCCAATTTTTTGATCAAAATAAAAAAAATTAATTTCTAGATTTTTCTTCAAAATCCCAAATTTCTACGAATTTTCATGTTTAAATCCAATCATTTAACTTATAACGTGAAGAAATCATTTACCTAGTGATGGATGACGAGGAAGCTCCTTCAAAATCGCGCCAAGCTCAGCTCCCATGGAAGATTTGAGAGAAAATGAGCCAAACCCACTTTTGCAAATTTATACACTGCCCAAACAATCCGTCTTCGCGATCGTAGAAAAAGCCAAACGATTATGAAGGACAAAAAATGCTACTGCCCCAAAACTTGCTTTGCGTTTCATCCAAAACATCGCATTCGTGATGGGTCAGTGCCCCAACCCTCCGCGCTCGGGATTCCCTGGTTGGGTTCCGTAGGCAAAAGGCCTTCTGCCCTATTTTGTCCATTACTCTTCTCATTCGCAGTTGGGCCTCCGCGTCCATGAGGCACTACCAGGACCCTCTTCATATTCGTACAGGGCAATAAGATGTCCCCGCAATTTCCTTCTTCGTGATCACGAAACAAACCAGTACACCAACATGCCTGCAACAAGAAAGCAAGGAGAAATGGTATTAAACCACAATGAATCACACCCAAGGCCCTCGGGACCCATTCCAATTACACCAACCAGTCCTAAAATATGAAGTGAACCTGCTTGAGGCCTCAAATCGCAAAAAACGTTATTGAATCTATGAATCGACGAACAAAATATTAATTTAAACTTTCAACCTTCAAAACTTCGACGAAAGCGTCCAAATCATCTCAAAGCATTCCGGGATGACGCCAAACATAACACACAAGTCACAAATAACAACTTGAAGCTATTCTAAGACTCGAAACCACAAACAGACTTCAATTTCATAAAATACACTTCAAACCGAACTTAGAAAATTCTAAAACCTTTAAAATGCCAACTATCCATAATAAGTGCCGAAATATTCATGGGCAACCCAATACTTAACCCGAACATACACCCAAGTCCAAAATCAACATACAAACCTATTGGAACCTTCAAATCCCGATTCCAAGGTTGTTTACTCAAATGCCACACCTTTGGAAATTCTTCAAACTTAAAGCTTCCGAAATTAGAATTTTCTAGACGAATCGATTTTGTACTTCCCAAAATTTTATTCCTACTAGATGTACAAGTCATAATACCTGAAGTGAAGTTACTCAAGACCTCAAACGGCCTAATAATGCACTAGAGATCAAAACAACCAATCGAGTTATTTCATTCTGCCCCACTTAAACATACGTTCATGCTCGAACATGCCAAGAACTGTTCTAGAGTTGCCCAAATTCACCGGTTAACACCTTGTGCACTTACCCATGCTGCCACAACCTATATGAACACACTTGCTTGATCCAGACTGAAAATCCTCTTTCTAACCTTGGCTAATAAGCCTTAGGGCCAAATTCCAACATCTGAAGTTCTCTACAAAACCCGATTCTAACATACAAACGCCGCATCAATCAATACACGATGTACCAAAGCATGATCATGCACCCATGCTAACACCACACAATGCCTGCACAACTCATTTTCCCAAGGAAATCTCCCCCAAGTGCAACAGCTGAATCCTGCAGTATACCTCATAACATATATAAACCTTGTTCCAACTCTGGCAATGCCGCCACGACGAAAGAGGTGCGTAGAAACTCATAATACAGACTAATATGAACTAACTAAAAGGTAGGACCCTCGAGAATCTCTTGTGAGCCACAAAGACCGTCAACTAAAACATATGCTCTATTCTCTGAGAGATAACAACTAATCTAGCATGTGAACTTTCACAAAAACGACAATCTTGTCCGTTAAACGAAGTCGAACCAATAAATTTAGAGGCGGAGTTAGAATTTTAACCTTATGGGTTTTGAATATTAGCATACTATTTTAAGTCCTAATGACAGGGTTTTAATACTAATATTTGTACATATTTGATAAATTTTTAACTCAAATATATTGTTTGAATAAAAATTAGCCTGTGACTTGGCTTCTGCCTCTGACTCTGAACAAATTGTTTATTTAAAATGCAATTAAATTATTATCTCCGCCAATATATGCATGCACATGGCATAACCCTTAAAAAATTATTCATTAGTCTTAAATTTTAATCATAAAAATATTTGTTTAAATTATTCATTCTCTCTTTCTTACAAGTTTCACTTAGTTACATTCCATTATATGGAATCACATGAATAATTTGGAAGAACAAGTAATGAATATAGTTTTTTGTTTGTCTAAATATGAAACATTTTGAACCAGATTTAATTTGTCATCAATTATATTTGGACGGAGGAAATAAAAAATGGATCTAAAACCAGCACTTGAAATTCCCAATCAATTTTATGCAGAATACCTAAATCATGAAGTATCTTCTCCTGACAAGAACCATTACCTTATTTTGAACTTAATATGATATTTGCTCTTCAAACCCTATATAACTTCGATCGCACTGATATGAGGTCCACTAATCTCATCTCACCCACTACAAGCTGCTCGGGCAATAAGCCACCTCAAGTATTGCCTAAGATCTTATGTCACGCCATCAAAGCGCCAACAAGTTACCACTCGAATATAACTCATAAGGAATAATGAACTCTGACAAGAATTACCCAACACGCACAGTGAATTAAATGGCTGAATAGTTTCCATGAACCTACCTCAGGGATGAAAAGCAAGGCACACAAAATAAGTGTAAGAAGCAATGATCAACATCCCACTGTTGAGGCGTGTAACCCGATCCAATATGACACTGTTGCGACGTGCAACCCGATCCACACAATCTGCTCATGGAGGCGTGCCCTTATCCAAAGAATATACCCCCGGTGGCGTGCCACCGGATCCGCACATAACAATTAAGAAGAAAATGCACACATCAAGCCATAACGATTATACTTACGAAATGCCTGAATATCGACCACAAGTATGCTAAGTGCATATTACAAATTCTGGTGAGACGAATAGCGCCATATGCTACGTAACCCAATCAATACTAAGGTACAATAAATGACCTATATCTCGAGAGTTATCCGCTCACAAAACACCACAAGATACACGGGACGTCTGTATGTATGTGAATAATCATGTTGCCTCACAAGCCACATGGAACATTAGAGATTACACGGAATAGATGATGATGGAAATAACATCCAATGCCCGAAGACTCATCCATAAGGACTGCTATGCTGAATGAACACATTCTGCCTGACGTAGAGTATAGATTTGAATTTAGTCCCATCAACGGACCTCAAGCCAGTTCTGATCGTACCGTACTGGCTAATAACCTAAGGATCCACAATAAACCTTTTTCCATGACATATTAAAATATCTGTCAAATCCGGGACAAATTCACACAGTCCACCACCTAAGGAATAGAACGTCTCTAAGAAATAAACTCTCACATTAATGATAGTACCAAAACTCTCCATACTTGGGTTAATCTTTACCAATCAAGTGACTAACATGCCACACTTATACAGGTTCCCCCATGGGGGGGATATTCTCCCACGACCTTTCTCTCAGGTAGAAAAGCTTGAACATCCATACCACCAACCATTCTAATTCTGTAATGCAATCGAGAATGTGCCAATGAATATACAAAGCCTCTTATATAGAATTCCGTCCTCAGATGACACTAAAAAATGCCAACTAACTCTGAACATCTTAATTCACTCCTTCTCTTCCGAGCTCGTGATATTCCTCTTAACACCAAATTGTAACCTTGATCCTCAACTTTAAAATTCTCATGCACTAGAATTCATCATAATTCCTAAACTACTAGTAGAATCTTCTTTGACTAGAAATACTTCCACTTAGCTCATTCCAGAAGAACCAATGCAACCCACAACTGAATTCCAAAATCGTAGAAAATACAAACCTCAATTCGTGATCTAAAACATCATGACTCTTTCGGAATCCATTTACACCACAATTCCATTTGAATCAAATACCTCCCAGATCAATCAAGTTATAGTGGCTACCGAGCATGTATGTAGAACCATAAATACATGCATGACTTCACAAGCCGAAGGAAATGATCATTGCAATAATCATGCCAATTCAACCATTACTAACCTACCCAATTCTTTCAATATTCTCTTAACCCAACTCAGGAATAATAATACCTCCATTCACAACATAACGAACTCATTACGTACTCATCCTGAGTGACCTGAATCGTGAGAACACATCATCTCAATACCCATGAACCATATTATACCTTCCTCATGCGCATTATAGCATCTCAAACCGGTATATCCATTTTGAAAGATCCTTTACGAATACAAAGTTATTTTCTCCAATTTCTCCAATACTGCATCACAGACCCATCAAAACATATAACACTCAAATTTCATTTCATAATCCACTACAAAAACTTGATCCTTAACCATACAACGGACCTGAAATCCTTAGGCACTGCACTTTAATTCTTGAACCCACTAGGATCGTTGTTGAGAGTCATCCACTCTGACCTGAACCCGAATAAAATCAAACTCCTACGCTCTTTAAGCACATGAACACTCCCAAAGAAGAAATCGGATGAATTCTTTTCCTCGCACTTCACATCCACAAGAAGCATAAACTCTGAGTTTTCTCAAAACTTACACATGAATTGATAAGACAAAATATATCACATATTCATAAAATCCCTTGCTCAAATTACCCTTGATGTCTTCTTTTCTTAATCATAAATAATCCACAAACGCACTAATAACCAGAAGCTGCACAAATAGATAACCAAGTGATCCAATGGTAGACGATGGGCTTGCCTACTTAGCTTTAAGCTACCATCACATACTGCAGAACCCACAAAAGATTCCTCATTCTCAATTACCCTGATCTCGCAACGTTAGCCGCCAAATATCTCGAAGTCTTTTGTTAAGCTTTTCATGAAATTCCGACTCATCATTCATAATCACATATTCAACCTCTTACGGGGTATCAAGTAGTATGCTTCGTAGAAGCTTCATCAACATCATGCAACCGCTAACCTTCTCATAGGAAATAACTTACTTATGGAATTTCAATGTTGATATCATCCCACGGTGCTGCACGGGGTACAATTACTACAAATTCAGTATGGCCTCTTGAGCTCGTGCTCATCCACCATCTGTACAAGTCCTTTCATTCCCCATTGACAACAACTAAAAGTGCGGCAATACGTCCCAAACTCAAAGTCATGTTCTATCCCAACGATAATCAAGTTTCCATACCCCTCTTCATCTCAAGTAAACTCCTTCCTGCTATATTCAATGTTCCTCAATACAGTAGCCACCATCCCAAATGGAATTTATGGACTTGGTCACTGTCCACCATGATTTCCAACTTGCTCTAAACTTCTCTCAAGGCATGTGTCTATCCTACCTCAAAATCCATATGCTACTCTGCCACTCCCACTTCGGCTAAACTATATTCTTTCAGCAGCTTTTCGATCTCTGCTTTTCATACTTGACTTGCTAGTATTCAACCACCGTGAGAAACCATCCGCCATGCCCTTCCTCAATCTTAGCTGCTCAAATGTTGCTCAAAATCAAATCCATACTTGTAGCACCTGAAAAAATGAGTTGCTACACACTCTAATCCTCCTAGAAAATAATCTTTCTCGAGCCATCAACATTAGAAATGCCAACTTGATTCTGAACTGCTTCACACTGCTATCTTTGACGATGGTTCATTAGGATCCATTTCACAACTCCCTTCCCCGAAGGCCAAAACAAATCAAGGAATACAATCACACCAGGGAAGCTTAATGCATTCCAACAAGGACGACGACACCACATCAAAAAATGAGAATTCCACCACGCTCGAGAATATCATGTCTCGCTACTCCATCAAAAAACCTGATCATTCATAGATTGGTTGTCTTTCTTTCGCTGGATTTAAATGTTGAATCCCTAAATCATGCACCGAAAAGCCTCCTTTCAGATTATTCACTACCCCAACACATAGACAAGCACCCTACCACTACACCAACATTACAACAACAATAACAACAACTACCCAGTATTATCCCACAAAGTGGGGTCTGGGTAGGGTAATATGTAGACGAGCCTTACCCCTACCCGAAAGGGTAGAAAGGCTATTTCCAATCGACCCTCCGCTCAGTGAAGAAAAGGAACAACAAAAACAAAAGAGCATTAGTAACTCCAGCAGAAATAGCGTAAATAATTATCTAAACATAAGAAACATAAATAAAATAACATGCAATAAGATGCAATAATATCATACAGTAACTACCATAAATAACTACCATAAATAACTACCATAAGGGAGACACAAGCCAAAACACAAATCATCTATGGATAGCCCTGTCAAGGGAGTATGAAAAACTCTAGGAGCCCCTATCCTACAACCCTGATACTAGACCTCCAGACTTTCCTATCAAGGGTCATGTCCTCGGAAACCCGCATTCTAGCCATGTCATGCCTAATCACCTCTCCCCAATACTTCTTAGGCCTCCCTCTACCTCACCGAATGCCGACAATCACCAGCCGCTCACAACTCCTCACCGGGGCATCAGGACTTCTCCTCCGCACATGCCCGAACCACCTCAGCCTCGCTTCTTGCATCTTCTCATCCACCGGGGCCACCCCCACCTTCTCTCGAATAACTTCATTCTTATTCTTATAACCTGGTGAGCCCGCAAATCCACCTGAGCATCTCATCTCCTCAACCTTCATTCTCTGAACATGAGAGTTCTTCACGGGCCAGCACTCTGCCCCATACAACATTGCAGGTCTGACACTATTCCTCTTGGCGATGACATGAGATCCAATCATCACGTCACTGCCTACTTCGCTCGGCTCGGCGCTAAACTTGCACTCCAGGTATTTTGTCTTAGATCTGCTTATTTTGAAACCTTTAGACTCGAGAGTCTGTCTCCATACCTCTAACCTCTCAATAACACCGACCCTCGTTTCATCTATCAAGACTATGTCATAAGCAAATAGCATACACCAAGGCACATCCCCTTGAATATGTCGGGTTAGAGCATCCATCACCTAGGTGAACACGAGGGGGCTAAGCGCCGATCCTTGATGGAGCCCCATAACCACTGGAAAATGGTCTGAGTCGCCACCCGTCGTCCTAACCCTAATCTTAGCTCCATCGTACATGTCTTCGACTACTCTGATGTAGGCTTCCGGCACGCTCTTCGCCTCCAAGCACCTCCATAGCACCTCTCTTGGGACCTTGTCATACGCCTTCTCTAAGTCGATAAGCACCATGTGCATGTCCTTCTTCTTATCCCTGAAATGCTCCACCAGCCGCCTGACAAGGTGGATAGCTTCTGTAGTGGAGCGACCCGACATGAAACCGAACTGGTTCCCAGATATAGATGTCATCTCCCTCACCCTCGCCTCGATCACCCGCTCCCAGACCTTCATGGTGTGACTTATTAATTTGATACCCCTGTAGTTGTTGCAGCACTGGATGTCCCCTTTGTTCTTGTACAAGGGCACCACTGTACTCCACCTCCACTCATCCGGCATCCTTTAGGTCCTGAAGAACGCGTTGAACAACCGGTAAAGCCACTCCACTCCTGACCTACCCATGCACTTCCAGAACTCCACCTGGATCTCGTCAGGCCCGGTCCTCGACCCCTACTCATCCTACGCAAAGCCCCTATGACCTCCTCCGCCCTAATGCGCCTGCAGTCCCCAAGGTCTCTATGTTGCTCTGAATGCCCCAACTCTCCTAGCTCTGTGTTACGATCCCCCTCCTCATCAAGTAAGTCTCGAAAGTACGTCTGCCACCATTACACCAACATTGGGCTACAATAATTTATGAACATTATAGCAATTTGCGTGTGGCCTCAAAACTATCAAAAATACAGCTTCAAAGCTTAAATAATGGAACATCCTTCCGTAAAAAGATGATAATAACTTGCTCGAATGCGTAGGGAGAAACATCCTACTCTATGTCTATAGTACCACTACACCTCCTTGATACCAATTGACACGAGAAATGAACATCGTATAAGAATGAGTAGGAAGGAAGTAAAAGCATAAGCCTCAAAGGAATTAAATCGCACGATGAGGAATCAAGAAGGGAGGTTCTCCTAGCAGTCATGTAGCCTCTCGAAGATAAGCACAGAGGCATCCTACTGATTTACCAGACTCTATTAGACTTGCTTATGACTAGTGAGACCTAAGTGAACCTAACGCTTTGATACTAAGTTGTTACAACCTACAGTCTACTATGGGTCGCGATGGCGCCTAAGCCGTCGCCAGGCAAGCCAATGGTGATTTTCAACTTAGTTACTCATTTTATTAATTTTGAAATCATAATTTCCATTAGTTAAATAGTATGGAAAAAAATTACAGGGTAAAATGATAATAATTATGTGGACTACTGTACTAAACATCAAACCCCCAAAAATGGGTGTCACAAGTGCATGTGCATTTTTCTAAATAGACCAATAATAATAATAATAATAATACATATGTTCAGAATATAAATAAGACATGATAAAATAAATAGTACGATGAGGACTCGGTGGACTGCGATTCGTAGCCTGAATTACAGCTCACATATAGATCCTAAATAGATGCGCCTACGTGCCAAGGTGTTCACCAAATGAACCTGTCAGATCCTGCACATTTAGTGCAGAAGTGCAGCATGAGTGCGTAAATCAATGCAAAGCCAGTAAGTATCTAGCCTAACCCTGAAGAAGTAGTGACAGGGGATCGACATCGACACTTACTAGAGGTCCAATAAAATAATATTATAATTTATAACAAGTATAAAGTGCACAACAGTAGTGGGGTATATCTGTAAATTATAATCCAAATATTCCTTTAAATTATAAATTCCTCGAACTTGTATTTTACCTTGATAGCGCCGAACATGCCAAGTTTCAATATCAGATAAATAAGGAGTACCATAGAATTCTAGGCATAGGCGGAAGGTTTATCTCCTGAATATTCGGACTACTAGTGATAAAACACACGATTATGTCAAGGTCATTCGGCACGATCCATAATAATGTGTACACTACCATGGAACGTGCGACACGATCCATATATGCATCTATATAGTTCCGAGACATTCAGCCCACTCCACAAGAAAGGAAGTAAATACTAAATTACGAGACACACACTTACAATTCAGTACGTACAAGTGAGTATAACATTTACCATTTCACAATTATTTTGATAACAACTCAAAGTTATAAGACTTGGCCTAAGATATATGTAATATCTAATTCAAGTTCAATTATAATTTGAATTAACTAAGCCAGCAGAATAAGATCAAGTAACAAAAATATTGCATGATAAAATCCTAAGTATACCCGGACTTTCGTCACCTCATGCGTACATAGCACCCACAACTAGTAGCACATAACAATTACATTACCTTGGGGCAGGTTCCCCTCACAGAGTTACACATGAGACTTACCATGCTCCAAAATTCCATAACCAGCTCCAACACCTCTCTAACTTGTCAATTTAAGGCCAAACGATCCGAAATTAGTCAAATGACGCACAAATCAATCAAAATATACTCCAATTCTTGCAACTTAATAATTTATTACAATTTCCAACTCCGCTCAAAAAATTAATAAGTCAACTCTCGAGCCCACGTATCCGAATATCAAAAATCATCGAAGATAAACTATACCAATAACATCACAAACGCAAATACATGGTTTATTCCCCAGCTCACGTCCAATTTCAAGGTCGAAATTCAAAAATACCAATTTCTAGGTTTTCTTCAAAATCCCAAATTTCTACTAATATTTATTTTTAAATTCATATATAAACCAAGTATTTAACTCACATCATGAAAAAATTACTTGCCTAATGATGGGCGATGAAAAAGCCCCTTCAAAATCGCCCCAAGCTTCCCATGGAAGATTTGAGATAAAATGAGTCAACCCCTCTTTTGCAAACGTATACACTGCCTAGGCAACCTTCATCGCGATCGCGGAAAACGCCTCGCATTGCGAAGGCCAAAAAATGCTACAACACCAAACTTGCTTTGCATTCGCATCCGAATCATCGCGTTCGCCATGGGTCACTTCCCCAACCCTCCGCATTTACGATTCCCTAGTCGTGTTTGCGTAGCCAAAGGCCTTCTGCCACATTTCCTTCATTCCTCTTCACGTTCGTGGTTGCGCCGCCGTGTTCGCGAAGCACTGCCAGGCCCTCCTATGCATTCACATGCGCCTCTTTGCATTTGCGTAGGCAAATCAGCTGTCAACTCAAATTTCCTTCTTCGCGATCGCGAAACACACTAGTACACTAGCACAACAAAACATGGGAAAATGGTCCAAAACCACTCCGAATCACACTCGAGTCCCTGGGGACCTCGTCTAATCACACCAACCAGTCCAAAAACATGAAATGAACCTGCTCAATATCTCAAATCGCACCAAACAACATCAAAACTATGAATCAATGATCGAAAGCTATCTTTAAACTTTCAAGCTTCCCGACTTCAACAAACGCGTCCAAATTATCTCAAAATATTCCAGAATGACGCCAAACTTTACACACAAGTTAAAAATTATGATACAAACCTATTCCAAGATTCGAAACCCCAAACAGACATCGATATTATAAAAATCCATTTCAAACAAAACTTAGGAAATTCTAAAACCTTCAAAATGCCAACTATCCACAATAAGCGCTGAAATATTCTCGAGTGACACGATACTCAAGGAGAATATGAACAAGTCCGAAATCATCATATGAACCTATTGTAACCTTCAAATCTAAATTGCGAGGCCATTTACTAAAAAGTCACACCCTATATAATTCTTCCAACTTAAATCTTCCGAAATTAGAATTTTACATCTGAATCAACTCTGAACTTCCCGAAATTCGATTCCGACAATACCTACAAGTCATAATACCTGAAGTGAAGCTACTCAAGTACTCAGACTTCCGAATAATGCGCTAGAGATAAAAACGATCGGTAGAGCCATCAACACATCTCCATTGAACCTTTGGCCTTTTTCATTTGATAACCTTGTTATAATACTTTACCCGTTTTGTCGTGACCCTCTCTTGGCACTCGGGCCTTTCTTAACACTCTTGTGATACAAGTGGTTTTAAGATTAGGGAAAAGATAAGGAATTTGAAAAAGGTATCAAGGCATAAAAAGAGAAAAGAAATTATCTTTATAAAAAGAGAAGGCAAGAAAATAAAAGAACAAAATAATGCAAAATGTGAATAAGTGGAAGGATTGATGGATTAAAATGGAGATTATGATACCTAGCATGAGCAGTCAAAATGGGAGAAAAAGAATTAAATGAACACGAAAGAGTGATGTTAAGTCTCTCTAATCCCCAATGAAAAGAAAATGCATGTAAGAATTGGCAATTGTGAACCAAGAAATGAAAGTGTGGAGTGCTTAAGAAAAGGTGTAACCACTTACCCATATGGTATCTTACCCTAATCCAAAAGCCTTTATTATAACCCGAAAGAAGTCCTACTTGATTTCAAACAGAGTGAGCTTACATTAGTGGTGATCTACATGAGGGACAAGCCTATGGTACTTGAAACCAATCTTATGACATTCTCTTGTGAGAAACTAGTGAACCTTTCATGAATCTTAAGATTGAGTGCTAATTTCTTAAGTGAGCTTGGCAAATAGACAGTATATGAGGAAGAGTTTAGAGTTTACCATGACCTACATGATAGCACAATAGTCTTTGATGAGTAAAGTCAATTCTTGAAGCTCAAATGTCACATTAGAACTATATGTGCATGAATATTTTACTTGTCACCTTGTTGATAATGCATGAGTGATATGGGTAATTTTTTATCCCAATTGATGTGTGACTGCCTTACCTTTGACTCAATGAAATGATCAGTAACTCTAGGAGGTGGGAACTAATTTATTTGCTTGAGTATATGCAAAGACTTAATTTTGGGAGAGTTGATAAGTGGGTTTTTGACTATTTCTAAGAACCTTTTTGCTTTTGTTTTAATCCAAAAGTATTGCTTTATGTTATCGAAACTAATGGAAGTGTGCAAATTGCAATAATATTAGATTTTGGTCTCCCATCATGGAATCCGACTAAAAAAGAAGTGTTCCGAATCACAAGGAAAGAAAGGGACACGTAACTAAATAAGTGTGGTCCGCGGAAGGATTCCTATGGTGGCAGACAAACGTGTAGACCGTATAAATGCATCTGCGGCCGCAGATCAAGTGAAAGAGCCCCACAGGAATTCAGCCAATGTGCGGACCTCACTTGAATTGTGTGGCCGAAAAATGAGGTATGCACTGACAAATAATTCAAAGTTCAGAGAGTATGCAAAAAGACCTAGTCCTAAAGCCTTGCTAAAGTGTGGATCATACAAGAATCATGCGGCCGCAGAAAATGCTTCGCAGCCGCAATCGAGAATAGAGCGGCTGCAGAATCAAAGATCTTGCAACTAAAGAAGTCTGTCGACCACTCATGAAATTATGCAATCGCATAACCTTCCAAGGGGCATATTTGTTAGAGAATTTTAGTCCACTTTAAATAAACGAGTTTTACATTTTTAGTTCAAGTTTTGAAGCTTGAGTTGTTGTGGCCGTTACACTTTGCCATTTTAGGAAATTTGTGACTATTTTAGTGCTTAAACATTATATTTTATCATTTTAATATTATATTCTAAGTTTAATTAATATTTTTTCTTTATTTCTTTAATTCCAATTATGAGTAGCTAGATTTTTCACTAGGGTTATGACCCAATCCTAGTGTGTAAACTTTATGGGTACTTAATTTAATATTTATTTATTATTAAATATTGATTATTTAGCTTAGTTTATGATTTAATTTGCGAATTAATGGTTGCAAATATTGGTTCATGCCGTTTTGACATAGTCTCCAATTGAGAAAAAGGGACCTAGTCTAGGATAACTTGGCTAACAAGGAATTGAGCTAATTGAGGGTTTTATTAGCCTAATTAAAGGGTTAAAACTAGAGATATTGAGAACCCAGCTTGAGCTCAAAGAAACTATTTTGTTCGATACCCATTTGGACTTGAGAAAGCCAAATTGGGCAAAATCACTCTTTGATCAAGAGGTATTGAGTGGGTAACATAGAGTTGAGAATTATAATACACCCCAATCAACAAAATAAGTATTAACGTATTTTACCCATTGGGCGAAATTCTAGGTTATGATCACATCCCTAGGCTTTTTAATTATTTGGAAAAACACTAAAACACTGATACGCTTCTAGTTTCTTTTCTTAGCTTATAATTACTAGAGTAAAATTAGAACTAGAAATCAAAACATTTTGTGGAAGTGAAATTTAGATTTTCCTTTCACTTTTGCCAAGTGTATACTCCTAACACCCACAGTAACTTCCTGTAGAAATCGACCCCGACTCTTGTTGGGTAATATTCTTCCAACGATCATTTCCACTCACTATGGAGTATGGATTAGACGTGGACCATCACCTGCATTTTTTAACCCAAACAACATCATGTTATAAAAATAAGTGTCGAACCTAGTCATAAAAGAATTTTTTTCTTATTCCTCAAGGGCCATGCGTATTTTATGGTACCCAAAATAAGCGTCGAGAAAGCTCAACATCTCGTGTGCTGCCATTGCATCGATCGTGCGGTCGATGTTAGTTAAAGGAAACACGTCCTTTGGGCATGCCTTATTCAAATCCTTATAATCTACATACATTTAAAGTTTTCTCCCTTTTATACGTACGACGACTACATTAGCTAGCCAATCCGGGTATTTAACTTCCAGAATGGAACATATTTTTAAAAGTTTACATACCTCATCCTTGATGAATGTGTGTTTGACCTCGGAGTGCGGCCTCCTTTTTTGTCTAATTGGATGGAAGCTTGGATCTAAACTCAATGTTTGAGTTTTTATCTCCGGTGGGATTCCTGTCATATCTAAGTGGGACTAGACAAAACAATCGACATTAGTTTAAAAAAAATCAGTGAGTTTTTTTCCTCAGCTTGGGGAATAGTACTACGCCTAGGTATACCTTTCTATCAAGCATACGCTTAAATAACATGACTTGTTCCAGTTCCTTGATTGTTGACTTTGTTGCATCGACGTCATTAGGCGCTACAAAGGATATCGAGACCCCAAAGTCATCTTCCTCATTTGTTGGACATTCCATCCATTTTTCCGGTTCGGCCAAGACCGAGACTGTGACTACTATTTGGTGCATTTATCCTCAATCAGCCCCTTATCTTTTGATGTCGTGATTGTAGGCACTGGGATTACCTCCTTGACAGCAAACATCTCTTTTTGCAGCCAATTATTCCCCGAATACAATTTTGATTCCACATGGAGTTTGAAATTTAAACGCCTGGTGCAAAGTCAATGGTACCGCCCGAATTCTATGAACCCACGGTCTCCTGAATAAGGCGTTATACCTCATGTCCCTCTCAATCACATAGAACTTTGCTTGTTGATTGGCTCTGGCTGTTTTGACAAGTAGGGTCATTTCACCCTTCATTGTCTAGCACGCCATACTGAAACCATTCAATATTCAAACTGCTTGGTACGATTTGATGCAATAGCCCCAGTTATTCCATGACTCTCCTTGTCACTAAACGAGATGGATCCTTCCTGGACATAATCTCGAGTTATCTTTTCTCTTGTGATGGAGACTTTGGTGCATTTTATGATCGGTCCTTGAGGAACGTCTACTCCTCCGATAATCATATTAATTACATGTTGAGGTACTTCTTGCCCGACCTGCTTGTTGGTGTCCCTGTTCTTGAAATGGTTATAGGCCCGCTAGCTTAGGAATTCTTGAATATTCCCACTATTGAACAAATAAGCCACTTCTTCCCTTAATTTCCGGCAATCCTCGATTATATGCCCGTGTGTACCATGATATTTGCCCATCAAACTGTAATCTCTCTGTGCAGGGTCAAACTAAAGCGGCCTCGGCCATTCAGTTTCCTTTATGAGACTGATTGTAGACACTATACTCGATGCATGTATATTGAAGTTATATTTCGATAGCCTCGGGGAATCCCCAGCTCCAAGTATTCTTTCAATACCATTTTTATTCACCAACACTCTATTGCTTGAATCTTGATCACTTTTTTTGTCATTCCTGGCCGAATAAGACCTCGGTATCAGTCTCGGGGTGACCTCGACTCCTGATCCTTCGCTCTCTTAGACTTGTCATTCTCTCTACAGGGATAAACCAATCCCGATGAGGTCCCTAATTAGTCGTCCTTGACTCTTATATCTGACTAGTACCTATTATGGATATTTTACCAAAATTTTGTTCAGTTGTTGAGACACAACAAAAATTTGGGGGTTAAGCTCAGCGTAAATTCCATAACAACCCAATCATCTGCAACTGGTAGCAGGTCCATCTGTTTCAGTTGGAATCTCGACATGAATTTCCCAGACATCTTGTTATCCCTCTAATTGACTTTGAACATGTTCGATTTTCTTGTCTCAGCTTTCATGGCCACTACGTGAGCTTTAATGAAGGCATATGCAAGCATTGCAAATGAATCAATAGAGTTTTGAGGGGAATTTTGAAACATTTCATCACTCCCTCTGATAGGGGTTTCCCGTAGTTCTTGAGCAATACTGACTCCGACTTGATCTCGTCATCCTCGAGGTTTCCTTTTATTTCACATGAGTAAGAGGTTACATGCTCGTTTGGATCTGTGCTCCCATTGTATTTGAGAATATTGGAGATTCAGAACCTTTTCGGAACCGGCTTTGGTGCTGCGCTTGGGGGGAAAGGCTTGTGAATGAAATTTTTCGATCGCTTCACTATCGGAGGTGCCTCGAGTTATAAGTTTCTACTTTCTTATCCTTTGACTCTATCTTCTTTTTGTTGGATTTCATCTGTTTTGTCAGTGCCTCGAGCATTTTTATAACCTCGTAAGTTTCTCCGAATTTGAACATGTCCTGTTCAATGACAATCCGCTCTTCCCTCGGAGTATCTTCTCCAACCCGTTCGGGTTCAGCCACGTTGTGCGCATGATTTGATTCTGTGCTATGGAAACTTATTGGCTTTCAACATTTCAAAAATCAAACGTAAGCTAACTCCATCGCCTCCCCTTTCGGGCGCTTCATGAATTGATGGTCGAGGTGCTCTGTGAACATTGTTATTTGGGTCAGTTGGTAGGTTAGAATTGACAACAACCTATGAGTTGGCATCGATCTGATCAGCGATCGGAACGCCGTTTAGGTCCACAGGGGGTACATAGTTGCTAGCCACTCTGTTATTATTTTTACTGCGGTGACCTGATTCGGCATCAACACTTAAGTGAGAAGACTAAGAATCTGACATGTTTAATAATCATAAAATCAAACTTCAAAGAACAAGTATAAGATAGAGCGTGTTATCAAGATTCGTATTAAATCACCACTATTATCCTTAGCCCCACGGTGAGCGCCAAACTGGTTACGTTTAAAATAGATAACAATTAAATTTGTACGTAGTTTAAAGAATATTCTTTGATTTAACACAAGTGATCAAATAACAGTTAATAATTGAATTGAAACGAGATAACTGAAGAGCACTTAAACAATGAGATAACTGAAGAGCACACATAATCGATTGCACTCCTCGAGATAGAGCTTGGATCCAACTAATTAAGTGAATAACTGAAGCGCACTTAAACAATTACTGAAACCCAAAGTAAAATTATTGCCTTGATATGTGTGCCAATGTCAAAAAATAAAAGGGGTCCTCATTTTTATACAATAGAGAAATTTTAACCCTAGCCAATACAAGTATAAATAAGGTAAAAAATCTTTTCCTTCCTTTTCTCTCGCGAGAATATGAATCAATAAATACCGAGTGTGATTCACACCGTAATATCCGGCTGATGGCGAATATATTCGGCTCTCTATTTATCTTCCTTAACCGTCATTTCTTTTACCCTTAACCAGGGGCGGAGCTAGAGTGTCGCTACCGGATTCGGCCGAACTTAGTAGCTTTGGTTCGAACCTTGTATTTGTCTTACAAAATTCATTGAATATGTATAAATTATTAGTTTATAACCCAGTAAATTTATATTGCTCAAGCTGGATTCTCTTCAGGTTTGACCATGCTCGATACCCGACATGTCATTCGTCCGCTTCTGGTTCCAATAAGTGAGCACCTTCGGTCTCACTCGAGCAAATAACAAATAACATCGTTTCTCGCTTCACAACGAAAAATCGGCTAACTCTATCCCCAATTTTCCAAGTATAAAAATAGTATAAATTAGCATTCTGATTCCACTAAAGATCAGCCCCCTCATATCTTCCCATCCATATTATTCACGCATACACATCTTAACCCCCCCCAAAAAAAAAGTTTAACGTTGTAATCCAACTATTCAAAAAATTATCGACTTAGCTAGTTAATGGAATTTAAAATTGAAAATTGTTTTACTTTCTCGTAACATCCAGAGAACCATGCAAACTGTTTTTTCTTTTTCGTTTTACTTTTTCATCTTCCGTCTTTCTTTCTTTCTTTTTATTGCAATAATAAGATAAGTTAATAGCGTACGTTCACTTTCTTGCAACGGTAAGATGAAGTATGACTTGGACAAAATCCAAGATAACAATAATACAACTGGGAATGAATCAAAGCCACAAGACTCTAATAGGAGAGACTTAGATTTCCCAAAAGCAAGGATAGATGCGTGTGATTCGATAAATAGCATAAAGTTTCGATCATATGTGTTCTTGCAAGTTGTAACTTAGTTCCTTGATTCATGTTAAGACTAGATATATTTTTACCCTTCCACAAAAATAGGAGCTTTGTCTACATTTTATATATGGAGTATGACAACAACACGTCGCGTGAGAATTTTGCACTAAAAATCAACTAAAATCTTATACTTGTTTCATCCGAGTTTTTTCTTGTAAATTTTATATATCAAGAGTTAAGTTGACTAATTCTTTCTATTGAATCAACTACATAAATAAATATTTTAACTCAGAATACAAATATAACAATCATGAAGGTACTAAATTGTTGTTGTTCTAACTAAAAAGCGATAATTTATGATCTTGTTTGGAGTTGAAAAAGCTTCCTCTTTTTCAATTTTAAAAGTGATTGAGCTTATATAGAAGAAGTTAGAAAAGAGCAAATTTATACTCGGAATTCAGTGTAAAAAAGCAAAACTATTGATCTCGTTAAAGTTTGAATGAAATCATAGAAGCGGTTTTTAAAAGTTTGATGATTTTTTCATATTAAGCTTTATTTTGTAAAATTACTCAAATAAATATAAATAGAAGTACTTAAATAAGTTATTTGATATACATATATTGACAAATACGTAATAAAATAGCTCAAATACACTCAAGCTGACTTATAAAAAAATATTATTCTTAAAGAAAAAAATCATTCTCGCAAAAGAAAGTGCCCAAAAATTTTGAAATAAATACCCACAGTAATCATTTGAAGAAAAATGTAGAATCTTTTATATTTGTGATAATATCTTCGGTGTTGACGTGGCAAAATCTGATGTACTATCCATTACACCGACGATGGACGCGGATCCACAGTATCACATACCTCTTCTCGTTCGCTTTCATCTCCTTACTTGACACGTCAGCATATACCTCCAAAATTCAAGCTTCCGATTGGGTCCCACACAAGCTTATTATTCCCTTACAGGAATCATCGCGCCTTTTCCGGGTCCCACTCCACGTACCATCCCTTGCTCAAATTATCCAAATACCCCCAACATTACTTAAAATAACGGAAATGCTCTCCGCCGTCCTGTTTATAAATTCCATGCCCCTATCTTCATTACCCTCTCGTATCATATCTCCTACTTCTTAATTCCACACACTTCTAGAGAGGTTGTGTAATTGTCTTACTCTTGTGTGTCCTATTTTTGAATTTTTTGAAAATGTTGGGTGTATTTAGCAGTTCCATTGTTTCGCCGCCCGACGACCTTGTGGCCGCCGGAAGCCGGACTCCATCGCCTAAGATCACGGCGGAAGCTCTGGTGAAACGGTTTGTTCAAAACAATTCGTCGGCGGTTTCTATGCAGATCGGCGATCATGTCCAACTCGCATACACTCACTACAACGAGTCCGCTGTACTCCCCAGGTATAACAACTAAAGAACTTAATAGAAATGTTGTGACTGATTTATAAAGTTAAGTTTAGCTGAGTGTTTAAGTGTAATTTCCAAATTGAAAAGTTTAACTGACGATGCTAAATAGGAATTGGTCAGCTTTGATAACGTGATCTGAAACGTTGATGAGTTTGTGGATATGTTGATCAACGGTTTGGATTGAACGATTTGATGGATGTGACATCATGAATTAGGATTATTATGCATGATACATGGTTTGCCTTATTGGAGTAGTAATTTATATGCACTAGTACTGATTTTCTGCACCAAATTTAACTGATTACAGAAGTTTCTCACCCTATTATGGACGTAACTTTATCAGACTTAATATGTTGTTGAAGGTGAAATTTAGCTAATAGTGTAAAATATTTATAAATTATCAGCGCATATAGTATAAATACATCTACTGTGTTGTTCTGATTTTTTTTTCTGTTGTTGTTGTACATGTATGCTGCATTTACTAAGTTTTGTTTTGGTGATCAATTCGAATTTTTGCTTATTCCTTTTAGTTTCGTTGGTAAAATCATATGCTGCTAGCCTGCTATTAGTTAAATAAATTCTTATAGTATTTGCAAATTATTTCTTAAAAACTTATTTATTCAACCTTTCAACGTGTTTCCATTTCCATCTTCATTAATTTTTAGGACATGTTGATATCCGATTATTTTAGCTAATTTAGATTAAGTCTCGTATAATCTGTTCTAATAAAGTTAGACTAAAAATTTAAAGCTAATATTTCAATGAACTGTTTATTTTTATTAAATATCGAATATTTTTCTGATGATCCAAATTAAACATTCTTTAGTACAAGAAGCTGTCGTCAATTTTAAGTCAAACCAGAAGCCGGGGAACTTCTTGGTTTCTTTTAGATAGAAACTAAAAAAGATGAAACGGCTGAGAGAAGCAAAACAATCGGCTAACGATTATGTGATCGGTCAATATCATGTTAGCATTTATTAGTTTCATCATCATCTTTTCTGTGGAGAGGAAATAATTCAATATACTTATTTACAATTTGAACACACAAAAAAAAGGACTCTCTAAAGTGTTGAAGACCCACATAAGTTGTGTGAGAAAAAAAGATGATCTTTATACTATAAATTTTGGATAATTTTTATTTTTTGAGCTATTTTGTTTAGTTGAGTTAATTAAGTTAGGAGATGCTTTTTTATCGTAAAGATTTATTTTCAGCTTTCTTTTTTGCACAGTAACATGTTCTGGAATTTCAAATTATTAAGATGGTGATAATGGTAATTATGGTCATATTATTATTATAATCATGAACCCTGTAGGTGGTTCTCGAAATTTCTTGGGAAGCCCATATAGCTTTTAGATCCATAGATATAGGTACGTAACACTTAAGTGTCACCAATTAACGTCGACAAAGTCGATGGAAGAATAAGCTTGTCAAAGTTTGGTAACCATTGTATTCAAGGCATCCAAATCATAATTTACTTGGAGAGGACCGTTAGCTTAGCTGAAACCAAGAACCTTATTAAAATATTGTAGCTCTTATAAGATGGACTGTTAAGGGCTTGCCACAGGGGCAAGATATGTCCATAGTGAAACTCAAAACTTATCGCTTTCCGCAATAACAATAACAACCATTCAGTATAATACCACTTAGTGGAATCTATGGAGGGTAGTGTGTACGCAGACCTTATCCCTACCCTTGGGTAGAGAGGCTGTTTCCAAATAGAACCCCGACATCCTTCCCTCCTAGAACTTTCTACATTGCTCTTGGGATTCACTACCTCTCGATTGGAAGTAGGGGTTGCTTAGCATACTGTAAGCAACCCCTCTTATAGCTTTCCGCAAACTGGACAAATTCACTGTTTGTCACAGTGGCCAGGGAGAAGATTGTCACGTGAATTGTTACCAGACATAAATCACCAGATTTTATCTTATCATTATTTCTGGATATAAATTATATAACAAAGGGGAGATCTGACACGTGTAACATGACCTTGCCCCAACAAGTATGAGATATACATCTTTCCATTCATTTTCAGGTATTCACTCCGGAATTTGAATTTTTTTAAACATTAATTTATAATTTTATCCTTAATTATCATGACATTTCAGAAATTTTAAAAATAATATTAGAAATGAATAATTAATAATAAGGGTAAAAAAGGGAAAAGATTTTTTTTCTGGATTTGCTAAAATAGACAAGTAAAAATAAAAATAGATTTTTAATATAGTATATAAGTAAAAGTATACAGCAACTGAATTAACTAGTTTATTAATGGAGGAGGGCTTGCTGACCCCGGGGAGTGGGGATTGTCAGATAGGAAAATCTATTGGAAAAGAGTAGTGAATCGAAATTATAGCCATGTTTTCCCTTAGTCTTTTGTTACTTTTTCCTGATTAGATCAGTATTCTGCCTATATAAGAGGAATTGGGTTACGGGCGATAGATAAGTTAGTAAATTGACTAATAGGAAAAGTTGCAAAATTTTTGAAGAAGCAATTTTAGAACACTTTTATTGGTGGAACCATCTCCACAATTGCCTTTGAAAATTGAGGGAGGGATCTGGGTTGTTGGAGAATGGAGACTTTAAAATGTTTTTGCTACAATTAATACTTTAAGCAAGCTTCCTAGTTGTCAATCGGAAGGGAAGGCAAGTGCCTTCTACCAAGATTTAATGTTTTAATTTTGTATGCACAGTCGTTTATTTCTTGATAAGGATCATATTTGAGCATAAGAATTGTAAAATTGTTTTGCGTAGGATAAGATTCTGTAACGTAAATGTTATATCTGGAATATATACTATTAACCATGAGTTTGGTTTAGATATATTATTTATTATGAAATAATTGTTTATTCAGTTTTAATAAAGTTTTAAATAGATCATATAATAGTCTGTGCCATTTACTTATATAGTAGATGATTTAGTGTATAGAGTTTAGCTTATATACGAAAGATTAAATCATCGGTTCTTATAAGTATAAAGTTTGAGTTCACAATCTAATGATGGAATTGGACAAATCATCAGGAATGATTGTAGCACAAGATTAAATATAATTTATCTTGATTATGAGAATGGTTTAATTCCAGCTTCTTGTGCTAGTACATTTTCTATGTATTGAACGGACCAGGTAGAGATTAAGTATTTTATACTTACTTAATAAAATAAACTCTCTAGCTATTAAATGTACTTATAATCTTAATCTTGATATAATTATTATTAGCTGTGTATAGTATTATTGTTTTGATTTATTAAAAGATCAGATTCTTTCGTGGGTCAATATGCCTGGTAAATTGATAATAATAATGTACATTGGCGAAGTAATAGTTAGTTGATGGAATTCATATCTCGATTTAGAGATTGGTGATACACCTTTATGAAAGCTTATAAGTTTTCATGTGTATATCCGGCCGGTGGATTTTGTATCCGACACATGAAATAAGTTAAGCGAGAGTCTAAAGGAAATAATCAATAAATTAAATCGTCAGTGATTTAATTTAATTGATTCGTATCTGAATCTTAACATGGAGAGTTAAATAAGATTTAATGGATGAATTTTGAAATTAAATAAGGAGTGCAATTATGAATTTTTAGTGAAATAATTTGTAATTAATTATGGTAGATATTAATTTCGAAAATTATAAATTAATTCCATAATTGGAAGCCTTTTTAATTAAATTCTGTGGTTCCTACTGTGCCTAAATAATAGGAAACAAAGGAATCCTTTTTTCGGTGGAAAAGAAAACCCAACAGGTTTTGGAAAAGGGTCTTAACCCTTAAAATTTGTGTATAAATATATAAGATTTACCACCTAGAAGGAGAGGTACATGGTGGCTTAAATTTTCCTACAAATTTCATCCACACGAAATTGCTATTCCGGTATTATTTAGGTAACACAGTAGAAGACCGTGGAACGTTCGAGGATCACGATTGTACGGGTGATAGAGATTCCATTGAGAAGTTATGGAACTGAAGGCTCACGTGGTAGAAGAGATATGTTTACGCTTCAAGAGATAACCCGTGAAATCTCGTTTATGCTAGTTGTCTAAATTACATGTAATTTTGATATTGGGATTGCTTCCGCTGCTTATTATAATCCATCAATATCAGCTTTATAAAAGCATTTGTCTTGGCCTTACAGTACAATTTTGTGCCGTTTAAAAGTTGTTCCAATTGAGATGTAAATGTATAGACTTAACTTAATGGGGGAAATGGCAGGTCATTTGCTGTTAAGGATGACATATTTTGCTTGTTTGAGGGATCACTTGACAACTTAGGGAGTCTGAGGCAACAGTATGGTCTTGCCAAGTCTGCAAATGAGGTGATGCTGGTGATTGAAGCATACAAGGCACTTCGTGACAGGGCACCTTACCCTCCAAATCATGTTGTTGGTCACCTTGAAGGCAATTTTACTTTCATTGTCTTTGACAAGTCCACTTCCACCTTATTTGTAGCTACTGTAAGTAACTTTTACCTCCCAAAATTCCCTTTTGTTGTAGTACGTGTGGTTTAATTTTGATACTTACCTATGATATTTTTGGATTTTTTGTAACAGGATCAAGTTGGTAAAGTACCCCTCTATTGGGGAATCACTGCTGATGGGTATGTGGCCTTTGCCAATGATGCTGATTTGCTCAAAGGTGCTTGTGGCAAGTCACTTGCTTCTTTTCCTCAAGGTACGTTTGACAGATTATTAAGTGATCTGATTTATCTAGTGGGATAACAATTGAAGGAATTATGCTTTTTAGACTTATCATGACCAAATTAACATGTTTGTAAATAAATAATTGAGAAACTGATATATTCACATGGGCAAGAAATTAATCCAACCAGAACAAGAAACATATCCTTTGTTCTTTATACTTTTCTTAAATTCGACTTTTTTTGTTTGCATTTTCAGGATGTTTCTACTCTACATCAGTTGGAGAACTGAGAAGCTACGAGAACCCCAAAAATAAGATCACAGCCGTTCCTGCTACTGAGGAAGAAATCTGGGGTACTAAGTATATGGTAAGTGATATTTTAGTAGCTTAGCTACATATTACTCTAATCATTCCGAGGTACCGGTCTAAGTAACATCATCTGTGGTGTGGTCCCTTGGTCTTATGCTGATTATACTATTCTAGATACCATCCTATGGGCTTAGACATCACTACAATCCATGGTGGATATTTCATTTTGGCAATAAATTTAGTGTTTGTCAAGAAAATATACTACTATCATAAACTAGTGAATTATTTAAGAGCATGCCAGGGACAACCGCATTTGATATTGAATGGACTTGTTCATCAACGATCATCACTGATCCAAAGCAAACGTCAGTGTCGTAATGACTAACTTTGATATAGCAAGTTCACATTCTCTCACTCATGCACCTATATATTTGGAATGGAAGTGCGCTTAGTTGTCAAATAAACACAAACCTTTAGGAAGTGGACCCTTATGTGACCACTTGACAGAAACTTTTACTATATCTTCATTATCAATATCGGAGCAATTAGATTCAGATTACGACCTTATAACATTGGCATTTTTTACTGGCCCCGCCTACCTGTATCATCTATCTATCCGTGAATGTACCTGTTCAAATCAAATAACCTTATCAATACTTTATGTGATGACCGCAAAGACTTTTAAACACAATAAGCTCTAAAAGGACAACCAGACCTCTTATTCATGAATGATGAAACTATGAAAGCCCACTTGCCTCTTTCTACACTATATGCTCTAGTATGTAGTGGCTCTATATATGAATACAATTCAACTTAGTGGAAGCGGATATCGTATCTTGTTCCTTTATGTCGATTTGAACTATGTATATAATATATAAAATATCTTTTAACAAAATATTTGACAAGAGAGGTTGCTCTGATGGTAAGCAACCCCCACTTCCAACCGAGAGGTTGTGAGTTCGAGTCTCCCCAAGAGCAAGGTGGTAAGTTCTTGGAGGAAAGGATGTCGGGGGTCTATTTGGAAATAGCATCTCTACCCCAGGGTAGGGGTAAGGTCGGGTTGTTATTGTTGTTGTATCTTTTAACAAAATACATATATATTTGTATATATGTATATTAATTCGCATCGAATGCTACAAGATAATAACGCATGCAGTACTTTTTCGTATTTTCATTTAAAATCACAGGTTTGTTTCTGAACCACATGTTATCTCTTTCGCTGTTGTTGAAAAGGATCCTGTTGAAATTTCAGGTGGAAGGTTCGGCCGCTGTTCTTGCAGCCACAAAATAGAAGATTTGGTTTTCCTCTCAGAGCTCTGCTGGAAAAACGAAAGCCGTGAGTGGCAGAAAATGCAGGGCAGGGCATTGGTGGGAGCCATGTAAATAAGTGAATGAGCGTTTTCTATTCCTAAGTTCTACTTTTGTGCTTCCTATTCCTAAGTTCTACTTTTGTGCTACTTTAGGATAGGGTTAGGTTTAAAGTGTGGTGTTTGGTTTCTTTTAGGTATTTTAACTACTACAATCAATGTACACCTTTCTTGACTTCAATAATGTTGGTAATAGGTTGGAAGTGCTCAATCAAGAACCTGCTAAGTCTTGTGCAATTTCTTCTTTTTCTTTTTTATCTCCTAAATGGATTCGACTACTTCAAGATACTTTTTACTTTGCTCTTCGACAGCCTTAGTCACTTGAAGCTCAGCGATTTGCTTTGCCATCTGTTGTCTTCCTCCAGTTGCCCAATCACTAACAATGGATAAAGAAAAAATTGTTTCAACGTCAAGAAAAACACAATCTAGATTAAATATATAATTATAAATTCAAAATTGTAACAGCATCGTTGATTAATTATATACCAGGGTCATAAGTAGAATGTTGCTCTTTACTAATCGGGGCTAACTAGGCGTGGCAAAATGGGTAAAATAAAACAAGTAACCACCCATATTATTCGCCAAAATATGGGTTGGATAATGAACATTTTGAAAACGGATCAAATACGGATATTACTCATATTATTCATATTTTAAATGGGTAACCACCAGTTATCTACGGGTAATAAAGTTAAAACCTTTCCCAAAAGCATTTAGTCATGTTTTTACCTTTTATTAAGCAATAGTAAGTTATATACTATTGGGAGTGATACATGTATGTTTTGCGGATGATCTGCTTATGTTCTGTAAAGCAGATATTCAGTCTGTTAAACTACTAAAGCAGGCTTTCCAGAAATTCTCAAAAGCATCTGGACTTCAAGTAAGTGCTGAAAAGAGTGTTGTGCACATAGCTGGAGTTTTCAATTGGCAGAAAGAGGAGATTCTGCAAGAGATGGGTTTCCCTGAAGGTAGACTTCCATTCAAACATCTAGGGGTGCCTTTGGATTCTAAAAAATTAACTATTGCGCAATATTGGCTATTAGTTGAGAAAGTAACACAGAAAATAAATTGTTGGACATCAAGATTGCTATCATATGCAAGGTCGAATTCAGTTGTTAAAGTCAGTCTTATTTGGAGTGCAAGCCTATTGGTCTTAAATTTTCCTATTGTCAAAGAAAGTGATGAGGATGATAGAAGCAATTTGCAGATCCTACTTATGGACATGCTCTGCTACTGTGTCGAGGAAGACCTTGGTTGCTTGGGAAACAATATGTTTGCCATATAGTGCAGGTGGGCTGAATGTACTGAACTTAATTAAATGGAACAAGGCTGCTATTACAAAGCACTATGGGCACTGGCCAAAAAGAAAAACAGCTTATGGATTAAGTGGATGCATGTCTATTACATAAAAAATCACAGAATTGATGGTATGCATGTTCCTAAAACTGCTGCTTGGGTAGTAAGGAAGATCTTTGAGGCGAGAGAGTTGATTAGTGCAATTCCAGGCTTTCAAGGAAATCTGGAGAGTAGACTAGTTCAGCTGCAGAGGGGTGAGTTCTTCAGTATTAAAAAACTATATAGGCTTCAATACGCTCAATACCAAAAAGTCCAGTGGAAGAGCATCATGTTGCAGGCTCATTTGCATCCAAGATACAAATTCATATTGTGGCTTGCGTTACATAGTAGATTGGCAACAGTGGACAGACTTCAGAAGTTTGACATGCAGGTTCCACAGGTATGCACATTGTGTGGGAATATTATTGAGGCCTTTGACCATCTGTTCTTTGAATGCTCACAGACAAAGGCACTATGGAGTCGTCTTCTAAGTTGGCTGGGATACCATAGACCTATTCTTGACTAGAAACACGAGATTGAGTGGGTCAGTAAGATAACAAAGAAGAGGAGTGGACTAGAAGAAATCACTACTTGTGTATTTGGGATGTTGGTGACTATGATATGGAGAGAAAGAAATCAACAAAGATTTCAAGGAGGGGGAATACTCAACAACTATATCTGTAAAGAAATAGCCATCCACATGCACTTGAAGGGAATTTCAGTTCACAAATGGAAGGCATTGCTACTGAGTTTAAACTGTTGCCCTTAGAATGTACAAATCAGTCTGCTATGGTATATGCAATGTCAATAGTGATAGAGGAGTAATGCTTTGTATGATCTAGACAAGACGACAATACGGTAGAGTGTTTAGAAATAGAGAAAAGATGGTCAGTTGTAATTGTACTTTTTTTGATGAAATGAAAGGAAATCTGTTTATTAAAAAAAATAGTATGTATATATATATATATATATATATATATATATATATATATATATATATATATATATATATATATATATATATATACGCGCTTTGCGCGTGTATCCCATATCAATAAGTACAATATTTTTTAAAATTGTGTAAATATTGTTAAACTATATATACTTGACTTGCAATTGTTAAGTGTCATTTGAAAAACATTTCTAAAGTTTGACGTTCCGTTAAAAAAGTATAATAGTTATGGATATTGGGATAATTTATATCAAATTATAATATTTATTAGAACGGGTATTTATATTTTGGTAATAACTTTTTATGGCAGGATAGTTTGATTGAAAGGTAATGGACATGCTACTATATACTTAAGAATCAAATATCAATTTTATGTAAAATATTTCTCTATTTTCTTTTATTTAGTACGTTAGTTAAATTGCATATATAATTGATTGATTTAATTTTATGAACGGTTATAATCTATGACTAAGAACAAGAAAATTAAAGGAGTCCGACCAATTATCGACTTTAGTTACAATTTTTTTACTTAGTCTTTATCTATTTTATTACTAAGATAAATAATTACATAGAATTAATTGGTTAGAATTCTATGACAAAAAATAATTCAACCTGCAATAAACAATATCCACATTCTTACTTGTTCCTATGGATTTGCTATTGCCAGATTTATCTATTTGTGTAAATAATAAATCTAAATATTAGGAATTTCTACGTAATATTTCCAACAAAAACATTGAGTAAGCAAATTTTTACTTCATCAATTTCCTTATTTTCTTTTTGGAAAAAGGTGTAAAAATTTACTTTTCCATTATAAAAATATCTTACTTTTATCCTATGATATACTATACGTCATTATATATATATATATATATATATATATATATATATATATATATATATATATATATATATATATATATATATATATATATATATATATATATATATATATATATATATATAGAACAATGTAAAAAATGTTTAAACATCATTTAAGAAGGTAATTGCTGGTAATTCTTAATGCAATAATTTATTAGTAATCTTATAATATGGAAAGCAATCTTCCATAACTAGTCAAAATTTACTAATAATTAAAAAGAAAAAATTTGTATTACCAGTGCGTTTAATTTTAATATGTTAAAAATTATCTTCCATTATAGGTCGGTTTATATAAAAAATAAGTATAACACAAATTATTTGGTATATGAATGAATTTTGTATAGTTGATGGCTGTTAATTGTATCTTTCTCCATTTTTCTTGATGATCAACTGGGTGGGCTAACACTCCAGATTCTACCTTCTTCTTGAAGACCTTGCTCGGTTATACTTGATTGCAAAAATTTCGAAAATAGCCGTAATGAGTAGTCTCCATATAAAAACTTGTAATAACAGTAATTTTTGTTCTCAATTTCTGGTATGGAAATATTTTTAAAAACATTTTTCTTTGTGATGTACCTTATTTAAACTTCATCAGCAACTTAACTTACCCCTCTTACATAGTAGGATTTATGTACAGTCCTATAGTTGATAGGATTAGGATTTACAGTTCTATAGTTGATAGGCTTTGATACCATGATAAGAATGGACCTTGCGCCTAACTCAACCCCAAAAGTTCGCTTATGAGGTTGAGTTAGGCCCAAGGTCCATTCTTATCATGGTATCAAAGCCTATCAACTATAGAACTGTAAATCCTAATCCTGTCAACTATAAGACTGTACATAATCCTAATCCTATCAACTATAGGACTGTACATAAATCCTAATATCACGGACGCTTGTTAGAAAATAAATACTAAGAGCTAATGGCTTAAAAGTCTCCTAAACTATCATGGGTTTGCACGTTTCATACTTAAATTACCTTGTTCATATCATTCCCATCAATTATAACTTTCAGGGGTAGTGTGAGATTAAATTTATACTATATTGACGGTATATATTTATTTCAGGTTAAATTTAGACTATCAATTAAATATGGTATAAATTTAATCCCAGTCTTAATTAACATAGAATATACCACCTTATTACCTTGTTCATATCATTCCCATCAATTATAACTTTCAGGGGTAGTGTGAGATTAAATTTATACCATACTTGGTTGACGATATATATTTATTTCAGGTTAAATTTAGACGATCAACCAAATATGGTATAAATTTAATCCAGTCTTAATTAACATAGAATATCTCACCTTATTCAATCAAATTTGATAATATATTATCCCAGCTTCTAAATAAATTAGTATAGGAATTATAATTCTGGGATAATTTAATCCGTATATCAAATGACCCATCAAAGGTTAAACCCTCCCCCCTCCCCTTCCTCCCCCTCAAAAAAAAAATCCCACCTCAATATTTGTTGGTGCGTCTGTTGACTCTCCTAATACGCTCAGAAAGTGGCAAGTAGCCCTACACATGTCATTTAATTATTTTTCTTAAGATTTCATTTAAATTATTAGTTGGTTTAATTTTAACCAAAATTCTAATTAAATAGGTAAACCTAAATTAGGAAGGAAAAAAGACTAAGAAATTTAAAAATGAAAAGGAGTCTCACTGATTTTCCATTTCGTTAAGAACCCTTCACGGACTTTAGAGAAATTGAAGCAAGCAAACTTCATAAAGAAACAACTGTTCAAGAGGGTGTCATAATAAAATGAGGGCTTTTACGAAGAGAAAAAAAAGAGAAGTAAGAGAAGAAAATCGGATGAAATTCCAAAGCTACACTCAAGATATGTTACAGAATAAAGAAGTAAAGAGAAACAAAAAAAATGATGAAGTTTAATTTATAGAAAGAAAAAGAACTAAAGAGAAAGAAAACGAATAAACAAAAATAAGAAAATTTGATTTTTTGGCTTAGTTAGTCGTTATATGATAGGTTACAAGTACTTTATTTTATATGTTATAAGTACTTTGTTTTATATTTTGATGATCTAACAAATTTACTATCAAGAACCAGATAAATAACATATCACACATATTCAAGACTAGGGGTATACATAGGTCGGGTCGGTTCGAATTTTACAATTATCAATTTATGTCGGATTATTAAATCTAAAGACCAAACCAAACTAATAAAACTCGAATTTTTCTCTCTCGATTTTTTTCGGGTTTTCACGGGTTTTGGGTTATTCGGGTTTTTCGGCTTTATTTTCCGATAAAATTTTCGTAGAACAAAACATATAAATTATGCTCAAAATATTTCTTTTGTGCAATGGGTAATGGAATGTGTCACAACTGTCTCTTATTCCCTCATGCTAAATGGTGGTCTCACAAAGCCTTTCAAAGCTAAAAGGGGTATTAGACAAGGTGACCCTATGTCACCCTATTTATTTGTACTGGCCATGGAGTACCTCAATAGGATACTGGGACAATTGTATAGAAATGGTGACTTCAATTTCCACCCAAAATGCAGAAACTAAACTGTACACATGTCTGCTTTGCTGATGACTTACTGATGTTTTGTCGAGCTGACCTGGTGTCTGTTCAAATCTTAAAGGAAGCTTTCCTCAAGTTCTCCAATGCCTCAGGTCTGCAAGCTAATCTGTCAAAAAATGCATTATATATAGCTGGAGTAATTCAGGATGCCAAGGCACAGATTCTGGAAGCATTGGGATTCACTGAAGGTAAATTTCTCTTCAGGTATCTGGGAATTCCCCTTGACTCCAAAAAACTGTCTGTTGGCCATTACTTACCTATAATTGAGAAGATTACAGCTAAAGTAACATGCTGGTCTGCCAAACTGCTTTCCTATGCTGGAAGATGTCAACTGATAAAGTCTGTCATTTTTGACATTCAAACCTACTGGGCTCAAGTGTTCATACTGCCTAAGAAAGTATTGAAAGTATTGAAAGCCATTGAAAATATATGCAGAACCTTTCTTTGGACTGGGAGTGTAACGCTGTCCAGAAAAGCCTTGGTGGCATGTGACAGTGTATGTAGGCCTATCTCTGCTGGTGGATTGAATATTATAGATATGACAGTATGGAATAAGGCAGCAATCAGCAAGCACCTCTGGAATTTGGCTAAGAAGAAGGATTGCTTGTGGATTAGATGGGTGCACAGCTACTACATCATGCAGATGGACATAGAAACAGTGCCCTTACCTAAGGCAACTTCTTGGGCTGTAAGGAAGATACTGGACAGAAGGGATGACCTAATGGGAACTCAACTGATACAAGGCAGCCTGTCCAGTAGATTGCAAGGCTTCTGCAGGCTGGAACAGTTCCATATCCAGAAATTATATCTGGCATTAATTCCTTCTTACACCAAGGTTGCCTGGAAGAATCTGGTATTACTTGCACATGCTCAACCAAGATATAGGTTTACTGTCTGGCTAGCTGCTCAAAGGAGATTGCCTACAGTAGACAGACTACTGAAGATTGGAATCTAAGTTCCTGGAAATTGTGTGTTCTGTGATCAAAGTATTGAAACATTTAACCACTTGTTCTTTGACTGCCCAGTTACTAAAAGCCTCTGGATTAGACTATGCATCTGGCTGGGTCATCGCAGGACTGTGGGTGACTGGGAAATAGAATTGCTGTGGGTGTGTAGCAAGGCAAAGAGTAGAGTGGAACTTAATAGTATAACTACATGTGCCTTCATTAACACTGTTGCTCTTATCCGGCAAGAAAGAAACAACATCAGATTTAACAGGAAAACATTTGATGAATCTCAACTGTGCAGAGAAATAGCCCTGTCAATCCATATCCGAGGCAGGAATTGCAGGCGTTGGAAAGCTGGATTGGGCAAACTTAACAAATTTCCTTAGTTTCTAGTTTACTAGATGTTCCTATACTATGATGTACCTAGAGAAAGTTAGAATTTAGTATAGAAGAGTGATGTAAATGAGTAGGAGTAGTCCAATCTCTTACTTAAGCTTCAATTTGTAAATATTTTTTGATATGAATGGATAGAATGTTTACCCAAAAAAAATACAACTATATAAAGCATTTTCTAAGAATAATAATACAAAATATGAGATATGTCATGGCATTATCCTAAAATATTCAACAATAAAGATAATAAAGTTATGTAATAAAAATATTGCTAATTAAAAAGCCATAATAAAAAAATATAATCTAAGAGTACTAAGTCATTAAAATAAGTAGATTAATAAGGGAGTATTAAATACATGCCTAAACGTTAAAGAAAAAATAAAAATATGTTATGCATTTTTATCTAAATTATTGCAAAACAAAAAATAAATATTCAATACATTTCCGTTCGTAGTATTGAATTAAATGTATGTTGTTAGCATTAGTATTGATTTGATTTTGGTTTGGGCTTTTGTTAGCACTATTTAATTTACTAATGTTAATAGCTATAAAACTTATTGGAACATTCAAAAGTTCTAAGTCCAACATTGAAATAATACCTCAAAAAATAAAATTATGAAATCTTTTAAGAAATCTTTATAAATTACATCATAATAAGTATATTTATATATTAAATATATCTAAAATTTCTATATATGTAATGTCGGGTAGGTTTGGTTTCGGTTTGACTTTCTTTAGTTAAAACCAAACCAAACCAATTATGGTTTGGGTTTTTTTTTCCATCACCAAACCAACTCAAACCAACCCATAGTCGGGTTTTTTTTCTTGGTTTGATTCGAATTATCGGATTGGTGCGGTTTGTCGGTTTTCTTTGTACACCCCTACTCAAAACCTTAAGATCACAAGGTTGCAGCTTGGGATATGATTCAACTCTTCAGAGTAGAAGGAACAACTAAGGGAACAGATTCCTACCAGTTCCCGGGGTGATTGTACGAAGTCAACTCTCCAGTTGGAAAGTTGCTGCCTGCACAAGCTACTGTATAAGAACAGTGCAGCAGTCAACATTCTGTAGAATTTTTTTTATCTACCTTGCTTACATCATTAGAAGTGAGGTCACACGTGTATTATTAACATCAAGGGAGGTAAAACACATTCATTTGAACACTAAGAGAATTTCACTCAAGCTCTCTCATGTGATCATCCAACAATCAACTCTCAAGCGCTTCAAGAACAAATAACAAAGCAAGTACGGATCAATTCCCACATCGAGTTATTTTATATCCTTAGTTGAGTTGTAGCTTTATTAATTTTCTTACTTGTAACTCCTACTTAGCATACTAAGAAGCATTATGTAGGAAAACCTTTGTAAATCTTAAACCTTTGTGTTTAAGTCTTGGCTAGAGTTACTCGAGTTGTAAAATCTCTGTAATAGAGTTATTTCAAAGTGGCTTGTAATAGAGTATTACAAGTTAGTGAGGGATTAAGAGGTTATTACTATTGAAACACGTTCTCAAGGCACTATACTAAACGTGTGTTCATATTTGTAGGTTTTGATGAATGACAAACTATGCGCAATTGACATATGACGAGGTCCAAGCACAAGCGTGAAACTGATACATAACGAGATTCAAGCACAAGACCAAGAAATAAAGTTATACATGAGTCGTTCTTTAAATTGTGATCTTGATCCGATAACTTGACTCAAGACTTGGCTTCTCTCGTAAAAATATTTTTATCAAATCATGCATATTTAATTTAAAGCAAAATGATTTTAAATCATGTATATTTATGTTAGCCAAAATGATTTTTAAACATGTCTCTAAAATCTGGACTAAGATAATCGATTATGTACTTATGATAATCGATTATGTTAAGTCAGCTGCATGACAATCGATTGTGAACTTATGACAATCGATTGTGTTAAGGCAGTGTACATCAGATTTTTCAAATCTGCATGACAATCGATTGTGTACCCTATGACAATCGATTGTGTTGAGGCAGTGTACATCAGATTTTTCAAAGCCACACAATAATCGATTGTGAACTTATGACAATCGATTGGGTTGAGGCAGTGTCTATTAGATTCTTCAAAGACTGATAAATAATCGATTGTTCTCATAGCATAATCGATTGTGAAATTGACCGTTGCCAAAATATTTTCAAACACCGTCAGGTAATCGATTATAGATTTCTAATAATCGATTGTTTTAAGTAAAATCTGAAAAAGATTTTTTGAACGTTGCCAAGTAATCGATTGTATAATTCTGACAATCGATTGTTTTAAGTAAAATCTGGAAAAGATTTTTTTAAAGTTGCCAGTAATCGATTATATGTCTTAGATAATCGATTGTTATGCGTAAAATCTGGGAATGATTTTTGGAACGATTGGCAAACAATCGATTGTATCATTTTGACAATCGATTGTCATAGCACAAAATCAGCAATTCTTAATTGGCAATTAGGCAACGGTAATGCATGGTTTTGACACTATAAATACATCTTCAAATCAGTCTTCTAAATACAACAACTGACAATATTATTGCTAAAGCTTGCATACTCTCTTATTCATCATTTTCTATTCATTACATAAGTTTTTGAGAGCCAAATTGTTGACGAAAGTTGTTGCGTTCTTGAGCGTATTTATTTTACTCATATCTACTCTTAAGGAGAGTCTTGTTTTGAGTGCAAAGTGTTTTACACACTTGAAGGGAAAGTTGTTCCCTTGTATTGTAAGAAGGAACTTGTGATTCCTTTGGTTGAAGTCTTGAAGTATTGTATCTTCGAGCAAAGGTTGTTGAGGCTTGTGTCCTCAGTTTGTAAAGGTTTGTTGAGCACCCGTAAGCTTAACAGTGTTAGTGGAAATCTCGAGAGAGTCTCTCGGGGACTGGACTAGCCACGGGTTGTGGTGAACCAGGATACATCGGTGCGTTCGTTCCTATTTATTTACTTATCGCACTTATTTAATTCCTTCAATTTTTAAATTCCGCAAGTTTATGCTATTTTTTATTATAACGCTATTCATCCCCCCTCTAGCGTTAAGTGTATTTTCTAACAATTGGTATCAGAGCCCAACTCTCTGAAGACTTAACCGTTTGAGAGAAACAATCCATGGCTTCTACTCGTGACTCTTTTGCAGGAATAAGTGAAGGACAATGCTCCACCCGACCACCACTATTCGACGGTACAAACTATACATACTGGAAGAAGAGGATGAGAATATTTATTCAATCGAATAATTTTCATCTGTGGAAGGTTATAATGAAGGGAGAACAAATTCCAACCAAAAAGGTTGAAAACGAATGGGTTCCAAAATCCGAAGAGGAATACGATGCGGATGATATCCGAAAAGTGCAAAACAACGCTAAAGCAATTAACTTATTATATTGTGCTATAAATGCTGATGATTACACGAAAATATCATGTCGCACAACGGCGAAGAAAATGTGGGACAAGCTGGAAATCACGTACAAAGGTACGGACCAGGTAAGAGAGGCTAAGGTTGATTTTCTAACCCATGCATATGAACTGTTTCACATGAAGGAAGGCGAAAAGGTCGATGAGATGTTCGAACGGTTTTCAAAAATCGTAAATGACTTACATGCTCTTAAGAAGACCTTCACGGATAATGAACTTGTCCGAAAGATTATCCGAAGTCTCACTCCGGAATGGCGCTCCAAGGCCGACGCGATTCAAGAGTCTATTGGCACTTCAAATGTCACCATCGACGGATTAAGAGGTAACCTTAAGACTTATGAATCTACTATACTTAACCCTCTTGTTAATGATCAAAGGAAACAAAGAATCGCCCTCAAGGCAAGCACAAGCCAACCTCAAAATGATGAGGACGGAGACAACGAGTTCGGACTCGTTATCAAGAGATTTCAAAAGTTCATGCGAAAAGAGTATGAACGAAAAGGCAAAAAGCAAGGAGATCAAATAAAGTGCTATGAGTGCGGAGAAACCGGGCACATTAAATCAAATTGCCCAAATATCAAAAAGGAGAAGAAACCCTTCAAGAAACAACGAGCATACATATCTTGGGGAGGCGACTCCGGAGACGAGTCGAGTGAGGAAGAAGAAGACGAAGCCGCAAATCTTTGTCTTATGGCACAAGAAGACAACCAAGAAGAGGTATGTCAAATTTTTCCAAAAATTTCTTTTCTCTTGAGGAAATGCAAAATGCTTTTGATGAGTTGTATGGTGAATTTTTTAAAGCTTCCAAAACTGTTAAAAGCATAAAGGAAAATGCTTCTTTAAAAGAAAAATATTTTGAAAAACAACTCTCTTTGAAAGAAAAAGATTTGGAAAAACTGATTTTAGAAAATGAGAAGTTGAAAGAAGAAAACAAATTTTTCGGCAAGAGAAGCGCCGACAAACCCGAGAGCTCTAGTAAAAGTTGTACTTCTTGCATGCATCTCAAAAATGAGGTAGAAAGACTTAAGGGCAGCCTAGATAAGTTTAATTCTTCTCATAAAAATTTGAATGAAGTCCTTGTTAATTTGAAGTCGACCAAGCATGGCATAGGTTTTAAAAATGAGCCTAAAGAAAAGGTTGAAGCCAACCCCCAACAACCTAAGGCTCAACCTAGGATTAATAAAACAAACGCTCATCCTAGATATAACAAACCTAGAAATGGCTTTCAACAATCGCAACCTAGAAATAATCATTCTAGAAATAACGCATATTCTAGGCCAAACACTAGAAGGAACTTTGAACCTTTTAGAACACCTAGAAATGGCTTTCAACCTAGAAATAACTATTCTAGAAATGCTGCATATTCTAGAACAAATAGTAGGAGAAATGATTTTCATGAATTGCGGAATAGTCATATTGACAAGAATAGAGTAAATGAATTTCGTCCGTCCAATTACTATCAACCTAGACGAATGCATAATCCTAATGTTGTGTGTCATTATTGCAATCGAATTGGACATATTGCTCCTGCTTGTTTCCCTAGACATAGACACTTAAATGTATGTCAAGCACAACAGCATGTTACACCTAACTCTCAAGGACCCAAAACAGCTTGGGTACCAAAGACTCATTAATTTGTCTTGTAGGTATGTTTGAAGGGATCAAGTGTACTTTGGTACCTTGATAGTGGATGCTCCAAACACATGACGGGAGACGAATCCAAGTTCCTTCAACTAGAACATAGGGAAGGAGGAAGCGTTATTTTTGGTGATAACAACAAAGGAAAAATTATCGGCATCGGATCGGTCGGTAAGGATGAACATTCTTCCATTAAGCATATATTGTTAGTTAAAGGTTTAAAACATAATCTCTTGAGCATAAGTCAATTATGTGACAAGGGAAATCTTGTTTTATTTGATTCGGATGAATGCTTAGTTTTTCGCCGTAGTGATTTTAAAATTATCCTTCGTGGTTTTAGAATGGATAACATCTATATGGTTGATCTTGCAAATTCTTCATCTGAATATGTGAATTGTCTTATGAGCAAAGAGGATGATACATGGTTATGGCATCGTAGAGTAGCTTACATCAACATGCATCTTTTAAACAAATTGGTTCCACAAAATTTAGTTATTGGTCTTCTAAATTTGAAATTTGAAAAAGACTCTATTTGTGATTCTTGTCAAAAAGGGGAGCAAACAAAAGCATCTTTTAAATCGAAAAATATTGTTTCAACTACTAGACCTTTGCAACTACTTCACTTGGACTTATTTGGACCATCTCGCATTGAAAGTCTTGGTAGAAATCGTTATGCTTTTGTTATTGTTGATGATTATTCTAGATTTACTTGGACTCTATTTCTTGCTCATAAAAGTGAAGCTTTTCATAATTTTAAATATTTTCTTAAACGTGTTCAAAACGAAAAGGACACAACCGTCACTTCAATAAGAAGTGATCATGGGGGAGAGTTTGATCACAATCTCTTTGCGGACTTTTGTGATAAACTCGGTATCGAGCACACCTTCTCTGCTCCATGTACATCACAACAAAGTGGGGTTGTGGAAAGTAAAAATAGGCGTCTCGAAGAGATGGCTAGAACCATGCTCGATGAGGCTAAGATTCCCAAACATTTTTGGGCAGATGCCGTGAGTACCGCATGCTACGTTTTAAACAGAGTAGTCATAAGGCCAATACTCATGAAAA
Source organism: Nicotiana benthamiana (assembly GCA_034376525.1). Taxonomy (NCBI): domain Eukaryota; kingdom Viridiplantae; phylum Streptophyta; class Magnoliopsida; order Solanales; family Solanaceae; genus Nicotiana; species Nicotiana benthamiana. The sequence continues at coordinate 82,871,036 of CM067328.1, forward strand.
CTCCCTATGAACTCTATAAGGGAAGGAAACCAAACATCTCCCATCTTAGAGTATTCGGTTGTAAATGCTTTATTCATAACAATGGAAAAGATCAATTGGGAAAATTTGATGCCAAATCCGATGAAGGAACTTTTATTGGTTATTCTTCACGTAGCAAAGGATATAGAGTATTCAATTATAGAACCGGAACTGTGGAGGAATCCCCTCATATTGTGTTTTCTGAAAATAATGCTCGCTTGGCGAGAAAGGATTCTGGTTTTGATCTTGCAGGTATTTTAAACTCACTAAGTCCTCAAGACAAAGTACAAGAGGAAACTCCGAAGGAAACTCAAGATGAAATCTTGGATCAATTATCGGAGGAAGCGCCACAATTGGAAAAAGAAACGAAACTACCTAACGCATGGAGGACAATCAAAGACCATCCTCTCGAACAAGTAATTGGCGACATTGAACAACAGGTAAGTACCCGAAACTCTCTTAAGAACACCTTAGGACATACTGCTTTTGTTTCTCAAATTGAACCCACAACCATCTCCGAAGCAATTGGGGATGAATTTTGGACCTTGGCAATGCAAGAGGAGCTTAACCAATTCAAACGGAATGACGTTTGGGATTTGGTGCCAAGACCCGAAAATCATACCATAATTGGTACGAAATGGGTTTTTCAAAACAAATTAGATGAAAATGGTGTAATCACTAGAAACAAAGCTAGGCTTGTAGCAAAAGGCTATAATCAAGAAGAGGGTATTGACTATGAAGAAACATATGCCCCCGTAGAAAGGTTAGACGCTATTCGTTTATTGCTTGCTTTTGCCTCTTCTATGAATTTCAATTTATATCAAATGGATGTAAAGAGTGCTTTTTTAAATGGTTTTTTTCAAGAAGAAGTTTATGTTGCTCAAACCCCGGGTTTTGAAGATTTTAAATTTCCCGATCATGTTTTCAAACTCAAGAAAGCCCTTTATGGACTTAAACAAGCTCCCCGAGCTTGGTATGAAAGATTGAGCAAATTTCTTTTGGAAAATGATTTCATTAGGGGGAAAGTTGACACCACTCTTTTTATTAAGCATAGAAACAATGATATTTTATTAGTTCAAATCTATGTGAATGATATTATCTTTGGTGCTACTAACAATGCTTTGTGCAAGGAATTTTCTGATTTGATGACAAGCGAATTTGAGATGTCTATGATGGGTGAGCTAACATTCTTTTTGGGGCTGCAAGTAAAGCAAATGAAAGAAGGAACTTTCAATTTTCAAGATAAATATTGCAAAGAATTGCTAAAACGATTTGAAATGAGCAATGCAAAAGCAATGGCCACTCCTATGAGCACATCCGATCATCTAGACAAAGATGAGAAAGGTAAGGAAGTCGACACCAAAAAGTATCGAGGTATGATTGGATCTCTCCTTTATCTTACTGCTAGTAGACCGGACATCATGTTTAGCGTGTGTTTATGCGCTCGTTATCAATCATGTCCGAAGGAGTCTCACCTTACTGCGGTGAAATGGATATTGAAGTATCTTGTTGGTACTGTAAATGTGGGTCTATGGTACCCCAAAGGTTCTTCATGCCAACTTGTTGGCTATTCCGATTCCGATTTTGCTGGATGCAAATTGGACCGCAAGAGCACTAGTGGCACTTGCCATTTGCTCGGTAGCTCTCTAGTTTCTTGGTTTAGCAAGAAACAAGTAAGTGTTGTGTTGTCCACAACCGAGGCTGAATATGTAGCCGCGGAGAGTTGTTGCGCTCAAATCCTTTGGATGAAACAACAACTCTTGGACTATGGCCTAAGTCTTGATCATATCCCTCTTAGATGTGATAATACTAGTGCCATATGCTTGACGAAGAACCCCGTTCTTCATTCAAGAACAAAACACATTTAAATTAGGCATCATTTTATAAGAGATCACGTTCTCAAAGGGGATGTCGAAATTGAATTTGTTGAAACCAAAGATCAATTGGCCGACATCTTTACAAAACCCTTAGAGAAAGAGTCCTTCTTCCGAATTCGTAGTGAACTCGGGATTCTTGACTCCACGTTGATCTAATTCATGCATTGCATTTTCCCTTTCACATGATTTCTAACTTGAGCGTCGGAGACGTCTAATGAATTTTTGCAGGTATCGCCCTAAAGGCAGGGGGAATTATAAAGATTGATGCAGAATAATCGATTTCTCCTAAGGATAATCGATTTCTCTTTAGTATATAATCGATTATCTAGTATCAATAATCGATTATGTTGAAATTATTTGCTTTATTATGTATTTTACTTTTTCCATTTTTGCTAATGTCAAAAGGGGGAAGAATAAGGGATATGCACCTAATTTTTATTGGCATAAATTGAGGGGAAATTCATATATTGAGGGGGAACCAATTGCATATCTATATACTTGTTGCATATCTATACTTGTCTTGGATCGTCATTATGAATTATCTAATATGCATATCCCGCTTAAGGTTTGCCATTATCAAAAAGGGGGAAATTGTTGAAACACGTTCTCAAGGCACTATACTAAACGTGTGTTCATATTTGTAGGTTTTGATGAATGACAAACTATGCGCAATTGACATATGACGAGGTCCAAGCACAAGCGTGAAATTGATACATAACAAGATTCAAGCACAAGACCAAGAAATAAAGTTATACATGAGTCGTTCTTTAAATTGTGATCTTGATCCGATAACTTGACTCAAGACTTGGCTTCTCTCGTAAAAACATTTTTATCAAATCATGCATATTTAATTTAAAGCAAAATGATTTTAAATCATGCATATTTATGTTAGCCAAAATGATTTTTAAACATGCCTCTAAAATCTGGACTAAGATAATCAATTATGTACTTATGATAATCGATTATGTTAAGTCAGCTGCATGACAATCGATTGTGAACTTATGACAATCGATTGTGATAAGGCAGTGTACATCAGATTTTTCAAATCTGCATGACAATCGATTGTGTACCCTATGACAATCGATTGTGTTGAGGCAGTGTACATCAGATTTTTCAAAACCACACAATAATCGATTGTGAACTTATGACAATCGATTGTATTAACGCAGTGTCCATCAGAGTTTTTCAAAGCTACAAAATAATCGATTGTGAACTTATGACAATCGATTGTGTTGAGGTAGTTTCTATTAGATTCTTCAAAGACTGATAAATAATCGATTGTTCTCATAACATAATCGATTGTGAAATTGACCGTTGCAAAAATATTTTCAAACACCATCAGGTAATCGATTATAGATTTCTAATAATCGATTGTTTTAAGTAAAATCTGAAATAGATTTTTTGAACGTTGCCAAGTAATCGATTGTATAATTCTGACAATCGATTGATTTAAGTGAAATCTGGAAAAGATTTTTTGAACGTTGCCAGTAATCGATTATATGTCTTAGATAATCGATTGTTATGCGTAAAATCTGGGAATGATTTTTGGAACGATTGGCAAACAATCGATTGTATCATTTTGACAATCGATTGTCATAGCACAAAATCAGCAATTCTTAATTGGCAATTAGGTAACGGTAATGCATGGTTTTGACACTATAAATACATCTTCAAATCAGTCTTCCAAATACAACAACTGACAATATTATTGCTAAAGCTTGCATACTCTCTTATTCATCATTTTCTATTCATTACATAAGTTTTTGAGAGCCAAATTGTTGACGAAAGTTGTTGCATTCTTGAGCGTATTTATTTTGATCATATCTACTCTTAAGGAGAGTCTTGTTTTGAGTGCAAAGTGTTTTTACACACTTGAAAGGAAAGTTGTTCCCTTGTATTGTAAGAAGGAACTTGTGATTCCTTTGGTTGAAGTCTTGAAGTGTTGTATCTTCGAGCAAAGGTTGTTGAGGCTTGTGTCCTCAGTTTGTAAAGGTTTGTTGAGCACCCGTAAGCTTAACAGTGTTAGTGGAAATCTCGAGAGAGTCTCTCGGGGACTGGACTAGCCACGGGTTGTGGTGAACCAGGATACATCGGTGCGTTCGTTCCTATTTATTTACTTATCGCACTTATTTAATTCCTTCAATTTTTAAATTCCGCAAGTTTATGCTATTTTTTATTATAACGCTATTCACCCCCCCTCTAGCGCTAAGTGTATTTTCTAACAATTACTAGGTTGCATAGGTTGTAATCTAAAAGTTGCTCAGTAGTGAAGTTGAAATCCTACAAGGGCAGGTCGTGGTTTTTAATTCCGTTGAGCTGGAAATTTTCCACGTAAAATTCCTCTTATTATTTATTTATTGTAATGTGCGTGTGTTTTGTTGAACCTAATGGAGAACATGGTTCTCTATAGAGTTTGGTGGATCCTTATTGTAAGGCCCCAAAAATTTTTCCAAGTAATTTGAGATTTCGTCGTGCCAAGGTAGACTAACTATTTTATTTTGTGTGCAAATAAGGATCTAAGATATAATGGATATTAATTGAATACGTTATTAAGTGTATAAGTCATATTAGAAGCGGTTTGGGTTCTAAGGAGAGGCCTAAGTCTAAGCCAAGTTGGAAAATTTTATATTAGATGAAAGTTGTAATTGAGTGCGCCCAAGACCTCACTTTGAATGATCATATCTCCAGTTATATAAAGAGTTGTGTGAGTATCTACCTATCAAATTAAAGAATTTGAGTCTCATTTCCAACGCAACAAACCGTTTGTCATTTGGAGGTGTATACAGAACGTTATGACCATTTTACTGGACATGTGTCAGACCGCGTGAAAACGCACGAAAAGGTGCGTTATACGCATATGAGGCAGAATATTCAGCAAAAACGCACGAAGAATGCGCGAACATCGCACGTTAACGCGCACCTGGAGGGTTTCTAAATACCCCAAGACCGGCCTAGAGTGTTCCCAAGTCATTTTTGGGGTAAGGTCTTCCTCTCTCAAGGGGATTTCGTCCAAAACTTCATCCCTATGATCCAAGGTAAGTTTTTGGAGTATTTTGAGTTGATTACTACTGCTAAATACTTTTATTAATAACTATTAATCTTGAAAATCCTTAGATCCTCCTTCAAATCCTTGAATTTCTCAAGAACACCAAAAATGGGGATTCTTAAAATCCTTACTACAAGAGGTATGTCTATAATCTTTAACTACTCTATAGTGATTATTTATGTATGATATATATACTAGAACTCATGGGATGGTGATTGGGAGCCAAAAGTATCTAACCTAGGTTGTGTTGGTATTGTAGAGATTGTGAGATGGGTCATTGAAGTATGATTCTTGGTATGATAGTATTATGTATACATGCATGTGCAAATTAAGATTGTGGGATGATTGATGAACATAAATAAGTAAAGATTGGGTTGGGGAATGAAGGAAATCTTGTAAAAGAGAGCTAAAAATTAAGATGTTCAGCTAGTGTTTGACAAAATGCTCAAATGAGCTGAGACCATGAATACCTTCCTAATTTGTGTTAATTTTATTTTGTCTCAAAATAGATTGAAGTTGCTAGAGTTTCCGGAATATCGTAGTAATTAAAGGAAAGCTCAAGAAAGATATGTATGGCGAACTTTGATCTATGTGAAACCGCCTTGTTTGGTGTATGAATATTTGGTATGTGATAGCTACGTGGATTGTTTGTGAAATTCTTGTGATTGGTTTGATTAAGTGTTATGTGGTAAGAGGTGAGAAATAAGTGATAGAAGGAAATCGTAAATGATGCAAGTGGAACAACTGTGGTAATAATATATTTGGCTTCTTGTGGGTAATTATTGCAATGGCTTGAATTGCTTATGAACTGTTGAATATAATGGAATTGGAACTGTTGGCTATGGAAACACTCGTAACATTGTTGTGGCTATGTCTTGAGAAGTATTGTTGTTGCTCTTCTTGTTTGTCAATTGATTGTTGTTTATCTTTGTGATTTGCTATTTGGTTGTGATTGTTGTGAACTGAAACTGTACGGTGGGGTCGGGTTGCGTGCCGCAATACGGCGCTATAAGTGGCGGGTTATGGTGATAATGGTGGCCGAGGTAATATGGGTGGACGAGGTAATAAGGGTGGAAAAGTGATCGAAGTCACTGTTCAAATATACACTTGAACAAAAATTGTGAAATCGTTGATGTGGAATTGTGAAAGGAGATAGCAGGAGAGTTTGTAACCTGTGGGGCACTGATTGCCCCTTTGTTTGGCTAATTGTACCTTCTACGTGTGTTTGGTTGTTGCTTCTGTTGTTGTTTCCTACTTGTGTATGGTTGAGTTTACTTGGAACAAAGTTAGATGTTGAAAACTTGTTTGCCTTGATTGTTCCTTTGCTTGTGAATTTGATTGTTGTTTCTATCACTGTTATCCACTTGTGTAATGCTTGAGTTTACTTGGGACAAAGTTTGTTCATACATACCAGTACAATTCATATATACTGAAGTCACTTTTGCCGGGGGCGCTACATTCGTGTTTTGATTGTAGGTGGATCCATAACAGGTACTCCAGTCCACCGACCGTAGCTCCTCATCACTTCCCGTCAGCTGATTCGGCGAGCCCCTTTCCATTCGGGGCCCTATGTGGATCACGCCACTTTCTGTTTGGGATGTTGTTTTAATGTCTGTATAAGGTATAGCCGGAGCCTTGTTGCCGGCATTTCCATATTATTCTTTAATTGTATCTAGAGGCTCCGTAGACAGGTTGTGGGTAGTGTCGGGCATAATAATATAAAAGATAAATATTGATGTGTGGCAACGATGTATAAAAATTGGAATACCTTTATTACGGTGAATGAAGTTGCTAATGGAAATTATTATTGGTATGTTTATAAAAAAATTTGGTTAATGGAGTTCATACCCTACAAATGGCTATTTCACTTGGTTATTAGGTAATGAGAATGAGGGGTAACACGCGGGATAGAAAAGGAATCCAGGTCCGCTTGACTGGGAATACCCGGTCGAGCGCCTGTCATGTCCCTCGAATTTGGGGCGTGACAATTATATTCTATCAATTGGTATCGGAGCAGGTTCTTGTTTCGGGTTAACATCTAGAAAGTATCCTCATGGCTGCTCCTCCAAACTTCGAAGAAGGCCAGTCTACTTACAAAGTACTTTGTTTTATATGTCATAGTTACTTTATTTTATATTTTGATGATCTAACAAACTTACTATCAAGAACCAGATAAGAAACTTGTCACACATACTCAAGACCTTAAGATCACAAGGTTCCAGCTTGGGATATGATTCAGCTCTTCAAAGTAGAAAGAACAATTGAGGGAACACGTTCCTACCAGTTCCCGAGGTGACTGTACCAAGTCAACTTTCCAACTGGAAAGTTTGTGCCTATACATGCTACAGTGAACAGGGCATCATTTAACTTTCGGTAGAAGACGTTTTACCTACCTTGCTTACATCATGGAAGTTATTTCACACATGTATTATTAACAGCAAGGGAGGTAAAACACATTCACTTGAACACTTAAAGATTTTCACTGAAGCTCCCTCAGGTGATCATCCAGCAATCAATGCTCAAGTACTTCAAGAACAAAGAACAAAACAATTACGACAGTACCCACATCGAGTTATGTTTTGTCCTTAGTTGAGTTGTAACTTTGTTAATGTTCTTACTTGTAACTCCTACTTAGCTTACTAAGAAGTAGTGTGTAGGAAACCCTTTGTAAATCTTAAACCTTTGTGTTTGAGTCTTTGCTAGAGTTAGTCTTTGTAATAGAGTAATTACAGAGTGGCTTGTAATAGAGTATTATAAGTTAGTGAGGGATTAATAGGTTAATTCCTACATTACATAGGTTGTAATCTAAAAGTTGCTCAGTTGTGAAGTTGAAATCCTACAAGGGTAGGCCATGATTTTTAATCCCGTTCAGCTGGGAATTTTTCACGTAAAATTTCTCATGTCATTTGTTTATTTATTGTTGTGTCCATGTGTTCTGTTGAACCTAATAAACAACCTAATGCTTATAAAATCCATGTTAATGATTGTTTTTTACGATCTATGCACCATTAAGGAAGTGTTAACAAATACTTTGTCGTCGGTTAAGCCCCCTTTCCCCGGGAGAGGGGAGGGGTTTAACTATTTATCCGCAAAGAGGAGCAATTGTATTTGTAAATGCATTCATAAAAATATGGATTAAATTAATATGATTAATAAAACAAAAAAGTATAAAAGAAATACAATAAATATAATTAAAGAAAGAACAAGCCTGGACTTCAGATTAATCTCATCGGATCTAATAATAACAAGACACACCTGACAACAATTTTACAAAGCTTAGGAAAATGAGAAAGAATGATAGCCTTTGTAGTTCCAGTATTTTGTATCCCTATATTGAGTACAAATATTATTTTTATATTTAACCTTAGGAGACAAGATCCCCAAATCACGGCCTCCTAAAGAATAATGAATTTCCCTCTTTAATTGCTGCATGACGTTAGGAATAAATGCTATGATTTCTTGTAATTGTTTATCCTTTAATGATGCTCTCTCCAACTGCCAATGACTCTCAAATTATCTTCCTCGACCTTTACGTCCTCAAAATTTACATAGTATCGGATACGTGCTTATATTCGGTCTTAGCTATCTAGTGACTCAAATCCACCCTATCATTACTGTCACATATCTGCCCTATAAACGTACACCTACAATCTGTAAATTTTATCTAATACCGATAGTTTCCTACTTTCCGAAGACTCACCTTGAAGTAACCGGAAGGTAGATAAAACGTCATCTTTTCTTGATGAGTATGTTCTTGAACAACTTCTGTTACTTGAAAGGATGCACGTCTCTTCGCATTTAATGGACTTAACACATGTTTCTCCATGATCTGATAAACAAGTTCGTGAGTTACATAGGTGATGATGTCTTTATACTGAACCACCTATAAATTCCCCCTCTTTCCCCAATTTATTCTTTTGGTTTTTTCGCACTTCTTCATAAAATCTCTTAGAACTTTGTGTAATTCCCTTTTCTCAACAAAACCTTCGAGTTTGAATATCAAATTTCACCTTTTTAGTCATAATGTCTTCCGTAATTTCCTACTCGACAGCTCATCTGCTGCCAAACATAACAATCTTACTATGACTTCATCTCTCCCTTCATCCATTGGCACCAGAGCTTGCATTAGTGGCGGACCATCCAAGAATAGCAAACCCAAGAACTCTCACGTTGAACCTCCCACAACAATTACATCCATCCTTTCTAAATGGTCTTTTAAAATGGATCTCCATGTCCAAAATACTTATAATATCTGTCTTCTATTCGCCCTACCAGTTATTGATATCTAATTTCTTGCTCATATATATATATGTGTGTACATATATATATATATATATATATATATATATATATATATATATATATATATATATATATATATATATATATACTTTTAAAATAGCGCACATGCATCATTATTTGATTTACAAGCATGCGCAACTATTTTTCATAATTTTTAAAAGCTTTAAATCATTATTTTTAAAAATATTCAATAATTATCCTTCATAATATTTTTATGATGATTTAATCATCTAAATTTATCATTTATACCCACATAATGTATTAATATTTTCCAGTGCATTTTATAATTACATTTGCATTTTTAAGGCTGAATTGCATATTTTGCAATAATAGCCCTTATGTACTTATGATTACATTTTTATGCATAAAATAATATTTTATATTTATATATTGTTACATAATTATTTTTTAAATCAATTTTATGCACAAATAATTATTTTTAATGTATTTATTATTTTTATAAATTATTGATTAAGATTGGATATTAAAATCTGGCCCTTATTATACAATTAATTCTGGACCTAAGCTACCTAAACATAACCCAATTATCCAAGCCCGGTGATGTGACAACCTAAAGGGTCATCGCCTGTTTTCTTTCTCATTTTGTATTTTAGAGGCCTTAAAACCTCATTTTTTTGTTGCCTCGATTTGCAAGCGCAGTCCGGGCACGTAGCTGGGAAGCTTAAATGTGAAATTATGTGAAAAATACTAAAATTTGGTATTAAAATAAGTAAATTTGACTTTAGTTAATATTTTTGATAAACGGACTCGGACCAGTGATTTGATGGTCCTGGAGGGTCCGTGAAAAAATATGGGACTCAAGCGTATGTCCAAAATCGAAATCCGAGGTCCAGAGCCCGAGAAATGAATTTTTAAAAGAATTTGTTTTTTTTTGAAATTGTTAAGGAACTTTGAAATGAAAATTGATCAGAACGTGTTGGTATCGGGCTCGTTTGGTTCCGATACCCGGTGCAGATCTTATATATGTTTTAAAATATTTCTATGAAGTTTGGTCGAAATCGGACGTCGTTTGAAAGTTTATGACATTTGAAGAAAAACTAGTTATTTGGAGGTTTGATTTATTATTTTTATGTTATTTTGGTGATTTGATCACACGATTCATTTTATGTGTTTGGTTCGGACCCCGAGGGCTCGGGAGAGTTTCAGAGGTGTTTCAGAGTGATTTTGGACTTAGGAAAGTTGCAAAAAATGAGATTCAGTTGTTGCAGACAAATCCCTCTTCGCATTCGCGACGCCTTGTCCGTATTTGCAAAGCCTTGAGTGTATCCTTCACCGCATTCACATTCCTTCCTCGCGTTCACATAGAGTTATTGAACTCTGAGGGCCCAGCCCTTTTTCTTTCTTCGCGTTCGCGAAAGTTGGACCGCGTTCACGTAGGTTCCCAACCTTCCTCATCGCATTCGTGTAAAGGTCCATGCGTTTGCGTTGACCAAGTCCTGGACCCCCCTCCCTTGATTTTCTTCTTCGCATTTGCGTTACCCCTTCCGCATTTGCGATGACTTTCCATGTTTACCCTTTACGAGGCACTCCTTTTCCGCAAACTCGAAGGGTTAATTTTGCTGAGTTATATTAAATTTCAGAAATAGTGTAGTCGCGTACCCTTCATAAAAACACCCGATTTTCTTCTTCTCCAAGGTCCTTAGGCATCCATTGAAGCTTCCTTCATCATGAACTCTTTGGTTAGTAAATTCCAACTTGTTTTCTTTATTTTCCATCATTATTTATCAAATTCCTAAGCTTAAATCATGTAATTTAGGATAGAAATTGGGGGAATTGGGTAGAGTTAGGGCTTTAGTATTTTTCTTGATTAGACATCTGTTGGGGTCGAATTTGAAAATAAATTATATATTCGGGCTTGTGGGGGAATGAGTGACATGAATTTGGTCCAAACCTCGTGTTTTGACCAAGCGAACCCGGGGCTGATTTTTGAAATTTTGGGAAGTAAGCTTGGGAATCTATATTTAGGCATTGGGTTTGATTGTTTTGGCATATATTGATACTATGGAATCATTATTGTATAGATTTGATTGAGTTGGAGCCGAATTTGAGAGGGAAAGCGATTGTTGTAGATTGAATTGGCCGTGGAAGTTTGAGGTAAGTGGTCGGTCTAAATTTGGCTTGAGGGATTAGGAGTTGAGTCATAATTGCTATTTGATATGTGTTGAGTACGACGTATGGGGATGGTACGAGTATCCATATATTGGTGTCAAGCATGACCGTGGGTCTTAAATTGATAATTTTGTATTCTTAATTGATTCTATGAAAGACTTGTTTTATGAGCCTTGATACCGAGTATTGATTTTAACTGTGCTAAGTAGAAATCGAATTGGATTGGTTATAGCTGATTCTCCCTTGCCGAGACGTTTGATTATTTGTTATTTTTTACCCTTTTCCGGGAAGTTATTACCTTGTCTTTCTCCCTTGTTGGGATTATACTGTGTAATGGGTTGAAAGAAATAGGAGCGAGTGGTACACATATCACAAGTGATACTGAAATGAGAGCTAGTGGTACGCCTGCCACAAGTGATACTGAAACGGGAGAGAGTGGTACGCCTACCACAAGTGATACTGAAATGGGACCGAGTGGTATGCTTACCACAAGTGATATTGAAATGGGAGCGAGTGGTACGCCTACCACAAATGATATTGGAACGGGAGCGAGTAGTACGCCTGCCACAAGATATTGATTTAAATGGGAGCGGGTGGTACGCCTACCACGAGAATCAAAAGTGAAAGTTGTTTTATCTATTTTTATCCGTGTTAGTAGCTTAATAGTTGTTTCCATTATCAGTTCTTGAGGATTCTGTTCATGTTGCTATCCCCAGAGCATGTTTCTCCTCCTCCGTTTTTACTTGTTATTTACTGTTATTTCCTTGTCGTATATTATATAACTGCACAGGTTTATCTGGAGTCTGGTCCTAGCTCGTCACTACCTCACCGGGGTTAGCCAAACATTTAACATCACATGGGGTTGGTTATGCTGATGCTACATTCTGTGATCTTTTGCACATAGCCCAGTATTGGAGTAGCATTTGAGCAGTAGCAGTAGTTTGTTAGCGAGCCTTCAGTACATAGCCACCGAGGTAGCTTGCAGGCATCAGCAGGACCGATGTCCTCTCTATCCTTACCTTAGACTGTCATCTCTTTGTACTCGAGATAAACTAATTTATGTTCTTTTCGGACTTTGTATTTATTACTTCTTAGATATTCGTGAGTATGTGACTCCAGTTCTTGGGTAGAGATTTATGTTGGGATTCCATATTTTTTTAGTTATTTAAAAGTTAAGACTTCCGCTTATGATTTTAATTCCATTGATTCTATTTTTAATGTCGTTAATTATCAAAAATGAATTATGTGATTAATGACAAATGATTAAGTTTGGCTTGCCTAGCTCCTATTTGTAAGCGCCATCACAACTCCCGAGAGTGAAAAATTCGGATTGTGACAAGTTGGTATCAAGCATTAGGTTACATAGGTCTCACAACTCACGGACAACCTTAGTATAGTCTAAGGGATCGGTACAGAGACGTCTGTATTTATCCCCCAGAGGCTACAAAGTTAGGAAAATTTCACGTTTGTTCTTTCTTGTCGTGCGATTCTATTTCTCAAAATACCGATTAAATTTCTACTTTATTATTGTGCAGATGGCGAGAACACATGCTTCCTCATCTACCGCTCAGCAGTCCGAGTCCCGAGCAGCAACACCAGTGGCAGAGCGTCAAGTTGATTTTGAGGATAAAGTTCCATCCCCAGCAGTTTCGGTGGGCCCAGCTCAGGTCCTAGAGGGGTTCATTGCCACCCCAATCCTTCAGGATGCTTTAGTCCGATTGGTAGGCCTCATAGAGAGTATCAACCAAGCGGGTTTTGCTTCGAGTTGCGCCAGCCACTTCTTAGGCTAAAGGAGGGGTTCAAACTCCTGCTATACGTACTCCAAAGCAGGTAACTCCCCAAGTTCAAGTTCTAGTGGTTCAGCCAGCTTAGGCAGGTCAGTTGGGTATAGTGGCTCAGTCCGGGAGTGAGATTACTTTTCAGGAGGCGGCCAATATGGGCCGTAGATTTGAGATGGTTCCGTCACAGGGAGGAATTCATGGGTCGGATAAGAGGCCCTGTCATGTAGGAAAATTTAGCGGTACCTCGTCTGGAGGTAGAGATTCTTACGGTAGAGGCCATCCTCCTAGGCTCTTTTAAGTCAGCTCTTCAGGTCTCTCATGGTACTTCAAGTGGTCATTCAGGCCGGCAGGTTTAGCCTCAGTTTCCTTATCTACAACATTCGCGTGGATGTTATAACTGTGGTGAGTATGGTCGCATCAGGAGGTCTTGCCCGAGGTCGAGGGGTGCTTAACCACTACCACCAAGGTCTTGCGACACTTTTGGTGACACGAGGCATAATGCTAGGTATTGCCCCCGAGATTCGAGCAGTTCTCCATATTAGGGTTCTCGTGCTATAGTACAAGCCCCAATTGTTCCGCAGCCCTCCCAGCCAGCTAGAGGTGGGGGCAGAGGTGTTAGAGATGGAGGTAGAGGTCATAGAAGTGGAGTTCAGTCCTCCAGTTTCGGAGGCCAGCCTACAGTAGGTCGTCCTAGAGAGGCAGTTTAGGGTGGTGGAGCCCATCCCCAATGTTAAGCTCTTCCAACCAGGCCAAAGGTTGAGTCTTCAGATACAGTCATTACATGTACTATTCTGGTTTGTGATAGAGATGCTTCAGTACAATTTGGCCTAGGATCTACGTATTCGTATGTTTCATCTTATTTTGCACCGTATCTGGTCATGCCTAGTGATGCATTTATTATTCCTATTTATATGTCTACACCGGCGGGTGATGCTATTGTGGTCGACTGAGTTCATCATCCCTTTGTTGTAGTGTTTGGGGGTCTTGAGACATGTGTTGATTTGTTTCTGTTGGACATGGTCGACTTTGATGTCATATTAGGGACGGATTGGTTGTCCCCGTATCATGCTATCTTGGATTGCCATGCCAAGACCGTGACCTTGTCTTTACCAGATTTTCCCCCTTTGCAGTATTATCTCATATGTGAAGGCTCAACGTATGGTCGAGAAGGGGTGTTTAGCTTATTTGGCGTATGTTCGCGATTCCACTATAGAGGTCCCTTCTATTAATTATGTTCCCATTGTTCGAGAATTCCCTGAGGTTTTCCCTTCACACCTGCCAGGTATGCCGACCGATAAGGATATTGAATTTTGTATTGATCTAGCTCCAGGAACTCAACCCATTTCTAACCTGCGGTATCGCATGGTCTTGCCAGAGTTTAAAGAGTTGAAGGATCAGTTGCAAGATTTGCTTGAAAAGGGTTTCATTAGACCCAGCGTTTCGCCTCGGGGTGCACCGGTATTATTTGCGAACGAAAGGATGGTTTGATGAGGATTGTGAATTGATTACCGGCAATTTAACAAAGTTACGATCAAGAATAAGTATCCACTAGCGAATATTGATGATTTGTTCGACCAGCTTCAGGGTTCCGAGGTGTTGTCAAAGATAGAATTGAGATCTGCCTACCATCAGTTGAGGATTAAGGCATTCAATGTCCCTAAGGCAGCTTTCCGCACTCGGTACGGGCATTATGAGTTCTTGGTCATATCGTTCGGGTTGACCAATGCCCCAGCAACGTTCATAGAGTTGATGAACCGAGTGTCCAGACCTTATTTGGACTTGTTTGTGATAGTCTTTATTGATGATATTCTTATATACTCCTGCAGCCAGGAGGAGCACGAGAAGCACCTCAAAGTCGTTCTTCAGACTCTAAAAAGGATATTCAGTTATATGCTTAGTTCTCGAAGTGTGAGTTCTAGTTGAGTTCGGTTGCATTTCTAGGTCGTTGTTTCAGTAGAGGGTATTCAGGTGGACTCGAAGAAGATTCCGGCAGTCAAGAACTGACCTCGACCAGCATCAACTACAGAGATTCAGAGTTTCTAGGGGTTGGCAGGCTACTACTGTCGATTCATGGAGGTGTTCTTGTCTATTGCAATCCGATGTCCAGGTTGACCCAGAAAGGTGCCCAGTTCAGATAGTCGGATGAGTGTGAGTCGAGCTTTCAGAAGCTTAAGACAGATCCGATTACGGCACTGATATTGGTTTTGCCCAGAGGTTCAGGCACCTTATACAGTCTATTGTGATGCTTCCTGTATTGGCATTGGTGTAGTATTGATGCAGGATGGCAGAGTCATTGCCTATGGTTCGAGGAAGTTGAAGATCCACGAGAACAATTATTCGGTTCATGATCTAGAGTTGGCAGCCATCGTTCATGCATTTAAGACTTGGAGGCATTATCTATATTGTGTGACGTGTGACGTGTACACTGATCACAAGAGTATTCAGTATCCGCTCAAGCAAAAGGAGTTGAATTTGAGGCAAATGAGGTGGTTGAAGTTGTTGAAAGATTCTGATGTTACTATCTTGTATCACACGGGGTAGGCCAATGTGGTGGCCGATGCGTTGAGTAGGAAGTCCACCAACATGGGCAGTCTTGCTTATATTCCGGTCAGCCAGGGACCGCTTACTGTGGATGTTCAGACCTTGGACAATCGATTTGTGAGGTTGGATATTTCTAGGACTAGCTGAGTGTTAACTTGCATGGCCGCTCGTTCTTCATTATTGGAGCATATCCGTGATCGCCAGTTTGATGATCCCCATTTCTGTGTCCTGAGAGACACGGTGCAGTGTGGAGGTGCCAAGCAGGTGACCCTAGATGATGATGGTGTTTTGAGATTGCAAGGGTGAGTTTGTATGTCCAATGTTGATGGAATTCGAGAGGACTATTCAGATTCTATATGATATGATTCGAGCCTGTGTCATTGATTGTGGAGGCTAGTGGGACCAGTTTTTGCCCTTAGTGGAGCTTGTCTACAACAACAGGTACCAGTACAGCATTCTGATTGTTCCTTATGAGGCGTTGTATGGTAGGCAATGTCGGATGCAAGTTGGATGGTTTGAGCCGGGAGAGGCTCGGTAATTGGGTACAGATCTGCTTCGGGATGCCTTGGATAAGATCCGGATTATTCAGGATAGGCTTTGTACAACTCAGTCTAGGCAGAAGAGTTATACAGACCGCAAGGTTCGAGATGTGGGTTTTATGGTTAGTGAGCCAGTATTGCCCCGGGTGTTGCCTATGAAGGGCGTGATGATATTCGGGAAGAAGGGCAAGCTTAGCCCTAGGTTCATTGATCTATTTGAGATTCTCGACCGTGTGGGAGAGGTGGATTATAGACTTGCCTTGCCTCCTAGCTTTTCAGTCATGCATATTGTGTTTCACGTGTCCATGCTTCGAATGTATCACGGTGATCCATCCCACGTACTAGATTTCAGCACTGTCCAATTGGACAAGGATCTGTGTCATGAAGAGGAGCCAGTGGCTATTCTAGACCGGCAGGTTCGACAGTTGAGGTCAAAGAGTTTTCCTTCAGTACATGTTCAGTGCAGAGGCCAGCCTCCTGAGGCATCGACCTAGGAGTCTGAGTCTAATATGCAGAGCCGTTATCCTCATCTATTTTCTGACTCAGGTACTTCTCTATTTTGTCTGTTCGAGGACAAACAATTGTGTTAGAGGTGGAGAATGTGACGACCCAAAGGGTCATCACCTATTTTTTTCTCATTCTGTGTTTCTGAGGACTTAAAAACCTCAATTTTGGTTGCCTCGATTTGCATGAGCAGTCCGAGCACGTAGTCGGAAGCTTAAATGTGAAATTATATGGAAAATGCTAAAATTTGGTATTAAAATGAGTAAATTTGACATTGGTCAACATTTGGGTAAATTGACCCAGACCCATGATTTGACGGTCCCAAAAGGTCCGTAAAACAATATGGGACTCGAGCGTATGACCGAAATTAAAATCCGAGATTCCGAGCCCGAGAAATGTATTACAAAGTGGCTTGTATAGACTATTATAAGTTAGTGTGGGATTAAGAGGTTAATTCCTAGGTTGCATAGGTTGTAATCTAAAAGTTTCTCTATAGAGGTATGTCGTGATTTTTAATCCCGTTGAGCTGAGAATTTTTCACGTAAAATTCCTCTTGTCATTTATTTACTATTCTGTTCGTGTGTTCCATTGAACCTAATAGAGAACCTAATGCTTATAGAATCCATGTTAATGATTGTCTTTTACCCCCTACGCACCATTAAGGAACTGTTAACAAACACTTTGTCGTCGGTTAAGCCCCCTTTCGCCGGGGGAGGGGGAGAGATTTAAATGTTTACCCACAAAAAAAGGAGCAATTTTATTTGTAAATGTGTTTATAGAAATATGGATTAAATTAATATGATAAATAAAACAACAAAGTATAAAAGGAATAAAATAATTATAATTAAAGAAAGAACAGGCATGGACTTCAGATTAATCTCATCGGATCTAATAATAACTAGAAACACTTGATAACAATTTTACAAAGCTTAGGAAAATGAGAGAAAGAATGATAGCCTTTATAGTTCGAGTATTTCGTATCCCTACATTGAGTAAAAATATTATTTTTATAGTTAATCTTAGGATACAAGATCCCCAAATCACGGCCTCTTAAGGATTATTGAATTTCACTCTTTGATGGCTGCATAACATTGGGAATAAATGCTATGAATTCGTGTATTTGTTTCTCCTTTAATGATGCTCTCTCAAGCCTCCAATGACTCTCAAATTCTCATCCTCGACCTTTACATCCTAAAAATTTACACAGTACCAGTTACGTGCTTGTATTCGGTATAAACTATCTACTGACTCATCTCTACCCTATCATTACTGTCACATGTTTGCTCTAGAAATGTACACCTCTAGTCTGTAAATTTTATCTAATATCGATAGTCCCCTACTTTCCGGAGAGTCACATTGTAGTAACCGTAAAGTAGATAAAGCCTTATCTTTTCTTGACGAGTAAGTTCTTGAACAGCTTCTGGCACTTGAAAAGATGCATGTCTCTTCGCATTTAATGGACTTAACACATGTTTCTACATGATCTGATAGTTACATAAGTAGTGATGGTTTTATACTGAACCACCTATAAAATTCCCCCTCTTTCCCTAATTTTATCTTTTATTTTTTTCGCATTTCTTCATCAAATCTCTTTGAACTTTCTGTAATTCCCTTTTCTCAACAAAACTTTCGAGTTTGAATATCAAATTTCACCTTTTTAGTCATAATGTCTTCCATAATTACCTTCTCCGGCAACTCATCTGCTGCCAAACATAACAATCTTACTATGACTTCATCTTTCACTTCATCCATCGGCGCCAGAACTTGCATCAGTGGCGGACCATCCAAGAATAGCAAACCCAAGAATTCTGACGTTGAACCTCCCACAACAATTACAACCATCCCTTCTAAATGGTCTTTTAAAATGGATCTCGAGGTCCAAAATACTTTCTCCAACCCTAACGACGATAGGAAAAGAGCGATTCGTGAATATTCGCCCTACTAGTTGTTGATACCCAATTTTTTCCTCATATTTCCCAAGTGTATATATATACATATGTACATTCAAAATAGCACACATGCATCATCATTTGATTTAAAAGCATGCACAAGTATTTTTCATAATTTTTAAAAGCTTTAAATCAATTAGTTTCTGTAAATATCCAATAATTATACTTCATAATATTTTTATGATTATTTAATCATCTAAATTTGTCATTTATACCAACATAATGATTAATTATTTTCTCAGTGCATTCTTATAATTACATTTGCATTTTTAAGGCTGAATTGCTTATTTTGCAATAATAGCCCATATGTACTTATGATTATATCTTTATGCAAAAAATAAACTTTTATATTTTTATATTGATAAGTAATTGTTGTAAATCAATTTTTTGCACAAAAAATATTTTTGTTATTTATATATTATTTTTATAAAAATTTATTTATTAAAATTGGATGTTTAAAATTTGGCCCTAATTCTACAATTAATTTCGAGTAAAATTATGTGAAAAATGCTAAAATTTGGTATTAAAATGAGTAAATTTGACTTTGATCAATATTTTGGATAAACGGACCTACACCCGAGATTTGACGGTTCAGAGGGTCGGGCGAAAAATATGGGACTCGGGGTTATGCCCAGAATCAAAATTCGAGGTCCCGGGACCGAGAAATGAATTTTTAAAAGAATTTGTTTTTCCGAAAATGTTAAGGAAATTTGAAATGAAAATTGATTATAACATGTTGGTATCGAGCCCGTATTTTGGTTCTGGCGCCCGGTACAGGTCTTATATGTTTTTTAAAATGTTTTTGTGAAGTTTGGTCGAAATCGGACGTCGCTTGACGTGTTTCGGACCTAAAACTATAAATTTGAAAGTTTGTGATGTTTGAAGAAAATCAAGTGATTTGGAGGTTTAATTCATTATTTTTTATATTATTTTGGCAATTTCATCGCCCCGTTAAGTTCGTAGGATGTTGTTGAGTTAGTGTATGTGTTTGGTTAGGAGCCTAGAGGGATCGAGAGTGTTTCAGAGGCATTTTGGATTGATTTCAGACTTAGGAAAGTTGCCGAAAATGAACTTCAGCTATTGCAGAAAAATCCCTCTTCGCGTTCGCTATGCCTTGTCCGATATCACGAAGCCTTGAGTGAGTCCTTCATCGCGTTTTCTCATTCCTTCTTCGTGTTCGAGATAGCTGGACCGTGTTCGCGTAGGTTCCTAGCCTTCCTCATCGCGTACGCATAAAGGTCCACACATTTGCGTAGACCAAGTCCTTGACCCCCCCCCCCAACTTTTCTTCTTCGCGTTCGCGTTACCCCATCCGCGTTCACGATGACTTGCCCTATTTACCCTTTGTGAACGCGACTCCCTTTCCGTTAATGCGAAGAGCAAATTTTGCTCATTTATATTAAATTTCAGAAACAATGTAGTCGCGGACCCTTCATAAAAACACCCGAGTTTCTTCTTCTCCAAGGTTCTTAGGCATCCATTGAAGCTTCCTTCATCATGATCTCTTGGATTAGTAAATTTCAACTTGCTTTCTTCATTTTTCATCATTATTTGTCAAATTCCTATGCTTAAATTATTTAACTTAGGGTGGAAATTGGGGGAATTGGGTAGAGTTAGGACTTTTTAATTTTTCTTGATTAGACCTCATTTTGGGGTCCAATTTGAAAATAAATAATATATTCGGGCTTGTGGGTTAATGGATTATATAAATTTAGTCCAAACCTCATATTTTGACCAAGCGGGACAGGGGTCGATTTTTGGAATTTTGGGAAGCAAGCTTGGGAATCTTTTCATATGCATTGGGTTTGATTTTGTTAGCATATATTGATACTATGGAATCATTATTGTATAGATTTGATTGAGTTGGAGCCGCATTCGAGAGGGAAAGCAATTGTTGTGGATTGAATTGGTCGTGGATATTTGAGGTAAGTGTTCGGTCTAACTTTGACTTGAGGGATTAGGAGTTGATGTGATGACCCGGCTGGTCGTCTTTGAAATTTACGTCCCGTTTCCCCATTAACTGCTTCACCTAAGTTTATTTCTGCTATTTTAGTTTGCCGGGATGTCCGATAATAGAATTCAGAGTGTTTTGGTACACTTAGTCCCTAAATGAGAGCATAAGTGTTGGAAAATGGTCCATAACCAGAACAGTATCAAGACAACCTCAGAATGGAGATCCAATGGTTCTTAAGCTCCGTTAGGTTATTTCGAGGTTGGAAGCGTGTTCGGAATGTATTTTGGATGTCCGTAGCTCATTTAGGCTAGAAATCTCGAAAGATAGAATTTTGAAGTTTCCGATCCGATGGTGAATTTTTTATCAGAGAGCCGGAACGGGATTTTGAAAGTTGCTGTAGCACCGTCATGTCATTGGGACGTGCGTGGAAAATTTTAGGTCAATCAGATGTGTTTTGTTTAGGTTTTGAATCGAAAGTAAATTTGGTTAAGTTTTGGAAGTTTTAAGTTCAAATCATTGATTAATTTGTGTTTCCGACGTTATTTTAGGCGGTTTAAGGATTGGTACAAGTTTGAATGATGATAAGGGATGGGTTTGTTGGTTTGGTTGAGGTTTCGGGGGCCCCCGATGTGTTTCGGATGCTCGATGGGTTGGTTTTGGAAATTAGAATGAAGTTATACTGCAGGCTTCTGTTGTTTCCGCTTCTACGGCTTGGGGACCGCAGAAGCGGCGCCGCGTAATTGGCTGGTCAGTCGCGAAAGCGGAAGGGGAGCCATGAGGCTGGAACTGCAGAAGCGGTATGGCTTCCGCAGAAGCTGACTCGATTCAGCGAGTTTTGGACCGCAAAAGCGGTTGGTCGGTGCTTTATGGAGAATCGAAAAAGTGGTGGATTCTCCGCGAAAGCTGGACCGCAGAAGCGCTCCCTGGATACGCAAAAGCGGAAATCCTTGTGTGTTAAGGGTTTTATTCCGAGGCTTAATTTCAAAGTTTGAAAAATCAATTGAGAGCTCAGGAGAAGACGATTTCAAGTGAGTTTGAAAAAAATTATTGGGTAACATTTTTATAATCCCTTTTGGTTATATTCCATCGTTTTGAGGTTAAATCCATCATTTAAGTTCGAATTTAGGATAAAAAATTGGATAATTTGGGTAAAATTTCTTTGGCGAAACTATTGAGTTTTGAAGGGCCATTTGACCTCCGATTTGAGAGATTTTTATATGGTTAGACTCGGGAGAGCACGAGATTTTTCGAAAATTTAAATTTTTTTGATTTCGAGGCATTGCACTGAGGGGCATTTTGGTCATTTCACCTACTTTCGTGCCTTGGCTTTATTTTTAATAGTATAATTAGTTACTTACGATGTTATTTACAATGTGTAATTGTCTTGAATAGATTTGTGCCATTTGGTGTCGGATACTCGTGGCAAGGGCGTTGTTTCTTAGCGGTTTTGTACCAATTCGAGGTAAGCGGCTTGCTTAACTATGTGTAGGGGACCTCTCCCCTTAGGATATCTTTGTCGTTCATTAAATGCCTTATGCGCGAGGTGACGGCCGTGTACTTGTGCTAGTTATTGAAAATTTGCCTTACTTGGCTTATTTAGACTGTGTTTCTTCACATATTTAAATTTTTAAAAATGCAATTTCGCATATTTTGACTTAGGAAAACATTGTAGTAACTTATTTGCTCTATTTGACTAAATTGCAATATATGTCTTTCTTGTGAAGAATGCTAGACTCTAGGTTTTACTTGTTGTTTGTATTTCGCTTCCTTCTGTTAAATATTAGTTTATTGTGGTGTATTTACTATTGGGACTACGGGACGGCATCCCGGGAGCTCCCTCTGTTCGTACTTTGTTCCGAGACTCGAAAGTGCGGGATACCAAGAAATCCCTGGCACTGGATTATATAACTTGCGGATACTAAGAGATCCCAGTGTAGGACTGATTAACTGGAGGATACTAAGAGATCCTCTGGATACTTAGAGTTCCCTTGTGTATATGATGAGGATACTGGGAGATCCTCGCGATACTTGGAGATCCCTTGTGTGTATGATGAGTATACCGGGAGATCCTCGGGATACTTGGAGATCCCTTGCGTATATAATAAGGATACCAGGAGATCCTCGGGGTAGCAGGAGATCCCCGATGGCAAATAGCCTGTAATGATTGTTCTTGTTCATAGAATTGTATTATAGCCTGTTCCGTTCTTCTTATTGTTTTCGTTAGATGTTCGAGATTTACTGTATTCATACTGTTATTCCATTTCATATTTAATATTATGTTTATCTCAGTAGGGACCTCGACCTTCCTCGTCACTGCCCAACCGAGGTTAGGGTTGGCACTTACTGAGTACTGCTGTGGTGTACTCATGCTACTCTTCTGAACATTTTTGTTGTGCAGATCCAGGTACATCCGGCCAGGCATATCATCGGTGAGTTCGGAGATTGCTATTGGAGACTTGAGGTATACTGCTGCGTCCGCAGACTAGAAAGTCTCCGTCCTTTTTATCTTAGTTATAAGTATTGTTCCTTATTATTTCCGTTGTATTAGACTTTTCAGACATTAAAGCTGTATACGTTTCTCTTAGACCTGTGTTGTCCGTAGGATTCTGGGTTTTGGGATGTTATCTTTCAGAAGTGGTGTGTGCAGTGTATGTGCCAAGCGGCACCATATACATTTCATGTTCTATTTAGTATTTATTATTATTTTATTTCCACACTGTTAAATTTTGCAATGTGTTAATGCTTACCTAGTCGCGAAGACTGGGTGCCGTTATGGCAGGTTCACAATTGGTGAACTAGGGTCGTGACAGTTGAGTCATAATTGCTACTTGCTATGTGTTGAGTATGACGTATGGGCATGGTGACGAATATCCATATGTTGGTGTCGAGCATGACCGTGGGTCTTATGTTGATAATTGTGTATTATTAATTGATTCTATGAAAAACCTGTTTGATGAGCCTTTATACCAAGTATTGGTTTTAACTGTGCTAAGTAGAAATTAAATAGGATTGATTATAGGCGATTCTCCCTTGCCGGGACGTTTGATTATTTGTTATTGTTTTCCCTTTGACGGGAAGTTATTACCTTGTCTTGCTCCCTTGTCGGGATTATACTGTGTATTAGGTTCAAAGAAATGGGAGCGAGTGGTACGCTTATCACAAGTGATAGTGAAATGGGAGCGAGTTTTACGCCTACCACAAGTGATACTGAAATGGGAGCGAGTGGTACGTCTATCACAAGTGATATTGAAATGGGAGCGAGTGGTACGCCTACCACAAAATATTGATTGAAATGGGAGCGGGTGGTACGCCTACCATGAGAAAAGCATCAAAATTGAAAGTTATTTAATCAATTCTTATCCGTGTTAGTAGCTTAATAGTTGTTTTTATTATAAGCATCAAAATTGAAAGTTATTTTATCAATTCTTATCCGTGATAGTAGCTTAATAGTTGTTTTTATTATAAGTTCTTGAGGATTCTGTTCATGTTGCTATCCCCCGAGCATGTTTCCCTTTCCCCATTGTAACTTGTTGTTTCCTGTTATTTCCTTGCCTTATATTATATAACTGCACAGGTTTATCTCGAGTCTAGTCCTAGCCTCGTCACTATCTCACCGGGGTTAGGCCAGACATTCACCAGCACATGGGGTCGATTGTTCTGATGCTACACTCTATGCTCTTTTGCATAGATCCCAGTGTTGGAGCCGCATTTGAGCAATAGCAGTAGTCTGGTAGCGATCCTTCAGTCCAGAGCCACCAAGGTAGATTTGCAGGTGTCTGCATGCCCGGTGTCTCCTCTATCCTTACCTTAGACTACCATATCTTTGTACTCGTGATAAAAAGATTTATGTTCCTTTCGGACTTTATATTTAGTACATCTTAGATATTCGTGAATGTGACTCCAATTCTTGGATAGAGATTTATGTTGGGATCCCGTAGTTTTTTTAGTTATTTAAAAATTTAGACTTCTGGTTATGATTTGAATTTTGTTGATTCTATTTTTAATGCTATTAATTACCAAAAAAATTATATGATTAATGAAAAATGATTAAGTTTTGCTTGCCTAGCTCCTATTTATAAGCGCCATCACGACTCCCGAGAGTGAAAAATCTGGGGCGTGACAAGTTGGTCATAGCACTAGTTACATAGGTCTCACAACTCAAGGACAACCTTAGTAGAGTCTGAGGAATCGGTACAGAGTCGTTTATATTTATCCTAGAGGCTACAGAGTTAGGTAAACTTCACGTTTGTTCTTTTTTGTTGTGTGGTTCTATTTCTCAAAATACCGATTAATATTTTTACTTTGATCTTCCGCAGATGGCAAGAACACGCATTTCCTTATCTATCGCTCAACAGTCTGAGCCCCAAACAGTAGAACCAGTGGCGGAGCCTCAAGTTGATTTTAAGGAGAAGGTTCCAGCCCCAACAATTTTGGTTGCCTCAGCTCAGGCCCCATAGGGGTTCATTGCCACCCCAGTCCTTCAGGACGCTCTAGTCAGATTGGTAGGCCTCATAGAGAGTGTCATCCGAGTGGGTTTGCTTCCAGTAGCACCAGCCACTTCTCAGGATGGAGGAGAGGGTCAGACTCCTGCTATGCGTACTCCGGAGCAGGTAGCTCCCCAGGTTCAAGTTATAGTGGTTCAGCCAGCTGAGGTAGGTCAGCCGGGTATAGCGGCTTAAGCCGGGAGTGAGATTACCTTTCAGGAGGTAGCCAATATGGGGCATAGAGTTGAGATGGTTCCATCACAGGAAGGTAGTCATGGGTCGGATAAGAGGCCCCGTGATGCAGACAGATTCAGTTGCACCACGTCTGGAGGTAGAGATTCTTATGGTAGAGGCCATCCTCCTAGGCCTTTTTGAGTCAGCTGTCCAGGTCTCTCATAATTACTTCAGGTGGTCATTCAGGCCGCCAGGTTCAGCCTCTGTTTCCTCAGCTACAGCATTTGCGTGGATGTTATGAGTGTAGTGAGTATGGTCATATCAGGAGGGCTTGCTCGAGATCGAGGGGTGCTCAGTCACAGCAGCCTAGGTCTTGCCACACTTGTGGTGACAGAAGGTGCCCTCGAGCTTCGAGCAGTTCTCCACATCAGGGTTCTCGTGCTATGGTACATGCCCCAGTTGTTCCGCAACCCTCCCAACCAGCTAGAGGTGGGGGCAGAGCTATTAGAGGTGGAGGTAGAGGTCATAAAGGTGGAGCTCGGGCTTCCAAGGGTAGAGGCCAGTCTGCATTAGGTCATCCCAGATAGGCAGTTCAGGGTGGTGGGGCCATCCCCAATGTTATCCTCTTCCAACCAAGCCAAAGGTTGAGTCTTTAGATGCAGTCATTATAGGGACTATTTTGGTTTCTGATAAAGATGCTTCAGTGCTATTTGGCCCAGGGTCTACGTATTCGTATGTGTAATCTTATTTTGCACCGTATCTCCTCATGCCTAGTGATACATTTAGTATTCGTGTTAATGTGTCTACACCGGTGGGTGATTCTATTATGGTCGACAGAGTTCATCATTCCTGTGTTGCAGTGATATTGGGTCTTGATACATGTGTTGATTTGTTGCTCTAAGACATGGTCGACTTTGATTTCATATTGGGGATGGATTTTTTGTTCCCATATCATGCTATCTTGGATTTCCATGCCAAGACTGTAACCTTGGCTTACCGAATTTTCCCTGTTTGGAGTGGAGAGGGACCCTAGGTCATTCCACTTGCAGTGTTATCTCATATGTGAAGGCTTGACGTATGCTTGAGAAGGGGTGTTTAGCTTATTTGCGTATGTTCACGATTCCAGAACACAGGCCCCTTCTATTGATTTTGTTCCCATTGTTCGTGAGTTCCCTGAGATTTTCCCTTCAGACCTGTCGAGTATGCTGCCCGACATGGATATGTACTTTTGTAATGATCTTGCTCCGGGCACTAAGCCCATTTTTAACCCGTTGTATCGCACGACCCCGCTAGAGTTGAAAGAGTTAAAGTATCAGTTGTAGGATTTGCTTGAAAAGGGTTTCATTAGACCCAATATTTCTCCTTGGGGTGCGCCGGTGTTATTTGTGAAGAAAAAGGATGGTTCGATAAGGATCTGCATTGATTATCGAAAATTGAAAGAAGTTACGATCAAGAATAAGTATCCACTGACGAGGATTGATGATTTGTTTGACCAGCTTGAGGGTGCTGAGGTTTTTCAAATATAGACTTGAGATCTACCTATCATCAGTTGAGGAATAGGGCATCCAATGTCCCTAAGACAACTTTCCGCACTGGGTACGAGCATTTTGAGTTCTTGGTCATCTCGTTCGGTTGACCAATGCCCCAACTGCATTCAAGGAGTTGATGAATCGAGTTTTCAGGCCTTATTTGGACTTGTTCGTGGTAGTCTTTATTGATGATATTCTGATATACTCCCACATTCAGGAGGAGCACGAGCAGCATCTCAGAGTAGTTCTTCAGACTCTGAAGGATAGTCAGTTATATGCTAAGTTCTCAAAGTGTGAGTTCTGGTTGAGTTATGTTGCATTTTTGGGTCACGTTTTTTTCGCAGAGGGTATTCAGGTGGACCCGAAGAAGATTTCAGTAGTTAAGAGCTGGCCTCGACCAGCATCAACTATAGAGATTCGGAGTTTCTTGGGGTTGGAAGGCTACTATCATTGGTTCGTGGAGGGGTTCTCGTCTATTGCAACCCGATGTCCAGGTTGACCTAGAAGGGTGCCCAGTTTAGATGGTCGAATGAGTGTGAGGCGAGCTTTCAGAAGCTCAAGACAGCTCCGACTATGGCACCTGTATTGGTTCTGCCCACAGGTTCAGGGCCTTATCATTCTATTGTGATGCTTCCCGTAATGGGATTTGTGTTGTACTGATATAGGATGGCAGATTCACTGCCTATGCTTCGAGGCACTTGAAGATCTACGAGAAGAATTATTTGGTTCATGATCTAGAGTTGGCAGCCATAGTTCATGCATTTAAGACTTGGAGGCATTATCTATATAGTGTAACGTCTGAGGAATACACTGATCACAAGAGTATTCAGTATCTGTTCAAGCAAAAGGAGTTGAATTTTAGACATAGGAGGTGGTTGAAGTTGTTGAAAGATTATGATGTTACTATCTTGTATCACCCGGGGATGGACAATCTGGTGGCCGGGCGTTGAGTAAGAAGTCCGCCAGCATGGGAAGTCTTGCTTATATTCTTGTCAGGCAGAGAGCGCTTACTTTGGATGTTCAGGCCTTGGCCAATCAATTTGAGAGGTTGGATATTCTGAGCCTAGCTGCACGGTGGCTCGTTCTTCATTATTGGAGCATATCCATGATCGGCAGTTTGATGATCCCCATTAGTGTGTCCTGAGAGATACGGTGCAGCGTGCATCTGTCAAGAAGGTGACGCTAGATGATGATGGTGTTTTGATATTGTTGGACCGATTTTGTGTGTCCAATGTTAATGGGATCCGAGAGTTGATAGATCTTAGCGGAGTCCCGGAGGCCTATTTTAGAGGATTGAGCTTCCCGAGTGGAAATGGAAGAGGATTACGATGGATTTCTTTATTGGAATTTCATTGACCCGGAAGAAGTTCGATGCAGTTTGGATCATTGTTGATAGGCTGACCAAGTCACATCATTTTCTTCCTGTTGCAACACATCCAAGAGGTTAGCTGAGATTTATATTCGGTAGATGATCGTCTTCATGGTGTGCCGATATCTATGATTTTGGACCAGGTACGCAGTTTACCTCGTGCTTCTAGAGAGCAGTTCAACGAGATTTGGACACCCAGGTTGAGCTAAGTACAGAATTCCATCCCCAGACAAACGGTCAGTCTGAGAGGACTATTTAGACTCTAGAAGATATGCTCCGAGCATGTGTCATTGATTATGGAGGCTCGTGGGACCAATTTTTGCCCTTAGCGGAGTTTGCCTACAACAAAAACTACCAATCCAGCATTTAAATGGCTCCTTATGAGGCTTTGTATGGTAGGCGATGTCGGCCTCTAATTGGATGGTTTGAGCCGGGAGAGGCTCGGTTCTTTTGTACGAATCTGGTTCGAGAGGCCTTGGATAAGGTCCGAATTATTCAGGATAGGTTTCCTACAACTTTGTCCAGGTAGAAGATTTATGCAGACCGCAAGGTTCGAGATATGGCTTTTATAGTAGGTGATCGGGTATTGCCCTGAGTGTTGCCTTTGAAGGGCGTGATGATATTCGGGAAGTAGGGCAAGCTTAGCCCTAGGTTCATTTATCCATTTAAGATTCTCGATCGTATGTGAGTGGTGACTTATAGACTTGCCTTGCCGCCTAGCTTATTAGTCGTGCATCTTGTGCTTCACGTGTCCACGCTTCGGAAGTATCACGGCGATCCATCCCACGTGTTAGATTTCAGCACTGTCATATTGGACAAGGATCTTTCTCATGAAGAGGAGCCGGTGGAAATTATAGACCGGTAGGTTTGACATTTGAGGTCGAAAAGTTTTCCTTCAATACGTGTTTAGTGGAGAGGTCAACCTCTTGAGGCATTGACCTGGGAATCCGAGTCTGATATGCTGAGCCGTTATCCTCATCTATTTCCCAACTCAGATACTTCTTTATTTTGTCCGTTCAAGGACAAACGCTTGTTTTAGAGGTGGAAAATGTGACGACCCAAAGGGTCATCACCTGTTTTCTTTCTCATTCAATTTTTCGAGGCCTTGAAAACCTCAGTTTTGGTTACCTCGATTTTCATGCACAGTCCGAGCGCATAGCCGGAAAGCTTAAATATGAATTTATGTGAAAAATGCTAAAATTTGGTATTAAAATGAGTAACCTTGACTTTGGTTAATATTTTAGGTAAATGGACTCGTACCCAGGATTTGACGGTCCCGGAGGGTCTGTGGAAAAATATGGGACTCGGGTGTATGCCCGAAATCAAAATCCGATGTCCTGAGGCTGAAAAATGTATTACAAAGGGGCTTGTAATATACTATTATAAGTGAGTGAGGGATTAAGAGGTTAATTCCTAAGTTGCATAGGTTATAGTCTAAAATTTGCTCAGTTGTGAAGTTGAAATCCTACAAGGGTAGGTCGTTATTTTTAATCCCGTTGAGCTGGGAATTTTTCACGTAAAGTTCCTATTGTCATTTATTTACTGTTGTGTGCGTGTGTTCTGTTAAACCTAATAGAGAACCTAATGCTTATAGAATCTATGTTAATGATTGTTTTTACAACCTATGCACCATTAAGGAATTATTAACAAACACTTTGTCGTCGGTTAAGCCCCCTTTCCCCAGGGGAGGCGGAGGGGTTTAACTGTTTACCCGCAAAAGAGGAGCAATTGTATTTATAAATGTGTTTATAGAAATGTGGATTAAATTAATCTGATTAATAAACAACAAAGTATAAAAGTAATAAAATAAGTATAATTAAAGAAAGAACAAGTCTGGACTTCAGATTAATCTTATCTGATCTAATAAAAACTGGAAACACTTGAAAACAATTTTACAAAGCTTAGGAAAATGAGAGAAATAATTATAGCCTTTGTAGTTCCAATATTATATATCCCTTTATTGAGTACAAACATTGTTTTATAGTTAATCTTAGGAGACAAGATTCCCAAATCATGGCCTCTTAAAGATTAATGAATCTCCCTCTTTGATGGCTGCATAACGTTGGGATTAAATGATATGATTTCTTGTAATTTTTTTCTCCTTTCATGATGCTCTCTCCACCCGCCAATGACTCTCAAATTCTCAACCTCGACCTTTACATCCTCAAAATCTACACACTACTGGGTACGCGCTTGTATTCAGTATTAACTATCTAGTGACTCATCTCCATTTACTATCACATGTCTGCTCTAGAATAGTACACCTGCAATCTGTAAATTTTATCTAATGCCGATAGTCTCTTACTTTCCAGAGACTCACCTTGAAGTAACCGAAAAGTAGATAAAACCTTATCTTTTCTTTACGAGTAAGTTTTTGAACAACTTCTGGCACTTAAAAGGATGGACGTCTCTTCCCATTTAATAGACATAACACATGTTTCTCCATGATCTGATAAACAAGTTCGTGAGTTACATAAGTAATGATGGTTTTATATTGAACCACCTATAAAATTCCCCCTCTTTCCCCAATTTTATATTTCATTTTTTTCGCACTTCTTCATCAAATCTCTTAGAACTTTCTCTAATTCCCTTTTCTCAACAAAACCTTCGAGTTTGAATATCAAATTTCACCTTATTAAGCATCATTTATTCCGTACTTTCCTTCTCAGACAACCCATCTGCTGCCCAAAATAAAATTCTTACTATGACTTAGTCTCCCCCTTCATCCATCGGTGCCAGAGCTTGCATTAATGGTAGACCATCCAAGAATAGCAAACCCAAGAACTCTGACATTGAACCTCCCACAACAATTACAACCATCCCTTCTAAATGGTCTTTTAAAATGGATCTCCAGGTCAAAATACTTTCTCCAGCCCTAACGCTGATAGGAAAAGAGTGATTGGTGAATATCTTTCTACTATTTGCCCTAACAGTTGTTGATACCCAATTTTTTCCTCATATTTTCCAAATGTGTGTGTGTGTGTATATATATATATATATATATATATATTATATATATATATATATATATATATATATATATATACATACATACTTTCAAAATAGCACACATGCATCATCATTTGATTTACAAGCATGCACAAGTATTTTTCATAATTTTTAAAAGCTTTAAATCAATTTATTTTTGTAAATATCCAATAATTATCCTTCATAATATTTTTATGATGATATAATCATCTAAATTTATTATTTATACCATCATAGTATTTAAATATTTTTTGTGCATTTTATAATTACATTTAAAATTTTAAGTCTGAATTGCATACTTTTCAATAATAGCCCATATGTATTTATGATTATATTTATGCCAAAACTAAACTTTTATATATTTATATTGTTACATAATTGTTTTAAATCAATTTAATGCATAAATATATATATATATATATATATATATATATATATATATATTTATTTATTATTTTTATTATTTATTTATTTATTAAAATTTAAAATTTAAAATCTGGCACTAATTCTACAAATAATTTCAGACCTAAGCTACGTAAACATAACCTAATTACCCAAGCTCGGTGATGTGACGACCGAGAGGGCCATCTCCTATTTTCTTTCTCATTCCATGTTATTGAGGCCTTCAATCCTTATTTTTTTCGCCTCAATTTTTGTGTGCAGCCCGGGCGAATAGCCGGGAAACTAAAATGTGAAATTATGTGAAAATGCTAAAATTTAGCATTAAAATGAGTAAATTTGACTTTGGTTAATATTATGGGTAAACGGACCCAGACCATAATTTGACGCTCCCGAAGAGTTCATGAAAAAATATGGGACTCGGCGTAAGCCCTGAATCAAAAATCCGAGTTCCCAAGCCTGAGAAATGAATTTTTAAAAGAATTTATTTTTCTGAAATAGTTAAGGAAATTTAAAATGATAATTGATTATAACATGTTGGTATCGGGCCCGGAATTTTGATTCTGATGCCCGGTACATGTCTTATATATGTTTTAAAATATATCTGTGAAGTTTAGTCAAAATCAGATGTCATATGACGGGTTTCGGACCTAAAACTCTAAATTTGAAAGTTTATGACATCTGGAGAAAAACTAGTGAT
The DNA here is from genome assembly GCA_034376525.1 of Nicotiana benthamiana. Lineage (NCBI taxonomy): Eukaryota > Viridiplantae > Streptophyta > Magnoliopsida > Solanales > Solanaceae > Nicotiana > Nicotiana benthamiana. The sequence goes on from CM067328.1 coordinate 82,903,320, forward strand.
TTGGAGGTTTGATTCATTATATTTTATGTTATTTTGGCAATTTCATCACACGTTTAAGTTCGTAGGATGTTGTTGAGTTAGTTTATGCATTTGGGTAGGAGCCTTGAGATCTCGGGAGTGTTTCAGAGTGATTTCGGACTTATGAAAGTTGCAGAAAATGAGCTTCAGCTGTTGCAGAGAAATCCCTCTTTGTGTTCGCGACGCCTTGTCCACCTTCGTGAAGCCTTGAGTGAGTCCTTTATCGCATTCGCATTCCTTCCTCCTGTTCGTATATAGTTATTGAACTCTGAGGTCCCAACCGTCTTTCCTTCTTTGCATTCACGATATCTGGACCGCGTTTGCATAGGTTCCCAGCCTTCCTCATCGTGTTCGTGTAAAGGTCCACGCGTTCGTGTAGGCCAAGTCCTGGACCCCATTCCCCAGCTTTTCTTCTTCGCGTTCGTGTTGCCCCTTCACATTCGCGATGACCTTCCCAGGATACCCTTTACGAACGCGAAGGGAAAATTATGCCCATTTATATTAAATTTTAGAAACAGTGTAGTCGCGGACCCTTCATAGAAACACCTGAGTTTCTTCTTCTCTAAGGCCCTTAGACATCCATTGAAGCTTCCTTCATCATGATCCCTTAGGTTAGTAAATTCCAACTTATTTTCTTCATTTTCCATCATTATTTAACAAATTTCTAAGCTTAAATCATGTAATTAGAGTGGAAATTGGGGGAATTGGGTAGATCTAGGACTTCTTTATTTTTCTTGATTAGTCCTCATTTTGGTGTCAAATTTGAAAATAAATTATATATTCAGGCTCATGGGGGAATGGGTGATATGAATTTTGTCAGAACCTCATGTTTGACCAAGCGAGCCCGGAGTGGATATTTGGAATTTTGGGAAGAAAGCTTAGGATTTATATCTAGGCATTGGGTTTTGATTTATTTAGCATATATTGATACTATGGAATCATTATTGTATAAATTTGATTGTGTTGGAGCCGAATTCGAGAGGTAAAGCGATTGTTACGTATTGAATTGGCCGTGGAAGTTTGAGGTAAGTGTTGGGTCTAACTTTGGCTTAAGCTATTAGGAGTTGAGTCATAATTTCTACTTGCTATGTGTTGAGTACAACGTATGGGCATGGTAATGAGTATCCATATGTTGGTATCGAGCGTGAACATGGGTCTTAAATTGATAATTGTGTATTCTTAATTGATTCTACGAAAGACTTGTTTGATGAGCCTTGATACCGAATATTGGTTTAAACTGTGCTAAGTAGAAATTGAATAGGATTGGATATAGCTGATTCTCCCTTGCCGGGACGTTTGATTATTTGTTATTGTTTTCGCTTTGCCGAGAAGTTATTATCTTGTCTTGATCCCTTGCTAGGATTATACTATGTATTGGGTTGAACGAAATGGGAGCGAGTGGTATGCCTACCACAAGTGATACTGAAATGGGAGTGAGTGGTACGCCTACCTCAAGTAATAGTGAAATGGGAGCAAGTGGTAGGCCTACCAAACGTGATACTTAAATGGCAACGAGTGGTACGCCTACCACAAGTGATACTGAAATGGAGTGAGTGGTCCGCCTACCACAAGATATTGATTGAAATAGGAGGGGGTGGTACGGCTACGACGAGAAAATCATCAAAAGTGAAAGTTGTTATCTATTCTTATCCGTGTTAGTAGATTAATAGTTGTTTTCATTATCAGTTCTTGAGGATTCTGTTCATGTTGTTATCCCCAGAGCATGTCCCTCCCCCACTGTTACTTGTTATTTCCCATTATTTCCTTGCCGTATATTATATAACTGTACAGGTTTATTTGGCGTCTGGTCCTAGCCTCGTCACTAGCTCGCTAGGGTTAGTCCAGACATTTACAAGCACATGGGATCAGTTGTGCCGATGCTACACTCTGTGCTCTTTTGCATAGATCCCGGTGTTGGAACTGCATTTGAGCAACAGCAGTAGACTGGTAGCAAGCCTTCAGTCAAGAGCCACCGAGGTAGCTTTGCAGGCGTCCGCAGGCCCGATGTTTCCTCAATCCTTACCTTGGACTGTCATCTCTTTGTATTCGAGATAAACAGATTTATGTTCCTTTCGAACTTTGTATTTAGTACTTCTTGGATATTCGTGAGTATGTGACTCCAGTTCTTGGGTAGAGATTTATGTTGGGATTCCGTATTTTTTTTAGTTATTTAAAATTTTAGACTTCAGCTTATGATTTTAATTATGTTGATTCTATTTTTAATGATGTTAGTTACCAAAAAATAATTATTTTATTAATGACAAATGATTAAGTGTGATTTGTCTAGCTCCTATTTGTAGGCGCCATCAAGACCCCCGAGGGTGGAAAATTTGGGTCGTAACAAGTTGGTATTAGAGCACTAGTTTACATAGGTGTCACATCTCATGGACAACCTTAATAGAGTCTGAGGGATCGGTACGGAGACGTCTGTATTTATACCCCGGAGGTTACAGAGTTAGGAAAACTTCACGTTTGTTCTTTCTTGTCATGTGGTTCTGTTTCTCAAGATACCGATTGAATTTCTACTATGTTATTCCGCAGATAGAGAGAACATGCGCTTTCTCATCTACCACTCAACAGTTCGAGCCCTGAGCAGCAGCACCAGTGGCAGAGCCTCAAGTTGATTTTGAGGAGGAGGTTCCAGCCCCCAGTAGTTCAGGTGGGCCCAGCTCAGGTCCCAGATGGGTTCATTGCCACCCTAGTCCTTTCAGGACGCTCTAGTCTGATTAGTAGGCCTCATATAGAGTGTCATCCGAGTTCCAGTAGTACCTTCCACTTCTGAGGCTATAGGAGGGGTTAAGACTCCTGCTACACGTATTCTAGAGTAGGTAGCTCCCCAGGTTCAAGTTCTAGTGGTTCAGCCAGCAGAGGCAGGTCAGCGGGGTATAGTGTCTCAGGTCGGGAGTGAAATCACATTTTAGGAGGGGGCCCGTAGAGTTGAGATGGTTTCGTCAGAGGGGGGCGGTCTGTTAGAAACACGTTCTCAATGCAATATACTAAACGTGTACTCTTTTGTAGGTTTTGATGAATGACAAACGAAGCAAAAATTGATATATGACGGAATTCAAGTACAAGCGCACAATGGTTGCGAATAAGATTGAAGTTCAAAATATAGCTTTTAATTGTTATTGAGTTGTTCTAAATTGGAATCTCGATCCTATAACTTGACTCATAGTATGGCCTCTCTCATAAAACTATTTTCCAAAATCATGCATATTTAATTCTGTGTCAAAAAGATTTTAAATCATGCATATTTACATTAGACAAAATGTTTTCTAAACATGCCTCAAAAATCTGGGCTAAAATACTCGATTATGTACTTATGATAATCGATTGTTTCTGAGCCAAGACTGCATGACAATCGATTATGAATTAATGGTAATCGATTGTGAGTAAGACAGTGAACAAGTTTTTCCAAATCTGCATGATAATCGATTGTGAACAAATGACAATCGATTGTTGTTGAGGTAAAGTTTTTCAATACTCAAAATAATCGATTATGAACTAATGGTGATCGATTGTGTTGAGTTGATGTCTTCCAGTGATTTTAAATTTAATTAAGTAATCGATTATGTCTTTAGATAATCGATTATCACTGAGACAGTAAGTTTTATGATTTTCAGAAAATAACAAGTAATCGATTATGTCTTTAGATAATCGATTATCACTGAGACAGTAAGTTTTATGATTTTCAGAAAATAACAAGTAGTCGATTGTTGCAAAGGACAATCGATTGTTGAAGCTGACCGTTGTTAAATGATTTTCAAATACCATAAGGTAATCGATTATAGATTTTATATAATCGATGTTTTGCTTAAAATCTGGAAATGATTTTTAGAACGTTGCTGCAGTAATCGATTATAGATTTTATATAATCGATGTTTTGCTTAAAATCCGGAAATGATTTTTAGAACGTTGCTAAAGTAATCGATTATGGATTTGGTGTAATCGATTATCTGTTTTTGAATATTGCCAGTAATCGATTATAGATTATATATAATCGATTGTGAAGCGTTAAATCTGGGATTGAATTTTAAACTGACTGGCAGATAATCGATTGTTTGGTCTTAATAATCGATTATCACTGAGTAATTTCAGCAACTCTTAATTGGCAATTAGACAACAGTTGAACCAACTTTTTCAACTATAAATACAGCTTCATTTCAGTGTTTTAACAACAACAACATACACAAACTGATCATTACATTGCTATAAGCTTTCATTCAATTGTTCTTCATTTTCTACTCATTTCATAAAGCTTTTGAGAGCCATATTATTGCTTAAAGTTGTTGTGATCTTGAACATATTCTTTTACTCATATCTACTCAATAAGGAGTACTTTAGTTAAGTGAGTGTCCAAGTATTTGATATACTTGTAAGAGAATTGTGATTCTCTTGTTTCAAGGAACTTGCGTTTCCTTGGGTGAAGTCTTTGAGATTGCGATCTCCGAGCAACTGTTTGAGGCTTGTGTCCTCAAGTGTGTAACGGTTTGTTGAGCACCCGTAAGCTTAACAAGATAGTGAAAAATCTCGAGAGAGTCTCTCGGGGACTGGACTAACCACGTTGGTGGCCAACCAGTATACATCTTTGTGTAAGTTTATTTTTCTGCATTTATTTTACTTCCTGCAAAGTTTAAATTCCGCAAGAAAACGCTAAATTCTATTAATACGCTATTCACCCCCCCCCCCCCTCTAGCGTAAAGTGTAGTTTCTAACAATTGGTATCAGAGCCCAACTCTCTGAAAACTTAACCGTTTGAGAGAACCATCCATGGCTTCTACTCTTGACTCTTTTGCAGGAATTGAAGAAGGACAATGCTCTACACGACCTCCTCTATTCAACGGCACAAACTACTCATACTGGAAGGAGAGGATGCAAATCTTTGTGCAATCAAATAGCTTTCATTTGTGGAAAGTATTCACCAATGGAAACCAAATTCCAACCAAGAAGGTGGAAGACGAATGGGTTCCAAAGACCGAAGAGGAATATACCGCGGAGGATATTCGTAAGGTTCAAAATAATGCCAAAGCTATAAATTTATTATATTGTGCTGTTAATGCTAACGACTACAGGAAGATATCATGTTGCAAAACAGCAAAAGAAATGTGGGATAAGCTTGAAGTGACATACGAAGGAACCGACCAGGTACGAGAAGCTAAAATTGATTTCTTAACTCACTCTTATGAACTATTCCACATGAAGGAAGGAGAGAAAGTAGACGAAATGTTTGAGCGATTCTCAATGATCGTGAATGATCTACACGCCCTCAAAAAGACGTTTACGGATAGAGAACTTGTCCGGAAGATCCTCAGAAGTCTCACTCCGGCATGGCGATCAAAGGCCGATGCAATCCAAGAATCCATTGGCATCACAAATGTCACAATTGACGCATTAAGAGGTAATCTCAAAACCTATGAATCAACTATACTTAACCCAGTTGTTGATCAAAGAAGGCAAAGGATTGCTCTAAAGGCTAGCCAACCACAAATTGATGAGGAAGGTGACAACGAGTTTGGACTCGTTATCAAAAGGTTTCAAAAATTCATGCGCAAAGAGTATGAACGCAAGAACAAAAAGCAAGGCGATCAACTAAAATGCTATGAATGCGGAGAAACCGGGCACATAAAATCAAATTGCCCTAACATCAAAAAGGAGAAGAAACCCTTCAAAAAGCAACGTGCATACATCTCTTGGGGAGGAGATTCCGGAGATGAAGCAAGCGAAGAAGAAGACGATGAAGCAGGAAATTTATGTCTCATGGCTCAAGAAGACGGCAAAGACGAGGTAAGTCAAATCTCTTCTCAAAATTTCTTTACTCTTGATGAAATGAGAAATGCTTTTGATGAACTATATGCTGAATTTATCAAAGCTTCAAAAACTGTCAAAAGTGTTAAAGAAAGCGCTTCTCTAAAAGAAAAAGATTTTCAAACACAGCTTTCATTAAAAGAAAAAGAATTAGAAAAACTGGTTTTCGAAAATGAGAAGCTAAAAGAGGAAAACAAGTTTTATGGAAAAAGAAGTGCTGATAAACCTGAAGGTTCTACTAGAAACTGTTCTTCTTGTGTGCTTCTTAAGAATGAAGTAGCTAGACTAAAAGGCACATTAGATAAGTTTAATTCTTCGCATAAAAACTTGAATGATGTGCTTGTTAATCTAAAATCAACTAAACATGGAATAGGATTCAAGAATGAAGAAAAGGTTGGTGCTAAACCACAACAACCTAGAGCTCAACCTAGGACTAATAACCAAAATGCTTATCCTAGAAGTAGAAATCCTAGAAATAACTTGCATGTTAGACCAAATAGTGAAAATGCTAGAAGACCTAGAAATGATGCATATTTTAGGCCAAACCTTGAACAATTTAGAAGACCAAGAAATGACCCTCCACCTAGAAATAGATATTCTAGAAATGATGCATATTTTAGACAAACTTGTGAACCTCCTAGAGCTCATAATAGGAGAAACAATGGTGTTCAAAGTAGAGTAAGCAACCTTCATTCATCTAGTTACTATGTACCTAGAAAAATGCATAATCCCAACGTGACTTGCCATTATTGTAGACGTATTGGTCATATTGCTCCCGCTTGCTTTACTCGTCATAGACATATAAATCAATTGCATCATTATAACATGCCTAACCCTCAAGGACCCAAGATGGCATGGGTACCTAAAGAACATTAATTTGTTTTGTAGGTGTGCTTGAAGGGATCAAGTGTACTATGGTACCTTGATAGTGGATGCTCCAAACACATGACGGGAGATGAATCCAAATTCCTTCAACTAGAGCACAAAGAAGGAGGAAGTGTCATATTTGGTGATAACAATAAAGGAAAAATCATCGGCATTGGTTCGGTCGGTAAGGACGAAAACTCCTCTATTAAACATATACTACTTGTGAAAGGTTTGAAGCATAATCTCTTGAGCATAAGCCAATTATGTGACAAGGAAAATCTTGCTCTATTTGATTCGGATGAATGTCTTGTATTTAGACGTAGTGATTTCAAGATCATACTTCGTGGTTTTAGAATTGATAATATCTATATGGTTGATCTTGCAAACTCCTCACCCGAATATGTTGATTGTTTAATAAGCAAAGAGGATAACTCTTGGCTATGGCATCGTAGAGTAGCACACATGAACATGCATCTTTTGAACAAGCTTCTTTCTCAAAACTTAGTAGTTGGTCTTCCCAGTTTAAAGTTTGAAAATGATTCTATTTGCGATTCTTGTCAAAAAGGGAAGCAAACCAAAGCATCCTTTAAATCCAAGAATACTGTTTCAACGTCTAGACCTTTGCAATTACTTCACATGGATTTATTTGGTCCCTCTCGTATTGAAAGTCTTGGTAAAAATAAATATGTTTTTGTAATTGTTGATGACTTTTCTAGATTTACTTGGACTCTATTTCTTGCAAATAAAAGTGATGCTTTTCAAAATTTCAAGTATTTCCTTAAGCGTATTCAAAACGAAAAGGAATCGACCGTCACTTCGATTAGAAGTGATCATGGGGGAGAGTTTGATCACAATCTCTTTGCGGATTTTTGTGACGAACTCGGAATCGAACACACCTTTTCCGCTCCACGGATACCACAACAAAATGGGGTGGTGGAAAGGAAAAATAGGTGTCTCGAAGAGATGGCAAGAACCATGCTCGACGAAGCTAAGATTCCCAAATATTTTTGGGCGGACGCCGTGAGTACCGCTTGCTATGTTTTAAATAGAGTAGCAATTCGGCCGATACTCATGAAAACCCCATATGAACTTTATAAGGGTAGAAAATCCAACATTTCTCATTTACGTGTTTTTGGTTGTAAATGTTTTGTTCATAATAATGGCAAGGACCAATTGGGTAAGTTTGATGCTAAATCGGATGAAGGTATTTTCATTGGTTATTCCTCACGTAGCAAAGCATATAGGATCTTTAACAAAAGAACCCAAATTGTGGAGGAATCCCCTCATGTTGTGTTTTCCGAAGATAATACTCGATTGGCGAGAAAGGAATCCGGTTTTGATCTTGCAGGTATCTTGGATAGCTTGAAAGATAAAATCCAAGAAGAACCTTCAAAGGAAAACAAAAATGAAATTGGGGAACAACCAACGGAAGAAGCGCCACAATTAGAAAAAGGAATAAATACGCCTAACGAGTGGAGAACGATCAAGGATCATCCTCTCGAACAGGTAATTGGCGATGTTGGAGAAAAGGTAAGTACCCGAAACTCCCTCAAAAACACTTTAGAACTTACTGCTTTTGTTTCTCAAATTGAACCTAAAACCATCTCCGAAGCAATTGGGGATGAATTTTGGACCTTGGCAATGCAAGAGGAGCTTAACCAATTCGAACGCAATAACGTTTGGGATTTGGTGCCAAGACCCGAAGGTCATTCTATAATTGGTACGAAATGGGTTTTTCGCAATAAACTAGATGAAAATGGTATAATCACTAGAAACAAAGCTAGGCTTGTGGCAAAAGGCTATAGTCAAGAAGAAGGTATTGATTATGAGGAAACCTATGCTCCCGTAGCTAGATTAGAAGCTATTCGTCTATTACTTGCTTTCGCCTCTTCAATGAATTTTATTCTATATCAAATGGATGTGAAAAGTGCTTTTCTAAATGGTTTTATTGAAGAAGAAGTTTATGTCAAACAACCCCCCGGCTTTGAAGATTTTAAATATCCCGATCATGTTTTCAAACTCAAAAAGGCTCTTTATGGTTTAAAACAAGCTCCTCGAGCTTGGTATGAAAGGTTGAGCAAATTTCTTTTGGAAAATGATTTCATTAGGGGAAAAGTTGACACAACCCTCTTTGTCAAGCATAAAAACAATAATATTTTATTAGTTCAAATATATGTAGACGATATTATATTTGGTGCTACTAACAATGTTTTATGCAAGGAATTTTCCAATCTAATGACTAGCGAATTTGAAATGTCTATGATGGGCGAGTTAACATTCTTTTTGGGGCTACAAGTGAAACAAATGAAAGAAGGTACATTCATATGCCAAGCCAAATAATGCAAAGAACTACTAAAACGCTTTGAGATGAACAATGCAAAAGAAATGGCTACTCCCATGAGCACATCCGATCATCTAGACAAAGATGAAAAAGGTAAGGAAGTCGACACTAAAAAGTATCGAGGTATGATTGGCTCTCTTCTTTATCTTACTGCTAGTCGTCCGGACATCATGTTTAGCGTGTGTTTATGTGCTCGCTATCAGTCATGTCCGAAGGAGTCTCACCTTACTGCGGTGAAACGGATATTAAGGTATCTCATTGGCACTACAAATGTGGGTCTATGGTACCCCAAAGGCTCTTCATGCCAACTTATTGGATATTCCGATTCCGATTTTGCTGGATGCAAATTGGACCGCAAGAGCACAAGTGGCACTTGCCATTTGCTCGGTAGCTCTCTTGTCTCTTGGTTTAGTAAGAAACAAGTAAGTGTTGCGTTGTCTACCACCGAGGCTGAATATGTAGCCGCGGGGAGTTGCTGTGCTCAAATCCTATGGATGAAACAACAACTCTTGGACTATGGCCTAAGTCTTGATCACATTCCTCTTAGATGTGATAACACTAGCGCCATATGCTTGACGAAGAACCCCGTTCTTTATTCGCGAACAAAACACATCGAAATTAGACATCATTTTATTAGAGATCATGTACTCAAAGGCGATGTCGAAATTGAATTTGTTGAAACCAAAAGCCAATGGGCAGACATCTTTACCAAGCCTTTAGAGAAAGAGTCCTTCTTCCGAATTCGCAGTGAACTCGGGATCCTTGACTCCACTTTGATCTAAGTCATGCATTGCATTTTCTTTCCTACATGATTTCTAACTTGAGCGTCGGAGGCGTCTAACTTCTTTTTGCAGGTATCACCCTAGAGCTAAGAGCAATTCTTAAGCAAACCGCGAATCTACAGCAATGTCCCTATAAAAATCGATTATCCCGTATCAATAATCGACTACCCTCTAATTTTTATTACATCTTTTTGCATCTTTTCTTACTATTTTTTTGCTAATGGCAAAAGGGGGAAGAAAACGGGATATCGGGTATGCACCACCTCTTAATTCATTGATTGCTTATAAGCTAAAATTGAGGGGGAACTCTTAAATTGAGGGGGAACAAGAACAAAATTGCATAATTGTTACTTGTCTTGAATTGTCAATATCTTTTGCCTAAATTGCATATCCCGCTTAATGTTTGCCATTATCAAAAAGGGGAAAATTGTTAGAAACACGTTCTCAATGCAATATACTAAACGTGTACTCTTTTGTAGGTTTTGATGAATGACAAACGAAGCAAAAATTGATATATGACGGAATTCAAGTACAAGCGCACAATGGTTGCGAATAAGATTGAAGTTCAAGATATAGCTTTTAATTGTTATTGAGTTGTTCTAAATAGTAATCTCGATCCTATAACTTGACTCATAGTATGGCCTCTCTCATAAAACTATTTTCCAAAATCATGCATATTTAATTCTGTGTCAAAAAGATTTTAAATCATGCATATTTACATTAGACAAAATGTTTTCTAAACATGCCTCAAAAATCTGGGCTAAAATAATCGATTATGTACTTATGATAATCGATTGTTTCTGAGCCAAGACTGCATGACAATCGATTATGAATTATGGTAATCGATTGTGAGTAAGACAGTGAACAAGTTTTTCCAAATCTGCATGATAATCGATTGTGAACAAATGACAATCGATTGTTGTTGAGGTAAAGTTTTTCAATACTCAAAATAATCGATTATGAACTAATGGTGATCGATTGTGTTGAGTTGATGTCTTCCAGTGATTTTAAATTTAATTAAGTAATCGATTATGTCTTTAGATAATCGATTATCACTGAGACAGTAAGTTTTATGATTTTCAGAAAATAACAAGTAATCGATTATGTCTTTAGATAATCGATTATCACTGAGACAGTAAGTTTTATGATTTTCAGAAAATAACAAGTAGTCGATTGTTGCAAAGGACAATCGATTGTTGAAGCTGACCGTTGTCAAATGATTTTCAAATACCATAAGGTAATCGATTATAGATTTTATATAATCGATGTTTTGCTTAAAATCTGGAAATGATTTTTAGAACGTTGCTGAAGTAATCGATTATAGATTTTATATAATCGATGTTTTGCTTAAAATCCGGAAATGATTTTTAGAACGTTGCTAAAGTAATCGATTATGGATTTGGTGTAATCGATTATCTGTTTTTGAATATTGCCAGTAATCGATTATAGATTATATATAATCGATTGTGAAGCGTTAAATCTGGGATTGAATTTTAAACTGACTGGCAGATAATCGATTGTTTGGTCTTAACAATCGATTATCACTGAGTAATTTCAGCAACTCTTAATTGGCAATTAGACAACGGTTGAACCAACTTTTTCAACTATAAATACAGCTTCATTTCAGTGTTTTAACAACAACATACACAAACTGATCATTACATTGCTATAAGCTTTCATTCAATTGTTCTTCATTTTCTACTCATTTCATAAAGCTTTTGAGAGCCATATTATTGCTTAAAGTTGTTGTGATCTTGAACATATTCTTTTACTCATATCTACTCAATAAGGAGTACTTTAGTTAAGTGAGTGTCCAAGTATTTGATATACTTGTAAGAGAATTGCGATTCTCTTGTTTCAAGGAACTTGCGTTTCCTTGGGTGAAGTCTTTGAGATTGCGATCTCCGAGCAACTGTTTGAGGCTTGTGTCCTCAAGTGTGTAACGGTTTGTTGAGCACCCGTAAGCTTAACAAGATAGTGAAAAATCTCGAGAGAGTCTCTCGAAGACTGGACTAACCACGTTGGTGGCCAACCAGTATACATCTTTGTGTAAGTTTATTTTTCTGCATTTATTTTACTTCCTGCAAAGTTTAAATTCCGCAAGAAAACGCTAAATTCTATTAATACGCTATTCTCCCCCCCTCTAGCGTAAAGCGTAGTTTCTAACACGGTCATGGGTCAGATAAGAGGCCCCGTCATGTAGGTAGATGCAGCAGTACCTCATCTAGAGGCAGAGATTCTTATGGTAGAGGTCATCCTCCTAGGCCCTTTTGAGTCAGCCCTCCAGGTCTCTCATGGTACTCCAGGTGGTCATTCAGACCGTCAAGTTCAGCCTCAGTTTTCGCAGCTCAGTAAAAAGCCGAGGTCTTGCCACACTTGTGGTGTCACAAGGCACATTGCTAAGTATTGCCCTCGAGCTTCGAGCAGTTCTCCACATCAGGGTTCTCGTGCTATGGTACAGGCCCTAGTTATTCCGCAGCCCTCCTAGCCAGCCAGAGGTGGGGGAAGAGGTGTTAGATGTGGAGCTAGAAGTCACAGAGGTGGAGCTCAGGTCACCAGGGGCAGAGGCCAGCCTACAGCAGGTCATCCCTGAGAGGCAATTTAAGGTGGTGCGGGCCCATCCCGATGTTATGCTCTTCCAGCCAGATCAGAGGCTGAGTCTTTACGTGCAGTCATTAGAGGTACTATTCTGGTTTGTGATAATGATGCTTCAGTGTTATTTGGCCCAGGGTCAACGTATTCGTATGTGTCATCTTATTTTGCACCGTATTTGTCATGCCTACTGATGCATTTAGTATTCCTGTTTATGTGTCTACATCGGTAGGTGATTCTCTTATGGTCGACCGAGTTCATCATTCCTATGTTGTGGTGCTTTGGGGGTCTTGATACCTGCGTTGATTTGTTGGTCTTAGACATTTCGACTTCGATATCATATTGGGGATGGATTGATTGTCCCTGTATCATACTATCTTGGATTGCCATGCTAAGACCTTGACCTTGGCTTTATCGGATTTTCCTCGTTTGGAGTGGAGAGGGACCCAGGTCATTCCAATTATTGTGTTATCTTATATGTGAATGCTCAACGTTTTGTCGAGAATGGGTGTTTATCTTATTTTGCGTATGTTCGAGATTCCAACGCATATGTCCCTTCTATTGATTCTATTCAAATTGTTCGAGAGTTTCCTGAGTGTTCCCTTCAGACGTGTCACCGATAGGGATATCGACTTTTGTATTGATCTGGCCCCGAGCATACAGCCCACGCCAGAGTTGAAACAGTTAAAGGATCAGTTGTAGGATTTTCTTGGAAAGGGTTTCACTAGACCCAGTGTTTCGCCTTGGGGAGCACCACTATTATTTTTGAAGAAAAAGGATGGTTCGGTAAGGATGTGCATTGATTATCGGACATTGAAAAAAGTTACGATTAAGAATAAGTATCCACTGCCGAGATTGACGATTTGTTCGACCAGCTTCAGGGTGTCGAGTTGTTTTCAAACATTGACGTGAGATCTGCCTATCATCAGTTGAGGATTAGGGCATCCAATGTCCCCCAAGACAGCTTTCTACACTAGGTACGGGAATTATGAGTTCTTGGTTATCTCGTTCGGGTTGACCAATGCCCCAGCAGCATTCATGGAGTTGATAAATCGAATGTTCAAACCTTATTTGGACTTGTTCGTTATAGTCTTTATTGATGATATTCTAATATACTCCCGCAGCCAGGAAGAGCACGAGCAGCACCTCAAAATTATTTTTCAGACTCTAATGGATAGTCATTTATATGCTAAGTTCTCGAAGTGTACGTTCTGGTTGAGTTCGGTTGCATTTCTAGGGCACTTTGTTTCCGCAGAGGGTATTCAGGTGCACCCGAAGAAGATTGAGGCAGTTTCAGAACTAGCCTTGACCAGCATCAGCTACAGAGATTCGGAGTTTCTTGAGGTTGGCAGGCTACTACCGTCGGTTCGTGGAGGGGTTCTCGTGTATTAAAACCTGATGTCTAGGTTGCCCAGAAGGGTATCCACTTCAGATGGTCAGATGAGTGTGAGTCGAGCTTTTAGAAGCTCAAGACAGCTTCAACTACGGCACCGGTATTGGTTTTGCCCACAAGTTCAGGGCCTTATATAGTATATTGTGATGCTTCCCGTATTTGTATTGGTGCATTATTGATGCAGGATGGTAGAGTCACTGCCTATGCTTCGAGGCAGTTGAAGTCCACGAGAAGAATTATACGATTCATGATCTAAAGTTTGCATCCATCGTTCATGCATTTAATACTCGGAGGCATTATCTATATGGTGTGACGTGTGAGGTGTACACTAATCACAAGAGTCTTCAATATATTTTCAAGCAAAAGTAGTTGAATTTGAGGTAGAGTAGGTGGTTAAAGTTGCTGAAAGATTATGATGTTACTATCTTGTATCACCCGGGGAAGGCCAATGTGGTGGCCGATGCGTTGAGTAGGAAGTCCGCCATCATGGGCAGTCTTGCCTATATTCCGATCAGCTAAAGATTGCTTACTTTGGAAGTTCAGGTCTTGCCCAATCAATTTGTGAGGTTAGATATTTCTGAGCCTAGATGAGAGTAATAGAACTTTGCTCAAAGTTTCCTCCCGTGATATGAAGCTTGCATAGTCACTTGTTCTTTATTATGGGAGCATATCCGTGATCGGCAGTTTGATGATCCCCATTTGTGTGTCCTGAGAAACACGGTGCAACGTGGAGGTGCCAAGCAGGTGACCCTAGATGATCATGGTGTTTTGAGATTTTAGGGGCCAGTTTGTGTGCCCATCGTTGATGGGATTCAAGAGTTAATCTTAGCGGAGGTCTGGAGGACTATTTTAGAAGACTGTGTTTCCCGAGTGAAAGTGCGAGAAGATTACCATAGATTTCGATGCAGTTTGGGTCATTGTTGATAGGCTGACCAAGTCAACGCATTTTGTTCCTGTTGCAGCCACCTATTCATACGAGAGGTTAGCAGAGATCAATATCCCGGAGATTGTTCATCTTCAGGGTATGCCAATATCTATCATTTCGGACCACGTACGCAGTTTACCTTGCACTTCAAGAGAGCAGTTCAGCGAGAGTTTGGCACCCAGGTTGAGCTGAGTACATCATTCCATTCCCAGAAGGATGGTCAGTCTGAGAGGCTCGTGGGATTTTGGAGCATGTGGCATTGATTTTGGAGGCTCGTGGGACCAGTTTTTGCCCTTAGCGGAGTTTGCCTACAACAACAGCTACTAGTCCAGCATTTACATGGCTCCCTATGAGGCGTTGTATGGTAGACGATGTCGGTTTCCAGTTGGATGTTTGAGCTGGGAGAGGCTCGGTTATTGGGTACGAATCTAGTTCGGAAGGCTTGGATAAGTTAGGGATTATTCAGGATAGGTTCGTACAGCTCAGTCTAGGCAGAAGAGTTATTCAGACCGCATGGTTTGAGATATGGCTTTTATGGTTGGTGAGCGGGTATTGCCCCGAATGTCGCCTATGTAGGGCGTGATGATATTCGGGAAGAAGGGCAAGCTTAGTCCTAGGTTCATTAATCCAATTGAGATTCTAGATCGTGTGGGAGGTGGCTTATAGACTTGCCTTTCCGCCTAGCTTATCAGCCGTGCATCCAGTATTTCACGTGTCCATGCTTCAGAAGTATCACGGCGATCCATCCCACATGTAAGATTTCAACACTATCAAGTTTGACAAGGATCTGTTTCATGAAGAGTAGCCGGTGGCTATTCTAGACCGGCAGGCTCGACAGTTGAGGTCGAAGAGTTTTCCTTCAGTACGTGTTCAGTGGAGAGGTCATCTTCCTGAGGCATCGACCTGGGAGACCGAGTCTAATATGCGAAGCCGTTATCCTCATCTATTTCCCGACTCAGGTACTTCTTTATTTTGTCTGTTCAAGGACGAACGATTGTTTTAGAGATGAAGAATGTGACGACCCAAAGGGTAATCACATATTTTTTTTCTCATTTTGTGTTTCTGAGGCCTTAAAAACCTTATTTTTGGATGTCTCGATATGTGCGCACAGTCCGGGCGCGTAGCTGAGAAGCTTAAATGTGAAATTATGTGAAAAATACTAAATTTTGGTATTAAATGAGTAAATTTTGACTTTGGTCAATATTTTTGGAAAACGGATCCGGACCCGTGATTTGACGGTCCCGAGCCCGAGAAATGAATTTGTAAAAGAAATTGTTTTAATGAAATTTGAAAAGAAAATTGATTAGAACATATTGGTATCTGGCCCGTATTTTGGTTCCGGCGCCCGATACAGGTCTTATATGTGTTTCACGATATATCTGTGAAGTTTAGTCGAAATCGGACGTCGTTTGAAGTGTTTCGGACCTAAAACTTTAAATTTCAAAGTTCATAAAGTTTGAAGAAAAACTAGTGATTTGGTGGTTTGATTCATAGTTTTTTATGTTATTTTTTGCGATTTAATCGCAGGATTAAATTCGTAGGATGTTGTTGAGTTAGTGTATGTGTTTGGTTATGTGTATTGCCTAGTTATATCAAATTTTGGAAACAGCATAGTCGCGGGCCCTTCATAAAAACACCCGAGTTTCTTCTTCTCCAAGGTCCTTAGGCATCCATTGAAGCTTCTTTCATCAAGATCTCTTGGGTTAGTAAATTCCAACTTGTTTTCTTCATTTTCCATCATTGTTTATCAAATTCCTTAGCTTAAATCATGTAAATTAGGGTGGAAATTGGGTAGAGTTAGGGCTTTTTAATTTTTCTTGTTTAGACCTCATTTTGGGGTCGAATGTGAAAACAAATTATACATTCGAGCTCGTTGGGGAATGGGTGATATGAATTTGGTCCGAACCTCTTGTTTTGACCAAGTGGGCTCGGGGTCGATTTTTGGAATTTTGGGATGAAAGCTTGGGAATCTATATCTAGGCATTGGGTTTGGTTTGCTTAGCATATATTGATACTATGAAATCATTATTGTATAGATTTGATTAACTTGGAGCGGAATTAGAGAGGGAAAGCGGTTGTTGTGGATTGAATTGGCCGTGAAAGTTTGAGGTAAGTGTTCGGACTAACTTTGGCTTGAGGGATTAGGAGTTGAGTCATAATTGCTACTTGTTATGTGTTGAGTACGACGTATGGGTATGGTGAAGTATCCATATGTTGGTGCCGAGCATGACCGTGGTTCTTAACTTGATAACTGTGTATTCTTAATTGATTCCATGAAAGACTTATTTGATGAGCCTTGATACCGAGTATTGGTGTTAACTGTGCTAAGTAGAAATTGAATAGGATTGGTTATAGCTTATTCTCCCGTGCCAGGACGTTTGATTATTCGTTATTGTTTTCCCTTTGCCGAGAAGTTATTACATTGTCTTGCTCCCATGCCCGGATTATACTGTGTATTAGGTTTAAAGGAATGGGAGCGAGTGGTATGCCTACAACAAGTGATACTGAAATGGAAGCGAGTGGTTCGCCTACCACAAGTGATACTGAAATGGGAGCGAGTGGTACGCCTACCACAAGTGATACTGAAATGGGAGCGAGTAGTACGCCTACCACAAGTGATATTTGAATGGGCGCGAGTAGTATGCCTACCACAAGTGATATTGAAATGGGAGCGAGTGGTACGCCTACCACAACTGATATTAAAATGGGAGTGAGTGGTACGCCTACCACAAAATGTTGATTGAAATGGGAGCGGTGGTACGCCTACCATGAGAAAAGCATCAAAAGTGAAAGTTGTTTTATATATACTTATCCGTGTTAGTAGCTTAATAGTTGTTTTCGTCATTAGTTCTTTAGGATTCTGTTCATGTTGCTATCGAGAGCATTCTTCCCCTCCCCTATTTTTACTTGTTATTTCCGGTTATTTCCTTACCGTATATTTTATTAATGCACAGGTTCATATGGAGTCTGGTCCTAGCCTCGTGTCACGCCCTAAATTCGAGGGACATGACCGACAGTCAACCGGGTATCCCCAGTCGAGTGGACCTGGGTGCCCTTCCTGACCCACGAGTTACCCCACATTTTCATTACTTATTAACCAAATGGAAACAACTGTTTTATAATTGAAACACCTTTTTACAACTCATACGTTGAAAGATGATATTAACGTAGTTTACAATTTCCAAAACCCAAATTACAAGTACATCATACATGGTTCGTGACCCACACTTCATGTCTACGGAGCCTCTAAGGATACAAGATGACAGTACTATACTTGTAGGTAACAAGGCTCCGGCTATACCTTTTTACAAAACCAAAATAAGACTCCAAAATACAAGAACAAGGGTGGAATGAGCCACGCAGGGCCCTGGAAGGAAAGGGGCTCACTAATACAGCTGACGGGGAATGAGGAAGAGCTACGGACGGTGGACTGGAGTAACTACTGAAGATCCACCTACAATCATAACACAAATGTAGCACTCCCGGCAAAAGGGTCGTCAGTACCATTGAATTGTATTGGTATGTATGAACAAAACTTGTTCCAATTAAACTCAATCCATATGCAAGTAGATCAAGAACACAACAATAGAAGCAACAACCAAACACACATAGAGGTGCAATTAGTCAAACAAAGGGGCAATCAGTGCCCAACAAGTTACAAACTCTCCTGTTGTCTCCTTTCACAATTCCACATCATTGACTTCATAATTTTGTTCAATGAATATATATATATATATATATATATATATATATATATATATATATATATATAGTGATTTTGATCACTTTTTCCACCCTTATTACCTCGGCCACCCTTATCACACCAACCCACACCTTATTACACCGTGTTGCGGCGCGTAACCTGACCCCGACATACAGTTTCAATTCACAACAAACACAACCAAACAGCAAGTCACAAAGATAAACAACAAGTACACCTCAAAACATCACCACAATAGTGTTACAGTTTCCATAACTATTAGTACCAATTTCATCACTTTCAACAATTCGTACTTATTTCAAGTTACCACAATTACCCACAATATTTCAAGTAGATTGTTATCACAAATAGCCTTGTTTCACCATTTATATATTCCTTCAATCAATTGTTATTCAACTTTTACCACAAGGTGCATTCACAATCAAATCAGTCAAGAAGCTCACAAATAACCAACATAGATATCAATTACCAAACAATTTACATACCAAGCAAGGTAATTTCACAAGAAACAAGGTTAGCCATACATACCTGGAGTCGAATTCCCTTTTTAAGCTCCTATTTTCAGTCACCAAGCTATCTAGCACGGCCCTCTACTTCTATCCAATTTTCCCTTCACTAGATTCTAGGTTTGAGTTACATGCATGAGGGTTTTCAGTTGTTAGTTCAAAATTGAGGGTTAGGGACTTTACCTGTAAAAGCGGGGATAAAGACAATATACTTAAAATTTTCTGACCCAGATGGTTTTGGAGGATCAATTTGATGGAAATTCCTTTCTCTCTCAAGAACTCTCTCTTTCCTCTCTCTTATTTTTTTTTTCAGAAAATGAGTAAAAATGAGGGGTAAGCGTGTTTTAATAGAAAAGGGCCAGATTTAAAATTTTTTGAAAATTACTATTCGCGACGGATATGCGGATCGCATAGTTGACATGCGGTCCGCAGATTGGACCGCATAATGGTCCCAAATTGCTGACCTCTCTGTTTGAGTATGCGGTTAGAATGCGGTCCGCATACACGTTCTGTGGTCGCAGATTGCACCGCAGAATTGACCACCACAAATCCTCGAGAAATTTATGCGACGACTATGCAGTCCACATATTGGTTATGCAATCGCATAATGGACCGCATTTTCAACATCCATTTCGGCTACTCTCTGATTCACTCTACGGTCGTTATGCAGTCCACATATTAATTATGCAATCGCATAATGGACCATGTTTTAAACATCAAATTTGGATACTCTCTGATTCACTCTGCGGTCGATATGCGATCCGCATACCTGATATGCGACCGCATTCCTGACCGCATAATGACATTTTTACGAAAAAATTTGATTCTCGATTATTAAGTGCAAAATTAGTAGAAAAGGATTCTGACAAATCGATGGACCTGACTCTATGAGTTGCTAGAACTTGAGCACTCATTTTCACGGGGTCTTACATCATCCCCCGCTTAAGCTCATTCATCCTCAAATGAGAACTTCGAAATTCAAATGGTTTGAATGCATGATATGCAAGTTCCTAAGTTTTCACTAATCCTTTATAATTTAGAAAATTTTCGCCAAAGTCTCCTTTGTAATATGGACATATCCACCTGTCAGTGAGACCCAAAACATATTTCCAAGCAACATTACAGTTATAAAAATGCACGACCTTCACACTTATACGTATTCAACTTCTCGATGCACCTTTAACCATTTTGTTAAACCATATGCAATTTAATTAAGCATTAATCCGTATGTACTATCAAAGCCATTTACCTATCACAAGAGTATGATACAGTTAATCATTTCAATACAATTCCTCCATGCAAAATTTATCATTATTTCCTTACGACACCCTACCATGGGCTAATTATCTATCACAAAACACAAAAAATTTTGGGCACAACTTGAAGAATTACAATAGTGAAGCACTTAGGAACTTTTACACAAATTGGGACACAATGCTAGTTTGCATAGGGATAAGGACTTACATGACCACTTCTAGGCTTATACGAACAAATGGGGCTTTTTTACTTTCATTTCTTCTTCCGCTTCCCACGTGGCCTCTTCGACTTATTTGTTTTGCCACAACACCTTAACCGAAGCGATTTCCTTATTTATCAACCTATGGAATTGTCTATCCAAAATAGCAACTGGAGTCTCTTCATATGATAGTTCTTCAGTAACCTTGATGTCTTCAACTGGCACGATGGTGGACGGATCCCCAACCACTTTCCTTAACATGGACACATGGAATACCGGATGCACTAAGGACATTTCAGGAGGCAACTCCAACCTATATGCCACCTGTCCGATCCTTTGAATAATCTGATAAGGCCCGACATACATAGGACTTAGCTTCCCCTTCTTCCCAAACCGCATGACTCCTTTCATAGGCGACACCCGCAAGAATGCCCAATCACCTTCTTGAAACTTCAATTCCCTTCTACGCAAGTCCGCTTCTGGCGACTCTGAGTAGTCCTCATCCTTTCATGAATGACTTTTAACTTTTTCCATGGCCTGGTGCACGAGATCCAGCCCTATCAGTTCTGCCTCACCAACTTCGAACCGCCCGATCGAGGACCTATAACTCCTCCCGTACAATGCTTCAAACGGGGCCATTTGAATGCTATCATGGAAGCTGTTGTTGTAAGAAAATTCTATAAGGGGCAAACGATCATCCCAATTACCCTTGAAATCCAAGACACAAGCCCACAACATATTTTCGAGCGTCTGAATATTCACGTGTAGAAAAAGTGTGTAGTTGAAACTTTGGGTATAGGACAGGGGTAATTAGGTGTTTTCCCTCTAGTTAATGTTACAGGCATTTAATCACCTCTCTGAAGTTTCTAGCTCAAAGCAAATATGGATAAAATTTCACTCTATGTAGCAAGGGTGTCCAATGAATTCAAGCACTAGATCATTCACGAAATGGGCTTCTCTGCTGAGGAAATTCCATTTGGATACCTAGGAGTGCCATTATCTTCTAGGAAACTCACAATTCACCAATGTTTGCCATTTGTAGAAAAGATGATTGTAAAGATTAGATGTTGGTCGATTTATAGTGGGAGACTGCAACTGATTAAAAGTATATTATTTGAGATGCAAACTTACTAGGCTCAAATTTTTCTACTGTCTAAAAAGATCATTAGTATGGTAATATCTGTATGCAGAACATTCCTAAGGAAAAGTACAAATGAGGTTTCCAGAAATGCTCTATTAGCTTGGAAAAAACTGTGCATGTGTAGATTTGCTGGAGGATTAAATATTATGGAATTCTATAGATGGAAAAAATTATCTACCAGTAAGCTTCTATTGGCTATTACTCAGAAAAAGAATATTCTATGGGTAAAATGGATTAGTTGATTCTATATAAACAGAGAGATCAGATACAAATTCCTATTCCTAACCAAGCTTGTTGGTTAGTTAGGAAGATATTGGAAGCAAAGAGTTGGCTAGCGAATCATGGTGACCCTGAGGTACTGTTAGAAAACATTATAATGCACAGAAAGTGTAGTATCAAGAAAGCATATCAATTCTTCACTCCCCAATTTCAAAAAGTAGATTGGAAGAAAATAGTTTAGGTCTAAAGTATTATCCCGAGGCATCAATTCATTCTTAGATAAGAAATCCAGCACATGTTATCTATTGTTGGCAGGTTAAGGAGATGGGGAATACATGTTGGAAAAGAGCGTGTACTGTGTGAATCTGAGTATGGAGGAAACCTTGGAGCATATTGGTTTGGAGTAAGAAGGAAAATTGGCACTTGGCCGGAAGAAGTCACTTGGGTAGCAAGCAGGATCAACAATAGACCAAGGGCTCATATTCAAGGTTTTCTCTTTGCAACTATTATCTATCAAATCTAGGCAGAGAGAAACGCAATAAGATTTGAACAAAGGAACCAAGATTCTAAGCGTAGTGTGAAGGAAATAATTATATAGTTGCATGCTATAGGACAGAGAAATTTGTAAAATGGAAGAGTATACTAGATAATTTGAATTGTTACCCTACATAGTTTAGCGTATAGTGTAGTTTTAAATTTTTCTTGAGAACTAACTCTTGAATCCATAAGAGTTAGTTGTGTATAAATATATACTTGGTTGAATCAAAAAAATTGTTTTGACCAAAAAAAAAAAGTAATAATGCCACAAATAAGTGAAGCATCACAGCTTAAGGTTTAATGGTCAAATTCTAGGCTACGAGCGCCTGAGCACAACCCGAACATGAATAGTTAAACCTGGTGTCACCACATGGGTTCATACCCATGCATGTGCACACCCAATAGCACGTAGCTATCACAAAAATTCAGGAAACTAGTGCCTCAACCGAGTTTAGATAGGATACTTACTTCAAGCAAATCAAATCACTCTGCTAGCAAGACCTTCCCATGTGTATCAATCTCCGCAAGGCTAGAATCTAGCCAAAAATAATGTAATACAATCAATATAAGCTACAGGGATTGATTCAAATGATAATGCTAAGATCATTAACCAAAGTCAAACAAAGTCAACCCCGAACCCACGTCTTGGAATCCAACAAAATTTATAAAATCTAAACACACATTCAACAGCGAGTACAACTATACCAAATCATCCAATTCCGACCACAAATCGCCTTTCAAATTTCCAAATTTTGGTCCATAAAGTTTCACAAGTTTTTCCAATTTTCCAACTCAAAATACTAATTAAACGACCAAAATAACGGTATATTTGCGTATAATAGCCACTTACCACGATAATGTCCTTGAAAATCCCTCAAAAAATTGCCACAAACCGAGCGCTCTAGGTCAAAAGATGAAGAATGAATGAAAAACCCTCGAACTCACTATTTCTGCCCAGTGATTTTCACTTTTGCAAACCAACAATAACTTCTACGGCTCTGCACCTATGGAATATCTATCGGCTTCTGCGCCCCAGGCCATCATAAATCTGAATCACTCTCGAGTGCCCCCTCCCACTCCGCCGGAACCCCATTCAAATATGCCAACAAGTCCTATATATCATACAAACTTAGTCGGGGCCTCAAATAACATCAAACAACATCAAAAACACGAATTACACCCCAATTCAAGCCTAATGAAACTAATGGATTTTTAACTTCTACAATCGATGCAGAGACTTATCAAACTAACTCCAACTAATCTCAAATTTTGCACACAAGTCATAAATGACACAACGGACCTATTCTAACTTTAGGAACAAAAATTTGAGCCTGGTAACAAAAAAGTCAACTCTCAGTCAAACTTCTCAACTCTCAAGACTTCAACTAATCCAACTTTTGCAAATTCCAGCCAAAATCATCTACGAACTTCTGAATCAATATCTGGACACACTCATAAGTTCAAAATCATTATACGCAGCTATCGGAACCATCAAAACTCCATTTCGGAGTCATTTATATATAAGTCAACATCCAGCCAACTCTTTCAACTTAAGCTTCCAACCTTGGGACTAAGTGTCCCAACTCATTCTGAAACACCACCGGAGAAAGACCAACTACCCAGAAAGTTACATAATAACAAACAAACATAAAATAAGCAATCAATGGGGGAACGGGGCTACAATTCGTAAAATGACCATTCGGGTTGTTACATCCTCAAATGGGTCTAGAGTCATTCCTAGAGTCTCAAATAGGTGTGGATCTGCTCCGCATCTCCCATTCGCTCTCCCTAGTAGCCTCCTGGACCGGCTGTATTCTCCAATGCACCTTCATTGAAGCTATATTTTACCTCAAATTTTGAACCTGCCAATCCAAAATGGCCATCGTCACCACATCATAAGTCAGATCCCCATCTAACTAAATTGTGCTGAAGTCCAAAACATGAGGCGGATCATCGAAATACTTCCAGAACATGGAAACATAAAACATTGAATGACCACTCAATTGCTTAGGTGGCAATTCAAGCTTGTAAGCCACCTCTCCAATCCTCTCAAGCAAGTCAAAAGGGCCAATATACTGAGCTTAACTTTCCCTTCTTCCTGCATATCATAAAACTCTTCATGGGCAAAACTCTGAGCAATACCTTCTCCACCACCATGTAAGCAACATCATGAACCTTTCGATCAGTGTAATGCTTCTGTCTAGACTGTCTTGTGCGAAGCTGATCCTGAATCAACTTAATATTTTCCAAAGCATCCAGAGCCCAATAGCCTAGCCTCTCCCGTCTTAAACTAACCAACCAGAGACTGACATCGCCTCCCATAGAAGGTCTCATACGGTGCTATTTGAATACATTATTGGTATTTGTTGTTGTAGGCAAACTCTGCAAGCGGTAGAAACTGATCCCAAGAACCCCCTAAATCCATGACAGAAGCACATATCATATCCTCCAACATCTAAAAGTCTATCCGTCTAAGGGTAGAATGCAGTACTCACATGTGCCTAACTCTAGCTACACTGCTCTACAAAACTACAATGTGTCCCGGTCTAAAATAATGGACACTGGTACACAGTGAAGGCGAACATTCTCGTCGATATAGATCTCAGACAGTCGCTTTGAAGAATACGTAGTCCCAGCTGAAATAAAATGTGCGAACTTAGTCAACTGGTCCACAATTACCCAAATAGCATCAAACCTCTTCAAAGTGCGTTGGATCCCAACAACGAAGTCTATGGTGATAGGCTCCCATTTCCACTTAGGAATCTTAAGCCTCTAAACAAATAGCCCGGCCTCTAATGCTTGTATTTCACCTACTGACAATTCGACCTTGTATCTGCAACACCCCATCATCTCCAATTGAAACTTACTTGGAATCATCTCACTGATTGTGTCTGTAAGGACAAGCAAATAGGGGTCATCATATTGAAGCTCTTTAATGCAATCAAATAAAGAATACCGAGAAACCACGTAGTCTAAAACCGAACTAGGCTCTAAAACATCTAATCTCATGCAGTTGGCCATGTTCTGAACATCTGATGCAAGAAATATCGCACTAATACGAATATATGCAAGACTACCCATACTCACTACCTTTCTACTCAAGGCTTTAGACACCATATTGGCCTTCTCGGGATGATACAAAATGGTAATATCGTAGTCGTTGAATAGCTCTAACCATCTCCGTTACCTCAAATATAGATCTTTTTTCTTGAACAAGTGCTGAAGACTCTGATGATCTATAAATACCTCACAAGACACGTCGTAGATATAGTGCCTCCAAATCTTTAATGCATGCACGATAGATGTCAATCTACATCATGAACGGGGTAGTTCTTTTCATGAGGCTTCAACTGGCATGAAGCATAAGCAATTACTCTACCTTCCTACAACAAGACACACCTAGTACCAATCCGAGAAGAATCACAATATACTATATAAGAACGTGATGTTGAAGGTAAAACTAGAATTGGAGTTGTGGTCAAGGCAATCTTGAGCTTCTGAAAGCTCTCCTCACACTCATCTAACCACCTGAATGGAGCACTTTTCTAGGTCAATATATTCAAATGCACTGCAATGGACGAGAAACCCTCCACGAAGCGACGATAATATTCAGCCAAGTGGAAAAAACACTGAATCTTAGTAGCTAAAAACGGTCTGGGCCAACTCTAAACCACCTCAATCTTCTTCAGATCTACCTTGATCCCCTTATTGGACACCACGTGCCCCAAGAATTCCATCAAACTGAGCCAAAACCCACACTTGAAAAACCTGCCATAAAGTTTCTCCTCCCTCAATGTTTGAGTCTTGAACTTTCACAATGGAATACAAGTATGAACTGAACAATAAATTCACTATCTGAACTGCAACAACAACATGAAAGGAAAAAACAAGTCACACGTGACCAAGAATTCAGCTCTACCTCGCCTCTAGCAGATAGTCCAACAAGCAAGCCTACTGCTGATAACAGGTCCTTACCCCTAGATCTGCACAATTAAGTGCAGAGTATAGTATGAATACAACCGACCTAATATACTCAATAAGTATCATAAATAAACAAGGCAAGGTAAGATAAGCACAAATTAAAAATGATACTAGCTATCACCCGCGTAATTACATCCATTAGACCGATACACAATAATATTTAAATGAAATTATAAAATTTAGTATGAAAACATTTGTGTGTGTGTGCAATTTCTCAAGTACTCTAATCAGACAATATCTTGACATATAGAGGTGATATGCAGTTAAATCAGATAAATGATCAAGGAAATTGCAAGTTAAGATACAATGCAAAATCCAACAAATCACTGTCCAGATTCCCTCAACTTTTCCATATCCGTTCCAAACTACCAATCAGTATTCTCAATAATCGTGTGTACACCATCAAGAGAGAAACATGATAGGGTGATCCTAGGGGGTGTCGACGCCCCCTTTTTCCCTAAAAGGTGAAATCGGATTTACGATATTATGAGCAAAACAACTCTTATTCCCTGTTGGGAATTTGGGCTATGGAGTTTTAAGAGTCGCCACCTAATGATTATTGTGCATTAGGACGCTTTAAGAGGAAAAGAAGATTTTTAAAGAAAAACCAGAGTTCGGGTAAGGGCTTGAAATTATCTCGAGGGGAAGGTGTTAGGCACCCCTCAAGATCCACTAGTGTGGTTCCCGGTCTTGTGTAGATGTCACTTTAAAAAACATAGAAATAGACAAGAGGAGTTTGCACATAAAGAATGCGAGCAAGTTGACAATTTTGAAAGAAGGATAGCATAAATAAAAATGGAATTTGTCTAAAGAAAAAATATTTAAATAAACGAAAAGAAAGTGATGGGGGTCCTAGGTTTAACTATAATATGGATCATTCAATGCAATATCTCGCACATGTTCCCAAAGATGGGTCGCTTTAAGATATTAGTGCATCGTCATCATCTCCATATTCTACCCTTCCCACCCCGTTAAGGTAATTTAAGAGCGTTTAGTCTCCTTTACTTATTGCACGCTAATATCCGTCCTGACCTATTAGTCCCAGGGTATTAGGACTTCTAATCCCAAAAGGGTAGAAAGGGGACGAGGGCATATATGGAGTTTGAAGGTAACTTTTGAGCCACAATGGACGTGCTGAGGCCGGTCATATCATCATTCGACCAGGCGAATATATCTTCATATTCTTTCAGAAACTCTGTGTATTCTTCCTTTTCTAATGGTGACAAGTGTACGCTGATACGTGTTTCCTTGACATTTTTTGTGTCTCCCAAATTAATGACCTCAGTTTTGTCCAAGTTAGACTTAGGTCTATTCTCAAAATTTTCTACCTCTCTAACAACCTCTTCTGGTATTTCATCCTCTTCAGAATCTATGTCTGTTTGTCGCATTGTCTCGTTGCAAGTTATAGTCATCGGTTCATCATCAAGATATGTAATAGTAATGATGTGTAAAATAAAGTAGATGAAAGAGAAAATAAATGAGAGCAAAATATAAAGATAAACTTGGAAAATGCTTTTGATTAAATTCATAATTGTCTGAAACATCAGAGCTTTTTTCAAAAGTAAAGACAATGCTGAAAAATAAAATCAACTAAAAGTAAAGTGCAATGCAATGTGTCGTTTAGCCTTGCTACCCCGAAGCTCTACGGGCACTGGTGGTCCTAATTGACCAATTTGTGAGGTGTTCTCCCCGGTTCACAACTTGAATGGAAGGGCCTTCCTCCCCTTCCTCCTTGAAGGTAACACAGCAATCCATATCATCCTCCAGAAACAGGCTCTTCATTGTTGCCAGTGCCTCATCTTCCTCTTATCCAAATATGACATTGGTGGGCTGAAACGTCTGCTCTAACTGAGGTAGAGGGTGCTCCATTGGGTAGTAGGGGCTGCGCCATGATGGAGACCAGTGCTGGAACTCTTCCCAAGTGTATTCATAACCCAGGCCAAAAGTGGTTCCATGCTTCTTCAACTGGATAGGTTTGGTGATACCCTGGAGATTCTTACCAAGCCACTTGTCGTTGTCTATGGCGTTGAATCCCTCGATGTGATGGTATGTTTCTCCACTAATTTTCCTTCTACCTCCGATCATTAGGATGGCCTGGCGACTATATATGGGGTTGCTTCCATCGCCATGGATGATTACTTCCTGATGATTCCATTAAAATTTTATAGCCGCAATATTTATGCCACTGCCCCAGCGGCATGGATCCAGGGTCGTCCTAGCAACAAATTGTAGGATGCTGGTACATCAATGACTTGGAACTCGACGTCGAAACAAGTGGGTCCCATCTGTAGGCATAAGCTAATCTCTCCAATGGTGGACCTCTGAGATCCATCAAAAGCTTTGACACTGATAGCCCCGTCTTTGATCTCGTGCAATCCTTTGCCCAATGTCCTGAGAGTCACCAACCGACAAATGTTGAGGCTAGATCCCCCATCGACCAGAATCCTAGTGATAAAGTGATCCTCGTACTGCGCAGTGATATGCAATGATTTGTTGTGACCAAGCCCTTGTGGTGGTAATTCATCTTCGTGGAAGGTGATCTTATGGCTTTCAAGAACCTGCCCCACCATGTTTGCCATTTCGCCTCTGTTATGTTGCTGGGAATATAAGCTTCACTTAGTATTTCATCAGGGCATTTTTATATGCCTCAGCGCTTTGTAGGAGAGCCAGAATAGAAATTTGTGCCGGTATCTTGTTCAGTTGCTCGACGACCAAGTACTCTTTGGCCTGTACCTTTCTCCGGAGGTCATCGGGTCCAGTTTCAATAGCCCGCCTGGAGGCCTACTTGCTAGACTCAACCAAATGCTCCGGGGTGCATACGCTGCCTGTCCTGGTCATGCCCTGTGCGGCAATTGCTTCTCCGGAGTATGTCCTTCCCTTCCTTCAAGCTTCAGCGGTGTAATCCCAAGGTAAAGAATTTGTTTGGAACGGGATCACGTCTATCATAGAGACTAGAATTGGTACCTTGTGAGGCAACACAGAAACTTCAATCGGTGTAGGTGCCTTTGGAACTCCGAACTCAACTTCAATTAGTTTTGGCATATTTGCAGGAGATGCTTCAAACTCGAGCGGTATGGATACATTTACCATGTCGCTCTCAGAGGGCTGAATCTGGACAACAATGGGATTGAGAGTAACCATTGTCTTTTTAGGCTCGTCTCCTTCAGCTATCAAACCAATTAACCTCTTGGGGTCCAAATCATCTTCGATCTCAATCGTGTGGATACCTCATCCCTTGTGGTCAGGCAGAGGGTTGTCGTGAACATTAGGAGCAGGCTCCTTTGCTATAATGATCTTGTTGTCAATCAGATTTAGAATCTTATCTTTTAATGAGCGGCACTCGTCAATGGTATGGCCCTTCATCCCCGAAAGGTATGCGCAAGTCTTGTTTGGGTTGATCCATTAGGAAGGGTTTTCTGAAGTTACGGCTGGGATAGGGGTAATGTAGCCTGCAGCCTTGAGTTTTTCATATAATTGGCCAATTGGCTCGGCTATGGAGGTGTATTGTCTAGGAGGTTTACGGTCGAAGTTTGGTCTAGGTTGAGGGAAATTTTGGCGAGTAGGCAGTGATAGGTAGTGAGAAGGTTGGGAGTTATATGCTTGGTATAAAGGTGCGGGTTGGGAATATCTGGGTGAAATGGGTTGATTTGTAGGTGGTGGAGGTGATTGGTAGGGATGGTTCTTAGTAATTAACGGTAGGCTGATATATGAGTGGAGCTGAGGGATAGGTCGGGTATTTCATGGGGGAGTTGTTTCTTTAGGCAGCCATTACAGAATTCACATCCTTTTTCTTCGACGAGCCACCAAGCTGTAGAGCCTTGTTGGCGGCTTGCCATGCCTCAAGGTTAGTGACCATACCGTTCTTAATGCCTTCTTCGATCCTTTCTCCCAACTTGATGATGTCGGAGAACTTTTGACCCTCAATTAGCATTAGTCTCTAGTAGTACTGTGGATCTTGAGCACGGACGAAGAACCTGTTCATTTGGTCTTCCACCAAGGCCGGTCTAACCTTAGCAGCTTCGGACCTCCAACGAGTATCATACTCGCGAAAGGTCTCTGTGGGCTTCTGCTTAAGATTCTGGATATAGAACACATCTGGTGCGTTCTCAGTGTTGAACCTAAACTGATCCATAAAATCAGACGCCATATTTACCCAACTGGTCATCTTTTTCAAATCCTGGATAATATACCAAGATAAAGCATCACCCTTCAAGCTCCTCATGAAAAGCTACATACGGATCTTCTCATCTCTTCCAACCCCTACTAACTTGTCACAATACATTCTCAAATGAACCCTGGGGTCACCTGTGCCATCGAACATTTCGAACTTGGGAGGTTTGTTCCCCTCCGGGAGCTCAACATCTGGTTGATACCTTCGAAACCTTGGACCCGGTTAGTCAACTTCTTAACCAAATTCTGAATGAGGGAACTCTTGTCCTCTGTCTCGACCGCACTGGTGATAGGCTGATTGTATTGTGTCATAGTGTCCACAAAGATTGGAATGTTATGATCTTTTTGGTGTTTTCAGGAGGGTGCAGTGGAGTGTTATGAGTGGGTTGCACTAGAGGTTATGGGATGTTTTGTGGTGGTGTGGGGTTCTGTGTGTTAACATCGGGCCCGGCAAGAGTGATTGACGGGCTTTCCAGGTTTCTAACTTGGTCCAGTTCCTCTAGGAACCTCAGCAAAGTTTGCTCCAGATGTGCAGCAGTTTCTTTGGTGATTACAGCATTCTGAGAAGCTTCTTTAAGTTTTCTAGTGCTTATATCTCCCAATTTGCCTTTATTCCTGTTTCTGGTAGGACTATGAGGAGGAGGAGGTGGAGGAACCTTTGATCTTGTGGAGTACGCTGATGATGCCAGAATGCACGAACTAACTTTTGGGGAGGGGAGTAAAAATAAAAGAAAAAAAAGGTACAAAGTTAGTGCGGATTCATATAAATAATATTGCAATATTTAAACATATTTTGCGGGAATATAAATTGCTTCCTAATTTGGGTGCCTCATTGTGTCCGAGGTAGGCCTAGCGACAAATAAAAGTTGGAGAACTTAGAATGCTAAATGCCTCATTTTATTGATAAAAATAAAACGAGTTTAAAACAACTAAATGATAAAGGCGTTACTAGTGGCCAGTGGCCTTATTACATTAAGGAAGCGCTTATTACATTAAGGAAGCGGGAAAGTAAAAATCCTAACTACTTAGTCCCAGAAGGACCTTCCCCAGATTCGGTAGTCTTGCCTCCATCATGTAGCTACATCAACTCGCGCATCCCTAATAGTAGGTAGGTTTGAGCCAGATGTCCGCCTGCGGTTCCCTCAGCATTCTGACAGTCTTCAATCCTTTTTAAGAACTTCCCTTCCAACTCTACTAGACCTCGCTCCACATACCCTAAACAATTGTTGGCGTTGACAGCCATATACTTCCACTCGTTGATTAGCTTCTCGTGGGCTTCCTGTATCCCGATGTTTGTTTTCACATTCTCTCATCCTCTTGCACAATTGATTGTATTTGACTTGTGCTTCAGTTTTCTCGTCAATAATCCTGTGACCGTGGACGAACCCTGGATGACCCAAACCAATGTGATCATCTTCCAACCAACCTGTGTAGTGCGGTACACACCAGAAATGATACATGTCTGGTTCAATAGACTCTTTCCCTAGAACGAGCTTGCAGTGCCACATATTCTGAGTGTGACACATGTGCGGGCTATCATCATTTTGAAAGTCGGCCTTAAAATGACTCATTTTCTCTATACTGGGTATGATTTATTTCCTTCTAGCTAGGCTCGTGACTCGGAGGGGGAAGTAAGGATGGGTTCCCTTCAGGCCGATGAGTATGAGGAATAGTTCGTCTCACAAACGGATAATAAACTCCCCTGTTGGGAACCACTCAAACATCCACTGAATTTGCTCTACTTTTATATTCTCGAAAAACTCTACCCATCCACTAGCGTCCTCCGGCTGAGCGAACATATTGGGCATGAAGTTCATTCTCTTTGGGTGGTGAAAAGTGATATGGTCATCCCAATCCCTGCATATGATTTGTTGTCTGTAGTTTCCTTTCTGAAGGTGTTATAAGAGCCATAGTTGAAGTAACAAATTACAACTCTCGAAATGTGGAGCCCCTTATTGACACTTTTCCAAGGCTCAATAGATTTTAGTGAGGATCATAGCTACTATGCTGAAGGACTGCCCGTCGATCCCTTCCATCAAAGTGTTGGTAACCATGGCTAGCCTTCTTCATATGGAAAATTATCATGCCCAAGAAGCAAAACGTGAACACAAACACCCTTCTGTGAATATGCCCCAAAGAGGTGAGGGTGAATTCGCCCATGTAGGTGCGATAGGACTTGATATGGCCATATCTCTCGTATAAGAAGTCGAATGGTATGTAGGAGTCCTTCAGGCAAGAGAGGTCAGGATTTTACTTGAGTCCCATCATTTTAAGGAAACCTATACTTTTGCGATTCTCCGGCATGAGCAAACCCGGCGTTTCCTAAGGGATGACAGCTAGGACCCCTATTTCTTCTAGCAAAGGGGTCATTTCCAAATCCCCGAAATGAAACATTCTCGATCACTATCCCAAAACAAAGTGGCAGCTCAATGATTTTGTTGTTGGGTTGGATTTCCAGAGGGAAGGCAAATCCCCGAGATATTTATGGATGAGGGTTCGATCACTGCTATGAAGATCTTCCCACCAACTGAGCAACCTAGGGTGGATGTTGAATACCATACCGAATCTGGGGACCTCGTGCCTCATTTTCTGCAAAATAAAGTGTTAGGCCCTTACCCCCACCAAACACGACCATTCAAATCAATAATTAGCAAAAGGCATTTAGTTCTCCAAATTAATGCACGTAATGTGAATATGTCCATTTGGGTTTCAGGAAACCCGATGGACTTTAACTTAGGCTATCTTAATGAGTCATTATGCGGACAACATAACTAACTCGGCTAGGGTTGAGCATGACGCATGGACAGTTCAATAGAGTAAGGTTTCTACTTTTGAAGTGCTAGACAAGGTACCCTTGAGCGAACAACTCAAGAGGGAAAGGCATGGAACCGTCGACTACACCATTGATCGACTGGTTTTACTGCAAATATGCTTTTGCCACATTTAGGGGGTTTTACAATATTGGAAGAGCGCAACCACTTATTGTAAGCATTGCTATAGGATTTGTTTTGGCACGAGTAAAATATGATGTTGAGAGATGCAATTACAATAATAAAACAAATTACATATATTTTCACAGTCATAGGACAAATGATTACAATGATTGCTCGAAATTACAACAGTATTGAAATAATAAAGCCGAAAGCAGTTAAAGGAAAGAAAAGACATGAAGAGCAAAATTTGTAGTTGTGATGAAATAATCAAAATAGGAAATAAATGTGATTAAATAAGCAATAAAGTCACAAAATCAAGTAATGGTAAAATCCTTAAAGAAAATCCCAGCAGAGTCGCCATGCTGTCGACGCCCCTTTTTACTCGAAAGGCAAAATTGGGTTTACGACATTATGGGCGAAACAACTCTTATTTCCTTTTGGAAATTTGGTCTATGGAGTTTGAAGAGTCGCCACCTAATGATAATAGTGCATTAGGATACTATAAGAGGAAAAGAAGATTTTTTGAAGGAAAACCAGAGTTCGGGTAAGGGCTTGAAATTATGTCGAGAGGAAGGTGTTACCCCTCAAGATCCACTAGTGTGGTTCCCGGCCTTGCTTAGATGTGATTTTAAAAACATAGAAATAGAAAAGCAAAGTTTGCACATAAAAAATACAAGCAAGTTGACAATTTTGAAAGAAGGATAGCATAAATAATACGGATCATTCGATGCAATATCTCGCACATGTTCCCAAAGAGGGGTCACTTTATGATATTAGCGCATTGTTCTCATCTACATATTCTACCCATCCCACCCCGTTAAGGTATTTTAGCGCGTTTAGTCTCGTTTACTTATTGCACGCTAATACCCGTCCCGACCTATTAGTTCCGGAGTATTTGGACTTTTAATCCTAAAAGGGAAGAAAGGGGATGAGGGCATTTATGGAGTTTAAAGGTAAAAATTCTAAGGCATCAATCAAAACAAATAGCACAAAATAGAGCTAACCAAACATACAAGGCTGCACATAAACCCCTCAAAGCATACAGCAATAAGTTTAGCATGACTTGCAATTACTGATTTCGTCTTAAGCTTAAACTGATAACTGATAGATTAGTTTAACACATAAAGTTGGATAGTAAATATGCTTTGAGCCCCTCGGGTCCAGTTTGAGATCCTAGGGCAGTTTAAAATCAGCAATTTCAGAAGAAAGAAGACCAAGAAAAGTTGATTTCAGAATAAAAATGCAAGTTTGGGCTTTAAAAGATTCAATAGATTTAAAACAATGTACAAAAAAGACTTGGCCTGATTTCAAAAAAAATGAATAGCTTTGGATAAATTTTATTGAAAATGTTTAACACATTGGGCGAGTTTGAACCCTATAGGCATGATATCTACATATTGATTGTCATTGATTTTAGAGCGTTTAGGGGACCTACTGTTTGCCTAACACCTTTATGCAGTTCCTATAGGCATGATTTCTAGATGCAATGTTAAAATCCTATAGGCATGGTCTCTAGATGAGATGCGATTTAGAAATCCTATAGGCATGATTTCTAAATAAGGTGCAATATTGAAATCCTATAGACATGATTTCTAAGAGAGATGCAATATTGAAATCCTATAGACATGATTTCTAAACGAGATGCAATATTGAAATCCAATAGACATGATTTCTAAAGGAGATGCAATATTGAAATCCTACAGACATAATTTCTATAGAAGATGCAATATTGAAATCCAATAGACATGATTTCTAGAAATTGATTGATGCAACAATACAAACCCCTCCCATACCCTGTTCACCATATCCCCAAATTCGTTTACAAAGCTTGTTACAAAAGTGGAAAGAAAAAGACTAAAAAAATAAATAAATCAAAGCTAAATGGACCCAAGGAAGCCCAAAGCAACCTTAATGTCTAATATATGTATTTTACCAAATCCGGTCTCCAAATTCCAAGGCTTTCTCTTAGAGTTTTCAAAGTTCCAAGGGCTTTCAGGAAGCCTAGGCAATGCTTACACACTAAAACAATTATTAGAGTAGTGCAAAATGTGGAATTACCAGCCCTTAGGCATCCAAGTTCAGAGGGAACTCGAGGGGTCCCTAAGCATGGCTTACCAGAGGGGGTAGGACTTATAGAATTAAGAGAAAGTGTAAAAGTGAGGGATTAGAGGAAGACCAAAGCAAAGGGTGGTCATACCTAGCCATGAATAGGACTAGCACACCCCTGACCCTTTACATGACTTGAACAAATAAGAGCAGACTTAAGAAAGTCAGACTTAGGCCTGTATGGTGATTAGGACACCACCAGACCTGAGTCAAGCTCAACACATAATAGGGGTTAAGGAAGTGGGATTTATTTGAGCATAGGTTTAGAGGAACCTGGTTCTAAACTAGGGGTGGCAATGGAGTGTCACCCTAGTCCAAAATAATAATCACACACAAAGGGGATTTAAAAGGAAGAGGGATTGCATGAAAACATTTGTAGCAAGCAGAATTAAACTAAGGGGACTTTGGGGAAGGGATGTACATGAAAGCATTCATACAAGCATACAGTATCAAACATAGGGATAAGGGAGTAGGGATGTGCATGCTGAAATTTAATTACACAATGTACATAAACAGACACATGAAAAGGGGTAAGTAAACATGTAATTTTGGAGATGGTATTTAAATCATGGACCTACCAGTTGTAAATTCAAATAGTAAAGCAGGTAGGGCAGATAGGACCTATAAGGTCCTATCTCAAGCAGCAGAACAAGTAGCAGAGAAGAAGCAGTGAAGAGAAGAGAGAGTCTTAGTGAGTGAACTTGTGAAAAATGTTCGTGTCGATGAAGTGAAAAGGGATGGGGTTTTTATAGTTTGAAAGTAAGCAGCCAATAAGGCAAGAAAATAACTTAGTATCAATCACAATCAATTCGGGAAAGGATATCCTTTAATTAATGAACCGGACTTAAGGTAAATAAACAAGGTTCTATTTTTGGGAAGAAAGTAACGAATGAGTTGTAAAATAAAGGGTAAATACCTTTAGTCAAAGAGCAGGTCCAAATTAAAGAATCAAATAAGTTCGTAAAATCAATTTCCCAAAATTAAGGTTATTCAAAGTGGAAAATATGACTATAAAGATATGTACAAATTCAACATGCAGCTGAATATTAATAGAACAGTCATCTAATCAAAGAACAGAAGCACACAAGTATGGAATGTAATTAGAAATTCTTGCAGAACTTAGCAAGAAATCAGAAGCATGAAGCAGACAATTATACACAAAAAATTGGAAAACCCCTAAAATATAGGGTTTTCATCATATCTCGAGTGTAGAGAAGAAAGCATAGGTGAAGTTAAACTCAGAAAGAACATAACTTTCACGAACATCATAAGAAAAGTAGAGAACACAGTGAAGGATTTACTCGGAAACCCTAGAAACACCATAGTAAAGAAAATACACAGGAATCATAGTAAAAGAAAAGGAAATCACGGTAGAGAAACTAAAACAGCAAAATCGAAGAAACCCTAAATTTTAGGAAGATGAACAGTTTGAAAACAAATTCGGTGAAAAATTGTGGAAAATACTTTGAAGCTTTAGAAAATAACTTAAATCTAAAGAAGATCATAAAGAGAAACACAGAAGAAAACCTTGAAGATTTAGGGTTTCAGAGAGAACCCTAGAGAACGAGAAAGTCTGGAACGGACTGGTTCTGAGTCGATAACGGACTCATAGCACTAAGACTCGCCGGAGAGAGGCCGGACATGGACGTAGAACTCAAGTCGGAGGACCTCTGAGTCGGTGGTCTCAAAGTCGGGTTTCGATCTTCGAGCAAAGGATTCATAGAAAGGAGTGAGGGGTGAGTACAGGTTGCATGAAGCCTGGAAAGCCATGTTTTCCGGTGAAACAAGGTCGAAACGTGATCAGAGGCGGGCTAAGGTTTCAGGGTCTTTGAGAGCATTTTAGGAACGAGGGAGATACAAGGGTGGCTGGTTTGTGTAAATGATTAGGGTTATGGGGGTTGTTGGTTTAGTTAAGGAAGGGGTTATTGTGGGCCGTTGATCATTTTTTGATCAACTGCCACGATTTGAAAGAGGGAACGGGGCGGGTTGGTTCAGTTGGGTTTGGGTCGGGTAATTTTAAAATTTGGGTAGTGTAATTGGGGTTGAAATTAGGGCTATAATTTAATTAAAGAGGGCTATAATTCAAAATAGCCAATTTTCCCTAATTTTGAATTTCATAAAATAGTAAATGATGCTTAAAAATCAAATTAATAAATCTGAGTTAATAAACAAAGCATAAGTATTAATTAAAAAATATTAGAAATGATTTTATAATTAAAATTGCTATTAAATCGAGAAATAGGCTAAAATTACAACAACAACAACAACAACAACAACTACCCAGTATATTCCTACCAGGTGGGGTCTGGGGAGGGTAATATGTAGACGAGCCTTACCCCTGCCCGAAAAGGCAGAGAGGCTGTTTCCAGTCGACCCTCGGCGTATAGGATAAAAAAGGGAAAGCTGCATTAAGAAACAAAGGTAAAATTAGAAACACAAGCAAGACAAAACAAAATAATAAAGCACAAGTACTCCCGCAAAAATAACGTAAATAATTATGGAAACATAAGCAACATAAATACAGTCGCATGCAATAATAGCAAGCAGTAACTACCATACTAACAACCCTCTGGGGACATAAGCTAAAACACTAATCACCTATGGGTAACCCTACTATCCCACACCCAACCCCGGGAAAGGCGTACGGAGAACTCTATGAGCCCCTAGCCTACAATCCTGATTCTAGACCTCCAGACTCCCTATCAAGGGTCATGTCCTCGGTAACCTGCATTCTGGTCATGTCCTGTCTAATCACCTCTCCCCAATACTTCTTAGGCCTCCCTCTCCCTCGCCGACCACCAACAATCTCCAGCCGCTCGCAGCTCCTCAGGGGGCATCGGGGCCCCTCCTCCGAACATGCCCGAACCACCTCAGCGTCGCTTCCCGCATCTTCTCGTTGTAAAAATACCAAATGAACTTGTAATATTATGTAAAAATTATATAAATTATATTTTTGTATAAATGAGAGAAAATAACAAATTATTTGCCAAAATAACAAATTGGGAATAATTATTGGATTTTATAGTGCAAAAATAGGCCATAAATTGATTTAAAATTTCTTAAAAAGTATGGAAAAGTACCAAAACCTTTGTGGATGCTTATATATGCTATCTTGAGATATTTTGAGTATAAAAGTATATAGAAAAAAATTGGGTATCAACATGGGGTTGATCTATATCCACATGCAAGCAAGGCTAATTCAATGTCCTGCCACTCGGCGTGATCACATGCTTAATATCATAACCCACCCGGCGTGGTAAGAAGAATAACGGTACAATCCGGCT
The DNA here is from genome assembly GCA_034376525.1 of Nicotiana benthamiana. Taxonomy (NCBI): domain Eukaryota; kingdom Viridiplantae; phylum Streptophyta; class Magnoliopsida; order Solanales; family Solanaceae; genus Nicotiana; species Nicotiana benthamiana. The sequence goes on from CM067328.1 coordinate 82,942,097, forward strand.
AGCATGGTCACAGGCATAAAAACACAATCTGCCCGGCATGGTCACTAGCATAACAACACAATCTACCTGGCATGGTCACGGGCATAACAACACAACTCGCTCAGGCGTGGTCATAGGAATGACAAGAGGCACCCAGTTCAATAACATCATACTAGAGCAAATAAACAAGTACATATGTATGAAACGAGTGAATAACAATTCTTATGCTCCTGGACTGATATAAATGACATGCTAAAGTGTAGGCATGTGCAAGTGTACTATCATAGCTCAGACCGGCAAATTTCGTCGAGGAATACCATTTATCAGCTCATTCAGGGATTAAACCCCTATATAGCCTCAAACATGGTTCAAGTAGTTCACAACAATATCACAAATATGCGAAGCATCATAGCTTAAGGTTTAACATTCACATGTTAGGCTTACGAGGGCTTGAGCACAACCTGAACATGAAGAGATAACCCCAGCATTCACACATGGGTTCATTCCCATGCACGTGGATACTCAATAGCACGTAGGTATTACAACAATTCAAGAAACTAGTGCCTCAACCGAGTTTAGATAAGACACTTAAATCAAACAAATCAAACCACTCTGCTATCAAGCCCTTCCCACGCATATCAATCTCTGAAAGGCTCGAATCTAACCAAAAGTAACGCAATACTATCAATATAAGCAATATGGATTGATTACAAATGATAAAACTAAGATCTTTAACCAAAGTTAAAAAACAAAGTCAACCCCGGGCCACGTCTCAGAATCTAGCATAATTTATAAAATCCGAACACCCATTCAACAACGAGTCCAATCATACCAAATCATCCACTTCTGACCATAAATCGTCTTTCAAATCCCTAAAATACGGTCGATGATGTTACACAAATTTTCCAATTCAAAACTCTAATTAAATGACAAAACAATGATGGAGTCACGTATAATAGCCAAATCTGAGTTAAAATCACTTACCCTGCTGATTATTTTTTAAAATTCTTTTAAACATCGCCACAAACCGAGATCTTTACTCCAAATGATGAAGAATGAATGAAAAACCCTCGAACTCAGTATTTTCTCCTAGCGATGTTCGCTTTTACGAACCGACAGCCGCACATGCGGAATATCCATCGCAGGTGCGGCTCCAATCAAGCCCAATAGTCTCCTCTTCTGCAGTCCGACAAGCGCACCTGTGCTCCCGCTTTTGTGGGCAAAGAGTGTTTTTCGCACATGCTCTTGCAGACAAAGTCGGCTTTTGCCCCCACGCCATCCTGGTCAATTCCGCTTCTCCAGTCCTTCTAGCGCAGAAGCGCATCCACTTCTGTGAACTAACTTACGCTCTTGCTCTTCCAGACCTCCTCATCAAATCTCACATCCAGGCCTTCTTGTCTGTTTTTGCGGAGCCGCACCTGTAGCCAAAACCTCCCAAGTGCGGTCACACCAGATCTGCTGCCACCAGAATTTGCTCAAGTCAAACTTTTGATCTGATTTCAATTTGAATCACTCCTGAGGCCCCTAAAACCCCGTCCAAATGTACCAACAAGTCCTAAAATATCATACGGCCTTAGTAGAGGCATCAAATAATATCAAAAATATGAATTACACCCTAATTCAAGTTTAATAAAACTAATGAATTGCTTCTACAAGCTATGCTGAAACCTATCAAACAACTTCGATTGACCTCAAATTTTACACACAAGTCATAAATGATACAAATGACCTATTTCAAACTTTCGAAACTAAATCCCAGTCTGGTAACGACAAAGTCAACTCTTGGTCAAACTTCTCACTCCAAACTTCAGCTTTCCAACTTTCGCCGATTCAAGCAAAAATCATCTACGGACAAATCAACATCCAGACACACTCCTAAGTCCAAAATTATTACATGGAGCTATCGAAACCATCAAAACTCCATTCTGGAGTCATTTACACATAAGTCAATATCCGGTCAACTCTTTCAACTTAGGCTTCCAACCTTGGGACTAAGTGTCCCAACTCATTGCGAAATACCTCCAAAGCCAAACCCAACTATCCCGACAAATCACATAACCACAAACAAACATAAATAAGTAATCAATGGGGGAATGAGGCTATAATACTCAAAATGATCGATCGGATCATTACATACACACAGAGTGTTCCTTCTTTCAATTAAATTTGGGTAAGAAATGAAGCATAGATAAAACGAGAAAGATAAAAAATAAATACAAAAATAACAAGAGAGAGAGAGAGATAGAGTTAGTTTTAGATGGATTTAGATAAAGAAATGGAGAAGAAAGGTGGAAAAATGGAGAAGAAAAGTGAAAAAATGGAGAAGGAAAGTAAAATGTAGAGAAAAAGAGGAGAAAATAAAAAGAAATATAATTTTTTTTTTAAAAAAAAAAAGAAGGTCTAATTAGTCGTTAGACACATCTGTGGGCCATTTTATGGTTTTCTCAGCCTTCATACACTTTTTGGCGATTTATTACCCACATTATATTACATAAACGACGAGGAGATTTTATTACGAAGGGAGATATAGTTCAGAAAGTTTTTGGAGACATATAATAATTTAGATCAGCAACTGATAAAAGTTGTATAGTTTAGACAGATTTTAGGATATTAACTCTAGATTAAATTATTCACAATACACATATATGTATTGCAGTTAAGTAACAATTTCAAATATTATATTCAGCGCTTTTGCCTAAACTAAACACGTAAATTAAAATGATAAGTACAACCATATTATTATGAAAATAGAATCATTTACAGTGACATAGACACGTTTTGTGACCTTACATTTGTATGGTGTCTTAATTAAGTCGTGTGTGACAAACTTGAAATGTCGTTATCATATACTCATATGCTAATCGACAGTTTGACACTCGTTCAACTTTTGCGTATATAAGAGCTCTTACATGATGAATGTATCATCAAGTAAACTTATTACAGTAGACAGTATTTTGTGCTGCACCAATATCGTGCAGTAGAATAGAATTTTTTTATATTATAATATAATAAAGTAAAGACTGACTATCCAAATGAGTACTCATGTTAAACTGCCTGAAAAGTTCTTCATTTTCACCTCAATCGTCCAAATAAAATTATCGTATTAAAAGAATTAAATAAAAATACAACAGATATGTTAATACGACAAATAAGAAGTAGAAATAGTAAAACCATGTTCAAATAGAAAGTATTCTCATAATAACTTAGTAATTAATATTGAATACATATGATAATATCTAATGCATAGGGTATTGAACTTAGTAATTAATATTGAATACATATGATAATATCTAATGCATAGGGTATGAATTTATTACTATTGACATATGAATAATGGACTAAATATAAAGTTTAAGATTTTCGGATTTTCGGATATCTAATAATGCGAAGTACCAAATCCAATATTCAATCCAAAATCCAAAAAATTTAAAAATTATATCTAAAATCCAATCCATAATCCGAAAATCCAAACCAAAAATCCAATAAAATCGAATTTGAGTTTGAATTTCGGGTTTGCGAAAGTATGCCCACCTTTAAAAAAAACCAAGGAGAGGAACCAAATGAACGCAAGGAACAAAAGGTTGGAGTAAAGAAGTTCCGATGTAACATAATAAAACAATTTTTTTTCTAAAAAGATCACTTAACCGTCATTATTTTAGTTTGCAAGTTGTGCACTATGTCTATGTAATCAATTATCATTTTAAAAAGTAAATTATCAAACTTTAGCTTCTAATAAATTGATCCCATTTTTTACTAGTGCAGCCGTCGTAACTCTCTAGCTTTTAGATTTTTCATTTAAAACATTTTAAATATTTAATTGTGAGAGTATGAGGGACAAAAGATAGAACCTCTGCTTTATACTTCTTAGGATATAATAAAATATTTGATGACTTTATAACAACAAAAACATAATTTATCTTTGACTCGATAATTTGACATTTAGTATCTTTATGAAGTGCTCTTTTGGCAAAAAGCTATATCGAATGGAAATCAAATGGCCTACTAACAGAAAAGTAAAAATGGCTGCATCAGTTATCAATTGGAAACATATCTAAGTGTATCACTATACCCCCATTTACATTTACATTAGGAAGAATTAACCCAAATACAATCTTTAACTAAAAATAGCAAATGAATATATAAAATATATAAAATTTATGCATAATATATATATATATATGTAATTCTGTGTCATTATATAATTTATATATATTAATTAGGAAAGTAAATATTAAATTTGACCGGCTATTAGATAACAATCCCCCTTATTAAATAACTATTCCAGAAGTGCATTCATCTGCCTCAATTTCCTTAACCCTTTTGGTTGGTAAGTTATTTAATTACTAAAATACGATTTGAAAAGAAGAAGAAAACACATATTATAACTATTAGATTGCAGAATAAAGAATCAAATAGCCCAAAATATCCAAGTTTTATCACATAATCCTTTGTATGATCATGACCTAAAAATCTTATATTTACTGTCTATGTCAAAAGCTTATATCAATGAATGCAAAAGATCATCGTAAATCTTTATAATGAGTATATTTCTCTAATTTATATTCGTCCAAATTCTAGGATTAACTACATAAAAGATTACTCAACTTATAATATAATTACAAAACACTCAACAAATGCATTTTTCTAACTACAAAATTATTCAACTATTACCAAATATCAAATGGCATTAGGCTAAAAATCAATGAAGGCTTACCTCATCTTTTTCCATTAAAATAAATTATTTTTGAACAAACAAAAACTTCCGGAACCAAATAAAATCCTAACCCTCAGATCCTAAATAACTAATATACTATGATTAAAGGAATTCAACAAACTTGAAATAAAACGACAATTACGTCTTCTATTTTTCTTCTTCATTTTTAAACTTCGATCAAAACCAAAAAAAAATATTAAAAGGTAAAGAAATCAGAATCGAGAGTTGTGAGTTCGAGTCTCCCCAAGAGCAAAAAGGTGGGTAGTTCTTGGAGGGAAGGATGCCGGGGGTCTATTTGAAAACAGCCTCTCTACCCTAAGGTAGGGGTAAGGTCTGCGTACATACTACCCTCCCCAGACCCCACTAAGTAGAAGTATACTGTGTTGTACTTATAGATCAGAATACAAACAAAACAAAAAAGATTTTGTCCCTTTTCCATGAAAAAAAACAAAAGTTTTAGTAAAATTATGTAGGGTTTTGTTTTTCTTAGAAAGGAAAACAAAAAAGAAAAGGGAAGTAGGGTTTTTCTTTTCTTTTTTCTTTTTATTAAACTCTTTTAGCGTAAGCATGAGCACAACAAAACTTTAATTAGACAGAGCACGTGGAGAGTTCTAGCTAGAAACCCAAAAAGACAACACTCGTGCTTTATTTAGTGGTACCTTACATACGTATACAAAAAACTTGTACCTAAACCTTTTTTAATATATAGCTTCTATATCAATTTAGATGACATATTTTATTTATCGAAAATTAATTTAACTAAACTTTAAATCTAAATTAAATTAGTTCAATTTAGTATGTTCAAATTAAACTTTAAATATAATAAAATTACATAAAAAGTATTATAAATTATAATTTTCTCATATTAATATGATAATAAAATATATTTTAAAAAATTAATCAAACTCCGTGTAATTTGATTCTCCATAAATGAAATGTGTTATTTAAATTTGAACGGATGGATGATGTAGTATACAAAAAGATTGTACGTTACATACATATATAATATACAAAAATGTTGTACCTAAACTTTATTTTTTTTCACAATCATGTTTGTATTCCTATTAAAAATTTTAATTAATTCAGATTTACACCAAAGCTTATATATTTCAACAAAAGGAGTAGAGATATTATTTTCGATAGAAAATACTAAAACCTATATACAACAATCACTATAATCTTATTTAGTGGGTATGAGGAGGGCAGTTGCTCTTAGGAGACTCGAATTCAGAACCTCTCAATTGAAAGCAGGATTGCTTACCAGTTGTGTGACCTATATACTTTACCAAAAACAACTTAAACTTAAAAAATCGTAAAAGAATTATATGTATCTCAACGCAAACCATAATGGTCTAAACTTTGTTCACCAGTATTTATTAATTCATTAAAAAATAAGTGTTTAGTAGTAGTACTACTTATTTAATAGCTTTTCAGCTGCATTTGGAATCAATCATCAACCTCTTTGATTGAACCCTAGCTGACTCTCCCTCTCTCATCAACACAAAGTTTCAATCTTTCAGGTCCAATTTTAGTATCTACATGCTTATATTCTTGCATATACAGCTTGAATTCTGCTTTTTCTTTTTTGGTGGGTGTTTGATTGAAATTTAGAGTTGTAGCTGATTTTTAGTGGTTCTTTTCGATTTGCATTCAGTTTTCCTCATGAAAGTTTTGTTCTTTTTTGGGGTCTTTTTGGTTGGGTGGTTTTGATTTGGTTAGAGATTCATGGTTGGTTTTTAGTGGGTAATTTGCTGAATTTTTCGATCAATCGGAAATTCAGGCTTTCAGCTTCAATATTCCAGCTGCATGTTTCCATTTACACAAGAATTTTGCTTTTAAAAAAAGGATTTTATGGTGAATTTCGTTTGATTATGTGGAGATTTATGTCTGATTTTTAGTGAGAGTTTTTGTTTAAAATCGAAGTTTCAATTTTTCAAGTTCACGATATGCATGTTTCCATTTTTGCAAGAGTTTTGCTTTTTATTGTTCTCTTTTTTTTAATTTTTGGGTGGTTTCACTTGATTAGAATGGAGATATATGGTTGATTTTATATTTTAACTTTCTTTTAAGATTATGGGTTTGCTTATTTGTTTGGTTGATGTTAGGTGATTTGATCGTGAGGTGAATCAAGAATTTGGAGCTGCAATCAGTAGAGAGGTACTGAATGTTGATATCAGATTCGCTATTTGTGTTGATTGGTGGTTTGATCAGTTGTGGGTGTTCTCTTGTGGGTCGGTTTGTTAGAGTCTTGAGTATTTTATGAGGTGGTCGTGTTCGGTGCTTATAGACACATAAATCATATGCATGCATGTGTGGCTTTTTGTTTTGTAGTGATAATAGAACTGGAATTGAATGTAGAGGTTTTGGAAGACGCATAAGGTTCTTTGTTTGTTGATTGAGGTTTGAGTGCTGTCCCATGTTCTTGAACAGCTGGGCACATATAGTCACATGCACGTATGTACGCTTTTCTTAATGGTGTTTAGAGCAGAAATTTTAATTCAGATGTTTTAGCAGATGCATAAGATGGTAGCTTTGTTGGTTAAGGTGCCTTGATAGAGATGCTTCCGTGCTGTTTCCTTATTTGAATCACCAGGAACTTGTGAATGCTTGAAGACTGTGCTGGGATTAATGTTTTATGTGTGGAACAAATTCAATTGGTCGAGTTGTTCGATCGTGGAAAGCATGTTTTTGTGCTTTTTATTCCCACTTAATTCCTTTCTTGGAAAACAACAAAGGTATTGGATTATTCCTGTCGGTATTTGAATTCTGTGATAATAACAGAATAACTAGTTTTCCAGTTGTGGGACGTTTATTAACACGTTTCCTGAGTTAAGAAGAATTGGGATATGGAATTCCTGAAAACGACAAATTTGCGGGTTACTCAAATTGTCCAAACATTTTCCAGATGCATGATAGACACGTTCATTATAAAAAGGTGTTGTCTATTATACTTCCTGTTGGAATTTATTGAAACTTGGATTAGCCCAAAGCAACAAAATAGCTAGCTATCCGGAGCGTATGAAACATTTTGTGACAATTGATGCGCGCTCACCACGTGCGCAAGTTGGAAGATGTTTCCTTTTTTCCTTCAAACCAGACTGGGATAAATAGAAACTTTGAAATGATATGACTCTTAATTCTGGTGAAGTGCTTGTGGTGTTTGTTGTTTTCAGTAGCTTCTATAAAACTGTTAACTCTTGTATATCATTAGTTATTCCATCCTGGGCAGTAAAGTCAGCTACTTCTTGCACGGTGAGCATGTTCTCATGCTCATTAATATCTTTTTGCTTATTAAGATCTTGTCTTCATTGATCTGATCAATGTCATGATGGAGCTTAATGACTTCATTTCTTTTACGCTCTAGATTTCCTTCTTATTGCCCTGGAATTAAATGTCCTTCAGATTATTTTTTGTCGGATCCGCGCACCAGTTTGCAGATTTAGATAAGAGGGACTATTTGACTTATTTCCTTCTGTTACTTGGTTGAGATACTTTTCCATGCATACCCTGCATATATCTTTTAATTTCAATGGTGGGTATTAATAGCATCTTCTTTACTAGGTATCTGAAGTTTTCTTCCAAATACATGTATGCTTAATTATCTCTATGTGATTGATATCCTCGGTATAGAAGGTATAGAAGAAACGATCACAATCAATAGGTAGGTTCAAGTGAGAAGTTAAAGGGGTCAAATAGTTTTACAAACTTTGTTTTTTGTTTTATGATGGTAAGCAACCCCCACTTCCAACCGAGAAGTTGTGAGTTCGAGTCTCCCCAAGAGCAAGGTGGGAAGTTCTTGGAGGGAAGGATGCCGGGGGTCTATTTGAAAACGGCCTCTCTACCCAAGGGTAGGGGTAAGGTCTGCGTACATACTACCCTCCCCAGACCCCACTAAGTGGGATTATACTGGGTTGTTGTTGTTGTTGTTTTTTGTTTTATGACCATATCTCTTTATTTACACATGGGAGTTTACTTTTTTGCATAAGAGATCTATCTCTTACACATAAGAGATCTAAAGAGGACACTTCCTTAATTTCAACATTGTAAATGTCCATGAAGGCCCATCTCCCCAAGTTGTTAAAGAAGGTTGATACTATTATTATGGTCTCCTAATTTATTGTGACTTGTGAGCTCAATTTCTCCTCTAATCCTTCATAAGTCAGGGATTCCATCAACGTGATTAAACGGAGTGACTAGTTTGTCTTTTGATTTCTTTATACACTTTACGATACCTGTAAAGACTATTTAGGATCTAAAATTATTACTTTTTTCTACCTTACTCACAGCCTAAGGTAGCCTTGAATTCTCCCGAAAAAGGGCCACTTGCTCAAAATGGATCATCATGGAAATGGACAGCCTCCAGGTATTGGAGTCGTTACTAGCTCAGCTCCAATATATGGTGCTCCATACCAAGCTAACCAAATGGCAGGGCAATCTCCTGCAGCTTCAGCTGGTGCAATTCAATCTCCTCAAACAGCTGGTCTTTCTGCTTCCTCAGCCCAGATGGCACAACATCAGCTCGCTTATCAGCACATTCATCAGCAGCAACAGCAACAATTGCAGCAGCAACTCCAAACTTTCTGGGCAAATCAATATCAAGAAATCGAGCATGTTACTGATTTCAAGAATCATAGCCTGCCGTTGGCAAGGATCAAGAAAATCATGAAAGCGGACGAAGATGTTAGGATGATTTCTGCAGAAGCACCAGTTGTATTTGCTCGTGCCTGTGAGATGTTCATACTTGAGTTGACACTGCGTGCATGGAACCACACTGAGGAGAACAAAAGGAGGACACTGCAGAAAAATGATATTGCAGCAGCCATAACAAGGACTGACATATTTGATTTCTTAGTTGACATTGTACCAAGGGAGGACTTGAAAGATGAGGTGCTTGCATCAATTCCTAGAGGAACCCTTCCTGTTGGAGGCCCAACTGAGGGTCTGCCATTCTATTACGGCATGCCACCTCAATCTGCTCCACCGGTTGGAGCTCCAGGGATGTACATGGGAAAGCCTGTTGATCAAGCTCTTTATGCTCAGCAGACCCGTCCATATATGGCTCAGCCAATTTGGCCCCAGCAACAACATCCACCCTCAGATTCTTAAGCAGCTCAAAGCTTTAGGTCACAGTGTAAGCACAACAACATATTTCATCACTAAAGTTACCCTCTGACATTTATTCTTTCTTTTTGATTTATGCTTTGCTCTTCCTTGCCTACTTCTAATTTCCTTTATCTTATCGTATATTCCTATTTATCTAGAAGCTGATACGATGTCTGTTCGGTCAGCCTGTGCATGTATGTTTATGGATCCAAGGAATGGAGTGGAAATTGAATCTTTGCTTTTCTTTTGGGGCCTCCCGATCAAGTTTTAACTAATATTTGGAGGTTTGAGAGGAAAATTACTGCAATATCAACTTATTTAAGAAGTCTGAGGTGTCATTAGTAGTCAACCTTTGGCGCATTTCCATTACTGTTTACGCGATTAATTATATCTGTTGAATATTACTCCTCCGACTGATCCCTAATTTTCATGCAAATCTGCAGAAGCCAGGAGCTTAGTAGCAGGGAGTAGTCCGAGTAGCGAAGTACTGGAGAAGCCATCACAGGGATAGCAGTCTGCATACTTTGAACTCTTTAATATATAAGACATGAAGCAACAGTTGTTGAAAGTCAGAGTGTTCGGTCCTAGCTTAAACTTCATGCAGTGAGCTTTTGATGTTTTTTAGTTTATGAACAAGTATGTTCTGAGTGGTAATCTTTTGTGAATTATAAAGTAAAACCTGGGTTTAGGTTGCTTATGTGCATATCTATCTTCCCCCTCCCTTTCTGCCTCTCTTTGATGGCAACTTTGTGGCTCAAGTCCTCCATTCAAATGCTGCTCCTTGGGAGATGAGAGAAAAGCCGTTGTCTGTGTTTAACTTTAATTAGTGCTGATTTCATAAATTTAACTAATAAAAAGGGATACTAGAGAGCTATTATAATACTAGATTTTAATCTTATGATTATGAGACGAGTAATGGTAGACTGATCAAATGGATTCCTTTTTTTTTTTTTTTGCTTTTTTCGAGAGAAAAGTTAAATTTGAAAATTTCAAAAATTTGTTTTTCAAATTTTCACTTGAAAACACTTACAAAAATTCAAAAATAGTTTCAAATTTATATCCATGTTCAGAAAATTTCCCTTTTTTCTGGAATTTCATAGTTGTTACGTCCAACCCACGTGATTTGCTAGAGTTTTCAAATTCGGGGAACACAGACTCAATTCCATTTCGTTCTTTTTTGGTAGATTCTCGTGTTTTGACGCTAGTGTAGCGCGGCTGATCTCAACTTCAAACAGTTGCTTAAGGTCGTAATAAACCAACGATTCAGGACCCTTTCGCCGTTGTAAGAGAGCCACTACCTTACGTTCAATTACCACTATTGGTAATAGATGATGTAAAATTATCCCAAGTATTTACATTTTTTATTCACTTAAGATCTGGCTTCATCGACCCAACCATGATATTTCATGCAAAAACTCTGAAATCTGAATCCCAATGAAAATGGAAAATGGTGCAATATTGAATCCTGCTACACTACGTCGAATGGAATTTTAGCTCACTTGCATTCTTTACTGCATAAATAAGGGCATAAACCAAATTAATGGATTTTGTCTAACTGGTGTCTAAGAGTAAGCAAGTTACTTTCATTGTGCAATTGAGTCAACAACGTGATCTATGTTGTGCCAAGAATCTTCGTTTTTGTTTTTTCCTTTAGCATTTCCACTACCTACCCTTGTTCGTGTCAGTTCATATCACAAAGCTGATCGATGCCTGCTGTAACATTTGAAATTACAGAGGGTCAACTACCCAATATTGATCTAGTTGGGAAAGGCTTTTCGAACTACTTAAATACCAAAGGTTGCTGCTTTTGAATGAGTTGGACGCAATAGCTTCTCCCAAAAATGGGATTTCACAGCTTGAAGTGAAAGAGCACCATAAATTGTGCAAGGGACTTTAGTATACGATCTGGACTATTTCTCTCTCGACTTTGGGTCCTAGCACCCGGAAATTTTTGAGAGTTGGTGCATGCTTGTGGACAATGTATGTATGAGTCTCCAAAGCTAATAAGTAATGTATCGGGCGACTAGAGCAAGTCAAGGGCAGCGACACTATGCTGAAAATCTTCAATAACAGAATCTTTGCACAAATAGCCAGCCGAACTTTTATTTATTTTTTCTAGCCGTATACATAAAATACTAAATGTTATGAAATAGAAGATTCTTACACTTCTATTTAAGGTGAATGTCTTTAATGTACTTAATTAGAGAGATTTTAGAGTCCTATTATTGGTAGCAAGATCTTCCTCCTCCCTATAAATAGAGGTGCTCTCTACCATTGTAATTCACCCCTCTCAACTCAATAAGAAGAACTCTCTCTACTCTTCTCTCTATTGCTATTGTTCTTGTTCTATTGTTCTTGTCTTTTGCTTTAGTTTATAACACGTTATCAGCACGAGACTCTACCGTCTCAAGTATCATTCTCGAAAATCCAAGGTATTTTCCCTCTTCCTAATTTAATTTTCGAGTATGTCTGACATTATGAAAAGAAAGTTCGTTGCCCTTGAAATTTCGGGCAAGAACTATATGACATGGGTGTTGGATGCTGAAATCCACCTAGATGCTATGGGTCTCGGAGACACCCTCAAAGATAAAGAAAAAGCATCCACCCAAGATTGTGCGAAGGCCTTGATTTTCTTGCGCCACCACCTTGACGAAGGTTTGAAGATTGAATATCTCACCGTCAAGGATCCACTCGTTTTGTGGAACAGCTTAAAGGAGAGATATGACAACCTGAAGTTGGTCACTCTGCCACAAGCACGATATGATTGGGCCCATCTGAGGCTACAGGACTTTAAGTCCATTTCTGAATATAATTCTGCTATGTTCAGAATTACTTCTAAACTGAAGCTATGTGGAGATAACATCTCCGATTACGATATGCTTGAGAAAACGTTTACAACGTTTCATGCCTCCAATATGGTACTGCAGCAACAGTACCGAGAGAAAGGCTTTACGAAGTACTCTGAACTGATTTCTCTCTTACTAGTGGCTGAGCGAAATAATGATCTGCTCATGAGAAATCACGAAAATAGACCAACTGGGTCTACACCACTGCCTGAAGCAGATATGGTGCACTCGCATTATGCCAAACATAAAAGGGACCATGATCACGGTCATAAACGGGGTCAAAGCCAAGGACGTGGACAAGGAAGAAATTCCAAAGAAGTCCGTCACCCCCCAAAGAGAGATAACCACCGAAAGCAGAAACGGGATCCCGAAGATCCTAAGGCAAATAGTTCAGAAACTATATGTTATCGTTGCGGTGGGAAAGGGCACTGGTCAAAGATTTGCCGTATACCAAGACACTTGGTTGACCTTTATCAAGCATCTCGAAAGAGAAAAGGCCCTGAAACAAACTTTGTCTATGACGACAATGAGGACATCACCCACCTGGATGTGGCAGACTTCTTTGAGCAACCCGATGGAAAAATAGACCACCTAATCGGCGATGGATCCGTGATGAAAGAAGATGGAGTTATTTGATTTTGTTCTACTTATTTGTATTAGTTAGTGAATAAACTAATAGTCATTAGCATTAGCTCGTATTAGTTAGTTCATAAAGCAATGTTAGCAGTAGTTCTTTAGAATATCTTCAATATGTTCAAATATCAATAAAACTTTTATTTTCCAGTGGGGGTAATCGACTAGCCTGAAAAACTAGTCGATTATCAACTATTTTCACATTAAAGTTGAAAAACAATTGATCAACAATCGATTGTCTTTGGCTAACAATCGATTGTCTTGAAACAGTGTGTTCTGGAATTTTTTCAAAAATAGCCAACAATCGATTGTCTTTGTCTAACAATCGATTGTCTTGAAACAGTGTGTTCTGGAATTTTTCAAAAATAGCCAACACTCGATTGTCTTTGTCTAACAATCGATTGTCTTGAAACAGTGAGGTCTGGAATTTTTCAAAAATCACCCACAATCGATTGTCTATATCTAACAATCGATTGTCGTTAGGCAGTGTAATCTGGAATTTTTCAAAAATCATCCACAATCGATTGTCTATGTTTAACAATCGATTGTCTATGTTCCAACAATCGATTATGTGTGTTTAATAATCGATTGTCTCATGGAAAACGCTGAAATTTTCAAACTGCAAAGTAATTGATTATGGATAACATATCTGATTTTGTTAGCCAACTGTTAGTAGCAGATTTTGAAAATATTATGTGACACAAAAGAATTGAACTTGTTTATTCTTATGTTCGTGTATTTCTTTTGTATGTTAAACTATGGGATAGCAAATATAGATATCTCACAAAGCGAACTTGGACCAACGTCCAATTGTAAAAGTATTTGCCTAGTTGATTCATGTACTACACATACAATACTCAAAGAAAAGAAGAGTAATTGTGTAAGGCAAACATTACTACAATCTATGGAAGTAGTAAATTGATTGAAGGCTCCGGAAGAGCAAATCTAACTCTGCCCAAAGGCATGACGTTAATCATTGAGAAATGTTCTCCTCCAAGTCTAAGAAGAACTTGTTGAGTTTTAATGATATCAATCAAAACGTTCTCCTCCAAGTTTAAAAGGAACTTGTTGAGTTTTGAGAATCTATCTTAGAGAATGCAATGTTCTCCTCCAAGTCTAAAAGGAACTTGTTGAGTTTTAAAGATATCATTCAAAATGGATATCATATTGAGACAATAGATGAGAATAATCTTGAACTCTTCATGAAAACGAGGCTGCCCGCTTCGGCTTGGGTTCACGCCATTTTGCATGCAACAATACTAGTTTGTCGGCTGCCCACTTCGGTTTGGGGTCACGCCATTTTGCATGAAGCAATGCTAGTTCGTCGGCTGCCCACTTCGGTTTGGGGTCACGCCATGTTGCATGCAGCAATGCTAGTTCGTCTCTGACTGACGAATTGACACAAATATTCCCCATTGCAATTGGTTTTGGGTCATGAACCCAATATATCCCATTTAAGAAGCTTTGGATGCGCAGTATATGTGCCTGTAGCACCGCCATCCCGCACCAAAATGGGTTTGCAAAGGAGGTTAGGAATATATGTTGAGTTTGACGCGTCCTCCATTATTCGCTACCTCGAAACATTGACAGGAGATTTGTTCACTGCACTATTTGCAGACTGTCAATGATGAGACACTTTTCCCAAAATTAGGGGGAGAAGTTGGTGAAACCAAACGGGAAATTTTGTGGAAAAATGCATCATTATCTCATCTTGATCCACATACCTCTATTTGAAAGAAAGAGGCATAAAAGATTATCCATTTGCAAAGAATAGCAAATCAAATGCCTGAAGCATTTATAGATTTGAAAAGGATAACAAAATCACATATCCTCGAAGTGAATGTGATTCACAAATACATATTCAATGTTGGAAGAATATGAACATGAAATTGGTATTGAATATACCACACTCACTCCTAGAAGGAGGCTTGAGATGATACCACCCTCACCCCTAGAAGGAGGTTTGAGATGATATATGGCATGAATGATCGTTGGTCGCGTACCTATTGTACGCCAAAGTATTTTGGAAATATGACCATTAAAGGACAACGATAATGCAAGAAACATATCTTGCATATAAGTTTGACATGACCATAATGGTATAACTTTCTCTTTAAGAAAGATATTCACCACACGGATGTTGATGAACCTGTGGTAGTACAAAGTTAATTGAGAGCTCTCGAAGAGCCAATTATTACTATGTTGGAGAAACACAATTGAGTATAGTGCTGTAGTAAGTCTCAAAGAAACTTATCCAGTTTCCAAAAGTACACGCGAAGGCGATTGATGATATTGAGACTATAAATAAAGGAAGGCTTTGATTCTCCTATTACTACAACTTGTAGCGGGGTAATTTGTATATGAAAAGCTACCCGCTTTGTTCTCCAGTTTGTACTACACAAACGAAAGAATGCCACAATAAAGTGGATATCTATTGGTATAAAACCCATGTCATAATAAACCCGAAGTTTATTGATAAGTGCACATGTCATGGTGTAAATTTGAAGTTTACCAATATTGATAATTTAGTCAGTTGACATTCGTGTTAGCCATCTCATTTGAAGTATGATGTGCAAATTCACATAGGTGAATATCAAAGAATTAGAAGTTCTTGTTCTCAGTAATGAACTGACCAACTAAAGAGTTCGGGTTGAAGCCCCTAAATTCTGGAAATATCAAAGGTGAATATGGGCCCATTCACCTGCCATGTATACCACATATGATGCATCTATGGAATGGTTACATGCGCAATTGTTATTAACCCGCAGCCTGGCCGGTGCTTGCGAGGTAAATCGCTCAGTAATCTAACTTCGAGCATAGTTTCCAGATTCTCTACTCAAGACAGTTCATCTTGATAAGTTGGTTTATATTAAAGTTGGTTTAGCAAGATAATTATTGAGTGCTGCCACTTAATAGCTAAACTGTTTCTTATGAGAACTAAGTTATATATATATCAGTTTGATATAAGTTGTATACGAGAGTATATTCTCCCCTCACAAGTGGTTCAGGGTCAGGAACCAAATAATTTCATTTTATTTTTAAGGTGCTGTGTATATTGACATAATGCACAAAGATGATTTCCCAAAGTTGAGGAAACATGTTAGCTTTACTAACATGAGGGGGAGACATGATAAACACTTGAGAAAAGGTTACATGGGATGAATTCTCATTTGTATATGTATATCCCCGAATATCATGATATGAACCTGAAGTTCATAAAAGGGATAATTCAAATTGCAACATATTGCAAAGCATGCTTTACGCATTTACTGACCCAAAGAAAGCAACTAAATGGAAGAGATACAATTCAAGAAGAATTGATTCCATATGAAAGACATGTAGCTTTGAACCTGTAGTTCATATGCTTGAAACTATAAAGTCAAAGATATGTATAATCAATTTTCGATACCTTTTTTGTTTAGCATGACATGAAACTTTGATATGCAGCTAAAGTCTATTATGTGACTTACATGACTTAACTTGAAAGATTTAAGTTGCTTGAAGCATATGCAATTCTTGGTCCTGAAGTACCGCATCCTAAGTACAATTTGTGTACATATGAATCTTGCCATAACTATAAGCATGATGGATTTGAGAATGCATCTATGGAGATATTGAAGAGCTATTCCACGACATTATATGAAGATGTTCATATCTATCAAGAGTGATGATTTCAAGGTGCGGAATATTTATTCAAGTCAACATGGTTGATTTATTTATCAAATATCTACCAAAGATCGTTTTGAAGATGATGCACAAAGATTGGAATGCAAATGCTCAAGGCTTAAATTGATGTACTCATTAGGGGGAGTTAATGCGCGTTGCACTCTTTTTCCCTTACAAGGTTTTGTCCCACTGGGTTTTTCTTGCAAGGTTTTTAACGAGGCAACCAATAGGCGCATATTCAAACATATGTACTCTTTTTCCTTACTTTAATTTTTCCCATTGGGTTTTGGTTTTAAGGTTTTATGAGGCACATCATTGAATAGACATTCAAGGGGGAGTGTTATGAAATAGAAGATTCTTACACTTCTATTTAAGGTGAATGTCTTTAATGTACTTAATTAGAGAGATTTTAGAGTCCTATTATTGGTAGCAAGATCTTCCTCCTCCCTATAAATAGAGGTGCTCTCTACCATTGTAATTCACCCCTCTCAACTCAATAAGAAGAACTCTCTCTACTCTTCTCTCTATTGCTATTGTTCTTGTTCTATTGTTCTTGTCTTTTGCTTTAGTTTATAACACTAAAAAAATAGAAGAAATTGTTTACATTTGTGTCCCCTAACATCATTTATATGACAATTGGTGTTGCTACTTAAAAGGTAAAGCTTGGGTATCCCTTTCCCTCTTCAAGAAAAGAAAAGGATCCGATATTAAACATGAGTTAGTAACATAGAACCGAAGGTGGATAACCTGTTAGACCTAGTAAAATATACTGAAATGTAAATAATGCTGTATCCGGTTCCGGTTCTGGGTCTATTTGGGTCTGCGGTTCCGGTTCTGGCGGTTCCCGGTTCTGGCGGTTCCGGTTCTGGCGGTTCCGGAACCGCGGGTCTGGCGGTTCCAGGCGGTTCCCGGCGGTTCCGACCTTTTTTTTTTTTTTTAAATTAATATCTTGTATAGTAGTGATTAGTATATTGTAGAATATATTTTTATATGGTGTACTATGTTCTTACTATAGCATATATTGTGCTTGGAAATTAGTATATATTCAAAATAAGTAGTGTATATTTTGTATATAAGTAGTATATGTTGTAGTAAAGTAGTATATATTGTATATAAATAGTGTATATTGTGTAGTAGTTAGTATAAATAGTATTATGTGTTGTATGTTATATATTATATGTTATATAAATATTTTATATTCAAGGATTGATATAGAAGTAAAGACAAAGAAATATTGAGACAAATATATTCAAGTATATGATAAAAAGCATATTTATTGACCAAAATGACATATCTTTCTTAGTCTTCCTTCCCCCAATGGAATGAGCACAACATGGTACTAATACCACCATTAAAAGGAAAAAAAAACTAAAAGAAGACATGCCAATGTACAAGTTACATCATAATTTATGTATTATTTCTAACAAATCTCATAAAACCTTCAAGGTTTGGAGGTGGTTGTGTTGGCGGTGGTGGAAATGAAGCTTGTTCATCACCACTTCCAGGTGAAGATGATTCCTGAGCAAGTTCTGCTAGCATTTCTTCATAGCACTCATCTATTTCGGGTTGAGATTCAGCTAGCCCAAAGTTCCTTCTTTCAGAGCGGATCCAATCTCGGAAGAGCACTGGGTTTTTCAAGCTGTCCCGCATCGACGCTCTATGATCTCCTATTTGTAGTCTGGCTTGACTAAATACGCTCTCCGATGCAACAGTTGACGCTTGAATGGACAGAACATCCCGAGCCATCCTTGCAAGAACGAGAAAATGCTTTTCCCTTGTCTTCCACCAATCCAAAAGGTCGAAAGATCCGTCTGGATTATCATTCTCTAGCCCCTGCGACAAATAAACTTGAAGTTCGTTTAGATGGGAAATATCATCTAAATTCTCACCTTGAGTACCCCTGAACTCCGTCCACGATTTAAGAGCTGTTAAGCCAGCAACTCTTTTAGACGCTTGTGATGTGGACGAAGTAGGGGTTGGAATAGTAGGCCTAGCATGCTCTAACGCCTGTTTATAAGCATTATAAACAGTTTGAGCATTCACTGTAATTGATGCTTTCGCATCAGATAGTGTAGCCATTTCTTCTGGTGAAAGATCTAAAGATTGATAAATACTATTATACCAAAAGTTAGGACCTCCTGCTTTCATAGTAGGGTTTAACATAGCAGTCACACTATTGCAGTTGTGTTGCTACTAGCGTTATCCATGGAAATTGACATAATTTTATCACTAAAACAAAAATATCTACCAACATCAGAAACAGTGCTAGCAATAAACTTACCTGTGTGCCGTGAATTAATTATTCTACATGCTATAATGCGTTTTTGCATGGCCCAGTCTTCGTCTATCCAATGACTGGTCACAGCTAGATAATCACAGTCATTTCCACTTCTACCAATATCAGTTGTAATAGACATACGATTACTTATATGAGTAAATAAATAGCGCAAGTACTGTTCATATTCATGCTTATATTTATAATGTCGGCCTTAACTGTGGCGCGAGGCCAACCTTTATATGTAGGATTAAATACTCGTCTAATATAATGAATCCAAGTAGGATTAGAAGCAAAAGAATAAGGTAAACACATAATAGTAATCATTTTAGCTAATTCTTCACGATCCTTATTAGGATCGTAGTACAATATACCTCCGATGACTGTGTTTACTCCTGGTTGAACCATGTTAGAACCAGTACTTTGGTTAATTGAAGTATCAGGACTTGGCCTCCCCTCTTGTTCCGCTTTCATTTGAAGATATCTAGCCTTATCGCTAGGATGTATTAGTATATGTTTAACTAAACTACCTGTTCCGCTACGATCACCCTTATACCTATGAACAAGTTCTTTACCACAAGTTTTACATTTAGCCTTATCTTTATCTCTTATTTGAATAAAAAAATGCCAAACTAATGAAGTTTCTGAACGTTTCCGAGGTTGTCTACTAAAAGTGGGAGTTTGTACGGGTGGGTGTTCTGGGTCATTAGGAGCAGGACTAGTAGGTGTATCATCTAAATCTACCGGAGGTTGGGTTTCGTCATCATCATCACCCTCATTTCCCTCTAATATTGGTGCATTAGGATAAAGCAAATTCATAATATCATCATCTATTCTATCACCGACTGCTACATCATGTAGAAAATTAACATCGCTAAATTGAAAACACGGGTGATCACTATCAAGTATTCCTAAGTTTTCATTAGTATTTCTAGGTTGGCTACTAGTTTGAACTTGTTTATCTTTTCTAATGCGGGGAGCCGGGGGAGGGGTAGGATTTTGGCGACTACTTTCACCGGATTTAGATGTACCTTTTCCGAACATTTTTTTCAATGAAAATGCCATACTAATTATAATTAAGCAAAATAACAACACACAACAAATATTCTTAGCACGTAAGAGTTGAAACGAGTTTACCGAATTGACGAACAACTTCTTGAAAATTGAAAATCGTTGTAATTGAACACTTGAAAACTTCAATTCAACAACTTCACAATGTTTCACAAATTTGCAACAAAAATTAAGCACTTGCACTAGAAAGATTGAAAGAGAGCTTGAGAGAGATTGAGAGAGATTGATGAATTGGTGAATTAAAATGAAAGAATGAGGGGGTATTTATAGTTGAGAAATGGGAAATTGTGTAATTATATAAAGTTTGGGGTTAAATTAAATTTGAGGGGTCAAATGGCTAAATTTTAAAAATGCCAAACGGCTATTTCTGCAAGACCAACGTTCTGATTTCAGAATTTTAAAAAAAAAACTATTTTTTTTTAAATCTGTCCGTTGGGAACCGGATAGAACCGGAACCGGACCGGTTCAGGCGGTTCCATCCGGTTCCAATTTTTTTTTTTTTTAAATTCGGACCGTCCGCCGGAACCGGTCCGGTTCCGGTTCTGGCGGTTCCGGTTCCACGGTTCTAATGGGTAGAACCGGACCGGAACCGCGGAACCGGAACCGCGGAACCGGAACCGCGGAACCGGAACCGCGGGAACTGGAACCGCGGAACCGGAACCGCCGGAACCGCGGAACCGCCAGAACTGCGGTTCCGGTCCCGGTTCCGGTTCGGAACCGTTACTCCATACAGCCTTAAATGTAAAAGAACTTACACTGCCATGTAAAACTTAAATCCCATGCCCAAAAAACACTAAAGCTTATGATTAGTAACACGAAATGTTTACCACTGAGCATAGGCATGAGATTAAAAGCTACAGGATCGGGGAAACAGGGATCGGACATTACAACTGCAAAAAAGAGTAGCTATTCACACACCTCAGACTTGTTAGCATCAACAAAAGAGACAGAGTTTCCCTACTTTCCATTATTTTTCCTTCTCTGTTTCCCCTTTGCCCTTTGCCATAGAAATGCTTCTTCAAGTTTGGAGTACATGTGTTGTGCTCCCATGAAACCCTCCATGAAGTTTCTATTAGACTGGGCATATTTCCTGTAGATTGAGAAGAGACAAGTGCAAGTAAGCATTGATTGTTCTCAACAGTAAGTAAACGATGCAAGAAACACCTACCTTCTTCCCAAGCACTCAATGATAACACCAGTGAGCGTAGACCTTTTCTTAGTCTCAAATGCTAATGATGCTGCTCTCCTCAGTAAAGCAGATCCGGCGACACATCCTAATATGGTTGGGTTCATGCTTACTTCCCCTTTAGCTGCATATTGGCGGGCCCAGGATAGGAACACTGCAATACTGCAGATGTACGTACGTGTCAAGATTCAGTAACACAGTTGAATAGGAGAGAGTAAACAGGGGATGCAAGTTATTGTTAATCAGAACTGTGAACTTGCATACTACTAATGAAAATATGTATTGATTTCAATTTTATACACAACAACAAAAATAAGGTAGTAACATGTTACAACTAATTAAACAATACCGAAAATGGTACCATATGTATGGTAGAAAATGTAATTACCTTCCTGACAGGATGTCACCCTGCCCACCACAGCGCCGCGGAGAACCATAGATACTCACTGCACAAGCTGCATATCCCATATCACTTGTTAGCTCATGACTTCCGAAAATATTTGAAGTAATAATTACAATAAACTTTACTCCTCTTGAACTCATCATTTAAGGAGTGTATCGTTGAAACAGTAATCTTAGTCTTTAGACAACACCTGTTGATGTTTACATCTTTTTCAATTGTAACTTACGACTTGAAAGATGCACCAAAGCATTCATCGTATTTAGAGCCATCATTTATACGTGCAATACATCAACTATAGCCATTCAGTCAAACTCGATATAAAATGGAATATATATTAATGGTGAAAAAGTAGCCAATATCCTTTTTACTACTCGGACCTCTAAAATGTACATCTTGCCCATGAATTCCTCAAACAAAACATAAATCACAGTAAATAGTGCAGTATCCTCCATAAACAAATCTGAGACTGCAAAGTGCAGATAATGATCCATCTAATAGGTATAGAGCAAAATACAAGATGCATCTTCCTTCATTTGAAAATGTGGCGTTGCAAATATTCACCAAGGCCAGAAGCACTAGAAGCAGAATAATATATAGGTAACAACCAAAACTCAAACCACTATTGAAGGAAGTTATAGAGCATTCTCATAATAATTTCATTAAACACCATCATCCTTGAAACTTATATTGGTTCCTGAGTTCATCCTCTTCTCTGAATGTCCTTGCCTCCCTCTGCCATCACTTCTTTTTCCCAAAGAATACGCTTAGGCTAAATTGAAAAGGTCGCCTCTTGAGCACAAGTACTCTAAGATAAGTCTCATAGAAGAGGAACTGGGGACTTACCATGTATCCCAACCTTGAAGTTAATCCCTAGAATCTATGTCACTTTAGCAAGTAATGGAAAAACTTCAGCTGTTTGTTATCTGATGCATCATTTCAGATCAAAATGAAAAAGAAATATCTAATACTACCGAAGCTCTAAAAGAACATGCTTACATTACAAAGGATCAATTTGTTAGCATGTACAAGTTGTTACTCTTTCTCCCCTTTTCCTTATCGTCCTTCGTCCCTCTATTCTTTCTTTCTTCTTCGCCTTCTTCCTTTCTCTCTTTTCACCTTTTGAGCCAAGGATCTATTGGAAACAGCCTCTGTACCTCGCCAGGTAGGGGTAAGGTCTGCGTAAACACTACCCTCCCCAAACCCCACTTGTGGGATTATACTGGATATGTTGTTATTGTTGTTGTTGTACAAGCTGCTACTACCATAAAAAATATTCAGATTTACAGCTTGAAAATCCCTATAAAAATCTCTGTCCTTCATGATCATTATTCTCATATTAGGTTATAAAGTCCCATAACTAAGTTAAGCGAAAATATAGACTTAGATATTCTCCAAAGGAGAAGAATGAAAGCAGGAGTCCCAACTTTTTTGTGCATCGCGAAGATATGCAGGTGGAACTCATGCCTGAAGCACAAAAGCCTCATTCATCCACCAGTAAGTTACTGATCTATGGAATCTAAATGATTGAATTATCTGTACAAGGGCAAGTGATAAAGCAAAAGTATTACCTGTTTTACCATCACTGATAAAGTCAGATTTTCCTTTCCGCAGGACTGTAACACCGCCAATCCTGATCAAATGGATATTTTACCTATTACACCACTAATAGAAGTAAAAAATACAATGAGATGAACATTGACAGCTATAAACTGGCCAACCAAAAGACAGTTATATGTACATCCTCACAAATTTGGTCCAAACCAGAGGAAAATACTATTGTGGTTGCAAGCCTCTTAACCATGTTCCTCAGTGCACGGTTCGAAATTCGGTGGATAATGGGCCTGCCTCTTTATACTTCTCCACTTAAATACCAGACTATTGTTTGTAGTAGGGTTCAACCCGTGACTTGCGCTTAACCAACATATCACGTGTTGCGCTCTTACCACTAGATAGAAAACACAGTGCGAGATAGCTTTAACTTTTGGGGGGGGGGGGGGGGGAGGACCGACTTGGCCATAACTAGACTAATCCACCGGTGGTGGACAGCCTGATAAAACCCACAGAACAATTTCATTTTAAATCTGTCATCTGACAGAAACAGATGGGCTCATCCTAAATGTTGTAGTTGGTATAACCTGGGATCTTTGAGTTGTTACTCCTATTTCTAAACCACTTAGCCGTACCCCTGTGAACCAAATTCAGAGTTATATGACATATATTTCTGAATTACATACACCAACTTGAAACAATACTAAGAGGTGCACAATTCATTTCTTCCTCAAGGAGGGGAAATATTTGTGTAGGATCTATTAAATATATAATGTCATCTTTTAGCACTCTTTTTTGAATTGATTATCTTTTATCACTCTAAAGGAGTTGAATTTTTGTAAGGTATAATGTAGTTCTTGACATATTAAGTTTTCAATGTATCACCATGGTTTTGAAGAAAAAGAAAAAATTGGTAGACTCTTCTTTAGGATCACATAACTTTGGACATCTATCAATCATTGTCACTAACAAATTTAAAAGGACAAACAGCAGGCAATGATGAGATATGGATTAACTCACCCTTTTGCAAGAGACAACAACTGATCGGTTCCGTTTTGGTCATTTACCTCAGAGTTTAGTACTTTATGAACAAGCCGTTTATACTCATTTATATTTGGAGTCAGGACTGCTAAGGGATAGCCACTAACGAGTTCAAGACAATTAGTCACGAGAAAAAGCCCATCCTGACAAAACAAAGAAGACCACCAATGGCACATCAACAATAAACGCCATATCGAATATTAGACAATTGGCTTGCATATAATAATTCCATCACATACCCCATCTATACCCATTGGGACATTTCACTCTCTTGCATGCTTCATGATACTACTTACACAGTCCTGGAAGAATAAACATGTGATCAAAATCCAATTTTACCAAAAGAACCCACAAAAAAGTGAAAGCTTAAAAAGAGGAGAAAGAGAAATTTTCTGCATATAAATTTCCAGATAATGCAAGATAATTGTGAAATGATACTTCCTGGTCGCGTTAATGGCATCATGCTTAGGTGGCCCAATTTTTCTTGGCAGCATAAAAGCATAAAAGTGGTTAAGTTTACTCTTAAAACTGAATCGAGTATGCTTGGGAAAAATGAGATGAATTTAGATCACAAGCATGTCCTGTCCACAAGAACCAAACAAATTCTGAGGCTTTATATAGTTGCTCCACTTTCATGTTCAATGCTAATCATCTTTCTTTCTGGACATATTACATAAAATTGATACATCTTGGACGTTTCCAAGTTTCCAACTTTTCAGGATCATCCACTCTATCCTTTACATCCCTGACCCACAAAGTTACACAGACTTTCAATATGTACCGTGCAATAATATTTCTTCAATGCAAACAAATAATTGAACCAAACCAGAAGACATCCATTTGCTTTTCAAGGAATAGTTATCCATATCAGCTAAAAGAAAAGGCTAGGAATTAAGCAAATGTGACAACTGACACCAAGAAGTCAATTTTTCCTAGACCAGAATCCTCCTACAATGCAAATATTTGCCTTTAGCTAGACAAACGCAAAGATGGCACATTAGAATGATGAACTTTACTAGTTTATGTATACATGGAAAAATAAAGTTAGTGAGCCTTATATGCAGCAGAAAGGACAGAGATGCAAGAGAGAGATAAGGATTAAGCAGATTTGAGATCATGATGTTTGGGTCAGCATTTTACAACAAATAAGCATTTGATCAAATCTAAACCCTCGCAAAATTAGGGGAAGAGGAAGTGATCTCTTTGCATGAGTGATTAAAACAAAGTACTTGTGGCAACTGAATACTAAGAATAGACAAACATCAGGTGTAAGGACGGAAGGGCTAGTAAAAGGAGCACACCAGGAGAAACGGATCCCTTCCAAGGCCTGGACCAACAACAAGACAATCAAACCTCTCCATCCACTTCTCAACCTCAGTAATCACTTTAGCTGCTATCAAACTATTCTCCTCGTCCCTGGAAGAATCCTTTGGTCAAAGTCAGCACCCTCAAAATTTAATTTCTGATGCTTCAATAACGGAAACCAAAGAACCACGCTAAGAATGTGCACTTAAAAGTTAAGTTGAACAGGAGCAGCATCTTTAGTACAGAATACATGCGATAAATCTGCACCCTGAGAGAACAGGCCAATTCCCATGCCAAAAAAGGTCTCAGCTATAATTGCATAATTAAATTGTAGAAAAATAAAATAACTCAGTACTGAAAAGGATGGTTTAATTTCCCTGGGAGGGTGTGGGGGAGCGGGGAGGAGGAAAGAGAAACTGACAAAAAGTAGAGAAGATAGGTTATAGAACTAACAATCTTTAAGGCTGAAATTGCAGAGAAGTATGGTGCACCAGTGTATTCCCGACAGCCACCAACAACAGCTATCTTCCCTGATTGAGAAATAGAGCTCAGAAATTAACAACAAGAAGTACCATAAAGGGAACATCATCATAGGCAGACATGCTAAAAAATTTGTCAAGCTCAATGGTCAAGTTATTACTTCTTTTCTGTTAGAAATGTCATTACGCAGGACGTTTCCAGACACATAAAACAGAAAAACATAAGCAACGCTGTTCACCTCTGATGGGCACTGCATTAGTCATATGATTTTCTGTTAATCTTATCTTTTCTGGATTTTCCAATCGTCAAAATTCATAAAACTATAAAGGTGTACTACGTATAAAGTTCACACCCTTCTTGATCTCTAGGGTGGGGGTAAATATAATGACAATCATCAATGATATTTGCCTGATAAAATAGGTAGATATATATGTGACAAAACTTATGCTATAAATATTTATAAAAAACTCAATAAAGTTTCCGTCATAAATAATTAAAAAAAAATTGTTATAATACTAGTTGAGACCAAAATCAGATATTTGAGATTGGATGAAATTCATCAAATAGCATAAATAAAGAACACACAAACTAATTGAGACTTGAGACCAGAATCTATAACGGACTTGATAATTGTATTATTCGGCATAAAAAACTATCAGCGAAGTTCAATAGCATCAAAATACTGGAGAGAAATAGAAACTCAAATTTCTAGATACAGAATCTCATGCAACTTCTTCCCCTTTTCAAGTCCTGATTAGAATGGTTACTCCCCCAAGGACCCCAACAAATATAATCGCTTAATATGACAAGAACTACGTTTGAATAGATCTGCATTCCCCACAAATGTCCATCAAATCCCAACACAAATATAATTAAGATATTGATGGACTGCACATCAAACTGTAAGATGGAAGCTAACCATTCAATTGTTGCTCATCCGAACACAGAGCAACCAAAGGAAAAGAAAATGAAAGCACAAAGCCCATAAGTCGGTGATTTCTCATCCGGCAACCACCTAACAAATAGGTCTGGTGATTTCATGATACCATGCCCATTCTGTAATGTTCAACTGATACTTGAGCAATGTTCAACTGATAGTTAAGCAGGATTGCATGATACCATGCCCATTCTGTAATTTATTTATTTTTTTACATATATTACATTCTTAGTCCTAGCAGTATCTTAGTGACGTGACTCAGGAGGCTGACATTGACATTGAAGTGAGGCTGGATACACAAGCCATCTCCAAGAGAGGAAGTTTCAAGTATCTTGGATCTCTTTTTTTGGATAGGTAAATTTTTTGTTAATATGGGAGCAAGAAGGTACACATAAGTAAAATCAAACCATATGATCCCTATAATAGAATCAAGTTACATAATTTCCAAGTGAATATAAGAAATCCAAATACTGCTCCATGTTTTCTAGCAACCTCCTCTCACACCAAAACCACAGTTATGCAGGCATAGTTTTTGACTCTAGAAATATGGGTTTTTTTTCTCAAAACAAGCACTATTTCTCTCACTCCAAATAGTTCAAAAAATACACAAGGGATGGACCTCCAATACTGCTTCTGGATCTTTGTTGTCCTCTGTCCATTCATTCTTTCCAGTAGGTTCCTAACATCTGAAGGCATGACCGAAACTACACCACACAGATTTAGGAATAGCTGCCAACACTGGTTTGCAACTTTACAATGGATAAAAAGGTGATTTACTACTTCCAGTTTCTCTTCACAAAGATAACATCTATTACCTAAGATGAAACCTCTCTTCTGCAAATTATCTTGTGTTAGGCATGGATGACAACCCATCCAAAACATGCTACCTTGACAGGTGCTTTGGTCTTCCAAAGTATTTTCCATGGCCAATCTGCCTCAAAGTACTCAGATTGTTTCTACGAAAGTGCTATAACAACTTTTTGACAGAATACATCATATCATTACTTGCTGTCCAGATTTTAAATCCTCTTTATTCTCCTCTACCACTAAGATGGATTTGTGAGTATACTAGGAGAGATAGGATTAGGAATGAAAATATTCGGGATTAAGTGGGAATGGTCTGTATGGTGGACAAGATGGAGGAAGCAATTCTGAGATGGTTTGGGCATGTGAAGAGGAGATGCACAGATGCCCCAGTGAGTAGGTGTGAGAGGTTGCCTATGGCGAGTCCAAGGAGAGGTAAAGGTAGGCTGAAGAAGTATTGGGGGAAGGTGATCAGGCAGGATATGACACATTTAGCTTACCGAGGACTTGACCCTTAATAGGAGGGTGTGGAGGTCAAGGATTAGGGTACTAGATTAGTAAGTAGTCGAGCATATTCTTTAACTTGTAATTCTTTTCCATATCTGTAGTAGTAATGTAATCCTCGCATTCTCCACTAAATGGTCATCCAGAACAAAGCCTGGCGTAGTTATACACTTAATTTAACATGGTATTGGAGCAGGAAAAGTTCATGAATTCAGGGTCCCTGCCACCAATCATAAAAAGATATCTAAGATTTCTACAACAACTACCCAGTATAGTCCCACAAAGTGGGGTCTTGGGAGGGTAATATGTAGACGAGCCTTACCCCTACCCGAAAGGGCAGAGAGGTTGTTTCCAATCGACCCTCGGCTCAGTGAAGGAAAGGAAAAACAAAAATAAAAGAGCATTAGTAAGTCCAGCAGAAATAGCGTAAATAATTATCCAAACATAAGAACCATAAATAAAATAGCATGCAATAATATCATTCAGTAACTACCATAAATAACTACCACAAGGGAGATACAATCCAAAACACAAATCATCTATGGATAGCCCTGCCAAGCCTCACCCAACCCCGGGTGAGTAGTACGAAGAACTCTAGGGGCCCCTATCCTACAACTCTGATACTAGACCTCCAGACTTTCCAATCAAGGGTCATGTCCTCGGAAACCCGCATTCTAGCCATATCATGCCTAATCACCTCTCCCCAATTCCTCTTAGGCCTCCCTCTGCCTCGCCGAACGCCGACCATCGCCAGCTGTTCACAACTCCTCACCGGCGCATCAGGACTTCTTCTCCGCACATGCCCGAACCACCTCAGCCTCGCTTCTCGCATCTTCTCATCCACCGGGGCCACCCCCACCTTCTCTCGAATAACTTCATTCTTAATCTTATCTAACCTGGTGAGCCCGCACATCCACCTGAGCATCCTCATCTCCGCAACCTTCATTCTCTAAACATGAGAGTTCTTCACTGGCCAGCACTCCGCCCCATACAACATTGCAGGTCTAACCACAGCTCTATAAAATTTTCCCTTGAGTTTCTGTGGAACTTTCTTGTCACACAGGACTCCTGATGCAAGCCTCCACTTTGACCACCCCGCTCCTATACGATATCTAAGATTTCTGCCAACAAAAAAGAATACAGACCGCAAATAAGGGTGCATGTAAAGACTCAATTAAATAAATAAAATTGATTGTTCTTTAATACTTCAAACTTATAGATTGGGTAGGGGGGGGGGGTAACGCATTTCAATACAAGTAAATAGGAATCAGAAAGAATTTTCACCAGCTTGGCCTTTATGCTTAGTTGTTTCAAGACCTGGAATTATTGATCTCAAAATGCTGACAGCGTCAGCCTCCAAGCATGGTCCACTACTCATTACAGATTGCATTCTAATACTCTGAAAGTTAAAGTTGTTTTTCTCAGCAGAACCTCTCAAACACCTTATCAAGAACAGCTGCATTCTGATGACAGCCGCAGAGTAAGCCAGCTTTAAATTATCTGCCAATGGATGACAGCCGCAGATTAAGAATGAAGTTATTCGAGAGAAGGTGGGGGTGGCCCCGGTGGATGAGAAGATGCGGGAAGCGAGGCTGAGGTGGTTCGGGCATGTGCGGAGGAAAAGTCCTGATGTCCCGGTGAGGATTTGTGAGCGGCTGACGATTGTCGGCGTTCGGCGAGGCAGAGGGAGGCCTAAGAAGTATTGGGGATAGGTGATTAGGCATGACATGGCTAGAATGCGGGTTTCCGAGGACAAGACCCTTGATAGGAAAGTCTGGAGGCCTAGTATTAGGGTTGAAGGATAGGGGATCCTAGAGTTTTTCTTACTCATCACCCGAGGTTGGTTGAGGCTTGGCAGGGCTATCATAGATGATTTGTGTTTTGGATTGTGTCTCCCTTATGGTAGTTATTTAAGGTAGTTAATGTATGATATTAGTGCATGCAATTTTATTTATAATTCTTATGTTTAGATAATTATTTACGATATTTCTGCTGGAGTTACTAATTCTCTTTTGTTTTGTTTTTGTTTTTCCATTCCTTCACTGAGCCGATGGTCGATTGGAAACAGCCTCTCTGCCCTTTCGGGTAGGGGTAAGGCTCGTCTACATATTACCCTCCCCAGACCCCACTTCATGGGACTATACTGGGTAGTTGTTGTTGTTGTTGGAAGTTCAATTAATATCAGACTATGTAGAGGTAATATTAATTTATTTAATATACAATCCAAAAATTTATCATCTTTGAGGTATTAAACCCCATGCTACGGCGAAGCAAAAAAGGATGAGATTGTAGAAGTAATTCTTGTATTTATTACTATCCCCGCCTCTCTAGTCTCTGCCCTTCTCCATTCAAAACAATTACATTAGTATTTACTAATTTGATTGAAAAAGATTCCAATTTCATGCCTCAATCCAAACTAGTTGGTGTCTGGTGTCTGCCATATGAATTTTCTACATCCGTTCTGCTCTATTCAGGTCCATCTCATTCCAATTCCAGAATATTCTATCTATTAATGGAAAATGCCCAGAAAATTTGAATTACATATGCATTCGAAAAATTAAAGCTTTCGCTTTTCAGTTGCTGCATGAACAGTCTGTGAAAACTGCAATTGATATTTGAAATTGATCACTCTACTTGAAATACTGAGAATTGATGGTAAATATGAAATGGGTTACGTGTACTTACCTCTGTCTGAGCTTCAGCAAAAGTGTTCTTATGTTGGCTCTCTGGAAACTTTGATGGTTTTGATTTTATTGTTAAATCCCATTCAGCCCCTGATAAGATATAAAACTTCTAATTATATCCCTCTAAAATTCTCACTCAGAGGGATTGCCCCCTTTATCTTTTTCATTTGTGAAGAGTCTGTAGATTGAGTGGGGTTTTCTTATGTCCCCCCCCCCCCCCCCCTCCTATTCTCAAGCACATTGTAACTTCCTTGTTATAGGGCAGTGAGATTTAAGTATTCAAAAAATTATTTTAATATTGAATATAATTGGTCAACTAATTTGTGTCTCAATTTTTTAAGTTTTATATAGTTAGAGATCTTCTCAGGAAGAGTGGCAATCTTTTGTGGGCCGCAATCTTTATGTAATGTCCCGACCGGTCGTTTTGCTTTTTAGAATTCCGTCCCCATAAATAAAAAATTTCGCGCTTGCTTTAACTAATTTATGACCTGCGCGATGGTTGGTTCGGGTTTTGGAAGAGTTTGGATTGAAATAGGTTCACTTGATTTTTTAAGATTTTCTTAAAAGGCTAAGTTTGACTTTGGCCAATATTTTTAGCAAACGGACCCGGATTTCTATTTGACGGTTCCGGAGGGTCTGCAGGAAAATATGGGACCTGAGCGTATGTCAGGAATCGATTTCCGAGGTCCCTAGCCCGAGCAATGAATTTTTATTGGAAATTATTAAACTGAAATTCTAAGGGTTTAAAGAAACTAAATAATGATTGATCACATTGGTATCAGGCTTTTATGTTAGTTCCAAAGCCCACATGTCCAAAATAACATTTAATATTTGCTCGCAAAATTTGGTGTCAATCCGAGTAGTTTAAGTGTGTTTCGACTCGTTAGAGGTGAATTAAGAACTTGAAGTTCATAAGTTTGATTCAATTGGGTTTAGGGGGTCATTCTTAGATTTATCATTGTTTCGCGTATTTCTAAGGTTCGAGTAGGTCTGTTTCATGATTTCGAACTTGTCGGTATGTTCAGGCAGGGCGCGAAAACCCCTAGCGTCAATGGGGGCGAGGCTCGAGTGGAGTTGGAAAATTGGAGAAGGGCTGAAGCTTCAATTGTTGTCATAACCGCACTTGCGGTTGGCCAGCCGTAGGTGCGAGACCGCAGAAGCGGTCAATCTCACGCAGATGCGGACAAGCCAGGCCAGGCCTAAAGCCATAGAAATGGCTATTCCTCCGTATAAGCGAAGCTGCAAAAGGGATGCGGCCTAGCGCCTTAGGTGAAATTCCGAAGAAGCGGGCTCCCTTCCGTAGATGCGGAAATCACTGAAGTAGTGAGCTTCATTGAATACGGGTTCTGAGTTATTTTTGCCATTTTTCACTCCTCCATTGGGCAATTTTAGAGTTTTTGAGAGAAGATTTCCACCTAGCATCTTGAGGTAAGTCTATCCCACCTATTCCTAGTTTAATACTTGTGTCTTATGCAGATTAAACACTAAGATTAAGGTAAAATCATGGGGTTAAAGCAAAACCTATGATTTTGATAAAATTTAGTTTTTTCCACAGAGTTGGTTATTAAGCAAAGTAGAAATCATATATTTGGTTATTAATGGATTTGCATTGCAAATAATTAGAAAATAGAAACTATTAAATATATTTGTAAAAAATTAAGGTCTCTCTTCTAAATTTGGCTTTAGGTGTCAAAAAGTATGGAGCTGCCCTGCTTTTCATGTAAACTTTGAACAAGCAATATTATGTCCTTATTCTACATATAAGACTACCTTTATGCCTCAAATGTTATTTATAAACTTTCCCTAGGTCGTTGAGTAATATTAGTAAAATATGAGTTCAGAAAACAGCAAAACCAAAAGACAATCAAGATTCAGCATATTCGTCTAAGGGAAGAAGAAGAGTGAAAGCAGTGGTAGAAGAATGAGGGATACGACAAAAATGAAAGCACTGAGATCTGGGTTAGTGGTAATTGGAGC
Source organism: Nicotiana benthamiana (assembly GCA_034376525.1). NCBI lineage: Eukaryota > Viridiplantae > Streptophyta > Magnoliopsida > Solanales > Solanaceae > Nicotiana > Nicotiana benthamiana. Next base: position 82,975,253 of record CM067328.1, read on the forward strand.
TGTAGCATTTGGTTACCTGAATTTGCAGCTAATGTTCAAGCCCTTTCTTGAGAAAACACAGTCACAACAACCTCTCCTCCACTCTGAATCATCCCAACAACAACAATCTGAGTCAGACCAAAGCTTATGACTATTTCATTTTAGCTTATGGTTCATTTTCTGTAATTCTTTTGATTTTTTTCTTGATCCCATGTGGAAAAACTGTTCCAATTTTTATGATTTTCAGCCCTGTATCTCTTCTCTTATAATTCATTGTTTAAAGATTATGGCGTCAACTCATTGTTATCCATGATATGTAGCTGATCCTAATGATTGTTAACTATGTTTGTGACAAAGTACGAGTCAGGAGAACAGTGGCGAAGCTAGAAATTTTTCCAATTGTATTCAAATTTAAAATGAGTGAGAAAAATTTGTGACAAAAAGTGTTCAATATGTGTTATATACCTCTAAAACATAATATTTTACCTATATCCACAGTATATTTTTTCGACGAACCTTATCATTATGTGGCTTCGCCACTGGTCAGGAATACATACAAAGGGATTAAAGGATACTAGAGTATCAATCCTAGGACTTGAACCTGTGATATAAAGCAATTTTTGAAACCCCTTTGCGAGTACACTGGAATCTTTCCTTGTGTCAGGGGGATTCAGTTGTTCACATTTAATAAAAAAAGTCGTTTTCGCCTTATTCTGCAATGTAATTTTCCGGCCAAAGGGATTCAAATCCCTTGACGACACCTAGCTCCGTTCTTGGTTTGTCCAGCCAAGTAGTGAGTTCAGTATTTTAAGTCAGTGGATGGAGTAGCAATGCGTCTACCGCTTCGAAGTTCGAAGGCAGTAGGTGCATCTGCACAACGCGGCCATCTTGGTAAATCATCCCATTTTTGTGTCAAAAGCTCCTTATTGGATTAAAGGCTTGCTCATTGAAGTCTGAATCTGAAACTTATTTTAAAGTAGAAAGGAAAAAAAATCTTGTCTTTTGAGGTGGACAAAGGTGCAGCAGTTATTTCTTGACCATGCTAATAAAGGATAGGAGGTTAATCTTTCTCTAGCTTTTTTTTTGTTTCAATTTTATGTGCTAGTTGATATTATAAGTAATGCTGCAGTGCTGATTGTGTGTTTTGTTGTGAGTGGGGTTAAGGAAGTCAGGGTCTTAGGAAACATAATTTGGCTTGGGATAGAGAGTTGGAAATGGGGACTCTATCAAGCTTTAGTTATTTGATTATTTCTACGGACTGTATCTAATAGTAGCCCCATGTTTTTGTGAGTGGTTAAATTACTGAGTTTCTTTTCGGCGATTTAAACCAATTTTAGCTTCAACTCCTTATTCTATTTCAAGAGCTAAGGAGTCAATGACACTTGGTATTAGGTGTAAGAGGGAGTAGCCGTAGTTGACATGAAAATGATCATTGATTTCTTGAGCTGCTAATCTGCTATACATATGGTTTTGATTACTTACTTGTTGATCTTCTTTTGCTATGTTCTCAAATTGACAGCTCTAAGTGAAGCAGAGGAAATTTGCGTATCAAGTAGCTGCTAGACTAGTAAGCTGCCTAGGTGTCTCCATTTCATTTCTATAGTGGAATTTTACGGCAGTGCCATGTTTGATATTGTGCAACAGTTTTTGAGAACATGGGTTTAGAGGTTTACTTTGACCTATTCAATAAAAATAGCATAGAAAATTTTGACGATACACTGATCGAATTTTTGTATTCCATTGGAGGAAGACATCTGAGGTTAACATATATATGGGGAAAGTGAAAATCATATTTAAGTAGCTTGCCACTGGAGAGTGTTAGGAGGCTATTGTGAGAGCTTGCCTGGAATTTTCAACAATAGTTTCTCATAAAGCTTTGTGAGAAGTTCAACTACTGGTTTGACATGTTGTTGGAGAAATTTCTCCTATTGACCAACTTCAACCATTTCCATTTACTTTAATACCCAGGACTTATGTATTTGAAGTGATGCCACCTACCAAAATATGTGTCGGAAGTGAGGACCTGAATGGAGAATTTGAGATGCAATTGTTTGGGTTTTAAGATTCTGAAGTATCTGCAGCATTTGGAATTGAATATTAATCAGACTTTCCCATAAGATTTAAAGAATGAATTATGGGGATATTATATACGGGAATAGGCTAAATATTTGTTTCCTTGTGGTTAGCTGCTTAGAGAGCATTTTAACATTTATAGCCGAAACAAAGATAAAAAGAGGGAGATATTGCATTGCTGCTGTGTATTCTGCATAAAACCAGGAGAAGAACTGAATCACCTTTGCAGCTTTGCTACATGTTCAAGTTGTGATATAGCTGCCTGGAATCAGGGTGATATTAGAATATCAATTATTACTTTGGAAGAGCTCCTTGTCGGATTTTTTTGGTTCCTTGAACGTTCACTTCTTTCTATAATTTCTTAAATAAATAAAAGGTTCAACTGAAACAGAGGAAATTAGTGATTTAAATACCTACTAGAGTAGTATAGCACCTAGGTGTCTACATTTTTCTTCCATAGAGGCCTTTTGATGGCTGTCTCATGGTTGTTTTTATACAATGGTGTGGAGAAATAGAAGCTTGGAGGGATATTAGAAACTCGTAAGGAGATACCGACCTTAACTATTGATCTCACTTGGAGGAAGATAAAAAATGCAGTAACTCACCCTTGAGAACTTCAGGACTTTGGTTCAGTGCTAAGAGTGCAGCTCGTGAAATGTGGATTAGGTGCATCATGAGTTTGATCCTTGCTGCAGACAATATTTTAGTATTTAAGTGTTGAAGGGTAGAGGGGCAGGTCCATTATCCACTGAGTTTCGAACCGTGCGCCAATTGGCCCTTGGGATTCCTCTGTTACTAAAAAAAGAAGTAGCTAATCCCTGGAGAAGTGTAGGATGGTTATTATGAGATTTCAGTTGGAGCTTTCAAAGAATATATATTTTCTTGTAAAACCTAATGAGAGGAAGTTTTACATATGGTTGGGAGGAATTTCTCCTAAAGACCAGCTTCAACAATTTCTGTTTAGTTAGTATAGGACTGATGTATCAGATATGTAGCTTACTTACCAAAAGATGTATCAGAAGTGGGGACCTGAATGGAGAATTTTAGATGCAGTTGTTTTGGTTAGTAAGGATTTTGATTTAGATATCAGGAGTTTCTTTTGAAGATCAACAGACTGCAGAGCAAGAATTAATTTGGGAGATTGGATATAAGCTGGTTGGAGTATGCAAAGTTTGTATAGTTAGCAGCATTTTAACATTAGACACCTCAGTTCACAAATACATACAAATTAATAAAGAGAGATTTTGCTTGCTTGGTGTAGATTCTGTTTCGAGGCTGGAGAAGAACTGAATCTGCTTAGAGTTGGGATAAAAACTAAATCAACTATGTTTTCAAGATTCAGAATAGTTGTCTGGAGTGTAGCCTCTAATGTTTTCTGTTCATGCATTTAACAACAACAACAACAACCCAGTATAATCCCACTTAGTGGGGTCTGGGGAGGGTAGTATGTACGCAGACCTTACCCCTACCCTGGGGTAAAGAGGCTGTTTCCAAATAGACCCCCGGCATTCGTCCCTCCAAGAACTTCCCACCTTGCTCTTGGGGAGACTCGAACTCACAACCTCTCGGTTGGAAGTGGGGTTGCTTACCATCAGAGTAACCCCTCTTGTCTCCTGTTCATGCATTTAATTGACTTAAAAATACTATTAAAGGATGCTGCAGTCTTAAGGCTTTAAAGGTATGATATGGGTGCTTTGCAGATAAAGAAACCGCCATACAGTTCTACAGTAGGAAGTGGGGGAGAAGGGACGGCAAATGCATACCATATTATTTTACCTTTCTGTCTCTGTCAATGATGTTAAATGCATAACACATTTAACAGGTGATAGAGAGGAATTCAAAGGCACCTGGTTGAGGTGAGGTACGTGGATCAGATAAATAACGGGCACTCCACATATGGGGCCATCTGTTAACCACAATATCCAAGTTTGGATGAATGAGGGCCCTAATACTTCTCATCGACAATCATGGACCTGCTATATTATAGTAGCTGTCAGTCATAATTATGTTTATTGGCTATCTATTACTTTGTTAACAATGCATACATCTCACATAATTGCAGACATAAAGGTACATTTGCATTTTTGTGAAGAACCATGCTGTCACTCAATACATATGGTGAAAGAAAGCTACATAATTTTAACAGATGGATATCGAAAGGAGACTCCTTGATGCAGATGTCATGTCATCTGATTGTTTTCACTACATTTTTAACATTTGCAAAGTATAATTTTAGGTAAGTGCTGTTTATTTTTGCAATTGTCAGGTTTAATTAGCTGAAGAATGGCTACGGAAACAAGGCATTTTCGAGTTTGGTCTTTTTCTTAATATTTTTGACCCCCCAATAGTCGCTTCCAACAAATTATCTTTTCTGCTGAGAACAACAATGACTGCATAACAGGCCTTTAATCCTGTGCATATCCAAGAAGAGTGTGTGCAGCAATATTTATTGCTCTATCTGTCAATATTCTGACCTGATAAGAGAAAAGGTTTGGCTACAATAGAAAAGTTTAGCAATTTATCTCTTCGATTAAAAGGAGGTTGCGTACTTTCTTCCTCAAATATGAATTTAGCTTCAAATAATATTAGTCGTTCGTTTATTTATTTATCAACCGTTTCTTTGGTTGTAGTGTTGCTTGTCCAACTTAATGATGAGGGAAGTTATGTTTTGTACTATATAGATTTCCTTTTCATGACAATATTATAAAAGTAAAGAGTTCCTTGTCATTTTGGTTCTTTACTTGTCATATACTAGATTGTTTCTAGCAAATTAAAGGACATCAATAGCCTGGCATGTTGTGAAAGTAGACGTAAATGGCAAGACAAAGCTAAGTATAAGAAATTGTACCATCGTCCAGACCCTGCTACAGTTTTTAAGAGTTGGTGAATTTTTTTTTTTAATTTGGATCGTCGGTTGGCATACTTTTAGTTTGTTTTGACATAATTCCATTAGTTGTAAATATGGAAAAAATTAGAAAGATTTCTTAAGTAATTGACCTTAGGTGCCACCCCTGATCAACAACAACAACCCAGTATAATCCCATTTAGTGGGGTCTGGGGAGGGTAGTGTGTACGCAGACCTTACCCCTACCCTGGGGTAGAGAAGCTGTTTCCAAATAGACCCCCGGCATCCTTCCCTCCCAGAACTTCCCATCTTGCTCTTGGGGAGACTCGAACTCACAACCTCTCGGTTGGAAGTGGGGGTTGCTTACCATCAAAGCAATCCCCTGATCGATAACCTGAAATAATCTAAACTAATATCAAATGCCTTACTTTAAACCACCAAATTCTGTATGAGTAGTAGCTTAGAGGTAGATCTATAATGTCATACATGCGCATTCTTTACTTTCAAACTTAAACTATTCACTACTTTCTACTTGAACTACATCTTACTTCTTGTCATATACACTTCGCCGCACCTATGTAGATGTCTATCTTTGACATGAACACTATCTTTTTTATATACAAAAACTAGTTATAAAATACAAATATATTGACTGAACATCAAACTTCAGGAAGTAACAACTCTAGATTAAGGGAAACTGAACACACACAATTTAAAAATCCTAATACATTGATGTATTTTTCACCACTAACTTAAAATCTTGAATATGATTGTGGTTACACTTTTCATCCACAGTTGCTAGCTAGCAGCTTGATAATGTGATTGCAGAAAGTGATCAATGAGCAGAACTTAGTAATATTCAAGTTCAAAAGTAAAAAGATACTTAGTTTCTTTAACTTTACTTCAAGATGGAGTTCGACGAAGCAACATCACAAATGCCTATTATAATTTCTCATCACTGTAAAACCTTATAACTCCACATTTGTAATTCAAAAAACTGTCGGTTGAAGCATTTGGTTAAAAACAATTGTTTCTGTAGAAATCAAGGCTGATGAGATGTAAAGTTCCCTTGGGATGACAACTCAGAACATTCCATGAAATAGTCTTAAATGATTTTTCAATTAAGGAAATAATAATAGACATACCAAGTAATTTGTTTAAAAAATGTATGTCAATCTTGAGAGACCTTGGCCAATGCAAATCTATAATCACAGACAATGAAGTCAACTTTTAGAACTTTCCTTGAAATATACCTAAATGATTTTAGTATTGCTCTGATGGTAAGTAACTCCCACTTCCAACCGAGAGGTTGTGAGTTCGAGTTTTCCCAAGAGAAAGGTGGAAAGTTCTTGGAGGGAAGGATGCCGGGGGTCTATTTGGAAACAGCCTCTCTACCCAAGGGTAGGGGGGTAAGGTCTGCGTACACACTACCCTCCCCAGACCTCACTAAGTGGCATTATACTGGGTTGTTGTTGTTGTTGATTTTAGTAATATATATTAGACATTTTTAGTCAATATTGAAAGACCTTGGCCATTGCAAATCTAATTAAACACACGCTTTAGCACTGAATTAGCAAGAGAAAAAGGGAAATCTCATTACTTGTAGTATTTAACTAAGACTAGACATTATACACAACTGATACGTTATGTTGTTCAGCGAGCTTAGTTGGATATTAATGTGAAATGTGAGTCAACACTTGAAGGTCCTCACTCCTCATACATTAATGTAGTATATATATTTCTATCTTGGGAAATTAAAATTTATTTGTTCTCTATTTGTTTAAGTTGGCGCCCTGTTTGAAAGTTTAAAAATTTGTCTTTCATTCTCTTTATGTTTTTGTTTTAAAATCGGAACTTTGATGGAGAGGGTACGATAGATTACCTTAATTACTGTATTCATTTCAAATTTCCATTAGTAAATTGTTGCATTTAATTAAAATATGATTGTATGATATCATTTTCTTATCAATAAATATAAAAATTATGACTATTCCATATAATTAACAGTTGAAAAAACTAGGCTTCCATCACTCGGAGCAAAATTTCAATTTCATATTGTCTTCTTAGTGTTCTTACTCCATTATTTATGTATGTGCATAGAGTTCCTGAGATAGAAACAACAACAACAACAACTACCCAGTATACTCCCACCAGGTGGGGTCTGGGGAGGGTAATATGTAGACGAGCCTTACCCCTGCTCGAAAGGGCAGAGAGGCTGCTTCCAATCGACCCTCGGCGAGTAGAGAAACTTCCCACCCTTGCTCTTGGGGAGACTCGAACTCACAACCTCTCGGTTGGAAGTGGGGGTTGCTTACCATCAGAGCAACCCCTCTTGTCTAAATAGAAATGACAAGCAAATTAAATATTACGCGAAATATAAATGACAATGAATTGGCACAGAAAATTTTAACAGCTGAGATTATTACAGAAAGTAAGAGAAGAATTTGACGAATTATCAACTTAAAAGCCCTAATTAAAACATTTTTGGATAGCATATTAATATATATAGCCGTTCACCCGTGTCTCATGCCGTCACCAACGTATATGAACGTTTGCTTCTCTTTCCCGCTCGTGCCACCATTTAATTTGGGACTGATTTTTCTTCAAATCACTGAATGATTACAGCTAATGATTATACTTAATTACAAACATTTCGAGCAATAGCTAATAGTAAAAACTTACTTGCACCGAGTATTTACACCAAATCTAGTTAAGTTAACCAAGGGAGATAAACAAAAGTTTATTAGGTGATTTGTTTATTTAGGAGTTCTAATAGTCTGTTTGGCCAAGCTTATTTTTGGCTAAAAATGCTTTTTTTTGTCAAAGTACTTTTGGCCAAAAATTGAGGTGTTTGGCCAAGCTTCTGGAAGGAAAAAAAGTGATTTTGATGAGAAGAAGAAAAAAGTAGCTACTCTCCAAAAGTACTTTTTTAAGAAGCACTTTTGAGAAAAATATACTTAGAAACAATTTTTTAAAGCTTGGCCAAACACTAATTGCTGCTCAGAAGTGTTTTTCAAACTTGTTAGCCAAACACAAACCGTTTCTCATCAAAAGTACTTTTGATAAAAGTATTTTTGAAAAAAAAAGTACTTTTCAAAATAAACTTATTTTTGCAGCTTGGTCAAATGGATTATTAGTCTATTAAATGTTTTAATTTTTATAAACAACAAATTTAAATAGGTAGAGAATCAGAATAACCAACGTTATCATTTTCTAGCATTCTGTATCTTGTGTCTTCGTACTTTTATTTCTCCATTACAGATCAAAAGAGTAATTATGAAAGGTAGTATGGGAAGAAAGGGAAGTAAAGGGTTACTTATATAGAGGACGAGTATCGAAAAACAACTGAAAATTATGAAAGATTAATAGATTTTACAAAGCTTTGGAAAAATCAATAAAGATTGTGATTATTAGAATTCATTCAGAAAAATTAATTAATTAATGCAATAGCAATGCTCTCACCTCAAAAAACACATGTTTTCTTTGATGTATCAAGAAAGGAGGAGATTTGGGTCCCTACTGTTTGATACTTCATTTGCTTTCTAACAGCACCGTTCATTCTTTTCGATTTATTTAATATCGTTAAGATCTTAACGGAAATAGCTAGAATATTGCGTAAGTAGCATATTTTTTATATTATTATTTAAGATTACGTGCACAACAAATGGGAGTAATTTATGATTAAAGACCATTAGTTCTAGTTAAAAAAATAGTGACAAATGTCCTTCATTTATCGAAAAAGGGCCAAAACTATCCCTATCGTTTGCTAAATGCTTTATAAATACTCGCCGTCCATCTATCCGTCCAAAAAATACACGACGTTAATTCTATTAATAAAGTTACCCATGGAACTAGGCAGAACTGGTGAGCCTATAATTTAATGATGTGTCATTTTTTTACTAGGCCACGTGACAATCCTTGACCGGAACAAAAACGGATATTATTTTTGATTCATTTACCTTATCCGACTAATTTACAAAAATGGATCTTATCTATCACAACCATTCGCACTCATTTGACCTCCCGTTTTCTTCTTCTCCGATCATAAACCCCATCTTTGGGAAATAAACATGCCATGAAGATATCGGAAATGTTAGACCCTTCATCTTCAGTCATTGTCCATGTTTTCTCTCACTTTTGTAAAAAATTCACATAGACAGAGATAGTATAAGCATCAAGCACAGGCCAAGAAAATATTAACAGTATTTATTGTTCATATCTAAAAGATTCTGATCACATTCATGATTACTTGTCGTTATTGGTTATCATTTTCGGAAAGGAGATCTAGTGGTCGCCGTCACTGGTGGTGGAGGAATAATGTCGACAGTAGCATCTCAGAGAGAGAGAGAGAGAGGTGAGTTTGTGAAGAACATAAGAGAAAGAAAGGGCGGAAAGTTGGGGATAATGCCAAACTTTCGACAATGGCAGCGATTGACCAGTGGTAATGCCAAACTTTTGGGATTTAGATGGGTGAGAGTACTGGGTATGCTGGGTGATAAGGTAAAAAGAGAAAGAGAAAAAGCAAAGAAAAAGAAAGAAAATAATTAGGAGGGTCAAATAAATGGGGCGTGTATTAAATCTAGGTTTAATTTCAGCCCGAGATTTCCACGTGGCCCAGTAATAAAATGACACATCATTAAATTGTAGGCCTACTAATTCCGTCGTTAGTCACGAGGTAAATTTATTAATAGAATTAACGTCGTATCTTTTTTGTATGGTAGACGGGGGGTTATTTATAAACCATTTAACAAATAATAGGGGTAACTTTGGCTCTTTTCCATTCATTTATTGGCTTGGTGTAAATAATTGGTGCGAGTAAGTTTTGCCAATATTACATTGAATGTCGGACACGATCTTTGTATCCAATATTATAAACAGAGGCGGACCTAGGATTCGAGTATGATGGGGGCATCACTGTATATGCTAATCGCCAACAGTAAAATTGGTCGTGCAAATCTTTGAAACTTAATGAATATGATGACTTATCATCCACGTATTAACAAATAGAAGTTCTAAAGAAAAAGAAAGCACTAAAAATATCAAAGGCTTACTAAAGAAATTAAGATTAAGAGTATATTAATACTAAAAGAATTGAAGAAGACTCTCAAACTCTTAGTTTCCATTGCCAATTCAGAGTGATTGTTAAAGAAGATTGTGGCAGAAGATTTGTATTTTTCTTTTTATGGAGAATAAGTTGTAATTTGAGGCTTTCGATTTTAAGGAAGAAATTTGCAAAAAAAGAATAAAATTAATTAAGTTGACTATTTTTTATTAGTACTAAACTATAATTAAATTTAAAAAAAAAAGAATATAAATTAAAAATAAGGTAATTTACTATTAAATAAAAATTAGTACATTGTATTTAAAGAACTAAAATGAAAAAGAGGAGAAAAGATAAGGAAAGCTTCGGGTGGTTTCGAACCCATGTCACCACAACATATGAGAGAATTTTAGTGCCCAAAGCAACCACTTCTTCCATCTATCAATTTATGTTTGGGGGCACCATTAAAATATTTAAGGGATCACGTATATAAGTACAAATATATATAATGTGCATATACAGAATTTTTGTCGAGGCTCACGGGGTCACGTTACCCATCAACCACCAACGTAGGTGTATGAGGTCGAAGTTGACCAACCACGTCCCTATGTCGGCACGGATAACCGTCAAGCATGCATTAGCTAGGGCAGAGGTATGACTTAATAGCATTAGAAGAAACGACATCATAGGTTCTGTCGTCACTTCAAGGATATACATTGAGTTTCTGTTTATTTTAATATGTGGAGGAGGGTCCCTCAATATATAAAGGGGATCCTAGCATTGTAAGGGAGCAAAGGATCACTGTTGAACTTCTCTCTCTCTCTCTCTCTAAATCACTCTCTTCGTCTTTGAATTTCTTTCGCATACTGAGACCAAAAATAAACAAACATATCGTATGTCTTAAGGTCTTATTATCTTCGATTACAATTTACCCTTGATTTATTTTGATTGATTTACTCAGAGAGTGTTCGATAACTTTTGGGTCAAATAATTTGGCGCCGTCTATGGGAATTTCGGCAATCGAAATCATAGTTCATACCTAGGCTATCAAAAAACAACAATCAATGTTATTCATACTCCATAGAAGCCGAACGATGGCAGAAAGAGAAGCAAGGATGAAGACAATAGCAGATGTTGCAACCAACCTCATAGGCCCTCTCAACGAGGCCGCTAGAGAAACTATCATGAGCACAACGCCTAGTAATGCACCGGATAGGGAGATCCCACCCTCTTCACTTAAAGATTTAATGATTTTTCATGAGAAAGAGGCTTCTACATCTGCCTCCAAAGAAATACCCCTGGTAGTTAAGAAGCTACTGGAAGAATGACTGACAATCACTCTAAGTAGTTTGCTCGAATAATCAGCTCAAGTGAATATCAGGGAATCGCCAACGACAGATGTCACTACTGCCACTGGTGAACTCGGTACTTTACGAGCAAGCAACACTCATGTTGATGCCAATGCTAACGTTGGTGCACTTGCAACCATCCTCAAGAAAATGAAAGAAATGGAGAATAAAAACAAAGCGCTCTGTGATCAAATGAAAGATCACCAGGAAAGAGTAGACAAAATATCCTGGCGCCCCTAAGCTACTGCCAAAATGCGAAATAGGACAGTTCATCGAACAACCATACAGTGAGGAGGCTTCCCCTCACCCAATCCCAAAAACCTTTAAGATGCCGCCATACTTAAGAATATATGACGGGACTACAGATACGAGGATCATCTGGTTCATTTTGTGACCACTATGAAAGGCAACATTTTGTTGAAAGAACAAGTACTGGCCGTGTTGCTGAAAAAGTTTGGAGAAACGTTGATAGGAGAGGCCTAAATGTGGTACTCTCAACTTCCAGCTAGGACAATATCGACATTCGAAGAAATGGCAGACAAATTTGCAACCGCCTATGCAGGAGAGAAGAAGGCTGAAGCTAGGGTCAACGATATCTTTGCCGTTAGGCAAACAACAGGTGAGGGACTCAGGGACATCTTGGCCAGATTCAACAGGGTGAGAATTGTTAGATAATACGCTTAACGCTAGAGGGGGGGTGAATAGCGTTATAATAAAAATTAGCGTATACTTGCGGAATTTAAAAATTGCAGGAAGTAAATAAGTGCGATAAATAATAAAGTACGCACCGATGTATTCTGGTTCACCACAACACGTGGCTAGTCCAGTCCCCGAGAGACTCTCTCGATATTTTCCACTAACTTGTCAAGCTTACGGGTGCTCAACAAACCTTTACAACTTGAGGACACAAGCCTCAACACCTTTGCTCGGAGATACAACACTCCAAGACTTCAACCAAGGAAACACAAGTTCCTCACAACAAGAGAATCACAATTCTCTTACAAGTGTACAAGACACTAAACACTCAAACAATACACTCCTTAATGAGTAGATATGAGTAAAAGAAGTAAGCTCAAGATCACAACAACTTTGGACAAGAATATGGCTCTCAAAACTTATGTAATGAATATAAAATGATTAGCAATAGAGTATGCAAGCTAATAGCAATTGTATGATCAGTTGTTGTGTGTTATTATGTTTAAAACACTGAAATGAAGTTGTATTTACAGTTGAAAAACTTGGCATTACCGTTGCCTAATTGCCAATTAAGAGTTACTGAATGACAATCTATTGTCAAGAAGCCACAATCGATTGTTTGCCAATCGTTCCAGAAATCAATCCCAGATTTTACGCGTAACAATCGATTATCCAAGATCAACAATCGATTATTAGCAACGTTCAAAAAATCATTTCCAGATTTTACGTAAAACAATCGATTATACAAAGTCAATAATCGATTATTCAGCAACGTTCAAAAAATCCTTTCCAGATTTTAATTTCAACAATCGATTGTACAAAATCAACAATCGATTACCTGACGGTATTTAAAAACTTTACGACAACGGTCAGCTTCACAATCGATTGTGCAATGTTAACAATCGATTATTTATCAGACTTTGAAAATCATTTTAGACACTGCCTCTTGACAATCGATTGTTATATACTCACAATCGATTATTTAATAACTTTGAAAAAGTCTGGAAGACACTGCCTCAACACAATCGATTGTCATATGTTCACATTCGATTATTTTGTGACTTTGAAAAATCTGATGGACACTGTCTCTTCACAATCGATTGTCATTAACTTCACAATCGATTATTTTGAGTTTTGAAAAACTTTGATGTACACTTCCTCATCACAATCGATTGTCATAAGGTTCACAATCAATTGTCATGCAGGTTTGAAAAACCTGATGCTCACTGCCTTAACACAATCGATTGTCATTAGTTTACAATCGATTGTCATGCAGTCTTGGCTTAACATAATCGATTATCATAGGTACATAATCGATTATCTTAGTCCAGATTTTAGAGGCATGTTTAAAAATCATTTTGACTAAAGTAAATATGCATGATTTAAAATCATTTAGCATTAAATTAAATATGCATGGTTTTGTAAAATAGTTTTACGAGAGAAGCCATGTCATGAGTCAAGTTGTCGGATCAAGATCACAATTAAGAACGACTCATTTAAACTATAAAACTTTGTCTTGTGCTTGAATCTCGTTATCCACCAATTGTGCGCTTGTACTTGAACTTCGTCATATATCAATTTGCGCTTGTTTGTCATTCATCAAAACCTACACATATAAACACACGTTTTAGTATAATGCTTTGAGAACGTGTTTCCAACAAGAATGAGTTTGCCAAACGTATCAGAAGGCATGGCAGTCACGGCTTTCCAAAACGGGTTGAACAAAGATGGTTCAAGAGTGACCAGGAAGCTGCTAAGCCGACTCATGTAATATCCCCCTACCACATGGGAAGAGATCCACAACGCCTACTATTCCGAAGTAAGAGCGTACGAAGACGATATCAATGGGCCAATCCAGTGGCTAACAACGATATAATTAGAAGCAAGAAGGGATCGACGCAACGACGGACGACGGGAACAACGCCCACGCTTCAACAAAGAAAACCATTAGCCCTACGTTAGGACCTCCAATCCACCCCTAAGCACCCAGATGTAGTACACTCCAGATGAAACAGGTATGCCTCCTTTATTATCTGCCCATAACTTTTGTGTCCCCTTCAGAAATAGTGTATGCACTAGAGAAGCTGGGCACAAAGGTGCAGTGGTCACAGAAAATGAAATCAGATCCTATCACAAGGAGGTCGAACGTCCTATGCGAATTCCATCAGGAAAGGGGACAAAAGACCAAAGATTGCATAGGTCTATGACAGGATGTAGTCAGGATGCTACACCAATGATACCTGAAAGAGCTGCTTAGCGATAAGGGAAAGATCAATTTTTCCAGAGGACGAGATCAACCCCAAGGACCACCAAAGCCACTTTCTCTAGCATGCACCATAAATATGATCGTCGGGGGCAGTGACGACTCAACAATCAGCCACGTAACTTTCACCACCACACACAAATTGAAGCGCACAATCGCCTATAAACTGTATGACGGCTTAGAAGATAGTATCACCTTCAATAAGTCTGATACTGACGGTTTGTCTTTTCCTCATTATGATGCTTTAGTTATAACTTTACATATTGCTGATACTGATATCAAAAGAATCATGGTAGATGACAGAAGAGGCGCTTGTATTTTCCATCCAAGAGTCCTTATTCAAATGAGACTCGAAGATAAGATAATACCACATTGCATAATGCTAACGGGTTTTAACAATGTAGTGGAGCGGACCTCCGGTGAGATCATTGCCAGTCTTAGCAGGAGGAGTTACACTGGAAACCACATTCCACATCATGAACTAGGAAATTCCTTGCGACTCCATCATAGGGCGCCCTTAGATACACGCCATACGGGCTGTCCCCTTGAGCTTCTACCAGGTGATCAAATTCCTCATAACTGTGATTTCTACATGTTTTGTACCCATACTTACCTAATCTTTGTGCATTAATTGCCATAAATTAGTCCCAAAATGCTTACAAATTGCGCTTGATTGCAAGTTTGAGCAATAAGATGACAAATATCAAAGGTTGGCTCAAAAAGGAGTGAAATCTGCAAAGTATCAAAAGAAAATTGAAGTGGGGAACAAGATGACCTACGCGATCCGCATTGCTTTGCCACACGGCCGCGCAGGAGAGTTCAGAAGCCAGGTTATGTTAATGTCAACCTGTGCGGTCTACACTGCTTTGCCAAGCGGTCGTGCAGGATAGTTTAGAGACTATGCAAAAATTCAATGTCAGGCTGCATGGTCCGTGCCCCTTTTCACGCGGTCCGCGCTAATGAGTGTTCAGAGACTCAGTCATTCAAGGTAAAATCCCACGCGGCGGCACACCTAATCAGTGCAGTCCGCATGGATGAAGTTTAGAGAGGGTGGATTTGTACCAAAAACCTATGCGGTCGCACTCCACATCTACGCGGTCTGTGCCCATCACCCTACGCGGCCGCGTGTTATAATTGTGTGGTCTGAATCCCCAGTGTCAGAAGCAAGATACAAAGACCCAAACCCTTACGCGGGCGTGCGTCATTTGTGCGCGAACTGCGCCAGACCCTCGGGGGTATTTTTGTCTGATTTCCTGTGTAGAATAAATAGAACATTTTACTTTTTTAGGTTAAGTTTGGTGTATCAGATAGCAACTGAACTCGAGATTTCATAGTTTTATCCTATTTTGGGCAATTTCTTCTAGTATTAACATGGATTTGAGTAGATTAACATTGTAGTTAATTATTATGTCAATTTCATATACTATTTCTTCAATTTCTTTTTCTACTATGTCTAGCTAAACCCATTAGCTAGGGTTGTGGATCAAGCCTAGTGTGGGTAATTTATGGGTGTGATTGTTTAGTTCATGAATGATGTTGGGTATTTGTTATTTGGGTTAATCTTATGTTTTCACTAAGATTTGGTGGTTGCAAACACTAAGTCTAGCTTAGTGGGTCTTGACTCTTCTTGAGATTGAGAGTCTATGACCCCAAAATTAATTCCAACAAGGAATTATGAAGGGCACATGAGAATGGTAGTCCCAATTAACGGGTTAAACCTCGAGAGAGTAATTACCCAACTTGAAACCTAAGTTACTTGGGCAAACTGGCCTACCCAATTGTTCTTGTGAGAGTCAATTGGACAAATCACTCTCTCTACTGAGAGGTGTGAGAGTGGGTTCAAGAGTGCAATGGATATAGCATAAGTCCCATAATAATCATTCTTTCATTAGGAATCTCTACCCGTTAGTTAACCACTTGGGTACATGCCACGAACTAGTGCCTTTCGCTATATTGCATACAACTTAGAATTAATATCTTAGCATAACTTAGCTTTAAAATTGTAGTTGATAAATTGTTGTTGATTATCAAAAGAAAACCAAAAATGTTAGAAGATCAATTAGAAGCTAAAACATAGTCCTAGACCATACAAACACTCAACTCCAAATTGAAGCTCCATGTGGGAAATTGACCCTAATACCACTATCGGGTAAAAGTAGCTCTTCCTAAGGGTTGAGTCCACTGTGATCACTTTTTGGCGTCGCTGTCGGGGAGCTTTACGGTGTTTGACCATTTGTTGGCTAGTTTTATGTTTTGCTTCTTTTTCCTTATTTTTACTTTCTTTATTTGTGTTAATTCACTCAGGTACCAATGTCTTTAAACACACAAGATGCTATCAACATAGGAGTGGAGGAGGTGGAAGACATAGAACAAGAGGAGGTTTTACCCCAAGCACAAAGACGGTGTAGAAATGCTAATGAAAATGTTAATGCTAATGACAACATACCAGACCCTCCTCCACCTCTACCAAGAATGGAACCAAGAGTTTTACCCAATCAAGGGTGCGCAAGTGCAATAGTTCCTCCCCAAATCCGGGCGGGAAACTTCCAAATCACCAATGTCATGCTCACTTTGCTCGAACAACGAGGGTACTTCACAGGCGCCTCGGACCAAAACACATACAAGAATTTGAAAGGGTTTGTGGATACTTGTTGGGGTGCAAGCACACAAATGTTTCGGAAGATGCATTGAGGTTAAGGCTTTTCCCTTCTCACTTCGGGGGAAAGCATTGAATTGGCTGGAGAGACTCCCAAATCATTTCATAACTACGTGGGATGAGTTGGCAGACAAATTCATCGCCAAATTCTTTTCTCCTAGTCATATGGCGGCTCTTCAAGATGAGATTCTAGCTTTCAAGCAAGAGCCGACAGAGACTTTACATGAGATATGGGAGAGGTTTCGGACGATGGCTAAGAGTTCCCCAACAACAATATGAATGATGTTAGATCCAACAGACGTTCTATCGGGGAATAAACATAATAAATCAGTGCATTGTCAATCAGTTGGCCGGTGGTAATTTTATAAAGCTTCCAAACAATGAAGCTTGTGACATTATTAATTGGCCAATACTTCTTCGGCATATAAACGTCGAGCAAATGTTCCTCGAGGTGATCCTAATGTTATACATTTGCATAAGGAGTTGCATGATCATGGCCAAGCCATTGCCGATCTCACAACAACAATGAACCAATTGGCTAAGGCACAACTTCAACAAGTTCAAAATCCGTGCCAAGTCAATGCCATGGACGGAGTGAATATGATGAAAAGAAGGCAAAGAGGGCAACAACAACCTCAAGTAAATTTTGACAACTATGATGATGGTGGTGGATATTCGAACGAAGGTTTTGATGAACAAAGTGTGGAAGTCCAATATGTCAACAACTATCAAGGGAATAGAGGTAATCAAGGGAATCAACAATGCAGACCCCAAGGTAATTGGGGCAATCAACAAGGTGGAAACTGTAATTATAATACAATCAAGGAGGAAATTGGGGGAACAATAATTCGGAGAATCAAGGAAATTGGAACGGGATCAACAATTGGAACAACAACAATGGTGGTCAAGGTGAGTGGAACAATAATGGTGGTCAAGGTAATAGGGGGCAAGGCTTTCAAAGGTCTCCAATGTATCAACAACTCAACAACCCGCCTTTGTTTCAATCTCAAGGGTCGAGTTCATCGGGCAATGACATGGGTCAAATAGAGAAAATGTTTGAAATGATGAAGAAGAATCATCACTCCAGATGCTCAATTGGCCTCCCATAACACTTCAATCCGTAATTTGGAAGTACAACTCGGGCAAATTTTGCAATCTCTCAACACTCGCCCAAAGGGTGCTCTACCAAGTGATACAATAGTGAACCCAAGGGAGGGCATAATAATAATGTGATGGCGGTGACCACGAGCAGCGGAAGAGGCGGTGATGTGCAAGCTCAAGAGGTAATCGAGTTGTGGTTGATGAAGAAGAGTTGCAAAATGATGAGATCATGTTGGTAGTTGAGGATATTTTTGAACCAAGTGCAAGTGATGATGTGAGAATTGAAATTGATGAGGGTGAGGAGGAGACTCAAGAGGCAGTGAACGTGTCTAGGGAAAATGTCATTGATATGCCCGAACCGGTGTGCCAAAAGCCAAGGAACCCGTGCCTAGGCCTCCTCCATCATATCCTCAAATATTGGCCAAGCAAAAAGGTGACAATCAGTTTAAAAAATTCATTAAGATGATGAAGAGTTTGACTATAATTGTTCCCTTAGTGGAGGCACTTGAACAAATACTGGAATATGCAAAGTTCATGAAGGACTTGGTTACTAAAAAGAGATCGATAGAGTGTGAGACAATAAGGATGACGCACCACGTGAGTTCCATTGTACACTCCATGGCTCCAAAGCTCGAGGATCCTGGAGTATTCACAATCCCATGTAACATTGGAATTGCCGATTTTGCAAAAGCCCTATGTGATTTGGGGGCAAGTATCAATATCATGACATATTATGTCTTCAAGATTTTGGGTATCGAACAACCTCATCCAACTTCCATGAGGCTTCAAATGGCAGATCGGTCAATGAAGCGGCCTTTGGGGATTATCGAGATGTCCTTGTTCGTGTTGATAAGTTCATATTGCCGGCCGATTTCGTGATCTTGGACTGTGAAGTGGATTTCGAGGTGCCTATTATTCTTGGAAGGACTTTCATAGCTACAGGGAAGGCTTTTGTTGATATGGAAGCAGGAGAATTCACTTTCCGTTTGGGAGATGAAAAGGTGGTGTTCCACGTGTGCAAATCAATGAGGCAACCAAATAGCACCGAGGTGTGAGGACCCACTTAAGGTCGTGCTCTTAAACATGGATGTTGATGATGATGCCAGAAGGATGGAGTGTGTAAACACATTACATGGCACGGGCTCGTATTCTTATGAGCCAAGGAAGTTATCGCTTGATCTGGAAAATTACAAAACTTCACCCACCAAACCATCTATTAAGGAGCCACCAGTGTTGGGGTTGAAACCACTTCCTCCTCACCTCAGATATGAATTTCTTGGTCCTAATTTCACTTTGCTGGTTATTATTTTTTCTTGCTTGACTAACATGTAGGTTGACGCCACTTTGGCGATTCTTCAAAAGTGCAAGCGGGCGATTGGATGGACCTTGGCGGATATTCGGGGTATTAGCCCCACATTTTGCATGCACAAGATAATATTGGATGAGGACACTAGGCCGTCTCTTGACCATCAAAGGAGTCTTAATGAGGCCATGCAAGAGGTGGTCAAAAAGGAAGTCATCAAGCGGCTTGATGCCGGTGTGGTGTATCTAATTTCTGATAGTTCGTGTACATCTCTAGTACAATGTGTGCCAAAGAAGGGAGGAATGACAGTGGTTACCAATGACAACAATGAAATTATTTCAACTCATACTATGACGGGCTGGAGGGTATGCATGGACTATTGGAAGTTGAACAATGTGACTAGAAAGGATCATTTCCCATTGTCGTTCTTGGACAAAATGTTTGATCGTCTTGCGGGCCGGGCTTTCTATTGTTTTCTGGATGGGTATTCATGCTATAACCAAATTCTCATCGCCTCGGAAGACCAAGAAAAGACAACCTTCACATGTCCTTATGGCACATTCACCTTTTCTCGAATGCCATTTGGATTATGTATGTCACGACCCAAACTCGATCGTGATGGCGCCCAACCCTAAATCTAGGAAAGCCTGACCAACAGTCGCTCTCAACTTAACAATAAGTCTCAAAAATTGACAATTCAAGGAAAATGTACTAGTTTTAGAATAATAATCCAATATTTATGATGATACAGTACGGGTAGTTATGAAATCTGATAAAAATACTCCCATAAGATCTGAGGTCACGAGTCAAGAGCCTCTAAAACAAACTGGATAATAATATCTCAATGAAAAACACAAGTCTAGAAATATATATATATATATATATATATATATATATATATATATATATATATATATATATATATATATATATATATGTAGCCAGGTCATGTGAACGTCAAGAAGCTACCTCAATAACTCTGATAATCTCTGGAGACAATGACTGCTTAGCTAAGCCTCCGGTACCCATTAATCTGCACACAAGGTGCAGGGAGTAGGGTTGAGTACTACTGACTTATTGAGTAACAAGCATATATAATGTCTTAAGATAAGAAATCCACGAAGTGCCACAAAGTAAGGCTAAAACTAACAGTCCGACACCTTAACTACGAACCAACAACAAAACAATATCAAATATATCAGACAAGTATAATGCAATAATGCAACAATGCAATGCAATGCACATGACCCGCTGCGGCGTACAGCCCGATCCATTTAACGTCGACAATGCTCACTGGGGTGTGTACAGACTCCGGAAGGGCTCCTACAGTCCAAGCGCAATATCATCATATTACTGCTATAGCGTGGAGTCCGATCCATACTCAGTCTACAGTATGCATATGAGTCACATAACAGATTCAATTAATTTTCCAGTTTCGAATTATTAAGAATAATATGATTTAGTTATTTAACTTCAGGAAAAAAAGGTGACTTAGCATTTCATAACAGTGATTAAACACAGGACTGACATCAATGATTATACAAATCATGCTATCACAATGATGTTCATCCTAGACAGTAGAAAGATCGGCACAAGGCCCCAAACATGGCCATAAGCCAAGATATACTCAATATAGGGTGCGTATCAGTCGCAGTTGCCAATATAGAATAATTCTTGTTAGGGATGGACCAAGTTACAATCCCCAGTCATAAACAATCCTGCACCTGCCATGGGATGCGAGTCACGCCCTAACATAGCGTCACAATGTGATAAACCAGGGTTTCAAACCCTCAGGCCATCATCTATACAAACAACTTACCTCTAACCGGCAGTAGACTGGTCTGCAATGCCTTTTCCTCTTGAATCTTCCCCTACGCACGTCGAATCTTTTCAAAACCACAATGAATACATAAATATGGGCTAAAGAAACATAACCCAATCAAAAATACTCGAAAAGTACTAAAATTCACGAAGTTGGTAAAACCCGAGCCTCGGGCCCACTTCTCGAAAAATTCTAAAAATCACGTCAACGGATTTCTTGTCTCACCACAAGTCCGTACATATAATGCTTGTCAAAAACGGAGCTCAAATGCCCCTACAATTTACAAAAATTCGTTTTCAAAAGCCAAGCCCTAGTTCTTCACAACTTCAACTTATTTTTATGGATTTGAGGGTTGATTCTTCATAAAAATGGTGTTTCTAAGTCTAGAGACTTACCTCCAATTACTACCCGTTGAAAACCTTCTTCAAATCGCTCAAAAAGCTTTCTTGGTGGAGTAAAAATGGTGGAAATATTGAGTGGGTCGCGGATGAAGTAACCCTTAAAACATTCTGTCCGCCCAGATATTCCTCTATGCAATCTCATCCACCCCATTGCGATCACATCGGCCAAAGTCCAGACCCTGTAGAATTCCTCTTATGTGATCGCATAACCTTCCCTGCGTTCGCATAGAACAAAGGTTGCCAGGGACTCCAGGTCCAAATGGCACTACGCGATCGCATCACCCCGAGTGCGAATGCACTGAATAAAGACCCACACCTATGAGATCGCAAAGCCTCCCACACGATCGTATAGGGATAATCCATGGCCCCTCCAAAACCTTCTATGCGATCGCAGACATGTTTACGCGATCGCAGAGAGTAAATTTTCTGCTGCATTTTCTTACTCAAAATTCCTCGTTAGCCATCCGAAATCACCCCGAGACCCTCGGGACCTCAACTAAAAGCACATATACGTTCTACTACTTCATTCGAACTTGCTCGTAGCATAAAAACACTATTATATACATCAAAATCATCAAATTACCACGGATCCAAGCCTAAGTCAAACTAAAACTTCCAAAACTTGCATTTTTCAAGGCCCCGAAAAATTTCACTAAGTAATTTAGGATTTCGTGGTGTCACGTAGGCTTATTATAATGTTTTTATATACTATTAACATGGTAGAAATCAACTAGAGTTGGTAAATATGAGTATAAGCCTTATGGTTGTTAGAAAATACACTTAACGCTAGAGGGGGGGGGGTGAATAGCGTTATAATAAAAAATAGCGTAAACTTGCGGAATTTAAAAATTGCAGGAATTAAATAAGTGCGATAAGTAAATAAATAGGAACGAACGCACCGATGTATCCTGGTTCACCACAACCCGTGGCTAGTCCAGTCCCCGAGAGACTCTCTCGAGATTTCCACTAACACTGTTAAGCTTACGGGTGCTCAAAAAACCTTTACAAACTGAGGACACAAGCCTCAACAACCTTTGCTCTAAGATACAACACTTCAAGACTTCAACCAAAGGAATCACAAGTTCCTTCTTACAATACAAGGGAACAACTTTCCCTTCAAGTGTATAAAAACACTTTGCACTCAAAACAAGACTCTCCTTAAGAGTAGATATGAGTAAAATAAATACGCTCAAGAACGCAACAACTTTCGTCAACAATTTGGCTCTCAAAAACTTATGTAATGAATAGAAAATGATGAATAAGAGAGTATGCAAGCTTTAGCAATAATATTGTCAGTTGTTGTGTTTGTAAGACTGATTTGAGGATGTATTTATAGTGTCAAAACTATGCATAACCGTTGCCTAATTGCCAATTAAGAATTGCTGATTTTGTGCTGCGACAATCGATTGTCAAGATGATACAATCGATTGTTTTCCAATCATTCCAAAAATCATTCCCATATTTTACGCAGCACAATCGATTATAAAGACATATAATCGATTACTGGCAACGTTCAAAAAATCATTTCCAGATTTTACGTAAAACAATCGATTATCAGAAATATACAATCGATTACTTGGCAACGTTCAAAAAATCTTTTCCAGATTTTACTTCAAATAATCGATTATTAAAATCCTATAATCGATTATCTGACGGAGTTTGAAAGTGTTTTGGCAACGGTCATTTACATAATTGATTATGTTATATGGACAATCGATTATTTTTCAGTCTTTGAAAATCAAATAGACACTGCCTCAGCACAATCGATTGTCATAGGTTCACAATCGATTATTTTGTAGCTTTGAAAAATATGTTTGGACACTGCCTCAACACAATCGATTGTCATAAGTTCACAATCGATTATTTTGTAGCTTTGAAAAATCTGATGGACACTGCCTTAACACAATCGATTGTCATAAGGTTTACAATCGATTGTTATGCAGATTTGAAAAATCTGATGCACACTGCCTTAACACAATCGATTGTCATAAGGTACACAATCGATTGTCATGCAGCTGACTTAACATAATCGATAATCATATGTACATAATCGATTATCTTAGTCTAGATTTTAGAGGCATGTTTAAAAATCATTTTGCTAAAATAAATATGCATGATTTAAAATCATTTTGCTCTAAATTAAATATGCATGATTTGATAAAAATGATTTTACGAGAGAAGCCAAGTCTTGAATTAAGTTGTCGGATCAAGATCACAATTAAAGAACGACTCATGTATAACTTTGCTTAGTCTTGATCTTTGTTTGTCTTGTGCTTGAACTTCGTTACATGACATTTGCGTGCTTGAGCTTGGACCTCGTCATATGTCAATTGCGCATCGTTTGTCATTTATCAAAACCTGCAAATATGAACACACGTTTAGTTTAGTGCCTTGAGAACGTGTTTCAACAATGGTAAGTGATGTGAGGTCCAAATGGAAGCCTAAGTGTATGCCAAATGGGAAAATTTTCGAAATGGGCCGAAATTCCAAATAGGTTCGCACAAGGCTCTATTTTAAACTAGCATATATAATTATGTGTGAGGTTTTATGTGGTTAATAGCATATTAAATGAACGTCCTTTGAGTCTAGTTTCCAATGCTTCAAACTGTTCATCATTTGGATATTCCTACACAAAGTTATGATAAAATTACCAAAGGCTGGAAATTGATGTCCTATGTCAATTCTACGAACCGCATTTTGGACCGCAGAATGCACTCTACGGTCGCATTTTGGCCACTGAATGGTCCAGAGAAGCCCAGTTTTGGGCGTCGATTCTGCGAAGCATTCTGTGGACCACATGTCGATTCTCTGGTCCATTTTTCTACAGCAGAATCGACATTGTGGGGTTATTTTTTTAATTTCTAAACCCGACCCCCTATCGTTATATTTGACCCTATAGCTCATTTTGAGTATTTTTCTGAGTATTTCTAGAGTGATAGAGAGGGTTTTTAGAGAGGGAAAGTTTCTCCCATCAAATTTCTCCACAAAATCTTGTTAATTCCTTGAAGATAATCAAGTGAAGGCCCTAGATCTTTGTCCCAAGAGGTAAAATTTCATCACCCTAGCCCTTATCTCCATTCATTGTTATAAGGAGTAATTAAAAAGGTGATTCATGAGTATAAGAGTGGATTCCTTACTTGCATGTCAACTTAGGTTTATGGAAAGATTATTGAACCTAACTAAGTGAAGGTTTGGTTGGGGAATGGAGGAAACCTTTGAAAAGGGGATTTGTAATAAAGATGCTCAACTAGTGTTTGATAAAATGCTCCAATGAGCTAGTTTCATGAATATCTTTCTAATATGTGCTTAATCGTGTTGTGTCTCATAGTATATTTTAATTTCCAGAGTTTTCGGAGTGTTGTAGTAACTTATGGAAAGCTCAGTCAAGGCATGTATGGCTAAAACCCCGTCTTTTAGAAATTGAGCTCTATCGATGCTTGTGTAAATATGGTAAGACTGGACTTTGGATTATTTCTTTGATTGATACTTTACATGAATTGGTGTTGTGACCCTATATTTATGGTAGATACACTCTAGTGTGATCAATGTGCTATTCTTGAGAACTTAAATTATAAATGAACTTGGTGATGCCTTTGATGTGTTTTATTGTGGGACCTATGGACGGACTATGAAACGCAAAGGTGTGTACTGTAACATGTGGAACCTATGGATGGGCTATGAAACGCATAGGTGTGTGTTGTAACATGGGGGACCTATGGACGGGCTATGAAATGCATAGGTGTATAATATAATATGGTTTGTGAACCCTATGGACGATCTATGAAACACATATGTGTATAATATAATATGGTGTTTGAACCCTATGGACGGTCTATGAAATGCATAGGTGTATAATTGATACGTGAAGTCATTGGACGGGCCATGAAACACAACCTAGAGGTATGGAAATTTATGTGGAAGCTATGTGATCCCTTTTATTTGAAAACATTGTGATCATTTATAAAGTGTTTGAGTTTTACTTGTGATTTTTTTATTCTTGTTTGATAGTTCTTTCTAATTAGGCGGTGTTTAGTTATACTACTAGTGCTATTCATTGGCACTAACGTCCCTTTTGCCCGAGGCGTTACATTCATGTTATTATGGTAGGTGGTTCCATAGCAGGTACTCCAGTCCTCGGACAGTAGCACCTCCTCCACTTTCCGACAGCTGCATTGGTGAGTCCCTTTCCTCTCGGGGCCCTACGTGACTCATGTCACTTTTATTTCGGAGTCTATTTTTAGTATTTGTGTAAGGTATAGCCGGAGCCTTGTTGCCGACATTTTCATATTTTCTTTGGTTGTATTTTAGTGGCTCCGTAGACATGTTGTGGGTAGTGTCGGGTATTGGAAACTAAACTAAAAATGTTGATGTTTGGCAATGATATACAAAATTTGTAATACCTTTAAAGTGTCGAATGAAGTTGCTATGAAAATGAAATGGAAATTGTTAATTATATGTTTATAGAAATTGATTAATGGAGTCCACCTCCTATTTATTCATGAGTTAGTTTGGGTAGAATGAAACCTAACAGGCTTGCTCAGTCGGGTTTACTCGGTTGAGCGTCGGTCGCGTTCCTCGGATTTCGGGCCGTGACAAACTTGGTATCAGAGCCTAACGTTTTGAAGTGTCCTAGGATATCTCAGAGCCGTGTCTAGTAGAGTCCTTCCTATCGGTCTGTTGTCGACCACATCTATAAGTTGGAGGCTATTCGGACATTTAGGAATTTCACCCTTCTTTGATACTCCAATCGTGCAATAGAGCTCAAGTTAGGGAGCTAATTTCCTCCTAAGTCTTATTCTTAAGATTGGTAACCTTGATGCCATAATCCGCGAATTTGAAGCATGTAAGGAGGGATTTATCCCACCATTTAGTCCGAGTGGATTGCCCAAGGACTTGTTAGGGAAATGTACTGAGATATGGAGAGATTGGTAAAACATATTGCTTAGAATGGAGTGTCCTTGTCCCTATTGATGCCTCTGCACCATCAGATCATGTGGTATGTCAGCATGTTACCTACGTACGTTAGAGATGTGGAGTCGAGGGGTATCGATTAAGCTACTTCCCTATCAACCTAATGTCGTTATGTGAGTCAAAAATCATAATTTCTACTCATTGTATATGTACATATATATTGAAGAGTTCTCATAAACGTGGTCCTAACACAGCGTTGAATAACAAAACATCCCGTGTATCGACTCTTTGAATGGGACGTATTATTTACAAAAGTCTCCCAATCACAGTTTTATTATTCACAACCTCTTATGGAATCGAGCTCTATAAGTATGTTCGTGAATTGAGTTATAACACTATTGATACTTCCCACTTGATTTTCCTAAATTCTCACCAAGGGATTATATATGATGAATTTCTTACAGAATCTTTTTATTTAATTGGACAAAATTTACTCACTTGATCCTATATAGGTCAAGTTTTCCTATGTGGTGTCAAGTTCCATGCAAAGTATCCCAACGTTGTGATCCTTCTCAAGTCACTATTTTACTTAATTAGGTATATGGATTAAATGGTTTGAATAGTCAATCTACTCTCTTGCGAATATCATCATGAAAGCTTCTCACTTCATAGTAACATAAGGTTATACCTTAACACCTATCACAGGAGTGCATGTAAATCGAAATGGTCACTGTGTGCATAAAGTCTCTCTGAAAATTGGGATACTCACATCCCCGACATAGGAAAATGGTGTGTTGCTATAACTTTCGTGTCCACTTGGTACCTCCCGCTGTATGTACCTCAGTTTGTTCTAGTATTAAGGTTGCTCTTGGCTGGTCGTATATTGTAGTTGGGAGTTAATATATCAGAGACATGCCCAGCTCATAACGAATGTTTATCTTCTCTTTACATCTTCACATGCGTTAACTTTGTCAAGTAAAAAAACATTCATGAAGTACTTACTATGAACATCTGAAAACCCTCCACGATTATTCTGTACTATCTCATTGGCTTCTCATATCACCTCAACATTAATCAAGGGTTAATAACCTACCACAATTGCCGAAATTGAATGATCTCTTTCTGATAATGGATTATATACACTTGTGCTAGTCCAAACATCTACTCATCATTCTAAGTCTCGCCTTTTGGTTTTGGGTTGGCCAAGGAGAAATACACCTAGTAACACATTAATATGTCAAAACCTTCCTCTTAGTCAAGTCTTATAACATCTTCCCATATGGCTTATAATGGCTGGTTGTATAAAAAGTGTGTTGTAATGATTCATTATAAAGTTGAGTTGCTAAACACAGTTGAATTTTTGAATTATAGAGCTATACATCACGTAACTTTATACAAAGATCTTCTTTAAAAAAGGGGGGTGTATCTTCTCGTAATAGTTGTATATTCCCCTCTTCCTAGTCGTTACAATATAGAGGTTACTTCCATTAAGCTCCCTCACCTTCTGTGATTTGTCTTGCATTATATGTTGTTTACCCGCAATCTTTAATTTTATATCATCTTAATGTCTCGACTAGTTATCCAACTATATGATATGATTTAATTAACCTCACTATTATGTATTGTACAAGCACCCTGAGAGTGGGCAAATTACTTCTTTGTGTCTTCAACTCGTTGGTTCTAAATGGTGCTCATTAATTTTGCTACCCTACTGTCTACTTCATCTGATAAATCTCGTTGTGGATTTTATTTATGTTTTATGGCATCAAAGAGGAAGTCTTGTCGCATTAAGGATGAGGACATGTTCCTTTTTGTTAGGATAACAAGATATAGCTCGCACTTTTTATGAGAGTTTTTCCTAAACAATCATCTACCTTATCCATTTGTCCATGTAACCAGATAGCCCAGGTTACTTCTCCGAGATAAATTCATTAAAACATCTCATTCTTTCGAACATATCCATGTGAACACTTTGAGGTCTTATTCTTTACCAACTCGCAATGGTTTTAAGTTCTTCCTCACTATTTTTATCAATTTTCTAGGACTACTAGGGCTTGTATCATGGGTTTCATAAGTAATGACTTTCCTTTAAGCCCAGGCTAAAATTGCCCTGATTTCAAATCAAAGTGCATCCCTCTTTTGAAAGTCTTAAAAGGGTCGGATTTGATGGGTTACGTGGCCTTATTCTCACTCGACTCCTACAATAATTGATATATCAGTTTTATGTGAGGATAGTTTTTTCTACCCTTGGCATTTCACCTTTTGGGACTGGATAGGAGTGTTATTTGTCTTTATCCCCCGAGTATCATGTTAATCATTTGAACCCATCTAACCGATAAATGATTTCGTCCCAATATTAAGATGTCCTAGCTCTGTGGTTTGACCCTTGAAATGTTGAGATTAGATGCCTTTAGATTTTTTCACATATCATGAGCATATTGATTTAGAAGACAAGTTATTGTACCTTTACTTCTCTCATATAAGATAAATTATCAGGAAGGGTTAAGCTATTCAAAGTATGATAAGCCCATAAGTGCTCAACTTCTTTTCATCCTCGTGGGATTACGACATATATTCCTTGTGTCGGTCAACATTAAGAGTGTAATTCAACTACAAGTGGTTTGAAAACCATATCACATTGTGGTACCAGAATACCCTCATTCTTGATAAACTTTCATATACTCTAGGAAATGAGTAGTTCACGTACTTCAGTATTCCTCCTCAATGGTTCCTATTGCCAATGTACGGGTTACCCATATGCCGTATCTACCTAACAATTGATGTCCTCACAGTGATTAACTATGTCACTGTTGTTGGTTGTAACTTTTGTGTTCCTTAGCATCTAATCCCATAAAGTACTCTACTCAATGCATTAATGGATTTCTGAATAACTCCAGCCTGATCTTGAACTCTATTGTTCTTCATTATATTAGATCCATTGGGTATTGTAAGTTCAGACGAGTCAAAGATGAAGCTTTACAGTATGATCACGTATATATTTGATAGGTAATTTTATGGCCAGTTTATGGTATCACATCTTAGAGTAACTATTAAGGGTCATCAAGGGTTTAGTGTGAGCGTTCCCCTAAAAATGTTGTGTGAGTTGATAATAAAGGTAACACGACTGTATTACATATTAGGTTGCAATAGAAGTATGATATCCCCTGTAACTGTTTCTCATATACTTTGTGTTTCCATATGTTATGTCTAAGAAGGTAATGAATTGGTTTGAACAAACTATATGATCGTGGTAATATCATATATGATGCATTACTAGAAATAATCGTGATGGCTTGACTTCATATGGACTGTTGATTGAAGTGAAATTATATTCTTGTTGATGAACACCTTTGTGATTACATTAGTAAGGACTATTATGAACACATGATTGTCTGTTTACTATGAAATGACATTCTTGATGGTATGATGCTATGTGAGGGAATTGTGGGTTGATGTTGTTACCATGAATTGCAATATCCGGTGAAATGTAAATTGTACAGTGGAAATTGTTAAAAGGTAAAGTCAATGGATAGTTATCTCATGCAAGATGTTTATATGTCATCCTTGTTATGTATGTTTGGGAGTTGATGTTATTTTTGAGAAGGTGTCATGACAAAGCTTGTAAGTAGATAATGTAATCTAGAAGGCTAAATGTGTCATGGAAGGAAAATCGTTTCGCTTGATTAAATACCGGTTAGTTTTGACTTGGAATGTACCATATAGGTGTTTGATATAAAACTATGCAGTCCATGTTCTGGTATCCTTATGATAATGTAATGCTTGTAATACTGGGATTAGGATTGTGGATATATTCATTGTGGTTCTTATGTATAGTTGTGGAGGTGTTTTTGAGGCGACTTTGGTGATTCTCTGGCAAGTGGATAGGCCTAGTTATAAAAGAGACTCTGCCGAAATTTCCAAAAAATTTTGGGAGTTAGTGAAAATTTAGGGACTTGAGGTAGGTTGGAAAAAATATGAGTGATGTTAAAGTGTTTGGGGAAGGCTATACTCTTCATTCGAGGACGAATGATCCTAAGGGGGGAGAATATAGCCCCGGAAAATTTTGCCAAGTAATTTAGGATTTCGTGGTGTCACGCATGCTGATTATAATGTTTTATATACTATTAACATGGTGGACATCAATTCTACTTGGTAAATATGAGTATAACTCTTATGGTAAGTGATATGAGGTCCAAATGGAAGCCTAAGTGTATGCCAAATGGGAACATTTTTGAAATAGGCAAAAATTCCAAATAGGTTCGCACAAGGCTCTACTTTAAACTAGAAAATATAATTATGTATAAGATTTTATGTGGTGAATAGAATATCAAATTAAGTTTCTTTGAGTCTAGTTTTCAATGCTTCAAACCGTTCGTCATTTGGACATTCCTACACAAAGTTATGATCAAATTACCAAAGGCTGGAAATTGATATCCTATGTCAATTCTGCGGACCGCATTTTGGACCGCAGAAGACACTCTACGGTCGCATTTTGGCCGCAGAATGGTCCAGAGAAGCCGAGCTTTGGGTGTCAATTCTGTGAAGCATTCTGCAGACCGCAAGTTGATTCTGCGGTCCGTTATGCTACAGCAGAATCGACATGTGGGGTTATTTTTTTAATTTCTAAACCCGACCCCCTATCGTTATATTTGACCTCATAGCTCATTTTGAGCATTTTTGTGAATATTTCTAGAGTGAGAGAGAGGGTTTTTAGAGAGGAAAAGTTTCTCCCATCAAATTTCTCCAAAAAATCTTGTTACTTCCTTGAAGATAATCATGTGAAGGCCCTAGATCTTTGTCCAAGAGGTAAAATTCATCACCCTAGCCCTTATCTCCATTCTTAGTTATAAGGAGTAATTAGAAAGGTGATTCATAAGTATAAGAGTGGATTCCTTACTTGCAAGTCTACTTAGGTTTATGGGAAGATTATTGAACCTAATTAAGTGAGGTTTGGTTGGGGAATGGAGGAAACCCTTGAAAAGGGGATTTGTAATCAAGATGCTCAACTAGTGTTTGATAAAATGCTCCAATGAGCTAGTTTCATAAATATCTTTCTAATATGTGTTTAATCATGTTATGTCTCATAGTAGATTGGAATTGCTAGACTTTTTGGAGTGTTGTAGTAACATAAGGAAAGCTCAATCGAGGTATGTATGGCTAAAACCCCGTCTTTTAGAAATTGAGCTCTATCGATGCTTGTGTAAATGTGGTAAGACTGAACTTTGGATTCTTGCTTTGATTGATACTTTACATGAATTGGTGTTGTGGCCCTATATTTGTGGTAGATACACTCTAGTGTGATCAGTGTGCTATTCTTGAGAACTTAAATTATAAATGTACTTGGTGATGCCTTTGATGTGTTTTATTGTGGGACCTATGGACGGACTATGAAACGCATAGGTGTGTACTGTAACATGTGGAACCTATGGACGGGCTATGAAACGCATAGGCGTGTGTTGTAACATGTGGGACCTATGGACGGTCTATGAAACACATGGTGTATAATATAATATGGTGTGTGAACCCTGTGGACGGTCTATGAAACGCATAAGTGGGTATTGTAACATGTGGAACCTATGGATGGACTATGAAACGCATAGGTATGTGTTGTAACATGTGGGACCTATGGACGGGATATGAAACACATAGGTGTATAATATAATATGAAGTGTGAACCCAATGAACGGTCTATGAAACACAAAGGTGTATTATTGATACGTGAACTCATTGGACAGGCCATGAAACACAAACTAGAGGTATTGAAATTTAGTGGAAGCTATGTGATCCCTTTTATTTGAAAACATTGTGATCATTTATAAAGTGTTTGAGTTTTACTTGTGATTTCATAATTCTTGTTTGATAGTTCTGTCACGCCCCAAATCCGTGGGCATGACCGGCACTCAACCGGGTGTCCCCAGTCGAGTGGACCTGGGTGCCTTTCCTATTCCCCACGCGTTACCCCACATTATTCAATGATAGTTAACCAAAAGATACCAAATTTCAATTAAAAGAACGTAAGATTTCTCTTTTAAAACCACACTTTATGATAAAAGTGGACAGCTTTTACAAAACATTATTTTGATTAGCATGGAATGTGGTACACAAGTTTACAGCGCCCAAGCATACACTTTTATACATAAGTCCTGACCCACATACCACTGTCTACGGACCCTTTACGAGAATGGTAGTACAACACTTGCCGGTGACAAGGTCCCAGCTATACCTTTACCAAAAGATACAAATTCCAAAATACAACAATAGGAGTGGTGCAGGCCCACGGCCCCAGAAGGAAAGGGGCTCACCAAACACGAACACTGCCGATAGAGATGAGGACGAGGAGCTATGAATGGTGGCTTGGAGTGCCTGCCACAGATCCACTTACAATCATAACACGAATGTAGCGCCCCCGGCAAAAGGGACGTCAGTACACTTGAATTGTATTGGCATGTATGAACTAACTCTATCCCAAGTAAACTCAAGCCACATTGCATGAACAAGTATAGAACTGAACAACAACAGTAAAATTACAACCAGGAAGCAACAACCAAAAATTTCACAACAACTATTCACGTGATCATACAAATGGGCAATCAATGCCTCACAGGTTACAAACTCTCCTGTTGTCTCCTTTCACATTTTCACATTTATCATTGCATGATTCTGTTAGGATTTATGCCCGTCACTAGAGGGGGGGTGAATAGTGCGGCACGAGAATATTGATAAATATTGCGGAATTAAAATTGCAGGAGTAAAGTAAATGCAGTAATTAAAAGAATAAGGAAAGGACACACCGAATTTATACTGGTTCACCACAACGTGTGGTTAGTCCAGTCCCCGAGAGACTCTCTCGAGTTTCCACTAACTCCGTTAAGCTTACGGGTGCCTAACAAACCGTTACACTTGTTCGTAGATGTACACTCTACAAGACTTCAACTTGCTTGAGGATACCTCACCTCAAGACTTCACCTTGCTCGTGGATACCGCACCACAAGACTTCACCTTGCTCGTGGATACCGCACCACAAGACTTCACACACTAAGATTGAGGGTACTTAGCAAACCCGACAATCAATGAGAAGATATGGTCTTCTCAAACACCTTTCTCTTTTACAACAAGAACTCTCTAAAAAGAGTAGATAAAGAGATACAATATTAGCTCTATGAACAACTCAAAGTTGTCTCTCAATTGGCTCAACAAAAGCTCTAAAATGATGCACAAATAATATCAATATGTATATGAATAATGAGAGGTGTTGTGTGTATCAAATCAGCTCAAAAGACCTCTATTTACAGGTGTTATAAGTTGTATGTCCGTTGCTTAATTGACAATCAATTATGTTGATTTTATGCAAGATAATCGATTATTGGATTTTGATAATCGATTATCAGCTTACCGTTACAAAATCGGAAGCTGATTTTATGCTAGATAATCGATTAACTGCCTGTCGTTCAAAAACATTGGCAACGATCAGAGAATAATCGATTATGCTCTTTTAGATAATCGATTATTCTGCCTTGCGGAATTTCCAGTTTAATCTGGAAATTTAGTATAATCGATTATCAGCATATGGATAATCGATTATCTGGCTATGCTGTCCAGAATTGAAAACTTACTTCAAAAACCATTTTGGTTAAAAATGAAAACGTTAAAATCATTTTGTTTGAAGTATTTGAAATATGTTTATGATAAATATGATTTGATAAAAAGATTTTATGCATATTTATGATGACCTATGTTGAGCCAAAAGACGAGATAACTTAAACGTTGCTCTTACATTGGTTCTACCTAACGACCTACGCCTTGGGTCTTCGGTCTTGAACTTTTGAGCTCGTCTTTGGCTTTTCCATGCAATCCATTCATCAATATGCTTCTCGGCATTCAATCTTGATTGTTTGTCATATAATAACGTTGTTTGACACTTCACTTCATTGTTTGTCATTCATCAAAATCTATACCTGAAAATCATGCTAATACAACCAAAGCACACATATCATGGATAGAATGATTTTCTACAATTTCTCCCTTTTTGATAATGACAAACAACAGGAGATATGCATTTCGAATTCCCCCTAAATTCATGCTATATCTCAACATACAATTCATGCAAACGATTCCCCTTAATGATAATTCCCCCTCAAATAAGGCATACTATAACGTAGATACATTCCCCCTTATTTGATGCATATCGCCTAAACTCTTCCCCCTTTTGGCATTAGCAAAAGAGAGTATGCAAAGGCTACTTTCCCCTTTCGACACTTCCCCCTTTTGGGTATATCAATTGTTAGTGTCAAGAATAAAATAGGAAATACAATGAGGAATATACATTGACGATATTTAAACAATCATACCAACATGAAATAATACCAAATGTTAGTAAAAACATAACAACCATAATAACGGTTATTTTTCGCAAATCATATTGCTTAAGAACATATCAATAGTTAATTTTTAACAAACCAATAGTTGTATTAAAAACACGAATCATTTATTTTTCAAGAATATATCAACTGCTATTCAAACCAAAAATATTATTCATCAAAACATGAATCAATTATTATTTTTAACAGAAATAATTGATACCAATTGTTATTCAAAATAAAAGTTATCAAAACATGAATCAACAAAAATAATTAATATCAATTGTTAACAAAGATATATTAATTGTTAGCATATATCAACTATTACGTTTTTATCAAAAATATGATAACTAACCGACATTCCCCCTCGATGCAATAAGGTTTCGTGCTTGGTGCATCTACTACGATATTGTAGTCTTCAAGCACACCTGCAAACGTACCTAAAAATAGGTTTTAGGTACCCAATCACTTTTGGGTCCTTGGGGGTTAGGCAAATAATAATCATAGCTCAAAGATAAATCCCTATGTTTTGCAAAACATACGGGTGCTATGTGTCCTACCCGGTTGCAATAATGACATATAACATTCGGGTTGCGCATATGTCTTGGTTGAGCCAAAATCGTTCTAGGTGATCTAAAGTCGTTATTCCTAGACGTATTGCGATTCCTAGAGTTATTTCTAGGTGGTCTAAAATTATTCATTCTAGACTCATTAACAAAATTCCTAGAGCCGTTTCTAGGTGGTCTAAAATGATTCATTCTAGACTCATTAATAAAATTCCTAGAGTTGTTTCTAGGTGGTCTAAAATGATTAATTTTAGACTCATTAATGAAATTCCTAGAGTCGTTTCTAGGTGGCCTAAAATGATTAATTTTAGACTCATTAGTGAAGTTCCTAGAATTATTTCTAGGTGGTCCAACCTCATTTCTATCATCCTTTCTAATATTCTTCTTAATTTCTTCACTTGTTTTAGGGTCATCTACACTACGTTTTTCTAGTGTGTTCCTAAGTTCTATGTTCTATATTTTCAAAGAACTACAAGAAGAACAATTAGAACCTTGATCAATTGAAGAGGTTTCATTCATCTCCTTAATTTTATTTTTAAGAACAATATTATCAGTTTTTAAAAAATTATTTTTTTCTTCTAAAACTTTGATTTTATCCTTGGCCTCTTTGGCGATTTTTGAAGTCTTTTTCAATTCACCAAGTAATTCTTTAAAAGCTTCTTGTAATTCTTCAAAAGAGCAAGAATTAGAAGTGCTTACCTCTTCTTCTTCGTTGGCCATGAAGCATAGGGCAGTCGTTTCATCGCACGAGCGGTCCGAGTCCCATGTCACATGCTTTTGGACTTGAGGCGTACCTTCATAAATGGCTTCAAGTTTATCCCACATTTCTTTGGCGGTTGTGCAATAGAAAATCTTCCGATAGTCATCCGGATTCACCGCACAATATAACATATTGATGGCCTTGGCGTTGTATTCATTATTCTCCTTCGGAGCCATGGCTTCCCCAACTTTCTTTGTCGGCGATTCACCGTTCTTGATGATTTGCCATATGCGAAAGTTGTTTGATTGGATGAAGATTCTCATCCGCTCTTTCCAATATGTGTAATTTGTTCCATCAAATTGTGGAGGCTCAATAGTAGAGTGTTCTTCGCTCATCATTCCTGCGTTCAACATTCTCAACAAAAAAATGTATATCGTTCTCTCAACCGGTTAAGGCTTTCAGAGAGTTAGGCTCTGATACCAATTGTTAGGATTTATGCCCGTCACTAGAGGGGGGGTGAATAGTGCGGCACGAGAATATTGATAAATATTGCGGAACTAAAGTAAATGCAGTAATTAAAAGATTAAGGAAAGGACACACCGAATTTATACTGGTTCACCACAACGTGTGGTTAGTCCAGTCCCCGAGAGACTCTCTCGAGTTTCCACTAACTCCGTTAAGCTTACGGGTGGCTAACAAACCGTTACACTTGCTCGTAGATGTACACTCTACAAGACTTCAACTTGCTCGAGGATACCTCACCTCAAGACTTCACCTTGCTCGTGGATACCGCACCACAAGACTTCACCTTGCTCGTGGATACCGCACCACAAGACTTCACACACTAAGATTGAGGGTACTTAGCAAACCCGACAATCAATGAGAAGATATGGTTTTCTCAAACACCTTTCTCTTTTACAACAAGAACTCTCTAAAAAGAGTAGATAAAGAGATAATATTAGCTCTATGAACAACTCAAAGTTGTCTCTCAATTGGCTCAACAAAAGCTCTAAAATGACGCACAAATAATATCAATATGTATATGAATAATGAGAGGTGTTGTGCGTATCAAATCAGCTCAAAAGACCTCTATTTATAGGTGTTACAAGTTGTATGTCCGTTGCTTAATTGGCAATCAATTATGCTGATTTTATGCAAGATAATCGATTATTGGATTTTGATAATCGATTATCAGCTTACCGTTACAAAATCGGAAGCTGATTTATGCTAGATAATCGATTATTGGATTTTGATAATCGATTATCTGCCTGTCGTTCAAAAACATTGGCAACGGTCAAAGGATAATCGATTATGCTCTTTAGATAATCGATTATTCTGCCTTGCGGAATTTCCAGTTTAATCTGGAAATTCAGTATAATCGATTATCAGCATATGGATAATCGATTATCTGGCTATGCTGTCCAGAATTGAAAACTTACTTCAAAAACCATTTTGGTTAAAAATGAAAACGTTAAAATCATTTTGTTTGAAGTATTTGAAATATGTTTATGATAAATATGATTTGATAAAAAGATTTTATGCATATTTATGATGACCTATGTTGAGCCAAAAGACGAGATAACTTAAACGTTGCTCTTACATTGGTTCTACCTAACGACCTACGCCTTGGGTCTTCGGTCTTGAACTTTTGAGCTCGTCTTTGGCTTTTCCATGCAATCCATTTGTTTGTCATATAATAACGTTGTTTGACACTTGACTTCATTGTTTGTCATTCATCAAAATCTATACCTGAAAATCATGCTAATACAACCAAAGCACACATATCATGGATAGAATGATTTTCTACTGATTCATATTCATATCAATAGTGATATTTTATTACATTTCCACCCTTATTGCATCGTCCACCCATATTACCTCGGCCACCCTTATCACCCCAACCCACACCTTATTTCACCGTGTTGCGGTGCGCAACCCGACCCTGCATGACTGTTTTCTATTCACAACAACAAACAGTACAACAACATGTACAAGAAATCAACCATGGCACTTTGTTAGAATAATTCAACAAGAAGGGAATTAAAATCCCACAACTAGCAACAACAATTTTCCTAATGTTTATCAAAGTTGATACACAATTTAGATCATCACAACAGCTATTCACAATTAATCACACGTGTTGTTCCACAATATTTCCATTCCCGCTATTCCACATTATTTTCGTTTCCGTTGTTCCAATTACAAGTTCCACAACATTTACCTCAAGGTATTACCACACAATTTGTACAGCATGAAAGCTTCACAATGATTTTCATATGAATGTCAACTATCAACAATTTCACAACTAACATAGGCGATTTGTTGATATGAATGTCAACTATCAATAATTGCCTAGAATGTTTGTTGAGGCGAAATCATAGGTGGAACTTGACTTGAGACGGTATAGGCTATCCTTGATCCAAACCGCAAAATTTGAACATTTTCCATGACCTACCAATGACATAATCCCTATTTCACCCCATTTGAGCCTTAAAACTTTTTCTTTCAAAAACCAAGCTGCAAGCATATACCCGTTCTTAATGAGATCCTCTCTTGGCACCCAAATATTCCCTTGAGTAAATGGCAAATGTCTAAGTTAGGGGGAGGGGGAGACAAGAAAGGCATCAATGTGGTAAAAATGCACAAAAGCAAAAGAAAAGGAAGTCAATGAAAAAGAGAAAAATATAAAAAGAAAGACAAAAGTGAATAAGAACCAAAAAGGGGAATTCAAAGACAACAAAAAAGTGAAAAAGATGTGGAAAAGTACACAAAAGGAGAAAAGTTTTGAAATAAAAAAGAAAAAGTAACAATGTGTCTCGCTAACCCCTTGAAAGAAGTGAATTAGTCAATTGGGTCAAGAAAGATTGCCAACATGAATCAAAAAGTGCTTAAGGGAAAATTGAACCCATTTGAACAAAAACATGTCTTAACTTTACCCAAAGCCTTCACAATGATCCTTAGAAGCCCTATATGATCTTGAGTTGAGGGAAGCCTACATTAGTGGATTCTTACATAAAGGGCAAGCATATGGTACTTAGAGCCAGACTTAGGTACTTTCATTGTGAGAAATGAGATAGAAGTCCATTCACCTCGATTTATGTGCAAATACTCGTAAAGATGAGGTTCACTTAGGGAGAGTTGAGGATGTGTGAGTTTGAGTTCCACAATGACCAAAGTACTTGAGAAAGGTTCCTTGATGAGATGTGTCAACTCTTGATGCTCTTGTGTCACACTTGATCCACAAGTTTTCAAAGTTTAAATGTGTTAATATGCATCCGCATTGATGGCAATTGTTAGTCCCAATTGATGCTTGTTGAGGTTACATTAGGATAAACAGGAATTACTTGGATGTTTTCCATTGAGGCGTGGGTATCATTTTATTTGCTTGAGGACAAGCAAAGGTTTAAGTTTGGGAGAGTTGATAACTGTGATTTCTACATGTTTTATACCCATTCTTACCTAAGCTTTGTGCATTAATTGCCATAATTAGACCCAAAATACATACAAGTTGCGCGTGATTGCATGTTTGAGCGACAAGATGACAAATATCAAAGATCGGCTCAAAAAGGAGTGAAATTTGCCAAGTGTCAAAAGACAACTGAAGTGGGGAACAAGATCACCTGCGCGGACCGCACTGCTTTGCCACGCGGCCGCACAGGAGAGTTCAGAGGCTGGGTTATTTCAATGTCAACCTGCGTGGTCCGCACTGCTTTGCCACGTGGCCACACAGGAGAGTTCAAAGACTATGAAAAAATTCAATGTTAGGTTGCACAGTCCGCGCCCCTTTTCATGCGGTCCGCACCAATGAATGTTCAGAGACTCAGTCATTCAAGACAAAATCCCATGCAGCCACACACCTAATCAGTACAGTCCGTGTGGATGAAATTCAGAGAGGGTGGATTTGTACCAAAACACTTACGCGGCCGCACTCCACATCTACGCAGTCCGCGCCTATCACCCTACGCAGCCGCTCGTCACAATTATGTGGTCCACATCCCCAGTGTCAGAAGCTAGATTTGAAGACCCAAGCCCCTACGCGGCCGCGCGTCATTGCGGTCCGCGCCAGACCCTCAGGGGTATTTTTGTTCGGTTTTTCCTGTGTAGTATAAATAGAACATTTTACATTTTTAGGTTAAGTTTGGTGTATCAGATAGCAGCTGAACTCGATACCTCATAGTTTTAGCCTATTTTGGGCAATTTCTTCTAGTATTAATGTGGATTTGAGTAGATTAATATTGTAGTTAATTATTATGTCAATTTCATCTACTATTTCTTCAACTTCTGTTTCTAATATGTCTAGATAAACTCATTGGCTAGGGTTGTGGCTAAACCCTAGTGTGGGTAATAATGGGTGTGATTGTTTAGTGCATGAATGATGTTGGATATTTGTTATTTGGGTTAATCTTATGTTTTCACTAAGATTTGGTGGTTGTAAACACTAAGTCTAGATTAGTGGGTCTTGACTCTTCTTGAGAAATAGAGTCTACGACCCCAAGATTAATTCCAACAAGGAATTGAGATGGACCCACGAGAATGGTAGTCCCAATTAACGGGTTAAACCTCGAGAGAGTAATTACCCAACTGAACCCTAAGTTGCTTGGGCAAATTGGCCTACCCAATTTGTCTCGAGAGAGTCAATTGGACAAAATCACTCTCTTTACCAAGAGATATGAGAGTGGGTGCAAAAGTGTAACGGTTATAGTATAAGTCCCATAATCATCATTCTTGCATTAGGAATCTCTACCCGTTAGTTGACCACCTAGGTATATGCCACGACCCTATTGCCTTTCTCTATATTGCATACAACTTAGAATCAATATCTTGGCATAACTTAGCTTTAAAATTGTAGTTGATAAATTGTAGTTGCTAATCAAAAGAAAACCAAAAATGTTAGAAGATCAATAAGGAGCTAAAACATAGTCCTAGACCATACAAACACTCAACTCCAAAATAAAGCTCCCTATAGAAAATTGACCCCGATACTACTATTGGATAAAAGTATTAGCGCCCGCTCTTCCTTAGGGTTGAGTCCGCTGCGATCAACTCCCTACCCCATGGAAAGTATTCATCATTCAAGGCGAGCCAGGCACTGCTCAGGATGCTATCGGATAGCCCAAGACTGTACACATACCAAACAGCTGAAAGGAGCAAGTGCAGAAGCATAACAATCAGCCATGTCGAGGACTAAAGCCAACCCCACAGTAGAAGCCATCAAAGACCAGACATCGTAGAAGCCTGCAAAGTGACGGTCGAAGACCTCAACCCAGTCCAACTGGACAATGCTGAATGCTCAAAGAAAGCCTATATCGGGAACAGTCTCTGCAACCCAAGTAAGTACCATGAATTCCTAGCTAACCACGCAGATTTATTTGCCTTCTCTCATTTAGATATGCCGGGAATTACGAAAGAAATTGCTACTCATAAGCTGAACGTTGATCCACTATACCCGTCCATATGGTAGATGAGAAGGAAATTCAATGCCACAATCAATGAGGCGGTCAGTGAAGAAGTGGACAAATTACTAGCCAACGGTTCCATCAGAGAATCGAAGTTTCCACAATGGGTCGCTAATGTCGTCATGGTCAAAAATAAAAATGGGAAATGGAGAATGTGCATGGATTTCCTTGATCTAAACAAGGCATGCCCAAAGTACTCGTTCCCATTACCTCACATTGACCAGCTGATCGACGCAACCGAATGGCACGAACTGCTAAGTTTAGAAGCCTACTCCGGCTACAACCAGATCATGATGGACAA
Organism: Nicotiana benthamiana; assembly: GCA_034376525.1. Lineage (NCBI taxonomy): Eukaryota > Viridiplantae > Streptophyta > Magnoliopsida > Solanales > Solanaceae > Nicotiana > Nicotiana benthamiana. The sequence goes on from CM067328.1 coordinate 83,017,073, forward strand.
AGAAGATAAAAAAAATAACTTTCATCACCCACCAAGGGACGTACTGCTATAAGGTGATGCCCTATCAAGGTTCATCTCACGGTCCTCCGACAGATGTCATAAGTTCTTCAGCGTACTAAGAAAAGATCATGGGTTACAGTGGAATGAGAGATGCATCAAGGCCTTGAGAAAATTAAAAGCCCACCTATTTCGTTGATGTTGATGGTTAAAGCAAACCCGGGCGACAGTTTACAAGTATATCTAGCCATATTCGAAGTTGATGTCAGCACAGCCTTGGTATGCGAAAACAAAGGTATGAAATCTCCTATTTACTATATCAGCAAAACCTTAGTGGATGCTGAAACACGGTATCCACACTTTGATAAGTTAGCTCTAGCACTGGTCGAAGCTTCAGGAAAGCTTAGACCCCACTTTCAGTGCCGCCCCATAAAAGTAATAATGATCTTCCCCATGAGAAGCATCCTACCTAAACCTGAACTCTTGGGTAGGCTCACTAGGTGGGCCATAGAGCTCAGTGAGTATGACATATCCCATTATCCAAGAATCGCCATTAAATCACAGGTACTTGCCGACTTTGTCACCGACTTCAGCATAGAGATATTGCTACATGCGGAATTACAGGCCCTTTGTGCCTCCCCTAATACCGACCTCTGGACTCTCTACACTAACGGTGCTGCTAATGCCTCGGGATCTGGACTAGGACTCGTCCTTGAAGTCCCCACGAGAGAAATAATTTGTCAGTCCATACGATGTCCTGAGATGACTAACAATGAGGTTGAGTATGAGGCTGTGGTTGAAGGTATGAAGTTAGCCATCAATTATAGGGCCCGACGACTCATCCTCCACTGCGACTCCCAACTCATAGTAAATCAAGTCACCGGGACTTACCGAGCCAAAGAACATAGGCTACAAAATACCAATCGAAAATTCACAAGCAGATGCCTGAATTCGACGAATGCCGCTTCGAACTAATCCCCAGGGCACAAAATGTCGAGCTAGATGGCTTAGCAAAATTAGTCGCGGCCACCAAGAATATTATCAAGGAAAGTGTAGTCACCCTCTTCCATTTGGGCATCGATCACGTTGAGGTACTCTCTTTAAACCTTACTTGGGACTGGTGTAACTATTTTGTATCCTATCTGCAGGACGGGACACTCCCACGCGATAAGAAAGAAGCCAAGAAACACCGCGTACAAACCACCCGAAACAGCCTGATAAATCATGATCTCTATGAAAGGACATTTGGCAGACCCCTCGCTAAGTGCCTTGGGCCGCACCAAACGACACAAGTATTAGAAGAGGTGCAAGAAGGCCATAGTGGCGCTCATACAGGTAATTGCGCCCTCGTTTGTTGCATCATCCAAGCCAGTTATTACTGGCCCATTATGAAAAAAGAGGTAGCAGAATATGTCCGCAAGTGCGAGCAGTGTCAAAGGTACACCCCTATGATACACCAACCAGGAAAGCTTCTTCACTCAGTCACATCACCTTGGCCCTTCATCATGTGGGGAATTGATATCATCGGTCCCCTACCAACGGGATGAGGAGAAGTATGATTTCTTCTAGTTTTGACTGACTACTTTTCCAAGTGGGTGGAAGCAGGTGCGTATGCGCAGATACGCGAGCAGGAAGTCATCGCCTTTATATGGAAAAACATCATATGTCGCTTTGGTATCCCTAAAGAAATTAGCTGCGACAATGGCCCCCAGTTCATCGGTAAAAAGACAACCGAGTTCTTCGAGAAATGGCACAATAAGCGGATACACTCCACTCCTTATCATCCCGATGCCAACAGCCAAGCTGAGTCTTCCAACAAAAAAATGTTGAACATGTTGAAAAAGAAACTCGAAGAAGCTAAAGGGTTATGGCCAGAATTACTACCAGAAGTGTTGTGGGCATACCAGACCAGACCCAAATCCAGCATAGGAGAAACGCCGTATTCATGGTCTACAGGACCGACGCAGTCATACCCATTGAAATCGAGGATCCAAGCCTTAGATATTCAATTACCAATGGGGCAGAGAACGATGAAAATAGATTGCAAGACCTGGACAAAGCCGAAGAATGAAGGGACATGGCCCATACGATTATGACGGCCCAAAAATAGCAGGCTGAAACGTATTACAACAAAAAAGCCAAAATAATACCACTCAAAGTGGGCGATTACGTCCTCAAAGCCAAAACATTGGCATCAAAAGACTTGAGTGAAGGAAAACTGGGTATCAACTGGGACGAACCATACAAAATCATAGCAACTGCGAACAAAGGAGCATTCCAGTTGGAAACAATGGAGGGAAAACACTCCAAAACAACTAGAACGTCACCCACCTCAAATCCTTCCACTTCTGAAAGGTATCTCCCGAGTCGTACTCTTTTTCCCTTACTCGAGTTTTGTCCCAATTGGGTTTTCTCGGGGAGGTTTTTAATGAGGCGGCAGAGGGGACATCTGGCGGTATCTCAGAACAAGTTTATCATATCAGCCAGTCGACTTGGTCACCTGGTCGATATAACAAAGGGACTACACTAGTCAAATATATTGTATGGGTAAAACTCTACGTTTTACAGAATTCTCCATTATACAGAAGTCTCTCCATTATGCAAACGACCAAGGCCATTGCCGTGAAGGTTTGACCCAGTTCGACCACGATGGATAATATTTCGACGATAGTCGAAGTAACATCCTATTGGCTAAGGCCATCAACGTCAAGGTTTGATCGAGTTCGACCACGACGGATAATATTTCGACGACAGTCGAAGTAACATCCTATTGCTAAGGCCATCAACGTCAAGGTTTGACCTAGTTCAACCACGACGAATAACACTTCGACGAAATTCAAAGTAACATCCTATTGCCTAAGGTCATCGACATCAAGGTTCGACCCAGTTTGACTATGGCGGATAATATTTTGACGACAGTCAAAGTAACATCCTATTGGCTAAGGGCACCGCCATTAAGGTTTGACCCAGTTCGACCACGGCGGATAATATTTCGACAACAATCGAAGTAACATCCTATTGGATAAGGTCGTCGACATTAAGGTTCGACCCAGTTCGACCACGGCAGATACTTCGACGACAGTCGAAGTTACATCCTATTGGCTAAGGCCATCGATATCAAGGTTTGACCTAGTTCGACCACGACAGATAACATTTTGACGATAGTTGAAGCAGCATCCTATTGGCTAAGGCCAACGAAATCTAGGTTCAACGCATTTTAACCATGACGGATGATATTTCAATGACAATCGAAGTAACATCTTATTTACTAAAGCCATGAAAATCATTTCGAACCTACTTAAGTCACGACGAGGTTTTAAAAAAAACAAGGGGGAAGAAAAGAAACAAAAAAATGATCGAAAAGAATAACGACCAAAATAAAATTTATATATCACAGCAAATATGTATCTACATCCCAAAAACAAAAAGAAGAAAGCAACAAAACATGTATAAGTTCAAGGCTCCTCGCCACCTTGCATGTCGCCTCCTGGGAAATAAACCTCATTATACCAGGAGTCGAAGTCTAGACGGTCGATGTCCTCCAAAGTGTAGCCTTCCCGGTCAGGGGAGTCAGAGCTATACCTGCAAGCTTCACGGGCTCTGGAAGCCTCGCTCCGCCGTACTTGGACTTCCTCCTCCATCACTCGACCCGCAGCATGAAACTCTCTATATATGTCAAGTCTGGCTTCCACAAAAATACACATCTCATACGCGTTAAGGCACGTATTCTGATTAGATGGGGGTGAGATGAGGAAAGCTGGGAAGGTCGAACCCCATCCTCAGACCTTGGGGGACACCCTGCCTAAGAGCGCTAATCTTTGACGCCCTGGCTTTAAGTTCAGTGGTCAAATCCGCCACCCTATGCTGAAGATCGACATTCTCTACCGCCACCCCTGATTCAGTTCAAGCTCATCAGCTTTTGCCTTGATGAGTGCTTCCAACTCACTACTACGAGTTACGGCTCTCACAAGCTCGTCTTCTTCCTTCTCCAATTCAGCCTCCCTACGTTTTACTTGGGCCTCTCTCTGATCAAGACCCTCATAGAACACCTGAAATTCGGGGATTGTTGCCTTTATTTGCTCACAACGCCTTCGCTCCACCTCCAAAACGAGGGTCTAAAATGAATGGCAAAAATTAGAACACATCAAGCCAACCTTACAACAAACAAAAAAACAACAAAAAGGTTACCTGTAAAGTCATGACGCCGATCCTTCGAGACAAGTCCGCATCACTGACGGCCCTGAGCGTCTTGCTCTCAGGGGCGGCGCAAAGCAAAGTAAGTTCTGACGGCATGTTCGCTGTTTAGCAGTAATTCGTAATCCCCTGGGATCACAATTGGACGGTCGGACCTGTCCGCCGTCATTTCCACCTACGTGAGACCCTTCTAAGCTCGTCCACATCATCCTAGGCGATCTCGAAGTCTGATCCATTGACTTCCCCGCCAACTACATCGATGTTGGTTGTCGAACCACCCTCAGCAACACATGTCGAACTAGTACCAGCAACGGTACTCTCCTATTGGGCCGACCTCCCAGAATGGATGTCATCGGCCATAAATACGGGTCTAGGCATTTTTTGAAGCATGCTACTCCTTTCGTCTTCTGTAGCCACCGCCTTGCCCGTCACAAGTCTTCGTTTTTTCCTCTCCATCAGTTCTTCACCCTCAAGTGACCCATCTATAGGCTGCGGAGCCAGTACCAACGACACCGACTCTCTCACAATCATTGCCACCGACGTGACTCCCTGCAAAGGGACCACAGTAACACCTCCTCGTACGGACGCGTAGAGTATCTCCTGAGTATCCGAAGCAACACCGGACCAGGTAGAAGTAGGTACTACCACACTTTTCCTAAGAGCAGCTCGTCCTGTCGTCATAAAGATAAACCAGTCAGTGAAATTCACATAACCCGTTAAACGAAGCCTAAAATCTACTTGAAGGAGCTGCGGGCCCATAATGTTGGAGAAAAGCAGGCCATGTGTGAGTTGCAACGGGTCGGTAACCCATTTTCTAATGCCGGTAACGAGCCGAGGTATGTGAGTTATAGCTGCAATAGAAAAAGTTAGAATCGTGACAGTCACAAGTAGCGAGGAATTCAGCGAATAGAGACATTTACATTTCGAATTCCACTATTTTGGGAACCCGGCAGGGTTAGAGATCAGGTGTTCGGCCCTAACGTAAAAATATCTACGCCAAAATCTATGACTGGGTCGGTCATCGGTCTTGACCACCAGCCCTTAGTACCATGACTTCTCAAGTGCAGTATAGTGCCTCTCAGGTAGCCGGCACTAAATAATTGCAGAAGATGGTGGACAGAGACCTCACACCCGGCCAGTTCCACATATTTGGACAGTAGCCGATATACTTTTAGGGTATACGGCGTAAGCTAAGACGGGCATACATTGTAAAAGCGGCAGAGCTCCTCCGCTAAAGGGAAAATGGGGTGACCCATAGCCAATCACGAATGGGTATTCATAGAAGGTGCAATATCCTGGTCTATGCACGTCTACATGATCCGCCCCCGCTGGAACTATCTCTACATGAGCAGATATATCATATGTCAGGTGTAGATCATCTAAATGATCTTGTAACAACTCAGAGAATTCGGATGGTTGCGCAGGCGAATCTTTGTTGAAGTTGCTCCGAGATAGGAGGTGCTTTGGCAGCAAGGTATCCACTGTGGGAGGAATAATATCTTCCTCTTCTTCTCTCTCACCACCGCCAGAGGGAGTAGGTATATTTGATGGATTAGTATCAGTAACCTTCGGATTATCCCACCGAGATTTGGCAATGGTTTCCATTCAAAAAGGAAATGTGCGTAACACAACGGAGGAGAGAGAATTTTCCGACCACGGAGAAAAGCCAAAGAACAAAAATGCTACTTGAGTAAATGGAATATCTCTTGGAAGTGATCAAAACTCTTTTAACCCTTCCCCTATTTATAGGGTTGGGTGATGCTAAAATCGAAGAGATAGATTTCAAACCGGTGCGGAAAAATAAATGTCACAGTGCCTTTTGTTTTGCCTCGGGAATATGCGTAACGATGACACATGCGAGTATTGACGTCACCAAAGTAAAGGAATTGTGTGTCAGCATTTCAACAGTCACAAGTGTTGTCTCCCACTTGCTATGTTACCGATTTTGAACAAAGGACAAACTCTCCCTGAACGAGTTTATTGATTCCGTCCATCGAGGAAGCACCTTGTCGCGACCCCGATGAATGGAGGGACTAACTGTATGGATCGAATTTAACCAACCACGTCCCTACGTCGGTACAGACAACCGTCAAGCATGCATTAGCTAGGGCAGAGGTACGACTTAGTAACATTAGGAGAAACGATACCATAGGTTCCGTCTTTCCTTCAAAGATATATATTGAGTTTCTGTTTATTTAATATGGGGAGGAGGTTCTCTTAATATATAGAAGGGATCCTAGCATTGTAAGGGGGCAGAGGATTATTATTGTACTTCTCTTTATATATATATATATATATATATATATATATATATATATATATATATATATATATATATATGTGTGTGTGTGTGTGTGTGTGTGTGTGTGTGTGTGTATCTCACACACACACACTCTTCGTCTTTGAATTTCTTTCGCATACTGAGAAAAAAAAACAAACGAACATATTGTACATCCTAAGGTCTTATTATCTTCGATTACGATTTACCCTTGATTTATTTTGGTTGATTTACTCGGAAAGTGTTCGATAACTTTTGGGTCAAACTGTAGGTCCGCCCCTGGTTGTATAGTTATTTTTGTATCACGAATTATGTGGTTGACAATTATAGCATGTTTGGCTAAGTTTCTTTTGGGCGAAAGTATTTTTTTGGTTATTTGTTGCCATAAGTACTTTTTTTCTCTTTAAAGTTAAGGCGTTTCGCGAAGATTTTAGAGGAAAAAAGTATTTTTGTGAAAAATCTTACAAAAGTAGTTTTTCAATAAATACAAAAAATAAATTAAAATAAGTTGATTTTAGAAGCTTGACCAATTAGAAAAAAGAATAGTGAATAAAAAAATTCTTTCTATTTTCTGGTAAAGAGTAAGTTGATGAAGTGGAGTTCGAGAGGACAATAACCTCTTTTAATTTATTTGACCTATCAATCTTCCTTCATATTTATCTCCTTAGCTCTTTTTACATTTTCTCAGTTATCCGGATTAATAGTGATATCACTTATCAAATCAATAGTGTTATCTCTTTGGTGTATGTGGCTTCTAATATCTAAACTACTAAAGGAAGCATCAGTTGTCTATTCTTTATCCTAGTTGTCAAGAACTTTGTCTTTTAAAAGCTTCAATTTTTTACAACATTTTGAATTAAAAAGTTGGGGAAGCCTAATATCTGAATGGGAAAATTAACTTAAATTTAAATATTGAACTATAAATTTTGTATTTCTTTTCCCCTCATAATTCTATATTCATTGCAAACTTCGAGCCAAAATAATAGGTAGAATGGTAGTACAAGTTCACAAACTAATTAAAATTTTAAATGTGTGTTTGCTTATAGGAAAATTAAGTGCTCATTGTTTAGGATATTAAATAATTTACAGTAGTTTGGATAAGAGTGAATTAATAGAGTGAACAATTAAAAACAAAAAAGAATAAAAATATTACATTGTGGTAGGATGTATTAGTATTTAGTGGGGATGTACATTAAAATCGTGGGCAAACACGTAGTTAACTTTCCCCACTCGTGGGACTGATATAAAACTCCCGTTTTCTCTACTTAGTCTTTTCTTTCATTTTCACTCCCCACAACCACTAACGACAATTTTGTCCATTTTCTTTCTTTTTATTTTCTATCTAATTTCTCGTATTAAAATTAAAAAATGATTTCCAAAACATCCAAATATGGTTCATTTTTAAGTGGGGTTCGTGCAATATTTCATACTCCATTGACCTTTATTTGACAAAGGTTGAATTGAAGAAGGGTGGACCTATAACCATCTTGTCCTCACCCTATCTTGCCTTGATATCTTGAAAATAAAGCAAATACTCCAAATATCTTATTTATTTAAGACTAGTATAGTATTACAGTGTTATGAATTTGAATCTCGTAGTATTTATGATAATATCATCAAAATGAAGTCTAAATATATTATTTTGTTCAAACAAGAGATGGAATTTCCTAAATTACAAAAGAAAAAAGAGCATAGCGAAACATTTAAGGATATTCACTTTGTTTATTCTAAACAAGAAAGGAACGAAGAGATTTAATCCTATTTTTTTCCTACATTGGCGAGATTGAGTTAAAATACCTATAATCGTATGACTTACACTTTGACAGAATACTACATTCTTTACTAATAGTAAAGTCTACCTAATATTTGAGATCACAAAGATTGTCTAAATCCAGATTTAATTCTTTCTTATAGAAAGGTAAGTTTTTTATATATATAAGTCCCTCTTTGTGTAATAGTACTTACTTTGCAAAACTCATGTCCTTTCCCTTGAAAACTAATACTCCCAATTTTCAAAATGATAAAAAATGTTTTACCACAATTAAGATAAAGTCGTTTTAAAAAGTGTTTCCACCAAATATTAAAGTAAAAAAATATTACTATCACTTATGTGCATGAAAGTACTTATTTTTCATTCATTTGTTATGTGTAAATATGATATGAGAATAAACTTTTTTTACCGGCAAAAATGCAGGAATTTCCCCCCTTTTCTCTTGCATTTTTTTATTTCTTCAAGAATGTGTTTGGACAGAATTTGCCAGTTTCTGAATTTTTTTAAACAGTTAACAGGTAAAATTTGAAATAAATTAAAAAATTCCATACCATAAATGCATTATGATTATTTTAAGGTCCTTACTAGATTTGAAATTTAACCCTTCATTACTAGTGCCACCCTTACAAATACAAACTACACTCATCACTTCCCCTTTCACCCAACTCTTTTCCCCTTTTCTCCATTTTCATTCTTCCATGTTTTTTAATACTTTGCTTTCTCCACACCCGTCTCTTTTCTAACTAATCTTTACTCGAAAAAGAAAACCTAAGTTAATAATTCTTGCCTTACTCTTTTAGCAAGTAAAGAACAATGATTCGAACCAACTTATTATGATTATTTCTCCTTCATTCTTGCTTGAACCCCACAACTCTTCTTTGCTTTACTAATTTTTGTTAATTATAAAGTTTGTATTTTTATCAAGAAATTCACAACAATGGCTGAAACCCCATCTCAGAAAGAGTATGAAAAAGTTACTTTCTTGATTGTTGTTAAGAAAATGAAGAGATTCAGGCTTTTTGAGCCCTCTTTAAGCATTCTTGGATTCTTCTTAGTTATATGTCTTGTTTTGTGCTTTGCCTTGTTGGATTACAGAAGTGTGGCTAAAGTCTTGAAATTTTCTGCAGAGTCTCAGAGGTTTTTATGGTCGAGGTTTAATAGGCCTAATAATAATATTGCTGAGAGTAAAAGAGTTGATTTTTTGAGTGAAAATGGCAGTGTTTGTAATGTGTTTGATGGTGATTGGGTTTGGGATGACAGTTATCCTTTGTATAATTCTAGAGATTGCAAATTCTTGGATGAAGGTTTCAGGTGTAGTGAAAATGGAAGGCCTGATTTGTTCTATACAAAATGGAGATGGCAGCCTAAACACTGCAATTTGCCCAGGTTTTTATCCAAAGTTTGCATTTTTGATTTACCCTAATTTTGTGAAAGTTATTGTATCTTGAATTCTGTTTGTGAAATAGTTTTTGTGTTTTGAGTTTATTTTTATTTGCAATGTTTTGGATAAAAACTAGCAGTGGACATGTCAATTTGGGTTGCTTTCTGGTGACATATGTTTTTGATGAAATTTGTATTTGTAAAATTGTCCCTTCTTTTAGCTTTGTGTATGTGTATTATTTTTAGCATTTAGAGTGGCACAATCCACACGACTTAACAATATAACATTATGTGAAAATGACATGATTGTGATATCTAGACAGCATTACTCTACTCTTGTAATTGCTCTAGAATGAATTATTAATTGTCTATAAGGGTAGTGTTAAACTTGGTCAACCACAAATTTTGGTATCAAGTTAGTGATCAATCTCTATAACCCCCACCCCGCGATTGTTATTTCCTTTTGCTTCATGTTTATAAACAACACTAAAAGATATTGGATTATATTATGAAGTTGTTAAGTTTTCAAGTGTTTTGGTCCAATAATTTATTTCTTTAATATGATTTATTCAGATCTCTTCTAGTCTCAACTTGGATTACTGGAAATAAGAGAAATCTAAGAGAAAAGGATTTCGTTTGCTTAATTTGCAGGAAACTTTTGAATGCTGCATTTAACTTCTGCTTTGATAAGTTTGAATGCTCTATTTAACTATTTTATTGTTTTCTTGGAGAAGTACATTTCTTGATTTATTTCTGGCACGTCTTTCTAGATGTGATCCTGAAATTTCTTTTTTTCTTATTTATTTATGCATAGATATTATCACTTGGTCTTAAAAGTTACAATTCAATCAAGGAAATTAGAGATTTACCTTTTCAATCCTTGAAACAGATTTAATCCCAGGACCATGCTAGAGAAACTGCGGAATAAACGTATAGTTTTTGCTGGAGACTCAATTGGGAGAAACCAGTGGGAGTCTTTACTTTGCATCCTTTCTTCAGCTATAGCCAACAAGGACACAATCTATGAAGTAAATGGCAGTCCTATCACGAAACACAAAGGATTTTTGGTCTTCAAGTTTGCTGATTACAATTGCACCGTGGAATACTATAGGGCTCCGTTTCTTGTGCTGCAGAGCCGACCTCCTGCTGGATCCCCGGCCAATATAAGAACAACTCTAAAGTTAGATAAAATGGATTGGAACTCTTTAAAATGGAGGGATGCAGATATCATTGTTTTCAATACTGGGCACTGGTGGAACTATGAGAAGACCATAAGAGGGTACCTTTCCTCACTTAAAAGAACTATTGTTTTTTAACTTATCAATGAAAAGAAAATAGAAGGAAAAAAATTGAATTCTTGTTTTCCCTTCGATCCCCTCATGCTTTTCAAGATGAACTGTTAATGTTGTTAGTATAGAGCCGTTCTGAAACTAAGCAGTGTCTTTGATGTGGACACAGTCTTCATCATTTTTGATATTGTGCTATCTTATGTGTTGAACTGCAATACGAAAATGTTTTCAGGGGTTGTTACTTCCAAGAGGGCTCAGAGGTGAAGATGGATATGAGAGTGGATACTGCCTATGAGAGGTCTTTGCAAACGGTGTTAGACTGGGTAAATCGTGAAGTAAACTCCATTAGAACCCAGGTCTTCTTTCGGACGTATGCCCCGGTACATTTCAGGTTGGTTCCAAGCTTCTTTGTCCCTGCTAATTTGTTCTTTGGATCTATAATTGTTAAACACTTTGCACCTCTACTCACCTTGCAGTCATGAAATGACCTGGTTAGTGATCTTAAGCTTTACTATACCCTCATGTTGACAAACCCGGAGTTCGTGCTACTTGAGGATCATAAGACACGAATATGCCCTCAATAGGATGGACTTGGTACATACATGTAACATCTATGGTCGAGTGACTTGGCACTGGAGTTGGCTATTGGTCAGAGCACTTTCTGACAGATTGTTCTATACTTCAAAGCATAAAGCATAAGCAGAAATACCAATTTTTGTGCGCTCTAGAGCTTTCTTTAGTGCTCCAAAGGGCAGGAACCCTGTTTCTGCTCACAAGTCGAATTAGCTGACCTTTCAACAGATAGTCTTCTTTTATGTTGTTTCCTGAGTGGTTGTCTTTTTCTTTTTAAGTTCCTTTCCCCGGCTTCATTTTTCTTATATGTGGGCACCTGTTTTTAGGCAGAGGGTTCTGTAGGAAAAAAAAAACTTCTGCTCCCTCACCTAGTTTTTAACCTTGATGATATGATCATTTCCCTTTTTTTTGGTGATAGCCTGTGGTTATTGACAAAGCTATATATTGCGTGATTTGCAGAGGTGGAGATTGGAGAACCGGGGGAAGCTGTCACCTGGAGGCACTTCCAGATTTAGGCTCTTCATTGGTGCCACCCCACACGTGGGCTCGATACAGTATATTTCGTGATGTAATGTCAACTCGCTCAAACACGTCCAATCTAGGAGCATTACATGTTCTAAATGTAACACATCTGACCTCCAGAAGAAAAGATGGACATTCATCTATGTACTATTTGGGACCTGAGGTAGGCCCTGCGCCTATCAATAGGCAAGATTGCAGCCACTGGTGCCTGCCGGGAGTTCCAGATACATGGAATGAGCTACTCTATGCCCTATTTATGAAGCGAGAAGCAACTCAAACTTGGAACACCTCAACCATCCAGGTTCAATGATCGGGGGGGTTGCTGCTAGGAGATGTACTATATGTATACGCTCTCCATAGGACTAAGATGTGTCAAATATAAGGATGCTTGTCCGATAAAATACAGTATCGAGGAGATACAAAAAATTACCAGACACGCAGGAGGCAAGGCAAGAACCCGTCTCATGGCTATTTCAAGACTTGCTTCTATGTAGAGTGTATTAGGGGCAAGTTGTAAACAGGGTCATAGAATAAAATAGATATAACCTCATAGATAGGAGTATTCCAAATGTAGTGATTACCATGCTTTTAGAGCATCAAATGTAGAGATATCAAGTTTTGGTTACAACTTGTAGCTGGTCAAAAAAAAGAATAGAAGTAGAAATAGTTCTGTCAATTAAACTATTCTGTCTGTCTTCTTTGATTGCATTGATACATAGATGATGCAACTAAACTTACCCTGCATATCCAGATTCCAAAAATGAAGCAATTCTACTCCTTCAATATCTAAGTATCCTTTATGTTAGAATTGTCTATAAATTTTCCAATATTAACTTCAAAAAATAGAAGGCAAAACTCTAGATTATTTCTTCTCATCTATCTATGCATAGGCATCAAGTTGAAATAACAACAACAACAACAACAACTACCCAGTATACTCCCACCAGGTGGGGTTTGGGGAAGGTAATATGTAGACAGCCTTACCCCTACCCAAAAGGGTAGAGAGGCTGCTTCCAAGCGACCCTCGGCGCATAGGACAGAATGAAAAGCTGCATTGGAAAACAAAGATAAAGTTAGGAACAAAGGCAAGACAAAACACAATAACAAAATAAAGCATAAGTAATCCTGCAAAAATAACGTAAATGATTATGTAAACATAAGAAACATAAATACCGTCGCATGCGGCAATAACAAACGACAACTACCATATTACCAACCAAGAGGGGACCTACGCTAAAACACTAGTCATCTACGGGTAACCCTACTATCCCACACCCAACCCCGGGTGGGGCGAACGAAGGACTCTAAGAGCCCCTAGCCTGCAACCCTGATTCTAGACCTCCAGACTCCCCTATCAAGGGTCAAGTCCTCGGTAACCTGCATTCTAGTCATGTCCTGCCTAATCACCTCTCCCCAATCTTCCTAGGCCTCCCTCTACCCCGTCGGCCACCAACAATCTCCAGCCGCTCGCAACTCCTCACCGGGGCATCGGGACCCCTCCTCCGTACATGCCCGAACCACCTCAGCCTCGCTTCCCGCATCTTCTCGTCCACCGGGGCCACCTCTACCTTCTGTCGAATAACTTCATTGTTAATCTTATCTAGCCTGGTGTGCCCACACATCCACCTAAGCATCCTCATCTCAGCAACCTTCATTCTCTGAACATGGGAGTTCTTCACGGGCCAGCACTCTGCCCCATACAACATCGCAGGTCTAACCACGGCTCTGTAGAATTTCCCCTTGAGTTTGTGTGGGATTTTCTTGTCACACAGGACCCCAGAAGCAAGCCTCCACTTCGACCACCCTGCTCCTATCCGATGGGTGACGTCCCCATCAATCTCTCCATTCCCCTGAATCACAGACCCAAGATATCGGACCCTGTCCCTCTTGGCGATGGCCTGAGAACCAAGCATCACATCCCTGCCCACCCCACTTGGCTCGTCGCTGAACCTGCACTCCAGATATTCTGCCTTAGATCTGCTTATTTTGAAACCTTTAGACTCGAGGGTCTGTCTCCATACCTCTAACCTTTCACTAACAAAGGCACTCGTCTCGTCTCCATACATCAAGTTGAAATAGTTCTGTCAAAAAAAATTTTAATAATTCGGGCTTGCCACAGGACTAATTCCACGATGTACCTGTTGTACACAATTACTGAATCACGTATATTTAAAACCATAAATTAAATTTAATTGTTACTTGTATTTTCGAGGTAAATAATTTTCAAGTGAAAATGTTATTTGAAATTAATTTTGGGTTGTTTCTGAAGTTCGTGAGTGATTTGAGTAAAAATTTTGAAACATAGCTTTTTGGAGTTTTTCAAATTTTCGAAAATTTTCAAAATATATTTAAGTAAAAATTGAAAATTTTATGAACAAACATTATTTTCGAAAAAAAGTTAAAAATTTTTGGAAAAAAGGAAAAATTTTCTTATGTCCAAACGGGCTAAGACTTCTTTGTGATTATCAAACCACCAATTTATTTTATAACCATTATAACTATGATTGTCAGTATTATTATTATAACCAGTCTTAGAGTACGCAGTTTGTACGTGTAACCTATTTCAATAAATTAGATATTTTTTATAGTAAAAATTATATTTGAGTTACTAAAATAAAAGTTTAAAATAATTCTTAAAAATGATTATTGTTGATTCTATTTAGCCAAATTACTTAGGAAAGAAGAAATTCCACCCCATAGAAGGTTTCAATCATGCATCTCAATTAATGTATTCTAACTTAATATTTCTCCCAATTTTATAATTTTATTACTTCAATTTCACAAGTTTTTTTTAACAATGACATCTAACCTTTGGAGATTTAAGAGTTAACTAAAAATATTGAAAATTTATATATTCTCAAGTTCATCTAGAAGACGCAAGTTAACTAATAAGAGGTTTATTCAACTTTTTTTCTTAGTCAATAAAATATTGTAGAAATAATTCCCGATAGTTTAAAAAATTATTATCGTAAATATTACCTATTAATCTACTTTTTTTGGGGAGACCTTTCTTTCTCCATCCATAACCATGCATCTAGATTCTATATCTGAATGCATCAAATGTTATATTATATACTTACCAAATTTTATGGACATCAAATGTTGTCATTTATCAGCACCTGGTTGTCATCGATCAATCACTTTTTTTTTCACTAAGTGAATGTTGCATGATCTGAGTTGTTCTTCCTCGACTTTGATCTTAGCACTCAAAAGTCCGTCTGCACAAATGAGGCTTGTATTTAGAGTTTCTTAGGGTTTGTAAGGCAAAATGAGGACACCTATTTTCCATAGCCACACATTTGTCCTTCATGCCAACTAGTATAATATGAAAAATAAATTTCTATGCATCTTCTAACAATCGCTTATAACTTCTTACATATTAAACCAAATTCATTTTAAAAATATACAGATCGACTCATGAAAGTAGAAGATAATTAAATTTATTGTATATGTTTATTCCCGTATAACTAATAACACAAAAAAAAAGGAATACAATAAAATGATACTACATTCTTTATTTTAATTTTAGCTAAATCGTAAATAGAATAGAAAATGATATGGGGACTTTTTGTTCAAGTAACTCGGTATAGGTGTACAATTTTTTTATGGACAACCAAACAACAAAAAGAGCTATAGACCTTAATCTAGAATTTAAATATATTATGAAAAAACTTTCATGCTCAACATTATACTTATAAAAGAAGTTGATGAAAAATATATAATACTATAAAATATAAGACTGTAATATTATGAATATGAAATTAAAGAGATGCAAGAATAATTTTTCCCAAAAGTAAAAAACATAAGATATTAACATTTTAAAATAAGAAAGAATTTATATAAGGAACTTTTTTTAATTGATTTTAATGTCCTAAGCATTAGGACTTTTTACCTAGCTCAATAAGAAAAATTTTTAATAATCAAAATTTTAATTGATTTAAAATTCTAAATATTAGAAAAGTTAATTAAATTACAACTTTGTCTAATGTGAAATTTATTTTTAAAGAATAAAAAAGAAAAACGATATTACTAAAGGCATCTATGCTTTTAATATAGTATAGATATTATATTATATTATATTATATTATATTATATTATTTATTTTATTATATTATATTATATTATATTATATTATTATTATTACTATTATTCCATTTTTATCTTTCTATATGACATATTATAAGGAGTCAACAATATTTTGTATGACATTTCAATTTATTTTAACATATCTTAGTTTTTAAAAAAGGAATAAGTTTGTATACCGTAAAAATCAGTGGTCCGATTTTATGATCATTAAGGCGCCTCGAAAAGACCACCCCAGAAGGCTCGAAGCTCAGCTTGGGGTTTCGACCCCGAGGTTTCTCAATGATAGACCTCGGGGCACCGCAAACCAGCGGCTACAGTGGATCGATGTGGAGTTCCCAATGCACGAGACTAGAGCTGACAAAGTCTATTAGGCTAGTTCAAACCCATATCATGGCATTAAATGGTTGTACTAGCCCCATATCTTTGTAATAAATGCATTTATACTAAGTTGGGATTTTTCCTCATATATAAAGTGGATTCTTGTCATTCTGTAACACACAATATACAACACACTACAATGAATACAAGAACATTCTCTGCTCTCTAGCTCAAATATACTCTCTGTGTAATCCTAATGCCTATATCTATTTTCTTGCTCATATTTGTTACATTTCATTAATTCTTCTTCATTTATTGCTCAATATTGGTTATAAAGAACCGCTATAAAATTTATCATAACTGTTAGTCCTTCATCGACTGCCCCTAGCCGAACATCTGACTCTACCTTGAGGCCTCATATACACAAGCTCAAAGCCCCGATTTTCGGCCATTCGGTTTGATAATCACACTGTCTACAAGCAACTATATTATTTTTTAATCTTTCACTTAGAATCTATTGCCTAACAACTAGCATAAAATTAGATCACATATTTTTAGAACGACAAAATCAATTCTAATTGTTATTACTATTTTCAAGGTAAAGAGCTTGGCGCCACCATAGGGCTACAAATAATAGTGATTGTTTTCGTGCTGGTTCAAACACATAACACAAGTTATCTTTCATGCTTTTTCTTGTCCAAGAATCTTTGATTTTAGGTAAAAATGTCTAACTCAGTGAACGCATATGAAAACAACGGTGTTGAGGACCATGGAGAGAATGGTGTAGTTGTTCAAGATATTGGCGTACCACCGCTAAACCCTGAAGGCGCGCTAGAACCAATCCCCACGGATGTAGTCTTAGGTGATGACCAACACGCAGATATAAGCTCCCACACTAACAAGAGCGTATGCCAAGGAAACCAACAAGAAGCTCAGAAAACCCCAGCTAGGGAAGAATGAGAGGTTAGCCTTAACGTTATTTTTAAAATGTTACAAGCACAGCAGTTGACAATTGCTCATCTACAAAGCCACCAAAAAACTCCTAGCACTAAACACTAGAAAGATCAAGCAACAACGGGTTGGTAGCCGACCCCACCATCATAAAGATGCTTGAGGACCTCACAAAGAGGATCGAGTTGGGCGAGAAGAAGATAGAAGCCAATGACAAGAAGATAGAAACATACAGTTCTAGGGTCGATCAAATTCTGGGAGCACCCCCAATCTTGAAAGGTGTAGATTAGAAGAAGTTTGTACAAAAATCGCTCCCAAAAAAAGCTGCCCCAAAACCTATTCCAAAGAAGTTCAGAATGCCCGACCTTCTGAAGTACAACGGAACCTCGGACCCCAATGAGCATGTCACTTTTTACACTTGTGCAGTGAAGGGAAACGACCTAAAGGACGACGAGATCGAATCTGGCGTACCAAAAAGTTTGGAAAGACGCTTTCGAAAGGGGCGATGATGTGGTATCTTAGCCTGGCCCCAAACTCGATAGATTCATTTGCCATGCTGGCATTCCTTTATAAAGGCACATGCTGGTGCCATCAAAGTAGCTACAATGATATCCAACGTCTTCAAAATCAAGCAAAGAGAGAACGAGATGTTGCGGGAGTTCGTATCTCACTTTCAAATGGAGCGAATGGAACTACCACCAGTCTCCGATGATAGGTCAGTGCATGCCTTCACTCAAGGTTTGAACGAGCGAAGCTCGGTAGCTTCGAAGCAGCTAAATCAGAACTTAGTCGAATATCCCGTCGTGACTTGGTCGAACGTCCAAAACTGATACCAATCAAAGATCAGGGTCAAAGACGACCAACTAGGAGTCCCCTCAAGCTCGGTTATCCTAGTAGGCTTCCGTAAAAGGATCCAAAACCAAACAAAGAAAGATACCGACCATACACTAAAGATAGAAGAAATGTCCCTAGGTGCAACATACCCCGTAATGACTGAAGGATGGATCTAGGCCAGAATCCTTGGGGACTCGTTAGCAGAGCTGGATTCGATAGGTACACAGGGCCGATGGAGGTTTCTCGCTTGTTGGAATACAATTTCAGTGTCGACATTTTGAGAATCGTATTTGCCATTGGTAAAATCAGAGACGCCAGGTGTCCAAGGCCTGTACAATTAGATCCTTCGCAAAGGTGTTGATACCCAATTTTTTTCTATATATTTTTATACTCAAAATATTTTAAAATTAGCATGTTTATGCATATATAATCATCTCTAAAGGTTCTGGTATTTTTCTCAAATTTTTAAATATTTTTAAAACCAATTTATGACCTATTTTGCACTATAAAATTCAATAATTATTCTCAAAACTTATTATTTTGGTGAATAATCTATTCTTATTCTCACATTTATACAAAAGTATAATTTACATGATTCTTTCATAATTATACAAGTCCATTTGATATTGTTAAACTAAAATTGCATAAAATTGTAATTTTAGCCTATTTCTATATTTAATAGCATTTTAATCACAAAATAGTTTCTAATATTTTTAAATTAATACTTATGTATTTTATATTAACTCATTATTTTTAATTTGATTTTTCAACATCATTTACTATTTTTGTAAATTCAAAAAGTGGAAAATAGCTATTTAAATTGTAGCCCATTTTACTTTCAATTTTAGCCTAATTTCAGTCCCAATTTACCCCCTAATTAAACAAACCAATTGCATTTCATACCCGACCCAGACCCAATTAAACAAACTCGACCCACACACCTATTTATCTCGACCATTGATCATTTAGATTAACGGTCCACATTAGCCCCTTCATTTTTTAATCCAAATGACCCCCTAACCCTAGTCATTCACACAAATTAGCCGCCCTTGTATCCCATTCGTCTCTCAAAATCCTCTCAACCACCCTCTGAAACCCTAGCCCCTTTCACCGGCCTCCGACCTTATTACACCGGAAACCATGGCCTCTCAGGCCCTAGGTAACCTGTACTCACCCCCACGTACCTCTATACTCATTTTTCTTGAGGTTTCAGAGTCTGACCTTGAAGACCTTGACTCAAAATATTTCCGATTCAAATTCTATGACCCGTTCCGGCGAGTCCTAGCCTTATGAGTCCATCTCCGACTCAGGACTAGCCCGTTCCAGGCCTTTCTCATTATCTAGGGTTTTTTCTCTAAAACCCTAAGTCTTCTAGGTTTTCTTTGTTTCTCTCTAAGATCTACTTTAGATCCGTGCTATTTTCTATGATTTTAAAGTATTTTCCACATCGTTTTCGATTTTTGCTTTCAAGATTGTTCATCTTCTCAAAACTTAGGGTTTCTGTGACTTCTACTTGTTCTACTGTGATTTCTTGCATTATTTGGCTTTACTGTAATTTCTAAATGTTTTCACTATAGTTTCTGCGTATTTTTTCTTTATTGCAATTCCTCCTAGGGTTTCCGAGTAATTTCTTTACTGTATTTTCTTTACTTAGGTTTCCATAAATGTTTGTGTTCTTTGGACTTCCTAAGTTTATTTTTACCTAATTTTCTATGCTTTCGTCTTTTCCCCTTACTTGTGGAAGAAACCCTAGATTTTGGGGGTTTTTCAAACTACTTGTGTGCAATTATTTTACTTCCTGCTTGATTTCAAAACCTAGTTCTCTAAACTCGTCTCATGTTTCTGATTCTTGCTAAGCTTTGCAAGACCTCTTGATTTGTCGCATGTCTATGTTCTTCTATTTTGATCACATGACTACACTGTTCGTTTAACCTTACCCCTGCA
Source organism: Nicotiana benthamiana (assembly GCA_034376525.1). Taxonomy (NCBI): domain Eukaryota; kingdom Viridiplantae; phylum Streptophyta; class Magnoliopsida; order Solanales; family Solanaceae; genus Nicotiana; species Nicotiana benthamiana. Next base: position 83,037,210 of record CM067328.1, read on the forward strand.
TGTTCAAGTTTATGCATCTTTTATAGTCAAACCTTTTCCTCTCAAAATAACCCTAATTTTGGGGATTGATTTCTATGTAAGTTTATTTGATTCTGCCCTTGTCTGATTCGGACCTATTTTCTGACTTAATTCATTACTGAGTTCGAATCCCTAATTTCTTGATTTACTATGTGTTAATTGATTTTACTCTTGCCTTATTTGCCTAAACCGAGTAATTTAAAACTCCCTTTATGTATTTACCCTTTATTGCACCATGTGTTCTTGATCTTCTTTCCTTAAATAAACTCTGCCTTTACTATTCTAAGTTCGAACTCCTTAATTAAAGGGGTTTTCTTCTCCTTATTGATTCTGATTTGATACTGAATTAAATTTTGCCTTACTTACCACCTATTTTCAAACTATAAATACCCCAATCCTTTTCTTTAAACTCATGAATAATTAGAGTGTAAAACACACGCACACACACTCAAATCTCTTCTCTTCTCTGCTATGAGTACTATTGTTTGTGTCTAGACGGCTGAAAGCCAAGGCTAGACTATAAAATCCAGCTTGTTTTCTCAAATACTTGCTGGAGCTTGAGTGAATTCTCTGGCTGATTACCTGCTTTGTTTGTTCTGCTATTTGAAACTTGCAACTGGTATATCTCTATAATTTAAATATTATTCTCCAAAACTATGTGTTTACTTCTCCCCTTTTCATGTTTTTTGGCATCATGTGACTATACATTAGTCTGTTATACCTTTCTTCATGCTTATGCATCTTCAAAGTGTTGTTATGCTTTCCTTATCCTTCCTTAATGTTTATGTGAATGCTTTCATGTGATGACATTCCCGTTTTTATGTACGAGTATTGGGTCTAGGCTAGGGATAGCACCTTATTGCTATCCCTGACCTAAGACCAGGTTCTCTTGAACCTTTACTCAAATCACTCCCATTCCTTTAACTCCCTTTATGTGTTGAGCCTTGACTAAGGTCTGGAAGTGTCCTAATCACCACCTAGACCCCTGTCTGACTTCTAAAAGTCTGCTCCTTATTTGCTTTAATCAAGCAAAGGGTCAGGGGTGTGCCAGTCTTACCCATGGTTGGGTATGACCAGCCTTTGCTTTGGTTTCCTCTAGTCCCCTCACTTTACACTTATTCTTAGTTCTTTAAGTTCTGCACCCCTATGGTAAGCCATGCTTAGGGACCCTAGAGTTCCCTCTTAACTTGGATGCCTAAGGGCTGGTAATTCCACACATTGCACTACTCTGTTACCACATTAAACCTTTAGGGTGTAAGATTGCCTGGGCTTCCTGAAAGCCCTTGGAACTTTGAACACTCTAAGAGAAGGCTTTGGAATCTGGGATCCAGATCTCGTGAAACACATGTTATTGGGTATTAATATTGAATTAGGCTTCTCGGATCTAGCTGTAGCCTGTGATGTATTTCGTTTACTTTCTTTTTGGTTCTGTAACAATCTTGTATAAAGAATTTCGGGAATATTAGTGAAAGGGTGTGGGAGGGGTTTATGTTTATTTGCATATGCTAAAGGGTAGATACCATGCCTATATGACTAATGTTGTTATTCAATCACCTAGATATCATAACTATAAGTTCAATGCTTTAAACCACCTAGAGATCATGTCTATAGGTTTTTAACGTTTCATAAGTCAATCATTTAGATACCATGCTTATAGGGTTTACTATTCAGTCACATTTCAAGTCATTCAGAAATCATGCCTATAGGACTTAATACTCATATAACAAGTTGCATATAGAGATCATGTCTATAGGAAATGCATAAACGCTAGGCAAACTGTAAGGCAATCAAATATTCATCCCCTTATCAGCTCAATGAGAGTAACGAGTCTTAAAAACTAAGATATAAATATCATGCCTATAGGAGTTCAAACTTGCCTAATATGAGTGATAATCTGTCAATTAGCCTCAAACGGTTTCAACAAAAATTTTCCAAACCTGTTTGCTTTTGAAACCTGTCCAAGTCCGTCTGTTTTAACATTTTTATAGATATGTAGTGTCCTTAAAATTCCAAACTACATCTTTATTATGAAACCAACCCCTTAGATTTATGCCTAAATTTTTACTCCAATGCTTTTCGAAAAATGCCTCTTTACAACTTTACTATACTTTTACATAAGCAATTCGGCTAATTTTCAAGCCATCTCTGAACTTCTGCAATTTTCAAGTTTTTGTTTCAAAACTCTTCCGTACAGGCTCTTGTCTAAAATTAGTGCTTTCTGAATCACTTGGTTTAAAATACCTTAAGTTCTGACAACTGGATCCGGGTTGCCTAATGCGAACTTGTTATCCAACTCTATGTGTCAAACTAATCTGTCCACCGTTAATTTTAATTTCAAGACCAAATCAGTATATGCAAGTCATGCTAAACTATTTCCTTTATCATCTACGGGGTTTTGAATGAGCCTTTTAATTTTTGATTTGTACCCCACTTATTTGTTATTTGTTTTGATTGACGCCTTAGTATTTTTTCCTTTTAAACTCCATATATGCCCCTTCCCTTTCTTCCCTTTAGGATAGAAGTCCAAATACCCTGGGACTAATAAGCCAGGACGTGTATTAGCATGCAGTAAGTAAACGAGACTAATCGCGTTTGAATACCTTACAGGGTGGGAGGGGTAGGATATGGAGATGATGACGGCACCCTAATATCTCGTGTGAGAATGATTGCTGGGTATTGCACCAAATGATCCATATTATAGTCAAACTTAGGACCCCTTTTCTTTGCTTTTCCTTTATTTAAAATTAATATTTTCTTCAAACTAAGTTCTCTTTTTACTTGTTTCTTTCTTCTTTCAAAATTGTCAACTTGCTTGTATTTTTTATGTGCAAACTTTGCTTGTCTCTTCTTAAAGCCACAACTAAGCAAAGCCGGGAACCACACTAGTGGATCTTGAGGGGTGCCTAACACCTTCTCCTCGAGGTAATCTCAAGCCATCACCCAAACTCTGGTTTTTCCTTCGAGTCCTTCCTCTTTTCTCAAAAGGTGTCCTAATGCACTATAATCATTAGGTGGAGCCTCTCTAAACTCCATAGCCCAAATTCCCCCAAAATGGGATAAAAGAGTCATTCCCCCCATAATGTCGTAAACCAGATTTCTCTCCCTCGAGAGAAAAAGGGGCATCAACAAAAGGAACCATAACTTAGCATGTGAATTTCACGGCACATACGGTCATAGGACCGAGGATTGCCGACAACTTCGGGAAGAAGTAGCCTGGCTACTCAGCGAAGGCCACCTCCGAGAATTCCTTAGCGAGCAAGCCAAAAATCAGTTTCGAGAAAGAGAGCTGACCAGGAAGAACAAAGTAGACAAGCCGCAACATGTTATCTACATGATCATGGGAGGGGTCGACATCCCACAGGAACCCACTATCAGAAGAACAAAAATATCCACCAGAGAAAAGCGAACTCGAGGTTGCATACCTGAGGATGCTCTCACATTCACCGACGAGGATATCGAGACCTTGTATCAGCCTCACAACGACGCATTGATAATCTCTTTTCTTGTAAATACATTTCAAATTAAATGTGTACTTGTGGATCCAAGTAGCTCAGCCAATATTATCAGGTCGAGGGTGGTGGAGCAGCTCGGACTGCTTGACCAAATCATTCTCACCTCTCGAGTCCTCAACGGTCTCAACATGGCGAGCGAAACAATGAAAAGAGAAATCATCCTCCTAGTCAACATGGCCGACACTATCCAAAATGCCAAATTCTCTGTCATCGAGTGAGACATGAGGTAACGCCTTGATCGGAAGTCCATGGATACAATGCATGAGAGCAGTACGATCAACCCTTCACCAAATGATGAAGTTTCTGATTAAGGGTGGAATAAAAATTGTGTATGGGGAACAACATGAAGCGAGGGAGATGTTCGCGGTACACGATGTAGCACCGGCACCAACGCCTTCGACATCGAAGAAACAAGATAAACAAATAGTGAAATAGCAATCATGGGATACATTCTCGGCTATAGCCAAATAAAACAACAAAGGACTGTGGCATGTCCTTAGAACAAACCATCAAAGCATATCGAGGCCCAAGGCACCATCGACACTAAGGTATACTCATCTCCCTTTTTAGTTACATTTTACACTAACATGTATGTAGGTATCCGATCAAAACAGTCAAAACATTTTCCAACTTGAAGGCCTAGGTTCCAAAAGAATACGTTGCACTTTTTTCCTTCAACCAGGTATTTATCCCAAGAAGGGTTTTACCGGCAAGGTTTTTAACGAGGCAACATCTATATGGTACATAAGGAAGATTCAACAAGTATTCAAGGCTTCTCTTCAATCAACTTCGAATACTGGGGGGCATCCCCCCAGAAGATCACCTCCTCAGAGAAGCCAATCGGTGCTAAACGGGGTCTTGATAGGAAAACGAATTACCGGGCCAAACGGTCGAACGAACCGTGTCTGTATAGAATAACCGAGCCCTTGACAGCAAAAACGTGTATACTTGTACCAAGTAATCAAAGAATACTTTCCCCTCCATCAAAGCATTTTGCATTTCAAAAGAGTTCAGTATTTTTTATAAAATGGCTCCAGAGCCAAAAAAAAGTCCTAAACACTCGGGGACTGACATCAAAAACACGAAGTCGTATGACCTCCAGGTTGGAAGCTTCGAACTTGTAGGCTCTCAATAAGGCAAAATCAAGGTTACAAAAATGGCTCTAGAAGCCAAGAACGCCCCGAACACTCTAGGACTAGGGTTAAGACTTGAAACTGCATGACCCCCGGGTCGGAAGCTTCAAACTTGTAAGTCCTCAATGAGGAAACGTCAAGTCTACAGAAATGGCTCCAAATCCAAGTAAACATTTAATGATTCGAGGACTGCCGAGGCCATAAAATCCCATACGGGAACCCTCTACCTCGTAAGGCCTTTACAAGGCAGCACCAAAAATTGTAAGACCTTAATCAAGGCATAAACCATACTTGTGCCAAGTAACCAAAACTGTATGACCTCAAGCAAGGCATGAACCATACTTGTGCCAAGTAACCAAAAACTCAAGCAAGGCATGAACCATACTTGTAACAAGTAACCAAAATTGTAAGACCTCAAGCGAGGCATGTAAAAATTATAAGACCTTACAAAATGGCATTACCACGATCTTAAAGTTAAGGCTATATATTCGAACTTGTAAGACCCCTAAAACTCATACCCTTGATAAGAATGCCAAAACTACTTTATTCGAGAACTAAAAGTCTACGGCCAGACATAAATGACTACAGTCATAAGGCTCCGGCCAAACTAACGCGACTCAGGGATGCCCGACCGTCGCTATAAAATCATAGGCCTTCAATTAATTCGAAAGTACTTTGAAAATAATAGGCTAAACATGCTAACCTCGACATAGGCAAAAGAGTTTCGACCATATCATCTCCAAATTATAGACTTCGAAACACTCGGCCACTGAGTAAAACCTCCTAAGGTGCTCGTTCATCGCCACATAATGACTCACAATCAAGGTTTTATCGATCCGTCGAAGAGTCAGGCTAACACAATTTAAAAAACTCCTTAACAAAGGAAAAATAAAGCCTATATTAGAGGCCGTACCGACCCAATGCGTAAGAGCCACTGTCGCCAGCCCATATTAAGGGTTTTACTGACCCAGTGTATAAGAGTCACTGCAGCCATCCCATATAAAGGGTCGTACCAACCTAATGCGTAAGAGCCTGAGGTCCAGATCTAAATTCAAAAAACTTAAGGGTCAATGAGCTCGAGTCGAGATCCGATTCAGAGACTGAACCCAAAACAGTTAACCGAATATGTCTAAGATTAAAAGTATAAGAGCTTAAATGCCATCTTATAGTAAAAGGTCGTACTGACCAAATGCGTAAGAGTCTACGGGCCAATCTAACGATCCCCAAGGTCGTACTATAAACCTAACGGTTCTTTTATCTTGAAGATTAGTTCGTCTGCCTAATGGTTGACAAACATGAAAGCAAAGGGAAGTACATAAAAAATGGAAACGCAAGGCTTCCTTTTTATATTAGTATATGTGAAAAAAATACAAAGGTCCATGTTCTTTAAAAGCACTATACATAAAATCAGAAAAGATAGGCCTAATCTACGCTCCCCTCAGGGACTATGGTCCACCAGCCTCTTTCTCGCTATCTTCAACATTGGACAGAAGGAACTTAGCCTCATATCGTCCGCCTTCACCTGCTTTATCTCTTTCGAGATATCGAAGCCCCTGGCATGGATCTCCTTGAGGGTTTCCTTTCGAGATTTACACCTAACATACTCGTTGCTTCTACTCGAGGTTGGCGCATCTCGTTGAGCGTGGAGAAGCATTGGGAACCCCAATTTTTTTCTTCAGAGCCGTTTCTTTTTCCGTCCCCTCGCCCTGGCATAGCGAGCCCCTGTCACCTCAGCACGAGCGTCAGAGGCCTCGTATGGGATCCATGGAATTGCTGCAAAAATGGAAAGAAAGGCGCATTTACAGAGCCCACCTCCCCATAAGCAAAACAACAAAGGCACAAGTGTACCACTTTCGTGTAAAATTCCGTTCCTCAGGAAATGGTAGAAACTTTGCAGGGATAATATCAACAGTCCATACTCTGATGAATTGGCTTATCCATCCTCGATCCCCATCTTTTTCATCATCGACAATGAAGATCCTGGTGGATCGGCATCGTAAAGTTAGCAGGCCTTGATGCTGAAAAGGCCGGTACAGTCTGATGAGATGACTAAGGGTGAACTCAAGCCCTGCTTCCTCCGCAAAGAATCTCATCATCAATGCTATCCTCCAAAATTACAGATGAACCTGTGCCAAGGTAACCCTATACTTTCGATAGAAGTCGAGCACGACCCTATCAAGGGGGCCCAGCGTAAAGGGGTACGTGTATACGTTCAAATATCCCTCGACATGATCCATGATGCTCTCTTCCCGGGAAGGTACCCGCAGTACTACCTTCCCCCCCCCCCCCCATCTGTAATCTTCCTCACTGACTCAATGTGCCCCTCTCCTATTGAAGAAATAAACTTCAAGGCATATTCCCAATGACCCTGAACATTGAAAGGTCTTTCTAATGGAAAGTCCGTCCCGAAACAAAATGTCCCCAAGTTGGCTCGCCTGGTACCAGCAGTGCACCACCAACCAAGCGAGAACTAGATGCGAAACTTCCTTCTCCTTACCGAGCGGACCCTGGCGTAGCAGCCATAACTGTGGTAAAATTAGGGAATTGGAGCGGAAATTTAAGCAAGGGCTTCAAAGTTGAAATGGTAAAGGGCCTAACGTAGGAAAAAAGAACTCTATGAAGGGGGATAGCTACTCGGAATAGCGGAATCCTCAAAGGAGGGAAGGCAAACCTATATATATATATATATATATATATATATATATATATATATATATATATATATATATATATATATATATATACATATATATATATATACATATATATAGAAAGCAGTGACTGTCCGCCTGCCTCAAAGGCCAATTTAAAATACTGACTAAGCCATTATTACTTTGGGAAGATGTACCAACGGGATTGCCTCGGTCGTTTCATAACCATGTCATACAATTAACACTGTCTTACGACATTTTGGGGATCAAAGACCCCGGATCAACAAGCCTCATGATGGTACCCGATCTCGAAGACCCCTGTCAAAAGGAAGATAGGCTCTAAGGAGCTGTTGATATCATTACAAGCTTCAAGATGGTACCCGATCTTGAGGACCTCTGTCAAGAAGGAGATAGGCTCTAATGTGTCGTTGATATCATTACAAGCCTTGAGATTGTACCCGATCTCGAGGACCTCTGTCAAAAAGAAGATAGGCTCTAAGGATCCATTGATATCATTACAAGCCTCGAGATGGTACCCAATCTCAAGGTCCTATGTCAAAAAGAAGAAAGGCTATAAGGTGCCATTGATATCATTACAATCCTCAAGATGGTACCCGATCTCGAGGACCTCTATAAAAAAGAAGATAAGCTCTAAAAATCTATTCATATGGGCCTGATCTCGAGGTAGTACCCTACCTCAAGGATTTAGGCTATTGCAAATGCTGGTCATTTACCCGATCCTCTAGCCCTCTAACTACCTGAGCCCGAGCCAATTTTCACTCAAAAACTACTAATAAAGCCTTAGGGCTATTTCTCGCCTTCGAATGGAGTTAAACGTCCTCTAGGTTACTTTAATCCAAGTGCTATCTGAGTCCAGGCGTACCCTCATCCGGGATCTATCTATAACGCCTTAAGGCTATCATCTCTCTAAGTTCAAAATAAGTTTTTAGGTCGCCCAAGCTTGAGCGAACTCTCACTTGGAGACTACCTTTGAAAGCCTAAGAGCTATCTTTATTCTCAGACGCCTGAGCAAGTTTTGCCTCGAGGACTATCGACGGGGTCTGAAAGGCTAAGTTTCGTTCTAAAAATTTGAAGGCCTATTCTCACTCAACTAAAAGTCGGGGGTCCTGACGGGCTAAACTTGTATCAATTCAATCTGGTATCAATCTGAGGAACGACTAATGGCTCCACGGGATATCGTATTAACCAATCAAGAATCGGGGAAATACCTACACCCAGGCCAGGTATTCGGACTGATCTTTAGAGTCATGCACTAAGATTCTTCACAAATGCAAATAAAGGGAAATCCAACATAAATCAGATACAAATTGAAGAAACTTCTTTGTGTTAATAAACAATGATTAAAAAAAGCCCATTAAAGGAACCTACACATAATTACAAAAGACCGCGAAGGGTCCTTACATAGAAACGAAGAAGCAAAAGTAACAGTTAAAAGTCTGATCTACTCTCGGGAATACATCCTCGGTTGCAATGCTTTCGAGAATCATTTATTTGGGGCCTAATCTCGGCATTCCAAACGGCGTCTTCAAGGATGAGGAAGAAGCAAAAAACGATGAAGAAGAAGCAGAAAAAGATGAAAAAATGGTTGGGTGAAAATTTGACGAGTATGGGTCTCGCCAACACTAATATGTGAAGCCAGTTCTTGACGTTGCACCGATGCAGGATGCAACAGTTAGTAGATGGAACCATCTCACTCCACAGAAAGCAAAATGAGTAAAGCGCCGCATCGGGTAGTTAAGAGAGATGAGTAGAATTTCATAGTCCATATATCCTTTAATGCGATAATTTGAGATTTCTCTCTAATTATTTCGGGCCAACAACAACAACAATAACAATAAACCAGTGCAATTCTACTCAGTAGGGGAAAGCTCTGGGAAAGGACCATGGCATAGCTAATGAGAACACTACTGTATGACCTTACGGCCACGGGCTTCAAACATGAGAAATAACATTGGATGAGGACGAAAAGAAGAAAGGAGTAAAAGGCTATTAAAAAATGTTTGAATGAAGTTTTGTTCAAGAAAGCTTCCATTTATAGAAAAGGTGGCAGCGTAATCGACGACGCAATCAATGTCTTTGGAAAACCTATCGATAGGCACAATCAATGACTATTGGGAGACGGATTGGCGGTGATATTATCGCCTTAAGAAAGTAAACCAGCGCTATATTAAATGTTCCTAGGAAGGACGTATCGATGGGACATCTCAGTCATTGGAAAAGCTAACGTCATAAACATGACATCATCACAAGAGGCTCGAGGAGATCAATGTCAAAATCATTTCTTATCATTTTAATTTAACAAACACGAGGATTATCTGTTTACGGTAAAAATCAGTGGTCCAATTTTATGATTATTAACGCGCCTAAAAAAGACCGCCCCCATAAGGGCCGAAGCTCAGCTCGAGGTTTCGACCCCGAGGTTTCTCAATGATCGACCTCGGCGCAGTGCAAACCAGCAGCTATGGTGGATCGATGTGAAGTTCCCAAGGCATGAGACTAGAGTTGACAAAGTCTATTAGGCTACCCATATCATGGCATTAAATGGCTGTACGAGCCCCATATCTTTGTAATAAATGCATTTATATTATGTTAGGATTCCCCCTCATATATAAATGGGATCCTTGTCATATTGTGACACACAATATACAACACACTACAGTGAATAGAAAAATATTTTCTGCTCTCTAACTCAAATAAACTCTCTATGTGATCCTATTACTTACATTTATTGTCTTGCACATGTTTGTTACATTTCATTAGTTGTTCTTTATTTATTGCTCATTATTGGTCATAAAGAGCCGCCATCAAATTTATAATAACTGTTAGTCCTCAATTGACTGCCTCTAGCCGGGCATTCGACTCGACCTCGAGGCCTTGTATATGCAAGCTCGAGGCCTCAATTTTCAGCCATTCGATTTGATTATTACACGGTCTACAAGCTACATCTTATTTTCTAATCTTTCACTTAGCATCTATTAGCTAACAACTAGCATTAAAATAGATCACATATTTTTAGAACCACAATATCAAATCTAATTGTTATTATCATTGAAATTACCATTCTCAAGGTAAACAAAGTTAAAATAAGTTGTATAAATTTCTACTAATGAAAATATCTGTTTTTTAAGTATGTCCTTTGTATGGTTTAAGCCTCATATTTCTAATTTTTTACATAAGTTGAAGGGACCTTCCTTTTTATTTTTTTTTTATATTTTTAAATACAACAAATTTCTTCCTATTTTTTTTGTCGACAAGTGCATCATCTGCTTGCAATAAGGGTGAAGTGCGAGCATAAACAGCTGCGTAAAGTGGAAGCTAGTAGGTACAACATAAACGTGAACTTCTCCCTTTCGCTGCCCCAATGGCGGATTCGGCATCACAAAGCAGATCAAGGGACCTCGACAAGCTCCTTCTCCGCCCCGGAAATCTCGTTGGGCCGACCTTCGAGGCCGGTACGGAGGTAAAATCCCCTCATCCAAAACCCTACTCCTTTTATTTTTTTTAAGACGATCATGTTGCAGCTAATCTACGAATATAATTCTGATCGCTCGTATTTTCTTAACAGTTAAGAGATGATTTAAAGGAGTATGTAAGAGTGTTAGTGATAGGAGCTGGTGGATTAGGTTGCGAATTGCTTAAGGATTTGGCTTTCTCAGGATTTCGTAACCTCGAGGTCATTGACATGGACCGAATTGAAGTTACCAATCTTAATCGCCAGTTTCTCTTCAGGTGCCGTAATATTTTTCGTTTTTAAATTATGCAATTCGATATTTTTGTTGAATTTGTAATGTGTGTATTATTGAAGTGGTTTGTATTGACTGATTTTTGGCCTCATGTTCTTTCCTGGTAGCAATTTCCTTTTCCTATGCAAATATAGCTAAAAAAAGTACATTGTGAAAGCAAACGAAACAATAGGCGATACAAACTAGTTGGAATTATAAGTATGAGATTTTTGAAACAATCTAGTTTTAGAGAACGTGTAGTTTACTTTAAAGAACACATTATGTAGTAGCCCAAGGGCTTAGTTCAAGTGGCAAAGGTTGAGGGACTTGTGACTTAGATCACAAGTTTTATTTTTATTTTCTAATAACCGTGGTGTCCGGACGAGCTTGCGCGCAACTTGATTAAATCCACGGGATACCTGCTACCTTCCACAAGCAACATGTACCAGGTAATTCTATCTACCAAGTCTTGGACAAATGAGAAGAAATCACGTAGTGTTTTTGTCTCTGCTGGGATTTGAACTTGAGACCTCAAGTTCTCAACCCATTTCATTGACTACTAGGCCACACCCTTGGGTGCATTAATTCAAGTGGCGGAGGTTGAGAGACTTGTGACTTAGAGTGACGTAAATCATAAGTTCTAGCCCTACACCATGAGATTACATCTATGAAATAGATATCCTACCCGACGAACATACAGTATCCTCCATTGAACTACCCCTCAAAGTAAGCCTGGAATTTAAATATAGAAGAGTAGAGGGACAAGCCCATTATCCCCAAGTTTTGAAGGCTGCGGTTGGTCCTCAGAGTTGAGTCAGAGAAATTTCTCGGTCTTTATAGAATAGATGAGTACATTATAAAGTAGTGTAATAAGGTTACCAATCTCAATTGCTAACTTTTATTCAGGTGCGGAGTATTTTTTGAGTTGCATCATTTTCTGAATTTTATGCAATTCAAACTTATGGTTAAATTCTTGTTGTGTACATTGTTGTAATTAATTTTTAGTCACTTCTTCAGAAAGGCACTTTAGGGTTACAAAACTCAAGATGAAGTGAATGGTGTGGGATGGTGCGCAGAGCATTTTCATTTGTGTAGCTGTTATTTTCGAGGAGGATAATGTCCTTCTCCCTGTTTATGAAAGGAGGATTTATCCTTCTTCCTTTTTGTAGTTTCTAATGTATGGTTATAGCTGTGTACAATTATATGATCCTTGAGTCTACTTTGACTTTGGATTTAAGGTATAGATGTATCCCCTTAATGTTTTGCTTGCAGGCACAATTTCTTTTATAGATTTTAGCAACAATATGTTTATTAGTATTTCTTCTTATAGTTCTTCCTATGTAGACTTGAAGATGTAGGGAAACCAAAGGCAGAAGTTGCTGCTAAAAAAGTGATGGAGAGAGTCAATGGTGTAGATATCAAGCCACATTTCTGTCGGATTGAGGACAAACCAATAAGCTTCTACAGTGATTTCCAAATTATTGTTCTTGGTCTTGATTCTGTCGAAGCTCGAAGCTATATAAATTCTGTAGCTTGCGGCTTTCTAGGTTTGTCTTTTCTACTTATGCTTTTCAAACAAGTTGCATGGGCTGCATTGACTGTTCAAATTATTTTCTGAGTAGTTTACTTTAATGCTTCCGCGTTGTGCCCATTCTTTGTTTAATTGCTTAGGAGAACAAGAGTTTCTGATTGATTAGTTGTAGGGTACTAGTTTTTATCTGTTTGATTGTCCAACCACTCATCCCCTCTCTCCCGTCATCTTGTTGCTGATCTTGAAACAATGTCCGGGTGAATGGGAAGGTTGTAAGTGATACTTCTTTGTAAAATACAAAACCACCTTTTTTCTTTCTTTGTTGAATAAAATGGAGAGCCATTCTTTTCCCCGCAGAACATCAGATCCTTAGGCTTCTAGCTAGATGTGTTCTAGATGAATCAAGATTGGGCCCAGATCAACAATGAGACAAATATAAATCCATTTCTATTTTCCTGTTACCATTTATGGCACATGCTTCCTTTGTTTACTGCGTGGCTACTTTATCTTATCTCTATTGTTCCTTGAGCTGAGGGTCTATCGGAAACAACCTCCCTATCTTTATAAGGTGGGGCTAAGGTCTGCGTACACACTACCCTCTCCAGACCCCATTTATGGGATAACACTGGCTTTGTTGGTGTTGTTGTATGTATGGCACATACTTATTGAAACCAGTTTCTATAACTTCTATAAGAGGCCAAAATTGAAGTAAGAAAAGGAGATAAATGCAAAGTAACAGATATTAGATTCTAGTATGAAGATAGAGTAGTTTGATTTAGATATTTGTCTAAGCATCAAGATGTAAAAATGAAATATATGAGGTCCCACATGCTTGGATTTGCACAAAGATGCTTCTTCCATCATATGTTGCTCATATTTGTAAATCTGATCATCAACTAGAGAACTCGAGAGATTAGTCTGGTTTCAATTGACTTGAGCCTTGGGGTATGCTCCCTTTCAAGGTCTCAAGTTCGAAACCTACTGGGTGCAAACAATTTCTGAAGGTCATCGGATTAACCGTGGTGCACTTGCGGGAAATTCCTTGCCGAGGGCCTGTGCACCCCCGGGATTAGTCGGGACTCATAAAGACTCGGACACCCGGTGCAAATCAAAAAAAAGAAACTAGACATATAAGAGTGTTCAACTTTGAAGATAACTTGCAAATACTGAAATAAGTAACATACTAAACAGTTTCCAGTGGAAAAAACCAAGTGTACATACATGAGAGAAAAAACATGCATCACTTAATGTTCTTCTTTGGCTGACGCCTACTTGTTTGGGACTGAGGTCTAGTTGTATTTAATGTTCTTCTTTCACGGTTGTTTCTTATTTACTCTTTTGTTGTTTGCATTTGACTTACACTGACTAAAGAGCAAATGGGGACTATTACTTGTACTTATACAGTGAGAGTACTGATGTGATATACTTAGTTTTATCAAATAATCCTTGGGGAAGGGGGACCTTTATCAAAACCCTCAAATGAAAGTGAGATGATATTTTAGTCCTGAAAACCTTAATGTGGTTAAACTGAGGGGCTATTATATTAGGATTTATCGATTATAACGTGTCCGGATTTTGCGAATTGCTTCTCGTTGTTTATGTGTGTATTTATTAGATAACTGACAGCTAACTAACTGATATGAACCTCATTACTGATGACCTAACATAATTAAATAAACTAAAAGGAGCCTTAGCATTAGAAAAGAACTAGTATATAATCTTTCCACATCACTACTAATCAATCTCTCGTATAAGTGTTTGTTTAATTAAATTTTGTACAAAATATGACCGATCAAAAATTTGCATAAAACACGAGAAGTAATCTGATCATAAGGAGGAGAAAAGTGATATTATGATGTTATGATTAAATTGGTGCAACTAAAATATGGAACTGAAACGATGTCGACTCCTATGCGGTTTGGGTTGGCCCTTCCCGCTTGCGTAACTGGCCTGTGACTGTCCAAGAGTGGTCTTTAGTCTCAGGGCCAGATTGGCCCATACCAATCTGTGACCCCTCCAAAACCCAAGACGTCTAGCCCCCAAAGATAAACAGGAATATCATTGACATCGGTTCCCTTGTTATAAGTTGTAAGGAGGGAGAGATGGATCTGATTGATAAATTTTGAATAAAGATTTTCAACTAACTAGGCATTTTCAGAAGCCAAAGTGTGGGTTGAAGCTCCTTCAGATCATGGGGAAATGTGTCTCATGCTCCTGGCTAGTTTTCATACTTAGCGGAAGGAGGTCGGTGAAAGTGCACTATATTTAGCTCATCCATCTGACATTATGTGTAGAGTACGACTCTGATGATAACCCACGAGAAGAGACAATTAAGCCTATGGTTGATGGTGGGACTGAAGGATTCAAGGGCCACGCAAGGATTATAATGCCAGGTGTTACCCCCTGCTTTGAGTGTACAATATGGCTCTTTCCTCCACAAGTGAAGTTTCCATTATGTACTCTTGCTGAAACTCCAAGAACTGCTGCTCATTGCATTGAGTATGCACATCTAATCAAATGGGATGAGGTAAGTATTGAACTTCCCAGCCCTTGGTTATCCATGCTTCTAGACCAACTGCACTGTTTTTCACCCCAGAAGTTTTATGCAGGTTCATAGTGGCAAAACATTTGATCCAGATGACCCTGAACACATGCAATGGGTGTATTCAGAGGTTGATTTATGCTCTTTGCTTTCTCCATTCCTAGTACTTAGACGTATGCCTACATTTCTCATGTTTCCTTTCTCAATCCTCAACTTCTCTGATCATGTGCTGTAGGCTGTTAAGAGAGCAGAGCTCTTTGGAATTCTTGGAGTTACGTATTCTTTGACCCAGGTAAGCTCATGGTATGGAAGTTTCAGCCTTCTGTAGACAACTAGACATCCTCCTATAGATATGGCCAATCTTAAAGTATTTATTTCATTATGCATTGAGGTGAGAACCTACTCTACTCCAGCCATGTTAGGCTGGTATTGTGGTGTTTTGTGCAGTGTTCTCAGTTCATATTGAATAATCTTTCATTATTGCTTACAGGGTGTTGTTAAAAATATCATTCCTGCTATAGCATCCACCAATGCTATAATTTCTGCTGCCTGTGCTTTGGAGACCCTGAAGCTTGTCTCCGGATGCAGCAAAACTCTATCAAATTACTTGACGTAAGTCTGTTTAAATCCTAATTTTCTTAGCTCCGCCACTGTTGCAGGTTGTGTCTTGTGAATCAATTGTCTTATCGTCAACATTTGCTCTTTAATTTGATAACATCTTGAAGGTTAATCTTTCCTTATGACTTTTTTCAAAAGAAATGCAGTTATGTACTTGTGATTCATTTGAAATTAAGAACTAAGTTATCCTGAAGCAGTGGAAGTCTAGTTTCCTGTCTTCTCTGTTAATGTCTTGTATCTTGCTTTCTGTTTGATAAATAAGTTCTTTACTTTGTTGATGCCTTAACATTATGTTAGGATTTTTTACCCTAATTTGTGTTCCATGGTTCTCCCCTTGCAACAGCTCATCTGCGTTCCTCTTCTTCTTCTCTCTCGCATTATCATTACTCACGAATTGAATTTCCCTTTAAAGCATTTGGCTAAGCTCTGTTGACTTATGTGGAATTCTGTACCTGTTGAAGGTACAATGGAGTTGAAGGTCTGCACACCAAAGTGACCGAGTTTGTGAGGGACAAAGAGTGTCTTGTTTGTAGTCCTGGCATTCTCATTGAGCTGGAAGCTTCAGTTACTTTGAAAAAGGTTCTTCTTCTTTTTATTTCTCAGCTCTTTAAGATTACTAATCACTCACAAGATTGTTCCGTAAAACACTAACACACCTCCCCAGTAACTTTTTGATATATCGTTTCTCAAAAGCAGCTAAATAGAGTGCTTCCTAATCTACATTCAGAAAAAAGAAACCAGCTGAATTAGGGAAGAACGTCCCAGTATTGAACTTGTCAACTTATCGTGCATGTTTCAACGTGTCCTTGATATGGCTGTTCTTTTGAGGCTTGAGAATAGAACTCAGCTGAAATACTGGAGTTAGTAGTATAAAAAAAGAGAACAGAATTCGGCTGAAATACTGGATTTAGTATGTTGGCCACCTAACTATATTAGGTCACTCCTGATAATGATCATGAGTGGTGTTACTGCTGTCTCTACAGGCAAAGGAGTGTCAAGACCAGATAAGCTTCATGAAGCGGAGTAGTAGGAACTAGGAACAAGCAAGACATCCTAAGGTCCCTAGAACCAGTTGAAAGAAAAGGGAAGAACTTGTCATGAAAGTTTGAAAATGTCTGAAAGCCAATGGATAGTTGTATACAGCCTCAAAGACAGAAAATTGGTAATCCTAATTATGAAAATATTTCGTGTCTTAACCACCCAATATAGTACTATCAAATCCATCTAAAGAAGGATAATTGTAAAAGGAAATAAAGCAGAAAATGTAACTTATGAGATAAATTGGCAACTGCAGCAATTACATTAAACAATAATCAAAGTATGGCACCCTCTAAACAAGAATCTCTGGTACAGCAGATAAGTTGAAGTTCCATTTTATAATGGTAACAGTTGTATTAAAAACACAGCACAAAGGCTGTGCTGGGAAGTAGTAACCATTTACAGATTCCAGAAAGTAATCAAAAAACCTATCTTTGCTCCTTACAAGGATTCTATGATGTCTAAAATGGATTCTTCATCATTTACATAGTTTTCTTTATACCAAAAATGAAAAAGCAGAATACAATTCGTTAGAAGTTCCATTTAGATGCTTCAATGTTCTTTGTGCTGTTCATAGCCAATGTTCATAGTAACTTCCTGGTATGGATTGCTTGTAATAAAAGTTGGAATGATCACAAAGGACCTTATCATACACTCGGTTGGATGAAAGCTTTAATTAAACCCTCTTTTGAACAATCGGATAAGCATAAGAGAGGAGAGACATTTTTTTTTGGGGGGGGGGGGGGGAGGTTGTTTCTGTCGGAGTTCATTACTCCCACTGATTTTCCCTTATGATGTCTGGAAGAAAGATGACTGTGCAGCATCTCATTCACATGGTTTCTCTGTGTCGAAAGCTGGAAAGAGCTTTCGGAATTACTCTCTGATACATTGAGTTATCTGCCATAAAAATCTCATGGGAAGATACCTATATTGAAGACCATATAATTTGATGCACTAACTTCCTGTCAATTTCGCCTTATTGTTTGAGCATGTTAGATATTCCACCACAACAAAAGGGTAATAAATGGACTGGTTGGTGATACAAGTATAGTGTTTGAGCTTTCGTCTCCTTTCTGGTGTTGTGCAGTTCATTGGTTTGCTAGAAGATCACCCTAAGCTACTATTAACTAGAGTAAGTGTGACGTATCGAGGGAAGAATCTATACATGCAAGCACCTCCAGTACTGGAAGAGATGACTCGATCGAATTTGGATTTACCATTGTTTGAGCTTATGAGCAAAACTCCAAGGGACATTGTTCATGTTACTGGTACAGCCGGAAAAGGAGATACAAAGCAGTCATGTTCAAGGAAATTACGTGTTGTTTTCAAGGGAATTGATGGAGTTACAGATATGGACATGGCTGGTGGGGCTTAATATTCAGTTAACCATTAGCCTTTTACTTGTTTCTGGTAAGCCTACTTTTAGGAGCATAGCTTCTTTCCTTCCTCTAATTTTTCTCTAGTTCAACGCATGAGCAAAATGCAGTAACTGACGAGGTTGATAGGGAATACCTCCATTTTTGTAACTCTTTCTTATCATGTCGACGTAAAAATTGGTGAATTGTCACCAACATGTGAAATGAAATGAGAGAGTTCTACAATTCGTAATCATTACTTGACATTTGTCAAAATACTTGAACTTCTGATCAATCTGATACTAATTTTCTTCATTGCTTCTCGAAATTATCTGCTATAGACGCGATCATGCATAGGCAACTAATATAGGTAAAGAAATCGCATGTTTAATGGAGAAAATTGCTGCTATTGCAGTACTTGGCTGATGCTTCTTAACTGTTTAATCCTAAAGCCGTGATTATTCAACTTTTATATGCTGGGTGGATGGTCTATTGATTGCTGAGGCACAGGCACATGCACCTTCTCTATGCTTGTTATTGGAAATCTTTTTTCTTTTCATTTATACGTTTGGTATATGGCGTACATCTTATCAGATAGTCTAAAGACTGAGTTGTGCTGCAGACAATCGTTGTACATACTTTTGACAGCCTCAGCTTTAAAAAATAATACTCCGTATTCTAGTAATGATGCTAATGAGCTACTCCGACGCCTATCTTATCGATTCATAGAAGACCAAGCTGTTGACCTTGGACAGGTATAATTGGACATTAATGAAATATAGCAGTCGCAGATACAGAGAATGGGCGTTTTTTCAATCTTGGTAGAAATATTGCCAGGTAGTACTTTATCCACCACTCAACTAACTTATCCAAAATTCAATTCCGATAGGTACTCTCCCCCCCCCCCCTCCCCCCCAACTCCAGCTCGAAAAGGAAGGAGACATTTGGAAGGGTGGTGGTGATAAGTGTGTGATCCTGCAATTGTCTCCAGTCAAACATTCTAATCCGACAAATCTGAAAAAAAATAGATCTAAAAATGGATTTCAAGATCTGTTCTATTTTAATGTTTGTTTCTTGCAATGTTACTTGTCATAAAGATAAAACATGGTTTTGCAGATACACCAGACAGAGACAGTGATACTAAAACCTCTCAGAACCATAAGCTTCTTGTTCCCACAATAGGGTGGGGTCCTTATTGCTCTTTAGCCAGCGAATCTTGTGGTATGGTGGTCACATACGCTCATAATTCACTAGCTTTTTAGTTGTATACATAACAATATGACGAACCTTAAAGAAACGAGTAATCTGTCACATTATTGAAAATCATAAAGAAGATTCAGACAGACAGTTACAATTAATCCGTTAAGATTAATATATACATATAGTTGAACTTTATCGTTTGCAATCCATAGGTAAGTGGAAGATCAGCTTCCACTCCGCTAAGGACCCTGCTTTTCAAGGTTTTTGAGCGCTCGAGGAGGTGCATTTATTACCACATTACTAGAAATCCGATAATTAGCAACCACAAAAACCGATCATTATTGGTTGGTTTTGGCAAATTATCGACCAAAACGCCTCCAAATACACTTGGTCGCAAAGATAAAAGGACCAACTGATAAAACACATACCGACAAACTTTGGTCGGTCAAATTTTAATAATTTAATTTTACTGATTTGGTTGGTATATTTAAATTACGTTATTTTATTAATTATTAAAATTTAAAAATTAACGATCAAAGTTGGTCGGTAAAGTTAAAATCTGGGTAATTCTTGTTCATTAATCGACCAATTAATTTTTAAATTATAATTTTTTTATAGAACTTAAGCGATCAACCTTGGTCGCTAATTAGCAGAAAATTATTTTTTAAATTAGAAACACACCAACGTTGATCGGTATTCTGAGTTTTAATTTTGGCATAAGAGGCCTGTTTTGGCAACTACACCACCTGCCAGCATACCAAAATCCATAAATAACAACACAATTAAATAAATATATTAAAATTGACAAATAAAAGTTCAATAGAACTAAAAAATCCAAAACCAAGTTAAAACTTATTACAACTAGTTCAAAATCGGTTCTATTTGTCTAGTTCAAAGTATATAAAAGTCGAGGAGTGTTTTGTACAACATATCATCATCATCACCGTCTGATGAACTTTCAGCTACAATACGGTGTCAAGAAGGGTCTTGTGGAGGATGGGAAGACCACGGGGAGGACGGGAGGAACGATCACGTGCAGGTCGAGCCTCTGACGATGACTCACGAGACTGGAGCAACGGAAAAGCTCCAATAGATAGGATAGTTCTAATATGAGCTTGCATGTCAAGGAATTGTGCATCTTTAACCCTTTCTCTTTCCTTGGCCGCTTCTAGCCGGATGTGAGCTTTGTCACAGTCTCCCGCATAGCGAAGAGGGTCTCCCCATTAATTTGCTTGCCTTGCGGGGAACTCCATATTCCTTGCATTCCACACTTATAGCGATGGAATTTCTCAGTAGGAAGCCCGTATACCTTCCCCCATTTTGGACCGCCAGCAGACTCCATCCATATTCTTTCAGCATCCTTATCTGAAGGTTGAGTTGGCTCGCCCAACTCATTAGGTGGTTGAGTGCGGATGAATTCCTCCACGTTAGTTTGGTAGCGACCCTATACAAAAATTTCCATTGAATTAGTATTAGTATTTTAAAATTTAAATAAAAGTAAATTAAAATACTTAAAAAAAAGTGAAAGCTTACATATATATAGTTGAGGCTCGATCCTCGACCCATCTTTCATGATCCGTCTCTTTCTTCTTCTTTACAATATGTGTCTCTTCGAATAGCTCATCATGGTTCATTGGATGCCCGAACTTCTTTTTCTGAAAATAAATTAATTTAGTTAATAAACAGAATAGATATACTTTGAAAATTAAAATAATTTAAGAAATTATGTACTAATCTTCTTTTTATTGTCCCTAGGCCGATCGAACCTCCAGTGTGCAAGAAGCCTCCTTTCTCAGATGCGTAAGCTTTTTTTTTTCCTTTTTGGCCTTCTCTAAGAGCTTTGCGGTAAGCCATTGCCTTTGCAAATCACCCCATAAATTTTGAAGTAACCAGTCAGGCTTCTTGTTCTATTTTCTAGCTTCGGAGAAAGCATGCCACAGTCGCTTACGAGCTTTGTGATAAAAATTTGCAGCCTCTTCCGCGCTATAACAGTGTTCCCATACACACTTGCTATGTATTTCAAAAGCTAAATATTATATAAAAATATCATAAAATATAAATTATTAAACTATTTAAATAATATTTATCCCTTAAATTGATTGAAAATTTGCTCATTCTGCGAGAGTGGAAATCCTGTCCAAGTCGCATAAGGGCCATCATAAAGCTTTGGTAATTATCCTCTTAGTATTATTACACGGGAGGAACCTGTAGTTTAACAATAAAAATATATTAATATCTTAGTAAAAACTTTAAGAAACAATAAATGAAAAAATAGCAAATAACTCTTACCCATCACCCTCAGGGACTATGATGATCTTTCCATATTGATCACAATGCACATCCTCATCATTATCAGCATCATCGTCCGAAGAATGTATATCAAAGGTATGTGTGGACGGTGTAGGGGGCTAGAGCTACTATCTCGTAGGCGAAGGCCTGAAATAGATGGAGTCGCTGATTAAGATTGCTGCGATCTATGTGACTGCGACATAGCTGGATGGACCCCAAGTGGCTGTGATATTGATGGTTGTGAACCGAGTGGCTGTGATCCATGTGGCTATGATATAGATGGATAAGATCCATGTGATGAAAATGGCTGCGATCCACGTGGTCGTGAGGCAACTAGACTGTATGTTGGACGTATAGTCCTATGGCCCTGTGATGAAGGACCTAGTGTCTGCATGAAGGTGTAGGGCTCGTGATGCTGTGGCAGCTCAGTATATCCGTGGGATGGAGCATAAGACATAGGCATAGGCATCTCTGAAGAGGGCAGAAAAGATGAAGTATTATTTTCTACCCTCATCTTTCCCTTCCTAGACTTTTCTCGACTCGGAGAACTTGTAGGGTCATTGTTACCTTGATCCTTTCCTGCCATCTGCATAATATAATACATATTTATATTGAAACATATAAGAAACTAGCAATAAAAGGAGAGTTATTTAAAAAACCAACTTACTAAAGCTCATCGTCGTATTGTTCCCCGTCCGAGAATTCTTCGTCCTTACTTGTTTTAGCTTCACTAGTTGATTCGTCGTCCTCATTTTCTATAATTGTTACTTCATTTATATCAACTTCTTCCAATATGTGTTTAGGATGTTCCAAATTATTTTCTAGCTGATCGTCAACTATTTGGTGAGCATTGGAGATATCATTTTGATATGCAACATCCAACACATTCTCGACTTCCAGCCTACCTGCAGGCCTAGTTTTTATTACAACCCACCGATCGAATTTATTCTGCCACAATGGATAATGAGCATAATACACTTGCCTAACATTAGGTGCTATTATGAAATGATCATAGCGATCATACCCCTCGTATGATGAACCTCAGTTATGTTGTATTGGTTGTGTACTCTTGTACCTCTTGTTGGATTTGGTCTCAGTTTCTTATTTGGCCACAACCTGTATATTCTAGTTCTATTATTTCTTTGAGCACACTATAATAATCAATATCTCCAACTTGGGTTCCATCACCACCTTGAAGCCCAGGTCCCCAAGATATATCTATCAAAATTAATTTACACCATTATTTGGATCATTTGACTATATAGTATTAAAAAAAATCATAAGTTAGCATAACTTACAAACATTATTTACCCACATAGTGTTAGAACATTATCATGATAAACTTACAAATTGTTTGAACCACGTATCAAATATTGTATATACAACATCATGGTCAAATTGTCCCAAAAAGTGACTGTGACACATAAAATATTTTTAGTAGTTGCATCGAGACGTAATCACATTAAATTTTATATTTTGATAACTAATAAATCAATACTTACTTGAGAAATGGTACAACTTCGGGACAATTTAGCAACACATAAAGTGTAGCTGACTTGTACTCCATATCACTCAAACTTCTCTTTTAACATCCTTAGAACATCGGCCTGGTTGATTGAATATGGACATTGGCGGATATAATGGATCATTCACACATTTGATCGTGTGCCTATTGGGCCCATTCCTAGAATATGACACATTATTATCAAATGATCTTTTATATAATTTATCATCAAATATATCTATTTGTAAATTGATTCATCGACTTATAACTTACTTAGATGCATCATCAAATATTAAAAACAAAACATCTGTGTCATGACCCCAGTTCGGCCTCCGTGGACTGTAGTGACGACACCTAGTCTCTACGACTGGGTAAGCCTACCGAGTGTGGAACATAAATAGAAAACTTGAGAAAATATAAATTTGATACCAAGATAATTCAAAGGAAAACGATATATATAAGATTCCACTCGGCATATACAGCTCAACATCTCAACATCCTACAACACTATCCCAAAACCCAAAAACTCACGGGAACACAAGCTGAAGAAATATAGAAAAATACTCTAACTCCGGAATGTCTATATCAATAGTAAGATAGAAGGCTAAATACTAAAAGATAGAATAATATTGAGACTCTTCGGTCTTCGGTCGCGTCAAATGTACCTCGAAGTCTCTAATAAGTCTCCCTGCCTCAAGAGTGATAACTTGGATGAAGGTACCTGGATCTGCACATGAAAACATGCGTATAAAGGGCATGAGTACAGCAAAGTATTACTCAGTAAGTGCCAAGCCTAACCTAGGTCGGATAGTGACGAGAAAGGTCAGGTCCCCTACTGAGGTAAATCATAATAAAATGACAAGATAAATTAAGCAGTAAAATGGAGAATCTACAATGGGAGTCTATATAAAATAATAAGAATACAATAACAGAGAATAGGATTAAAGGCACAACACAAGGAAAATACCTCTTATAGTAAGGATAGTAACCGGGGATCTCTTGATATCCCAAGGATCTCTTGGTATCCTCAATATACACACTGGGGATCTCTTGGTATCCCAAGGATCTTTTGGTATCTTCAATACATATGCAAGGAATGTCTTGGTATCCCAATGATCTTTTGGTATCCTCAACGCTCGTGCTAGGGATCTCTTGGTATCCTGTACCTTAGTCTAGATCATAGTACGTGCAAGGGATCTCCCGGGATGCCGTCCCATAGTCCCAAATTAAACACACAACAACAACTCAAGAATATTAAAATAAATTCTAAATTCCTGCAATTAAAATAATTAATTCTAGCCTAACATGCTTCACGTAATGCAAATAAGGCAGTTTAAGCAAATAGGCAATTAAGTCCACTAAACATGCTTTTCTAAACTAATACAGGCTAAGTTAGCAAATAGGATAAAACAGGTAAGAAGAGAACTCAGTCAAAAATACATAAAGCAAAATCGGATTTTTCAATAATTAGCTCAAGTACATACTCTTCACCTCACGTACAAGGCCTTTCAACTATCAAATATCATATCCTAAGGGAAAGGTCCCCCACACAAGGTTAGACAAGCCACTTACCTTAAACTGGCTCAAAATCAACTTGAAACCACGCTTTTGCATTAGTATCTGACTCCAAATGGTCCAAATATATTCACTTCAATTGCATATTGTAAATAACATCTCAAGCAACTGATTCTACGATTTAATTCAAAGATAATACACGAATTTAGGTAAAATGACCAAAACTCTCCTCAGGCCAACGTCTTGGAATCCAGTGAAATTTATATTTTTAGAAACCTCGTACTCTTATGGGTCTATACATAACAAGAACAATGAAATTGGAGTCCAATTGGCCCATCAATCCTTCAATTAAAAGTCTCTAAAACTCAAGCCCTAATTACTCATTATTCTCAAATTTCTCACCATTCATTAGGCCTTTAATCACATAAAAAGGAGTTATAAAGTCAAGAACGTTACCTCCAAGTGATTCTCCTTTGTTTACCTCAAAAAACCCTCTCAAAAGCTTCAATCCCGAATAAAATAGTGGAAAAATAACTAAATTTTGCGAAGGCAACTATTTATATGTTCTGCCTAGCGATTACCGCATTTGCAGCCCTGGGACCGACGTCGCATATGCGACTTTCATTCAATGACCAAATTTTCGCACCTGCGGTCTACCACTCGCAGATGCGGTTCCGCTTCTGCGGAAGATCCACCGCATCTGCAGAACCGACAAAAATCCACTTCTGCGGTGCTAGCCTCATCTGTGGTCCCCAAATCACAGATGCGAAAATACAGAAGCAGCGAAAATCTGCAATCTCTTAACTTCAAAATCTTTCCGTCAACCATCCGAAATCATTTCGAGGCCCCCGAGACCTCAACTAAAAGTACTAACATCACCTAATATCTTATTCCAACTTGTACCAATCCTAAAAATACCTAAAATAACATCGAAAGCTCGAATTAATAAAGGATTTAAGCCTAAGAACTCCAATTTTTCTCAATATACGCTTTTGATAAAAAACCTAACCAAATCATCTCCGAATAACCTGAAATTTTATAGACACATTCCAAATTACGTGACAGAGCTACTTTAACTCTTGGAATTCCATTTCGACATTGGGATCAAAATTTCACTACCGAACCGGAAACTTCAAAAATCCAACTTTTGGCACTTCAAGCCTAAATTAGCTACGGACCTCCCAAACACCATCCGAACATGCTCCCAACCCCAAAATCACCCAACAGAGCTAACAGAACCATCCATTCCGAGACCGTCTTTGCATTGTTTTGACTACGGTCAGTTTTCCAACACTTGAGCTCTCATTTAGGGACTAAGTATCCCATAACTCTTCGAAACTCAAAACCGAACATCCCGATGATTCAGATTAGCAGAATTAAACTTGGGGAAAGAAGTTAATAGAGGATCTGGGCGTTAATTCTTAAGATGACCGGCTGGGTCGTCACAATCTGGCATATATATATATATATATATATATATATATATATATATATATATATATATATGTTAGTGTATTCATATATAGCATGTTATATATGAATATATAACATGCTCCGGTTTACTACTTTAACTACATATATATCATGCTATAGTATATGTTAGTGTTTTCATCCCTTGTATTACAAAAGTGTTAAAGGATTATATTTTGTACTATTTAGATAGTAAATATAAAAGTAATTTTTAATTTTGACCAATGTTGACCTAATAACCATTCAACTTTGATCGGTTATTTTCCAGAAATTAAAGTATATCTCACTACTACAAAAAAGACCTTTAGCGGCAATACAAAATGGCTTTAGCGGCAATAACAATAGCCGCTAAATTTTTTACCAGTCATTAGGGTTTTGCCGCTGATATTGGGGTCGGCAAAGTCTTTAGCGGCTTTTTTCTCTAAAGCTGGTAAAGGGTATGATTTATTGTCGCTAAAAATTATTATCTTTAATGGAAATTTTTTGCAAAAATTATAATGGCTACTAAATCCAATAAAAAACGGCCAACTACACCTCTTTAGCATCTATTTTTATAGCCACTAAATTCAAACTAATTGCCGCTAAAAGTTCGCATCTCTAACGGCAATTATTTGCAGCAATAATAGTGGTTACTAAATCTAATCCAAATGGCTAATTATTCTTCTTTGCCATCAATTTTTATAGACGCTAACTTCAAAATAATTGCCGCTAAAAGTTCGCATCTCTAATGACAATTGTTTGTGGCAATTATAATGGCTACTAAATCCAAACCAAATGGCTAATTATACTTTTTTACCATCCATTTTTAATGCCACTAAATTCAAAATTATTGTCGCTAAAATTTTGCATTTTTAACGGCAATTATTTTGTTGTAATTAAAAAGGCAATAGTATCCCTTCTTAAAACATCTTATTTCTAATATGTTTAACTGAAATGTGGCTACTAATCAATAATTTTAAAAATCATAAGCGATAGTAGCAATAATTTGGCCACAATTAATAATATATAGTTACTATATTTGTATAGAATATAACCCAAATAATAGAATATATTAATATTAATTAAAAAATATAATATATCTCATAAAATCTTGACAAACAAAAGAATGTAGTAATCAAAAATATTAATATCATAGTAACTTAAAACATAAAATTATATTGTTTTGACTAAATAGAAATGTCATCATTGTAATAATCTAGAATGATGGTCTTCAAATGAATTCCGCAACTTTTAATCATTTTGAATTCTTCCAACTGCTAAATCATCGAGCACCAGACTGTATGACCTGAAATTATAAAATAATTGTGTTGAAGGATAAAGTATATCCATGAAGTGCTATAATATGAGATTAGTGTTTCAAAGATAGGAAAATTCATCTTACTTCCTTTCGGTTTTAACGATTCCAAACGCAATGCACCCTTTAACTGGTTCTTAGGCTATTTGATCTAAAACAGTTCTGGAATAAACATCGTTACATTAGTCATATCTCCATTGAAGATGTCATAATCATTGACCTGAGGAAAGAAGATTCCTAAATTTGGTCTTTGACAGATATTCAACAGCAACTAAGGAGAGAGCGGACAGAGGATGATCGTTTACGGTTCGAATATCCGATTAGTGCAGCCGTCCTTGGCCAATTACCTAATCATGATATTACACAAAATCTTCGAGGCCATCAATGCTAGGAATTTTGAAGAATGCATTATAATGTGGCACTTAGACACAAATATATGCTGCAGATTTCTATGTCCATACATAAGAGTGAAAGTTGCAAGAGGTTAGAAGAGCAGGAGGTCTCAAGAATTATGGGGTTCAGATTATATGAAATTTAGACCGGAGAGGTGGTTGGAGAGAGATGTCAATACAAGAGAATGGTGTTTTGTGTCGAGACCTTCATTCGCCTTTCCAGATTTTCAAGCAGGGCTGAGGATTTGCTTGGGAAGAGATAGTGCATTTCTGCAGATGAAAATGGTGGTTTGTTAGTCCAATGATCAAATTCAAGATGGTTTGACGAGGTTGTTGGATGAAAAGAAAAAGGTTGTTGATCGCGTGACTGAGCAACAAGGTGTAGATGGAATGGGCTTAGACTTAGCAGAAAACAATGGTGGAAAATCTCATGTTGATGGTCCACGATCAGCTGTTATTGATTCCCAACTTAGAACATGGGTTATAGGTGTTGTTGATGTTCCAGTTGGAGCAGCACTTGCTAGAGTATCCCATGATCTGAAGGCTAAAGATCCTAGGAGTGGTAGAGTTTCAACTGGGGTTACAGAAGGTTCAAGGGCTATGAAAAAATCTAAAGAAGCTACAAACCAAATTGTAGCAAACGTGGGTGCATTAGCTAAAAATGTTCAAGTGATCGTTGCTAAGAATAATGGAGCACTAGCAGGTGCACAATTTGATACACCTGGCAATGTTGAATTTGCTGTGCAAGCAACTCGTTTAGATACTGCTATTGTCATTGGATCAGATGTTACAGGTGTTGAGGAATCTTCTAATGACCAAAGAAATCCTAAGGATCAACATGTTGCTCAAGTAGCTTGTAAACCTACTGTTGCTAACAGAGAAGGCCAATGATATTTCTCAGTAGGCCAATGATCAAGTTCTACTGGACAAACAAATATAGGAGGGTGCTACATTGTTACTGCAATACAAGATTTGTGGCACCTGAAGCAAACAACCTAGGAATCACTAAGCAGCTCACAAGATCAATGAGAGGATGGAGTGAAATTGTCACGGCCCGTATTTTCCCACCATTGGGAGTCGTGATGGCGCCTACTGTCGGAGCTAGAAAAGCCAACCCTTTTTAAAATATTTCATAAAACTTCAATCTAAAATAGTATGAAAACTGAAATAATTAATTAAAAACCACGCGGAAGACTTTTAACAAAATAACAATAGTAGAGTGCGAACGTTTGTAACATGTCTCTACACAATATCTGGTGTCACTACTCACGGACTACTAAAAGATTTCTACAAACATCAGTCTGAAAGAAAAATACATAATAAGTCTATTTCAATACGATGAAAACAAACAGAATGAAATAGATGAGACTCAGGGCCCGGGAATGCCAGCGAACTACCTCGGAGTCTTTGGACTGAAGGTTCTCTCCCAAGCTACTGCTGCGGTCCGTAAGATGTATCCTGACCTGTGCACAAAAGGGCACAGAAGTGTAGCATCAGCACAACCGACGTCATGTGCTGGTAAGTGCTTGGCCTAACCCCGCCGAGGTAGTGACGAGGCTAGACTGGACCTACCACAATCAACCTGTACAGATACATTTGCAATAACAGAAAGATAATAAAATTTAAACAGCTAATGGGGAGGGAACATGCTGGGGGGTATAACAGTTCAATTATAAGCCCAACGAACAAGAAAAGGAAATTGAATATTTAACATTAATAAAAGAACGCCAGTGAACCAATAACTGCACGGCACCAACCTTCGTGCTTTTACTCTCAGTTCTCACCAAAACTGTCAAATATAGTGCACGACATCACCCTTCGTGCTTTCCTCACCAAAATTGTCAAATATAATGCACGACATCACCCTTCGTGCTTTGCTCACATAACTCTCACATCAAGGCACGGAAGGACCCTTCGTGCTCAAATAGTCAAGAAACATGGCACGAAAATACCGTTCGTGCATAATTATCTAAACATGGCACGGAAAAACCCTTCGTGCATAATTATCAAAATATGGCACGGAAAGACCCTTCGTGCATAATTATCAAAACATGGCACGGAAAGACCCTTCATGCTTAATATCTCTTCCTCACCCAATCAAGGTCACAACCAATCGGGAAAGGGATATACAACAAGATTAATCATCCCAGCAAGGGAGAAAAATAAATAAATCTCGGCAAGGGAAAACTATTCAACAACAAGTCCCGGCAAGGAAAAACAATTCAACAACAAGTCCCGGCAAGGGAAAAGTACCAAACTTACTTCTTTAACTCATTTACTTCTAAACTATCACTTCATGATTCATTTAACAAGTAATTAACTCAATAATTTCACCTTTTTCGAATTCAAAAGCAATTACGACTCACAGTCATGCTAAACTCGGGAGCATAGGTAACTGTCACCATGCCTATACATCGACTCCACATAACACATAGCAAATATTATCCTAATCCCATTCCCTCAAGCCAAAGTTAGATCAAACACTTACCTCGAAAGATCCAAACTCAACTCACTCCTCTAAGATAGCTTTACCCCTCGAATTCGCCTCAAAACCGGTCGAATCTAATAACTATTTACTCAAATGTATCAACAAATGCTAGTTAAATAAATTTGAATGCATAAGAATGAAATTTCCAAGTTTTACCCAAAAATTCCGAAAACTCCCCTAGGCCCACATTGTCAAAACTTGAGGTTCGAACCAAAACCGGGTTACGCATTCCCCCACGAGTTCATATATACAATTTGTTTTGAAATCGGACCCAAAATTGAGGTCCAAATCCCCAATTTGAAGAAAACCTAGGTTCTACCCCAAATCCCCATTTTTACCCATTGAAAGATTTGATTTTAGGATGAAATCATGATAAAAGATGTTAAAGTTTGAAGAAATTGAGTAAAAGTTGAATTACAATTGATTTGGGAAAGAAGGAGTTGAGAGAAAATCGCTAATGGAGGTTTGGGTTTTGAAAATATGAAGAATGAGGTTTAAAATCATCTAAGTATAGAATGCACAGTCGCTGATATCGCAATTGCAAAGATTTGTTCGCAATTGTGAACAATGCAGAAGGAATGACGGATGTCGCAATTGCGAGAAATTGTTAGCAATTGCAAATAGGGCAGATTTTGTGCGGAACTCGCATTTGCGAGGGAAAGTTCGCATCTGCGAACTCATGACTTAAGCTGGGCAATCGCATTTGCGAAAATGTCTTTGCATTTGCGAAGACTGTGATGTTAATTTTTTCCTCGCATTTGCGATAGGAGCAGGCCAGGGGAAATCTCGCATTTGCGAGGCTAGCTTCGCAAATGCGAAACCTGCAGATACCAGCTGCTCTAACATGCTACAAATTGAACGTAACACCTTTCCAAAACTCACTCGAGCCCTCGGGGCTCCATCCCAAACATGTACACAACCTCAAAAATATCCTACGGACTTACTCGTGCGATCAAATCGCCAAAATAACATCATTTGCATAGAATCAACCCTCCAACCCATGATTTTCATTTCAAAGTTCAAAACTTCCAAATTTTCCATTTTTAGTCTGAAACATGTCAAATGATGTCCGTTTTCAACCAAACTTTACAGATAGCGCTTAACTCTCATTTAAGACATGTACCGGGCATGAGAACCAAAATACGAGCTCGATATCCTCACTTTCTAACTCATTTTCATTTCAATATTTCATATAAATTTTAGATAAATAATTTCTTTCAAGAATTTCATACTCGGGCCTGGGACCTCGAATTTCCATTCCGAGAGTACGCCCGGGTCCCATATTTTTCTATGGATCCTCCGGGACCATCACATCACGGGTCCAGGTCCGTTTACCCAAAATATTAACCAAAGTCAACCATAGTAATATTATTATCAAAATTCATAGTTTTTAACACAGATTTCATATATTTCCACATAAAAATTTTCCGGCTTTGCGTTCGGACTGTGCACGCAAATCGAGAAAACAAAATAAGAGGTTGTTTCTAAGGCCTCGAAAGCACAACTAAAGGGAGAATTATGGTGATGACCCTTTGGGTCATCACAGAAATAACGACATACTATGATACTACCATAACCCAAGTATGGTGCCAAACAATAGGTAACACACACGCATACATGAGGGTACACAAACATCATAGACAAATCACAGGGCATCGCGGGGAATTTCTACAAGGAAATGATGTGATCAGGTGCTACATGCAGGAAAAACAACTCAGCAGGACAGAGTAATATCATGCAATTAGATTAACTAGAATGGAGATACCAACAGACAAAGTATAGCATCAGAAATATAAGGAGCAAAAACTAGCTAGAACAATGATGGAAGACAGAAAAATGGTAACGAAAGGAAGAAGCTCGGGCAGAGCCAGTCTCACCGGTAACTAATCATCCAAGTCATGAAATCAGGAAAAGGTACAATTTAAGCTAGGAGTAGTACCATGAGAAAGTTGAGAATTTTTAGCAGCACAAGGCATTCTTGATGTTTGTGGTACTCGTTCATGTCCACTATTGGCATCAGGGATCTAATAAATATTAACATGTTAGATAACAATACTTTTATATGATTATAATTTCATTTAAAATATCTAAAGTTTATTAAATAGAGTCACCTGTTCACCTAAGGTGTCATCGCTGGTTTAAGGCATAGATGCATTAGGAGCATATTTGCGCATTAGTTGCCTTATTTGGAGTAATTCTGATTGCATATTCTCCTTATTTTGTTTCATAATATTCATTTCATCATTTTGTTTCTCCTTTAGCTCGATTATCTGTTGTTCCTAAGGAAGACCTACTACCCCATAGAACAGAAGGCGTTGGACCAAGTCCTAAACCACGAACATACCCACTTTTTTTATTTTTCAATACCTGGGAATACACATCGCCTTCCCAAGCAGCACTGCGAGGAGGTTGCTCGGTAGATATCTCACTATTGCTCATCTTTTCATTTATCATTTTCTGACCATAGAATACACAATAAATCCACTTTGAAATTCATAAATAGGAAAAAATACACATTGTTTGACAGAGTCATGAAACCAAAAAATAAAAAAAATAAAGAAAGAGCTTACGATTTTCTTGACAGAATCGTCATCAGTGGCCTACCATCCTTACGTTTTTTATGAGTTAATAGGAAAATTTCTGCTCGTGTAGACTCTATCCAGTTTATAGCCTAATACAATAAAAATGATATCATATATGTTTGCATGAAAAAAAGAAGTTTAAAATTATCATAGTTTGTAGTATTCACAGATTTACCTGCTCATTCATCAAGGTGCAATACTTTTTGATCCTCTTGTGTGAGGCATTGTTTGCTTGGCTCTATTATTTCTATTTTCTAGGGTACGTCGCTGTCATTGAAATATTAAAATGATATCTTATAAACTTTTATACAAAAATTGAGCATACCTAAAATCAAAACGCTATGAAAATGAGCAGAATAGGAGAATTTTCAAGGTTGATACCTTAGCTTTATCGAAAAGCCAATACGAGACAAGACCACTCCAATGATCCCTCGGTATATGACTTGGCCTATTTTTTAGTAAAGCGTCTTTAGTCTTATATTTTTGCGCATACTCACCCTTCAAACTGCACTTGTAATATTTTCATTTTTTCCCTAGTGACTTTTAGACCTACGCCTCTCCACGTTTTGGGATAGAGAACTTCTTCCGGAAAAATAAAAGCTAATATTTATAAGATAACATCATGTATAAAAAATAGAGTATGTTCACAAAAAAATAAACAAGTAATAATAATATCAACAACAAATATTCCATACCCTCTCAAAATCCACCAATTTCTTCTTTTCTTCATTGTCAAAATTTCTCCAATCATCTATATGTAGAGGTGTTAGTTCTGGAGTTTTGGAAATAATTCTTAGAAAGCTAGAAAGCTTTCGACGCTCTTTCCCAATAGCTTGGTTGCGATTATGAAAGGGCACATCAATTGTCTTCCCGGCGGAAGTTTCCAGATCTCTTTTAGTAAAGCAATCCCACGAATCCTTTTTGCTTCTGAATTAGCTAGAATGAAAAAAGAGAACAGAAGTAACAGTTACGAGTAGTAAATACTACAACTACACTTCAATGACAAGAAAGAGACACAGTTAAAAGTATACAATTATAATTTTAAAAAACTAATATAACTACGATGAAATTATCCATCAAAAGTTTCAGTTAAAGACTACCTAAATCAACTATGACAAGAAAGAGACACAGTAAATAAACTTGAAAAATTCAACCGATTATGCAAATCCTAATAGGATGTGGACTTACTTATTAAGACATCTAGAAATTATAAAAGAGATGATTGTCATGTCATAAATACGAACATAATATAGAAATTGAGGGGCTTCCGAAAGACCCTCGTTCAAGAACGTAAAACAAATAGAGCAATATAGACATGAACATAAATAGCTACTGATATAAAGCTTCTTGAAATCAACTACATCCTTGTTGAGGGTTACTCTCCCTGCAAATTAATATTATACAATGTCAAACCGAAGCTACTTTTTCTACCTTATTAAAGAAATGTGTTTGTCTACTTTTTCTTATCGGTAGCTTGAACACTTAAGGTGTTAGAGAGAATGCTATGAGAAAATCATCTACCACTAGATTTTTCATTCTAGACATCAATCTATAACTTAGAATAACACTTATAATCGGAAGATATTAAACTTTAACTTTAACAGAAGCTAAAAAGCTACCTAGACAAGCTCACACACCTTGAACCAAATAGTTATACTAACATTTTCACACAAAAAAAACACGAAAACTACAATAACAGCAAACTCGATGAGCTAATTGATCAAATTACTAATTATGCTAATTCCAGAATAAAAAGAGTAGACTAAATAAAGCGATAAATTTCGAAACAGAAGGACTCTCTGTTAGAAACTACGCTTAACGCTAGAGGGGGGGTGAATAGCGTTTTAATGAAATTTAGCGTTTTCTTGCGGAATTTAAATTTTACAGGAAGTAAATAAGTGCAATAAAAATAACTTACACAAGGATATATCCTGGTTGGCCACAACAGTGGTTAGTCCAGTCCCCGAGAGACTCTCTCGAGATTTTCTACTAACTTATTAAGCTTACGGGTGCTTAACAAACCTTTACAGTTGCTCGGAGATACAATCTCAAAGACTTCACTTGCTCGGGGATACAATACCAAAGACTTCACTTGCTCGGAGGTTCCTCACCTCAAAGACTTCACTTGCTCGGGGATACAATCCCAAAGACTTCACTTGCTCGGGGATACAATCCCAAAGACTTCACTTGCTCGGGGATACAATCCCAAAGACTTCACTTGCTCGGGGATACAATCCCAAAGACTTCACTTGCTCGGGGATACAATCCCAAAGACTTCAACAGAGGAAGCACAAGTTCCTCAACACAAGAGAATCAAAATTCTCTTACAAGTATTTGAAATACTTGAACACTCACTTAACAAAGGTACTCCTTGATGAGTAGATATGAGTAAAATAATACGCTCAAGATCACAACAACTTTGAACAATAATATGGCTCTCAAAAGCTTTAAGAAATGAGTAGAAAATGATGAACAATTGAATGAAAGCTTAAAGCAATGTAATGATCAGTTAATGTATGTTGTTGTGTTTAAAACACTGAGTTGAAGCTGTATTTATAGGTGCAAAACTTGGTCTTACCGTTGTCTAATTGCCAATTAAGAATTGCTGAATTTACTCAGTGATAATCGATTGTCATGACCCAACAATCGATTATCTGCCAGTCAGATCAAAAATCAATCCCAGATTTTACGCTTCATAATCGATTACTTACAATCCATAATCGACTACTGGCAAAATTCAAAAACAGATAATCGATTACACCAAATCCATAATCGATTATATTGGCAACGTTCTAAAAAATCATTTCCGGATTTTAAGCAAAACATCGATTATATAAAATCTATAATCGATTACCTCAGCAACGTTCTAAAAATCATTTCCAGATTTTAAGCAAAACATCGATTATATGAAAACCAATAATCGATTACGTTGAGGTATTTGAAAATCATTTGACAACGGTCAGCTTCAACAATCGATTGTCCTTTGCAACAATCGATTACTTGTTATTTTCTGAAAATCATGAAACTTACTGTCTCAGTGATAATCGATTATTTAAAGCCATAATCGATTACTTGTTATTTTCTGAAAATCATAAAACTTACTGTCTCAGTGATAATCGATTATCTAAAGACATAATCGATTACTTAATTAAATTTAAAAACACTGGAAGACATTGTCTCAACATAATCGATCACCATTAGTTCATAATCGATTATTTTGAGTATTGAAAAACTTTACCTCAACAACAATCGATTGGCATTTGATCACAATCGATTATCATGCAGATTTGGAAAAACCTGATGTTCACTGTCTTACTCACAATCGATTACCATTAGTTCATAATCGATTGTCATGCAGTCTTGGCTCAGAAACAATCGATTATCATAAGTTCATAATCGATTATTTTAGCCCAGATTTTTGAGGCATGTTTATAAAACATTTTGTCTAATGTAAATATGCATCATTTGAAATTATTTGATACAGAAATTAGTATGCATGATTTTGGAAAATAGTTTTATGAGAGAAGCCATGTTATGGAGTCAAGTTATAGGATCAAGATCACATTTAAGAATAACTCAATAATAACAATTAAAAACAACGTCTTGAGCTTCAATCTCAACATTTGTGCTCTTGTACTTGACTCCGTCATATATCAATTTGTGCTTTGTTTGTCATTCATCAAAACCTACAAAAGAATACACGTTTAGTATATCGCATTGAGAACGTGTTTCCAACAATTTCCCCCTTTTTGATAACGGCAAACATTAAGCGGGATATGCAATTTTGACAAATAATATTGACGATTCAAGACAAGTAACAAGTATGCATCATTTGTTCTTGTTCCCCCTCAATTTAAGAATTCCCCCTCAATTTAAGCTTATAAGCAATTAAGCAATTTAGAGGTAGTGCATACCCGTTATCCCTATCTTCCCCCTTTTGCCATTAGCAAAAAAATAGTAAGGAAAGATACACAAAGACGAAATAAAACAAAGTTTATTTATTGAAAATTAAAGGGGTGACATTCGATTATTGATACGGGATAATCGATTATATGTCCGATGATTTGCGGTTTGCCCAAATAAAATTTTCTTTTTCTGTAGGACGATACCTGAAAAAAAAGTTAGACGCCTCCGATGCTCAAGTTAGAAAAGAAAAAAATTGCAATGCATGACTTAGATCAATGTGGAGTCAAGGATCCCGAGTTCATTGCGAATTCGGAAGAAGGACTCTTTATCCAAAGGCTTTGTAAAGATGTCTGCCAATTGGCTTTTAGTTTCAACAAATTCAATTTCGACATCGCCTTTGAGAACGTGATCTCTAATAAAATGATGTCTAACTTCAATGTGTTTTGTTCGCGAATGAAGAACGGGGTTCTTCGTCAAGCATATGGCACTAGTGTTATCACATCTAAGAGGAATGTGATCAAGTCTTAGGCCATAGTCCAAGAGTTGTTGTTTCATCCATAGGATTTGAGCGCAACAACTCCCCGCGGCTACATATTCAGCCTCGGTTGTGGACAACGCAACACTTACTTGTTTCTTGCTAAACCAAGAAACGAGAGAGCTACCGAGCAAATGGCAAGTGCCACTAGTGCTCTTGCGGTCCAATTTGCATCCAGTAAAATCAGAATCGGTATAGCCAATGAGTTGGCATGAAGAGCCTTTGGGGTACCATAGACCCACATTTGAGGTACCAACAAGATACCGTAAAATTCGTTTTACCGCCGAAAGGTGAGACTCCTTCGGACATGATTGATAACGAGCGCATAAGCACACGCTAAACATGATGTCCGGACGACTAGCAGTAAGATAAAGTAGAGAGCCAATCATACCTCGATACTTTTTGGTGTCGACTTCCTTACCTTTTTCATCTTTGTCTAGATGATCGGATGTGCTCATGGGAGTTGCCATTTCTTTTGCATTGTTCATATCAAAGCGTTTAAGCAATTCTTTGCAATATTTGGCTTGGCAAATGAATGTACCTTCCTTCATTTGTTTTACTTGTAGTTCCAAAAAGAAGGTTAATTCGCCCATCATAGACATCTCAAATTCGCTAGTCATTAGATTTGAAAAATCCTTGCATAAAGCATTGTTAGTGGCACCAAATATAATGTCATCTACATATATTTGAACTAATAAAATATCATTGTTTTTGTGTTTGACAAAGAGAGTTGTGTCAACTTTTCCCCTAATGAAATCATTTTTCAAAAGAAATTTACTCAACCTATCATACCAAGCTCGGAGAGCTTGTTTTAAACCATAGAGAGCCTTTTTGAGTTTGAAAACATGATCGGGACATTTAAAATTTTCAAAACCAGGGGGTTGTTTGACATAAACTTCTTCTTCAATAAAACCATTTAAAAACGCACTTTTCACATCCATTTGATATAAGACAAAATTCATAGAGGAAGCGAAAGCAAGCAATAAGCGGATAGCTTCTAATCTAGCTACTGGAGCATAAGTCTCCTCATAATCAATACCTTCTTCTTGATTGTAGCCTTGAGCCACAAGCCTAGCTTTGTTTCTAGTGATTATACCATTTTCATCTAGTTTGTTGCGAAAAACCCATTTCGTACCAATTATGGTATGATCTTCGGGTCTTGGCACCAAATCCCAAACGTCATTTCGTTCGAATTGGTTAAGCTCCTCTTGCATTGCCAAGGTCCAAAATTCATCCCCAATTGCTTCAGAGATGGTTTTGGGTTCAATTTGAGAAACAAAAGCAGTAAGTTCTAAGGTGTTTTTAAGGGAGTTTCGAGTACTTACCTTTCCTCCAACATCGCCGATTACTTGATCAAGAGGGTGATCTTTGATCGTCCTCCATTCCTTTTGTTCTTTTGTTTCACTTTCCAATTGTGGAGCTTCTTCCGTTGATTGTTCTATAACTTCATCATTGTTTTCCTTTGGCGGTTCTTCATGTATTTTGTTTTTCAAATTACTCAAGATATCTGCAAGATCAAAACCACAATCCTTTCTCGCCAAGCGAGCATTATCTTCGGAAAACACAACATGTGGGGATTCCTCCACAATTTGGGTTCTTTTGTTAAAGACCCTATATGCTTTACTACGTGAGGAATAACCAATGAAAATAGCTTCATCCGATTTTGTATCAAATTTACCTAATTGATCTTTGCCGTTATTATGAACAAAACATTTACAACCAAAAACACGTAAGTGGGAAATATTGGGTTTTCTACCCTTATACAGTTCATATGGGGTTTTCAAGAGTATCGGTCGGATTGCTACTCTATTTAAAACATAGCAAGCGGTACTCACGGCGTCCGCCCAAAAGTGTTTGGGAGTCTTAGCTTCGTCGAGAATGGTTCTTGCCATCTCTTCGAGACACCTATTTTTCCTTTCCACCACCCCATTTTGTTGTGGTGTACGTGGAGCGGAAAAGGTATGCTCGATTCCGAGTTCGTCACAAAAATCCGCAAAGAGATTGTGATCAAACTCTCCCCCATGATCACTTCTAATTGAAGTGACGGTAGATTCCTTTTCGTTTTGAACACGTTTAAGAAAATACTTGAAATTTTGAAAAGCATCGCTTTTATTTGCAAGAAATAACGTCCATGTAAATCTAGAAAAGTCATCAACAATTACAAGAGCATACTTATTTCTTCCTAGACTTTCAATACGAGAAGGTCCAAATAAATCCATATGAAGTAATTGTAGAGGTCTAGAAGTTGAAACAATTTTTTTGGATTTAAAAGATGCTTTGGTTTGCTTCCCTTTTTGACAAGAATCACACATAGAATCATTTTCAAACTTTAAATTGGGAAGACCAACTACTAAG
Source organism: Nicotiana benthamiana (assembly GCA_034376525.1). Taxonomy (NCBI): domain Eukaryota; kingdom Viridiplantae; phylum Streptophyta; class Magnoliopsida; order Solanales; family Solanaceae; genus Nicotiana; species Nicotiana benthamiana. Next base: position 83,076,881 of record CM067328.1, read on the forward strand.
TTTTGAGAAAGCAATTTATTTAAAAGATGCATGTTCATGTGTGCTAATCTACGATGCCACAACCAAGTATTATCCTCTTTGCTCATTAAGAAATCAACATATTCGGGAGAGGAGTTTGCAAGATCAACCATATAGATATTATCAATTCTAAAACCACGCAGTATGATCTTGAAGTCACTACGTCTAAACACAAGACATTCATCCGAATCAAATAGAGCAAGATTTCCCTTGTCACATAATTGGCTTATGCTCAAGAGATTATGCTTCAATCCTTTCACAAGCAATATATGTTTAATAGAGGAGTTTTCGTCCTTACCAACCGATCCGATGCCGATTATTTTTCCTTTATTGTTGTCGCCGAAAATGACGTTTCCTCCTTCTTTGTGCTCTAGTTGAAGGAATTTGGATTCATCTCCCGTCATATGTTTGGAGCATCCACTATCAAGGTACCATAGTACACTTGATCCCTTCAAGCACACCTACAAAACAATTTAATATTCTTTAGGTACCCATGCCATCTTGGGTCCTTGGGGGTTAGACAAATAATGATTATAGTCATACGAGAAGTCTCTATGCTTTGCGAAACACATCGGTGCAATGTGACCTATACGATTGCAGTAATGACATGTTGCGTTCGGATTGTGCCTGTGTCTAGGTGGAGCAAAATACGTTCTGGGTGATCTATAGTCATTCCTCGATGCGTTGAAATTTCTAGAATTATTTCTAGGTTGTCTAGGGTGATTTATCCTAGATTCGTTAACAATCATCCTAGAATTCTTTCTAGGTGATCTAAAGTGGTTAATTCTAGACTCATTGTACCAATTTCCAGAATTGTATCTAGGTGTTCTAGAATTATTAGCCCTAGACTTGTTTTCATACATCCTAGCGTAGTGTCTAGGTGGTCTAAAGGAATTTGTCCTAGACTCGTTTACAGCCCTAGAGTTATTTCTAGGTGGAGCAGTAAAATTTCTAATGTGATTTTTGCTTTTATGCCGTTGATTATTCTTAGACGTTTCCTTTTCCTCAACAGTCTTAGGAACGTTTACACTAAGTGATTCTAAAGTTTTCCTAAGTTCTGCGTTTTATAACTTCAAAGAGTCGCAGGAAGTACAAGTAGAGCATTTATCAATATAAGAAGCTTCATGCATAGTCTTAATGACTTGTCTAAGTTCTACACTATCATTTTGCAAAAACTGATTTTCTTTTACGAGATTCTCGTTATCAAGAGACAGATTTTCAAAATCTTTTTGTTTTAAAGAAAGTTGATTTTTGAAATCTTTTTCTTTCAATAAGAGACGTTCTTCAAAATCCTTTTCTTTTAACGAGAGATTTTTCTGAAAATCTAATTCTTGCTGGGAAAGTGATTTCTTCAAATCTCTAATCATTTTGACAGCATTACCAAATTCACCATACAAATCTTCATATGCATTTTGTAATTCTTCGAACGAGTGAGAATTAGAGATACTTACCTCTTCTTCGTTGTTTCTTTTGTCGGCCATCAGACATCGGATATTTGATTCATCATTTGAGCATTTTTCCACTTGAGATGTTCTTTCATGAATTTCTTCAAGCTTATCCCACATTTCCTTAGCAGTTTTGTAGTGGGAGATTTTTCGCCAGATTTCCTGGTTCAAGGATTTATACAACATATTTATTGCATTAGTGTTGTATTCACTTACCTTGGCTTTCCCAACTTTTGTAGTCATTTGATTTCCATGCTTGATGATTTGCCATAGATAGAGGTCGTTTGCTATCGTAAAAACTCTCATTCGATCTTTCCAAACTGAGTAGTTGTTTTCACCCAATTTTGGAGGCGACGTGTTGCATTCACCTTCACCTATTCCTGCAAAAAAGTCACGAGTAGAAGCCATGGATGGTTCTCTCAAACTGTTAAGTTTTTCAGAGAGTTGGGCTCTGATACCAATTGTTAGAAACTACGCTTAACGCTAGAGGGGGGGTGAATAGCGTTTTAATGAAATTTAGCGTTTTCTTGCGGAATTTAAATTTTACAGGAAGTAAATAAGTGCAATAAAAATAACTTACACAAGAATATATCCTGGTTGGCCGCAACAGTGGTTAGTCCAGTCCCCGAGAGACTCTCTCGAGATTTTCTACTAACTTATTAAGCTTACGGGTGCTTAACAAACCTTTACAGTTGCTCGGAGATACAATCTCAAAGACTTCACTTGCTCGGGGATACAATCCCAAAGACTTCACTTGCTCGGAGGTTCCTCACCTCAAAGACTTCACTTGCTCGGGGATACAATCCCAAAGACTTCACTTGCTCGGGGATACAATCCCAAAGACTTCACTTGCTCGGGGATACAATCCCAAAGACTTCAACAGAGGAAGCACAAGTTCCTCAACACAAGAGAATCAAAATTCTCTTACAAGTATTTGAAATACTTGAACACTCACTTAACAAAGGTACTCCTTGATGAGTAGATATGAGTAAAATAATACGCTCAAGATCACAACAACTTTGAACAATAATATGGCTCTCAAAAGCTTTAAGAAATGAGTAGAAAATGATGAACAATTGAATGAAAGCTTAAAGCAATGTAATGATCAGTTAATGTATGTTGTTGTGTTTAAAACACTGAGTTGAAGCTGTATTTATAGGTGCAAAACTTGGTCTTACCGTTGTCTAATTGCCAATTAAGAATTGCTGAATTTACTCAGTGATAATCGATTGTCATGACCCAACAATCGATTATCTGCCAGTCAGATAAAAAATCAATCCCAGATTTTACGCTTCATAATCGATTACTTACAATCCATAATCGACTACTGGCAAAATTCAAAAACAGATAATCGATTACACCAAATCCATAATCGATTATATTGGCAACGTTCTAAAAAATCATTTCCGGATTTTAAGCAAAACATCGATTATATAAAATCTATAATAGATTACCTCAGCAACGTTCTAAAAATCATTTCCAGATTTTAAGCAAAACATCGATTATATGAAAACCAATAATCGATTACGTTGAGGTATTTGAAAATCATTTGACAACGGTCAGCTTCAACAATCGATTGTCCTTTGCAACAATCGATTACTTGTTATTTTCTGAAAATCATGAAACTTACTGTCTCAGTGATAATCGATTATTTAAAGCCATAATCGATTACTTGTTATTTTCTGAAAATCATAAAACTTACTGTCTCAGTGATAATCGATTATCTAAAGACATAATCGATTACTTAATTAAATTTAAAAACACTGGAAGACATTGTCTTAACATAATCGATCACCATTAGTTCATAATCGATTATTTTGAGTATTGAAAAACTTTACCTCAACAACAATCGATTGGCATTTGATCACAATCGATTATCATGCAGATTTGGAAAAACCTGATGTTCACTGTCTTACTCACAATCGATTACCATTAATTCATAATCGATTGTCATGCAGTCTTGGCTCAGAAACAATCGATTATCATAAGTTCATAATCGATTATTTTAGCCCAGATTTTTGAGGCATGTTTATAAAACATTTTGTCTAATGTAAATATGCATCATTTGAAATTATTTGATACAGAAATTAGTATGCATGATTTTGGAAAATAGTTTTATGAGAGAAGCCATGTTATGGAGTCAAGTTATAGGATCAAGATCACATTTAAGAATAACTCAATAATAACAATTAAAAACAACGTCTTGAGCTTCAATCTCAACATTTGTGCTCTTGTACTTGAACTCCGTCATATATCAATTTGTGCTTTGTTTGTCATTCATCAAAACCTACAAAAGAATACACGTTTAGTATATCGCATTGAGAACGTGTTTCCAACACTCTCGAGGTTGTACAAGGCTGTCAATTTAGCTATATAACATAATACTGTGTTGTCAATAGGCACAAGGAGCTACTGTCTCCAAATTTAGTTAACTCCAGAACGACAACTTAAAGCCCTGGTCCATCTAGTCCATTCTATGGGAAAATACTTACCTAATGGACATGTCAAGGAGATCAGTCAAGTTTTTAAGCGGAGATTTGTGAACTATCTTTTGTTGTGGAAATGGCCACCCGTCTAATTGGTCTTCAGCCGCATCTCAAACCCTCACTTAAGAAGCTCTAGGCAGCCAACTCATGACATGAGACATCAGTATCTATACTATACCCCTGATGCACTTGTTCATTGGTCTTTGTTTGTATTAACATTTTATATTATGATAACCGTATTGACATTTTATCTTCTCTTACCATAAGTATAATATTGAATGTTAATTTCAAGATAAGGCTCTATTCCCTCTGTAATAATACAAGCTTTCAGTTGTCTTTTTTGTTCATTTTCTTGACTATAGGGCGAGTTGGCCAAGCACTGGAGGGAATACTAAACCATTCGGAAGTGATATTTAGATTGAGGCTTAATCACTACTTTATAAAGAAAAGCTTCTGACTTTTAACAAGAAAGGTGCAATGAAATAAACAATTGAGCATCATCAATCCATTATAATAAATCAATATAAACAATTGAGCATCATCAATTCATATAAAAAATAGAGCAACATCAATTCGCTGTAAAAAAATTCATAATCATTCAAGCAGCATCGGGTCAATCCATTGTAAATCAATCCATTGCAAAATAATTCAAAATCTGTTTCAAACGATTTCAAGCAACAGATTTAACATGGGAAGACGAGATTTCAAGCAACAGATTTTAAGCAATTCAGTAAGATTTCAAGCAATAGATTTAACTGTGGAATAATAGAAGATAACAAGGGCGATAAGTTAACAAGGACGAGAGAACTTACCTGCAAAAAAAAATCAACGTGGACTGTGGCGAAAGATTGAAGCAACAACGTTTATGGCTTTTCTGTCGACGGGGACTGTGGCGAACGCTTGAAGCAACAATGTTTAGGGCTTTTCTATGGCAGAAGTCGACCGTATAATGTTTGATGTAGGGAAATATGTTTTCCTAAACTTTTTTAAATTTGGAGGGAATGAATATTCTCGTCCAAAACTTTTGGAGGGAATTGTATTTTCTTTTTGTGCTGAAGGAATATTTATTAAAGCAATAAAAAATTAATTCAATTAGTAATTTTTAGTGGCAATTTAGTTTTTATTGCCAGTAAAACGATATCTTTTACTGGCTAATGGTCATTTGCCGCTAATTTTTCAGCTTAAAAAGTTTTATTAGCAACAATTTTCTTATTGCCACTAAATAATTGCCGCTAAAGGTCTTTTTTGGAGTAGTGTAGCGACCAAAGGTGGTCGGTAAATGCTTTACCAGTATTAACCGACCAACTTTGATCGGTAATTTTAAAATTATACTTTATAAAATAATTTAAATAATAATATAACTATTAAAATTTTATAACTGGGTCCCACATTACCGACCAAAGTTGGTCGGTAATATGAAAGTTTTTTTGACTAAACAAGTCTGACCAGCTCGGTCAACTTGTTGACCACTTTACTGACCAACACTAGTCTGTAATTTATTTAAAATAAATATAAAATACTTTTTTTCCGGTTTTCGACCAACTTTAATTGCTTTTTTGGATCGATCAACTTTGATCACTAATTATCAAATTTCTAGTAGTGCCATTAGAGTATCTCACATTGGTTTAGAGAATGTATTGTCCTTATTACCAATGTAGTCCTCACTAGCTTTTAAGAATTGTGTCAGGCAGGGGCTAAGCCACACTTTGCTTAGAGTGGTCAATTGATCATCCTTTATAAAAAACTTATATTGTATATATAGGTAAAATATATGATTTAAAAGATTCATAACATATATTGAATAACTTTTGACGAATTTTCTTCAGCTCTACTACCATAGAAAAGAAAATTAATTTATTTTATTTTATTTTAAATTTGAACACCCTTAGAAAAAGTTTATTTTCTAGTAGAGCTGAAGTCAGTCTTATTCTTGGTTTATTAAATATTAGGTCCCATATTATATTGATTATGCTTTACAATCATTAGTCTTAAGCGTGCAGCATTGTGAAGTACAAATTCCAACATCAATTACAGTCTGGTGTCTGGATGTATTATAGTATACATTACATGTGAGAGATTGGAAGACTGAGCTAGCTGGACTATGATACAAATCATGATGTTACCCTCTCATTAAATTCTAAAGCTAATTGTTGATAGCTGCTGGGGGAAGCTATTAAAGTTAATAATATCTCCAACGTAACTAGCATTTTGATAAACTTTAGTAAGATTAGTACATAAAATTAGTGTAGGTTGAGAGAGAAATCTCGTCAAGTAAGAAGGATTCAAAATTTAAGATTACTATAATCACAGAGGTAAGCAATCCCCACTTCCAACCGAGAGGTTGTGAGTTCGAGTCTCCCCAAGACCAGGGTAGGAAGTTCTTGGAGGGAAGGATGCCGGGGGTCTATTTGGAAACAGCCTCTCTACCCAAGGGTAGGGATAAAGTCTGCGTACATACTACCCTCCTCATGCCCCACTAAATGAGATTATACTGGGTTGTTATTGTTATAGTATAATCATAGAGGTGCGATTTATAAGACATACACGTTTTTAATATCTTGATCTCTCAATCAAATTGAACTGTCGTTGTGAAATGAAGAGCTAGTCAACATAGGATTTCGACATTTGATTTAATATTTTTCCATTTTCTTTACCAATTTAAAGTTTGTATACGACATTCTTGAGATTAATGTTTGTAACTTTTGAAGCAACTCGAAAGTGTTTGTTAAATTTGTTTTTAGTTACGGTTACTTAAGAAATGTCTTAGATATATAACTTTTTATAACCGTGGTGTCTCAATCAATTTGCACTACCTCGACAATTTGTGCTTACCATTTTTTTCGATTGATTTCCGTCATATTTTTTTGGAAATACTATGTGAAAAGCAGTTATTTTCTTTCTTTTATTCCTCAGCAAAATTCAGGTTCCCAGCTGGCTTAACTATATATCTTCTAAATTATTTGATTGTCCAGATAATTTTTACACCATTAGTGTATAGTTCTTAAAATCTTTTTTTAAAAGCTAAAGTTATGATAGGTATACCAAGTTTGTATTGTGCTGCCTCTATTTTTTCCCAAATTGAAGCTTAGCTAACGATGTTAGTCATCTAAATTAGTTTCTTTAGTACATATTTTAAAAGCTACTATATAGAAGTAGCAAACACTAGTAGGAGAGAATCATGTAATTGTACGAAAAAAACTTTTTATATCGAATGCACTTGTCATTACTAATTTCGTATAATTTAGGATAATGTGAAGTGGTGAAATGTTTTATAGTAATAAATAGCAAAAAAAAGTAATATGTTATAAACTAAAGCAAAAGACAAGAACAATAGAACAAGAACAATAGCAATAGAGAGAAGAGTAGAGAGAGTTCTTCTTATTGAGTTGAGAGGGGTCAATTACAATGGTAGAGAGCACCTCTATTTATAGGGAGGAGGAAGATCTTGCTACCAATAATAGGACTCTAAAATCTCTCTAATTAAATACATTAAAGACATTCACCTTAAATAGAAGTGTAAGAATCTTCTATTTCATAACACTCCCCCTTGAATGTTTATTCAATGATGTGCCTCGTTAAAACCTTAAAACAAAACCCAATGGGAAAAATTAAAGTAAGGAAAGAGTACACATGTTTGAATATGCGCCTATTGGTTGCCTCGTTAAAAACCTTGCAAGGAAAACCCAGTGGGACAAAACCTTGTAAGGGAAAAAGAGTGCAACGCGCATTAACTCCCCCTAATGAGTACATCAATTTATATCCTTGAGCATTTGCATTCCAATCTTGTGCATCATCTTCAAAACGATCTTTGGTAGACGTTTGATAAGTAAATCAACCATATTGACTTGAATAAATATTCCGCACCTTGAAATCATCATTCTTGATAGATATGAACATCTTCATATAATGTTGCGGAATAGCTCTTCAATATCTCCATAGATGCATTCTCAATGCCATCATGCTTATAGTTATGTCAAGATACATATGTACACAAATTGTACTAAGGATGTGGTACTTCAGGACCAAGGATTGCATATGCTTCAAGCAACTTAAATCTTTCAAGTTAAGTCATATAAGTCGCATAATAGACTTTAGCTGCATATCAATCTTTCATTAGTGATACTAAACAAATAAGATATCGAAAACTGACTATACATACCTTTGACTTTTATCTTTCAAGCATTTGAACTATAGGTTCAAAACTACATGTCTTTCATATGGAATCAATTCTTCTTGAATTGTATCTCTTCCATTTAGTTACTTTCTTTGGGTCAGCAAATGCGTATAGCATGCTTTGCAATATGTTGCAATTGAATTATCCCTTTTATGAACTTCAGGTTCATATCATGATATTCGGGGATATACATATACAAATGATAATTCATCCTATGTAACCTTTTCTCAAGTGTTTATCATGTCTCCCCCTCATGTTAGTAAAGCTAACTTGTTTCCTCAACTTTGGGAAATCATCTTTGTGCATTATGTCAATATACACAGCACCTTAATATAAGATGAAATTATTTGGTTCCTGACCCTGAACCACTTTTGAGGGGAGAATATACTCTTGTATACAACTTATATCAAACTGATATATACAACTTCGTTCTCATAAGGAACAGTTTAGCTATTAAGTGAAAGCACTCAATAATTATCTTGCTAAACCAACTTTGATATAAACCAACTTATCAAGATTAACTGTCTTGAGTAGAGAATCTGGAAGCTATGCTCGAAGTTAGATTACTGAGCGTTTTACCTCGCAAGCACGGCCAGGCTGCGGGTTAATAACAATTGCGCATGTAACCATTCCATAGATGCATCATATGTGGTATATATGGCGGGTGAATGGGCCCATATTCACCTTTGATATTTCCAGAATTTAGGGGCTTCAACCCGAACTCTTTAGTTGGTCAGTTCATTACTGAGAACAAGAACTTCTAGTTCTTTGATATTCACCTATGTGAATTTGCACATCATACTTCAAATGAGATGGCTAACACGAATGTCAACTGAATAAATTATCAATATTGGTAAACTTCAAATTTACACCATGACATGTGCACTTATCAATAAACTTCGGGTTTATTATGACATGGGTTTTATACCAATAGATATCCACTTTATTGTGGCATTCTTTCGTTTGTGTAGTACAAGCTGGAGAACAAAGCGGGTAGCTTTTCATATACAAATTACCCCGCTACAAGTTGTAGTAATAGGAGAATCAAAGCCTTCCTTTATTTATAGTCTCAATATAATCAATCGCTTTCGCGTGTACTTCGGAAACTGAATAAGTTTCTTTGAGACTTACTACAGCACAATACTCAATTGTGTTTCTCCAACATAGTAATAATTGGCTCTTCGAGAGCTCTCAATTAATTTTGTACTACCACAGACTGAGGTTCGAGATCCTCACATTCTTGCATTCCGTATTTTCAAGAGTCTCAGGCTCAATAGATTCTTCGTGAATCTCGGAATTAATCAAATCATGAGCGTCCTCATGTGATTCTTTCATAGTGTCATTTGGATCGTTCTTTTTCCTCTTTCTAGGATTTCGATCTTTGGAACCTAATGGTCTGCCACGCTTCTGGCGTGCATTTGACTCATTGGATATGACACTAGATAATTGTCCAATAGGGACTTCAATACGGATCGGAACATTTTCCGCGTGAATGTGGGATTTCGTTATCCTCTTCAAGTCCGTAAATGCGTCAGGCATTTGATTTGCTATTCTTTGCAAATGGATAGTCTTTTGTACCTCTTTCTTTCAAATAGAGGTATGTGGATCAAGATGAGATAATGATACATTTTTCCACAAAATTTCCCATTTGGTTTTACCGACTTCTCCCCCTAATTTTGGGAAAAGTGTCTCATCAAATTGACAGTCTGCAAATAGTGCAGTGAACAAATCTCCTGTCAATGTTTCGAGGTAGCGAATAATGGAGGACGATTCATACTCAACATATATTCCTAACCTTCTTTGCAAACCCATTTTGGTGCGGGATGGCGGTGCTACAGGCACCTATACTGCGCATCCAAAGCTTCTTAAATGGGATATATTGGGTTCATGACCCAAAACCAATTGCAATAGGGAATATTTGTGATAATTCGTCAGTCAGAGACGAACTAGCATTGCTGCATGCGAAATGGCGTGACCCTAAGCCGAAGCGGGCAGCCGACAAAGTAGCATTGCTGCATGCAAAATGGCGTGAACCCAAACCGAAATGGGCAGCCTCGTTTTCATGAAGAATTCAAGATTATTCTCATCTATTATCCATTAACTTTGCAAACGCAAGGTTGCGTGGTGGCAACAAGCACACATTAGACCATCTACAGGATGCGTCTATCAAGACCATGAAATACCTAAACTACCCACTAGGTGGGTGAATAGGTCCACAAATGTCCCCTTGTATACGTTCCAGAAACTGGGGTGACTCAGTCCCAACCTTTGTTGGGGATGGTCTGATAATCAGCTTGCCTTGATAACACGAAGTGCAAGGATATTCATTACTTGAAAGAATTTTGAAATTCTTTAACGGATGCCCATATGAGCTTTCTATAATCCGTCTCATCATGGTTGATCCTGGGTGACCCAGTCGATCATGCCAAAGTACAAATGTATTGGACTCAGTATTCTTTAGATTTACTGTTGAATGTGCCTCAATTGCACTAATTCTTGTCCAATACAGGCCACAAGATAAAGACGGTAATTTCTCAATAACCCTCTTTTTGGCCGGAGACATTCTTTGAAGTGAGGACGAGATATTCGAGATTATCTTCATCCATTGTCTCAATATTGTAGCCATTCCGGCGTACATCTTTAAAACTCAACAAGTTTCTTATAGACTTGGAGGAGAACATAGCATTCTCTATGATTAACGTCGTGCCCTTGGGCAGAGTTACAATGGCTCTTCCGGAGCCTTCGATCAATTTACTTTCCATGGTATGACATACAAAAGAAATACAGGAACATAAGAATAAGCAAGTTCAATTCTTTTTGTGTCACATAATATTTTCAAAATCTGCTACTAACAGTTGACTAACAAAATCAGATATGTTGTCCATAATCAATTACTATGCAGTTTGAAAATTTCAGCGTTTTTCATAAGACAATCGATTATTAAACACACAATCGATTGTTGGAACATAGACAATCGATTGTTAAACACACACAATCGATTATTTGTTATTTTTGAAAAACTTCAGATCACACTGTCTTAAGACAATCGATTGTTAGACATAGACAATCGATTGTGGATGATTTTTGAAAAATTCCGGATTACACTGCCTAACGACAATCGATTGTTAGATATAGACAATCGATTGTGGGTGATTTTTGAAAAATTCCAGACCTCTGTTTCAAGACAATCGATTGTTAGACAAAGACAATCGATTGTTGGCTATTTTTGAAAAATTCCAGAACACACTGTTTCAAGACAATCGATTGTTGGCCAAAGACAATCGATTGTTGATCAATTGTTTTTCAACTTTAATGCGAAAATAGTTGATAATCGACTAGTTTTTCAGGCTAGTCGATTACCCCCACTGGAAAATAAAAGTTTTATTGATATTTGATCATATTGAAGATATTCTAAAGAACTACTGCTAACATTGCTTTATGAATTAACTAATACGAGCTAATGCTAATGACTATTAGTTTATTCACTAACTAATACAAATAAGTAGAACAAAATCAAATAACTCCATCTTCTTTCATCACGGATCCATCGCCGATTAGGTGGTCTATTTTTCCATCGGGTTGCTCAAAGAAGTCTGCCACATCCAGGTGGGTGATATCCTCATTGTCGTCATAGACAAAATTTGTTTCAGGGCCTTTTCACTTTCGAGATGCTTGATAAAGGTCAACCAAGTGTCTTGGTATACGGCAAATCCTAGACCAGTGCCCATTTCCACCGCAACGATAACATATAGTTTCTGAACTATTTGCCTTAGGATCTTCTGGATCCCGTTTCTGCTTTCGGTGGTTATCTCTCTTTGGGGGGTGACAGACTTCTTTGGAATTTCTTCCTTGTCCACGTCCTTGGCTTTGACCCCGTTTATGACCGTGATCATGGTCCCTTTTATGTTTGGCATAATGCGAGTGCACCATATCTGCTTCAGGCAGTGGTGTAGACCCAGTTGGTCTATTTTCGTGATTTCTCATGAGCAGATCATTATTACGCTCAGCCACTAGTAAGAGAGAAATCAATTCAGAGTACTTCGTAAAGCCTTTCTCTCGGTACTGTTGCTGCAGTACCATATTGGAGGCATGAAACATTGTAAACGTTTTCTCAAGCATATCGTAATCGGAGATGTTATCTCCACATAGCTTCAGTTTAGAAGTAATTCTGAACATAGCAGAATTATATTCAGAAATGGACTTAAAATCCTGTAGCCTCAGATGGGCCCAATCATATCGTGCTTGTGGCAGAGTGACCAACTTCAGGTTGTCATATCTCTCCTTTAAGCTGTTCCACAAAACGAGTGGATCCTTGACGGTGAGATATTCAATCTTCAAACCTTCGTCAAGGTGGTGGCGCAAGAAAATCAAGGCCTTCGCACAATCTTGGGTGGATGCTTTTTCTTTATCTTTGAGGGTGTCTCCGAGACCCATAGCATCTAGGTGGATTTCAGCATCCAACACCCATGTCATATAGTTCTTGCCCGAAATTTCAAGGGCAACGAACTTTCTTTTCATAATGTCAGACATACTCGAAAATTAAATTAGGAAGAGGGAAAATACCTTGGATTTTCGAGAATGGTACTTGAGACGGTAGAGTCTCGTGCTGATAACGTGTTATAAACTAAAGCAAAAGACAAGAACAATAGAACAAGAACAATAGCAATAGAGAGAAGAGTAGAGAGAGTTCTTCTTATTGAGTTGAGAGGGGTCAATTACAATGGTAGAGAGCACCTCTATTTATAGGGAGGAGGAAGATCTTGCTACCAATAATAGGACTCTAAAATCTCTCTAATTAAATACATTAAAGACATTCACCTTAAATAGAAGTGTAAGAATCTTCTATTTCATAACATAATAAGAATTTTTTTTCTAGAAAACTTTGTTATATGATGGAAGGAACACTATACGATCAGTTCAACAATCTTAAATTTTACTAATAAGCTCTAGTCAGTGTCGAAATTAGAAATTTTTTGAAGCGTGTTCCAACTTAAAATAAGTAAAATTGAAAGCTTGGGGGTAAATTCACTTAACCTATAGAAGGTCAAGCTCGCCCAAGGATGTATTATCAAGGTTTTCATAGTTTAGTGCAAGAGAAAGAGAGGCAAGATGCAAGGAGGATAAACAAACATCGAGTTCTTCTTTTCTTCATTTTGTTTTTACGATTTGTGATGAATTTGAATATTATTGTGATGAATACTAGTATGAGCAGCTAATTCCTTTGTCTAGGGTCTTGATGGAACCTATTGAAGGATGAACTTCTTGATTATGTTAATATAGTTTGCCAGTTTAATCTCTATTTATTCAACTATGTGTTTGTTGTAGTTAATTGACAAGATCCTCAATTAGCGATGCCTATTTAGTGTGCATAACTCGGGTTAGAGTGCATATTTAGGTAGTTGTTGAACAACACCACTCCCAAAGTATGAGAGGGATCTATAACTGCGGGTTTATCGTGATTACTCGAGAGAGAATTACGGTAAAAGGAGTGCTCATGATTGATAGGGATATTTTGGTAAATCTATATGAAACATAACCGGAATTCCATCAATAGGGGAAATCATCACCTTAGAACCTTCTCATAATTGTTTACAACTCGGTCATAATTTCTTTCCAGCTATTTATTCACTTTCAGTCTTAGTTGTTAAAAATACCAGCTACTCTTATTTACAACGTAGATTCCATAGAATTTAGTCCAATGAAAGTAACTGATAGGTTAATTCCTTGTGGGTTGGACTCTGGGGCAAAATACTCAAATTGTATTTGCAACGTCCGCATATCCTTTTATAAGGCATAGTTGGGCGTGATCAACCACCATAACTTAAGTGTGGCTCCGCCCCTGGCTCTAGTACGGACCGGGTTAATTACAAAAAATAATGTCTTTAATTTGATTAGCTACAAAATATCAGTTATTATATTTTACAAATTATACTTTTGGTCAAATTGTTTCTCGATCACGTTTATGGAATTTAATGACCTTTCATATATATATATATATATGCATCTCTTAGGACTTGTATGATCCCTCCTGTAGCGTACCAGATTATTTAGATGCTTACGTTGGAATGACTACCCTTCACAGACGTACTATTCACTTCAAACAATGGAAAGAAACAAAAGATATAATCTAAATTCTTGAGTTGTTGAACAGTCCAATTATAATTTGGAAAATGTTACCAAATCGTTCAGCTTCTCATGCTTTTGGAGAATATATCGAAGAGAAAATAATATACTTATGTTAATATATCTTTTTCATCTATCACCTGAGAAATTATAAAATAATAAATTTTTTTCAACCAGGTATATATACTTATGTACTTATATGAGATCATACTGAGACGTTGTTGCATTTATACATGTGATAAGTATAGTCATTCTTATGAGTGATATTAATTTAACTTTCTTCGTTGTCTAGTCTAGTGTGACAAAGCCAAATGACTTCAGCTATTTCCATCTTATAGTGACATACATACACTTGCAACCATAGGAATTTGATGCAAGTTGGGGCTTTACAGTGTAAGATGAAGCTAACCAACCCATAACTAGTGGATGAAAATAGAGGACATTGAGAGTCAGTTTGAGCCTTTGAGGGTAGTGGATGACGGAAGCAGATTCAAAATTTAAATTTGATAAATCTTTGATCTTTAAGTTTTTATCACTAACTTCATTACATTTTTAAAATTATATATCAAAATTTTATATTTTGTTACTATTTTAATTATTTAATATATATATATATTTCGTATTAAAAATATTGATTCGACTCTGGAGGTCCGGCAGTGGGGTGAGGGAAAGGTCACAACCAGTCCTTGTAAGTATAGTAATGAGCAAGGATCATGTAGTCTATCTTTGGATGAGATATCTCATCTATTAAAGCGTGGGCTGTTGCTGTTGTGCAGATTTTTTCAATCCTAATCTCTTTTTTCCTTTTATCACTCTTTCTCGCCTGGATAATATCATAACAATTTAATTTAATTACTACCATTGTTTCCCTTATGTTGGTTATCTTTATTATTTTTGCTGTCAATATTTTATTTTTCAAGCATTTTCATTATACCTTTTTTACTTTTGTATTTTTTCAAACTTGTTTTGATAACACTTTCTTTGAGCCAGAGGTCTACCAAAAATAACTTTTCTATATCACATAAAGTAGGGTAAGGTCTGTCATCTGTGTACATCCCACCGACCCAGATCCGTCCACTTGTAGTATCACACTGATATATTGTTGTATTATATACTAATAATTTAAAAGAGTTATTAAATTATTGATGTACTTAAACTTATTGTAACATGTGATTTGTAATATTTTAAAAATCACTAATTATGAACAACTTTCATAAGTAATTATATGTTTTTTAAATGAATCTACTGTAAAAGTTATTCTACAGAAACAAAGTTAAATCTACGTTACAGTTTGTTGATATCCTTTAGTGGGTGTTACACAGATTAACTTAGCTGTCATTCTTGACCCTACCATCCCACATGTATACTCCTTTTTTTAGCCCACTCTTTGCTTTATTTCACCCCTATTTATATCCTTCCTACTTATAAAGAAACAAAAGAGGAAAAAAAAGAGAACTAATACAAGAGAGAGAACTGGAGTTATATTCTTGTGTTGTCAATGGAAGTAGAAGATGATTTGTTTTTTGCAGATTTGAGCAAGCAAATCTCTCTTTTAATAATGGATGATGATGAAGATGAAAACTCTTCAGCTAATTATCGCCCCTCAGCTGACTCTCTTCAGGTACCCTATATATATATATATATATATATATATATATATATGTTTTTCCCCCACACTTTCAATTCTCAATATATATATATATATATATATATATATATATATATATATATATATTTGTTTCCCCCACACTTTCAATTCTCAAACTACAAGTCTTTTTTTTTCCTCCTATAATTATTTTAGTTATTGGACTCCCAACTTGTTTAAGAACGAAGCTGTATTGTTGTTTATTCTTGTCGATCTTATTCATGAATCGGGTCGATCAGTATGTCCTTATTTCACAGCACTACAACATTCTCAAGAATTTTATGTTATGATACAACGGTAAACATAGTAACTCTTGTTCCCCTTCAATTTTTCTTTCAAATTTATCTACTGACAATATAATTTTTTTGGTGTTTGGTCAATTTTACGTGTTATAATAAGTATCCTATTTAATTTACAAATCTCATTTTTATTAAGGAATAAGGATTATATGTAAATGCATTTTCTTTACTCTAGATATATAAGTTAAACTCTTTTATTCTTCTCCATTTTTCCATCCCATAGTTCTCTCTTTTCTTTTTAATTTTTCGTGGGGCATGGGTTTAGGCGAAGAGATCCCTAGAATATGAATACTAGTACTCCCTCTCTTTAAAAAATAATGAACCTTTTACTATTTAGGGAGTCAAACAAAATTTTCTTTGACCATATTTTTTGTAAGTAATTTTTAAATATTTTAAATTGTTAACTATTGTAACTTATAATATTTTTAAGCAATTTCTAAATATGTAAATTTTATCTAAAAAATATTAAGAATATATATCATAATTCACATAAAAAATTAGTCAATGTGGCTTCGTATTCCAAAAAGATTCAAACAAATTGAAATGGAGGAAGTATTTTTCATTATCTTAAAAAGTTATATATTAAAAGATTGGAGTAATAAGTTATCATGGAAGCATGATAATATTCTTTTTCCTTTTTTCCTTTGGAGGGGGTGGGGGATGGGGGATGGAACTGATAATAGACCAAAATATTATCAAAGGGAAATATAAAAATATATTTAGAAAAAAGGATAAAATTAGGGAAATCCATTTTGAGAGTGAATACACACCAACAATTTGTTCTATTAATCTTTTTATTTTTATTTTTTATAAACAACTTTTATACTTCTATAACTACTATAATCATCTCTTTTGTTTCATTAATATATTTTGTTAATTGTCTTCTGTTTAAAATATGGGTAGTGATAAATTTTACACCGTGATTTTTTTTTTTAAAATGGAATTTATAACGTGACAAAGTGCTGACATGGCAATTGGCAAATCAGGATATGTTGACCCATAACTAATAATAATTTGACCTTCCAACTTAGTAACTCTATTGTTAAAATGAATGAAGTCAATGACCATAGTGAAATTAATCCTCATATCTCAAATTTCAGCTTTATTATTAAACTTGTTGTTTTGTCTTTGAAAATTTTCAGGTATTTTCACAAGTAATTCATCCAGCTATAAGAACACCATATGTAAATGTGCAAAATAGTAGAAGAGAAAGCAAAGGAACTGGAGTTTTTATCCCTCGTTCTTCACATCCAAGAAGAAAAAACAGACAAGGCAGACATTTTTCGTCCAACACCAAGATCCAAGGACATACCCAAAGAGAACTTAATCAAGTCACTTATAACAATAGTCTACCTCATTATAATTCACTAAATCCTAGAAAATTTTCTTAAATCGTCTTTATGATTCAAGAATTTACATAACTAAATAAGTTAACTAAAAGTAACTTAATTTTTTGGGGTTTATTGTGTACAGAGGGATATCCTTCTTTTAATTTGTAGTAGTATGTTTTAGAGAGGTTCAGCCCAAGGCAAAAGGGCCTCTCTTTGTTAGTGGGAGTTGATATTTGTTTCTAAGTTTGGCATTGTGTAAGCTTCTCATGGTTGATTAAGTAAAATTGTTTCTGTTGTTTTACGTACTCATTTACTTTAGAGTATGAGTGTATGGCTCTCTATATCATGTTAAAGCATTAATAACATTTCTTAAAATGTAAGCTTTTTTATTCCAAAAAATTGAGATCAAAATGAGTAGGGGTGGCCATTCGGATTGAATATGAGAATTTCGGTTTGAATTTTTAATTTTCGGATTGAAGAAATGACAATTCAAATTCAATTCAAATAAGTTCGGATTGTGTCGGATCTTTTAAGTTCGGTTTCAGATTAATCGGTTGAGATATTATGGATTTTCGATTTTGAGCGTATAAGTTGAGATGTCGTGGTGCATGTTAAGTGCAGACGACATTGTTTTGATTGACGAGACGCGAGATGGTGTAAACACGAGGTTAGAGTTGTGGAGACAGGCCCTAAAATCTAAAAGTTTCAAGCTGAGCAGAACCAAGGCAAAATACTTGGAGTGTAAGTTTTGTGGTGCTACTCAGGGAGTGGAAGGAGTGGTGAAGCTGGATTCACAAGTCATCCCTAAGAGGGGAAGTTTTAAGTACCTTGGGTCTATTATACAAAGGGGTGTGATATTGATAAGGATATCACACATCGTATTAGCGCGGGATAGATGAAATGTAGACTTGCTTCCGGTGTTTTGTATGACAAAAAGGTACCACCAAAACTTAAAGACATATTTTATAGAGCGGTGGTCAAACGTTTATCTTGCATGGGGCAGGGTGTTGGCCAGTCAAAAGCTCCTACGTCCAAAAGATGAATGTATAGACACACCATATCAGATAGGATTAGGAATGAAGTTATTCGGACAAAGTGGGTGTGGCCCATATTACGCCAGTCTCAACTAGAGTTCGACCTTGATCGAATCGACTTACATTCGACCTTGCTCGAATCGACTCACATTCAACCTCGTTCGAATTAATAAGAGTTAGCATTCGACCTTGACAAATTTGCATTCGACCTCGTTTGAATCAACAAGGGTTAGCATTTGACCTCGCTCAAATCGACTCACAATCGACCTCATTCAAATTAACAAAAGTCAGCATTCAACCTCGCTCGAAGCAACTAACATTCGACCTTATTTAAATTAGCAAAAGACAATATTTGACCTTGTTCGAATTGACTCACATTCAGAATTTACATTGACCTCGCCCGAAGCAACTCACATTCGACCTTATTCGAATTAGAGCATTCAACCTCGTCCAAATTAGTATAGAATCATATTGAACCGCATTTGGATTTAACTTATGCTAAAGCCAATCTGAATTCAATTTATAATTTTGTCTGTAGTTTAGTACGGCAACATGGGACTTCACCCAAATTCAATCAAAGATACACTTGACCATGTTCGAGATAGCACATGTCAACATAATTCCTTTAAAGGAAAACATTCAAAGAAAAATAAGAAGGCCCAATAACATACAGAAAAGGGTTGTGATCATTCCATTCCAAAAAAGAGATATATCTTACTAAGGGACAGAAAGATGCCCTCACACATAAACAAAAAGAAGAAAAACACAAAACTAAGTACAAAACACTACTCAGTGTCATCCCCGCCTTCACCGCTCGGTCCAGCATCGCCTTCTCCACCATCAGCCCCGCTGTCAGGATACTCCTCATCATACCAAGGGTCAGATGCAAGCCCGTCCAAGTCCTCTCCATCCTCACCGGTCCTTAGAGTAGCTGGGTCATAGCCGCAAGCAAGCCTAGCTTCGCGAGCCTTGACACAAGCCTCTTTGAAGTTGACCTCAAGAACCTTCACCGCCATCATCAAATTCCTAGAAACATCCAGTTGAGCCTCGACATGAATCCACATCTCTTATAAATGCGGGGGAGCATCAGGGAAATCAGAAGCGTGAGAGGAAGATGGTTGGCCAAGAGCTTCTCCCTCTCGGCCTAAAGAATGGTGACCTGGTCCTTCAAGGCAAAAACTTATCTCTCATGACCGTCGATCCGTTCAGTAGACCTTGCCTCCTTAAGCACGACTGTTTCAGCATCACTAGTCCATTCAGATTGAAGAACATGAATAGCATCCTCAAACTCAATTGCATACTCCAACTCCACCGGTTTAGCCCCTTTGGAACTCTCCATCTCCGCAGCCTTTCCAACCAATTCATCTCGCAAACCATTGGCCCTAGCCATCTTCTGATCGTGCTCGACCTACAAGGACTCCACCTGATCTAGGAGGTCGATGCACTCAGCTACGACCCCCTTGTTCACTTCAATCTTATCCTCCTTAATCCTGAGCGCCCCCTCGAGCTCGTTGTATTGGCCAATGGTTCGTATGAGCTCGTCATCTTTCTGTTTCAACTCCTCCCTGAGAGATTGGATATTCCCCGCGACTCATAGCTGAGTATGCATCACACGGTACCTGTCATGGATTCATCGGCACTTTGTAACCATCTTCATGAAGACCACCTTCTTCTTATCTGTTCGGGGTGCACTCTCAATCTCTTAGATGAGTGTCTAAAATGAAAGATAGCAAGCAAGAAAAGAAGAGGAGGGTTAGTAGGAGTGCCAAAAAATAAATATACGAATGCGAGATAATAAAAAAAGAGAAGAGAAAACAAAAGAATCAACTTACCCATAGAGTCAACCCGGATACACTCAACGAAGTCGGCGTCTTTGAACGATTTCTCAAGAGTCCTACGCTTAATGCTAGAACAAAAAGGCACCAAAACAGTGACCACACTTTCCATGCTGGTAATCAAATTGCCGTCCAAAGGAATAACTATCGAACGAGAAGTCCCATCATCCCTCACCTCGACCGGGGTAAGCCCCTCATCGATCATTTTCTCTTCCCCGGGGTCAACATCATTTAAGACAGGCCCTTCTCCGCCTCTTCGGTAGAAGAAGGAATGTCGACAACCACAAAGCTTGAAAGATCACTCCCCTGCATGACTGTGACAGCCACTGGCGAGGAAATAATCTCACCACCAAGAGTCATGATCCCGGTATCTGAGGTTATGCCAGTGTTGTGCACAGACACAGTGAGCTCGGGCTCACTAGTCATCGAACCTTCGCCATTATCCACACCTCCTCCGGTCCATTTCACCTCCTCTTTATGGTAACACTTCCCTTCTCATCCATCGACGACTCATCCACCAAATAGAACAAGGATGGGTCTACAACCCTCACCGATGGAGTAGCCTCCCTATGGTAAGATCTACATGGAACTAGTATATTGGATGAGGTAGCAGGCCGTACAGAGTAGCTCGTGGTCACAACAGTTGCACGCTTTACCAATGCACCCAATTTGCAAAATGCGAGGGTAGGAGCCTTCATTTTATTTGAGGCTTTCTGACCTGACAGTAATGTAAACGACGTAAGTAATAAGAAAGTGCGGCACTGAGCCTCAAGTAATGGAGGAATGGAATGACTCACCAGTTGAAGAAGGTGGGCGCCCAAATTTCTTATTGAAAGACGACCATTCACAGATCCCCACCATATAGGAAAAAACCCAGTCTCAGATGTCGGAGACCAACACAGGGGGATCCCTCTCAGCTGCACCATAAAGAGTGATCAGGTAGTCCAAGGTAAAAAGCAAGCGACCAATTAAACCGAATACTTACGGCCGCGGTTGCACTCCTCGAGACACGATAGGGTTCACCACCACGTGCTCGGTCTTGATATAGAAATAATCGACCCAAAACTTTTGATTAACCTTATCATCCATCTTTACCACCAGCACCTTGGTTCCCTGATGGCGAAGATGTATAATCGTTCCACGATGAATGCTCGAATAAAAACAATGCAGCAAATGGTCGACGGAAAGTTCGCAATTGGCCAGCTCGGCGTACTTTATCAACATGAGAAACATCTTGTAGATGTAAGGAGAGAGCTGGGCCGGGAATACGTATTAGTAACGGTAGAACTCCTCCACTAGCGGGGGAAGAGGAAGAGAATAACCCACCCGAAATGGGTACGCATAAAATGCCCAATACCCGGGACAGTGATCGCGGACCACATCATCACCGACGGGAACTAAATCGGCATGAGCAGGGATGCCGTACTTCGCCCTGAGCTCAGAAAGGCATGACTCTCCCATTTCATACTTCTCCTGCTAGGGCTCTTTAATAGGGGAATTCAAAAAGTCAATTCTAGCCTTATCATTACGAGGAACGATCTCCCCCACTGTAGGGAAACTATCATCTTCAATGGTTTAGGCCTCTTCCTCAACACGAACTGGCACGACCACTGACAACGGGTTTGGGCTAAACATTTCCATGGATTTAGGAGATGCACTAGCTATTTGTGCATTTATGTGTGAACGAAGATCTCGAAAACAAAAAATAAGAGACGCAAGAAGCAGCGAAAAGCAGAAAAGGATGCAAGAGAAGGAGATGAAATACTTTTGGAAGTTTGAAAAAACAAAGTTCTGAATAAGGAGGTCGTTTTCCTTCTAATAAGAAAGTATCGACGCAAAAGTCGAGAAAAGTAACCGCCAAATGCATGAGAATCGAAGCAACATAGATGCAAGTAATTTTGACATCACTCTGACTCCTCACCATTGGGTATAATCTTCAATGTGCTGCCCCTACCAGTGCTAGAATAACCGCTACTCGGCATCCGGTTTGAATTTTACAAAGCTAGGTCTTGGGAAGTCCTCTTATCGATCTTGACCTAAAGGACATCCTCGGAAAGCGGAGGGACTAATTGTATGGGCCAAAATCCGATCAGGAAAATTCAGTACGAAGAGAAACTATAGTAGGGGGACCGTAATTCTCCATGGGAGGCTCAGATAAGTATGGCTCAGGCAAGCCTCCGAAGTGTCCATCCTGGACAATGTTGAGGATAAACAGAACAGGCCATGCTCAAGAGTCGATTGGTCCAAAGTCATGATTCTGAAGTCATGCTAATGAGTCGAGAAGCCGAGGTCGGAGATGAGCATTTAGATTAGCCAGAAACTACTAGTTTTAGTAATAGAATATTCTAGGATATTCTCTGCATTTTGTACTTTCAGTATGTAAGAGATATCTCCAATATAAGTAGGAATAGAGAGACAGAGAAGAGGGGCAACCAAGATTCCATTTTGATAAGTTCTCTCTAGAGACGTTGGCTCCCATGTAACTACAAACATTATCTATATATTATATTCAATTTGTTATGTTGGTCAAGGCTTTTCCATACTAGATCCTATATAGTATTTGATGCTTACACATTTGGCCATTCTACATCATTGTCAGAAATAGAATCCTCCACCTTGTCGGACATTTGAGTGAATTATTCCCTTTATTTACAGACATTGCCGTTCATTTCATTTATTGCTTTTCTTCACTTCTTCATTTATTCATAAGAACATTATTAAATCACTCTTTAGCTTTAAATAGCTTTAGATACGATTTCTAGATGGTTATTTTATACCAATCTTGGATCTAGAACTTATTATATTTAACTGCAATTTACCTATTACATTCACTTAATTAGTTTAAAAAAAGGTTCAAGACCTTTTGGTCAAACAAATATTATATGGATTTTATAAAAGACGTTTTAGGGTCTTTTTAATATATTTTAGTTTAGGCCACCAATTCTATTGAGTCATCCCTTATTGACAATCAACAATTATTTATTGACTACTGACCCATTGTAAACGTGCAGTTCAACCAACTTTATTCACATTTGATAACTGAATGACACACTCACTGCCTTTAATGCTCTTGTTATTATTGCCTTATGTTAAGTGAGACTCCATCAATTTGATTGAAAATGTCAAGGGTGAATAAGTGGATAGTAGGAGACTAGTAAAGCCTTGAGACAATATTAATATTTTTTTTAAAAAAATTGTAAAAAAATAAATAAATGCGTCTACACTTAAACAATAAAAATATATATTTTTAATTTTTTTTTTTAAGTTTCTCCGTTTCTTCTCTCCACAGATCTGATCCCTACTACTCAGAACCTAGCATTTAAAAGTTGAGAGATCATGGGTCGTCGTGGAGTCAGCAGCGGTGGAGGACAGAGTTCCCTGGGTTACCTTTTTGGAGACGGTGAGGCTCCAAAACCTACAGTCACCAAGGTAGAAGCTCCGCAGAATCAGGGAGCTACTACAAGTGATCTACAGAAACCAACTACAGCTGCACCAGCTGCAAATGTTAACAAGCAGATTCCTGCTGGCATCCAGGGAAGCAACACCAATAACTATTTCCGCGCAGATGGACAAAACACTGGGAATTTCCTCACGGATCGCCCATCTACCAAAGTGCATGCCGCCCCAGGTGGTGGATCCTCCCTAGGTTACTTGTTTGGCGATTGCAAGAACTAGTTCCTTCTGTCCAAAGATGAAACTGTGTGTTCTTGAAAATTGATGAGACTGTTGTTACAGTATGTTAGTTTATTTAGTGTATGGGAAAACAGTATTGGCAATCGGATGATCCAGTTGTAATATGATAATCCTTTTCTACTCACTGTTGGGATTCACTCGATTTCGGACAAGCTTCAACTGCGAACAATCATCTATGCATGCTTACAGAAAAAGAAATTAAAAATATTTTTAAAAATTTGAATTAAATTACTTAAATATTCATACAGTAAATATATTTTTTCAACAATATCAAAGGTAGCATATTGCAAATACATGTCTAATATCTCATTTATTTAATGTTTTCCTTTCTAATATAAATAGTAATATTACAATGTGAAGTTAAAATTTTTATATCATTTAAGAATATATACTATAAACAACAAGTATGAAAAAAATGACAATATTAAGAAAGAGGCCCGTTATCAATATATAATAAACATTGTACTACTAACACATAATCAATTTCGAATCTGTTATTTTCATTTTTAATGTTTATGAATTTAATATGCTTGTCGTTTCAACATAAATCAGACAAAAATAAGCACTTCTATTTTAAGAAGTATTCGCCCGTATAGAAATTTCAATTTAATCGGGAGGAGTGATTTGCTCCCAATGATATCAAGTCTACTTTATTTTTCTACCGTTGATTATACCACACAAGCCATAAATTTTCAGCATCCATAAGCACACTCATAGACACTCTACTACAGTACATACTACCTAATTATATTGATATAGGATAAGGAATTAAAAAACTAATTCCAACCCTCAAGATTGGCAAGATGTGGAAGAAGAACGTTGCCATTCATGTCAAAATAATGGATATGTTTATTATGACCGATACCGGCCTCCTCAAGCTGATCAAAAGGATCGGGTTCTTGTGATGGCCATGCCGTCCATGAAAAGTGAAGACATGAAAAATGACCAAGAATCGCCTATGTATATCCTATACAATACGGTGTAAAATTCTAACTCATGATCATATATCATATTCCTGATTACCCGCCCAATAGTTGTCCCTTTGTCTTCTTCAGTTACGTTATCCTATTTAGACGCTGCAAGAATAAAATTCATGATGTTTTCAATGGATTTAAGACTTAACCATCCTTTGAGAGGTACACCGTCCTGTCGCCCATCCACGACCATAAGACACATCCTCCCCAATCATCAAGTGCATCTACCCAATCAAGATGGCTCATCTTCACTTGTGTTGTGAAAGATTGAAGCCAAAACACACTACAAGATCAATCGTGGCCACAGATGTATCTTGTTTTCTATCCGTCGATACACATGTAGTTGTAAGCCCGACACCCTCTCCTCCACCTAACTGATTTCCCAATCCCCCTTCTCCATTTTCTTCCTCTATTACTCCCACTTGAATTATGAAACTTTAGACACACAAAAGTCATAGTTTATTCATAGAATTGTACAATTTTTTAGGAGAATAGGTACAATTAAAGCATGCTAATCAATTCCTAATTCTTAGTAGATACTCCAATCAAAGGGATTACATCTAGACTAGTTTTCTAGAATAAATTCTAATAAATTTTCCTAAATATCTACTGTACCATATTTTAAGAAGTAAATCATAATCAAATCTGCCTGATCATTCAAGGAGCATATTATGATCAATCTGTCAACATTTAATACTCCTCTTCAAGTTGATATGTAAATATATAACATGCCTAACTTGCTAACAATAAACTCAAAAGTAGTTCTAAAAAGACCTTTGTGAAAACGTCCGCAACTTGTTCAGTTGTTGGAAGAAAAGGCATGCACACACTTCCATCTTCAATCTTTTCTTTAATAAAGTGCTTGTCCACTTTGGCATACATTATTTTGTTATGTTGAACTAGATTATGGGAACCTTATTGTCACAGTACAACTTCATCGGCAAACTCATAGGTCTTCTTAGTTCTTACATAAGTCTTTTGAGCCATAATATTTTGCAAATTACGTGTGCCATGTAATGATACTCAGCCTCAGCACTACTTCGATCCACCACATTTTTGCTTCTTACTTCTCCATATTAAAAAATTTTCCCAGACAAATATACAATATCCAGATGTAGACCTTCTATCAGTAGATAACCAGCCAATTCCATATCAGTATAAGCCTCAACACATCTTTGCTCATTCTTCTGGAAGAACAACATTTTCTAGGAGATCTCTTTAGATATATTAGGATTTGATACACGATTGAACTCCTTAGCTACCAGGCGGGCCTTATAAGTAGACTCGGTTGGAAGATTACTTTGAATTCTAGTGAGGTCTTGTGGATCCGACTTTTGATAGTATTAAGAATCTTCAGTATTTTTCCCTTTAGTTCGATTCCTTCTTGAATATAGCTGAATTTTTTTGTTTGTTCTTTTCTTCCATTTTTATTTGTGTCATTTACAGGCTCTACAGGTTTAATATATGAGTTCTTATCATCTAAGTCAATTAGGTCCCCCTCATCTCTCGAATCATAATTTTTTCTATCTCTTGGATCACACTTATTTATTTTTTCTCCTAGATCCCTCACATTAGTATTTATTGTAAAACCTAGTCCTTTATTTGTGATATGTTTAGTTCTCCAGTATCCCAAAAAGAGGAATCTTCACTTGCATGATACTTCCCCTGAAGAGTAGTAAAATAAAATTATAAGTCAAAGAAAGTTACATTCATTGTGACTCCTAGTGTGTGAAGCATAGAACTTATATCCCTTTTGACTTGGATCGTATCCTACAGAAACACACTTCTTAGCTCGTGGTTCGAGTTTGTTACGATTAGGATGATGAATATAAACAAGGAACGTACACCCAAAAACCTTCAAAGGCAAATCTGTACTTAACCTGGAACTAGAAAAACTCTCTCTCTAAACACTAAAAGGTGTTTTAAATTTTTGAATCCTAGATGGCATCCTATTAATAAGGTAAGTAGCAGTCAAGAGAGCCTCTCCCCAAAGATACTGTGGAACTTTACTAGTAAACATTAAAGGTCTAGGTACCTCTAAAAGGTGCCTATTGTTTCTTTCTGTGATACTATTTTGTTGAGGAGTATCTAGACAAGAACTTTGATGTACTACTCCAGTTTTTCAGAAACAACTTCCTAATTGTTCATGAATAAAATCACGACCATTATCACTTCGGAATATCTTGATTTTCTCATTAAACTGTATTTCCACCATGACATAGAAAGTTTCAACCACATCCGTAACCTCACTTTTGTCCTTCAATAAATAAATCCAACTTATTATAGTATGATCATCAATGATAATTATAAACCCTCATTTTTCGAACATTTGTGAAATCCTAGACGGTCCCCAAACATCACTATGAATCATCATATAATGTTTTGAAGACTAATATTTTTGAGAGGAAAGAAAGATCAATGATGCTTATCCATTTCATAGAATTCACATTGGAACAAAGACAGATTTTTATTTTCAAATATTTTAGGCAACAAATGTCTTAAATAATAAAAACTAAGATTTCCAAGCCTATAGTGCAAAGCATGACTTTATTTAAAATAGAACAAGAGTGCAAACAAATAGGATTCAGTTGTTGCGAGTTGTCCCCCTTATGAAGGAAATAAAGACCTCCAGATTCTCTAGCACTGTCAATCTTCTTCCCCGAGCTTTGTCTAAAATTCACATAAATCAAAGTCTAAAATAGCACGATAATTCAGCGAACGGGTTAATTTACCGACATAAATTAGATTGCAGGAGAGTTCGGAACATGAAGGACATCATGAAGTGTGAGAGATGGTGTTAGTTTAACAGTTCCTTTTCCAGCGATTGATGAGAAGGAACCATTAGCTTTCTTGATTTTATTATTCCCTGCACAAGGAGTGCAAGTAGAGAAAAAATTAAAACTTCATGTCACGTGATCAGTATCTCCTGAATCTATGATCCATATATCTATTTTGCTGGAATTGGCACTAAGAAAAGTATATGGTACATTACTTGTTTGAGCAATAGAACAAGAAGGATCTGGTCCACCAGATCGGAGTTGTGGATATTGAAGGAGTTTGTGCAGAAGTTCCAGTTGCTCCCTTGTAAATGGAGACATTTCTATAGAAGAATGCTGCCCCGAATCAAAATAGGATGCTTAGAGGGCCTGACCATGTTGAGATTGGAATCCACGACGGTTAACTCCTTTTTTCTTCCAGTTTGGTGGTTTCCCATGAATCTTCCAACATGTTTCATGGGTACGCTAGTATTTGTTTTTTGCAATGATCGCACCATGACTTTTCTTTTTATCACCTTCATTTTTCACTGTTGCAAGTGCTGAAGCATCTACATCAGGCTTTAGTTTAAGGTTTAAATTAGGTTTTAACATAACTTTCCTCCTAGTTTTCTCTCTCCTAATTTTAAAAAATGTTTCACGAAGAGAAGGTAGAGGGTTTTTTCCTAGGATCCGTGACCTGATCCCATCAATCTACCGATTTAATCCTAAGAAAAGGTAAACTCTATTATCGTCTTCCCTTTTATTTACTTTCACATTATCGGCAAGACACTGCCATTCATCATTGTAGCATTGATCTAACTCCTCCTATAGAGACATCATTTCATCATAATAAGTAGTGACTTCCCTCTCACCATGATTAGCTTTTCAAAGTTTAATTTTTAACTCAAATATCTGAGACAAATATTTTACATCTAAATATGTCTCCCTAACAACTTCCCACACATCCCTAGCAGTGGGTAGAAAAAATACTCCTTCAGCTCTAATTTATGTGAACTTATTTGAGTGGGCACATAGTTTAAGAAAAAATAAAGACTTTTGGAATTTGTGGTCCCAAACAAGTCAAAAAGAGCGCCACAGTATTTGTGTGATCACAAAAGCTTCTCATTAATGGTAGAATTATAAGTTTAAGCTAATTGTTTCCAAATTTATAAAGGGCTCATTCTTTCTGGAATGGACCAAAAAGGAAATAGATTCACATAAATTGGAACGGAGGGAGTAAGATTTACCTATGACTGGATCTATGGAATTTGTTAGCCAGGAAAGCTCGAGTGAGTTCTCTGATCTCCACGCATTCATCTTAGGGTCTCTGACTTCTGGCTTTTTTATCTCTCGAGTCAGATGTCCCAATTTTCCATGGCCACCGATTGCAAGCTTTATGGATTGCGCCCATTCCAAATAGTTCTTCCTGTTTAATCAATGAGAAGTTAGCTGGAAGGACATGTGAGAGGAATCGCCTCCTTGTGTCACCATATTCTCTATTGGAGCTTCAAGAGAAGATTTTTTTACTTCTGTTGATGTTGTAGAGTGGCGCTCTCCGTGAAAGGTTGTTTTGGCCATAAGGTATTAGGGAGAAAAGTTTCTCTCTGATACCATGAATGCACAAAAGACATGCTTTATTCATAGAATTGTACAATATTTGTAGGAGAACATGTACAATCAAAGCATGCTAATCAATCCCTAATTATTAGGAGATCCTTCAATCAGGGGATTACATCTAAATTAGTTTCCAAGAATAAATTTTACAAAAAAATTCCTAAATATCTACTGTATCTTATTTACAGAAGAAAATTATAATCAAAATGCCAGCTTATTCAAGAAGCAGATTATGATCAATCTCCGAGCTCATTCAACACTTGTTGATTTCCCATCCCCGATGTTTTGCAAGTCACTTGTGTCCCATTCCCGGAAGTTTTAAAATTTCTCTGTTTGCTCCCCTTGAAATATGGACAATATTCTCTTCATACAACAAATTAACAAGTTATTCATCTTAACAAAACCATGAGTAAGATATACAAGAAGTGACCCCAATTACTCATATTGAACTTGGTATCGATTTTCATTCATAGGCAAAAAAGATTATGTGTGAACCACATACTAAAGAAGTGCATGTCAAACCATTGTAGGAATTTAGCAAAGAAACATTTGCCAGTAGCTTTACATCTATCCAGTGCATTATGATTCGGCTTATTTAATAGATATGTTCAACAAAACTATCTATTTATGTAGCCATGAACGAGTGTAGCTATCTATAGAATTTTTATTGGACTTCTTCAAAAAATGGTCAATGAAACTGTCTGTTTATGAAGCCATGCATGAATGAGACATTAATGTTACATAAGGTATCTCATAGTGACTAGCTAGCGAGAGAAATACCTTTTAAAGAAATTAATACAGAGATGAAACTTCACTACTAGATCAATGGAGCAATGGATTAGGGCACATGCAGAGATGATTATTTTAGAATATGAGATAGAGAATGAAGAAGAGAAAGATCTTTTCTTATGTCTTTAAGCGTACATATGACAAACTTTTATAGATTAATATATCTCTATTCTCACGTGCACTACATACACCATTAACCACCTCTAATAGTAATAACTAACTCTAATAATTTAACAGACTCTAGCAGTAATTAAAAAAGCTAAGCCTCTATTATTTCAATACTCCCCCTCAAGGTGGAGGTTGGAATACATGGAGCACTCTAATCTTGGATAAAAGAAACTAATGCTGAACAGTCCCTAGAGCCTTAGTCAGTAGATCTACTAATTGGTTTTAGTGTTTACATGCTCAGGCACTATCAGCCTTTCTTTAAACATGCCTCTTACAAAGTGACAGTCGATTTCTATATGTTTTGTCCTCTCATGATAGACACGTTGGAGGCAATCTGTATAGCTTCTTTGCTGTAGCACCACAACTTCGCAGGTGTAGTTACAGACATATATAGTTCTTTTAACATCTTTGTTATCCAAATTACCTCTGAAACTGCAGCTGACATGCTCCTATATTCTGCCTCTGCTGATCTTCTGCTTACAATGTGCTGCTTCTTTGATTTCCATGATATGATAGAGTCCCCGAGTTTTACTATGTAGCTAGTCACAAATCTTCTCGTATTTGGGTAGGCTGCCTAATCACTGTTACAAAATCAGTCAGTTGTGTGCAAGGATTATTCTTCAGCAAAATACCTTGGCTAGGTGATCCGTTCAAATATCTAACTAGTATGAGTATCGCCTCCTAGTGTGAAGCTTTAGGCTGTTGCATGAATTGGCTTAGAACTGTACAAAAAAATCGATGTCAGGTCTAGTCTCGAAGTACATGATCTGTAATGCCCCCACATGTGCATCATAATCCACAGTGGTGAACCTAACATTTGCTTCCAAAGGTATGTTCACTGGCTTAGCTCCACTCAAGCGAACATCATAGATTAACTCTTCATATTAACTCAAGATTGTATTTTCTCTGATTGAGTAGTATGTCATCATGTGATCTCAATACCTCAATTCTTAGAAAGTACCTCATTTTACCTAGGTCCTTGACATTGAAATTATTGTGCAATGTGCTCTTTGCTTGATCAATTAGCCTCCTAATATTCCCAATAATAAGTAGATCATCTACATACACTAGGACAATGACTAGTTTTTCACCTTCCTTCTTTGTAAATAAAGAATGATCATATGACTTTGAATGTCTTTGGCTGCTTATAGAGCATATGTAAGTTTGATATTTCACTGTTTTTCTACTTCCCTTTTGGTAATCCTTCTAATTCCCAATTCTTTTTATGCTCTAATGCATTGATTTCCTGTTGCATATCTTCAATCCATCTCTGATCATGAGATGCTTTCTAAAGGTCTTGGGCTTTGTGGGTGCTGAGAATAAACTTAGATATTCTTGATATCCCATGGACAAATGATCATACTCCAGATAGTTAGAAATGGAGTATAAGTTGTTATGAGTCTTGCCCTTATAGGTCACATAGTCTTTAAGCAAGATTGGTTGCTTGGTAATTCTTTTGCCTCACATTATCTGCAATTTGCTCAGTAATACTAGGCTCAACTACTGATTCAACTCCTTGTACTAAGCTATCAGGTTGTTCTGCTGTTGATTTAGATACTTGCATTGAATTGTCAGAATTTGTAGGTGGTATATTATGTTTAGAAGTAGATGCATCGTCTGTTGTATTTATCTCATGATCATGAGTGGTGAGAAGTTCTGTTGTTTCTTCTGCTGTTGTGTCACTATTATTTTCATGCTGTATTGTCGGAGTTTGATCTGGTGATTGTGGTGTATGACTTTGTAAGTGTCTGCTAATGTTTGTTATATTATTGATTAGCATGAAAAGCACTTCCTCCTCATTTTCAACCTGCATGGTTCTAAAAGAAAGAATTCTTTCTCTGAAGCTTACATTCCTTCTAAGAAAGAATGTCTGGGAATCTTGATCAAATAACCTATATCCCTTTTGAACATCAGAGTACCCCATTATCACTTTCCTTCTTGTCCTTAGGGCTAGTTTATCACCCATGTGTAGGCCGTTTTCATAGAACAAACAACCAGATACCCTTAGCTGATCCAGTCTAGGTTCCTTAGCATAAATCAACATAGGGTTCTTTTCCATCTAGTATAGAGTGGGTAATTTTTTCGATCAAATAGACTGTAGTCTTCACACACTTCCCCAGAATTTAACTGGAACTGAACTGTGTATTTCAAGCCCCCTTCTACCTCTACGATATATCTATTCTTTCTTCAACTATTCCATTTTGTTGAGCTGTATAAGCACAAATACTTTGAGGAACTATGCCAAGGGAAGATAACAGTTCATTACGTTGTGAATTGAAAATTTTTGTGCTATTGTCTGATCGTAGTACTTTTACAGAAACATCAAATTGATTCCTTACCATTGTTAAGATGTCTCTAAGTACAATTGAAACGTCATATTGGGCTGAATTAGACCAACCCAAGTATATCTATTGTAATCATAAACAACAGTTACAAAATATTATTTTCTATCAAATGTAGCCTTTCTATAAGGTCCCAAGGCATCAACATGAATCGACTGGAAAATACTACTAGATTTAATATTACTAATAAGAAAACTTAATCTAATTTTCTTTGCCATTGGGCACACTAAGCAGTTCTTCTGTACTACATTATTGACTTTATTCTTTAAGCTAGGTATATATGTTGCATTGCAACTGATGATGGGTGCCCCAGCCTAAGATGCCATAACTCAACTTCATTTTCTCCTCTAGTTACTACTGCTCCTACTATGGGTTTGAAATCTCTCTGTAGAATGAAAGTGCATTACTTTCTCTAACAATCCCCATTACTTTGCCATTGTAAAGTCCCTGAAATACACAGAAAATAGAGAAAAAAGTGAATTTACATAGTAGCTCCTTGGTTAAATTTGACACTGAAAGTGAATAAAATTTGAAGTATGGGACATGTAACACATTCATGATTTTATGACTCCCTAATATCTTGGTATTTCCTGCACATGCTATGGAAGATCTACTTCCTGTTGACACTTGCACTCTACTGTTATGTTATTTTTCTAAGCTCCTCAGTCCTTCTAATAGTTTCTTGCATGATGTAATATGGTGAGATACTCCAGAATAAATTATCCACTCACGGGCATGGGTACTAGATACCAATGTGACAGTACCTACCATCATATTTGAGGTACTGTCATTTGATGGTGGCTTGTTCATGTTGCCCATAAACTGTCAGTATTCTTCCTCGGTGAAGAAATGTCCTTGCAACTGATTTTTAGTTGTTGCATTATTGGCATATGGTATGAATCCTCCACTAGATTGTGCCCTACCACCCGACTGGCATGTGTTTTCAAATTGTCCAGGTTTCTTCTTACTTATAGACTTTTGAGGGTATTCTACAATATTGTAGAAGTTTTCCTTCAAGTGACTCTTGTAACCACAATGTTCATAGATTAGCCTCGTGCTCTTTGGTTTGAATCCTTGTGTCTTTCCTGCTAACATAGTGAGTGGATCACTCTAAGTATCTACCACACCAGGTGTTCTTGGGCTTTTTTCCTGAGTCACAAGCACATAAGATTCATTAACAGTAACTACTGGTCTCCTAGCAAGTATGTTACTCCTCACAATCAAAGGAAAAATGTGGAGCTAAGACATCCAAATCATACAATCGATCCTTCATTTTAGTGTAATAGCTTGTCACTAAATTTATTCCCTGCCTCATTGTTGCAATCTTAGCCCGAAGGTGATAGATCCTTTTTAGGTTTGATCGATCAAATCTCTCTTGAAAGTCATTCAAAGACTTTGTCACATCTTTGGCATAAACAATTCCTGGCATTAATCCGTTCGAAACTGTACTTCCAATCCAAGACAACACTATCACATTACGCTTTTCCTATTGCTCAACTAATTTACCTCTGTATCTGATCTTAGTAGAGGAACCGTCTACAAATCCAATATTACCTTTTTCTCTCAAATCTAGTTTTATTACCTGCTCCATAGGGCATAATTCTCTGGCCCTGTGAGCTTAATTGGGATCAAAACTAGCCCTGGAGTATCTCTTTCTTGAAGAAATAGCGGGTGATTATGATCAAGCAAGCTTACCTAGTTTCCAGTCATGTCTGCATAAATTATCTCTTGTAATTATCTTAATTTCACCAGAGCTTCACGCCAGACCGGATCCTCACTATCGCTGCTCTGATACCATGAAGAAGTTGATACAAAGATGAAGTTTCACTGCTACATCAATGGAGCAGTGGATTAGGTCACATGCAAAAATGGATATTCTAGAATCTGAGATACTCTAGGACAAGCAAATAATTCAAGTTTTCTTTAATATAAAGCTTCCTTTAGCAATTTTCTTTTGTTATTTCTAGCATTCCCTTAGTGATATTGAGTGTAGTAAGGATGACTTGACATAGCAAGAACGTGAGCAAGTAGTGCAAGATCGGAAGCGAGTTATCAAGTGCCACATATGTACATAGTTAATTTCTAAGGATGTGACAATGTGGTATCGGAGCAGAAGTTGCAACTAAGAGAATGACGAATGATGGAGAAATTAACACTTCAAACACCCAAGCCAACATCATCTAGGATATTGCTGACAAAAGCAGCAGTAGCAAAAAGAAGAATGCCACCAACAAGAGCCAGTAGGTGCCACCTGAGATTGTGTAAAACGGAGGGCTTACATCCCAAGAACCATCTGCCACTGAGCCGAGCAAGGATGAAGTGGAGGTCCTGCTTGAGGATGTATCACTCGGTAAAGAATGGGTGATGAAGATGAACGCGTGGATGGAAGTTGTGGAGATCTTTGGCCAACGCTTGGGGAATATGAAAGACACCTTTAGTATTCTCTAGGGGAACACGTTCGAAGAGATTGAGAGTATCCAAAATGAATTGTAGGGACGTATACATACCGATATGGAACTAAAGAAAATCATCACTGCCTTAGAGTGCAGACTCATAGAGGCTTTGAGTACTATCGATGCTATGATGGTAAAGACAGAGTCAATCGAGGAAAATTTTGATGCTGGTATGACCGAGGCAACCATCAATATTGTGGTGATGAGGGAGGCTAAGATCAAGCTCCAAAACCCCTGGTGTTCAAAGGTATTCTTCATGTAAAAGAAGTGGAAAACTTCCCTTGGCACTTGGAGAACTACTTCAGGCACGCCAAAGTGAGGGACTATGAGACCATGAACAATACTGTTATGTTATACCTCTCAAAGACTGCCATGCTAAGGTGGAGAAGGAAGATGACTGATGTGGATAAAGGTTTATGTACTATTAGCATGTGGGATCAGTTCAAAAATGAACTCAAGTGACAGTTCTTTCCAAACAATGTCTGATACGAGGCAACGCACAAGCTTAGGGAATTGAAGTAGCATATGCAACTATGTTAAGGAGTTCACTACCCTTATGCTTCAAATCCCCAACATGACCAATGATGAGTTGTTGTTCCACTTCATGGACAGGTTACAAAATTAGGCTAACAGGAGTTGCAACACCGACAAGTCGTTGATATTGACCAAGCCATAGTGGATGCTGAAACATTGATGGATTTCAGGCACGACAAGCACGACAAAGACAACGGAAATAAGTCAAAGGTTAACACTATCAAACGTGTGTGTAGGGGGGTACCGTCGCAAAGGCAAGGAGATACAACAACAGTTCTCCAAGACTCAAGATTCTAAAAATTTTATTGGTCATCAGAGCTATTCCGAGAAGAAAGAACAAACCAATAAGAAGGGATGTTACATATGCAGAGGGCCGCACAACATCAGTAATTGTCCCGACCTAAGAGCCTCAGTGTCGTAGTCCATGAATGAAAGAAGCAACACAAGGGGAGAGTTTAGGAAGCGCATAGTTGGTTATGATCTGATTATGTGGTGCTTTCAACAAAACAAGCAATCTAACCTACCGAGAATGGCAATTAGTACGTAAATATCACCATCATCAACTAGCTCGCTCGTGAAATGGTGGATACTGGAGCAACTCATAATTTTGTGACTGAGGCTTCTGCAAAGAGACTAGAATTGAAGCTTGCTCCAACCAACTCTTGCATCAAGATCGTGAATGCCGAGGTACAAAATTATCGTGGGGTAGTTAAGACTTGATGTCAAATTGGGAGCGTGGAAAGGTATGACAAACTTTACCGTAACCAATATATATATTTTTGACATCATACGGGGGCAAGAGTTCTTTAGATATTGTAATACTTTGGTCAGCCCCTACCTCTAATGTCTCTTGGTTATGGAGCTAGAAGGAGCCTGCATGGTACCTACAATGACTATGCCATACGAACTGATCCAAGCACAACTCTCAGCTATGCCGATTGTCAAGGGGATCAAGAAGGGGGAGACGACGTTCGTGGCAACCATTGCAAGTCTGGAGGAAGACAATGGTTTTAAAGAGACATTTGCGCGTTGCATAGAGAAGTTACTTGAGGAAAAAAAAGATGTCATGCTCGAAGAGTTGCCTAAGCATTTTCCGCCTAAGAAAGAGGTGGATCTCAAGATTGTGTTGGAGCCAAGGGCTATGTTACCTGCATTTGCCACATATCGTATGGCACTGCCCGAGCTAGAGGAGCTCAGGAAACAATTGAAAGAGCTGATAGATTCTTGTCACATTCGCCCATCAAAGGACCTTTTGGCAACTAATACTATTCTAGAAGAAGAAGGATGGATCTCTGTGCTTGTGCATAGATTATCGATCACTTAATAAGGTCACAGTGAAGAATAAGTACTCGATCCCGCTCATTACTGAATTATTTGATAGACTTGGGCAAGCCAAGTTCTTTACCAAGGTGGATATTTTAAAAGGCTACTACAGGTTCGCATTGCAGAAGGGTATGAGCCAAAGACAACATGTGTGATGAGATATGGAGCATTTGAGTGGTTGGTGATTCCCATCATCTTCACTAATGCACCGACCATATTTTGCACCCTTATGAACAAGGTTTTCCTTCCCTATCTTGATCAGTTTGTGGTAATCTACCTAGACGACATAGTTATCTATTGCAACACATTGGAGGAGCACATGGATCACTTAAGGAAGGTTTTCTAAGTCTTGCAGGAGAATTTCTACACATTAAGAGGGAGATATGTGAGTTTGCATAATCAAAGGTGTACTTCTTAGGCCATGTGATTAGCAATAGAGAGCTACGCATGGACGAGGCTAAGGTACGTGTTATCCAGGAGTGGGAGGAACCTATAAAGGTAACTGAGTTGAGATCCTTCCTTGTCCTTGCTAATTACTATTGTCGTTTCATCAGTGGATACTCAGCAAAGGCTGCACCATTAACTGGGTTGCTAAAGAAGAACAAGCCATGGGTTTGGATAGAGCATTGTCAAAAGGCATTTGAAAGCCTTAAGGCAGCTGTAACAGAAGAGCCAGTATTGGCGTTACCTGACATTGCCTAGAAATTTGAGGTGCACACAAATGCCTCAGACTTTGCCATTGGGGGTGTAATGATGCAGGATAAGCATCCTATAGCATTTGAGAGACGCAAGTTAAATGAGATGGAGCGGCATTACACGCTTTAAGAGAAGGAAATGACTGCCATTATGCATTTCTTTCATACATGGCGATATTATTTGCTGGGGTCGAGGTTCATGGTCAAGACGGACAAAGTCGCTACTAGATACTTTCATACATAGAAGAAGCTCACACCAAAATAGGCTAGGTGGCAGGGTTTCTTGGCCGAGTTTTATTATGTGCTTGAGTAAAAGCCGGGCAAAGGTAATGTTGTAGCTGATGCCTTGAGTTGAAAAAGTTGAGCTTGCTGCAATCACTTCAACAAAATGGGACATTCGTGAGGCTATAAAATAAGGCATGCAGCATGATCCAGCAGCCAAACAGATTATCAAGTTAGCCAACTAGGGAATTACAAGAAGTTTTTGGGTTGAAGATGGACTACTGCTTACTAGATGTCGGCAGGTCTACATGATTAAGTTTGGAGACATTAGATGGTGGATAATAAAGGAGAGTTATGACACAATGTAGGCTAGTCATCCAGGCCAACGTCGCACTAGGGCCTTGGTTGAGTCAGTCTACTTTTGGCCATGCATACAAGATGACATAGAGTGTTATGTGCACACTTGTCTTGTCTTTCAATAGGACACGGTTGAACAACAACAAATCGGAGGACTTTTAGAGCCACTACTTGTTGCAGAGCATCCATAGGAGAGCGTGCTATGGACTTTATCACTTGCCTACCAAAGTCCGATGGTTATGGTACTTTTATGGTGGTCACGGATAGATTTTACAAATATGCCACCTTCATGCAAGCCTCACCAGGTTGCACTGCCAAGGAAATCTCCAAGCTATTCTTTAAGAATATGGTGAAGTATTGGTGCTTACCAAGTCATATTACTGGTGATAGAGACCCTCATTTTACTGGAAAATTTTGGAGAGAGTTATTTGACATACTAGGCATGGAACTGCACTTTCCAACTAGTTTCCACCAACAGACAGATGGACAAAATGGAACGGGTCAAGGCCTAACTAGAATGCTACTTGAGGCATTATGTAAGCGCGCATCAGAAAGATTAGGGAAGACTCCTAGACATTGCCCAATTCTCTTAACACTTGCAGTGGAGTGAGTCCACAGAATGAACACCATTTGAGCTAACCATAGGCCAACAACCACAAACTCCAAATTCATTTCCAGCTGCACTCGACGGAAAGAGTTTGGGGCTTATCATATAGCTTGAGGATGGGAGAAACAACTTGACATTTCTAAGTCCTACTTTGATAGGGAAGCTAAGAAGACGAAGAAGTGCAGACCATAAGCGGCGTCCCACGGACTATGGAGTTGTAGACATGGTCATGGTAAAATTTAACCCAAGATAGTTCAAGGAAGTACGGTGTATGCATCAGAATCTGATTCGCAAGTGTGAGGGGCCATTTAAGATTGTCGCCAAGGTAAGCAAGATCTCATACAAGCTTGACATTCCATTGTATCTTACAATCTACCATGTCTTCCATGCCAACATGCTTAAGCCATATCATTAAGATAAGGATGATCCGAGTAGGGGCTAATGAAGGCGAGCGCCAATTACTATCACCACCTTACATGATAGGGAGATTGAGGCTATCATGGATTACTAAGCCAGAAAAAACAAGGATAGAGATCCACCATAATGTTCCTCATCCATTTGAAGGGGCAATCACTAGGGGATGCCACATAGGAATGATATAAAGACTTATAGAAATTCAAAGATAAGATCTGAGAGTTTATGCAGCAACATTGCGCTGATCGTCATAACATTAGGTGGGGGAGAGTGTGATGACCCACCATGTCATCATGCCACATAAGCACAATTTGGCATATATTAATTCCATGTGAAAGCTTACATATGAGGAAGGCTAGCATTTGTGAGAATATTCTAGAGAAGTATGAACATTTCCTTTGGAAGACCCACGATCCCTATGGATTTTCTAGGAAAGTTCTTTGAATCTTCTAGGTTTGTAGAGGATTCTAGAGAAAGATATTGTGTTGTAAATACTAATGACTTGTTTAACAATTCAAATTCACACACTAGCCCATAGGAGACTTGTATATAAAGGGGGCCATTCATATGTAATTCACAAAACAAACAATTCAAGTTCTCTCTAATACAACGCTATCT
Organism: Nicotiana benthamiana; assembly: GCA_034376525.1. Classification (NCBI taxonomy): domain Eukaryota; kingdom Viridiplantae; phylum Streptophyta; class Magnoliopsida; order Solanales; family Solanaceae; genus Nicotiana; species Nicotiana benthamiana. The sequence goes on from CM067328.1 coordinate 83,116,830, forward strand.
TTAGCAATTCTCTTGTGTTATTTCTAGCATTCTCTTTGCGATCATGAGTGTAGTAAGGCCGACTTGGGATAGCAAGAACGTGAGCAAGTTGTGAAAGATTGTAAGCGACTTGTCAAGTGCCACACGAGTACTTAGTTAATTACTATGGACGTGTGATGACCCGATAGGTCATCTTAAGATTTAAAACCAAATTTTGTGCTTTGAGGCCATTAAAAACCTTATTTTATCCCTCCTCAATTTGCATGCTTAGTCCTAATGTGTTTCTAGAAAGCTTTTGTGTTGAAAGTTGATAAAAAAGGATTTTTGGTATAAAACTTCATTTGAGTTGACTTCGGTCAACATTTTTGGTAAATGGACCGGATTCGTATTTTGACAGTCCTGGTGGGTCTGTATCAGAATATGGAAACCTAGGCGTATATCCGGAATCAAAATTGGAGGTCCCTAGATCGAGTTATGAATTTTTGAAGAAAATTGTAATTCTGAAAAATTTAATGGTTTTTATGAAATTGTTAATGTTTTATCTTGTTGGTATCTGGTCCATATTTTTGTTCTAGAGCCTGGTTCAAGTTCATTAGAATATTAAAGGCATGCTTATGAAATTTGGTGAGAAACAGAGTTGGTTTGACGTGATTTGGGCGTCCGTTTGAGAAAATAAGAATTTCATAGTGTTCTTGAGTATTTCATTTGATTTGTGCTAAATTTGTGGTTTTAAATATTATTTTGGCGGTTTAATCACACGAGCAAGTACGTATGATATTTTTATACTTGTGTTCATGTTTGGTTTGGAGACCCGAGTGCTCGGGTCAGTTTTAGATAAGCTACATAGCGATTTGAACTTTGAACAAATTTGCTCGTGTAACTGAGGGTGTTGGAGGCCTCTATCTCGCAATTGTGAGATGAAGCATCGCAATTGCATCCTCAAAGGGGTTCGCGTTTACGATCTTCCCATTGCAAATGGAAAGAGGAGCTGGCCATACTGTCTTCGCATTTTGGAAGTAAAGCTGGGAGGGGCAGTGATCGCAAATGCGATCTTTTTGTCGCAGTTGCGGAGACCCAAGTTCGCAATTGTGAACTTATCTTCGCAATTGCGAAGGTAGAAGTGATTTCAAGGATATCGCATTGGTGATGGTCCCTTCGCATTTGCGAGCTTTGCAAATGTGAAGCTCAGGTCATAGATGTGACATGTGTAGCTGTGTAAAACCTAACTTAGACGGGATTTTTGCTCATTTCTCAAAATATTCAAAACAAGAAAATGCACTAGGCGATTTACCAAACCATTTGTTCCCCAAATAATTGGTAAGCGATTCTTATCTAGTTTCTTTGAATCTTTCACTTCATTTTACGAAATTTAAACCTACCTAGAATCGAAGGTTTTCATGGTGGAAATGGGACTTTTGGGTAAAATCTAGGAATTTCGAAAATTGGGGATTTAGACCTCAAGTCGAGGTCGGATTACAAAGCCAATTGTATATCCCGGCTTGTGGGTGAATAGGTAATTAGATTTTGGTCCGAGTTTCGGGTATGGACCAAGCCGACCCGAGTGTTGACTTTTGTTAATTTTTTCAATAATGGCCTAAATTGAATTCTTACTAATTGTTGGTAATTATTCCAAAGGTTTATTTTGAGACTCTTGATTGGTAATTTGCTGGATATTGTTGGTTTTGAGGATTGTTTGAAAGGCAATGCTGTGATTGAGCTTTGAGTGGCATTTGGAGCGGGATAAGTGTTTTGTCTAACCTTGACTTGAGGGAATTAGGAAACCTCGGACTTTATATTATGTGAATTCCATGTGAGCGGCATATAGTCAAGGTGATGAGTGCTTATGCACCACCGAATTATCTGTGTTCCCTGATATATCGCTTTTCCTTAATTGTTTTCCCTCCTATCTTAATTGTTACATGCTCTGAATTCTTCTATGCTTAGTCGCTACGTGATAATCAATTTCTTCTTCTGTTAACCATGTTAGTTCACTTCATAGTTCCTCCAAATCGCTGCTATCTACTTAATTTGAATTGTTTTATACCTTTTAACTTTAAATTACTGGTTTGGTATAGCTGTGTAGTATTATTTGTTTAGATTCTATATTGAACAAGGTTCCTTTTCTTGGTTCTATTTGGTATTTATTTATCATAAAGGATTTGTGATTTAGCCTGGGGATTTGACTGTGTACATTTACTGTTTGGTACTGATATGGTGGGATCATACTGCACGTTGTGGCATGTGTAACAATTGTGGAATAGGGTGAATACGTATATACGGTGGGATCGGGTTGCACGCTGCAATGGGTGGAATAAGGGTGGATTGATATGGTAATATATATATATATATATATATATATGTATATATACATATATATATATATATATACATATATATATATATATAGATATATATATATATATATATATATATATATATATATATATATATATATATACATATATATATATATATATATGTCGACGCCCCCTTTTTCTATGGAGTCGATTGGGAGGACAACTTTATTCCCTTGCGAGAATTGGGTTTTGGAGTTTGGAGAGTCGCCACCTAATAATTATAGTGCGTTAGGACACTTTTAAGAAAGAATTTGAGATGAAGAACCAGAGTTTAGGTATGGGATAGGAATTATCTTGAGGGGAAGGCGTTAGGCACCCTTCAAGATCAACTAGTGTGGTTCCCGGACATACTATAATTGTGACGTTAAGCAATGAAGAAACAAATAAGAGTTTCAAGAAAAAGGGCTTCACATAATATTACAAACAAAATTTAAGAGTTTATAAAAGAAAAGTAGTAGAAATTATAGGAGGTTAGTTTGAAAGAAAACTGAAAAGAATAACAAGTAAAAAAAGAAGAGAAATGGGTTCTAGGTTTGCATATAATATGGATCACATCAATGCAATACCCGGCATACACTTCTCAAAAGAGGGGTCGCACGTGATATTAGCACACCGGCCATTATATCCATATTCTACCATTCCCACCCCGTTAAGCTATTAAAGTCGGAATGTCTTGTCACTTATTGTATGCTAGTACCGTCCCAATCCTATCAATCCCGGAGGCATTTAGGATTAATAATCCTAAAGAGAAAAGGGTTAAGGCTTTTGAGAGTTTTAAAGGACAAAATACTAAGGCAACAATCAAAACACACAATACGAGTATGGGAAAGAAATGAGCGAGTAAGGCTCAAGTAAGCCTCCTTAAATCAGATAAAGCCATAGAGTTAGCATGTCTTGCACGCACCGGTTTGGTCTTTAAAAAAATAAGTTAAAGCGATAAGCGGACTGGTTCAACACATATTATTAGACAGGAAGTTCGCATTAGGCTCGCTCGAATGCGGTTGTCAAAACTGATCCAATTGATAATCCTTTGTCTGTGTGTTGGACAGAACTACCGACACAAATTGATTGTAAAGAATAGTTATAGAGTAAAAATAAGTTTCAAAAAAGGTGATGGTTTGTTAAAAAAATTGTTTAACAACTAAAAAAACGAGTTTTTTTTTTGGGGGGGGGGGGGGGCAGACTAGTTAGGAAAAGGAGCTGACAATTTTAACAAATGAACTGAGTTGCAGACTAACTGGAAGCGACTCATCATATGAGTATAAAGAAATGACCTTAGGCTGATTTGAAAAATGTTTACTAGAGTTAAAAAAGAGTAAGTTTCAGAAAGAATACACTGATTTGATCATGAGAAAAAGTTAAATAGTTCAGATAGGGTGCATGAAGTTTCTTGATTTAGTAAAATCGAAACTGTTTTAAACAATTGAGACAGTTCTGGTTCGAAATCCCTATAGGTATGCTTTGTATACGTTACTGCTTCTTGATGCCTTTTTAAAAATTAACAGAAGCCTTATGGACAATGAGATCTATGTTTTGTTTTATTATTAAACCTAACTGCTTGCCTAATGACGTTATTATATGTAGAACTACAAACCCCTATAGGCATGATGCCTATATGCTTAGTTGCAAAAATCAAAGGTTAAATACTATAGGCATGCTTTCTACGTGTGAAGTTTCGCCAATTAGAAATAAAAATCTATAGGCATGTTTTCTACCCTTTGTGCATGAAAGTCACCCTCCTCCCTTTTTTCACTAAATACCCTTGCATTTATACAGATTTTTACAAACCAGTAAAAATCAGACTGAAAGTAGAAGTACATCAGAAACTATCAACTGCATCCAGAAACCTAATTCGGACTTAGTTTCTAACAATATGAGATTGAACCACTTCCGAGATCAATATTTCCAAAGCCTTCTCTTATCTAGGGTGTTTCAGAGTTCCAAGGAGTTTCAGAAACTCCAGGCAGTGCTTACACCCAAGATATTAATCAAAATGAGTTATAGTGCAGTGTGGCAGAGCCAGCCCTTAAGTGTCCAAGTTCAGAGGGAGCTCATGGGTCCCAAAGGCTCACAAGAGGGGGGCAGAAGTTAACTTCTAAGCATAAGTGCAAGTTCAATAGAGGGGGTTAGGTAGTGCCAAAGCATGCTGGTAGTCATGCCTAGCCATAAGGTAGGCTGGCACACCCCTGACCAGCCTGTTCAACCTGTCAATTATGAGTAAAGACCCGTTGAAGGTCAAACTATGGTCTAATTAGGACACTGTTATACAAAAGTCTCAAACTCAGCATACATAAAAGGGGAAGAGGGATGGGAATTGAAAGAGTTTAGGACTCAGGGAGTCCAGTTCATGTTTGTCAAGTTTTGTCATTTTTTCTAAACCATAGCTCAAACATACAAATGGATTAGGGACAGGGATTCATGTAAAAGCAGGAATAGCGAAACCCAACTTGCAGAGAATTATAGTATGGAAGCGGTAAGAAAAACAGACAAAGGACCGAAGAATAAACCTATAGGGGAGAGGCAGAAATTAAAAAAAAAAAGACATACTAGTTACAAGAAAGTAAGCAAAGAGACAGAGGATTCTTTCAAGCAAAGCCACAGTCAGAGAAGAGAACTTCCATGCTTATGAGTTCAAAGAACTCGAATACTTTAGAAAAAATATTGGTGTATTTGAGAGTAAGAATTAATGACTTGTGTTCTTTTGTTGTTCTTGTAAGAGAAGAAGTACATGTATTTATAGCTTTTTGAAAACGAGTAAAAGTGAGGTAATAAGCCACGTATATAGAAACAATCACTAATTAGAATCAATTACACAAGTGATTGCCCTTAATTAAGGGATCACTTGTTGACGTGTAGTGATAGGTTTAAGAATAAGGAAAGCAATCAATTCAAGAGGCAGACTGATTATTGACACAGAAGGAGTAGTAAAACAATACAACAAGCGATTAAGTCCAAGTACAGGAACATACTTATTTTTGGAAAGGATTCAGTAAGGCAAGACAAGGAAGGAAATCAATTAAACCTTAACAGGTGAATAAAAAATCAGAATCACACAAAGGAAAAGTTTGAAATCAGTCACAAGTTTAGAAGTTAATCAAAGAAAGAAACTCAGTATATAAATAAGGTGCACAAACATTATACATGTGAGGCCAAGCTATTGGCAAAAAGGAAGTAGCATACAGTGGTCGCACGCTAAGAAAATTCAATATATAGACACATTCAAAGCATGATAGTCATGTAGGTCGCGTTTCAGTGACTTAATAGTAGGGGAAAAGGTAGAGTATTAAGAAGCATGCAAAGAGCCAAGTGAAAACCCCTTTTGGAAAACGTACTCGAGTTTGACATATAGTAAGAAAGCAGAATCAAAGGAATAACACAAAGAGATGCTGCAACTTTCAAATCAAGTTGAACAATTTCAAATAGGCGAATTGCCCAAGCAAACTTCAAGAACTCGAATCAAACCCCAAAGAAACTAGGGTTTTATGAAATCAGTCAAGTTTAGAGGCGATAAACAAGTAAAACAAACAAACATTCTCAGAAGCTCAAATAAACCCCAAAATTAGGGTTTTCAACACCAATCACACACAGAGATGATAAGCAAATGAATCGAACAAAATATTAACAAACAGACTTAGAAATCCTAATTTGAAATCAAAAGATTTTGAAAAAAAGAAATTTGGGGAAAACGCTTAAAACATCAAATATAGCATAGATCCAGCATAGAAATAAACAAATTAATGAAGAGAGAACCTCGAAGCTAGGGTTTAAGAGGAATCCTAGAGAGAGAAAGGCTTTGAAAAGGTCTGATCTAGGTCGATAGTTCGGAATTAGACTTAGGAGGCTAGGATACGCCAGAGCGTGGCTGGAGATGGCCGAAAATCTCGAATCGGCGAAGTTCTATGTGAAGAACCTAGAAATCTAACCTCGAACCTTCAGACATCAGGCACATAACAGTAGTGTGAGGTGTGTATTGGTCGTCCATGGCTTGAGCAGCCATAGATTCCAGTGGGTTTGGGTTGAAAGTTTTAGAAGGGATTAGGGTTTTGAGAGAGTTCGAGAGAGTTTGAGAGGATAGGGGAGTTAGAGGTGGCGTCTTTTGAGAAATGAGGTAGGGTTAGTAGGGGTCATGAAATAAAAAAGTAAAGGGGAGGTGTCAGTCGTTGATCAAAATGATCTTCAGCGTGGATTTCAAAGGGAAACAAGCGGGTTTGGCAATTGGGCCAGGAGTCGGGTCATTGGGTTTAAATTGAGGGCTGAATTGGGTTAATTAGTGGTGTCAATTTGGGATGTAATTGAAATGCAATTTGGGCTAGATTTTGAATAGACAATTTTATCCTTTTATTTTATAAAAATTGTAATAATGGTTTTAAAAGCAAATTAAAAATGCTGAGTAATCAAATATTAACTTAAAAATACTAGAACTAATTTTATAATTATGAAATTCTATTAATCACAAAATAGGCTATAATTGCAATTATATACAATTTAACTTTAAATATACAAAATAATTTTTAAAAATATGCAAAAATTACTATTTATTGAAAATGTAATAAGTTATTACCAAAAATAATAATTTGGGAATAATTATTGGATTTTATGATATTAAAATAAGCAATATATTTGTTTAAGAAATCATTAAAAATAGCAAAACTCTTGGGTGTGCTTATATAATCCATACATGCTATTTTGGAAGTATTTTGGGTACAAAAATACTGGGCATCAACAGTTGTCTCTCTTTGCCCGAGGAGGATGAAAGAGTTGTCAGGTAAAGATAAGATTGCCAATTTTGACCAGAAGCGAAGATTGAAAATAATTTTGACCGAGCTCTAGTTTCTGATCTGCCTACATGTCCCTCATTTTACAGGAATCAGGACATATGTAGTTCAGGACCCATTGACAAAATGTGCCGATGGAGATTTGAAAAGAGACAGACAAGTTGGAAGAGATATTTGAAGTCTCATAGGTTGCGGGAACTGGAGCAGGATTGCTCCTGTCGAGAATGCCATTTGCTAGCCGGTGTACCGGCATGTAGACAATGCAACACATATTGGGCATAAATTAAACGTGATGCAAGTTCCCATTGGAATATAAATGTCGTCTTTGGACGGTTAGGATGACGGCCTCGGACTATGATGTCCCGGGCCATAAAGAACGTAAATAAATATTTGTAGGATATGAAATGATATTCGCAAGCTATGCGGATGGTACCTCCGAACTACGATGCCTTTGAATAGGTTGACGATCTTTCAGCCCATGAAATGCGGAGGGTGGCAATTTTTCAACCAATGAAATGCAGAGGATGGCGATTTTTCAGCCAAGGTAGAAATTAAAATTCAAGGGGCGATATTGCAGCCGTAAGAGAAAAATAAAGTGGTGATATTTCATCCAAGCAGGATGGAGACAATGCATAGTCTCGGAAGGCAGAAGAGTAGCCTCATGCAGAAAAATGCTGATGGAGATAGAGCTTAGTCTCGGAAGGCATATAAGTAGCCTTATGCAGATGGAGGTAGAGCTTAACCTCGAAAGGTATATAGGTAGCCTTATGCAAATAATGCGGATGGAGATAGAGCTTATTCTCAAAAGTCGAAGAGTAGCCTTATGCAGAAAATATAGATACAGACAGTGCTTAGTCTCGAAAGGCGGAAGAGTAGCGTTATGCTGAAATGTAGATGGAGACAAAGCTTAGTCTCGAAAGGCATAAGGGTAGCCTTATGAAATGCATATGGAGACAGAGCTTAGTCTCGAAAGGCAGATAAGTAGCCTTATGAAAAGTGCAGATGGAGATCGGGCTTAGCCTAGAAAGGCAGATAAGTAACCTTAAGCAGAAACGAAGATGGAGGTAGAGCTTAATCTCAGAAGGCAGATAAGTAGCCTTATGCAAAATGCAGATGGAGGTAGAGCTTAACCTCGAAAGGCAGATAAGTAGCCTTATGCAGAAATGCAGATGGAGGTAGAGCTTAACCTCGAAAGGCAGATAAGTATCCTTATGAAAAATGCAAATGGAGATAGAGCTTAACCTCAAAAGGCAGATAAGTAGCCTTATGCAATGCAAGAATGTAAAAGGACGAATAGTAGTAAGATCTATTAGCTAATAGCTGATTACGATATTGTGACTACTGGGGAGGTTGTGCACGGATAGCAAATGCGGGTAAGTGGTGATTCTGAGAAGTTTCCTTCTTAGGAAAGTATGCGTACATAAATACTGAACGATATTTCAAGTCGAGTTCTTTCCTCCAACGAAAAATCGTGAGTTCTATCAGGGGGGAAATGTTAGTTCGTCTTCCCCTAGCTCCTGGAGTTGTGTATCATTGAGTAGCATTGCTAAACAATAACAATTAAGATAATAGTTATGCATGATTTAGTAAATATAACGTAAGTATATAATATAAATAGTTTTCTTTAGATGAACCAACGACTGCGACGTGGTTCAAGACATTGCAACCTCCTCCTCCTCCGAAATTTTGAGGGTCCTCCTCAAAATTTTGCCCCAGTTTACTGGGCTGACACTTCTAAAGACTGCGATGAACGGCTGAAAAAATCATCTTCAGAATTTTGAGGGCCCTTCTTAAAATTCTGCTCCAGTTTACTGGGCTGACACTTCTGGCGATGAATGGGCTGAAAATCAACATCGGAATTTTGAGGGTCCTCCTCAAAATTCTGCCCCAGTTCCAATAGCAGGGGGAAAATGGCATTTTATTAAATTGTGACCGAACCCATAGGGCTGCCTACGTGTCCCATCTTAAATGGAAATCAGGTCAGGTGTAGGTTAAATTACATCATAAAGGGAAAGCATCAAAGTTACACATAGTATCATTTTACTGCATCTGAATTGATTGGCTTTAGCCAGACTTCTCCGTCCATTTCTACAAGTATGAGGGCTCCTCCAGTTAGAATCCGATGGACCATACAAGGGCCTTTCCAGTTGAGAGAGAATTTTCCTTTTTCGTCATCTTGATGTGGGAATATTTTATTCAATACTAGCTTCCACGGTGTAAACTTCCTCAAAATTTGCGGCTCCGTCAAAATCATTCCCCAACCATCATAGGATTGTGCAATATCTTCTCCTATGAAAGATACCTCGATCTCCTTGTGTATCATGTTGTGAAAGATAGTAGTCATGGTTTTCATATATGTGGCACCAGCCTTCTTCAAACCAAATGGCATCATCTTGTAACAGTACATCCCTCACGACGTGATGAAAGTTGTTTTCTACGCATCTTCCTCATCCATACATATTTGATGATACAAAGTGAAACAATCAACAAAAGACTGACACTTATGCTTGGCACAGTTGTTAATAAGAATGTGCATGTTCGGCAATGGGAAGTCGTCTTTAGGACTGGCCCGGTTGAGATCCCGGTAGTTGACATAGACTCTAACTTTCCCATCCTCCTTTAGTAATGGAACAATGTTGGCTAACCATGTTGGATAGTCCACTACCTCGGAACCTTGGCTTTGACTTGCTTGGTAACCTGTTCTTTGATTTCAAACTCATGCCGGGTTTGAATTTTCTGAGCTTCTATTTTACCGGCGGACATTTTAGATCTGTTGACAGTTTGTGAGCTATATTGGATGTACTAAGACCGGTCATATCATCATATGAATAGGCGAATATGTCCTCGTATTCCTTTTGAAACTCCGCGTACTCCTTATTTTCTGATGGTGACAGGTGAATACTGATGCGCGTTTCTTTGACATTTTCTTTATCCCCCAAGTTAACGACCTCAGTTTCGTCCAAGTTAGATTTAGGCCTATTCATAAAATTCTCAACATCTCTGATGACCTCTTCTGGTGTATCATCCTCTTCTGAATCTATATCCGCTTTTTGCATTGTCTCGTTGCAAGTCACAATCATTGGTTCATCTCAAGATAAGTAATAGTAATACTGTGTAAAATAAAGTGATTGATAGAGAAAATAATAAGAGCGAGATGCATAATAAACTGAAATGCTTTGATTGAATTCATAATTGTTTTTAAACACCGGAGCTCTTTTCAAAATTTAATCTTGTTATCCCACCATTTATCCTTGTATACAATGTTGGCCCTTTCAATGTGGTGGTATGTTTCTTCCCCTATTCTCCTTCAGCCTCCAATCATCGGGATGTTCTGGCGACTATATGTGGGGTTGCTACCATCACCATGAATAATCACCTCTTGGTGATTCCATTCGAACTTCACTGGCTTATGCATGGTTGATGCTACAACTCCAGTGGAATGGATCCATGGTCATCCTAACAACAAGTTGTAGGATGCTGGGACGTCTATCACTTGAAAGTCAACATCGAACCAGGTTGGCCCCATTTGCAAGCATAGGCTGATTTCTCCAATAGTGGACATTTGGGACCCATTGAAGGCTTTGACGTTGATGGACCCATCTTTGATTGCATGTAGGCTCTTTCCCAATGTTTTGAGAGTTATCAGCGGACAGATGATGAGGCTGGATCCTCTGTCGATCGGGAGTCTAGTGATGAAATAATTCTCTCATTGCTTGGTGATGTGCAGTGCCTTGTTATGGCTCAGTCCTTTTGGTGGCAGCTCATCTTCGTGGAAGGTGATTTTGTGTATCTCCAGTACTTGCCCTACATATTTTTCATTTCTCCAGTTATGTTGATGGGAACATATGCTTCGCTCAGTATCTTCATCAAGGAATTTTTGTGTGTATCAGAGCTTTACAGAAGAGCTAGGATGGAGATCTGTGCTGGTGTTTTGTTAAACTGATCAACGACCGAGTACTCTTTTGCTTGTATTTTCCTCCAAAGATCATAGGGCACAGTTTTAATAGGCCGTCAGGAGGCTTGTTTACTGAACACAGCTAGGTGTTCTGGAGTGTAAACCATGCCTGTTTTGGTCATACCCTATGCAGCAATTGCTTCTCCAGGTTTGGTCTTTCCTTTTCTCCTAGCTTCAGCTATGTAATCCCATGGTATGGCATTTGAGTGGAACGGTATTATTTCTGACATTGCTACAGGAATAGGTACCACTGGTGGTAACACAACAACTTCAAAGGGTGCAGGTGCTTTCTGAATTCCAAACTTACCCTCAATTGGTCCGAGCGCTTTTGCAGAAGAAGATGCTTCAAATTCGAGAGGTATAGACATGTTTAATTCATCGCCCCTGGAAGGCTGATTCTGCACAACAATTGGGTTAAATGTGATTGATGGTTTCTTTAGCTCATCACCCTCAACAATCAATCCTATCAACTCCTTGGGGTCCCAGTTATCTTCAATCTCGATCATGTGTGTGACGACCTAAAGGTTCATCATCGTTATTATTCTTTTCTTTGTACTTCCGAGTCCTTAAAACCCTCGCTTTTAGTTTGGTTGATTAGCATGCGGAGTCCGGGCACGGAGTCGAAATTTTTTTATATTAAAGTATGTGAATTCCATAGAAAATTTGAAGAATATTGATATTAATATTGATATAGTTGAATTTGGTCAATATTTTTGGTAAACGAACCCGGATATGTGATGGTCCCTGGAGGTCCGTACAAAAATATGGGACTCGGGCGTATTCCCGAAATTGAAATCCGAGGTCCCAAGCCCAAGTGTGGAATTTTTGAAAGAAATTGCTTATATGAAAATGATATGAAAAATTAAATGAAAATGAGTTAGAAAATATAGGTACCGGGCTCGTATTTTAGTTCCGATGCCCGGTACAGGTCTTAAATAAGCGTTAAGTGCTTTTTGTGAAATTTGAAGGAAATCGGACGTCGTTTGACATGTTTCGGACCTAAATATATAAAGTTAGAAGCTTATCAAATTTGAAATGAAAAATAATGATTTTGGGGTTTAATTCTTTGATTTTGATGTTATTTTAGCGATTTGATCACTCGACTAAGTTTGTAGGATATTGTTGAGTTAGTGTGTGTGTTTGGTTGGGGACTTCGATGGTTCGGGGGTGATTTCAGGGGTGGTTCGGATTGCTTTTGGGCTTAGAGTACATTAGACTTTCCAGTTTGTTGTAGACAAACTTTTGTTCTATGCGAATGCATCCCTCTTTCGGGTTCGCATAGCTCTAACCTTCTTCCCTTTCGCATTCGCAGTTTCTTATCGCGTTTGCATAACACAAAGTTTAGCCCCATAAATTTCCTTCTGCGCGTTCGCACACCTCCCTCGCGAACGCGTAGACTAACCTTGACCCCCCCCCCCAGTTTCCTTATATGCGAACGCATAGTGCCTCCGCGTTCGCATAGGATACCCAACCAGCCTTCATCGCGAACGCGACCGGGGTGTTGCGAACACATAGATTATTTTTCTCCACTGAATTTTTAAATTAAAAATAGTGTTCATTACGGGATTTTTCCATCTTCTTCACACGAACTCCTCTCTTAAACCCTCCATAGAAAAAATTAAAGCTCTCTTTCCTCCATAACTCTTTGGGTAAGTAATCTTAACATCACTCCCTCATTATTTCTTCATCTAATTACTAATTTCCTTCCTAAAAACATGAAATCAAAATAGAATCTGGGAGATTTGGGTAGAACTAGGGCTTTTGGGATTTTTGGCAAATTCAACCCCAATTTGGGGTCGAATCATAAAACAAATTGCATATTTGAACTCGTGGGACTGTGGGTGAACGGATTTTGGTCCGAGCCTCGAGTTTGGACAATATGGGCCCGGGGTCGGATTTTGGTATTTTTGGAAGAATGATAGGAAATTCATTTCTATGCTATGGCATTGTGTCTTCGATCCCTTATTGGTGATATTGAACTAACTATGGCTAGATATCATCTTTGCGGAGTTGGATTCTAGAGAAAAGATGGTGTTTGAGGCTTGATTGCTACTTTTGGACCTAGGTAAGTGTTTGTTCTAACTTTGGCTTGAAGGATTAGGATTAGGACATTATTTGGTACTTGCTAATTTTGGATTACGGTGTATAGGTATGGTGACGGTTATCTATTCACCGGAGTCTTGCATGACCGTGGGTCTTATGTGTTGGATTCAGACTTAATGATACACTTTCTTGCTTGGTTGATAAGTATTATATGGAAAGTGAATAGTTGAGGAAAGTTCGTAATTTGTTAGTCATTTGGAGCATTGGCTCGGACTAGAATTTGTTATTTGAGGAGTAAATAATTAAAAAGGAAGTGTTGTGATTATTCCCTTGCTGGGGTTTATGCATTTATTGTTTCCTCCCTTGCCGGGACGTTTGAGCTGTTAAGTCTTTTCCCTCACCGGGACTCCTTGCATATTGTTGTTACTCCCCCTCGCACTTGAGTTGCGATTGTTTTTGGGGTGAGTTGATATTGTAAAATATTGAGGACCGGGTTGCACACCGCAATGGTATTAATTGTTGAGGATCGGGTTGCACCACAACGGATATATTTGAGGATCGGGTTGCTCGCCGCAACAGATATTTTTGAGGATAAGGTTGCTCGTCGCAACAGATATATTTGAGGATCGGGTTGCTCGCCGCAGCAGATATATTTTAGGATTGGGTTACGCGCCGCAACGGAGTATGGACTGAGCATATTGTTTTCATATGTAGAAATTTCGTGTGTTTTCCTTTTCAGTTATTACTTTTTAGTTTCATTTGTTTACCGATGTTTTCTTTGTTTAGACTGTCATACGCCACAACATGTTTCCCCTCCCTTTAATTGTTTAGATTAGTATATTTCCAGTTGTTGCACATATATTTGTACATTTTATTTGTGGTAGGTCCTATCTAGCCTCGTCACTACCTCACCCGGGTTAGGCCAGGCACTTACCAGCACATGGAGTCGGTTGTGCTGATGTTATACTCTGTGCATTTCTTTAGCACAGATCAGGACGCAGCTTTTGGACTGCAGCAGTTCTAAATCGGGAGCAGACTTTCAGTCCAACGACTCTTGAGGTAACCTTGCTGACGTCCGCCGGCCCGGAGTCTCTTCTATCTTTATTCGGTTTGTTATCTTTTGTATTGAGACAGACTGTTATGATTTCCTTCAAACGATTGTATTTAGTAATCTTAGAAGTTCGTGAGTAATGCGGTACGAGTCTTGGGTAAAATATTTGTTAAACTTCCGCATTTCTTTTAGTAAATTATAATTTAGACTTCCACTTTATTGTTAAATTTTTTAAATGCTATTAATACTGATGATGTTCACTAAAGAAGTAGTTGATGTTTGGCTTGCCTAGCTCCTATTAGTAAGTGCCATCACGACTCCCGATGGTGAGAAATCCGGGTTGTGACAAGTTGGTATCAGAGCACTTTGATACTTAGGTCTTACAACTCAAGGACAAGCTCGGTAGAGTCTGAGGGATTGGTACGGATACGTTTGTATTTATCCCTAGAAGCTACATATTTAGGAAAAATTTTACTTTGTTCATTCTTGTCGTGCGATTCTGTTTCTCAAATACTGATTTTCATTCTACTCTATTCTTTTGCAGATGGCGAGAATGCCTGCTTGTTCTTTTACCGCGCAGCAGCCCGAGCCCTCAGCAGCAGCTCCTATCAAGGGCAGAGGGCAAGGCTGAGGCTGGTGCAGTGCTCAGCCCCGAGCAGCTGTCCCAGGGATGGAGCCTCATGTTGACTATGATGAGGAAGTTCCAGCACCAGCAGCTCCGGTGGGTCCAGCTTAGGTCCCAGAGGATTTCATAGCCACTCCAGTACTCCAAGACGCCTTGGTCGGACTGGTAGGCTTTATGTAGAGCATCTCTAAATCGGGTTTGCTTCCGATAGTAGCAGCCACATCTCAGGTTGGGGGAGCAGTTTATACTCCCGCTATGTGTAAGCCAGAGAAGGTAGCTTCTCAGCCTCAGGTTCCATCAGTTCAGCCAGCTGTGGCAGCCTATATGGGTATTCCAGCTTAGACCGGCAATGGTGCGGCGATGTCTGCGGATGCATTATGGATGCTTGATAGGTTCACCAAGCTCTTTACCATCACCTTCAGCGGTGCTTCTATAGAGGACCCCCAGGACTTCTTATTCAGCTTCTATGAGTTTCTCAGGACTTTGGGTATTGTGGAGACCAATGGGGTCGACTTCATCACTTTTCGGCTTGCAGGATCCGCCAAGACTTGGTGGAGGGACTAATGTTTATCTAGGCCAGTATGGTCACCATTATTGACTTGGGATTAGTTTGCAGAGTAGTTCTTGGAGAAGTTTCTCCCGGTGACTGAGGAGATGCTTTACGCAGGAAATTTGAGAATTTTCATATGGGTACTATGACAGTCACGCAGTACGAGACTCGTTTTATTGATTTGCAATGCCATGCTATTGTTATAATCCCCACTGAGAGGGAGGGGTGCAGAGATTTACTGATTGGTTAATTGAGTCGATCGAGCTTCACATGGCCATGGGAGCCGGTAGTGATATGTCTTTTTAGGAGGCGGCCAATGCAGCCCGCCGGATAGAGATGACACTTGCACGAGGAGGTGGTTAGGGGAAAGATAAGAGGCCTCGTCATTCAGGTAGGTTCAGCGATACCTCATATGGAGGTTGGGATTCATAAGGCTGAGGCCACCCTCAAAGGCCCTTCCAGTCAGCATTTCAGGTTTCACATGGTACTGCAGGCGGGAGTGGTTCTCAGCAGCACTATTTTGATCAGCAGCCCATCAGTGCACGACTGCTTTAGAGCCTTCGAGGAGGTCACTCAGGGCAGTAGAGTCAGTGCTAGTTTTCTCAGTTGCCGCATTCATCGGGGTGTTCTGAGTGTGGAGATCTCAGTCACATCAGGAGATATTGCTCGAGGTTGAGAGGTGCTCGGTCACAGCAGTAGGGTCCTCGTCTCATGATTCAGGCAACAGGTGATCCATAGGCCGCCCAGCCAGCTAGAGGCAGGGGTAGGGGACATAGAGATGAAGGTAGGGAGCATAGAGGTAGAGCTCAGACCGTCAAAGGTAGGGGTCAGCTTATAGCCGATCGCCCCAGAGACATAGTTTGGGGAGGTGGGCCCAGCCCTGTTGTTATGCTATGCTAGCCAGGCCAGAGGCTGAGTCATCAGATGCTGTGATTATAGGTGCTATTCTAGTGTGTGATAGAGGTGCTTCTGTGTTGTTTGATCCGGGATTTATGTATTCCTATGTGTCATCCTATTTATCACCCTATTTGATTATACCTAGTGTGGCCTTCAGTATTTATGTATATGTGTCTACACCGGTGGGTGATTCTATAGTGGTCGACCAAGTGCATCATTCATGTGTGGTAGTATTTGAGGGTCTTGAGACCTGTGTCGACTTACTGCTCTTAGTTATGGTGGATTTCGACGTTATTTTGGGGATGGATTGGTTCTCCCCATATCATGCTTTTTTGGATTGTCACGCCAAGACCGTGACCTTGGGTTTGCTAGACTTACCCTGACTTGAGTGGAGAGGGACCCCTGGTCATTCCACCTGCAGTGTTATTTCGTATGTCAAGGCTTGACTTATGGTCGAGAAGGGGTGTCTAGCATATCTGGCGTATGTTCGTGACTCCAGCATTGAGGTTCCATCTATTTACTCTATTCCTATTGTTTTGGAGTTCCGCGAGGTTTTCCGTTCGGACCTGCCGGGTATGCCGCCCGACATGGATATTGATTTCTTTATTGATCTGGCTCCTGGCACTCAGCCTATTTCCATTCCGCCGTATCACATGGCCCTGGCAGAGTTGAAAGAGTTAAAAGAGCAGCTTCAGGACTTGCTTGATAAGGGTTTCATTAGACCTAGTGTATCTTCTTGGGGTGCGCCAGTATTATTCGTGAATAAAAAGAATTGGTCGATGAGGATGTGCATTGATTACCGTCAATTGAACAAGGTGACGATAAATAACAAGTATCCACTGCCGAGGATTGACGATTTGTTTGACCAGCTTCAGGGTGCTAGGATGTTCTCGAAGAAAGATTTGAGATCAGGTTATCATCAACTGAGGATTAAGGCGTCTGATGTGCCTAGGACAACATTTCGCACTCGGTATGGGTATTATGAGTTTTGGTCATGTCATTTGGGTTGACCAATGCCCCAGCAGCATTTATGGAGTTGATGAACCGAGTGTTCAGACCCTATTTGGATTTGTTTGTGAGTATTCATTGAGACATTATGATATACGCCCGCAGTGAGGAGGAGCATGAGAAACACCTCAGAGTGGTTCTTTAGACTATGAATAATAGTCAGTTATACACCAATTTCTTGAAGTGCGAGATTTAGATGAGTTCAGTTGCCTTCCTGGGTCATGTCGTATCAGCAGAGGGTATTCAGGTGGACCTAAAAAAGATAGAGGCAGTCAAGAACTGGCCTGGACCAGCTTCAGCTACAGAAATTTGGAGTTTCTTAGGGTTAGCTAGTTACTACCGACATTTCATGGAGGGGTTTTCATCCATTGCAACCTCGATAACTAGATTGACCCAAAAGAGTGCCCAGTTTAGCTGGTCAGATGAGTGCGAGGTGAGCTTCCATAAGCTCAAGACAACACTGACTATGGTACCAGTATTGGTTTTGCCCACAGGATAAGGGCCCTATACTGTTTATTGTGATGCTTTTCGTATTGGGCTTGGCGCAGTTGATGCAGAATGGCAGAGTCATATCATATGCTTCGAGGTAGTTGAATATACACGAAAAGAATTATCCAGTTCATGACTTAGAGTTGGCAGCCATTTTTCATGCTTTGAAGATCTGGAGGCATTATTTATATGGTGTGATGTGTGAGGTGTACACGGATCACAAGAGCCTTCAGTACTTGTTCAAATAGAAGGAATTGAATTTAAGGCAGAGGAGGTGGTTGGGGTTGTTGAAAGACTATGATGTTTCTATCTTATATCACCCGTGGAAGTCCAATGTGGTGGCCGATGCATTGAGTAGGAAGTCTGCCAGCATGTGTAGTCTTGCCTATATTCCAGTCAGCCAGAGACCGCTTGCTTTGGATGTTCAGGCCTTGGCGAATTTATTTGTAAGGTTGGATATTCTGAGCCTAGCAGGGTGTTAGCTTGCACGGTTGCTCGTTCGTCATTGTTGGAGCGTATCCGTGAGCGACAGTTTGATGATCCCTATTTGTGTGTCCTGAGAGACACAATGCAGCTGAGAGGTGCCAAGAAAATGACCCTTGGAGATGATGGTGTATTAAAATTGCAGGGGTGAGTTTGTGTGCCCAATGTTGATGTTATTCGGGAGTTGATCTTTAGTGGAGGCCCACAGTTCTCGGTATTCTATCCATCTAGGCGCTGCAAAGATATATCACGATTTGAGGCAGCATTAGTGGTGGAACGGAATGAAGAAAGACACTGTAGCATATGTGGCTCGTTGTCTGAATTGTCAGCAGGTTAAGTACAAGCATCAGAGGCCCAGTAGTTTATTTTAGAGGATTGAGCTTCCCGAGTGGAAGTGGGAGAGGATTACCATGGATTTCATTTCTGGCCTTCCGATGACTCGGAAGAAGTTTGATGCTATATGGGTTATTGTGGATACGTTGACCAAGTCAGCGCATTTTATTCCAGCTGCCACCACCTATTCGTCCGAGAGATTTGCTGATATTTATTTCAGAAAGATCATTCACCTTCATAGGGTTCCGATATCTATCATTTCGGATTGGGGTCCGCAGTTTATCTCGCATTTTTGGAGAGCGGTACATCAAGATTTGGGCACCCAGTTTCAGTTGATTACATCATTTCATCCCAGACGGATGGTCAGTCCGAGAGGACTATTTAGATTATTGAGGATATGCTCCGAGCCTACGTTATTGATTTTGGAGGCTCATGGGACCAGTTCTTGCCTTTAGTAGAGTTTGCCTACAACAACTGTTACCAGTCCAGCATTCAGATGGCTCCGTATGAGGCGTTTTATGGTAGGCGGTGTCGGTCCCCAATCGGATGGTTTGAGTCGGGAGAGGCACAGTTATTTGGTATAGAGTTAATACAGGAGGCCTTGGATAAGCTCAAGATCATTCTGGACAGACTTTGGTCCACTCACTCCAAGCAGAAGAGTAATGCAGACCTCAAGGTCAGAGAAGTTACTTTCATGGTTGGTGAGTGAGTATTGCTCCGTGTATCGCCTATGAAGGGCGTGATGAGATTCGTGAAGAAGAGCAAGCTTAACCCTAGGTTTATTGGCCCATTTGAGATTCTTGACCGCGTGGGAGATGGTGGCTTATAGACTTGCCTTGCCACCTAGCTTGCCAACCCTACATCCAGTTTTTCATGTATCCATGCTTCGGAGGTATAACACGATCCATCCCACGTATTAGATTTCAGCACTGCCTAATTGGACAAGGATCTGGCATATGAGGAGGAGCCGGTGGCTATTTTAGACTTGCAGGGTCGATGGTTGAGGTCAAAATGTTTTCCTTCAGTGTGTGTTCAGTGGAGAGGCCAGCCTCCTGAGGCATCGACCTGGGAGTCCGAGTCTGATATGCGGTGCCGTTATCCCCATCTATTCCCCGACTTGGGTACTTCTTTCTTTTGTCCATTCGAGGACGAGCGGTTGTTTTAGAGGTGGAGAATGTGACGACTCAAAGGGTCATCACCGTAATTCTCCCTTTTTCGTGCTTCCGAGGCCTTGAAAATCTTGCTTTTAGTTGCCTCAATTTGCACGCGCAGTCCGAGCGCGAAGATGCAAATGTTAAAATATGTTAATATTGTGGAAACTTTGAAGAATTTTGATATTAATATCGATATAGTTGACTTTGGTCAACATTTTGGGTAAACGTACCCAGACCTGTGATGTGACGGTCCTGGGAGATCCGTAGAAAAAGATGGGACTCGGGCGTATTCCTGGATGTGAAATCCGAGGTCCTAAGCCCGAGTACGCAATTTTTGAAAGAATTGTTTATCTGAAAATGATATGAAAAATTGAAATGAGAATTAGTTAGAAAATATAAGTATCTGCTCGTATTTTGGTTCTGACGCTCGGTACAAGTCTTAAATGAGTGTTAAGCGCTTTTCTTGTGAAATTTGGTCGAAATCGGACGTCGTTTGATGTGTTTCAGACCCTAATATCTAAAGTTAGAACTTATGAAGTTTGAAATGAAAAATGATGATTTTGGGGTTTAATTCTTTGATTTTGATGTTATTTTAGAGATTTGATCGCTCGACTAAGTTCGTAGAATATTGTTGAGTTGGTGTGTGTGTTTTGTTGGGAGCCCCGAGGGCTCGGGGTGATTTTGGAGTGTGGTTCAGAGTGTTTTTGGACTTAGACTACATAAGATTTTCCAGTTTGTTGCATAGCCATTTGTTCTATGCGAACATAGCCCTCTTTCGCGTTCGCATCTCTGACCTTCTTCCCTTTCGCGTTCGTAGTGTCCCATCGTGTTCGCAAAGTTAAGCCCCAAAGATTTGCTTCTACATGTCCGCACACCTCCCTCGCAAACGCATAGACTAACCTTGATCCACCAAGTTTCCTTATATGCGAACGCATAGTGCCTCCGCGTTCGCATAGGATACCCAGCCAGCATTCACCGCGAATGCGATCGGGGTGTCGCGAACGCGTAGAGTATTTTTCTCCAGTGAATTTTTAAATTAAAAACATTGTTCATTACGGGATTTTGCCATCTTTTTCAAACGAACTCCTCTCTTTAACCCTCCATAGACGAAATTCAAGCTCTCTTTCCTCCATAACTCTTTGGGTATGTAATCTTAACATCATTCCCTCATTATTTCTTCATCTAATTACTAATTTCCAAGCCTAAAAACTTGAAATCAAAGTAGAAATTGGGGAATTTGGGTAGAACTAGTGCTTTTGGGTTAATTAAATCTTAATTTGGGGTCGAATCGTAAAATAAGTGGCATATTTAAACTCGTGGGGTTGTGGGTGAACGTATTTTGATCCAAGCCTTGAGTTTGGACCATGTGGGCCTGGGATCGGATTTCGGTATTTTTGGAAGAATGATAGGAAATTCATTTCTAGGCTATGGAATTGTGTCTTCGAGCCCTTATTGATAATACTGAACTAATTATGGCTAGATATCGTTGTTTCGGAGATGGATTCTAGAGGAAAGGCGGTGTTAGAGGGTTGATTGCTATTTTCAGACCGAGGTAAGTTTTTGTTCTAACTTTGGCTTGAGGGATTAGGATTAGGAAATTATTTGGCACTTGCTAATTATGGAGTACGGTGTATAGGTATAGTGACGGTTATCTATGCACCAAAGTCTAGCATGACTGTGGGTCATATATGTGTTGGGTTCGGACTAAATGATACACTTTCTTGCTTGGTTGATAAGTATAATATGGAAAGTGAATAGTTCAGGAAAGTTTTTGATTTGTTTGTCATTTGGAGCATTGGCTCGGACTAGAATTTGTTATTCGAGGAGTAAATAATTAAAAAGGAAATGTTGTGATTATTCCCTTGCCGGGGTTTAAGCATTTATTGTTTCCTCCCTTGCCGGGACGTTTGAACTGTTAATTATGTTCCCTCACTAGGACTCCTTGCGTATTGTTGTTACTCCACTTGCACTTCAGTTGCGATTGTTGTTTTGGTGATTTCATATTGTTAAATATTGAGGATCGGGTTGCATGCCACAATTGTATTAATTGATGAGGATCGGGTTGCACGCCGCAATAGATATATTTGAGGACCAGGTTGCTCACTGCAATAGATATATTTGAGGATCGGGTTGCTCTCCACAGCGGATATATTTGAGGATCGGGTTGCGCACCGCAACGGAGTATAGACTGAGTTTATTGTTTTCATATGTAGATATTTCCTGTGTTTTCCTTATCAGTTGTTACTGTTCAGTTTCATTTGTTTACCGATGTTTTCTATGTTTAGACTGTCGTACCCCACAACATGTTTCCCCTCCTTTTAATAGTTTATATTAGTCTATTTCTTGTTATTGCACATATATATGTACAAGTTATTTGTGGTAGGTCCTATCTAGCCTCGTCACTACCTCGCCGCGGTTAGGCTAGGTACTTACAAGCACATGGGGTCGGTTGTGCTGATGCTACACTCTGTGCATTTCTTTTGCACAGATCAGGACACAACTTTTGGACCCCAGCAGTTCTAGACCGGGAGCAGACCTTCAGTCCAGTGACTCTTGAGGTAGCCTTGCCGACGTCCGCGGGCCCGGAGTCTTTTCTATCTTTGTTCAGTTTGTTAGCTTTTGTATTGAAACAAATTGATATGATTTCCTTCAGACGATTGTATTTAGTAATCTTAGAAGTTCGTGAGTAATGTGATACCACTCTTGGGTAGAGGATTTTTTAAACTTCCGCGTTTCTTTTAGTAAATTATAATTTATACTTCAGCTTTCCAGTTAATTCTTTTTAAATTCTATTAATATTGATGATGTTTGCTAAAGAAGTACTTGATATTTGTCTTGCCTAGCTCCTATTAGTAGGCGCCATCACGACTTTCGACAAAATCTGAGTCGTGACAATGTGAATGTCCCCACCTTTGTGGTCAGGTAGAGGGTTGTTGCGAACATTAGGAGCATGCTCCTTTGCTACGATGACCTAATTGTCGATCAAGGTTTGAATCTTGTCCTTCAATGAGAGGCATTTGTCAATGGTATGTCCCTTCATTCCGGAATGATATGCACAATTCTTATTAATGTTGACCCACTGGGAAGGTTTTCTGGAGTTATGGCAGTGATAGGGGTGACGTAACCAGCAGCTTTAAGTCTCTTGTATGTTGGTATCCAATTTTTCCCCATGCATTTTTTGCACCCAAAATACTTTTAAAATAGCGCGTAGATGCATGTATAACCATCCACAAAAGGTTTGGTATTTTTCTACATTTTTTAAAGATTTTTAAAATCAATTTATGACATATCTTGTACTATAAAATCCAATATTTAGTCTCAAATCATGTTATTTTAATATGTAATTTATTTTATTCTCTCATTTACATAGAAATATAATTTATATATTTTTACAAGAATTTTTACAAAGCCATTAGGTATTTCTAGATTAAAATTGCATTATATTGCAATTTTAGCCTATTTTTTGAATTAATAAGTATTTCAAGTACAAAATCGTTCCTAATATTTTTAATTAATACCTAGGTATATTTTATTAACTCAGCAATTTTATTGGAGTTTTATAAGGTTATTTACTATTTTAATAAAATTAATATGGGAAAATGGCTATTTGAATTGTAGCCCCTTTATTCTGTCAATTTTAGCCCAATTGAACCCCAAATTAACCCCAGTCGCCTGACCCAATTCAAACCTACCCGACCCAAACCTGTCTAAAACTAACCCGCCCAATTCATCTCTTAATCGTGGTCGTTGATCACATACATCAACAACCCACATTTCACTTACCCAAATTAAAACCACAATAGCCCCTAACCCTAATCATTTACACCAAATGAGCCGCCCTTGTATCCCCTCACCCTCAAGTGCTCTCTAGCCTCTTCCGAACCCTAATCGTCTCCGGCTCTATTTCACCGGCATTCATGGCCGTTCATGCCCTCAAACGGCTTTATCCGTCAATCCTAACCTCTACTGGTCCCTGGGTTTGAAGATCGAAGCCCTATCTCAAAGTTGAGCGGATTATAGGTTCTCCGATGTGATTACTACAACCGTGTCCGGCCTTTTCCGGCGAGCCTTGAGGCTATGGGTTTTTTGCCGACTCCGAGGGGTCCATTCCAGGATTTTCTTGATCCTTCGAGACCTTTCTCTGAAAACCCTAATTTTTGAGGTTCTTTTCCATTTTCTCTTTGTTTATCTTACGATTCTCTTTGAATCCTAGTCATTCTCTAAAGATTTTAAAGTACTTTTCTACTTGTTCTTCGCCCTTTTGAAACCGCCGTCTTCTTAAAAAACCTAGAGTTTCTATGACATCCCTAATTTCCTTGATTTCTTTGCTCTATTTGCTTTACTGTGTGTTCTCTTTTAGTACTTACTTTGATTCTGAGTATTTTCTACCATGGCCCTTAGGCATTTTGTTCTACTGATCATTTTCTAGGGTCTCGAGTTAATGTGTTCTATGCTTTCTCTTTATGATGTTCTGCTTTTGTTTATCTTCATCTATGATATTATTTATGCTCTGTGTGTAATGGAGACCCTAGTTTTGAGAGGGTTTTTCACTTTCTCTCTGTGAAACCCTAGCCGCCTCTAATTCTCGCTTGTGTGTTTCTGCTACATGTTATTCTACTGCTTTCAGTTTTTGTGTGTTCAAAACTATGCAACTTTTTATATTGTCACACTTCCCTTTTTCTAAGCAACCCTAATTTAGGAAAATTGATTTTGTGCCGTTTAATTGATTCTCTAATTGAGACCTGTTTTCTGACTAAGTTCAAACAAGCTAGTATCTAATCCCTTTCTAGGTAATTTATCTGCCTTATGTGTTTACCCATGTGTTTTTCAAAACTTCTTACGCGTATTTGCCCTATATTCTATTATTGGTAATTGATTTTCTTTCCAAAAATAAACCAAGTTTATTTACCTCAAACTGGTTCATTAATTAAAGGAAATCTTCTCCTTAATTGTTTGTGATTGATACTGATTGATATTTTCTTGCCTTATTGCTGCGTCTTTTCAAACTATAAAAGGCCCTCACCTTTTCTCACTAAGACAAAGATACACAAATTATTCCAAGTTTACTCACTAAAAAAACTCTCTCTTCTCTTCTGTTCCTCTCTTTTACTTGTTCTATTGCTAGAGTTTAGCCGGCTAAAAGCCAAGGCTAAATAATAATGTCTTATCTGCTTTACTTGCTTCGTTACTCAAGTTTACAACTGGTAGGTCTTTGATTGGCTTTCTCACTTCTCCAAGCTACTTGTCTACTTAACCCTTTCCCTTACCTTCTTATGATTCAGTTTAAGTTTTGCATGCTTAATCCCCTTCCCCATTTCCCTTGTCTGTTTATGATTTCAATTTAAGTTGGGCATGCTAATTCCCCTTCCCCATTTCCCTTGTCTGTTTATGATTTCAATTTAAGCTCATGCATTCTTAATCCCTTTCCCAATTTCCCTTGTATGTTTATGGTTCCAATTTATGATGTTTAATCCTTCTTTCCCTTTCCCTTTATCTGTTTATCGTTCATTATTATGGTCTGAATTCCTGTACATCCCTTTCCCTAAGCCCCGTTAGTTAATTTTGTTTATTTCAAGTAATCTTATGTGATCCTCTGCCCTTGATCCCTATTTTCATATGAGTGTGTTTAGGACCAGGGTGGAACCTCATTGCCACTCCTAGTTTAGAATAAAGGTTGTCATCATCCTATACTCAAAATAACCCTTTTCCTTACCCCATATACTGTGTGTTTGAGCTTTGACATATGCCTGTTGGTTCCCTAATCACCATACATGCCCTAGTCTGACTTGTTTTCAAGTCTGCTCTTGCCTGTTGAACCATGCAAGAGGTTAAGGGTGTGCTAGTCTCACTTTATGGCTAGGTATGACCACCTCTCGTATTGGTTTTCCTCTAATTCCTCACTTTCACACTTATTCTTAGGTCTTTACATCCTACTTCCCTTTGGTAAGCCATGCTTGAGGGACCCCAGAGTCTCCTATGAAATTGGATGCCTTAGGGCTGGTAATTCCACACTTGCACTATTCTAATTGCTTAAAGTATAAGCATTGCTTGGGTTTCCTTGAAAGCCTTCGGAACTTTGTAACACGTTAAAGAGAAAGCCTAGGATTTGGGAGCCCGGATTTTGTAAAGGGCGTATGTTGGACATTAAAGTTTCTTTGCGCTTCTTCGGGCATGTTGTAGTACTGATGTATTTTCTTATTTCCTTCAATGTTTTATTTCTTTTTTTTGTCGACATTCTTGTAAATAATTTGTATAAAAAAACCTGGGGATATAGTGAAAGGGGATATAGGAGGGGTTTACTTTCTTGCATCAAGGAGAAATCGTGTTTACTTTCTTGTGTCATGTAAAAATCATGTTTACTTTCTTGCATCAAGTAGAAATCATGTTTACTTTCTTTCATCAAGTAGAAATCATGTTTACTTTCTTGCATAAAGTAGAAATCATGTTTACTTTCTTGCATCAAGTAGAAATCATGTTTTCTTTCTTGCATCAATTAGAAATCATGTTTACATTGCCGCATCTATCAGTGATAGAAACCATGTCTATATGTCTTACATTACTGCATCTCATATAGATACCATGTCTATAGGTTTACAATGTTGCATCAATCCATGATAGAAACCATGACTATAGGGTTTGCATTGTCACACTTCATATAGAAACCATGCCTATAAGATTTCAACACAACATCTCGTATAGAAAGCATGCCTATAGGATCTCAATGTTGCATCCTGCCTAGAAAACACGCCTATAAGAATTGTATAAACGCTAGGCGAACAGTAGGCCGTCTAAACATATAAAAGCAGTAACAAAAGGGGTCAATGTATCCCAGACTCACCTAGTATGCTTAAAGCGTGTTAATGCAATCTTCAAAACCGGGCCTACATCAGCCCTTTTCTGCTATTTTGAATCTATAATGTCTTTTCAAACGCCAAACCTGCAGTTTTTTTCTCAAATTACTTTGCATGCCCGAGTTTACACTTCAAAGTTCTTCTTTTGAAACTTCCTTCTTGCATCCTTTTGTTCAAACGATGCGGTTAATCCGTAAACCATTTCTAAACATTCTTTCTTAAAACTTCAATTCTCTTTTCAACAAACTTATATCTGAAAAAATAATGTTTTTTTCCTTCAAGACTAACTGGTTTTTTAAAACTTGTCACTTCCTAACAACGGGCGCGGAGGGCGCAAAGAGGATTTTCTATCCAACTTTCATGCGTTAAACTAATCTGCATGCTCTTCTAACCTCTTTTAAAGACCAAATCAGTATTTGAAGTCATGCTAAACTAATCGCTGTTGTGTTACGGGGTTTTATCTGAGCATTTGAATGCCTTATTTGCATACCTCTTCGATGCTACTTGTTTTGATTGTTGTTCTAGTATTTTTACCTTTGCAAACTCCATATATATCCTATATTTCTCTTCCCCCTCTTAGGATTAGAATTCCTAATACCCTAGGACTAATAGGTAGGGACGGGTATTAGCATGCAATAAGTAAACGATACCAACGCGTTTCAACACCTTGACGGAGTGGGAAGGGTAGAATATGGAGATGATGACCGCCACGCTAATACCATATGCGACCCCTCTTTGAGGAGTATGTGCGGGGTATTACATCGATGTGATCCATATTATAGTCGAACCTAGGACCCCCTTTTCTTTACTTTCTTTATTTAAATATTTTCTAAAGTAATGCTTTCTTTTCAAATCCAGTCTCTCTTCTATTTTATTTAACTTATGCCTTTCCCTTTTCAAAATTCCTAAGTTGTTCAAATGTTTATATGTGAATCTTATTTGTTTACTTGCTTCATCTCTACACAAAGTCACATTAGCATGGCCGGGAACCACACTAGTAGATCTTGAAGGGTGCCTAACACCTTCCCCTCGAGATAATCTCAAGCCCTTACCCGAACTCTGTTTTTCTTTCAAAATACCCCTCTCGTCTTTAAAAGTGTACTAATGCCCAATAATCATTAGGTTGCGACTCTTCAAATTCCATAACCTAATTCCCAAAGAGGAATGAGAGTTGTTTTGCCCATAATGTCGTAAAACCAGATTTCGCTTTTGAAAAAGGGGGTGTCGATAGTGTGGCGACTCTGCTGGGGAACTTCTCTTTAAGGCTTTTACCATTATGTGTTTTGTGACTTTATTGCCTTCTTTACTACCTTTATTTATTGCTTTAATCATTTCTTCATAATTACTAGTTTCTTCATGTCTTCATTTTTTCAACTGTTTTACTGCTCTACTGCCTTTACTTTGTTTCAATTCCATCTTAATTCTGAGCATCTATTGTAATCATTATTGTTGAACGTGAAAATACATGTACTTATTCACTGTTGTAATTTCATCCTTCAATATCATTTCCACTCTTGCCAAACAAATCCAATAGCAACGCTTATAATGAGTGGTTGCGCTCTTCCAATATTTATGAACCCATTAAATCTGGCAAAGGCATATTTGCGGTAAAACCAGTCGATCAATGGTGTAGTCGACGGTTCCGTGCCTTTCTCTCTTGAGTCGTCCGCTCAAGGGTACCTTGTCTATCACATCAAAAGTAGAAACCTTACACTGTTTAATTGTTCATGCATCATGGTCAAACTAGTCGAGTCAGTTATGTCGTCCGCATAATGACTCATTAAGATAGCCTAAACCAAATGTCCATCGGGTTTTCTTGAAACCCAAACGGACACCTTCATGTTATGTGCATTGATTTGGAGAACTAAAAGCCTTTTGCTAATTATTGATATAAATAGTCGGGTTCGATGGGGTTAGGGCCTAACACTCTATTTTGCATGGAATGAGGTACGTAGTCTCCAGATTCAGTATGGTATCGAACATTCACCCAAAGTTACTAAGCTGGTGGGAGGATCTGCTTGGTAGTGATCGGGTTCTTGTCTGCAAGCTCTTAGGAAATCTTCCTCCACTCCTGGAAGTTAGGCCAGATAACAAGATTGTGGAAGCTGCTACTATGTTTTGGGATAGTGAACGATCTGTTTTCTACTTTGTGGGTATTGAAAATATGCCGTTGTTGGAAGAAATTGGGGGTCTAGCTGTAATTCCTTGGGATAGTCCGGGGCTTCTTATGCCAGAAAACCACAAAGTTAGAGGGTTCCTGAAAATTATGGGGCTCAAGAAGAATCCTAATCTGACCAGTCTGAAGGACTCCTACATATCCTTCGACTTCATGTATGAAAGGTTCGGACATAGCAAATCCTACTGCACTCACATGGACGAGTTCGCCCTCACCTCTTTGAGGCACATACGTAGGAGAGCCTTTGTATTCATGTTCTGTTTCCTTGGCATGATAGTCTTTCCAATGAAGAAGGCTAGAATCACATGAGACTAGCTATGGTAACCAAAGCCATAATGGAGGGTACCGTTGGGCAGACATTTAGCATAGCACCCATGATCCTTGCCGAACTGTACCGAGCCTTAGAGAAATGTCAACAAGGGGAACCACACTTTGAAGGGTGCAATTTGCTACTACAACTCTAGCTTATTAAATATCTCTAGAAGGGAGATTATAGACAAGAGATCATACGCCGAAACTGGGATGACCATATCGCTTTCAATCATCAAAAGCGAATGCACTTTATGCCAGATATGTTCGCTCGCCCAGAAGACGCTAGTGGATGGGTAGAGCTATTGGGGAACCTCAAAGAAGAGCAGGTACAATGGATGTACGAGTGGTTTCCAACTGGGGAGTTTATCATTCGGTCTAGGGATGCGCCATTCCTTGTACTTATCGGCTTAAGAGGAACTTACACTTAGGTCCCTCTCTGAGTCATGAGGCAAGCGGGAAGAAGCAGATAATACCAAGGGTAGAAAAGATGAATCACTAAAGCGCTGGCTTCCAAGATGATGATATCCCACACAGATATCGGGCTCAGTATATAAGGCTTTCCAAACTCGTTTTGGAAAGGAATCTATGGAACCAGACAGGTATAAGGCTGGGCATGCGCCACTTTATCCGGAATGGTTGGAAGACAATCATATTGGCTTGGGAAAAACAAGTTTCATCCATGGTCATAGGGTTATTGATGAGAAGATTGCAGGAAAGGTCAAGTACAATTAGCTACACAAACGGATGCGAGAGTGTGAAAGTGAACATCGGAAAATATTTGAGGCCCAAGAGAAGATAATCAATGAGTGGAAGGACATGGTTGTCTGTGCAAACAACCGCTTAGAGTACTTGGAACGGGGTTTAGTGGAGCTGGAAGGCAAGTTTCTGAAAAGGATCAATGACTGTCAGGAAGCTGAAGGTAACTAAGGTGGGAACTTGGCTCGGGCTTACTTATTGATGGGACTGTACGAGGGAGGCAAAGATACCTAATCTGGGGAAGGTCCTTCTGGGACCAAGTAGTCAGGATTTTTTTACTGCTTTCTTGATGTAATAAGACCGCTTGCTAGTAGTGACAATTTCTCTTTGTTTTGACTAATTCTATTTTCTATCAATAAAATGAGGCACTTTAGACAAGAGGGGTTGCTCTGATGGTAAGCAACCCCCACTTCCAACCGAGAGGTTGTGAGTTCGAGTCTCCCCAAGAGCAAGGTGGGAAGTTCTTGGAGGGAAGGATGTCGGGGGTCTATTTGGAAACAGCCTCTCTACCCATGGGTAGGGGTAAGGTCTGCGTACATATTACCCTCCCCAGACCCCACTAAGTGGGATTATACTAGGTTGTTGTTGTTTTTGTTGTTGTTGTAAAATGAGGCACTTGGTGTTATAAGTCCTCCAAATTCTATCTGTCGCTGGGCCTACCTCGGGTACAACGAGGCACCTAAATAGGAAACGACTTATATTCTAGCAACAATATGTTTAAATACCGCAATGTTTTCTTTCTCATAATCCGCACTAACTCTTTACCTTTTTGTTTTTTTTCTTTTATTTTTATTCCCCTCCCCAAAGGTTAGTTCGTGCATTCTGGCACCATCAGCATACTCAACAAGATATAAGGGTCCTCCTCCCCCTCCTCCTAGTCCCCCCAAAAACAAGAACAAAGGAAAGATGGGAGATAATCAAGCCAGAAAAGAAATTGAAGGAACTTTCCAGGGTACCCCGATCACCAAAGAGACTGCTGCTCATTTAGAGAAAACTTTGCTAAGGTTTCGAGAGGAGCTAGACCAGGTCCGAAGTTTGGCAAGTTTGTCCATCTTTCTTGCTGCTGCAGATGTCAACAATCAGGTACCTGCATCTTCGCAGAAGACCCCAACCCAAGCTCGCAACAATGCTCCACTGCTCATCCCTGATCCCCAAAATGCTCCGAACCACCAAAATACCCCTATCTTTGTGGATACTGTGTCGTATTATACACAGCCCATATTAGATATGTTAGGATCAGACTCACTCATTCACAACTTGGCTACTGAACTCAAGAAACTCACTAGTAGGGTTCAAGATGTGGAAGGTAATAAAGGTGTGGAGGGTCTAAATTGTGAAGAACGTTGTGTTCAACCTGTTGTCGAACTCCCAGAGGGGTACAAACCTCCTAAGTTCGAAATGTTCGATGATACGGGTGATCCCACGGTTCACCTCAGGATGTATTGTGACAAGTTAGTGGGATTTGGTAGAGATGAGAAGATCCGCATGAAACTGTTCATGAGGAGCTTGAAAGGTGATGCTTTATCTTGGTATATCAGCCAAGATGCGAAGAAGTGGACGAGTTGGGTAAATATGGCGTCCGATTTATGGACCATTTCAGGTTCAATACTGAGAATAAGCCAGACGTGTTCTATATCCAGAATTTGAAGAAGAAGCCCACTGAAACCTTTCGCAAGTATGCTACTCGTTGGAGGTCGGAAGCTGCCACGGTTAGACCGTCCTTGGAAGAAGAACAAATGAACAGATTTTTCGTCCATGCTCAGGATCCGCAGTACTACGAGAGATTGATGCTGATAGAGGGGTAGAAGTTCGATGATATCATCAAACTGGGAGAAAGGATTGAAGAGGGGATCAAAAACGGTATGGTTACTAACCTTGAGGCACTGCAGGCCACCAACAAAGCCTTACAATCTGGTGGTAAATCGAAGAAAAAGGACGTAAACTCCGTAATGGCTGCGCAGAGAAACAACCCTCCCATAAAATACCAACCCTACCCTCCAACTCCACTCACATACCAACCCTCTCTAAATTACCAGGAACCCTCACCTACCTATCAAAATCCACCACCCGTCTACCAAACATATCAGCCCACGTTGCCAAGATATTCCCAACCCACACTCGTATACCAAGCTTACAACTCCCAACCTCCTCAATATCCATCACCACCTACCCGCCAAAACTTCCCACGACCAAGACCAAACTTTGACCGCAAATCTCCCAGACAATACACCACTATTGCCGAACCCATTGACCAACTGTGTGAGAATCACAAAGCCTCTGGATATAATACACCCATCCTAGCCATAACCCTAGAAAAGCCTTCCCAATGGATCAACCCAAATAAAACATGCGCATACCATTCGGGGATGAAGGGCCATACCATCGACGAGTGCAGCTCGTTCAAAGACAAAATTTAGACTTTAATTGACAATAAGGTCATCATAGCTAAAGAGCCTGCTCCCAATGTTCGTAACAACCCTCTATCGGAGCATAAGGGTGGAGGCGTCCACATGATTGAGGTTGAGGATGACTGGATCCACAAAGGGTCAATCAGTTTTATATCTGAAGTAGATGAGCCCAAGAAGCCGGCGGTCACTCTTAATCCTATTATTGTACAAATCCATGCATCTGAGGGCGATGTGGTGAATGTATTTATATCATTTGAGTTCGAGGCACCTCCTGCAAAATGCCAAAGCCAATTGAGGTGGATTTCAGGACTCCAAAGGCACCCACACCGATTGAAGTTACTATGTTGCCTCCATGGTTGCCCATTCCAGTCAGCATGTCAGGCATAACCCCATTTCAGTCAAATGCCATACCCTGGGACTATACAGGAAAAAGCATGCACGGGTGAAGCAATCGACGCGCAAGGTATGACTAGAACAGGCAGGGTGTACACACCGGAGCACCTAGCTGAGTCCAGCAAGTAAGCCTCTGGACGTCCCATTAAAAGTAGACCTGATGATCTCTGGAGGAAGATACGAGCTAAAGAATATTCAGTTGTTGAATAGCTAAACAAGACTCCGGCATAGATTTCCATCTTAGCATTGCTGCAGAGTTCCGAGGCGCCTAAGAATGCCTTGATGAAGATATTAAGCGAGGCTTATGTACCGAGCAACATAACAGGATGAGCGATGGCGAACATTATAGGGCAGGTATTTGAAAGTCACAAAATCACTTTCCACGAGGATGAATTTCCACCTGAAAGGCTCGGCCATAACGAAGCACTACTTATCCCTATGCAATGTGAAGATCATTTCATCACCAAGATCTTAGTCGACGGAGGTTCTAGCCTCAACATCTGTCCATTAATCACCCTCAAGGAGTTGGGCAAAGGATTGCATGAGATAAAGGATGAGGCTACTAACATCAAGGCTTTTGATGGTTCTCAGAGGTCCACCCTCGGGGAGATTAGCCTATGCTTGCAAATGGGCCCCACTTGGTTTGATGTTGATTTCTAAGTCATCGACATACCATCATCTTACCACTTATTACTGGGACGACCCTGGATCCACGCCGTTGGGGCTGTAGTGTCAACCTTGCATCAGGCCATGAAGTTCGAATAGAACCACCAGGAAGTGATCATCCATGGCGACGGTAGTAACCCCATATACAGTCGCTAGAC
This sequence comes from Nicotiana benthamiana, assembly GCA_034376525.1. Lineage (NCBI taxonomy): Eukaryota > Viridiplantae > Streptophyta > Magnoliopsida > Solanales > Solanaceae > Nicotiana > Nicotiana benthamiana. The sequence continues at coordinate 83,150,249 of CM067328.1, forward strand.
AATTCCGATGATCGGAGGTAGAAGGAGAATAGGCGGAGAAACATATCATCATATTGAGCGGATCAACGTAGTGGACAAGGACAAATGGTGGAGTAGCAAGGTCGAGAGAATTCTGAATTGGAGTGGGTATGAACCAGGGAAAGGACTTGGTAAGAATCTTAAGGGCATCACCAAACCTATCTAGTTGAAGAAGTGTGGTACTACCTTCGGACTAGGGTACGAGTACACTTGGCAGGAATTCAAAGACTGGTCACCACTATGGCGTGGCCCATATTACCCGTTGGAATACCCCATACCTCAGTTGGAGCAGACATTTCAGCCAACCGACACTCTCTACGGGTCAAAAGAAGAAGAGGCTCTTGCGGCAACGAAGAACCTGTTTCTGGAGGAGGACATGGATTGTTGTGTGACTTTTGAAGAGGAAGGGGAGGAAGGCCCTTCCATTCAGGCTGCTAACCAAGGGGATCACCTCACCAATTGGTCAATCAGGACCACCATCGCCCAGAAATCTTTAGGGTATCAAGGCTGAACAAGCATCATACATCTTTGTTTTAGTTGTTTTCTTTACTTCCCGCATTGTCTTTACTTTCCAAAAGAGATCCGATATTTTGAACATTTATAAATTTAATCAAAAGCATTTATTAGTTTATCCAAATATCCCGCTATTCATTACTTTTCTCTACTATTTACTTTATTTCCACAGAACATTACTATTACGTATCTTGATGATGAACCAACAATTGTAACTTGCAACGAGGTTATGTAACAAATGGACATGGGACTCAGAGGAAGATGATATACCAGAAGAGGTTGTCAAAGAGGTCGAGAATTTTGAGAATATACGTAAGTCCAACTTGGATGAAATTGAGGTCATCCATTTGGAAGATACAGAGAATGTCAAAGAAACGTGCATCGGTGTACACTTATCACAGACAGAAAAAGAGGAATATACAGAGTTCGTAAAGGAATATGAGTATATCTTTGCATGTTCCTATGATGATATGACTGGTCTTAGCACATCCAATATTACTCACAAGTTACCGACAGATCCTGCATGCCCACCAGTAAAAATGAAGCTTAGAAAATTCAAACCAGAGATGAGTTTAAAAATCAAAGAGGAGGTCACCAAACAGGTCAAAGCCAGAGTTCTTCAAGTAGTAGAGTACCCAAACTGGTTAGCTAACATCGTGCCAGTACCGAAGAAGTATGGGAAAGTCAGAGTCTGTGTCGACTACCGAGATCTCAAACGGGCCAGTCCCAAAGATGATTTCCCCTTGCCAAACATACACATTCTGATCGATAACTGCGCCAAGCATGAGTTGTAGTCATTCATCGATTGCTTTGCGGGGTACCATAAGATATGGATGGGTAAAGAAGATGCAGAGAAAACGACATTTATCACGCCATGGGGAATGTATTGATACAGAATGATGCCGTTCGTATTGAAGAATGTGGGAGCTACTTATATGAGGGCCATGACTACCCTCTTTCATGACATGATATATAAGGAGATTGAGGTACATGTGGACGATGTCATCATTAAGTCCAGGAAGGCTGCAGATCACATGGAGGACCTCCGAAAGTTTTTTCAACAAACTAAGAAGGTATAACTTGAAACTGAATCCCGGCAAGTGTGCATTTGGGGTCCCTGCGGGAAAGTTATTGGGTTTCATCGTGAGTTGTCGAGGAATAGAGCTGGATCCGTCAAAAGTCAAATCTATTCAAGAGTTGCCACCACCGAAGAACAAGAAAGAGGTAATGAGTTTCTTGGGGAAACTCAACTATATTAGCCGGTTCATAGCTCAGTCTACCGTCATCTGCAAACTTATCTTCAAGATGCTGAAGAACGATGCCACAACAAAATGGACCGATGAATGTCAAAAGGCTTTTGACAGGATCATGGAATACTTGTCTATGCCTCCAGTCCTTGTTCTGCATGAGCATGGGAAGCCTTTATTGCTCTATCTCGCAGTTTTGGATGGAGCATTTGGTTGTGTCTTGGGACAACATGATGAGACAGGGATAAAGGAGAAAGCTATTTACTACCTCAGTAAGAAATTTACCCCGTACGAGGATCGATATTCCTTACTAGAACGCACCTGTTGTGCTTTAACCTGGGTAACTCAGAAATTAAGGCATTATTTTTGTGCTTACACTACCTACCTTATATCAAGAATGGATCCGCTTATATTTTTCAGAAGCCCATGCCCACTGGCAACCTCGCCAAGTGGCAAATTTTGTTGAGCGAATTCGACATTATCTATGTCACCTAGAAGGCAGTTAAAGGACAGGCTTTGGAAGATCATCTCGCAGAAAATCCTGTAGGAGGGGAGTATGAACCATTGAAGACATATTTTCCTGATGAGGAAGTAGCTTTCATAGGAGAAGACATTGAGAATCCTATGACTGTTGGAGGATGTTTTTTGACAGAGCAGCAAATTTCAAAGGAGTTGGTATCGGAGCAGTCCTAGTATCAGAAACCGGTCAACATTATCCGGTATCTACCAAGCTCAAGTTCCAGTGCACCATAATGGTCGAGTGAAGCTTGCATCTTGGGCATTATCTGGCCATTGACATAAACATTCAGGAGCTGCTAGTGATTGGAGATTCAGACCTGCTCATACATCAGGTTCGAGAAGAATGGGAAACCAAGAATTCCAAGATACTCCCTTATCTGCACCACATACAGGAGTTGAGAAAGAGGTTAAAAAAATAGAATTCCAGCACGTTCCAAGAATACAAAATGAGTTCGCAGATGTGCTTGCCACTTTATCATCCATGATTCAGCATCCAGATACAAACTTCATTGATCCTATCTAGGTCAAGATTCAGGATCAACCGGCATATTGTACACATGTTGAGGAAGAAGCCGACGGAAAACCCTGGTTCCACGACATCAAAGAGTACTTGACAACAAGAGAATATCCAGAGCTTGCTAATGCTACTCAAAAGTGCACGCTTCGAAGGTTGTCCAACAATTTCTTTCACATAGGAGGAATCCTGTATAGGAGGGCTGCCGTTTGGGACTATAAAGGTGTCTCGATGCGACATAAGCAACCAAGTTATTGGGGGAAGTTCACTCAGGGACTTGTGGGGCGCACATGAACGGTTTTATTCTAGCAAAGAAGATACTCTGAGCAGGATTTTTTTGGATGACTATGGAAATAGACTGCATTCAGTATGTCCGAAAGTGTCACCGCTGTCAGATACATGCGGATATGATAAAGGTACCTCCGAACGAGTACACTGCAACGAGATCACCATGGCCATTCGCCGGCTGGGGAACGGATGTAATTGGACCAATCGAGCCTGTCGCATCTAACGGACATATGTTCATCTTAGTGGAAATCGATTACTTCACTAAATGGGTTGAAGCAGGCTCATAAAAAGCAGTAACCAAGAAAGTCGTGGCAGTCTTTGTCCGAGATCGTATTGTCTGTCGGTTCGGGATTCCAGAATCGATCATCACCTATAGTGGTTCCAATCTCAACAGCGACTTGATGAAAGCGATGTGTGAAACTTTCAAGATCAGGCTTATAATTTCTACAGTTTATAGACCTCAGATGAATGGAGCCGTGGAAGCAGCAAACAAGAACATCAAAAAAATACTAAGGAAAATGAACGAAAGGCACAAGCAGTGGCATGAGGAGTTGTCATTCGCTTTATTGAGTTATCGTATTACAATTCGCACATCAACCAGGGCAACTCCCTACATGTTGGTTTACGGTACAGAGGCGGTCATTCCCGCCGAGGTAGAAATTCTATCCTTGAGAATCATACAAGAAGCTGAGCTAGATGACGCAGAATGGGTCAAGGGTCGCGACGAGCAGTTAGCCCTCATAGATGGAAAGAGAATGAATGCAGTTTGCAACTGTCAGCTATGCCAGAACAGAATGTCTTGAGCCTTCCACTAGAGAGTTCGACCAAAGAAGTTCACATCGGGACAACTGGTGTTAAAGAGGATATTCCCACATCAAGATGAAGCCAAAGGGAAATTCTCTCCCAACTGGCAAGGTCCATACATGGTTCACCGGGTTCTAATTGGAGGAGCCCTTATTCTTGCAGAAATGGACGGAGAAGTTTGGCCAAAACCGATCAACTCAGACGCAGTGAAGAGATAATACATTTAACCAGTATGCTTTTTCTTTATGATGTAATTTGAACTACGCCTGACCTGATTCCCGTTTAAGAGGGGATATGTAGGCAGCCCTATGGGTTCGGCCACATCTTTAATAAAATTCCATTCCCCCCCAGCACTTGGAACTAGGCCAGAATTTTGAGAAGGACCCTCAAAATTCCAAAGTCAGTTTATTAGTTTCTGCATCAGCATCAACCCAGTAAATTGGGGCAGAATTTTCAGGAGGACCCTCAATATTCCAAGGTCGATCCTTTTTCAGTCATTCAGCATCGCTGCCAACAACATCAACCCAGTAAACTGGGGCAGAATTTTGAGGAGGACCCTCAAAATTCCGGAACCAACAAGGTTACCATGAATTGAACCACGTTGCAGTTGTTGGTTCTTCATAAAATAAAATTATTCTTTTATTTACTTATATATACATTTTCATCGTGTTTGCCAAATCTTTTTGCATGAAATCATTCAGATCAATATCGTTCAGCAATGCTACCCCAAATGACACCACGGGTCGAAGGATGCGAACTAACCTTTCCCCTTACAGAAGTCATGATCTTTCTTTGATGCAGGAATCCAGAATACAAATAGACGATGCATGCGCTTTACAAAACTGAAGTTCCTGAAACCACTGCTTACCTCGCGAAGGTTTACTATCTACATTAAACACTTCCCCAACAGTCATGATGTCGCAATCATCTACCCGCAAAGAAAATCATCGCCATCCTCTCTTTTATATATCTTTCATTTTGCATAAGGCTATTCTCTGCCTTCCAAGGTTAAGCTCTACCTCCATCCTGCATAAGGCTATTCTCTGCCTTTCGAGACTAAGCCCTGTCTCCATCTTGCATTTTTTCATAAGGCTATTCTCTGCATTCCGAGGTTAAGCTCTACCTCCATTCTGCACAAAGCTATTCTCTGCCTTTTGAGACTAAGCCCTGTCTCCATCTGCATCTTTGGATAAGGCTATTCCCTGCCTTCCGAGGTAAGCTCTGTCTCCATCTTGCATAAGGCTATTATCTGCCTTTCGAGGTTAAGCTTTACCTCCTTTGTTTTGGATTTGGCTGAAAGATCTCCACCCTGTTTTATTTGGCTGAAATATCGCCGCCTTGCATTTTAAAATTCCTGCTCAGCTGAAAGATCGCCACCCCTTGCATTCATCCGGTTGAAATATCGCCATCTTTTCATGGGCTGAAATATTGCCAACTTATTCAACGGCGCTATAGTTCGTAGGCACCATCTGCATAGCCCGAGAACACAGTTTCATGGCCTACAAATCTTTGCTTTTATGCTCTTAATAGCCCAGCATGTCATAGTTTGAAGACGCCATTCTAATCGTCCGAAGACAACATTCATGGTCCAACGGGAACTTGCACCACGTTTAAATTATGCAATATATTCGCACATCATTCATTTGCAGGTACACCGGCTGGAACGGCTGTCTCAGCAGGAGCGATCCCGCTTCATTTCTCCATGGCTCGTCCGATATCCAAACCCTTTCCAAATCTCAAACCCCGTTGCGTCCGCCTCTTCAAAAATTTTCATTGGCATATTCCGCCAATGGTTACTGAACTACATATGGCCTGATTCCTGTAAAACTAGCGATTTGTAGTTAGCTCAGAAGCCAGAGCACGATCAAGTTCTCTAACAGCTGTCACTTCTGGTCAAAATTGGCCGTATAGTCTTTACTCGACAACTCTTTCATCCTCCTCGGGTAAAGAGGGGCAGCTGTTGATATTCAATTTTCCCCATGCATTTTTTGCACTCAAAATACTTTAAAAATAGCGCGTAGATGCATATATAAGCATCCACAAAAGGTTTGATATTTTTTTACATTTTTTCAAAGATTTTTAAAATCAATTTATGACCTATCTTGTACCATAAAATCCAATATTTATTCTCAAATCCTGTAATTTTAATAAGTAATTTATTTTATTCTATCATTTACATAGAAATATAATTTATGTATTTTTACAAAAAATTTTACAAAGCAATTAGGTATTTCTAGATTTAAATTGCATTATATTGCTATTTTAGCCATTTTTCGATTTAATAAGTATTTCAAGTACAAAATTGTTCCTAATATTTTTAATGAATATCTAGGTATATTTTATTAACTCGGTAATTTTATTGGATTTTTATAAGGTTATTTACTATTTTTATAAAATTAAGATGTGAAAATGGCTATTTGAATTGTAGCCCCTTTATTCTTTCAATTTTAACCTAATTGAACCCCAAATTAATCCCCAATCGCCTGACCCAATTCAAACCTACCCGACCCAAACCCGTCTAAAACTAACCCGCCCAATTCCTACCTTTATCCTGCCCGTTGATAACACAGATCAACGGCCCACATTTCACTTACCAAAAGTAAAACCCCATTAGCCCCTAACCCTAATCATTTACACCAAATGAGCCGCCCTTGTATCCCCTCACCCTCAAACGCTCTCTAGCCCCCTCACCCTCAAAATCCTTCTAAGAATATTTTAAATTTCATACTTCAATAAAAATACCAAATCTTATTACCTTGTATTGTGTTCTGATTTTGAGATTGTTGTGAATGACCAGAGAGTTTGCTAATTGTTTCGTCTATTTTGTTCTTTGTTATTCCCTTCTCTACGTCTTAATGAGAAGAAGGGTTTACTTTTAAATTTTTATGTAAGATGGTCAAGATGGCCTTTCTTATATTTAAATTTAATAAATTATTGATATAATAAAGCCTAAAGGTGAAAGGGAGTAGGAAAAGAAAAAAATAAAAACTAAAAAGGAAAATTTTAGTTCAAAAACAAGGAATAGGAAAAGTATAACTTTTCCACATAAGTCAAAAAGCTAATAAAATACTAAAACGTAAGCCTAAACTAAAACCTGGAATAGGAAAAGTTTAACTTTTCCACAAAAGACAAAAATATGACATTGAAAAATATAAAAAGAAGTGCAGTGAGTGCGAATCGAACCTGGGTCTTGCTTTCAACAAAGACTTTAACTCCAACTTCAGAACCACAACACCCATCAGTCGTTTTGTTTAATGGGTGCTCACTAAAATATTATATCATATTTCTTATATTTTAGTTATAGCTATACCTAGTTTACGTTAAGGTCAATGGGTGTTTGAGCACCTAAAATTACCATGTAAATCCTCCCCTGATCAGCAGGCATATGCGCCACAGCTGAAGTTGCAGATGAAGGAGCAACGGGGCAAGAGTAATTGATGAAGAGGAATGGTTTGGCCTGCCAAGATTGTTGGTCGACACGGCAGAGGTAATGCTTATGAGCCTTCCTAGGATAAAGACATCATATGATCTCTAGAATTGTTTAATTATCAATAATCAAACATGCGACATGCATTAGCTTATGTGACATGCATTAGCTTAAAGGAAAAGGTATCAATAATCAAGGCCCTTTCTTGGTGTGCCATGTACGTTAGTTGAATAGTATGACTACCAAAGTTTATTTCGGGCGAGACCCAATGTTATTTCGGGCGAGGCCGAATGTTGATTCAGGCAGGGCCGAATATTATTTTGGGAGAGTCCGAATGTTGATTCAGGCGAGACTGAATATTATCTCGGGCGAGGCCGAATGTTATTTCGGGAAAGGCCAAATATTGATTCGGGCGAGGCCGAATATTATTTCGGATGAGGCAAATGTTAATCCAGGCGAGGCCGAATATTATTTCGGGCAAGGCCGAATGTTATTTCGGGTGGGGCCGAATGTTGATTCGGACGGGACCGAATGTTGATTCCGGCAGCGCCTAATATAATTTCGGGCGAGGCTAAATGTTGATTCGGGTGAGGCTGAATATTATTTCGGTCGAGGCCGATTGTTGATTCGAGCGAGGCTGAATATTATTTGAGGCAACACGAATATTATTTCGGACGAGGGCAAATGTTAATTCGGGCGAGGCCGAATATTATTTCGGGAAACGTTGAATGTTGATTCGGGCAAGGCCGAATTTTGATCTGGGCGAGGACAAATATTATTTCGGGCGAGACCGAATGTTAATTCGCGTGAGAACGAATGTTATTCCGGGCGAGGTCGAATATTATTTCGGGCGAGGCCAAATGTTGAGTCGGGGCGAAGCTGAATGTTGAATCGGGCGGGGGCCGAATATTATTTCGGGTGAGGCCGAATATTATTTCGGACAAGGCCGAATGTTGATTCGGGCAAGGCCGAATATATTTCGGTCGAGGCCGAATAGGGCGAGGCCGAATATTATTTTGGGAAGGCCGAATATATTTTGGGCAAGGCCGAATGTTGATTCGGGCGAGGACGAATATTATTCCAGGTAAGGCAGAATATTATTTCGGACGAGGCCGAATGTTGATTCGGGTCGGGCCGAATATTATTTCGGGCAAGGCTGAATATTATTTCTGGTGAGGCTGAATATTATTTCTGGTGAGGCCGAATATTATTTCGGGCAAGGCCGAATGTTGATTTGACCGAGGCCGAGTATTATTTCGGTCGAGGCCGGTTGTTAATTCGGGCGAGGCCGAATCATATATCGGGCGAGGCCGAATCTTCTTTCGGGCGAGACCGAATATTGATTCGGACGAGGCAAAATATTATTTCGGGCGAGGCCGAATATTATTTTTGTCGAGGCCAATTGTTGATTCGGGAGAAGACGAATGTTGATTCGGGCGAGGCCGAATATTATTTCGGTCGAGGCCGATTGTTGATTCAGGCGAGGCCGAATGTTATTTCGGGCGAGGCCGAATATTATTTCGGTCGAGGCCGAGTTCTTTTTGGCGATGGCTCTTGGCCTTAGAGGGTGTTATTCGACTTATCGAAATTTTAACTCGTCGTTTTTCGAGCGAGGTCGATCTTTGTTACACTTTGGTGGCGAAGGAGCTTAGCCTGAGTCCTAGTTCGAACGAGGTATAACTTTACAAACTTTGATAGCGAAGGCACTTAGCCTTTAAGGGTGCTATTTCGAACATATTGAAATGCTAACCCGTAGTTGTTCGAGCGAGGTCGAACTTATCAACCTTTAATGGCGAATGCGTTTAGCCGGAGTCCTAATTCGAACGAGGTCGAACTTAAAAAACTATGATGGGGAAGGCACTTAGCCTTTAAGGATGCTATTTCGAACGTATCGAAATGTTAAACCGTTGTTGTTCGAGCGAGGTAGAACTTATCAATCTTTGATGGAGAAGGCGCTTAGCTTGAGTCCAAATTCGAACGAGGTCAAACTTAACAAACTTTGATGGTGAAGGCATTTAGCCTTTAAGGGTGCTATTTTGAACGTATCTAAATGTTAACGCATTGTTTCACTGTCAGACTTTGGAGAACTGCAGGTCAGAGTACGGTTCGTTCATATGTCAGGCTGAATCTCGGTGTACTCAATTTTGTTTTTACTGGAGAATATTGGGCTTACTTGCCCCGTGACTTGTTTTCTTCATAGAACTATAAAACATGAGCCAACAATAATTGTTAACGATATCTTTATATTACTGACTGAATCTCTTCTCTTGGAATCTATTCCAATAACAATCAAGTGCGTCCATATAAATTTGTTAAGCCATAAAATCAAGTCATAGCCTGAGCACGACTATGAAAGATGGTAAACCAAATCTGCAGCAAAAGCGAGAATATAGCCATGCACGTTCGCTAGCTGGACAAGATATTATTGACAATTAATCATGCGTTTTCCATGTAAGTCACTTCCCTGTACGTAGCAACGAGAGCAAGGATTGAAGACCAAGAAAACTATGGCATAAAATATCATAACTAGAACCAAAAAGGAGAGAGTCCCATTTTCGCTTAGCTTCTGCATTTTTTGGGTGAGTCTTAATTTGCTTAATTTTGCTCGCATTGGAGAATATGACATACTTTCTGGGGGAGTCCCAGTTTGCTCAACTTTGCGTTCATTGGAGAATATGATGTATTTCCTCTTCGTGTATCTGGGAGAATGCTCCTGCTTCTGTTCCATTTAGAAAAATAATCAGTTAAAACAAATAAAATTGTTTGTTACCTTGCTTTGATCAATCGGCGAGTGGAAATGAGTGTCCACATTCATTGCTCTGGTTATGCTTTTAGTGGCCGCTACCAGTTTGGCGAGGCCGCCTTGATCGAGGTGGGATCTTCATGTGGTGGCCGTATTTGGCCAATCATTGCTTTTCAAAGTGACAATCTTGTGATATTTGTGTTTACAGCCATTAAACATGTCACCTCACAGAGGTCCTAAAAGAAGAAGTCGTACATAGATAGTAGTATTCTAAATAGAGCTTATTCAAGTTGGAGCGGTCAAGAGGAAGAAACGGAATGTAGGTGTTGTTTCAATTGTCTAGCAATTAGCAATTTCATTAGTTTCCTCAATAAAATCCTTAAAGCACCATATTGTTAATGATTTCTGACAATAGGCGGTGAGTCCATATTAAGAGAGATTTTTACTAAGAGACTCTTGCAAGTCTCCTTTTAAGATCGTAACCTCAGACTTTTTAATCAAAAGAATTATGTGTTTTGGATCTAGAGGAAACTCAATTTTAACTAGAAATTCCTCACATACCGCGCCAAATTGTTTAGATCAAAAGTTGTAAAATACTTTTTAAGCAACTCAATCAAAAAGATGAAGGGGTAAATTCTAGTTAAAGATAATTAACTCTAGTTTCCTCAATAAAATCCTTAAAGCACCATATTGTTAATGATTTCTGACAATAGGCGGCGAGTCCTTATTAAGAGATATTTTTACTAAGAGACTCTTGCAAGTCTCCTTTTAAGAGCGTAACCTCAGACTTTTTAACCAAAATAATTATGAGTTTTGGATCTAGAGGAAACTCAAATTTTAACTAGAAATTCCTCACATACCGCGCCAAATTGTTTGGATCAAAAGTTGTAAAATACTTTTTAAGCAACTCAATCAAAAAGATGAAGGGGTAAATTCTAGTTAAAGATAATTAACTCTAGTTTCCTCAATAAAATCCTTAAAGCACCATATTGTTAATGATTTCTGACAATAGGCGGCGAGTCCTTATTAAGAGAGATTTTTACTAAGAGACTCTTGCAAGTCTCCTTTTAAGATCGTAACCTCAGACTTTTTAACCAAAAGAATTATGAGTTTTGGATCTAGAGGAAACTCAAATTTTAACTAGAAATTCCTCACATACAGCGCCAAATTGTTTGGATCAAAAGTTGTAAAATACTTTTTAAGCAACTCAATCAAAAAAATGAAGGGATAAATTCTAGCTAATGATAATTAACTCTAGATTTGAGATGAGTAATAGAAATAGAAAAAACATAGTCGAGTATAAATGTTGATGGCGATTATGATCAGATTTAATAGCATAAATAAAGATGCATTAAGTAACAAAAATATGAGTAAAGGAAAAGATTCACCTGGTCTTAAGTGAGACAGATCTTCTTTCTTTTTATAAAGATGAATAATAGATGTGTACAAGAGCTTCATGACCCTTTGTGGATGTGATGAAAGCATTGAATCACATATTCTCTCATTTCATTGGAGAGGTGTGTTTACATATTTTCTAGAAAGATGGAGAGGGAGATCCCGAGAGAAAGAGCTCCCTTTTTACAATGTTAGGTCTCCTTTATATAATAGGAGACCTTCCTCGAAATAATCAAAAAGTACAATTTACAGGGAATATGCGGTAGAATATTCCTTTTGAGTTTTCCAAGGCAAACCAGATGCTTTGGCCTGTACGTTCACGACCGTCGATGATGGTCCGACCTTGGTCACGACCACTGCCTCATGCCGAATTTTTCTGATTTAATTTTGACCCATTCAAAATTCTTATTTGAATAACTAAAATTTGGGATGCACTAATATTAAGAGTTTGAACAAACAAATTATTTCTTGTTAATGTTGCTAACAAATCAGTCAGCCTTTGAATGAACTATTTAGCAAAGAATTCAATTCAATTAGTTTACAAATTCGTCGTATTAATAAAATCATTTTTTAAATTGTCATAACTCTTAAGGGCTGTTTGGTTTAGAAGCAAGTAATTATACGAATTAGTTATATTTGAATTAGTAATACGTGGATTATAATATAGGAATTATAATAAAATAATTATATCTAATACAAAAAATTTATAATGCATGAATTAAATTCAGAATTGTCTAACCTATTTATTGCGATCAATTATATGCTAAAGTCCTAGAATATCCAAAATATAGATATCACTCGGATTAGCCAACTTTTAAGGTTTTTTTTCCTACAACTTCCGTTTTTTTCATTTGGTGTCCGGTATCTATGTTGGGGCCCGACTAAATTTGAATTCGCGCCGGAAAATCCCACATTGGGAGGTAAAGCACTCCCTAATATTTTTTGGTTGATAGAAAAATATTTTATATATCTCAAAAAGAAATATTCCAAAACTATGTCTAGATTCATTTTCTTACAATTATATTAATGAGTGATTATTATAGTAATTATCTTAGATATATTTGTAATTAAAAATTAAAATTATTCTTGAATAGCCTTAATGGCCGAACGTTTTGGCTTAATTGCTTTCAATGTTGTGTAACATTTCTTTATTAACAAATAGATGAAACCTTTAGTGTTAGAAAAGTTTTCTGAACTTTGGTAACGTTTATTTGCAACGGTTCTTTATTTAACGAGTAGATGCCAACTTTGGATTATAAATATGTATATGTTTGTGTTCATTTTGGGTGTGAAGAAAAAAGTGAAAACTTTCCTTCTAATTTTCTTGGGTTTATTTTGGTTAATCTTTGTTTTTTATGTTCCTTGTTTATACTAGAAGAGCTTGTTGAATTCTGGGAATACCCCTAATACTATTTATCTCGATGTGAGCGAAATATCCTTAAGGACAGTATCTTTGATACGCCTCAAGCTAAACCTTTTATTCTCCATAATAATCCAATATTTTCCCAACATTGGTGAGGTAAATGGTGGATAAGTGTAAAAAGGTCATTTTATAATATTAGTAAAAAAATTATATTTTTTATTTGACCTACTTGTTGTATTAAAATCACGAAGGCCCTTAGAGAAATGTCATTCACGTTTTTTACTCTTTAAAACATAAAGTTCACATTGGACAATGTAGTAATTTAAGTATTTCATTAATATTTAATAAAATTTAACAATCTTACGGTATCAATTGGTTCATGCGAAGGGAAATGGCTCTCGGCGCACATTAGCACTTCAATAGAACAGTGCTATTGCCGGCGTACATTAGCGAGGAGCAAATGACGCCGGAAATGGCTCGGAAGAGACGGATGCTGCTCAGGTCGTCCATGCAGTCCCCCCTAAGCTTGTTACACCCGAACATGGCATCACTACTACACTTGAACCTCTTACATTTGGTAATTTTTTACCTTTGAAGTATCAATCGAAGGATCAATTGCATGCAGATGGAAATGAGAATCTAGTGCAAGGTATTGAAGGAGTGAATGATACAACAGCAATGAGATTGCAGTTTTCAGAAGTTATGGATCCAAAAAATGCAGTACCAGAGGTTGTTGAAGCTGTTGACACAGAAAACCCAAAGCCTACAATGGCGGAAGTAGTCAGAGGCAACAGAGATGTGCAAATGGGTAAGCCTTTATCATTTGTTCCTCCTACTTTGAGAGATGGTAAAAAGGTAGTGCAGATTTGTGAAGAAGATCTACAACCACAACAAGAGTATTGGAAGAATGCACTGATTGGATTTGTAATTGGAGATCGACCTAGTGAACAAAATATGGAAAACTTTGTTAGCCATATTTGGAATTTTGTTACTAAGCCTCAAATCCTTATGCATGCTGAAGGTTATTGTATTTTTCGATTCAATAATGCTGAAGACAGGGATATAGTCATGCAATCTGGTCCATATACATTTAGAAGCAAGCCAATGGTTCTAAGACCTTGGGAAATTGATTTCAATTTTCAGGCTAGTGTGCTGAGCACCATACCTATTTGGATTCGATTTCCAGGTTTGCCTGTGGGGTATTGGTCCACAGAGGTGCTGAGTAAGTTGGCAAGTGCAATTGGGAAACCATTGTATACTGATAAGTATACTGCTCATTATGACAAAATTTCATTTGCTAGAATCCTTGTTGAAGTTGATGCTGCATATCAACTTCCTGATGAACTGGAAATTGATACACCTTTTGGTTCTAAAATCCAGTCTGTTGAATATGACTGGAAGCCTACCTTTTGCAACCACTGCCTTAAGTTTGGTCATGACACAATTGAGTGTTGGTATTCTTCTGGGAATTCAGACAATTATGTGAAGGAGGAAAAAGACATAAGGAGAGAGACAGTTAAACAAATGCAGCAGGGGAAGCAAAAGAAGAAGGAATGGCTAGTGAAGAAGAGTGTAGCAACTGATGGAACCCAAAAGCAGGCTGAGGAAGCTGTTAATCCACCAGTTGCAATAGTGCAGACTGATCAGATTTCAAACAAGGTTGATGATCAAACTAATGTAGAGTTGAATGAGCAAGTGATTCCTGCAAGTCACTTGAGTGAAACAACTACCAGTAGTGATCAAATGGCTAGCATGGGTACTAGAGGAAAAGGAATCATGGAAGTTATGGGAAGAAGAGGGCAACTATTTGATCCTGGGCCTTCTTATAGTTTGCCAAATATTGATCCATGATAGCAGTCACATGGAACATTAGGGGACTTAACCAGTCCCCAAAGCAGAAGGAATTGAAGCAATTCCATAATGATAATAAAGTTGATATAATTGGTATACTGGAAACAAGAGTAAAAGAGCATAAAGCTAAGAAGATATTTGACAAAATTGCAAAGGGCTGGATGTGGCAATGCAACTATACAAAAGCTGTTAATGGGAGGATATGGCTATTATGGAAACCTTATGTTCAGATTCAAGGGGTGTTTCTTTCTGATCAGCTCATTCATTGTCTAGTGGAAGATACTAGAAGTCTAGTCAGATTTCACTTCACTATTATATATGCTTACAATACTTCAGTGCTTAGAACACAACTATGGAGGGATCTCAGAACAATTTCTATTCCTCAGCAAGATGCATGGCTTATAAGTGGTGATTTTAATTGTGTATTAAGCTCTGATGATAGAATTGGTTCTCCAGTAACTGAAGCTGAAGTAAGAGATTTCAAAAATACAATAGATGAGTTACAACTTACAGCTTTAAGAGCAACTGGATGGCACTTCACTTGGACAAACAAGCAAGATGCTGACTCTAGAGTTTATAGCAAGATAGACTGGGCATTTGGAAATCTCTAATGGTTACAGCAGTTTGGGCACTTGGAGGCTGACTACATGAATCCATTGATCTCAGATCACTCCCCTATTCTAGTTAAATTTGGTGTATATAGGCCAATCCACCCTAAACCTTTCAGACTTTATAGCAATGTAATGGAACATGAGCAGTTTTATGAAATTGTGAAAAAAGTCTGGGAGAAGGTCTATTCTGGCACTCATATGCAGCAAATTTGGAGCAAATTGAAGGCAGTTAAGCAGCAACTAAAGGGGTTAAATGACTACTTAGCCAAATATAAGCAGCAGATAATCCAGACAAGAGAGAGGCTTGATATTTTACAATTCCAAATGCAGACAAACTGTCTTTCACAGGAGCTGATTACTGAAGAAAGAGGATTACTAGAAGAACTTGACAAGTGGAGTAAAAAGTTCCTCATATGATCAATACAACTGCAATAGCTCTTGTTCCTAAGGTTAAAGCTCCTACTACAGTGAAGGATTACAGGCCTATTGCTTGTTGTACTACATTATATAAGATCATATCCAAAGTTATAACTAATAGAATGAAGAGAGTAATTGGAGATTTGGTTGGGCCTGCACAGTCTGCTTTTATAGAAGGCAGGAGCATCATGGATAATATCCTTCTTAGTCATGAAATTTTTAAAGGATACTCTAGGAAAGGGGTTTCACCTAGATGTGTTCTTAAAGTGGATCTAAGGAAGGCTTATGATACATTGGAGTGGGAATTCTTGAAGCAGATTCTCATTTCTTTGGGATTCCCTGCTAAATTTACTGATTGGATTATGGCTTGTGTTTCTTCTACCTCATACTCTCTAGTAATGAATGGTGGCCTTACTAAACCATTCAATGCTAAGAGAGGTATTAGGCAAGGAGATCCTATGTCTCCTTATCTATTTGTTCTAGCAATGGAGTACTTGAATAGACTGCTACAACAACTGCATAAGGATGGAAACTTCAACTTCCACCCAAGATGCAGGAAGCTTAATATTTCTCATGTCTGCTTTGCTGATGATTTGCTAATGTTCTGTAGAGCAGATATGATGTCTATTCAAATCTTGCACAGCACTTTCCTCAAGTTCTCAAATGCTTCTGGTCTTCAGGCAAATGTAGGAAAGAGTGCTATTTATTTAGCAGGAATTCCTCAGGATACTAAAGAGATGATTATTGCTGCTCTTGGCTTCACTGAAGGGCAATTACCTTTTAGATACCTTGGAGTCCCTCTGGATTCCAAGAAGCTATCCATACAGCATTACCTACCTCTCATTGAAAATATCACAGCTAGAATTACTTGTTGGTCTGCAAAGCTTTTATCATATGCTGGTAGAACTCAACTAATTAAGGCTGTGATCTTTGGTATGCAGACTTATTGGGCTCAGGTGTTTGTTATTCCTAAGAAAGTATTGAAGGCTATAGAGGCAGTTTGCAGATCTTATCTATGGACAGGCAAAGCAACCTTATGCAGAAGAGCTCTTGTAGCTTGGGATAAGGTATGCCAGCCTATCTCAACTGGTGGCCTAAATATTGTGAGAATGGAAGTGTGGAACAAAGCTGCCATAGCTAAATTGCTATGGGATTTGACAAGGAAGAAGGACTGCTTATGGGTTAAGTGGGTGCATACCTATTACATCAAACATAGGTCCATTGAGTCAGTAGCTTTGCCTTCAAACTCATCTTGGGTCATCAAGAAGATATTGGCCAGTAGAGCTCTCATGATGGACAATATTCAGTTGCAAGGCAGTTTATTCAACAGGCTTCAATCTGTTTGTACGTTTGGAAAGTTCCAAATTCATAAACTCTATACTGCTCTTCTTCCAATATTTCCTAAGTTTCTATGGAGGAATGTAATGCTTGTATCATCTGCACTTCCAAGACATAGATTTACTGTATGGTTGGCTGCTCATCAGAAGTTACCTACCATCGAGAGACTGCAGATCATGGGCATTCAAACACCAACTCTGTGTGCATTTTGCAAAGGATATGATGAAGAATTCAAACACTTGTTCTTTGGATGTGCCATTACCAGTAGAGTTTGGAGGAGAATTTGTATATGGTTGGGTCAACCTAGAACTACAGTATGCTGGGAGAATGAACTGAAGTGGATCTGTAATAATGCAAAGAGCAAAAGCTGGAAGAAAGAGGTCACTGCAGCTGCATTTGTGACCACTGTTGCATTGCTATGGAGGTACAGGAATCTGATCAGATTTGAAAACAAGACCTTTGATGAAGATCAATGCTGCAAGGAAGTAACAATGTTGTTACATACAAGAAATAGGAATCGAAAGAAGTGGAAGGATAACTTACAAAATCTCAACACATTTCCTTAGTTGGTTGAGAATTAGATGTTAGTTTGCTTTGTATATAACATGCTTAGTTAAGAACCAATTGTAACTAGATGGAAAGGAATGAGTAGTAGAAGTCCATACTACTACATTAGGACTCATTGTATATTTTTTGATATCAATACACACTGTCAGTTAAGCTAAAAAAAATAAAAAAATTTAACAATCTTGGACTGTTAACGAGATTATTTGGTAAATGTTTGCCATAATTATTTATTTGTTATGAAATAATATAAGAACAAGAACACTAATACAAGAACAAAAACAATAGAGAGAAAAGTAGAGAGAGGAGTATTCTTATTGATACTTTGGGATGATTTACAATGGGAGAGAACCCCTTTATTTATAGGGAGGTGGTGACTTAGCCACCAAGTAGTAAACCCTAGGATCTCTCTAAATATGGACATTCACCTTAAATAGAATATTTTATAACACTCCCCCTTGAATGTCTATTTAATAATGTGCCTCGTTAAAACCTTAACTAAAACAAAACCCAATGGGAAAAAAATTATAGAAAAGGAAAAAGAGTACACATGTTTGAATATGCACCTATTGGTTGCCTCGTTAAAAACCTTGCAAGGAAAACCCATTGGGACAAAACCTTGTAAGGGAAAAAGAGTGCAACGCGCATTAACTCCCCCTGAAAAGAGCATCAATTCACATCCTTGAGCATTTGCATTCCAATCTTGTGCACCATCTTCAAAACGATCTTTTGTAGAGATTTGATAAATAAATCAGCCATATTGATTTGAATAAATATTCCGCACCTTGAAATTATCATTCTTGATAGATATGAACATCTTCATATAATGTCGTGGAATGACTCTTCAATATCTCCATAGAGGTATTCTCGATGCCATCATGCTTATAGTTATAGCAAGATAAATATGTACACAAGTTGCACTTAGGATGTGGTACTTCAGGACCAAGAATTGTATATGCTTCAAGCAACTTCAATCTTTCATGGATTGACATATAAGTTAAGTCATATAAGCCATATAATAGACTTTAGATGCATATCAAGTTTTCATGTCATGCTAAACAAATAAGATATCGAAAACTGATTACACATACCATTGACTTTATACCTTCAAGTATTTGAACTACATGTCCAAAACTACATGTCTTTCATATGGAATCAATTCGGCTTGAATTGTATCTCTTCCATTTAGCAAATATTTTTGTTTGTATTCGACAAACATAAGATCCTCATCGATATTTAGCGCTATCATAGATGTCGTCGACGAATATTTTATATCGGTTCCAGTAAATTTTCATAAAGACATAACATGGAGATCTCTTTATTCATATATTCAGGTACCTGAATATCTCATGAGATTTTATGAAGTGTTATGTCATGTGATCTTCTAGATCACTTGCCTCCCCATTATGATCACTTTGATCATTTGCTCATCTTCTTTATTAAGAAGTTATTTTGAAACCGATTTGTCTATACGCTTTAAGCGTATCAAAGACTTTGTCCTTCTGGGACTTAATATGAGCATTTGCAGTGAGAATATAGTTACTTTCTTTGGGTCAGCAAATGCGTATAGCATGCTTTGCAATATGTTGCAATTGAATTATCCTTTTATGAACTTCAGGTTCATATTATGATATTCGAGGATCGATATATACAAATGATAATTCATCCCATGTAACATTTTCTCAAGTGTTTATCATGTCTCCCCCTCATGTTAGAAAAGCTAACTTGTTTCCTCAACTTTGAGAGTCCATCTTTGTGCATTATGGTGTTAATGAAAATATACACCGTACATCAATAATAATAAGATGAAATTATTTGGTTCCTGACCCTGAACCACTTGTGAGGGGAGAATATAATATACTCTCGTATACAACGTATATCAAACTGATATATATAACTTTGTTCTCATAAGAAACAGTTTAGCTATTAAGTGGAGGCACTCAATAATTATCTTGCTAAACCAACTATGATATAAACCAACTTATCAAGATGAACTATCTTGAATAGAAAATCTGGAAATTATGCTCGAAGTTATATTACTGAGCAATTTACCTCGCAAGCACCGGCCAGGCTGCGGGTTAATAACAATCGCACATGTAACCATATCATAGATGCATCATATGTGGTATACATGGCAGGTGAATGGGTCCATATTCACCTTTGATATTTCCAGAATTTATGGGATTCAACCCGAACTCTTTAGTTGGTCAATTAATTAATGAGAACAAGTAATACAAGAGAATTCGTAAAGAACTTTCTAGTTCTTTAATATTTACCCATGTGAATTCTCTATTACTGCACATCATACTTAAAATGATATGGCTAACCCGAATGCCAACTGAATAAATTATTAATATTGCTAAACTTCAAATTTACACCATGACATGTGCAATTATCAATAAACTTCAAGTTTATTATGATATGGGTTTTTTTTATATCAATAAACGTCCACTTTATTGTGGTATTCTTGTGTAGTACAAACTGGAGAATAAAGTGGGTAGTTTTTCACATACAGATTATCCCGCTACAAGTTGTAGTAATAGAAGATATCAAATCTTTCCTTTATTTATAGTCTCAATATAATCAGTCGCTTTCGCATATACTTTGAAAACTGAATAAGTTTCTTTGAGACTTACTACAACACAATACCTTATTGGTAATCAATTGTGTTTCTCCAACATAGTAATAATTGGCTCTTCTAGAGCTCTCAATTAATTTTGTACTACCACAAATTCATCAACATCCATGTGTTGAATATCTCTTTTAAAGAGAAAGTTATACCATTATGGTCATGTCAAAATTATATGCAAGTTATGTTTCTTGCATTATTATTGTCCTTTGATAATCACATTGACAAATTATTTTGGCATACAATAGGTACGTGACCAATGACTATTCATGCCATAACAATGACATTATTTTCATATATCATCTCAAACCTCCTTCTAGGGGTGAGTGTGGTATATTCAATACCAATTTCATGTTCATATTCTTCCAATAATGAATATGTATTCGTGAATCAGATGTTGTCACATTCACTGCGGGGATAAGTGATTTTGTTATCCTTTTCAAATCTGTAAATGCGTCTGGCATTCGATTTGCTATTCTTTGCAAGTGGATAATATTTTGCACCTCTTTTTCACAAATAGAGGTATGTGGATCAAGATGAGATAATGATGCATTTTTCCACAAAATTTCCCGTTTGGTTTCACCAACTTCTTCCCCTAATTTTGGGAAAAGTGTCTCATCGAATTGGCAGTCTGCAAATCGTGCAGTGAACAAATCCCCTGTCAATGTTTCGAGGTAGCGAATAATGGAGGGCGATTCAAACTCAACATATATTCCTAACCTTCTTTGCAGACCCATTTTGGTGCAATATGGCGGTGCTACGGGCACATATACTGCACATCCAAAAATTCTTAAGT
This sequence comes from Nicotiana benthamiana, assembly GCA_034376525.1. Lineage (NCBI taxonomy): Eukaryota > Viridiplantae > Streptophyta > Magnoliopsida > Solanales > Solanaceae > Nicotiana > Nicotiana benthamiana. The sequence continues at coordinate 83,171,286 of CM067328.1, forward strand.
GGGATATATTAGGTTCATGACCCAAAACTCATTGCAACGGGGAATATTTGTGATAATTCGTCGTTCTGAGATGAACTAGCATTGCTGCATGCAAAATGGCATGACCCCAAACCGAAGTGGGCAGCCTCGTTTTCATGAGTAAATGAGGAATTCAAGATTATTCTCATCTATTGTCTCAATATGATATCCATTTTGAATGATATCTTTAAAACTCAACAAGTTCCTTTTAGACTTGGAGGAGAACATTGCATTCTCTAAAATGTTGTTCCTTTAGGCAGAGTTATAGTTGCTCTTCTGGAGCCTTTAATCAATTCACTACTACCAGAAATTGTAGTAACATCTGCCTTACACATACTTAAATGAGAGTAATACTTCTTCTCTTTGAATATCGTATGTGTGGTACATGAATCAATTAATCAAAAGAGATATACGAACATGAGAATAAACAAATTTAATCTGTTGCTTCATAATTAAACAATATTTTCAAAATCTGCTGAGGTTAGTCGATTAACTTAGTTAATAGTCGACTAACTTGGGAAGCAGTCATTAGGTTAGTCGACTAACTAAATCAGATAGTCGACTATCTTGCCTTGCGGAAAAGTCCAGTTTTAATGCGAAATATTAGTTAGTCGACTAACTAAGTTGATAGTCGACTAACTTAGTAAACAGTCATCAGGTTAGTCGACTATCTAAATCAGATAGTCGACTAACTTAGCTTGCGGAAAAATCCAGTTTTAATGCGAAATATTAGATAATCGACTAACTGTTAGGTTAGTCGATTAACTCTACTGGAAAATAAAAATATCTTTGAAATTTAAGCATATTGAAACATTCTAAAGAACTAATACTAACATTATATCATAAGCTAACTAATACGAGCTGATACTAATGACTATTAGTTTATTCACTAACTAATACAAATAAGTAAAATAAAATCAAACAATTCCATCTTCCTTCATCACAGATCCATCACCAATTAAGTGGTCTATTTTCCCCTCAGGGTGCTCAAAGAAGTCTGCCACATCCAAGTGGGTGATGTCAAAATTGTCGTCAGAGACAGAATTGGTTTCAGGGCATTTACCTTTTAGAGATGCTTTGATAAAGCTCAACCAAATGTCTTGGTACACGGCAAATTTTCGCCCAGTGCCCTTTTCCACCGCAACGATAATATATAGTTTATGAACTATTTGCTTTTGGATTCTCATCGCATCGTGCTTGTGGCAGAGTGACCAACTTCAGGTTGTCATATCTCTCCTTTAAGTCATTCCACAAGATAGGTGGATCTTTGACTGTGATATATTCAATTTTCAAACCTTCATCAAGGTGATGGCGCAAGAAAATCAAGGCCTTAGCACAGTTTCAAACCTTCATCAAGGTGATGGCGCAAGAAAATCAAGGCCTTAGCACAGTTTCAAACCTTCATCAAGGTGATGGCACAAGAAAATCAAGGCCTTAGCATAGTCTTGGGTGGATGCATTATTTCTGTCTTTAATGGCGTCTCCAAGACCCATTGCATCCAAATGGATTTCAGCATCCAACACCCATATCATATAGTTCTTGCCCGAAATTTCAAGGGCAACGAACTTTCTTTTCATAATGTCAGACATAAAACAAAATTACATCAAGAGCGTGTCCATACTTACGGGCTTTATTACAATTATCACATTCACTTCAGGGAATGGATCATAATCATCTGTATGTGTTATATACAATCTCATGTCAAACATTACTTTCATAAAGTGAAAGATTATTTTGAGAATCTTTATTATTCTCATTATCACAATGATGCCTATTGCCATGCCCACATCCATTGATAGCTTCATGGTAATAATTTTGTCTTCTTTCAGACTTATCACATACTGCGATCACATTCTCTTAACGGAATGAGAATGGAGCAACTTCAATTGGACGGGTTTTCAATTCTTTGCCCACAATCATACATGAATTTAATTATGGCAAGGCATAAAAATTTTACCACTTCACGTGGTTATAATTTCCTATAAACTCCATTAGAGTTGCAATCAAAATTTATCATCTTTGCTTGTATTTAAAAACAAATTATAAAATATCAATAATTTGAAAGAGAAAAGTAAAATACCTACCTTAAATCCAGAATTTAATCATGAAAGAAGATCATAAAATATTTGACGATATTCCTTAAAGAGAAAAGTGATCGAGAGTCTGATTGAACCAGTGTTCTTCTTTGGTCAAGTATTTGTTGTTCTGTGAACTGATTTGCTAAAGAAGCTGAGAATTTGAGATTCCCTTTGAGATTCTAAGCAACGCCGCCATCATCGTCATCATCTTATAATCAGTATCAAAGGCAAGATAAATGGTTGTAGAATTTTGTTTCAATTTATATCCATGAGGGCGGCGTGGAAATTGCCAAGAGGGATGATGTAGGTTATAGGGTGCTAGGGTCTATTGGATTATGATTTGTAGAAAAGAGCAAATCAAGAAAAAGGCATGATTCTCGAAGAGCTTCTTGAGACGGTAGAGTCTCGTGCTGATAACGTATTATGAAATAATATAAGAACAAGAACAATAATACAAGAACAAGAACAATAGAGAGAAAAGTAGAGAGAGGAGTATTCTTATTGATACTTTGGGATGATTTACAATGGGAGAGAATCCCTTTATTTATAGGGAGGTGGTGACTTAGCCACCAAGTAGTAAACCCTAGGATCTCTCTAAATATGGACATTCACCTTAAATAGAATATTTAATAACATTGTTATTAATTTTGCTTTAATTATTTAGTATAATATTTCTTCACGTTTCTTACATAGGAAAGTTAATAAAAAGTTTCCCTAAACTTTTGTTTCCCCGTGACTTCGTTTGTTTGCCTTGATTATTTGGTAAAATTTGTCTTTATGTTTTTTACACAAGGAAAGTCAATAAAAAGAATTTCTTGCACTTTCTCTACTTGGTTCACTCTCATTAAATGATCGTATGTCTATTAGACTTTGGTTAAATAATAATACCAAATCTAATCTAATCTAAGTCTTATTGCTTAAATTAGTATTTTCTTTATTGTACCACTCAATTTAGTGTATTGGTAAGTTGTTTAGATTTCATTCATTAACTTGTCACTAAATATATCAAATAATATTTTACTTATGTTCGCATTATTAATTTTTTGATAATATACATAACCATATCCAAGCTTCGTTGTACCACTCAATTTAGTGTGTACATGCTGAATACAACTATTTCTTTAATGCAATAATTTTTTGCATCGTTAATTGCTATTGCACTTAATTCATTATTATTCAATTAAATATGCATTATTTTAGACAGTCTATCATTTAAATATATGTTGCGTCATCAAAACCTTTATACTTAATTCATTCTTATTCTACCTAATTAAAATACACTCTTTTGTGTGTAACGCATAATACACGTGTAACCGTACGTACACTAAATCTAGTATATATATATATATATATATATATATATATATATATATATATATATATATATAGATATATATATATATATATATATATATATATATATATATATATATATATATATATATATATATATATATATATATATATATATATTTTAATGAATTATCCGTTAAGAAAATTAAATAATTCTCCCCAAACCGATAAGCCGTTAATAAAAAATTCAATTTCTCGTTCGATAAATAGTTAACCTGATACCAATAAACCATTAAGCTTCGATTTTCGATTTTGGTTTGGTTTTGCACACCCCTGCACATTCTACCATTAGCAAAAACACTACTAGTTATGGAGCAAGAAAACATAATCTACGGCCACCAAGTCTCCATATATACTAGTTAGAATAGAAATGATAATAAAATACTAGAAAATGCAATAAAAATATAAGTAGCAAAAAAGACTTATAGTACCATATGATACCAACATAGTATACATGTATACCAGCAGAGTATTATGATTGCACTAGAATATTGCTACAACTATCTACGACTATACTATTGTACCAAAATATTAAAGGATGCAATAGAAGTATGAAAAAATTACATGCTCGCATTGCAAGCTAAATATTTGCAAGGCAGCTTGCTCATTCCGTATACTAACAGGGTATATAGTTGTATGGGGTCGCTCGAACAATTTCCTATAACTAAAGAAAAATCAAACAATGCACCAATTAAATGTAGCTACAACAATAACAATAACAACAACAACAACCCGGTATAATCCCACTTAGTGGGGTCTGGGTAAGGTAGTGTGTACGCAGATCTTACCCCTACCTTGGGGTAGAGAGGCTGTTTCTAAATAGACCCCCGACATCTTTCCATTTAAGAACTTCCCACCTTACTCTCGGGGAGACTCGAGCTCATAACCTTTCAGTTGGTAGTGGGGGGTGCTTACCATCAGAAACCCATCTTGTCTTAAATTTAGCTAATACAACCAAAATATATTCCAACTAACATATGATACCATTATAGTATATAGTTATACCAACATGGTATCCAATTGTACGCAAAAGATTAAAAAAGATTTTTTTAATTCATTTACTGAAATAATATCGGTTGTCAATAAAAATTTCAAAATTTTTTTAAAAGGGCCTAATTGTAAGAGTATATTGTTACATTATATAGTATACCATAATAGTATATTATTGGAATGAACTGTATATTAGAATGGTATATAGTGTATCATTTTATTATACAGTACAAATTCTTCTTCCTCAGTTCAACGCAATAAATTATACACTACTGAATTAAACAAAATGGTATATAATATGTTATTTTGGTATATATATGATAGGTTCATTCCTTCAAAAAAAAATTGGTAGTATACTATTGTAGTGAATTATATACTCTTGAATTAATTATTATATACCAATAGAGTATGTAATATACCATTTTGGTACACAGTACAAATCTGTCTTCTTTGATAGTTCAACTCAATTTCAAACCAAAATTTAAAAATCTACTCTAAAATTTTCAAATTGACTCAGAATATAGCCTCTTCCTCCCACTAACATTTTGAACATACCCTGTCAGAATCGAATCAAAATAACCACAAACTCAATAAATTCAATTTATAAGTTTCAAGCTTCAAGAACCTCCAATAAAAGATTAATGTTTGTCACAATTAAATATTCAAGAAAGTATCATTAGTACCAAAACTTGCCATAAAAAGCTTCAACAATTAAAATTTATTATTACATACATAACCTAATAAATTTAAAACAATCTGAAATCTTAGAAATTTTTATTCTTTTTGATAGATCTTTTTTAGTTTTTTTCTTTTGCTGGGACAAATAATAAAGATAGGAGAGAAAAATAGATAGATCATATATAAATGAAAATTTTTAGAGATATTGGCAAAAGAAAAGAAAGAGAAAGAGCGGAGAAAATAATAAGAGAAGAAAGCAAAAAGGAAAAGAAAATAAGCTTTAATAAGAACAAAACAGGAAGAAGGATTAATGGGGAATTACTTTTGGTTGTATAGGTGTATATTTTAATTATTTATAGAATAGGTAAAGGCGGATAATTATTTTGGGTAGAATAGGTATATAGCATCATTTTCTCTTCATATTAGTCCACTACACAAATAGTTATTTTTAGGGATGTTATTTAGAGATTAATCAGTACTCATTTTTGTCCTAAAATTTTTAAGTTAAAAATTTTAAATTCAAGATAACTCAGTACATTTTTATTCTAAAAAAGTTAACTGAAAAATTAAAATTTAGGATGCACTAGCTAATTTTTAAATACGGCCTTTACAGTGTCTATCTTTGTCATTTCCACCTCTTTCTTTGCAAGAACCTTTGGATCAAATGAAGTGGACACCAAAATTGGGCTACCTTTGATTGATTTGTATCATTACTTCCTCTAATGAGGCCCAACCTTTCCCTGTCCCTAAAACTCAAATAATAATCACAAGTAAACACAAGAAATGAGCATCAAAGCAAAAACCAGTATTCACCAAAACTAGAAGAATTCCCAGCTATGGCCTCAGCAATGTTGAAGAGAACAACAATGATAAAGTCAATGGTTCAAAGCCTGAGATCCTATGCTTCTGTTTCTGTAGGTACTGATCTTACAGTATCTGCACCAAATGTTTCACTACAAAAGGCTCGATCTTGGGATGAAGGCGTTTCCTCTAAATTCTCTACTACCCCTCTCAAAGATATTTTCAAGGTAATGATAAATATAATCAAACTACCTTTTAAAAATTTCATCTTTTTGTTTAATTTATATTACCCTTTTCTTATTTCTTCAACTTTTTTAGGGTTCTTGAGTTCTGACTATGTTGTATATTTTTGGTGTTCAGGGTAAAAAAGTTGTAATCTTTGGCCTTCCTGTAAGTTCACTTTCCCTTATATATTGCAATTGATTTTGAACGAGTTCTATGGTAATTAGTAATTCTCATTTCTTGGCTTAGGAGTAGTTCTTACATAAAAAAATTTGTACGTGGGGTTTTCAAATTATGAGAATTTTGTTTGTCTAATATAAGAATTCACTTAAAGCGGAAAAATCCTCCCTTTCATTGGGATTTAAGAGGTAAAAAGGTCCTAATAAGAAATTAACAACTGCTGATACTACTACGCCTCCTTAACAAATTGGGTGGAGTATATAAATCCTCACTGACCATGTACCACCATTTAATTTTAGTGAGAAATGAAATTGGTATTTTTTTTTAACCTTCAGTACAGATAATAAATTGTTCTTTTGTACTTTCAATACAAAGTCCTAAATCGAGATGGTATTTGATGGCTAAACTGCAGAGAGCAGCTTCATTTGTGTTTTATCTTCCTGGGACTACAAATGAATACTGCTACGACTTATGCAAGTCATATTCAAAAGAGCTTAATCTTGTTAACCCCAATTGTTGCATACAACTAAATTAATATTGCCACCTGGTCGGTGCACATATTTTCTTCTCGACGAATGATAAATTGTGACACAAATTTAATACAATTACGTGATCTGAATTGTAGACAAAAGGGTCTGTCTTATCTGCAATAGAAGATTGAATAAAATGACACTATGAAATGGATTGAAAATTGAATAAAATGACTTTAAGAAATGATGGAAGGAAGGAAGGCTTCATGTTTTCTTTGATGCTTGTGGTAGGGACATTGTCTCATAAGAGATCTTCTTGCATAAGCATTTGTATCGAGCCATTTGTTTAATATCTGGTTTTCTTAGTTTTATATTTTCCTAAAGATGTTACAATTTCCAGGGTGCATACACTGGAGTTTGTTCAATGCAACATGTACCTAGCTACAAGAATAACATTGATAAGTTCAAGGCCAAAGGAATCGACTCTGTGATTTGTGTTGCTGTGAATGATCCATATGTTATGAATGGTTGGGCAGAAAAGCTACAAGCCAAAGAAGCTGTAAGTTACTCCGTAATCCCTTGTCATCCTTTCATTTCCTTTAAGCAAATGTAACCTTCACTAATTACTAGTTTAAACTTTCTTCCGTCCTTGGAAGACTTGAAGTACTTATGTCTACTCAGTTGTCAGCATAAGTAAACATTTTTTGGTAAATCAACCTTATGACCATGTATCTCGTGTAGGGATCTGAAGAAGTTTAACAAGTTTAAATGACGCCCTGCATATACATCACTCTCGTTAGGGATAGTTCTTAACTTCTTATACTAGCTCTAATAGTGAGGATGAGTGTGGTTGACTGAATACTATTCGTATGATGCAGATTGAGTTTTATGGTGATTTTGATGGAAGCTTCCACAAGAGTTTGGACTTAACAATTGATCTCTGTGCTGCTTTGCTTGGACCTCGATCTCACAGGTTAGGAGTCAATGTCTTAAGATCGTAACTTGTCATTCACTACTTTGTCATGGCTAATTAACTAAAATATCTACATCCAACATTTGTCAATGTAAAAATTGATAATCCTAGTGAAATGTGCAGTAAGCTTAACTAGTTTAAATTAAGCCCTGAAGTGACATGGAGAAGTAGGTATGGTTTCATCCATTGCTTTATATTAAGACGATTTGTGCGTGTACAAAATAAAAAAATATTGACATACATTAATGCATCAACTCCTTTTCATCCTTTCTTCAGCTAAGGATAGGGTCTATCAGAAACAACCTCTCTGCCCTTCTACAGTAGGGTAAGGCTACGTACATCTTGCCCTCCCCAGACCCTACTTGTGGGAACTCATTGGGTTTGTTGTTGTATATATACATTAACATGTGAGTCTCTGTGTGTGTATGTGAAATGTGAAAAAGTTTAACAAGTTTAAATGACGCCCTGCATATATAAAAATTGTACTTGGGAGCTATAGATCCTAAATCCTGGATATGTTTGTATTAATGAACATTGTTGTTTTGCGTAGGTGGTCAGCGTATGTGGATGATGGGAATGTGAAGGTTCTGAATGTTGAAGAAGCTCCTTCTGACTTTAAGGTTTCTGGCGGAGACGTTATCTTGGGACAGATCTAGAGACTTGCTTCTGCTGCATGTTTCTTGTTCTAAACTCCTTGTTGCTCCATTGCCCAATAAGTTTTGCACGTTGTAATTTCGGTTAATAAAATGTACTATTAACCTAACAAGTTAATTTGAGCTATATTCAGTCTGATACATTGTTAATCCATGAAAATAAACTATTCGTTTGCTTTGCTTTCTCGGGTTCAATTTGTCCCAGATTATTACGTACAAAGAACAGCCTCAAGACTTAGGATCCATCAGTATATCTTATTTATTACATGTTCGTTGACTCTCTATGGCAAAATTGTAGTTCTATTTCATTGTTTGAAGATCAATTTGATTGAATCCAACTTAAATCTGATAGATTAGTTCATTTTCTGAATATAAAACTTTTACTGTTCGAAGTTTTATCGTACACTAGTAAATACGTGAATTGAGCTATGGACACAAGTAATTAGGTGGTTGCTGCATTAGGCACTAATACTTGGCGGTTTCGCAGAAGAAGGGATCAACCCACTAAAAGAAATGCAAGATTGACCATTAAGCCATGAAACTCTTACACTAAATACAACTTTTTCGAATATTTAATATATTTATATGAAGTATTACGAAACTTTCAAATAGTTACGATCAGTATTCAATAGAGAATACATTATAAGCGATATGGAGTGAATAATTATTTACGCTATTTATGTTGAAGTTATTAATGCTCTTTTGTTGTTTTTGTTTTTGTTGTTCCTTTACTTTACTGAGCCGAGGGTCGATTGGAAACATCTTCTCTGCCCTTTCGGGTAGGGGTAAGGCCCGTCTACATATTACCCTCCCCAGATCCCACTTTGTGGGACTATACGGGGTAGTTGTTGTTGCAGTTCTTCCTAAACGAAATTTCTCTTCCCAGACATTAGATAATTATTGGAGAGTTCTAAAAAGGAGAAAAGAGAAAAAGAAAAGGTGAAAATTAGGGCAAAATAGCTGAACTGTGGGCTTGTGTAGGGCTGTTCATGTACTTTTAAACAGAAGAAGACAAAAGAACCAGTAACTCGATTAGACAAAAAAGGATGCAATTGTAGCCTGGAGGAGAAAGCCCAAAAAACATGTCAAAAACTCGGGGAAAAGAGAATTCCGTTGCCGGGACTTGAACCCGGGTCTCTCGGGTGAGAGCCGAGTATCCTGACCAACTAGACTACAACGGAGCTGCTGTTTAGAGCAAACACTAATAGATAAGTATACTAGATTTCGTTTATTACCAAAGGAGATCCAATTGAATGTTAGTAAAGTATCTTCTCCTATTCTTTTCATTCCGAAGATTACTTTTGGCTTATATGAGGGTGTTTGTCTAAGCGTATAAGCTAGTTAAATTGGATTATAAGCACTTTTTGGCTTATCTATGCGTTTGGTAAAATTAAAAGTGCTTAAAAGCCAAAAAAAGCCAAAAATCATAAGTTAGTCTTCCCCAACTTATCAAATTTCAGCTTATAAGCATTTTAGGTTTGACCAATATATTTACTATTCTATCTATAAAATACTTCTTTTTAAAGCAAAATTCTTCGTATACCCAATTCTTTAGCTACTTATTATTAATTTTACCACTTTTATCCAAACACGTAACTGCTTATTTTTTAAATCAGCTTGAGCACTTAAAAGTGCTTTTCAGCACATAATGCTTATCAGCTACTCTAAATCAATTAAGCCAAACGGGCTCTATATCATAAAACCCAAAAAAGAATTAGTGTAATAGTGAAGGTTACAATGAATTGCAGTCATGTGTTTCAAGTTTTAATAACATTCTCACTACTTGTATAGTTGTATCCCGTTCACATCACCGCAGAACGAAGTACTGCATTCAACTGATTTTCAGTTTCCTAATAGAAAACTGGCAATAATAAGAACAGAGAAATGAGTTACATGTCCGACTAGAGAAGTTTCAATTTGTTGTTTGCTTGTTATGACGCATTTAGACGTCAGTTAGCACATGGATATGAGTATCAAAGACATCTAGCATCTACTTCATCGGAAATGGAGGTAACAGGAGCAAAGGTTAATGGACTTTGGAAGAGTGCGATTGCACCATGTATGCATGCCTTCTTGGCTCACTACGATTCTTTCCTACTTTCACTAGCCAAGTTCTCCACCCAAATGGTCTTTTACTAATCAATAAGAATTTTGGGGTCCTTTACCTACACTAAACTCAAATTTTCTTATAATGATTCTGTTTATGGTTGACATCCTCATTATAGTCATCTATGTCTTTGCTATGACAGTGACATCAATTAATCAAAGGACCATGTTGCTGTAGAGTAGCTATTGTACTCCATATTTCACATACATGACAACACCTACGGGGGAAACTTAGAAGGTTAGGTGCACGGCAAAAATGTGATGACCAAAAACTTCTGGATTATGGTAATAAATATCAGCTACAACAGCGAAAAGCAGAATCTAGAAGAAAATATAGCCACCATAAAGAAGAATGAAGGATAGTCCATAAGACATCCACTCTTGCATATCCAATCCATTAAGGTAATGAACATGGTTATAAATTACACAATCTTATCTGCTTTGCATTCTTCCTGTCCTACAGGTTTACAGTAAAGAGAACAGGTTACGAGACCTTAAGGCTTAAGCACAAACTGTAATTTCTTCAACAGCATATCAATCTCCAGTTTCACACAGTAACTGCAGGACGCAAGTCAATCACCTACTGCGACAACTGACCTTTAGAACGTACGTCACTTGCAGATTTCAGATTATGCTAATAACTAGATAGCAGAGACAAAGAGGTCCATAATCAGGCACCATTTATTCTGACTTCGACAGGGTTGCGGCATCAATTTCCATTCTGAAGAAAAAGAAGGGAAAGAAACAATTAAACTATGGAAAGAGCTCATTTCAAAAGCAAAGAGAATCATCGAGATGGATTGTTTAAATAATTTTTTTTGGTAATCCTCCAAATCTAACCTCATGTTATAGTTGCTTCACAAACCTTACTACTTTGATGAGATAAGGAGAAGAAGCTGAACTGTAACTTCCAAATGATCGATTTGATTTGTTTGTAATTTTAATGAGACTTGTCGAAGACAATTAAATAAATAAAGGTTTCTGTAATAGCTTAAATTTTAGATAAGGTATTAATGCAATTCAACGTGGAATCAAAGTAAAATGTGACCTTAGGTTCAAGTTTTATTGCAATCCTACATCAAAAAGTATTACACAAACTTGATCTCAAAATAAGAATCAGCACTCAGGTAAATGCGAAGACAATTTTTTTAGTAAAATAAATATGTTTTTTCTAACAGTTGAAGTTTCTGAGTGAGGTAGTACTATCCGGCAAGATCCATTATTCCTTTTCCTATTGAGAACTCTTTCTAACACATCGCACTATGAAAAACTAAATTAAAATGTAGTATTAGTTCTGGTAGGAGAACAAGTGAAACATGGAAATATAAAGGAACAAGCATAGGAAGCACGAGCACCTAAAATCCTATCATAGACTACTGTCTCAGATACTGAACATCCTTAACACCCTACGATTCATATTCCTACCTTGCTTTTAATTATTTCACAAATCCAGAAGCAGATCTAGGATTTGAATATTAATGGGTTCGAGTTCGAGATTCAACCACCACCCAATTGATTTACTGGATTCAAACCGGCCCTTTCCTGGATCCTTCGTGAACGCAGGATGCTGAAGTCGACTATTTGTACTTATTTAGTGGATTTTTTAACACATATACAAGGTTCGAGCCAAAGCTACTGGGTTTGGATGAACCCATGAGTTATACACAGATCCGCCCCTGCCCAAATCCAACCACATTCCTACTGTGTTGACGCAAATCATTTATTTAATTCCTTCTTCCTTTTCATATAAATATGGCCCGGCGGCGTAAAGGGAAACGTTTTGTAAGGCGTAAAAAGTATATCTCCACTTGCCTGCCTTTTTTCTAATTTTCAAGAGAGAGAAAAGGAAATAAATAAGGTGGCCTATATCCAAAAGAAAAAGGTCATCTGTAATATATTATGTTTAGGCAATGTTGTTTTAGATTCTGAGTCAACAATTCTGTAGTTGCACGCAAGTAATTTTATATTCAATCGGAAGAAATACAAGCAGATTAGGCTTCCAAGTTTGGTTTTCTGTTTAAAGGCAATCAAAAAATCCAGCAGAAACTATGGATAACAAATGGAAGAGCAAATTGGCAACATCAGGGATGATGAACATGGACACTAGTAAAGCTTCATAATTATTCAAGATATAGTTGAACCAACTACAAACCTGTCTAAGAGAAATTTCCATTTGGCCAGTGTTGGTATTGGAGATCAATGAGGGAGCGGTAGGAGTTACTTCAATTGTAGAATTCTTTATGCAACCATCATGCGATTGAAATGTAACATTTCCTTGCTCACACACTCCTCTACTAGGAAAGTTTGAGGTACCCATGGTACATGCAGATAATGGTTCAGAAGCTCCTGTACGTTTCGAAGTAAGATCAAGTCGTTCAATCATTCTTGTAACGCCAGCTATTCCAGCACTCATCTCACGCTGAACTTCTTTGCCAAAATCCTTGACAGAGGTGTTGCGTGATAATAACTTTTCCTTAAAACCACGAGTACCTTTTGAGATTGATTCTTTATACCTGTTGAAACAGAAACAATAGCTTCAGGGGCAAATAAAAATAGCTTTCAAGGGAAACACAAATTAGAGTTCCTTACCTCGCTGAAGCAGCAGACCATTTCGATTTTATAGATTCAGAAAATGCAAGAAACTCGGATGAGCTTGATCCCTGGGGGCCATAAGTTGGCGGTTGGCTGAAGGAATTCCAACAAGTAACCAAATAGTGAGGCATAATATAAATCAAATAAAGGTAACAATGGAGCAGTGCTGCCACAATTAAATTGCACTCAGTAACCACATTGAGGATTAAGAGAGAAGCATATTATGGATTTTAATTTGTAGATGACTTAGTTTCATTAAGCTTTCTATTTATTTATCGGATTTATAGTTCTCAATCATACCTAAGCTTAAAAGGACCATTTCCATGGGCAGGAACTGATGATGATGCAGGCCCAATACTAGATGAAGTTGCAGAAGCAGCAGATCCATCTCCAGTAAACACAAAGCCTCGGGGCTGTACGGTGGATTCACTATTCTGTGTCTGGTTTGACCTAACTCCTACTGGCACAGAAGGGACGACCTGTGTAGGACCAATTCCTGATGACGCCTGTCTTCTCCTTCTGTTGACAAGACGGACTCTACTTGTCGCAGCAGCAAAATGTCGCATGATTCGCTCCTCAAAATCAGAATCATTCTGCTGAGGGGCATCCTGGAAACACTAAAGCTCTAGCTCAGTATAAATGATGCTAAATTTAGTGGAAAGAAATGCAGAAGCCAATTCCAAGTTTAGAAATGTTACCCACATGGTTGGTTTCAACGTCTTCATTGGTATGATGCACATTAATCCTTGACCTCCTGTTCCTTTCCATCTCCACTGCAGCTAGTAGCTCTTGGCTGGAGACGAAATTTATTTAATGGAGATCATCACAAAAAAGGGAAATAAATACACAGCAATGAGGTATCAATCAGAATGCTGGCTCTTAAACAATATGAATTCTGAATTAAAAATATGAAGTTCCTTGCAGAAAAAATAAAATAAGATATTTAATTCTGGCTGCAGCTAGCAGTTGTTGGCCGCAGCCAAAAGTTTAATTCGGATACTAGAACAAGGAAACTACCCTGGGTCGATCATTCCCCCTGACGACGGAGAGATTGACGAGGACGTTATTCACCGCATAGGGCGGGCTGGATGAAATGGAGGCTTGCATCTAGAGTCTTGTGTGACAAGAAAGTGCCACCGATACTCAAAGGTAAGTTTTATAGAGTTGTGGTTAGACCGGCCATGTTATATGGGGCAGAATGTTGGCCGGTTAAGAAATCCCATATCTAGAGGATGAAAGTAGTAGAGATGCGGGTGCTGAGGTGGATGTGCGGGCATACTAGGATAGACAACATTAGGAATGAAGATATTCGGAAGAAGGTGGACGTCGCCCCAGTGGAGGACAAGATGCGGGAACCGAGGCTCAGATGGTTCGGGCACGTGCAGAGAAGAAGCCTTGATTCACCGGTGAGGAGGTATGAGCGGTTGGCGTGGTGGATACGAGAGGTAGAGGGAGCCCTAAGAAGTATTGGGGAGAGGTGATCAGGCAAGGCATGGTGCGATTGCAGATTTTCGAGGACATAGCCCTTGATAGGAAGGCCTGGAAGTCAAGCATAAGGGTTGTAGGATAGGCGTAGTAAAGCTTTCCTTACTTCATACCCAGAGGGAGGGAGACGGGGTTGGATTAGGGTTGATCTTAGATGGCTTGCAGTTTATGTTGAACCCACACTATTCTTGTTGTTTATCTTACCCTCGGGCCTTAGATTATGATTACTGTTATTGCATGTCATTCATCTTTTGATTTTTATGCTTTTGTTAGTATTACTGTTTCTACTGGAGTTACTAATAAATTCTCTTTTCTTGTGTCTTGTTTTTATTTTATTTTCGTCTTTCTAAGCCGAGGATCTATCGGAAACAGCCTCTCTTTCCCTATCGGGGTAGGGGTAAGGTCTGCGTACACATTACCCTCCCCAGACCCCACTATGTGGAATTTTACTGGGTAGTTGTTATTGTTGTTAGAAAAAGGAAACTACATAAACAATACACCAATTCCATGAGAAAGTCAATGGTTGATTCTTATACAGTTGTGTTCTTAGCCATAAAATTTTTCGAATACCTTGCAGGGTCCTTCAGCGCAAGAACCCTCCAACAAATTGGGCACTCCTTGCTTCTCTGAGACCTGAACAGAATATACAAGATGTTCATTGAGCACATCGATCAAGGCAATGGTGGTTAAAATGAGCACATAATAAACAAATTTTGTATGTACCATTCAAGAATACACTGCAAATGATACTCATGCTTACAAGCTGTTACCTGAAAGAAAACAAGAAATTAAGAAACTTGGATAAATGCATATAATCAAGCATCAAAGGGAATTTCCACAAGAATGAAAAGAAGACATCACCATGAGACAGCAAAAACTTTGCAACATCACTTTGATACATACTGAAGAAAACTGTCAAATAAGTTTTTGGAAAAGGCTATTCAAACTAGTTCAACAAAGGACATATAGTTGGGAAAATTAGAAAAACCCTAAAGCCCATAGGAATTCGTTCAAGTTGCAAAAGATTGAGGGATTTGTGACTTAAGTCATAGTTTCGAGCCCTGCGCCATGCAATCTAAGCTTGGTATTTAAGTGGAGAAGGGCTAAGGGAGGGGCCTATTATCCCCAAGTTTCAAAGGCTGCACTTGGTCTTAAGGATTGATCCCAGATGAATTTCACCGTCATAAGAAAAATCCTAACAAAGCAATTTATTATTTTCCATTGGGTCTGACCAAACTTTGCATATATCCGATCTTTTTCCTTCTTTTTTATGACATACTTAAAAAGGAACAAAAAGAAAATGAGGATCTATCGGAAACAACCCCTCTACCTCACACGAGGTAGAGGTAAGATATACATACATCCCACCCTTCCAAGACCCCATTTGTGGGATCACATTGGGTATTATCATTGTTGTTCTGACCAAACATTGGACCATACTGAATGAAAAACAAATGTTAGATGGATGCATCAGCAAGATCAGCAGAGAAACTATGCACACCATACTCCTTTTGTTGAGATGCTAAGGAAAAAATTAATAATAATAATAATAAGGCCACTATACTCCAAAGCTTACCATAAGAACAAGCCCTTCTAAACCATAACCAAGACCTAAACCATACCACGAATTCATGTGTATTCTAAACCATAACTAAGATATAAATCATACCACGAAACTTCTTTACATTTCTAATGTCCAGTAGATTACATTATAATTGTGCAAATCCTAATATAACCGGGGGCTAATAAATAGTCCAGACATTAGAAAAAGTTTCAGTTTTTATTAGAAGAATAAGATAGACATTGGTGCACATAAAGAAAGTTATCGAAATTATTTCCATTTAGAAAGGAAAAAAACACATATTAGATTGTCAATGTAACAAAGACAACCGACTGATCAAACCATGATCAATAAAGACATACATGAGTAACAATATGTCACACCAATCAATAATTAAACCACAAAATCCAAACTTTTTCCTATTTTTTTTCTTTATTTTTCTTTGCTAAAAAGTTGTCGGAACTTCCAAGGCTTGATATTACACACTGATGTACTCGGCCATTCAAACCACCGGACATTGGAATCATCTAACATCTCCTTAAGAAACAGAAAAGCCTCAACTTTACGCAATATATAGCATTTTTTATATATAAAACAGAAAATGCATTTAAAAATAGGAGAAGATGAAAATGCTACAGGCAGAAAATTCCCTAACTTCTAAGTTTCTAGTTTTAGCCAAAAACCAAAAAAAAATGTATCAAAAACAGGAGGCGATGAATGGAGATAGCATACAGCAGGAAGGATCATCGGAGTAAACAGCTCAAGGAAAATGCTAAAAACACAAGCGGAAAAAACTAACTTCTACGCAATATATAGAATCTAATTTCAGCAACAAAAAAAATGCATAAAAAACAGGAGCGAAGCATACAGCAGGAGGATCATCGGAGTTAAATGGCTCAAGGCAGATACTACAGGCATCCTCAAAGCTATCCTCAACGACGGCCGGCGGCGAGTTTAACGAATCGTTGGCCATGAAATTCAGCTTAACACTGTAACAATCAAAATGTAAGTATATGTATATATAGAGACAAATGTATATATTTATAGAGAGAGAGAGAGCGTACGGAGAGAGGGAAAGCAGAAGGGTAAGGGAAAAATGTGGAGAATAAAGTAAAGAAGAAGAAGGAAGGAAGATGAAAGAAATAGAAATTATAGAAATAGAAATAAAATCCTAGAAAAGTGTAGGCTGTAGAGAGAGAAAAAGCGTGTAAAAAGGTCAAAAGAAAAGAATTATGGATGAGAGATTGCTGGAAAACAATCCGGTCTATATTCAGACGGTTGTTGGAATCAATCAACTCTTCTACCTTTTTTTACCCAAAAGAAAAAACAGTTAAATTTTCAGTCTTGGTTTTATTGAAAAAAAATAACTAAATATTATTACTAATTATTAATATTAATTATTTTGATTAAGAAATATGAGGGTGAGGGGGTCCCTGTTGACTCTTCTTGTCCCACACAAGTCATTGAATTATTTTCTCCATCTCAAAATCAACATTAACGTACTACTAAAGAACGAGACTCAAGTCTACTTTGGACTTTAATTTTTCTAAATTTTTTAATATTATTTTCATGCTCCCGACCTGCGTAAAGGTACTTCTATGTTCCATAATTTAAAATTTAAAAATGCATGAAATTGTATCAGAAAGATTGTAAGTATGGTGCTCTAACTATTTAATTATTTGATGAAATCATTATTTGGAATGGCTTCCTTGCACCGTATTGTTGTCATTATTATTATTATATTGTACAATCCTAGAGTTTTAAAATTGTCAAAATTGAACCAATTCTTTAAATGAAAAACAGTTAGAGGGGTAGAGCAAATCGTAGTCTTCCTTTTAGTGGGTCGTGCCGACCTCACTTATCATGTTTAATTTTTAATATTGTAAGTGGTAAGCAATATTGAGTTACAACTTTTAGTTGCTTAAGAGTACACCATATGGAATATGACAATTAATATTTTGATGATGAAATAATTACCCATAATTATTATTGCAGTGATGCATTTACAATTATCTGTTGATACGGTAGCAAGAGAAGTTGACACAGCTATTTATGATTGTTGTGGTACATTTTTTTTCGGGTTAAATCATATATTTGTGTAGCTAAAAAATAATATTCATGTTTCACTTTATTAAAATAGCTCAAATTATATGAGGTGTTGTTTGGTTGGGGAAAGTTATCTCTAAAAATGAGATAATAACCATATATATATATATATATATATATATATATATATATATATATATATATATATATATATATATATTGTCTCACTAGTACATGAAGAGATACTTTAGAACATAAGACCGAAAACTAGCACTAATATTCGTTTAGCTCATTTATCAAATATTGTCAAAAGTGGTTATTTCGGATGCATATCCACATTTTCAAGGTTAATATAATGGTTATAGACTTATAGTCACCTATATTAATTTAATGTATTTCAAATTTAATCTTTTTATTACCTATGTGTAGCTAACTTCTAGAATATGGATATAACAAAGGTGAAAATAATCAAACATTGTTATAAATAGAATTTTATTTATAGTGAATGTCTATATTTAAACAGATTTTAGGTTTTATTACTGTCACGAT
Organism: Nicotiana benthamiana; assembly: GCA_034376525.1. NCBI lineage: Eukaryota > Viridiplantae > Streptophyta > Magnoliopsida > Solanales > Solanaceae > Nicotiana > Nicotiana benthamiana. Next base: position 83,190,041 of record CM067328.1, read on the forward strand.
CAGAATTTTTCGCCATCGGAAGTCGTGATGGCGCCTACTATTAGGAGCAAGGCAAATCAACTATTAATTACCTCTTTTAGCAAACATCAACAATTTTATAAAATGAAGCATTCAATAATATAAACGAAAGTCTCAAATGTAAATAACTGAAAGAAATGCGGAAATTCCAATACAAAACTCTACCCAAGATTGGTGTCACCATACTCATGACTTCTAAGACTACTAAATACAATAAACTGAAAGAAGTCATAATCTATTTGTTTCGGTACAAAGGATAACAAACTGAAATAAAGATAGAGGAGACTCCGGGCATGCGGATGTCAGCAAGGCTACCTCGATGTTTCTGGACAAAAGGATTACTCCCAATCTACTGTTTTTGTCCAAATGCTTCTCCAACACCGTGATCTGTACAAAAGAGCACACAAGTGTAGCATCAGCACAACCGACCCCATGTGCTGGTAAGCGTCTGGCTTAACCCCGGTGAGGTAGTGACGAGGCTAGGACCAAACTCCAGATAAACCTGTGCAGTTATATATAGTATATGGCAGAAAAGTAAACAAGCAATAAGCAGTAGAAGGGAGGGGCTACATGCTTCGGGGAAACAATTTTACTTAACGGAAACCAAGTAAATAAGAAGGAACTATACTGTATATAAAATCATGTAATATTATTACTATTGCAGCGCGGAGCCCGATCCATGTGCATATTTTAATTGTTCTGGCATACAACCTGATCCAATATAACATCTGTTGCGGTGTGCAACCCGACCCAATACAATATCTGTTGCGGCGTGCAACCTGATCTAGTACAATATCTGTTGCGGCGTGCAACCTGATCCAACATTTATATTTTCATTAATGAAGATGTAATGGCGCACAATCCGTTTTAAAAGTACATCTTACATTGATCACAACAACAATCCCGGCAAGGGACTAATCATAAATTACACTATCCCAGCAAAGGAACTCAACATCACAAGTATAAATGTCTCGGCAAAGGAGAATCAACTATAACCAATCTCAATTCAACTTCTAATCATCACTATTATCATTATTCTCATCCGTCGAGTATTTGAATGAAAATAACTAGGCTCAATACCACATATTTTCTCACTATTTCAATCATAACATTGTTCAGGAATACACAATCATCAAATTAAGACTCACGGTCATGCTCGACACCAATGTATAGATACTCGTTAACATGCATATACGTCGTACCCAACAAGAAACACATAGCAAATATGACTCAACTCCTAATACCTTAAGCTAAGGTTAGACTGTACACGTTCCACGGCCAATTCAATATTCAATTACCGCTTTTCCTCACGAACTCGGTTCCAACTCAATCAAATCTATACAATAATAATTCCAGAGTATCAATATATGCTAAACAATTCAGCCCTAATGCCTAAATATAGATTTCTAAGCTTCCTTCCTAAAATTCCAAAAATCGACACTGAGACCGCTTCGTAAAATACGATGTTCGGATCAAATTCATGTCACCCATTCCCCCACGAACCCGAATATAAAATTGTTTTCAAATTCGACCCCAAAACGAGGTTTAAATCAAATAGAATTGAAAAGCCCTAACTCTACCCATTTCCCCCAATTTCTACCTTAAATTACATGATTTATGTCTAGGATTTCAATAGATGATGATGGAAAACAAAGGAGACGAGTTAAACAATACTTACCCAACTTTGGTGAAGAAGAGCTTCAAGAATCGCCCTAGAGCTATGGAGAAGACAAGTTTTGTAAAGTTTTTGGTGAATCCCGTAATGGTTCTGTTTTTGGGAATTTAAATAACTGGGAAAATTTCTCTATGCGATCGCGGGGCAAGTGATACGATTGAGGAAGGGGTTACTTCCTCACTGCGATCGCGAGCGGTACAATGCGATCGCGTAGAATGAGCAGACTGACCATTGCGATCACGAATGAGACAATGCGATCACATACAGACAATTTCGGGCACCTGACACCTACACTATGCGATCACGGGAGGGAGTATGCGATCGCATAGAACAAATTGGGCTCTTTAAATTGTACACTATGCGATCGCGGAAAAATCTATGCGATCGCATAGAACAAGGAGCTCAGCAACAACAGACAGCAGATTTTATGCAATTCTTAAGTTCAAAAACACTCTGTCACCAATCTGAAACACATTAGAGCCCTCGAGGCTCCTAACCAAACACACACACTAACTCAACAACATCCTACAAACTTAACCGTGCGCTAAAATCGCCAAAAATAACACCAAAACGAGGAATCAAACCTCAAAATCACTAATTTTTCATCAAACTTCATAAACTTTCAAACTTAGAGTTTTAGGTCCGAACACGTCAAACGACTTCCGATTTTAACCAAACTTCACATATATATCTTAAAACACGTATAAGACATGTACCGGGTGTCAGAACTAAAATATGTGCCTGATACCAACACGTAATCCATTTTTATTTCAAATTTCCATAATAATTTTAGAAAAACAATTACTTTTAAAAATTCATTTCTTGGGATCGGGACCTCGGATTTCGATTCCGGGCATCCGCCCAAGTCCCATATTTTTCTACAGACCCTTTGGGACCGTCAAATTACGGGTCTAGGTCTGTTTATCCAAAATATTGACCAAAGTCAACTTTACTCATTTTAATACTATATTTTAGCCTATTTTTATAGAGTTGCACATATAAGCTCTCCGGCTACTCGCTCGGACTACGCACGCAACTCGAGACAACTAAAATGAGGGTTTTAAGGCCTCAAAAACATGGAAAGAGAGAGAAAATAGGTGACAGCCCTTTGGGTCGTCACATTCTCCACCTCTAAAATAACTGTTTGTCCTCGAATGGATAAAAGAAAGAAGTACCTGAGTCGGGAAATAAATAAGGATAACGGCTTTGCATATCAGACTCGAACTCCCAGGTTGATGCCTCAGAGGGATGACCTCTCCACTGAACACGCACTGAAGGAAAACTCTTCGACCTCAACTGTTGAACCTGTCGGTCTAGAATAGCCACCGTCTCCTCCTCATAAGATAGATCCTTGTCCAACTGGACAGTGTTGAAATCTAACACGTGAGCTGGATCGCTATGATACATCTGAAGCATGGATATGTGAAACACCGGATACAAGACAGATAAGCTAGGCGGCAAGGCAAGTCTATAAGCCACCTCTCCCATACGATCGAGAATCTCTAATGGACCAATGAACCTAGGGCTAAGCTTTCCCTTCTTCCCGAACCTCATCACGCCCTTCATAGGTGACTCTCGGAGCAATACTCGCTCAACAACCATGAAAGCCACATCTCGAACCTTGCAGTCTGCATAACTCTTCTGCCTGGACTGAGCTGTCTGAAGCTTATCCTGAATGATCTTGACCTTGTCCAAGGCCTCCTGAACTAAATATGTACCCAACAACCGAGCCTCTCCTGGCTCAAACCATCCAACTTGAGACCGACATTGCCTATCATACAACGCCTCATATGGATCCATCTGAATGCTGGACTGGTAGCTGTTATTGTAGGAAAACTCCGCTGAAGGCAAAAACAGATCCCACGAACCTCCAAAGTCAATAACACAAGATCAGAGCATGTCCTCACATATCTAAATAGTCTACTCGTATTATCTGTCCATCTGAGGATGAAATGCTATGCTCAGCTCAACCTGGGTGCCCAACTCTCGATGAACTGCTCTCCAGAAGAGCGAGGTAAACTGCGTACCCCAGTCCGAAATGATAGATAGCAGCACCCTATGAAGACGAACAATCTCTCTGATATAGATCTCAGCTAACCTCTCGGATGAATAAGTGGCTACAACAGGAACAAAATGCGCTGACTTGGTCAGCCTATTAACGATGACCCAAACGGCATCAAACTTCTTCAGGGTCAACGGGAGTCCAGTAACAAAGTCCATAGTAATATTTCCCCACTTCCACTCGGGAAGATCAATCCTCTGAAACAGTCCACCATGACTTTGATGCTCATACTTAACCTGCTGATAGTTCAAACATAGAGCCATATATGAAACTATATCTTTCTTCATTCTACGCCACCAATAGTGCTGCCTTAGATCCTGATACACCTTCGCGACGCCCGGATGAATAGAATACCAGGAACTATGGGCCTCCGCTAAAGATCATATCTCGAATCCCATCAACATTAGGCACACAAACTCTCCCTTGCAATCTCAAGACACCATCTATATCTTATGTCACCTTCTTGGAACCTCCATGCTACACCGTGTCTCTCAAGACACACAAATGGGGATCATCATGCCGATCACGGATACACTCCAACAATAAAGAATGAGCGACCGTACAAGCTAACACTCAGCTAGGCTCATAAATATACAACCTCACTAGTCGATTGGCCAAGGCCTGAACATCCAAAGAAAGCGGTTTCTGGCTGACCAGAATATACACAAGACTACCCATGCTGGTGGACTTCCTACTCAACGCATCGACTGCCATATTGGCCTTCCCCGGGTGATATAAGATAGTAACATCATAATATTTCAACAACTCCAACCACCTCCTCTTCCTCAAATTCAACTCCTTTTGCTTGAACAAGTATTGAAGACTCTTGTGATCAGTATACACCTCACACATCACACCATATATATAATGCCTCCAAATCTTCAAAGCATGAACAATGTCTACCAATTCTAGATCCTTAACCAGATAATTCTTCTCGTGGATCTTCAACTGCCTCGAAGCATAGGCAATGACTCTGCCATTCTGCATCAATATTGAACCAAGCCCAATACGGGAAGCATCACAATAGACTGTATAAGGCCCTGAACTTGTGGGCAAAACCAATATCGGTGCCGTAGTCAGAACTGTCTTTAGCTTCTGAAAGCTCGCCTCACACTCATCTGACCATCTGACTGGGCTCCCTTCTGGGTCAACCTGGTCATCAGGGCTGTAATAGATGAGAACCCCTCCATGAACCGACGATAGTAACCTGCTAACCCCAAGAAACTCCGAATCTCTGTAGTTGATGCTTGTCGAGGCCAGTGCTTAACAGCTTCAATCTACTTCAGGTCCACCTGAGTACCCTCTGCTGATACAACGTGACCCATAAATGCGACCGAACTCAACCGGAACTCACACTTCAAGAACTTAGCATATAACTGACTATCCTTCAGAGTCTGAAAAATCACTCTGAGATGCTGCTCGTGCTCTTACTGGCTGCGGGAGTATATCAGAATATCATCAATAAAGACTATCAGGAGCAAGTCCAAATAAGGTCTGAACACTCGGTTCATCAACTCCAAAAATGTTGCTGGGGCATTGGTCAACCCAAATGACATGAACAGGAACTCATAATGCCCGTATCGAGCGCAGAATGCTTTCTTAGGGACATCGGATGCCCTAATCCTCAACTGATGGTAGCCAGATCTCAAGTCTATCTTTGAAAACACCTTTGCACCTTGAATCTGGTCGAAAAATCGTCAATCCTCGGCAGCGGATGTCGATACCCAATTTTTTCCTATATATTTTATATACTCAAATACTATATATGCATTATAAGCATGCCCAAAACTTTGGTATTTTTCCTCAATTTTTTAGGATTTTTTAGAATCAATTTATTGTCTATTTTAACAGTACAAAATAAAAAATTATTCCCAAATTATTATTTTTTGGTGAATAACGTATTTCCTTCTCATATTTATAACAAAATATAATTAATATAATTTTTTCATATTTTTACAAATTTATTTGAAATTTCTAAAGCTAGATTGCATGAAATTTCAATTATAGCCTATGTCACAATTAACCGCATCTTATAATTATAAAATCATTTCTGGTATTTATAAATTTTTATATATATATATATATATATATATATATATATATATATATATATATATATATATATATATATATATATATATATATATATATATATATATATTATTAATTAGTTTTCTGTTTTTAATTTGTTTTTCAGATTATTTCTTATTACTCTATAAAATAAAAAGGGAGAAATTAGCTATTTAAAAATTAGACAGATTTCACTACAAACATAGCCCCAATTGACCCAAATTTTAAACCCAATTTTAGCCCCATCTCAAACAACCCATACCAATTCAAATAACCCGGCCGAGCTGTAATTCAATCTAAGCCATTGATCAAATGAGATCAATGGCCCAGATTAGTTTGCCTAAAATAAATCAAACGACCCCCTCCCTTACCCTCATTTGGAAAATAGATCGGTCTCTGTCTAACCTTTCAATTCCCCCTTCTCTCTAGAACCTTCTGGTTTACCTTCTCCGATGGCTCTCGCCGCCTCTCCGACCAACTCCAGCCTCGTCTCTTTCGATCATCAGCCGCTGTGAAACCTTTCTAGGGTTCCAACCCTCTACTTCTTCTATGATTTCTTGCATTTTTCACGCCTATTGTGTTTATAGGTTTAATTGTTATTCGGATAATTCTGTGCATCTCTTTGAATCTCTGACTTGTATGTGTTTTCCTTAAAGGTTCTTACACTGATTTTTCGAATTGTTGCCTTACTTGTGAGATGCTTTCTATACTTGGCATTGATTCCCTCTGATTTTGGTCTTGTCCGTGATTCTTTGACTAATGTCAGAGTTGATTTACATGTTTACCATATTTGTGTACTTAAATATATTGTTCGAATGTTCAACACATATTTTCCTTATTCGGAGCATTATGTATTTGGCCTTTACTACATGTTGCATGCCTACTAATCTTACTTCGGTGTAATTAATCGTATGATTGATTCTTTCCTTATCTGATACTCCTATTCGAATCATGAATCCCTAGTTCAAATGAATTAAGCCCTATGATTGATTCAAATTGGTACTATTTCTATAATTAGGTACTCGCTACCCTATTCTCTATTGGTTTTCAAAACTATAAGTACTCCTCTTCTCTTCTCACTTGAAAGATGAACAGAATTCATTCTCAACTCTCTCTCTTATACAAAATATATTCAGGGCTCTTTTGTTTCTACACAATCTCTCTCACTTCTCTTGAGACCACTGGTTACTCAGCTGGTTTGAAACCCAGGCTGAAATTTAGCCTACTACTGTTCCATTTCTCTCTACATTGATTTTTTACTTGGGTCTGCTATTGCTGCTCACTTCTCTATTATTGCTGCTCACTTCTTTGCCTACTACTGCTCTCTCTGCATACTCTCTGCATATTGCTGCTCGCTCCCTTGCACACTATTGCTCACCACTTTGCATAGTATAGCTCACTACTGCCTTGCATTACCTTGCCTTCAACTGGTATGTCTCCTATTTGATTTACTGCGTCAAAACAATATGTATCTATTTGTATTGCACTTTCTCTTATTTATGGTATGTTTCTACTTAGGGTTTTGTTGTTCTTACTGCAATTAGCATGCCACTGTGTTGATTAATATGCCTATCTTAATCTGGCATGCCCATTACTCCTTTTGTCTATTTCATGCATGTCCAGTACATTATTAGCATGGTATTCAGGACCCTCTTAGCCACTATGTAACCCTGAACCTCTTCTTGATGTGTGAATATGTCAATCTAATGCTGTTAAGACCATGCCTTCTTTGTGTGAAACCTGCTTAAGTTATAAAGTGCTTCTCTTTGATGTTTGTGTATATGTAACTATGTTCTCATTTGTGAGTTACTTGTCTCCCATGTCCTTTGTCCCTGTTTGTGCTTGCCTGATATTGTATCTTATGTTTCTTTTCTCTCACAACTGTTTCTATATGGACCCTCTTTCAAAGTGTTTCTCAACTCAATCTCTTTAAAACTCTATCACAATCTCACTACTCCTAGAATTTAGGTTCTACCCCCTTAGTGTAAGCATTGCATTGGGTACCTTGAGTACCCACTGAACTTTGATGCACAAGGCTGGTAATTCCACACTTGCACTGATTCAATGTTGATCTATTTGGGTGCCTGGTATTGGCTAAGGGCCCCAATGGGACCTTAGGGAGCTATGCCGTACCCAAAACCTTGGTAAAGGCTGTGAAACTCGAAAGAAGTGAGGTTGGAGACTTGGGCCTGGTTGAAGGCTCCCTATAGATTAACTTCTTATTTTTTCTCTTCATTACTGTAATTTAATTGTATTAGTCTATAATAACTTGTAATGAACAATGGGGGTTTATAGTAAAAATGGGAGGGATATGCATACTTAGTGATGTTAATAAACGTCAATACCACACAAGAGGGGGGAGATGATTTATGTGGTACCTTATTTTTGTATTAGAAGAACCTGGTTCTTCTAAGTGTTCTAACTACAGCAGTTTGTGGAATAATAAGAGCTGAAAGTAAATAGCACAGAGATTTTTACGTGGAAAACACCTGGCTTAAAAGGTGAAAAAACCACGACCTACTACTCATTAGGATTTTCCCAAACTCCACTAAAAATCAATGAGCCAAATAGCATTTACAAAGACTCTTTGTAAACCTAAGGATTAAACTCTAATCCAGTGTGGCACATAGTCTCAACTGCTGCGACACTATCAAGTTAACTTTAACTTGATTACACAAGGTACCTAATACAATTACTTCTAGTAAAGCTGAAAGGTACAATATGAAAACCTACTACAATTGAACTAGAAATAAACACACAGATGGAACTGGTTCTTCTCTTTTAGTTCATGTTGCTTTAGGCGTGCACACTTATGTCTTGCATATGTTGCTTGCAAAAATAGTCTCACTCTTTTTGCTCTCAAATATGCTTAATTTTGTGTATGTGCATTACCTGTAAAAGAGAACAACTTGGTTATTTAATAGAATAGCAGTTAGAGTTTGATCGAGACTCCAATGCTTATCCTTAGTCAATTTATGTCCTTAAACAATACAAAACTCCCATCCTTATCCTAGCTTAAGATTGTGTTCTCTTGTCATAAGGAGACTGTCCTCCTTAGAACTCAATGCAACCTTTTCAATTCCGTTTAGAAGATATTTGCTGCTCAATCTTCAATACATATTCTCCTCACGTGCCTTCCATGTGCAATGGTTATGACTAATTGTGTCTCCCAATATGGACCAGGTCCTTCCCTGAGTTCATTTGTCAATCTTCAAAACTTCAACTGAACTTGGGCCAACAAATTTCCCCTTTTTGATGATTACAAACTCTATGCTTTTAGAGATCAAAAAACCTGTGAAACTCAACTGAAATATCAACACTTAGAGAATTTCCAATTTGTCATAAAGGGCCAGATATTAAGTTAGGTCATAAACATCACTAGTTCAGATAATTAATTTAATCATAAGCACAATATCTTCCCCCTTTTGGCATATTGAAAAGTTGCACAACTAATGTGAATCCTTGAAAGTTAATTAATACTCATGGCCACTGGGGCAGCTGCAAGTGAACACATGCTTTATTATTCAAAAATCAGCTCAGAAATAACTATTAAGAACAAAATTAACAAGAACAAGGAAGCTGCATTCATTGATTACGAGGTGTTTCTACAGGCAGTCCACAAAAATAAAAACAAAATTTCCAACCATGAGAAAAATAAGAACATAACTAACAAGCAAACTTCTTAAACTTGGTAATTGAAGGGATACTAGACTGGGCACTAAGGACAAGACACCTAAGGTTTAGAAGAGTTGGAGGGGGTGGCTTGTAGTAGATGTAGCATTTGTTGGAGCATGACTTCATTTTTCTCCTTTTCCTTGGCAAGTTCAGCTCTCAGCCTACTCCTTTCTTCCTCCAATTCAGCAATTCTGGCATTTAGCCTTGCTATTTCAGCATCCTTTGTTCCGACCTCCTGAACCAAGGCTTTGACCTTGCTATTTATAGGAGTCTTAGCAGATGAACCATGTTCAATAGGAGCTATACTGAGCATATAATCACAGGCTTGAAGTGTTTTGCTGCCCAAATACTCTTTGATCGAGGCCATTTCCCACCTTTTCATGGGAACATTTGGTCGTTCAAGTACAGCTGTCAAGATAAATCCATAGGGAATGGCATGAGCTTTTGAGCCATTGATTACCCTTTCAATCAGCTTTATAATAAAAGCAGGCCAGTTGATCTGCTTCCCTTCACTTAAACATTGCATAAGTACCAAATCCATGTAATTTTTTGTATGCCTTCTTTCCTGTCGGGGCAGAAGGCATTTGTTTACAAAATCAAAAAGCACTTTGTGGTCTGGCCTCATTTCACTCTTCTGAACTGCCCTAGTCTCAAGTACCTCTTCATCAGTTGTGATGTCACAGAAATTTCTGGTAATTTGTAGATCAGAGGGCAACCCATCCAGACAAGGCCACTTTTGTCGTGTGTAGTCATCATACCCCTCACAAGGGATGTCCAGAATTTTGCCAGTTTGGCATCATTGAACTTCACTTTCATTCCCTTCACTGTGCTGGTCACCAGACCATTTTTCACTATTTCATTGGCCATGAACTCAACAAGTTCTTTCCTGGCCAATTTCCCATTTATCTAAAGGACCATGTCCTTCCAACATTGTGCTTCCAGTGCTGGCAGAAGTCTCATCATGCTTGGCTCCTCCAGGTCTTTCAACAGCGTTCCCTTCAAGATCTTTCTCCTGCCAAAATTGGCATACCTATATTGTTCTTTTTCAGATTCATCTCCTTCTTCTTCACTCTCAACTTCTTCTTCTTCTTCTTCTTCTTCTTCTTCTTCTTCTTCTTCTTCTTCTTCTTCTTCTTCTTCTTCTTCTTCTTCTTCTTCTTCTTCTTCTTCTTCTTCTTCTTCTTCTTCTTCTTCTTCTTCTTCTTCTTCTTCTTCTTCTTCTTCTTCTTCTTCTTGGTTTCCTTTAGAATCTGACATGGTTCTCTTGGCAAGAGAGGATTCAGCAAGTATTGGCTTTGTGGGCTTCTTGGAAGAAATCCTAGCTCCCTTTGGTTTGGCAATAGGAGCCTCCGTAGTAGTATTTCTTTCTTGATGGACCAGTTCCAACTCCTTTTCCTCCTCTTCAGCTTCAACTTCAGAACTTTCACCTACCTTCCCTTTCCCTTTTTCTTTTCTCTTTCTCTTACTCTCATCTAAGTCTTTCTTCAACTCATCTTCACTTTCTCTAACCTTACTTCTGGTTGTTCTAACCCTAGGAGCAGACTTGGGTGATGAAGTTTTGTATTTCTTGGTTGATTTGGACGCAGTAGGGGTATTTGTGAGGAGGCCTTGCATTTCTTGGGGTCATAGCTTGCCCCAACGTGTTTCAACATTTCCTCTAAAGTCTCCTCCACAGGTTGTTTGGTTAAATCAACTAACCCTTCATCAGCCTTCCCTTATCCATTCCCCCCTGACTTAGAGACCCCCTCTTCCCTATTCACACAAATAGATAGCACATCCTTCCTCCTTTTCTTCCTCAAATTTGCAAAATCAGTCCCAGACACATCTTTTGTAGCCCATATCAGAACAAACCTATTCTCTACCTTTTGAACTATATCAACAGGAACAAATCAAGTATTTACCTCTTTTGGGGTTTCTTGATATGTGACAGTGTCAGAAGACCCATGTTCATCTCCTTCACTGGCAGAGAGGAAATCATCGGAGTCAGAGTTTGAATTGGTCTCTATTGCTGAGACTTGCTTCCTTTGGCTGGACTTTAGTTTTGCATTCTAGGATTTCCTAAGGTAACCAGTAGCTACAGTTTTTCTTGCCAGCATTTCTGGCGATGGAATCTAGGTTTTAGGGTTTCTATGGGAGGTGAAGCAGATGGGTGGAGTTTGGTGAAACGGGAGGTGGAGTTCCAGGATTATCTTGGGGGTTTGTCATGATTATAATTTTTTGGAAAGCTTAGGAGAATTTTGGAGAGTTTTGGAGGTTTTGGAGACAAAAGAGATGATTATGGATTTGTGTGATGGAGTGACGGTTATGAGTTGAATTGAAAGGCTTTTAAAGAGGGATAATGATTATTTCAGAAATGGCAGCCTTTTTCGGGAGTCAGTAGAAGTCTAATCAAATAGGAATTCCGGTCGCCTTAGTGATTAATTAGGCTCGCAAAAAATTAGGAAAAGATTATGTTATATTTATACATCTAGTTTCAATGAAATTGGTTCAATAAACCCCAACAGATAGAATTTTGGAATGTTTGGTATATCTAGGACTCTTGCTCATGATCGAAAATTAAAATTTTCTAATTGTACAAATAATAGAAACATACCTGAACTTTCTCATGAGCATGATTTGATCAACCATGTTTTTCAAGTGAAACTTCTCTTGATTATGCCTCAAATGTTAAAATACATAAATTTATAAGAGATTAGTGAGTCACAAGACACATGTCACAAGGGTATAATATTTACAGTATGAGACTGAGTAGGAATTAGTCTAATATTCACAAAAATTAAGAACTCCTAGCCAAAAAAATTAATTTTTTTCATTGTGCATTCTAATCCAGACCTTTTAGGTGATCTTAATCATCCCTAACTCCAACATGTTCCTTTCAAAATTTTCTCTACTCAGTGCCTTAGTGAAGATGTCAGCTGTTTGTTTATCAGTAGCACATAATTCGATGGAGATTAGCCTTTTCTCATAGTTGTCTCTTAAAAAGAGGTGTCTAACATCTATGTTCTTAGTCTTTTTGTGATGAACATGGTTCTTTGTCATACTGATTGCACTAGTGTTATCACAAAATATTGGTATGCACCCTACTTCAGTTCCAAAGTCTACCAGTTGTTTCTTAATCCACATTAATTGGGCATGACATGAAGCAGCAGCAATATATTCAGCTTCAGCAGTAGAGAGAGCTACTGAATTTTGCTTTTTGGTAGCCCATGATACAAGACAAGACCTAGGAAGTGTGCCATACCTGAAGTGCTCTTCCTATCCACTATAAAACCTGCATAGTCAGCATCAGGATATCCAATTATGTCAAAATTACTACCTTTGGAATACCACAGACACAGATCAATTGTGCCTTTCAAGTATCTCAATATTCTTTTGACAGCTATCAAGTGTGACTCTTTTGGATTTTCCTGGAAACGAGCACAAAGCCCTACACTGGAAACAATTTCAGGTCTGCTGGCAGTAAGATATAAAAGTGAACCAATTATACCCATATACAACTTTTGATCAACTGATGAACATGGTTCATCAATATCTAGTTTTGTGGCAGTGCTATTGGTCTATCAATTTCCTTGTATTCTTCCATTAAACTTCTTGATTAGTTCCTTTGTATACTTCTGCTGATGGATCATAGTTCCATTTTGACTTTGTTTAATCTGTAGCCCCAAGAAGAAAATAAGTTCTACCATCATGCTCATTTCAAACTCACTTCCCATTAGTTTAGCAAAGTCCTTACTCAACCTATCTGTAGTGGCCCCAAATATTATGTCATCCATATATATTTGAACTGCAAGAAGATCTTTACCCTTTTCCCTTAGGAACAAGGTGCTGTTAATTTTACCTCTTTTGTACCCATTATCCAGAAGGAATTTTGACAATATTTCATCCCAAGCTTTTGGGGCCTGCTTGAGACCATAGAGAGCTTTATCTAGCTTGTATACATGATCAGGACATTCTTTGCTTTCGAATCCTGGAGGTTTCTTCACAAACACTTCTTCCTTGAGATAGCCATTTAGGAAGGCACTTTTGACATCCATTTGATGAAGAGTGAATTCCATATGTGCTGAAAAGGCTATGAGGAGTCGAATTGCTTCAAGTCTAGCAACTGGAGCAAAAGTCTCATCATAATCAATGCCTTTCTCTTGACTATAACCTTGAACCACCAATCTTGCCTTATTTCTTGTAACTGTTCCATCTTCATCCAGCTTGTTCCTAAAGACCCATTTTTTTCCAATGACTGATATGTCCTTAGGTCTTGGAACCAAGTGCCAAACTTGGCTTCTTTCAAACTGATTGAGCTCATCTTGCATTGCATTGATCCAGTATGTATCTCGTAGAGATTCACTCACATTTTTAGGTTAAATCAGGGACAAAAAGGCATCAAATGCACACAGGTTCTTCAGTTATGATGTAGTCTTGACTCCAGATGTGGGATCATTGATTATGTTCTCAATGGGATGAGAAATAAGGTACTTGTTAGATTTCCCCACCAGCTGGTTTCTGCTAGCTTCTCCTTCGTTGTTATACTGCAGAGGAATAGGTTCAGGTACAAGATCCTTCAAAGAATTTTGTACAATTTCTCTCAGATTGGTTCCCCTCCTTGACTTGTGCTGTGACTTCAGTCAATTGTCTCACCAGTCCAATGGCTTCATCTTCATGTTCCTGTCTTTCAGAAAGAGTGTTAGTTTCATCAAACACAACATGTACACTTTCTTCAACACATAGAGTTCTTTTATTAAATACTTTATATGCTTTTCTATGTGAAGAATATCCCAAGAATACTCCCTCATCACTTCTGGGATCAAACTTACCTAGGGATTCTTTGCCATTATTGTGCACAAACACTTACAACCAAAAGCCCTAAGATGGGATATGTTTGGTTTTCTCCCTTTAAGTAACTCATAGGGAGTTTTCTCTATAAGAGGTCTAGTCATGCATCTATTAATTATATAGCAAGCAGTGTTTATAGTCTCTGCCCAAAAGCTATGAGGTAGCTTTCTGGAAAGAAACATGGTCCTTGCCATATCCTCAAGGGTCATGTTCTTCCTCTCAACTACCCCATTTTTCTGAGGAGTCGTAGGGGCAGAGAAATTATGATCTATTCCATTTTCATCACAAAATTCAACAAACTTTGCATTTTCAAATTCAGTTCCATGATCAGACCTAATGGATGCAAGTTGATTTCCTAATTGTTTATGGGGTTTTCTAACAAAAGCAGTGAACATTTCAAATGCTTCATCTTTAGAGGTTAGAAACAGCACCCAGGTAAATCTAGAATAATCATCAACACGCACCATTACATATCTTTTACCACCTCTGCTCATGTCTCTCATTGGACCACAGAGATCCATATGAACCGGTTCCAACGTCTTAGACGTACTTACCATTTTCTTAGGTTTGAAGGATGACCTTACCTGTTTCCCCCTTGCTCATGCATCACAAACTTTGTCTTTCTTGAACTTGATATTAGGTAACCTTATCACCAAGTCCTTGGAAACTAATTTGTTCAATTGATTTAGACTAGAATGACCAAGTCTTTTGTGCAAAAGGAGGGGATCATTAATTAACACACTCAAGAAAGTGAGTTCATTTTCAGAAAGAGTCGACAGATCTACAATGTAAATATTGCTAACTCTTTTTCCCTGCAAAACAATCTTGTCAGTAGTAAGACTAATCACAAAATGTTTTGTGGAAGTGAAAGCCACAAGGTTACCTTTGTCACACAGTTGTGACACAATTATCAGGCTATATTTCATGTCATCAATCAAATAGACATTCTCAATGGAATAAGAGTATGTCTTTCATACCTTTCCAACTCCTATGAAAGTGCCTTTATTTCAATTTCCAAAGGAGACATTACCTCCTTTTAGGTTCTCAAGTGAAAGGAACCGGTCGTTGTTACTAGTCATATGTTTTGAACAGCCACTATCCATGTACCATACTTGGTTACTCCCCTTCACTTGGACCTGCAAAAAGAAATCATGGGTTAGTCTTAGGAACCCAAACTAGTTTGGGTCCCTTTCTATGGGCAAAAGGATGAATTAGATTTTTCTTTGCCCAACCAGGCAGCTTGTGCTTTTCTTGAACAAAGGCTTTGTTCTTTTGACTGGCCTTTATTTTGCATTACATTCTTTTTTTTAATGGCCAGTCTTACCACAGTGTGTACAGATCTTATTCTCAGGAAGTGTGAGGAACTTATTTTTGGGATCCCATTTTGGAGCTTGTGTCCCAAATCCAAGTCCTCTCTTATTGCTACTATGATGTTCTTGTGGCTGGAGAGTATATCGGAAGCCTTGTTCCATTTGCATGTTCTGTCTAGTTCATGTTTTACCTTTCCTAACTCTTCTTTTAGGACTTTAATCAATTCATATTTCTTGTACAACTCATCTTTTATTTTTCCTAAATTTTCTTCTAGTGCAAGAAATGATTGATCAGCCTTTTTCTTTCCTGTCCCTATTTTCAGTTTTAAGTTTTCAGACCTGAGTTCTAGGATACTGTTTTCCAGTTGAAGAACCTAGTTCTTCAACTCAGTAGTTGTGTTATCTCTCTCCTCAGCCCTAGACTCTAATCTTTTGCATTTTTCTTCTAGGATTACACCGTCCCTAGACATAACATCTTTCTCACTGTTTATGATTTCATACTCATCTATGAAGTCTATCAAAAGCTCAACTAACTTTTCTTTAGACAGGAATTTAATCTTTTCTTTAAGATATAGAATACTTACCTCTTGCTCATCTTCTGATTCTCCGATGGCTATAAGAGCTTGCTCATCTTCAGCTTCATTTTCCGAGTCTTCATCTAGCGTGTCTCCCCATGCAGCAACCATATCTTTGGTTGTTCCTTTGTTCCTTCTTGGTTGAACCTGTTCCTTCTTCCTGTTCCTTCTGTCCGCCCTTTCCTTCTTCCACTCGATTTCCCATTGAGGGTAGTTTTTGATCATGTGATATGTCTTTCCACACTTAAAGCAACCATCATTTGTCTACTTCTTAGGACCCTAGGTTTGTTGAATGTTGTTCCTCTTGAAGGACCCTTTCCTCTCATAAGATATTTCTTGAAATCTCTGGTTATCATAGCTATTTCATCATCTTCAAGATCTGATCCTTCTGAGAATCTGAGAACCAGACTTCTTTCTTTCTTTGAAGCATCCATCTTCATGGTTTGCCTTCTCAATTCATAGGCAGTCAGATTTTCAATCAGTTCATCCAGTTTCAAAGTAACAATATATTTGGATTCCTGAATAGCAGTGATTTTGCTTTCCTAGGAGATTGGCAGAACTTTAGTTAGAATCTTCTCCACCTTGTCTTCTTCTAAGATAACCCTTCTAAAAGACTCAAGTTCATTTGTCAGTGTAGTGAACCTGGTATACATGTCTTGGATAATTTCTCCATCATTCATAGTAAAATTCTCATATTGAGAATACAACAGTGTTCCTCTTGACCTCTTCACCTAAGGTGTTCCTTCATGGGCCACTTGTAAAGTGTCCCAAATCTCCTTGGCAGTAGTACAACCTTTAATCATATTGTACTCATCAGGACCAAGTCCACACACTATCCATTTCTTGGCTTTAGCATTTTTCTCCCACTTCTTGAGGTCTTCAGCAGTTCAGTCTGCTCTAGTCTTTGGAACATCCAATCCTTCAGCAGTCTTCTTGGTTGTGGCTAAAGGACCATCAGTAAGTATATCCCATGCTCATAGTCTTCACCCATGATGTGGTCTCTCATTCTGTTTTTTCCACCAAGAGTAGTAGAGACCATTGAAGAGCGGAGGCCTAGTAGTAGACTGCCCTTCCCCATTTCCAGGTAGTGCACTCGTGATGATCTTTCCCTAAGATGTTAACCTTTTCAAAGATAACCTGCTCTGATATCAATTGATGTTAATAAACGTCAATACAACACATGAGGGGGGTTGATTTGTATGGTACCTAATTTTTGCGTAAGAAGAACCTGGTTCTTCTAAGTGTTCTAACTACAGTAGTTTGCGAAATAATAAGAACTGAAAGTAAAGTGCACATAGATTTTTACATGGAAAACACCTGGTCAAAAGGTGAAAGAACCACGACCTACTACTCAGTAGGATTTTCCCAAACTCCACTAAAAATCAATGAGCCAAACGGCATTTACAAAGACTCTTTGTAAACTTAAGGATTAAACTCTAATCCCAGTGTGGCACACAGCCTTGGCTGCTGCGACACTGTCAAGTTAACTCTATCTTGATTTCACAAGGTACCTAATACAATTGCTTCTAGTAAAGCTGAAAGGTACAGTATAAAAACCTACTACAATTGAACTAGAAATAAACACACAGATGGAACTGGTTCTTCTCTTTTAGTTCATATTGATTTAGGCGTGCACACTTATGTCTTGCATATGCTGCTTGTAAAAATAGTCTCGCTCTTTTTTCTCTCAAATATGCCTAATTTCTGCATATGTGCATTACTTGTAAAAGAGAACAACTTGGTTATTTAATAGATACCAGTTAGAGTTTGATCGAGACTCCAATGCTTATCCTTAGTCAATTTGAGTCCTTAACCAATTCAAACTCCCATACTTATCCTAGCTTAGGATTGTGTTCTCTTGTCATAAGGAGATGTCCTCCCTAGAACTCAATGCAACCTTTTCAATTCCATTCAGGAGATATTTGTTGTGCAATCTTCAATACATATCTTCCTCACGTGCCTTCCATGTGCAATGGTTATGACTAACTATGTCTCCCAAGATTGACCAGGTCCTTCCGTGAGTTCATTTGTCAACCTTTGAAACTTCAACTGAACTTGGGCCAACCCTTAGTTTAAGGGTGCGGGTAGAAAACCTTTTTGTAGGGGTTTTATTATTTGTGCAATAGATAACATGTCTAGGACATGCATCTTAGATGACTAGAAATCCTGTTTTTAGGCTCTTTTACTTTCAGCTTGTTATTTACTTTCTAATCATAATCAGTTAATAACCAACACGTTACTGCTATTGCATTTAGGTACCATGTTTTAGGACCTTTATGTGCATTAGATATCATGTACGTAGGGCTCTATTTGCAACTGTTGAATGCCTCACTAATTTTGTTAACCACATGTGTCTGGCTAACAGTCTCTCTTAAAACTGAAAACCAAACATGCAATTAGGCAATATATATATAACGCCTAGGCAAGCTTTAGGACCTAATAAATCGATTAATCATGTTTTCGCCTATTTTAGACTATTCAACCTTTTTTAACTGTCTGAACTTGTTTCTCATTTTCACCACTCTGAAGTCCGCCTGGTTTTCCTACTAAACCCCCGTCCCATTTTTAATAACATCTATATGTTTTCTACTAAGTTACCTTTCCAGTCCAGAATTCGACTACTATTTTTCTAAAACTTATCAGAATACTATGTTCTTAAATATCTTATGTAATTTTTCATTACTATATTTTAACACTAATACTTACTTCTCTCTCTCTCTCTTTCTCTCTCTCTCTCTTTTTTTTTTATATTTATAAAATCCTGAATGGTTTTGCATCTGTTCTATACGTTCTATCTCTCATGTCTGAAACTATGCTATTTTTCTGCTCTTAGCGGAATGCTACATCCGTTATAGTTTATTATACATTTTCAAATTTGTTTCAAAGTGTTTTCCTACTGATTCCTAACCTATTGTACATTTACTTCCATTTCCTAAAATGCTAAAATTTTTCGACCAAGATTTTTTTTGAAATTCTGGTTAATTGTTTTGCTCCTATTGTAACCTATCTTTCGACATTCCAACTTTTAATGTCTTATTTCTTTTGAACTTAAATGTGTTTGAGACGTGCTAATTATATTCCTATCTATGGAGGGATGTTTGAGCCTTTTACATGCTCTTTATATGATTTCTTTAAGTGAAGTCCTATTTATTTTGTATGTCGCCTAGCATTTGACCTTTAAACCTAAGGGTTCAGCCTAATTCTTACCTTATTGGGATAGTGGTCCTAAATACCCTCTAAGACCTATAGTAGGGGACGAGTAATAGCACGCAATAAGCACTCGTGACCAATCCATACATTTAAATAACCTTTACGGGACAGGGAGGGTAGAATATGGATATGATGATCGATGCGCTAATATCTCGTGCAAGAGTGACTGAGTATTGTACTGATGTTATCCATATTGTATTTAAACCTAGGACCTCTTTTCCCTTTTCTTTATTTCTATAATAGTTTTTTCTTAAATTTATGTTTTCTTCCAATTAATCCTTTTCTTTTAAAATCACTTATGTCCTTTCCTCTCTAAAATTTTGTTGTAACTACTATATGCAAACTTTATGTGTTTCTCTCTACTCTCTTTAAAGTCACAATTAAGCACGGCCGGGAACCACACTAGTGGATCTTGAGGGGTTCCTAACACCTTCCCTCGAGATAATCTCAAGCCCTTACCCGAACTCTGGTTTCCTTTCAAAAAATCTTCTTCCTTCTTTAAAGGTGTCCTAATGCACTATAATCATTAGGTGGCGACTCTTCAAATTCCATAACCAAATTCCTCAAAAAGGAATAGGAGTTTTTTTGTCCATAATGTCGTAAACTCGATTTCTCTTCTTCTAGGAAGCAAAAGGGGGGCGTCGACAGCGGATACTTATTATCTATTGTAAATTTGTTCAATTGTCGGTAATCAATGCACATCCTCATCGAATCATCCTTTTTCTTTACAAATAACACCAGCGTACCCCAAGGCGATACACTGGTCTAATGAAACTATTCTTAAGGAAATCCTGCAACTGATCCTTTAACTCTCTCAGATATGGCGGGGCCATGCAATATGGCGGAATGGAAATGGGCCGAGTGCCCAGAGCCAGATCAATACAGGTCTGAAGGAAAAACCTCGGGGAGCTCCCGAACAATAGGTACAGAATCAAAAGAAGGGACCTCTGTGCTGGAGTCGCGAACATATGCAAGATAAGCTAGACAC
Organism: Nicotiana benthamiana; assembly: GCA_034376525.1. NCBI lineage: Eukaryota > Viridiplantae > Streptophyta > Magnoliopsida > Solanales > Solanaceae > Nicotiana > Nicotiana benthamiana. The sequence continues at coordinate 83,210,451 of CM067328.1, forward strand.
CCCTTCTCGACCATGCGTCGAGCCTTCACATATGATATAACACTGCGTGTGGTATGGCGTGGGGTCCCTCTCCACTCCAAATAGGGAAAATTTGGTAAAGCCAAGGTCACGTTCTTGGCGTGGCAATCCAAGATAGCATGATACAGGAACAACCAATTCATCCCTAATATGACGTCGAAATTTACCATATCTAAGAGTAACAAATCAACACGGGTCTCAAGACCCCCAAACACTACAACACAGGAACGATGAACTCGGTCGACCACTATAGATACACTCACCAGTGTAGATACATAAACAGGAATACTCAAACATAACTAGGTACGGTGCAAAATAGGATGACACATACGGATACGTAGACCCAGGGTCAAATAGAACTTAAATATCTCTATCACATACCAAAATAGTACCTGTAATGACTGCATCTGAAGACTCGGCCTCTGGCCTAGCTGGAAGAGCATAACACTGGGGCTGGGCCCCACCTCCCTAAACCATATCTCTGGGACGATCGGCTACTGGGTGGCCTCTACCTTTGGAGGTTTGAGCTCCACCTCTATGACCTTGACCTTGACCCCCACCTCTATGACCTCTACCCCCGCCTCTAGGTGGCTGGGCGGCCTGTGGAGCACCTAGCGCCATAATTATAGGACGAGGACCCTGCTGCTACGACTGAGCACCCCTCAACCTCGGGCAAGACCTCTTGATGTGACCATACTTACCACAGTCATTGCACCCACCTGAATGTTGTAGCTGAGAATACTGAGCCTAACCTTGTCGACCTGAATGACCACCTCAGAAGCTCTGAAGCGGTGGTGCACTGATAGTAGTTGGTGGTGCACTATAAGGCTGCTGATCAGAATAATGTGGTTGAGAACCACAATCACCCAAAGTACCATGAAAGACCTGTAAAGCTGACTGAAAGGGCCTAGGAGGATGGCCTCTACCATAAGAATCTCTACCTCCAGACGAGGTATAACTGAATCTGCCTAAATGACGGAGCCTCTTATCCGACCCATGACCACCTCCCTGTGACAGAGCCACCTCAATTTGACGGGCCACATTGGCCGCCTCCTGAAAACTAATCTTACTCCTTAATACCACAACCATCTGGAGATGAATCCGCTAAATCAAGCCATTAATAAACCTCCTCACCGTCTCTCTCTCTCGCTGGGGAGTATGACAATGGCATGGCAAGCTAGATCAATGAACCGGGTCTTATACTGAGTGACTGTGATGGAGCCTTGCTGAAGTCGCTCAAACTGCGTGCGAAGAGCCTCTCACTGAGTAACAGGGAGAAACTTCTCCAAACACAACTCTGCAAACTGGTCCCAAGTCAGAGATGGCAACCCTGCTGGTCTGGATAAGTAATAGTCCCACCACCAGGTCTTGGCGGGTCCAGATAGACGAAAGGTGGCGAAGTCGACCACATTGGTCTCCACAATACCCATAGTCCGAAGAACCTCATGGCAGCTATATAAGAAATCCCGGGGATCGTATGAAGAAGCACCGCTGAATGTTGTGGTGAAGAGCTTGGTGAACCTATCCAGCCTCCTAACAATTAATCTACAAACAACCAGACTGAACATGCCAAAAATTGACTTGAGCTTTATTGACAGAAAATAAGGAACTTTACGCAACTAACTATTCAACGACATTATTCGAATCGAATATATAGTTAATGACGAACACAATTAACAACAAATACACAGGCTGAACAGATTATCAACATGATTCCAGTGATTTTGGAAAAAATAGGGAACTAAAAAAAACTAACTATTTGACGATATTATTCAAATTGAATATATAGTTTACGACTAATACAATTAACAACAAACAATAATAAACTGGTAATCAGGCAATTCAAATAGTCTATGACAGAAACAAGGAGTTGTAATACAATTCGACTAATTGACGAAACTAGTCGAATCGATTGCCTAATCTATACTACACACTCAACCAATATACAGAAACAAATTCGACCAAATAAAAGGTCGTTTGGAGATTAACAAAAAAATGAAGGAAAATTGGGAAAATTAAACAAACTGAATTATAAAAACAAACAGATGCAAATAGCACACAAACAGAAAAGAAAGAAAGGAAAAATACCTCAGAAAAAAATCAGAAATCCGAAATTAGACGGACTTGACCAATCTCGGATTCGAATCTTTTTGAGGTCAAACAGACTTTAATCAAGTGTTCTTGACTGCGAACACTTGACTAAGGTCAATTAGGACCCCAAATTTCCTTTAATTTTGAAAAGGGACCAACTTTGGAATTTCTAGGGTTCTGGTTCGATTTTGGGGTATGAATGGTGCTAGTTAGATTTGAGCGGAACCAAAGTTATTGGGGTGTGAGGGAGGTCAGAGGGTCATCTGGTATGAATTTGGGGTGGTTTGGCTTGGGTTGAGTTTTGGCTCGAATCTTCGATCGAAGATTCGAGAAGCTTGGCCATGTTTCGAACAAAACGGATTGTGGATTTGAAGATAGGGTGGCTTGGGGGTTCAGGGGTGTAAGTTTGGTGGCCATCGGAGCTCAGGCCGCCGATTCTTTGGTCGAGGGGAGCTAGGGCGGCTATGGTTCGAACCCTAGCCTTCGTCTCTGAATGAGAGGGATGAGTGAGGATGGGGTTGGGGGGTTGGGTAAGGATTTAGGATTATATAACATGGTGAGGATTTAATCCTGGCCGTTTGATCAAACGAGATCAACGGCCGGGATCATTTTATTAAATGGAAATGACGTCGTTTCGTTTTAAGTGGGGGTCGGTGGGAAACGGGTAATGGGTCGGGTACAAGAGATGGGTGTGTAGGGTTAATCTTGGCCATTGATCCGGTTGAGATCAACGCCCCTGGTCGATTGACATCAAAACGACCTATTTGGATGTCTTCTAAGTCTGGACCGGACCTGGGATGGTTTTGGGCCTGATCTTGAATTGGATTCTTGGCCCAATCCGAGTTTCTTCAATTTTTGCACTCTTTTCTTTCCTTCCTTTAATTACTAATTTGAACAAACTTCCTAATTAAATTGTAAAATCAACAAATAAAACTACACAAACACTTAACAACAATTAACATACAAATTAAAACAATTAAATAAAATCACACAATGATGACAAATAAAAATAAAAATGCATTTTTTGTGATTTTTATTTGTTAAAGTAGGAAATGGTTTAATTAATTAAAAAATGCACAATTAAATCCTGCATATGCATGTAACATGTATTTTTTTGTACTTTAATCAATTAAAACAAGATAAACATTCATAGACAAAACACAAATAATTATCCAATAAACCACCACGCAAATTCTCCAAATTGTACACTAAAGAAATTTATTTTTGATTACTTTTGGAGTAATTTTCATGAAGCAAAAATCATGTGCTCACATCATACGCGATCGCGACAACCACAACGCGAACGGGATCAACAAGATTCCACATCTACGCGATCGTGGCCTCTCCTTCGCGAACGCGAAGGCAAAATACCAGGCTCTCCTAAAATACCCTACGCGATCGCGTTACTCCTCATGCGAACGCGATGAACAAAAGTATGCAACACTTAACAACAAAAATCTGCTATCTCCCAAGGCCAAAACTAGTTCGTTTGAACACTAGAAATCACCCCGAGGCCCTTGGGACCTCAACCAAAAACACCAACCTACTCTAAAACACCATACAAACTTTTTCCAATCATAAAAATACACACAACAACACAAAAATAATCAAATTACCACGTTTTCAAGCCTAAATTTTCTTAAAACTTCTGAAACTCATATTCGATCAAAAACCCGACCAAACGGCGTCCGAATGACCTGACAATTTGCAGACATATCCAAAATCACCTAAAAAAGCTAAGGCAACTCTCGGAATTCCATTCCGACACTCGAATCAAAATCTCACATATCAACCGGAATCTGCCAAAATTCAAACTTCACCAATTCAAGGGTAATTCTACACCGGACCTCAAAATTCAATTCCGATCGCTCTCCTAAGTCACAAATCATCTATCTAAGCTAACCGAATCATCCTAAATCACATCCGAGCCTTCTAACTCACAAGTCAACTTCCGGTTGACTTTTCCAAAACAATCTTCCTTCTAAGAGTCCATGTGCCTTATTTTCAACCAAAACTAATTCGATTACACCCGATCGACTCTAATACTGATATTGAAATATGAATCAATACAATAAGGGGGAAACAGCGCAGTAACACATAAGATGACTGGTCGGGTCGTCAAATCCTCCCCAACTTAAACAAATGCTTGTCCTCGAGCGTACCCAGAGTTGTACTAGAAGCAACCCAATAGTTGAATGACCTTACCGAACATATACCCGGGGTGATCCCACATCACCCTATCCTACATAGGTACGATAACGCAACATAGCCGGAATTTCACAGTCCATCTAAACCATAAATCACATTGCACTTCCCGAAATCATGCACTAGATCAGAACCCCACGTCTATACTTAGAATAAACCTGAACCAACTATAGTAACCCATACTCTCCACTCCAGGAGAGACCATATGGTATACTACACAACCCACACACTCGAGATGATGGAATCTATTCCTAGCAATTTCCCACAATAACCAAATACTGATAGAAAAACCTTTTCTTATTAGCTAACGTCTTATCCCAACATCTTCATATACTGCCAACGGCAACTGAAACATGTGATAAACCGAACCCATCTCTCATATCACCCATTCATGAGTCCATTTCCTTTCTGACTGATACTAAAACAGATTTCAGAGACAAATCTCGATATTACCTTTCTAACAAGCTGAAATCAAATATGCTCGTGCTCATTAATGACTCTAACGATCATCTGAACTACAACACGCCACTCTGGTGATGTGACACCTCAACACCAGCCTAAGCCACAACGTGCTAAACATAGGCGCCAATAAGAAACGATCTGAACACACTCAAATCATGACAACTAACTCAAACAAAAGAGCTGTTATTCAAATTCCTCCGTATGATCACAACACAAAACTGAGATCCCATCTCACATCATAGAAATAGAGTACCTGAATCCTCCTTGAAAGGTCATAACATCACGTGGCCTTTCCACAACGCGCGGTTCTATCCAAACACTATTAGCCATGAAGCACCTCAAGTCACTATGCTCAACACAGACAGCCACGCACAGATTGAGGTCTGAAACCAAGAAATCCATCACACCCATGGTGAAGAAAGTATTATACACTATTCAATCCTGAAAGGACACAACTGATGCGCTATTTGCCGAGCAACACCCAATACGAGCTTTCCTCAGAAACCAGGAAGTACGGCATACAAAGTAGCATATAGAAAACTATTCTCAACATCAGATTGTTGCGGCGTGCAACCTGCTCCAGATAACATACCCTTGGCGGCGTGCCACCCGATCCAGATACCATACCCGTGGCTGCGTGCCACCCGATCCGCACATATATCTCACAAAAGGAGATGCACATCGAGTCAAATTTGCTCATTAGAATGAACACATATAGCCTCATACCTGACCGCAAGAAACGCATCCGAAAAGTTCAATGGTAGAAACCTCTGCACTAACATCCGCCATGAAGGCCCAATTAACGAAGCAATACTTGCCAACCATCAGCTTGTCTTTGTTATATAAACTACTCTGCTAGAACAATAATTCGATGCACCTTACCACGCAACCTGTGGCTTTTTTCGACATAGCCCATAATACATTAGTCTAGACAACCCTACATTGGGACAACCGGTCTGCAATCTAATATCATAACCCAAATTTAACATACCAAGCAAAGAAAGGTCCACTCGGACCTCCAGTTTCCAACAACTGCTAGACGATGCCGATGCATACGACTCATAACCACCGCATGGTCGGATCACGAGAACTTCTAGTCTCCAACACATAGAACATGTGAATCACTATGCCTGGTCCCACACTCCGCCGTACAAATACATAACACACATCAAGTATCCATTTATACCACGAAATATATTCAAAATTTCCTGCGCCATCAACAAACTCAAATATCCACAATCGATCCAACAAGAAAACATCACAATACTACGGACGTATCATCAATTTACATAGCCTTATTCATCTGAAGATCGATTCTTTACTCACCTGTAGCTGTCCGTGCTGCTCAAGAATTCAATGATTTCCCATTATGAACTGAACCAAAACCTTGAACACGTAAATCTCAATTCTCCATATCATAACACATAGACCATACCACGCTAGGATAACATGATGACTTCTATCTCTCTCATGTGCCGCAGACATCGACGCACTCAACTAGTCAAGAACTTTCATGATCCCATATAGGAGAAAAATTATTACACACTCCATGCTTCGCATACCCATAGGAAACATACCCATCTTCAAACCACGGTAAAACACATCAAGAACTCTTTCTTCCAATTCCATTGCACAAGCTAAACTTCCAGGACTGAATCCTTCTACCCAAACCAAGCTAAGAAACTGCCAGCACGCAAGAGCTTTGCTGCACAAGTGTTGTAAGGCTCATTACCTCAAACACATACAATACTTAATCATATCTTTACCGTACCGATTCGGTTTATTATCAAGCTATTCCATTTATCTAATTTCCTTCCTGATTCATCATCAATTTGATATTCTCCCTTGTTGTAGCTTCATAATACCTCAATTCAGGTTGCCACACGAGACTCGCACATAAGACCATACTATCTAAGACCCATATGCCACTGAGTACCCTCTCGAACGCTTCCCAGAAATACAATATTCCAGAAGGCTTTACCTTAAGAACTTCCTGCGAATATGAATTCATTACCATTACCTTCCAAATGCGGATACATAGAATCCCATGGTTACATAAAATACCACAAGTCTTCATCTTTTCTAATGAAAACACAGTCTCTAGACACATTCAGAAACTTAAGACACCTGATAGTTACATGCAAAATCTTGAATATAGTAAAACCATTCTCGAGAGTCATTCACCCTTATTCAGCTGTAATTCTTCTGCCCTAAATGAACGGAACCACTCATGCCATATTAGTACTCAGACACCGCAGAACATTATTTTATACAGATACAAGAACCATCTTTCTTTTTTATACATTGAGAATTCTTTATCAACAACAACTCAATACATCGTAGTATTTTCTCACATTTACGAAAGCACCATATAACCTTTGTAGAAATTTTCCTTCACACGGGCCATCCTCGGCTCAATTTCTGTAACTAGAACTAATCCGTTATCATACCTCAAAATGGAACCAACATAGCACATAACCATACAATCAGCTGATCAACAACAACGTCCCCAACTTGGCTCGAAGCTATATATTAAGGACTCTTAACAACTCATAACACTTTTACTCTAATGATGCCCAATGAGATCAAACTCAAATCATTTACAAGTTTTGTGAATACACATATCATCTAGCACTGACATCCTCTGCAAACCTCGCATTCATTTCCACATCAGCTGAGTCCACTTTCTTAAGCAAACCAAAATTTCAAAATACAACACATACGCTTTAATTACGGATGAGATATTTTACATACACATAAGGATCATATCGCTCAAAAACCTCCGCAGGAGATAACCCACCTGCTTCGCCTCATTTCAATATTTCCACATACCTTCCACCATTATTTACATATTACACCTGTGATAGCCTTTCTGAGTCTATACTCATACTGCCACATGGAATGTACTTTACTTTCCAACCAAGAGACATGAAATATTCTTCACGCACCCATAACTCGGACTACATATTAAAGCATAATAGGAATCAAACACTCGACAGCTCATCTATTTTCCATCAGACTTCTTCGTCACTACCAAAATTATATAGATACACCTCGCAGCACTAACATACTCATCACATGGATATCCAGCCGCCATTCCGGCTAATAACAACAATACTGAACATATAAGTTCAAAACACTTGCTTACACAATCAGCATCTCGGCCCTCAAGCAATAGGCAAATATTCGGCCTCAAGTTCTCCAGACTGGCCCAACATGAACTCACGGAAATTACCTATCGCCCCTAGATCGGGGAATCACAAGCCATCCAGGCATATATACTACGGAGCGCTCGCGTGCGCATACGGATGTGTGGAATGAATTTTCAAGAGTTATATCTAATTGAATCAAGTACACACGATAAGCATTCCAAGAATGGGAAGTTTTCCTAAAGGTTCTGCAGCCTTTCGAGGATAAATACAGACGTCTCCGTACCGATCCGCGAGACTCTACTAACCCGGCTCATGACTCTTGAGACCTAGTAACCTAGGCTCTGATACCAACTTGTCACGACCCAAATTCCATACCCGGTCGTGATGGCGCCTCTCATGAAGACAAGGCCAGCCAACAACCCCAAATCCTCTTTAAGAAGCTATTAAACATAAATGAACAGAAATACTACTTAATGGCATTTAACTATGAAATATCATTCCAATACAACCCGACCGGGGTGTCACAAGTCACGAGCATTTAATGAGTAGGGAAACTACTATTGGGCCAACAAAATATATATACAAGGTAAAACTAGAACTCAAAGTCGGAATGCGATGTCGCGAACGCTGACGGGCCCCTTGCTCAACTACCAAAGTATGGCCTTCAGTCCTGCTAATAACCCAGCTACCGGGTGAACAATACCTGCAACTGCACGCGAGGTGCAGGGAGTAAAGTGAGTACTTCCAACTCAGTGGTTAATAGAGAGAATAATAACTGAGCGATAAGAAAACACGTATGGGCACACCACAATCCTATAAAAAGATGGTACAACCCTTTGAGAAAAACCGTAATACTATGAAAATCCTTTAGAAAATCTCAAGATCAGTTAAAAATCTATTTTACAAAATCCCCTTTTTTTAACAGCCATTATAAACGTATATCAGATAGAGCAAATCGGCTAAAAAATCGGCCCCTTGTACACAACACTCCTTAACATATAATACCAAGGTATCTGGTCAACAAGACAAGTAACAATATGTGTGTCGATGATATATGAGTGCTAAATGTCATGACACGTAGTACAAACTAGAGTAAATGCATGAATGCAATGCATATGACCGTTACGGCGTGCAGCCTGATCCATTTGGGTACCCGCGCTCACTATGGGAGTTCAGACTCCGGAGGGGCTCCTACAGCCCAAGCGCAATATCAATATCAAACCGCTGCGGTGTGCAGCCCGACCCATACATGTATATGCATATGTACACATAACGCTTGAGGCCTGAAAGCCTCCTCACATATCACTCGAGGCCTGAAAGCCTCCTCACATCACTCCCCATGCCCTCACATATGGCCCTCACATATGTCCCTCAGCCTCAATCAGTCCAAAAATAGTCAAAATGCCCCTCGGGCATCAGTAAAACAATAATACTCAGCTCAAATGGTAGTTCAAATATCAGTTAAACTCCAAGTTTGAGTAAAATATAGTTTAGTTCATAAAATAGTGTAAATCACACGGACGGAGTTCAAATAATATTTCAAATAGTGAGGAAAACAGTGATGATAGCTCAGCTCACAAAGAGTTCAAACAATCGACAATAAGCCCCAAGCATGGTAATGAACCCAAGTCATAATGATAACAACAATACAGTTGCAGATACGCGGTAAAAACCAACAGCTGGGACGGACCAAGTCACGATCCCCAATAGTGCTCTACCCCATGCTCAGGTCCAGCGTGCAAGTCACCACAATACATCACTAATATGTGCAAATCCGGGGTTTCAAACCCTCAGGATATCATTTCCAAGTATTACTCACCTCGAACTGGCGAAATCTCAAGCTCGCGACGCCTTTGCCCCTCAAATCGACCTCCACGCGCGTCAAATCTAGCCAAAATAGAGCGAATATATCACAATATGCAAATGAGACAATACCCAATGAAAACAATTGAATTATGGCAAGAACCTCGAAACTAGCAAAACCCGAGCCCGGGCTCGCTTATCGAAAAATTACATTTTCGGAATCCTCGTTTAGCCACGAGTCCGTACATATAAACTTTATCAAAATCGCAGTTCAAATGGACCACAAAACCCCAAATTTACATAGAAAAAACCAAGCCCTAACTTCTTCAATTTTATACCCAATTCAGAGAATTAATGGATGATTCTTCGATTAAATGACGTTTCTAGACCGCGAGACTTACCTCTAATCACTTCTCGTCGAAATCCCTTCAAATTCTATCAATAAGCTCTCAAGGTGGTGCAAAAATGGTGGAAAAATGGCATAGGTCGCGGATGAAATAACCCTTAAATGAATTCTGATGCCTAGAGCTCCTTGCCCACGATCGCGATGCACATCAAACCTCTCCCACGTGAACGTGGAACCACCATCGCAAATGCGATGCATTAACTAAAATAGGCTCCTAGGCTCTCCTACGTGATCGCGAATACCACAACGCGAACGCGATCAACAAGATTCCACATCTACGCGGTCGCGGCCTCTCCTTCGCGAACGCTAAGGAAAAATCTCAGGCTCTCTTAAAATACCCTACGCAATCGCGTTACTCCTCACGGGAACGCGATGAACAAAAGTCTGCAGCACTCAACATAAAAAATCTGCTATCTCCCAAGACCAAAACTAGTCCGTTTTAACACTCGAAATCACCCCGAGGCCCTCGGGACCTCAACCAAAAACACCAACCTACTCTTAAACACCATACGTCCAATCACAAAAACATACACAACAACACAAAAATCATCAAATTACCACAGATTCAAGCCTAAATTTTCATAAAACTTTCAAAACTCATATTCGATCAAAAACCCGACCTAACGACGTCCGAATGACCTGAAATTTGCAGACATATCCAAAATTACCGAACGAAGCTACTGCAACTCTCGGAATTCCATTCCGACCCTCGAATCAAAATCTCACCTATCAATCTGAATCCGCCAAAATTCAAACTTCGCCAAATTCAAGCCTAATTCTACACCCGACCTCCAAATTCAATTCCAATCGCTCTTCTAAGTCACAAATCATCTACTAAATCTAACAGAATCATCAAAAATCAGATCCGAGCCTTCTAACTCACAAGTTAACTTCCGGTTGACTTTTCCAAACAAGCTTCCTTCTAAGTGGCCATGTGCCTTATTTTCAACCAAAACCAATTCAATTACACCCGATCAACTCTAATACTGATATTGAAACATGAAGAAATATAATAAGGGGGAAACGTAGCAGTAACACATAAGATGAAGGTTAGGGTCGTCATAGTAAAGTACATGTCTCACCTCAATAGAGTGTCACAATGGGAGATACCAAAGTTTCAAACCCTCAGGTCATCATCTACATCTATTACTCACCTCAAGCCGGCCGTAGAGCAATGCTCTTTCCTCTTGAATCAACCTCTATACGCATCGAATCTACTCAAAACCACAACGAAATCATTACAATAGGCTAAGGGAATATAACCCAATCAAAAACACTCGATAAATATCAAAATTCATGAAATTTGCAAAACCCGAGCCCTGGGCCCACATCTCCAAATCTTGAAAATTTTACATCAAAAAGTTTCTTATCTCGCCACGAGTCCATACATACCAAATTCACAAAAATTGGCGTCCATTTGACACATCAAATCACAATTTTTCACTTAAAAACCCAAGCCCTAGGTTTTCACATTTTCAACTCATTTTCATGAATTTAAGTGTTGATTCTTCAATAAAATGATGTTTCTAAGTCAAGAGACTTACCTCCAATCGATACCCGTCGATAAATCTCTTTAAATCTACAAAACAGCTCTCTTGGAGAAGTAAAAATGGTGGAAATATGATATGGGTCGCGAATGAAATAAACTTAAAAGCATTATGCCCAGACAAAAATCCTTCTTCGCGAACGCGTGGCCCCTCCGCATTCGCGATGACTAAATTACCAGCTGCCAAAACTTACCCTTCACGAACTAGTTGCCTTCACGCGAATGCGAAGGTCTAAGCTCCCCCTTTCTATGCGAACGCGTCCCCAGACCACGAACTCGAAGCATCAGCCAGGACCTCCCAAATGATCCCTTATGCGAACGCAATGTCCATTGGACCCCAGGCCTATGCGAACACGAGTCTCCCCTGCGAATGCAAAGGCCAACCATGGCCTGCAACAGCTGCTGCAATTCTGCAGCAAAAACCAACATCCGAACTCCCCGTTCAATCATCCGAAACTACCTCGAGGCCCTCGGGACCTCAACCGAAAGCACAAGCATATTCTAATATCTCATTCACACTTGCTCGAGCCATAAAAATACTAGCATTAACATCAAAATCGCCAAGTTTTCATCAAGTCAAGGCTTAAGTCAAACTAAAACTTTAAAAATTCTCATTCAATCAAAAACCCGACCTAAACACCTCCGAATCGACTTAAATTTTGCACACAAGTCCAAAATCACTTAACGAAGCTAATGGAACTGTTGGAATTCCATTCCAACTCCCGGTTTAATATTTCACCTATTAACCGGAATTCGCCAAAATACTAAATTCGCAAAAATAGGCTAATTTCTTCACCGGACCTCCAAAATTCATTTCGATTGTGCTCCAAAGCCTTAAATCATCCCCCAAAACTAACTAAATCATCGGAATTCAATTTCGATCCCTCTAACTTAAAAAGTCAACATCCAGTTGACTTTTCCAAACTAATTCTTCCTTAAAGAGACTAATTGACTCATTTCTTACCAAACTCTATCCGAATCACTTCAAATTCACCAAACACATATATTGACACATGAAGAAGCATAAAATGGGGAAAACGGGATGGAAATGCATGAGATGAAGTGTCGGTTCGTCACATTGTAGTAACCTGGTCGTTCGTCCTAAGAGTTATAGCTCTATTTCCTTCGGATTAGTTTTGGAGTGAAATGAGATACTTAGATTCTTAGTTAGAAAGCTAAGTCAGAAAAATTAGCCTAAAGTTGACTTATGAGTAAATGAATTCAGATTTAAATTTTTATGAGTCGGTTAGTTTCTTTGGTGTGATTTTAGACTTAGGAGTATGTTCGATATATATTTTGGAGGTACGTGGTAGAATTGGGCTTTCAAAAGTTGAAAATTTGGTGATTTTAGTCGGCGGTGGAAAAATAATAATAATAATAATTAAAAATTAGGTCTAAGTTTGTCATTAGTAAAGAGAAGCCAACGTGTCTATTCCCATAGAATAGTGGACTTCTTTCTAGCTTTTCACCCTTAGCAATAAATTAACTACAACCTAAATATCTATAGTACTAAGTGGCATATGGCTTTGGGAAGTTGACGGAGAAGATTATAAGTCATAATTTTGTTTAGCCTTTCTCACCTGTTCAGTAGCAATTGTATGCCGGTAACCCGTCCGATTCACTGTAGCACGGAGAAAAAATTTGCAATACATGGCATATATCCTTTATGATTATTTCTGTTGGTATTTATTAATTATCAAATATATTGAACAGTGAGTATGTATTGTGATATTACGATACATTTTCAGCAAGAAATTTCAATATTTGAGGTGTAGAACATTGGGATTTAGTCCAATCTTGAAATTTAAGAAAATTGGGATTTGACCATATTGACAGAGAGTTAACTTTTCAGTTCACTTTGATTTGTCTATTTAAATAGAATCTGTGTGATAATTTCAATTGCAAAAACGGGCATCTTAAATTAATATTTTACATAGTGATCGTAGTAATGATGATTGAATATAACAATAGGTATAAAAGTAACTAGTTTCAACGTGAGTGGGCAATTAAGTTTTTTTTTTTCAAAGTTTTAGAATGTTTGATTTGTAAATCACTGTAGCGTACTTATCCATCCTATACTTAGGATTATTATTTCGGGACATGAATATTAATATTATTCCGATTATGGATAAATTTGGTATTTGTGGAGATCCAGTCCAGAAACGAGGGCATGCCGGAGTAGGATTTTACACTGTTAAGGTAAGTAACAGTTTTAGCTCTTGCTTTGAGGGTATAAACCCAAAGAAAGTAATATCATGTGATTGTTTGGTGGTGTTACCTATTCTAGGTGACTGGCGTGTGGGTTTGCACCTCGAGGGATTGAGACTTGGTCCGTCCCGTGAGGGTGTGGGCCTAATGGTTGTATCTGTGGTTATATGTTTACTTGTTGTTGAACTTGTCGACCTTCATGTTGTAGATCATGCTTAGGCTTTATTCATTCTCACTTTATTTGTACGCAGTCATAAAACTATTGTATATTTTTACCTCAGTCTTTATTATTTGGTAATATGTTGTGATACTTGATGTGGATTGTGTCCCCTTATTTATTGATAATGGTGAGGCTTGTTAGGTATATGATTGAGTGAGGCCGAGGGCCTTGTTGTGAGGATACTAATACCATAATGCGTGAGTTGTCCGCGTAGCACGTGAGTTCACCGTGCGGGTTCAGGTATTGATGTCATAGCACGTGAGTTGTCCTCGTAGCACGTGAGTTGACCATGCGGATCCAGATATTAATATGATGGCACGTGAGTTGTCCGTGCTTAGCGCTTGGGCTTTGGGAGCCCCTCCAGAGTCTGTATGCACCCTCAGTGAGCACAGAGTGTTGAGTGTATTGAGTGTTGAGTCCGAGTGTGAATGCTTAGTGATGGTGTGACACTGCTTTGATATTGCATTTACTTTTGTTGTTGCTTCATTTACCTGTTAATGTTTTTGTGGTATTTGTTGATTTTATGGAATTTACTTATTTATTCATGTTTATTGTAAATTATGATAATAAATAATTGTACTATTTTACTTAGCTCGTCACTACTACACAATTTCTTAGTTATTACTGGTTCTCGTCCACTTACCGTTGACCTCGGCCTTTGTTTTGGGTAAAAAATGTCACGGGTTCAAATCCTGTCATCCCTACCTATTCTTCTCCTCTGTTACTACTGAGGTGGTAGTACTCATAGTACACCCTGCACTTTATGTGCAGATCCAGGTGAGTTAGAGCGCGGAGATCGTTGAATTCAGGCCGGCTATTTATAGAGATTGCAAGTAGCTGCTAGCATACGCATGGCCTTGTTACTCCTCTTGTCATTTCTTATTTTAGACAGTTTATATATCTTAGTTTATAGTTTTAGATGCTCATGACTTAGTGACAACCCGATGTTTGGGGCTAGCTTTCGTATTTTTTATTAATTATACTTAGAGTTGATTTATTTTATGAGATATTTAAATGTTAAAATATTTTATTAAATTCTTATAATCTAATTAGTAGTAATATTTTAGGAATTGGCTTGCCTTGTAACACGATAGGCGCCATCACGACCATGGTTAGATTTTGGGCCATGACAAGTTGGTATCAGAACCTAGGTTACATAGTCTCACAAGTCATGAGCGGGTTTAGTAGAGTCTAGTGGATCGGTACGAAGATATCTGTACTTATCTTCGAGAGGGTGCAAAACTTTTAGGAAAACTTCAACTTCTTGAATTCTTATCATGTTATATTGATTCAGCTTGAAGTGTAACTCTCTGAATTCCTTCCACGCATTCGTATGCGCACATGAGCGCTCTGTATTAGTTGTGCATTGACAGATTGCAATTCCGTCGGTGGGTACGTGATGAGTATGATATGACCGCAAGATGCGTTCATATGATTTGAATGTGACGAGAAGGTATTGCTAAAGGTTTCACCAATTTGAGACCAAGTATGTTTTTAGACTCGTTCGAGGACGGACGTTTGTTTAAGAGGGGGAGGATGTAACGATCAGGTTGTTCCTTCTGAGAGTTATATCCCTATTTCTTTCGGATTAGTTTTGGAGTGAAATGAGATACATAGACTCTTAGTTAGAAATCTAAGTTAGGAAAATCAGTCTAAAGTTGACTTACGAGTAAACGAATTGGAATTTGAATTTTTATGAGTCGGTTAGTTTCGTTGGATGATTTTAGACTTAGGAGTGTGTTCGATATATATTTTGGAGGTACGTGGTAAAATTGGGCTTTGAAAAGTTAGAAATTTGGTGATTTTAGTCGCGGTGGGAAAATCATAATAATAATTAAAAATTAGGTCTAAGTTTGTCATTAGTAAAGAGAAGCCAACGTGTCTATTCCCATAGAATAATGGACTTCTTTCTTCTTTAAGTTATTCGCCCTTAGTAATAAATTAACTACAACCTAAATATCTGTAGTACTAAGTGGCGGCTGGCTTTGGGAAGTTGACGGAGAAGATTCAAAGTCATAATTTTGTTTAGCCTTTCTCACCCGTTCAGTAGCAATTATATGCCGGTAATACGTCCGCTTCACTGTAACAACGGAGAAAAAATTTGCAATACATGGTATATATCATTTATGATTATTTTTGTTGGTATTCATTAATTATCAAATATATTAAACAGTGAGTATGTATTGTGATATTACGATAGATGTTCAGCAAGAAATTTCAATATTTGAGGTGTAGAACATTGAGATTTAGTCCAAACTTGAAATTTTAAGAAAATTGGGATTTGACCATGTTCACAGAGAGTTAACTTTTCAGACCACTTTGATTTGTCTATTCAAATAGAATCTGTGTGATAATTTCGATTGGAAAAATGGGCATCTTTAATTAATATTTTACATAGTAATTGTAGTAATGATGATTGAATATAACAATAGGTATAAAGTGACTAGTTTCAACGTGAGTGGGCAATTAAGTTATGTTTTTTCAAAGTTTCGGAATGTTTGATTTGTAAATCACTATAGCGTACTTCTCCATCCTATACTCTAGGATTATTATTTCGGGACATGAATATTAGTAATATTCCGATTATGGATAGATTCGGAAATTTTGGAGATCGAGTCCAGAGACGCGGGCATCTTGGAGTAGGATTTTACGTTGTCAAGGTAAGTAACTGTTTTGACTTTGGCTTTGAGGGTATAAACCCAGAGAAAGTATTATCGTGTGATTTTTTGGTGGTGATACCTATGCTAGGTGACGGGCGTGTGCGTTTGCACCGCAGGGATTGAGACTTGGTCCGTCCCGTAAGGCCGTGGGCCTAATGGATGTTATTTGTGGTTATGTGTTTTCTTGTTGAACTTGTATGCCTTCATGATGAAGATCATGCTTAGGCTTTATTCATTCTTACTTTATTTGTACGCAGTCATAAAACTATTGTATATTTTTACCTCAGTCTTTATTATTTAGTAATATGTTGTGATATTTGATGTGGGTTGTGTCCCCTTATTTGTTGATGATGGTGAGGCTAGTGAGGTACGTTATTGAGTGAGGCAGAGGGCATGGTTGTGAGAATATTAATACCATAGCGAGTGAGTTATCCGCGTAACACGTGAGTTGACCGTGCGGGTTCAGGTATTGATACCATAGCGCGTGAGTTATCCGCGTAGCACGTGAGTTGACAGTGTGGATCCAGGTATTAATATGATGGCATGTGAGTTGTCCGTACTTAGCGTTTGGGCTTTGGGAGCCCCTCCGGAGTCTGTACACACCCCCAGTGAGTGTAGAGTGTTGAGTATATTGAGTGCTGAGTGCGAGTGTGAGTGCTGAGTGATATAGTGACATTGCTTTGATATTGCATTTACTTTTGTTGTTGCTGCATTTACCTATTAACGTCTTTGTGGTATTAGTTGATTTTATGGAATTTACTTATTTATTCATGTTTATTGTAAATTATAAAAATAAATAATTGGACTGTTTTACTTAGCTCGTCACTATTACTCAGTTCATTAGTTATTTCTGTTACTACTGAGGTGGTAGTACTCATAGTACACCCTGCACTTTATGTGCAGATCCAGGTGTGTTAGAGCGCGACGATCGTTGAGTTCAGGCCGACTATCTATTGAGGCAGCACGGTAGCTGCTAGCATCCGCATGGCCTTGTTACTCCTCCTGTCATTTCTTATTTTACAATTTATATATCTTAGTTTATAGTATTAGATGCTTATGACTTAGTGACACCTTGATGTTTGGGGCTAGCTTCCGTATTTTTATTAATTATATTTAGAGTTGATTTAGTTTATGAGAAATTTAAATTTTAAATTATTTTATTAAATTCTTATAATCAAATTAGTAGTAATAGTTTGGGAATTGGCTTGCCTTGTAACACGATAGGCGCCATCACGACCATGGTTAGATTTTGGGTCGTGACACACATCCTCCACAACCTAAACAAACGCTCATCCTCGAGCGTACCCAGAGTTGTCCTAGATGCCAACCAAAGTTAAATGACTTTACCAAGCATATACCCGGGGTGATCCCACGTCACCCTACCTCGCATCGGTCCGATAATACAACACAACTGAAATTTCACAGTCCATCGGGACCATGAACTGTCGAACCTCATTGCATTTCCGAAATCATAACCAGAATAAAACCCGAACCAGCGGTAATAAACCACGCCTGCAACCTCAGGTGAAACCATACAGCAAACCACATGTTCCAACACTCGAAACGATAGTCTCCATTCACGGCAGTTGTCCAAAATACTCAATTACCGATAGAAATCTCTTATTAGTTTAAGTCTTATTCCAACACTTTTATATACTGCCAACGAATAATGAAACACGCAATAAATTGTAACAATTTCTCAGATCAACCATTCATGAAGTCACTTCCCTCTTGACTGATGCCACAACAGATTTTCGAGCCAAACCTTGATATGAACTCTCTAATCAGTCGAAATCACATCTGTTCGCATTCATTAATGACTCCAACGATCCCCTCGAATTCAACGCACCACTATGGTGATATGACACCTCATCATAGGCCTAAACCACAACTTGCATAATCCAGACACCACTGATGGGCGGTCTGAATTTACTCAAGTCACGGCAAATGATTCTAACAAAAGAGTTGTACCTCAAGCTCGCTAGTACCATCACAACACAAGGTGGAAACCCCGTTTCACATCATATAAATAGAGTGCATGAATCCTCCTCGAGAGGTTATAACTTCACGTGGCCTCGACACAACGCGCGATCCTATCCAAACATTGTTACCCATGAAGCACCTCAAGTTACCATGCTCAAAATAGACACCCACGTACATATTGATGTCTGAAACCAAACAATCCATCACACCCACGGTGAAGCAAGTAATATACACCATTCAATCCTGAAAGGATGCCATCGATGCGCTATCGCCGAGCAACTCCCAATACAAACTTTCCTTAGTAACCAGGAAGCAAGGCATACAAAGTAACATATGGAAAACTATTCTCAACATCACATTGTTGCGGTGTACAACCCGATCCAGATAGCGTACCCGTGGCGGCGTGCCACTCGATCTACACAAATATCTCACATAAGGAGATGCAAATCGAGCCGAATTTGCTCATGATAAAAAAATATTGTGTATCGGTCGTAAGCACACTAAGTGCATAATGATATCTATAGCGTCGTACGCTACAAAACTCAACTTCCACCATGAATCTCGATAGCATCGAACTACACGTGCCCAAAGTCCGAAAATCATAACGCCTCACCGTAAAGGAAAACAACTCGTAGATCTCCCCAGATCACTAGCGGGTTCAATAACGATAGAATCAACCTATTCTTCATCAGAACAATTCGGGCCAACCAACCTAACTCAAGTTAAACACGCATCCAATTAGCTTACCAACAAACTCATTACCATGGAGACTGAAGCTGCTTTTCCACTACTATAACTCATGTCAGAGCCGTACGATACGGTACCCAACACCAAATCAATATTGAAATCCACAATCTCGCCCGGCGACATGCCCGGCCATAAGGAACGCATCCGAAAAGTCCCCTCAATACCGAAACTGAATCAATGGTAGAAACCTCTATACTGACATTCGTCACAAAGGTCTAATTAAGGAAAGCAATTCTTCCCAACTGCCCGCTGGTCTTTGGAGCACAACCTTCCAGCTAGAACATAGTCCGATGCACCTCGCCACGCAATCTGTGACATTTTCCAGCATAGCCCATAACACAATCGTCTAGAATAACCCAACACTGAGGCAATCAGTCTACACCACAATATCATATCCCCAATAGTCGCTAACGGTACCAATACACACTATCCACAACCACTACATAGCCTGAACATGAGAACTCCCATTCTCTAGCACCACAAAGTACACACATTACTTTAGTTGATCCCAAATTCTGCAGTATAAATACATATTACACATCGAGTACCCAACCATTCCACAAAAGATATTCTGAAATTCTACCTGTGCCACCAAACAAACTCAGATATCAACAGCCGATTTATCAAGAAAATGCCGCAGCACTAACGAAGTGCTATCAACTTAATCACATTACCCTTTTTTGAAACATATACCCTCGTCAAATCACTATGATTAGCAACACCATTTTCTTGGTCATATGAGGACCATTCACCGTAATCATCTGAAGATCGATTCTTAAATCACCTGCAGTTGCCCGTGCTGCTTAAGAATTTAATGACTTTCCATTCCATACTGAACCGAGCCTTACACACACAAATCTTAATCCTCCGCAACATATCACATCTACCATACCACACTCGGAAATATGAGAACTTTCATCTCCCTTCCGCACCACAGACCTCGAC
Source organism: Nicotiana benthamiana (assembly GCA_034376525.1). NCBI lineage: Eukaryota > Viridiplantae > Streptophyta > Magnoliopsida > Solanales > Solanaceae > Nicotiana > Nicotiana benthamiana. Next base: position 83,230,897 of record CM067328.1, read on the forward strand.
GCACTCAACTAGTCGAGAACTTTCATTGATCCCATTTAGAAAAAAAATCCTCACACACTCCAAGCTTCGCATTCCCACAGAAAATATACTCATATTCAAACCACGGTAAAACCCAACAAGAACTTCTATGCCATCTCTATTTGTACAAGCTAAACTGCCAGGACTGAATCCTTCTATCTAAACCAGGCTGAGTGAGCTGTCGAAATCCAAGAGAATTGCTGCAAAGTGCCTGAGAAAAAATGCGCACTACCTCAAACGCAAACAAAGGATTAATCATACCCTTACCATACCGATTCGGTCTATCAAATTTCTCTTTTTATTCATCATCCACTAGATACTTCTCTTCGCTGTAGCATCACAATGCCTCAATCTAGGCTCACCATAGGAGCTTCGAACATAAGACCACACTGTCTAAGACCCATAGGCCACCGAATACTCTCTCAGATGTTCAAAGAAATACCACGTTCTAGAATACTTTACTTGGAAGAACTTCCTGCGAAATCTGAATCTGTTACCATTACCTTCCAGATACCGATACATAGAATCCCATAATCGACATAAGAATACCACAAGCCTCGACATTTTCCGATAAAAATACGGTCTTTGACCACATACACAACTTGGAGACACCCGATTGTTACATGCCAAATCTTGCACGCAATAACACTATTCTCGAGAGTTAATCACTCTTATTCAACTGCAAATTACCAGACTTAACGAACAAAATCACTCGTGCCTTATTAGAACTCTGACATTGTAGGACATATCTCATTCCAATACAAACAACTATCTTCTTTTTTTATACACTGAGCATTCTTTATCAACAACAGCTCTAGACATCCTATTATTTCCTTACATCTACAAAGCACCATGTAACCTTTATCAAAATTTTGCTTCACTCGTGCCATCCTCAGCTCATTTTTTGCAAGCAGGACTGATCTTCCAGCATACCTCGAAATGGAATCAACATAGCACATAAGCATGCAATCAGCTAATCAACAACAACCTCCCCAACTTGGCTCGAAGCTATATATATATATATATATATATCAGGACACACTCGATATCCCGAAATACTGTTACTCTAATGATGCCACAATATTATAGTGGGATTAAACTCAAATCATCTACTAGTTTATGAAAACACATATCCTCGGTTACTGGAATCCTCTACAAACCTCACATCCATCCCCACTTCAGCTGAGTCCACTCTCTGAAGTGACTCAAATTTGCAAATTGCAACATGTATTTTTCAATTACACATGAGATCTTCTCACAATATACACAGGAATTACATCACTTCGGATCACTCCGCATGAGATAACCCACCTATTTTGCTGCAATATAACATTTATGTATACCTTCCATTGTCATACCCATTCACAGCTACTTAATCTTCTGAGTCTAAGCTCATACCGCTGCATGCAATGCACTTCACATTCCCAACTAGGAGACACGAAAGTATTCTCCATGCGCCCATAGCTCGGGGCTACACCACATATTACAATGGAAATCGGACACTTAGCAGTTCACCTATTACCCAACAGACTTCTCTGTCACTACCGGGTTATATAGACACATCGCACAACACCAATATACTCAGCACGCACCTATCCAGTGCCTTTCCCACCACTATGGACAATACTGATCATATACGTTCATAACACTATCTCGCAGAATTAGCACTCTGGTGCTCAAGCCATAGGCGAATATTCGGCCCCAGGTCCTCTAGACCAGCCCAACATCAACTCATAGAAAATCACATCTCGCCCCTCGATCGGGGAATCACAAGCCGTCAAAGCAAATATAATACCAAGCGCTCATGTACATATACATACGTGAGGAAGGAATTTCAAAAGTGATATTCCAAGCTGAATCAAGTATGCACGATAAGAATTCCAAGAAAGTGAAGTTTTTTCTAATGGTTCTGCAGCCTCCCGAGGATAAATACAGACGTCTCCGTACCGATCCGTTAGACTCTACTAACCTATTCATGACTCATGAGGCCTAATAACCTAGGCTCTGATACCAACTTGTCATGACCCCAATCCCGGTCATAATGGCGCTCAACATAATTGCTAGGCAATCCCGACCAATAACTCTCACAACTCAACCACACAACCCATTTCCAATTAAATAAGTTAAGTTTCTAGATAATTCAACTCCGATCAGTAAAATAAATAGGAACAATACTGAAAATCATGATAACACCAATAAAATTCCCAAAGACCTGGGGTCATGAGTCTAGAGCCTCTACGATAACAACAAAGAAATAAATCCTCAGTAATAGTGATGTTCACACATGCGAAAATGATAAAGGGATAGGGGAGGAGTGGGGTCCTGTGAATGTCAGGCAGCTACCTCGATAACTCCTGAGAAGCTCTGAAGCAGCAAATAGCTCAACTATGCTCCGAGGCACCTGAATCTGCACACATGGTGCAGGGAGTAAAGTGAGTACTTCCAACTCAGTGGTAATAGACATGTATAATGACTAAAAGTAAGAAATCCCGAAATAACACAATGTAAACCTGAAACTTACCACTTAGCCCATTTAACGATGAGACAACAGTAAATCAATGACAGATAGACAGATAGATATCAATGTATGAATGCAATGCAATACACATGACCGCTTTGGCGTACAGTCTGATCCATATAGGTACCCGCACTCACTGTGGGGATTCAGACTCCGGAGAGGCACCTACACCACAAGTGCAATATCATCGTAGCATTCGCTGCGGCATGAAGCCCGATCCACAATCAGTCCAATTATATGCATGCAAGCCCCACGGGCACAATCAAATTCACCATTTTTAGTTCCATTTATCAGGTATTATAGCTTAAGTGTTTTTAAAACCTTTAATATTTACGATTAATATTGAGACAGTGTTTAACTCAGGACTGATATCATGGCAACATGCTCAACATCATGGAAACAGTGATAATAATCCCTATGGGATCCAAATAATCGGCACGCAGCCCAAATATGCTTATACAATCCAAGTAGGATGTTTACCAATCAATTTCTAGTCAATAACACAGCATAGATATCACTCGGACGGACTAAGCCATAGTCTCCATCCACAAACGACCCCGCACTCACTGTAGAGTACGCGTCTTGCTTCAATATAGCATCACAATGTGAGATACCGGGGTTTCAAACCCTCAGGTCATCATCAACATCTATTACTCACCTCAAGCCGGTCGTAGACTAGTCCACAATGCCCTTTCCTCTTGAATCTACCTCTTTACGCGTCGAATCTAGTCAAAACCACAACGAATTCATTACAATAGGCTAAGGGAATATAACCCAATCAAAGAGACTCGAAAAAAATCAAAATTAACAAATTTGCAAAACTCGAACCCCGGGACCACGTCTCGAAATCCATAAATTTTTACATCAAAATGTTCCTTATCTCGCCACAAGTCCATACATACTAAATTCACAAAAATCAGAGTCCATTTGACCCCTCAAATCACAATTTCTCACTTAAAAACCAAAGCCCTAATTCTTCACATTTTCAACTCATTCTCATGAATTTAAGTATTGATTCTTCAATAAAATATTGTTTCTAAGTCAAGAGACTTACCTTCAATGGATTCCCGTCGAAAACCCTCTTACAATCTACCAAAAAGCTCTCTTGGCGGAGTAAAAATGGTGGAAATATGATATGGGTCGCGGATGAAATAACACTTAAAAGCATTCTGCCCAGACGAAAATCATTCTTCGCGAATGGGTGGCCCCTCCGCATCCGTGATGGCCATATTACCAGCTGCCAAAAATTACCCTTTGCGAACGCGTTGCCTTCACGCGAAGGTCTGAGCTCCCCCTTTCTACGCGAACACATCCCTAGACCGCGAACGCGAAACATCAGCTAGGACCTCCCAAACGATCCCTTACGCGAACGCAATGGCCACTGGACCCCAGGCCTATGCGAACGGGAGGCTCCCCTATGAACGCAAAGGCCAACCATGGCCTGCAACAGCTGGTGCAATTCTGCAGCAAAAACCAACATCCGAACTCCCCGTTCAACCATCCAAACTACCCTGAGGCCCTCGGGACCTCAACCAAAAGCACAAACATGTTCCAATACCTCATTCACACTTGCTCAAGCCATAAAAACACTAGGATTAACATCAAAATCGCCAAGTTTTCATCAATTCAAGGCTTAAGTTAAACTAACACTTTAAAAATTCTCATTCAATCAAAAACCCGACCTAAACACCTCCGAATCGACTGAAATTTTGCACACAAGTCCAAACTCACTTAAAAAAGCTACTGGAACTATCACCATTCCAACTCCCAGATCAACATTTCACCTATCAACCGAAATTCTCCAAAATACTAACTTCGCAAAAATAGGCTAATTTCTTCGCCGGACCTCCAAAATTCATTCTGATTGCGCTCCTAAGCCTTAAATCATCCTCCAAAACTAACCGAATCATCAGAATTTAATTACGAGCCCTCTAACTCACAAGTCAATATTCGATTGACTTTTCCAAACTAATTCTTTCTTAAAGAGACAAATTGTCTTATTTCTTACCAAACTCTATCCGAATCACTTCAAATTCACCAAACACATATATTGACACATGAGGAAGCATAAAACGGGAAAAATAGGACAGAAACGCAGATACGATGGGTCGGGTCGTCACAGTAGTATGAAAAAAATGAGACTAGTTTATCTTACATTACTAACTATTTCTTTGCTAAGATAGTTTATTATTTTCCCATAAAATGATCCAACTGAATTTGTATAGGGTTTCTAGATAAGTGAACTAATTTAATCGAAAAATAATAAAACAATTGAAGAATAATGTGATACTTAGCCTCAAAATGTAGATAAAATAGCGGAAATGACGATTCTTGGAGTGAGACTTCCGGTAAGAGCAATGATAAGATCAAAAAGCAAGAGTAAATGATATAAAGCTTTGTATAGAATGTAGTATAAGTTATTTTGAAAATCCGCATCCTTTACAATGATAACTGAACTCTCTATTTATACTTATATCTTGGAAGGAGGTCCTAGGATCGTGCCCTCCTTTAATGTCAATTATGAGGTCCATTGATGAAGTTGCAACGATGGAAATAAATGCCAAATTGCTTGTAACATGCTGCCGTTCCTAATACTTCAGAATATTCTCTCTATTAAATGCTACCAAACACAAAGCATTTAATACAACTTTATGAACATTATCTCCCAATGACAAGCGGAATAGTTGCATTCGGTGACCATCTCCGTCTTAGGTTCCACGTGTCCTTCCTTTAGGCGACCATGTGTGATATCATAATTTTTTCTTATACAGATAGTCCCCCTGCTTTCTGGTGACACATACTGGGAAGTTGATAGAAATACTCCTTTTGGCAGGAATTACTATAATTCTTTTTGCAGGATTCTGACAGTTGATTAGACGCATGTCTCTTCACATTTAATGCGGAACACGTGTCATCCCATGATTTAGCACAACCTTTTGCCGATTATCGAGGTAATCATGGCCATAAATTTAGCCGCAAAAAATTTACTTATACAAATCACCTTTCTCCTGTGTACTTCATAATTTCTCAAACTTTTAACTTGCATCTTTGTTTTTCATCTTTTCCCTAATTCTCTTCGAACCAAAACCCTTCACCTTCTTCTTATTCAATGGCTTCTACTTCCAAACACGCCGACTCTACAAATAAAAATAGCAAGGCTGAGGGTTCTGCTCCTCCAACGGTAGATTCCATCATCCCCCGAAGTCTTAACACCAAAAAAGACTTTGAAGAGATATTCATGCTAACCCTTATTCATGGGCTCTCAGTAGGTATCCTTGTTCAATTCGCCCTTCCAGTATTCTTACTATGAAGGAATACTACCGCTGCCGTGAGTTGGATGTTGATACCTAATTTTTCCCTATATATTTTTAATATACATATATACTTTTAAAATAGCATATATATGTATATATAAGCATGCACAATTTTTTATAATTTTTAGAATTTTAAATTGATTTATTTCCTTTCCTTTTTACTTGTAAAATCCCCAATAATTATTCTTTAAACTATTGTTATGATAATTTGATCATCTAAATTATATATTTATACCAAAATACTTTTAATGTATTTTTAATGCATTTTATTATTATATTTTGTATTTTTAAAGCCAATCTGCATATAATTACAATATTAGTCTTATTAGGGTACAATTACGTTTTATATGCACAATGCAATTTTCTATTTTTTAAAAATTTTAAATATCTATTTTAAATTATTTTAGTTCATCAAATTAATTTTTAGAAATTATATATTATATATTATAAATTATATAGTGTTAAATTGTATATTTAAAACATAGCCAGATTTCATTTCAATTTTAGCCTCAATTTTAACCCAACCCCAGCCCAATTCCTAATCAAATTACCCGACCCAAACACTAAACACACCTACCTGACCCAGAACCAATTAAATCATTGTCGGTGATCTAAAAGATCAACAGCCCGTATTGTTTCTTACCTTTTTTTAAACCCTAAACCACCCCTAACCCTAATTATTTTCCCAGATACCGTCGTCCTAGAACACTCTCTACTCTCAGTACACTCTCAACCTAACCCTAGCTCTTCAATCACCGACTTCTCTTCTCCGGTCATCTTCGGTGATCTCTCATCATCTCCTAAGCCTCCAATGGCTTCTCTCATGCCATGCCTGCCTTTTATAAGGTCTTCAAGGGCCCAGAGCCATGCCAACTTGCATCTAGGATTCGTTACTTGTCTGTTCTTGGATACTCCAGTATGATTTCGAGCAAGATCATGCTGTATTTGTTACGACCTTTTGGATTCTAGACAGGTTCCTTCATCTCTATATGGGTTTCTTCTGAAACCCTAATTTCTTCCGATATCTCTTAGATCTGTATAGATCTAAGAAGATTTGAGTTTTTTTATTTATGTTTTACACTATCCTTGAGACTCTTTACAAGTATTTTTCACTTGCTTCTAAAAACTAGGTTTTCAAAACTTTTTTTGAAAAACCTTGTTTAATTGATTCTTTGTGTTTAAAACTTATATTTCTTGCATTATTTTAACTGATTCTATGAGTTTATCACATCTTTAACTCGTCTATGTTGAACGCCCTAATTTTCTAGGTTTCTTAATTTGATTTTGTGACTGGACTATTCTTGTTTGAGTTTCTGTGACTATCTCGCCTTGAATATGTTTCTATTCAGTTTCTTATGCTTAAGTTACATCAACTCTATGTGCTTGTGCTCATCTTGACTGGTCAAGACTTGCCTCTTTGCTTGCTATGTTTGGTTATTCCTATATCACTCTATATATATGCTAAAACATTGACTCATGACTCCCTCTTTGATTGACTCTGAGTTCCTTGTTTCTTGGCTTGATTTGAAAACTTCCCTTTAGACCTTTGATTCTCCTTTTTTAACTTGGTTTATTTGCTTATTCATGGGAACCTATGTTACTCTTCATAAATCAGTAATTTTGAGTCCTTGATTCACTGATTTACTATATGCTGTTTTTCAATTATTTTCATATTCTGTAACCTTATTTTGTTTTCTTGTCTATTTTATATTTAATGCCTTACTTGATTTCTTTACTTAAACATTTTCTGCCCATTGCCGTTGGTTGATTACCCCTTAATTAAAGGAGTACTTGTATTTGTTTGATTCTGATTAGTACTTGGTTCCATAATTACTATACTATCGTGATTCTTGCCTTATTTTACCTAATTTCGAATTACTATATATACATACTCTCTCATTAACAAAAATGTTTTGGTTCAAAAAGTTCTCTCACACTCAAAAACTTTATGTTATCTCTTTAGTTACTTGTTATTATTTTGAGTTAGCCGGCTGCAAGCCAAGGCTAACTATTTTGCTTTCCTATTCCTCGCTTTGAGTTTACCATCTCTCTACTGGTATGTTCTGATTTTAATTCAAGTCCCAAAACAATATGCTTCTCCTATTACTTCAATTTGTCATGCTTCTAATATGATTTTATCTATGGTTTGTTGTTCAACCTCCAATTAACATGCCTACTTCACTATCTTCTTTACTGCATGCTATATACCCCTTAGGATTAGCCTGCTCATGAATCCCTTTCTAGTATACCCCAATGTGACTATGTTTCTGTTTCCTTGCATGCATCCTCCCGTGTGAAGAAATTTGTCTATCCTAAGCATGTTTGATTTTGTATTAACTCTAAAGTTCATGTTGTACTTTAAAAGCCCTTGACCCCATTCAAGGATCCTTTTATTCTGAACCTATGTGCATCTATGCTTGTTATGTGCCCTATGCTTACCCCAAATCCCCATTACCCTTGAATAGATGTGTTTACTTGTTTGACTACATGTATTGAAGTGTTGATAACCTCTTATGGTTCTTCATTGATTGTTAGTCACCTTACCCTTTTCAAATTGTCTTATTTAATAACTCCCTATGTGTTTTTACAAAACTATTTCAAGCAAATCTCTTTTAACACTATTTTCCTACTGAAACCTTTTTCAAACTATGTCAAGCACTCTCACTCTACTCCTAAGTCACTAGGTTCTGCCCCCTCTAGTGTGTGTATTGCCTTGGGATCCTCTTGAGAACCCTCTAAACTCTAGCACACTGAAGCTGGACCTTCCACACTGCACTTATTCAATTTGGTACAAAGTCTAGGAATAAGCACTGTCCGAGATCGTTGAGATCCTTAGGGAACTCTAACGCACCTAGACAATGATATTGTCTATGAAATTGGCATTTGAGGCAATTGGAGGTTTTGATAAATCACTTGGGCCTGCTTCAGGCTCCTTATAGTATAACTTCTTCTTTTTTATCTATTTATGTAATTCATTCATCTGGTTTGTAATAATTTATAAATAAATATTGGGGTGACTAGTGAAAAGGGGTGGGTAGTTACATATTTATGGGGTAATATGGGTAGAAACCATGCCTATTGAGTTTTATATTTGCTATGTTTGCCTTACCATATTAGAAATCATGCCTATAGGTCTCAAGCAGTTCCAATAATAGAAATCATGTTTATTGGTCTTAAATCAACTTCACCAGTAGATACTATGCTTATAGAATAGGATTCAGTTCAACTTATGTATTATATGTGTTTTCATTTGTTATCATGCCTACAAGTTTCAAACATTAGCTCTTAACAATTAGATATCATGATATTAGGAAAAACATCATAAATTCTACATATATATCTAAAATCAGTTTAGTTTAAATAAGTTAATCAAGTTCATGATTAGTTTACTTCGAAACTAGTCTAATTAGTGATTTGTTTTTTCCTGAAAGAATTCTTTCAAATACTGCTCTAGTTTACTATTAGAAAGAATGCCTATAGGAAATCAAAAGTCTGTTTTAAAATCTGCCCACTATTTACTATGTCAAACGTAGTTCTTAGGACACCACTATTGAGTGTGTAGGCAAGCCTATAGGGCATTTTCAAATCTTGCAACTTTGAAACTGTTTCTGCTACTTAATGTTGTTCTTATTTTAACAGGCTTAAAATCAGTGGGCAAACTGTTAGGGCCATTACTTCTGAGTTTATAAAATAAAAATTACATATCTCATGTGTTCTGATATTCACCTAGACATTATGTCTTGGGATTCTGATTAACAATACGACCCTTATTTGTGTTTGAGTCGTGCTATTTATGTGCGTTGTTTGTGGAGGTAAAATTGAGCCTCTAATTGTTTATTTTCTGCTTAAGTGCTAAGGTCCTATTTGTTCTTGCCTGTCGCCTTAGTATTTTCTCCTTTAAACCTTAGGGGTCCGTCTAGAACTGCCTATAGTTAGGGGTCCTAATTTTTCTCCAGGACCATTAAGAAGGGACGGGTAACAACACGCAATAGAGATCGCTGACCAACACTCGCTTTAATAACCACTAAGGTGATGGGAATGGGTAGATATAGATATGATGACTACGCGCTAATGTCATGTGTAACCCCTTATTAAGAAGTATTTACCGTACATTGTGTGGGGTGATCCTATAGGCTAACCAACCTAGGACCCCTTCTCTCCGAAATCCTTTCTGTTTAAAACTTTGTTTTATATGTATAAAACTTGTTCAAAATCTTTGTCTTATTATATGCTTTACTTGAAATTACTTGTTTCAACTATTTATCTGTTAAAGGACTAATTCATAAATATAAGTTCGGCCAGGACCTACAGTTGTGGATTAAGAGGGGTGCCTAACACCTTTCCCTCGAGGTCATTTCGAGCCCTTACCCTAATCTCTGATAATGCAAACCAATCCCAAGATTTAATCGCTCTAGGTGCCCTAACGCACCATAATCCGTTTGGTCGCGACTCTTCAAATACCCAATTCCCAAAAGATAATGAGTTATTACCCCCATAAATGTCGAAACCTGGACTTCTCTCCGTAGAGGGAAAAAGGGGGCGCGACATTGGACATCATTGCTCCTAATCTATCGGAGCGAGTAACCCTTTTCAGAGAAGGTTTTACATATTTTTACACGCATCCCTTTACTTTGGGTGAGTTTTCTTTTAGCGGAGATCTTGATTCCATGATTGCGAATTTTGCCTTCGCTTCTAAATATGCTTAGCACAGGTGATTCCTTCAATGTGGAGGATGGTTGCCTGCCTTCGACACATGTGCCAGGAAACTGGAGAGAAGCTATCATTAGCTCGTATGATGAATCTTTACTCTCCCAAGATTTTTTAGGGGCCATGATAAACCTCTTTAAACGTGACCACCATGCTCTGTTGACAAACATGGAAGCGACCGTGGATGGACAAAATGATTTGTTGCAATTGCCAGCAATAATATCATTCCGTCAATGGCATCATCCTTTTCAGTCGCTTGGAATCGTACTCGTAAGACCTTTATTCATTATATTTCTTTTGGTAAATATTCTTCTATGCCTTCATTGACTCTTCATCCTTTGTATGTTTCAGTAACTTGATGGACTCCACCGATGGTAGAAGGCCTAGACCGATGGGTTCAGAAGATTTTGTATGTTACGACGCCTGAAACTCGTTTGTGGAAAGAACTGGCCCTTAATTATGGGTGAAATGTAAAAAAATCATGGTAATTGATACTCGCCTTATTTCAATTTTTCATGTGAAGAAATTGACTAGTTTCTTCTATCTTTTTCTTGAAATCAGGTCTACGTCTCTGAGGAGGACGTTTTGGTTGATCTTGCTGATACAGCAAGGTTGCTTCAGGAGGCGCTTACTCGAGCTGGTGTCTTCGGGCCTGCTTTGGACAGAAGTGTTTCATTATGGACTCCCCGACTGGAGAACAAGCAACTAAAGAGAAAATTTTCCTATGTAGCCGGGGAAAAGAATAAGTGGCCAAAATAATTGCGCCCATGTCATCTTCGGAAGTTGTGATCACTAGCCCTCCTCCGAGGCCAGTCATAGAAACTGTGGTGATTGACGATGATAGAGAAGCTAATGATGATGGAGCTTCTCTACACATAAAGCGAAGTTCATCATCAACTCAACAAAATGCTCCATCTGCTGAGTTAACTATTCCAACCGAGGATGAAATCTCGGCGCTCTAGGGAGTTTGATTTGGTAGAAAATTCCAACTCCTGCTATCGAGTCCCAATAGTTGTGCCCGGTACTACGGGGCCAAGTACTGAGTCCGTGCCATCTATTGTTGGCGAGCATCCCACCAGTATTGCACTTGATGCAACTGCTTCACATCATTTAACTCTATTAGCTTCATTCCCATCTTCTTCACCACCAGTAATTGCCACATCATTTCCATCTTCATCCACTCTTCCACCAGCAATTGCTACATCATCTCCATCAGCCGCATCTAGTCATGAAGGATATGTTCCTCCTCCCTAGTCCCCAGTTGAAGGGAATTTGGGGGCAATATTACGATGCTCCTTCTGAAGCTCCACAAAGGAGGAGGAATGTAACTCGTTCAGTGTCTACTAGGTGTAATCTGCTTTTCGGCCGGTAGAACTTGCTAATTATCTGATGACATTGGCTTCGGAAAGAGGTTGGGAAAGGATCCAAGCACTCTTAGGAGAGTGTTTGATAAACAATGGCATGCATAATGCTGCAGTGGTGCGTTCCTTTGTTCCTTTGTAATTTCTTCTACTTTTGACTGAATGCATTCTATGTTTTGTGTCTCTTGTTTTGTAGGCCAACTTTCTTGCTCCTGAGGGCCTTCAGAAGCTGATTTGCGAGAACGAGGGACTTATTTCTAAATGAAATCAACTTTTGATGGAACGAGACCAGACTGTCCTCCGCCTCTCAAAACTAGAAACTAAATCCACTGAGGTAGCTATGTTGGATGCTCGTTTGCAGCAAAGCGAGTAAGAGGTGGTGAACCTTAGCCAAGAAATTGGCCCGCTATGGGTTAAATTTGATGAAGCTAAGGGTGAATTCCAGGACGTCGTTCTTGCTGCAACCGAGCATGAGGTTGCCACTCCTGAAAACATGATTGAATTACAAGAAACCTTCGACTCCAAAATCAAAGAGCTTGCTACAATGGATTCGAAGTATGCCCAGTTAGAGGAGAAGTTCAGAAAAAACTATCAATCATAATATTCTCTTTAGTTCAATTGTCCGTGACCTTGTGTCACGACCCCTACCCGGTCATGATGTTGCCCAGCACACTACTAGGCAAGCCCGACTATTTCCGATATTTAACCTAATTGATAAACAGAATTTGATAAATAAGACAGTGAATCACTAAACCATTTAAGTCAAGATCCGTAAATACTGATGAAAATACTGAAGTTTACAAAAATATAGAATATAGCCCAACCACGGACCCGATGTCACGAGCATGAGCCTCTAAATACAGAGTGTCATCCTACTACAAAGTCTTTCTAAAATCTGATAATGCAAAAATAAAAGATAGGTATAGAGGGAGGAATCAACGGCTGCGAACGCCATGCAGCTACCTCGATACTCCCGGAAGCTAATCTGTTGATCACTAAATCTACTCAGCCTGGAAGAACCTGGATTTGCGCGCAAGGTACAGGGAGTAAAGTGAGTACTCTAACGTAGTGAGTAATAAACATAACTACAGTCTGAAAGTAAGAAAATGCACAAAATGCACAAAGTAATCTATAGCTAGAAGATTAGATCAATATCAGTGGAAACAGTAACCAACAAGTAACACAGTCAAGGAATAATGGATGAGAAGATGCAACACATATAACGGTACACTCTAGAACCCGCTACGGCATGCAGCCCACTCCACATATTTAACATCGTTGACGCTCACTGGGGGTGTACACAGACTCCGGAAGGGCAGCCCACTCCACATATTTAACATCGTTGACGCTCACTGGGGGTGTACACAGACTCCGGAAGGGCTCCTACAGCCCGAGCGCAATATCAACCATATCGTGGCATCAAACAAGCTCTCGGCCTCCATATCAATATATGTCAACGCTGCGGCGTGCAGCCCAATCCATATCAAGGGAAACATCCTCACTATCGAGTCCTCGACCCATCTCAGTCAAATAAGTTCACAGCCAATCGGGCATGACATACTATAGGGACCCCAACCCCCATAAACGTTTTCATTTAATAATTATGTATAAAACAAAGTTATTATATTATTTTTAACAATTGAAGACATGACTGAGAGTATATGTTATGCACATAAGTGAGGAAAACACAAGAGAATCCCCTAAGGATTCTATAGGCCGGCACAACGCCCCAAACACGACAATAAGCCCAATTCATAGTGATAAAGTATGCGTCTTAATCGCCAATATAGTAGAAATTACCACTCGGGATGGACCAAGTCTCAATCCCCAACAGTAAATGACCCCACACGCATCATGGAATGTGTGTCACGCCTCAATATAGTGTTATGATATGACAGTCCGGGGTTTCAAACCCTCAGAGCAGCATTTACATCCATTACTCACCTCTAGCTGGTCAAAGACTAGCTCGCAATGCCCTTTCCTCTGGAATCAACCTCCTCGCGCATCGATCTGGCCAAAACCACAATGAATACATTACAATAGGCTAAGGGAATATAACCCAATCGAAAAGACTCAAAAAATATCAAAAATCACGAAGTTGGCAAAACCCGAGCCCTGGCCCACTTCTCGAAATCCAAAAACTATTACAACAGTACGATCCTTATCTCGCCACGAGTCCATACATATCAAGTTCATGAGAACCGGAGTCCATTTGTCCACTCAAATCAAAAGTTTAAACTCTCTTAAGTTTCAAGCCCTAACCTCTATTTTTAACCTTTAATTCCTTGAGTTTTCAGTGTTAATCCATGTTTAGACACCACAATATCATAATATAAGTCCAAGAATCCATAACTAATTATAGCCCTTGAAACTCTCTTCAAAAATCGCCCAAAACCCCCATCGTCCGAAGTGGAAATGTTATGCTCTTTCAAAAATTCGCGAAGGTTAAATTAAAAGCTTTTGCCCGGGCCTTTTCGCTTTTGTGGCACCAAAACCGTGCGACAACTATTTTACTTCTGCGGAATAACTTAAGGGCCACGACCGCTTCTGCGGTCCGGATAACGCACCAGCGGAACCCCTTTGCGGTCCCGGCGTCCGCTTCCGCAGAGCCTGCCATGGACCGCCCTTTCTCTTTTGCGCCTTCCCGCTCGCTTCTGCAAGACCACTTATGCGGACTCTTGTCCATTTCTGTGGAAAGGTCAAGCCCCCACTAGAACTGCTTCTACGGCCTCCTCACCACATCTGCGGAACCGCCTATGCGGTCCCTTTTCCGCAGATGTGGAAATGATTGAACCAGCATTCCAAAACAAGCAACAAACTCCAAACTCTCCGTTTAACCACCCGAACTCACCCCGAGGCCCGCGGAACCTATACCAAAAGCACAGACATGATCTATTACTTTATTCAAACTTTCCCAAATCATCAAATCACTATCGTTAACATCAAAAACATCGAATTTCACCAAATCAAAGTCTAAGTTTATCAAATTCTTCCGAAACTCACATTCGATCAAAAACCCGACCTAACCACCTTCGATTCAACTGAAATTTTGCACACACATCACAAATCACCTAACGAATCTACTACAACACTCGGAATTCCATTTCAACCCTCATATCAAATCTCACCAATCAACCGGATATTGCCAAATTGCTAACTTTGCCAATTCAAGCCTAATTCTACACAGAACCTCCAAAACTACTTCCAATTGCGCTCCTTAACCTCAAATCATCCCCCGAAGCTAATTGAATCTTTGGAAATCATATCTGAGCCGTCTAAATCACAAGTCGACTTCCGCTTGACTTTTCCACAGCAACCTTTAAAGAGGCTAATTGCCCCATTTCCTACCAAATCCAATCCGAATCAACTCAAACTCATCCAACACATATAGCAAATCATAAAGAAGCCATAAATTGGGAAAACATGACAGAAACACATGAGACAACTGGTCGGGTTGTCACACGCTCCCCAACTAAAACAAACGCTCATCCTCGAGCGGGTAAAGAAACATACCTGAAGTCTCAAATAGGCGAGGGTATCTGCTCTACATCTCCTACTTGGTATCCCAAGTGGCCTCCTCCATGGGCCGACCTCTCCACTGTACCTTTACCAAAGCTATATCCTTTGATCCCAATTTACGAACTTGACAGCCCAAAATAGCCACTAGCTCTACATCATAAGTCAAATCATCATCCAACTGAACCGTGCTGAAGTCCAAGACATAAGATGGGTCCCCAACATACTTACTGAGCATGGAAACATGGAATACCGCATGAACGCACGACAAGCTGGCTGGCAAAGCAAGCATATACGGCACCTTCCCAATCCTTCTAAGCAACTCAAAAGGTCTGATAAACCGCAAACTCAGCTTCCCTTTCTTTCCAAACCTCATCACACCCTTCATGGGTGACACCTTCAACAAGACCTTCTCACCCACCAAGTAAAATACATCTCGAACATTCCGATCCGCATAACTCTTCTGACGCGACTGAGCTACATGAAATCTCTCATGAATAACCTTCACCTTCTCTAAGGCATCCTGGACTAAATCTGTCCCCAGAAACCTAGCCTCGCCGTGCTCAAACCAACAGACCGGAGATCTACACCGTCTCCCATATAAGGCCTTATACGGCGCCATCTGAATGCTAGACTGATAGCTCTAGTTGTAGGCAAACTCTGTAAGAGGTAGAAACTCATACCAAGAACCCCCAAAATTAATCACACAGGCACGCAAATTGTACTCTAATATCTGAATGGTACGCTCGGACTGTCCCTCCGTCTGAAGATGAAATGATGTGCTCAGCTCTACCTGTGTACCCCACTCTCACTGAAAAGTCCTCCAGAACTGGGAAGTAAACTAAGTGTCTCTATCGGAGATAATAGTAACTATAACCCCATACAATCGGACATTCTCACGAATAAAGATCCCTGCTAGCCGCTCCAAAGAATATGTAGTACATACTAGAATGAAATGCGTGGACTTGGTCAGTCGATCCACAACCACCCAAATCGAGTCAATCTTCTTCAAAGTCCGAGGAAGACCACTCTTGAAATCCATAGTAACTCTCTCCCATTTCCATTCAGGAATAACCATCTACTGAAGCAAACTACCAGGTCTCTGATGCTCATATTTTACCTGCTGATAATTGAACACCGAGCCACAAATCCTACAATGTCCTTCTTCATTCTCCTCCACCACTAATGTTGTCTCAAGTCCTGGTACATCTTCGCGGCACCCGGATGGATGGAATACCGCGAACTATGCGCCTCCTCAAGAATCAAATCACTAAGCTCATCTACATTGGGCACACAAATCTAGCCCTGCATCCTCAACACATCATCATCACCCATAGTCACATCTCTAGCATCTCTGTGCTGAACTCTATCCCTAAGTACATGCAAATGTGGATCATCATACTTGCGCTCTCTGATGCGGTCATACAAGGAAGATTGAGAAACCACGCAAGCCAATACCTGACTGGTCTCTGAAATGTCTAGTCTCACCAACCGATAGGCCAAAGCCTGAACCTCAATTGCAAAGGGCCTCTCCCCAACCGAGATATACGCCAAACTCCCCATACTGCCTTTCAGCTCAAAGCATCGGCAAGTACATTGGCCTTACCTGGATGATACAAAATGGTAATATCATAGTCCTTAAGTAACTTAAGACACCTCCGCTGCCTCAAATTAAGATCTTTTTGCTTGAACAAATGTTGAAGACTGCGATGATCCGAGAATACCTCACAAGATACTCCATATAAATAGTTCCTCCAAATTTTCAAAGCAAGAACTATAGCTGCCAACTCTAAGTCATGAATAGGGTAGTTTTTCTCATGGGGCTTCAACTGATGAGAAGCATAAGCAATCACTCTACCCTCCTACATCAGCACACAGCAATCCCGTCTCTTGAAGCATCACAATAAACGGTGTAAGAACCTGAAGCTGATGGTAAGACCAATACTTGACCTGTGGTCAAAGCTGTATTGAGCTTCTGAAAGCTCTCCTCGCACTCGTCCGACCATGCAAACGGAGAAACCTTCTACGTTAACTTGGACAATGATGAGGCAATAGATGAGAAACCCTGGACCAAACCGAGAAAACTACGAATCTTTGTGGCCGAGAACGGTCTACGCCAACTTTGAACCACCTCAATCTTCTTTGGATCAACCTTAATACCATCATTGGACACCATGTGCCCCAAGAAGGCCACAAAACTAAGCCAAAACTCACACTTGGAGAACTTGGCATACAACTTCTCCTCCCTCAATCTCTGCAATACCGCTCTCAAATGCTCTGCATGTTCCTCTTGGCTATGCGAGTATACTAGAATATCATCAATGAATACAATAACAAACGAATCAAGATACATCCAAAATATACTGTTCATCAGATGCATGAAATCTATCGGGGCATCGGTCAGCCCGAAAGACATAACCAGAAACTCATATTGAACATATCGAGTCCTAAAGCAGTCTTAAGAATATTTGAATCATTGGTCTTCAACTGGTGATAACCCGAATGGTGATCAATCTTAGAAAACACCCTCGCTCCCTGAAGCTGGTCGAATAATCATCGATGTGAGGCACAGGATACTTGTTCTTTACTGTTACTTTGTTCTTCACAAATAACAAAGGTACACCTCACGGTGACACACTAGGCCGAATAAACCCTTTTTAGGAGTTTCTGGATATGATCTTTCAATTCTTTTAACTTCGCTGGTGCCATACGATACGGCGGAATGGAAATGGGCTTGGTGCCCCGCACCAGGTCAATACCAAAATCAATGTCCATGTCTTGGGGCATACTCGGTAGGTCTACAGGAAATACATCAGGGAAATCCCTCACAACGGGAACATAATCTATACTGGGAGCCTCAGCTCCAACATCACACACGAAGGACAAATATGATAGACAACCTTTCCAAACCATACGTTGGGATTTTAAGAAAGATATAACCCTACAGGGGGCATAGTCATTTATACCACGCCACTCTATCCTAGGAACACTCGGCATAGCCAAGGTGACTATCATTGCATTAAATATCAAGAATAGAATGACACATAGATAACCAATCCATGCCCAGAATAACGTCAAAGTCTACAATGATCAAAAGCAATAAATCAACTCAAGCCTCCAAACCCCCAATAGTAACAAGACAGTGCCGATATACATGGTCCATAATAATAGTATCACCCACAGGGGTAGATACGTTCACATGTAAAGTAAGACACCCTCACGTCGTACCCAAATGATGAGCAAGATATGATATCATAAAAGAATAGGTAGAACCGGGATCAAATAAGACAGAGGCATCTCTGTGGTAGATTGAAATAATACCTGTGATAATAGCATATGATGCAAGGGCATCTGTCCTGCCTAGGATAGCATAAAATCAAGCCTGGACATCGCCGCTTGATCGGCCTCCACCTATGGGGGGACCTCTGGCTGCCTGGCCTCCACCCCTCTCTGACTAGGCTGGTGTTAAAGAAGCAGGAGCAGAAGAGTAGGGCTGATCCCTCTGCTGAGACTGGCTACCACCATGTCGAGGACACTGCCTCCTCATATAGCCAAAATCGCGACACTCGTAGTAGATACCATGTGCTGGAGAAGGGGACTCAAGGGAACCCCTCACACCAGAATGACCAGCCGATGCGCTCTGCGCAGAAAAACCTTGAGCTGAAGGGGCATATGATGATCTCTGAGCTGGGAGTGCACTAAGTGAAGACTAGCCCTACTGGAACCCCTGATGACCACGACCTAAAGACGCCCCAAGGTACTCGGGACGAGCCGGCTGATGAGGCTGAAAGAACAACCTCTGCTCTATTGAACCTAGCCTCTTGACGGAGCACCACTGAAGCTACTCGGTCCTCGAGGCCTCTTGGACTCCATCTCCAGTCTCTCCTAGCGGCGAGCTATCTCAATATCATGAGCAATATCCACTGCATCCTCAAAGGTATGACTCAGAAATCTCTCTCAGGTCATTAGAATGCAAACGGGATAGTTAAGTCTGTCCACAAACCTTCTAATCGTCTCCCGATCAGCCGGGACCATCCATGGAGCATAACGAGCCAACTCCAAAAATCTCACCTCATACTGCGACACAGTCATATCTCCCTGACGAAGCCACTCAAACTGTCCCTGCAGCTTCTCCTTCTGAGACTGCAGTACCCATTTATCCAGGAATAGAGTGGAGAACTCATGCCATGAAAAAGGTGATGCACTTATTGGCCTACCCCACGCATATGCATCCCACCAAGTAAGGCTGCTCACCAAGTAAAGGTTGCTCCTGAGAACTGAAAGGTAGTAAATGATACCGCTCGACTCCAAGATCTTTGCGGTCCGAATCATACGTCGACACTTGTCGAGAAAACCTTGGGCATACTCACCCGGAACACCACTGAAAGTAGGAGGTAAGAGCCTACTGAACCTCTCAACACGACATTGCTCATCGCTGGCATAGCTGGATCACATCAGCCTGAACCGGTGCAACCCGCTGAACTGGGGCAACCTGCTGAACTGGTGGTGCCTCTGGTGTCTGCAAACCCTGCACTACATTCTTAGGTGTGCTATCAGCAGAGGTCTGATTGCCTTCCCCGGCCTACGAAGTAGCTACTGTAGTAGTGGCTGAGACGGTCTGAGCCAGGCTAGTTCAAATTGATAGAATCTAAGCTAGGGTCTCCTGAAGACCCGGAATCACAATAAGCACAGTTGGTGCCTGGATAGGTGCTGATGGGGTCTCCAAAGCTGGAGCCTGATCCTAAGACAAGGCAGCTAGTGGGTCAACAAGTGCTGCCCCCTCGGCTCTACTTCAACCACGATCGCGTCCACAACCTCTGGTGGCCTCAGTAGGTTGTAAAGGCGGTCGCCAACCACGTCCCATAGCACGGGTTCTCGCCATCTGCGAGAGGATAGAATAACATAATTTAGTTTTCGGATCAACAAAGTCGCACAATATGAATTCCAAGAATAAGAAGTTTCCTAATGGTTCTACAGCCTCCCAAGAATAAGTATAGACATCTTTGTACCGATCAGCGAGACTCTACTAAACCGGCTCTTGACTCGCGAGACCAAGTAACCTAGGCTCTGATACAAACTTGTTACAACCCCAACCCGATCATGATGGTGCCCAGCACACTACTAGGCAAGCCTGGCCATTTCCAATATTCAACCCAATTGATAAATAGAATTTGATAAGTAAGACAGTGAATCATTAAACCATTTAAGTCAAGGTTCGGAAATATTGATGAAACTACTAAAGTTTAAAAAATATAGAATATAGCCCAACCATGGACCCGGTGCACGAGCATGAGCATATAAATACATAGTGTCGTCCTACTACAAAGTCTGTCTAAAATCTGATAATGCAAAAATAAAAAATAGGGATAGAGGGAGAAATCAATGGTTGCGAATGCCATGCAGCTACCTCGACACTCCCAGAAGATAATCTGCTGATCACTGAATCTACTCAGCCGGGAAAGAACCTAAATCTGCATGCAAGGTGTAGGTAGTAAAATGAGTAATCCGACGTAGTGAGTACATAACTATAGTCTGAAAGCAAAAAAACACAGAAAATGCACCAAGTAATCTATATCTAGCAGCTTAGATCAATATTAGTGGAAACATTAACCAACAAGTAATACAGTCAGGGATTAATGCATGAGAAGATGCAACACATATAGCAGTACACTCTAGTACCCGCTGGGGCGTGCAGCCCGCTTCACTTATTTAACATCGATGGTGCTCACTGGGGGCGTATACATACTCTGGAGGGGCTCCTACAGCCCAAGCGTAATATCAGCCATATCATGGCATCAAACAGGCTCTCGACCTCCATATCAATATATATATCATCGATGCGGCGTGCAGCCCAATCCATATCAAAGAAAACATCTTCACTATCGGGTCCTCGACCCATCTCAGTCAAATAAGTTCACAGCCAATCGGGCATGACATACTATAGGGACCTCAGCCCTCATATCCTTTTTTATTTAATATTCATTTATAAAATACAATTATTATATTATTTTTAACAGTTTAAAACATGACTGAGAGTATATGTTATGAACACAAGTAAGGAAAACACATAAGGATCCCCTAGGGATTCTACAGGTCAGTACAGGGCCCCAAACACGACAATAAGCCCAATTCACAGTGATAAAGTATGTGTCTCAATCGCCAATATAGTAAAAATTAACACTCTGGATGGACCAAGTCTCAATCCCCAACAGTAAACGACCCCGCACTCATCATGCAATGCGTGACATGCCTCAATATAGAATTACGATGTGAAAGTATGGGGTTTCAAACCCTCAAAGCAGCATGTACATCCATTGCTCACCTCTAGCCGGTCAAAGACTAGCTCGCAATGCCCTTTCCTCTAGAATCGACCTCCTCGCACGTCGAATCTGGCCAAACCACAACGAATACATTACAATAGACTAAGGGAATATAACCCAATAAAAAATACTCGATAAATATCAAAAATCACGAAGTTGGCAAAACCCGAGCCTCGGGACCACTTCTCGAAATCCAGAAAATTTTACATCAATACGATCCTTGTTGGTTACTGTTACCATTGATATTGATCGAAACTGATAGATATAGATTACTTTGGGCATTTTTTGCGTTTTCTTACTTTCAGACTGTAGTTATGTTTATTACTCACTGGGTCGGATTTACTCGCTGCACCTTGCGTGCAAATCCAGGTTCTTCGCAGGCTGAGTAGATTTAGTGATCAACATATTAGCTTCCGGGAGTATCGAGGTAGCTGATGGCGTTCTCAGCCGTTGATTTCTCCCTCTATCCCCATATTTTATTTTTGCATTATCAGATTTTAGACAGACTTTGTAGTAGGATAACACTCTGTATTTAGAGGCTCATGCTCATGACACTAGGTCCATGGTAGCGCTATATTTTATATTTTGTTAAACTTCAGTATTTTCATCAGTATTTCCGGATCTTGACATAAACGGTTTAGTGATTCACTGTCTTACTTACTAAATTATGTTTATAAATTGAGTTAAATATTGGAAATGGTCGGGCTTACCTAGTAGTATGTTGGGCGCCATATTACCGGGTTGGGGTCGTGACACCTTGATATTAGCCTCCAATCTGTTAGGTCCACCCGCAAAAGCCTCTCTGAAGAGGTAACCCAACTAAGGGAAAAATCAAAAGCCGAGTGGCTTCCCCCATTATTTTTAACAACTTACTCCATGTACAACATGAGGAGAAAAACCTTGGAAGAGGCTAAAGCAAGCATCCTTGATTTTGATGCCAAAACTGCTAGGGCCCGAGAGCTTGAGTTGGCTACTAAAATTGGACTCCCCGCGTAGTCTGATGCTTGTGGTTCTTCTAGTTTCGGTTCCAAGTATTCAGGAACTAAAAAGGAAATGGAGGATGATGATGCTGAAGACCAAACTGGGAAAAATGTCGAGCCATCGACGGATCCACCTATTTCTTCCGGGGCGCGGACACTTCTCTTCCTCCTAGTTCCTGAGATGTTGTAGTTTAGCTTTCTTTTCTTTTTCCCATTCTTGTATCTTTGTCATTTTTGGCATGTTTTTGTAAATAAAGATACATTTTTGCTCAAGTATTGTTTGAGTCTTTTTTTGTTTGAATATCCATGCAAGTCTTTAATCTTTGCATTTGCTTAAGAATTTTGCATACGTTTTCATTTTGTGCTTTGCTATGCGTTGTTTCGGATGTGCTTTCTTTGAAGTACTTTGATTTCGAGCATTATCCCTTTGTTTTGATAAATATTTGCGCAAGTTTTTCTTGAAGAGGACGTTTCATATTTATTATGGTACTAGCATTTGAAGTATTTATTTAACTTTCAACTGACAAAGCTAGTTCATTGTTCAGACAAAAAACAAGATAAAAACAAAAGGATTTCATGTCATTTAATTCATCTATTTTCAAAAATTAAAAAAGCATTTGTTATACTAAAAAAGATTTCCATTGCTTGTAGCTATCTTCTACAACTTGTTTCTACAGGGCTGGTTGTGCAGTGTCCAGTCCCGATGACATGTTTGTATTTTCAGTTTTTTGTTCCTAGTTTACATGGCAGTTATTAATGTCGTATCCTCATATCATCCCCCCTAATGATGGAATGCAGCGAATGCGAGTTGGAACACTGGAAGTCTTGTGCCTTCAAATATTCCACCAATGAATTTCTAGATAATCTTTAACTCGGCAACACACCTTACTTCCCCTTAGGAATCCATGCTATCGAGCAAAGGACAATCTAATAACTCTCTAGTGATTTGTGCTCGTGAATGATCGGGTAACCTCTGTTCGATAACAAACTTAACTTCCTGGTGGGAATTTGCTATCGAGCCAAATTTCATCTAACCGTCCCCGAGTGGAAACTTGCTTGTCTGCCTCGCTATCGAAAGTATTATTGTTGCTATCTTTGTAGTATGCTTTCTATCACTGCCTCATTAAAAACCTTGTCACAAACACCCAATTGGAACATAAACTGAACGAAGGGAAAAAGAGTGCAACATATACTTTCAGACTGGATAATTTTCATCAGCGATAATATCTTTGGAGGTGTGCCAAAATTCTAATTGTTGTGCACTTTGTCTACATTTTGATTCTCCAACTCGTATGAACCATTTTTTGTGATAGCTGAGATACGATAGGGACATTCCCACATTGGTTCTAGATTTCTCGCATTGAGTTTCTGGGTATTTTGGATTAGATTCCTTAAGATCAAATTTCCTACTTTGAATAATAGAAATTGGCTCTTCGGTTATAATATCGCTCCATAATGTACTTTTGAGCTACCATTCTTAAACGCGCAAGTCCATGCATTCCTCAATCATCTCCAAGTTGACTAACTTTGCTTTGTTGTTCAACTCTTCATCTGGTTGGAAATATCTCGAAGTGGGTTCTCCCACTTTTACCGGGATTAGAGCTTCTAAGCCGTACATAAGGGAAAAATGAGTTCTCCTATGCTCGACATGGACATTGTTTGGTAAACCCAAAGAATTTCGGATAATGCTTCGGGCTAGTTGCCTTTTGCCGCTTCCAATATTATATTAAGGTTTTGAATAATCACTTTATTTGATGACTCCGCTTGATCGTTTACGCTCGGATGATAAGGTGAAAAGGTGATCCTCTTTTTCAAATATTCAAGAAACTTTGTAATTTTTGCATTGATAAAATATGGCTCATTATCGCATGCTATCTCTTTTGGTATTCCGAACCTGCAAATTATATTTTCCCACAACCACTTCGCGTTCTCCGATCTTCTGATAAAGACCTGCTTCCACCCATTTATAAAAATAATCAATTAAAACTAAAAGAAATCTTATCTTTCATGGAGCTTGTGGCAGCGGTCCGACGATGTCCACCCCCTTTTCATGAATGGCCACTGGGACAGACCCGAATGTAAGGGTTCCGTCGGTTGATGTACTAGTGGTTCATAATGGTGGCACATATCTCACTTTTGGATGAAGTCTTGGCATCTTGTTCCATGCGGAATAGTAGTATCCCGCCCATACTAATTTCATCACCAAAGAATCTGCTCCCTAGTGGTTACCGCATATTCCTTGGTGAACTTCTCTCATGACGTAATTAGCTTCGGACGCACTTAAGCACCGGTCGAAGAGTCCTTGGAAGGATTTTCTATATAATTGGCCTTTATGGAAACTATAACATGCAGCTTTTGTGTGTAGCGCTCATGACACTTTGGGATTTTTCGGCAACTTTTTGTGCTCGAGATAGTCGATTATTTTATTTCTCCAGTCCCAGACCAAACTAGCCGATTTCACATCATAGTATCCATATATATCCATGACTGAAATAATTAGTTATACCACTATCCTTGATTTTGATTCCTTGATTTTTGTCAACGAGCCCAAGTTTTCCAATGCATCCGCTTTCGTGTTTTCTTCCCTCGGTATATGAGTAATTGACCACTCCCGGAATTGTGCCAACAAAGCCTAAACCTTTACCATGTATTGTTGCATATAGTCCTATTGGTGTCAAAGATCCCATATACCTGATTTACCACCAACTGTGAATCACATTTGATTATAAATGACCTCAGAGTCAAGTCCTCAAGCCAGCTCGAGTCCTGCAATCAAAGCTTCGTACTCTGCTTCATTGTTAGTTAAAGGGATCGTTCTGATGGCTTGATTTAGGGTTTTCTCGGATAGCATGATTAAGACTATTCTGAGCCTGAGCCCTTTTACATTAGAGGCTCCATCCGTAAATAAGGTACAAATCCCCGATGTCGATTCCGACACCATTACTGCTTCCTTGGTTGCTAGAGGCAAAACCCGAACTAAAGTCGTCCACGAAGTAAGCCAAGACTTGTGACTTAATTTCAGTCCTTGGTTTGTATTTAATATTAGATTCACTCATTTCAACAGCCCATTTGGCCAATCTGCCCAAGAGCTCAGGCTTATGAAGAATGTTCCACAAAGGGAAATTAGTCACCACAACAATCGGGTGACATTGGAAGTAGGGCCTCAGCTTCCAGCAACGACTAGAGAGCTAAGGCCAATTTTTTCAAATGTTGGTGGCGTGTTTCCGCTCCAGTTTTGAATTTTGCTAACGTAACAAATGGGAGATTACGTACCTTTGTCTCTTAGACTAAAACTACACTTACCGCAACTTCTGAAACAGCGAGGTAGACTAGCAATGTTTCACCTTCTTTTGGTTTCCAGAGCAACGTAGGGCTTGAAAAGTACTTCTTCAAGTCTTTCAAGGCTTGCTGACATTCTGATGTCCATTCGAATTGATCAGTGCAAAGAAGCAATGACATTTTTACAATGATCGGGAAATGAATCTGCTCAATGCTACTAATCTCCTTATGGGGCTCTGACTTCTTTTACGTTTGACAATTGATATGGGATATCTTCTATGGAATTGAATTTGTCGGGGTTTACCTCAATTCCTATTTATGATACCATAAAACTCAGGAACTTAACATAGTTGAACCCGAACGCACACTTCTCGGGGTTAAGTTTCATGTTATGCTCCCTCAGGATGTCTTATATTTCTTGCAAGTGCTTAAGGTGGTCACCTGCATTCAAAGACTTAAGTACAAAATTGTTTATATATACTTCCATAGTCTTTCCTATTTGTTTCTCGAACATCTTATTCACAAACCATTGATAAGTGGTTCCGGTGTTTTTTAACCCGAAGGGCATCAAACTATAACAATATATATCGAAATTTGATATAAGCGAAGTTTTTTCCTGATCTACCGGGTTCATCTTGATTTGATTGTACCCAGAATAAGTATTTAGGAAACTCATTAACTTGTGTAAGGCCATAGAATCAATCATTTGATCGATATTTGGAAATGGGAACGAGTCTTTCAGTCACGCCTTATTAAGATCCTTATAGTCTACGCACATGCGAACTTTATTATTTTTCTTAGGAACTACTACTTTATCTAGCTAGTCTGGATATCTTACCTCTCGGATTGAACCAATATTGAGTAAGCGGTTACCTATTCTTTGACAAATTTATTCCTGGCTTCAGCTATAAGGCGTTTCTTTTGTCTTACCGGAGGTATGTTGGGATCAAAGCTTAACTTATGCATGGATATCTCCATTGGGATACCTGTCATATCCTCATGCAACCATGCAAAAAAATCAGTGTTATTATAAGAAATTCAATAACAAAATACTTCAGCTCTGGGTGCAATCCTGTTCCCAAATGGAATTTCCTTTCTAGGAATTCTGTGAATAGCGCAACTTGCTCTAGTTCTTGTGTTGTGGCCTTTGTTGCGTCCGTATCTTCTGAAACTTGAATTGGCAACTGATACTTTTCTGATTCCTCTTCCCCCGGATTAACTTCCTCTGACGCATGGGCAAGTGCCAGTTTCTGTAATTGCTATTCCATGCTCTCCATTCCTTTGTTACTGGAGACCGAGATTGCATTCATCTCCCTTGCTGCCGGTTGATCACCTATTATCTGCTTGATCCCCTAGAGTGTCGAAAATTTCAACAATTGGTGATACATTGAAGGCACAGTTTTCATCTCATGTAACCATGGCCTTCCTAAGACAATATTTTACCTCATATCTCCGTCAACAACTCCAAAAATAGTTGTCTTCATTACTTCCTCAGCGTTTATGAGCAGCAAAATCTCTCCCCAGGTTATCATGCTTTAGAGGTTGAACTAGTGAGGAGCTTTGTCAGTGAGTTTGGTTTGCTGTCGTACTCTCCATTGTATGATATTAGCTGATTTTCCTGGATCCACTAGAACATGTTTAATCTTAAAATCTAATACATTTAAAGAAATTACCAGTGCATCGTTGTGTGAAAGCAGCAATCCAATTGCCTCTTCCTCTATGAAAGTAATATCATCTTCCCGGAGCCTTTTACTATGAGTATTGAAACTCTCATCTTTTTCGCCACTGAAAAGGTGACCACATTAATCTCATTCCCCTCAAAGATGATATTGATTGTTTGGCGTGGGGGTTCTTCTCCTACTTTTGAGGGTTCTACATTGTCTCTATTCCGACCATAATTGTTTTTGGCTCGGTCACTTAAGAATTCTCTGAGGTGACCATTCTTTAATAGTGTTGCCACTTCTTCCCAAAGGTGTCGGCAGTCCCCTGTTCATTGGCCGTTTGTCCCATGGTATTCACACAATAGGTTGGGATCCCTCTGGTAAGGACAAGATCTCATTCGTCACGGGAACCAAGCCTCTTTGATGTTTCTCATTGCTGACACCAATTCCACTATACTACCATTGAAGTTGTATTCTGATAACCACAGGTAAGAAATATTGAGTGACCTTGGCATTTCTTTATTCTACAACGATTTGTTGTTCCGATCGCGATTGGTCCTTCTGTCAACGATGAACTTATCAGCTTTTTGGAGTTTTTTCTATGATATTAAGTCACCTCGTAGTGCAGAAATCAGCCTCTCGAAGCCCGTCCGTCATATTCATCTTTTGCTTTTTCTATATTCTTCTCTCATCCTTTGGTCGATGATGGAAAGCCAACTTGATAATCTATGATTCTTATTTTTGACTCGTACCGGTTGTGGGCATCTATCTAAGTCATAGCTTGAAACTCAAGCAATCATTCCTTCAACTTCCGGAAAGTATTTGAACTTCTCTAGTTCAGTCGTGTGGTGAATGTTTCAGCTGC
Organism: Nicotiana benthamiana; assembly: GCA_034376525.1. Taxonomy (NCBI): domain Eukaryota; kingdom Viridiplantae; phylum Streptophyta; class Magnoliopsida; order Solanales; family Solanaceae; genus Nicotiana; species Nicotiana benthamiana. The sequence goes on from CM067328.1 coordinate 83,259,436, forward strand.
CCATTCATCCGGAACAATCAGGAGCAACATTCTTTCCTTTTGGAAATGAGTGAAACATTTGTGTAGCAACTCAGACTCTCCCTGCTGAATCCTGAATATATCGGCCTTTCGGGCTTGAACTTTTCTAGTGGCATGGGACTTGATGAAGGAATCCGTAAGCATTTCAAAGGAATCTATGAAATGCTCAGGTAATAATGAATACCACGTCAGAGCTCCTATTCTGAGAGTTTCCCGAATTTCTTTAGCAATACAGATTCAATTTCGTTTGGCAAAAATTTCCTTTTACTACCGTCATGTAAGTGGTAATATGCTCCAGCGAATCCGAAGCTCCGTCATATTTTGGCACTTCATGCATTTTGAACCGTTTCAGGATCCACCCTGGTACAACGCTCGGCTTATACAACAATTTAATACACTTCTTTGAATCTGGGCCTTTCAATACTGCGGGCGCACCCGGAATTTGGTCCATACGGGAGTTTACTTCCCTCATAAATCGTGAAAGTTCATTCTTGAAAGGATCATTTTTGTAGTTGAGATCGGATCCGCTCCCCCAGCCCCGTCAGAGGAAACTTCACCCCTGGGAGTGTTGTTGCCGATCCTCTACGCTATTTGATTTGTAGGGACACTGAGAGGAATTGGATCTCGTCTGTTTACAATGTTGGAGGCACCCGACAATGCTTTCTTCTACCCCGTTATAACCATATCTTTCCGCATGATATGGCCTAAGATGAGTGCATGTTGCTCTTGTAAAACTCTTACAACGTCAACAACGTGTTCCTCATCAGCATCATCAGGAGTTGCCTCCCAAACTTCTCGAGGATATTGCTAGTTATGGACCGGTGTGGCATCATTCTCTTCATCACAAGTATCATTGATTGAATCCTCAAAGTGAGGTTGGTCTCCTTGAATCTCAAAGTTTTGCATGTTGTTAATGGTGTTATCTTTCATTTCTTATGTTTTTTTTTCTAAGACAAAACAATCATAGCACGCTAGAAAAAAATGATAAGGATCAATTTAGAGGAAAACAGTTTGGTACAACTAAATTTGTGCATGGTTTCTAAACAAGAAATTTGATCTAGAAATAATAAAATAACTAAAGAATAATGTGATACTTAGCCTCAAGATGTTGATAAAATAGCGGAAATGACGATTCGAGGAGCAAAACTTCCGGTCACAGCAATGATGAGATCAAATAGTAAGAAAGTAAATGATATAAAACTTTGTATAGAATGTAGCATAAGTTTGCAAGAAAATTTATGTCCTTTACAATGATAACTTAACTCTCTATTTATATCTATATCATGGGAAGGAGGTCCTAGGATCCTACCCTCCTTTAATGTCAATTATGAGGGTTATTGATGAAGGTGTAACGGTGAAAATAAATGCCAAATTCCTTGTAACGGGATGCCATTCCTAATACTACATAATATTCTCTATTAAATGTTACCGGATGCAAAGCATTTAATTTACCTTTATAAACATTCTCTCCTGGTGACAAGCGGAATAATTACGTTCAGTGACCATCTCCGTCTTGGATTTTATGTGTCCTTCCTTTAGAAGACTATGTATCATATCATATTTTCCCTACACATCTATGTGATATGGAGAGAAAGAAACATAATAAGGTTTCAAAGTGATACACTTCAAGCAAACAAGACCTACAGGGAGACACAGAATCCTAAAGTGGAAAAGAGCTCTTCTTGTATTTGAATTGCTTTCCTTTGTTTCGTTTTGGTTTTCTTGGATATAATGTTGCCTGATTGCTTGTTAACTGAGGATGTAGTCATAATTAGGATGTGAATAGTCAGCATCTACTCGGTTTGTTATGACCTTTTTAAATTGATAGAAACGCTTGTCTTATAAATAAATCCTATTTTTCCCTTCAACGCTGATGCAGTTCCAATCTAAGAGTACTTTTAAATTGTAGTAAAAAGTAGAAGGGCAAATTTAAACCAATATTCTCAAAGTATTTTTATATGTTGCATTCATCCATTCCACTATAAATCTCCCTTAATAATAAAGACAAATACAAAATAATTTGCTAATAGAAAAGTATAAATGGAATTAAAGTATAACAAAAGGTAAAATTGAACAGTTTTGAATGGTACTAGGTCAAATTTTGACATTTTCCCTTAGCTCTTAATTGAGCTTTCTTCTTTATATATCCGGCAAAAAGAGGAAACACTTTTTAGCGTGTTTAATAATACTTGGTAGAAAAATTATATTGCTAACAAAGATTGTGAAGTAACTAAATCAAAGATAAGTATAAAGACAGACTGATATTTTATTCAATTTCAAACTATTGTACATAATGAACTAAAACCTTCTCTATTTTTAGAAGAAAGGAAGCAGCTGCGAGACTTTTCTTGAGCTGCTTATAAGCTTTTTGCACGAGCTACTCGCAACCCGCCTATTTAATAAGAAACTGTTAGAAGTCATTTTAATGAGTTTCTTGTAACCTATCTGCATCACATATTTGCTACCTGCTAGCTTTTTTTATTGATAAACTTCAATGGAGACTAAATGAATAATCTTCTTCAAGAAAATTATCTATAACAGAGTATTAAATGGACAATCTTCTTCAAAAAGATTATCTATTAAATGGACATCCACAATATAATATTACATAGCACTCTCCCTTGGGTATTCATTATAAGTGCCTTGTTAAAACCTTATGTAACGATCCGGCCGGTCGCTTTAAGATTTTACGCCCCGACCCCTATTAAATGCATTCCCCATGTTTGTTTCTACTATTTTAAGTTGTCGAGAAGATTCATTTTGGATTTTGGACTGTTTTGGGAAACTTAGTCCCTAAATGAGAAATTAAGCATTAGAATTTGGACCGTAGTCAGAGCAGTATGAAGACGGCCTGGGAATGGAATTCTCTCGGTTCCATTAGCTCTGTTGGGTGATTTTGGGCTTAGGAGCGAGTTCGGATTGTGCTTTGTAGGTCTGTGGCTTATTTAGGCTTGAAATGTCAAAAGTTGAATTTTTGAAGTTTCTGGTTCGATAGTGAGATTCTGATCTAGGAGATGGAGTGGAATTTCGAGAGTTGGAGAACTGCCGTAGTGTTGAATGTGATATATGTGCAAAGTTTTAGGTCATTCAGATGAGGTTTGATAGACTTTTGATCGAAAGCGGGATTTGAAAGCTTTGGGAATCCTCAAGTTTGGATTGGAGAGAATTTTGTGGTATTAGCATTGTTTGTTGTGGTTCGAGATTGGAATAAGTTTGAATGATGTTTTAGTTGGAAGGTTTTGGTAGAGGTCCCGGGGGCCTCAGGTGAGTTACGGGTGCTTAACGGAAGTTGAACTGGACTTAGGAGAAATATGAAGTTGGCTGAAACTGTCATAACCGCACTTACGTGTATTGGACCGCAAGTGAAGCACCGCAGAAGCAGTTGAAGTATCACAGGTGCGTTCTGAGGCAGAATTGGATTTGGCTGCAGATGCGGCCCATGCACCACAGAAGCGGCACCGCATCTGCGGGAATAGAGGTTGCATGTGCGGAAATTGTTGGTTATTGAAAATTCACTGGTGCGACTTGCTCTACGCAGAAGCGGGACCGCATATGCGGTCCTAGAGCCGCAAATGTGTTTTCACTGGTCGAAAAAGGGCAAAAATGAGGATTTAGTCTCAAAACCATAAAAATTGATTTGGGAGAGAATTTCACCTGGGTGTTTTGGGTAAATAATTATTACTCTTAACTAATTCTTACTCGATTTTGACTAATTTCTACGAATCTATCCTTAAATTCATCCTTTAAATATGAATTTGGGGTGAAAATTTTGGAAAAATGCTTCGACCTAATTTTGGGTTTTCGATCAAGATTTTGATGTTGGATTGGAAAAATTTTGATATATATGAACTCGTGACACTGTGAGGAGTCTGAATTTATAAATTTTACCTGATTCCGAGATGCGGGCTCGGAGAGGATTTTTGGACGTTTTCCTATTTTCTTGTCTTAGTTTCATTTACTTTTGCTAAATTAGTTGTTTTTAATTGTATTTATGCATTGGTATTAATTTATTTGATTTGGGCCACCCGTAGTTGGATATTCGTGGCAATAACGTGATATCGAGTTGATTGAGCTTGTTTGAGGTAAGTGTCTTGTCTAACCTTGTATGGGGGAACTTCCCTCAAGATTGGTATTGTTGTTATATGAAATGCCTTTTACGTGAGCTGACGAGTGCGTATATGTGCTAATTGTTGGTGAGACAAATAAAATTTTATTAAATTTAAATCCACAAGTAATTTGGATTTTATAATGTATTAAATACATATTAGTCCAATCACCCGGAGCAAGGTGAGCGTCTTGGGGCAACAAGCACTCCAAGTGTCGCCTGCACCAATGCATGCTTTGATATCTTCATCATTAGAAGAAGAAAGGTACTCTGCTAGCAAGTCAGAGAGAGGAGATAATATTGCAGAAGTTGTGGAGAAAGCTCTTGCTCAACTTACTTTATACAATACCAAGAGTCAGCTCACTCAACCTGATGATGAAGTCTTAAGTGTCGGCTCTACACCAATCTCGCCACATGACGTGTTCCAAACTGAGTTCAATCCATGGGAATGTCTCAATTATTCTTCATCATCTGCAATAATTATGGAGGCAATGATGACTAACACTTCGGCAATGGAGGAGCAACTGGCAAACCTGACAAATGTAATTGATGGGTTAACAAAGTATGCTCAAGATCAAGATGTCTGTAGCACAAAATTAACAGGCATAGTTGAAAGTATGACGGATGGATAATCCAGTCATGCACCTGGAAAGCTTCCTGAAGTCCACGAAAAGGTTGATCCTCCAATAAAACAAGTGTCATCCGCCAAAGAACTTCATGTATCCTCTGAAGGATCAATTCCCATGGAACAATTGAAGGAGTTCATTATAGGAACTATCAAGGATAAGTATGAGGTCGCTAAAAAGTCCTCTCTCACGTAGGCCAAGCCATACTTTTCAAAAATCGATAGCTTGAAGATGCCTGGCGGCTAACAACCTCCCAAATTTCAACAGTTCGACGGCAAGGGAAATCCAAAGCAACATGTTGCGCACTTTGTTGAGACATGCAACAATGCAGGGACTTATGGAGACTACCTTATCAAGCAGTTAATCCCCTCACTAAAGGGGAATACTTTTGATTGGTACACCGACCTCGAGGCTGGATCCATTGATAGTTGGGACCAACTGGAGCAAGAGTTTATCAATCGCTTTTATAGCACGAGGCGTACTGTAAGCATGGTGGAACTTACGAATACTCGCCAACAAAAATATGAACCTGTTATTGACTTTATCAATCGATGGAGGAATGCTAGCTTAACTGCAAAGATAGGCTAAGCGAAGCTTCTGGCATAGAGATATGCATCCAAGAAATGCATGGGGGACTTCGTTAAATCTTGCAAGGAATTAAGCCCAGGACATTTGAAGAACTTGCCACCCATGCTCATGATATGGAGTTGAGCATGGCTATTGTAGGAAACGAAGGGTTGCCCATCTACGAACTGCGAAAGGGAAGAGATAAGCAAAAAGTTAAGAAATGGAGCAAGTTCGTACCCAAGAATGAAAGCAAAGAATCCATGAACGTCAAAGCCTCTCCTTTGAAGTTAACGACCAAGGTGAGCAACAAACAAAATATAAAACAACTTCCAATCAAGAAAATGCAAATTGGAAGTTGACTTCAAAGAAATGCAAGAAAAGGAGTACCCATTTCTAGACTCCGATGTGCCTGCAATATTTGAAGAACTCCTTGAGTTAAAGCTTATTAAGCTGCCAGAGATGAAGCGACCAAAAGTTGGAAAAAGCAATGACCCGAATTACTACAAATACCATCGGCTTGTAGGTCATCCTCTTGAGAAGTGCTTTGTTTTCAAGAAAAAAGTTATGGATTTGGCTCACTAAAAGAAGATCGAGATCGAAGACGAAAAAGCAAGCACAAACCATGTGTCCAATACCTTTGTCTCGTTCCATCCGATCGAGATATGCACCTGTGAAGGGAATGAAAATGAAGAATTGTTGGAGGATGACAAAGTCCGAGTTGATCAACCTGATGAAGAAGGATGGACCCTGGTGACTTATCGAAGACACCATAAATTGAGTCTGCAAAAAGGATCAACGAAGCAACCTATGAGAAAATAAGATGGTGAGAAGACTAAAGAAACTAAAAATTGTTAAGAACCCAAAGATGGTGGAGATAGAGACACACCATCACCAAAATCCACGCCACCCGGTTTCGCATGAAGATTTCTGACGATGATAACAGGGACTTGCGCTATAATGCTGATAAAGAAGAAAATGAAGTCAAGTCATCTCTCCCACCATCACTGTCTAATAGTCTTGTATAGTCCTCCTTCCAAGAAGTAGATGTCTGTAATGTAAAAATAACCTTCACTGAAGACGATCTCCTACTTGGTGAGACACAACACAATCTCCCATTGTTTATGGTGGGTTATGTGCTCGAGAGGAGGATAAATAAAATCTTTATAGACGACGGATCTGCAGTTAACATTCTTCCCATTCACATAATGAAAGAACTCGGCATCTCAACTGAAGAACTTTTTGAAAGCCGACGAATGATTCAAGAAGGACAAAGGGCTACAGGAGCTATCAAGCTGGAAATCACCACGGGAGATATGCAATCAACTGCATGGATGCATGTGATTGATGCAAAGACTTCATACAATTTTTTTCTTGGCAGGTCGTGGATACACGAGAACAAAGTTGTCCCATTAACTTACTACCAATTTTTTTAAATATAATGAAGATGGAGTCGAAAAGAAGATAGTCGCCGACGACAAGCCATTTTCTGAAGCTGAGGCATACTTCGCTGATGCAAAATTCTACTTGAAGAACCACATCATGAAGGGAGTAAGAGTTGATGACATCACGAAGGACAAAGGCAATAAAATAGCTCCTTTATTTCTTTACATTCCAAAAGTGAAGAAAAATGAAGGAGAATTATCAAGCTTCCAAAAAGGTGCACTAAGAGAATTAACCCTTCCTATCAAGCAGATTGATACCATAAAGTTATCTTCAAAGGTACTAGAAACTTTTGTGGCCCCTAACATGCCTCAAAATAAGGCACTCCCTACGCAAAGCACAAATGAAGGCTTTGATCCGAATGCTTATATGTTGTTCGCAAAGGCTGGATATGATCCCAATGAACCATCTAAGCTAGGGAAGCTCCCATCTGAAGCTACTAGGAAAGAAAACATGATGAAGGATAAACAGAATGTGGTGAAGCAATCACATGAGTTTCTACGCTAAAAACAACTCCTACCAGTTCACATCTCCATTAGGAGAGCAAGTATTAATTGTATCAGTGAAGCAATCACATGAGTTTCTACGCTAAAAACAACTCCTACCAGTTCACATCTCCATTAGGAGAGCAAGTATTAATTGTATCACGACGGAAGATGAACCCGCTGATCCTAATAAAATGCCTTCTGTCTTTGATCGACAAGGAGAACCAATAACAAGAACTTTTGTATTGGAGAGGTTGGGGCCATTGAAAAGGAAGAAGAACAAGTCCCAAAGAAATTATGAAGAAATAAGAAGACCTTTGCTATCTAGAGTCCAAAGTATCTCAAAAGAGTGTCAAAGCCTCATCCCTTCTAGAAAGAGGCGACAATCAAAACTTTTGATTTCATGCAGGGAGGTACTCAAAGTGAACACTCGCAAAGTGGTCCACACTAGAGAGCGTGACGAAGATGAAAAAAGTATAGGATCTCCATATCACATTACTGCGAATGAGAAGAAATACACTTCATCCCTAAGGAAAGTTGACGAATATTTGGGAGATGCCTCTTGGTGTGGCCATATATCTTTTAATTATAGTGATCCTTAAGAAGACAAAGATGTTAAAGATGCTCCTTTGGATCTAGAAGAAGGAATTAAAATGACTGTTGATACATTGAAAGAAGTCAACCTTGGCACTGCAGAAGACTCCAGGCCCACCTATATAAGTGCCCTATTAACCATAGATGAAGAAAACACTTATGTGGAGCTACCCAAAGAAAATAGAGATGTCTTCGCTTGGAGCTACAAAGAGATGCCTGGTTTAGATCCTAAAGTAGTAGTTCATCATCTTGCAATCAAGAAAGGAGCTCGTCCAATTAAACAAGCCCAAAGACGCTTCAGGCCAGAATTGATCCCATCAACCGAAGCCGAGGTCAATAAACGCATCGAAGCTGGTTTCATTCAGGACGTTAAATATCCTTCATGGATTTCAAGCATTGTTCCTATGAAGAAGAATGGCCAAATTCGAGTTTGTCTTGATTTTAGAGACCTCAATAATGCATGCCCTAAGGACGAATTTTCGCTCCCCATTTCAGAGCTTATGATTGATGCCACCACCGGATACGAGGCGATGTCTTTCATGGATAGATCATCTGGCTACAATCAAATACGTAAGGCACCAAAAGATGAAGAGCTTACTGCATATTGAACTCCTAAAGGCATTTATTGCTACAAAGTACTGATTTTTGGCTTGAAGAATACTGGCGCCACATATAAAAGGACAATGCAGAATATCTTTGATGACATCCTCTACAAGAATGTGGAATGCTATGTGGATGATTTAGTGGTGAAATCAAGAAAGAGGGGATACCACTTGCAAGACTTAAGAATGGTGTTCGAACGACTCCAGAGATATCAACTTAGAATGAACCCGTTGAAATGAGCCTTTGGAGTTACTTCTGGAATATTCCTTGGCTTCATTGTTCAACACCGATGGATTGAGATAGATTAAACCAAAGTCGATGCAATCTTGAAGATGCCAGAGCCCAAAAATATACATGAACTGAAAATTGGCAGGGAAGTTCCAGCCTTTGGCGTACCTTAGAAAATTCATCTCAAATCTAGCAGGGAAGTGCCAGCCTTTTATCCGTCTCATGAAGAAGGTTGTACCCTTTGAATGGGACCAAGCTTGTATAAATTCATTCCAAAGCATCAAATCCTACTCTATTAAACCTCCAATTCTGGCAGCCCCTATACCAGGAAAGCCATTGATTCTATATATTGCAGCCCAAGAAAGGTTAGTGGGAGCCCTTTTGGCCTAATAAAATGGTGAAAATAAATAAAATTCCCTCTACTAATTGAGTAGGATAATTATCCCAAATGATCAAAAGTATTCTCCGATCGAAAAGTTGTGTCAGGCATTGGTTTTCGCAATTCAAAAGCACTACTTTCAAGCTCATGCCATCTGTCTCGTCTCAAGGCGAACCCCATCAAGTTTGTTATATCCAAACACGTCCTCAATGATGGATTAGCAAGGTGGTATCTCCAATTTAAATAATTCGAGATTGTGTATATCCCACAAAAAGTTGTGAAAGAACAAGCTTTGGTAGATTTCTTGGCAGATCATCCAATTCCTGATGATTGGAAGTGACTAATGAACTACCTGATGAGGATGTGATGGTCATCAAAGTAAAACAACCATGGAAAATATATTTTGATGGTGTCGCACATCGTGAAGGAACTGGTGCAGGTGTTGTGTTTGTCACTTCTCAAGGGGAAGTTTCCATATTCCTTCACCTTAACACAAAATTGCACCAACAATGTTGCAGAATATCAATCATTTATACTTGTTCTTGAGATGGTTGTTGATATGAGAAAACTCCAATTATATATTTTTGGAGACTATGAGTTAGTGATTAATTTTATTGCTAGGTAGCTACGACGTTAAAAGGCAAGAATTGCGTCCTTATTATGATTATGCACAGAAATTGATATGATGGCTTGGCAACGTAACTCTTCAGCATGTGCCAAGGAAGTAAAACAAGAAAGCTGATGCCTTAGCTCCTCTAGATTCAACACTGACTCTACCCAGCTAGACACAAATCAGTATCTGCCAAAAATGGATAGTGCCGCCAAATGGGAATGAGGATGAAGAAAGCAAGCTCGAGCATTTGGTAGCCGTCGCTAAAGTTGTGAAGGTTGATTGGGGACAAAACCATGATCGACTACTTATGTTATGGGATACTTCAAGAAGATCCAAGAAGAAAGACCAAAATTTGTCGGTGTGCCCCTCGCTTCCATTACCACAAAGACACTTTGTATCAAAGATCATTTGAAGGACTTCTCTTACGTTGTTTAGGGGAAGATGGAGCAACTCAAGCTATGCAAGAGGCACACTCTGGAGTTTGTGTATCATATCAATACGGGCCGAAGTTCCACTTCCACTTATAGAGGATGGGTAACTACTAGCCGATTATGGTGAAAGATTGCTTAGATTATGCTCGAAGATGCAAGGCTTGCTAGTTTCACGCAAATTTTATACACCAACCACCTGAAATGTTACACCCTACTATTGCATCTTGGCCATTTGACGCTTGGCGATTACATATTGTTGAACCACTTCCAAAATCTTTTAGAGGACATCTACACATCTTGGCCGCAACTGATTATTTCTCAAAATGGGTTGAGGACGTCGCTCTCAAGGAAGTGAAGAAAGATAATGTGGTAAACTTCATTCGAGTGAACATCAAATATCATATCGGTATTCCTAGTTATATAATAACATATTATGGCAAACCATTCGATAACAAATTGATGACCAAGATCTGTGAGCTTTTTGGCTTCAAGAAACGTAATTCGTCAATGTATTATGCTGCTGCAAATGGACTAGCCGAAGCATTTAACAAGACACTTTGTAACTTATTAAAGAAGGTCGTCTCCAAGTCTAAAAGAGATTGGCATGATAGAATGGAAGAAGATTTGTGGGAATATCGTACGACTCATCGCACGCCGACACAAGCAACTCCTTATTCTCTTGTTTATAGAGTCGAAGCAGTTCTCCCTCTTGAGCGTCAAATACCGTCCTTGCGACTCGCCATCTAAGAAGGTCTTACTAAAGAAGAAAAAGCTCATCTGCGCCTTAAAGAGCTTGAGTCCCTTGATGAAATAGACTAGAAGCTCAACAAAGTCTTGACTGTTATCAAGCTCATCTTTCCCGTTCTTTTAACAAAAAGGTTCGCTTGAGGTCGTTCCAAGTTGGCAATCAATTCTTGCAGTAAGAAGACCTATTATCACCTCTCGCAAATCTAAGATAAAATTTACTTCAAAGTGGGATGGTCCATATATTATGCAAGAAGCCTATTCAAGTGGAGCTTACAAGTTAGTTGATGCATATGACATGAGAATTGTCCCTATCAACCGGAAATTTTTGAAGAGGTACTATCCTTGAAGAATAAATGCTCTTCAAATAACGAGCCTAAACTACAAGTCATGACGCTCTTTTATGCATGAGCTTAAACTTCATGCCGCAATGCTCCTGGACCGCATGATCCTAAACTGCGAATGGAACCCCAAAAGAAAAAGGAGTCCGCTAGGTTGAAAACCTAGAAAGAGGCAGCCTAAGCAAAAGTTAGGACACAAAAACAATTCACCTATTTTGAACTACGTTATGACTTGATCCTCTTCACCGAGGTACGTAGGCCGCTTATAGTTTCATTCTAAGTTCAGTCGCATAAAATAAAAAAATGTATGGAATACATGATCTGGAAATTTGACTAATCCATAAGGTCTTATGCCGCAAAGACTCCTATATGCATGTGAATCTAGAAGTTCACTGCAGTCGCGTCAAGTTTGCAAATTTTCTAATGGTAGACCAAAAAATGTTCCTTGGCCTCCATTCATAGATACTGGAGGCCTCTGATTTTAATTTCTAACGGCATGGATGGATTGAAATTCCGACACTCCAAGATCAAGATACAATTATTTTCGCCAAAGGTACGCAAATCTGAAAATTCACTACAGTTGAGTCGACTTCATGAATTTTCTGTTGACTGTCCTAAAAGAGTTTTGCTATGAACTTTGTATGAGTTTTAGATCTCCGATTCTATTTTTTGACACCGCAAATGGCTTGTGATTTGGATGCTCCTATCTTGAAATATAATTTACTTTGCGCAGAGTGCGCAAAACTGTGAGCTAAACACGGGCCAGACGTATAGATCGACTTTGAAAATTATTTCCAGTTGATACAAAAGGAGATTCGTGCTACTTTTTTTATATGTTTTAGTCCTATGAGTCTAGTTTTGATATAAGCCAGTGGCTTATGATTTGAAATCTCCTACAGGAAACAATTGGGAGTAACGGAGGGAACACAGGTCTCAAAGAGAAATATCACATATTAAAAAATAAAGATACTTTATTGCTCCAAGACATAAGTACTCCATTACAATATTAGTTTAAAAAACTCGCAAATCAAGAATCCTAAGCAAAAAACAAAAACAGAGAGAAAAAAAAACTCTAAAATCATGGGAAAAGTTTGAAGTTAAGGATTTGTTGGCGGCTAGTCTCAACTCCCCCTTTCAGGAGGGCTAATTTCTCTGCTTCGCCATCAGATAATGGATGATTGGCTTCAATGGTATAAATCTCCCCTTCGGTAACGTCAACATTCTATTAACTTTTAGCCAACTTCACCTATTGTTTGTCCAAGAGCGCGACGATCTTCTTCTTTCTGGAGGCCTAGGAAGCTAGCTATTGTTCAACACTTGCAAGACTGGCTTGAAGTTTTTCTAATGACTCGCTCACTTTTTCATATTCTTGTTTTACATCATCGAGGCATCGGCGTGCATCAGAAAGTGACTCTTGGTGAAATTCTTTAGTCATCTTAGACGATCTTAAACCATCATAACCTGTGTATGTCTTGAAGAAAGCCTCGACAAGAGCCTCTAAGATAGAATTATCAATAACATTTTCTTTCTTAATTTCCTCAAGACTCAAATCAATACTTCCTCCAACTTTTTGAAGCTATCCAGAGAATCAAGAATGAACTCTTTGATCCATTCACACATTCACACAAGGTATGCCACATCATGTTAACAAAAGAAAGTTTAATATTTGAAATAGTCTCTTGTGGATTGAAATTTGGAGCATCAAGATGCAATGGCTATGGATTAGGCTCGAAGGCTTTTAGATGCTTTGCTTGACTTGCGGCAACCTCCATCGGACTCATCATGACTAGCTCGGAAAGCACAAGTACATCATCATACAACTCATCGATGCCCAACTGAAAGAAAAACAATAGTGTTCGAGAAAAAAGAAGAAAGGGAATAAATTTGAAGGAAATAATATTTACTCGTTTCTCTAGTTCAGACAATGCCATCGTTAAGCTAGGGTCACCCTCTAGAAAAACCCAGTTTCGATACTAAGAGCATCCAAGTTAGCAAACTCACTATGGCTTGTGTCCTTAGCCTTCTTCTTTGAACGATTCTAATGTATGTCATGACTAACATCACTCTCGTTTGAACTGGAAGTTGCACTAACATTCAAAATATCATTGGGAAAAGCAGAAGATTGAGTCATTTCCTTGTTTGTAGGCACGACATTGGTTGTCTTTACAACATTTTCGTTTGGTGAAGTAGGAGGCGCTTTTCTTTTGCAAGGATTGCTCATCACCTCCACAATGGCAGTGGTTGTCTTGGAAGCCAACAAAACATGCTTAGATCCTTTGTCCACATGGGCATCCCCGCCCGTCGAAGGGGTAGACTTGGATAAGAACTTGGTGCTAGGATCTTTTGATCTTAACTTGGACTTGGAAGACCCTTCATGAGTGTTCATTTGACGTTGATCATCTTTGGAGGATAAAGGAATATCACCTTTCCTTGGGACTTGCAAAATGATATGAGTACTTTATCGGGAAGAGTGCACTCGATGAGCTGACCACCAATCTGCATACTCGCGAGTGATTAGAGGTCCCTCTTCTGATGGACGCGTAGGGACAATAACCTTTGATGAACCTCCAAGACGAACACATGAGTCCCAGTATTGCACTAGCATTTTCACTGAGCGTCATAGGGTTGCTCTATGAGTTTCCAGAAACATCTTGGCAAAAGCCGAATTGACGACTAAACTTATGCGGGCTATAAGATTCCATAATATGAATGTTATCATGCCTAAGGTGATGAAGCTTGAGCGAATACTTAAAAAGTCACTCTAAGAATTCGATTATTCATCACGATCGGTAAGATGCAATTCCCTCCCTTGTAGCATAGCCAAATGGTGAAGTTGTCGCGCACTAAATTGTTGATACAACTCACGGGCATTACTAAGGTCGAAATGCTTGGCCATCTTCTAGCCAGAAAATTAGCACATCTACGGACCTCATTATGGACGCTTAACACGATAGTAGGTGTCAAAATATGTTCTTATCCATCCATATACATACTGAATAGGAAAGAGTTCTTTGCAGGATCCCAAATCTTCAAAAGTGGAGACCTCCTTCAAGCCATGATAAATACTCGCAAGGAAGGGAACCGCCAAGGAAAACTTCTCTCCATGAGCCATCAAACTCGCAATTTTTAAGACACTAGCACATATGTAGTCAATCTTCTTGTTGGGGAACACAAATTTTCAGAGCCAACATGCAAGGAAAGCCGCCAAATAAGTCTATCTCTAAGTGACTTCTCCACGCCAAGCTCAATAAAGGGGGAACTCTCCTTATTGGTTCGTGGTAGGAAGCTCGCATCAATATTTCTAGAAGGAATATGATTCAATTTCGGCCTTATAGTCCAATTCCTTGATAATTTTTGAGGAGGCTTGGCATACCTACTCGGGCCTTAAAACCAAAAATCCACCCAATCACGAATGGAGACCTCATGGACATCATCCTTCATGAGTTTATAGAATGTTGAAAACAAGTGCAGACAACTTCTTGGGAGGAAAGGTTTTCCTTGATCGTCTTCTTGTGTCAACTCCTTAGCCGAGGGGATAACTTCGCCGTTGAAAGGCCCATGCACCGGGGGGCCTCTGATTGCTCGCAAGTCCCACAAAGAGCTGGAGAGTTCACCAATAGAGGTAGAAATTATGTTGGTAGATGGACGCCAAAGTTCAAAAAAGGCACGGAGCACATTCTCATTGTAGTCATATGTGAACAACGAAGCAAAGATGGCGTCCTAGACCTTGATGCTATCCAGATTCAACTTATTGCGGGCAAGAACATCTTCTATACACTCCCAATATTTGGACGTATAGCGAACTTCACCAAATCTAGAAGGAGGAATGCTCCAAGTGGAGAGACTTCCATCATAATCACGATGAGGAGGACTAGCAGATCCGACATTTTGATGGGTGGCGGACTTCAAAAGTAGGACCTTCATGTTGGTTGCTTTGCCCGAAAATCTTTCCAATGCACCATTCGTCTCTCTAGTCAACCATTCTGCAAGATCAAGGGAGGCGTCAAGTGGCTTTCTAGAGTGCGGGAAAGTACCTATCAACTGGAATCCACATCCCTATGTTTTTCTCCGAGATTCTGCGAAAAAAAAAAAAGAAGAAGGGAAGAATATATGAAAAAAATAGCAAGACAGAATGGGGCAGTATGTCTTAATATGTTGCCTAAATTCGAGAAAATATCTGGGAATATATCAGCATATTCTAATTATGATTTTTACCTATGTCGTAGCTTTGGAAGTCTAATTTTTGTCGCCGTAAATCACTCGTGATTTTGGCATTCCAACACCAAGATATGATTTTTTGGTTAAGACGCACAAAACTGAAATGTCGAGCAATGATAGAACTTGAACCAAGATTACAAAACTCACCTGGTATGATACAATGCAAATTTAAATCCAAATTTTTGATATGTTGCAGTGTTCCGGAAGTCTAGTTTCTGTCAACACAAATCGCTCGTGATTTGGACGTTCCTGCACCAAGATATGATTTTTTTGGTTAAGCCGCGCAAAATTGAAATGTCGAGTGTGAAAATACTTGAACCAAGATTATGAAGCTCACCTGAGATAATACAATAAGAATTGAAATCTAAATTTTTGCTATATTGTAGTACTCTGGGTCTACTTTCTGTAGCAGCAAACAACTCGTGATTTCGATACTCCTACACTAAGATATGAATTTTTTTGTTAAGATGCACAAAGCTAAAATTCCTGGCAGCACCTGCAAAAAAAACGTCAGGAGAATCGAGCGACGGGATTGCGTTGCTAACTATTGAAGAGTACCTTTAAAATTAACCAAAAAGCAGTACTGTTACTTTCATCAAAGAGCAGAGAACTGCTGCTAGTAAGGCCATAGTTTAGTTTGGCTACAAAAGGTAACAATACTAGCAGAAAGTGGAAATTTATAGGGACCAGCAAGGAAGAAATTAAGAAAATTCTTGGTGTTCAAGCTACTAACATGTGCAAATAAAGAAATATCATGTCCGATTTGTATATTAATAGGTTTGAAACTAGAAAATCAAAGTAGGAAAGAAAAATTATTATCTGTCCAAGTGTTGTTACGGAAAAGTGAGAAAAGCTTTAAAAAATTTCATGTTTAATGCCATCGGACAACTATATAGCGGCATACTTTCCAATGTAAGACAATTATATATATGGCATAAGTGTCATGAAATTTATCAATCGTTCATTTTAATATTACTGAATCTAAATATTTCGCATACATTGAATACTCAATACCTGAAGAAGCAACTGCTGCTTTGGCATTGAACAATATAGGAGTTGGTGGTTGCCCCTTAAATGTTGAAATGGAAAAGCAACTTCCTCCAAAGCCAGCTATTTTAAATTCATCAATGGGTTTATCCTCTTTGCCCTTGATGATGCAGCAAGCAGTAGCGGACAAATAAACTTTTATGTTGCAAGACATTGTGTCATTATGTCATTGTGTCTTTCTCATCCAGTGCAGTACAGTACTCTCAACTGTATCATTGTGCCTTTCTTAGCCAGTGCATGAGACATGCTTGTGCAAAAATATGTTGCAGGACTATGCTCAAAAGATGAATTTTGCAATTTCACTATATGAAATACAGCGGCATGAAACAAATGGTAAAATCACATGTAGCACTATGCTGTGAGAGTTTTCTTTGGGTAAAAGTTCCAAGGAAAGCATATCTTTTGAGCCGGAATTCAAGTGAATAAACAAAAATTTTCTCATAAATCCAGCAATTTAAATTTTAATTTGTCCTGGGTGGATGTGTTTGATTTAGTTCAATATGAACTTAATTATTCTTTAATTAAGTTGATACTACATAAGAAAGGCCACCAAATTATTTTTCTACTGGAGAAGGGGAGTTAAGCTACAAGATCCAATCTTGCTATTAGGGATTGTTTTGACTCGTTCTAAATGAAGTAAAAAGTTGCCAATTCCAATCATTGATAACATCAATCCACTCTTCGTAAATAGAACATGTAAACAATTGTTAGTGTGGTATCTTACAAAATGATGTGGAAAATATTGTCATCATTAGCGGTACTTCAGGTCTCGCCATTCATCTCGGCAAGCCTACATCCCGACAAGCCTTGAAGCTTTTACAGGCAAATAAAATTTTATTAAATTTAAATCCACAAATAATTTGAATTTTATTATGTATTAAATACATATTAGTCCAAATGATACTATGGGATACTATAATCGGGTCGACTATTTAAATCTAAAATAAATTAATTTAAATAAAAGTCCAATGTATTATTATGCTAACCCATTAGCTGGTCTTCTATCAAATGAACCGGCCCATATGCCTCAAGCCCAATGATCCACTAGGGTTTTCTTGGAGATCACTCCATCCCAAACCTATATAAAGGGGTCAAAGGAGAAGGGTAAGACACAAGCAAGTAAGCATAAGGAAAGGCTAAAGAAGCTCTAAAGAACAGCATCAAGGTCTCCATTTATATCTGCAATCGTTGTCTGTGGTCAAATTCCAAAAGCGAACTCAAGTCATTGGCGGGCGGCTTCAAATCTTCCGTTCGTGATAACCCAACACCAAATACTGGTTCGCGACGAGCTTTAAATTGTTTGTGACGTACTACAAATATGAAGTTCAAGACAAGCTTTCAAGCTCTTGAACCATCATCCGTGAGGAGAAGAATAAGAGGACTACATCTCTTTTGATTTAGAGATATATTAGAGATTGTAACCCCATCACTTGAAATTAAATATAATATTTGTCGCTATATTTCTTGTTTTGATTATTATTTATCAGGAGCGAAATTTAGTTGTTACAGTTGGAAATTCAGTTTTTCATTAACTAACTACAATTTTGTATTTTTCCCCCAATTTACACTACTTGAAAGTTAAATCTACTGTTAGTTAGGAAAGTACGTCTAAATGACTTGGTTGTTTTACTTGCTCAAACTGCTTTATATGAATTCTGTGCAACATGCTGTAGAAAATTACTCTATCCATGATATGTGTGCGTTGGTTGTATTAGCATGATTTTCAGGTATAGGTTTTGATGAATGACAAACAACGAAGTCGATGAATGACAAACAATGAAGTCAAGTGTCAAACAATGTTATTATATGACAAACAATCAAGATTGAATGCCGAGAAGCATATTGATGACGGAATTGCATAGACAAGCCAAAGACGAGCTCAAAAGTTCAAGACCGAAAACCCAAGGCGTAGGTCGTTAGGTAGAACAAATGTAAGAGCAACGTTTAAAGTTATCTCGTCTTTTGGCTCAACATAAGTTATCATAAATATGCATAAAATCATTTTATCAAATCATATTTATCATAAACATATTTCAAATACTTCAAACAAAATGATTTTAACGTTTTCATTTTAACCAAAATGGTTTTTGAAGTAAGTTGTGAATAATCGATTATGCAAAAGTGATAATCGATTATTCTGGGAAATTCCATTTATTGGAAATTTCCGCAGAGTAGGATAATCGATTATCAGAATTTCATAATCGATTATCTTGTGTCCGTTGCCAGTTTTTGAACACTGTAACAACATAATCGATTATGCATATCACAATAATCGATTATCCTGCATAAAATCATCTTCCGATTTTGTAACGGTAAGCTGATAATCGATTATCCAAATCTGATAATCGATTATCTTGGCATAAAATCAGCATAATTGATTGCCAATTAAGCAACGGACATACAACTTATAACACCTATAAATAGAGGTCTTTTGAGCTGAATTGTGATACACAACACCTCTCATTATTCATATACATATTGATATCATTTGTGCATCATTATAGAGCTTTTGTTGAGCCATTTGAGAGGCAACTTTGAGTTGTTCATAGAGCTAATATTGTATCTCTTTATCTACTCTTATAAGAGAGTTCTTGTCGTAAAAGAGAAAGGTATTTGAGAAGACTATATCTTCTCATTGATTGTCGGGTTTGCTAAGTACCCTCAATCTTAGTGGTTGAAGTCTTGTGGTGCGGTATCCACGAGCAAGGTGAAGTCTTGAGGTGCGGTATCCTCGAGCAAGTTGAAGTCTTGTAGAGTGTACATCTACGAGCAAGTGTAACGGTTTGTTAGGCACCCGTAAGCTTAACGGAGTTAGTGGAATCTCGAGAGAGTCTCTCGGGGACTGGACTAACCACAAGTTGTGGTGAACCAGGATAAATTCGGTGTGTTCTTTCCTTACTATTTTAATTACCGAATTTATTTTATTCCTGCAATTTTAATTCCGCAATATTTATCAATATTCTCGTGCCGCACTATTCACCCCCCCCCCTAGTGACGGGCATAAATCCTAACACATGCTAGGTTAGAATTACTTGTTTACCTTGGTATGAAATTGGATTGAGTTGAATTTTCTTTGTATTGTTGTTGTGTGTTTACTTTGGGACTAAGGGCGATATTCGGGTAGATCTTATTTGCATGTTTACTCGAGACTATGGATTGGTATTCCAATAGATCCCCCTACACAGTTATATGGATCTACAAGACTACACCCGATAGATTCCTCCAGTACTGGGTATTTACATTTGGGGACTATGGATCGGGATTCCGGTATATCCCCAGGGCACTATGACTTGGACTACGGGACAACACCCCGGAGATATACTGGACATTTACATTTAGGGGTTGCATGATGATATCTTGGTAGATCCCCGCTTTGCTGGATATTTACATTTGGGGGCTACATGACGGTATCCTGGTAGATTCTCGATTGCTATCTCTTTGTTGAACTATAATCTTTATGTGATGTTTTTCTCTATTGTAATTGTTGTTATTCTCATTTTTATTCTGTGTTACTTCATAATATTTCTTTTTTATGTATATATGTATATGACCGGTAGGGCCCTGTCCTTCCTCATCACTACTCGACTGAGGTTAGGCTTGGCACTTACTAGGTACCACTATGGTGTACTCATGCCCTTCTCTGCACATATTTTCCCTTATGTACATCCAGGTCCGTCGACTCAGCCCTACTATCCTTGGGGCGAGGCGATTCTTCAAAGACTTCGAGATATATCTGCCACGTCCGTAGACCGAGAGTCCCTCTCCATTGTCTCTTATAGTTATAGCCCTACTATATTTCTTTTAATTTAGACATTTAGGAGTTAGAATGCTATATAGTATCTATAGCTTGTGATTGCATGAGATTCTGGATTTTGGGAAGTTGTTCAGTTTGAGAGTTTATATTTGTACATGTAGACTAGCATTTTAAATCTTCATTACGTTATTTTGCAGTTTTTATTATTTTTATCTGTTTTCTCCTTTTTCCGTAATTGTTAAGTTTATCTAGTCATAGAGACTAGGTGCCATCACGATAGTTAATCAGGGGCAAACTGGGGTCGTGAAAAGTTGGTATTAGAGCTCTATGTTCATAGAAGTCATGAATCACAAGCCGATTTAATAAAGTCTCGCGGATCGGTATGGAGACGTCTGTACTTATCTGCGGGAGGCTATGTGACCGTTAAGAAAATTTCAGTTCATTTGATTTCCTGGTTGTGCGAGATTTTTGACATCACAATCCTAAACCTCTGTTTTCCATTCTCTCATAGATGGTAAGGAAACATGCTACCGGAGGTTACCAAACACCTGCACCCCCTACGAGAGCAGATAGAGGTCGGGATCAGGGTAGAGGCTGAGGACGCGCACATGGTGCATCTAGAGCACCCGCGCGTGCTGCAATAGAGGATCCACCAGCAGTTTCAACTAGAGCCTAGGCTCCTGATGCGCCTACTACTACTACTACTACTCAGTACTTTAGGAGACCTTAACACGGTTTCTGAGCATGTTTGGTACATTGGATTAGGCGGGATTAATTCAGGTTGTACCAACTACTTCACATATCAAGGAAGGTACCTAGTCTCCCACCACCCCAACTCCAGAGCAGCGAGTTCACATTGGTCAGGTTCCAGGTGTCATTGCGACACAACCTATGGTCCTATTTCAGCGGGTGGTAAGGATCTCTCACCGAGTAGAGGACATATGCGTCAAGGAGAGAGAGAATAGACAAGGTCAGGAGAGAGAGTATAGGGAAGTGAGGAGGCCTCGTAGACCGGAGAGATCCATTGGCCCTTATTTTGGAGAAAGAGTACGGCATGGTAGAGTTTTGTGGGTCAACCCGCTCTGTTTGTAATTTAGGCTTCGCATAGTGTTTCAAGTGTTCAGAGGTCTCCGAGTACCCGTACCGCATAGTTCCCACTGTCACATTAGCCATGAGATTATATTGAGTTTGGTGACATACGCCATATGTGAGGTATTGCCCTATTCTAGGGAAGGGTCACATCCACAGACTGCTCAGGCGCAGTGTGCTCCGTAGAGCTCCCAGGCTATGATTTCAGCACCAGTTGCTACCCTACCTGCTCAGCCAGCTAGAGGTGGAGGTCGAGGATGTAGAGGTTGCCTTAGAGGGGGAGACCAAGCTAGATACTATGCTCTTCCTCCCCATACCAATGTTGTCGCCTCCGAGTCTATCATCATAGATATTGTCCTGGTTTGTCATAGAGATGCATCAGTTCTATTCTATCCAGGCTCCACTTATTCTTATGTGTCCTCTTATTTTGCCCTGTATTTGGGCGTGTCTTGAGATTCTTTGAGTTTCCCTATTTATGTTTCTACTATTATGGGAGATTCTCTTGTTGTACACCGCGTTTATCGGTCGTGTTTGGTTGCTCTTAGTGGTTTTGAGACCAGGGATGATTTATTATTGCTCAGTATGATAGATTTTGATGTTATCTTGGGCATGGACTAGTTGTTTCCCCATTATACTATTCTTGATTGTCACGCCAAAACCGCGACATTGGCTATGCTAGGTGTACCGCGAGTAGAGTGGAGGGGTACCTTAGATCATACTTCCAGTAAGGTTATTTCATTCCTTAAGGCTCAGCATATGGTTGAGAAAGGGTGTGACGCGTATCTAGCTTATGTGAGAGATATCAGTATTGATACCCCTACAATTGATTCGGTCCCGGTAGTACGAGATTTCCCTGATATATTTCCAGTTGTTCTACCGAGTATGCCACCCGATAGAGATATTGATTTTGGCATTGATCTGTTGTCGGGCACCCATCCTATTTCTAGTCCTCTGTATCGTATGGCCCCTCCTGAGTTGAAGGACCAGTTACAAAAATTGCTTGATAAGACTTTTATTCGGCTCAGTGTATCACCTTGGGGTGATCCTGTCTTGTTTGCGAAGAAAAAGGATGGTTCTATGCGTATGTGCATTGATTATTCCCAGTAAAACAAAGTTACAGTGAAGAACCAGTATCCTTTGCCTCGTATTGATGATTTGTATGACCAGCTACAGGGTGCATAAGTGTTTTCTAAGATTGACTTCCATTGAGGTTACCATCTGTTAGATTCGGGAGCCAGATATACTGAAGATCGCTTTTCGAACTCGATATGTCCATTACGAGTTTCTTGTTATGTCTTTTTGGAAGACTAATGCCCCAGTAACCCTCATGCATTTGATGCATAGTATGTTTCGGCCATATGTTAACCCGTTCATCATTGTCTTTATTGATTATATTCTGGTATACTCCCGCAGTCAGGAAGATCATGAGCAGCATGTGAGGACAATGCTTCAGACTTTGAGAGAAAGGCAATTATATGCAAATTTCTCAAAAAGTGAGTTTGGTTGGATTCCCCGGCATTCTTGGGTCACATAGTGTCGAGTGAGGGGACAAAGGTGGATCCGAAGAAGGTGGAAGCAGTGCAGAGTTGGCTCAGACCATCCTCAGCTACAAAGATCCGTAGTTTCTCTTGCTTTGGTGGGTTATTACCATCGATTTCTTGAGGGGTTTTCATCTATTACAGCACCTATGACCAGGCTGACCCAGAAGGGTGCTCCGTCCCAGTGGATGGAAGAGTGTGAGGAGAGCTTTCAGAAGCTCAGGACAGCTTTAACTACAACCCTAGTTTTGATATTGCCTACAGGTTTGGGGTCTTATACTATCTATTGTGATGCCTCGAGGATTAGGCTTGGAGCAGTATTGATGTAGGATGGTAGGGTGATTGCCTACGCATCCAGATAGTCATAGGTACATGAGAAGAATTATCCTGTCCATAATCTCGAGTTAGCTTATATTGTTCACGCCTTGAAGATTTGGCATCATTATTGGTACAGTGTGCCTCGTGAGATGTATACTGATCACCGAGGCTTGCAGCATTTGTTCAAGCAGAAGGACCTTAATTTGAAACATAGGAGGTGGTTAGAGTTTCTGAAGGACTATGATATCACTATCTTGTATCACCCGGGCCAGGCCAATATGGTGGCCGATACTTTGAGTCATCAGGCAGAGAGTTAGGGGAGTTTGGTTTATTTACCAGCAGCAAAGAGGCCCATGGCGATGGATGTTCAGGCCTTAGCCGGCCAGTTTGTGAAATTAGATCTTTCGGATCCCACTTGGGTTCTGGTTTGCATGATTTCTTTTTCATTCTTATTTGATCTTATTAGAGAGAATCAGTATGATGACCCTCATTTGCTTTTCTTAAAGGACAAGGTTCTGCACGGTGATGCCAGAGATGTGACTATTGGTGATGACGGAGTATTGAGGATACATGGTCGGGTATATGTACCAAATATTGATGAGCTTCGGGAGTTGATTCTAGAGGAGGCCCATAGTTTGCGGTATTCCATTCATCCGGGTGCCGCAAAGATGTACCAGGATTTGAGACATCACTATTGGTGGAGGCAAATATAGAAAACATATAGTTGGGTTGGTAGCTCGATGTCTCAATTGTCAGCAGGTGAAGTATGGGTGTGCATTCGAATCGGTTTATTGATAAATCGAATTGATTATTTATTATCGATTTATCATTTTATCAATTTCGATTTTGATTTAGAAATTTTCCTTATTGGGTCAATTTCGCTTTCGATTTTGTCCTCTTCGGTTATCGGTTTATCAATAAATCGATAAGATATAGTACTAAATTATTTTTTACCCTTATTCTGTAATACCCTTTCCTTTACCCTAATCACTAACCCTATTATTTCATCTACCACATTTAAGGAATAATCATATTTAAATCTCAAGGGAATGAAGTTGAAATTAATAGAAAATAGAATTAGTCGTGATGATGTATTTTAATTTTTTTATATCGTTGGAGTGTTGGTTGCATACATTTGATCCCTTACTTTATTTTCGTTGCATGTGCTTGTTGACACAATTTTTATATTATTAAAGATGTTCATCTTATTTTAGCTTCTTTTTGTCCATATTAGTTAGACGTGTATATAGTGATATACTTTCCGTGGAATCCCGCAAATTTTGTTATTGGTGTAATCGATAACCAAATTGATAAGCCCGGCAAAAAAAATTGAAACCTTATTAAGCATATGTACAAATTGATAATCGATAAATAATTATCAATAGGGGTCAAAATCGAATCGATTAATAGAATGGACACCCCTAAGGTGAAGTACGAGCACTAGCGACCGGGTGGATTGCTTCAGTAGATAGAGATTTTGGAGTGGAAGTGGGTGCGGATAACCATGGACTTCGTAGCTGGATTTCAATGGACCTTGAAGAAGTTTGATGCCATTAAAATGATTGTGGATCGGTTGACCAAGTCCGTGCATTTCATTCCAATGTTTACTACCCATTCTTCGAAGCGGTTGGCAGAGATATATATCTGGGAGATTGTTCGTCTGCATGGTATTCCAGTTTCCATCATCTCAGATAGAGGTACTACGTTTACATCACGGTTCTGGATGGTCGTACATCATGAATTAGGTACTTGGGTGGAGTTAAGTACATCATTTCATCCCCCAGACGAATGGACAGTCTGAGCACACTATTCAGATTCTTTAGGATATGCTCTGTGCGTGTGTGATGGAGTTTGGAGTTTCTTGGGATCACTTCTTGCCATTGGCTGAGTTTGCCTACAACAACAGTTATTAGTTCAGTATTCAGATGGCGCCGTATGAGGCTTTGTATGGTAGGCGGTGTAGATCCCTTGAGGGTTGGTTTGAGCTGGGTGCAATAAGATTATTGGGAACAGACTTGGTACAGGATGCTTTAGAGAAGGTTAAGGTGATTCACGATACAACCCAGTCCAGATAGAAGAGATGCGGATATGAAGTTTTCTGATGTTTCCTACATGGTTGGAGAATGGGTCTTCCTTCGGGTTTCACCTATGAAGGGCGTTATGAGATTTGGGAAGAAAGAAAAATTGAGTCCGGGGTTTATTGGTCCTTTTGAAATATTGAGACGTGTTGGGGAGGTTCCCTATGAGCTTGCCTTACCTCCCAGCTTGGCAGGATTTCATCCGGTATATTATATTTCGATGTTATCACAGTGATCCATTGCACATGTTGGGTTTCAGTTCAGTCCAAATGGATCTATCTTATATTGAGGAGCCAGTGGCGATAGTGAATAGGCTGGTTCGAAAGCTGAGGTCAAACAACATTGCATCAGTGAAGGTTCAGTGGTGGAGTCAGGCGGTCGAGGAGTCAACTTGGGAGATCGAGCAGGATATGTGCAACCGTTACCGTCATATATTCACTGCTTAAAGTATGTCTTTATGCTCGTTCGTCCTTGAGTGAATGTTTTAAGAGGGGAAGGATGTAACAATCCAGCTGGTCATTTTAAGAATATACGCCCCTATACCCTATTAACTACATTCCCCATGTTTGTTTCTGCTATTGTAAGTTTTCGTGAAGATTCATTTTTGATTTTGGAGTGTTTTGGGACACTTAGTCCCTACTTGAGAATTTAAGCTTCAAAATTTGGACTATAGCCGGAGAAGTGTGAAGACGGCCTCGGAATGGAATTCCTTCTATTCTTTAGATCCGTTGGGCGATTTCGAGCTTAGGGGCGTGTTCGGATTATGTTTTGAAGGTCCGTAGCTTATTTAGGCTTGAAATGCTGAAAGTTGAATTTTGAAGTTTTCGGTTCGATAGTGAGATTTTGATCTAGGGTTCGGAATGTAATTTCGAGATTTGGAGTTGCTCCGTAGTGTTGAATGTGACGTGTGTCCAAAATTTTAGGTCATTTGGATGAGGTTTGATAGACTTTTTGATCGAAAGCTGAATTTGGAAGTTTTGGGAATCCTTAGGCTTGGATTGGAGAGCGATTTGTGGTTTAACATTGTTTGATGTAATTCGAAGGTTGGAATAAGTTCAAATGATATTTTAGGATTGGTTGGCAGGTTTGGTTGAGGTCCCGGGGGCCTTGGGTGAGTTTCGGGTGCTTAACGAAAGTTGAATTGGACTTAGGGGAAATATGAAGTTGACTGAACATGTCATAACCACACCTGCATGTATTGGACCGTATATGCGGCACCACAGAAGCAGTTGAAGTACCACCGTGTGGTCTGAGGCAGAATTGGATTTGGCCACAGATGTGGCCTAGGCACCGCAGAAGCGGCACAACATCTGCGAAATGGAGGTCGCATGTGCAGAAATTGTTGTTTATTGAAAAGTCGTAGGTGCGACTTGGTCTACGCAGAACTGGGACCGCAGGTGCACTCCCATAGCTGCAGATACGTTTTCAACGGTCAAAAAGGGAAAAACTAGGATTTAGTCTCAAAACCTTAGAAATAAATTTGGGAGCTCGAAATTGGCAATTTTGGGAGAGAACTTCATCTAGGTGTTTCGGGTAAGTAATTCTTACTCGGTTTGACTAACTTCCACGAATCTATGCTTAAATTCATCCTTTAAATTTGAATTTGGGGTGAAATTATTTTGGAAAAGTTCTTAGGCCTAATTTTGAGGTTTGGATCAAAATTTTGATGTCGGACTGGAATAGTTTTGGTAAATATGAACTCGTGAGAGTGTGAGGATTCTGAATTTGTAAACTTTACCAAATTCTGAGAGGCGGGCCCAGAGATGATTTTTGGGCGTTTTCCTATTTTCTTGTCTTAGCTTCGTTTCCTTTAGCTAAATTAGTTGTTCATAGTTGTATTACACATTGGTGTTAATTGATTAGATTTGGGCCACCCGGTGTTGGACACTCATGATAAGAACGTGATGTCGAGTTGATTAAGCTGGTTCGAGGTAAGTGGCTTGTCAAACCTTATGTGGGGAAACTCCCCTTAAGATTGGTATTGTTTTTATATGAAATGCCTTCTACATGAGGCAATGAGTGTGTACATGTGCTTATTGTTGGAAATTCAATTTTTCATTAAGTAAATATAATTTTGTATTTTTCCCCTTGTTACACTACTTGAAAGTTAAATCTACTGCTAGCTAGGAAAGCATGTCTAAATGACTTGATTATTTTACTTGCTCAAACTGTTTTATCTGAATTCTGTGTAGCATGCTAGGTTAGAATTACCTGTTTACCTTGGTATGAAATTTGATGAGTTGAATTTTCTTCGTATTGCTGCTGTGGGTTGTACTTTGGGACTACGGGCGATGTCCTGGTAGTTCCCCTGTACCTGTTTACTTGGGACTAAGAAATGCACATTGTCACCCTTCCAAATCGACAAATTTGCATTTTTGCTTTTTTGGGCATTTTATGACCATAAAACCAGAAATCCGCGCGAGTCACACATTTTCTGCCAGGACGGACCTGGCTAAAAAATGCCTAATATTTGTCATGGATGTCAAATACGGCCAAAGAAAACATTGTCATCATTCCGAATCGACAAAATTGCATTTTTACTATTTTTTGGGCATTTTACGGTCTTAAAACCAGAAATCCGCGCGAATCGCAAATTTTCGGCTGGGACGGATCCAGCTCGGAATCACCTAATATTTGTCATGTACGTCAAATACGGCCAAATAAAACATTGTCAGCCTTCCAAAACGACAAGATTGCATTTTTGGTATTTTTTGGGCATTTTACGGCCCGAAAACCATGTTGGAAACACGTTCTCAAAGCATTATACTAAAACGTGTGTTCATATGTGTAGGTTTTGATGAATGACAAACAAGCGCAAATTGACATATGACGAAGCTCAAGTACAAGCGCACAATTGATATATATAACGAGATTCAAGTACAAGACCAAGTTTTATAGTTTTATATGAGTCGTTCTTAATTGTGATCTTGATCCGACAACTTGACTCATGACATGGCTTCTCTCGTAAAACTATTTTTACAAAATCATGCATATTTAATTTAATGCTAAATGATTTTAAATCATGCATATTTACTTTAGTCAAAATGATTTTTAAACATGCCTCTAAAATCTGGACTAAGATAATCGATTATGTACTTATGATAATCGATTATGTTCAGTCAAGACTGCATGACAATCGATTGTGAACTAATGACAATCGATTGTGTTAAGGCAGTGAGCATCAGGTTTTTCAAACCTGCATGACAATCGATTGTGAACCTTATGACAATCGATTGTGATGAGGCAGTGTACATCAAAGTTTTTCAACGCTCAAAATAATCGATTGTGAAGTTAATGACAATCGATTGTGAAGAGACAGTGTCCATCAGATTTTTCAAAGTCACAAAATAATCGATTGTGAACATATGACAATCGATTGTGTTGAGGCAGTGTCATCCAGACTTTTTCAAAGTTATTAAATAATCGATTGTGAGTATATAACAATCGATTGTCAAGAGGCAGTGTCTAAAATGATTTTCAAAGTCTGATAAATAATCGATTGTTAACATTGCACAATCGATTGTGAAGCTGACCGTTGTCGTAAAGTTTTCAAATACCGTCAGGTAATCGATTGTTGATTTTGTACAATCGATTGTTGAAATTAAAATCTGGAAAAGATTTTTTGAACGTTGCTGAATAATCGATTGTTGATTTTGTATAATCGATTGTTTTACGTAAAATCTGGAAATGATTTTTTGAACGTTGCTAATAATCGATTGTTGATCTTGGATAATCGATTCTTACGCGTAAAATCTGGGATTGATTTTTGGAACGATTGGCAAACAATCGATTGTGGATTCTTGACAATCGATTGTCACACAGTAAAATCAGCAACTCTTAATTGGCAATTAGGCAACGGTAATGCCAAGTTTTTCAACTATAAATACAGCTTCATTTCAGTGTTTTAAACACAACAACTGATCATATAATTGCTATAAGCTTGCATACTCTATTGCTTATTATTTTATATTCATTACATAAGTTTTTGAGAGCCAAAATATTGTTCAAAGTTGTTGTGATCTTGAGCGTATTCTTTTACTCATATCTACTCATTAAGGAGTGTCTTGTTTGAGTGCTTAGTGTTTTGTACACTTGAAGAGAATTGTTATTCTCTTTTTGTAAGAAGGAACTTGTGTTTCCTTGGTTGAAGTCTTGGAGTGTTGTATCTCCGAGCAAAGGTAGTTGAGGCTTGTGTCCTCAAGTTGTGAAGGAACTTGTGTTTCCTTTGGTTGAAGTCTTGGAGTGTTGTATCTCCGAGCAAAGCTGTTGAGGCTTGTGTCCTCAAGTTGTAAAGGTTTGTTAAGCACCCGGAAGCTTGACAAGTTAGTGGAAATCTCGAGAGAGTCTCTCGGGGACTGGACTAGCCACGGGTTGTGGTGAACCAGAATACTTCGGTGTGTTCTTTCTTGTTTATAACACTTATTTATTTCCTGCAAATTTTAAATTCCGCAAGTTTACGCTAATTTTTATTATAACGCTATTCACCCCCCCTCTAGCGTTAAGCGTATTATCTAACAATTGGTATCAGAGCCCAACTCTCTGAAGACTTAACAGTTTGAGAGAAACTTCCATGGCTTCTCCTCGTGACTCTTTTGCAGGAATAGGTGAAGGTCACTTTAACTTGTTGACGCCAATATTTGATGGAAGCAATTACACATATTGGAAAGATCGGATGAGAATTTTTATCACAGCCAACAACTTTTATCTATGGCAAATCATCAAGCATGGTGAACAGATGACGACAAAAGTTGGGAAAGCCAAGGTAAGTGAATACAACACTAAGGCAATAAATATGTTGTATATCGCCTTGAATCAGGAAGATTATCAGAAAATTTCCCACTACAAATCTGCCAAAGAAATGTGGGATAAGCTTGAGGAAATGTATGAAAGCACACCTCAAAAAGCGGACAGCTCATGTGATGAATCGACTGGCCGATGTCTCATGGCAAACGAAGAAAAAGAGGTAAGTACGTCTAGCTCTCACTCACTTGAAGAAATGCAAAATGCTTATAATAAATTATATAGTGAGTTTGTTAATGCTTCCAAGACCATTAAAGATTTGCAGAAAACTCTTTCATTGCAAGAAACAGATTTTCAAAAACAACTCTCATTGAAAGAAAAGGATTTGGAAAAACTGGTTTTAGAAAATGAAAAGTTGAAAGAGGAAAACGAGTTTTTTGGAAAACGAAGCGCCGACAAGCCCGAAAGCTCTATTAGAAATTGTACTTCTTGCATGCATCTCAAAAATGAGGTAGATAGACTTAAGGGCACCTTAG
This sequence comes from Nicotiana benthamiana, assembly GCA_034376525.1. Lineage (NCBI taxonomy): Eukaryota > Viridiplantae > Streptophyta > Magnoliopsida > Solanales > Solanaceae > Nicotiana > Nicotiana benthamiana. The sequence goes on from CM067328.1 coordinate 83,289,928, forward strand.
ATAAGTTTAATTCTTCTCACAAAAATTTGAATGAGGATCTTGTTAATTTGAAGTCAACCAAGCATGGCATAGGTTTTAAGAATGAGCCTAAAGAAAAGGTTGAAGCCAAACCACAACCACCTAAGGCTTAACCTAGGATTAATAAAACAAATGCTCATCCTAGAAATAGCAATCCTAGAACCAATATGCATGCTAGACCAAATACAAGAAGGAATGTTGAACATTTTAGGAGACCTAGAAACGACTTTCCACCTAGAAATAACTACCCTAGAAATGATGCATATTCTAGGCCACACACTAGAAGGAAGTTTGAACCTTTTAGAACACCTAGAAATGGCCCTCAACCTAGAAACAATTATTCTAGAAATGCTGCTCATAATAGTAGGAATTACTTTCATGAAATGCGCAATAGCCATAGTGTCGAAAATAGAGTGAACAATTTTCGTCCGTCTAATTACTATGAACCTAGAAGGATGCATAATCCCAACGTGACTTGTCATTATTGTAGACGAATTGGTCATATTGCTCCTGCATGTTTTACACGACATAGACATATCACTCAATCGCATCATTATGATATGCCTAACCCTCAAGGACCCAAAATGGCATGGGTACCTAAAACGCATTAATTTGTTTTGTAGGTGTGTTTGAAGGGATCAAGTGTACTATGGTACCTTGATAGTGGATGCTCCAAGCACATGACGGGAGACGAATCCAAATTCCTTCAACTAGAACACAAAGAAGGAGGAAGTGTTATTTTTGGTGACAACAATAAAGGAAAGATTATCGGCATCGGATCGGTCGGTAAGGATGAAAACTCTTCTATTAAGCATATATTACTTGTTAAAGGTTTAAAGCATAATCTCTTGAGCATAACTCAATTATCTGACAAGGGAAATCTTGCCTTATTTGATTCGGATGAATGCTTAGTATTTAGACGTAGTGATTTCAAAATTATCGTTCGTGGTTTTAGAGTGGATAATATTTATATGGTTGATCTTGCTAATTCCTCACCCGAATATGTGGATTGCCTTATGAGCAAAGAGGATGATACTTGGCTATGGCATCGTAGAGTAGCACATATAAACATGCATCTTTTGAACAAATTGATTTCACAAAACTTAGTTATTGGTCTTCCCAATTTGAAATTTGAAAATGACTCTATTTGAGATTCTTGTCAAAAAGGTAAGCAAACAAAAGCATCTTTCAAATCGAAAAACATTGTTTCAACTACTAGACCATTGCAATTGCTTCACATGGATTTATTTGGACCATCTCGCATTGAAAGTCTAGGAAGAAATCGTTATGCTTTTGTGATTGTTGATGATTATTCTAGATTTACTTGGACTTTATTTCTTGCCCATAAAAGTGATGCTTTTCAAAATTTTAAATATTTCCTTAAACGTGTTCAAAACGAAAAGGAAACAACCGTCACTTCAATTAGAAGTGATCATGGGGGAGAGTTTGATCACAATCTCTTTGCGGACTTTTGTGACGAACTCGGTATCGAGCATACCTTTTCCGCTCCACGAACACCACAACAAAATGGGGTGGTGGAAAGGAAAAATAGGTGTCTCGAAGAGATGGCTAGAACCATGCTCGAAGAGACTAAGATTCCCAAACATTTTTAGGCGGATGCCGTGAGTACCGCATGCTACATCTTAAATAGAGTAGTCATAAGGCCAATACTCATGAAGACCCCTTATGAACTCTACAAGGGAAGGAAACAAAATATCTCCTATTTTAGAGTATTCGGTTGTAAAGTTTTTATTCATAACAATGGAAAAGATCAATTGGGAAAATTTGATGCTAAGTCCGATGAGGGAATTTTCATTGGTTACTCTTCACGTAGCAAAGCATATAGGGTTTTTAATAAAAGAACCGAAACTGTGGAGGAATCCCCTCATGTTGTATTTTCCGAAAATAATGCTCGCTTGGCGAGAAAGGATTCCGGTTTTGATCTTGCAGGTATTTTAGATAGCTTGAAAGACAAAATACAAGAGGAAACGCCTAAGGAAAATAAAGATGAAATCTTGGAACAACCAACGGAGGAAGCGCCACAATTGGAGAATGAAACGAAAACGCCTAACGAGTGGAGAACAATCTAAGATCATCCACTCGAACAGGTAATTGGCGACGTCGGAGAAAAGGTAAGTACTCGAAACTCCCTTAAAAACACCTTAGGTCATACTGCTTTTGTTTCTCAAATTAAACCAACAACCATCTCCGAAGCAATTGGGGATGAGTTTTGGACCTTGGCAATGCAAGAGGAGCTTAACCAATTCAAACGGAATGACGTTTGGGATTTGGTGCCAAGACCCGAAAATCATACCATAATTGGTACGAAATGGGTTTTTCGAAACAAACTAGATGAAAATGGTGTAATCACTAGAAACAAAGCTAGGCTTGTAGCAAAAGGCTATAATCAAGAAGAGGGTATTGACTATGAAGAAACATATGCTCCCGTAGCTAGATTAGAAGCTATTCGTCTATTACTCGCATTTGCCTCTTCTATGAATTTCAATTTATATCAACTGGATGTGAAAAGTGCTTTTCTAAATGGTGTTATTCAAGAAGAATTTTATGTTGAACAACCCCCCGGTTTTGAAGATTTTAAATCTCCCGATCACGTTTTCAAACTCAAAAAGGCTCTTTATGGTTTAAAACAAGCTCCCCGAGCTTGGTATGAAAGATTGAGTAAATTTCTATTGGAAAATGATTTCATTAGGAGGAAAGTTGACACCATCCTTTTTGTTAAGCATATAAACAATGATATTTTATTAGTTCAAATATATGTGGATGATATCATATTTGGTGCTACTAACAATGTCTTATGCAAGGAATTTTCCGATTTAATGACAAGCGAATTTGAGATGTCTATGATGGGTGAGTTAACATTCTTTTTGGGATTACAAGTAAAGCAAATGAAAGAAGGTACGTTCATTTGCCAAGCCAAATACTGCAAAGAATTGCTGAAAAAATTTGAAATGAACAATGCAAAAGCAATGGCGACTCCCATGAGCACATCCGATCATCTAGACAAAGATGAGAAAGGTAAGGAAGTCGACACTAAGAAGTATCGAGGTATGATTGGCTCTCTTCTTTATCTTACTGCTAGTCGTCCGGACATCATGTTTAGCATATGCTTATGCGCCCGTTATCAATCGTGTCCGAAGGAGCCTCACCTTACTGCGGTAAAACGGATTTTGAAGTACCTCATTGGTACTACAAATGTGGGTCTATGGTACCCCAAAGGCTCTTCATGCCAACTCGTTGGCTATTCCGACTCCGATTTTGCTGGATGCAAATTGGACCGCAAGAGCACTAGCGGCACTTGCCATTTGCTCGGTAGCTCTCTCGTTTCTTGGTTTAGCAAGAAACAAGTAAGTGTTGCGTTGTCCACAACCGAGGCTGAATATGTAGCCGCGGGGAGTTGTTGCGCTCAAATCCTTTGGATGAAACAACAACTCTTGGACAATGGCCTAAGTCTTAATCATATCCCTCTTAGATGTGATAATACTAGTGCCATATGCTTGACAAAGAACCCCGTTCTTCATTCGCAAACAAAACACATTGAAATTAGACATCATTTTATAAGAGATCACGTTCTCAAGGGCGATGTCGAAATCGAATTTGTTGAAACCAAAGATCAATTGGCCAACATCTTTACAAAGCCCTTAGAGAAAGAGTCCTTCTTCCGAGTTCGTAGTGAACTCGGGATTCTTGACTCCACGTTGATCTAAGTCATGCATTGCATCTTTTTATTTTACATGATTTCTAACTTGAGCGTCGGAGACGTCTAACGAATTTTTGCAGGTATCGCCCTAAAGGTAGGGGGAATTATAAAGCATGACGCGCAATAATCAAGTCTTCTTCAGAAAAATCGGTTTCTGTCGTCTAATAATCGATTATCTTGTATCAATAATCGATTGTACTGCTATTACTTGAGTTATTGTACTCTCTTTAAGTAATCACGTTTCTTTCCAATAAATAAACCAGCTTTATTTACATCTTTGGCATCTTATTACATTTTTTTTTTGCTAATGGCAAAAGGGGGAAGATAACGGGTATGCACTCTCAATTCTTATTAATTGAGGGGGAATTCATATATTGAGGGGGAACTAATTTTGCATACTTGTTGCATATATTTACTTGTCTTGAATCGTCATTATGAATTGTCTAATTTGCATATCCCGCTTAAAGTTTGCCATTATCAAAAAGGGGGAAATTGTTGGAAACACGTTCTCAAAGCATTATACTAAAACGTGTGTTCATATGTGTAGGTTTTGGTGAATGACAAACAAGCGCAAATTGACATATGACGAAGCTCAAGTACAAGCGCACAATTGATATATATAACGAGATTCAAGCACAAGACCAAGTTTTATAGTTTTACATGAGTCGTTCTTAATTGTGATCTTGATCCGACAACTTGACTCATGACATGGCTTCTCTCTTAAAACTATTTTTACAAAATCATGCATATTTAATTTAATGCTAAATGATTTTAAATCATGCATATTTACTTTAGTCAAAATAATTTTTAAACATGCCTCTAAAATCTGGACTAAGATAATCGATTATGTACTTATGATAATCGATTATGTTAAGCCAAGACTGCATGACAATCGATTGTGAACTAATGACAATCGATTGTGTTAAGGCAGTGAGCATATGGTTTTTCAAACCTGCATGACAATCGATTGTGAACCGTATGACAATCGATTGTGATGAGGCAGTGTACATCAAAGTTTTTCAACGCTCAAAATAATCGATTGTGAAGTTAATGACAATCGATTGTGAAGAGACAGTGTCCATCAGATTTTTCGAAGTCACAAAATAATCGATTGTGAACATATGACAATTGATTGTGTTGAGGCAGTGTCTTCCAGACTTTTTCAAAGTTATTAAATAATCGATTGTGAGTATATAACAATCGATTGTCAAGAGGCAGTGTCTAAAATGATTTTCAAAGTCTGATAAATAATCGATTGTTAACATTGCACAATCGATTGTGAAGCTGACCGTTGTCGTAAAGTTTTCAAATACCGTCAGGTGATCGATTGTTGATTTTGTACAATCGATTTTTGAAATTAAAATCTGGAAAAGATTTTTTGAATGTTGCTGAATAATCGATTGTTGATTTTGTATAATCGATTGTTTTACGTAAAATCTGGAAATGATTTTTTGAACGTTGCTAATAATCGATTGTTGATCTTGGATAATCGATTGTTACGCATAAAATCTGGGATTGATTTTTGGAACGATTGGCAAACAATCGATTGTGGATTCTTGACAATCGATTGTCACACAGTAAAATCAGCAACTCTTAATTGGCAATTAGGCAATGGTAATGCCAAGTTTTTCAACTATAAATACAGCTTCATTTCAGTGTTTTAAACACAACAACACACAACAACTGATCATATAATTGCTATAAGCTTGCATACTCTATTGCTTATTATTTTATATTCATTACATAAGTTTTTGAGAGCCAAAATATTGTTCAAAGTTGTTGTGATCTTGAGCGTATTCTTTTACTCATATCTACTCATTAAGGAGTGTCTTGTTTGAGTGCTTAGTGTTTTGTACACTTGAAGAGAATTGTTATTCTCTTGTTGTAAGAAGGAAATTGTGTTTCCTTGGTTGAAATCTTGGAGTGTTGTATCTCCGAGCAAAGGTAGTTGAGGCTTGTGTCCTCAAGTTGTGAAGGAACTTGTGTTTCCTTTGGTTGAAGTCTTGGAGTGTTGTATCTCCGAGCAAAGGTGTTGAGGCTTGTGTCCTCAAGTTGTAAAGGTTTGTTAAGCACCCGGAAGCTTGACAAGTTAGTGGAAATCTCGAGAGAGTCTCTCGGGGACTGGACTAGCCACGGGTTGTGGTAAACCAGAATACTTCGGTGTGTTCTTTCTTATTTATCGCACTTATTTATTTCCTGCAAATTTTATATTCCGCAAGTTTACGCTAATTTTTATTATAACACTATTCACCCCCCCCCTCCCTCTAGCGTTAAGCGTATTATCTAACAAACCAGAAATCCGCGCAAGTCACAAATTTTTGCCCGAGACGGATCTGGCTCGGAATCGTCTTGTCTTAAGGTTGCAATGCCAGGGGTGCAAGCATGTCTCTCAGCACCCAATCAAGGTTTGTTAAATGATGATATCTGCTTCAATAATTTTTCCTTAGCAATGTCTTTGTTCGCATGATTTTACAAGTTAAACTCTTGTCTTGGTTGTGCAGAGGTGCAAGCATTTTGAGATTGGTGGGGACAAGAAAAAAAAAGGGAACCTCTCTTTTCTAGATTGACTGTGATGCAAAAGATCCCCCTACACAGTTATATAGAACTACGGACTGCACCCAATAGATTCTTCCAGTACTGGGTATTTACATTTGGGGACTACGGATCTGGATTCTGGTACATCCCCGGTGCACTATGAGTTGGACTACGGGACGACACCCGAGAGATACACTGGGCATTAACATTTGGGGGCTACGGGACGGTATCTTGGTAGATCCCTAGTTTGCTGGATATTTACATTTGGGGGCTGCATGACGTTATCCTGGTATATTCCCGGTTGCAATCTCCGCGTTAAATTGTAATCTTTCTATGATGTTTTTCTCTGCTGTAATTGTTGTTATTCTCATTATTACACTGTGTTACTTCATACTATTTCTTTTCCTTATATATATATGACCGGTAGGGCCCTGACCTTCCTCATCACTAATCGACCGAGGTTAGACTTGATACTTACTGGGTAACGTTGTGGTATACTCATGTCCTTTCATGCACATGTTTTCCCCTGTGCAGATCCAGGTCCTTCGACTCAGCCTTACTATCCTTGAGGCGAGGCGATTCTTTAGAGACTTCAAGGTATATCTGCCGCGTCCGGAGACCGAGGAGTCTCTCTCCATTCTCTCTTATAGTTATAGCCCTTCTATATTTCTTTTGATTTAGACATTCTGGAGTTAGAGCGCTATGTAGTATTGATAGCTTGTGATTTCATAAGATTTCGCATTTTGGAAGTTGTTCAGTTTGAAAGTTTATATTTGTATGTCGAGCGTAATTATAAATCTTCATTACGTTATTTTGCAGTTTTTATTAGTTTTACTTGTTGTTTTCTATTTTTCCGCAATTGTTAGTCTTACCTAGTCGTAGAGACTAGATGCCATCACGATAGTTCACGGAGGGTGAATTGGGGTCGTGACACCTTACTAGAAAAAACCCCTTGGAAAAAATCCTAGTGAAAGAAAAAGAGTACATATTTTAGTAATACGCAATGCTAGTAGCCTTATTAAAAACCTTATAAGAAAAATTTTTTCTGTGGAAAAAATCTTTGTAAGAAAAAAGAGAACAGCGTGTATTTTACCCCTCTAATGAAAACCTTATTTCAAATATTTGAGTCTTCGTATTCCAATCTTGTATACCATCTACTCAGAATTGAAGTTGATAAAGATTTAGTTAGTAAATCTAACAGATTCTTATTTGAATGAATTTGTTGCACATCGATATTATCATTCTTCTGGAGATCATGTGTGATGAATAAATTTAGTGAATTGCATTTTGTTTTATCTCTTTTTATGAATCCTCCCTTTAGTTGGGTTATGCATGCAACATTATCTTCATATTAAGCTGTAGGTATTTTGGTATTTTACATTTCAAATCACATCTCCCTCTAATGAAATGTATCACTGATCTCAATCATATACACTCTCTACTTGCTTCATGAATAGCTATTATCTCAGCATGATTTGAGAAAGTTGCAGCAATAGACTATTTTGTAGATCGCCGCGATATTGCAGTACCTCCTCACATAAACAGATAATCTGTTTGAGATTGAGCTTTCTATGTGTCAGATAAATAACATGCATCTGTATAACCAACAAGATCGGCACTACCTTTGTTAGCATAAAACAAATCCAAATCAAGAGTTGCCTTTAAATATTGCAACATATGCTTAATTCTGTTCCAATGTCTCCATGTAGGAGAAGATTTATATATTGCTAGGAAATTAACCGAAAATGCTATTTCAAGCCTTATAGCATTATCAAGATACATAAGTGTACCAATTGCACTGAGATAGGATAGTTCAAGGCCAAGAAATTTCTCATTCTCTTCTGGAGGTCGGAATAGACTCGTACTCATTTCAAGTGATCAAACAATTATCGGGGTACTCAATGGGTGCGTTATGTCTATAGAAACGCTTTTAAAAAATTTTCTATATAGGAAAGTTGATGGATAAATATCCCGTCTACTAAATATTCAATTTGCAAACCACGATAAAGTTTTATCTTTCCAAGATATCTCATCTCAAATTCTTTCTTAAGATATTCAATTTCCTTTTGGATCTTTTCTGGAGTTCTGATGAGATTTATGTCATCAGCATAAACATCAAATATAACAAACTTTGATGTTATTTCTTTATAAAATCACATGGACAAATGATATCATTTATATAGCCTTCAATCAAATATTCTGTGAGTAAATTATAGCACATACGCTTTGATTGTTTAAACCAGACAAACATCTTTGTAATATGATCGGTGTGTAAGGCATTTTATATCCTTCTGAATATTCATATAAATTTTATTTATCAAATAATAATCAATAACTACTCTATTAGATGTATTTCAAGGCATCAATGTACAATTATGAGATAACGAAATGTTATTGCATCCGTAACTGAAAAATATATTTTTTCATAGTCGATATCAGGTCTTTGTGAGAATTTTGTGCACAAGTCGTGACTTGTACCTTATAATTTCATTTTTCTTTCCCACGCAAAGACCCATTTATAGCTAGCTGGTCTAGATTCATTAGGTATTTGGACTATGGGTCCAATTACTTCACGTTTGGCAAGTGAATTTAATTTTGATTGAATTGCCTATTGCCATTTTGGCAATCACATATGTGTCGACATTCTTTGACAGATCGAGATTCAAGATCCTCATTATCTTGCATAATGTTAAGTGCAACATTATATGCAAAAATATTATCCACAACTATCTTCGATCAATTTTAATCTATCCTATCATCAATGGAACTCATTAATAACTCCTCATTCACTTGAGTCTCGGGTTTACTGACTTCTTGAGGAATATCAGGATTAATCAGATTTTGAATATCATTAAGAGATCCTTTTATTATGCCGTAATTTTCATTTACCTTTTTCCTTTTCTTAGGATTTCTATCCTTGGAACCCAATAGTTTACCACGCTTCAGGTGTGCATAAGAATTATTAGCTATGGCACTAGAAGATGGTCCTGTTGGGATATCTATTCGGATGGGCACATTCTCGATACCGAGGGAACCTCCGAAGAGCGGTGGAATTCGTTATATTTCTTATTTGCTTTCTTATATTTCTAATAATTTGTTTAATATTTGGCATGTTAAATCATATACATAATAAGATGGTGATTGATCCTAATCGAATGATGATGAATTGCTTCTTTTTTTCATCGATCGCCTGAACCTGCCTTTCTTTCATTGCTATGAGGGGTGTCCCAATCACTAATAGATCTCTGAACGGGAACTAAACTTTCGCATGAGTTCTAAACTCAACTCACGTAAATATGTGACTTAGTTATTCTTTTCAAACTAGTAAATGTCTGAAATTTGATTTTTTGTATTCTGTAAATGGATGATCTTTTGGACCTCTTGATTACATATTGGGATACGTGGATCAAAATGAGATAATGATGAAACTTTCACATAATTTCACTTTCAATTTTCGTTTTCTCTTTCTCTAATTATGAAAGTTTTGTTTTATTATATCGGCTGTCTACCAATCGATCATTGAATAAATATCCATTCAATAGTCCAAGATAGAGAATAATAAAGATTTAAGCCCAACATATATTGTTAACTTTCTCTGGTAGTCAATTTTACTACACTGTGGTGGTGATACTGGCACACATACAACATATATAAAAATTCGTAGATGAGCAGTATATGGTTCATGAACAAAAATTATTTGTGATGAATAATATTTATTATAATGCGTCGGTTTAAGACAAAAAAGTGAAGTTGCATGCAAGATAGCATGAACCCAAACGGTAGTGGGCAACTTTGTGTTTCATAAGTGTTTTTTTGTATCAATTGTGGTCGTTTAATAGATGACTCTGCAAGTTCATTTGAGTATAAACATGAGCTTCGGGATGTTCAACTTTTATCCCAACTGATTGACAATAATCATCAAAAGTTTGAGACGAGAATTCTCCAGCATTATCAAGGCGAATAACCTTTAAAGAATAATTTGGAAATTGTGACCTTAGTCGAATTATTTGTGTTAATAGCTTTGCAAACATTAGTTTTCGAGATGATAGTAGGCACACATGACACCATCTTGAAGATACATCTATTATGACCATAAAATATCTAAATAACCTACCGGGTGAGTGAATACGTCCACATATATCTCAATGTATATGCTCTAAAAAGGCTGGGGATTTAATGCTAACCTTCATTGATAATGGTCTAGTAATCATTTTGCCTTGATAACAAGCATCACAAGAACATCTATCATTTGAAAGCATCTTCAGATTTTTTTAATGAATGCCCATTTAAATTTTCAATAATTGACCTTATCATTGTTGATCTAGGATGGCCCAAACTGCCTTTTTAAAGCACAAAAGTATTTGAATCACTAAACTTATAGTTATAGTTTACGATATAGTGTACTTCAACCATACTAATCTTTAGTATAGTATAAACCAGAAGATAAAGTTGGTAATTTTTACAGCATACTTCTGCCCAGAGACATTCTTTGTAATACAAAGATATTCCACATTCATTTCATTTATTGTCTTAACAAGATATCCATTTCAGCGTATATCTTTAAAACTCAACAAGTTTTTCGAGACTTAGAAGAGAATAATGCATCGTCTATAAATAAGTTTTGTTCCCTTAGGCAGAAATATAGTGGTTCTTTCAGAACCTTCAATTAAAATTATCACAAGAAAATGTAGAAATATTAATCTTTTCTCTATGAAAATAAGAAAAGTATTTCCGATCTTTGATTATAACATGGGTTGTTCCACTATCAATCACACAAATATCCTCATGATTATTCTTTGATCCAAACATATTTTATGGAATGTCCATATTCTTCAAAAAGAAATGATATAAACAAAATAATATTATAGTAAATATTATTATCAAAGCATGACTTTTATTTACGTACAAAAATTATATTATCATGACCATACTAGCTAATACAGACAATAAGTTTCTACACATCCATCACCGATCACATGAATTATTTCTCCCTATGAAAGTGCAAAGAAATCAGCTACATCCAAATGCATGAAATCAACATTATCTTCACAAATAAAATTTGCTTTTGTATTTTTTTTTTTGTCTTCTTTAGGGAGGATTGATAAAGCTCAACCAAGTGCTTTGGCGTACTATATGTACATGGCCAATGCCATTTTTCCTCCACATTTATAGCATGCACTTTCTATATTTACCATTTGCACCACTTCATGCTTTTGGATACCGCCAATGGTGAGGAGGGTGTTTTGGTGCGTTATAATTATTATGATTAAAGTTTTTGCTTGACCAAGACTAGAGCCACGACCTTTTCTACGTTTAGCTTGGTGGAGTGATATCCTGAGGGTTTGAAACCACGGATTTGCACATCCTAGTGCTGCATTGTTGTGACTTGCACGCTGGACCTGAGCGTAGGGTAGAGCACCGTTGGGAATTATGACTTGGTCCATCCCGGTTGTTGGTTTTTAACGCGAAATTGTAAATGATTTGTTGTTATCATCATGACTTGGTCTCATTGACGTACTTGGGGCTTATTGGCGATTATTTGAACTCTTTACGAACTATCATCACAGTTTTCCTCACTATTTGAAAGATTATTTGAACTCAGTCCACGTGATTTATACTGTTTCATGAACTCAACTATATTTTTCTCAAACTTGGAGTTTTAACTGATATTTGAACCATTGTTTGAGCTGAGTATTATCGTTTTACGGATGCCCGAGGGGCTTTTGACTATTTTTGACTAATTGAGGCTGAGGGCCATATGTGAGGGCATGGAGATGTTGTAAGGAGACTTTCAAGCCTCGAATGTTGTGTGAGCATGTGCATATACATGCATGGATTGGACTGCACACCGCAATAGCATATTGCATGGATCAGACTGCACGCCGCAGTAGCATATTTCATGGATCGGACTGCACGCCACAACAGCATATTGCATGGATTGGGCTGCATGCTGCAGCATTATATATATATATATATATATATATATATATATATATATATATCATATTAGATCAGGCTGCACGCTGCAACATTATATATATTATATTGGATCGAGCTACACGCCGTAGCATTTTTGCGCTTGGGTTGTAGGAGCCCCTCCGGAGTCTGTACACACCCCTAGTAAGCACAGGGTACCCATGGATCGGGCTACGCGCTGTAGCGGTCATGTGCATTGCATTGCATTACATTTAAGAGATGGGTTCGGTTTATCACGTGTTTCAGTTGTCATTGGTAATATATGAAGGTATAGAAATGAGACACTATCTAACAAGAGATTTCTTATCGATATTGGTTGTTGTGGGATATCATATGATTGCAGCGAGGATGCAGGTATGGATTATTACAGTTGGTTCAGGTTTATTCTGAGTATAGATGTGGGGTTCTGATTTGATGCATGATTTCGAGAAGTGCAATGTGGTTTGTGGTATAGATGAATTGTGAAATTCCGGCTATGTTGTGTTATGGGACCTATATGAGGTAGGGTGACATGGGATCACCCCGAGTATATTCTTGGTAATGCCATTCAGTTATTGGGTGGCTTCTAGTACAACTATGGGTACGCTCGAGGGCGAGCGTTTGTCTAAGTTGGGGAGGATGTGATGACCCGACCCGCTGTCACATGAGTTACCGCCCCGTTTTCCTCGTGTTATGCTTCATTATATGTGTTTGTAGAGTTTAAAGTGATTCGGCAGAGTTTGGTTGGAATTGAGACTATTAGTCTCTTTAAGAGAAGGATAGTTTGGAAAAGTCAACCAGAAGTTGACTAAGTGGTTAGAAGGCTCGGATATGAATTTCGGTGATTCGGTTTGCTTCGAGGGTTGAATTTTGACTTTGGAGTGCGATTGGAATTGAATTTGGAGGTCCGGTGTAGAATTAGGCCTGAGGCTAAGTTTGAATTTTGGCGAATTTCTGTTGATGGGTGAGATTTTGATTCAGGGGTCGGAATGGAATTTCGAGAGTTATTGTAGCTTCGTTAGGTGATTTTGGATGTCTGCAAATTTTTAGGTCATTCGGACGTCGTTTGGTCGGGTTTTTGATCGAATATGAGTTTCAGACATTTTAAGAAATTTTAGGCTTGAATCCATGGTAATTTGATGATTTTTGTGTTGTTGTGTGTGTTTTTGTGATTGAAACAAGTTCGTATGATGCTTTGGGATGTGTTGGTGTTTTTGGTTGAGGTCTCGGGGCCCTCGGAGCATTTCGGATGGTCAACCAGACCATTTGTAGCCTTCGAGAGTTGCAGAAATTGCAGAATCAGGTATTGCATAATTTAGGCCTATGCGATCGCAATGCCTTGGATGCGATCGCATAGGAGAGTTTGGACAGGCTGGATATTTGGTCTCTGCGATCGCATGATGTTGCCATCGATCGCATAGGGTTATGTCTCAAAGAAGTGAGATCGCATATGTATTGTTGCGATCGCGTAGTTCATTTTGAGGTTGAGGAAAATTTGTGCATTGCGATCGCAAGACCTGGTCCACGATCGCATAGAAGGATTTCACTGGGCAGATCAGTTTATGTTTAAACATTTCATTCGCGACTTGGGTTTATTTCCACCATTTTTGACCAAGCTTGGGAGCTTTTGGAAAGGAATTAAGATGGTTTTGACTGGGAATCGATTGGAGGTAAGTCTTATGAGATAAATACATCTCATAATCAAAGAATCATCCATTAATTCTCTGAATTTGGGTATGAAATTGAAGAAACTAGGGCTTGAGTTTTTGACATCTCCAAAGTGGGATTTGATGGGTCATTTGAGCTCGGATTTGGGAGTTCTTGGTATGTATGGACTCGTGGTGATACGAGGACTCCGAAAAGGTATGTTTCGTAATTTTTCGAGAAGCGGGCCTGGGGCTCAGGTTTTGCTAGTTTCGAGGTTCTTGCTATAATTCGATTATTTTCTATTGGGTATTGTCCCATTTGCATATTGTGATGTATTTGCTCTATTTTTGGCTAGATTCGACGCGCGTGGAGGCCGATTTGAGGGGAAAAGGCGTCGCGAGCTTGAGATTTTGTCGGTTCGAGGTGAGTAATACTTGGGAATGATATCTTGATGGTTTGAAACCCCGGATTTGTACATCCTAGTGCTGTATTGTGGTGACTTGCACGCTGGACCTGAGTGTGGGGTAGAGCACCATTGGGATTGTGACTTGGTCCGTTCCGGTTGTTAGTTTTTACCGCGAAATTATAAATGATTTGTTGTTATCATCATGACTTGGGCTCATTGGCGTACTTGGGGTTTATTGCCGATTATTTGAACTCTTTACGAACTATCATCACAGTTTTTCTCACTATTTGAAAGATTATTTGAACTCAGTCCACTTGATTTATATTGTTTCATGAACTCAGCTATATTTTTCTCAGACTTGGATTTTTAGCTGATATTTGAACCACTGTTTGAGCTGAGTATTATCGTTTTACGGATGCCCAAAGGGCTTTTGACTATTTTGGACTGATTGAGGCTGAGGGCCATATGTGAGGGCATGAAGATGCTGTAAGGAGGCTTTCAAGCCTCGAGTGTTGTGTCAGCATGTGCATATACATGAATTGATCATACTGCACGCCGCAGTATCATATTGGATGGATCGTACTGCACATCGCAGTAGCATATTGCATGGATTGGACTGCATGCCGCAGTAGCATATATCATGGATCGGACTGCATGCCGAAGTAGCATATTGCACGGATCGGACTGCATGCCGCAGTAGCATATTGCATGGATCGGGCTGCATGCTGCAGCATTATATATATCATATTAGATCGGGCTGCACGCCGCAACATTATATATATTATATTGGATCGGGCTGCACGCCACAGTATTTTTGCGCTTGGCTGTAGGAGCCCCTCCGGAGTCTGTACACACCCCTAGTGAGCACACGGTACCCATGGATCGGGCTATGCGCTGTAGCGGTCATGTGCATTGCATTGCATTCACGCATTCACTCCTGTTTGTACTACGTGGCACAACATTTAGCACTCATATATCATTGGCATACATACTGTTACTTGCCTTGTTGACTAGATACCCTTGTGTTATATGTTTAGGAGTGCTGAGCTCGAGAGGTTGATGTTATATGTTGTGAGTCGGGAGTGAGCCCGCAGACTGATACTGTACTGAGAGTTGATATTGAGCCCGAGGGGCAGGTTTCTGATTATTTCCTACTTATTGAAAATACCTTTGCAACTATTGAAAAAGCATATTTTCAAAAGAGTTTTTGAACTGATCTTGAGATTTTCTAAAGGGATTTTCACAGTATTTCGGTTTTTCTCAAAATGGGTTGTTATGTCTTTTATAGTAGTTTGGTGTGCTCATACATGTTTTCTTATCGCCTCAGATATTATTCTCTCTTATTACCACTGAGTTGGAAGTACTCACTTTACTCCCTGCACCCCACGTGCAGTTGCAGGTACTGATCACCTAGTAGCGGGTTAGTAGCGGATTGAAGGTATTGCTATCACAGCTAAGCAAGGTGACCGCCGGCATTCGCGGCACCGAGATCATTCTTATTCTTGATTCCCCAATTTTACTCTATGTATTATAGACTTTTAAATTTTAATAAAGGCACTCCTAGATGCTCGTGACTTGTGACGCCCTGGTGGGGCAGTATTGGTATTCATATGGATTAATATCATAAATTTAGATTCGACCTGTTATATAACTTGCTAATTGCTTTAAGTTGTGTTCTGAAATGGTCTGACTGGACTTGTCTTCATGAGAGGCACCATCACGACCGGATTTGGGAATTGAGTGGTGACACTTCAAGAAATGGACAAAAACAATAGGGCGATTTTCATGATTTTTCATTAACAGTGCATTATGTTACTCGGCTATAATAAGATATGAGATAAGTTCCAAATATTTTTTGAATCACATCTCTCGATATTGCTGCATTAGCATATTCGAGCATGAAAAGAGGTGAAAGTTTTCTTCAGTCTTTCATGATTAGTGATATTATCACATAATCAATTGAGAATTTTTTTAAACATAGCAAAATTATACTCACTAATAGACTTAAAATCTTCTAAACTTAAATGATTCCAATCATAATGTGCTTGTAAAAAAACAACCATTTTCAGGCATTCATATCTATCTTTCATATTATTCTACAATATAAGTGAATCTTTAACAGTGAGTTATTCCATTCCAAGCCTTCACTAAGATGATGGCATATGAATATCATTATTGTGGCACGGTCTTGGTTTGATGCCTGATTGATGGTGTTTTTCAAAACTATCAAATCAAAATAAATTCCAACATGAATCACCCAAGACATGTAGCTTTTGCTTGATATATCCATGGCTACAAATTCAAGTTTAAAAAGATTTGTCATTATTTAGAAAAAATAAAGTTCGTACCGTTGATACTTTCAAAGTATTTGTTTGAAATGGCAGAGTCTCTCATATTATAAAATAAACACTGTAAAGTAAACAAATCAAAGACAAGTATAAAGAGAGGTTTATATATTATTCAATTTCAAACTAATGTACATAATGAACTAAAATCTCCTCTATTTATAGAAGAAAGAAAGCAGGTACAAGCTTTCTAGGAAGTAGCTAGGAGACTTTTCTTGAGCTGCTTGTAAAATGTTTGCATGAGCTGCTCGTTACCTGCCTGTTTAATAAGAAGTTATTGCAAGTCATTTCATTGAGTTTTCTGCAACCAGTCTGCATCAACTACTTGCAACTTGCCAGCTTCTTATAGATAAACTTTACCGAAATGCTAAATAGATAATTTTTTTCACGAAAATTATCTATAATTGAGAAATAAATGGATAAGCTTCTTTAGGAAGATTATCTATAATCACCCAAGGCATGTCGTAGTGGTCAATAAAGTGAGTGAGAACCATGAGGTATCAGGTTCAAATTCTAGCGAAAGCAAAAAATTATACTCCCTATATTTCAATTTAGATGAGATAATTTGACTTGACACAAAGTTTAAGAAGAAAAAAAACTTCTGAAATATGTGATTTTAAAAATTTACCGGTAAAAGATTTGTGGGGTTATAACATTTGTGTGGCTATAAAATCTTTTC
The DNA here is from genome assembly GCA_034376525.1 of Nicotiana benthamiana. NCBI lineage: Eukaryota > Viridiplantae > Streptophyta > Magnoliopsida > Solanales > Solanaceae > Nicotiana > Nicotiana benthamiana. Next base: position 83,307,231 of record CM067328.1, read on the forward strand.
ATTAAGAGTAAACTGTAAAAGGGATAAAATAAAAGGTTTAAAATTGAATTATTTTTAAATATAAAAATATATAACTAACTTCTTCCCATCTATTTAAGCTGCAGATACCACGGTCTATTAAAAAAAAGATTATCTATAATGGAATATTAAAGAAAGAATTACAAGAAAATACAAATGACTTCACCCCATAACAAAAAATGGTCCATGTTTTTAAGTTTTACATGATCTAGCCCATATTATACATATTTTGAAAGTACTAGCAAATTGAAAATTTGTGTTTTTTACAATAATTCCTTCTAAAAGCTATGGAGTTAAATTTGTATTCTCACAACTATTATTTTCACTCTCTCTTCTTCTCACATCTTCTACATATGCTTTAAGGGACCGTATATTTTCTGCTTCTCCTCTTGTGTCAACTAGTTGCAATGTAAGAAAATTGAAGAGTAGAAATCACCGTTGAAGGCCATTCAAAGCTTAGCTTTCAAATATAGATTTTTTGGGTTTGTTATTTGTTTAGATTGGGTGTTGTTCCAATTGATTGAAAATATCAAAAAAAGTTCAAAATTTAAATTTGAAGTGATTTGGAGTAGATTTGAGCAAGATTTGAGTTAAATTTCATAAAAGACGCAAGGAAGGAGACGAAGTTAATTTTTTGTATAATTATGTATAATCTTGTATAATAGTGTATATGAGTGTATAAACACATTTTATACACTATTATACACTTTTATACAAGCGCATGTAGACGAACTTCTTTCACGATTTTCAATTGAAATTCTTATTCAAAACCAGTCCAATCTCCATTAAATGACTTCAAATTTTATATACAACCTTCTTATACTATTTCTAACAAGTCTGAATAACACACACTCCAAATATCTCAAAAAATTAAATTTAAGATTTAAACCCACATATTTAAGCTTTTAAAAATCTAATTTTCACCACCCAAATAGATTTGGTTTGTTGAACTAATATTTGAGTCACAGTTACTGATTTGAAAAGTAACTTAAAAGCTTGAGGAATCTTTTTTATAACTTAAATAGTAATTTTAAAGACCTATTGGAGATGGATGTTGAATCTTAGCCTATTATTTTTGGGCTAATTGGTTTTAAATTGAAATATGAGCTATAAAGTTGAAAAGTAAGGAGCTCAGTTGTACTTATGTGAAATTGTCCCAATATTAAATGAACGTTCAAACAACAACAACAATCCAGTATAATCACACTTAGTGGGGTCTGTGGAGGGTAGTATATACGCAGATCTTACCTCTATAGAGAGGCTGTTTCCAAATAGACCCCCGACATCCTTCCCTCGAAGAACTTCTCGAACTCACAACTTCTCGGTTGAAAGTGGGGGTTGCTTACAATAAGAAGAACCTCTTGTCAATTAAATGGACGTTCATAACATAATATTTTCATAGCATATATGACATTTTAAAAACATTTTTAAAGAGAAAAGATATTTATTCCGCCATTTTTCATAACGATGTCGTACTGTTTTTCGTATTGTGTTTCATCATCTTCACCAAATTTACTTCTGCGTTCTTCTCGAGTGTCCAGTTCCTACTTCCTCATGGCGTGTTTTTCTGCAACTCAGCTGCATAGTCTTCTATGGGCTTCATCGTTGAACCGTACCTCCCACCATTTCAAATCTAACTATATCTATTGGACTCCGAAATTTGTCTCCCGTCAAAAGCCATTGATAGCTTCCTTCAGCACCTCCGACATCGAAGCTAGAACTGAAACGAAGGTTTCATCAACGGCAACGCTCCGGGAACTCTGTCATGGTCACGTGCCCGAGCACGTGATTCGCCGGTTAGCTGCCGTTCCCTAACACTTAACTCTTTCTCATCGCTTTGTTGAATTACATTGCTTGATATTCCGGATTTTCCTAGAAGGACTAGTGCTTGTCACAGAATTTTCTCCAAATATTGATTCAATTGATACTCACAGAGCTTTTATATCGAAACTGAGCATGTAAAAAGTGTGATTTTTTCTCTTACATTGAATTAAAAGTAGGAGTAGTTTTAATTGACGCTGTGGATATTAGAGTAGTTGGTACTTCATAAGAACCAAAATTTTGATTTAAGAAATTTTTAATATTTTGAGCTTGTGAAGTAATTCTTAGGTAATCTTTAAATTGTAAAGCTTTAGACAATATTTACTAAAATATCTCCGTCCATCAGTTTATTCTGGTTGAAGTTTCTGAATATGGAGTGATTGAAGTTTGGGTTTTGCAATAAAGGCCGCAGATACTAGAAAATGATTGAAATAATAAATTTTTATCATTAAATTCAACCCATGACTGTAATTTCAGATTGCCTTTGGGAGAAAAAGAAAGTGAGATTACTTGAATTATTTAAAGAGTTGGATCTAAGGAGAAATGATATGTGGAGCACAAATTGCAGGGTGGAAGAGGTTGGATATGTGATACCTACAGAAGTGCAGCTACAGGCATTGCCTTTCCTCTATTCGGGACGTGATTGTGTGCTTCATGCTCAGGTATACTCATGGGAAATTGCTTTCAGTGTTGTACTTGTTGAAGCTGGACTGCGTGATTCTTGATATTTTTGTGTGAGAAGGATTTTTTGTTTAAGTTGTATGCATTGCTTCTGAAACATTCAAAACTATGGTTTCTGTATGGAGTGCTCTTTCTCTTTTCTAACTTCAATGTTCTTTGAAGCCATTCTGTAGCAGCTCTTATTTAGTGAATGGTCAGCTACTCTAGGTAGGGAGAACATTATTCTTGATTTGCTGAACTATAACAATACATACATCATCTTTTATATATCACTAGTGTATTACCAGTGCATCGCACAGTCGTGAAAGGTTTCATTCAATCTGCGAAACGATTTTTCATTTAATACCCAAATATTAATAGATTTTTCCGCAAAAACAAAAAATTCCTTTTTCTCACAGAAATAATCTAAACGACAAGTTTATAACTTCAACTAAGTTCATGTTATTAATCCCTTTTGTCTTGTCCAACCAAATTCGGGTACTCTCAACTCGATTCGTATTGCTTAAGAGAGGATGTTTCGATCTAACAATAATCATTGGTAATTGCTATAGTCAAAGTAGACGCAGACAAAAATGATATACAGAAAAACAGAAACACACACTTTCATTCAGTAAATAAAAAGAGAGTGTGAGGATTCAATGTAGGACGGGAAGGTGAAGAGCAAGTTAGCTCGAGTCTTAGCAAGATTTAAGGGTTGAATCTCCCTCCTCCGGGTATCCACTTTGTTAAGCATACATCTGAAGTTTTGTTATGGGTTAGAATTGGTAACTTTTCCACAAGTTCTTCAGCATTTGCTCTTAATGACGGCTCATCCTCGTCACATGCTCTAGCTAGATCTGCCAATGTCACTGCTGCATCAAATGGATAATTCTCTCACAGTGCACTTCTATCTGTTCCCTTAGCTCGTCTGCGTTATCGATTGCCAAATAACATTTATTTTCTCAAACAGCTTAAATTCATCTTCTCCTTTACCATTGCCACTGCTTATGGGTGCTCGACTGAAAATGCCTCCAGCAAAACCACCACAAAAGCGGAGATATCAATGCTTGGGACTGGGGTTAAGGACTCCTCGTTCAAGATGATACAGGAGATCTCAAAGAAATCTCTTTGTTTCTTGTAACATTAGATGTTATATGTGTAGATCTCTCCAGAATGCACTTGCATCTCTGACAGGAGAGTTTAAGCATCCATAGATGTAGATGCAGCAAATATTCAGACTTTATAATTGTACATAGGTCACGTTGTACCAGTCATTGGGAAGAATTACTAACTTTCCATCTGCCTAGTTGCCAAAGTTTTTCCACCGCTGGCTTTGGAATAAAGAATCCTCAAGTTGTGAGAAACTACATCCATTGAATTATTATGATGTATTTGAAAAAATGGGAAGCATGAATATAATTAAGGAAAGAAAAAAAAGTGGAGTTGCTCAAAATGACAAAAGAGGTAAAAGATAAATAAGAATCCTAGTCTAAGAGAGGTGCCACATCATCTCCACTAAGATCAGGATTATATAGATGTATAGATTGAATGATTCGAGTACCATACTACCATGTAAGTTGACAATATTCTTACAGATCCTAGGTGGATGTCACAAACTTTTATCATTTGAGCATATTTCATTTTTTTTTGTTCTTTTTGTTTCTTTGTGCCCGACTCCTTACCTCCGACAGAGAGGGCTGAAAGGTTTCTTAATTTTTCTTGCCATTTCATCATTTAAAGATATCCATCATATCATTGTTTTTCAGGGGGAAAAAATGTTAAAAGGGCATTCGAAAGGTCTAATTTTTCTAGTAGGAAAATGTATAAGTTGTTACTTATCAAAAAAAATGTTGAAATTGGAAAGATGAAATGTAAAGGCGACGAAAACTCATTTACAATATCCTAGCAATAAATGACCAATATGCTTACCCATTTTTAATCGTTTTTCCCTTTTTTCCTCTTGTCCCGTTTTCCAACTGGCTTCCTATGCTGTTAATGAAATTCTGGAAGTCGTTTGCTTTCTATTTATCCCACTAGACAGGTTCTGGAAAGACCTTGGCATACCTGCTGCAAATACTGTCAGTCACTGACAGTCAAAGGTCAGCAGTACAAGCATTGATTGTGGTGCCTACTAGGGAGCTTGGCATGCAAGTAAGATTTTGTGGAGTTATTACTTTTTGCATTCTACTTATAACCTAAGTTGCTCGGACACGGGTGCGGATGTCTGACACGGGTGCGGATCTAGAGATTGGATCCTTCGAGATGTAAATTCTAAGATTCCGGGATACGGATCCTAGTAGGATACTGATGCGGGGATCCAGCTAAAATTAATTAAAAATAAAAATAAAAATATAAAAATATCTCTAAATTTGTAAGAAATTTAGTGAAATACTTGCGTATAGTTTGTAAAGTGTGAATTTCTTTTTTATTCTCAAGTTGTGAATATGTAAAGGATTGATGTCGCAGATAAGGTATGTTCTTTCTTCAAATTTATCCTAGTTTTAGTTATGATTTCGGGAATCAAATTGTATCTTGTATTGAATTTTTTCGTCCATTGTGGTCAAAGTACCCAAAAGTGTTTGACCAAATCCGGTACGGATCCCATACCCACACCCATACTAGTGTCGTGTCGACACGGGTGTGGCATCTAAACTGAAGTGTCGGAGCAACTTAGCTTATAGCATATGTTTGCAGAAAGAAGGAACTCTAAGGATGCACTGAAAGTTAACTCAGCTTTAGCTAGGTTACGAAGGTTGCTCGGACGCTCGCCGCAAAGCCTTCAGAACTTGAATCTGGACCGAAATCATGTACTGTTATGGCTCTTCTTGATGGGGGGATGTTAAACAGACAGAAGAGTTGGTTAAAGGTACAAATGAAATTATTGTTCCTTGTAGATTTCATATCACTGAATGAGGAAAGCTTAAACTAGTGCTCTCAACTTGTATTACTCATATATCCCTAGAGTCAAAATCATCTTGACATTCATCTACTTGCCCGAGCCCTCACTTGAATATGATGATGTCGGAACTCTTAATTAGGATTTTGTCTTTTGTTCTCTGTTATCATCCCCCCCCCCAAAAAAAAGAAGAAAGATTTTGTCTTTCCTTTTTCTGGTTTCCTCTTAGTAAACCTTGATATCTTTATTTCGTTTTGTCCAAATTTCCTTATTTTTGGTGCTTATTGTTGTTGTTCTATCTTGCATCTTGAAGTTTACACTCTTCACTGAGGTACATCATGAAACGTGTAATTTTCAAATGTCCCTACTGCTTGAAAATGAAAGATAAGTCCAGAATCGCATATGAACAAATCTTAGTCTACAACTGAATCAAGCACAATGGAAACCACCTTGTAAGCAATAAATAACTATGTATTAACTATCCATAATCTCTCTCTCTCTCCCCCCCCCCCCCCTCCCCCTCCTCTCTCTCATTCTCTCACACGGGCACACACACACCGAGATTCATAAACATACACAAAACACTGGGTTGGACTCAGTTTACAGATTTCTTGGTACAGGTAGTATTGCAGTAGTGTACGTCATCTTTCTAAAGACACTGTTGTGGATCTTTAACTCAATTCGTTGCACCTTTGCAATTTTCTTTTTCAGGATGTTCTGTGAACTTGTTCTAACTCCTGTTGCCTCTCTCCCAGTACCTCGTTTTTTGTTTACTACTGCTCTTTTTCCAAGAAATTAAGAGGAAGCTTCCGCATATTTTTTTACGTGTTGGTGTTGATTCTGAGATGCTTGTGCTGTTACAGGCTGAGCCACCCACTATTGTGGTTGCAACTATGGGGAGTTTGTGTCATATGCTTGACAAACATATTTTAAAGCTAGATTCCTGCCAAGTACTTGTTGTCGATGAGGTAATCAAGATGCATTTTCTATCATATATATTTCTCTATGTCTATGTTGAAACTTTACTAGAATGGGATCCAATGAAAAGTGAGCTCAATGATATCAGCATGATGCTGCTGAGAATTTTAAAACATGCTGTCAGCGCCATTATAACTTTTTCTTTTCTGCTTCTTTTGATTAGAGCCGTCAGAATAAACTCTTCTCTGGAAAAGTGCCCAGGAACAATATTTCTGAAATGCCTCTATATCATGAACAAGCTATCTAATTTAACCATACTTAAACAGTTGAATGTTCTACTTGTATTTTTTTTTTTTTTTGAGATGGTAACATATTTGTATATATTAATCAACTCAGTACATAGGTTGTACTGAAACCATATTTACAAGAAGGCAAAAGAAAAGAAAAGTTCTGCTATGCAGTCCTAGCAAAGTTCTAGAATATCTAGGATTGACATAGTGTCCTCTATGTAGCTCTGCTTACACCAAAAACAAAAAAGTAAAACACAGTTTAGTTTAATCTTCTGTACTGAGTTGCTTCTGTCCTCAAAACATCTAGAATTCCTTTCTTATTGTGTCCATCAAATACATGCTGGGACAGTCCTCCATCTATCTGTCTCTTGCTCCAGTTCCAGCTTCATCCTAGCTAGTAAGCACTTCAGTAATCTTACTAGGCATTGTCCAAGCTATGCCTCTGAGATTAATAAAGATTTTCCATAGCTGATTTGTTGTCGTGCAGTGAAGAAATAGATGGCTGATTGTCTAGGTTGTTTCCTCGCATAGAAAGCACCTTGAACACAGTGGAATCCCTCTCTTTTTGAGATTGTCTTGGGTCAAGATAGCCTCCTTTGCTAGCAGCCAAGTAAAACAAGCTACCTTATATGGAACTTTTACTTTCCAAATATGCTTCCAAGGCCAATTAGTTAATTGCTGATTTGAATGGTTTAAGAGCTTATAGGCTGACTTACCTTATACATACCTTTGTTGTGTCCCTGCCACCATAGTGTATCCACCCCACTCTGTAACCCTTTAAAGTCTTTCAATTGTTTGTAAAACTCAGTTAACCTATCCACCTCCAATCATTTAACATCCTCCTAAATATAAGATCCCAACCTTGGGGGGTCCGTACTTCAGCTATTGTTCTATGCTGATGTTGAATCAATCCACCTCCCAATCATTTATGCTTACTTGTATTTTGCAATTATTCTGCTCAACTTCAATTCAATTTGCAAAATAGAAAGAATGTTCATTATTACATAATTTTAGGTTGACTTCATGTTCAATTCTTCAAAAGAGATCAGCTCTCTTAAAAGGCTATTGACGTCCTACTCATCCAGCAAGAACCGTCAAACTATATTTGCTAGTGCTTCAATTCCCCAGCACAGGAGATTCTTGTATGACTGTGTACAGCAAAAATGGACCAAAGTGAGCTGGCACAAGTACTCATTATGATTTCTTATTATGACTTGTAATTACCTGATGATAATCACATAAAAGATGTACTTATCTAAATTATAATGACAGGCTGACGTAGTTCATGTCCATGTGAATTCAGTAGAGCCGATGCCCTCGTGCCTCCATCATAGATTTGTGGTGAGACTAACATAAACTTATACAGCTCTCTTTAACCTTTTTTTTCTTGCAAACTGGCTCTCTTACAAATTCCTGAAAAGAATGGACATTGGGCCTAACTCAACCCCAAAAGCTAGCTTATGAGGTGAGGATTGCCCAAGCCATATAAGGAGTCCAAGGACCTCAAATCCCTCCGATGTGGGACAACTCAACACCCCGCCATCACGCCCAGATCTCTGGAGCGTGGACAACATAAATGGGGCCCCAACATCGGTAATAATAATTGGGATGGGCCTGGCTCTGATACCATGATAAGAATGGACCTTAGGCAATCCTCACCTTATAAGCTAGCTTTTGGGGTTGAGTTAGGCCCAAGGTCACTTTCACACGTTTACGGTATCCTAAAATTATCAGATCCACCCCCCCCCCCCCCCCAAACCACACACACAAAAAAAAATATTTAAACCAGCAATCTTTTATTAAGTTGTGTGGGACCAGTGGAACATGCATGCTAAAAACTTGATCGTCAGAAATTAGATGATTCTCTTTCACGTTGCTGGATCTCACTTACTCTCTGTCCCTTGTTTATTTCTATTTCTATGTAACTGTTTCCGACTTTTCACGTGCAGGTATGCACCAAAAGGGAAAAGAATCAAGTGTTGCTCTCCTTACTGCAGGTGGATTCACCTGAATCTGCCATAATTTTTGTCAGCGAGCAAGTTAGTGTCTTTAACCCTGTTGAGTCTCGATATAGGAGATTGTCTTTGTGTGTAGTTACTAATTAGAACGACAGGGAACCATAATTCCTTGAATAGTGTGATGAATATTCAATTGTGATGTGGATCACTTTCAAGTATTGAGACCCCTCTTTATTCATAGTCTATGAAAGCACACACAAGAATTACTCTGGAATTAGAGGTTGGATGAGTTTCCAGATTATTATCCGGAATGATCTTGTAGAGAATAGCAGTATGAGTATTCTCATCCCTCTGCAATGCTGGAAAAAGTTTTCACTTTGCTGGGTTACATTTGGACTTTCAAGAAGACTGTTTTTATGCTTCCTTTTACTTGTCTTTCTAAATGGGGTTTTATTTGGGGAACTACACAAAACTTCTGAATTTCATTTTGGGTATATATATATATATATATATATATATATATATATATATATATATAGTAGTTTCCTTTCAACTGCATGTATTGTTGAAAAATCAGCTGTTGGTGCATCACATGTCTAATTGAATGGAGTTACTGTTTTAATTGGAAAGGAACTATGGTCATTGATAAAAAAAAATGACTATTACTTATCTGTGCAATTTTTGATATTTTAGTTTAACTTATTATATAGTTGTATACTTTGAACAATATTGTTTAACTTTTGAGCAGTCTGAGAAGTCAAAAAAGGCAGGAAATGCACCACCAATAACTCTTTTGGTAAATTTTTTAATGTCATCTTCTGGAGGCTTTTCCAATGTCTCTCTTCTAGAGGAAGATATGAATTTCAATAAACGAGCAGCATCCTTATCTGTAAGTTGTGCTGATATGTTATTTATATTTGGTCAATTTATTAGACTTTAGGAAATGAACTTTAATCTTCGTCTTTCTGTATATAATGTAATTCATATTTTAGTACATGGTTTATATGTTGCTGAGATGCAGGAGCTTCGAGGAGGAGGAGGTTATCTATTGGTGGCAACAGATATAGCAGCTAGAGGAGTTGATCTACCAGAGACAACACATATATACAATTTTGATATCCCAAAAGATGCGGTAAATTACCTTCATCGAGCTGGCAGGACTGGTAGGAAACCATTTTCAGATAAAAAATGTTTTGTTACCAGCATTATAACAGTGGAAGAGCGGTTTGTGTTACACAGATTCGAGAACGAATTAATGTTTTGTTGTGAACAGCTATTCTTTTAACTGTATTTTGAGTTCTTCTCCATAATCTTAGCCTCAAAACTCACATTTGACTCTGTCTTGCTTATCTAAAAATGAAGGACAAGATAAATTAACAGCTGATACCATCAATTAGAAAGTACGTTAGTCCCTTTGGTTTTCATAACTTTTAAACAGCTGCGTAATTTTATTAATTTAAGCAAGACATTTGCAAGGTCAATTGGTAAAATGTTATAATTGAATGGTTATCTTCGAGTGCTCTTTCAAAAATATTACACTATGTTCCTTCATCTTTGACCCAAATTTGGTAAGGATCCAGGTGATAAAACAGAAGAAATTTTTGAATAATGATGCGATCTAGTGAAACACTGTACAGGTTTTTTGATGCATTTAAGTGGGCTTACCTGTAAGTCTAAACTTTTTATCTTCTTTAGTTCTGACTAGAAGAAGCTTGTTCTCAACTAGTGTAAAATATTACTGTCAACACTCTATAGTGTTTTGTTAGTGTCATCGCGGGTGTGAAAACATTTACTTTTTATCAAGCATTTTATTTTTTGATCAAAATTCATGAATGGGATAAACAACTTTTATTTTTAGCATCAGCCTGTAGCTCAACCTTTACTTGCTGAAAGTGGACAAGTTGAGAATGTGAGACTTTTACTTCTGCTCATATTTTAATTTCACAACTTTGTGTGTGTCAACACTACATGAAAGAAAAGAAGACAAATCATTGCTGCAATTCATATCACTAATCCATCCGAAATTATTGAGTTCTTCAATATGACTGTGATGCCTGATCGAATGTAAAATCCTTCTGAGGATCTGTCTGCTTCTTGTACGCCCTGCAAATTGATGTATTAGAGGAAAATAAGTGACTCCCAGTAAGAACAGGATAAAATTGAAATAAAAATTTAATCTCTTGCTGTTGGTGGGAGTACGGGAGGATCATACCTCTGAGTTGGCAATTACTACGTTCTTTCCAATTCTTGCATTTTTATCAATGATGCATTCTCTGCATATTAGTTGAAATAAAAATATGAGAAATGAAATTAGGATCACAGTCACATCCAATTTCTAGCCTGATAGACACAAAAGGAGAAACATCTTAGTGTTTTACTTTATTCTTGTATTTTCTCCTATTCCCATAGGCACTTTTCCTTCAGCTAGTTGTGAGGCAATCTCAGCATCAGTTTCATAGTAGTCAGCACCAAGCATCACTGTGTCCTGTATGGATTTCACACCAACTAAGTGTATGGGGAATTAACAGTAATTGAAAAATCAAGTAAGCAGAGAAGTAATTTTATTTTTCTTTTTGATAAGGTAAATAATTTTTTTAACAATTGGAGGAAACCTCGTATACAAGCAGTATACCAAAAAGAGGAGAACCTATACCAAAATTTGGTTCTCAACAAGAGAGCCCTAGTCCTCTATACAAATTGGGACCTCATGAGTACTCCAAAAAGAAACAAGAAACAAAAGACTATTTTGCAATTTCACAAAATCCTGTCCACCCCTTCAAATGCCCTCCTATTTCTTTCTTTCCAATTAACCCACATGATTGCTAAACGTGTTTGCATGTGTATGTGCTACTTGTTGTTTCAATATGAAACAGCATGTTTGTTGAATCTACGTGGAATCTAGTTGGAATACCAATTTTAGTTTTGTTTTTCAAAAGTGCAGTGCTGAAATTTCATTCAGCATAGTGTGCAGTTTTACTAAACTAACCTTCAAGTGAACATTGGAGCCTATACGGGATCGGATTCCAACAACACTGTGCTCCACGAAGCAGTTGGTCAAGAAACTACCATGTGATACAATTGAATCAACAATCTGACAACATTTAGACTTGGTTAGTGGAAGAACATTTAAAGATAATTCTGCTTAAGATTGAAGTACTATGTCTTTGTCTTATACCTTGCTGTTATCAATCGCTGACGGTGGTAAGTTTCTCCTTGATGTGTAAATAGGCTTTGTTGCATCGTAAAAACTAAAACTTGGTGGCTAAAACGAAAAGGAAAAACATTAGTTGGCCATATTCCATATTATTTACTGTAAAGAATCATGTTTAAGATTGACAGGTGTCCAATAGCCAGCTTTTATCTTACTCAGATTGTTTGAAGAAACAAGAACATTTAAAGGCTAGAAAACATAAAGTACTCTGATTCTTACGTGTTCAGTGAGTGCAAGGTTTGCTTCAAAAAAGGATCTGATTGTACCAATATCTTCCCAGTAATCATTGAATAAGTAAGCCTGCAAAATCAGGTGAAGAATGCTTAGTCACCATAGAGGTTGAAGTTAAGCTGTTTAGGAGACCATAACCAGAATAGTGAATTGCCTTATGATGGAAACAAGAAGATTGGATGTAGTAGTAAATTTTTTGAACAAACAGATCAAGGTCTTGTGTAAATGCCAACCAGAAATGAAGTGGTACAAACCTTGACACAGAATTCTTTGGCAGAGGCAGGAATAATCTCTGAACCAAAGTCATTTGCTGTCGGAAAACGCCATCTAAAAGGAGACAAAAAGTAAGCAGTTAATGATCTTCTTTTACCTGACATCTTCAGCATGTTACTGTAGATGAAGCATGAAGAAACTCAAATGTTGATATAAGATTTTAAATGGCCCCTTTCTGTTTTATAATACCCCTATTAGCTGGATGAATATTATTTCTTGTTTTTTCTGGCCCTCTTTCTCCAAAATTTCTATCATTTGCATGTTGACCATGACACCCTCTAAAATAAGGTACTATAGAAGAAGAAGCTCGTTACATACCTTAAGAGATTTAGGAGAATCTCCTTCTTGAAGACGTAAACTCCCATTGAAGCAATGTAAGGTTTCTTTTTAGCCTCTTCTGGGGATAATCCCAGAACAGATGTGTCTACTGCCTGAAGTACTTGTTGTCAATTGATTGCAGCAACTTAAAATTTTTGAAGTAGGTTAAGCTCTGAGACTGTCAAATTTTCGAGAATTACCATCGCCTTCAAGTCATCTCCTTTTGGCTTTTCGCTGAAGGACAGGACCCGTCCTGTGTCATCAATTTTCATCAAGCCAAAATCTGAAGCACGTCTATCATGAAAACATACAAGTGATTCAGTAGAAGAAATTATGTTTTGTAGTGATTATCAAAGTAATACTTGACATAGCGCATGCCATTGCTGAGAGGAAGAATAGCCTATCTAGGTTTTTGATTATCCATCTTAAACCACCTGTCGTCTATTTGCAAGCTTGATATGGTAATGTCTGCACCACTTTTCCTATGACTCTGTCAATAAGTGGAGATAGATTTTTTCACTTTTGAGTAATAGACAATCTTTCCAAAAAAATGATATCAAGCAAGGTATATATTAGTCTATAGCCTTACCTGAACAAAGTCCATGTAGTCCATTCTATACAAGTGATCTCCAGAGAGAATGAGCACATCTTCTATGTCCTTGCTTCTTTGATCCTTCAGTTATGAAAATCAATGTGAATTTCATTAACTGATGTCTATATTTAAGCCATATGATGAGATAATTGTGGTGATGGTCATAGCTGAGCTTGGAGAACCTATTGCTTGTATTTACATGCTGTTAAGTTCTGTATTTTTCGCATGTGATTAAGTTTTCCTGGAAGTAAACTGACACAGGTCAGTTAACTTGGTCTGGCATATGTAATGTTTTTCATTGTGTAAGTTACTGCTGGACCTTGTTTGGTCTAAGGTTGAGTTGTGGTCATCTACAACTGAAATCTCCTGATATAACATATGAATATATGCATTTCGATGCCTCTTCAGATCAATTGTTACATATTGAAGAAAAACATGGGAGGAAGGGCATGCTAATGCAAACTGGTATATGATATATGAGGAAGACAAAACTGTTGCAGTACAGGAATCTGGAGTTATTTTCACTATTGAGATGAACTCCGGAAATTGCAATGCAATGTGACCAGGAGATCAGATACAAAGGAGAGTTGGTACCTCAAAAAGCCAGTGGAATTGCCTAACAGCATCTGCAGTACCTTGGAACCATCTTTTACCTGCTTCACCTGGTGTTTGAGTTGCTGCTAAGACCTATGTTACAACTTATTAGCCATGATGTTGCCAATATCATCAAAACCTGAACTATACTGAAAAAATAAACGTTGGTGTTTACCTCGACATACCCATCTCCAAATGTGACACCATTGCCAAAGTTGTAAGCCCGAGCAATATGCCTGTTAAGCGAGGCAGAGTTGAATTGGGTGAGAATGTAAACTTTGTTGATGCCACTGTTGATACAGTTGCTCATTGGTACATCAATTAGCCTGTATGCTCCTCCAATTGGAACCTGAGACGAATTGATAGTGACTCAATGGTGAGGTGCAGATAGCCTATAAAGACTCGGTAATATTTTCTTCGATAATCTGAAGAAAACTTACAGCAGGCTTAGCACGGCGCTTGGTGAGGGGGAAAAGACGAGTGCCAGCTCCCCCTCCTAGAATGATTGCTACTACAGTCCTTGTATCGGCCCTCTCCGGTTGAAGATCCTTTAACTGTCCACATTCCACACTTGGTCAAACTAGGCATTTTTCAAAAGTTAGTACTGTCAGAGATGAATTCAAGATTTTAAGTTATTTTTTGTTAAATGCTAACACACACTACCAGATAATGCTGATTGGTTTAAACTGTCATAAATGTTGTATTTAAAGTTGAGGGTAGTGCGATAACATCTCTACACCTACTCATGAGTTCAATTGCATATCGGGTGATTATTTAAGTTGTTTTAGCATGATGCCTTCAGCTCAAAGTAGTGCAATTTTTGCTCATTTAGCCTATCTCATGATTATGTCAACTTCATTGACGGAACTTATGAAATTAATTCATGAAGTATCATTTGATCTAATTTGGTTGTGAGATCACATTTTATGTTGAGAAGTGGGCCATCTCTTTATTAAGTGGTCCCATGCTCATTCAATTCAATTGTAAAGAAAGCAAAGAAATACATGGCAAGTTTGAGCCAAGTGAGAAAATGTAGAACCACTCACCTTAGCCTCACCTGCAACATCAGCTGTAAGTGACATGCAGATATTAGGCTTCACCACATTGCTCCTTAACTGAAATTTTGTAAACTTGAGCTTCTTTCCCATCAACTCTCCATTGCAGAATTTCACTACCCTTAAGTTTCTTCCTGTAAATGCTGCTGTTGCGTTATGATGTTGGCCTGCCGCTGATAAGGCGAATCGGCTGTCGCCGGCAACCGCCATTTTTCTATGCAAACTGAGAAGAAAAACAAAGTGCAATAAGCTGTATATATTTGTAGTTTGTGGCGTAAACTAAATGTCTTCGATTTTATGTTGATGAGAAGGCGAGGAACCAGTTAAAGGCCTACCTAAAGAGTATGCTTACATGGGTGTATTCTATTTGTGGACTGAGCCACATTATCCAAATTCAATTGTATCCACCAATTTTCTTTTGTCTCCTGTCAACTTTCACAAAGAGAGATCTCCGTGATTTTTCTTCTTTTCTTATTTTGCACACAAGTCCTTGACCAAGATTTTGCAAATGCTAACTACTACGGTATACGAATATTCTATTGGTTTCTTCATATAGATTATAGACCTAAGGCTTCTCTTCTTTTTATTTATTTATTTTTAAATTTTGAGTGTAGTAGAGCCCAGAAAATGGTTACCAAGTTGCCTTTTTAATTTGGTTTCTTCCTGTTTGTATGATATATTCCCTTGAATAATTAGGTGGCTTTTTTGAAAAAGTTTCAGTGGATACCCCCCCAATTTTTCGGTTGAAAAATCTAAGTGACCATTTGGACATACAATTTTTTCCCTTTTTTTCAATTTTCTTTTTGAAAATAAAGTTTGGTTATCCCATTCTTACCAATTTTTTCTTTTTCACTTGAAAATCCATTTTCAAATTTGAAAAACTGGTTCTTACCAATTTTTCAATTGAAAATGGAAATTTGCTAGTTTTTAGTTTTATAAAATTTGCCCTATATTTGTAAAATTTATAAAATGACCCCATCAATTTTTTATTTTTGGCAGATACATCTTTGGCGACTGATGGTCATTCCTAATTGATACTTGAACTCTGCCTACTGGAAGTTTGAGTATATGGTCATGAGAAATATGTGGCTATGCCTGCTTTTGAACCTTCTCTATGTGTTAGTAGAATTAGAAAATGTGATATTAATTTTGCATCTTCTGTGTATTGTAGTAAAGCAGAATATGATAATAGTTAAACAATAGATAGCATTTTGATTGTTTATTTTAAGTAGGATAATCAAATTGGGGTGATTTTGATATTTTTACAAGCTGTGGGATATAAATCATGTTTCACGATTTTGAAAAAAAAGACATCTAAATATGTTGCAAGAGTTATAACCAAACACAACTTAGAGCATGTTTGGCCAAGCTTCTGGGAGGCCAAAAGTACTCCCCTCCCCCCCCCCCCCTCCCCCCAAAAGTACTTTTTAAAAAAATTTAAGCTGTCTGGCCAAGATAAAAAAGTACAGTTGGCCAGCAGCAGAAGTAGTTTTTCTGCTTTTAGGAAGAAGTAGAAAATTCTAGCTTCTTACAAGAAGCAGAAGCAGAAAATTAATTTATTCAGGACAAAACTATCCTCACCTTGAAATTTATATTTTTCAAATTGTCCATTATTAATTTAAGTTTTTTTCATATTTATTTTTGGTTTTTATCATTCTCTTAATTTAATGATATCATATACATAAATCATATCGTAACTTCCAAATTCTTTATTGACTTTTCTTGTTTTTGATTTTTTGGGGGTGTAATGTCTTGTAACTTTTTAAATTATCTTCTTCTTTCTTCACAATAAAGCAAATTATCTACCTCCTTTTTTTGATTATCAATTTATAATTTTTTCTACTATAGGTTATTAGTCCTCGAATCTTCAAAATAGTTATCAAGTTTAATTTGTGAAAATTACCTACAAATAGGTAATAAATTTATAAGTTCATCGCATAATCTACTTATATATTATTAAAAGATGAAAAAAATATCCATATTAATCCAAGTGACAGTCTCACAATAGGCCATTAGGCAATTATGACAAAATTGATTAGGTTAGGTAATAATGAACTTCTAATTTGAATTTTAAAAAATAAATGATTATACATTATGTGTTGCTAATAATTAGTTACTCTTTAAAATTATTTTTATCTTACACTCAATGTATATTTCAAGCTTGTCACTCAGAATCATCTAGCTACAACTACCATGATTGTATATAATTTTATCCGATATTATTTTTCTACCGATAAATATATAATTATTATGAAGACACTACTGCAAACATTGAAGAAGGAGATGGATCTTTTCATGTTCCTTTATAAATGCAAGGCGAATCTTCTACTAACGTGGAGGCATTGTGTGGTAGAAGCAGAGATGAAATAATTAAAAATTATTATAATGTGTGAGTGTCTTTACTTATTAATTCATGGTGGATTATCAGTATATAGTAATATGTGGAATAGACTTCTAATTCATGAGAAATGTCGTATTTTAATTATTCAAATAATTGTGTAACAATAAGTAATTATACTAGATAATATTATATACTTTAGTATAACTATATATGTAAAACTGAGTTAAATCTTTATTATGTTTGTTTGTTTTATATTTTATATTTTAATTAAATTAACTAAAAATAATAAAAGTCTCTTACAATAAATATTTAAATTTATCTTTTTCTTTAAAATAATTATATTGATCTTGGTACTATCCTTTTTGGTAATCTGACATTCAAAAGTACTTCTTAGAAAGATTGGCCAAACACAATTTGTTTAACAAATGCTGTAAAAAGTACTTCTTAAATGAATTGGCCAAATACAAATTGTTTTTTTCAAAAGTACTTCCGAAAAAATACTTTTAAAAAAAATACTTTTTCTATATAATAAGATTATACATTTATCTCATTCGAATTTTCATTAAAAGAGCATCAAATGTGATTGAAAATTCAAATGACACCATCAAGTGCAGACCTTCTGATAGTGTCATATGGAATTATTGGGTAAATATAGGAAGAAACTGAAAATAAATGAAAAAACATTATTTACTCCTTGTCTTGATGAGACATATTTTAAAGAGGGAAAATATTTTATAATTCACAGAAAAAAGTAATTTACATTGATAGGTGGAAAGTCACCTTCTTTATTTCTAAGCAAGTCCGTGAATAAATTTGGTGACCCTTTAAGTAATTTAGTCTTTTAAAAAAAGGCATTCGCTGATGTGGATATTTACAATCCTTTTAGTTTCCAAACGGACAAAGGAAGATATTTTCCGAATAAAAACATCTATTTTAAATTACAAATGCACAAACAAAAACGCCTAACAAGCACATTTCAATTATCACTTCCCCGAACTAAGCGCCACGAAGTCTTGTTGTCAGTTAAAACGAAAAAAGTCAATATTGTCTCAACACTTGCAAATTAATATGTCTAGGATTTCAAATCGAAATATTTTATTATTAATTTGACTTTATGGAAATTATTTTAGTAATTATCTCAATTAATTGAACTCTCTTTGTAATTAAATCTTAGTAGTAAAACCTTGTTACCTCTGTTGAAAATGATCAGAAGATGATTTAGAATTGTAAGTAAGTGAATGAGTGCCACCGTTAGGGGTGTACAAAGAAAACCGATAAATCGCACCAACCCGATAATCCG
Organism: Nicotiana benthamiana; assembly: GCA_034376525.1. Classification (NCBI taxonomy): domain Eukaryota; kingdom Viridiplantae; phylum Streptophyta; class Magnoliopsida; order Solanales; family Solanaceae; genus Nicotiana; species Nicotiana benthamiana. Next base: position 83,325,707 of record CM067328.1, read on the forward strand.
AGTCAAACCGAGAAAAAAAACCCGACTATGGTTTGGTTTGACTTGGTTTGGTGTTAGAAAAAAAAAACCCGACCATAATTGGTTTGGTTTGGTTTTAACTAAAGAAAGTCAAACCGAAACCAAACCAACCCGACATTACATATATAGCAATTTTAGATATATTTAATATATAAATATAGTTATTCTAATGTAATATATAAATATTTCTTAAAAAAATTCATAATTTTATCTTTTAAGGTATTATTTCAAGGTTTGATTTAGAACTTTTGAATGCTCCAATAAGTTTTATAATCATTATTATTAGTAAATTAAATAATGCTAGCAATTAATACTAATGCTAACAAAAGACATTCAATTCAATATTACGAACGGGAATGTATTAAATGTCTATTTTTTATTTTGCAATACTTTGGATAAAAATACATAACTTATTTTTATTTTTCTTTAGCTTTTACGCATATAACTAATACTCCCTCATTAGTCTATCTAGTTTAGCATGAATTAGTGCTTTTAGATTATGTTTATTTTTATTATGACTTTTTAATTAGCAATATTTATAGTACATAATTTTATTATTTTTTATTGTTGAATATTTTAGGATAATGTCATGAGTCATGACATATCCTATTTCGTATTATTTTCTTGAAAAATACTTTATATAGTTGTATCTTACTAGGATTAAAGAAATATTTTGAGCATACGTTATATATTTTGCTCTACGAAGATTTTACCGGAAAAAATTCCAAAAAAACCCGAATAACCCGACAACCCGAAAAAACCCGAGAAAAACCGATATTGAAAAACCCGAATTTATTGGTTTGGTTTGGTCTTTAAATTTAATAACCCAACACAATTGGTTTGGTTTGGTAATTGTAAAATCCGAACTAACCCGGTCTATGTACACCCCTAGCCACCGTTGTATCAATTTATATGTATGCTATAAATAAAATTGGTTTCTAATTATACATTATAGAAAAGTAGAGTTAAAAGAAGCGGCGAATGTAGGCCTACGAGAGTTTTTTTTTTTTTGGGTAATTAAGTTGTTGTATTAATCACCAAAGGAAATTCTTTACATAACTATAGTCCAGCTACACATAGCTGACTATCACAAAAAGAGAGACGTAGCCAACATCTATTTACTATGCCTCTATTTCTAATTACAGGGAGAATGCTGGAGTTGCAGGCTAAACTTAATAGGACTCCTAATATGACATGTGTATGCAAAATTTCTAAGTAAGTGCCCATATGAACTTGACACATTCCTAAACAACCTTGAGTTCCTCTCTAACCAGATGTTATAACACATTTCTGCAATGATCATTTTGATACTATGAGCTCGAGTAGTCCTCCCTTTAGCCATGGTTATGATCCATTGGATGTATTGATCCCAGCTTTGAAAGCTAGGCTGAGTTACCCCAATCCAAATCATTGTTTGATGTCTTAGTTGCATGGTGAAGGGACAGGAGAAGAAGAGGTGATCCCTGGTCTCCATGTCTTGCTGGCATAGTGTACAGGTGTTGTCCATGTTTGAATTCCACTGTCTCAATCGATCCTTGGTAGGTAGCCTATCCTGCATAATCAGCCAGAGATTAAACACTGCCTTAGGTCTGGCATAGTTTTGGATGGTTAGATTTTTCCACACAACTCTTGGCAGCTGCCCAATCTGTTGAAGATACAGCTTCTTGATAGAACATTCTGATTGGGACAATAGCTGTGATTGGTGCAATGTAACAGTAGCTTCAATAATCTTCCTTACCATCCAGCTGGCTTGGTTAGGAATTTTTATGGTATGAAGCTGCTGTTGTTTAATGTAGACAGCATGAATCCATTTAACCCACAGTACATCCTTCTTGTGAGCCAAGTCCCACCCAAGCTTAGCAATGGCAGCTCTATTCCATAGTAGCAAGTTCATAATATTTAGTCCTCCAGCAGATTTAGGCAGACAAACCTTGTCCCAAGCTACATATGCCTTCTTTGATATATTGGCAGTACCTGTCCAAATATAAGATCTGCATATTGCATCTAACAGCTTTAGAATTTTTGAAGGAATAAGGAAGATTTGAGCCCAGTAAGCCTGTATGCCAAAAGCTACTGTTTGCACCAATTGAATTCTGCCTGCATAGGACAACTTCCTGGCAGTCCAAGATGTTATCCTGGCAGTAACTTTATTCACCAATGGTTGCCACTGTAATAAAGACATCTTCTTGGTAGATAGGGGAACTCCCAGGTATTTAAAGGGTAATTCCCCATGTGCATAACCAAGATGAGCTACAATTTGATGCTGTATATCAGAAGGTACACCACCAAAATAGACAGAACTTTTATTCATATTAGCATTCATACCAGATGCCTCAGTGAAATGAGAGAGGTATTTAAACATAGTGGATACAGTCTTCAAGTCTCCTTTGGCAAACAGCAACAAATCATCTGCAAAACTGAGATGAGTAACACCTAACTTCTTACAGCCAGGATAAAATGAGAAATCAGAGTTCTTTTTAAGTTCACAAAGAGCTCTACTGAGGTACTCCATCACTATAGTAAACAGAAAGGGAGAAATTGGATCACCCTGTCTCAAACCTTTGGATGCTTGAAAAGGTTCTGTAGTTTCCCCATTCACCATGACTGTATAGCTCACTGTTTGAACACATTCCATGATCCATCTGATAAACCTGCTTGGGAAGTTTAAAGACTCCATCACCTGCTGCAAGAAAACCCACTCAACAGAATCATATGCCTTCTGTAAGTCTATTTTAATCATGCATCTAGGAGATACATGAGCCCTTGCATAATGTTTAATCAGTTCATGTGCTAGGATAATACTGTCAGCAATCCTCCTTCCAGGAATAAAGCCTGCCTGGGTATCACAGATGATACTGGCTATGCATTTCTGTAATCTATTGGCCAATATCTTGGAGATGATTTTATACAAAACTGAACAGCAAGCTATTGGTCAAAATTCCTTGACTGATTGTGGATTAGCAACTTTAGGAATCAAGGTGAGGTAGGCACAGTTAACTGGTTTATACATTCTACTGGTCTGGAAGAAGTCCATAACAGCCCTAGTGATCTGATTGCCAGTGATACACCATGTCTGTTTGAAAAAAGTAGCATTGTATCCATCAATACCTGGAGCTTTATGATCACCTATGGACTTTAAGCTGTCTACAATTTCATCCATAGTAACATCAGCAATTAACTGTTGCATCTGGTTGTGTGTGAGTTTAGGACCATTGTCCATATATGACTTGTTAATTGCTGGTAAGGAGGCAGTTGATGTTCCCATCAAGGATTTATAAAAATACTTGATCTCATCTCTGATTGCATCTGGATTAGCAATTTTGGTACCTCCTGCTGTAACCAATTCTGTTATACTTTTGTATTGGTTTCTTTCTTTCAGTAGAGCATTAAAATATTTATTATTTGAGTCTCCCAAGTGAATCCATCTGGCTCTGGATTTCTGTTGCAGTATACTCTCTTCTATCATTGACCATTTCTCCAACTTCAATATCAGATCCTTTTCTTTAGTCTGTAACTCATCAGTATATTGCAGCTTCATCTGATTTTGAATGTCATCCAATTCCACCATGCTATCCTCAATTCTTTGTGTAATGTTCTTAAATTCTCTAACATTTAGATATTTAAGAACAGGTTTGAGTGCCTTAAGATTGATCCAGACCTCCTTGAGAGTATCTTGAGCAGTGTTTTTCCAGTGTTCCTTGACAATGCACTGAAAGTCTTTGTGGTTAGCCCATGCATTGTAAAATCTGAAGGGAGTTTTCCTGAGCCTGTGATCTTCAAAAACAGTAAGGACCATTGGATTATGATCAGATATTAAAGGGGGGTCATATACAGTTTGTACATGACTCCACTTAATCATCCATTCATAATTACCAAATATTCTATCCAATCTACTACAAACTCTAGCAGAACCAGTTTGCTTATTAGACCATGTGAAGAAAGACCCTTTCCAAGGCAATTCTGATAGATCAGCCACTTGAACACATCGAGTGAAATCTTGGGTTTCAGCTTGGGTAACCTGGTTACATGATTGCCTATCATTAATAGACAACACTGCATTGAAGTCACCTGCAACCAGCCAAGGATCTGTTATACCAATAGCAAGATTCTGAAGTTGTTGCCACATTAACCTTCTTTGATCCAATCCATTGCAACCATAGACTACAGTGAGGAGGCAAACCAAATCCCCTGCAGGAGTGTTGACACTACAATGAAGAAATTGGTCTCCCTCTTGAATACCAGTGACATTAATCTTCTGATCATCCCATAGGATCCAGATTCTACCTCTTGGGGAGTCCCTATAGTTAGCTAGCAACTTCCAGCCAGGGACTAAACTATTAGCTATTCTCCCTGCATTCTGTTCTTTAACCTTTGTCTCTACCAAACTGACAATGTTAAACTTATTTTGTCTAAAGTATTCCCTAGCTTCCTTTTGTTTATATCTCTTATTTACACCTCTAATGTTCCAGACTACTTCATTGAGTATAACTAGGACCCCCTTTGTCAGGGGGGTTTCCAGGTTTACTATCTGACATGCTTTGAAATCTATTACTCAACACCACAGGGGATAATGGGGGAAAGTTTGTAAGATTGAACACTGGAGAATGGACCTGCTTGCCTTTATCCACCTGTATGAACACATCATTATTTTGTACAGGATCAGCTATTACAGAAGGAAACACCATCTGCTCTGGTAGGGTCTGTTGCTTGGGTTCTTTAGGCTGCATAACACTTTCATTTACCACTTTGGGTCTCCATTGTTGAACAACTTTAGGCTTGTGAATAGGTGGAGGTTTGGGGACAGCCAAACAGTTGTGCCCAACCATAAGACACTTTTCACAGTATGTTGGTTTCCAATCATATGTCACTTCCTGAACAAATTTCTTACCATTTGGATCTATGAGTTCAATCTCATTTGGCAACATTTTGGAAACATTGATCTCTATGAGCATGCGTGCAAATGAAATCCTTGTCTGCTTAGTAATGCATTCATCAGCAAATATAGGTTTACCAAGGACACTGGCTGTCCTACTTAATGACCTAATACCCCAGCATGACATAGGAAGGTTAGGGAACTTCACCCACAGAGGAATGTCATTGGGAAACTCGGCAGTGAACAAGCAACCTTGAACCCTTGACAGGAGGTTTGCTATCTCTTCTTTCCAGTTTTTGAACCACGACTGTTGTACTCCCTCTGTTTTAAATTAGACTAGTAGTCATACCCGTGTGATACGCTGTCAATATTAAAATATTGATTAAATTAAATTAAATTATAATCGGGCTTGTTTGATCCTATTAGACCGCATTGCTTTAATAAATTTTAATTATTATCTTATTTGTCAATACGATATACCCAATCCTTACCGATGTTTGAGTTGTTAATTTAGGTAGTTAATGTTTTTGTTAATTTTCAATAAATAATTTTGTTGTTATTAACTAATTACGCCATGTAGCTTTTTTCTAGGCTACCACTTGGATTAATGTGGTACCTTTTTCTTTGGCTTTTAATAATATCTAGTAGTCGTACCTGCGCGATGCGCGGTCAGTATTAAACTAACAGGACTTATACAGGAAGCGCACTGAATAACTTTTTTGTTATGTATTTTTTATTATATCATCTAATATTTAATATTATTACATTGTTAATAGAAAGTTTTATTAGCATATTACTTTATTAAATATTTTTCTCTGAAAGTTTTTTATGTCGTTATTTTCGTTTTATTATTTTAAAATAATTTAAAAACTCCAACTTGAATCTAATCCCCAATTTGAATTGGTAATTTATTATTTTTTAAATATTGTTTTTTATTTTAAATTATTTAAAAAATTTAACTTGAAACTACATCCCAATTTGAATGGGTAGTTTTTCTTCTCTTTCTTTCGTTTTTTTATAGCTAAAGTTTGTTTTTGCTTTTTAATTTTAAGATAATTTATAAACTCCAACTTGAAACTACTCTCACCCAATTTGAATGGGTAGTTATTATTTTATATATTTATTTTTAATTTTTAATTATATTTTATTATGAGATATCTATATTTATTAATTCAAATAAAGTAGACAATTAATATATATATATATATATATATATATATATATATATATATATATATATATATATATATATTCTCTTTCTTTCATTTTGCATAGCTTTTTTTTTGCTTTTTTATTTTAATATAATTTATAAACTCCAACTTGAAACTACTCCCACCCAATGTGAATGAGTAGTTAATATTTTATATATTTATTTTCATTTATTAAATTATATTTAATTATAACATGTCTATATTTATTAATTCAAATAAAGTGTGTGTGTGTGTGTGTGTGTGTATATATATATATTTAAAAATAATAACCAATAATTTTTGTTCTATATTTTTCTTTATTATATTAACCAATGCTTAGTATTCGCTTTCTTTTTTTAATATATGAGAAGATATATAATTTATTACTGATGAAATATTCTTTTGTTTTAAATTTTATTATGTTGTTCTTCATAATATTATCTAAATTTTAATGAACAAAATCTCTGTTAAACTGTCGGAACTTATACAGGGAGAGCTTTGAATAAATTTTTTGTTATGTGTTTTTCTTTATTATATCATCTAATATTTAATATGTTTACATTTTTAATAGAAATATTTATTAGCATATTACTTTATTTAATATGTTTCTCTAAAAGTTTTTTAATTTCTTTATTTTCGTTTATTTTATTTTAAAATAATTTTTAAAACTCCAATTTGAAACTACTCCAAAAATTTGAATTGGAAATTTATTATTTTTTTAATTTCTTTTTTTATTTAAAAATAATTATTAAAACTCCAATTTGAAACTACTCCCAAGTTTGAATTGGTAATCCATTATTTTGTTAATTTATTTTTTATTATTAATTTATTTTAAAATGCAACTTGAAACTACTTCCGAATTTGAATGTGTACTTTTTCTTCTCCTTTTTCATTTTTATAGCTCTTTTTTTTTTGCCTTTTATTATAAAATAATTTAAAATTTCCAACTTGAAACTACTCCCATCCAATTCGAATGGGTAGTTATTTTTATATATATTAATTTTTCGATTTTCTATATTTAATTATAAGATATCTATATTTATTAATCTTAATAAAGTAACCAATTAATAATATAAACTAAATAACTAATTATGCCATGTGGCATTTTTAGGTTGCCACTTGGCTTAAGGAGAGAGATTTTTATTATTAAATTATTTTAAAACTCCAATTTGAAACTACTTCCAAATTTGAATGGGTAGTTTTTCTGCTCTTTTTTCATTTTTTATAGCTATTATTTTTTTGCCTTTTATTTTAAAATAATTTAAAATTTTCAACTTGAAACTACTCCCACCCAATTAGAATGAGTAATTATTTTTACACACACACACACACACACACACACACACACACGCACAGACACACACACACACACACACATATATATATTTCGTTTTTTCTATATTTAATTATAAGATATCTATATTTATTAACCCTAATAAAGTAACAAATTAATAATATAAACGAATAACTAATTGGGGTCTAACTTGCGCAAGATATCATTAGCTCTCGGCGCAAGATAAGCAAGGTGTGCTAACTTGCGCCTTCAGCCATGGCAAGACGAAGAAGAAGGACCCAAGCGACAACGGAAATTGCGGAGGAGGATAGTAGAATGGAGACGCCTCCTTTCGACAAACCCGCTCGCTGGCTAACAGGAATGGGTTCGGCACCTACAATTTTTCACAACCCTAGCAGGAATGGTAATACTGGATTGCTAATAATACCTGAAACTGAAGTGCAACAACGATTACAACCGGTTACTTTTGGAGTTTTTACCACAGAAATTCCAACCAATTAGTGAGGGAATCGACGAAGGCGAGGAGGGAAATCTGGTGACAGAAAATGCCGAAGCACAACAAGTCCATCGACGACTTCAATTTTCAGCACAAGCAAAGCTAAATCTGCCAGGATTCTGGAGATTCTAAGGAATTTGAAGGTAAGAGGGATGACACGCAGATGAATCGAAGCTCTCAAAAAGGGAAATCGTTATGCTATATACCACCTGCTATGCGAGATGGTACATTTAATTGAAGACGAGGATACAAAGGAACAAGAGGCATATTGGAGCAATGCATTGATTGGGTTTGTGCTTGGAGAAGACCGTATGAGCGAGCAATGGATAATTACATCACAAATGTATGAGATTTTGTTGAAAAACCTCAAGTGCTGTATCATGAGGACGTTTACTATATTTTCAGATTCGATAATAATGAAGACATGGACCTTGTCCTCCAGGCAGGTCCATACACTTTCCATAACAAGCCATTTGTGCTACAACAGTGGAGAATGGACTTCAGATCTGATCCAAGCAGTGTGAGTGTAATTCCTCTGTGGATTACCTTCCCGGGCTTGCCTTTGGGGTTTTGGTCAACTGAAGTCCTCACTAAGCTAGCTAGTGTGGTTGGGAAGCCTATGTACACTGATAGAATTACTGCTGAATTGGAGAAGATATCTTATGCATGAGTACTGGTGGAAACAGACATATCACAACCCTTGCCGGATAGTTTTGAACTACATACTAAGAGGGGAGTTATCACTCAACAAATTATATAAATGGAAGCCAAAATACTATTGTGACTGTGGCCACAACTATGATGATTTCTGGTATAAGAAGATGCATGGAAGTGAAGAGTTAACATAGAACCAATCAAAGGTAGCAGGGGAAAAGAAGCAATTGCAAAGAGAGAACTGGAAATGGATACCAAAAGCCAAGCAGAATGATGAGGTGGTTAATACTGCTAGGATAGTGGAGGGCAACAAACAAAATGCTGACATTGCAGGAAGCAGGGTGATTGATAAGGGGTTGTCAAAAGGCAACAATGTACAACATTATGCTGGAACTTCAGTGAACATGACAAACAGATTCTCCTTACTACAGATAGGTGAAGACCCAGGGGATGCTGGCCCATCCAGCTTCACCACAAAATGATCTTCAGCACATGGAACATTAGGGGCCATAACAAGGCCCATAAACAGAAGGAGCTGAAACTCTTTTTGAGAAAGCATAAAGTAGACTGTATGAGATGTATAGAAACTAGAGTAAAAGAAGCTAAGGAAAAAAATTTATAACAAAACTAGAAAGTGACTGGAGATATAGCTGGAACTATAATGAGCACCCAAATGGTAGAATTTGGCTAATGTGGAATTCAAATGTTGAGGTGCAGATACTGAAGACTGATGAATAGTTTATACACTGTGAGGTAAAAGAAAGAAGTACAAATTTCAGAACACTAATAACAGTAGTGTATGCAAATAATGAGATGAATAAGAGACAACAACTATGGGGTAAACTGTTGATCTTAGGAGCAACTACTCAGGAGAGATGACTTCTCAGTTGAGATTTCAACAATGTTCTCCACACTGATGATAGGATAGGAGCACCAGTTATGCAACATGAGATTTAAGGTTGCCAAGACACACTCAATGCCCTGCAACTCACTCAGTTGAAGAGCTTGGGACGTTTTTATACATGTTGTAATAAACAAAAACCAGAGACAAGAGTGTATAGCAGGATTGACTGGGTATTTGGGAATGTGAAATGGATACAGGAGTACAATCATATAGAAGCTGATGTGTTGACCCCTGGAGTATCAGATCATTCCCCTATCCTTTTACTATGCAATGCTGAGGAGCAAAGAAGGAACCAACATCCTAAGCCATTTAAACTTTATACTTCTGCGATGGAACATGCTGATTTCCCTAGCATTGTGGAAAGGGTATGGAACAAAAGCCAGCCTGGAGGGAAAATGCACATAGTATGGAATAAATTAAAGGCCCTAAAAATGGGGTTAAATGAATTTAATACCTATATGGCTATGTATAGGATCCACCTCGAGGAGGCTAGGCAGAATCTGGAAGCTATACAGAATCAGTTACAGATCAATTATATGGACCAAGGCTTGATTGATCATGAAAGAAGGGAGATTATGGAAGTGGAGAAATGGAGTAACATAGAGGAGCAGATCCTACACCAGAATTCTAGAGCACACTGGATTGCATGTGGAGATTAAACACCAAATATTTTCATGCTCAATTGAAGACGATGACAAATTTTAATACTATAAACTCTATATATACTCAAGAGGGAATTAAATTGTATGATCCCAGACAGGTGGAAGAAGAGTTTATTACATGTTTCAAGAAGTTATTGGGGAAACAATAGTATCTGCCAGTGCCCAAACACTGTAGTAATCCACCATGGTCATTGTCTTAGCTTGCAACAGAAAGATGAATTAGTAAAACCAGTCACAAGGGAGAAAATACTAATGGCAATAAAGGATATGCCTCATGATAAGGCACCAGGTATGGATGATTTTCCAATTGAGTTCTTTATAAGGCATTGGCATGTAGTGGGGTAAGATATTTGTGAGGCTGTGCTGGAATTCTTTCTCACTGGAAAGTTGCATAAGGGAGTTAGTAGCACTGCTCTAACACTAATTCCTAAAGTGAAAAATACAAGCAAAGTAAAGGATTACATACCTATTGCATGTTGTACAACTCTATACAAAATCATCATAAAGATCCTTACAGCTAGGCTGAAAGGAGTTATTGGCTATCTGGTGGGTAGATCATTGTCAGCTTTCATTGAGGGTCGCAGCATCACAGATAACATTCTGTTTACACAAGAGCTGTTTAAAGGCTACCCCAGGAAGGGTATATCACCTAGATGTGTTCTTAAAGTAGATTTAAACAAAGCCTATGACACAGTTGAGTGGAACTTCCTAGAAAGACTGTTGCAGGACTTGGAATTTCCTTATATGTTCATTGGGTGGGTAAGGGAGTGCATATCATCTGTCACCTATTCTCTCAACATCAATGGTGGACTCACTCTTCCATTTAAAGGCAAAAGAGGCATTAGGCAAGGTGATTCTATGTCTCCATACCTCTTTGTTCTGGCTATGGAGTATTTACGGAGAGAATTCATGCAAATGATGATGAGGAAAGAATTCAAATTCCATCCTACATGTAAGAAACTGGGTGTGGCACATGTCTGCTTTGTGGATTCTACTTATGTTCTGTAAAGCAGACATTCAGTCTGTTAAACTACTGAAGCAGGCTTTCCAGAACTTCTCCAAAGCTTCTGGACTTCAAGCAAATGCTGACAAAAGTGTTGTGTACATAGCAGGTGTATCAAACTGGCAGAAGGAGGAGATCTTACAGGCATTTGGTTTCCCTGAAGGCAGACTTCCATTTAAATATCTAGGGATACCTCTGGATTCAAAATAACTGACTACTGCTCAATGTTGGCCATTAGTTGAGAAAGTCACACAGAAAATAAGCTGCAGGTCATCAAGGCTGCTCTCTTATGCTGGTCGACTTCAGTTGATCAAGTAAGTTTTGTTTGGTGTACAAACCTACTGGTCCCAAATATTTCTACTGCCAAAAAAGTGCTGAGGATGACTGAAGCAATATGCAGATCCTACCTTTGGACAAGTTCAACTATAGTGTCAAGAAAAGCTCTGGATGCCTGGGAAACACTCTGTTTGCCATACAGTGCAGGGGGGTTAAATTTTCTGAACTTGATCAAGTGGAATAAGGCTACTGTTGCAAAACATCTATGGGCACTGACCAAGAAGAAAGACAGTATGTGGATTAAATGGGTGCATACTTTCTATATAAAAAACTATTGTATTGACGACATGCCAGTTCCTAAATGTGTTGCTTGGGCAATAAGGAAGATCTGTGAGTCGAGAGAGTTGATAAAAGGCATTGCAGATCTTCAAGGTAATCTGGATAGTCGACTGCTTCAGCTACATAGGGGAGATTATTTCAGCATTAAGAAATTATACAGGTTCCAACACCCTTAATACCATAAAGTCCACTGGAAGAGCATCATACTGCAGGCTCAGTTACATCGTAGATACGAATTCATATTGTGGCTTGCTTTGCATAAGAGGTTGGCAACAGTGGATATACTCTATGAACTCCACATTCTGATTCCACAAGAGTGTACTTTCTGTGGACTGTCTCGTGAGACTATTGATCATTTGTACTTTGATTGCTCGCGGACTAAAGCACTTTGGAGTCGGCTCCTAAACTTGGTGGGTTATAAATGACTGGAACAGTGAATGTGAATGGGTTAGTAAAAAAGCAAGGAAGAGAACTGGTGTAGCAGAAATCACTGCCTGTTTGTTTGGGATCTTGGTGAAAGTGATATGAAGAGAGCGAAATAAACAGAGATTCCAAGGAGGGAAAATGTTGTGCGACAATGCCTGTAAAGAAATAGCCATTCACTGCACTTAAAAGGAGCTCCAGTTCACAAATGGAAGGCTGCACTGTTAAGCTTAGACCATTACCCTTAGGACTGCTGTTAGACTGCTTGATACATATACTATCACATAGTGAGATAGCAACAATTTTGTCATCTCATAGTAGCTGTAGTGACTGTTTAGAATGAGAGTATAGATGGTCAGTATCTATGCTTGTATTTGTACAGTTTTTTGATGGAATAGAATAGAAAATCTATTTATTCAAAACAAAACAAAAATTGAAAGTTGAAAAACTTAGTAAAAATCTTGTTAAGAAAAACACAGAACTAAAACACTGGGAACAACTTTTTAGAAGATAAGAATCTTACATGAAAAGCAGAACATGGCTTAAGTACCTTCTCCATCTACTACAGTATTTAACTAAATGGAATTATCATGAACTTCTTTATCTTTCTGGGGTCTAATATTAAAATCTATACTTTTTGGAGGAGTTCATCCTTCACTTGCTTTACAGTTTTACCAACCAAATGAATTGTTCAGTTGTTGTAGGCATATCATCGAATGACTTAATTGCATCAAATTCTTTAGTTTAAGATTCCATCATATTAAATAAATAATGACTAAGATTAATAAACTGAAAGAACAAGGTAAAAGAAAAAATAAGCAAAAAGTCATTTCAATGAAAGCTATCATTGATCCTAAAATACGACATTTAAAGACATGGAATATCATGAAAGTAAGTTTTCATATGTACCTATATTGTCTAGAAAGAAATTTTTACAAAAGTAAAAGAGTTGAAGAATAAAAGTTAAAAGACAAATATATACTTAATAAATATAAAGATCCAATTTTTCAAAAATAATTTTGATAATTCAGATTATTATAGAACTTAAATTTTAGAAATCATAACCAAATTAGCAAAAGTTACATAAAATAAGTTGTTAATATGAAAAAGAGCCAATCATAACCTAGAAAGGGGGTGGGGGTGGAGGGGAACGTACATGGTCCACCATGAACTTCTGCACCTTCCTCCATTTCTTCGTCGTCAGTTTCATCATCTTCTTCCTCATGTTCACCTTGCAGTGGACGATACTCGTGCTGATCATGGTCGTGATCGTGTCCAAGATTATGCTTTAGAGTATCCTTGATCTTTTTTGCCTTTGCCTTAACCTTCTTTAGTACTGATTTCTTATATGATGGTGTTCACCTTCATCATGAACTTGACCCTGGTCTTCCCCTTCAATAATTAGATCAATTTCAGTTCAGACAATTCAAAAAATAGAGCATGTATATCCTACTTCCTCTCATTGTTAATTAAGAATTTCGTACCTGTGTGCAATCCAGTATCCTGGGGTGTTGAAACACGTTCTCAAGGCACTATACTAAAAGTGTGTTCATATTTGTAGGTTTTGATGAATGACAAACTATGCGCACTTGACATATGACGAGGTCCAAGCACAAGCGCGAAATTGATACATAACGAGATTCAAGCACAAGACCAAGAAATAAAGTTATACATGAGTCGTTCTTTAAATTGTGATCTTGATCCGATAACTTGACTCAAGACTTGGCTTCTCTCGCAAAAACATTTTTATCAAATCATGCATATTTAATTTAAAGCAAAATGATTTTAAATCATGCATATTTATGTTAGCCAAAATGATTTTTAAACATGCCTCTTAAATCTGGACTAAGATAATCGATTATGTACTTATGATAATCGATTATGTTAAGTCAGCTGCATGACAATCGATTGTGAACTTATGACAATAGATTGTGTTAAGGCAGTGTACATCAGATTTTTCAAATCTACATGACAATCGATTGTGTACCCTATGACAATCGATTGTGTTGAGGCAGTGTACATCAGATTTTTCAAAGCCACACAATAATCGATTGTGAACTTATGACAATTGATTGTAATAAGGCAGTGTCCATCAGAGTTTTTCAAAGCTACAAAATAATCGATTGTGTTGAGGCAGTGTCTATTAGATTCTTCAAAGACTGATAAATAATCGATTGTGAAATTGACCGTTGCCAAAATATTTTCAAACACCGTCAGGTAATCGATTATAGATTTCTAATAATCGATTGTTTTAAGTAAAATCTGAAAAAGATTTTTTGAACGTTGCCAAGTAATCGATTGTATAATTCTGACAATCGATTGTTTTAAGTAAAATCTGGAAAAGATTTTTTGAATGTTGCCAGTAATCGATTATATGTCTTAGATAATCGATTGTTATGCGTAAAATCTGGGAATGATTTTTGGAACGATTGGCAAACAATCGATTGTATCATTTTGACAATCGATTGTCATAGAGTAAAATCAGCAACTCTTAATTGGCAATTAGGCAACGGTAATGCATGGTTTTGACACTATAAATACATCTTCAAATCAGTCTTACAAACACAACAACTGACAATATTATTGCTAAAGCTTGCATACTCTCTTATTCATCATTTTCTATTCATTACATAAGTTTTTGAGAGCCAAATTGTTGACGAAAGTTGTTGCATTCTTGAGCGTATTTATTTTACTCATATCTACTCTTAAGGAGAGTCTTGTTTTGAGTGCAAAGTGTTTTTATACACTTGAAGGGAAAGCTGTTCCCTTGTATTGTAAGAAGGAACTTGTGATTCCTTTGGTTGAAGTCTTAAAGTGTTGTATCTTCGAGCAAAGGTTGTTGAGGCTTGTGTCCTCAGTCTGTAAAGGTTTGTTGAGCACCCGTAAGCTTAACAGTGTTAGTGGAAATCTCGAGAGAGTCTCTCGGGGACTGGACTAGCCACGGGTTGTGGTGAACCAGGATACATCGGTGCGTTCGTTCCTATTTATTTACTTATCGCACTTATTTAATTCCTGCAATTTTTAAATTCCGCAAGTTTACGCTTTTTTTATTATAACGCTATTCACCCCCCCCCCTTCTAGCGTTAAGTGTATTTTCTAACAATTGGTATCAGAGCCCAACTCTCTGAAGACTTAACCGTTTGAGAGAAACAATCCATGGCTTCTACTCGTGACTCTTTTGCAGGAATAGGTGAAGGACAATGCTCCACCCGACCACCACTATTCGACGGTACAAACTATACATACTGGAAGGAGAGGATGAGAATATTTATTCAATCGAATAATTTGCATCTGTGGAAGGTTATAATGAAGGGAGAACAAATTCCAACCAAAAAGGTTGAAAACGAATGTGTTCCAAAATCCGAAGAGGAATACGATGCGGATGATATCCGAAAAGTGCAAAACAACGCTAAAGCAATTAACTTATTATATTGTGCTATAAATGCTGATGATTACAGGAAAATATCATGTTGCACAACGGCGAAGCAAATGTGGGACAAGCTGGAAATCACGTACGAAGGTACGGATCAGGTAAGAGAGGCTAAGGTTGATTTTCTAACCCATGCATATGAACTGTTTCACATGAAGGAAGGCGAAAAGGTCGATGAGATGTTCGAACAATTTTCAAAAATCGTAAATGACTTACATGCTCTTAAGAAGACCTTCACGGATAAGGAACTTGTCCGAAAGATTCTCCGAAGTCTCACTCCGGAATGGCGCTCCAAGGCCGACGCGATTCAAGAGTCTATTGGCACTTCAAATGTCACCATCGACGGATTAAGAGGTAACCTTAAGACTTATGAATCTACTATACTTAACCCTCTTGTTAATGATCAAAGGAAACAAAGAATCGCCCTCAAGGCAAGCACAAGCCAACCTCAAAATGATGAGGACGGAGACAACGAGTTCGGACTCGTTATCAAGAGATTTCAAAAGTTCATGCGAAAAGAGTATGAACGAAAAGGCAAAAAGCAAGGAGATCAAATAAAGTGCTATGAGTGCGGAGAAACCGGGCACATTAAATCAAATTGCCCAAATATCAAAAAGGAGAAGAAACCCTTCAAGAAACAACGAGCATACATATTTTGGGGAGGCGACTCCGGAGACGAGTCGAGTGAGGAAGAAGAAGACGAAGCCGCAAATCTTTGTCTTATGGCACAAGAAGACAACCAAGAAGAGGTATGTCAAATTTCTTCCAAAAATTTCTTTTCTCTTGAGGAAATGCAAAATGCTTTTGATGAGTTGTATGGTGAATTTATTAAAGCTTCCAAAACTGTTAAAAGCATAAAGGAAAATGCTTCTTTAAAAGAAAAAGATTTTGAAAAACAACTCTCTTTGAAAGAAAAAGATTTGGAAAAACTGATTTTAGAAAATGAGAAGTTGAAAGAAGAAAAAAAAAATTTCGGCAAGAGAAGCGCCGACAAACCCGAGAGCTCTAGTAAAAGTTGTACTTCTTGCATGCATCTCAAAAATGAGGTAGAAAGACTTAAGGGCACCCTAGATAAGTTTAATTCTTCTCATAAAAATTTGAATGAAGTCCTTGTTAATTTGAAGTCGACCAAGCATGGCATAGGTTTTAAAAATGAGCCTAAAGAAAAGGTTGAAGCCAACCCCCAACAACCTAAGGCTCAACCTAGGATTAATAAAACAAACGCTCATCCTAGATATAACAAACCTAGAAATGGCTTTCAACAATCGCAACCTAGAAATAATCATTCTAGAAATAACGCATATTCTAGGCCAAACACTAGAAGGAACTTTGAACCTTTTAGAACACCTAGAAATAACTATTCTAGAAATGCTGCATATCCTAGAACAAAAAGTAGGAGAAATGATTTTCATGAATTGCGCAATAGTCATATTGTCAAGAATAGAGTAAATGAATTTCGTCCGTCCAATTACTATCAACCTAGACGAATGCATAATCCTAATGTTGTGTGTCATTATTGCAATCGAATTGGACATATTGCTCCTGCTTGTTTCACTAGACATAGACACTTAAATGTATGTCAAGCACAACAGCATGTTACACCTAACTCTCAAGGACCCAAAACAGCTTGGGTACCAAAGACTCATTAATTTGTCTTGTAGGTATGTTTGAAGGGATCAAGTGTACTTTGGTACCTTGATAGTGGTTGCTCCAAACACATGACGGGAGACGAATCCAAGTTCCTTCAACTAGAACATAAGGAAGGAGGAAGCGTTATTTTTGGTGATAACAACAAAGGAAAAATTATCGGCATCGGATCGGTCGGTAAGGATGAACTTTCTTCCATTAAGCATATATTGCTAGTTAAAGGTTTAAAACATAATCTCTTGAGCATAAGTCAATTATGTGACAAGGGAAATCTTGTTTTATTTGATTCGGATGAATGCTTAGTTTTTTTGCCGTAGCGATTTTAAAATTATCCTTCGTGGTTTTAGAATGGATAACATCTATATGGTTGATCTCGCAAATTCTTCATCTGAATATGTGAATTGTCTTATGAGCAAAGAGGATGATACATGGTTATGGCATCGTAGAGTAGCTCACATCAACATGCATCTTTTAAACAAATTGGTTTCACAAAATTTAGTTATTGGTCTTCCAAATTTGAAATTTGAAAAAGACTCTATTTGTGATTCTTGTCAAAAAGGGAAGCAAACAAAAGCATCTTTTAAATCGAAAAATATTGTTTCAACTACTAGACCTTTGCAACTACTTCACTTGGACTTATTTGGACCATCTCGCATTGAAAGTCTTGGTAGAAATCGTTATGCTTTTGTTATCGTTGATGATTATTCTAGATTTACTTGGACTCTATTTCTTGCTCATAAAAGTGAAGCTTTTCATAATTTTAAATATTTTCTTAAACGTGTTCAAAATGAAAAGGACACAACCGTCACTTCAATAAGAAGTGATCATGGGGGAGAGTTTGATCACAATCTCTTTGCGGACTTTTGTGACGAACTCGGTATCGAGCACACCTTCTCTGCTCCACGTACACCACAACAAAATGGGGTTGTGGAAAGGAAAAATAGGTATCTCGAAGAGATGGCTAGAACCATGCTCGATGAGGCTAAGATTCCCAAACATTTTTGGGCGGATGCCGTGAGTACCGCATGCTACGTTCTAAATAGAGTAGTCATAAGGCCAATACTCATGAAAACCCCCTATGAACTCTATAAGGGAAGGAAACCAAATATCTCCCATTTTAGAGTATTCGGTTGCAAATGCTTCATTCATAACAATGGAAAAGATCAATTGGGAAAATTTGATGCCAAATCCGATGAAGGAATTTTTATTGGTTATTCTTCACGTAGCAAAGCATATAGAGTATTCAATAATAGAACCGGAACTGTGGAGGAATCCCCTCATATTGTATTTTCCGAAAATAATGCTCGCTTGGCGAGAAAGGATTCTGGTTTTGATCTTGCAGGTATTTTAAACTCAATAAGTCCTCAAGACAAAGTACAAGAGGAAACTCCGAAGGAAACTCAAGATGAAATCTTGGATCAATTATCAGAGGAAGCGCCACGATTGGAAAAAGAAACGAAACTACCTAATGCATGGAGGACAATCAAAGACCATCCTCTCGAACAGGTAATTGGCAACATTGAACAACAGGTAAGTACTCGAAACACTCTTAAGAACACCTTAGGACACAATTCTTAAGAGATAACGTTCTCAATTGGCCAACATCTTAACTTCACATTGATCTAAGTCATTAATTCTTTACAAATTACTAACTTGAGCGTCGGAGACGTCTAATTCTCTTTTGCAGGTATCGCCCTAAAGGCAGGGGGAATTATAAATCAATGACATAGAAAAATCGATTGTCACAGCAAATAATCGATTATCTTTCCTTATGTCTCATGTTTACTGTGCCAGACAATCGATTAGCAAGTATCACTAATCGATTATTTACGTTTTATGCTTATTATGCAAAACGTGTGTTCATATTTGCAGGTTTTAATTAATAATCGATTTTTTTGTATAATCGATTACCGTCTCAGGCATTCAGTACTGCTTTCCTAATACAATCGATTGTTTCAAAAATATAATCGACTATTTTCCGAGTCAGAAAATCACTGTGCACACTGTGTCACAACAATCGATTACCATAATTCAACAATCGATTATCTTCTGTCAGAAATTCAAATCCTTGTTACTGTTTGGGTCCTGCCAGATTCCCACAATCGATTTTTGTAAATTCCAAGTTCAAGTCAAAATTCCATAACAATCGATTATCTAGATTCACAATCGATTGTGTAACGGTCAGTGAAAACTTTTCTTACCGTTTCTGACCGTTTTGGCTCTTAATTTTCTGCAGATTGTTACCTTAAATGCAATGTCATCTTCCTCATTATAAATAGGTACCATATGCCTTCAATTTCTTCACTTGGTATCAATCTTAGCTCCCAAACTTTCTAAAATCTCTCAAGTTTCTTAAAAAAGGCCATTACTACTTATTGAAAATGTCAAGCAGACACACTAAACGTCCCCGTTCAGGTAGACATGGTGCATCTTCTTCAGCTGCTCCTCCTCCTCCAAATTTCCCTTACCAAGATGGGTCTATTTTACAATTCAATTCTGAAACTGAGCTAACTAGATTCTTGACAAAATTCGAAAAGCGTGACATTCTTCCTCCTCGCTTTTCTACAAGCAAATATCTTGAATCATGCGCTCCCGCTGCAAACATACTTATGGAATGTCAACTTCTTGACTTCTTATATCTTACCTATCCTCATATTAATCCTCCATTGATTCAAGCGTTTTACTCAAATCTTCATGAGGACGACGATGGTGAGATTGTGACAAATATTAATGGCGTTCAAATTCTTTTAACCAATGAAAACTTGCATTCTATTGCTCATCTTCCTTGAAGTGGGGAAAAAATTTCTCTCTACATTAGAGAAGTCGGCGCCCTATTTGATGAATGACTTCTCCTAAACCAAATTGGACTTGGAGCTTATGATCCTAATCTGTCCAATCGCCGTCCTACCATTACGGGAATGCTCCCCGAATATCGTTTGATTTTCTATTTTATAACCCGAGTCCTCAAGCCTCGCAAACATAACCATACAACTCTCTCCCAAGAGGACGCAAAACTCATGGATGCCATTATAACCGGAGCTCACATCAATTGGTGTAAGTTCGTCAAGATTCACATGCTTGATGCAATTGGCGACGATAGACCACTTCCCTATGCCCTTCTCATAATGAATTTTCTTGAAGCCTCCGGGTTCAACACCTCTATCGGCCCGCTCAAAAAGAGCACCAAGAAATGGGAAATTTCCGAATCCTCCTTTCCCCATGACAGCGAACATGCAGCTCCTGCTCCTCCAACTCGTCAATCGCGTCAGCCTCAAGAACCTACTCTTCAATCTATTTCCGATCAACTTGCTTCTTTGTCCACATCTGTCAATCAATTGACATATGAGATCCATGGATATTTCGACCATGTTCATTATCCATATGCTGGACTTGTTCCCTATGAAGCAGTGCCGGATGACGAGGCGGGAAATGATGATGAATAATTTCTTTATTTAGCTTATTGTTCTATGTTTTATTGTCTTTCTTTTGTAATTAGTATTTTTGATTAATAAATAAACAAGTGATTTACTTATGGCATTTTTTTTGCTAATGGCAAAAGGGGGAAGAATAAGGGGCTATGCACTTAACATTTATTGGCATAAATTGAGGGGGAATTCATATGTTGAGGGGGAACCAATTGCATATCTATATACTTGTTGCATATCTATACTTGTCTTGGATCGTCATTATGAATTATCTAATATGCATATCCCGCTTAAGGTTTGCCATTATCAAAAAGGGGGAAATTGTTGAAACACGTTCTCAAGGCACTATACTAAACGTGTGTTCATATTTGTAGGTTTTGATGAATGACAAATTATGCGCAATTGACATATGACGAGGTCCAAGCACAAGCGCGAAATTGATACATAACGAGATTCAAGCACAAGACCAAGAAATAAAGATATACATGAGTCGTTCTTTAAATTGTGATCTTGATCCGATAACTTGACTCAAGACTTGGTTTCTCTCGTAAAAACATTTTTATCAAATCATGCATATTTAATTTAAAGCAAAATGATTTTAAATCATGCATATTTATGTTAGCCAAAATGATTTTTAAACATGCCTCTAAAATCTGGACTAAGATAATCGATTATGTACTTATGATAATAGATTATGTTAAGTCAGCTGCATGACAATCGATTGTGAACTTATGACAATCGATTGTGTTAAGGCAGTATACATCAGATTTTTCAAATCTGCATGACAATCGATTGTGTACCCTATGACAATCGATTGTGTTGAGGCAGTGTACATCAGATTTTTCAAAGCCACACAATAATCGATTGTGACTTATGACAATCGATTGTATTAAGGTATTGTCCATCAGAGTTTTTCAAAGCTACAAAATAATCGATTGTGAACTTATGACAATCGATTGTGTTGAGGCAGTGTCTATTAGATTCTTCAAAGACTGATAAATAATCGATTGTGAAATTGACCGTTGCCAAAATATTTTCAAACACCGTCAGGTAATCGATTATAGATTTCTAATAATCGATTATTTTAAGTAAAATCTGAAAAAGATTTTTTGAATGTTGCCAAGTAATCGATTGTATAATTCTGACAATCGATTGTTTTAAGTAAAATCTGGAAAAGATTTTTTGAATGTTGCCAGTAATCGATTATATGTCTTAGATAATCGATTGTTATGCGTAAAATCTGGGAATGATTTTTGGAACGATTGGCAAACAATCGATTGTATCATTTTGACAATCAATTGTCATAGAGTAAAATCAGCAACTCTTAATTGGCAATTAGGCAACGGTAATGCATGGTTTTGACACTATAAATACATCTTCAAATCAGTCTTACAAACACAACAACTGACAATATTATTGCTAAAGCTTGCATACTCTCTTATTCATCATTTTCTATTCATTACATAAGTTTTTGAGAGCCAAATTGTTGACGAAAGTTGTTGCATTCTTGAGCGTATTTATTTTACTCATATCTACTCTTAAGGAGAGTCTTGTTTTGAGTGCAAAGTGTTTTTATACACTTGAAGGGAATGTTGTTCCCTATTATTGTGAGAAGGAACTTGTGATTCCTTTGGTTGAAGTCTTGAAGTGTTGTTATCTTCGAGCAAAGGTTGTTGAGGCTTGTGTCCTCAGTCTGTAAAGGTTTGTTGAGCACCCGTAAGCTTAACAGTGTTAGTGAAAATCTCGAGGGAGTCTCTCGGGGACTGGACTAGCCACGGGTTGTGGTGAACCAGGATACATCAGTGCGTTCGTTCCTATTTATTTACTTATCGCACTTATTTAATTCCTGCAATTTTTAAATTCCGCAAGTTTACGCTATTTTTTATTATATCGCTATTCACCCCCCCCCCCCCTAGCGTTAAGTGTATTTTCTAACATGGGGATGGTGCAGGTGCGCCTCCATAATCAAAGCTTTCAGTTGTACTGTTTATCATTATGCTTCTTCAATTGATTTTTTGTTTGATCAAGAAAAATTGGGAGTATTAAAAAGGGGGTTTTCAGGATTTTGGAAAGGGACCGCCATTAATGGTGATTGCTTGAGAATTTTTAGAGACTTGAAAAAACAATTTTCTGTGGTTTTTTTATTGCTGAAAGTGGGAACGTGCTGGATGCTTGGAGATTTGAATTTGAATTTTATTCTTTGGGAAGCTGTGACCACTTACAATTTTTTTTCTTTTGGAAAATGATACTAATAAAGAAAGAAAATTCTAGAATAACTCCTAGACCCTTGAACAACTCGCTACAGGTTTCTATAGATCAAAATGATAACTCTAGCAAAGAAATAGTGTGTTCTCCGAAAGATAATTCTTCCTTTTATATATATGTAATTATAGCACGGAATAGGTGTTGAAATGGCTTTACAAAAGAAGATTACACCTATAATGAGGATAGAAACAATGTTATTCTGTAGAGGTAACTGGTAAGAATAAAAAGGACAAGGAAAAGAGTAGAAGTTACACTAAAAATGGTGTAGTGGTACCTTTTTCATGTGATATTAGCAACCTCTAGCCTCCTTTTGACTAAATAATGTCAGAACTTTAGGTGACACGTGTGCCATGAAATTAAATTTCTGAACAGGAGAAGAGGTGCATGATTTCGGCAATGTAGAAGAGTATCCTTGCATTTTATCTAAATTTTACTCTGGAAAAGGGCGAAGGCAAACTATTTTTGGTGAAAGAAGTTCATCAAAACATACAATTATTGGATGTTATCCTTTTATTTTGTTATGTGAATTTAGGTGTTCAACTAATATCCTGCTAATTAAGTATTTTGCCTTCTTTAGGAAGCTATTATTAATAAACTGTTTTTCAGCAACAGGCTCTTAGATGCGTTTAACAATAAACTCTTCTAGTCGTTGACTGAGGATTGGCTTTACGTCCATTCAAGTTCCGCAGATTGTATCCATTGCTGATTCATTATGAGAATTTATAGAGACTTGAAAAAATAATTTTTCGGTTGTTTTTTACTGCTGGAAGTGGGAACATGCTGGATGCTTGGAGATTTGAATTTGAATTTTATTCTTAAAAAAATTAAAAATAAAAATGTAATTCCTTTTTCTACTTCCTGAAAATTAGGAACAATGTCTTAATGTGCCATGTGTTATTATATTGTTCTGCCACTTGGCTTCACAAGGGGCTTTTTGCCTTAGCCTTTAATTATATATAGATAGAAATATTATTAACATATTATTTGTTTAATATTTTAATGTGCTATGTTTCTGTAGTATAATATAAGATATATATTTTATTACTCTTAAATATATATCTTTTATTTTAAGGAGATGGCTTTGTCCTCTCCTTTTAATAATATATAGATTTTACTTTTTTATTTAAAAAAAATTATAAAACTTCAACCTGAAACTACTCCCCAAATTAAAATGGTAATTTTTTATTTTTTTATTTTATTTTTTTTAAAACTCCAACTTGAAACTACTTCCCGATTTAAATGGATAGTTTTTCTTCTTATTTTTTTTTCTTTTTTATTATAGTTATTTATTATTTTATTTTCAAACTATTTTAAAACTCCAACTTGAAACTACTCCCACCCAATTTGAATGGGTAGTTATTTTTATATATTTATATTTCTAATTTTTTTAATTATAACTAATTATATAATATCTATTTTTATTAATTCAAATAAAGTAACCAATATATATATATATAAGCATTTAAATTTTATTGGATTTAAATTTATAAAATAATTTGGACTATATTAAAATCAAGACATTAGTCCAGACAAATATTGTGGCTAGTAAATGGGGCTATTTATTAAAAGCCAATATATGTATTGGGCTAGTCAATTTAATTGGACTATAAATTAAATGATAAGCCCACTGCATTAGCCTAAGGTCCAAATGGCTATTAACCCATCTTAAAGCCCAGACTCATGCCACGTGTCAAGTGATATGGAAATCCAAGTCAAAAAAACGAGCCAACAAAATCATGATATGTGTCAAGTGATGTGGCAATTCAAGACAATTTAATGAGCCAATGAAATCATGACATGTGTCAAATAATGTGGCAATCCAAGCCAAATAAATGAGCCAATTAAACCATGCCAATTGTCTGGATTGTATTGGTTAGTTCAAATGGACCAATTATATAGCAGAGCCACATCACTCCCTACAACTATAAATAGAGGTCTTCATAAAGCTAGAAGACATCAGAATAATGAACAAGAAGCAAGCAGAGAGCTCGTGGATCAAACACCGCAGATTTCTCTACAAGCTACAAATTCAAGCACTCAAGCTACAAATTCAAGTTCAAGTTCAAGATCAAGAACGAAGCCAAATCAAATACCAAAGCGTTCAAGATCAATTTACTTGTTCGTGATCAAACACAAATTCGAGTTCAAGGAGAGATTCAAGATCAAGCTTTATAAGCCCTTGAATCAAATCAAAGTCAAGCTCAAGATACTTTATTTTCTTGAAGAAGTAGAGGAATACTATAGAGATTGTAACACTTTCATTTATTGAAATCATATATAATATTTGTTACGTAATTTTTCCAGTCCTGACTATTTATTCTTCTCGACGCGAAAATGTGTTGTTACAAATTTTTGGCACGTCCAGTGGGACAATTTCTACCTCTCATCTCTTCAAATTACCAAATTCCAAGAACACATAAATGACTCCTAAGAAGATCCACTTCAAAGTCACTACTACTAAGGCTACGGATTTCCAAGTACTGATGTGGAAAACTTCTTGGATGCTACTGTGGAAAGCGTAGGACCTGTCACTAGGAACAAAGTAAACTTGCTGGGACAAAAAGCATTTCAAATGCGGTCTGCATCCGTTCTTATATTTAACCTTCAATCCTCAAAGGGGGCAAGATCCTTTCCAACTAAATTGGAAGAAGGGGCGAACACTGCTGAAATTGTTGAAAAGACACTGGCTCTGTTTAGCCATTCTAGATCTAAGAACATCATCACACGGGATGATGATGATGTCTTGATCACTGAATCTTCTCACAAGTCTAGGGAAGAAACCTTCTCCCTTTGTCATACGTGCTTGTAAGCTCTTCAACATTTGGCATAACTTTCTCATAAGGAGATCTTGTTATAGGCAAACCACCGATCTTATACAAATTGTAAAGTGATATGGATAGTTCTCCAGCAGAGGTAAGCAATGTGATGGTAATAGAGCAACATGCCTCACAGAAAGCCTGCATAATATTCGTATTACGACCATATGTGAAGAGTGAAGCATATACGACGTCATAAACTCTTGCACCCTCCAATGACAAGCGGCACCTACTTAAGACGTCTTCTGCCCATTCCCAGTAGCCAGGAACGTAATGAAATTCACCGCCGAACGGTAAATTATTGCCCTAGTGAGTTTCTTTATCGATAATTCGACGCCCTAGGCATGGTAAGGTACTCGCGACATTTCAAGCATGATGAGTAGTAGTGCAAGCATTCATATTTTTGGAGGACAACTATTGTATTCAAGTGTCCAGTCTGCCAAATAAGGTGGGTCCCTCAAAGATACCCATGAAGCTGCAGCATATTGGCCGATTAGTGACCTATCAACTAGTAATCGTGTCCTGTCCTTGCTTCCCTTATGGTCCAAAATAACAAGGCATTGTGACTTAGAGGAAGAAATTCTTGAGTCTTTGAAGTAAATCATGTTTAGACTGGAAAAAGAAAGAAAAGTGTTTTTTAGCACTTAACTTAGAAATGCGATATTCATGGACTCAAATTCATAATATAATGTGTCATGTCTCAAGACTAATCCTACCAAGCATGGAAAGGACAAAAGAAATCTTTGGCTTAGATGGTGTAATGGTCTATGCCTTAAATAAAATAAAGTTAACTCTTAAAATAAGATGAAGTCCTTAGCTTAGACGGTGTAATGGTCTTTGCTTTAATCTTTGGCCCAGACGGTGTAATGGTCTATGCCTTAGATAAAATGAAGTTAAATCTTAAAACATGATGAAGTCATTAGCTTAGACAATGTGATGGTCATTGCTTCAGACAAAAAAAATCTTTGGCTTAGATGGTGTAATGGTCTATGCCTCAGATAAAATGAAGTTAAATCTTCAAACAAGATGAAGTCATTAGCGTAGACGGTGTAATGATTTTCGCTTCAGACAAAATAAATCTTAGGCCCAGACGGTGTATAGTCTATGCCTCAGATAAAATGAAATTAAATCTTCAAATAAGACGAAGTTATCAGCTTAGACGGTGTAATGATATTCGCTTCAAACAAAATAATTCTTTGGCTCATATAATATAATGGTCTTTGCCTTAAATAAATAAAGTCAAATCTTCAAATAAATAAATAAATTCCTAAACTGCTCGGAACTTCTTTTGATCACTATCTGAATAATATGAAAAAGTGTTAGCTTCCAAGACGTAATAGAAAGGAGCTTCTAACAAAGATGAAGTTCAAAAGTCAGTGGAGTCTGCTTTTCACGTAAAGACATTTACTTACATGTACAATGTTTAAAAAGAAAAAGAAAGCATTGGGAATGAATATGGGTGCAAAATTTGCGAGAAGCAGTGTAAGAATAAATAAATAAATAAAAGAGCAACTAGTTAGATTCCTATGACTAGTCAAATAACATTGACTTAAGCTAGATGCATGACAAATAAAGATTTCATCTAAAAGCAAAGTTCTAATCAAGTCACCTGACAAGACTGACAACATTGACTGAATTTGCAAGTGCAGATAAGTTTGGATTCTAGCAAGCAACAAGAATGATCCAAGCAATAAATTAATACATAAAAATAAAAAATAAAGTCATGTGATGCAAAATCATACAAAGGCACAAGAGGCAAAATAAAGCATTGCCATACTTCTCCTTACTTGAAACAAGAATATGTCGTACTTATTTTCTGGGCAAATAACATAAGATATATTCAAGTTGCTTCATAGTTATGAAGAATATAAAAGGAGATGACTACTTATGTGAATAAACGTCAATACCACATAAGAAGGGGTATACCTAATTTTCGTGTTCTTCTAAGTGTTCTAACTACTGCAGTTTGCGGAATAATAAAAACTGAAAGTAAAGTGCACTCATATTTTTACGTGAAAAACACCTGGATCAAAAGGTGAAAAACCATGACCTACTATTCAGTAGGATTTTTCCAAACTCCACTAAAATCAATGAGCCAAAACAGCATTTACAAAGGCTCTTTGTAAACCTAAGGATTAAACTCTAATCCCAGTGTGGCATACAACCTCAACTGCTGCGACACTTATCAAGTTAACTCTAACTTGATGACACAAATTACCTAATACAATTGCTTCTAGGAAAGCTGAAAGGTACAATATAAAATCTACTACAATTGAACTAGAAATAAAATAATCAGATGGAACTGGTTCTTCTCTAGGTTCATGTAGCTGTAGACGTACACACTTGTAACTTGCATATATTGCTTGCAAATCAGACTCGCTCTTTTTGCTCTCAAATATGCTTTTACTTCTGCTTGTGTGTGTTACCTGTAAAAGAGAACTAACGCAATCATATATTGAGTTAGCAGTTAGAGTTTGATTAAGACTCCACTTCTTATCCGTTCACGAGTCCTTGGCCAACGCAAACTCCAACTCTTATCCTAACTTAGGATTAAGTTCTATTTATATAAGGAGACTGTCCTCCTTATCCCAATGCAACATTTTCGATTATGATCAGAAGATATTGATGCGTGATCTTTGGTGCATTAGCTTCCTCACGTACTCTGCATGTGCCCTGGTTGCTTCAGACTGTGTAGTACAAGATGGACCAGGTCCTTCTATCAGTTCATTTGTCAATCTTCAAAACTCAACTGAAACTTTGGCCAACAATTTTTCCCTTTTTGATGATGGCAAACTTAGTGCTTATTGTGATCAAGGAACCTGTAGACTTGGCTAAAATCAACACTTAGAAAATAATTTAATTTATCATTAAGGAGGTCAGATTTAGGTCATAAACATCACTAGTTCAAAAAAACATTTTTAAAAGCACAATATCTTTCCCCTTTTGGCATCATCGAAAAGTTGCATAAATAATGTGAATTCTCAAAATTAATATTTACTCATGGCCGCTGGGGAAACTGCAAGTGAACACATGTTCAAGTTAATCAAAAATCATCTCAGAAATAACTATTTAGAATAAGACTAAGAAGAACCAAAAAAGTTTCATTCACTGATTAGAGAAATGTTCCTACAAAGCAGTCCACAAAAAGAAACATAAAACTTCCAACCATGAGCAAAAATAAAAAAAAAATAGACCAAGAACCAAATAAATTTGTCACTGAAGGGGGGAAAATAAACTGGATACTAGACAGAGGACTCCTAAGGCTTGGATGAGCTAGAGGGTTGGAGTTTTAGTATGTTAAGCAATTGTTGTAGCATGCCTTTATTTTTCTCCTCCTCCTTGGAAAGCTCAGCTCTAAGTCCACTCCTTTCTCCCTCCAGTTCTGTCACCCTGGAATTAAGCCTTGCTATTGCAACATCCTTCATTCCAACCTCTTGAACTAAGGACATGACTTTGCTGTTCACTAGAGTTTTAGCATATGAACCAGGTTCAACAGGAACAGTGCTGGGCAGATAGTCACAGCTTTGAAGAGTCATGATGCCAAAGTGTTCCTTGATAGATTCTATCTCCAAATTCTTCAAGGGAACATGTAGTCGTTCAAGCACAGTAGTCAGAATAAATCCATAGGGGATGACATGGGCCTTTGAACCATTGATTACCTTTCCAGCAGCTTCACCATGAACACATGCCAGTTGATTTGCTTACTTTCAGTCAAGCACTGCATGAGCACAAGGTCTATATAATTAGCAGTATGCCTTCTTTCCTATATGGTCAGGAGGCATTTGTTGACAAACTCAAAGAGAACCTTGTGCTTAGGCCTCTCACTCTTTTGCACTGCCCTGGCCTCAGGCACTTCTGCCTCTGATGTGGTATCACAAAAATTTCTAGTAATCTGTAGCTCTGAAGGTAACCCATCCAAACAAGGCCATTTTTTCCTTGTGTAATCATCATATCCCTCACAATGGATATTCCAAATCTCACCCAGCTTCTCAGCATTAAACTTTACATTGACCCCCTTAACAGAACTTGTCACCACACTATTCTTCAATGACCCATTTGCCATGAACTCAACCAGTTCCTTCCTAGCTAGTTTCCCATTCAACTGAAGGACCATGTCCTTCCAACCTTGAACTTCCAAAGATGTTAGAATCCTTAACATGCCTGGCTCCTCCAGGTCTTCAGCAGCCTACCCTTCATAATTTTTCTTTTGCAAAAATTGGCAAATCGATCCTGCTCATTCTCAGAATCATCATCTTCTTCTTCATCACTTTCTTCTTCTTCTACAACCTTTTTCACTTGTTTGCCTTTAGAGGAAAATCTTGTTATCTTTGCAAGGGAGGACTCAACAGGTACAACTTTTGAAGACTTTTTGGAAGAAGTCTTAGTCTCCTTGCATTTTACAATAGGAGCCTTATCAGTTTATTTTACTGGATGGACCTGTTCCATCACCTCTTCGTCCTCCTCAGCCACAGTTTCTGAACTCTCACCAACCTTCCCCTTTCCTTTCTCTAGTCCTTTCTTCTTACTTTCTTCCAGTGCCCTCTTAAACTCAGCTTCACTCTCTCTCACTTTGCTTTTTGTTGTTCTAGCCCTAGGTGCAACCTTGGGGAATGCAGTCTTGGATTTATTTGATGGTTTTACAACAACAAGAGTTTTAAAGGAAGAGGACTTTTGTTTCTTGGGGTCATAGCTATTCCCCACCTTCTTCAACATGTCAGCCAAGGTCTCCTCCACTGATGAACCAGTTTGTTTACTTAAATCTACCAACTCCTCAGTAGCTTTCCTATATTCACTTCCCCCTAAATGTATTGCCCCATTTTCCACACTTCCACAGATAGATAACACCTTCTTCCTTCTTTTCTTCATTTGTTCTACAGACTCATACCCAAATATATTCTTAACAGTCCCCACCAAAATATATCTGTTTTCTACTTTTTCACCTACAACCACCGAAACAGGACCAGATCTTACCTTTGTTGGATTTTCTTGAGGCGGAGAATTTTTAGGAGACTCAGGTTCATCTCCCTAGCTTGCAGAGATGTATTGATCTGACTTAGAGCTGGAATCAGTGACCTTTTCTTGAGGTTCCTTCTTTTGACTTGCTTTCAGCCTCTCGTTTAAACTTTTTCATAAAGGTACAGTCGCCACTGCTTTTCTGGCTATCATTTTTGTTTGACGAAATCTTGGTTTTGGGGATTCAACAGGAGGGGTAGAGGATGAGGTGGTGCTGGGTGACACTGGCGATGGGGTTCCTGGATTGTCTTGAGGATTTGTCATTTTTGATGATGAATTTCTGGAAGGCTTTAGGAAATTTCGGGAATTTTTGAGGGTTTGGAGACGAAGGAGATGATCAGAGAGTTAGAAGCTAATAACGGTTATGAAATTAATTAAGAGGTCTTTTAAAGAGGGGTAATTATTGCTTCAGAAAAAGCACCTTTTCAGGTGTCAGTAGGAGTCTTATCAGTGTAGAGTTCTGGTCTCCTAAATTAAAATTGCTAAGGTTTAGAAAAAAAGAGTTCCGTTATTTTTAGAATTCTAATTACAAGAAAATGGTTCAATTGACTTCCGACGGATAGAATTTTGAGACGATTGGAATTTCTAGGGCTCTTGCTCATGATTGAAAATTAAAATTTTCTAATTGTGCAAAGTATAGAAATATACCTGACTTTCCTCATGAGTACATATTGATGAACCAGGTTCTTCATATGACACTTCTCTTAATCATGTCTCAAATGTCAGAATACAAAATTTGTAAGGGATTAATGAATTATATAATCAAATGTCACAAGTGTATACTTATTCAAAAGTATTAAGTCTAATATTCACTGATTTAAGAACTACTAACCAAAACAAAGAAATTCAATTTTTTTTCATTGTGCATTCTGAACATGACCTCTCAGGTGATCTTAATCATCCCTAATTCCAACCTGTTCCTCTCAAAGTTTTCTCTACTTAGTGCCTTGGTGAAGATGTCAGCTATTTTTTTTCAGTGTCACAGAATTCTATGGAAATTAGCCCTTTTTCATAGTTGTCCCTCAAGAAGTGGTGTCTAATATCTATGTGCTTAGTACTTTTGTGGTGAACAGGGTTCTTTGTCATACTGATTTCACTAGTGTTATCACAAAATATAGGTATGCATCCCACTTCAATTCCAAAATTTACCAATTGTTGCTTGATCCATGGTATTTGAGCACAACATGAAGCATCAGCAACATACTCGGCTTCAGCAGTAGAGAGGGCCACTGAATTCTGCTTTTTGTTAGTCCATGATACAAGATAAGATCCTAGGAAGTGTGCCATACCTGAAGTAATTTTCCTGTCTACTATGTAACCTGCACAATCATCATCAGCATATCCAATTAAGTCATAATTACTACCTTTAGGATACCACAAGCACAAATCAGTTGTGCCTTTTAGATATCTCAATATTCTTTTGACTGCAGTCAAGTGTGACTCCATTGGATTTGCTTGGAAACGAGCACAAAGTCCTACACTGAAAACAATGTCAGGTCTGCTGGCAGTAGGATACAAAAGTAAACCAATCATACCACTGTACAAATTTTGATCAACTGATGAACCAGGTTCATCAGCATCTAACTTTGTGGCAGTTGCAATAGGAGTTTCTATTTCTTTGGATTCTTCCATTTTAAATTTCTTGATCAGTTATTTTGTGTACTTCTGCTGATGAATCATGGTACCGTGTGGACTTTATTTGATTTGCAACCCTACGAAGAAATTGAGTTCTCCCATCATACTCATTTCAAATTCAATGCCCATTAGTTTTGCAAAATCATTGCTCAACCTTTCTGTAGTGGCCCCAAAAATAATGTCATCGACATAAATCTGAACAACAAGACGATCTTTACCTTTCTCCTTTAGGAACACAGTACTATCAATTTTACCTATTTTGTACCCATGCTCCAGAAGAAATTTTGACAATCTTTCATACCAAGCTCTTGGGGCTTGCTTGAGACCATAAAGATCCTTATCCAGTTTGTATACATGATCAGGACATTCTTTTCTTTCAAATCCAAGAGGTTGCTTCACAAACAGTTCTTCTTTGAGATAGCCATTTAGGAAGGCACTCTTCACATCCATTTGATGAAGAGTGAATTCCATACGTGCTGCAAAAGCCATAAGAAGTCTAATTGCTTCGAGTCTAGAAACTGGAGCAAAAGTCTCATCATAATCAATGCCTTCCTCTTGACTATAACCTTGAACCACCAACCTTGCCTTATTTCTTGTAAATGTCCATCTTCATCGAGCTTCTTTCTGAAGACCCATTTTGTCCCAATGACTGACATGTCCTTAGGTCTTGGAACCAAGTGCCAGACTTGGCTTCTTTCAAATTGATTGAGTTCTTCTTGCATAGCATTTATCCATTCTGCATCTTGTAGAGCTTCATTCACATTCTTAGGTTAAATCAGAGACAAAAAGGCATCAAATGCACACAGATTCTTCAGTTGTGATCTACTCTTCACTCCATATGTGGGATCATTGGTTATGTTCTCAATGGGGTGAGAACTCAAGTACCTGTAAGATATTCCCACCAGCTGGTTTCTGCTAGCTTCTCCTTCATTATTATGTTGTAGAGGAA
Source organism: Nicotiana benthamiana (assembly GCA_034376525.1). Lineage (NCBI taxonomy): Eukaryota > Viridiplantae > Streptophyta > Magnoliopsida > Solanales > Solanaceae > Nicotiana > Nicotiana benthamiana. The sequence continues at coordinate 83,359,019 of CM067328.1, forward strand.
CAAGTTCAGGTACAGGTTCCTTTAGAGAATTTTGTGCATTTTCTCTCAGATTGGTTCTCCCTGTCAGATTGCCCAACGTAAAAGAACCTATTCCATCACATGTTCCTTCCTTGGATGCCTCATTGACTTGTGCTTTGACTTCAGTCAGTTGTCTTACCAGTCCAATGGCTTCATCTTCATGTTCCTGTCTCTTAGAAAGAGTGTTAGTTTCATTAAAAATAACATGTACACTCTCTTCTACACATAGAGTTCTTTTATTAAATACTTTATAAGCTCTGCTATGTGAAGAATATCCCAATAATACTCCCTCATCACTTTTGGGATCAAATTTACCAAGGGAATCTTTGACATTATTGTGCACATAGAACTTGCAACCAAAAGCCCTTAGGTGGGATATATTTGATTTTCTCCCTTTAAGTATGGAGTTTTCTCTACCAGTGGTCTGGTCATACACCCGTTTATTATGTAGCATGTTGTATTTATTGCCTCTGCCCAAAAGCTATAAGGTAGTTTACTCGAAAGTAACATGGTCCTTGCCATATCCTCAAGGGTCCTGTTCTTCCTTTCAACTACCCATTTTGCAGAGGAGTTCTAGGGGAAGAGAAATTATGATCTATTCCATTTTCATCACAAAATTCAACAAACTTTGCATTTTCATATTCAGTTCCATGATCAGACCTTGCAAGTTGATTTCCTAATTGTTTCTGGATTTTTCTAACAAAAGCTGTGAACATTTCAAATGCTTCATCTTTAGAAGTTAGAAATGACACCCGGGTAAATCTAGAGAAATCATCAACCAGCACCATAACATATCTTTTACCACCTCCGGTCATGGCTCTCATTGGACCACAATGATCCATATGAACTAATTCCAACATCTTGGATGAGCTTACCAATTCTTAGATTTGAAGGATGACCTTACCTGCTTCCCCTTGGCACATGCCTCACAAACTTTGTCTTCTTGAACTTGATATTAGGTAGCCCTATCACCAAGTCCTTGGAGGCTAATTTGTTTAATTGATTTAGACTAGCATGACCAAGTCTTTTGTGCCAAAGGAGGGGATCATTTATTAACACACTCAGACAGGTGAGTTCATTTTCAGAAAGAGTCGACAAATCTACAATGTAAATATTGTTAACTCTTCTTCCCTTCAAAAAAATCTTGTCAGTAGTAAGGTTAATCACAAAACATTTCAAGGAAGTGAAAGCCATTAGATTACCTCTGTCACACAATTGTGACGCACTTATCAGGCTATATTTCAAGTCATCTATCAAATAAACATTCTCAATGGAATGAGAGTCCGTCTTTCCTAACTTTCCAACCCCAATGATCTCACCTTTCTTTCCATTTCCAAAGGAGACATTGCCTTCTCTTAGGTTCTCAAGTGAAAGAAACTGGTCATTGTTACCAGTCATATGTTTTGAGCAGCCACTATCCATGTACCAAATTTGGCTACTTCCTTTCACTTGGACCTGCAAAATTAAATAAGGGGTTAGTCTTAGGAACCCAAACTAGTTTGGGTCCCTTCTTATGGGCAAAAGGATGAATTAGATTTTTCTTTGCCCATCCAGGCAGTTTGTGTTTTTCTTGAACAAAATGTTTGTTCCTTTGACTGGCCTTTTCTTTTACATTACATTCATTTTTGTAATGGCCAGTCTTACCACAATGTGTACATATTTTGTTCTCAGGAAGAGTGAGATACTTGTTTTTGGGATCCCATTTTGGAGCTTGAGTCCCAAACCCAAGTCTTCTCTTGTTGCTGCTGTGATGCTCTTGCAGCCAGGAGAGTGCATCGGAAACCTTGTTCCATTTGCATGTTCAGTCTAGTTCATGCTTCACCTTTCCTAATTCTTCTTTAAGGGCGTTGATTGATTCATATTTCTTATACAGCTCATCTTTCATTTTTCCTAAATTTTCTTCTAGAGTGAGAAATGATTGATCAGCCTTTTTCTTTCCTGTCCCTATTTTCAGTTTCAAATTTTCAGACTTGAGTTCTAGGACACTGTTTTCCAGTTGAAGAACCCGGTTCTTCAACTCAGCATTTAGGTTATTTCTCTCATCAGCCCTAAAGTCTAGTCTTTTGCATTTTTCTTCTAGTATTGCACAATCCCTAGACAGAACATCTTTCTCACTGTTTATTATTTCAGACTCATCTATGAAGTCCATCAAGAGTTCAGCCAATTTTTCTTTAGACACAAATTTAATCTTTTCTTTAAGATGTAGAACACTTACCTCCTGTTCATATTCTGATTCTCCGATGGCCATAAGAGCTTGCTCATCTTCAACTTCATTTTCTGAGTCTTCATCTGACGTATCTCCCCATCCAGCAACCATGGCTTTGGTAGTACCTTTGTTTCTCCTTGGTTGAACCTGTTCCTTATTTTTGCCCTTTCTTTCTTCCACTCAATCTCCCATTGAGGGCAGTTCTTAATCAAGTGATCTGTCTTTCCACATTTAAAGCAACCATTATTTGTCTTCTTCTCAGGAGCCCTAGGTTTGTTGAATGTTGATCCTCTTGAAGAGCCCTTGCCTCACATAAGGTATTTCTTGAAGTCTCTAGTTATCATTGCCATTTCATCATCTTCAAGATCTGATCCTTCTGAGATTCTGAGAGCCAGACTTCTTTCATTCTTTGGAGCATCCATTTTCATAGTTTGCCTTCTCAATTCATAAGCAGTCAAGTTTCCAATCAGTTCATCCAATTTCAGAGTAGCAATATTTTAGGATTCCAGAATGGCAGTGATATTGCTTTCCCAGGAGATTGGCAAAACTCTAGTTAAAATCTTCTCTACCTTGTCTTCTTCCAGAATAACCCTTCCAAGAGACTCAAGTTCATTTGTCAGTGTAGTGAACCTAGTATACATCTCTTGGATAGTTTCACCATCCTTCATAGTAAAATTCTCATATTGAGAAAACAGTAGAGTTCCTCTGGACCTCTTCACTTGAGGTGTTCCTTCATGAGCCACTTGTAAAGTGTCCCAAATTTCCTTGGCAGCTGTACATCCCTGAATCCTGCTGTATTCATCAAGGCCAAGTCCACACACTAGCCATTTCTTAGCTTTAGCATTTTTCTCCCATTTTCTTAGATCTTCAGCAGTACAATCTGCTCTAGGTTTGGAACATCCATTCCTTCAGCATTCTTCTTGGTTGTAGCAAGAGGACCATCAGTGATGATGTCCCAAAGTTCACAATCTTCACCCATGATGTGGTCTCTCATTCTATTTTTCCACCAAGATTAGTAGAGCCCATTGAAGAGTGGAGGCCCTGCAGCAGACTGTCCTTCCCAGTTCTCAGGTGGTGCACTCATGTTGATCTTTTTCCTATGGTGTTAACCTCTTCAAGGATAACCCGCTCTGATACCAATTGATGTGAATAAACGTCAATACCACACAAGAGGGGGGGGGGGATGATTTTGTGTGGTACCTAATTTTCGCGTTAGAAGAACCTGGTTCTTCTAAGTGTTCTAACTACTGTAGTTTGCGGAATAATAAAAAACTGAAAGTAAAGTGCAAAGATATTTTTACGAGGAAAACGCATGTCTTAAAAGGTGAAATAACCACGACCTACTACTTAGTAGGATTTTCCCAAACTCCACTAAAATCAATGAGCAAAAACAGCATTTACAAAGACTCTTTGTAAACCTAAGGATTAAACTCTAATCCTAGTGTGGCATACAGCCTCAACTGCTGCGACACTTATTTAGTTAACTCTAACTTGATGACATAAAGTACCTAATGCCATTGCTTCTAGGAAAGCTGAAAGGTACAATATAAAACCTACTACAATTGAACTAGAAATAAAACAATCAGATGGAACTGGTTCTTCTCTAGTTTCATGTAGCTGTAGGCGTACACACTTGTAACTTGCATATATTGCTTGCAAGTCAGACTCGCTCCTTTTGCTCTCAAATATGCTTTTACTTCTGCATGTGTGTTAACTATAAAAGAGAACTAACGCAATCATATATTGAGTTAGAATTTAGAGTTTGATTAAGACTCCACTTCTTATCCGTTCACCATTCGAGTCCTTGGCCAACGCAAACTCCAACTCTTATCCTGACTTAGGATTAAGTTCTCTTCATATAAGGAGATTTTCCTCCTTATCCCAGTGCAATCTTTTCGATTATGATCAGAAGATATTGATGGTGATATTTGGTACATTAGCTTCCTCACGTGCTCTACATGTGCCCTGGTTACTTCAGACTGTGTAGTACAAGATGGACCAGGTCCTTCTATCAGTTCATATGTCAATCTTCAAAACTCAACTGAAACTTTGGCCAACAATTTCCCCCTTTTTAATGATGACAAACGTAGTGCTTATTGTGATCAAGGAACCTGTAGACTTGGCTGGAATCACAACTTAGAAAATAATTTAACTTATCATTAAGGAGGTGAGATTTAGGTCATAAACATCACTAGTTCAAAAAAACATTTTTAAAAGCACAATATCTTTCCCCTTTTGGCATCATCGAAAAGTAGTATAAATAATGTGAATTCTCAAAATTAATATTTACTCATGGCCGCTGGGGAAACTGCAAGTGAACACATGTTCAAGTTAATCAAATATCATCTCAGAAATAACTATTTAGAATAAGACTAAGAAGAACCAAAAAAGTTTCATTCATTGATTAGAGAAATGTTCCTACAAAGCAGTCCATAAAAAGAAACATAAAACTTCCAACCATGAGCAAAAATTAAAAAAATAGACCAAGAACCAAATAAACTTGTCACTAAAGGGGGTAAAATAGACTGGATACTAGACAGAGGACTCCTAAGGCTTGGATGAGCTAGAGGGTTGGAGTTTTAGTATGTTAAGCATTTGTTGTAGCATGCCTTTATTTTTCTCCTTCTCCTTGGAAAGCTCAGCTCTAAGTCCACTCCTTTCTCCCTCCAATTCTGTCACCCTGGAATTAGGCCTTGCTATTGCAACATCCTTCATTCCAACCTCCTGAACTAAGGACCTGAGTTTGCTGTTCACTAGAGTTTTAGCATATGAACCAGGTTCAACAGGAACAGTGCTGAGCAGATAGTCACAGCTTTGAAGAGTCATGATGCCAAAGTGTTCCTTGCTAGATTCCATCTATCAAGGGAACATGTAGTCGTTCAAGCACAGTAGTCAGAATAAATCCATAGGGGATGACGTGGGCCTTTGAACCATTGATCACCCTTTCCAGCAGATTCACCATGAACACATGCCAGTTGATTTGCTTACTTTCAGTCACGCACTGCATGAGCACAAGGTCCATATAATTAGCAGTATGCCTTCTTTCCTATCTGGTCAGGAGGCATTTGTTGACAAACTCAAAGAGAACCTTGTGCTCAGGCCTCATCTCACTCTTTTGCACTGCCCTGGCCTCAGGCACTTCTGCCTCTTATGTGGTATCACAAAAATTTCTAGTAATCTGCAGCTCTGAAGGTAACCCATCCAAACAAGGCCATATATATTGAGTTAGCAGTTAGGGTTTGATTAAGACTCCACTTCTTATCCATTCACAATTCGAGTCCTTGGCCAACGCAAACTCCAACTCTTATCCTAACTTAGGATGAAGTTCTCTTCATATAAGGAGACTGTCCTCCTTATCCCAATGCAACCTTTTCGATTATGATCAGAGGATATTGATGCGTGATTTTTGGTGCATTATCTTCCTTACGTGCTTTGTATGTGCCCTGATTGATTTACACTGTATATTACAAGATGGACCAGGTCCTTCTATCAATTTATTTGTTAATCTTCAAAACTAAACTGAAACTTTGGCCAACAACTACCTTCTGGAAAAATATGCAGAGAACTCCTTACTGTTACCCAGTTTGCAAAAAGTACCGGTATTGTGAATTTTGATGCCAATGTCTCTTTTTTATATAGAGACAATACGTGGGTAGTAGCAATATCCTAAATAGAGTGGGTCAGTCCAGGATGAATATCTTCTACAGATAAGCATGTGATAATCCTATTCCTATCCAATCTCTAAGGATAAGTGTCCTAGTTATTTGGTTATTAGTGTAGTTTATCAAAATTCGATCAAGTGTGTCAATCCATGAGAGTTCTAACGCTTAATATTTTTGAAATTAGCATCAAATGTGGAGGCTCAAGTTATTGGTCGAATTCAAACTATGCCTAATACTCACAATCTTAATAATTCTTATGGAAAAAAAGAAGTTAGAGTGTATTTAACTTGGAAACTTTCACATTATCCATTTAAACATACAAGGACTTTGCAAATAAATTCTTTGGATTTATATATCACATGGTTTTGAAATGAGGCTCTCGTAACAAAGCCAATAAGCCCGTTGAAAATAAATTCTACAAATGAAGCCTTCAAGTCAAAGTCATTGGATAAAGGCATACACCAAAAAAAAAAAGAAAATGTCGTCACCAATTATACTTCAAGCCCAGTCTTTAAAGTTTGATTCTTTTACATCCGACATATCTTGAAGTAGGAGGAATTTGTAAGCATTTAAATTTTATTGGATTTAAATCCATAAAATAATTTGGACTATTAAATTCAAGACATTAGTCCAGACAAATTTTGTGACTAGTAAATGGGGCTATTTATTAAAAGTCATATATGTATTGGGCTAGTCCAATAATTGGACTACAAATTAAATGATAAGCCCAAGGTCCAAATGGCTATAAGCCATTTTAAAGCCCAGGCTCATGCCACGTGTCAAGTGATGTGGCAATCCAAGTCAAAAGAACGAGCCAACAAAATCATAACATGTGTCAAGTGATGTGGCAATTTAAGACAAGTTTATGAGCCAATGAAATCATGACATGTGTCAAGTAATGTGGCAATCCAAGCCAAATAAATGAGCCAATTAAATCATGCGAATTGTCTGGAAGGTATTGGTTAGTTCAAACGGACCAATCAAATCGCAGAGCCACATCACTACCTACAACTATAAAATGAGGTCTTCATAAAGCTAGAAGACACCAGAATTAAGAACAAGAAGCAAGCAGAGAGCTCGTGGATCAAACATCGCAGATTTCTCTACAAGCTACAAATTCAAGCACTCAAGCTACAAATTCAAGTTCAAGATCAAGAACGAAGCCAAATCAAATACCAAGGCGTTCAAGATCAATTTACTTGTTCGTGATCAAACACAAATTCAAGTTCAAGGAGGAGATCCAAGATCAAGCTTTACAAGCCCTTGAATCAAATCAAAGTCAAGCTCAAGATACTTTATATTCTTGAAGAATCAGAGGAATACTATAGAGATTGTAACACTTTCATTAACTGAAATCAAATACTATATTTGTTACGCAATTTTCCCAGTCCTAACTATTTATTTTTCTCGACGCGAAAATTTATTGTTACAATATATATTACTTTTCATTATTTTTGTTTAATAGATATTTAAATTCAAGTATCATAACTAATAACTTCTAATTATTAACTAAAAATTAATTAGTAGCTAATTATTCCATGTGGCTTTTTTTATATTGCCACTTGGATTAAAGAGATGGCTTTGTTCTCTCCTTTTAATAATACACAGATGCGATATTTTTCTTTTTACTCTGTTTCAAAATAATTAACAAAGTTTTAAATTTAAATTATTTTATCCTTGATGAGTAGTTTTATAACTACACAAATATCATGACCCCACAAAACTTTTATCTCTTAAGCTATTAATATCACCAATTTTAAAAGTATTCTTGTATGAGGTGAAAATATGGTTCACCTTGCCACCGCCTAAGTAAGTACGCTCCACACAATGAGGCCGCCCTCAGAGCCTTTCCAATCAGATGAGGACGGCCCGACCAAGGACGTCCTGATCCATTCATTAGAGCACCGTTTTGAGCTAAGCTTCTACCGTACAATAATCTACCAACCCTTGTACTTTACCTTTCGTGTATTTCGAGAAAAGGTATCCTAGTATATAAAGGGGACCTTAACCTTGTAATAGGGCATGTTAATTACTCTGAATATACCAACTCTCTCTCTCTCTCTCTCTCTCTCTCTCTTTCTCTACTGTTATCAAGCAAATATTTTCACATTTCTTTATCTCTTTCTAACAGCAAGAACTCTCTATTGTCTTAAATACATTAGAGATCTACCACGATCCCGGTATATTAACCATTTCTATGGCTTATTATACTTGATTACGATTTACCCTCATATCGTTTATTGTTTTTAGCTTATAAAGTGCATAGATCTTTTGAGAAAAATAATTTGGCGTCATCTGTGGGGATTTCGAGAATCAAAGTTATAGTTTGTGCATAGAAAATTACCGACAACCATCCCTTACATCACACAAACACGTACGATGACAACTGTGCGAAAATGAAAGCGATAGATTGGGTTGGGGTCAACCTCATGGATTCGCTCAACGAGGTAGGTGAAAATAATCTCTTGAACGCAACCCCCAGCACCATGATGAGTGGAGGAACCCTACCTCCTCCACCCGCAGACCTGACGGAACCACGAGAAAGGGGAGCTTCTACATCTACATCTAAAGAAGCACTCCCAAAAATCAAGGAGCTACTGAAAGAATGGCTCGCAAGCACTCTAAACGATTTGGTGGAAAAGCCACCACAACTTGGCGTAAGATTCACGCCAGTGATGGATCTCACCGTGACAGAAGATGAATCCGAGGTCGCACGAGCAAACAATGTGCTCACCGACACTCAGACCGGCAACGATGCGCTCACAACCATCCTTAGAAAAATGGAGGAAATGGAGCAAGAAAACAAGTTGCTCCGCCATCAAATGAAGGAGCATAAATAAAGAGTGGACAAGATCTCGAGCGCTCCTAAGCTACTACCAAAGAGCGACGTAGAGAGGTTCGTGGAACAACCTTACCTAGAGGAGGCCGCACCATACCCCATCCCAAAGAACTTCAAAATGCCTCCCTATCTGAGGGTATACGACGGGATTACCTATCCCGAAGACCATCTAATCCACTACGTCACACCTGTGAAAGGAAACGATTTGGTGAAGGAACAGGTACCATCAGTACTTCTAAAGACGTTTGGCGAGACACTGACTGGTGGGGAGTTGGTATGGTACTCCCAACTACCGGCCAATGGTATCTCCACGTTCGAGGAAATGGTGGACAAGTTCGTCACAGTAAATGCGAGAGTGAAAAAGCGGAGGCAAGAGTCAACGTCATCTTTTCCATTCGGCAAACTATGGGGGAAGGGCTCAGGGACTTCCTGGCCAGATTCAACAGCGTCAAGATGAGCCTGCCGAACATATCGGAATGCATGGGAGTTGTCGCTTTCCATATCGGGCTAAAAAGGGACGGCTCGAGGGCGACGAATAAGCTGCTAAGTCACCTCATAAAATATCCCCCTACCACATGGGAAGAAATACACAATGCCTACTGAAACGAGGTATGTGCAGATGAGGACGATCTTAACGGCCCTACCCGGCAGTTAATAACAATACTTCGGGAGACCAGGAGGGACGGACACAGTGAGGGACGACGAGAGAAAATCTCGAGTCCCAATAGGGAAATGCATTAACCGTATATCAGATCATCCCATCCGCCACCACCCAGGTACGCGGATGCACTACAACGATACGTTGCCCCCTATGAAACGAACGAGGTATGCCTCATTTACTATTTGCACATAACTTTTGTGTTTCCCCTTCAAAGGTAGTGTACGCACTAGAAAGGATGGGCAACAAGGTACAATGGCCGGCAAAGATGAAGTCAGACCCTACCCCGGAAATCAATTGCCCTGTGCAAGTTCCACCAAGAGCGAGGGCACAACACCGAGGACTGCATAGGCCTACGGCAGGAGGTGGTCAGGATGCTGAACCAAGGATTCTTGAGGGAACTACTCATCGATAAAGGGAAGCTCAACTTCGCACGAGGGCAGGATCAATCCATCAAGCCACCAAGGCCTCTCTCGCCAAGACGCACAATCAATATGATCATCGGCGAGCGCAATGACTCGGCGATCAATCATGTCAAATTTACCCACACTCACAGGTTGAAGCGAACTATTGCCCACAAACGGTATAAAGACTTGAAATATAGTATAATCTTCGATAAGTCTGATACCGACGGTTTGTCTTTTCCTCACAACAATGCTCTAGTTATTACTTTACGCATTGTAGATACAGATGTTAGGAGAATTATGGTTGACGACGGAAACGACGCTTGCATTATCCACCCAAGGGTCCTTGCATTTATGGACTTGAGGATAAGATAATGCGGCGCTTTATAATGCTAACTGGTTTTCACAATGCAATAGAAAGAACCTCCGGAGAGATAAAGCTGTTTGTCTTGGCAGGAGGAGTCACATTGGAAACCACCTTCCATGTGATGAACCAGGAAACAACACACAACGCCATCGTTGGACGGCCATGGATACATGCCATGAGAGCAGTCCCCTCCAGCTTCTATCAGATGATCAAATTCCCTACCCCATGGGGGATATTCAGCTTATGGGGTGAACCCCACAACCGCCCAAGAATGTTACAAAATGGCTTAAAAACATACCGACACCATACAACTCCAAGGGGCGAGCGCGGAAGTATAACTATCAGCTCTGTCGGGGACCAAGGTTCTTCTGACAGAGGACACCTTCAAAGATCGGGATATCACAAAAGCCAGCAAAGCTACACTAGATCTTGATCCCATACAACTAGCCGACCAAGACACCACAAAGAAAGCCTACATCGATCACGACCTTTCGAATCCAAGTAACTATCGTGAACTACTATCTAACCATGTAGACTTGTTCGCTTTTTCCCATTCAGACATGCCAGGGATACTACGTGACATCGCCACTCACAAGCTGAACGTCGACCCGCTACACCCGCCCGTGAGGCAGATAAGGAGAAAATTCAATGCCGCCATCAACAAAGCCGTAAGTGAAGAAGTAGACAAACTATTAGCAAATGGTGAGAATCCACATACCCTGAGTGGGTCGCCAATAGTGTCATGGCCAATAAGAAAAATGGGAAGTGGCGGATGTGCGTGGATTTCACGAACTTGAACAAAGCATGCCCAAAAGATGCATTCCCACTCCCCCACATCGATCAGCTGATAGACGCGACTGCCGAGCACGAACTCTTAAGCTTCCTAGATGCATATCCCGATGGCCGAAGAAGACTAGGAGCAGACGACCTTCATCACTCACCGAGGGATGTACTGCTACAAAGTGATGCCCTTTGGACTAAAAAATGTGGGAGCAACGTACGAAAGATTGGTCACCGAGATGTTCAAGGAACAACTTGGCAAAACAATGGAAGTCTACATCGATGACATGCTGGTAAAGTCGTCCAGAAGTGAGGATCACCTCGACCATCTGAAGGAGGCCTTCGAAATATTAAGAAGATACGGGATGAAACTGAACCCCAAAAAATGCACCTACGGCGTGGCCTCGGCTTGGGATTCCTCGTATCTCATAGGGGTATCGAAGTCAATACGGACCAGATCAAAGCAATAGATACGATCCCGGAAGTACTAAGCAGCAAAAAACAGGTGTAAAAACTAACGAGTCGGATAGCGGCCCTTTCCAGGTTCATCTCGCGATCCTCTGGCAGGTGCCATAAGTTCTTCAGCATGTTAAAGAAATATCAGGGGCTCCAGTGGAACGAAGAATGCGTCGAAGCCCTAAATATCTGAAGGCGTACCTATCTTTGCTGCTCCTACTATCCAAAGCAAGACCAGGAGAACCACTTTTGGTGTATCTAGCTGTGTCTGAGGTCGCCGTCAGCGCTGTCCTAGTGCGCGAGAACAAAGGTACGTAATCTCCTATCTATTACGTTATCAAAACACTAGTGGACGCCAAAACTCGGTACCCGCACCTTGAAAAGCTGGAATTAGCCCTAGTCGTAGCTTCACAAAAACTGTGACCTTAGTTTTAATGCCATCCCATAATAGTAGTAGAGACCTTCCCACTAAGGAGCGTCCTACATAGGCCTGAGCTATTAGGCCGACTCGCAAAATGGGCCATCGAGCTAAGCGAGCACGAATCTCGTACCTTTCGAGAAATGCCATAAAATCAAAAGTCCTAGCCGACTTCAGTGCAGAAATCCTGCCGAAAGCAGAACTAAAGGTCCCGACACGACCTCCCCTCTAACAATCTATGGGTCCTCCACGGTGATGGTGCCGCCAATACTTCGGGACTGGGACTCGTCCTCGAGGCCCCCACGGGTGAAAGGAATCGCCAGTCCTTACGATGACCGAAAATGACTAACAACGAGGCCGAGTATGAGGCTGTTATTGTAGGTATGAAGTTAGACATCAAATACGGAGCCCAACGGGTCCTTCTCCACTCAACTCACAACTCGTGGTAAACCAAATCGCTGGGACTTACCAGATCAAAGAACAGAGGCTACAAAAATATCAGACAGAAATCCACAGGCTAATGGCTGAGTTTGGCAAAGGCGCTTCGAACAAATTCCGAGAGCACGGAACATCCAAGCGGGAGGTCTGGAAAAATTGGGCACAGCCACCAAAAACATAAACAAGGAAAGCGTGGTCACCCTCCTCCATTCAGCCATCGATCACACCAAGGTATTTTCATTAAATCTAACCAGGAACTGGCACAACCAGTTCATATCCTATCTACAAGACGGAACGCTGCCGTGCAAAAAAAAAAGAGGCAAAGAAACTCTGTGTGCAAGCCGCCCGGTACTGCCTGATCAACACCGACCTTTACAAGAGAACGTTTGGCGGACCTTTGGCCAAGTGCCTAGGTCCGCACCAAACAAGGCTAGTAATCGAATAGGTACACGAAGGTCAGTGCGGTGCCTTTACAGGCAACCGCGCCCTCGTACGGTGCATCATCCGCGTCAGATACTACTGGCCCACCATGAAGAAAGAAGCAGCAGAATACGTCCGCAGATGCGAATAATGCCAAAAGTATGCCCCAATGATCCACCAACCAGGGGAGCCCCTACACTGAATCACCTCTCCATGGCCCTTCATCAAATGGGGAATGGTCATAGTCGACCCCTACCTACAGGACCAGGAAAGGTATGATTTTTGCTTGTTCTGATTGACTATTTTTCCAAGTGGGTGGAAGCATGTGCGTACGCACAGATACGGGAACAGGAGTTCATCGCCTTCATATGGAAGAACATTATATGCCGCTTCGGCATCCCCAAAGAAATCAGCTGCGACAACGAACTACAGTTCGTTGGTCAAAAAATGATCGAATTCTTCGAGAAATGGCGCATCAAGAGAATCCTCTCCACGCTGTACCACCCCGCCGCCAACGGTCAAGCAAAATCCTCCAACAAAACCATACTAAACATACTGAAGAAAAACCTTGAAGACACCAAAGGGTTGTGGCCTGAACTGTTGCCCGAAGTGTTATGGGCACACATGACCACACCCAAGTCCATCACAGGGGAAACCACATACTCATTGGTCTACGGAACTGACACGGTCATACCCTTCAAAGTAGGCGAACCAAGCCTTAGATATTCACACACCAGCGGAACGGAAAGTGATGCGAATGGGCTCCAAGACCTTGATGAAGCCGAGGAAAGAAGGGAAATGGCCCACATCAGAATGGTGGCCCAAAAGTAGCAAGTCGAAAGGTACTACAACAAAAGGAAAAAAATAAGTCCGCTCAAAGTAGGAGACTACGTCCTCAAATCCAAGACATTGGCCTCCAAATACCCAAGTGAAGGAAAATTGGGTACAAACTGGGACGGACCCTACAAAATCATAGAAATAGAAAACAAATGGGCATTTCAGCTGGAAACAATGGAAGGAAAAACACTCTAGAACAACTGGAATGTCGCCCACCTCAAATATTTCCATTTCTAAAAGGCGTCCCCCAAGTCGCACTTTTTTTGCCTGACCCGAGTTTTGTCCAAATTGGGTTTTCTCGGGGAGGTTTTTAACGAAGGCAATGAAGGGGACACCTGGAGATCTTTGCAGGACGAGTGTGTCACGCCCGCCTATCCAAACGCTCTCCAGCGGACCTTATACAGGGATTGGACCAGCGACATCTCCAATATGTAAAAGGCTACGGCCATCTCCAATATGTAAAAGACTACGACCATCCCCAACGTGTAAAAAGACTACAGTCGTCTCCAATGAATGAAAAGGCTATGGTTGTCTCCAACGAATGAAAAGTCTACGACCATCTCCAACATGTAAAAGGTTATGGTCGTCTCAAATGAATGAAAAGTCTAAGGCAGTCTCCAATGAATGAAAAGGCTACGACCGTCTTTAATGAATGAAAGGCTGCGGCCATCTCCAATGTGCAAAAAGGCTACGACCGTCTCCGATGAATGAAAAGGATACAGCCGTCTCCAACGAATGAAAAGGCTAAGGCCATCCAGTTTTACATGGCTAAGGCCATTGATTTAATATGGCTAATGCAATTGCCGCAAATAGTCGACCCAACATCGACTACGGCAAAATGAAAGACTCGACGATAGTCAAATTCAACCACATGGCTAAAGCCATTCCATTTTACATGGATAAGGCCATTGATTTAAAATGACTAAAGCCATCGCCGCAAACAGTCGACCCAACGTCGACTACGGCAAAATGAAAGACTCGACGACAATCGAAGTCAACCACATGGCTAAGGCCACTCAATTCTACATGGCCAAAGCCATCGATTTAAAATGTCTAAGGCCATCACCGCTAAAGAGTCGACCCCATGTTGACTGCGGTAGAACGAGAGACTCGACGATAGTCTAAGTCAACTAGCACGGCTAAGGCCATTTAATCCACACATGGCTAAGGCCATCACTATTAACAATCGACATAACATTGATCATGACAAATAAAAGAACTTCACGAAGGACGAGTTAAGATAAAACTATGAGTTGCAAACACAACAGAAGTTCTAAGGAACAAAGAAAGAATAACAACGGAAAAAGATATGTACTGTTATATCCAAAAATATATATATATGATTGGCCTAAGAAAAAGGGCCATTTACAACAAAAGGGTATAAAAGTAAACCCTAGGTACCCCTGTCCAGCACAATCAACATCCGGACCGTCACCGCCTCCTGGCAGGTAGTTCCTAGAAATCCAAGAAGTATATGCCAGACGGTTAAGATCTTCTGAGTTATACCCTTCCCTAGCGGGCGAATCAGAAAGGTAACCGGCCGCCTCACGAGCAACCCGGGTCAGACTCCGCTGCCTATCCATGTCCTCCTCGGATACTAGGCTGGGTGTTACAAATTCTTCAAGTAAGACTAGCCGGTCATAATGGTACACCCACATATCATAAGCATCTCGACGCTCGGCTTCCTGTGAAGCGGCCCAAGCAAGGGCCTCAATATCGTCCCCCTTGGCTTTGAGCTCAGTGGTGAAGGGCACAACCCGTTCTCGAAGCTCAGTAGCCTCCGCCAAAATGGCACAACCAAGCTCCAACTCATCATCCTTCGCTCGAATGAGAGCCTCCAACTCACTGTTCTGGGCAACCACGGCCACAAGCTGCTCGTCCGCCCTCTCCAACTCGGCCAAACGCTTCTTCAACTGCTCTTTTGGCTGGGTAAGACCCTCACAGATTAGCCTGAACTCGGGGTCCTGCTTGTACATGTCAGCCAACATCATGTCAGCCAATTATGGGAATCCTCCCTCTTCGCCAGGTGTCGCCCCCTCTCCACCTCAAAAGTGAGAACCTGAAAATAATAAAAGGGAGAATTAATACACATGCAAACCGCCCTTAAGACTTCAAAGGGAGGAGAACCAAAGTTACATGCAAGGGCGCCCGCTACCCTTCTAGACAGGCCCCTGTCACTGATTTCTACCAGTGCTTCACCCTCGGTGTCCGCACAGAGAATGGTCATGTCCGCTGCCGCCTGCTCGCAATTCTCCAAAAGGTTATAGCCGCTGGGGATCACAATACAGCGTGTGGACCTACCGGCCGTCATCTCAACACAAGCCGAAGAGTCCCTTCCTTCGACCACCCTCTCCAAAGGTGCACTTGCCCCCGCCGCTGTAGCCGACGAACTATCCTCCCTAGCAGGAGACTGACAGGCATCAATATCAGCCCTCCTCCGAGGAGCGGCCCTCCACGAGCAAATCGCGTCGGCCATAAACGACTATCCCGACTCGCGACGAGGCAACTCCAACCTCTCCCCTTTGATGGCCACCCCTTTGCGGGTGATCAACCTCTGCCTCCTACTTGCGAGGGACTCCTCATCTTCGGGAGCCGGCTCCGATGGCTGTGAAGATGGCCCCGAGGGAAGTGCTTCTTCGCCGGATGCGACTTCGGCCCCCCTCTCAGGCACGACCTCAGGAACCACCAGAACCTCTTCTTTTTCCATCCTCTCGGCCGTTGCATGAGGTGTCGCCCCCGACATAACTTCCTGCTGAGAAGCCGAGAGCGCACTACTCTCAGGCGAGAACTCCACGTGCACGTATTCCTCCTCAGAGTCCGGCTCCGCTCTAGATGGGCCAGCATAAGTTCTCCTTCTCTTGGCCCGCGTGGAGACTCCCCGGCCTACCAAAGAAAAGGTATGTCAAACAGAAGGACTCCCGATCTAAGAAAAGAAAAAAAAGAAAAAGAGCAGGCAAAAGACCGTTACCAGTCGGGTCGTATGTGCTACCAAATTGAGCCCATGTACGGCACTCCTCCACATGCAGAATCATCATCTCCACCCACGACCTAATGTCCTCCACACAGGAGAGAGACGATAAGTCCTTGGGCATACGTGCCACCACTGCAAAAACAAATAAAAAGAACTGTGAGAAGTTAAACCATCACAACAAAGGGCGCTGAATAACATACGAGGGAATACTTACACTCCAGGTTCCACACCTCCGGTAACCCTTCGGGGTTGGCCACCAGATGCTCCTTCCGGACGGTGAAAAACTTCTTCCAGTAGCCAGGGTTAGCCTTGTCATCAGACTGCACCACGAAGCTTTTCTTGATACGACGTGTCAGGTGCAACATCGAACCCCGCGGATAACTCATATTGAACATCTGCAGAAGGTGGCATATTGTGACCGCGCACCCGGTTTTCTCTGCGTGAGTGGTAAGTATTCTGAACACTTTCAGCGTATAGAGAGTAAGTTGAGCCGAGCACACCCTGAAGAAATTGCAAAGTTCCTCCACCAGAGGGTTGAGTGGAAAACTGTAGCCGACCCATAATGCATACTCATAGCATGAGAAGTATCCGGGCCTGTGCATGTTGGCATAATTTTCTCCGGCAGGAGCTATGTCAACATGGTCCGAAAACCCATATGTCATCCTAAGAGCATCCAGGTGGGAAGGCGTCAACTCGCTACATTCCTAGGGTGGAGATGGACCCTTATTCTTAAAATTATTACTCTTGCTCATGTTCTTCGGAAGAACATTCGCCGCCGATATAGGAACTAGAACTTCTTCGGCCACCTCCGCCTCATCGTCAGAAGGAGGTGAAACCCTAGTAGGAGTATTGTTTCTGGGCCTCTTGCTACCTTGAGATCGTTTCACCATGGTTAAAGCTTACCAAAAAGGAATGTTTCGAGTAGATGCAAAGCTCAATTCGTGAAAGCGACGGTTCTTGAAGAAAGCAGTAATCGCCAGAAAATAGAACAAGGAAAAGAGAGAAATATCCTTCAAGCTTCAAATGATGAACCGTTTTTGAATCACTCCGTTGTTTATAGGAGTAGGATGCACAAAAATTGAAGCGGCATCAATCAAAAGCTGGCGCGAGAAACCCGAAAGCCATGTTAGGATGTGAACCGCCTCGGGAGTAAAAATAATGATGAAGCACGTGATTGGTGACGCCACCCCTAAAGAGGGAGTCGAGTGTCAATAGCCTCGTACTGTCGCATAAGCAAACATGGCCATCCATTGAAGACGCCCTTCGAGGACGCCTCCAACAAACGGAGGGACTAGCTGTATGAGGTAAAAATGTGGTTCACCTCACCGCCGTCTAAGTGAGTACGTTCCACACAATGAGGCCGCCCTCGGATCCTTGCCAATCAGATGAGGACGAACCGACCAAGGACGTCCTGATCCATTAAGAAGAGGAACGTCACCGTTTTGAGCTTAGCTTCTACCGTACAAAAATCCACCAACCCTTGTACTTTACTTTTCGTGTATTTCGAGAAAAGGTCTCCTAGCATATAAATGGGACCTTAACATTGTATACGGAAGGTTGATTACTCTGAATATACCAACTCTCTCTCTCTCTCTCTCTCTCTCTCTCTCTCTCTCTCTCTCTCTCTCTCTCTCTCTCTCTCTCTCTCTCTCCTGTTATCAAGCAAACATTTTCACATTTCTTTATCTCTTTCTAACAGCAAGAACTCCCTATTGTCTTATACACATTAAATATTTACCACGACCCCCGTATAATAACCATTTCTAAGACTTATTATACTTGATTACGATTTACCCCCATATCTTTTCGATTGTTTTTTAGCTTATAAAGTGTATAGATCTTTTGAGCAAAACCATTCTTTTTTCTTTTTCTTATATTTTATATTGAATGAAACTATCTCGTCTAAATTGAAAGGGGGAGTAATGCCAAATTCCACATGGTGCACTTAGACCTTGATTTCCGAAAGAAATGTTCTTGTACTATTATTTTCTTAAAAAGGAAAAGTAAACGAAAATGGAATCCAAATACACTTTTCGGGTTGTTGGTGCTTCTACTGGCCACTAGTCATAGGGTAAAAACTTATCCATATTTAAACCAAACATAGTTAAGTTAACCATAGGAGATAAGCTCAGGTCGATTAGGTTAATGTAATTCGCAGTAATATAATGTGAATTGCTTAAATCGCAATATAGTACTGCGAATTACATATTAATTGGGCCCACCAATAATATAACTGACATAACAATAATTCAAATACATAAAATATAGTATTGTACTGCGAATTCTTTTAAAAATTGTACACACCAAGCTCGAACTTGCCTTATTTATAGGCGTTTCAGTTTTATGAAAATTCATTCAATACTTAACTTCAAACATACGTTCATACTTCCCTCTTCTTCTTATCAATCATTTTTTACTATATCAGAAGTGCCAAAAATAAGGGTTTCACTATATCGGAGGGGTGAAATTGTGGTGGAGAATAACTTTGCGAGGTATAGCTCACCTCCACAGTGTCATGTTAAATTGCAGCTTACTATGGAGTACGATACATTGGTATCGTTGTTACATAAAAAATAAGTGGGAGGAGGCGTTCGATTAATCTTAAAGTAAAGGGTAGATTTCCGTATTGAGTGACTCCGCAGGAGTTTGCTTATTATTCTGAGTTTAACATCGAGGATGATGAAACTCTTAGAGATTTTTTGCGGATTCTTGATGAATACAGGGAATTTATTGTAATAACATTATTGGAAATATACGTCAAGGTGGAAGACGTTCCCAGTAATGAGGGTGTGCATAGCATGGATAACCCCTAGTCATCATGTGGTTATTCTAGAGCGGTTTTTGCCGGAGAGATTGCTGATGAAAGAGTTTGCCTTGATTTAAACTTGTTACCACCGACGAATGAGCAGCAACAAAATAATTTTTCGACTTTATATAATCAACAAGAAGACTTGTAAATTTTAGTTTTACTACGCTTTAGCGATGTTTATTTTATGTTTTAATTGGATTTGTATTAACACTCATATCTTTCATAGGTTATACCATCCGGATATGAATTTTACAAATTATGACCCCGCCCCTAGTTAGAATATGCGTAGTTCTGGAGTATTGAACCATGGTGGTCCATCCGGGAGTCATGACCAACAAGAAATATCCATCATAAAATGTCAAGACAGTACGACTTGTAAGTAAAATGATATAGTGTTATCTAAAGTATTTTTCTGGAGTTTTGGGTAACTTATCTTTTTGTTCTTTTTGTGCAATGAAAACGAGCTTCTTGAAGCTCCTGACCTCACACAGTTGCCCATAGACGACGTATTTACTCGTGATTTGGCAGATGCGCAGAGTCAAAAAGATGATAGTGATTATGACAACAATACAGATGAGTCTGGGGATGATAAACACTTCCATGATGAGGGTGATGATAAGGAGGAGGAAGAGAATGTTGAACCTGAGCTGATGAAGAAGCATGTGAATGTTGAACCTGAGCTGATGAGGGAGCATGTGAATGCTGAACCTGAGCTGACGAGAGAGCATGTTCCCAACCTCCCTCTAGACCAAGAGCGTACGAGTCCCACGTGCCATTTTAAGAGAGGAATATTCCCTACCTTGATAATTTGCCAAGCATACCGAACAAGGATGCCCTCACAAGGGATGACGATGAATTTCGATCATAGATGTTGGATGAGTCTAGACCAGCTGTTGTGACAAAGGGCATGTATTTCCCCGATAAAGCTCGCCTAATTAGGACTGTAAAAATCTACAGTATAAGAGAGTGTCATGAGATGATGCTAAGTGAGTCAACTACAAAGAAATACAAGGTTGTATTCTGTAGGTGGTTTTTGGGTTGTCACTAGATGTTACGTGCCACCAAGAAGAAATTCGGTTTGTGGAAAGTTGGTAAATTTATTAGTGAGCACATATGTTAAATGGACACATACAATGAGAATCACTTCAACTTGGATGTGGACTTGATTTCTCTTATCTTGATTCCATATTTGGAAGTGTCCATTAGGTTCAAGATTAAAGAGTATATTACAGCCGTTCACCAGGAGTATGGTTGTACTATAACCAAAAGAATTACAGCCGTTCACCAGGAGTATGGTTGTACTATAACCAAAAGAAATCTATATCTCGGTCGCAAACACGCCTTTATACTTATTTATGGCGACTGGGATAAGTCTTTTTCAAATCTCCCCAGGTACATGGCCGCACTGCAACACTTTTACCCTGGGACTGTTGTTGAATGGAGGCGTGAGCGGAGTCCGGACAAACCCGAATATATTTTCAACTATGTGTTCTGGTCATTTAAACCAGCATTGATGGTTTTATGCATTGTTGTCCCGTTATTTCCATAAACGGTAGTCATGTCTACGGAAAGTATGATATTAAGCTTTTGATTGCAGTTGCAGTAGATGCCAACACACAAATATTTTCATTAGCTTTTGTCATATGTGCCAACGATAGCGAAGAGACGTGGACGCTTTTTTTGAACCACTTGAATCAGCACGTTGTCAAACAACGTTCAGGTATTTGTCTAATATATGATCGGTATGGTGGTATTTTAAGTTCCGTGCGTCACTTTCCTGAATGGCAGGAACCATATGCATACCACCGTTATTGTGTGCGGCACCTAAAGGCCAATTTTCAGAAGAAATATCCTAACAAGACCTTACATGGCTTAATGTAGATGGCTGCAACTGAGCACCAGCATTGCAAATTCACGAGGTGCATGAAAGCGATCCGACAGTTAGAAGCAAGAGCCTATACTTGGTTGATGGAGCATGAGCTTCACATGTGGACATTGCATGTTGATGGTGGCAGATGATGAGGAGCCCTAACTACTAACATGTCGGAGTCATTCAATGGCTTATTGAAGTTGGCCCGTGGACTGCCTGTCACTGCCATAGTCCGCATGATATTTAAACAGAGTGCGAAGAGACTTTGTTGAAAGGCATGCAACTACCTCAACATTGATGGACCGGGGCATTGAATTTATGCCAATACCCATAAGAAGATTTGAAAGATCCAGGAGGCGAGCACAGTGGCATTTATTTCTTCACTACGATCATGAACAGGGAATTTTTGAAGTTAAGACAGCTATCAGCGGACACCGTGGAATAATCTACATACGGTGAATGGAAATAGAAGGTTGCGTTCATGTGGAAAATGGACCATCTACCACATGCCGTGCGCACATGCGTTGAAGTGCTTTCAACAAGTTGGATATGGGGCAACAAACGATATTGATAGGCAATATAGTGTTGCTGCATACGTAAACATGTATAGTGAAAAGCTGCAACCATTAGGTGCTAAGCATTATTGGTCGACGTAACCTTTTAATATGGTTTGTAACAAGGATTATTTACGCAAGCTGCAAGTGAAAAATAGAACGCGCATACGGAACCAAATGGATGTTTGTGACACAGTTTATGCACGTAAATATGGCATATGCTCGCAAACAGGACACGCCCGTCGTAATTGTCCTTCAGGTAGTGTGCGTGGCGGTTGTAATCCTGGTGCAAGTTCGTCCAATGTACCCAACTATCAAGAATACCCCTAGTCTTTTATTTTGGTATTATGTTTTGTAATACATGTCTGTACTTGTGTTTGTTTCAATATATATGCAATAAAATAAATTTTCACAATGTTATTAAATCTTATTTTTTAACATTATATTTTGATATGGTTGTTAGTATACATGATCAAGAATATGGTATAAAAAATCTTGTATTAAAAAAAATATTAATATGTACAACATGGCACAATAATATATTTTATCAATTGTCTTGTCGTTCTCAAAAAGCTATAAAGTATGGTCCAAAAGTTTGAATGATTGAAGAAAAGCTTTTTTTTTTTGCAGAAAAATTAAATATGTAAATCGCGGTATAATACTACGCTTTGTTGAGTTGTCATGCCGTTCTGAAAATGCTGAAACCATGTGAAAATCCTGTTTTTATTAGAATAATTTAATATGTAAATTGCAGTATAATACTACATTTTGTGTGAAGTCTTGACTATAAATAACGATTGCATGCTACATATATTCTTCGCTTAACAATAACCAAAGTTTCTCTATAAGAAATGTCTAAACAAAACGTTTATGTCCCAAGGTGCTATTGCGGAGAAAATGCAGTTTGTTCAAATAGTGGCCAGATGGTGGACATCGCTACTGGGCATGTAAGAACAAGCTTGGTGAGCAACCCGACAAGCCTACATGGGAATTTGAGGTATGGATGGACGAAGAGTGTACACAAAAGTACTACAAAGGTAAAATTTATGATCTTTATGTTATGTGTTCGAGGCAACATGAGCAGGAGCACCAAACCAACCAATAAATTGAGGAGTTGAAGAGAAAACTCAATGTGGAAGAAGAGAAAAAAAAGGTTGAAAGACCAACTCGAGTGGTTGGAGCAAATTAAAGGAAGCGGATCGTGATTAAGCAGTGACTTGTACGTGATAAGCTTAGTAGTTTATCCTTATGTTTTCCTTGTCTAGTGTTTTTATTAGTTTTACTGTTTGTATATTTAGATTTGTCGTGTTTTAGTTTGTGTTAACATGTTTATATAAAAGTGTTGCTCAAAAGTCTGTTACAAAAAATATGTTGTTAAAATACAATTGTTGTCATTATTTACATAATGTATTATTTTCTTCATAGAATTTTTCAAATATTCAATTTATTATTGTTGCTAAAGAATACCAATCTTAAAATTTTAAAGAAAAATACATATGTAAATCGCGGTATAATATTATGTATCATTGAGTTGTCATGTCGTTCTGAAAAGGCTAAAAATCATGTGACAAAAGCTGTTTTTTCAGAATAATTTAATATGTAAATTGCGGTATAATACTACACATCGTTGAGTTGTCATGTCGTTCTGAAAAGGCTGAAAACCGTGTGACAAAAGCTATTTTTTTTCCAGAATAATTTAATATGTAAATTGAGGTATAATACTACGTATCGTGAGTTGCCATGTCATTCTGAAAAGGCTGAAAACCATGTGATAAAAGCTGTTATCCTTAATTTTTGAAGCCCGGTAACACCGAGTTATCTTAATCATTATGCGTGTCAATTTCAATATTTTTAGAATTTTGTTAGCTACAAAAATTCTATGCTAAAAGGCTCTATATTTTACTATGCTAAAAAATTTTACATTTTATTGCGCTAAAAAGCTCTATATTTTAGTATGATAAAAAACACTATATTTTAGTATGTTAAAAAGCTATACATACAAATTTATCAAGAATAATATGAACATAACATGACAATACAAATATGAGCAAATAGTACGACGCCGTATCTCTCGGGCGTCGGCATGCCGCTTTCCAATTTGTTGTACTTTTCTGTCCCATATATAAACTTCCTCTTCCTTTCTTATAAAAATACTAACCAATAAGCTCAAACTCAATCAAGTAGGAACATTAATTCAGTAAGAATAAAAATGGCGTCTCTTCCACGTTACCTTTTCATCTCTCTTCTTCTTGTTCATTCCATTCTCTTCTCCATTGTCAAATGTGATGGTAAATTCTTCACCTTTTATTTTTTGCTGAATTCTTGATTTTGAGTCAAAGTTACTAATTTTTAGTATCACTTGTCCTTCATCATATCTTTATTTGTTTCAATTTTAAGATTTGATTCATAAATGGGATTTTTTTCCTGTTGTCCATTTGAAGTGTTGAGCTTGTTCAGTTTAGCTCTATTATTTCATCTGGGTTAAAGATCTGGCTTTTTATTGCTGTTTCACAGTTCACTAAGTAACCCATTTCAAGATTTTGTAATTTGAAATTTTGGGGTTGTTTAGTTTAATTTGATATTCTTTATTTAGCTTGCTAGTTGTAGTACTAAAGTTGTTGTGTTCTGATTGTGCACTTAAGTTTCTGGTACACCAATTTATATATGGAAAGTTAAGAAGTTTTGAGCTTTTCTTGGGCAAGCGTTAGAATTAAGTTATTGAAGTATATATGTGGAATATATTACCATTAGGGTTAGATCTGCTAATCAAATTTGATGAATGAGACAGATCTCTGCGTTTATGTTGTCATTCTTTAAAATGGTTCTTGAAATCTGTTATTCTTTTCAGATCATTGGCATGTTTTAGTGTACTACAAGGATTTTTAGCATAAAATTTTTCGACCTACATTAGGAGGGGCTTTGCCACTAAACTTGTTTAATTATCACCTTTGTTTTAGTAATTATCAATATCTTTACTTGAGCTAAATGAAACTGACCAAAAATAGTTTATAACTGACTGACCTGTCCTCTTTAGCATATCAGAATTGGAATGTGAGAATGGGAATTGCTGAAATTTTTTATGGAGAGGTATTCTGATTAATAGAGATGTTTTATTAGTTGAATTCAAAGCTAATCTTATTTTAGATTGTTGACTTTTGGTTTTCACTGCAAGCAATTTTCTTCTCAATGAGGAATACTTCCTTATTTTGGAAGTTGCAAAACATACACTAGTAAAATGGCATTTGCTCTATTAAGGGAACAATCCTTTGGGTTCAAGTTCAACTGATATAACTTAATCTCTTCATAAGTGATGAGATCTGATCTGTAGGTTCTCCATCTTTAGTGATATACATCAGTCAGTTTTTTTATCGGAGGTTCTTTCTTTTTCTTTTTTTTTTCCTTTGATAACCAAGAAATCCTCGGGATGTATGGTTTTTAACCGAGATACCAGAACTTTTTCGAAATTCAGTGGGTGAGTGGTTTTAAGCCAGTTGTGCTCATTATATTTATCAAACATATGCTTAGATCATGGTAGATCATTTTTACCAATCTTCTACCATTTTCCTCTAAAGGAAAGGCATAGTTATTTGATGAATTCATTTGACCAATATGCACTTTTACTAACCAGTATCTCAAGCAAGTCAACTCCAAACTCCCTCGTACTTAGGAAGCTGGAGTTTGCTAATGTTGTGCTTGAGAAATAGACAATA
The DNA here is from genome assembly GCA_034376525.1 of Nicotiana benthamiana. Taxonomy (NCBI): domain Eukaryota; kingdom Viridiplantae; phylum Streptophyta; class Magnoliopsida; order Solanales; family Solanaceae; genus Nicotiana; species Nicotiana benthamiana. The sequence continues at coordinate 83,384,436 of CM067328.1, forward strand.
ATTGAAATGTGAAAAAGGGGTTTTAGCAGAAACTTATTTTCAGCTTGGAATTATTCTGTGTTTTTTTTTTGGAGTGTGTGTGTGGGTGGGGGGGGTGGGGGGGGGGGGTTCTTTTTGGTGTCAAAAGAGAGGGGTGTATCATGTTTACTAGTGGAAACACGTGACCACCTGATCCCGCTTTGTAACATATTATGAACATCTTATCAATTTGTGATTCACTTCTACACCATATTACAAGTGCAGTTTACATTTCCTTTAGAATTTATACCTCCTTAGAACCTACTTGTTAATCTTTTATATAGTTTATTATCTGCACTTTGGAGTTTCATCTTTGACACTTTGTGCAGATGAGGAAGACAACCTTCTTCGAGGTATTAACAGCTACAGGGCATCCCTAAACTTGACAGCTCTACGCGAGAATGACAAAGCAAAATGCCTTGCCGATGAAATGGCTGACCAGTTTAAAGACCAACCATGTACAAATACAACAGGTGCCAATACTGTACCTGGCACCGAACCTCAGTTTTCTGACTATCCTAAACTCCTTTCTAAATGCGACTTGAACGCCACAACCACAAGAGACGGAATGATAATGCCAGCTTGCGTTCCCAACCTTGTCTCCGACCTCGTTCTTTCCAACTACACGAAGTCTCAGTACTCTAATTATCTCAATGATACCAAGTTTAGTGGTGTTGGAATTGGTTCCGATGATAACTGGGTAGTTGTAGTTTTGACCACAAACAACCCAGAGGGAAGCTTTACGCCAGATACTAGTTCAGCAAGCCTAATCTTTGGGCTTGGTCTAATATCTCATGCAGTGTTTATACTTGTAGCATTTGTTCTCTTACTGTGAAAATGTTGAACCTTTACACACACTGTATTTTCCCTTCCTGGGTACCTGATTTTGTTGTTTGTAAGTGATTTCTTAATTGTGATATTCTAATTGAAAGAGAGATTATCAGTTATTATTCATTTCTTCCTATGAGAATGTACCTGAGTACTCTAATTCATTTCTCAGTTATTTTCTTGTATTATATTTTGAAATGTTGCCGCTTTAATTCTCCAGATATATTTCATCTCAGGCTCAAATGTTTTTGGTTTAAAGCTTGAAGTCTTATTGCCCATTTGGATAGACTAATTTCCTAATCCTGGTGAAAGATTTAAACTTACAACTTTTTCTTATAAATATAGCTAGCAGTTAGAATAAATGACACCTACATTCATGGAATTTAGTATGTTGACATTGAAATTTACAGCTCACATTGCCAATGTTTTACCTAGTTAAATTATAATTGTGTTTATTCGTAGCTTTCGGACCTATTCTTTCCAAGTGAGATTAGCCAGTTTATCCACTTTTTGACACTAGTAAATGTGAGACCTAACTTAGCTAGAGAAAATGAAAATATTGGTTAATGGTCAGCTGATAAAGCAACTGTATTCGCAATTTTTTTCAAGGAAACACTACCTTCATTATAAGTACTATCTATTAAATAGAAGAAATGGGTTACACAATCCTCTAATTCGAAGGAAACAGATAAATCTGATCTGAGATTAAGCTGGTGGTATTGAACATAAGATCTTGTTCGTGTTGAGTACTTCAGTAAATATCTGGAGTTTCATTCATTTTTCATGTACATGTACTCGTATACTAGTTCAAGATCAACTACTGGAATGCTGGAATTGTTAGAAAAAATAAAACAAAATAGAAAGAAGAAAGGCTGACCGGTGTCCTTTAACAGATAATGCTTGTATAATGTTTGGGGAAATACAGTCTTAGATAGAATAATAATTCAATAAACAAGTTCCGAATCTAAATCCATTAAGTTGAAATCTTGTGAAAAGTCCTTATTGTTTGGCAGCTGAACTCGAACAAGAATGGCCGGTTAACTTCAATTGTTTATAGAACATGGGAATTGTCAGGAAAATCATTCTCTTGTCAATGATGATGATTCTCATAACTCCTCCTCTGAGGATTCATCTCTCTCCTATAAGCTTTAAATAGATCAACTCCTAAAAAAACATTAAGCAAGTTCATCCCAGCCATACCAAAAAGTGCAAGAGGAAGCTCCACACCACCCTTTTCAAACTTAGAACCATCTCTAATCAGTTTCACAGTGATGAGTACATGACATCCAACTCTTGCTACCACAAAACTCGTCAAATTAAGAACCCATTCTACCTTCACAAAATTACTTGTCGAATCACGAAAACCAGCCAATCGCCGCACTTTACGCAGATGCAGAAAAACAGAATGCAGCTCACAAATTAGAGTCAGAATAAGGTAATTAATCGTGACATTTCGGTACAAGGCAAGTGTGAAGCACACAAGTAGCAACAAATGATGCACTAAAATCGAAGGGCTAGTATATAAATTATGGAGAAGCATATCTAATTGGTCATAAGCAAAATAACCACACGAAAAGCACAAAGCTGTGTACGCCCCCGGCCACGTGTGCTCAACGAGCTGTGAGTGCTCAAACATCTTATTATTTACGTCACTTGATGACGTCATAACTATCCATTGATTGGCTAGAATGAAGAGTACTGAAGCTGAAGTAGTAGAAGAGTGGAGGAGAGATACAGAGGTGTTAACGAAGAGCGGATTATTACGAGAGGATGGGAAATTGCGGACGACCCAATTGGTTGATTGGTAGAATATGAAGCCCAGAACGATCGGAAGCAGTTCGGTGCGGTTGTTGAATAGTATAAAGAGTAATACAGAGACGACCCAAATGACCAGTGTGGCCATGAAAAATGCCCCAATTCCACTCGCCATTTCTAGATCTTAAAATTTGTTTCTTTACTTAACCTCTCTATCTTTTGTTTTTGTACTTGTTAAGTGTTATCTTTAGAATTACAGAGGCGTGGAGAGATGAGGATCATCAATTTCTTTCCATTTGGGACTTGTAAGGCTTTTAGAACCCATATTTGTCTGTAATTGGGTCTAGGAAGGTAAGGTTGGGTCAGAGTCTCTAATAGGCTTCTTTAGCCTTGTTTCCTCCACCACTCCCCCCCCCCCCCCCCCCACCCCAAACCCAAAAGAAGAGTTCGGTTTAAGTTTTGTGCATTGACCAAGTAACATATATGTTTGCCCCCATATTATTTAGTTCATCCGTTTCAGTTTATGTGAACCTATTTCTTTTTTGATCCGTTCCAAAAAGAATGAACTCTTTTTAAATTTGGTAAAAATTTAGCTTAAAATTACAATTCTACACTTAATAAGAAGCTTTTACAACCAAACAAATACTCTGGGCCCCATTTGGAATTGTTTAGGACCACAATTCTAAAATTTTTCATTTTTTCTTAAATTCCGTCCCCAATCAAACAGGTTCACATATATTGGAACGGAGGGAGTATAGAATAACTCTTATTTACTGTATTAATTGATAACTTAAAATAAATAATACACAATTTGTTATAATAAGTTAAATTATATTAAAAGGTGTAAAACAATTATTATTATCAGTTGCACGTAATTAGGGGTGTCAAATGAGCGAGTTAAACTGATTTTGAGCGGGACAAAATAAGTTGAGTCAATATAAGTACAGATTCTCTTAAAAGTAACTTGGGTTGAGATAAGTTGGGTCAAGTTGGGCTAACACTTGGTCTTAACAACTCCCCAACTCTTGTCAATCCTTAATTAATGTGTATTATATTCGTATGAATTGTTTAATTATCGAATACAACTTTTTTTTCTTTTGTTATGATCATATATAACAGATCAATCAAAAAACTTATTTTAAAGATACTTTAACAAAGTTACTTATAAACCAATTGGGATTTTTACATATACATCCCATATAACAAACCTTATAACCACTCATGTTTAAGGTTAGTATTTATTACATTTAAGTATACTATGTTTCAATATATGTACCAAAATTGACTTTTAAGGTTTAATTACCAATGATTTATTAGGGGCTTTATTTGTGGAACAAAATATTTCCATATTTTCTTTCCCCACTTTTTTCTCTTTCTTCCACCAGATTTTTAACCTTATTAATCACCTTATTAATTAACCCCACGTTTTTTTTTGTTAATTTTTATCTTTCTTCCATAAACCGATAACCTTTCCCAATAAAAACTACACCCCACCCCCCGTGTATTTTCATTTACCTTTAACTCTTTCTCTGGTCTCACTGCTTCTCTCCATTGTCATCTTCTTCAGTTTCAGCATTCAATCGCCAAAAAATCTTCAAAGTTCTGTAAAGAAAACACATTTTCAGTGAAAAAAAACTTATCCATAGTCAAAATGGTGAAAAAACATATTACTCCCCAACGTCAAAAAATAGGCGAAATTTCATCATTTGATTTGGGTGTTTTAACACCTAAATCTCCAGTAAAAAGACAACAATCTGTCCATGCAAGTGGAAAAGAAAGTGTTCCTGCATCGCCGAGACAAATACGAGCTGAAACTCGAACAAAGCACTTGCAGGAGGTTGATACAACCGGTGTAGAAATTGAAGCCGACAAACAACGCAAGCGAAAGGGGAAAAGCTTGTGGGTGGATGATGATGATTTTGTGGACGATTCACCCAAAGTTCAAAAAACAAAAATACAGAAGGTGTCTCATTCACCCTCAAAGCAAAAAAAGTTGAAGCCCTCTAAAAAAACCACAAAATTGGTTCCACAACAAGTTTCGGTTAAGGTAAACAACTTTTTTTTTCTCGATAATGTTTTGTAGTTTAATATTTTTTTGCCAAAAAATTAGAATTCAATTTTTTTTTGGCGTCTAAGTGTTTTTTGTAAAAAATTTAATGTATTATTGCATATTAGGGTTGCTTATACAAATTGTAGTTAATTGTTATTATTCGGAGTTAATGTGTTTTTGTTTGGCAGAATATAGTGTTGAAACAAATTTGTAGTCAATTGTAGGTTTTTGTAGTTTAATGTAGTGTTATGTAATGTTTTATTTGACAATGTCACAGCTGAATCAAAATTATATATTTTTGTCGTTTTTGTAGTTTTATGTAGTTTAATGCAATGATTATTTGGAACTGTTTTAGTTGACCTAAATTTCATTGACAAATTATAGTGTGGAATCAAATATGTAGCTGTTAACAGTAGTTTTTTGTAGTTTAATGTAGTTTCATGTGTATCTTGTAGCTGTTTTACACAGGCAAACTGTTATACACAGACTTCCTGTTTTCTTTCCTCTTGTATGCTCTGTTAATTGTTGATATTGAACAACTGGTATCCAAAATCTTATTCTATCTAAACATCTTTAAGTATGTCTTATTATATCCAAATGTAGTTCTTATTGACTACAATTGATTACAGATTGCAGTAACTACAATTGTATTAACTACAGATTGCATTAACAAAATTTAAAAACAAGTGACTACATTTAACTACAATTGAATAAAATCTGTATGTATGTGAATACTACAGATTGCATTTAAACTACACATTGCATTAGTGTACAGAAACCTATAACTACATTACATATAACTACATTTGGATATAGGTAAATTGAAATATACAGAATTGAAATACATATTGTGTAGCTGTTATTTGTATTTTGTAGTTGGCTCACTGTTTCAATATACAGAAAAATGTAGGAAAAATGTAGTTTGTATGTAAAAAATGTAGTTTGTATGTTAAAAATGTAGTTATATGATATGTTACATTATATATTGTAATGCTGAAATCTAGCTTCATTCTAACGACAATTAATATATTTTTTTTGCAGAATGGACCTTACTATGCTCAACATAATATTGATTATGGTGTGATACAGTTCCATAGCTTGTGCGATGCAACGATACCATCCCAGATAAAGTCTTTATTATCCCCAACCCAATTAAGTGCTTTCAAGAACACTTGTTTTGGTTATTTACTAGATATGCCCCCTATCTGCATGCAGAACCAATCAATTCATCTTCTAATGAAGTAATGAATTATCAAAGTCTACTGGCGACTATTTTTCTGTTCTTTTAAATGGACAAAAATTGATTTTTTCTTTGAGGGATTTTTGTTTGATAACTGGGTTTAACTGTGTTGATAGTTTATCGGACTATGGTTACAATTCTAGTTATGTTAGCCATTTAATGACTAAATACTTCCCTAACAAATCTCGGGTAAAGAAATCGCTTTTGAGAAATGTAGTGACATCCAAACTGGACAAATAATTTGGATGTTGTACAGTTGTGTGTCTTGTATATGTTGGAATTCTTTGTTTGTCCTTCTGATAAGGACAATGTTAGTTTGATAGACAAATTTACGTTTTTTCTTATAGAGAGTGGTCATTTTGATTCGTACCCATGGGGTACAAAATCTTTCAAGCAAGTTGTTGAGTCTGTCAGACATCGTCTCAGTCCCAACGTCCATTCTTATCTTATACGGGGTTGCTCTTTAGCCTTACAAGTGTGGCTGTACGAGTGCTGTTCTTCTGTCAGCACCGAGCTTGCTACACGATGCTCTGACTCCATTCCTCGTATTTTAAGATGGTCGGCTACAAAAGGACAGATCTGGTTAAGTGTTCTTGAAGAAAAAATCATCAAGCCTGAGTGGCTCAAGGTATTCTTGTTAACCTTTGTGTAATTCTTCAATAACTACTATAGTAACTACATGACATCTACAATTTCTTTCAAATTTACTTAACTGTCTTCATCCATCTTTCAGTTCTCAAACTTGGTTGCATCCGGGGAAGAGATTGGAGTGCTCAACCTCCCAGGAAAGCTTAATTATGATGATGAAGAGGTTACTCAACCATCAATAGTCCCATCTGCTGCTTCTCCGACAGTTCAACATGAAGAGGCTAATTCCCCAAATGATATGGAATCTGTAAGAAGCCAGATCAGGAAGTTGGAACAGAAGCTTGAGCAGGTATTGTTAGAATTTACAGTTGTGTAGTCATTGTTTAGTACCAATTGAAATCATTCCTTCGACATTGTAGTTTCTTTTTATTTTAGTGTAACAAACCGAATATTCTTACCAATTCACATACACATTTAATTTTTAGGTTGATGGAAAGTTAGATCAGTTGAAGAATGATGTTTTTGATGAACTCTCAAAACTTCGAGAGTTCATAGATGAATCTTTGAAAAGCTTAGTGAATGCTGTCAACAAGAGAAATGAATTGGATGAGTCCAAGGTAAGATTTTACATATATTTATTCTAACACTATATAATAGTTATGATAATTTATTCTAACACTAAAACATTACTCTCACAATGTAGTTTGCTGCTACATATTTTGTAGTTATTGAACACTACATTTCACTACAATTGAATACAATAATCGTCTACTGTTTGCATTAATGTACAGTTTTGAACTACATATTTTGTAGCTGTTATTTGTAGTTTTGTAGATGTTATTTGTATTTTGTAGCTGGCTCACTGTTTTAATATACATACTTGAACTACATATGACTTACCTGGCTCACAGTTATTTGTAACTAACACTATATGTAGTTCAAGTCTGTGTATTTCAATTTTGTTATAACCAAATCTAGTTATATGTATTCTAGTTATAAGTCAGTACATCAAGGCAATCTGTATTTAAGATGTAGTCATTTGTAGTTAAATGTAGTGTTCAATAACTGGCTATTGAACAGGGGTTAAATGTAGTCATTTGTAGGCATTTGAATTTTGATTTCTTCCTGTTTTTTTTCCTCTTCTATGCTCTCTTAAATGTTGATATTGAACAAGTGGTATCCAAAAGCTTCTATTATCTAAACATCTTTAAGTATGTCTTATTATATCCAAATGTAGTCCTTACTGACTACAATTGACTACAGATTGCATTAACTACAATTGCAGTAACTAAAGATTGCATTAACAAAATTTAAAAACAAGTGACTACATTTAACTACAACTGAATAAAATCTGTATGTATGTGAACACTACAGATTGCATTTAAAATACACATTGCATTAGTGTACAGAAACCTATAACTACATTACATACAACTACATTTGGATATAGGTAAATTGAAATATACAGACTTGAAATACATATTGTGTAGCTGTTATTTGTATTTTGTAGCTGGCTCACTGTTTCAATATACAGACTTGAACTTCATATGACTTAGCTGGCTCACTGTTATATGTAACTAACACTATATAATATTTATGATAATTTATTCTAATACTAAAACATTCCTCTCAAAATGTAGTTTGCTGCTAGTTCAAAAAAATATAAGAACATAATCAAGCAGAGAAAAACAAAGAATTTCAGTTCAATTTTGGTCCTCAACTCCGTGCAGGCCCCAGTACAACAGGTATCTAGATAATTCCTACATACATATATACTTCCATCTTAAATTGCTAATAAATAATAAATTTACATGTTCAGCTCCTTCTTCTCCTCAACAACTTGAACAACAAGTTGATTTGTATGATGACCTACAACAAGCAGCTGATGTATCAAAAGAAGGTTTTGTTTATTAATGTAGTTTTTAATATAAAATAGCTTATTATACACTGTTATAATGCTTTAAAGCATATGTATTATTTTTGTAGCATATGTTGAAGACAATGTTCCACAGTCACCAATTCATGGTGTAACTGTGACTGAAATTGTCGAAGAATGCATTGAAAAAGAAGACGAGATTGGAGTGATGTGTGGAGGAACTGAAAAGAAAGGTGTGACACTGGACGATTTTGAAATTCCAGAAAACCTATCACAAATGGTCATGTATGGTGACCCAATTCAAGTTGATTCAACCCCTCTTCATCAAGGAAGAACAAGGTTACCTGGAAAACATGCACGTTCACCATTCACTCCACTCTACAGTACTGAAGGCAGCACGTCTTTTGGGCCAAAATTTTTTACATAAAGCACCCATTCACAAGTCCCATTGGTGAAGATGTTGATCCTGAACTAATAGATAGTTTTACTACCTGGTTATACCATCAAAGTGACAAATCATCTAGGAGGTATGGTGCTTAAATGTCTTATGTTGTATGTACTTGTTTTATTTTTTTTTCTCTCAAATTTAGACTTTAAAGTTGTCAATGTTTTTGTTTTTTGTAGTTGTTTGTTTAATTATATTATTATTACAGGAGGAAGTACTTCTATTCGAAGAAGGATAACCATCTGAATCCTTTGTTGGATTTGGGTTGCGAAAAAATTGATAAGAAGGACTGGTTCTATGCCCTTGCTAACCCCGGACAATTAATCAATTGTACAGTAAGTATATGGATTATCATTGCCGTTTTGTCTTTATCTGGTAGCTGGCTCACTGTTATGTAGTTATTGAACACTACAGTTAACTACAAACGACTACATTTAAAATACTGATTGCCTTGATGTGTACAGACTTATAACTAGATTACACATAACTAGAATTGGTTATAAGTAAATTGAAATACACAGACTTGAACAACGTATTTTGTAGCTGTTATTTGTATCTTGTAGCTGTTATTTTCACTTTTGTAGCTGTCAAACTGTAATACACAGCCATTATTTGTTTTCTTTCCTCTTGTATGCTCTATTAATTGTTGATATTGAACAACTGGTATCCAATAGCTTATTCTATCTAAACATCTTTAAGTATGTCTTGTTATATGCAAATGTAGTTCTTATTGTCTACAATTGACTACAATTGATTACATTTGCATTAACTACAATTGCATTAACTACAGATTGCATTAACTACATTTAAAAACAATTGACTACATTTAACTACATTTCACTACAATATGTAGTTTATTGAACACTGCAGCTTGCATTTAAAGTACAGATTGCCTTAATGTACAGACTTGAACTACATATTATAAATTGAACGTTTACTTTTTTCAGCACATTGATGTTATAATGTACTATTTGAGAAAAAAGGGGAAATATGGCCCCAACAACAACTGTAGATTTACAACAACCGATTGCTTGTTCAAGACAAAAATTGAAATTATCTATGAGAAGTTCTCTGCTGCTCCAATGAATCAAAGGAATTCTGTTGTAAAAGCCGATGACGATATTGGAGAATACATTATGGGCTATCGAATTCTTGCTAATGTAGCATGGGATCTTGTGGATTATGTGGTAATGCGTGTTAACCTTGTAGAGAACTTTCATTGGTTGTTGTTAGTGTTTGACATAAAGGACCGGCAACTGTATGTTTATGATTCATTTGTGAGGGCAAAGCGTAACAAAACTGTTCAAACTTTGGCTGAAAAATTTTCAACCATTATTCCTCTTTATTTGTCATGCACTGGTTTCTACGGTAAACGCAAGGACATTGACTTCAAGACTACAAAGTCATACGTAGAGAAGCCAGTTACGGACCCTCTAGACATACAATGGATGGTTGCCGAGATTCCACAACAAAAGGAAGGCTCACTGTAAAAAACTAAACTCCCTTTCTATATGTTTAATTAAAATTTTTTTTGTTTTTGGTATTTAATGAAAATTACTCATATTCTGCAGGGATTGCGGTGTATTTGTGGCTGCCTTTGCGGAATATATTAGCAATGGTGATTTGTCTATACCAAAGGAAGATCTTACTGATATTGACAAACACCGTAGACGCTATGGAGCTCTGTTGTGGGACTACGCCACAAAGAAGCTAAATGATGGTTCAATCAGTGAGAGCGAGGTTATAGGCAGGCTTGCAAGGAGGAAGGGTCCAACGCCAAAGAATGAGAGAACTAAAGTGGAACGAAAGAGGAAATAGTGTGTACTGTTGTAATGAACTTTGATTGTAACCCACAATATTTCATGAATACTGAACAATTATGTAGTTAGTGGAGAATTATGTCAGTTTGGTTGTACTGAACAATAGCTTCATGAATACATTAGACATTATCATGCCAGTGCTTGCATTATCCAACTTCATGGATTGGAATCCAAGGTGTTCTTTCAGGTCTGAAATCAAAACTATCAAATAAAATTTGAAGCCAGTTCAATCAATTCGACGATATAGAATTGCTTCAATACAGAATTTAACTCTATTGATAATGATAACATTATTAAAGGTAACTACAATTACCTACAATTCCATATCATGCTCCCTCTTCTCCTCAAGACAATCTGTACTTTAAATGTAGTCATTTGGTTGTACTGAACAATAGCTTCATGAATACATTAGACATTATTAATGTAGTGACTACAATTACATGCAATTTCATATAACTACACATCTATACTGCATATAACTACAATTGCATAACTACAAATTGTTGGAAGTCCAATGCTACATGTACTGTTGCAGTACATTTGCGCTATATGTTTTCGGATAAAACTTCTTGTCTTGAACAATGAAGAATAAAGAATTGACATTGCATAGCAATGCCATTTGCAGTTTTCAGCAACTCATACCATCCAGTAGATACAAAAAAATACGTTATTCAGACATATTTTTAAACTGTATATGATTAACTACAAATAACTACAATTAAATACAAAGTTCATATAACTACAAATATTGTAATTAATTGCTTATCTATTATAACTACAATGTTTTTTCTTTATCTACAACATTTAGTATTTATCTATTATGTCGATAACACATTTAGAAATCACTTACAGTACATTATAACTACAATCTGCAAACAGTTTACATTACTCAAGTACATTAGTAAACTTCTTTATTATCGTCAAAACGTATTACAATTACACATTAAATTCCGATAATCTGGGATAACTAACCTTTATTTTGAATAACTATTGTAGCTACATTATATTCATGCCTTTTTCGGCGCATTCTTGCAACTTCTTTTGTTATGCCCTTCACCTCCACAATTGCCACATGACACCTTGTACTTCTTTGAGTTTATTTCATCAAATTTTTTATATCTTTCCTTGTGAGGTCTTCCTGGCTGCCTTTTATCTCCGGCCGGTGGCTTTATTACATCATCCAAAATATGTTGTGGAACATCCCATTTCGCTTCATCAGGAAGAGGATTAACTGGCAATTCATATGTAAGTAGTAGGCTCTTAGTTGTGTAATACGGTGAGCAATAGTTGTCTGGCCTTTCATTCCTATGCCTTAATGATGCCAAAGCATGTGCACATGGAAGTTCATCAAGTTGGAATTGTCCACAGCTACATTTTCTAAACATACAATGTACCGCTTCACGCCATCTAACACAGTGTGTATATGATCTGTTGAAGCTCTCACCTACAATTCAAGATAAAAAAGAAAATATAAGGTGTCAAAAAGTTAACTATGTTAGCAACAATCAGTTAACTACAAATCAGGTACAAACAAACGGCATATAAACGTTAACTACATTTAACTACATTTGACTACATTTTTAAACCTCTCTGGAAATACTTCATATAACATTAACTACATTTAACTACAATTACCTACATTTTTAAAACTCTCTCGAAATACTTCATAAAACATTAACTACATTTAACTACAATCGTCTACATTTTTAAAACTCTCTGGAAACACTTCATATAACATTAACTACATTTAACTACATTTGACTACATTTTTAAAACTCTCTGGAAATACTTCATATAACATTAACTACATTTAACTACAATTATCTACATTTTTAAAACTCTCTAGAAATACTTCATAAAACATTAACTACATTTAACTACAATTGTCTACATTTTTAAAACTCTCTGGAAACAACTTCAACAGCTACTACTTTTTTTGTTTATTTTTTCCTGCACCAAACAGGAATATATTACCTTTAGTTTCTGGGATAATGTATTGTTATCTTCCAATTCTTTGTTGAATTTGTGCCCAAGTAACGTGAAAGTACCCTTTGCCTTCAATAACTTATCTTTTGTCCAACGTTCTATAATAGTCCTCATATACTCCAATAGATCAAATATTGGCAGCTCTCTTGCCTCTTTTGTAACAGCGTTCAACGACTCTGCAATGTTTGATGTCATAGTAAAAGTTCTATTTGCCGTTGCATGTACTCTTGACCATCTATGATAGCCAATATCATATAGGTAAGACGAAACACGTGGGTCTACCTTCTGAATCTTCATCATTCTTTCATTGAAATCATCCAGAGTATATGACCGTGCTGTAGCAAAGTACATTTCATGTAATTGTAGATGTGCCTTCTTGAATTTTGACCTTATATTTGTCCACATATGCCACATGCAAAAATAGTGTGCCATTCCAGGATAGACAACTGATGTTGCCTTCGATATACTCTCATGCCTATCTGAGACAACACACGTAGAAGGTCTTTAACCATATGCCTCCTTGAATTGTTCAAAGAACCACCTCCAAGACGCGTCGTTTTCAGAATCAACAACAGCATATGCCAAGGGCAAAATAGTACCTACAATTTGTAGATATAGCTTGAGACTAACTATTAAATACAAATATATATGGATAATTTAGGCAATTTAAAATACATTGATTTATATAAATACAAAGTAACTACATTGTAACTACAATATTATTATATCTGTTACCTGCTGCATCCATGGTGCTTGCTGTCAGCATAATACCCCTATATGCTGATTTTAAGAATGTCCCATCAACCACTACTACCGGCCTACAATGTTGCCAACCATTTATTGATGTACAAAGAGCAACAAATGCATACAAGAAGCAATCATCTGCTGCCTTCTTCAATTTAATAACAGAACCGGGATAATTCTTCTCAAGAATATAAAAATATTTTGGTAATTTGTTGTACGAGTCACACGGATTCCCTCGCAGAAACCGTAATGCTTTTTCCTTTGCTCTCCATGCTTTCATGTAGCTTAGGTTGACTCCATGTTCGGATAACATGTCAGTTTGTATGTTCTTTGGCGTGTAAACAGTCTTAGGATCACAAAACTTTGGAACGACAATGCTACCAACTACTGTTGCAGTACACTTGCGCTTTATGAATGTTTCGTCCATTCGGCAACATGTGTGTTGTCGGCTAAAACTTCTTATCTTGAACAATGATGAATCATGAATAGATGTTGCCTTGAAGTGCCATTTGCAGTTCTCCGCAACACATACAAGCCAGTAGCTACAAAAAAATCCAATTTTCAGACATATTTATTAAATACTACAATTAAGTACAATGTGTTTCCAATGAACTACAATTGACTACATTTAACTACAACTAACTACAAATACCGACAAACTGGTTTTCCGTAACTACATTTGACTACAAACAACTACAATGAACTACAATTAACTACATTTAACTACAACTAACTACAATTAACTACAATTGACTACATTTAACTACAATTAACTACAACTGCCTAAATAAAAATAATACTGTAATTTTGAAAATGAATAACTAACTACAAACCTTCTACAACTTGATCTTTTAACTCTGAACTGGAACTTCTGCATAACTGCATAATTCTTCATTGCAGCAACAATCGTCTTCTTGTCCTTGTACACTTGACCTTCTTCAATACATGTTTGAGAACATTCAATTATTATTTCACTTTGGTATTCCTCAATAGCTGGTGAAGATGGAATTTCTATTAACCTAAATGATCCTGAAGAACCTGCAGACAATACATTGACATTGTATATTCATTATAGATAATTGGCGTCAAATTGTAGTTGATTAGAGAACACAAAAATCTCAGAATTCGGTTTCGACGCAAACTTACCTATGCTGATGGGGCATTCATTGGTGATTGCCAATTCCATATTGAAATTTCTTATGCTAATACATTACGGATACGAACCTAAGTTTTTATTCTCTTTTTTCGTTTCTATATATACACGAACGCCCATATCGTTTCTAATGTGCAACGGAGGACAATTATCATTCACAATGTATTTTATTTCTACAATTTTATCAGATGTATCAATCGATAATTGTTCTGCAATTGTAGATTGGAGAATTCCGTAGCTTGCAGTCTCATCAACCAAAATGGCGTCAACTTCAAAATCTCTGAAACTGCCATAGTTATCCCAATAACCATTACATTTAAGCATTATCGGAATTTTTGACATTGTAGAATCTTCTTACTGGCAATCACGGAAGAACTACAAAATATGAGAAAATCAGAGAGAATCTGGAGGAATTGGAGTACGATCACGGAAGAACTACGAAACTGGCTATCACTGAATAACAAGAAAATCTGATTTTCAATGGAGGAATGAGAGTAGTCAATTTCGGTTCAGTTTAAAGGAGAGAATCAGTTCAGTTTAGAGGCGAGATTAGGAGCATTTAATATGTTACCTTAACTGATTTAGCATTTATTTGGTAGAAAATCAAAGATTAATTAGAAGCCATAAAGATGGGCGTTATTTTAGGCTACACTTTATTAAGAATTGTTTTTAGCCTTAATTATCTAGCGTTAATTTAGGATGGAAAATCAGCAAATATTCCGTTTGGTATATATTATGTAACAAAAGCATGGGATATGAGGGTAATAACCAAACAAGGCACAATAATGGTAATAAGGTTTGCTATATTGGATGTATAGGTAAAAATCCCAAATCAATTTGAGTTAAATTAGCCCAATTTTAAAAAAATTAAAATGGATTAAGTTAATATGGGTTAAGTTCAATAAATAGGTGGATCAATGACCAACCTAACTTTAAATGGATTAAATGAGTTTGGGCTCAAATTGCCACCCCTACAGATAACTTAAAGGGATTTTTACATATACATCCCATATAGCAAACCTTATAACCACCCATGTTTAAGGTTTGTGTTTATTACATTTAAGTATACCACCTTTCAATTTATGTACCAAAATTATATTTAAGGTTAATGATCAACTCATTAATTATTTGCTTGATTTGTGGAACAAAAATCCCTTGAAATAAGCCTCCTAAACTCCAGCTTCCGGTTTCAAAATCAATCTTCCTCTTCACTATTCCAAATCCAAGCCTATTTGCTGCTAATCCAAAGATGCACTTCTGGTGTGCTTCAGTTTTCAACTGGCACTGGCATTTACACTATATCCACACTAGACTACACAACCAACACACTTGTTTTAACAGACCCCTTTATGTCAACATGTTCATCAATGCAAAACCCAGGCAGTTTTACGTTGGATCGGTCGACTCCCTTCAGCATTATGAAAGAAAACATCTTTGTTTTACTAGGATGTTCTACAACATCTGCTGTGTTTGATCCAAAACAAGATTTGTGTGATACCAACTCGGGTTCAAATGTATGTAGAGGACTATATTCTTGTAAAGGAGTAACAGGAATTGGTTTAGAACCAAATGCTCCGATATCTACATGTTGTGTGTATGATCCACCAGTTCCTATTGGTTCAGGTTATGGTTTAAACTTGCCTAGACTTCAGTGTTCTTCTTATTCGTCGATATATGGATTTGGTGGTGATGAAGGAGATCCAATGAAATGGAAATATGGGATTTCTTTGCAGTATAATAATTCATATTATACTGATGATTCTTGCAAGAACTGTGAGGATAGTGGTGAAATTAAATTTGTAGTTAATTGTAGTTTTTTGTAGTTTAATGTAATGTTTATTTGGAACTGTCACTGTTAACTCAAATTTGATTGGCAAATTATACTATTGAATCAAATTTGTAGTTAATTGTAGTTTTTTGTAGTTTAATGTAGTTTCATGTAATTTTTATTTGGAACTGTCACTGTTGACTCAAATTTGTGTATTTGTCTATACCAAAGGAAGATCTTACTGATATTGACAAACACCGTAGACGCTATGGAGTTCTGTAGTGGGACTACGCCACAAATAAGCTAAATGATGGTTCAATCAGTGAGACTGAGGTTACCGGTAGGCTTGCAAGGAGGAAGGGTCCACCGCCAAAGAATGAGAGAAATAAAGTTGAACGAAAGAAGAAGTAGAGTGTACTGTTGTAATGAACTTTGGTTGTACTAAACAAATTTTCATGAATACTGAACAATTTTTCATAACTACAATTGCATAACTACAAATTGTTGGAAGTCCAATGCTACATGTACTGTTGCAGTACATTTGCGCGGTTATGTTTTCGGATAAAACTTCTTGTCTTGAACAATGAAGAATAATGAATTGACGTTGCATAGAAATGCCATTTGTAGTTTTAAGCAACTCATACCATCCAGTAGATACAAAAAAATACGTTATTCAGACATATTTTTCAACTGACTACGATTAACTACAAGTAACTACAATTAACTACAAAGTTCATATAACTACAAAAATTTGACTACATTTTAAAACCACACTGGAAACACTGCATATAACCTTAACTACATTTACCTACATTTGACTACATTTTAAAAACTCACTGGAAACACTTAATATAACCTTAACTACATTTACCTACATTTGACTACATTTCAAAAATATACTGGAAACAGTGTGTATAACCTTAACTACATTTACCTACATTTGACTACATTTTAGAAACTCACTGGAAACACTTCATATAACCATGACTCGGCAGTTTTGACTTGAAAAGTATTGAGGAAAATATTGCTTCACGTGTCCCAAAGATTTCACTTTATTTCATTTTTAGACGTTTCAAATCGAAATAATTTAGGGTATAACTTTGATAAATTTTAAATGTTCAGTTCATATAATTGATATTATATTATATTTTCTCAAACTACGTTCTTAAAAACTATTTTAATTTCGTTCAGACAGTACTAAATAAAAAGAGAAGTCATATTAACGTCAAAATCCAATTACTAAAAAGAAATAATATTATATAACATGAAGCAGCGGTACTAACGAGAAAAATCACCAATTTAATGTTTAACACGCTTAAGAGAAAATAAATATAGTGACAGGCTGTAGCGTTGTATTCAAAATATAAATTAAGAAAGTATGATTAATTGAAGGGATTTTTACCTTAATTGAATTAGCATTTATTTGGTACAAAATCAAAGATTAATTAGGAGCCATAAATACAGGCGTTATTTTTGGCTACAAATTATTTAACATAGATTTGAGCCTTAATAAATGGCGTTATTTTAGGGTGCAACATCAGCAAAGATTTCGTTTGGTACATATTGTAACAAAAACATGGGATATGTGGGTAATAACCAAACAAGACACAATAATGGTAATAAAATTTACTATATGTAATGTGTATAGGTAAAAATCCCTAACTTAAAATCTTTAAGAAAAGGGATAAATATTAGTACGAGACAGAGATTGTGAAAAGTTATCCTTTACAAAACTGGAAGCTAAACAAAAAACAAAGTAAGCTTACTATGTAGAATTTTGATTAGCGAAAGAGAATCTTTTGAAAAAAATGTTAGTGTACTGTATTTATAAACTAATATGAAAAAGATAGAATAAAATATAAACAGAAAATATAAATGAAATAAAAGTTAATCCGAACCCACTGAATTCACAATGTCTTTTAAGGAATTTTAATTTCCTCCTAGTATCCAAGGTTATAGATTATTTCCTCCTAGGATAGAACGAATTACACACTGGTATGGTGGTACTTCAAACCCCAGTGTTTCAGCGAATACAAAACTCGGTAGCTAATCACACTTACTGCTGCTTTCTTTGAAAATAAAACAATGCAGAAGAAGGAGGAGAACTCAGAAAATCATATAAAGATTTTGAGAGAATAGACTTGTATTTATAGCTAATGTTGGGCTGAAAACTGAAGAGGTGCAACTCTTCAGAATAGCTGTTTATGCAAAACGGTCATAGCATAAATGGCTAATTTATAAATTAGTAAATCGAGAATTGAAGAGGGAAGTTTAATTTTTAGTTACATAACAGAAAAATAAAAAACGGCTCTGTTGGATTTTAATATTGATATTATGTTATTAAAACGAATATTTAATAATATTCGTGTTAGTATTTACTATATAAAATAAATTTGGTCCAAAAAATTAATCAATCAATCATTTGACCAAATCCAAATCTGAAGCCGAGCCGAGCCGAGGACGACGTGAGGCTTGCCTTCTTCTCAACTCTCTAAGAGCTAAAAGAACTGAAGAAGAGCAATTGCTTATATACACATCAAAATCCTCTTCCTCTTCCAATATGGGACAATGCTCTTTATCAACGGGGAATGGGGGAGGGCTTAAAATTTCACTTAAATTTTTTATTTCCATCCATTTTCCATTTACCTACTTTAAAGCCATATTAATGCTTAAAAATCTAAAAATCTCCCACATGAATGGGGAATGGCTATATCACGGAAATATACATGAAAAATGTGTGATTCACAAGCAATGATTAATTGCATCTAGATAAATATGTTTCCTTTTGAACTTTCTACAGTGAACTTATGTCGGATATACTCGGTCAATCGGTAAGTCAAACTTTAGTGTATACCTAGAGAATCATAAGTCACACAGCTAACCCTTAATCGTCTTTGATTCTCATTATTATATTCGTTTTAGTCATGAACATCGCATGATTTCATAAGTGCGTAGAGAACCGATTCATTTACGAGAGACAACCATTGGAAAGTAAATTTTAGCCGACTTTGGAAATACTTTCAATAGTATTTTCTAATATTCAAGCATGAATCAACTAATATGCCTAATTCATTAATATACACAATGAAATAGTAAATAAAGAAACTATTTTTCAAGAAGGTTCTATTTTCTTATTTTTATAAATGTGTTCTACGTGGTCTTGTTATTTTGCCCAATTTTTTTAGTCCATTAGGTAGTTAAATTCTGCTTCGCCAAATACTCTTTATGTAAAGTTTTAAATTAGAAGAAATTCGAATAAAAATAACAAAAGAAGAAAAGCACGGCACCAGCAAGTTGCTACTCCTGCCGCTATTTTCCTTATCTTCGTATGTATATATATTTATTTTCATCAGTGATGTCCTTCAATTTCACCCTCTCCCTACCCGTTATTTCATAAAAACGGAAACATTTACCCCTTCTTAATGTTTAACACTGTTACTCTCTTTACTCTTAATTTTCTATAGATTTCATACAATCATTTCTCTTTATCAATGGATCCTCACAATCCCAAAACTCCACCATTATCTCCCATAAATTTTAAGAGACCACAAAATAAAAAATAAAGAGTTGGAAATAACAATCAAAAGGTATATATATATATATATATATATATATAGTCTAAAAACAAAAAGAGAGAGAACTTGCAGAGCTGACTGGGTTCTGCGCTACAACAGCGTGATATTTAGTTGTGCATTTCATCTTTACTTGCAATTTTTATGATTGTTTACTCGATTTACTTGCATATCGTCCTTATATGCGGATTGCTGACGGAGTAGAATACCTTAAAACAAAGAATTGTGAGCACAAAGGTGGTTTTACTTGTGACTTTCCTAATTTATTATATATCTGTTCTATACTTATTGAATTATGGAATTGTACAGGTGATAGCGAATATCATTTATAATTCTTGCTTCTATTACCTTGTTGAGGTTAGTTAGGATACCTATTAAGTACATGACGTCGGTTGAACTCATACAACATTGCACCTTGCGTGCAGATCTTGGAGCTGATGTTGTTGTGTACAGCGGGAGCTAGCATTGAAGAAGTATATGCATTCCGATTATAGCTGTCACTTGTCATTGGTAATTTTAAATTTGCAAATCTATTATGTATATTGCGAACAGATGATGTATTTATTTTGTACTAGCTTTATAAATTCTATGTCTTAGAAGCCATAATTTGTACTATTAGATATTAGTCCTTGAATTATTGTATAAGAATTCAATTATTTCATCATTTAGTTGCTACTTATCTCATTTGGATTGTGTTTATTATTAATTGATTTATCTAGGGGGTTGTGTCACATCTAATTGGATTTTGGATCGTGATGCACATCAAAGTTGCTAATTTGAAAGTTCAAATAATTCTAAACCAAAAGTTACCCGCAAACAAGAAGCAGAACACGAGATGGCACCGTATTCTATGTAATTATCTATCATTTTTATATGACACATATTCAGGAGCACTATTGCAGGCAATCTTTTTCATGGCTAATTTAATATTACTTTAATTGCACAGCAAGTTATGCATGTAGTAATATATAAAATTCAATTGTTAGCTAGAAACTTAAGAAGGTCCATAAAACGGTATAAGCAAATAAAAGTGTACTTGAATCAGAAAAAAAATTAACATTAAGAAGAAGATAAAATCCAGCTGAAGCAAATAGTCTCAGTTGGTAACAGATTCATGCTGATTACGTATTGTAAAATTGATACAAATAGAGCAATATAAAACCAGAAAATAACCAATAGCGAGGAGGAAGAGCTTTTCTTATTTCATCAAGGTGTTCTTCCAGGAACAAAAGGTACCCTATTTATAGTTTACAAAATACATCCAAAGTTCCTAAGAATTAATAGGCACGTCTGTACAAGTTGTATCTTGAATAATACGTATGGATTGATTAAATACAGCCACATGCATTCACTTTATTTATAACAGAATAGAAACAACGAGAAAATTGTAATTATTGTATACAGAAAAAAGAAATACAAAATTATTTAAAGGATAACATTATAACAGGAAAACTAAAAGTTTACACTACTAGATGAAATATTTTATCCGTCCAAAGGTCACTCCAGGTCTCAAACAAGGCCCTACAAGCTAATATGCATAGTTACATTTGAATAATGCATCAGTTGTTCTAAGAGAATTTCAGGAGCTCTTTAGTCTGGCCCTTGTAAGGAACATATATCTCCTCACTGCTAGAAGCAAAACCCATGTGGTTTTTGAGATCTTCTCCTTTATCATTAACAGCAATGCTGAGCTTAGAACGGTCTTCAGGATCTGAGGTTGTAACCCTTTAAAGAATCCCATTAGCCCTTCCTTTTTCCATATGGCATGAAGGGATCCAGAGATTGTTTTTCGGGCTTTTAACTCGGCTTCATCCTCCCCATCTTCTTCCGATTCAGCAGATTGTATCATGACTTTACACCTATACGGGGGCATATGAGTAAGTTTATGTTGACGCTAGAAGAAAGGGAAGACATCAACATGCTAGATTTATAGCAAGGAATAAGATCTCAAATCTAGTCCGATAATCCAATTAATGCCCAACTGAATCTTGATAACTCAGGCAATCATATTCCAATTTTAGAGCAAAACTATGTCTGACTAGGTAATTACCAACAGGGGAAAAACAGATATTCAAGTGTCCTACATGTTTGATACAAATGGGCATAGATTGTTCCACTTGGCATTGGTTGTAGAAAAAGATTAAACAGTGCATTAGGTCAGAAAAATTTATCAACGCAAGATCACATCCAAAACATTAAGAGATATTCTAAGCAAGAGACTTCTCCTTAATAAGGTATCAAAAGGGTGAAAGTCTAAAATGGGAAAGGTAATTGCTTGCGTAAGAATTACTCAATGGAATCTTGCCTTATTAATGGGTATGTGATGCAGGTGGCAAAACATTTTGAGACTGCCCCCAATACGAAAGCAGAAAAAGCAGAAAGAGATTCTGGAGACGATTCCACCCCTCGTCTGCTTTTCATCTTCTCCTTCAGCATTCTTGCTTTAAATTGATCAAAGGCCGTGTACTGCACAACACCATATATCGTAACTGGAAATTATCACTGAATACAATTTCTATCATTCACTCATATCACCGAATACAATTTCTATCATTTACTCACTCATATCAGAAAGTAAAACATGTAAATACCTGGATTGCTGGATTTGAAGTGAGAATGATAGATATTCCTAGACCATCAAATGCTTCACTCCAAGTGCCCTCCGAGAGAGTTTTCCAGAATCCCTTGGATTTCCCAAAATCACTTGTTTGCATTCTTGAAGATGCTGTATCCAGAGGCTGCAATAACAGAGTAAAACTTCTGATCAGAGGAAGAACAGAATAAAAAAGAAACCTTAACAGAAACCAAAATAAAAAGTTAGAGCAACAAAAGCCCAGAAGGTGCAACCAGAATAGAAGACACATCCTCATCCATCGCAATAGAACCTTTCTCTACACAGTGGTTGTCAGATATGGTTTCATTTCAATAGAGCAGTACAGCGTTCTTGCTCTATTAAATCCTTAAAAGCATTAAGCACGAATCTAAACTGGGAAGTAAGAGCTTCCTAGAACTCCCTTTCATATATTCCAATAAAATATAATATCAAAAGGACTCCCTCGAAGAAATCATTGGTTTTTTTTCTTTTCTGGTAAGTAAGAAATCAAGGTTTTTTTCCTACAAAAGCTATAATGTATGAGGTCTCAATAATTTAAGAAAACCAACAGATAATACTCTATGCAAATAGAATGACTCCCTCCCTCCCTCCCTCCCTCCTGTTCAATAGGCCATCCGGCTTACAAGTGTAGACCACTCAAGTAAAAGACAACGGAAAGTATGCTGTCTTTTCAGAAAGATTGATTATGCAGCTATCAAAGAAATCTTTTTTTTTCTTGATAAGTAAGAAATCAAGGGTTTTCTCCTACAAAAGCTATAAATGTATGAGGTCTCAATGATTTGAGAAAACCAACAGAAAATACTCTATGTAAAGAGAACGACATGCATAAGGTCCGTTTGAGTTCTAACCATCAACAGAAGCATGCAACTTACCTTAAGCATCTAACCAGTTTCCAGAGGCACACCCTTTAAAGGCAAAGATAAAAGAATGTGCACTACACGAGGGAAAATAACAGTTCCTTTTGCGGTTTCAACTAGACGAGGAAGCAGGTCATTAGAGCTTTAAAAGCGGAGCAATTCACATAACCAAAACTTCATAAGTTGGCTAATTGCAGGCAACCTTCTCTTCAATACTGAGAATATTAAAGTCAAGTCTAGTTATAGTAGAACTGCCAATTATGATTCACCTGGGTTATTATGACTGTAAAGGCTCCCGCTACAACAGCAATTACTAAGTTAGCTCTTGTTCCGATGGATTTAAATCCACTTCTCTTCAAGTATAGTTTCTTGAAGAAGTCATATCCATAGAAGTAAATAAAAGACGAAACAAAGGACTGCACATTCTTTGTCCCAAGACCCTGGTAGAGTGAAAGAACTTGCCGAGAAGAAATGGCCTCTAACAAGACATCAAGGGTATTCCTGCACATGAAGCCAGATCGATTGTCACATCAAGAGCATCTATGTTCACATTTTTGTAGAATGACAGAATCATAGGCTACAAGCGAGGTAATAGTGAACTACATAAATATTTCTCGATTCAGATTCCTATTGAACGAATAATAATCAGTATAAGACACATATAAAAGTAAATTAAACGGCTAAGTCCATTGATCTTCAATTAGAATTTCCACTATTCATTTAAATGAAAATCTTTTCCAAGTCTTAAGTAACCAGTTCCAGGGCCTTCAGTTAACATCACCATTCCATATTAAGTCAGGCTAGAGGGATCAAGCTAAAACCGAACAGAATAAATCAGTTAGATCAAAGTATAAAAACTATAAAGAGAAAACTAAACAGATTTACTGATTCAATTATAGGTTAAAATCAAATTTTCCACTGCAGACAAAAACACAGATGAAACAGAACACCAATGCTTCCCACGAGGCCTTCAGAAAAAGCTCATACAATCACATTACTGGTCATACTTGGGTACAAAATCCGTTAGAGATATTTAAATAAACAATGAACAACAGAGAACAAATTTCTTGAGCAAAAGTAACACCATGGAATGAAAAAACACTTACAATCACTACCACAATGTGGGACAGAGCTAAGCAGGAAATAGTGGGAGAGACGCTACCAGATATGTCTGCATGGATACATATGTGCATGCATATGCACATACATAGAGGGAGAAATTGGTTCAATGAAGAATTTAGTATAGAGGAAATAAACATTATATCTATTTTATATATCATTTTGGAAAAGGGTCAAGTTATCAACCTATCTTTTTACGAGCTAAGACCTGCTTTAGTCTCCAAATTGCATAATGCAAAGCTCACACCATGCAGTATTTAAGGAAAAAATGCACATTAGCATAGAACACTTTATGTTTATGGGAGACAGAGAAGATTCTAGGAGAGCATTAGCAAAATAATGGTACTATTATTTTTATGAAAGTTGCTGTCATGTCAGGTATCTCAAGGAAATCCTCCAATTTAAGACAAATAAACTTTTTGACACTTCTTTTTATCTTCCTGTAGAATATAGTGCAAATAAGTTTTTAAGAATCCATATCCAACATAATTTGCATTGAAATATAAAGAACGAATAGTGAGATCTGTACTGTAAAGGATCAATAGCTAGAGGAGACATATTTATCTTCCAAGTGTAGCTTTTTGTCACAGTTAACGCTCAATCAGGAGTACTTTAAGCACCATTTCTTTGGTCAGACAACTCCACTTGTACACAAGAAACATGCATGTTGTGTACTGATGGAATATACGACTACTAACAATAGAAATGGACACAGTTCTCTTGTAGCTAAAATCCGAATTGACCTCAAGATATGCCAAAAGCACAAACGGTATCGGGAGATCTCGATGTCTGAAGGTGTTCACATAAAACACCACATGTTATCTAATGTGGGGGGACCTCTTGGGTTGTGATTTTGACCATCATTTGACAATCAGGGCAGACCCAGAATTTTCACTAAAAGGATTCAGTAAAGGTAGTGCAATGGTGCTAACAGGATTGGAACATGAAATCTCATACTAACCTTGAATCTCTTTAAACATTACTCTAGAGACAATCCTCGTGTCAACAAAATTCAATAACGTATATAGGCCTCAGAAGTTTACCCCCCCCCCCCCCCCACAAAAAAAATTTGATAATAACTCCTTAAGCTGAATCATGTGGCATGTGCATTCATTAAAGGTGACCATTAAGGAGCTTTTTGCATTCTATCTTTCACAAGAAACTCAAGCCGACCACCAAGTCAGAATTCTTGATTGAATGTTTTGAGCTCCTTTGTCTTTTTGTCCTCTTGAGCCGAGAGTTTTTCGGAACAGCCTCTCTGCTCCTTCGGGTAGGGGTAAAGTCTGCGTATACACTACCCTCCCCGGACCCCACTAGTGAGATGTTACTGGGTTGTTGTTGTAGTATTTTGAAAGAGTCTCAATAAGCAATGCCAAAAATACTTTGATAACTTGGTCTTCTTTGGTTTCAGATTTCAATTTCTTTTAAAAACAAAAAGTTATCATTTTTCAAAACAATAGATGACTCTTAAGAAGTGCATCAAAGGCATATATTTGTGTTACAAAGGTGTTGATATTACGTTTCATTCTTTATCAATTCAGAAATTGACCATTAAATCTTTATATTAATTATGGGTAAAATGGAGACGATTCCCCTCTAACAATTGACTTCAAAAATGTATACACTAATTCCCAGAAGTGGCAAAAAAACAAAAAAGGTGATTTCTTCCCTTCTGCCTAGTTTTTGGTTGCCACAGTTATCCGGTACCTGTACTGGTGGGAGGTAACATAAGTGGTGGAATAGTAGAGGCATGTGCAAGCTGGCCTCAACAAAACCGTAAAAAAAATGTATACAAAAATACCTATATATATATATATAAATATATATATATTTATATATATATATTTTGCTATTTCTGATAGAGTCACACAGTTATGCTCACCCATCTTTAACAAAGATATTTTCTAAGCATTCTGCATGCAATTAGTAATGAGTATACATTTCATTCAATGGCTTTGGCAAACCTTGAGATAATTTCTCCTTTATTATGTGTTGACTTACTGCCAATCTTCCCCTCCCCCCAAACCACCAGTTGGCTAGGACATTATGGAACCCCGCTGGCAACTTATCCTTGAGCTTCCAAAGAAGCACTAGTTCCAGACCAGCCTCCTTTCTTATATGGAGTGTGATGATGTAATATCGATAAAGGTTCCACCAGTGTTGTGAAAAGCGACCCCGCTTCAACGATTAAAGCACGAAGTGGGCAGTTGGTCGCTTCTGTGTAGCAGGTGATATAAAGCTTGCGCTTCTGCCAAAAACACAAGAAGCGCGAGTAGCGACAGAAGCGAGCACTTCGGTATATTAACTATTAAGTGACTGCCACCGTTAAAAATAAAAAAGCGCTCTTTTTTCAAAACATCACCAAGCAGTAGAGAAAAATAGGCGACTAACGTTCCAATTTTCTGCACTTTTCAAGTTCAAGTTTATCAAGTTCATGCCCTTTCTTTTTCAAAACATCATCGAGCAGCAGAGAAAAACAGGGGACTAGGGTTCCCATTTTCTGCACTTTTCAAGTTCAACAAGTTCAAGCCCAGGCATGTGATTGCATGTGATTGCTGTTGTTTCCCATTAAACTGTTTCAATCGTATATTGCAGCTAAATGCTGCCCAATTTTTTTCTTACTTACCTGCCAATTTCCTTCGGTTCTTCTTTTCCTTCAATATTTATTTTAATATTTTTTTAAAATTTCACTTTACTTCAAGAAAAGTGAGCGATTCGCTTTTCGCTTCACGCTTTAAGCAAAAAAGGACTTGTCGCTTTTCCTCGCTTCACGCTCTTCACAAAACTGGGTTCCACATTGACAGTCTATCAGACACGAAATGGAGACGAAGAGGAAATACCTTAATGGCTAACCTAATGTTGGAGACCAGAAGCTCTAACCTGCTACATCTTTCTCAACTTTTAATCAGATGCCATGCTTGCCTTGCGTGACAACCTTCTCCTTTGGTGCTTTTTAGTTCCAATCTCATGTAATACCACCCCCTTGTTTATCCTCTTGCCACTGAGGCTCAATATTTCAGAATTACCCTGCGGAGAGCTCGAAAGTCTTAAAAGTCCTCAGCAATAAGCTCTACTTCAGGCATCAAAAAGGTTGACAGGTGATATAAAATGTGGATTAAGATGCAAACCTATTCCACTTAAACATGATCACTACATCAGAACCCATGAAACCTTGCTGTTAAAATTCATCCGGAACAAACCCTTCTCCTAATTATACTTTTCTAGGACAGTTAGAAAATTATCCATACTCTATATTTAAATATTAAAAAAAAAAGGAACCTCCAGCAGGAAAGAACCATAAGGCTAATATCCATTACATGTTCCATCATCACATCCGTTGGTGTATCCGATTTCCAAACCCTTGAATAAAAACCTATCAATAAACTAACCAATCTAATGAACTACACCTCAATCTCAAACTAATTGTGTCAGCTATATAAACCGCCACATTCGTTCTGCTCTATTCAGACTCATTTCACTTCAATACAGAGGACCAAAACTAAACCTAACAACAACCCAAGTTCCCCTAAATGGGGAAGGTTAGGTAGGCTGACTGCCAAATATGACCAATTGTCTGAAAATTCTATGAAAAGTCATACTGTCAAGACATATTATATAACAGATGATTACACTATTAAAAAAAATTGTTGGCGAGGGTTTGATTCTCCGTGCAATCCGCTCCCCCATTTTCCCTTTAAAACCAAAATTGAAAACAGAGATAAAGAAAGAAAGGCAAGAAAATATCTAAGAAAATAGAACACAGACCTGTATTTGGCCTGCCCATGAGCTCGAAGTTCAGCTTGATATTTGCTCTTGCAAGTATCCAAAGGATATAATATAGTGGTGCTTAGCAAAGATCCTACCGCACCAGAAGTTGCCTCAGCCAAAGACTCCATATTTAAAGCCATAATAGAATGTCTTTATCTAAACAACAGCAAAGAATCAAGAACGAGTAAATTTAACTGATGTTCTAAAGAAATCTTTAGGGAAATGAAGCAGATAGCGGTGGGATTGAGGTGCTGGCAATTTGCAAGAAAAGTGGGCGTGAAAGAGATATTGGTGTCTGAATGATTAAATTGGGTTTTTAAAGTAGGCACATTGGGAGTCGGAAACGTCATGCGATGGACTTGTCAGTAGAGGCGCAGTAATATTTCGAGAGTAATAGCATGTTTGGCCATGTAAATCACCTTGTTTTTATAAGTGATTTTTCTTTAAAAGTGGTTTTGGGGAGAAAAATTTTGTATTTGATTAATTAATATAAAAAGATACTTTTGAGCATACTTTTGTTTTGATTTATATAAACTTATTTTTTAATTTAAAAAAATGATTTTTTTTATAAATTTAATAGTAATTTAGCTTAAATTTATAATTCTATTTTTAATAAAAAGTTTTTGTAACCATATAAATACTCTTTGTATTTTTTTAACTTGTTTAGAACCATAAATTTCAAACGTCATCATTATTTTAAATTTCATGCCCAATTAAATAGGTTGGAGTAACTATTAGCGTTTAGTCAAGTTTTCAAAAATTACTTTTAAGTATATTTTTGTTTTAAAAGTACTTTTCAGAAAAGGAATTTGAAAAAAGTTATTTTTTTTTATTTTTCTATAACTGCGTATGTTTCTTCTCAAAAATATTTTTTTTTCTTCGAAAAACTTGGCCAAACACCTGATTTTTAAAGAAAAGATGTTTCTAGGATTGGAGAATGTTGACCACACATGCTATAAATTCCTTTGAGGGTCACTCAAGTGCTGGAATATCTTATCAAAGTCACTTTTATCTTATTTACCACAATAAAATTACCTAATAATAGTTTTTGACTAAAAAATAAAAATCACATATTTAAGAGTATATAATATCATATCGTAAAATTTTACTCTTTTAAAATAAAATTCATTTAACTCATAACCCAAGTACTTATCAAACCTGCCTAACAAGTAAATGTGTCTACATTAAAACTTTCTAGCCTATTCATATTTCCACATATTCCTTTGTGAAATAAAATGACGTTTTACATAGAACTTATTAAATCAGTCAATCATAACTTAGACAATGAGTTCTTGATCTACTTTTTTGATTTAGTTCCATTAATTAACCTTTCTTTTCTTCTTCTTTTGATGGTTCATTTGTTGGTTCATGACAATGGAGTTGATTGACCCTCTTCAGCAAAAGAAGAGTATAAACTTTAAAAAAAATTAGGAAATATTTATTTACCATCTTTTGTTAGTTATATGCAACATAACTGGTGTTAAACAGGTCGGACGTGTTAAAATGGAGCAGTAAAAGTATAGTAAAAGTGTTAAACTGGTCGGACGTGTTAAACTGGTGCAGTAAAAGTATAGTAAAAGTATTAATTTGGTCGGACGTGTTAAACTGGTGCAATAAAAATATAGTAAAAATATTTCGATGGAAAATATCTTAATTGAGGTGTTCAAGTGAACGTTTATTGATATTTTAAGTCTCTGTCTATGTATTCTGCCTAATTTTTATGAACTACCTACGTGAAACACTTCTTAAGACACATTATCTGTGTCTTTCGTTTGCTAAAACTTGTGTAGTTGTGCTCATATTACAGTTTGAAATGGATTGCAGGTAAATGCACAATTTTAATTATGAGTCAAACTTGTAAGCTTATGTAATCGTGTTGGTGATAGAGTTTAAAGTGGCTATTTAGTGCTATTCAAGTGGTCCTTGTAGATCAGGGAACTATAGCAATTGAATATTAGGTGGACAAAGTTTCGTGCGTTACTAGAGATGAATAACATCACTATCAACCCACCAAGGGAATCAGTGGGGATCTAGAAATTCAAGTTTGTGGGTGATGAATTTTTTTTATACATAAAATTAATAGGTGCTTTTGTAAAATTTTATACATTTTCTTAAATTTTTTATATAACTATACATACTCTGCATTGAGATTAATGCGTGCTCGAGCACCTAAATTTAATGTGTAGATCCGCCACTAATCGGAACCACCAGACATTAGTTCCATGCACCTGAATCCACCTCCAACTCCACCAATAGACCAACGCACTGCCACTCTGCACCAACTCACCTTTGCACAAACATTACTGACCAACAACCAATTCACCCCCTACCAAATACATGCCATCAAATTCACTCTCATATTGATTTGACTGGTGAAACAACTAACAATCCTCACCAAGACACATTCATGCCACTCACATCAGCTGATAAATCACGCCTATACTTGCCATGGAAATTTTCTGTTAGTATCAAAGTCTATGGAAGGAAAGTTGGGCACCAAACCCTATGAGCCAAACTAAATGCATTATGGAAGCCTATAGAGGATCTGCCATTAATTGACTTAGGGTGTGATTTCTACTTCGTTAAGTCTCAAAAAAAACAAAACATGCTCAATGCCTTTCGCAATGGACATTGGTTTATACTCAATCACTTTCTATTCGTCCGCAAATGGGAACCTAAATTCATAGCCTCCAACACCTAACTCACCTACACATCCATTTGGTTACGATTACCTGAACTACCAACTGAGTTCTATGACTTTGAAATACTTTAACGAGTAGGGGCAAAAATTGGTTCTCTATTCAAAGTTGACACATGCACGTCGGCAACAACTAGAGGCCGCTATGCAATAATATGTATAGAAGTCCCTTTAGAGATGCCTCTCAAAACACATGTGTATATTGGTGCACACAAATAACAAATGGTTTATGAGGGTCTAAATATGCTTTGTACTCTTTGTGGTCGACTGGGCTACACAAAAGTTTTCTGTCCATACCCTTGCACGATATCCATCTCCGACACTTTGCATACCCCATTACCAAATGAAACTCCAACTTCACACACCACTAGGACCACCACCCAGGGAACAACACAAATAATCTAATATTAACACCAATGAATGGCAAACAATCACTTTTCCATAAAAGAATCAATCCCGAGCAAAAACCGCCCACAACAATTAACTTTCAACTAAACAAGTCGAACATTGGACGAGCGGGACGTACAGGCATGTCAATTAACTTTCAACTAAACAAGTCGAACATTGGAGGAGCGGGACCTACAGGTATGTCATCTAACCTAAACCTCACACACAGAGCTAACCATACATCAATTAAGAAATTATTAATTAACAAAATAATTCCTAGTGCCTCCTCTAACCTTCCAAATTCTTGTAATCAAACAACTCTACAATTCTTAAACAACCCTAACCCAATGGACTAAACAGATAATACATAAGGCCCAAATAACATAGCCTATGAGACTAACAAGTTTACGCCTAGTCCACAAACTATTCATTCCGAAAAAATACAATCATTAACTATCATTACTGACTCACCATCTACATCACAAACACCTAGCATGAGAAGTTTCACATGGCAAAATAGCATGTCATTAATGTGTCACGCCCCAAATCCGTGGGCATGGCCGGCACTCAACCGGGTATCCCTAGTCGAGTGGACCTGGGTGCCTTTCCTATTCCCCACGTGTTACCCCATATTATTCAATGATAATTATCCAAAAGATACTAAATTTGCCATCGAAATAATATATGATTTCTCTTTTATAACCACACTTTATGATTCAGGGAACATTTCTTACAAAACATATATTATGATTAACAGGGAACGTGGTATACAAGTTTTACATCGCCCAAAAACATACACCTTTATGCATAAGTTCCAACCCACATGCCACTGTCTACGGAGCCTCTAAGAGAGAGATAGTACAACACTTGCCGGCGACAAGGCCCCGGCTATACCTTTACAAAAAAGGGCAGAAGACTTCAAAATACAACAACATAGGTGGCATGAACCACACAAGGCCCTGGAAGGAAAGGGGCTCACCAAACACGAATACCGCCGATAGAGAGGAGGAGGAGCTATGAGCGGTGGACTGGAGTACCTGCCACGGATCCACCTACAATCATAACCCGAAACGCCCCGGCAAAAGAGACGTCAGTACATTTGAATTGTACTGGCATGTATGAACAAACTCTGTCCCAAGTAAACTCAAGCCAAAATACATATACAAATGTATAACTGAACAACAATAGTACAATTACAATCATGGAGCAACAACCAAACGTCTCACAATAACTGATTCAAGTAGTCATACAAAGGGGCAATCAGTGCCCCAGAGGTTACAAACTCTCCTGCTGTCTCCTTTCACATTTATCATTTCATAATTCATATTCATATCAATAATGATATTGGATCACATTTTCCACCCTTATTGCCTCGTCCACCCTTATTACCTCGGCCACCTTATCACTCCAGCCCACACCTTATTTCACCGTGTTGCAGCGCACAACCCGACCCCACCTGAGAGTTTTCAATTCACAACAACGAATACAAGAAATCCACTATGGCACATTGTTAACATGGATCCACAACAAGGTAATGAAATCTCACAACTAGCAACAACAATTTCCTCATGTTCATCAAATTGATGCACAATTTATATCATCACAACAATTATTCACAACTAATTACACACGTTGTTCCATAATATTTCTATTTCCACTATTCCACATTATTCCCATTTCCATTGTTCCACATTATTTCCATTTCCATTGTTCCACATTGTTTCCATTTCCACTATTCCACATTATTCCCATTTCCGTTGTTCCAATTACAAGTTCCACAACATTCATCACAAAGTAGTACCGCACAATCATACAACACAAAAGCTTCACAATGATTCTCATATGAATATCTACTATCAACAATTTCATAACTAGCATAGAGCGATTTCACAAGGATCACAGTTAGCCATACATACCTGGAATTGAGTTTTCCCCTTTATACCTTTAGCCCGATTTGCCAAGCAATCAAGAAGTCAATCTAGTTCATGAACAACACTTATGTTTTAGAAATTTAAACTCATAGTCTCTACCCAATTCCCCTTTTACAAGATTTTTGAGTTTTGAAGCCACGCATGAAGATTTTATGAAGAAAATTCAAAGTAAGTGTATGGGGTTCCCTTCCCAAGATTAAATCTCGAAATTTGAGGGAAATGAGTTAGGGATTTTACCTGAGAAATCAAAAGAGAAGACAATTCACCAAGAATTTTCCAAGCTCCAATGATTTTGAAAGATCAATTGATGAAGAATTTGCTTTCTCTCTCTAGGACCCTCTCTTCCTCTCTCTTAATTTGGTCAGAGAATGTGTTAAAAATGAGGGATAGGGTGTTTTTATTAAAGGGGTATCGGGCATAGATTTTTAGAAAAATAACTTGGCGAGCTCAATCTGCGACGCAACTCTGCAATCGCAGAACAAACATGTGGTCCGCAGAATGGACCGCAGAAATGACTCAAGTTTCAAACCTCTCGGGTTGGGAATGCGGTAGATATGCGGTCTGCATTTACATTCTGCGGTCGCAGAATGCACCACAGAACTGACCTTCGAATTTCCTTAGGGAAAATATGCGATCACTTGAGGTCCGCATATTGATTATGCGATCGCAGATTTGACCGCATTTTCAATATCAAAAATTGGTTGCTCTCTGATTCACTCTATGGTAGGAATGCGGTCCGCATAGCTGATCTGCGACCGCATTCTTGACCGCATTTCGACCATTTTCTGGAAAAAATCCGATTTCACATTTTTAAGTTGAAGACAGTAAAATGGATCCGATCCACATAGGTAGACTCGACTCTATGAGCTGCTAACATTTGAGCACTCATTTTCACGGGGCCTTACTCCCCCACTTAAGATCATTTTTCCTCGAATGAGGACTTGGGAACTAAATGAGTTCGAAAACATGATATGCAAGTTTGTACACCTTTTATTAACGTTCAAGTTTGTTTTAGAAAAATTTTGCGAGAGTTTCCTTTGTAATATGGACATAACCACCTGTCAAAGAATCCCCAGAACACATTCCCAAGCATTACTACACAAACCTGCTACCTTTACAACAGTTGCAAAATGCATAATCCTCACACTTGCACATTTTCAACCTCTTGATACACTTTTCAACACATTTTAGCACACTATATTTAATCAAATTAAGCATTAATCGTTTGTACTATTAAAGCCATTTACCTATCACAAGGGTACAACACAGTTATTCAGTTCTATACAATTCCTCCATGCAAAACTAATCATTACACAATTAGGGCACTTTGATACACAGTCTCCATGCAAAATTAATTATTACTTCCAAGCATCATCTTACCATAAGAGCACAAAACTTCCATTACAAAAATGGCTGCACATTGTTCAAATATCCACAACACATAAACTTGGTTGGCACAACTTGAAGAAATACAACAATAAGGAACTTGGAAAGAGAATGGATGAGTCTTACACCTAATGGGACACATCACTAGCTCTCATAGGGACAAGACTCGCACGATCATTTCTAAACTTATTCAAACAGATGGGGGTATTTTATCTTCATCTCATCTTCCGGTTCCCACGTGGCTTCCTCAACTTGTTGGTTTCGCCACAACACTTTAACTGAACCAATTTCCTTGTTTCGGAACTTTCGGACTTGCCTATCCAGAATAGCAACCGGAATCTCTTCATATGATAACTCTTATGTAACCTTGATGTCTTCAACTAGAACAACCTTAGACGGATCACCCACAACTTTCCTCAGCATGGATACATGAAACACCGGGTGAACTAAGGACATTTCAGGGGGCAATTCCAACCTATACGCAACTTGATCGATCCTTTGAATGACTTGATAAGGCCCGACATACCTAGGACTTAGTTTTCCCTTCTTCCCAAAGCGCATGACTCCCTTCATAGGGGACACTCTCAAGAATACCCAATCTCCTTCTTGAAACGTCAATTCTCTTTGACGCTCGTCCGCATAGGATTTTTGGCGACTTTGAGCAGTCTTCATTCTCTCCTGAATGAATCTTACCTTCTCCATGGCCTGGTGCACGAGATTTGACCCTATTAATTCCGCTTCCCCAACCTCAAACCACCCGATCGGGGACCTACACCTTTTTCCGTACAATGCTTCGAATGGGGCCATCTGGATGCTAGCATGGAAGCTATTATTATAAGAAAACTCTATAAGGGGACGGTGATCATCCCAATTACCTTTGAAATCCAAGACACATGCCCGCAACATATCCTCGAGCGTCTGAATAGTCCACTCTGCTTGTCCATCGATTTGAGAATGAAAAGTTGTGCATAGATTCACTTGAGTACCCAAACCTTGCTGAAATTTCCTCCAGAAGTTAGCTGTAAATTGAGCTCCTCAATCCGAAATGATAGAAAGTGGCGTACCATGAAGCCTCACTATCTCCTTGATATACAACCGTGCATATTGTTCCGTAGTATCGGTGGATTTGACTGGCAAAAAGTGAGATGATTTGGTGAGTCTATCCACGATTTCCCAAATTGAGTCGAACTTGTGATGAGTACGAGGTAGTCCTGTCCAAAGTCCATATTGACCATTTCCCATTTCCACATCGGTATTTCTATAATCTTAGTCAACCCTCCCGGTCGCTAATGTTCGGCCTTCACTTGCTGACAATTCGGGCACTTAGAGACGAAGTCCGCTACACTCTTCTTCATACCACTCCACCAATCGATATCCTTGAGATCGTGATACATCTTTGTAGAGCCTGGGTGCACTGAATACCTGGAATATGAGCCTCCGCCATTACCCTCTCCCGAAGATTATCCACATCTGGGACACATAACCTGTCATGGCACCGTAGCACACCATCATTGTTGCCGAGTGAAAATGCTGAAATTTTGTTACTAAGAGATGCCTCCTTCAATTATGCTAATGCTGGATCATCAAACTGCTTTTCATTAACCTCTGCCACGAGCGACGATTCTGCGGTATTATGCGCCATAAGGTCCTCCTCATTCGGGGTCGAGATACAAACCCCAAGGCTGGACAACTGATGTACCTCCCAAGCTAGGAACCTCTGATCCGCTCTCAAGTGAGCCAAACTACCCATGGATTTCCGACAGAGGGCGTCGGCCACCACATTCTCCTTCCTTGGATAGTACAAGATGTCTATATCATAATCCTTAAGCAACTCTAACCACCGTCGCTGCCTCAAATTCAGCTCTTTCTGCTTGAACAAATATTGAAGACTCTTGTGATCTGAAAACACATCTACATGAACCCTGTATAGGTAATGCCGCCATATTTTCAAGGCGAATACAACCACTGCAAGTTCCAAATCATGCACGGATAATTCTTCTCGTGATTCTTGAGTTGCCTGGAAGCATATGCTATAACCTTCCCGTGCTGCATCAGAACACACCCTAGACCAACCCTGGAGGCATCAGAATAAACCACAAACCCCTTTGTGCCTTCTGGCAAGGCCAATATTGGTACGGAAGTCAACCCTGTCTTCAATTCCTGAAAACTTTTTTCACAAACATCTGACCACTGGAATTTAGCTGATTTGTGCGTCAATTTAGTCAAAGGAGAGGTGAGGGTGGAGAATCCCTCTACAAACCTCCGATAATACCCTGCTAACCTCAAGAAGCTACGGATCTGCATCGGGGTCGTGGACCTAGGCCAATACTCCACCGCTGCAATCTTTTAGGGGTCCACCTGAATCCTCTCACTAGAAGCAACATGACCCAGAAAAGCGACAGACTCCAACCAAAATTCACATTTGGAAAACTTGGCATACAATTGGTGCTGATGTAGAGTCTGCAATACTGCTCTGAGGTGGGTGGCATGATCCTCCCTGCTCCGCGAATATACGAGGATGTCGTCAATGAAAACAATCACGAAGGAGTCTAAAAATGACTTGAAGACCCGATTCATAAGATCCATAAAAGCTGCCGGGGCATTGGTTAGCCCAAAAGACATGACCAAGAACTCAAAGTGGCCATAACGCGTCCTGAAAACGGTCTTAGGAATATCTTGCTCCCTGATCTTCAATTGGTGGTACCCAGACTGCAAATCAATTTTGGAGAAGAACCTTGCACCTTGCAATTGATCGAACAAATCATCTATCCGAGGGAAAGGGTACTTATTTTTTATGGTGACTTTATTAAGCTGCCGATAGTCTATGCACATCTGAAGCGACCCATCATTCTTTCTGACTAAAAGAACTGGAGCACCCAATGGTGACACACTTGGCTGGATAAACCCTTTCTCCAATATATCCTTCAACTGCTCTTTTAACTTTCGCAACTCTGCTGGCGCCATTTTGTACGCTGGAATAGATATTGGCTGAGTATCTGGAAATACATCAATCCCGAAATCAATCTCCCTATCTGGCGTAATTCCTGGAAGCTCATCTGAAAATACCTCAAGAATTTCATTCACAACCGGCACGGACTCGGGGGCAGGAACCTTTGGAGTAGTGTCCGCCACCCGGTCTAAATGATAGATACACCCCTTCCTGATCATCTTCGAAGCCTTGAGGTAGGAAATAAACCTACCCTTCGGCACCACACCATTTCCTTTCCACTCAACAACCGGCTCATTAGGGAACTCGAGCCTCATGACTCTCGTCCGGCAATCAAGTTTAGCAAAGCACGAATAGAGCCAATCCATCCCGATGATTACATAAAAATCCACCATCCTAAGCTCGATAAGGTCAGCCGTGGTAACGCGGCCACCTACCATAACAACACAATTCCTATATACCCGCGTGGGTGTAATAGAATTACCAACCGAAGTCGATACAGAGAACGACTCAAGAAGCTGCTCGGGTTCAACCCCAAAACTCGAAGCAACAAAATAGAGTGACATAGGACAAAGAAGACTCCGGATCAATAAGAGCATAGCAGTCAAAGGTCTGAGCAGATAGGATACCTGTGACAACATCTGGGGAAGCCTCAACACTCTGACGGCCACTCAATGCATAGAACCTGTTGGGTCCGCCCCTACCACGAGCTCCATCTCTGGCTGCACCACGCGCTGTTGGGGTTGGATAGCGCACCGATGATGTAGCAACTGATGAACTGGATGGCTGAGCAAGTCCCCTGCCCATGCCCTGTCTGGGCGCATGGCAGTTCCGCTGTATGTGACCTCTCACCCAACAATTGTAACACACTGGAGCATCCAACTAATAGGCCTCTGTATGAAATCTCCCACACTTGGGACATATACCTCCCTGCTATCGAGGTCTCATCCCCGAATGACCTAACTGGCGGGACCTCCTGCTGTCTGAACCTGGCTCCGAAGGGCTACTCTACTGGAAATAGTGCACAGATGACGGTGCACTAGCTGAGGACTGAGCATAAGACTGAGATGGTCCTGATGACCCTCTCCCTGGAGATGACCTTCCTAAGTGACCCATAGACCGGGCCCTGATGCTTCTCTCCCTGTCTGCTGAATCTTCAACTTCCTGCCTCTGTGGCTTGAGCAAAACCCACGATCTTTCCATAGTTCATGTCTAAATGCAAAGCTGCAGTAGCAATCTTATTTAGTACCAACAGACTGAGACCCTAAACGAATCGCCGAACTCTAGCCTCCATAGTCGATACCAACTGAGGATCATACTTGGACA
The DNA here is from genome assembly GCA_034376525.1 of Nicotiana benthamiana. Lineage (NCBI taxonomy): Eukaryota > Viridiplantae > Streptophyta > Magnoliopsida > Solanales > Solanaceae > Nicotiana > Nicotiana benthamiana. The sequence goes on from CM067328.1 coordinate 83,423,312, forward strand.
ACCCCACGAACTCCATATGATACTCCCAAACACTCATGCTACCCTGCTTAAGAACCTCAAACTCGGTGGCACGGGATGCCATGGTCTCGGCAGGCAAGAAGTGGTCCATGAAGGCATCTACGAACTCATCCCATCTAGCTGGAGGGCTTCCCTCCTCATGAGAATCCTCCCACATCTCGAACCAGGAACGCGCAACCCCCTTCAATCTGTATGTAGCCAATTCTACCCCTTCTATCTCTGTAGCCTTCATTACTCGGAGGGTCTTGTACATCTCATCAAGGAAGTTTGTGGATCGGCCTCTGGATCTGTTCCTGAGAACTCTGGAGGGGACAATCGAAGAAACTGGTGAACTCTGGAGCTAGAGGAATCTCCCTGTCCGCTGGAGGACACAGGGGCATCATGAGATCTCTAGGTCTTGGTGGCCATTAACTGAGTCGGCATACGGATAGCTCACCTAAGGTCTTCATTAGAAATCCTGGGATTGGAAGCCGGAACAACATCAGGATTAGAAGCATTGGCAGGAGGGATAGTAGCACCCTCGACCGCTGCTGGAACATAATTGCTTGGATCAGGAACGGATGGAGCATGCAAATTCAGAATCTACAGCCACAATCGAAGTGGCATTGGCCCCTAGGCCGAGTCTAGCTTTCTTCTTATGTGTCATCACTGAAAATTCGAAATAGAGCAGGGATTAGACACAACATCACTTCACTGCACGAACTTGGGATAACAAGGAAGAGGATCACTTTTCCTAAATGCATGAGTAGCCCCCAACTTATAGATGTGGTCGATAACACATCGATAAGAAGGGCTCTACTAGGAACATCTTTGAGACACCCTAAGACTCCTTTAAAACCATAGGCTCTGATACCAAGTTTGTCATGCCCCAAATCTGTGGGCATGACCGGCACTCAACCTGGTATCCCCAGTCGAGTGGACCTGAGTGCCTTTCCGATTCCCCACGCGTTACCCCATATTATTCAATGATAATTATCCAAAAGATACTAAATTTGCCATCTAAAGAACATATGATTTATCTTTTATAACAACACATTATGATTAACAGGGAATATCTTTTACAAAATATATATTATGATTAACAAGGAACGTGGTATACAAGTTTTACAGCGCCCCAAAACATACATCTTTATGCATAAGTTCCAACCCACATGCCACTGTATACGGAGCCTCTAAGAGAGAGATAGTGCAACACTTGCCGGCGACTAGGCCCCGACTATACCTTTACAAAAAAAAGGACACAAGACTCCAAAAAACAACAACATAGGTGGCATGAACCACACAAGGCCCCTGAAGGAAAAGGGGCTCACAAAACACGAATACCACCGATAGAGAGGAGGAGGAGCTACGAGCGGTGGACTGGAGTACCTGCCACGGATCCACCTACACTCATAACATGAATGTAGCGCCCATGACAAGAGGGACGTCAGTACATTTGAATTGTACTGGCATGTATGAACAAACTCTGTCCCAAGTAAACTCAAGCCAAAATACATATACAAGTGTAGAACTGAACAACAACAGTACAATTACAACCATGGAGCAACAACCAAACATGTCACAACAACTGATTCAAGTAGTCATACAAAGGGGAAATCAATGCCCCACAGGTTACAAACTCTCTTGCTGTCTCCTTTCATATTTCCACATTTATCATTTCATGATTCATATTCATATCAACAGTGATATTGGATCACATTTTCCACCCTTATTGCCTCGTCCACCCTTATTACCTCGGCCGCCCTTATCACCCCAACCCACACCTTATTTTACTGTGTTGCGGCGAGCAACCTGACCCCTCATAACAGTTTTCAATTCACAACAACAAACAGCACAACAACGAATACAAGAAATCCACTATGGCACATTGTTAAATGGATCCACAACAAGGTAATGAAATCTCAGAACTAGCAACAACAATTTCCTCGTGTTCATCAAATTGATGCACAATTTAGATCATCACAACAGCTATTCACAACTAATCACACACGTTGTTCCACAATATTTCCATTTCTACTATTCCACATCATTCCCATTTCCATTGTTCCACATTATTTCCAATTCCATTGTTCCACATTGTTTCTATTTCCACTATTTCACATTATTTCCATTTCCGTTGTACCAATTACAAGTTCAGCAACATTCAATCACAAAGTATTACCACACAATCATACAACACAAAAGCTTCATAATGATTTCTACAATCAACAATTTCACAACTAGCATAGGGCGATTTCACAAAGATCACAGTTAGTAATACATACATGGAGTTGAGTTTTCCCCTTTAAACCTTTAGTCCGATTTGCCAAGCAATCAAGAAGTCAATCTAGTTCTTGAACACCACTTAGGTTTTAGAAATTTAAACTCATAGTCTCTACCCAATTCCCTTTTTACAAGATTTTTTAGTTTTGAAGCCACGCATGAAGATTTTATGAAGAAATTCAAAGTAAGTGTATGGGGTTCCCTTCCCAAGCTTAAATTTCGAAATTTGAGGGAAATGGGTAAGGGATTTTACCTGAGAAATCAATAGAGAAGACAATGCACCAAGAATTTTCGAAGCTCCAATGATTTTGAAAGATCAATTGATGAAGAATTTACTTTCTCTCTCTTGGACCCTCCCTTCCTCTCTCTTATTTTGTTCAGAATATGGGTTAAAAATGAGGGATGGGGTGTTTTTATTAAAGGGGGGTCGGGCTTATATTTTTTGAAAAATAGCTGGGTGAGCTCAATATGTGACGCAACTTTGCGATTGCAGAACACACATGCAGTCCGCAGAATGGACCGCAGAAATGGCTCAAGTTCAAACCTCTTGGGTTGGAAATGTGGTAGATATGCGGTCCGCATTTGCGTTCTGTAGTCGCAGAAGGCACCGCAGAACTGACCTTCGAATTTCCTCAGGGACAATATGCGATCATTCTGCGGTCCGCATATTGATTATGCAATCGCAGATTTGACTGCATTTTCAACATGAAGAATTGGTTGCTATCTTATTCACTCTTCGGTAGGAATGCGGTCCGCATAGCTGATCTGCGACTGCATTCTTGACCGCATTTCGACCTTTTTCTGGAAAAACTCCGATTTCACATTTTCAAGTTCAAGACAGTAAAAAGGATCCGATCCACATAGGTAGACCCGACTCTATGAGCTGCTAACATCTGAGCACTCATTTTCACGGAACCTTTCATAATGCCAACTTAGGCACATGCAACTCTAACTCACGCCTTTCTATAGGCACTCAATTACAGACTAGCTTATGTCAACTTCCCCTTCCCCAATAACTCAATGTAATTCACAACCCCAAGGCCCGATACCTACACTTTCCACCCAAACAAAAAAGCCAATTATTTGCGTAACCCATTACCTAACACAAGAAACCCCAAACAGTCCTTCAAGTGATACTACACCTTCATTACCCATATCAAATCAACCATCTCCATTAACCTCTCAAAACCAAGAACACTCTGAACCCTCATCATTAACAACTACTACCCATACAACTACAAACAACCCCTCGATAACACATCTTCCATCCTCAAACGAACCGATCACAACACAATTTTCACCACAGGAGAACCCTCTCCTTCACCAACATGAACCTTCTTCGACGCTCCATATTCCTCAACACAATCACCATGAAACCTCCATAGGACCACCCTCCATAACCCACACCCATCTACATAACACAATATCCACCACTCCAAATCTACTCCTAGTCGTGGCTCGAGATAAGCATGCATTGACCTTCACCATGGAAATCGACAATCAAGATGTGATAGTAATGATACAAAATCAAGCGGACATGGGACAAATAGTCACATAGGGGATGCACATGAGAGTGATACTTTACAACCATTTCCTATGGGCCATGCATCCCTTGTCAGTTCTCAACCAACACAACAAATGCCACTACCATTTCCAACTCCTCTCTCCATGCTAGTACCCCCATCATCACCAATGAACACCTTAGAGCTTCCCTTCTATCCACCACAACAACTACCTCAAACAGTCGTACCTTGGATCTAGCCTCGTTCATCCATCTCACCCATGATACCTCTCCATGAACAAGCCTCACTATACCACCCACTAAGCCGTCCAACAAGTCCACTATATCAACACTGTCCATCTCCTAACAAACTAGACGAAATAGCTCAACTGGAAGTAGCAGCCACCATGGTAGAGATACAAGAAACACTCCCTATCTTGAGCTATCTCAATGGGAACAAAACTAACTGTCACACCTCATTTTTACCTAAAGGGGAGTACAAGGGAGTTTTTCCAATTAAAATGACATAAATTAATATAAAATTATTTATTTAATCAGAATCGTCACTTGAGATATTTATGGTGTCCCAAGTCACCGGTTTAATTTAAATTCCAAATCAAGGAAATTTGACTTCATTTAAAAGTCAATGAAACCAGAAAAAACTAGGTAAGGAATTATGTCAACCCGGGAGAAGGTGTAAGGCATTATCAGGTTCCGTGGTTCTAGCACAGTTGCTTAACTATTAATAATTAATCTAATTATCTGATTTACTACATATTTTAAAACTATTATGCATTTTTAAATTTATAACCCTCTTTAATTATTTTAACCCACTTTTTTAGAATTTATGGAATTATATCTTTTTATAAGTTACGATTGTCGTACAGTTGCCGTTTTGGAACACATTGCAAACCACGCTACATGAAATGCACCCGTGATTTACGATATGTTTATTTTATTATTGTTCGAAGTTGTTAGGATTGTGACACATAAAATGCATACCCGAATTTGGAAATTATGCATCGTAACTATATTATGGAATAGTACCAATAATCACGATAATTTATTAACGCGCCTAAAGCAAACTACGAATATTCATATTTAAAAGTAATTTATATATGCTTGGGGTAGATACGTTGCACTGTAATTATTTGGACAAAGAAATTGGGCCAGCAATAAGACCATAAGGTTATTTGATTGAAGGAATAACGGCACTGAGGCTACTTGGGCTCTAAATTGAGCCCAAAATTGAAAGAACCTTAAAAACATTGCTAGGTTCTAATTTGACTATGGCTGTCTCAACTTGGGCTAACATCAGGCTAGCCCAATCATTATTAATTATTAGCTGGGTATGTCCTATCTTTGCGTTTTAAGTTAATAAAACTTATACAACATACACATTTGTCCAAAATTATAAATACGTTCACTTTTATGTAATAAAAAATAGAATTTGAGTTTTTAACATTTATTACACTACATGTGATATGCAAGAAATAAAAAAAATGCGTTTATACTATAGTTTACAAGGTAAGCTTATAACTAGGGGGTCAAGCTATTGGGGTTAATGTCCATGCCCAATATCCTAGGCCCAGACTTGTTTGAGATTATTTTTCTCAATTGGACTTATTTGCGAGTCTTGCCCGACCTGAATCGCAAAAGCATGCGTTTAACTTTAAACATCTAGCCCATAGCCTTAGCAATGGCAACATTGTATTTTCATTGCAAAATATAATAGTAAAATAATTACTTAAATACATTTCTAATAGTAGTGTTTTTAACCACAATTCATGAAATCAGAACCTAATGTGTTACGCCCCGCAATATTACATCGATATTACATCCCGCAGTATTATATTATGATGATGTTATGCTCTGTAGTAATATATTACGATGATGTTACCCTGCAGTAATATATTACAATGGTATTATGTCCTGCAGTATTATATTACGATGATATAATGCCTTGCAGCATTATATTCCAGTGATGTCACACTTCGAACAATATTAAGTTACGACAGTGCTGCACCCAGCAGTATTATATTACGACGATGTTAGCTTCGCGGTATTAAGTTACAACGATGTTGCACCCTGTAGTATTGTGCGTTGAATTTGTTGTAAGGTAATTGACATCAGTCCAAGGAAAAGATTATTTGGAGATTATAAGGATTGTAAGTGTTATGAAGGATAAAAGGGTACACGGATTAAAGAAATTGAGTTTCGTTGAAAGTGGCCAATTTGAAATAAAATATGGATCGAGAGATGATACCCTATAATTATGAACTAGTACCATATGACCTGGTAGTATAATATATAAAGTACACATAACGTATTTTTTTTAAAAAAAATAGAATTTTAAGTAATTTATGGTAATTTTTAAATTATACGGATAATTAATTAATTATCGGATAACAAAATATTACCCAATTAACTAATAAATGAATAAAAAATTAATATCTCACCCCACCCCACGTGGCAACTAGCCACATTATCCAGAAATGACTAAGAGTCAAATAGATAAAAATTCCATTCATTCTTTTGTGACTTTGGATATCAAAGTCTTTCTAATTCAATTTCATTTTGAAGGCTTGCAACGGAATGTTGCTTTCTAAATTTCAAATTCCCGTTTCATTTCATCTTAAAGGCTCAACTTTGCAAAAGAACGTTGGCCATTTCTGTCAATTATCCATGAGACTTGGTCTCATTTCCTTATAAAAAAGGATTTATCCAACAATCTGTTCTTGGTTTTAAACCAAGAACATTGAACAGATTCGTCCCAACAATCTAAAAAATTTCGAACCACTATTTCGTTCAAGAATTCATAAGCTTCATTTCATTCAAATAACTTTGAGGAATAGGTATGCTAAGGCTATTCCTTCTTTCTGTTGGCATGACCTATACGATATGAACGGAACGTGTAAATATACAAATTCCATAAATCACTCTAATCATAGAAATATTAGAGATACCTATGTTCTTAAATTTCGATATGTCATAATATCTTATCATCTGTTCATGGGTCTAAGAAAAATACGAAAGTTGAAACGAGTTTACTTTATGATATTACTTAGAGGCAAAATGGTCTTATCATATTTTCGAAAGATTATATTGACGTACTTTTCATGCATTGCATTCATGTGCATTGACCCGTGACCAGATAGCGTTATATCCGCCTATATGTATGTATATGGAATATGGGAAAGGTTATGACGCTATATGCGCACCACCACATGATCAGCTGATATATGTTGATGATTTTGCCCACAGTAGCCGAGATGATATGATGCGATACCCTTAGAGGCTGATGATGTTATGAAACATGTACCTATGCACGACATGACATTCATATGCATATGCACGATACTATAATTATTTCATGAATTACAAAATTATTCAGACTTACAGGTTGAGTCATGTACTCTATATTTTTTTCGTGTCTGCTATGTACTTATTTATGTGCCTTACATACTCGGTACATTTTTCGTAATGACATCCCTTTTGCCTTGGGGACACTGCGTTTAGTGCTCGCAGGCCCTGATAGACAGATCAAGAGCCCTCCAAGTAGGCTATCAGCTCAGCGGAAGATTTTGGTCTGCTCCATTTGCTTCGGAGTTGCTTGTTTGGTTAGTATTATTTAGACGTGTGGTATGACGAAACTGTGCCCGACCTTTATAACATTTATGTACTCTTAGAGGCTTGTAGACATATGTCGTCTACGTGAAAGATTGTACGGCCTTGTCGGCCTATGTTTTGAGTTTATAAATGATCATGTTGGCCTATTAGGCATGTATGTCATGTTTATATGATGATGTAATTAGAAAGATACGTTATGTTGATACTCGGTTGAGTAAGGTACCGGGCGCCCATCGCGGCACATCGGTTTGGGTCGTGATAAAGTAGTATTAGAGCAGTTCTGTCCTAGGAAGACTACAAGACGTGTCTAGTATAGTCTTATTTATGGGTGTGTCGTGCACCACACTTATAAGTAAGAGGCTACAGGGCATTTAGGACTGTCACTCTTTCTTCTTACTCTATATCGTCTGGTAGAGCTCACTTATAAGAATTCAAATTCTGAAATTCTGTGTTATTCGTAATAAGATGATACCTACATCTAGCAAGAAGGCTGGTAAGAGAGATAGATGTGAAAGAGAAGAGTCAGAGGAATTGGATTTTTGTATGATGCATACGATAAGTAAATGTAAGGTCTTTAGCCGATCATGGGTGTACTGAAAGGTGTAAACTTCCTAATAAGAACCCTTAAGGTAAGAATGCCTACAAATCTTTATGGTGAAGGACAATGAGATATTAAAAAGATAAGATTCCAAGTTTCAGCAAGTAAAAGGAGCAAGGTGAAAAAGGGTATGAAGTACCCAATTAATGAAGGGTAACAACGTTTATAATTAAGGCAGAGAAACATAAGCTTTTTGAGTTATATTCAACAGTAACAGAGGTATATACAATTGGTCACACCTATTCCAGAAATGTCCTATGGGGGTTAACAAAAGTAGTATAAGAAGATATGATGGATGAATTGATTGCATCAGTTGACATTTCCGAAGGATATTTCAAATGTGCCAATAGATCTCTTAATGAGACACCTAGATGGTGCACTCTAAAATAGTGTAGCTAGATATGAGTACTTCAAAGACATGCAGTATAAATCTTGAAGGGATAAATATTACCTTAGTGTGACTCGCATCCCTAGTAAAGTAAGAACGTTATGTAACTTGAAGATCCACTGGATGGAGTATAGGAAAGCTAAAAGCGAAAGAATGTCGTATTGATGTTTTCACAAAAAGGGATATGCAGAAATATTAGCAGAATAATGAGAAGAGAGATAAGGAAGCATTATGAATAAGGTGTGATACATAGATGAAAATGGTAGAGTATTATAGAACCTATAGTCAAAAGAAGAAAGGGACGAAAGTTGATGGGCCTTAAGACAACAAAAGAGTATAGTTCATAAGGTTATATCCTCATTTCGAGAAATAAGTTCGTAACTCTGACGCGACTACCAGAAGGGAGAGTTAGAACCTAGAGTTATAGATATCAGTATTGGCTGGTGAATAAGATATACTAAACATGAATAAGGAACTGAGTGATTTTATAACAGTCAGCATCATGATAATTTCGTATTTGCGTCCGGCAATGAAAGAATAAACAACAAAAGAAGATTCATAAAGAATTCCGAGGATGGTCGTTCAGGAAGGTTCTTCCTAGAAGATTCATAAAGAATTCCAAGGATGGTCGTTCAGGAAGATGCTTCCCTAAAGCAAGCAATGTGAGAAAGGTTAATCTTAAGGGGATGTAGGTGCTAGTTACACTATTTTCCACCCTCGCGAGTAGGAAATTTCATTATCTTGGTATAGAAGGATTACTGCAAGGCGAGTAAGTGTGACGATACGACCAGTCATCTCATGAGTTACCGCTCTATTTCCCATGTTTCTATTTCTTTATGTTTTGTTATGTGTGTTTTGTGGTATCGGGTTTGTTGGATCGAGTACGAAATGAGTTTGGTGAAGTTTGAGACATTTAGTCTCTTTTAAGAAGGCTTTAGTCGAAAAAAGTCAATTGACTTTTGAATTATGTGTTAGAGGGCCTGGATGTAAGTTCTCATGGTTCGGCTAGCTTCGAGAGGTGATGTATGACTTAGAAGTGTGATCGGAATGGGTTTTGGATGTTCAGAGTAGAATTCGGCTTGAATTCACGAAATTGATATTTTGGCAATTTTCGGTGGATAGGTGATATTTTATTATAGGGGTCAGAATGGAATTCCGGGAGTTGGAGTAGCTTCATTGTGTCATTTGAGATATGCATGTAAAATTTCAGGTCATTCGGACGTGGGTTGGTTTGATTTTTGATCAAAAGCATATTTCAGAAGATTTTAGAAACTTAGGCTTAAATGGGTAATTTGATGTTGTTTGAGATGTTTTGATGATGGTAACAAGTTTGAATAAGGTTTTGGGATGTGTTGGTGCCTTTGATTGAGGTCCCGGGGGACCTTTGGTGAGTTTCGGGTGGTCATGGACCATTTTGGAGTTTAGAAATTGTAGAAAAATTTGTTCGGCTGTTGCAGGAATTTTGCCCATCGCATTTGCGAGAGGAGCCTCCTGTTCGCGAAGAAGCAGTTGAGAAAGGCAAGGATTGCAAATTTGCATTCGCGGAGGGATGGGCAGTGGTACATCGCGTTCGCGAGAAGGACTCGGCGATTGCGTAGAAGAATTGGGTCAGCTAGGTTGGAAGTCAAGTTGTTCTTCGCGCTCGCGGGAGATGGGTGAAGCATCGCATTCGCAAGGCTTGGTAGCGATCACAATGAAGGAAAATTTGGTCAAGGTAAGTTTGTGCTTCTCGAAATCGAGGGTTTGACCACGTTCGCGAAAAAGGAAATGGACCTGGGCAAAATGTTTTTAAGTTCATCTTGTCCATAATTTAGGGGCTCATTTCTTCCACAGTTGCTTATTTTTGGAGATTTTGAAGGAGATTGAAGAGGTATTCAAGGTGAATCGTTGGGAGGTAAGATTTTTGGACTAAAAACTCGATTATTATGTGAATTCTACCTAGAAAATCATAAAAACTAAGCTTAAAATTGAAGAGCTAAGACTTGAGAAATTGGACTTTGGATTTGGGATTTGGAGGACCATTTGGGGTCGGATTTGAGAACTTTTGATATGCTTAACTCGTGGGGAGATAAGGAGTCTATTAATGTGAAAATTTCAGAATTTTGAGACGTGGGCCGGGGGGTCGGGTTTGGCCAATTTCGGGATTTTTGGTATTTTTCGATTGTTTTCGCTTGGGTTTTGTCCCCTTCGCATATTTTGACGTTTTGATTCTGATTTTGAATAGATTCGGTGCGAGTGGAGGCCGATTAGAGGGGCAAAGGCGTCGCGGTGTAGTATTTTCACCGGTTTGTGGTAAGTAACCATTGTAAATCTAGAAATGAGGGTACAAAACCCCAGTATTTAACTTGATTTGATAAAAGCGGTGATGCACATGCTAGGTGACGAGCGTGTGGGCGTGCACCGCTAGGGATTGTGATTTGGTCCGTCCCATAGCAACTATTAAGTCGCGTATTTTATTTGGGAATGTTATATTATTTCATATTTTGGATTTTTATACTATATTATGGGCTGTATGCCGTGTCTAGGGCCTTGTGCCGACCTTTAGAATCCCTTAGGGGGATTTTTACTGTTTTTCCTCACTCTATTTTCTAGAAGCATATCTTCAGTCATGTTTTCCCTTCTCAAATGTTTAAAACTGGTTTAATACTCTACCCCTAATTGTGATAATTATTTGGGTCGAGCTCCCTAATTTCAATTGCTATGCCCATGAGGCTGTGAGGTTAAAGACTGAGAGAGCTTGAGAACCTAGTTGTGAGGATATTTATATATATGTGACTTATGGATTGGGCTGCAAGACACAACAACACTTATATGGATCGGGCCAGTGATATATATTGGATCGTACTGCACTCCGCAACAACATGACTTTTGGGTTGTAGGAGCCACTCCGGAGTCTGCACTCCCCCAATGAGCGAAGTTGAATATAAATATATGGATCGGGCTTCATGCCTTAGTGGTTACTATGATTTCTATTATTATCATGAGATTTAAATGAGCTGAGTGCTGAGAATGAGTACTGTGTGATGAGAGTTGAGTCACGAGTGACTGAGTGGCTGCTCGAGGGGCCATATTCTGAGTGATTCCTTGCCGAGGCCCTGTTATGATGTTTTCACTGTTTTCACTCATGTTTTAAGTAAGCCTCTATTGGATATATTGCTAAGCAACTGAGTTAATTGTTTTAAACTGGAAATGATAAAAATTTTTTATGACAGAACTGTTTTTAAAGTTATATGTTTTGAACTGCTCGTCACTACTTTCAGTCCATGATTTACTTTAGTTACTTACTGAGTTAGGGTGCTCACGTTACTCCCTGCACCTTGTTTAAAGATCCAGGAGCCTGAGCGGTCGAGTGAGCATCTTCAGCTGATTCAGTTTCTGTTGGGGATTTTGAGGTAGCTCCATGGCGTTCGCAGCCCCGTTTTCTCCTTCTATGATGTTATTTTCCGCATTTTTCTATACATTTGATGTAGTAGGTATTCATACTTGTATTAAAGGCTCTAGACTCACGATACCAGATCAGTGTGGGCTGTGCAGTTATTGATATTTTGAACTTCTGCATATTTCATTTATTTTAACGCTTATAATGATTTTAGTATTTAAAATTTGTGTTAGAAAATGGCTTAAATGTTATGAGAAAGAGGGTTGTGGTTATTGATTAGTTGGCTTGCCTAGTAATATGATTGACGCCATCATAGCCGGTGTTTTGGGTCGTCACAGTAAGGGTCATCGATGATGTGAGAAGACGCCAAGGATAAAGAGGTAAAACATCTACATGTAGATCGTCGTAGTGCTAAATCTTAGTACACCCCTAAGGGGGGAATATGGAGTGATGTGGCATTAAGTCAGAATTTAGTGGTTCTAGTGACTATAGAATGGTAAAGAAAGAATTCGATAAATGAAAGTGAAATGAGATGACACTTATCCAGATCTTATAGATATGCTACGATTAAAGAATATTGTGCAAGCACGACGTCAAGGAGAGAAAGTAAAGGTTCTTGCCCGAGCTGTTATTAATAAATAAGGAGCCAGTGCGAGACGTAAGTTAAGACAAAGGAAATAACCCAAGAAAGATTACGAGGAATATTGATATGAGAATGGGCCAACGAGTAGTTTGTAATTGGTCAGGAAGATCCCAATTATGGCTAAAAAGGAGGTTACAAACGAGTCATCAGATCATGTAAGATAAACATAGTAGAACCAAACATGGAGAATTTAGCCTCAAAAAATATCATTATAATACTTGAGATATATTCAAACAAGAGTCAGGGTATTTAAAGGTACCGTATGAGTGTTACGGGGATAAAAGAAAGTGCCACTAGGAAGGCAGTCAAAATATCAGTTTAGAAGCAACCATACAAGCACAAGGGCATGGAAGTAAGCAACTACGAATGATTATAGGAAAGAAAGGACATCAAAAAGGTTCGTAATAAACTCACAACTTTACGAGAGTCAAGAGTTCTCCCTATTAAAAGACTAGTTGAGGAGATAAGAAAGAAGGCTTCAACCGAAGCACAATGACCTAAAGAGAAAATGGTCATGTAACAACAATCTCGCAATAACATTATAAGCATTCCAAAGGAAAGTAGCACCTACCGTGGCTAATGAACGGGAAGTAAAAAAATGAAAAGTTTGAGATCATATGAGTTGTATGAAAACACTGGCAAGTGTAGGCACTAAGATAAACTAAGTATGGATGCAACAAGGGGGCAGAAAGACCAGGAAAAGTAATAGCTTACGCTGAAAGAAAGCTAAGATGAAACGAAAGAATTATTCGATCAATGATCTAGAGATAGTACGTTATAGATACACTCAAGATTTTGGAGCATTATCCAGACATCATATTTGTTGATAATCATAGAGCCATAGAAGACTCCAGTATAAGTTAAAAGGAAGAATTGAGCCCAGGGCATAGAAAAAGGATTGAATTGTTAGAAGATTATATTATGGATATTTAATAACGCCCATGAAAGGCTAAGATAATAACTGATACCATGAGCCATAGATCGGAAGATATCTTAAGCCTACGTAAAGGATGATCAGAAGGAAGAGGAAACTAAAGAATTACATCATACAAGTAAATCATGAGTCTAATTATTGGACCTAGAAAAATTATAGAATTGTGCTTGAGAACATGACAGAATCACTCTTAATATAAGATGTTTAAGAGAAATAATACAACAATCATAATCTATAATGGCTCTACAAGGAAGCCAGTTATAAGAAGTACCAGCCTCATAAGAAGTCAATACGAAATTCCCACCGGATTGTGTATGTACTAGAGGTGCGAGTATTATAATATAGCTTCAAGTTATATAGCTTCAAGTTATGGACGTGAATTTCACCTAGGTGGAAGGGAGGTCTGGAAAGAAATAGAAGATACGTTACGAGATCTTAAGTAAGGTAAAGGTGAACAATGTACGAGATACCAAAAGACAGAAGATCATGAATAGTACATACTTCGGATAAGAGGCTATTAGCACGGGGATCCAATAACGGTAATCATAGCGGCATCATCGGCAGCATGTCTTCTAGCCTATAGTTTTTAAGTATTGAGAGATCTAGTTAATAGAATAGAGAAAAGTTGTAGATGATGTGATGTCTCGCTTGATGTTAAAGAATAACATAAGGAAATCTATGGTGCAAGCAAGTTGAAGGAAAGTTTATAAATGGATATGTACAGGTCGCAAGCTTAAGTATGAAAAAACGACAAGGTTTTAGGAAGGCAAGAGTAAGGATACGAAAGGGCGAGTGATAAGATGACGATAATGGATAAGTCCTCAGGATTAAACCCATAATAACAAGCGAGCTAATGGCTTCTCTAAGTCATAGAAAGCTTAGTTAGCCCGAATGAACTCAAATGAGTCTAAGACTAATATAATTTTAAAGAGATGAGGGTGTAATTGTGGTAGATAAAGAATGACATTTGGACCTTCGTTTGAATAATGATTTGAAAAGAAAAAATAAGAGAAAGAAGACAAAAGAGAAAAAGATTTCGCTGGCGGCACGAAATTAGGATACCCCCATAAGATGAATCACATTAAGACACTATGAAAGATGATTATTGAAATCACTTTAAATATTCCTCAATGCAACATAAGCCCTAGCGGTAGTGTATTACGTAAGAAGTTTCAAGTCTTCAAGTAGAAGATTATAGATCAACATTAAGGCGAATCAACAATGGGCAGATACAAGTTACAAAGTATGACATGAGATTATGCCACGATTCATAAGATGAATGGATATGAAGGAGCATTGAAGGACTGAGATTTATACATAAAGGATAGGCAACAAAAGTAACTGGGAGCTTGGTAAGCATACCTCAGTAAAGAAAGATTGAAGTAAACATTATGGTATGGTATAACCCATGCAAATGCAGTAAAGTCATATCAATGGATAACCAGATCTATGAAATAAGATATGTCCATATTCACAAATTCTACAAAGTATCGAGCAAAGGACTTCAGTATACCAATAGAGGCCTTGAGAGACATCCTATTAAGCCTTGTATATACAAAGTAAGGCTTATATATTGACTAAAAGATAAAAGCAAAAAGGAAAGATGAATCGCATACGTACACTTACAAAGCCACGGTCATACAGGCTGCATGACATGAGGTAATAACAATTGCAAGATTAGGAAGATTTTGACCACAAGTAATGATATGAGAAAAAAGACAAAATAGGGGAATACCCTAGACTTTGGATTTACTCACGGAGCAATTGCTTAAAAGGCAAGAAGAGTATTAAGGTACTCACAAGAGCTATAAGTTACGAAAATGATAAAAGCATCAGTCAACATTCGAGGACGAATGTTCCAAAGGGGGGAATGATGTTACGCCACTCCATATTATGTTGATATTACGTTCTGCAGTAGTATATTATACGATGTTATGCTCTGCAATAACATCTTTCGATGATGTTACCCTCTGCAGTAATATATTACGATGATGTTATGCCTTGCAGTATTACATTATGGTGATATCACTCTTCGTTGTATTAAGTAACGACAATGTTTCACCCAGCAGTATTACATTACGGTGATGATACGCTTTGTAGTATTAAGTTACGACGTTGTTGTACCTTATAGTATTGTGTGTTGAATTTGTTGTAAGGTAATTGACATCCGTCCAAGGAAAATATTATTTGGAGATTATAAGAATTTTAAGTGTTATGAAGGATAAAGGAGTACACAGATTAAAGAAAACGAGTTTCGTTAAAAGTGGCCAATTTAAAATAAAATACGGGTTGAGCGATAATACCCGATAATTATGAAAATAGTATAATGCAAGGTATCATATAACCATGGTAGTATAATATATAAAGTATATATAAAGTATTTTAAAAATAAATTAAATATTAAGTAATTTGTGATACCTTTTAGATTATATAGATACTTTATTAATTACCGAATTACAAAACATTACCCAGTTAACTAATAAGTGAATAAAGAATTAATATCTCCCTCCATCCCACGTGGAAACTAGCTACATTATCAAGAAATGACTAAGAGTCATTCCTTGATTAGGTGTCAAATGGATACGAATTCCATTCATTCTTTCAAGACTTTGGATATCAAAGTCTTTCTAATTAATTTTCATTTTGAAGGCTTGCAACAGAATCTTGCTTTCTAAATTTCAATTTCCCATTTCATTTCATTTTAAAGGCTTAACTTTGCAACAGAACATTAGCATTTTCTATCAATTATCCATGAGACTTGATCTCATTTCCTTATAAAAAAGGATTTATCCAACAATCTGTTCTTGGTTTTAAACCAAGAACGTTGAACAGATTTGTCCAAACAATCCAAAAAATTTCGAACCACTATTTCGTTCAAGGATTCAGAATTTCATTCCGTTCAAATAATTTCACGAATAGGTATATTAAGACTATCCCTTCTTTTTTTTTAGCATGATCCATACGATACGAACGAAATATACAAAGGCATAAATTTCATAAATGACTCTAATCATAGAAGTATTAAAAATATCTATGTTCTTGAATTTCCGTGTGTCATAATATTTTATCTTTTGTTCATGGATCTCAGAAAAATATAAAAGTTGAAACGAGTTTACTTTATGATATTACTTAGAGGAAAATGGGTCTTATGACATTTTTGAAATATTATATAGACATACTTTTCATGCATTGCATTCATGTACATTTACCCATGACCAGATGACATTAGATACGCGCGTATGCGTATGTATATATATTTATATGGGATATGAAAAAGTTATGGAGTTATATACGCACCACCACCTGATAAGCTGGTATACGTTGATGATTTTTCCTATAGTGACCGAGATGATATGATGGGAGGCCCTCAGAGGCTGATGATGTTATGAAATATGTACCTATGCACGACATGATATGATGGGAGGCCCTCAGGTGAGTCATGTACTCCATATTTTTTTCTTGTCTGTTATGTACTTATTTATATGCCTTGTATACTCAGTACATTTTTTTCACTGACGTTCCTTTTGCCTGGGGATTGTGTTTATATCCCGATAGACAGGTCGAGAGCCCTCAAATTAGGTTATTAGCATACCAGAAGATCTTGGTGCGCTCTATTTGCTTTGGAGTTTCTTGTTTGATTAGTATGATTTAGACGTGTATTATTTTGTATGACGGGACTCTGTCCCGACCTTTATGATATTTATATACTCTTAGAGGCTATGTCGTATATGTTAAAGATTGTACGGCCTTGTCGGCCTATGTTTTGAGTTCATAAATAATAATGTTGGCCTATTAGGCCCATATGTCACGTGTATATGATGATATAATACGAAAGATGCATTAAGTTGGTACTCGGTTGAAAAATGTGTCGGGCACCCGTCGAGGCCCATCGGTCTGGATCGTGACATAATGAGTTACAGTGCACCAGGTAAGAATGAAGGTTTCAAAAAATATTATATTATTGCCCATTAATACATAAACTACTGCATTACTAATCTATTACATTAGATTTCTATGAGAAGAATACACCAATTAATTCTATTACAATATTTGAGAAAATTGACAACCTAGTAAACTTTTTACTCTTTTTAGATATTACTGATCCAACCAAGGGCTAGCTTCCTATCTGGAGCTACAAATTTCTGCGTAATAGTAACTGCCCAAATTTCTGCTTTTGGCTTTAGAAAAAGACATGCTAATTTGGCCAACTAGTTACCAAATCCGCAAGTTATAGCCCCTAGGCAAAGTGACCTCAAACAAAGCACGATGTTATTATCATGTGAGTAGAAGAAGAAGTAAAGACAGTTTCAGTGATCAAAATTTCAGAATCAATATGAAGTTTTAACTAAGAAAAATTTAGACTTGGTCATTTTTAAGGGAATTACTGGTATCAGTGAAACAAACAGGTTCTCATGCTAATCTATTTCCATACTTAAGCTCACAGAATAAAAATAAGCTATATCTAGAACAATATAATCAACCAACACATGAAAGAAACATTCATTAACTACATGTAACTTTGCAAATTCTAATTATTAAATAAATCAAACAAGGGTAGAGATGGAATATATAGGAAATCCGGAATCAGTACCTTAAATAATAAAAACAACAAAGAACAAATGAGGTTTCTAGCTGGAGATCTAAAGATGGAACAACATCCAAGAGAAAACAGCAACTGTAGAAACACAACCCAAAAAACCAATAAAACAACCCTCAGACTTCAAATTTTGCGCACTTAGAGATAATCAGCCTCGGATTCTAATATGAGAACCCATGTTCTTCACCAAAACAATGTTTCAGAAACTCATTCTTTTTTTTTTTGAAGATTTAGGTGCAGATATGCTAATGAATGTTCTACCTAGAATGAAGGAATAGTTTCCTTTTATAGGGTATGACCAAAATAACATCAAAATGACATATTTTACCCTAAATTTCCTATAAGTCAGATAGTACATATTTGGACATTTGGCTGTCCTTTTTTGTTACAAACCATATTCATGTATGTTGGATTATGCCATAAGGTAATAGACATAAATCTATGAAAGGATTATCCTTAAGATGATAAGAAGTTAATTCTATTGGTCTTAAATGATACAAAGGTGTATATGAGTGGATAACAAGTACTAGAAATTAGACGAATCAAAGATGTTGTCAGCCGTATTTTCGGATAAACCTAGAGGTTCTTATTACACTCAAGAGTTAGTTTTTAAGGTATTTTAATAATAAAATATCCGTATTATAAGTCTTTAAGTCAAATGAGTTATGAGACAAAAGTCGACAAAAGTTGTCGCAACTTAGGTTCATAATTTTACTTAAACATTATGTCAAATGTTACTAAGCTTTTCTCCCTATTTACTGAGAATTATGGATTTATCTAACCACCAAATATAAGATCTATGAGTCTAGTTTAAACGCATTGAACCGTTCGTCAATACGATCTAGGAGTAGAGAGATATTCGCGTTTTTGCAAGACTGCGCCAAGCACCTCTCCATCGGGCCCACTAAGGTGGTTTAAGACATTTGGGCCTATATATGCCAATTCCAACCCGTTTTAAGTCATTTAGTTTTACAATTTGCAGACCTTAGAACCCTAGAAACATCCTCTCAAGGGTCTCTCAAGGTTCAAGACCCAAACAAAGGGCAAACAACACAAATCAAGTGTCGGGAATTTCGTGGCTCTAATAAGTCTCTTGTTCTTCTTGTTGTTGCTCATTTTTGTGTTGTTCCAGCTTGTGTGGGAGTTGTTTTAGAGGGTTTATATTCTGTATATACTCCCTCATGTAATTAATATCAACCCTAGGTGATTTCCAGCCTCCTAAAGTAATTCTAGTGCCGAAAAATACTAATTGACCGCTAGTTTCGCTTTGTTGTTGTTGTGGCAGCATTGAAGGGATATTTCATGGAAATTTAAGGTCAAATTGGAGTTTTTATTTCTGTATAAAGGTAAGGAACCTCTTACTCTATATGTATTTAATATTATCCAAGTTGTGGCTAAGCCATTGAAGATAGAACTTGTGAAATATATATCGAAAGGCTTGGTAGTAATGTTATCGGTTGGTGGACTGTTTAGGAAGACTCAATATGATTATTATTGATGTTATTTGGGCTGTTTGGTGATTTTTTTGAATGGTGTGAAGTCATAAATATAGGGGATGTATTGTCCGTTTATCGTAAAATAGGTTGTGGTCGATACACAATGGCTATGACGCTTATATGATAATGATAGTATCGTTTCTTTTATTGTAGACTAAGGAGTGTGACAATTACATGGCTTGAGATTTGGCAATATATACAAGGTATGTGAGGCTATACCTTTCCTTCTTTTGCACGACTCCGATTATACATAATGTAATGAATGAGCTTCCAAAGATACTCTACTCTTAGAAGCTAGCAGTACTTACATTGTTTCCCCTCTTATGGAACGATTGATGTTAATGTTCCTTCTCTTATTTTTATGTTATCAATGTTGTTGGTACTTCCTGATTCTTATAAATTTCATAGTGAAGAGTTAGCCCTAATAACGTGTTCAGAGGATACCGACCTTACGTCACTCCAAAAGGTTTAGAACGTGATTCCATGAGTCAAGCATGCATTATATATATATATATATATATATATATGTATCAATTTTACCCTACCGCGCCGCGCTATAGTCGGCCGGGTACGTCACCTACTGTGCAAACACTGATCAGTTGGGTTTTACCGAGCTCCACATGGCCGGGTACGATCTACCAAGCCTTGTGATGGCCGGGTACGTTTTTACCGAGCCTATTACGGCCGGGTATGATATGATGATGATGATGCCCACAGAGGCATATGTTTTAAAAGTTTATGTATTTATACATATGTATCATGCATTTCATGTTAGTAGCCCTCAGAGATACTCAGATGTTACATGTTGTATATTCTCTATCTATGTTTACATTGCTGTTCGTATTTATGGTTCCCTGCCTTACATACTCGGTACAGTATTCGTACTGACGTCCTTTTATTTGTGGACGTTGCATGTTGTGCTGCAGGTCCTGATAGACACGCAGGTGCATCTCCCCCACCACAGTAGGTTGTCCAGTTCAGCGGTGATTGGCGAGATCCCTTCTCTGGACTTGCCTTGGTATTGGTATGCATTTTTGTTATAGCATTATGAGTATGTCAGGGCCCTGTTCCGGCTATGTTGCAGCACTTATGTTCCTTTAGAGGCTCATAGATAGGTGTCGACTCATGTATAGTTTGGTATGCCTTGTCGGTTGGTTGTTATTGTATAGCCTTTCATGATAGCGTGGTAGCTCGTACCATATATATATATAGTTTATTGAAGGTCTGGTCATCCCAGGTTATGTAGGTTCATGCCATCATATTTTATTATTGGTTATCCATGATCCATGTCTACCATTTATATTTATCTCCTCAGCCCTAAGAGATAATAAAGAAGGTTAGATAATATGTACGTTGGTGCTCGGCAAGTGTGGTCCGGTGCTAGTCATGGCCCTCCACTTTTGGTCGTGACAAACTTGGTATCAGAGCAAGTCTTTCCTAGGGACTGTCTATGAGCCGTATCTAGTAGAGTCTTGATTATAGATGTGTAGCGGGCCGCATTTATAATCAGGAGGCTATATGACATCTAGGGTTGTTACTTTCTTCCTTAATATAGATCGTGCGTAGAGTTGAGTCATAAGTGTTCGTCTATAATATTAACCTTGTTTTCTTTCAGAGATGCCTTCGACTAGGATGCAAACAATTAGTAGAAGGCTTGATACAGCTGCGTGAGAGGGTACCAGTCAGGTGCCCCAAGCCAGAGTAGGCCAAAGTGAGGCTCAGAGTGAGATGTCGTCTCATACCTCATCTACTTCGTCTCCTGCAGCGGATATTAGGAGGCACCCAACACCTCCAGTCCTCCATCTGGCACTACATATCAGGATATGTGGAGTGCTTTGCAGTTATTGACCAGCTTGGTGACTGCTTAGGCTCAGAGGCAGAATACAGGTGCTGCTGATAAACTAGTTAGTACGAGATTTTGTGATTTTATTAATTAGGACCCCCAATGTTTACCAGATCAGACCCCAAGGAGGACCCGCAGACTTTTATTGACCAGGTTCATCGTACACTGCGGGTTATGCATGTTAGTGATACAGAGGTAGTAGAGTTGGCTTCTTATCGGCTACGTGATTTAGCGGTTCTCTGGTATGATAGTTTGGAGAGATCTAGGGGTCCGAACACTCCTCTAGCAGTGTGGAAGGAATTTTTTGAGGCCTTTCTTCATCACTACTTGCCAGTTGAGATACAATGAGCTACAACTGATAAGTTCTTGAACCTTAGACAAGGTAATATGAATATGCGAGAGTACAATAAGCAATTTGATTCTTTAGCAAGGTATGCTCCCCATATGGTGGCCGAGATGAGTGATATGGTGCATTTGTTCGTGAACGGGTTGGGACCACATCTGATAAATGAGTGCACGACAGTCTCCTTGGTAGAGGGCATGGATATTTCCCGTATTTAGGCTTATGCCCAGACCCTAGAGGATCGTAAGCGCCAGCAGAGGGCAGATAGGGAGAAGCATAGGGGCCAGCATAAGAGGGAGAGATTTGCAAGGTATTCTGATGACTTCAGAGGCAGTGTCAGGCCCCATCCTTTCGAAGAGTTCAGCGCCATCTGTAGCTGGTGCTCCTCCACAGTTTCAGAAGCCTCGATATGATCGATCCTATTCTGGTCCAGGTCAGAGTTCGCGAGCATCTGGGTCACAACAGCACACAGATACTAGTCAGATGAGACTACCAACACCACGTTGTGATCAGTTCGGCAAGGCCCACTTTGGACTGTGCCATCGAGGTTCTGATGCATGCTATTCGTGTGGACAGCCTGGCCATATGATGCGGGATTGTCCTAATAGGGGAGGTGATGGTATGGCTCAGCAGATTGGATCTGTTTCTGGTTCTTCCTCATCCATTCGACCTCCAACACATGGTTTTCAGCATTCGACATGTTGTGGTCGAGGTAGAGGTGCAATGACGAGTTCGAATGGTGCTCAAAATCGAACCTATGCTCTAGCAGGTCAACATGATCTCGAGTCATCTCCAGATGTTGTTACATGTATATTGTCTGTGTTTTTTTATGATGTATATGCTCTGATTGATCCGGGATCTACATTATCATATGTTACACCATTTATGGCTAATAAGTTTGGCATTGAACCTGAACTGATTTGTAAACCCCTTGCGGTATCTACTCCGTTAGGAGATTCTGTGATTGTTAGAAGGGTATATAGAGGTTGCACTGTTATGATTTATAGTCGTCAAACCTCGGAAAATTTATTTGAGTTAGAAATGGTTGATTTTGATGTGATAATGGTAATGGACTGGTTGGCCTCATGCTATGCAAATTTTGACTGTCGTACGAAGATGGTTAGGTTTCAATTTCCGGGAGAACCTGTCATTGAATGGAAGGGGAACATTGCTACACCAAAAGGTAGGTTTATTTCCTATCTTAAGGCAAGGAAAATGATCTCAAAAGGTTACATTTATCATCTCGTTCACGTTATGGATGCAGAGGCGAAGCCGCCTACTCTACAATCAATCCCCTTGGTCAATGAATTTCCAGATGTTTTCCTAGATGAACTCCCAGGCCTTCCTCCTGAAAGGGAGATTGAGTTTAGCATTGATGTGTTTCCTGACACTCAACCGATCTCTATCCCTCCATACAGAATGGCCCCAATAGAGTTACGAGAGTTGAAGGCGCATTTAAAGGACCTGCTGGATAAGGGCTTCATTAGGCCTAGCACTTCACCTTGGGGTGCTCCAGTCCTATTTGTGCTGAAGAAAGATGGGTCGTTACAGATAGACTATCGACAATTTTTTTTAAAAAAAAATATATAAATTGACGACTTGTTAAATAAGGTTACTATAAAGAAAAAGTATCCACTTTAAGAATTGACGACTTGTTTGACCAACTACAGGGTGACAAGTATTTCTCCAAGATTTACATACGTTCAGGATATCATTAGGTGAGGGTTAAGGAGAAGGATATTCCAAAGACGGCCTTCCGAACAAGATATGGGCACTTTGAGTTCTTGGTGATGTCGTTCGGGCTAACAAATGCCCCCGCTGCTTTTATGGATCTCATGAATACTATATTCAGGCCCTATCTTGATGTGTTCATGATTGTATTCATTGATGACATTCTGGTGTATTCTCGTTCGGAGGCGGAACATGTGGATCACTTGCGGGTATTACAGACGCTTCATGAACGTAAGTTATATGCTAAGCCCTCCAAATGTGAATTCTGGCTGAACTCAGTAGCATTTCTTGGCCATGTGATATCTGATGAGGGTATTAGTGTGGACACTCAGAAGATAGATGCAGTAAAGAATTGGCTGAGACCTACAACACCATCAGAAGTCCGCAGCTTCCTAGGGTTAGCAGGATATTATAGGCGGTGTGTAGAAGAGTTTTCCTCTATATCAGCACCATTGACTAAGTTAACACAGAAAGCTACCAAATTCCAGTGGTCTGACACATATGAACGTAGTTTTCAGGAGCTGAAGAATCGATTGACATCCGCACCAGTGCTCACTCTCGCTGAAGGAACAGAAGGTTATGTTGTATATTGTAATGCCTCAGGTATAGGTTTGGGGTGCGTATTGATGCAGCGTGGGAAGGTGATTGCTTATGCATCAATACAATTGAAGATGCATGAAAAGAATTATCCAACCCATGATTTGGAATTGGCTGCAGTAATATATGCTTTGAAGATATGGCGACACTACTTATACGGCGTCCATATTGACATCTACACAGATCACAAGAGTTTACATTACATATTCAAGCAAAAAGAGTTGAATTTGAGCAAGCGTAGATGGCTTGAATTACTGAAAGACTATGTCGTCGAGATATTATATCATCTCGGTAAAGCCAATGTTGTGGCAAACTCTCTCAGCCGTAAGTCAATGGGAAGTTTAGTACATATTGATGCAGGTAGATGGGGGTTGACCAAAGAGCTTCATCAGCTCGCCAATTTGAGAATAATTTTGTTAGACTCTGATGACGGAGGTGTTACTGTATAGAATACATCAGAATCATCTTTGGTAGCCGAGGTAAAAGCACGACAGTATGAAGATCCTATCTTAGTACGACTGAGAGAGAGCATTCAACAGTGTAAAATTACGGCTTTTGAGATCGGAGGAGATGAGGAACGGAGATACCAGGGCCGATTATATGTGCCTAATGTGACAGGGTTGTGAGAGAAGATTATGAATGAGATTCATCAATCTAGGTATTCCATCCATCCCGGCTCGACAAAAATGTATCATGATGTCAAGGAGAAGTATTGGTGGGATAACATGAAGAAGTCTATTGCAGAATTTGTAGCCTAGTATCCCAATTGTCAACAAGTAAAGTTAGAACACTAGAAACCCGGTGGATTACTTCAGAATATAGAGATTCCAACCTGGAAATGGGAGGTGATTGTGTACTTTGTTATTGGATTAGCTTGCACTTATCATATGTTTGACTCCATCTGGGTGATAGTTGATCGACTTAAAAAATGTGCCCATTTTCTGCCAATTAAGACAACTTACACGGCTGAAGATTATGTAAAGTTGTATATCAAGGAAATTGTTAGGCTTCATGGTGTGCCGGTATCTATTATATCAGACCAAGGAGCTCAATTTACAGCTAACTTTTGGAGGTCTTTTCAAAAGGGTTTAGGCCCACAAGTGAATCTCAGCACCGCATTTCATCCACAGACAGGCGGACATGCTGAACGTACCATTCAGACACTGGAAGATATGCTACGAGCATGCGTTCTAGATTTTATGGGGAATTGGGATGACCATCTTCCACTCATAGAATTTGTCTACAATAATAGCTACCATTCTAGTATTAAAATTGCCCCATACGAGGCACTATACGGAAGGAGATGTCGATCACAAGTTGGATGGCTCGAAGTCAGTGAAACAGAATTATATGGGCCAGATTTAATTCACCAAGCCATTCAGAAGGTGAAAGTGATACAGGAGCGATTGAGGACAGCACAAAGCAGGCAAAAGTCTTATTCCGATGTCCGACATCGTGATCTGGAGTTTGAGGTTGGTGATTGGGTTTTCCTCAAGATCTCACCAATGAAGGGTGTTATGCGTTTTGGGAAGAAAGGTAAGCTTAGTCCAAGGTATATTGGGCCGTAAAAAATTGTTCGATAAGTCAGACAAGTTGCTTATGAGTTAGAATTGCCACCCGAATTGGAATTTGTCCATTCAGTATTTCATGTATCTATGTTAAGGAAATGTATTGGATACCCTTCTCGGGTCGTCCCTATCAAATATATACAAGTTACCAAGGACCTATCATATGAAGAAGTGCCTGTGGCTATATTAGATCGACAAGTGCGCAAGCTGAGAACAAAAGATGTAGCTTCCGTCAAAGTATTGTGGAGGAACAAGAATGTAGAAGAGATGACATGGGAAGCAGAAGAGGAGATGAAGTCTAAATACCCTTATCTAATTTCAGAATGAAGATAACAAGGATGCTGGTGGAATAAAGGATACATTGGAAGGTGACACGTCTCTATGAGGTAAGCAATAACTTGAGAATTCTCTTCCTTAATACAAAATAGGAATATGCAGATATAAATATCCATAATGCTTTGTGTAGCCGACCATATGTTGGGCTTAAGTACTTGCAAGTTTGGCTAGTGACCATTTAATAGGGGGGAAATTGATCAAAAACTTCCGTTGGAATCCACGATGATTTGGACTCCCCATAGACCCTTACATTCGAGGACGAATTTTCCTATGGGGGTAGGAGGGTGTTACAACTCATATTCACGTATCTTAGATCATGCCATAAGGTAATCGAAATAAATCCATGAATGTATTATCTTTAAGATAATAAGAAGTTAATTCTATTGGTCTCAAATGATACAAAGGTGTATATGGGTGGATAACAAGTACTAGAAGTTAAACGAATCAAAGATGTTGTCAGCCGTATTTTCGGACAAACCTAGAGGTGCTTAGTACAATCAAGAGGTAGTGTTTAAAAGTATTTTGATCATATAATATCCGTATTATAATTCTTTAAGTCAAATGAGTTATGAGACAAAAGTCGACAAAAGTTGTCGCAACTTAGGTTCATAATTTTACTTAAACATTAGGTCAAATGTTACTAAGATTTTCTCCCAAATTACTAAGAATTATGGATTGATCTAACAAAAAATTTAATATATATGAGTCTTGATTGTAACGCATTAAACCTTTCGTCGATACGATCTCGGAATAGAGAGATATTCGCATTTTCGCGAGATTGCATCAAACACCTCTCCATGGGGCCCACTAAGGCGGTTTAAGACATTTGGGATTATATATGCCACTTCCAACCCGTTTTAAGTCATTTATTTTCACTATTTTCAGACCTTAGAACTCTAGGAACATCCTCTCAAGGGTCTCTCAAGGTTCAAGACCCAAACAAAGGGCAAACAACACAAATCAAGTGTCGGGATTCCGTGGCGCTAGTAAGTCTCTTGATCTTCTTGTTGTTGCTCATTTTTGTGTTGTTACAGCTCGTGTGGGATTGTTTTTTAGAGGGTTTATGTTCTGTAAATACTCCCTCATGTTATTAATATCAACCCTATGTGATTTGAAGCCTCCTAAAGTAATTCTAGTGCCGAAAAATACTAATTGACCGCTAGTTTCGCTTTGCTGTTGTTGTGACAGCATTGGAGGGATATTTCATGGAAATTTAAGGTCACATTGGAGTTTTTATTTCTGTATAAAGTCAAGGAACCTCTTACTCTATATATATTTAAGATTATCCAAGTTGTGGCTAAGCCATTGAAGCTAGAACTTGTGAAATATATATTGAATGGCTTGGTAGTAATGTTATCGGTTGGTGGACTGTTTTGGAAGACTCAATATGATTATTATTGATGTTGTTTGGGCTGTTTGGTGATTTTTTTTGAATGGTGTGAAGTCATAAATATAGGATAGGTGCTGTCCGTTTATCGTAAAATAGCTTGTGGTCGATACACAATCGCTATGATCTTATACGATAACAATAGTATTGTTTCTCTTATTGTAGACTAAGGGGTGTGACAATTGCATAACTTGAGATTTGGAAATATACACAAGGTAGCTATACCTTTACTTCTTTTGCACGACTACGATTATACATAATGTAATGAATGAGCTTCCAAAGATACTCTACTCTTAGAAGCTAGCAGTACTTACATTGTTTCCCCTCTTATGGAACAATTGATGTTAATGTTGCTTCTCTTATTCTTATGTTATCAATGTTGTTGGTACTTACCTAATTCTTATAAGGTTCATAGTGAAGAGTTAGCCCTAATAACGTGTACAGAGGATGCCAACCTTACGTCACTCCAAAAGGTTTAGAACGTAATTCCATGAGTCGAGCATGCATTATATATATGTATTAGTTTTACTCTACCGAGCCGCGCTATAGTCGGCCGGGTACGGCACCTACTGTGAAAACACTGATCAGTTGGGTTTTACCGAGCTCCACGTGGCCGGGTACGGTCTACCGAGCCTTGTGATGGCCGGGTACGTTTTCACCGAGCCTATTATGGCCAGGTACGCTATGATGATGATGATGCCCACAGAGGCATATGTTTTAAAAGTTTATGTATTTATAAATATGTATCATGCATTTCATGTCAGTAGCCCTCAGAGGTACTCAGATGTTACAGGTTGTATATTCGCTATCCATGTTTAAATTACTGTTCGTATTTATGGTTCCCTGCCTTACATACTCGGTAAATTATTTGTACTGACATCCTTTTATTTGTGGACGCTGCATGTTGTGCTGCAGGTTCTGATAGACAGGCATGTGCAACTCCCCCACCACAGTAGGCTGTCTAGTTCAGCGGTGATTGGCGAGATCCCTTCTCCGGTCTTGCCTTGGTCTTGGTATGCATTTTTGTTATGGACATTATGGGTATGTCGGGGCCTTGTTCCGACTATGTTGCAGCACTTATGTTCCTTTAGAGGCTCATAGACAAGTGTTGACTCATGTATGGTTTGGTATGACTTGTCGGCTGGTTATTGTCGTATAGCCTTTCATGATAGCGTGGTAGCTCGTACCATATATATATATATATATATATATATATATATATATATATATATATATATATATATATATATATATATATATATATATATATATATATATAGTTTCTTGAATGTCTGTTCATCCCAGGTTATGTAGGTTCATGCCATCATAGTTTATTGTTGGTTGCCCATGATCCATGTCTACCATTTATATTTATCTCCTCAGCCCTATGAGATAATAAAGAAGGTTAGATAAAATGTACGTTGGTGCTCGATAAGTATGGCCGGGTGCTAGTCATGGCCCTCCACTTTGGGTCGTGACATTTTTTCAGCCCAATTCCAGCATTTTCATGCTAAGAAGGGTCATTTGTATAAAATCTAGAACCTTCTGATATTTAACTAATGTAAAACAAGTTCTACCCTTTCATTTACTAAATATTTCATCTCTAATCAGTCCTGATCTAAATTCAGATTTTAAGGACCCTTATGGAACCTCCTAGAACAATCTAGAAGATTTCGGCATTGAACTTCCTAATCATTGTTCTATTGTCCTTTTAATTCTGAAATTAGTCTCAAGCATAAGGGCATTCTGGGTTTAATCCAAACAATCTAAACCTAATTAGTAAATTAACTGGCTCACCTAATTAGCCTTAGATAAAATTGAATTTAAATAACTAACACATTTAAATAATAAACAAACAAGAACTAGAATGAAACTGCAAAGAAACCCAAGAAATTAACATACTCAGTTTGCAAGTTAAACAAATTAATCAACTACTCTTTCTAGCAACTAACCAAAAATAGACTAAGCAGCTTGTTAATCAACTCGAATAAAACTATTCTTATTAACTTAAGCCAAACGCTGAACATAAAACAAATAAGCATAAGAGAGGAATAAGCAGAAACATGAAGAAAACAGAAAAATTATGATATTTATCAAAACCTAAAAGTTAACCTAATTAAACTAAATTTATGCAATTAAAACTAAACTTCAAATACTTATGAAATTCAGTATGGTTCATAAACAAATGAAAAAAGTAGATAATACCAAGCAAAGGGACAAGAACTTAGCTGTGATTACCTAAGTCATAAGGGCTAATGATAACAACTAGGTCGGGAATCCAAACTAGAGTAAGAATTTGAGAACTAAATGCGGAAGTAATAATAACAAGGAATTAAAAAACTAAAATTAAATAGATGAAAATAAAGGATATGGGAAAATTCAGGGAAAGAACTCCTCGAACTTTCAAGAACGCAAGTTCTATAGCCTTGATAAGATCAAAGTTAGAATGTCTTGATTTATGAAAGAAATCAAACGCCTTTACTTAAAAAGCAAATCAAAATAATAGATTCGGATCTTGACCGCTTTACGAGTAACTTGAGACAACAATTAATAACTAGTATTAATCGCCTTCTAAGAATACCACAAAGGAATCAAAGATATCATAAAAGAGAAGAAATTTTACTACCTTAAACTATGAACTAGTAAAGGTTGAAAGATAAATTTCAAAGCACAAGTAACAAAGGTTCTAAAGAACACTCAAAGTATGATATACGTAATCAATAATGTAGTGCCTTATGAATGTGAAGAATTCCCTATTTATAGGAGAGTACTACGGCATAAAAATCCTTAAAATTAGGTAGGGTGATTGCTAAGGCATCCAAAGTCATTACAATTAGGTAGGATAATTGCTAAGATATCCAAAGTCATTACAATTAGGTAGGATAATTGCTAAGGTATCCAAAGTCATTACAATTAGGTAGGGGGAGGCCAAGATCCTTTGGGGCATATTTGGGCCTTAAAACAACTATTTTGGGCAATTGGTTTGGACTCCAATTGAGCTCCTTTTGTAACACTTCCTTTTGTACCTCTTTAAGCTCATTTTGAGCCCATTCGATGGACATCAAGGGCTGATTTGGGTTACCCAATTCTCCTCTTCTTGGACTACAATTTGAGCCATCAAATAATTGTAAAACTTAGACAATTCTTCTCCTTTGGTCTTGAGAACTTCCTCTATAGTAAGAAGCTTCTTTATTTCCTATTTAAGTCCAATAACCTTAGTCTGCAATTCTTTATCTTGAGATCTTGTAAATGGCCTTCTTGGAGATTCCAAAACTCTATCCTTATGAGAGATGCTATCATTTCCCTTTTCTTGAAAAGAATTCATCCCCGAATTACATTCCACGTCAAACAAAGACAAGTCAACAACATTGAATGTATCACTTACTTGAAACTCACAAGGAAGGCCCAGCTTGTAAGCATTATCTCCAATCCTTTCATGGACTTGAAAGGGGCCATCTCCTCTAGGATGCAGCTTTGACTTCCTTTTGGAAGGAAATCTCTCATTTCTAAAGTGAACCCAAACTAAATCTCCAGGTTTAAAAATATCTTGTTTTCGAGCCTTATTCTTTCTCAAGGCAGTTTGCTGATTTATCTTCTCAATTGCAAGCCTTGTTTGCTCATGAATATTTTCCATCATCTCATCCTTTGTTGTACCATCATGATTAGCAATATTATTTGTTGGTAATTATAATAAATCAAGTGAAGTAGAGGGATTAAAGCAATATACATACCTGTAGAAGAATGGATTGTTCTATTGTAAGCAAATTCAATCATAGGTAAGTGATCTTCCTATGAAGTTAACTTACCTTTCAAGACAGCCCTCAACATGTTTTATAAGGTTCTATTAACTACTTCAGTTTGTCTATCGATTTGTGGGTGACAAGAAGTATAAAACAACAATTTAGTACTAACTTCCCCAAAAATACATGCCAAAAGTGGCTCAAAAACTTAGTATCCCTATCCCTAATAATAGTTCTAGGTATACCATGCAATTTGACAGCCTCTTTTACAAAAAGATTAGCAACATGTGAAGCATCATTAGTCTTTAAACAAGGAAAAATGAGCCATTTTGGAGAACCTATCTACCACAACAAATATACTATCCTTACTGTACCTTGTTCTAGGCAACCCTAACATAAAATCCATAGAAATATCAATCCCAAGGTGAAGTAGGAACATGTAATGGCGTGTAAAGACCATGTGGTAACACTTTAGATTTAGCTTGTTTACATTCGAAAAACTGT
The DNA here is from genome assembly GCA_034376525.1 of Nicotiana benthamiana. Lineage (NCBI taxonomy): Eukaryota > Viridiplantae > Streptophyta > Magnoliopsida > Solanales > Solanaceae > Nicotiana > Nicotiana benthamiana. The sequence goes on from CM067328.1 coordinate 83,454,807, forward strand.
GTGCACATTCTTTCAACATTTTTTCTCATTCCAGGCCAAAAGGAATTTTCAGCAAGTATGTCTAATGTTCTCTGGGACTCCAAAGTGCCCCATACGGCCTCCACAATGTGCTTCCCATACAAATATTTCACGTAAAGAGCAATTAGGGATATACAACTTATTTTCCTTAAACATAAACCCATCTTGGAGGTTAAATCTCTCAAAAGGACTCAACTTAAAATCCGCAAAAAATTTGCCAAAGTCAACACCATTAGCATAAAGTCCCTCGATTTGATTAAAACCCATCAATTTAGACGTCAGGATAGAAACTAAGACATACCTTCTTGAAAGTGCATCAGCAACAATATTCTCTTTCACTTGTTTGTAAGAAATTACATAAGGAAACGTTTCAATGAATTCAACCCACTTAGCATGCCTTCTACTAAGCTTACCTTGACTCTTCAAGTATTTTAAGGATTTATGGTCAGTCTTAATCACAAACTCTCTTGGCCACAAGTAATATTGCCAAGTGGCTAAAGCCCTTACCAAAGCATATAGCTCTTTGTCATAAGTAGAATAGTTCAATGTGGCTCCACTCAACTTCTAACTAAAGTAGGCAATAGGTTTAGAATCTTCCATCGAAACAACACCTATTCCTTTGCCAGAAGCATCAGATTCAATTTCAAAAGATTTAGAAAAATCAGGCAATTGTAAAATGGAGTAGAACATAACTTTTCTTTCAACAAGTGAAAAGCATCGTCTTGTCCTTTTTCCCATTTAAAAATCTTATCCTTTTTAATAACTTCAGTTAAAGGAGAAGCAATGGTGCTAAAGTCTCTCACAAACCTCCTATAAAAACTAGCAAGTCCATGAAAACTCCTAACTTTAGTTACACTCTTGGGTTTAGGCCATTCCTTTATTTCTTTGATTTTCTCTTCATCAACCTCAACTCCTTTAGAACTAACTACAAAACCCAAGAAAATCACACGATCCACATAAAAAAGTACACTTTTTAAGATTAGCAAATAAAATTTGCTTTCTAAGAACTTCAAAAACTTGTTTTAAGTGTTCTACATGATCCTCTAAAGTATTAGAAAAGATCAAGATATCATCAAAGTACACCGCAACAAATTTCCCATGAAAATCCTTGAAGACATGATTCATTAATCTCATGAAAGTGCTACGTGCATTAGTCAAGCCAAAAGGCATAACTAACCATTCATAAAGCCCATATTTGGTCTTAAAAGTAGTTTTCCATTTATCTCCATGATTCATTCGAATCTAATGATAACCACTTTTTAGATCAATTTTAGAAAATATTTTGGATCCATGTAATTGATCCAATATGTCATCAAGACGAGGAATAGGATGGTGATACTTTACCGTTATCTTGTTGATTTCTCTACAATCCACACACATCCTCCAAGTTCCATCCTTTTTGGGTACCAGTAGGATGGGAACAGAGCAAGGGCTCATGTTCTCCTACATAAAGACTTTCTCAAGAAACTCCTCAACTTGTGTTTGAAGCTCTTTTGTCTCTTCTGGATTACTCCTATAAGCAGACCTATTTGGGATTTTTGATCCAGGCCAAAATCAATTTGAAGCTCAATGCCACGTAAAGGTGGAAATCCATATCTTCAGGAAAGACATCTTCAAAATCCTGCAAAAGAGAAGAAATACTACTTGGCAAAGGAGAAGTTAGTAACTTAGAATTAATCAAAGCTTCTTTATAAGTAGGTAGTATTACGGGCAACCCCTCTTTTCTTGCATTTAAACACTCTTTGGCTTTTATATAGAAACTCTCTTTTTTCTTACCTTAGCTACTTTCCACTCACCAAGACCTTCTTTTTTTCACTCAAACCCCCTTTTGTCTCTTCTCTCAAATTGCTACTCTCTTTCTCTTTCTCTCGGCCATCTCTCTTTTTTTATAATTCTTGGCCACTTTTCTTTTCTTTTTCCTCAAGCTCACTTTTTATCCTCCCCTTGGTTTTCCCATTGTTTCCCTTACTCTCTTTTGATCTTCAAGCACTTGAGAAGGAGATAAAGGTTCAAGAGTAAATTTCCTACCATTTAGTTCAAGAGAATATCTATTCTTTCTTCCATCATGAAAAACATTCATGTCATATTGCCAAGGATGAATGAGTAATATATGACAAGCTTGCATAGGTACTATGTCACAAAGAATATCATCCTCATATCTACCAACATTAAATGAAATCATGCATTGTTTGTTTACCTTTAGTTCACCACTATCATTTAACCATTGGAGTCTATTGGGAGTAGGGTGTTTCATGCATGCAAGTCCCATATTTTCCACAAAGTATGAACTCGCCACATTAGCACAACTACCACTATCAATGATCATAGAACAAATTTTTCCCTTTATGCCACACCTAGTATAGAATATATTCTCTCTTTGTGCTTCACTATTGCTTCCCAAATTGATAGTCATAATCCTCCTAACTACCCCAACCATTCCATCATTAGGTAGTTCTACATCATCTTCATCACTCACCTCTCCCTCTTCTTCTCCCTCACTTTTTTCGCTCTCATATCCTCCAAATTCTCTAAGAATGATGTTTCTTCTACTTGGACATTCATGCATCATATGTCCCCTTCCTTTGCATTTATGAAATTTAATAGAACTAGAAGATGTAAAAGGTTTAGGGTCAAAGGTTTTACCTCCCTCTTTGTTCTCAAATTTGCCTTTACCCTTGTCTTCTTGAGGTATAGAAGAACTCTTCATCTCGCGATTTGGCCATGGCTTCTTGGAGATGGTGCATGTTTGACCTTTCCACAAGCTAGTCTACTTTCTTCTATTTTGATTTTCTAATTTTACACACAAATCAGCTAACTCATCTATTGTTACATATTGTTGTAATTCTACTACATCGGCTATTTCCTTATTTAAACCATTTAAAAACCTAGCCATTGTAGCCTCTTGTTCCTCTGTACAATTAGCTTTGATCATAGCAATATCATAGACTTAAAGTACTCATCCACGGACATGGACCCTTGCTTCAATGTTTGAAGACATCGTTGTAGCTCTCTTTCAAAGTGTGATGGCTCAAATCTCTTCCTCATCATCCTCTTCATCTCATTCCAAGTGGCAACTGGTGCTTGTCCTTCTTGTAATTTATCCCTAATATGCTTTTTCAACTAAATAGCAGGATAGATGTAAAATTCAACAACAAAAGTTTAACCTTCTTACCTTCAGAGTAGTTGTGACAGTCAAAGATGGCTTCAACCTTTCTCTCCCAATCAAGATACAAGTCTGGATCTCTTGTTCCCTTGAAAGATGGCATCTTCATCTTTATACTACTTATATTATCATCTTCTACTCTACCTATATGCCCCCTCCTATCTCTTCCCACCCTATCAAAATCAATATCATTAAATTATTTATAAAGTTTCTTGATTTACAATGGGATCATGGGGTACATTTCTCCTAGCTTGGGGCCTAACATTATTTTGTTAGTTAATACGCTTAACGCTAGAGGGGGGAGGGGGGGTGAATAGCGTTATAATAAAAATTAGCGCAAACTTGCGGAATTTAAAAATTGCAGGAAATAAATAAGTGCGATAAGTAAATAAATTAGAACAAACGCACCGATATATCGAGGTTCACCATAACCCGTGGCTAGTCCAGTCCCCGAGAGACTCTCTCGAGATTTCCACTAACTTGTTAAGCTTACGGGTGCTTAACAAACCGTTACAACTTGAGGACACAAGCCTCAACAACCTTTGCTCGGAGATACAACACTCCAAGACTTCAACCAAGGAAACACAAGTTCCTTCTTACAACACAAGGGACTAACACTTCCCTTCAAGTGTACAAAAACACTTAGCACTCAAACAAGACACTCCTTTAAGAGTAGATATGAGTAAAAAGAATACGCTCAAGATCGCAACAACTTTCGACAAGAATTTGGCTCTCAAAAGCTTATGTAATGAATATAAAATGATAAGCAATAAAGTATGCAAGCTTTAGCAATTGTATGATCAGTTGTTGTGTGTTTTTGTACTTAAAAGACTGAATGGAAGCTGTATTTATAGTTGAAAAACTTTATATTACCGTTGCCTAATTGCCAATTAAGAATTGCTGATTTTACTCAGTGACAATCGATTGTCAAATTACCACAATCGATTGTTTGCCAGTTCTTCCAAAAATCAATCCCAGATTTTACGCTTAACAATCGATTATCTAAGATCAATAATCGATTACTGGCAACCTTCAAAAAATCCTTTCCAGATTTTAATTATAGCAATCGATTATAAGAAATCAATAATCGATTACCTGACGGTATTTGAAAACATTTTGGCAACGGTCAGTTATACAATCGATTATACTAAGTTAACAATCGATTATATATCAGTCTTGAGAAATCAATGCCTCTTGACAATCGATTGTTATAGGTTCACAATCGATTATTTAATAACTTTGAAAAAGTCTGGAAGACACTGCCTCAACACAATCGATTGTCATAAGTTCACAATCGATTATTTTGTGACTTTGAAAAATCTGATGGACACTGTCTCTTCACAATCGATTGTCATTAGCTTCACAATCGATTATTTTGAGCTTTGAAAAACTTTAATGGACACTGCCTCATCACAATCGATTGTCATAAGGTTCACAATCGATTGTCATGCAGATTTGAAAAATCTGATGCTCGCTGCCTTAACACAATCGATTGTCATAAGTTCACAATCGATTGTCAAGCAGCTGACTTAAACATAATCGATTATCATAAGTACATAATCGATTATCTTAGTCCAGATTTTAGAGGCATGTTTAAAAATCATTTTAACTAAAGTAAATATGCATTATTTAAAATCATTTTGCTCTAAATTAAATATGCATGATTTGTTAAAAATATTTTTACGAGAGAAGCCAAGTCTTGAGTTTAAGTTGTCGGATCAAGATCACAATTAAATACTGACTCATATAAAACTTAATCTCGATCTTTATCTTGTGCTTGAATCTCGTTATATATCAATTTTGCGCTTGTGCTTGGACCTCGTCATGTGTCAATTTGCGCTTAGTTTGTCATTCATCAAAACCTACAAATATGAACACACGTTTAGTATAATGCCTTGAGAACGTGTTTCCAACAATTTCCCCCTTTTTGATAATGGCAAACTTTAAGCGGGATATGCATATTAGGCAATTCATAATGACGATTCAAGACAATTAGAGATATGCAACAAGTATATAGATATGCAATTTGTTTCCCCTCAATATATGAATTCCCCCTCAATTTAAGTATATAGATATGCAATTTGTTCCCCCTCAATATATGAAATCCCCCTCAATTTATGCCAATAAGTATTGAGAGTGCATACCCGTTATCTTCCCCCTTTTGCCATTAGCAAAAAAAATATAGAATAATCAAAAATCTTGTTTATTTATTAAAAAACGGTTACATACGGGAACAATAAAACATAGAACAATAAAATAGAAAAACAAATAAAGAGATTATTCATCATCATTTCCCGCCTCATCATCCGGCACTGCTTCATAGGGAACAAGACCGACATATGGATAATGAACATGGTCAAAATATCCATGGATCTCATGTGTCAATTGACCGACAGAGGTGTTCAATGAAGCAATTTGGTCGGAAATGGATTGAAGAGTAGGTTCTTGAGGCTGGCGCGATCGACGAGTTGGAGGAGGAGCAGGAGCTACATGATCGCCGTCATGGGGAAAGGAGGATTCAGAAATTTCCCACTTCTTGGTGCTCTTTTTGAGAGGACCGATGGAAGTGTTGAACCCGGAAGCTTCAAGAAAATTCATAATAAGGAGGGCATAGGGAAGAGGTCTATCATCTCCGATGGCATCATGCATGTGAATTTTGACGAACTTACACCAATTGATGTGAGCTCCGGTTATAATGGCATGCATGAGCTTAGCGTCCTCTTGGGAAAGAGTGGTATGATTATGCTTCCGAGGCTTGAGGACTCGGGTGATGAAATAGAAAATCAAACGATATTCGGGGAGCATTCCCGTAATGGTAGGACGTCGAGTAGATAGATTAGGATCATAAGCTCCAAGTCCTATTTGGTTTAGGAGATTTTTCACATCAAATAAGGCGCCGGCCTCTCTAATGTAGCGAGTAATATTTTCGCCATTTCGAGGAAGATGGGCAATGGAATGCAAGTTTCCATTGGTCAAAAGAATTTGAACACCATTAATATTTGACACAAGCTCACCATCGTCATCCTCATGAAGGTTTGAGTAAAACGCTTGAATCAATGGAGGACATATAAGGATAGGTAAGATATAAGAAGTCAAGAAGTTGACATTCCTTAAGCATGTTTGCAGCGGGGGCATATGATTCAAGATACTTGCTTGTTGAAAAGCGAGGAGGAAGAATGTCACGCTTTTCGAATTTTGTCAAAAATCTAGTAAGCTCGGTTTCAGTATTGAATTGTCAAATAGACCCATCTTGATAAGGGAAATTTGGAGGTGGAGGAGTAGAAGAAGATGCACCTTGTCTACCTGAACGTGAGCGTTTGGAGTGTCTGCCCGACATTTTCAAAAAGTAGTAATGAACTTTGTAAGAAACTTGGAAGATTTTTGAAGGTTTGGGAGCAAAGATTGATGCTTGAGTGAATAAAATTGAAGACTTATGATGCCTATTTATAATGGGAAGAATGGCATTTCATTTATGATGAAAATCTGTAGAAATTTATGAGCCAAAACAGTCAGAAACGGTAAAAATAAATTGTACTGACCGTTAGACAATCGATTGTTGAAACGAAATAATCGATTGTTGAGCAGATTTTGACTTGAACTCGAAACTGACACAAAATCGATTGCAGGGCCCAAACGGTAACAAATATTTGAATTTCTGACAACAAATAATCGATTGTTGAATTATGATAATCGATTGTTGTGATACAGTGAGCACGGTGATTTTCTGAATCAGAAAATAATCGATTATATTTATGAAACAATCGATTGTTTTAGGAAAGCAGTACTGAATGGCTGAGACGGTAATCGATTATACAGTCAAAAAATCGATTATTAAACACAAATGCATAATAAGCATCAAACATAAATAATCGATTAGTGATACTTGCTAATCGATTGTCTGCACAGTAAAATAATCGATTATTTGCTGTAACAATCGATTGTTCTATGCCATTTCTTTATAATTCCCCCTGCCTTTAGGGCGATACCTGCAAAAGAGAATTAGACGTCTCCGACGCTCAAGTTAGTAATTTGTAACGAAATAATGCAATGAGAACGTGATCTCTTAAGAAGTGTGTCCTAAGGTGTTCTTAAGAGAGTTTTGGGTACTTACCTTTTCTCCGATGTCGCCAATTACCTGTTCGAGAGGGTGATCTTTGATTGTCCTCCACTCGTTAGGCATTTTCGTTTCTTTCTCCAATTGTGGCGTTTCCTCCGTTGATTGTTCCAAGATTTCATCTTGAATTTCCTTAGGAGTTTCCTCTTGTACTTTGTCTTTTAAACTATTTAAAATACCTGCAAGATCAGAACAAGAATCCTTTCTCGCCAAGCGAGCATTATTTTCAGAAAACACAATATGAGGGGATTCCTCCATAGTTTGAGTTCTATTGATAAATACCCTATATGCTTTGCTACGTGAGGAGTACCCAATAAAAATTCCTTCATCGGATTTGGCATCAAATTTTCCCAATTGATCTTTTCCATTGTTATGAATAAAAACTTTACAACCGAATACTCTAAAATGGGAGATATTTGGTTTCCTTCCCTTGTAGAGTTCATAAGGGGTTTTCATGAGTATTGGCCTTATGACTACTCTATTTAAAACGTAGCATGCGGTACTCACGGCATCCGCCCAAAAATGTTTGGGAATCTTAGCCTCTTCGAGGACGGTTCTAGCCATCTCTTCGAGACACCTATTTTTCCTTTCCACCACCCCATTTTTTTGTGGTGTTCGTGGAGCGGAAAAGGTATGCTCGATACCGAGTTCGTCACAAAAGTCCGCAAAGAGATTGTGATCAAACTCTCCCCCATGATCACTTCTAATTGAAGTGACAGTTGTTTCCTTTTCGTTTTGAACGCGTTTAAGAAAATATTTAAAATTCTGAAAAGCATCACTTTTATGGGCAAGAAATAAAGTCCAAGTAAATCTGGAATAATCATCAACAATAACAAAAGCATAACGATTTCTACCAAGACTTTCAATGCGAGATGGTCCAAAGAAATCCATGTGAAGAAATTGCAATGGTCTAGTAGTTGAAACAATATTTTTTGATTTAAAAGATGCTTTTGTTTGCTTCCCTTTTTGACAAGAATCACAAATAGAGTCATTTTAAAATTTCAAATTTGGAAGACCAACAACTAAATTTTGTGAAACCAATTTGTTCAAAAGATGCATGTTGATGTGAGCCACTCTACGATGCCATAACCAAGAATCATCCTCTTTGCTCATTAAACAATTCACATATTCGGGTGAAGAATTTGCAAGATCAACCATATAAATGTTATCCATTCTAAAACCACGAAGGATAATTTTAAAATCGCTACGTCTAAAAACAAAGCATTCATCCGAAACAAATAAAACAAGATTTCCCTTGTCACATAATTGACTTATGCTCAAGAGATTATGTTTTAAACCTTTCACAAGTAATATATGCTTAATGGAAGAAATTTCATCCTTACCGACCGATCCGATGCCGATAATCTTTCCTTTGTTGTTATCACCAAAAATAACACTTCCCCCTTCCTTGTGTTCTAGTTGAAGGAATTTGGATTCGTCTCCCGTCATGTGCTTGGAGCATCCACTATCAAGGTACCATAGTACACTTGATCCCTTCAAACATACCTACAAAACAGATTAATGATTTTTAGGTACCCATGCCATTTTGGGTCCTTGGGGGTTAGGCAAATCATAGTGATGTGATTGAGTGTTATGTCTATGTCGTGTAAAACAAGCAGGAGCAATATGTCCAATTCGTCTACAATAATGACAAGTCACGTTAGGATTATGCATCCTTCTAGGTTGATAGTAATTGGACGGACGAAATTCATTTACTCTATTCTTGACAATATAACTATTGCACAAATCATGAAAATCATTTCTCCTACCATTTGTTCTAGGATATGCATCATTTCTAGAATAGTTGTTTCTAGGTTGGAAGTTATTTCTAGGTGTTCTAAAAGGTTCAAAATTCCTTCTAGTGTTTGGCCTAGAATGTGCATTATTTCTAGCATGATTATTTCTAGGTTGCGATTGATGAAAACCATTTCTAGGTTTGTTGTATCTAGGATGAACATTTGTTTTATTTATCCTAGGTTGAGCCTTAGGTGGTTGGGGGTTGGCTTCAACTTTCTCTTTAGGCTCGTTTCTAAAACCTATGCCATGCTTGGTCGACTTCAAATTAACAAGCACTTCATTCAAATTTTTATGAGAAGAGTTAAACTTATCTAAGGTGCCCTTAAGCCTTTCTACTTCATTTTTGAGATGCATGCAAGAAGTACAATTTCTAGAACTCTCGGGCTTGTCGACGCTTCTCTTGCCAAAAAATTTGTTTTCCTCTTTCAACTTCTCATTTTCTAAAATCAGTTTTTCCAATTCCTTTTCTTTAAAAGAGAGTTGTTTTTGAAAATCTTTTTCTTTTAAAGAAGCATTTTCTTTTATACTCTTAACAGTTTTTGAAGCTTTAATAAATTCGCTATACAACTCATCAAAAGCATTTTGCATTTCTTCAAGGGAAAAGAAATTTTTGGAAGAAATTTGACATACCTCTTCTTTGTTGTCTTCTTGTGCCATAAGACAAAGATTTTCGGCTTCGTCTTCTTCTTCCTCACTTGACTCGTTATCGGAGTCGCCTCCCCAAGATATGTATGCTCGTTGCTTCTTGAAGGGTTTCTTCTCCTTTTTAGTATTTGGGCAATTTGATTTAATGTGCCCGGTTTCTCCGCACTCATAGCACTTTATTTGATCTCCTTGCTTTTTGCCCTTTCGTTCATACTCTTTTCGCATGAACTTTTGAAATCTCTTGATAACGAGTCCGAACTCATTGTCTCCGTCCTCATCATTTTGAGGTTGGCTTGTGCTTGCCTTGAGAGCGATTCTTTGCTTCCTTTGATCATCAACAAGAGGGTTAAGTATAGTAGATTCATAAGTTTTAAGATTACCTCTTAATGCTTCGATGGTGACATTTGAAATGCCAATGTATTCTTGAATCGCGTCGGCCTTGGATCGCCATTCCGGAGTGAGACTTCGGAGAATTTTCAGACAAGTTCCTTATCCGTGAAGGTCTTCTTAAGAGCATGTAAATCATTTACGATTTTTGAAAATCGTTCAAACATCTCATCGACCTTTTCGCCTTCCTTCATGTGAAACAATTCATATGCATGGGTTTGGAAATCAATTTTGGCTTCCCTTACCTGGTCCGTACCTTCGTACGTAATTTCCAGCTTGTCCCACATTTGCTTCGCCGTTGTGCAACAAGATATCTTCCTGTAATCATCAGCATTTACAGCACAATATAATAAATTAATAGCTTTAGCATTATTTTGCACCTTTCGGATATCATCCGCATCGTATTCATCTTCGGACTTTGGGACCCATTCATTTTCAACCTTCTTGGTTGGAATTTGTTCTCCATTCATTATGACCTTCCAAAGATGAAAACTATTTGATTGTACAAATATTCTCATCCTCTCCTTCCAGTATGTATAATTTGTACCATCGAATAGCGGTGGTCGGGTGGAGCATTGTCCTTCACCTATTCCTGCAAAAGAATCACGAGTAGAAGCCATGGATGTTTCTCTCAAACGGTTAAGTCTTCAAAGAGTTGGGCTCTGATACCAATTGTTAGTAAATACGCTTAACGCTAGAGGGGGGGGTGAATAGCGTTATAATAAAAATTAGGGCAAACTTGCGGAATTTAAAAATTGCAGGAAATAAATAAGTGCGATAAGTAAATAAATTAGAACAAACGCACCGATATATCCTGGTTCACCATAACCCGTGGCTAGTCCAGTCCCCGAGAGACTCTCTCGAGATTTCCACTAACTTGTTAAGCTTACGGGTGCTTAACAAACCGTTACAACTTGAGGACACAAGCCTCAACAACCTTTGCTCGGAGATACAACACTCCAAGACTTCAACCAAGGAAACACAAGTTCCTTCTTACAACACAAGGGACTAACACTTCTCTTCAAGTGTACAAAAACACTTAGCACTCAAACAAGACACTCCTTTAAGAGTAGATATGAGTAAAAAGAATACGCTCAAGATCGCAACAACTTTCGACAAGAATTTGGCTCTCAAAAGCTTATGTAATGAATATAAAATGATAAGCAATAAAGTATGCAAGCTTTAGCAATTGTATGATCAGTTGTTGTGTGTTGTTGTACTTAAAAGACTGAATTGAAGCTGTATTTATAGTTGAAAAACTTTGTATTACCGTTGTCTAATTGCCAATTAAGAATTGCTGATTTTACTCAATGACAATCCATTGTCAAATTACCACAATCGATTGTTTGCCAGTTCTTCCAAAAATCAATCCCAGATTTTACGCTTAACAATCGATTATCTAAGATCAATAATCGATTACTGGCAACGTTCAAAAAATCCTTTCCAGATTTTAATTATAAAAATCGATTATAAGAAATCAATAATCGATTACCTGACGGTATTTGAAAACATTTTGGCAACGGTCAGTCATACAATCGATTATACTAAGTTAACAATCGATTATATATCAGTCTTGAGAAATCAATGCCTCTTGACAATCGATTGTTATAGGTTCACAATCGATTATTTAATAATTTAAAGTCTGGAAGACACTGCCTCAACACAATCGATTGTCATAAGTTCACAATCGATTATTTTGTGACTTTGAAAAATCTGATGGACACTGTCTCTTCACAATCGATTGTCATTAGCTTCACAATTGATTATTTTGAGCTTTGAAAAACTTTAATGGACACTGCCTCATCACAATCGATTGTCATAAGGTTCACAATCGATTGTCATGCAGATTTGAAAAATCTGATGCTCGCTGCCTTAACACAATCGATTGTCATAAGTTCACAATCGATTGTCAAGCAGCTGACTTAAATAGAATCGATTATCATAAGTACATAATCGATTATCTTAGTCTAGATTTTAGAGGCATGTTTAAAAATCATTTTAACTAAAGTAAATATGCATTATTTAAAATCATTTTGCTCTAAATTAAATATGCATGATTTGTTAAAAATATTTTTACGAGAGAAGCCAAGTCTTGAGTTTAAGTTGTCGGATCAAGATCACAATTAAATACCGACTCATATAAAACTTAATCTCGATCTTTGTCTTGTGCTTGAATCTCGTTATATATCAATTTTACGCTTGTGCTTGGACCTCGTCATGTGTCAATTTGCGCATAGTTTGTCATTCATCAAAACCTACAAATATGAACACACGTTTAGTATAATGCCTTGAGAACGTGTTTCCAACATATTTTACCTCCTAAGTTCAGCTATTGTATCATTTTGATCGGCATTTGTATCTCTCATTTCTTAGAGTTGCAAATTCAACCTTTCAAATTTTTGATGCATAGCTTGCAAGATAAAATCTTTTCTTGCTTTGATTTCGGCTTCATGGAGAACCCTTCGTTCATCATCACTACCTGTATGCGACATCCTTTTTTACAAAAATAAATTGTATCGCACAAATTAGCTTCTTTTTTTCTCTCAGAATAACCTTTGAACAAAATACTTTATAGATTTATAGTTAAATCCAACTTGTATGAAGTTCTTAGTATTGGGAAATGAAAGAAAAACCAAATCCTAGAACTATTAGGCTTGGTTGAAATACGACGCGAACAAAAAGGGAAGGCTATCAATATGTAGATTAGAATGAGTAAGAAAATCTAGGATCCCCTCTTCGTGTTTCCTTTGCTAACTTTTGGAAACAAATTAGATACAAAGAATTTTTTTTGGAGAGCAAGCAATTCTATTTTTTTAAAATTTTTTTTATTTTTATTTTTATTTTTTTTAAATTTTTTTCCTTTTGTTTTATTTTCTTTGCTCTTAGTATTCAAGAAATACAAAGATGTACCAAGAACAAAATCTTGATAGAACATCTCTGATACCACTTGATAGCAACTAGGTCGGATCCAAACTAGAGTAAGCATTTGAGAAGTAAATACAAAAACAAAAATAAGAAGGAATTGAACAACTAGAATTAAATTGAAAAAAATAAAGGATATGGAAAAATTCAGGAAAAGAATTCCTAGAACTTCCAAGAATGCAAGTTCTATAGCCTTGACAAGATCAAAATAACAACGTCTTGATTTATGTAAGAATCAAATGCCTTTACTTAAAAAGAAAATCAAAACCATAGATTTAGATCTTGACCGCTTTACGAGTAACTTGAGACAACAATTAATATCTAGTATCAATCACCTTCTAATAATACCACAAAGGAATAAAAGATATCATAAAAGAGAAGAAATCTTACTACCTTGAACTATGAACTAGTAAAGGTTGAAAGATAAATTTCAAAGCACAAGTAACAAAGGTTCAAAAGAACTATCAAAGTATGATATACTTAATCAATAATGTAGTGTCTTATGAATGAGAAGAACTCCCTATTTATGGGAGAGTTCTAAGGCATAAAAGTCCTTAAAATTAGGCAGGGTGATTGCTAATACATCCGAAATCATTACAATTAGGTAGGATGATTGCTAAGGTATCCAAAGTTATTATAAATAGGTAGGGGGAACAAGACCCTTTGGGGCATATTTGGGCTTTGAAACAACAATTTTGGGCAATTGGTTTGGACTCCAATTGTGCTCCTTTTGTAACACTTCCTTTGGACCTCTTTTAAGCTCATTTTGAGCCCATTTGATGGACTTCAAGGGCTGATTTGTGTGACCCAATCCTCCTCTTCTTGGACTACAATTCCAAGTACATTGCCCCTTTCAGCAACAAATTCCTTATAATGTATGGACCTTTCCAATTTGGATCGAATTTTCCTTTTGCTTCCTTATGATGCAGGAGAATGCATCTCAAGATGAGTTGCCCCACTTCAATGTTCCTAGGCCTAACTTTCTTGTTGTAGGCACGGGCCATTCTTTGTTGATACAACTGCCCATGGAAAACAAGGGCCATCCGCTTTTCATAAATCAGGGTTAACTGTTCCAGACGGGTCTTGACCCATTCATTGTCCTCAATCTGAGCTTAAATGATGATTCGAAGAGATGGAATTTCAACTTCTACGGGAGTTATGGCTTCAGTGCATAAACCAACAAATTGGGATTCGCCCCAACTAATGTGCGGACGGTTGTGCGATATCCCAACAATACAAAAGGCAAAATTTCATGCCATTTTCTAGAACTTTGAATCATTTTCCTTAGGATCTTCTTGATGTTTTTGTTTGATGCGTCAACATCACCACTAGTTTTGGGCAGATAAGGTGTAGAATTTCGATGCCTGATCTTAAATTGTTTGTATGTCTCCCTCATCAAATGACTGTTCAAATTTGTAGCATTGTCCGTAATGATAGTTCTAGGAATACCAAAATTACTGATAATGTTGGAATGCACGAAGTCTACCACTGCTTTATTGGTGACGGCTTTGAGAGTGACTGCTTCAACCCACTTTGTGAAATAGTCAATGGCAACTAAGATGAATCTACGCCTATTTGAAGCTTTTGGCTCGATTGGCCCAATGACATCCATACCCCAAGCAACGAACGACAACGATGCCGACATAGGATGTAATTCTGAAGGCGGTGCATGAATCAGGTCACCGTGTACCTAACACTGATGACACTTTAGGACAAAATTGAAGCAATCCTTTTTCATGGTCATCCAGTAATAACCCGCCTGAAGAAATTTCTTTGTGACTTTTTATAAGACTTCTCTGTTCAATAAGAAACTACTGGTGAGCCTTCTAATGGTTCTCTTTTGGTCTCGACTAGCTTGTTCGGGATATTCCTTTGTTTTCAAGAATCTTTTGACATCATGATACCATGGATGAACATCTGGTTCTATCTCAATTGTATTTCAATAACCATGTCTTTCTCAAATTTGGATTTCCAGTGGGTCAATGTGGACATTGCTTGGATTCGGCAGCATCGAGACCAAAGTAGCTAGTGCATCGGCTAACTCATTTTGAAACCAAGGAATGTACCTAAAATCGACAGACTTGAATCATTTGCTAATATATTCAACATGTTGCATGTATGGAATAATCTTGATATCCCGAGTTTCCCATTCACCTTGAGCTTATCGAATAATCAAGTTAGAATCTCCTATGATTAACAATTCTTCCACATCCTGATCAACTGCCATGTTCATGTCCATAATGCAAGCTTCATACTCAACAGTGTCTTTCGTAGAAAAACCGAAGCTGGGATATGGCCGGATAGTGTTGACCAGTGGGTAAAATCAAAATTGCCCTAATCCCGACACCTTTTGCATTAACAGCTCCGTCGAAGAACATTTCCAAGCATTGGTGTCTTCTGGAATTACCTCAACTGAATTTACATCCTCATCCGGAAAGTAAGTACTCAAAGGTTGATATTCATCATCAACATGATTCTCGGCTAGGTGATCCGCCAAGGATTGAGCTTTCATTACCTTGCGCGTGACATAGACAATGTCAAACTCACTGAGCAGGATTTGCACTTTGCAAACCTTTCTGTGAGCATCGATTTCTGGAATATGTACTTCAGGGGGTCTAGTATGGTTATGAGAAATGTGGTTTTGGCCACCAAGTAACGCCTAAGCTTCTGAGTGACCCAAGTTAGGGCGCAACAAGTTCTTTCCAAAAAAGTGTACTTGGCGTTATAACTAGTGAACTTCTTGTTCAAATAGTATATGACTTGTTCTTTCTTCCCGGTCACATCATGTTTCTTGAGAACACATCCAAAAGAACTCTGCTGTCAAGTACAAGAACAAAGGCCTTCCAGGCTTGGGTGGAACCAACACTGGCGGATTCGACATATTTTTTTTTATTTTGTCGAAAGCTTCTTGACACTCATTTGTCAATCTAATCGTCGAATCTTTCTTCCATATCTTAAATATGGGCTCACACGTGGAAGTCAACTGAGCAATGAATCTGCTAATGTAACTCAACCTACCCAGCAGACTCATAACCTCTTTCTTGGTTCTCGGATGGGTCAAATCCCAATAGACTTTATCTTTGTTGGATCTAGCTCGATGCCCCTCCAACCGACTATAAACCCCAAAAGCTTCCCAGATGGAACTTTGAATGCACATTTAGATGGATTTAACTTCATGTCATACTTATGCAGACGCTCAAAGAACTTTCTCAGATCCCGCTCATGGTCATCTTGCGTTCTAGATTTAATGATCACATCATCCACGTACACCTCAATTTCCTAGTGCATCATGTAGCGAAAGATGGCAGTCATAGATCTCATGTAAGTTGCCACAACATTCTGTAAACCAAACGGCATGACCCAATAATAGTAAGTACCCCAAGGTGTGGTAAAGTCCATCTTTACTGTGTCTTCTTCATACATCAGGACCTGATGATACCAGTGTAACAATTCATGAAAGATTGTACTCATGTTTAGCACAATTGTCAACAAGGATGTGGATGTTTGGTAATGGAAAGTTGTCCTTGGGGCTTACTTTGTTGAATATCTCAATAATCAACACACACTCGGGTTTTCCCATCTTTCTTTGGCAGTAGGACTATATTAGATAACCATATGGTGTATCAGACTGCTCGGATCACAACAGCTGTCAACTATTTGGTGACTTCTTATTTGATCTTGTCACTGATGTTTGTTTCAAAGTTTCTCTATTTTTGTTGGACAGGGGATAACCAGGGTAAGTTGGCAATTTTTGCACCACTAAGTCAACATTGAGTCCTGGCATATCATCATAGGGCTAGTTAAATACGTCTTTGAATTCAAACAAAAGTTGGATTAACACATCCCTAGTTCTTTCATCAGTGTGAATGCTTATCATGGTTTCCTGGACCTCTTCCAAATTACCCACATTAACTGTCTCAGTTTCATTTAAGTTTGGCTTAGGCCTATTCTCAAATTGTTCTAGTTCTCGGTTTATTTCCCTAAAAGCCCCATCTTCATGTTATTCTGGTTCTTGATTCATTATGTCACAATTAGACAGTATATTAATATCTGGGCATGAAGTCCGCAAGCATTTTACATTATTTAAGTCCGCATTATTATAATTGAAAAGAGAGATAAGAAAAATAACAAAAAATCAAAAAGAATAAAGAAAGAGATTCATAGACGATAAAATATTGATTTATTTCTTTGAATTTGAAGATACAAGGTTTACATCGAAATTTAAAATACAATAAACTAAAAACATTCGAGTTACACCTTGAATAACTCAGAATGCAAAAATTATGGAAAGACTGAACCACCAGGATTCCTGCTTGACTGGGAACAGAGTAGCCTTTCTAATTTGGATCTTGGCATTGGGCCCCATTTATTGAACCTCAACAGTGCTTGAGCCTTCACCCGGTTGGACCATATGAACCTCATACAACAATTGCCTCATTGCCCCACAAACGTCCTCAATTTCTTCGGCCGTGAAGGCCTCCTCCCCCTTCTATGTAACTTGGCGTAACAAACATTTTGGTGAGATGTTGAAACGGCTGAGGCAGAACTCACCCATTGTTCTTACGTTCATTAGCCCATTTTACGTTAGTTCTGTAGCTTGGAACCTGACACTAAACAATTTCTCACTAGCACTCAAAGGATAGGCTCTGTAATTCCTTGCAAAGATGCCCCGAGCCCTTTCCGTGGCTTGTATCCATGTTTGATCATTTCATTGGCAACTATGATTGACACATTTGACAAGAAGGGTTGAGGACACGGGTTTCCTTCCTTACATTGGTTCGTGACCATGATTTCAAAAGCTTGGTAGACTATGTGCTCGCTACCTTCTTTAGCCTCCAGACATGGGACTGACGGGTCCTTGTAAATTTATTGCTCATTTTCTCCGTGGACCACGGTTTCTTGGTATTCTTGTTCAAACTTAACAATTTGGTAGAGAGTAGAGGGTACGACCCCTGCTGCATGGATCCAAGGCCTTCCTAGGTAAAAATTGTAGGAGGTGTCCATGTCTAAAACATGAAATGTTACTTCAAAATCTACAGGGCCGATGGTTAGGATCAAATCAATCTCCCCGATTGTATCTCCTTGGATGCCATCAAAAGCACATATGCAAAAATTGTTGGGTCTAATCCTTTCAGTCCCAATTTCCATCCTTTGTAAGGTCAAGAGAGGGCAGATGTCAACCCCAGATCCTCCATCCAACATAACTCTTTTCACTTAGTATCCTTCACTTTTAACGGTCAAATGAAGAGTTTTGTTGTGGGCAGCCCGTTCCAGAGGCAAGTCATTGCGGCTGATATGAGATTTTTGGTTGACTTCAAAAAATTGTTCCGCCATTCTTTCCAATTTCTTAACCGTGGTCTCTACCAGAACATAAGCCTCGTTAAGCGTCTTTATCGGCACTTTATGATGCTCGTTTGAGATTATCAGTATGGACAAAAGAGAGAACAGAGAGGGGGACTTTCTGAGTTGATCAATCACGGCGTAATTAAAGGTTTTCATCTTTCGAAAGAATTCCTCTGCCTTTTCAGCACTGACTCGCTTATTAAGCGGAAAACACTTCTATTTGGTCTTGTTCAATTCTTCTAAATTGAGGTACTTCCCCGACATGCTCATTTTATTCTTCTTCTACCCCCTATGATTTCCTTTCCCATGTACGTCACCACTGCTTTATTGTAGTTCCAGGGGACGACAGTGGTGTCCTTCATTGGCTTCTATGGTGAGCGGCTAACAACCACAGGCTCATTCAGCCTGGGTGAAATTATCGGCCCCCTCGCCATTTAAGTCCCCATTTGTACGTACATCTTTGGTACCTTTAGCGTAACCTTGTTCAGCTCAAACCTTTTAGGGGGGCTCAACACGAGCTGTTCCTTTTGGGGGGCCTTGGGAACATAGAGAACGGCCTCTGTAGGGAATGCTACCCCTGTCTTGGTTTCCACAACCCTTCCTATGCTTTGAGGAATGGAGTTTCTTTTCTTCTCATCTTTAATATGCTTTGCTGCCGCTTTGGCTTCTTTTCAACATCGACAATAGCAATGACAGTTTTCGAAGCTGAGTCAAACTCTTTGTCCACACAAATCATCCCAATAACTGGCCCGTTATTATGAGCTGACAATGGGTTATTGGTTACATCGGGGACCTCTTCATCCCTCAACACTACCCGCTTTTGCTCTATTAGATTTTCGACCGCCCTTTTGAGGGTCCAACAATCCATAGTATCGTTCCCTTCTGCCCCTGAAAGATAAGCACATCGGGTACCAGGTCGGTAAGAGGGTTACACTGGGTTTTGCCTGTTTGGAGGTATGGGATGCAACAAACCCATTTTGACAACCCTTGGGAAGAGGCTAAAATATCATTCACCGATGGGTGTGAAGTTGGTTTTTCTAGATGGTTC
This sequence comes from Nicotiana benthamiana, assembly GCA_034376525.1. Classification (NCBI taxonomy): domain Eukaryota; kingdom Viridiplantae; phylum Streptophyta; class Magnoliopsida; order Solanales; family Solanaceae; genus Nicotiana; species Nicotiana benthamiana. Next base: position 83,474,244 of record CM067328.1, read on the forward strand.
ACAGGAACAGGCGTTACATGGAAAATTATTGTTATGGTTGACAGGGATTACATGGAGCTTGGCGAGGAGGTTTATTTCTGGCGGTGGTGCTCGATTCTGGTTATACTATGCTTGTGGCCAAGTGTATGGCTAGGCATTTATTATTGCATATGGCTAAGGAGTCATGGCATATGCTGCATCTTGGTGAGCGTAGTAATATTGCGGAGTGTTTGAAGAGGAACAAAGTAATATCGGGGTTAATGAGGGTTTCTTGAGGCCATCATTACCACTTTTTCTTTATTTTTCCGGTTTTCTACAGCCCCTGACCCGCTCTGGATTGCTTGAGAAGTAGCTCGTATAGCCAAATGGCTCAAGATGAGACTAATTTTAAAACCATTCTCCACCATTTCCCCATTCTTTATGGCTTCTGAAAATGGCTTGCCCATAGCGGACATCATGTTCTGGAAGTAATCCGCCTCTTGGGCTTGCAAGAAGACACGGACCATCTTAGTCTCATCCATTGGGGGTTTCACCCTGGAAGCTTGTTCACGCCACTTGATAGCATACTCTCGGAAGCTCTCCGAAGACTTCTTTTCGAAGTTGGACAAAGAGTTTCTATCTGGAGCTATGTCCATATTGTACTGGAACTATCTAATAAAATATCAGGCCAAGTCATCCCATATGTGTCAGTGAGAGATGTCTTGGTCCGTATACCATTCAGATGCATTTCCGGCTAAACTCTCCCCGAAGTAAACCTTCAAGAGTTCTTTTTTCCTGCCCGCTCCTCTCAACTGATTGTAATACCTCTTCAGGTGAGCTATGGGGTCCCCATGTCAATCATGTTTTTCAAATTTGGGAGTCTTGAAACCGATGGGCAGATGAACATGAGGGAAAATGCACAATTTAGCGTAGGAGGCACTCTTCTGGCCACTCAAGCCTTGTATGTTCTTGAGACTTTGTTCTATGCTTTTCATTTTCCTAGTGATCTCTTCTTGCTCGGGATTCTATACAGTTCTCTCTTGTTACATGGTAGATTCATACCGAGGTTGTTGAGGGTAGGAGTTTGGGGTGAAATGAGCTGTATCGAATTGAAATGGTGGTATTTGTAAAGTAAAGGACGACGGCTCAATACCTAGCCTAGGTACTGTTAAATGTGTTGTAGCAGAGGTTAGCAGTGAGGTGAATTTGTTAGAAGACACTCCCAAAATCAGTGCCTGGGGGCGAACCTCAGAAGGCGTTCCGACAAAATGGGCTGACATAGTAAGGTATCCGAATTAGGTGGCCGGGTAGTTTATAGGGATATTGGAAGTTCCACTTGTTCTGGAATCAGCTTGGGAAAACCAGGTATTACACTAGGCGGCTCTCTACAGTTAGACCAAGCATCCTACATTTCCAACATGCGGAAGCGCAGTGCCTTATTCGCTTCAGCAATTGCTGACTCTGACATCGGGATAACCAATAACGGGCTATCCTCTGAGGGGGTAATTGTTGGTAGATGCCTCTCTAACGTCATTCGACACTTCATTTGCATCTTGTAAAGCAAGGGTGCGAAGTCAGGTTACCACAAAACCAACCACCTAAAAAACATAACATGTTCTCAACAACATACATAACAAACCGGTTAGTTTGAGACAATTAACACATAAAGAACGCACGTTAGGGAATGTAATGCACCTAGACAGTTAAATGTTTTTCTACATGTTTTGCAACGGTTGCATGTCTCATCCCGACTTTTGTGACCTCCCAGATCTTTGAATCACTTTTTTTCCTTTTGCGATTTTCATTATTTGCTCTTTTTTCTTTGCGCTCTCTATTTTGCATTGTTTTCTCTCTTTTTCTTGTGCCCTCGTTTCATCATTTTCTCTCTTATTTGAGTTATCTAAGGACATGACCGGATTCGTTGGGGATTGCATAAGTATCACATTTCCGCATGAATCAGATCATCACACAGATCAGGGGATAAATAAGAAATAAAAGAAAGAAACTTTTTGGGTTTTTAAATTTTCATTAAATAAAAACTTCTGATTTTCCTCTATTACAACGACTCCAACATACATACTTAAGAACTGAAAAACTAAAACAGACTCAAAACACACTCTAAAACAAAACTGATATAAAGACTTGAAAAGAAAATTAGGAGTACGTAAGTGCCTCCAATACTCTCAAGGGGCCCACAGGACATCAGTCGGTCTCGACTGGGGCCTACGTGCAAGATCTCCTTGGAGGAGATCTAGGTTGTCCATTATCTGGCGAACAAAAGTCATCACTGCAACGAAGAAAGTGGATCTAGTCATATCTTCGCACTCATGGCATTTCATGACTATAATCAGCAATTCCTCTAATCTTTTCTCTTAGAGTAGGCGTCCAATTCTTTGAGATCTAGCTTCTAGGACTTCGGTGTTATTGTTGCTTTTCTCCTGCAGGTGTTGCATATCCTCTTCCAGTCGAGACATCAATCCATAACAATCTTTCCTCTCTGCCTTAAAGTAATTTGTCTGTTTAGCCATTTCATTCTCGAGGGTAGTTAGATCCTTTTCTTCATATTTGCGGCCTCTCTATCATACTTTCCTTTTAATTGTTGAACAAACCCTGCCCTTCCTTCTGCATTGTTCGCCAACTTTTCCCGGGCTCTTGCCAGTCTACCTTCAGAATTTTCCAAATCAGCCCCATACTCACATACTTTTCGCCTAAGACCATTTATAAGTATTTTATCTGTTCTGCTCCTTTACGGGTTTTCAGCATCTATCTTCTTCCTTTGGATCTGGGATCAGAGGGCCTTATTTTCTCGGGCTAACCTTTTCTTCTCTCCTTCATCAGCGATGTCCTGCACCCTACTATCAAATTTAAGATCTCTGATTTACCCTTCTAATTTGCTTATCATAACCGTGTAGCTTTTTTCCTTTGCTAACCAATCCCATTGTTCTTTTGCCCCTTTAGTGAACTATTGTACGTGAGGCCGTATGGAGGCCCGTTCAGTTCTTACCGGTGAAGATGATGACGGTGACCGTGGATAGATAGACTGGTTTGTAATCATTGTTACCAAGGATATCATCCCGACCACAACTCTGTCCTTTCCTAAATCATGGATTCGTTTTCATAATTTTGTGATTTATTCATTTGTTTCCTTCGTTAAAAGACCGTTAACCGTTATTTTTGACCTTATTATTTTTCTTGTTTCAGCTACACGGTGGAATCCACCAAGGTCTAAAGGTCTGGATCAGTAGGTTTAGAAGATTTTGGATCTTACAACACTAGAATCTCGTACGTAGAAGGAAATGGCACCCAAATATGGGTAGAAGGCCATGAACCAAGGTAAGCTGCGTCCTCTTTCCTTTTGTCTTTGTTATGAACATATATAATTAAGTAACTCCATATTTTTCTTGATTAAGGACTCCCATAGGGGTCTATCACCTACCTTGAGGTTGATGTTTTAGGTGACCACGAGGAGGCCACGAGGGTGCTACAAAGTACCTGTGGATCAGCTTTTGATGGAGGTGCTTCCTCTCTGAGTCCCTGGCCATAAAACAAGAAACCAAAAATGTGACGTTCTTCTTCGGCTAGGGATAAAAATAAGAAAAATAAAGACCAAAACAATCGATCTGATCACAGTATTTGTGGTGCAAGATAAAGAAGCCAGTGATGAATTGGCTCCCCTCCAAGAAGAAAAATAGCTTTATTTGATGTATTTCATAAAGATGCCATCGCATGGCAAAGGGACTCCGTGCCATATGGGCGGTACATCTCCGAGATGGGTAGTAATGTGAAAACTTTGGAAAAGAACTTATTGGACATGCACTGAAAATGGATAAACTCCTAGAATCCCCGGCCATGCAATATTTAGTATGGTGCGAGAACTGTATGCTAATTGGAATGCGGTCTTGTTCATGTCATGGGTCCATGGAAAGGACGTGCCATTGGATAGGTGGTCCTTATGTGAATTTTTGGGAGTTGAGAATTCTAACCCGCGGAGGCTACACAAATTTTTCAAAAGCCCAAGTTATATGGAAATACGTGACACTCTTTAGGGCATAGATTCAAACGTCAAGTGGACTATAAATAAGGGCGATGCCGATCTTGAGATGCTCTACTTTGATTTCAAAAAAAATGCCAAAATGTGGCAAAATTTTGTGCGGGCGTAACTCAAGCCAGTTGAACCCAACAGTGAATGTACTCGAGCTCGAGTGTGTGCGATATTCTTATTGATAACTGGGCAACCCATCAATGTGGGTGAGATCATGCTTGGGGATATGGCGCATACACTATTTGGGTAGTAGATCAAGAGATTCTTCTTTGGAAATTTGCCCACGCATTACATGTTGTCCCGGGGGTGCCTGAATACCCCGTGCATGACGAGTTTGTGGAGGCTCCTAGAAGGTTGATCGACATCATATCTTTGTTGGAGACTACGTCTAAGCTTACCCATGTTGCACGAATGAAACATACGAGAATTTCAATAGGTATCTTTATAACTCCTTAAATGTGATCATGAGTAGGATCAGTGTATAGGATGAGGAGCGTATGCATTTACGCTATGATTTGTCTAGTTCTTCCAAAGATATGTTGGGGATTGGACCTGGCAGTCTTGTTCACCTGTCAAAGGATGAGAACACTTACAAAGGCTCTGACACTAATGATGAGATTGGTGATGAAGTCACGGGGCCCATGGCTTTGGTGCCCTTGGGAGCTGATGATGATGATGAGCCTAGAGCTACGACTGTGGGGCATGCTGAGGAGGAGAAATCCAACTAACGGGGAGTTTTCTTTTCACCCTACTTTTACTTTACATTTTTACATGCATCGAGTACTATGCACATGCTAAGTGTGGGGGAAGACTACTTCTTATGATGTAAATTGTATAAATTTGTTTTTTTGGAACACTTAGTCTAGTTTTAGAAAGAAATAAAAAATACACAAATAGAAAAAAAAGAAAAAAAAGCTCAGAATTTTTCCAACAATAGATGTTTTGGAAATATTTTTGAGACATTAAAGTCCGATTACAAAAGACCAAAAATATTTTTTTAGGATAGTTAGGTAGTATCCCTTGGTTTTTCTTGGGGCGCTAGTTTTTTCTAAGGGTGAGCTTGAACCGGGTGCTTTATTTTTTTAGGATTAGGATAGGAAGAATTTGAGTTGCTCTAAGGTACCTATTGACGTGTTTGATACTGACACATTAGGTTATGGCATGCACTCTATCTCCCTGTACATTTTATTTGAATTGTGATGCCTGAGTAAAATAAATAGCCTGCTCTGTGATGCCTTTTCTTGGTTGTTTGACTTGTATGCCACATAGTGCAATATTGCTTATAATTTCTCTATTATATGTGTTTGCTTGACTTGAGAGTTGAACAAAACTGTCTTGATTGAGTCATGTGCAACGTGTGTGTGAGGAATCACGATTTCCTATGCTATCATGTGTTGTCTAGAACTTGCCACATGTGTTAGTCAAAGAGAAATCACGAAGTTATGCTTGTCTATGAGATGACGTAGGTGTTTCTTTCTCGATCATAGATGTGTTTGTCACTTGAAAATAAAGTTTTTCATTGCTATCCCCTTTAAACGTATAGACCTTTTCTTTGGCACCCACATTACAAGTCATATCCCTGTTTTGTTCTTAATTGAGATTGTTGAACCTTTACCTCCTAAGGAGTTGAGTCACCAAAAGATTAGAGAGTAGATTTTGAGCGGACATGGATGGGCCCTTAAGGTGCACTAAGGTTGTGAAAAAAACGTCACTAGCCAAGGAACCTTAATGTATGAAGGGTGTGTAGAAAAAAAGAAGAAGACAAAAAATTTGCAAGAAGAAAAAAATGATAGTTCAAATGATGTATAGAAACACATACACACCTCCTAATCTTATTAATGCGTTCTAGTGGAAGCATAGACGCGCTTAATTGAAAAAAGAGGTCGTGTTGTACATGGTTGGTGGCAAGTGAATTGGTTCAGAAGAATATGTGTTCGATTTGTGAGTGTAGTGTATTAAAGTGCTTAGGAGAGTTAGTCACTATTCCTGAATCTATCCTACCCGTCCCTTAGCCTAAACTACAACCTTAAAGTCCTAATTGATCCTTGATTTGGCTAGCTTAGATTAGTAGAGATGTACACTATGGGCAATCTTATGGTACGCCCACAGGATGCTCATGAATTCTTTGTGAGAGAGCGAATTTTGTTCTATTGTGTGATGTACATAAATTATGTTCAAAGGCATACTTGAATGTGTGTACTACTCTATATTCACTCTTTTTTCGTTTTTAAGGGCACATGATCTCATGAAAGATTGGTAATGTTGTAAACTTCTTTTGTTGGGTGAGTGTGCGAGTTGAGGGTACTTAGTGGAAACGAGTCGGCGCTTGAGGTAGGGTGGTTACGGATAGGTTGTTTGAATTGATTGAATTGAAATGGTTATACTTGGGTATGTTTGAAATGGGAACAATGTGAATTTTGTATGTTCATGCTTGATTTTCGGTATCGATCATAGTCAAAGGTAAAATGTATAGTTAAAAAAATTGGAGTGCTCCTCTCTAGTTGAAATATATACATAGTTGGGGTATAGTTGGTAGTTCCATTGCTCGAGGATGAGCAAGAGTCTAAGTGTGGGGTGTTGATATTTAGCTAAAAGTAATATATATATATATATATATATATATATATATATATTTCCTCATGTTTTACTAGTGCTTCATGGATTTTGGTTGTAGAACATATTGAATTATGTTAATTCGTGGTGTTTTTATATGTAGGAATCATCCGGAGGCAATAGAGGGCGAAAGTTGCGAGATTAGAGTCAAAATGAAGAAAAAGTAGAAAATGGTGATTTCTAGCGCCACATGCAACATGGGGCGCCACTTATGGCTCAATTTATAGAATCTCTCTTTTCTAGTGCCAAGGCCAGCGGCCCACGCTACCCTAGGCACTGGTGATCATAAATATATCCAACTCTGCCTAGGACAAGGTTATTTCAGCCCAAGACCTACCCAACACGTATAAAAGCAATACTACGCCTATTTTTACATGGGAGATGTCACTTTGAAGGTAAAATACACACGAGAAACATCTGGGAATGAGGATATCTCAGTTTTCTTCATCTTTTCTTAGTATTTTCAATTATTCAACCCTTGTGAATTTGTTTTGATATTATCATGAGTGGCTAAAACCTATATTTTTAGGGTTTTGATTTATCCATGAATATGGTTGTTTAAAGTTGACTTAACCTTGATTACAATTCACCAATATATGGTTGTTTTTTCAACCCTATGATTAATTGCTTAATTGTCTAGCCAGGAGTTAGATTATCTATGGTATGCTTGGGAAAGCCATGTTTAGATTAGAGAAGAATTGAAGAGAGCATTATTTTAACTTTTGAGGGAGGCGGATTTATGGTTAGGATAGTGTATAGGGGTCCAATTTGGCCCTCAACGTCCCCATGATTAAAGGGTACACTCAATGAGTAGACGCCAACCAGAATGAGGGCACGTGTAGATGAAAGTGACATCATTTAGGACTTTGTTTCTCCAGTAAGCAGAGGTCACCTACTTTTTTATATTTTCTTTGATTATTTCGAAGGAGGTCTCCTACTATATAAATGGGACCTTCACATTGTAATAGACAACATGATTATTCTCAAATAATACAACTTCTCTCTATCTCTATCTCCTACTATTGCTTATCTCTTAAGCTAAGATTATTTTCTTTATCTTTGAGATCTAGAACTACAATATCATCTATCTATCTCTAGGTTAGATTATATTTGATTACTATTTACCCTTATTATCTTTTGATTATTTTCTCATCTTGTAAAGTATATCGATAACTTTTGAGCCAAACAATTTGGCGGCGTCTGTGGGGATTTCAAGAATCAAAACCATATTTTGCACTTAGAGAACAATCAACAACTATTCTCCACACCACACAAACAAAATGGCTGAAAACAACGCAAGAATGAAAGCGATACCAGATGTTGCAACCAACCTCATCGGTCCTCTCAACAAAGCCGGTGAAGAGGATGTTCCGATTACAACCCCTAGCACCACAACGAGTGGGGAGATTCCACCTCCCCCACCTAGAGATCTGACGATCTTGCGGGAAAAGGGCGATTCTACATCTGCAACCAAAGAAGTACCCTTAGAGGTCAAAAAATCTACTAGAAGAAGGCTAACAGGTACCCTAAGTGGCTTGATCGAAAAGTCACCACAAGGTAACATCGGCTGTGCACCAACAGTAGATCTTACCGCCGCCACGGTTGAACCTAAAATGGCATGAGAAAATGATATGCCAAGTGAGTATAGGCCAACGATGGCACACTCACAGCCGTTCATAAGAAGATGGAGCAAATGGAAAATGAAAACCGATCACTTCGTGACCAAATGAAGGAACACCGGGAGAGGGTAGATAAAATCCCCGGTGCCCCCAGGTTGCTGCCAAAGCGCGACGTGGGAAGATTTGTTGAACAACCCTACACTGAGGACGCTACCCTACACTCCATTCCGAAGACCTTTAAAATGCTGCTCTACCTAAAGGTATACGATGGAACCACAGATCCTGAGGATCATCTGATCCACTATGTCACGGCTGTAAAGGGCAACGACTTATCAACGGAACATGTACCGTCAGTGCTGCTGAAAAAGTTCAGTGAAACGCTGACAGGAGGAGCCCTGACTTGGTACTCCCAGCTACCCGTTAAGATCATTTCTACGTTCGAGGAAATGGCGGATAAGTTTGTCACCGCCCATATAGGAGAAAAGAAAGCAGAAGCCAGGGTTAACAATATCTTCACCGTCCGTCAAACCGTAGAAGAAGGACTCAAGGACTTCCTAGCCAAGTTTAACAGGGTAAGGATGAGCCTACCCAACATATTGGAAGGCATGTCCGTGGGCGCTTTCTAGAACGGACTAAGTAGAGATGGTTCAAGGGCGACAAAAAAGCTACTAAGCCATTTCATGAAGTACCCTCCTACCACATGGAAAGAAATCCATAACACCTGCTGTGTCGAGGTAAGAGTAGATGAAGACGACCTTAACGGGACGACCCTAACAGTTGATGACAATACATTCAGAAATCAAAAGGGATCAACACATCAAGGGACAGCGGGAACAAATTCCGTGTCTCAACAAAGAAAGGCACTAGCCTTATGTCAGATCCTCTCACCCTCTGCCACCAAGACACATGGATGAACTACAACGACATGTTGCTCCATTCCGAAATGAAAGAGGTATGCCTCCTTTATTATCCACCCATAAATTTTACATGTCTTCTTCAGAGATAGTGTACACACGAGAGAAGCTAGGAAGCAATGTACAATGGCCGACCAAGATGAAATCAGACCCCACCACAAGGAAATAAAACATCCTATGTGAGTTCCATCAGGAACAAGGGTACAAAATCGAGAACTGCATAGGCCTACAGCAAGAAGTGGTCAGAATGCTAAACCAGGGGTACCTGAGGGAGCTACGCGGTGACAAAGAGAGAACAAACTTTGCACGCGGACGTGAGCAACCTCATGGGTCGCTGAAATCGCCCTCCCCAGCATGTACGATTAATATGATCATCGGAGGCGGTGATGACTCAGCATTAAACCACATCAAACTCACCACCACGCACAAAGTGAAGCAAACCATTGCCCACGAACGGTATGACGACTTCAAAGATAGTATCACCTTCTATAAGTCTGATGCCGACGGTTTGTCTTTCCCTCACTATGATGCTTTAGTTATCACTTTACGTATCACAGATACAGATGTTAAAAAATCATGATTGATGACAGAAGCGGTGCCTGTATTATCCACCCGAGGGTCCTCATACAAATGGGACTCAAGGACAAGATAATACCGCACTACATAACACTAACTGGTTTCAATAATGAAGTGGAACGGACCTATGGAGAAATATCTCTACCCATTTTAGTGGGAGAAGTCATGCTGGAAACAACTTTCCATATGATGAACTAGGAAACGACATACAACGCCATCATAGGACGCCCACGGATACACGCCATGCAAGCAGCTCTCTCAAGATTTTACCAAATGATCAAATTCCCTACCCCGTGGGGAATATTCAGCATCCGAGACGAGCCGCGCACCGCAAGGGAATGCTACAAAATAGCTCAAGATTGAACTCACACCAAACAACTTAAGGGGGCGGGTGTAGAGGCATAGGAATCAGCTATGTTGGGGATGATACTGCAGAGGACTGTAAAGCTACGGTCGAAGATCTCGACCCGGTCCAACTGGATGACGCCGACCTCATAAAAAATCCTACATCGGGCACGGCCTCACTGATCCAAGTAAGTATCATAAGCTTTTAAATAACCATGCAGACTTGTTTATTTTTTCCCACTCAGATATACCAGGGATCCCGTGAGACATCGCCACTCACAAGCTAAATGTTGACTCATTACACCCGCCCATGCGCCAAATAAGGAGGAAATTCAATTACACTATCAACGAAACAGTCGGTGAGGAAGTAGACAAATTACTGGCCAATGGCTTGATCAGGGAATAAAAATATCCCCAATGGGTTGCCAATGTTGTCATGGTAAAAAAAAATGGGAAGCGGAAAATGTGTGTGGACTTAACCGACCTAAATAAAGCGTGCCCAAGGATTCATTCCCACTGCCCCACATCGATCAAATGATCAACGCTACCGCATGACATGAGCTACTAAGCTTCGTAAACGCTTACTTCGGCTACAACCAGATCATGATGGACGAATAGGACCGGGAAAAAATAACTTTCATCACCCACCAAGGGACATATTGCAACAAGGTAATGCCTTTCGGACTCAAAAATGCAGGAGCTACGTACCCGAGACTAGTCACCAAGATGTTCAAAGAACAACTCAGTAAGACCATGGAAGTCTACATCGACGCTATGCTGGTAAAATCAGCAAAGAAAGAAGACCACATCAACCACCTAAAGGAAGCCTTCGAGATATTAAGAAGATACGGAACGAAGCTGAACCCTGAGAAGTGCGCCTTCGACGTGGCCTCAAGGAAATTCTTAGGGTTTCTCGTATCACAACGAGGCATCGAGGTCAACCTAGACCAGATCAAGGTGATAAACTCAATACCTGAGGTGTTGAACAGCAAAAAACTGGTACAAAAGCTAACATGACGGATAGTCGCTCTATCCAGATTCATCTCGCGGTCCTCCGATAGGTGCCATAAATTTTTTAATGTGCTAAAAAAAGACCAAGGGTTACAGTGGAATGAGGAGTGTGTTGAAGCCTTGAGAAAGCTGAAAGTGTACCTATCCTCACCGCCTCTACTAGTCAAAGCGAGCTCAAGCGAACCCTTGCTGGTTTATCTGGACGTATTCGAACTTATTGTTAGCGTAGTCCTGGTCTGTGAAAACAAAGGTACGCAATCTCCTATTTATTACATTAGCAAAACATTAGTGGATGCCGAAACACGGTATCCACACCTTGAGAGATTAGCTCTGGTGTTGGCCGTGCTTCACGGAAGCTCCGGCCTTATCTTTAATGCCACCCCATAAAAATGGTAACAACCTTCCCGTTGAGAAGCATCCTACACAAGCGTGAATTATCAGGCCGGCTCGCTAAAAGGTCCATTGAGCTCAGCGAGCACAACCTCTCATACCACCTAAGAACTGCCATCAAGTCACAAGTACTTGCTGATTTTATAGCGGAATTCAGCGCAGAAATCCTGCCGGGGCCGGAACGTGAGGCACAATGTGTCTCATCCAATACCGACCTATGGACTCTCTATACCGACGGTGCCGCTAATGAATTAGGATCAGGACTAGGACTCATCCTCATGGTTCCCACGGGCGAAACAATTTTCCAGTCCATACAATGCCCCAAAATGACTAACAATGATCCCGAGCACGAGGCCATTATTGCAGGTATAAAACTAGCCATCAAGTATGGGGCTCAACAAATCATCCTCCATTGCGACTCCCAACTTGTGGTGAATCAGGTCACTAGGACCTACCGAATAAAAGAATAAAGGCTGCAGAAGTACTAGTCAAAAATCCATAGGATGATGGCCGATTTCGACGAGTACGGCCTCGAGAAAATTCCGAGGGCACAAAACGTCGAAGCAGACAGCCTAGCAAAACTTGCCACGGCCACTAAAAATTTTTATACGGAAAGCATGGTCACCCTCCTCCATTCAGCCATCGACCATACTGAGGTATGCTCTTTAAATCTGACCTGGGACTGGCACAACCAATTTGTATCCTACCTACAGGATGGAATGCTGGCACTCGACAAAAAAGAGCCTAAGAAACTCCCCTGGTATTGCCTGATAAACAATGTACTCTACAAAAGGATGTTCGACGGACCCTTGGCCAAGTGTCTAGGGCTGCCCCATATGAGGCCAGTGCTCGAAGAAGTGCATGAGGGTCACTGCGGCCCTATCGCGCCCTAGTATGATGCCTCATATGGGCCAGACTACTATTGGCCTACCATGAAGAAAGAAGCAGCGGAATACGTTTGTCGGTGCGAACAGTGCCAAAATACGCCCCCATGATACACCAACTAAGAGAACCTCTCCACTCGGTCACATCCCCATGCCCTTCATCAAATGGGGAATGGACATAGTCGGACAACTCCCTGCGAGACGAGGAAAGGTACAGTTTCTACTAGTTTTCACTGACTATTTCTCCCAGTGGGTAGAAGCAGGTGCGTACACTCAAATACGTGAACAGGAGGTCATCGCCTTCATACATTAAAATATCGTATATTGCTTCGGCATCCCCAAGGAAATCAGCTGCGACAACGGATGGCAATTTGTCGGTAAAAAAATGACAGACGGATATTCTCAATGCCATACCATCCCACCGCCAATGGCCAAGCAGAATCCTCCAAGAAGACAATACTAAATATACTAAAAAAGAAACTTGAGGAAGCCAAAGGGCTATGGCCCGAGCTACTACCAGAAGTATTATGGGCACATCGGACCACACCCAAATCTAGCATAGGGGAAACACCGTACTCATTGGTCTACGGAACCGACGCGGTCAAACATGTCGAGGTCAGTGAACCAATCTTGAGGTACTCGCACACCAGCGGAACAGAAAATGACATGAACAGGCTCCAAGACCTCGATGAAGCTGAGGAAAGGAGATAAATGGCCCACATCAGAATCGTGGCCCAAAAACAACAGGTCGAATGGTACTACAACAAGAGGGCTAAGATAAGACCACTCAAAGTGGAAGACTATGTCCTCAAAGCCAAGACGTTGGCATCCAAAGACCCAAGCGAAGGAAAATTGGGCACTAATTGGGGCGGACCCTACAAAATCATAGCAACCACCAATAAAGGAGCATTCCAGTAGGAAACAATGGAAGGCAAAATGCTACAAAATAATTGGAATGTCGCCCACCTCAAAAATTTCCATTTCTAAAAGGCACCTCCCGAGTCGTACTCTTTTTCCCTTACCCAATTTTTGTCCCAATTGGGTTTTCTCGGAGAGGTTTATAACAAGGCGCCGGAGGGGACACCTGGAGATATTTGCGGAACAAGTTTATCATATCAACCTCTCCATACTACATGATAAAGGGAATGGACTAGCATGATCTCCAATGTATAAGCGGCTACAGCCATCTCCAATATATAAACGGATACGACCATCTCCAATGTATAAACATCTATGGCCATCTCCAATGATAAACGGCTATGGCCATCTCTAATGTATAAACTGCTACGGCCATCTCCAATGTATAAACGGCTACGACCATCTCCAATATAAATGGCTACAGCCATCTCCAATGTATAAATGGCTACGGCCATCTCCAATACACAAATGGTTACGGTCATCTCCAATACACAAGTGGCTAAGGACATCGCCACCAATAGTCAACCCAATTTGACTACGACAAGCAAGTGATTTGACGAGAATTGAAGTCACCCATATGGCCAAGGTCATCATCAAGTTATGACCGAGGTCATCAACTTAATTGTGGCCAAAGCCATTGAATTTGTTTTGGCTAAGGCCATCGCCGCCAATAGTCGACCCAGATCGACTACGGTAAGCAGGTGATTCGATGACAGTCGAAGCCATCCACATGTCCAAGGCCATCAACAAGTTATGACCAAGGTCATCAACTTAATTCTAGTTAAGGCCATCTAATTCATCATCTCCAAGGCCATCGAATTCATCATGGATAAGGTCATCGCCCCTAATAGTCGACCCAATTCGGCTACGGCAAGCAAGTGATTCGACAACAGTCGAAGTCACCCATATGGCCAAGGCCATCAACAAGTTATAACCAAGATCAACAACTTAATTCTGGCCAAGGCCATCAAATTCATCATGGATAAGGTCATCGCCTCCAACAATCGACCTAGTTCGACTACAACAAGCAAGTGATTCGACGATAGTCGAAGTCACCCATATGGCCAAGGCCATCAACAAGTTATGACCAATATCATCAACTTAATTCTTTCCAAGGCCATCAAATTCATCATGGCTAAGGCCATCACCGCCAATAGTCGACCCAGTTCGACTACGGGAAGCAAGTGATTCAATGATAGTCGAAGTCACCCATATGGCAAAGGCCATCAACAAGTTATGACCAAGGCCATCAACTTAATTCTGGCCAAGGACAACGAATTCATCATGGCTAAGGCCATCGCCTTCAACAGTTGACCCCGTTCGACTACAATATGCAAGTGACTCGACGATAGTCGAAGTCACACTCACGGCTAAGGCCATCAAAATTATATGACTAAAGCCAGCCACGCAATCACTAGTCAAGGCCATTGAGATCGGCTACAAAAAATTAATAACCTGACATAGGCCAAAAACACATGTATGGCTAAGGCCATCAATGTTAAAGAACCGACCTAGTTTGATCGTTCTCCACTAATCACCGACCTAGTTCGATAGCGGCATAAAGCACGTGAACGTCAAGCAAAAATGCAATAGAAGTCCAACAAGTAAACAAACGCATGCTCTTCGGAGACGGAACACCAAAAAGCAAGATAGCAAAGGAAAGAATAAATTAGTAGAATGCTATACTTTATTACATGTACATCTGACCCTAAAAAAGTCCCCAGTTACATATATATATATATATATATATATATATATATATATATACACACACACACACACACATACACAAGTGCAAAGACCCTTCGCCGCTTCGTCCATAATGCCCTGCTTGGCCACTATTTGGTCCGATCGCCCTAGGAGGATAAGTCTTAGAAATCCAAGAGCTGGACTCCACACAATTGACGACTTCAGATTTACAACCCATCCTAATAGGGGAATCAGAGCTATAGCCACAAGCGGCATGGGCGACACGGGCTAAGCATCGTTGCTCCTTAACCTCTGCCTCCGTGGCTCGACAAGCAGAAAAGTACTCCTCGAGCACGACCAATCTAGCCTCGGCATACACCCACATTTCATGCACCTCATAATGTGCATCATCATCGGGCTTTGATAAAGCGGTCCACTCAAGGGTCTCAACTTCAGCCGTCTCGGCGTCGAGCTTGCAGTCAAAACGGCGACTCTGGTCTGCAACTAAGCCGCCTCCACTGCTACCCCACGGCTGATCTCCAACTCCTGTTCTTTTGATTTAAGAAAAGCCATCAGTTGCTCGTCGACCTCCTCCAAGTCGGCCACCCATCACTTCAACTGAGCTTCCGATTGTTAAAGATCCTCACGAAATACTCGAAACTGAGGATCCTACTTGAGCACATCTGCCAACGCCTGATGCTTGGCACGACATTCCTTGTACTTCTTTGCCATTTTGTGAACGGTGCCGCCTTCCTTTGCTCACACCACTCCTCTCCAACTCCATGACAAGGGTCTAAAAAGAAGAGGAAAATAGGAAATACAAGTCAATACGTACCAAAGTCGCCTTTGCAACCCATAAAAGAAAAACTGAAAGCTACCTTCAAAGCTGCACCGACGACCCTCCTACACAAATCCCTAGCACTAATGCCTTTCAGCATTTCATGCTCCGCAGCCGCACATAATAAGGTCATTTCTACTGTGGCTTACTTGTTGCTTTCTAAGAAGCTATACCCGCTAGGGATCACGATTTGGTGGGTAGACCTTCCCGCCCTCATCTCCGTGTGGGCTGAATCCCCTGTTGTATCTCCAAGAGCGGCCTCAGGGCCCGTCCTCTCAATCTCTATGCCCGCTTCCCCAACGACCCGTCCTCGGGGACGCGGGTTGAGATGGCAATGGTGGCGATTGTCCTTCGGGGAGCCAACCTCCCTGAACGAATGGCCTCGGCCATAAAAAATATCCTTGGCTCTCGACGGGACTCGCTAGTCCTCACGTCCTCAATCGCAATCCCCATACCAGTAATTAGCTCTCGCCTCTTTCTCTCCAATGGCTATTCGCCATCACAAGCCTCCTCCACATGCTTAGGGGATGGCTTTGAGGGAAACACTTCATCAGTGTGGGTAGCCTCAGGCACCATCACAGGCACGACCTCAAGTGTCGTCACTGGCACAACTTCAGGTGCCGACTCAGATACCGCCACCGGTGCATCCCTTTGAAAACCCGCAGGAGCACCATCACTAGGCGAACCGCGTGATACGGCTTCATCATCTGAGTTGACCTCCGCCCTAGACGGGTCAACTACGGTATTCTTCCTTCTGGAAACAACCCAACCTACCAACACAAACGAGTCAGGTAACGAAAATTTAAAAGGCTTTCAAAATCTAATCCAAAATAAGAAAAGAACTGCCTGGCGGGTCGTATTGGTTACGGAACATGGGCCAAGTGCAGACTCCTCCATGTACGGTAACAACCCCTCCACCCACGATCTAATATTTTGGATGCACCGGGGTGGAGAAGACGCCACTACAAAAAGGAGAAAAAGAAGTCACAATGGCTGAAGAGTCATAATCCCAATTAATCACAAAATCTACACAAGGATACTTAAATTCTGAGTTCCACCTCTCTTGGAACCCTTCAGGATCAGACACCAGGTGTTGCTCCTGATGTAGAAATATCTTTTCTACAAGTCGTGATTGGTCTTATCGTCAGACTTCACTATAAAGCTCTTCGTACCATGACTCTTCAAATGGAGCATGGTACCCCTCAAGTAACTTGGGGTGAACATCTGCAGAAGATGATGAACCGACACCTTGCTCCTTGCCCTCGTCGTGTACGTAGTAAGGATTTTA
Organism: Nicotiana benthamiana; assembly: GCA_034376525.1. Taxonomy (NCBI): domain Eukaryota; kingdom Viridiplantae; phylum Streptophyta; class Magnoliopsida; order Solanales; family Solanaceae; genus Nicotiana; species Nicotiana benthamiana. The sequence continues at coordinate 83,491,329 of CM067328.1, forward strand.
CACACCTTCAATATATAGGGTGTGAGCTGGACCGAACACACCCTGTAAAAATGGCATAGCTCCTCTGCTAAAAGGTTAAATGGTAAGCTGTATCCGATCCAAAACGATACTCATATAAATTACAAAACCCGGGCCAATGAACATTGGCATAGTCCGTCCCACCCGGTACCATTTCTACATGGCCCGAAATGTTGTACGTTGATCGAAGGGTTTCTAAGTGGGATTGCAGCAGTTCATTGTGATCCCAAGGAATTAATGCGCTCTTCATTTTAAAGTCACTTCGAACGTGCATCTCTTTCGGAAGCACATTCTCCACAGAGAGGGGAATGAGCGCCTTTTTGATCTCCTCCTCTTTGGCTCCAGAAGAGGGCGAAACCCTAGATGGGGCGGTACCCTTGCTTTTCTTACTACCTTTGAATTTTACGATGATGTTTCGTCTAAGAAAGAAAGAAAGTACTTGTTGCAAGAAATAAAGCTTCGGACAGATAGAAGAGTCTCACATGAAAATATCAGTTATCAAAAAGAAAGGCAATGAAGAAAGTTGAGAAATATTTTCCAAAGGTTTGAAAGGCAACTATGTCATGCACATTTGTCTCATTTGTGCTAAAGTACGAGGATGTGGCCAAATTCTCTTAAGACGAGGCTTGTAATTCCGTCCATTGAAGATACCCACTAGGCACGTCTCCAACGAACGGAGGGACTAACTGTATAGGGTCGAATTTGGCCCTCAACGTCCCCATGATTAACATGTACGCCCAAAATGTAGACGCCGACCAAAATGATGGCATGACCCTGACGTATAGTAAAAGTAACATCGTTTAGGGTGTAATTTCTCCACTAAGCGGAGGCCACCTACTTTTGTACTTTTTCTTTGATTATTTCGAAGGAGGTCTCCTACTATATAAAGGGGACCTTCATATTGTAATAGGCATCATGATTATTCTCGAATAATACAACTTCTCTCTCTGTCTCTATCTCTTTCTCTGTCTCCTACTATTGTTTCTCTTAAGTTAAGATTTGTTTTATCTTTGAGATAGAGAACTACAATTTGATCTATCTAATCTCTAGGTCAGATTATATTTGATTACGGTTTACCCTTATTATCTTTTGATTGTTTTCTGAGCTTGCAAAGTATATCGATAACTTTTGAGCCAAATAGATAGTAATGTACCTAGTCATTGTGCTTAATTAAATATCGTAATAATAATGTGTTCTTAATAAATTGATTCCATATAAATATAGGCATTAATCAATTTTTAATGGGCGAATAGAAATTCGGGAGTATACTACACGAGCAATTATTTGATTAATTAGCAACCATGCATGAATTATACGAAAGGGAAAGTTAATTAGAAAACAATAGGATTGGTGAATCGATCACAACCCTGGAATATTCATCTCTACTGAATGCACAACAATTATTTTGTTGTTCGATAAATTAGTTACTTGTTAAAATTATTGCATAGTATAATCAGACTTTTGAACTTGGAAATACTTGACCGAATAATAATCTTGGTGAAACTAGTGGGTAGTCAACACAAGTCTTTGTGGGTTCAACACTCGACTTATCATTTTATTTCCTGTACGACTATGTATACTTTTGTGTACATTTGGAAGCAACAGAAGTTCCCGGGACACCTTCGGGTCTTCGGACAATTTGCCATGCCAAAGATATTCGACGAACTCATTCCTTTAGTCCCAAGCTAGGTTGTTTGTATTGACTTGATAATAACCATCCACATACAGTACCGAATGTAAAAGTTGAATGAAAGTACCAGATTCGGATCCTCTCATCTTCGTGGATGACCTCCTTGTGCTTCCTTGTTCTCTTCTCTTGGAGTGTATATGAATGACCATGCCTGAATCATACAAGCATTACTTGAACCTTGTTCACATACCATTGCATGAGTTCCTTAATTGTATCCAAAATCCCATATACTTGGTTTACTATCAACTGGGAATCACATTTGATATGGATCACCTCGGAGCCAAGTCCTCAGGCTAGTTCTACTCTTGCAACAAAAGCCTTATACTCAGCTTCATTGTTAGTTAACAAAACAGTATTAATGGCCTACCTCAAGGTTTCTCCCGAGGGTGTGTCTAAAACTACCACGAGCCCATCCCTTTTACATTGGAAACTCCATCTGTAAACAAGGTCCAAATTCTGAATGTCACTTCCGACACTAGTGCTACCTCTTTTGCAGCTAAGGGCATTAATCCGGGACTAAAATAGGCCACGAATTCGGCTAAACATATGACTTGATTATAGTCATGGGCTTGTACTAAATGTTGAATTTGCTAATTTCGACTACCCATTAGCCAACCGCCTGATAACTTTGGCTTGTGACGAACATTCTACAAGAGGAATGTTGTCACAACGTGCTATCGGGTGGCACTAAAAATAAGGCCTAAGCTTTTGAGAGGTGACTACAAGAGCTAAAGCCAACCTTTCGAGGTACGAATAGTGAGTATCCGGTCTGAAAATATATTACTAATATAATAGATAGGAAATTTCATACCTTCATCCACACGAACTAAAACGACACTTACCGGTACTTTCGAGACGACGAGATATATCCACAAATTTTCACCTTCCCTTGACTTTGATAGTAGTGGGGGCTTGATAGGTACCATTTCAAGTCTTTCAAGGTCTGCTGGCATTCTGAAGTCCATTTGAAATTGTTCTTCTTCTTCTTCAGAAGTGAGAAGAAGTGGTGACATTTTTTTGAGAATCGAGAGATGAACCTACTTAAAACGGCCAATCTTCTGTTTAGCCTCTATACTTCGTTATCGCTCGTTAGCTGGGCTGAGATATCTTTGATGGCTTTGATTTTATCGGGATTTACCTAGATCCACCTCTACAAGACCAAGAACTCCAAGAACTTACTAGAGTCGACCCCTAACACACATTTTTTGGGTTGAGTTTCATGTTATGCCTCCTCAAGATATCAAAGGTTTCTTAGAGGTATTTCAAATGATCATCTGCATTCAAAGACTTGACTAACATGTCATAGATAAATACTTCCATTATTTTTCCTATTTATTTTTTAAACACATTGTAACAAGCCTTTAATAAATGGATTCGGCATTTTTAAGCCTGAATAACATCACATTTCAATAATATGTGCCGAAATTTGTTATTAAAGAAGTTTCTTCTTGAGCCTCCGGGTTCATCTTGATCTGATTGTACCCGGAGAGGTATCATGGAAACTCATTAACTCATGCACGACCGTCGCATCAATCATTTGATCAATGTTTCGCAATGGGAATGAGTCTTTAGGGCACTCCTTATTTGAGTCCTTATAATCTATGTACATTCTGAACTTGTTATTCTTCTTTGGGACTACAGCTACATTAGCTAACCATTATGGAAATTTTACCACTCGGATTGAACTGATGTCTAATAATTGTGTTACCTATTCTTTAACAAACCTTTTTATGACCTTGGCTATTGGGAATTTCTTTTTCCTTATCGATGGGAACTTCGGGTCAAGGCTTAGATTGTGCATGACCACCTCTAATGGGATACCTATCATATCCGAGTACAACTATGCAAAACAATCAATGTTAACTTTAGGAAAATTAATAAATCATGACTTGAGTTCAGGATTGAGTCATGTTCCCAAGTGAAACTTCCTTTCCAAGAATTCTTCGAACAAAGCCACTTGCTCGAATTCTTTTACAGTAGACTTGGTTGCATATGTCTCTTACGGTACCTGAAAGTATCTCGACACCTAGTGAGATTTCAATGACTCCTCACCTTTATTATCTTCATTTGGCAAAGGAGAAGGCATCGGTTCTGATAACTACAGTTTGTTGGGATCCTTCCCTTTGCTATTGGAAATCGACATTACGTTTATCTCTCTTTCTGCCAGTTGATATCCTCTTATCTACTTGATTCCTTTCGGGGTTGGTAATTTCAACAGTTAATGATATGTTGATGGCACAACACTCATATCATGTATCCATGGCCTTTCGAAGATTATGTTGTAACCCATGTCACTGTCTACCACTTAAATAAGGTGGTCTTGGTACCCTTCGATATTCATGGCAGCATGATCTCTCCTCGGGTAGTCACACTTACCAAATTGAACCCATCAAAGAGCTTTGTTACTGGAATGATGCTTCTGGTAAACTTTTATTGTTCCATCACTCTCCATTGAATGATGTTGTCTGAGCATCCTGGGTTAACCAAAACACGTAATCTAGAAATTTAAGACATTGAGAGAAATTCCCAAGGCGTCATTATGTGGCAAAAGAAGTCTGTTGGTGTCTTCCTCCGTGAAGGTGATATCATCTTCTGTGACTTCCCAAAGTCTCTTGTTATGAGTCACTGATATCCTTATTTTCTTGTTTGTCAAGAAGGTTACACCATTAATTTAATTCCCTCCAAAAATCATGTTGATAGTCAAATGGGGAAGGTCTTCTACAATCTTCGAAGGCTCCATATTTTCCTATCTATGACTGCAACTGTTTTTGGCTTAATCTCTCAAGAATTCCCTAAGATAGTCATTCCTCAACAATGTCACCACCTCTTTACGTAGATGCCAGCAGTCCCTATTTTTGTGGTTGTGAGTCCCATGAGCTGGGATCAAATATGATTGGCTTCGGGAATCATGCTTCTTTGATAATCCTCCTTGCTGAAACAACTCCACTACGTTGATGTTGAAATTATAATACGACAACCTGGGATGTGTGGAATCTTGGGCCCCCAATACCTCTATTATTTCGGCCACGACTAGTTTTTCTATCGGGAGCGAACCTATTCGAGGATCGGAACCCTTTGTTGCAGCCTCATTTGGTTCTCTCTTATGGTAAGAAAAGAAATTTAGAAGATCGTCAATCCGCATCATAATTGCCTTTGAACTTATCATTGCCCTTGTCTCGATCATGTCCCTTGGTTGATTAGGAACCCAAGCTTATTGTTTTTTATCCTTTTTCGATGCATAAAAATTATGGACATATGCCCATGTGCTCTCTTAGAATTTGAGCATGCTTTCCTTCAGCTTCCGGGAGGCGCTGGAGCTCCTTGGTCTCAAACCCTTTATGAATGCCTCCGCTACCCACTCGTCTGGTATGGCCGGTAGTAACATCATTTCTTTTTAGAACCTGATCTTGAACTTCCGCGGCAATTTAGAATCACCTTGTGCTATCTACACATACCTTACGGGCTTGGACCTTATTTGCCCCAACATGGGCCTTCATGAACAAATCTGCAAGCATTTCAAAAGATGCAATTGAATGTTAGGGTAAGAGAAAATACCATGTTAGGGCCCCCTTTTGTGAGGGCTTCACCAAACCTCTTCAACAAGACTGATTCAATATCATGTTGAGCCAAATCATTCCCCGTTACAACCATGGTGTAGGTTGTGATGTGCACCTACAGATTCAAAGTCCCATCGTATTTTGGTATGTCCAAAATTTGAACCTTTTCGGAATTAACTCCGATGCTGCACTCAGTTTAAATGGAAATTGAGTGTATTTTCGATTCTAGTCCTTTCAAAGCTGGTGGTGCATCCAGAATCTGATCCATTCAGGCGTGAAACTCATTCTTGGTTTGGTCCATCCGTGCATTCATTTCCATCATAAAACTCACGAGCTCGGTTTTGAAGGAGTCATTCCCGTTATCGTTACCATAATGGGTACCGGTCCTCCTAGTATTGTTGAAAATGACCTCACTCTATGGGATGTTGTTATCAACTCTTTGAGCCGTTTGATTTGCAGGACTGCCGAGAGGAACCGAGCCCCTTCCATTTATGTTTTTGAAATGCCTGACAATGCTTGCTTCAACTTTTTCATTACCTGATCCTGCCTTGAGAGGTGGCACATGATGTTTTTCTATTGCTCTCTTAGGATTCTCACTCTTTCCGCAATGTGTTTCTCTTCCACGACTTCGAGAGTTGGCTCATGTACATGTCATAGGCACTGCCCTACACGAACTGGGGTTGCCTCATCCCGTTCTTTATGGGTGTCGCTAAATGAATCTCTATGTTGAGGTAGACTTTCGTGTCCCCCCAACGTTGCATGCGATGTTGACATTATTAGCTGCCATTTTTTATTTCATGCTGAGAAAAGATTCAAACAAGTTAGTAACAAATGTGAAGATTAAAGCAATTACTCAACTATCTAAGCCCCACTATGGGTGCCAAATTATTTACTCGTAAAATGGTACAGTTGAATTTGTTATGTGGTATATACACAAGTAAAATGATTTGATCCAAAATAGTAAATAAATAAGATTAAAAGTAAGACTTTGCGATTAGATAGAGGAAAATAACAAGCCTGGCTCCAAGAAGAGTGTCTCCGAGGACATAAATGAGAATAATATAAAAAACAAAAACAAGATTGTTTAATTGAGAGCAAAAATGAAATACAACATATATTTTTCCAAGAATTTATTGCCCTAGAATGGTTGCTAAGACGGCTATTTGTAACTATACTTAGGAAACAAGATCCTTGGATCAACCCCTACTTAAATGACAATAAAGGAGCCATTGATGAATATACAACGACAAGCTATGAATACAAATATTCTCTGCAACAGCTGCCAATTTAATGTTAAAGAATATTCTTTATCGAATTCTGTCCGATAACAAATATTTGATTTGCTCTTTTTGACTATATTTCGTTTGAGGTCTATCCGATTTCAGTTGTAGTTGTCATCCCTAGTACTAGTCGTTTATTGATTTGCCTTTTGCCTACCATTTTCATGCTTCACGCTATCATTCGACCATTTATTGAAAACCAATTTTATTCCATACACAATCAGATCTCAAGATCTCTTCCTTAGCAGCTTTTGCCTCCAATATCGTGAGACGCACAACAAGTTGGTCCCTTTCGGCCAACAGTTCATCTCATTCGAAAAAGAGTCCTTGCTTATCAAGAATCAATTTCTGTAGCCCCCGGAAGCAATGAAGTTGGCCTATTAAAATAATATCAAGGTTAGAAATCTCGTTACAATATAAGAGTAGAAAACAAATGATAAGAAAGCAAGTACAGAAGCAATGCAGCATTATGTGCATTATTCTATTAAAACTCCCCCGAAAAGGAACGCACTTTATTCCTATCTTTCTCTAAAGCTAGCGTCTTCAGGTAGTTGGCAAGATCTACTAGCCCGGACAATAGATATTACTCCTTCAAAACCGAAAAAATAGCAATCCTCCTCCTTCGGGAATTTGGGGAGGGGGTGAGTAATTGTTCCCCAAACTCCCATGGTTGGGATACCAGAGAGGAGAAGAATTCCTCTCTTGAGCATCTATTACTGTTGGATAAGACACATTGGGTGCTGGTGGCGAATGTGCATCTATATAGAGGGGCGTGGAGTTATTGGCATTGAAGGTTGAGAAGTATCTGCAACAAGAGTAGTGCTGATTATTGGTTGCTTAATGTTCGAAGGCAGTAGAGGCCCAAAGTTTGAGCTCCTTGCATTGGGGACAACAACGGGAGTTGGAAAGCGAGAACTTCATCCTCCACATATCCATGTCGCCCCAAATTGCTTAGGCCTCATCTGAGGTAAGGTTATAAATCTCTCCCGGCTGAGCATCCGGTTGAGCTGATGAAGTTATTTTTCTTCTTTGGAGGGAGCCACTTCATCACTGACTTATCCATCTTCCACAACAACTATGTGATCGGCTCGGTTGTTGTGGTCTTTATTTTCTTATTTTTATCTCCAACAGAGGAAAAAAGTTGCCTTTTTGGTTGCTTGTTCTCTGGTTGGGGACTCCGAGAGGCATTATTTCGAGCAAGGTCACTTTGTATTACCCTTACAGCCTCCTCGGGTAAGACAAAAAATGAACCTAGGGGCAGGTGACAGACCCCTAAGAGAATCCTAAATCAAGCAAAACATGGAGTTAGCAAAATTACATATGTTCATAACAGAGACAAAAGGAAATATGGCTTGGTTTACCATTGCTCTTGGCCTTCCACTCATTGTTTGGGGGCCATTTCCTTCCACCAACGGGATTCTGGTGTTGTAATATCCAGAATCTTCTGAACCCATTAGTCTAGACCTTGAACTCTTGTTGGCTCCCATAATGTAGCTAAAACAAAGACAAGGAGGTCAACAATAATGGTTAATCGTCTTTTTTCAAAGGAAAGAGATGAATAAATAACAAATTACAAAAAAGGATCGATGATTTAGGAAAGGTCGGAGCTATAGCCGAGATGATATCCCTGGTAGCAATGATGACAAACCGCTCCATCCATCCACGATCAATTTCATCATCTATGCTGGTAAAAAGATCATGGTGGCCACATTTGCTGAAATTTATTACTCCTCCATAGAAAATTTTGGGGGATATTCATCATGTGTGCCAGGTTAGGGGTTCCCCAGTCTCTGTCTATAACTAGTGTAGGCAAGCCACAGTTTTCCATATAGATGGCCCACTTGTTTCAAATAGACCTGGTACCAGTGGCAAAACTCTAAAATCAAGGGGTCAAGCCCTTCACTCATTCCCAATGAAAATGGACTCAAGGTGAAGGGATACGTATAAGCCTACGTAAAATCTTTCTTGGTGAAGGTAACCAGCTCTATCATATCTGTAAGGATAACAAGGTTTAAATAGTTGCAGTCCTCCCTCACAACAGAATATTGAAAGGGTAAATAGAGGAGGGGTACCTCCTAACGGCCCAAGTTCGAGAAGACGCAGATGAAGCTTCTCTTGGAAATCATTGACGGTGCTTAAGTGTTTGGGTATGATGGTGTTTACTATGGAGGCTCAAAATCAACATCAACTTCTTTATCTTTGTTTATCTTCAAGCCTCCACCGAAGAGAAGATCAGAGTTTCTAAAAGATGCAGTAGAAAAGCTATGATAATAAGAGGGCAGTAAAATTTTTAGGGAGGATGAAAGTTTTCTAACAGGAGGAGATTGAATGTAGAAAAGAAGATAAACTTATAAAAATTTTGGAGGTGAAATAGGTAAAATAATGAGTAGAAGTTAAGATATAAACGGCAAAAATTATGGTCATGATTACCTCGAGAATCACCAAAAATATTATTGACTCGTGGGGCAACACGTGTTCTGGGTATTAAATGCGAGAAACGTGCATCCTTTTAAGTGTCAGAGATTGTTCAGGAGATTTCACGCCAAGAAAAGGATCTTCACTAACTTCCCGGTGACATCAGAATATGTCATTGGAAAGCAGAGGGACTATATGTGTGGAGGTAAAATTAATTTATAATAAATGGTCGGATAATAGCGTGACACGTGGAAGCCAAGGCAGGCAAAAGGTGAATCAATTAATAATCAGTACCGAGGACGACAAATACAGCTGACATCGGATAGACCTCGAAGGGAACATGGTCAATAAGAGCAGATCGAGTATTAGTTATCGGATAGAATTTGAAAGAGAATATTTTTTAACATCAAATGGACAGCTGTTGCAGAGAATATTTGTATTCATAGTGTACTGTTGCATATTCTTCAATGGCTCCTATATTTTTATTTAAATAGGTTTGATCCTAGGATCTTTTTTCCCTATGTATAGTTATAAATAGCAATCTTAGTAGCCATTGTAGGGCACAAAATTCTTGGCAAACCATATGTTGTATTTCATTTTTTGCTCTCAACTAAACAATTTTATTTGCTTTTTTATATTATTCTCATTTATATCCTCAAAGACGCATTAACGGAGCTAGGCTTGTCATCTTCCTTAATGCTAATTACTAAATCTTACTTTTAATCTTATTTATTTACCATTTTTGGATCAAATCAGTTGGGCTTGTCTATAAAACATATAACAAATTTAACTCTAGCGTTTAATGGGTAAACAACAACCTAATTACCTAGATTCTTATCACCCACAAGTTGTGTAAGGTTATTTCAGCTAAACAACAACAAAAAGCAACATAACCCTTTCTTCAAGCATTTATTGCTCTCATCTTTTCCTCTTATTTCCACTCACAGTTCAAATAACTAGGGAAAAAAGGGGAAGATGATAAACAAAATAGATAGAGTTAGAAAATTTCTAATTTAGTTGTTTATTTGGAAGCCCCAATTTATTTATTTATAATCTGGTCTTCCTTTCATCTTATCAGCTTTTTAAATTTGCCACATAAAAATTTAGTACAAAAAAAAGAAAAAATGTTATGAAATAATATAAAAGACAAGAACAATAACTCAAGAACAATAGCAAATAGAGAGAAGAGTAGAGAGAGTTCTTCTTATTGATACTTAGAGAATGTTAGGAGTGATTTACAATGGTAGAGGGCACCTCTATTTATAGGGAGGAGGATGATTTATCTACCAAGAATAGAACTCTAGAATCTCTCTAATTAAAGACATTCACCTTAAATAGAAGTGTATTTATAACGCTCCCCCTTGAATGTCTATTCAATGATGTGCCTCATTAAAACCTTAAAACAAAACCCAATGGGAGAAATTAAAGTAAGGAAAAAGAGTACACATGTTTGAATATGCGCCTATTGGTTGCCTCGTTAAAAACCTCGCAAGGAAAACCCGGTGGGACAAAACCTTGTAAGAGAAAAAGAGTGCAACGCGCCTTAACTCCCCCTGATAAGAACATCAATTTATATCCTTAAGTCTTCGCATCCCGATCTTGTGAACTAGCTTCTTGAAGGTTGACTTTGGTAGAGATTTTGTGAACAAATCAGCCATATTGTCGCTTGAACGAATCTGTTGAACATTGATATCACCATTCTTTTGAAGATCATGTGTGAAGAATAACTTTGGTGAAATATGCTTCGTTCTATCTCCTTTTATGAATCCTCCCTTCAATTGAGCTATACATGCTGCATTGTCTTCATACAAAGTTGTGGGTAGTTTATCACACTTCAAACCACATTTGTCTTGGATATGATGTATTATCGACCTTAACCACACACACTCCCGACTTGCTTCATGAATAGCAATTATCTCGGCATGATTAGATGAAGTAGCCACAATTGATTGCTTAGTCGATCGCCAAGATATGGCCGTTTCTCCACAGGTAAACACATAACCCGTTTGAGATCGAGCCTTGTGTGGGTCGGACAAATATCCAGCATCAGCATAACCAACAAGATCCGGGCTGCAATTCTTGCCATAAAATAAGCCCATATCGGTAGTTCCCTTTAGGTACCGCAATATGTGTTTGATCCCATTCCAATGTCTCCTCGTAGGAGCCGAGCTAAATCTTGCTAAGACATTAACTGAAAAGGATATGTCAGGTCTCGTAGTATTTGCAAGATACATTAGTGCGCCAATTGCGCTAAGATATGGTACTTCAGGACCAAGTAGCTCTTCATTCCTTTCTTGTGGTCGGAATGGATCTTTGTTCACATCAAGTGATCGAACAACCATCGGTGTACTTAAAGGATGTGCTTCATCCATGTAAAACCGTTTCAGTACCTTTTCTGTATAGGTAGATTGATGAACAAAAATTCCGTTTGCCAAATATTCAATTTGCAAACCAAGACATAGTTTAGTCTTTCCGAGATCTTTCATCTCGAATTCATCCTTTAGATAATCAATTTCCTTTTGGAGTTCTTTAGGGGTTCCAATAAGGTTTATGTCATCAACATATACGGCAAGTACAACAAATTCCGATGTTGTTTTCTTTATAAAAACACACGGGCAAATGGCGTCATTTATATAGCCTTTTTTTAACAAGTACTTACTCAGACGATTATACCACATTCGTCCAGATTGCTTTAGACCATACAAGGACCTTTGCAATTTAATTGAGAACATTTCCCGGGATTTTGAATTGTGCGCGTTTGGCACCTTGAGTCCATCGGGAATTTTCATGTATATCTCATTGTCAAGTGAGCCATAAAGATAGGCAGTAACTACATCCATTAAGTGCATGTCAAGCTTTTCATGGACAGCAAAACTTATGAGATAACGAAAGGTTATCGCATCCATTACAGGCGAATATGTCTCTTCATAATCGACACCAGGCCTTTGAGAAAAACCTTGTGCAACAAGGCGTGCCTTATATCTTTGTACCTCATTTTTCTCATTTCTTTTGCGTACAAAGACCCATTTATAGCCGACAGGCTTAACACCATTAGGTGTTTCAACTATAGGGCCAAAAACTTCACGTTTTGCCAGCGAATTCAATTCTGATTGAATTGCTTCTTGCCACTTTGGCCAATCCTGTCTTTTTCGACATTCTTCAACAGATTGAGGTTCGAGATCCTCACATTCTTGCATAATGCTAGATGCTACATTATAAGCAAAGGCATTATCCACCACAATATCCACTCGATTAATATTTGCCTCAATATTAATTGGATTTAGGGATAGTTCCGTATTTTCCAGAGTCTCGGGCTCAATGGATTCTTCATGAATCTCAGAATTTGTTAAATCATGAGATTCTTTCGTGGTGTCATTTTGATCGTTCTTTTTCCTCTTTCTAGGATTTCGATCTTTGGAGCCTAATGGTCTGCCACGCTTCAGGCGTGCATTCGACTCATTGGTTATGACACTAGATGATTGTCCAACAGGGACATCAATACGGATTGGAACATTTTCCGCGGGAATGTGGGATTTCGTTATCCTTTTCAAGTCCGTAAATGCGTCAGGCATTTGATTTGCTATTCTTTGCAAATGGATAATCTTTTGTACCTCTCTTTCACAAATAGAGGTATGTGGATCAAGATGAGATAATGATGCATTTTTCCACAAAATTTCCCGTTTGGTTTCACCAACTTCTCCCCCTAATTTTGGGAAAAGTGTCTCATCAAATCGACAGTCTGCAAATCGTGCAGTAAACAAGTCGCCTGTCAATGTTTCGAGGTAGCGAATGATGGAGGGCGATTCAAACCCAACATATATTCCTAACCTTCTTTGCGGACCCATTTTGGTGCGGGATGGCGGTGCTATAGGCACATATACTGCGCATCCAAAAATTCTTAAATGGGATATATTGGGTTCATGACCCAAAACCAATTGCAATGGGGAATACTTGTGGTAATTCGTCGGTCTGAGACGAATTAGCATTGCTGCATGTAAGATGGCGTGACCCCATACCGAAGTGGGCAGCCTCGTTCTCATAAGTAATGGCCTTGCAATCAACTGCAGGCGTTTAATTAACGATTCTGCAAGACCGTTTTGAGTGTGAACATGAGCTACAGAATGTTCAACTTTTATCCCGATTGATAAGCAATAATCATTAAATGCTTGGGATGTAAACTCAGCAGCATTATCCAGTCTAATGGACTTGATTGGATTATCTGGAAATTGTGCTCGTAGTCGAATTATTTGTGCCATCAATTTCGCAAACGCAAGGTTGCGTGATGACAACAGGCACACATGAGACCATCTACAGGATGCGTCTATCAAGACCATGAAATACCTAAACGACCCACTAGGTGGGTGAATAGGTCCACAAATGTCCCCTTGTATACGTTCCAGAAACGTGGGTGACTCAGTCCCAACCTTTGTTGGTGATGGCCTGATAATCAACTTGCCTTGATAACACGAAGTGCAAGGATATTCATTATTCGAAAGAATTTTGAAATTCTTTAACGGATGCCCATCTGAGCTTTCTATAATCCGTCTCATCATGACCGATCCTGGGTGTCCCAATCGATCATGCCAAAGTACAAAGGTATTGGAATCAGTAACCCTTTGGTTTACTGTTGAATGTGCCTCAATTGCACTAATTCTTGTCCAATACAGGCCACAAGATAAAGACGGGAATTTCTCAATAACCCTCTTTTGGCCGGAGACATTCTTTGTGATGACGAGATATTCAAGATTATCTTCATCCATTGTCTCAATATGATAGCCATTCCGGCGTACATCTTTAAAACTCAACAAGTTTCTCTTAGACTTGGAGGAGAACATTGCATTCTCTATGATTAACGTCGTGCCTTTGGGCAGAGTTACAATTGCTCTTCCGGAGCCTTCAATCAATTTACTACTTCCAGATATTGTAGTAACGTTTGCCTTACACATATTTAGTTGAGAGAAATACTTCCTTTCTTTGAGTATTGTATGTGTAGTACATGAATCAATTAGGCAAATACTTTTACAGTTGGACGTTGATCCAAGTTCGCTTTGTGAGATATCCATATTTGCTATCCCATAGTTTGACATACAAAAGAAATACACGAACATAAGAATAAACAAGTTCAATTCGTTTGTGTCACATAATATTTTCAAAATCTGCTGCTAACAGTTGACTAACAAAATCAGATATGTTATCCATTACTTTGCAGTTTGAAAATTTCAGTTTAAACGTTTTCTTCAAACAATCGATTGTTACTTACAAACAATCGATTGTTGAACATTGACAATCGATTGTTAAACACACACAATCGATTATTTGCTATTTTGAAAAACTTCAGATCACACTGTCTTAAGACAATCGATTGTTATGCATAGACAATCGATTGTTGGCTATTTTGAAAAATTCCAGAGCACACTGTTTTAAGACAATCGATTGTTATGCATAGACAATCGATTGTTGACAATTTTTGAAAATTTCCAGATCACACTGTTTTAAGACAATCAATTGTTATGCATGGACAATCGATTGTTGGCTATTTTGAAAAATTCCAGATTACACTGTCTTAGCGACAATCGATTGTTAGACAAAGACAATCGATTGTGGATGATTTTTGAAAAATTCCAGATTACACTGTCTCAACGACAATCGATTGTTGATCAATTATTTTTCAGTTTTAATGCGAAAATAGTAGATAATCGACTAGTTTTTCAGGCTAGTCGATTACCCCTACTGGAAAATAAAAGTTATATTGATATTTGAGCATATTGAAGATATTCTAAAGAACTACTGCTAACATTGCATCATGAACTAACTAATACGAGCTAATACTAATGACTATTAGTTTATTCACTAACTAATACAAATAAGTAGAACAAAATCAAATAACTCCATCTTCTTTCATCACGGACCTATCGCCGATTAGGTGGTCTATTTTCCCCTCGGGTTGCTCAAAGAAGTCTGCCACATCCAGGTGGGTGATGTCCTCATTGTCGTCATAGACAAAATTTGTTTCAGGGCCTTTTCTCTTTCGAGATGCTTGATAAAGGTCAACCAAGTGTCTTGGTATACGGCAAGTCTTTGACCAGTGCCCTTTCCCACCGCAACGATAACATATAGTTTCTGAACCATTTGCCTTAGGATCTTCATGACCCCGTTTCTGCTTTCGGCGGTTATCTCTCTTCGGGGGGTGACGGACTTCATTGGAATTTCTTCCTTGTCTACGTCCCTGGCTATGACCCCGTTTACGACCATGACCATGGCCCTTTTCATGTTTGGCATAATGAGAGTGCACCTTATCTGCTTCAGGCAGTGGTGTAGACCCAGTGGGTCGATTTTCATGATTTCTCATGAGCAGGTCATTATTTCGCTCAGCCACTAGTAGAAGAGAAATCAGTTCAGAGTACTTTGTAAAGCCTTTCTCTCTGTACTGTTGTTGCAGTACTATATTGGAGGCATGAAACGTTGTAAACGTTTTCTCAAGCATATCATAATCGGAGATATTATCCCCGCATAGCTTCAATTTAGAAGTAATTCTGAACATTGCAGAATTATATTCAGAAACGGACTTAAAGTCCTGGAGCCTCAGATGAGCCCAATCATATCGTGCTTGTGGCAGAGTGACCAACTTCAGGTTGTCATATCTCTCCTTTAAGCCGTTCCACAAGATGAGTGGATCCTTGACGGTGAGATATTCAATCTTCAAACCTTCATCAAGGTGATGGCGCAAGAAAATCAAGGCCTTCGCACATTCTTGGGTGGATGCTTTTTCTCTATCTTTGATGGTGTCTCCGAGACCCATAGCATCTAAGTGGATTTCAGCATCCAACACCCATGTCATATAGTTCTTGCCCGAAATTTCAAGGGCAACGAACTTTCTTTTTGTAATGTCAGACATAATCGAAAATTAAATTAGGAAGAGGGAAATACCTTAGATTTCTCGAGAATGGTTCTTGAGATGGTAGAGTCTCGTGCTGATAACGTGTTATGAAATAATATAAAGACAAGAACAATAACTCAAGAACAAGAGCAAATAGAGAGAAGAGTAGAGAGAGTTCTTCTTATTGATACTTAAAGAATGTTAGGAGTGATTTACAATGGTAGAGGGCACCTCTATTTATAAGGAGGAGGATGATTTATCTACCAAGAATAGAACTCTAGAATCTCTCTAATTATAGACATTCACCTTAAATAGAAGTGTATTTATAACAAAAAAAAATAGTCAAAGAGTCTCCGCCCGAATTGAAATGCCGTTAGGTCGGGTAAAAGCGTAAATAAACGTAAATAAATACAGATGGACACATCCACAAACTCCAAGAACAGAGAGAGCAGGAATTCAAAAAAAAGAAGCTTTATTTTATTTTTGAAAACAAATCCCCCCACCCCCCAATCAGTTTTCCCTCTTCTCATCTCTCACTCCCAACGATCAAATGCGATTCACTGAACCCTAACGCACACAACTTCACTCTTTGCTCCTCCAAATCTCTCTCCAATGCAGGATTTCATCGGCTCCGTTCGCCGATCTCTGGTTTTCAAGCAGTCCGGAGACTTCGAAACCGGCGTTGGCGGTGTCGGCAGTGGATTCGGAGGCTTCGTTGAGAAACTAGGTTCGAGCATTCGCAAATCGAGTATTGTAATCTTCTCGAAAGCTCATGTTCCTGCTCTTCCGTCGATTTCTAAAGCTGAGCTGCCCGCGAAGGCTCGGAAAGATGATACTCCGCCAATCCGGTGGAGGAAAGGTGAAATGATTGGATGTGGTGCTTTTGGTAGGGTTTATATGGGGATGAATGTTGATTCTGGAGAGTTACTCGCAATAAAGGAGGTGAATTTTTCGTTATTTTGCTATTTCAGTTGTTTAGTAATGTTGTTCATATAATAATTTTCAATTTTTGAAGAGATTTGTGATTTTTGCTGTAGTTTGAATTATTTTTTGTTTTTTTTTCAATTGCAGGTTTCGATTGCGATGAACGGTGCTTCTAGGGAGCGAGCACAAGTAAGCTGTTTTTATTTAGCTGATTGCTTCATTTATTCACCTAGTATGATCGATTTTCTTAAAAGATAAATTGTTTTACCAGTGTATATAGCATTCTTATAAATGACTTTAGTTAGTTTACTATGATCAATTTATTTAGTTCTATGAAGGTTCCTAGTTTTTTCTTTTCTTTTGTCTTTCAATTAGCTGATCTGTATTTGTAATTAACAGGCTCATGTTAGAGAGCTTGAGGAAGAAGTGAATCTATTGAAGAATCTGTCCCATCCCAACATAGTGGTGAGCGCAATTCTGTTGTATATTGAATATTATAAGGTTGTGGATAGAGTTCTTCTGACTGTGCTTTTTTTTTTTTTTTTTTCAGAGATATTTGGGAACTGCAAGAGAGGCAGGATCATTAAATATATTGTTGGAATTTGTTCCTGGTGGCTCAATCTCGTCACTTTTGGGAAAATTTGGATCCTTCCCTGAATCTGTAAGTGCTGTCAGCTTTAGGAAAATGTTAAGTACTGGTGTTTTTGTTCTCACTACATTTTCGAGAAACTATCTGTTGCCACTTCTACACCTTCTTGTTTGTCGCAATGGACTTAATTTTCTGCAACTGCCAACTGAAATTTGCTTGTCAGCACAGACCGTGGCTTCCTAACCTTCTTAATCTCATTATGGATGCTGAATCAGGTTATAAGAATGTACACCAAGCAATTGTTATTAGGGTTGGAATACTTGCATAAGAATGGAATTATGCACAGAGATATTAAGGTAGCTTTTTTCTCCAACTATTCTCATGAGATTTAGCTCGTTTTCCTGCATGCTCTCCCCATGGCTCTTTTTATTTGGTGAAATATCTTTTTCATTTAGGGAGCAAACATACTTGTTGACAATAAAGGTTGCATTAAGCTTGCTGATTTCGGTGCATCCAAGAAGGTTGTTGAATTGGTATGGACTTTTTTGGCATCTTTGTCTTATTATTTTGGTATCGTTGGTTGGAGTATTCTTTTATAGCTGACTCTTGACTGCTTCAGGCTACTATGACTGGTGCCAAGTCAATGAAGGGTACTCCATACTGGATGGCTCCCGAAGTCATTCTGCAGACTGGCCATAGCTTGTGAGTAGAGTTATTCCATATATAATCTCCAAGTTGTGGTGTGTGGACTGTTGAGAGGACTGTAATCTTGTAGTATATAGTTTTTTCAACTGGTTACTTGTATGTACACCCACAGAGCAGTGCCCTCATGTGTCAATATATACATATGGTTGGAATTTCATCTAGAGAACCTAAGTAGGATTGAATTGGTACTCAGATAATTGGACTGTTGAACAATCTGATCCTAGAGAAAACTAATACGAACACATTCGACCTATTTTTCCTTAACTAGTTAGTATTAATGAATTAAATCCAGTTTAATTTTGTGAAAATAAAGTTGATAAAAATTATTCACTCCAAATTAATGTTGCAGAGACAAATTTGCATTTGATTTCTCATATAGCACATGGATTATCACCAGCAGAATACGTCAGTTAAATTCACTCGTTCTCCTCTATTGTTAATAGCATCAATGTTTATTTTCCCAAATTGCAGTAGTAGGGAAATTTTGCAAAAAACAGAAGGTAATGCATGACCCTCTTTACAACACTGGAAAGAAATATTGAGATCCTTCAACAAAATAATCATCTTTAACAAAATAATCATCTTTTGTGTCATTACGAAATTTTTACTTAACCTTGTAACTCAAAATTGATAAAATTCAAGTTTACAGTACAAATTTAAATTTCCCCTTTAGTGCCCAAATGCCTAGTGTCTGGAGAAGCACTTTTGTCTCCTGAAACAATGCCTTTTATTCTGAATTGGTGTTTGTTCCCTTTCTTGCTCTGCACATCCCTACATTTTCTCAATTCTGACACCACATTAATTGCGTTCTACTAAACATGATAGCTCTGCTGACATATGGAGTGTCGGATGCACTATTATCGAAATGGCTACTGGAAAACCTCCCTGGAGCCAGCAGTATCAGGAGGTAGGCATGGGTTTCAATTAACTTTTATTAATTACATTGTGACTTCACATGAAAATTTCAATAGTATTGTTATCTTCGTGCCTGACACACTACTATTTCAGGTTGCTGCTCTCTTCCATATAGGGACAACCAAATCCCATCCCCCTATCCCAGATCATCTTTCTGCTGAAGCAAAGGATTTCCTCTTAAAATGTTTGCAGAAGTATGTCTGAATTTTCTGCTTGACTTCCCCCTACTGCCACCTTATCAGTAATTCCCTATCTAAACTTTATGCGTTTCCTTTCTTGGGGAAATTCCTAGGGAATTCGACATAAAGCTGGATTATTTCCATGACAGCATATGCAAAGAGATGCTCAAGTTATTAATTATTACCTGTCTTCCTTCGTGTCCTTATTCTTGCTTTTTGACTTGATATTCTGGCAGGGAACCACACCTAAGGCATTCTGCATCAAATTTGCTTCAGGTATTCATGAAATTGGTCCTTCAATTCTGAATTTTTGTTGGATTGACATTATCTGTGGTTTGTTGGGGTGCCTGAGGCTTAATATATTACTAGCATGTATAAAAGTGACTTGTGGAAAGCCTACTGGTTAGCAACAGTACAAAACATAAAAAAGCTTGTCATTGATGGAACCTTTGTCTTTGGTAATTGTTTGCAGCATCCATTTGTTACAGGAGAACATCAGGAAGCTCGCCCTTTTCTTTGCTCATCCTTTATGGTTAGAGATTGTATAAACTTTTCCACCATTCTGTAATCCTCATCATACTTTTGTTAAAACAAAGTTAATATGACAATCAACAGGGAAACCCCGAAAATATGGCGGCACAAAGGATGGATGTTAGGACCTCGTAAGCACTTATTTTTCTTATGTTTGGATAACTGAAGGTTATTATCACTCACGGACTCTATCTTGATACAAACTAAGGATCTTATGATGCTGCAGAATCATTCCTGATATGAGAGCTTCCTGCAATGGTTTGAAAGATGTTTGTGGTGTTAGCACTGTGAGGTGCTCCACTGTATATCCCGAGAATTCCTTAGGGGAAAAGTCACTCTGGAAACTAGGAAACTCTCATGATGACATGTGCCAGATGGATAATGATGATTTTATGTTTGGTGCATTTGTGAAATGCAGTTCAGATTTGCATTCTCCTGC
This sequence comes from Nicotiana benthamiana, assembly GCA_034376525.1. NCBI lineage: Eukaryota > Viridiplantae > Streptophyta > Magnoliopsida > Solanales > Solanaceae > Nicotiana > Nicotiana benthamiana. The sequence goes on from CM067328.1 coordinate 83,511,448, forward strand.
TAATTATAAGGTGCAGTTTCCTTTTGTCATTATGCATAGAATTTGTTGTTATGAATGAGAAAACAAAATGTACATCTTCTTTTGTTTTTGAATGTAGAGTTTTAACCCTATGTGTGAACCTGATAACGATTGGCCATGCAAATTTGACGAAAGTCCCGAGTTGACGAAAAGTCAAGCAAACCTGCACTATGATCAAGCAACTATTAAGCCCACTAATAGCCCCATCATGTCATACAAGGAGGATCTTGCTTTCACATTTCCAAGTGGGCAATCTGCAGCCGAGGATGATGATGAATTGACAGAGTCTAAAATTAGGGCATTCCTTGATGAAAAGGTAGCTATTCACCAGTGTGAAATTTTCATACGATATCATTATCACCAACCATATGTTATCACAGACTTGAACTTTTTTGATAAGATAAAGTTAATCACTTCTTGAACATGCTCCTCCTTAAAGTCTTATCTCTGATCATTATGTTATTTTTCTTACAGTACAACCAACCATAATGTTATCTCAGTTAAATTATTAAACTTGTGAGGCCCCTTAGTGGAATTCCAGTCTTATCTCTATTTATTGGTAAACTGATGTAGGCAATGGACTTGAAGAAGCTGCAAACACCACTATATGAAGAATTCTACAATTCCTTGAATGTTTCCAGCACTCCTAGTCCCGTTGGCATTGGGAACAAGGAAAATGTTCCAAGTAACATAAACTTACCACCAAAAAGCAGGTCACCAAAACGATTGCTTAGCAGAAGGCTCTCTACTACCATTGAAGGTGCTTGTGCTCCCAGCCCAGTGACTCATTCCAAGCGAATATCAAATATTGGTGGCCTAAATGGTGAAGCTATTCAGGAAGCTCAGTTGCCGAGCCATAATGAATGGAAAGATCTTCTTGGTTCTCAACGTGAAGCAGTTAATTCAAGGTAGATAATGCATTTGTGCTATTCTTCCTTTATAGAATTCTGTTTCTTCGTGTATTAAGACTGAATTATTTGCTATTTCTGCAAGCTTCTCTGAGAGGCAAAGAAGGTGGAAAGAAGAGCTTGATGAAGAGTTGCAAAGGAAACGAGGCAAGTTGGACTCTTTGTTTCTTGGTTAAGATTTACAACTAAATTAATTTTGACGAGTATTGCTTGAGGATTTTTTCTTAATACAGAGAGGCAGTCCATATCTGTTGAAGCTTCCCCCATTCAGCTGATTTTTGACTTCTTTTAGCTTTATCGTTTCATGCCTCAAAATGTAGAATATATTATTATAGAATTTAAGAGAATAAAGTCTGAATAAAACATCAAATTAGAGTAAAACAGTGTAGAAAAGGAAAAGGCGAACTGGTGGCATCAGATGTAGTAAATTGAGAAGAAAATGGAAATCGAATAATTAGTTTGGATAAGAGACACTTGTCAAAAAAAAAAAAGATGGAATGAAGATAATAATATCAGGAATGCATGTATTTGCCGGTTTCTTATTTCTTTTTCTAAGTCATAGTTTGTTTGCTAGTAATTAGAGATTTCTGCCTTCTAACTCTTCAATTGCTTCATTGAGTTGTATTAGCTAGGACATCGTGTGTTCAATACAGTCCGATTTGCAAGTTGCTTTTTGTATCTCAACTTGTAGAAAGTTTCAGATTGACTCGATCACAGCCTCAAGGGTCGTCAATATTCCTTTCACACATCCTTTTGATAATGTCTTTGTAGAACTTTGGTAGGAATATGTTGAGTGGACATGGTTCTAATTTGAGAAGTTGTGAAAAAATGGAAGAGTTGTGCGTATGCCGGAGCACTAATGCAATTGGCATTATTTTGGTAGGAATAGGTGATTAACACTCCCTTTGTTTCACTTTAGGTGATTAATACTCCCTTCCTTGCAAAACCCATCTTAAGCCTACTCAACCAAGCTTCTCCAAACCTAAAAGCACTTTTTTTTATTTAAAAAAAGTGCGTTTTTTTCAAAGTTGAATTGTTTGCCCAAGCTTTTAGAAGAAACAAAAGTATTTTTGAGAAGCAGAAATAAGTACTCCTCATAAGCACTTTTTTGAAAAGCATTTTTGAGAAAATACACTTAGAAGCATTTTTTAAAAGTTTAGTCAAACACTAATTGCTGCTCAGAAGTGCTTTTCAGATTAATTAACCAAACACAAATTGCTTCTCACCAAAAGTACTTATGAGAAAAGTACTTTTGAGGAAAAAACACTTCTCAAAATAAATTAATTTTAGAAGCTTGGCCAAATAGGTTATTAGATTAGTTACAAGAGTACCATTGCGTGCAACATTAAGAATAATATGAAAAAAGTTTGTTCTACACTTCTTGTATACTAGAGTTTGGCGAAAATCAAGAAAACTATTAGTTCATTAAAAATTAATACAGACAAAGTTGATGGAATGAAAAAGGTATCTTAATGCTTTGTACTTCTTTCTCATTATTATGAAACACTTTTTTATTCTATTTTGGAGTATATGGAACATTGGAACGATAAGAATAGACGAGTATTTTATAGTAATTAGAAAAACGTAAAAGCATTAAGAAATCCTTTTTCTTCCAAAGTTATTTTTGGTGTGAGAAGAATATATTTTGTGGGTAATTGGTCAAACTTGGGGGAAATGTTATCAAAGGCGCGGCTAAAGCGCGCTTAAGCCTTGAAGCGAGGCTCAAAATATTGAGCGAAGTGTTGTCATCAAGGCTCTAAGGCATACTTTTCCTTGCTAACAAGTGTGTGAGAAAGAATGCGAAAAAATCTTATTCTATTAATTAAAGTGTTGTATAATCCTATTTATATACAGTGAGTACCTAATAATAGGTATCTACTTCCCGATGTGCGACACTATACATGACTAACTACTTAACACTCCCCCTCAAGCCGGTGCATATAAATCATATGTACCCAGCTTGTTACAGATGTAACTAATATGAGAACGAGTAAAAAACTTAGTGTAAATATCTGCTAGCTGATCACTCGACCTTACAAACTTTGTAGCAATATCTTTTGAGAGTATCTTTTCTTTGACAAAGTAACAGTCGATCTCAATGTATTTAGTCCTCTCATGGAACACTGGATTTGACGCAATATGAGAGCAGCTTGATTATCACACATCAGTTCCATCTTATTGATTTCTTCGAACTTCAACTCATTGAGCAACTGCTTGACCCAAACTAGCTCACACGTTGCCATAGCCATGGCCTGATATTCGGTTTTGACGCTCGATCGAGCAACTACATTCTGTTTCTTGCTCTTCTAAGAGACCAAATTACCTAATACCGGAACACAATAACCAAACGTAGAACATCTATCAGAAGGTGATCCTACCCAATCAACATATGTATACCCAACAATCTGCTCGTGTCCTCGATCATAGTAACCATTTGCTTGGAGCTGACTTTATATACCGAAGAATGCAAACAACTGCATCCCTATGGATATCACAGGGAGAATCCATAAATTGACTTACAACACTCACCGAAAAAAAATGTCAGGTCTAGTCAATGTGAGGTAATTTAATTTGCCAACCAACCTCTATCTCGTAGGATCTCTAAGAGGCTCCCTTGTCGAGGCAGAAGCTTAGCGTTCGGATCCTACCCAATCAACATCTGCATACCCAACAATCTGCTCGTAGCCTCGATCCTCGAATAGTAACCATTTGCTTGGAGCTGACTTTATATACCGAAGAACTGCATCCCAGTGTCTATCACATGGAGAATCCATAAATTGGCTTGCAACACTCACCGAAAAAGAAATGTCAGGTCTAGTCACTTTGAGGTAATTTAATTTGCCAACCAACCTCCTATATCTCGTAGGATCTCTAAGAGGCTCCCTTGTCGAGGCAGAAGCGTAGCATTCGGATCCATAAGAGTGTCAACATGTCTGCAACCCATCATTCCAGTCTCCTCAAGAATATTTAAGGCATGCTTCCGTTGTGAAATACCAATACCTGATCTAGACTAAGCAACCTCAACAACAACAACCCAGTATAATCCCACTTAGTGGGGTCTGGGGAGGGTAGTATGTAAGCAGACCTTACCCCTACCCTGGGTTAGAGAGGCTGTTTCCAAATAGATCTCCGACATTCTTCCCTCCCAAGAACTTCCCACCTTGCTCTTGGAGATATTCGAACTCACAACTTCTTGTTGGAAGTGAGGATTGCTTACAATCAGAGCAACCCCTCTTGTCACTGAGTGACCTCAATACCTAGAAAATACTTATCTGCCCAGATTCTTAGTCTGGAAATGCTGAAAGAGATGCAGCTTCAGACCTTAGACCTTAAAGTCCCAACAGACCTTAGAGCGTTCTTGCGCTTTTCGCCTTTGATAACACTGCTTGGGAAAAACTGTCCTGAGAAAAGTCTCATACAGATCTTGTGCATAATACTTGACACCAACTTTGTGTTTATGAAGTAACGAAATTCTGACTGATGAAAAAAAAGATTATCTAGGGTGAACTTTTTGAAGGCCTATTGTATTTTACTAATCCAAGTTAATCGCCAAAATCAACCCCAGTTTTCCAAGATCAGCTAAAGATCTATAAAGCTCAATGCCATGCGGAATGAATTGCATGGCTCTGAGCCACTGATTTGTTGAACCTCTTCCATGTCATTGTATCTTACCATGTACTTTTGTTCCTCCACAGTGATCTGATTAACGGTTGCTATAGGTGATTAAAGTTGTGGTAGTTCATCTTAACTTTTAATCTTCTCTTATCCTATACTTCCTGCTGTCCTTCCTTACTGATTCAGAAAAGATTGCGAGGAGCAATTAGTAACTTGTAGTTATGTGATTGATAAGCTACTTGTCATCCGAGTTTTCCATGTTTTATACTCCTATGGGATTATATTTGACGTAAGTTGCTTGTGATATATGAATTCTTGCCTAAAACGGCAAGATTTGCCTCTCAGACAGTAACTTTGAGCTATGCCTATCAACCTCAATATAATAATTCATTTGTTTTCAATTAAACTTTCTGAAAGTTAACCCAGGTCAAATAGAATGGGATGAAGGGGGTAAAACAATGCCACTTTTCTTAAGAGTAATTTTTTTCACATGTTGCCCCTGCTCATGTCAACACGAAGTGATTGATTTAAACACTGCTGCAATTGCTAACTGGTGACAATAGTCTGGAAATGGTCAAATTCTTTCCAATCTTGCATTAGTATTTCCGAGGAAGTCTAACTCTATCAATTTAATTGTGTTTTTCTGCAAATGCTTTTATGCTATTGTTAAAGGTCTTTTGAGTTAATTCTAGTTGATTTATATGATTTTTTTGTGATGTTGAAAATCTTGTACTGCAGAGGTTATGCGTCAGGCAGTCAACTTATCACCACCAAAGGATCCAATTCTAAATCGATGTAGAAGTAAATCAAGGTTTGCATCTCCTGGAAGATAAATGTATGTACTTGTGTCCCTAAACTAAAGTCAGTTTGAAGAATATAATTAATGATCCTGCAACCCCAGAACAGAGTGTTAGATGTCTTGAGCAGGTATACGAACGTGAGGTTTTCTTGACCCGTTACTACAGGGATATCAGCGCTTGTCAGATAGAGTGAGCTGTTACTACAGGAATATCTGTCAACCTGTTAATCATATTATAAAATGTCAATAATTTGCGTTGTATTAATTTTGATCATTCTCCTGAGAGCATTGTAAGAAAAATGCAGGCCTTTTAATAACCTATATAAGTGCTCTCTCGTGGTAGTTGCCAATATTAAAACGCAGAGAAAAGTTGAGTTCTCATCTGCTGAATTGTTTGTAAAATGTGATATATTAATATATTTACCGTCTTACAACCTATAAATTTGCATCCTGCAGTAGCCTCTTATACTTCTGTTGAATGAATCTTTAAATGTCAATTGCTGGTTGGTTCTAAGCACTTTTTTAATCTCTAAAGTCGTAAGTTGCTAATATTGTCTGACTACATGAGTTGCTCGCCGGCAAGCTATTGAAAGCATATGAAACTTCGCATCATACTGGGAATGCCTGTAGTAGTTTTGGACCATATACCTGTTAGTTGGGCCGGGCTAACCCGTTTTCAACCTGCTTCGTCCCGATTCAACCTGTTACTGTAGCATATTAGGGCGGGCTGGGATGGGTTGGATGGGGAGCAGGTTTTAGAAGAACAAATTTTGAATACCGGTGCACCGAAACCTGCTAAGCCTGCTAACCTATTAACAGGCTGCAGCTTGGTTCAGCCCGTTATCCTTATAATTTTTTATTTTTTTAAATTTTGTGGATCGTTTCCAACGGTCAAATTCAAAAATGACCGTTGGGCAATGGCTAGATTTTGTACAAATGGCCATTTTGGCCTCCCCCATTATGAAAATAGCCCTCCCACCCCTAGTAATTGATAAATAATTATTAATTCTTTAAAGTTTGCAAACACTTAAGTATCAATAACATTGAATAAAAAAATAAAATTTTAAAAAAATAAGCCCGGTCTGTTTAGCCCGAACTCGTACGTACCCAATAAAACCCGCAAAAACACAACCCGCTAATTCAGCCCACTAACGGCCGGGAACGATAACTGTACGGGCTGATTTTTTTTGTGTATAGCCTGTCCCAGCCCGCCCGGTAAACACCTTTACCTTTATCATTAAGTCAGATAATTTGTGATTGAGAAATGCATGAAATAGTAGATGTGATGTTATAATGTCAGAGCAAGATACAACAATAAAGCACATTGGACAAGACCTGAAGAAAATAAAATCAGTAATCTTTTACAGAATATGGTCAAGAATTAGATGTTCAGTAGTAGATTGTGTTAAATATTGAATAATTTTGAGGCGACTGCGAAAATGTTGTTATAACAGGTATGTATTAACTTGTGGAGTTATGCTGACCGAAATCTCTATATTGTCAGTTGAAACATGTTACTTCCTTGTCATTATATTGGGGAGTCCAACAATTTCTCCTCTTTAATGATTTTTCTAAACTTTTCCATATTTTTAATCGCTTGTTATTTATTGTATTGTCTACAGAGACTGAATATGTGAATTTCTTTAATAGATTATGAAGTCACCATCTAAAGTCGCATCTGAAATTTGTTGTCTCGGCAGTTCCCGTGTGGAATAGATAAGTTTATGTTCCTAAATTAGTGGGATTACTTCATGCTTGCTGAATAGCTAATTTCTCCATTAAACTCATAGAAGATTTAGAGTTTGGCTGGGAATGATTATGGTGAAGAAGTCAAAGAAAACATAATTCAAACATTGCTGTTTCCTCTTTCTAAAATCACCTATAAATGTAACTCAAGCGCCGTCCAATGTTTGTTTCCAAAAAAAATAAAATGTTTCCAAGTCACCAAACACGATTTAACATGTCTTGGCAAAGATTTACGAATTAAGATGATGAATCAACTCATCAAGATCTTAGCATTCTATATGTTTCCAGACAAAGATCTAACAAAGTATATTTCATGGAGCAAAAGAGAAGGGATTTGGTTGGTGTGAGTAAACAAAGGCTGTTCCCATTTTTTCTTTAGCTTTAAGATTATGCACAAAAAAAGTAGTCTTCTAGTGATGGAAAAGGCAGTAAGGTGCATAGCTTGAATTATTTGAGTGAAGAAGCTGAGGTTTAGATTTTGTTAAAGATTAAAATGAAAGAAATAATGATTAAAGTGAAGAGAGGAAAATTTTGAGATGGATGAGTTGGACATGTCTTTTATCTCTTTTTGCAAATATAAAGAATCCTTTTTGTGGAAAAGACTTAGATTTGGGATGGTCTAAGAAAAATATCTTGGATTATTGGTGTCCAAGAATTGATCATCCTCATGAAAGTTCCCAAGTGGAAGAATGTTCTGTGTCTCATTCTTAAGATTTTGGTCATTGTACTGTAGGTGATAATTTTTTATTTTTTATTTTATGTGAAGGTGGACAGTGAATAATGGAGGAAATATATTATATATATAGAAAAGTGTACAATCTTTCATATGATTGAAACCTTGATGCTGTGTGAAACTGCAAGCATCACTAAGCTACAATACCAATCTCGTAATTTAGGACTTTAGGTTATTATTAGGTCCGTTTTTATTTTCTTTTATTTTTATGTCCCACTTTTTTCCCCAAGAAAATGGTATTATTGCTTAATTTTCTTTACACAAAAGATGGTCTGCTCCCTATTCTTTCAATTCTCTTTTGTCCTATAGTTCACTAAAAATGACAAAGGTACTCAAAAAGAAAACGTGTTGTGTGGCTCCAAGAAAGTTGAAACCTTATATTGGATAAGAATACACTCTAGTGGACACGAATTCGTGAGAGATTTAATCATTATTGCCTTGTCTATTTCTTATATTGCTACTCAAAGGTAAAAGATTACAACAACAACAACTACCCAGTATATTCCCACAAGGTGGGGTTTGGGGAGGGTAATATGTAGACGAGCCTTACCCCTACCCGAAAGGGCAGGGAGGCTGTTTCCAATCGACCCTCTGCTCATAGGGAAAGGTAAAAGATTATGAAAGCAATTATTGACAAGATTTTATTCAAGGGACAATCAGATGATTAATTTTTTGAGTTGCCATATTATTTGAATACATTATATTGAAAGTTCTGAACACTTCAAATGGAGGTTCATTTACTTACATGGAGTTCAAAGATCTCCCAGAGATGTTTAGTGAAATGTTACAATAGTATGGCATTTTATATAGTTGAATTGTATGGCTATTTCATTTGTAAGTTTAAGTTATTAAAAAGATATACTTTTATTTATATAATTATATCTCAACAAGTTCTTCATGTGCATGCTTCGATTCGTTTCATGAATTTATGACCTATGTATGTTCCAATACCATGTTAAATTAATGAAAATATCATCTTATCTTAAATTATGTAAAAGAATCTATTTTTATTTACGTAATTGTATCTCAATATACATGGATTTGATTGTCTTTTGTAACAATTCCATAGACCCACCATTCTATGACGTATTGGTAATTGCTCAAGTTACTACGCTAGCATTTGGACATATATTTAATTGAAATTAATTTTTTTTGAAGTTGTGTTAGAAACTAATTTTGAAAAGTTAAAATTGTGTTTGGACATGTATTTTATTTGAATTTTTTTTTTGAAATTTGTGAGTGGAAGAAATTTTTTTAGCTAAAATTTCCGTAAACTAATTTTTGGGAACTTGAATTGTTTTTTAAAAACTAATCATATTTCATAACAAACATTATTTTCAAATTTTTTTTATTTTTAAAAAAATAGCCAAAATCTTTTCGCAAGTATGATACTAGTAAACTATTAGCAAAACATATAAAACCAAGAATATGAAATAGAGACTTAATAATCACATGTGTTGAATGGATGTGGAATCCAGAAAAAAGGGTGGGTGAGGGGTCAAACATGGTTGGGGTGGTGGGGTACGAGGCAAAGTCTCAGTAAAAGTATTATCCAAAAGACAAGTTATGAATAAGACAATGCATACATCATCATCTTTCTCAAGGAAAATGATTTAATATGTGCATTAAAAGGTCGCGTGGAGTGTGACTATTGGTGTCTTTAGAATGTAAAATGTGTGCTTTTCATGACAAAGTTTACAACTTCAATAGTGATGCCATTGATGGGTAGTTAGCGTTAAGACAACAAATCAAATTTATAACATGATCTGATATATTCCTCTACTATAGTAAATTGCTTAAATTATTTCTCGTTATATTATTGGGCTATAAAAATCTCTGTCGTCTTATTATCCTAATAAATTTGTCCTTAGTTAGACGAAGGTGTCACGTGGCATCCATACAACCACGTGGCACATGTGAGACGATGCCACGTGGCACCTCCGTCTAGCCAAGGACATATTTGTTAGGATAGTAAGACGATAGGGACTTTTATGGCACAATAGTATAACAGAAAACAATTTCGAACAATTTACCATAATAGAGGAATATATTATGCCCTTTTCGGTTCATATTGCCATTTGCAGCCTCATCACCTTTATGTTTTTCCCCCTAAGTGACGGTAAACAAATTACAAGCTATCCAACAGAGTTAAGATTTTTGTCTAAGTTATTATAAATCTAATTACAAATAATTACTAATTCTTATGAATAATTATAGTTCTTGGAAAAATAGCATAGAAATATGTTAGGGTTTTGTTCTAAATTTTTAATCTATCAGGATTCAAGAAAAAGACCCCTAAAAGAAATAAATCTCTTTATAACTTGAGAATTTATGCTTCTTATAATAATAAGAACAACAACCTCCACAATATAGCTATTAAAGAATCTTATTTAGGGGGGAGATTTTTCTTTTAATAATTTTTATTTTATACTGATTTTTATTTGTTGGCGAATTGGCTAAACCCAATTATAGTATCCTATTTTAGTATAATTCTTTTGTCATTTGATTTAGGCCAAATACATATACAGCCCGTTAAACTTGGCATGATAATTCATTTTGACACTCTAACAAACTCTTATTCCATTTTGGACCTTCAACTCCTTTTTTTTGTTACACTTTAACACAAAAGCTCACTAAATTAAGTGTGCGATTTGCCCTCCCTTTTAGGCGCGTGAGAGATCATTTTTCAGCCAAATTTCCATGGCTAAATACATACACAACCCATTAAACTTGGCCAAATTTTTTATTTTGGCACTTTAACTCAACCATGTTCCATTTTGGCCCTCCAACCCTATTTTTTTTGTTTCATTTTGATACAAAAGCGGACTATTTTTCATACTCCCAATGTGGATGCGAATCCAGAAATTAAATCATATGGATTCAGTTATGGAGTTTTTTTTATAATTTTTATGAATTTTCACATATAAATTTTTACCCCGCGTCAAAATTTATTGATTCAGTTGAACCCGTAGTTATTACTGAAAATATATGTATAAAAATATTTTTTCCACGGGAGGGGGCAGAAAAAACAAAATAAATAATAATTTGAAATTATAAAAAAAATGCGGGTGGTGGGGTTGCAGTCCGCACTGCATTTTACCTGAGATAAAAGTGTTTTTGTCAAAGTAGAACTAAAGAACCCATTATATTTTCAAATATTATTGGTTCATATCTATTTTTTAAAATATTTTTATTAAATTTTTACATACAAATTTTTATTCTGCGTCGAAAGTTATGGGTTCAATTGAACCCATAGTTATTACTAAAAATAAAAAAAAATATTTTTCCCGGGGATATTGGCAGAAAAAGCAAAAAAAATAAAATAATTTGAAATTACAAAAAAAAGGATTTTTTTTTTGCGGGGGAAGAGGGGGGCAGTGGGGTGGGGGTAGTAGCTGAAATGCACACGCTGCATTTTTATCTGGGTAAATTTCTTTTGTGTCAAAACGGAACAAAAATAATGGAGTTGGAGGGCCAAAATGGAACAAGAGTTAGTTAGAATGCCAATATGAAATATTGAGTCAAGTTTAATGGGCTCTATATGTATTTAGTCTTTGATTTATGGGTTTTTTACCTATGTATACCATATAGCAAACCTTATTACCTACCATGTTTAAGGTTTGTGTTTATTACATTTAAGCATACCAAATTTCAATTTATGTACCATAATTCAAATTAAGGCTTTAATGATAGGCTCATTTATAGTAGACATGCATTTAGGGACCGTATCTTCCAAATTTTTATATTACCCGCTTCTCTCTCCTCCCCCAATGATTTACCTACAGTTAATTCCCCCTCCCTCCCATGATTCTTCTTCAGTTTTCCCCCATTCTCGTACAGCACTTACCCACAATTTCCATCACGTTCTGTTGAATGCATTTTCATTCACTTCCAATTTTGTATTCAACTCCTAAATCGTGACCCATTATTATTTCTTCTTTTTTCTGTTTTCTTTGCTAATATAAATTAATTCTATTTTGTACTGTGGATTCAAATTATAGTGGCATACACTCTCATTATCATCTGTATTTTATAATGTTAATACAAAATAGATTTTTTTAATTTAATGTAAAGTTAATTAAAGTTAGGTTGTGCAATTGTAAAGGAAATGATTTTTCGTGGAAGACAATAAATTTGATAGTGTGGATGCAATTGTAGTTTATTTGTAGTTTTTATGTAGAAATTTTGTAGATGAAGTGAAAATTTTGTTGTCAATATTTTTTTGACACAAGATTGTAGTTTATTTGTAGTATAAATGTATTAAATTTGTAGATACTCTTAAAAAAATACAACTTTATACAATACTTAAACTGATTTGTAGTTTATTTGTAGAAATGTTATCTACAAGATATCTACAAACTGAATACATTGAATTTTAATATCCCAATTCTCATTTTAATTGTAGCATAATTGGCATTTTCGACATAATTATAGAAGAGTTGTAGAAGTTTTAGGCTTTCCAATCTACAATTTATCTACAATTTATCCACAATTCTACAATTTATCTACAATTTAACTACAATTCTGAAAATATGTCTTCTTCTTCTTCTTCGACGAGTTTCAATCTGAAATTCAGTCAAAACCAAGTCTAATATTCACCAAAACCCCTCAAAATTAAGATATAAACTCCTAAACATATTTCGAATTGTTTACAACAACACAAAATCCAAACAAATAATGATTTTTGAAAATTTAAATTTGAATTCAAAGCTTTCAAGCTTTTTAGTGGCTATCAATGGTGGAAAATATATGGAGAATGAGAGAATTACGCATCAATGGGATTTTCTTCCGTTTTAAATTTCGAATTTAATGGTGATAGGATCACACGCAGATCTGATTCCTACAAATTTGGCGCATTTGTAGGGGCGAATCTACTTATTTTTGGTTTGGTACAGATTTTATAGTGAAACTATAGACTAGGCGGGTAAATACCAAATTATAAATTATTTTTGTAATAAAGTTTGGTATATGATTTAGATAGGAAAAAAGTCCCTTGATTTATAGTCCATTAAGCTCTATATTATTACATTGTTAGTTTACACACCATGTTATTCGATCCAAACAAAACTGGAAATCCATAAACATTTTCAAGTTTACCATTTAATTGTGCCTTGTCGCAACTTAAAACATCTATCCATAAAGAATAGGAAAAGCAAAGCCATATTATTTTGCCAAGTGGTATAACAATAATTAGCCAAGTGGAACTCCTTTAGGACAAAGCTCCAAAAGTTTTGAAATTTAAAAATATTATTATGTCTAAAAAAAGATTTAAAATTAATAATTACCAAATAAAAGAAATTCAAAATGTCTGCTTCCAAAAATGTTTGCAACCGTTGGCTTTTATTATGTCTAATAAAAAAAAGTTTTAAAACTAATAATTACCAAATACAGAAATTCCAAAACATGTGCTTCCAACTAGGATCCCAACCGTTGGCTTCCCACACGTGGGCTTCCAACTAGAGAGTTGTCCATAAAAAACTGTTTCCCACGATACGCATATAGCCGCAACTCCCACGTTTTGCATTAAAGGGATAATCCGGATGTGGTCTTCCAAAAACGTAGCCATTATCCTACCATTTATTTACCTCCCAAATGTGGGCTTCCAATTCAAATTTTTTTTTTATATACATCTATATATATCAGATTTATATGCTCTACATTTTTAGAACTTTTTCATTTTCATATTTTATCTGCTTAATATACCATTCTGATTAATTTACTTTCAAATATGGGTACCCAAATTCTTGATATCAAGAAAATTTCAGGCAACTCAATGCAATGGAACCTTAAAGTTAGAGTCGTTCGAATGTGGGTAATGCAGGATCGCTTTGAGCCGAAAATACCTTATTCAATTGAATTGGTTTTACAGGATTCTAAGGTAATATATCGAACTTTGTCATACTTCCAAACTTAGTAATGTTGTCGCATTCTATATAATAACGAGCAGTTGGGCAACTATGTGAGTCCTCAATTTATGTGCTTTTAGCGCATCATTCAGTGCCATGAAACAATTTGGTTTTGCTTGCACTTCTTTAATGTGATATTTCGTGCATGCTTATAAAGTTATAAATAGTAAACTACATTTTTTGTTGAAAGTAGTTTTCAGTGATCTTCGCTATATATGAGCTTATAATTGCGTGCTAATAATGAATCTAATTTTGTAGGGTGATAGTATATATGCTTAAATCGGAAAATATGTTCTCAAGTTTTTTAGGAACAAGATACATGAACTTTGCTTATATCGCATGAATTACTTTGTCGTTGGGCCAAATAATCTGAAGTTGAGGACTATGACATATCACCTGAGGCTAATATTTACTCAAATAACATTTGTTAAGGAAACAAATGATCCTTCATTTCATATGAACATCTTTAACTTGCCCCCTTTTGACTAAGTAACAAATCAACAAGATGTCGATGAGACAAAATTGTGTGGTAATTCTTCTTTTCATTTTTAATGAATTAATGGTATTGGTAAAACTATGTTACTCACGTTTATATATCTCTCTCTCTCAATAAACACACACACACACACACACACACACACACACACACACACACACACACACACACACACACACATATATATATATATATATATATATATATATATATATATATATATATTTGTTGGTCAGGTTGTGACCTATGAAGATGTTAAGACCTACAAAAAAGAAGGCGACGAAAGTGTGTTTACTAATATTGTGCTCGCAGATGATCAGTAATTAAAAATTTTAAATACTTTTTTATGAATATCTTATTTATATATGTCTATACTAACCGTACTATGCAACGTATATGAGGAACATGATTGTGGCAACCTTATGGAGCGAACATGTGGATCAAATTTAACATTACTTTAGTGAATCGACCGATGAGCCGTTGATGGTTGTTTTTCAGCATATGAAATATCATAAATATAGAGGTTTACTACAAATAAATATTTTTTCCACGCTAAACAAATAAATATTTTTATGCTTACTATATTTTTTAACAATACTCAATTTTTACAAACCTTTTACCAAAGCCTGATTTTTAAGTAAGCTCCCGCTCAGATTCACTACTTACTTTTCATTTCATACATAGGCAATTACTCTATGCGTAGCTGTTGGTTTCAGACAAAGATATGGATAAACTTTACGTTGCCACAGTCTACTGAATTTAAATCGAGGTTTGTCATGTCTATACTCCTTTTCATTATGCATACAAAATATAACAATACTATTTATAAATAACAATTATTTTACTTATGTAGGTTACTTGCAGCAGGTCCATCAAACATTGAGCGAATCACAAGTTCTCAGCAAAGTTACTCTATTAGAGATGAGTTACACAAAGAAATTGTAGAGTTCAAAACTATTAGGGATTTAGTTCAGCGCACGCAAGTAAGTTTAATTAACTATGTCAACTATATGTACTTCATGTTTTCTATTTTGCATTTATAATAAACTTTTATTTTTTTTAAATAGGAAAGTACATGTTGGATTGCTGCAGAATTGGTAAGTTTGGAACTTGACCGGGGATGGTCATACTTGAAATGCAACAAGTGTAGTTGAAAGGTTGATAAAATTGTTGGAAACACGTTCTCAATGCAATATACTAAAACGTGTGTTCTTTTATATAGGTTTTGATGAATGACAAACGAAGCGAAAATTGATATATGACGAAGTTCAAGAAACAAGCGCACAATTGATATACATCGAGATTCAAGCTCAAGACAAAGTTTTATAGTTTAATTGAGTCATTCTTAATTGTGATCTTGATCCTACAACTTGACTCGTAACATGGCTTCTCTCATAAAACTATTTTCCAAAATCATGCATATTTAATTTAATGCTAAATGATTTTAAATCATGCATATTTTCATTAGTCAAAATGATTTTTAAATGCCTCTGAAAACTGGACTAAGATAATCGATTATGTACTAATGATAATCGATTGTTTTAAGCCAAGACTGCATGACAATCGATTGTGAACTAATGACAATCGATTGTGTTAAGGCAGTGAACATCAGGTTTCTTCAAACCTGCATGACAATCGATTGTGAACCTTATGACAATCGATTGTAATGAGGCAGTGTCCATCAAAGTTTTTTCAAAACTCAGAATAATCGATTGTGAAGCTAATGACAATCGATTGTGAAGAGACAGTGTCCTTCAGATTTTTCAAAGTCACAAAATAATCGATTGTGAACTAATGACAATCGATTGTGTTGAGGCAGTGACTTCCAGTGATTTTCAAATTTATTAAATAATCGATTGTGAGTATATAACAATCGATTGTCAAGAGGCAGTGTCTAAAATGTTTTTCAAAAACTGATAAGTAATCGATTGTTAACTTTGTGCAATCGATTGTGAAGCTGACCGTTGTCGTAAAGTTTTCAAATACCGTCAGGTAATCGATTATTGATTCTGTATAATCGATTGTTTTGATTAAAATCCGGAAAAGATTTATTGAACGTTGCTGAGTAATCGATTGTTGATTCTGGACAATCGATTGTTTGTGGTAAAATCTGGAAAGGATTTTTTGAACGTTGCCAGTAATCGATTATGGATTGTAAGTAATAGATTATCATGCGTAAAATCTGGGATTGAATTTTGATCTGACTGGCAGACAATCGATTGTTGGGGTTTGACAATCGATTGTCAGTGAGTAAAATCAGCTACTCTTAATTGGCGACTAGGCAATGGTAATGCCAATTTTTCAACTATAAATACAGCTTCATTTCAGTGTTTTAAACACAACAACATACTACAACTGATCATTACATTGCTATAAGCTTGCATACTTTTGTTTATCATTTTATATTCAATTTCATAAAGCTTTTGATAGCCATATTCTTGTCCAAAGTTGTTGTGATCCAGAGCTTACTTCTTTTACTCATATTTACTCATTAAGGAGTATTTTGTTTTAGTATTTTAGTGTTGTATACACTTGTAAGAGAATTGTAATTCTCTTGTTGTAAGGAACTTGCGTTTCCTTGGTTGAAGTCTTGGAGTGTTGTAACTCCGAGCAAAGGTGTTGAGGCTTGCGTCCTCAAGTTGTAAAGGTTTGTTAAGCACCCGGAAGCTTGACACGTTAGTGGAAAATCTCGAGAGAGTCTCTCGGGGACTGGACTAGCCACACGTTGTGGTGAACCAGGATATATCTGTGTGTAAGTTATTATTTATCGCACTTATTTACTTCCTGCAAATTTTAATTTCCGCAAGTTTACGCTAAATTTTATTATAACGCTATTCACCCCCCTCTAGCATTAAGCGTATTATCTATCAATTGGTATCAGAGCCCAACTCTCTGAAAACTTAACAGTTTGAGAGAACCATCCATGGCTTCTACTCGTGATTCTTTTGCAGGAATTGAAGAAGGACAGTGCTCCACACGACCACCTCTATTCAACGGTACAAATTACACGTACTGGAAGGAGAGGATGAAGATCTTCGTTCAGTCCAACAGCTTTCACCTTTGGAAGGTGATAATGAAGGGAAACCAAATTCCAATAAAGAAGGTGGAAAACGAATGGGTTCCCAAGTCCAAGGATGAGTATGACGCGGATGACATCCGAAAGGTTCAAAATAATGCTAAAGCAATAAATTTATTATTTTGTGCTGTTAATGCTGACGATTACAGGAAAATATCGTGTTGTACAACGGCAAAGGAGATGTGGGACAAGCTAGAAGTCACGTACGAAGGTACGGACCAGGTAAGGGAAGCAAAAATTGATTTCCTAACCCATTCTTATGAATTATTTCACATGAAGGAAGGTGAAAAGGTGGACGAAATGTTTGAGCGATTTTCAATAATCGTAAATGACTTACATGCTCTCAAGAAAACATTCACGGATAGAGAGCTCGTTCGAAAAATTCTTAGAAGTCTCACACCGGCATGGAGATCAAAGGCCGATGCAATTCAAGAATCCATTGGCGTTTCAAACGTCACCATCGACGCACTAAGAGGTAACCTTATAACCTATGAATCTACTATTCTTAACCCTTTTGTTGATGATCAAAGGAGGCAAAGAATAGCTCTAAAGGCGAGCACAAGCCAACCGCAAATTGATGAGGAAGGAGACAACGAGTTTGGACTCGTTATCAAAAGATTTCAAAAGTCCATGCGCAAGGAGTATGAACGCAAGGGCAAATAGCAAGGCGAACAAAT
The DNA here is from genome assembly GCA_034376525.1 of Nicotiana benthamiana. Lineage (NCBI taxonomy): Eukaryota > Viridiplantae > Streptophyta > Magnoliopsida > Solanales > Solanaceae > Nicotiana > Nicotiana benthamiana. Next base: position 83,529,422 of record CM067328.1, read on the forward strand.
CAAGTGCTATGAATGTGGTGAAACCGGGCACATCAAATCAAATTGCCCAAACATCAAAAAGGAGAAGAAACCTTTTAAAAAGCAACGTGCATACATTTCTTGGGGAGGCGACTCCGGAGATGAGTCAAGCGAAGGAGAAGAAGACGAAGCAGCAAATCTTTGCCTTATGGCACAAGAAGACAACAAAGATGAGGTATGTCAAATTTCGTCTAAAAACTTCTTTACTCTTGAAGAAATGCGAACTGCTTTTGATGAATTATATGCTGAGTTTATTAAGGCTTCAAAAACTGTTAAGGGCATAAAAGAAAATGCTTCATTAAAAGAAAAGGATTTTCAAAAACAGCTTTCTTTGAAAGAAAAGGATTTAGAAAAACTGGTTTTAGAAAATGAGAAGCTGAAAGAGGAAAACAAGTTTTTTGGAAAAAGAAGTTCCGATAAGCCCGAAAGCTCTACTAGAAATTGCACTTCTTGTTTGCTTCTTAAAAATGAAGTAAGTAGGATTAAAGGCACATTAGATAAGTTTAATTCTTCGCACAAAAACTTGAATGATGTTCTTGTTAACTTGAAATCAACCAAGCATGGAATAGGCTTTAAAAATGAAGAAAAGGTTGCAGCTAAAACCCAACAACCTAAAGCTCAACTTAGGATTAACAATAGAAATGCTTATCCTAAAAACAACAACTCTAGAGCCAATATGCATGCTAGACAAAATGCTGAACATTTTAGAAGACCTAGGAATGACTTACCACCTAGAAATAGTCACCCTAGAAATGATGCATATTTTAGGCCAAATTTTGAACCCCTTAGAAGACCTAGCAATGGCCCTCAACCGAGAAACAATCACTCTAGAAATGCTGCCCATCCTAGAGCTCATAGTAGGAGAAATAATTCTCATGAAATGCGAAATAGTCATAGTGGTCAAAATAGAGTAAGCAATTTTCATCCGTCTAGTTACTATGAACCTAGAAGGATGCATAACCCAAATGTGACTTGTCATTATTATAGACGTATTGGTCATATTGCTCCTGCATGCTTTACACGTCATAGACATGTTACTCAATCGCATCATTATAATATGCCTAACCCCCAAGGACCCAAGATGGCATGGGTACCTAAAGAACATTAATTTGTTTTGTAGGTGTGCTTGAAGGGATCAAGTGTACTATGGTACCTTGATAGTGGATGCTCCAAGCATATGACAGGAGATGAATCCAAATTCCTTCAATTAGAGCACAAAGAAGGAGGAAGTGTTATCTTCGGTGATAACAATAAAGGAAAGATCATCGGCATCGGCTCGGTCGGTAAGGATGAAAAATCCTCTATTAAGCATATATTACTTGTGAAAGGTTTGAAGCATAATCTCTTGAGCATAAGCCAATTATGTGACAAGGGAAATCTTGCTCTATTTGATTCGGATGAATGCCTAGTATTTAGACGTAATGATTTCAAAATCATACTTCGTGGTTTTAGAGTTGATAATATTTATATGGTTGATCTTGCTAATTCCTCACCCGAATATGTTGATTGTCTAATGAGTAAAGAGGATGATACTTGGCTATGGCATCGTAGAGTAGCACATATCAATATGCATCTTTTGAACAAATTGATTTCTCAAAACTTAGTTGTTGGTCTTCCCTTTTTAAAATTTGAAAATGACTCTATTTGTGACTCGTGTCAAAAGGGGAAGCAAACAAAAGCATCTTTCAAATCTAAAAACATTGTTTCAACTTCTAGACCATTGCAATTGCTTCATATGGATTTATTTGGTCCCTCTCGCATTGAAAGTCTAGGAAGAAATAAATATGCTTTTGTGATTGTTGATGATTACTCGAGATTTACTTGGACTTTATTTCTTGCCAATAAAAGTGATGCTTTTCAAAATTTTAAATTTTTTCTTAAGCGTGTTCAAAATGAGAAAGAAACAACCGTCACTTCAATTAGAAGTGATCATGGGGGAGAGTTTGATCACTATCTCTTTGCGGACTTTTCTGACGAACTCGGAATCGAGCATACCTTTTCTGCTCCATGTACACCACAACAAAATGGGGTGGTGGAAAGGAAAAATAGGTGTCTCGAAGAGATGGCTAGAACCATGCTCGACGAAGCTAAGATACCCAAACATTTTTGGGCGGACGCCGTGAGTACTGCTTGCTACGTTCAAAATAGAGTAGTAATTCGGCCGATACTCATGAAAACCCCCTATGAACTTTATAAGGGAAGAAAACCAAATATTTCCCATTTTAGAGTTTTTGGTTGCAAATGTTTTGTTCATAACAATGGCAAAGACCAATTGGGTAAATTTGATGCTAAGTCGGATGAAGGTATTTTCATTGGATATTCCTCACGTAGTAAAGCATATAGGGTCTTTAATAAAAGAACCCAAATTGTGGAGGAATCCCCTCATGTTGTATTTTCCGAAAATAATGCTCGCTTGGCGAGAAAGGATACCGGTTTTGATCTTGCAGGTATCTTAGATAGCTTGAAAGACAAAATACAAGAGGAACCACCCAAGGAAAATAAAGATGAAACTGAGGAACAACCAACAGAAGAAGCGCCACAATTGGAAAAAGAAATGAATATGCCTAACGATTGGAGGACAATCAAAGATCACCCTCTCGAACAGGTAATTGGCAACGTTGGAGACAAGGTAAGTACCCGAAACTCTCTCAAAAATACCTTAGAACATACTGCTTTTGTTTCTCAAATTGAACCCAAAACCATCTCAGAAGCAATTGGGGATGAATTTTGGACCTTGGCAATGCAAGAGGAGCTTAACCAATTCGAACGCAATGACGTTTGGGATTTGGTGCCAAGACCCGAAGGTCATACCATAATTGGTACGAAATGGGTTTTTCGCAATAAACTAGATGAAAATGGTATAATCACTAGAAACAAAGCTAGGCTTGTAGCAAAAGGCTATAATCAAGAAGAAGGTATTGACTATGAGGAAACATATGCTCCCGTAGCTAGATTAGAAGCTATTCGCTTATTGCTTGCATTTGCCTCTTCTATGAATTTCAATTTATATCAAATGGATGTGAAAAGTGCTTTTCTAAACGGTTTTATTCAAAAAGAAGTTTTTGTTGAACAACCCCCCGGCTTTGAAAACTTTAAATCTCCCGATCATGTTTTCAAACTCAAAAAGGCTCTTTATGGTTTAAAACAAGCTCCCCGAGCTTGGTATGAAAGATTGAGTAAGTTTCTTTTGGAAAATGATTTCATTAGGGGGAAAGTTGACATAACTCTCTTTGTTAAGCATAAAAACAATGATATTTTGTTAGTTCAAATATATGTAGATGATATTATATTTGGTGCTACTAACAATATTTTATGCAAGGAATTTTCCGATTTAATGACAAGCGAATTTGAGATGTCTATGATGGGTGGTTAACATTCTTTATGGGATTACAAGTAAAGCAAATGAAAGAAGGTACATTCATTTGTCAAGCCAAATATTGCAAAGAATTGCTGAAACGATTTGAGATGAACAATGCAAAAGAAATGGCAACTCCCATGAGCACATCCGATCATCTAGACAAAGATGAGAAAGGTAAGGAAGTCGACACCAAAAAGTATCGAGGTATGATTGGCTCTCTTCTTTATCTTACTGCTAGTCGTCCGGACATCATGTTTAGCGTGTGCTTATGCGCTCGTTATCAATCGTGTCCGAAGGAGTCTCACCTTACTGCGGTAAAACGGATTTTAAGGTATCTTGTTGGTACTACAAATGTGGGTCTATGGTACCCCAAAGGCTCTTCATGCCAACTTGTTGGCTACTCCGATTCCGATTTTGCTGGATGCAAATTGGACCGCAAGAGCACTAGTGGCACTTGCCATTTGCTCGGTAGCTCTCTCGTTTCTTGGTTTAGCAAGAAACAAGTAAGTGTTGCGTTGTCCACAACCGAGGCTGAATATGTAGCCGCGGGGAGTTTTTGCGCTCAAATCCTATGGATGAAACAACAACTCTTGGACTATGGCCTAAGTCTTGATCATATCCCTCTTAGATGTGATAATACTAGTGCCATATGCTTGACGAAGAACCCCGTTCTTCATTCGCGAACGAAACACATTGAAATTAGACATCATTTTATTAGAGATCACGTTCTCAAAGGCGATGTCGAAATTGAATTTGTTGAAACCAAAAACCAATTTGCAGACATCTTTACAAAGCCTTTAGAGAAAGAGTCCTTCTTCCGAATTCGCAGTGAACTCGGGATCCTTGACTCCACGTTGATCTAAGTCATGCATTGCAATTTTTTATTACATGAGTTCTAACTTGAGCGTCGGAGACGTCTAACGATTTTTGCAGGTATCGCCCCAAAGGAAAGGGGAATTATAAAGCTTGACGTACAACAATCGGTTTCCGTCGTCCAAAAAAATCGATTATATAGTATCAATAATCGATTATGTTGCTATTATTCGAGTTGATGTTGCTATATTCTTTTAAATAAACAAGTTTTATTTACATCTTTAGCATCTTACTATTATGTTATTTTTGCTAATGTCAAAAGGGGGAAGATAACGGGTATGCACTCTCAATATCTATAAGCTTAAATTAAGGGGGAATTCATATATTGAGGGGGAACAAATTGCATACTTGTTGCATGTATACACTTGTCTTGAATCGTCAATATAAATTGCTTGCATTGCATATCCCGCTTAATGTTTGCCATTATCAAAAAGGGGAAAATTGTTGGAAACACGTTCTCAATGCAATATACTAAAACGTGTGTTCTTTTGTATTGATGAATGACAAACGAAGCGAAAATTGATATATGACGAAGTTCAAGAAACAAGCGCATAATTGATATACATCGAGATTCAAGCTCAAGACAAAGTTTTATAGTTTAATTGAGTCATTCTTAATTATGATCTTGATCCTACAACTTGACTCGTAACATGGCTTCTCTCATAAAACTATTTTCCAAAATCATGCATATTTAATTTAATGCTAAATGATTTTAAATCATGCATATTTTCATTAGTCAAAATGATTTTTAAATGCCTCTGAAAACTGGACTAAGATAATCGATTATGTACTAATGATAATCGATTGTTTTAAGCCAAGACTGCATGACAATCGATTGTGAACTAATGACAATCGATTGTGTTAAGGCAGTGAACATCAGGTTTCTTCAAACCTGCATGACAATCGATTGTGAACCTTATGACAATCGATTGTAATGAGGCAGTGTCCATCAAAGTTTTTTCAAAACTCAGAATAATCGATTGTGAAGCTAATGACAATCGATTGTGAAGAGACAGTGTCCTTCAGATTTTTCAAAGTCACAAAATAATCGATTGTGAACTAATGACAATCGATTGTGTTGAGGCAGTGACTACCAGTGATTTTCAAATTTATTAAATAATCGATTTTGAGTATATAACAATCGATTGTCAAGAGGCAGTGTCTAAAATGTTTTTCAAAAACTGATAAGTAATCGATTGTTAACTTTGTGCAATCGATTGTGAAGCTGACCGTTGTCGTAAAGTTTTCAAATACCGTCAGGTAATCGATTATTGATTCTGTATAATCGATTGTTTTGATTAAAATTCGGAAAAGATTTTTTGAACGTTGCTGAGTAATCGATTATTGATTTTGGACAATCGATTGTTTGTGGTAAAATCTGGAAAGGATTTTTTGAACGTTGCCAGTAATCGATTATGGATTGTAAGTAATAGATTATCATGCGTAAAATCTGGGATTGAATTTTGATCTGACTGGCAGACAATCGATTGTTGGGGTTTGACAATCGATTGTCAGTGAGTAAATCAGCAACTCTTAATTGGCAACTAGGCAACGGTAATGCCAAGTTTTTCAACTATAAATACAGCTTCATTTCAGTGTTTTAAACACAACAACATACTACAACTGATCATTACATTGCTATAAGCTTGCATGCTTTTGTTTATCATTTTATATTCAATTTCATAAAGCTTTTGAGAGCCATATTCTTGTCCAAAGTTGTTGTGATCCAGAGCTTACTTCTTTTACTCATATCTACTCATTAAGGAGTATTTTATTTGAGTGTTTTAGTGTTGTATACACTTGTAAGAGAATTGTAATTCTCTTGTTGTAAGGAACTTGCGTTTCCTTGGTTGAAGTCTTGGAGTGTTGTAACTCCGAGCAAAGGTGTTGAGGCTTGCGTCCTCAAGTTGTAAAGGTTTGTTAAGCACCCGGAAGCTTGACACGTTAGTGGAAAATCTCGAGAGAGTCTCTAGGGGACTGGACTAGCCACACGTTGTGGTGAACCAGGATATATCTGTGTGTAAGTTATTATTTATCGCACTTATTTACTTCCTGCAAATTTTAATTTCCGCAAGTTTACGCTAAATTTTATTATAACGCTATTCACCCCCCCCTAGCGTTAAGCATATTATCTATCAAAAATTAGAAATAAATACATTTGTAAGAAATGCAACGAAGATCAATTTTCATGTACTCACAGGTAATTAGTATCTATGGTTATTTAAATTTTTATATATTAAAAAAATATCATATGTTTAATCAAAATTGAGTTGCAGGTATATGATTTAAGTACGAGTTATGGATGGAACCACTTTTATCTCATTGTTGCTTTAGAATCGAGAGGCTATGCAGCTTATAGGGTTGTCCGCAAAAGAACTTAAGGAAAGCTCCTCTGAGATATAATACAAAACTTATTTCGATTAACTATAAAAATACTTTTAACCTATGAATTTTGGTATAGAATTCACTTGCGTATGCTGACTGTTCTTATCCAAGTGAACTGGACGCTATTCTTTACAAAACATTAATGTTCAAGGTTATTATTAAATAAGAGAATATTGAGTCTCTGGTCGAAGTCTACAAAGTTTTTAAGCTTAGTGATGATGATGACTTTTTAAAGGAATATGGTCACAGTTTATTCGAAGAGAATATCAGTATAAATTTTTTTACCTCACAAAACTCCTAACACAAAATTTAAGTATAAATAATTTTTCATTTATTGAATGAATTTTCTATTTAATTTCTTTTTGCAGGATTCAAAATTTTTTTATGGACAAAACTCAAGTGGTGATAAGCTTTTCAAGGTATATTCCATGAATTTTTATGGTTTAATAGCATTATTCATTTGTTTAACAATTATAGTCAAAATTATGCAAGTAACAACTTTTTAGCTCTACAACTGGTATTAAATTTTCTGTTTGTTAGAAAGATGTAATGGCCGAAAGTCAGCAGTATATTTTGCAAACTCCCATCGATTAAAGCGTATCAGAAAGTGGATCGTCGTAGAAGATGGTGATGCTTGCAATGTAAAAATATGTTATTGAAGATGTATGACAAGAAGATTAGATCCCCTAATAAGGCATCAACAGCAGTACCAGATGATGACTTCAATTCTCAACTATCTAGCAACAAGGTTCCCAAGGTTATAAAGAAAGAAAAGAATCCCTGATTGGTTTTACTGTAATGCGTCTAGCTGTGCACTTATATATTTTTTGCTTCTGTCGCTTCAATGTTCTGCATTTATATGTTATATGATGAAATGACTCTTCCTATGCAACTTCATATTTTTTTTTATCAATCATGAGTCGAGTTATTACTTATGTTCCATATACTAAAAATTTATGCGATTCTGTTAAAAAACTAAGTGTTGCAATTGCTAAGTCGCAAATTTATAAGTTGGGCTTTTTTGATTTAACAGATGAGTTTTTCAGAACCTTTTCAATGTATGTATTTAAGGTTAGCAGTATATTTTAACCAAAAGCTGGAGCAGTTATTTGTTCATAAAATAAAACGTCTTGATTGCATTATATATGAATTGGCTAAACGTTTATAAGTTGTGTACGGTTAAAATTTCGAAATTTTCTTTTGGGTAAAATGAACTGTTCATTTGTAAAATTATTGCATTATATATGAATTGGTCTATTTATTGAGTTTGTACTTGAATGCAGATATATCATTTAGTTTTTGCTCTTTGTAAATATCATTACATTACATCCAGTTTAAAGTTCACAGGAAGTAGATCATTATTTTACATTATTTTCTTCCCCATATGAGAATCCAACATCACCTGATCCATAACAGAACACATACATCAGTTAATACGCTAGGAGACTTGCAAAAATAATTTCTACATTTTAATTAGCAAAAGTTCAATGCATCATGTTGTCCAACAGAAACTAATTAATAGAATGCTCTAGCATTCAAAAGAAATTTTGAGGCAAGGATGCGATTTCTTATACCGTTAAAACTATTGAAAGAGGATATGAGTCCATATATATCGTTGAATTTGTGCTTTTTGTTAGAGTCTTTACTTTCAGATTATGTTGTTTATGATTGGGAGTTATGATGAGCCATGAAATTTAGTCTACAATAAAGACCTGTTTCTACTATATCATTTTTTTCCTTTGAAACAATCCGCGCATCGCACAAGTACGTATACTAGTACAGATTAAAGGATCGGAGTGATCCCCAAAATAATGAGAAGGGGCACTTCTTAAGATATGAAACGTTCACAGTGGACGTTTTTGGTTTTACATTGGTCCGACTATTGTATTGAGGTTCGACTAATTCGAATTTGCGCTGTATACTAAAGAGAAAAATATTTTACGTTAGGATTTTTTTCATTTCCAAGCTCGAACTCGAAAAATCTGCAGCGGAGTTGTTCATAATGAAAATTACAATCGTTGATCAACGTCTGCCTCATAGCAACTCAGATGGCATACATGTATGTCTCTTTATGGACTAAATTTATGTCAGCTTCAACACTTTAATGGACTAAATTGCAGCCAGTTGAAGAGAGAAGACCAAAGTGAAAAAGTGTGGTGGCGGTACGTAAGGATTATATTTTATTGAACAAAACGTCTCATTGCAATTGGCTTTTTAAGATTTCTTCTTTTGGAAATTGCCACCGACCACATATTTTTGATTTTAATACTTCGTCTTTTGTGTTGCTTAGTTAGCAAGTATATATTGTGGTTTGCCTTTTTCTTGGTGAACAATACGCACTGCCTTTTTAGAAAATCCTTAATATTATTATTATTAATATAATTGAGGACTTTTTGGTATGTGGATAAGTCTTAGCTTAGTGTGCTCAACACATAAGCATGTGGAAACTACGTAATCTATTTTTTCAAATCGTCACCAAATGTATATTTTGATTTGTAAATAAATTTACAAATAGGGTGTATATAGGTCGAGTTGGTTTGAATTTTACATTTATCAAATCAAATCAATTGTATCGGGTTATTTAAATCTAAACACCAAATCAAACCAATAAAACTCGGGTTTATCAATCTCGGTTTTTCTCGGATTTTCTCAAATTTGTTATTCAGATTTTTTCGGGTTTTTTTCCGATAAAATCTTGGTAGAACAAAACATAGAATGTATGCTCAAAATATTTCATTAATCCTAGTAAGATACAACTATATAAAGTATTTTTCAAGAAAATAATACAAAATATGAGATGTGTCATAGCATTATCCTAAAATATTCAATAATAAATACAATAAAATTATATAATATAAATATTGCTAATTAAAAAGCCATAATAAAAATAAACATAATCTAAAAGTAGTAAGTCATGCTAAAATAAATAGACTAATAAGGGAGTACTAATTACATGATTAAATGCTAGCTAAAGAAAAATAAAAATAGGCTTTGCATTTTTATCTAAATTATTGCAAAACAAAAAATAGATATTCAATAAATTCTCGTTTGTAATAATGAATTGAATGTCTTTTTGTTATCATTAATATTGATTTGATTTTGATTTCGGATTTTATTAGCATTATTTAATCTACTAATATTAATGGCTATAAAACTTATTGGAGCATTCAAAAGTTCTAAGTCCAACCTTGAAATAATACCTTAAAAGATAAAACTATGAATTTTTTTAAGAAATATTTATAAATTACATCACAATAAGTATATTTATTTATATCTAAAATTTTTATATATTTAATGTCGGGTTGATTTGGTTTCGGTTTGACTTTCTCTAGCTAAAACCAAACTAAATCAATTATGATCGGGATTTTTTTCCAACACCAAATCAAACCAAACCATAATCGATTTTTTTCTCGGTTTAACTCGAATTATCGAATTGATGCAGTTTATCGATTTCCTTTATACAACCCTATCCACAAGTTCAGTGTGTTAGGAAAGGATTGAGCTTTATTTGAAACAAAAATTACCTGACCAGTGACTTAGCAAGTCAAATTTAACGAAAACCTTATCTTGACCTAGCTAAGTTTCCAGCAATTATCTTTTATTGAGTATAATTGGAATATGACGATTACAGAATTTATCTAATATCTAATTTTTAGAAATAAAACACGATATTTATTATAGAAGCTACTCCAAATCAGAAATTTTTAGGGTTAATAATACATACTTTATCCATCGACCTTATCCCCAAATTTTTCTTACACACTTATTAAAGATGGAAATAATATTACACATCAAAACTTTAAAGGTGTGTTAATTACACACCACTTCGGTGTTTGACCACATCTACTTAAAGATTGCTATTACACACGCCAATCAGCATCTGACATGTGTCATAAATCGAAAAAGAAAAGAAAAACTGGAAAAACAACCTCTGCGCCCCCCCCCCCCCCCAAAACTCTATCCCTCTCCTCATCTTCCCAAAGAAAAAAAATACATAAAAGAAAACCCCACCCCCTCATCTCATCAACTCCATTATCTTCTCCATTACCACCAACCCTTCCACTAAAAGCACCATCTTCCCTAACTATAGGTAACTCTTTGCCCGATTTTTCAAGTTTTAAAAATATTCATCACAAATTCTTATACAAATTTCAAATTCAAGCTCAAACCCAAAGCTCCAAACTTGTTAATGGTATTTTTTGAATTTTATCAAAATTATCACCTAAGTAAATTTTTATTCAACAATAACCACGTATTCAAACTAAATTTTAGGTCATTGAATACCAAAATCAACAACACTCGAGAATTGCTATGACTAAATGATATACGTATTTACATAACTTATTAATTGTTTAAGTATATAAGCACCGGGTGCGAGTACCATTACAACTTGTTTGGAGAATTGTTATTTATTATATTATATCGTGTTACTTTATATAAAATATTTATGTTAATTATTATTTAAATTTTATTGTCTCATATTGTTAAATCCGTTGTTATGTACTGATTTGATATGGTCATGTAGTTACCTTTAGAAAAAGAAAAAAAATCATGCTCTTACTATAATTTGATTTTGCTTTTTATCTTACATTTTTAAATAATTATTCTACCCCATACTCTTATTATTCAAATTAATGATATGAGACATTATGAAATGATATTAAATAATATAATTTATCCAAAAATTATATTAATATACAATCTGACACATTACAAAATAATTCTCTATCTGTTTATATTTAGATGGGGTAATCTGACTCGACATGGAGTTTAAGAAAAGAAAATAAAACTTCTGAGACTTGTAGGGTTAAAAGCTTAAGGGGTAAAAGCTTTATAGAGCCATGATATTTGTGGGGTTATAAAAATCATTAAGGATAAAATGAAAAGTTTAAAGTTAAATTATTTCTAAATTTAGAAATGTGTCTGCATACGGGTTAAACCGAGCCCACTGAGCACCCTATTTCCTGGTGAGGCTAACAGAGCAGGGACGTAAATATAAGGAATCAACGTCAGAGCGAGGAGCCCCTCGTATCGGCGCTCAAGCAGAACGGCTGCCCTCATGGGCATCAGAACCACGCCCTTCAGGCCCGGTTCGAGTCCCAAGATTTCGGAGAGCATTACCAAACAACCGCACATGACTAACAAAAGGTCGTGCTGTCCATGCCCAACCTGATATCATGGCGTGAGTCTCAGCTCACGTGGGCAGAAAATCAGCGATTAGGAAAAAGGAGGATTTTTACCTTTCTTAGGATTTTACTTAGGGTAAAACACCCCTATTATATAAAGGAAAAACTTATTAATCATTTGAGGCATTGTGGTACACATAGCAAGGCAATGTACTTTTGTTCTTTATGTTTCTAAAAGTTATTCAGAGTTCTTATTTTTGTTCATAAAGTTCGTCATAAGGGTAAGCTCGGAACCGAAGGCAGGTTCCTAGTTGAGCCATTAGCTGAACTCCGGACTCACTCTTATAATTGGTTTGGCCATCTATTACATTTTTTTATTTACTTTTCTAACGTCATATAATCACTTGTATTGAATTAATCCACATATACTTAAAACCGCATGTAAATTCAATTGTTATCCATTTTTTTGGGTAAACAGTTTGTCCTCCACCTTGGGGCTAAGGATAATAGTGCTAATTTGATACAAATTTCGATAACGCACTCTGTTTTACACTTGTTCTTAGAGATTTTAATTTTAGGTCAATTTAAGAATGTCAAACTCTCAATCTTCCCACTTGTTCTGGCTACCATGACGAGAACAACAATATAGTGCCCAGCAACGAGGTGCCCCTTGTGGACCCTAACAATGTTCTGGTTATAGACCCAATCGATGCCGACTCATATGTGGCCATTGATGCAAACTTTCCTACCAACTTCGAGAACAGCATTTTCACAGGATCTCGATTAATAGCTCGGGGTACAAACGATGGTGAAGGTGATGGGATCAATTTGCGGATAATCTTTGAAATGCTACAAACTCAACAAGCGGAGATAGCCCTTCTACATAACCAAACTCGCACCCCTAGCAGGGTTGAGCTCGAATCATCCCGTGAAAACACATGAATAGATGAACCAACCACAGAAAGATCGAGTGAATTTGAAATCGGGACCAACCCTAAAATTATAAAGATGCTTCTGTAACTGACAAAGCGGGTGGAATCGGGGGAAAAGAAGATCGAATCCAATGACAAAAAACTGGAGACCTATAATTCTAGGTTTGATCAAATTGCAAGAGCACCCCCGATATTGAAAGTCCTGGATTCAAAGAAATTTGTCCAAAAGCCCTCCCCCCAGTTCAGTACCGAAGCCAATCTCGAAACGTCTGCATGCCCGAAATTCTGAAGTACAATGGAACCACGGATCCAAATGAACATGTGACCTACTATACATATTCCATCAAGGGGAACGACTTAGAAGATGACAAAATCGAGTCAGTTCTGCTGATATGGCATCACAACTTACTTCTTAATTCTGTTGATTCATTTGCTATGCTTGCAGATGCCTTTGTGAAGGTGCACGCCAGGGATATCAAGGTCGATACTAGGAAGACAGACCTTTTTCAAAGTAAAGCAAAGAGATAACGAGATGCTCAGGGAATTCGTGTTTAGGTTTTAAATGGAACGAATGAATCTGCCTCTAGTCGCGGAAGATTGGGCCGTTCAGATATTCATCCAAGGACTCAAACCCGAATCTGCTTGACTTGCAGTTGAAACAGAATTTGATAGAATACCTGGTGGTAACTTGGGCTGATGCACACGTGTTACTTCAGGCCCGTCTATTAGAATGTTGAAGTTTTGCGTGATTGTCCATAACAAGTATTGATCAAAAAATAAAGTCGAAGACGATCACCTCGGTGCCCTCTACGGGTCTTTATATCCCGTTAGAACTAATGACATGTCTAAGAGAGGTAGACGATTGAGAGAAGAAGTGGCCCGATTAATCAATAATGGGCACTCTGGGATTTTTTGAGTGATCGAGCCAAAAATCACTTCAGGAATATGGACTCCAATTGCAGACTGAACAAGAGGAACCTCAATATGTCATCAACATGATAATTCGTGGAGTCGACATCCCACAGACTAATGTTAAAGCGCATCAAGGTTTCCATCACAAGTGAAAAGCGAACTCGAAATTATATCCCGGAGGGGACCATTTTGTTCAACGAGGAGGATGCCGAAGGCGACATCCAACCATATAATGACGCACTGGTAATATATGCACCTGTAAATAAATCTTGAGTTAAACATGTATTGATTGATCTAGGTAGCTTGGCCAACATCATCAGATCGAGGGTCATAGAGCAGTTGGGTCTACAAGAATAGATACTGCATGCATTCTGGGTTTTAAACGGATTTAATATGCATCTGAAACTACTAAAGGGAAATAACCCTACATGTGAACACTGCAGGGACCATTCAGGAAAAACGGTTCTATGTGATCGAAGGGGATATGACAATAATGTCTTATTCGGAAGGCCATGGACTCACAGCATGAGGGCGGTGCCTTCAACATTACACCAGGCGCTGAAGTTCCCCACACTAGGAGGAACCAAGGCAGTTTACAGGGAGCAGCCAGCCGCAAAAGAAATGTTCACGATTGACGAGGTGATCCCGATGTTCGCCCTCTTGTCATCAAAGTATACGGAGATGGTTAGGAAAGAAGAAACTAAATAGCAATCACTGATACTAGCCCCGACCGAACCAAAAAAGCTGGAAGTAGTTGAGGATGATGACTACAGAATCCCTAGGTCGTTCATCACCCCTGATGATTCTGATGCCACAAAATCAACGGCCGAGGAACTAGCGAAAGACATATTGAATGAACACCTGCCGATCATAAGGTATACCTGGGCCCAGGGTTAACACCCGAGCTTAGGAACAAAACTCATTAGATTCCTTATAGCTAGCACATATTGTTTTGCGTGGTCCCATCTTGATATGTGATAAGTGGAAATTTTGACTCTTTATTAGCATCTTTTTACTTTTGTTTTAGTCTGAAACTATTGAATTGTGTTTCCAAAACTAATGAAATTGTGCAAATTAAAGGAATGTTGGAAGTTTTGTCTCTCATGATGAAATCCGACTAAAAAAGGAGTGCTCCGAAGCACAAGGCAATAAAGGCACAGAAGCAAAGAAGTGTAGTCCATAGAAGACATCGGGGATCGCAGTATTCCATCTGCGACTGCAACCCAAGCTAAAGAACCCAACAAGATTATTACAAATGTGCAGACCGCACATGAAGACCAAGGGCTGACGCCTTGGTGAAGTGCGGACCGCATAAGAATTGTACGACCACAGAATTTTCTTTGCAGCTGCAGTTTAGAATTGTGCGACTGTAGAATCCTCCTTCCTACCAACTGAAGAAATTTGCGGGCTCTTCAATATGACAAGAATCCTACCGGGAATAACCACTGATAAACTGAGCTTGGATCCAATGTTCGACCTGGTTAAACTGAATAGGAGGCCTAAGTCCAAGGTCAAGCATGCATTTATCAAAGACGATGTATCCAAACTCCTTCAAATAGGTTCCACACAGAAAGTTAAGTACCCCAGTTGGTTAGTTAACGTAGTGGTAGTACCTAAAAAGGGGAATAATTTAAGAATATGCGTACAAAGGGGAATAATTGAATTCTCCACAAAAGCGGGATCGCAGAAGCGGTCCCTGGATCCGCAAAAGCGGAAACCACTGTGATGTTAAAGGTTTTATCCAAGGCTTATTTTCAAAGTTTGAAAAATAAAGTTTGAGCTCGGGCAAAGGTGATTTTTAGAGGGTTTCGAAGAGGAGATTATTGGGTAACGTTTCTATGATCCTTTTTTAGTTATATTCCATCGTTTTGTGGTTAAATCCATCTTTAAAATTCGAATTTAGGATAAAAAAATTGGATAATTTGGGTAAAACCTCTTTGGCTAAACTATTGAGTTTTGAAGGGGCACTTGACCTCCGATTTGGGAGATTTTTAGACTTGTGAGAGTACGAGGTTTCTGAAAATTTAAAAATTATTCGATTCCGTGACATTGGGTTGAGGGGCATTTTGGTCATTTTACCTATTTTCGTGCCTTAGCTTTAAATTTAACAGTGGAATTAGTTACTTGCGATGTTATTTACAATATGTAATTGGTTTGAACAGATTTGGGCCGCTCGGAGTTGGATACTCGTGGCAAGGGCATCGTTTCTTAGCGATATTTGTACCGGTTTGAGGTAAGTGGCTTGTCTAACTTTTTGCGGGGGACTTCTCCCCTTAGGATATCTTGACTGTTTTTTAAATGCCTTGTGCAGGAGGTGACGAGCGTGAACTTGTGCTAATTGTTGATAATTCACCTTACTTGACTTATTTAGACTGTATTTCTTCACGTATTTAACTGTTAAAAATGCAATTTCACTTGTTTTAGCTTAGAAAAAGCATGTTAGTAACTTATTTGTTCTATTTGACTAAATTGATATATCTTCCCTTTTTTGTGAAACATGCTAGACTCTAGATTTTACTTGTTGTCAGCACTTAGATTCTTTCTATTAAATATTGAATTGTTGTAGTGTGTTTATGATTGGGTCTATGGGACGGCATCCCGGGAGTTCCCCTGTTCGTATTTTGTTCCGAGATTTGGAAGTGCGGGATACTAAGCGATGCCCGCCACATGATTGATTTATTTGAGGATACTAAGTGATCCCCAGCACATGATTGATTAAATTGGAGGATACTAGGAGATCCTCGGGATACTTGGAGAGCCCTCTTGATGTACTAGAGAATACTAGGAGATCCTCAGTATACTTGCAGATCCATTGTGATTAAATGGAGGATACTAGGAGATCCTCGGGATACTTGGAGATCCCTTGTGTATATGATGAGGATAGCAGGAGATCCTCGGGATACCAGGAAATCCCCAATAATAAATAGCTTGTAGTGATTGTTCTTGCATTCGTAGATTGTAATTTTTAGCTCGTTCTATTCTACCTATTGTTTTTACTACATACTCAAGATTTATTGTATTCCTAATGTCTATTCATTTCATAATTATTCTTATATTTATCTCAGTAGGGCCTCGACCTTTCTCGTCACTATCCAACCCAGGTTAGGCTTGCACTTATTAAGTACCGTTGTGGTGTACTCATGCTACTTTTCTGCACACCTTTGTTGTGCACATCCAGGTGCATCCGGCCAGGCGTATCATCAGTGAGTCCGGAGCTTGCTATCAGAGACTTGAGATATATCTGTTGCGTCCGCAGACCGGAGAGTCTTCATCCATTCTATCTATAGTTAGTTGTACTGTTTCCTATTTTTCTCTGTTGTATTAGACACTCCATATATTAGAGCTTCTCACTTCCTGTGTTGCCCGTGGGATTCCGGATTTTGGGATATTATTTTCAGAAGTTGTGTATTCAGTGTTTGTGCCAAGCGGCACTGCTATGCATTTCTCTTCTACTTAGTGAGGTTACTGTTTTTGTTTTGAACTGTTAAATTCCGCAATGTGTTAGGCTTACCTGGTCGCGAAGATAGGGTGCCATCATGGCGGGTTCACAATTGGTGAACTAGGGTCGTGACATTTAACCTGTGCTAGCATATAGAAGCATGTTTAGCTGAATTACTTGTTTAATTGATTAACTGTATTATTTTCACTCTGCGAAGCATGTTTGTCTAGAATTTATCATTACTCGTTTCGATTCAGCAATTATTCTTAGAATATGATTTGTCGTTGTTGTGTGTTTAATTTGGGACTACGGGACGGTCTCCCGAGATATCCCCATGTACTTGGTATGTTCTGGATTGAGTGTGCGGGATACCAATAAATCCCTGGCACATGTATTCTATATATTAGGATACCAAGAGATCCCTGGCTTTCTAATGAGGATACCAAGAGATCCTCGGGATACCAAGGGATCCCCCGCGTATATGATGAGGATACCAAGAGATCCCTGGTGTGCATGATGAGGATACCATGAGATCCTCGGGATACCGAGAGATCCCTGGCTACTATTCCTTGTATTGTCACCATTGTTTTCTATTACTGTTTCCGTATTTAATTGGTTTAGATTCTCGTTGCAGACTTTATTTACACTGTTTCCGTTATCCAATTATTTACTATGTTTAATCTCAGTAGGGCCCTGACCTTCCTCGTCACTACCTGATTCAGGTTAGACTTGGCACTTACTGAGTAACGTTGTGGTGGACTCACGTCTCTTATGTGCATGTTTTTTATGTGCAGATCCAGGTATCTCCGTTCAGGAACACTGCTAGTGATTAGGAGAGTTCTCGGAGACTTGAGGTATATCTGCAGCATGCGCAGACCGAAGAGTCTCCCTCTAATTCTATCATATAGTCTAGCTAGTATCTATCCTATTTTTCATTGATCTATACATTTCCGGATGTTAGAGCCGTATTATGTACTTTATTATAGCATGTGTTGCCCGTGAGTTTCCGAGTTTTTGGGATTCTATTTTATAATTTGTGGTGTTGAAGTGTATGTGCCAAACGGCAAATTATATACCTTCCTTAAATTATTTTAGTTTCAAATTATTATTCCATAAATGTTGTTATTTTTGCACTATTAGTCTTACCTAATCATGATGACTAGGTGCCGTCATGAAGTGTTCACGATTGGTGGACCAGGGTCGTGACAAAAATAAAATAAATGTGTAGTACCCATAGGGAATTTGAATCATTATATCTATCTGTATCCTACTAATCTCTAAGTCCACTTTACAGCCTTGCTAAAGTCCTACATGATCTTAACTCAGAGACTCATATATTAGTGGAGAACCACATGATAGTCAAGTTTATGGTTATTTCTAGTAGCTTGAGGTACTTCTTTGTTGAGAGTGAGCACATTTTTTTATTTTTTCCCTTATTTGATCTTATATCTATATATTATGTGATATATGAGAATCTCTCTTTATTAAGTGAGACACACTTGGGAGGTGAACATGAGTACAGCTAAAAGTTGTTTGAACTCGTTGATTGATCTTAGTCAATTCTTCTCTGTAAAAACCTCTCATTAATTCACTTAATTGTTTAGTTACTATGTTCATTTATTTTCTTTTTCTCGAGGGCGAGTAAAAGTTTAAGTATGGGAGAATTTGATAAGTGCATTTTACTAGATATTAACCACGTAAATTCTCTCATAAAAATATATAAATTATCATGTTTCCTCCTTATTCTTAACTTTATTTTGCAGGAATAATTATAGTAGAATTATTGTGAGCAACATGAAAAAAGAAAAATAAATATTCAAGAAAAATACAACAAAGAAGTGTAATATTGAGCTATGATTCGCTACTGTTATGACAATATACCAAGCCTCGATTTGACATAATAAAATCTAAACTTAGAATTGCAGAAATCTCATCTCTACTGCAATTTCAAAATCTAGATTTGCCATTGAAATCTAGCACCAAATCGAGAATTCGAATTCTTATATTTGCAAATGCAAAATTTAGATTTTCCATGAAAATATAGCACTAAATCGAGAAGTCATTATAAATCTTTTTTATATAAGGAGATATTTCTCGATCTAAGGATAGGATCACAGTAGAGAGAAAGCCTAGAGCTAAAAGTCTAAATCCAAATTCCTAATAAGCTTCTCTACTTTATTTCTTTCACTAGTATCGGATTATCTTTTCTTTTAAATCACAATAGTGGTTTAGTTCTTGTTTCTAAATAAGTTCCAGTATGGGAAACTAGTTACTGCTTTTAATTAAATAGGAGAAATTATTATTCTTGAATATGTTTTTCTATCTTCTTATTTAATGGACAAGAATATTTTCATTGTTAATACTAGTTCCAGTATGGAGTAACTTTTCTTGTGTTGGGACACAGAAAGATCTTAATATTTCTATATAATAATAGATGTTATTCTTCAAATTCACATGCTTGAGCTAGAATTTATTTAAATTTTATATGCTTTTATAGTTAGACATTATTTAATATATTAATATCTATCCATCTTGTACTGCATAGTAACTTTTTATTAATTCTGTAATTGAGAGAGGCGAAAGAAATAATATAGTTAAATGTTAATATTTATTGAGTAACATCTATCTCTTTAATGTTATAACTTATTTTACACTTATTTTTAATCGAGACAGGCGAATAGTATAATAATCAGTTATAACAAGTAGGATAACCAAAATGGACTTACTAACAAGGGAGTGTTTTAGTTCAATCATATATTTCTATTTCTTTAACATTATTAGTTTGAAGATTAATTTGTATAACCGAGAGCAGTGCAATTAATTATTCAACTTAAGTGAATATATATTTGTAATCATAAGAGGCATTTACACATTTTTGAGAATAGAAATTGAAGAATAATGATTTACTATATAATAAAAATATTAAGTGAAGTCAAAATCCCAACACCTTTTATTATATTTGTGAAAAACAAAATATTTTCTATTGCTCTACTTATACAGTTTTGTTAGTTAATTTACAACTCAGCTCTTTCTGATTTTCTCAAATAGTAATTAAAACAAGAAACGTCTGTAGAATAGATTAACCAATCTCTATGGGTTCGACATCTTTCTATACTGTGATTTGACATAGTACGAGTTTAATTTATACACACACCAGACACTTGTCATTCGATCGTTAACTGGCGAGACTCGGTCTTGTTCACAAAGTAGCGAAGGAGGATCACGTCCTGCACAGGAATGGATGGATTTGCCCAAGGCACACCTCGTACCTCTTGCAAAAGTTTAGAACGACCTGGCCCAATGTAAAGGGGTGAGTATAAAGTACCCCTCCACGTCAGAGTAATGGCATCCTCGAGCTCGGGGACTACTACGTCCTTCCCTCCCAATTGTAGTCCTTTCAATCTATGGAATGATCATCTTCAGTCACGAAACATATGTACCTCGAGACTCTTTTGCCCCAGTCCTATTTGCGTAAGGGCTTCTCGACTTTAAAGTCGTCTTCAATTGAGCAACCCCTGGGAATGAACGCTTTGAACGGAGGCTCGAGCATCAGTTCATTAGGAGCCATAACGGGGGAAGCTGTTTCGAGGGCGACTACATCAAGGGCAACCGCTTCAGTACCAGAATCCAATTGAGAAGATGAAGAGGCAACTTGTTGAGGAACGTATTTTGATGTTTTGGCCATTGTTATTTGGGGAAGGGTTTGAAAATTTGAAGAAAGAATGCAAAAGTTTAGGAAAATGGGTTTTGAAAATGAAAAAAAGAGTATGAAGATTTAAAGGAGACTTGGGTAAAAATCTGAAAATCACTATGAAGCATGAAAAACAAGGATGAAGATGATGGTTGGAGAGCTCGAAGGTAACAATTTAGTTGAACAGTAGAAAAAGAACAAAAGGAGGAAGAGCTTTTATAGGGAAACAACCGTCTCTTCGCATTCGGGGGCAACCAACCATGTACGGAGTCAGAATGACACGACTGACGGGACGTTTCAGCTCCTTAATCGTGATGTACAAATGAAGAAATCGGAGACATCTGTCATTTTCTATCGTTTCAAAAAGTCTACTTTCCGAGAAACGATGGGAATATCCGTATTCGGGTAAAACAGAGCCCACTAAGCTCATCGGTTTCTCGGTTAGGCGACGTGAATGTAAGGAATAAGAGTCAGAGCTAGGTGCCCTCGTATTGGGCCCGAGCAGAACAGCTGCCCCGGGGGCATCAAGACCATGCCCTCCGAGCCTGGTTCGAGTCCCAAGATTTCAGAGAGCATTACCAAACAACCCCGCACGACTAACAAAGGGTCACGATGATCAGTGAATAGTTAAAAGGAAGATTTTTATCTTTTTTAGGATTGTACATAAGGTAAAACTCTCTTACTATATAAAGGGGAAGCTTATTATCCATTAGAGGCATTGTAATACGCATACCAAGGCAATATACTTCTGTTCTTTTGTTTCTCAAGGTTACTCTATGTTCTTGTTTTTGTTCATAAAGTTCTTCATAAGGAAAGCTCGGAACCGAAGGCAGGTTCCTTGTTGAGCCATTAGCTAAGCTCGGACTCACTCTTATCACTGGTTTGACCATTTATTACGTCTTGTGTTTGCTTAATCTAACATCATAGAATCACTTGTATTAAATTAATTCACATATTTTTAAAAAGCATATAAATTCAATTATTATCCATTTTTAGGGTAAACAATGTCATTTATTTTGGAACAGACTAAAAAGAAAAGTATTGTTGCTTTTTTATTTAAAAGGTATGAATGGAAAATGGAAGAGACGCCTTTTGAATTGCACCTCTCTATCTCACCCTTCCTTTGTCTATAAATTTAGAGGCTTGGCCTCATTTTTAAGAGACAGAAAATTTTGAAAATTTTCTCCCCTCTTTTATATTTGCATTATTTTCAAATAAACATAAATGCCAAGTGTGATTTTGTTCCATTCTTTGAGTTTGTTGGTATCCTGCAGTTTGTATTACCGCTGTTGAAGGAAGATTTATTCCGTTTCATCCTGGGAGGATTTAATCCATTACCTTGGCAATGTGTGAGGGGGATTAAAATTCCTTAAGGACGCACAAGCAAATTGTGGACTCAGAATATTTCTTATTTTTTCTGTTAACTAATATTTCTCTACTTCTCTGATTTTCTGATTTTTAACACAATAATACTAACAATCTTAAGGAATTTTACTATTTTCGGATGATTTATAGAGAAAAGAACCGGAGTTGAAATCTTGTTTTGTGATGATTGAACTAGCAGTATTGTTCAAATTGTTGTCTTATTTTTCTGGAGTCAAAACAACTGCCAACGATTCATTTTGATATAATGAAAGAGAAAGTAATTTTCAAATATTCTCTATACTTAATCATTTTCCAAGGGAAACTTTGGAAATGCAATTTGTAAAAGGTTTAAACATTACGCAAAAAAGAAGAATTGCAAAGAAAATTTTATGGTGATGAAGAAGTTAAAGCAGTCGATGCTTCAAAGAAAATTTGCACTAAAGCCACAAGTGGCACTTTCATGACTTCTTTTGTTGGTGCAACTTTGAAATGAAATGGAAAGTTTTGCGAACAAGGATTTAATCAGAATTTCAACATTCTCGTGAGCTAAGAATCTTTGTCTTCGTTCGTGTTCAATGCTTAACTTTTATGGAAGTTGACGACATCGAAATCTAAAACATGAAAAAGGCAAAATTCAAGGTGCTGATTCGGAGCAGGTCCGAAGGACGCTCGATGTAAAGGAACCAATACAGCAGAATGGTTGTTCGTTAAACTACGATTGGGAATCAATTCAGGAAACTAGAAATATTTTTCTTTTGACATTGAGTATGGTCATGGCCAAAGCCACGACGTCATAGCAATGAACCTTGAAGAAAGTGGTAAAACCAAGTTCTACTTTCTTAACTTTACCGATGATTTATTTTTACAAATATTAGGATAAACGTTAATTTTGTGATGATCTCAAAGTATATTCTATTTGAACTTAAAGAATTTGATGGTACTATTGACAAATATAAGTAAGATTAATTGTCAAATAATTTTGATAATAATAAGGTCTTGATTATTTTGATACATACTTACCGGTAACGAGGATTACATCTACTCGGGTGTTAATAGCGTTAGTCGCCACGTATGGCCTTGAAATTCATCAGATGAACTTAAAGAAAACCTTCTTAAATAGAGATTTGGAGGAAGATATTTATATGGAACAACCTGAAAGGCTCGTGGTTCCTGGAAAAGAAAAGAAGCTGTGTTGAATTGTTAAGTCACTTTACTGACTAAGACGAGCACCCAAACAATGACATGTGAGATTTGACCAAATAATATTCTCAAATGGTTTCAAAAATTAATTAATGTAAACAAATGTGTTTACATTAAGAATACTTCAAGTCATATAGTTATTATTTGATTATATATAGATGATATGTTGATGAAATAATTAAAATGTGGGAGTTTTTAGCTTATGCATGAAAAAAGTCAATGTTAGACTTAATGTCTAAATGATATTATTTTTGAACCCCATTGATATAGTAGTTGGTAAATTCATCAGCTGTTTAGTCTTAATGAAGACTAGTTGATAGAAACTACTAATTCAAAAGTTGGTTACGTGCCGTTCTTGAAAGATCATTTTCTTTATTGAAAATTTATATTGTTTAGTTTTTTTATGAAATGATGTCACTTTGAACATTGTGACTTTTCATTGAAAGATGTGTCTGTATTTTTGTATGGACATGATCGTCCATGAACAATGTATTAATACATTGGTCTATAATGAGGTGAAGCAACCGATGAACATGATCAAAATCCATTACAAGTTGGATTTGTTTCATGAATGGAGATGTTATAATTGGCATATCATATAGGCGTATTAATAAATAACATACAAATGCTTGAACATGACAGAGTGACTGATAAATAAGTTATATATTAAAAGGTTGTGGTCACAACCGATGCCAATCATTCCAGCTGTTGTTGTAGTATACTATTACTACAATAAGTGTAGTCAATAATCTGATATGCAATTGAAAGTCGAGACGTATTAGTCTACGATATAAGAAAGCTTGCATTGAACTTTCATAACAATGAAACGAGTTTTTAAGTATTTTAAATATACTCCAAATTATGCTTTGCACTACAATAAGTATCTCGTGATAATAAAGGGGTATAGTGATTCAAATTAGATCATTGGTTCAACCGTTCTAAACCATTGGTTGCGGAGCGATGTATTGAAAATCGTCCAAGAAAATGTGCATTGACTGCTCTACCATGGAGATTGAGTTTATAGCCTTAGACAAGGCTGGTGAAGAAGATGAATGGCTTCAGAATTTCTTGGAAGATATTCCATTTTGGCCCAAATTTTGGCACTTATATGTATACATTGTGATAGTCAAGCGACAAGAAGGGCGGAGAGCGTTATGTATAACGAAAAATTTTGTCATATATGACAAAGACATAGAACTTTTAGGCAATTACTCTCTAGGGGAATTATCATAATTGACTATGTAAAGTCAAACGATAATGTGTCGGATCCACATATAAAAGGCCTAACTAGAGAGGTAGTTGAAAGATCATCGAGGGGAATGTGACTATGGTCGAGGACAAGTCATAGTGGCGGTAACTCTACCTAGAAGATTGGAGATCCCAAGATCTAGGTTTAAGGAGCTCAAACAAAATCACTAATGACGATTCAACATTATCAAATAAAATTTCTCTTTGGTCCATTCTCATGATGAGACATGTTCAATACCAAGGTTAAATGTTAATACTTTTTAATGATTTCTAAGTTTGATAAAGGGTATATCAAATAGTCTATCTACGGGATAACACATTTAGGAATCACCTATGTAAGCGTAAAGTGTAAGCCGCTTCAAGGAAAATTCAGTAAGGCCAGTTCTCTACGCAATTATGAACCAGGTGGCGTTCATGGTGGAAACGAACACAACAATGAGAACAAAAGACCGTTAAGGGTTGATTGTGTGACTCACGATTGTCTAGGTAATCACCAAAGCTTGACGGTTCAAAGATATCAATTCTACCGATTGACCGAGTATATCCTACATAAGTTCACTATGAAAAGTTCAAAGAGAAACCTACTTATTCAGATGCGATTAATTCTTACTTGCGAATCACACTGTATTTTCATGCATGTTTTTACACATATGCCCATTCCTTTCGTTTTTATTTAAAGGGTGTGAATGGAAAATGAAAAAGACACATTTTGGATTGCACATCTCCATCTCACCATTTCTTTGTCTATAAATTTAGAGGCTTGGCCTCATTTTTAAGAGACAAAAAATTCTGAAAATTTTTTCACTCTTTTATATTTGCAGTATTTTCAAATAAATATAAATGTAAATGTGATTTTGCTCCGTTCTTTGAGTTCGTTGGTATCTTGCAGTTTGTATTGCCACTGTTGCAGGAAGGTTTATTCCGTTTCATCCTGGGAGGATTTAATCTATTACCTTGACAACGTGTGAGGGGGTTAAAATTCATTAAGGATGCACAGGCAAATTGTGAACTCAGAATATTTTTTATTTTTTCTATTTTATTTATTAAAGTAATATTTTTTACTTTTTTGATTTTCTGATTTTGAACACATTAATATTAACAAGTATCCCGTTTAATTTGAAATGGAGGGGGTAGTATGTAATAACGATCCAAATAAGCTGTTAAAAATAATTTGTCAATGTGCTGGACCACCAGTTAATTATAGACAGATTTAGTTGCAGCTTTATATTTTGACCAAATCTTTATGCCATTTTTCAGGGAAGCAAATCTAGCTAGCTAGGAAGAATACTCTTTGTTTTTAGCATAATTCCAAGGATATCTCCAAAATTATCTTAAAGTTATCTGTATACCAGGTGTACTGTGTGGATTATGCAACTCCACGACTAGCCGCTGCCTTCCTCTTGTACAAAATTCTGCTACTACTATAGCAGAAGCTCCCCGAGTTATTAGTTATGTTTTCTCAAACGAAAATTATTGATATATTACTTTTCTAGTTGGTATATATAAATTATGTAAGATTATAACAATATACTATATTTGTCATTTGTTTTAGTTTTATCAGTTGGGTGAACTGCTATTTAGCTTCCTTTTTTTTTTCCTATTTTGTGAAACAGGCCGAAATAATTGAAAATGAGAAAAGTAGTAGTAGTTTGGTTAGAATTAATGCGATTATTGCACCTTTTATATGCAAGATAATAACTACACTATTGAGCTACCTTCAATTTCCAGATTTTTTAATAAAAAAGATATTTGAGTAAAATAAAAGTTTCAGATATGCTAATAGTTCTCATTGATCAATAAAAGAAAATTATCATTGGAAGCTAGGAACGAACTTTACAAAAAGAATTAAGTTGAAACAATAAATCACATGGTAAGCAACCCCTACTTCTAAACGAGAGATTGTGAGTTCGAGTCTCCCCAAGAGCAAGGTGGGAAGTTCTTGGAGGGAAGGATGCCGGGGGTCCATTTGAAAACAACCTTTCTACCCAAGGGTAGAGGTAAGGTATGCGTACATACTACCCTCTCTAGACCCGACTAAGTGAGGTTATACTGGATTATTATTGTTGTAATAAATCACATGCATGAGGGAGACTGGAGAAAATGCAAATATCTTCCATATATTCCTTGGAAACACCCCAGAATTACAACGTCCTTCTATTCTGACAACCCAACTTGCTATTTTCACTTTTCTAGGCTGGCCGGTGAATGGTGGCTGGGTTCATGTCGGATAATATTTGATTGAAGTTTTAAAAAAAACATTTAAAATTGAAGTTAAAAATAAATTAGAAAAAATTATTTGTAGTTCTAACTTGCTGCATTTCTTTAATGTGGAAATCTGGCTTATTTATTTCTAAGTTCCAGATGCAACTGTTTATATACCAAAATCGTTTTAGTGTCAAAGAAAGATAAATTGTTTTAGTTAAAGGAAATATATTACCTCTACCTTTAAAAGTGTAACCATTCAAAATTTTCTACTATATATTAACTAATTTATTTCTAATAATTTCAGATAAGAAATTATTGGTATGAAGTACTTTTGACAAGTCAGGTAGGGTTATAATTAAGATGTGGGTGGCCACGTGTTTTATATTTACTAGGTTACGTATTCAGATCATACTCTATAACAGCTGAAAGACACTCATTGGTTTGTTACTTAATGGTGAATGAGATTATCGAGAAATGTAAGATTTTATCATGAAATCTCAACAAAGATAAAATATTAGATGATTTTTTTCATTTATATACCCAAATTTTAATATACAAAATTATATGTATTTGTCCCGGTAAAAAATAGCATATCCATGAAGTTAATCGAGATTCGCACAAACAAACAGGTTCCGATATAAAAAGAAAAGCTTAGCCGAAACCCTAATATAGCTGGTCCAAGATTGATGATAGATAGTACGGTCAGTGGTACATACTACATAGTAGTATATCTTAGGTGTTTGATTTGAAATCAGACAATCACATGTACCTGCTTTATTTGCAATATATGTTGGATTGATAAGATACTCGATCTAGCTACCTTTGTCCCTTTTAATTTTGCCTGTCATTGGTCCACCATTATATATTCCTTTTCTTTTCTTATCTCTAAATTAGGGTACAATACTTTAATGGCAACTTGCGTGGTAACCAAAGTTGCTACTCCATGCATTCTAGGAAAGACTAATTTGTTGGAATGTATATGACACACTAATTTGATTGGATGTGAAGTTAAGAAAAATTGAAATTCAAAGCTTAATTTAAAATATAATATAATATTTATGTGATTATACGACTTTTGAAACTTGTAGTCTTAATATTTAATAATATTTGCGTGACTATACAAAATTTGATTAATAAAATAGAAAGTTTAAGTTAAACTAATTCCAAGTATAAGAAGGGACTATTTCTTATTGGAAATTTAAAATAGGCCAATAATAAAATAGAGTCATTTTTGAAACGGATGGAGTAGACAATAATATGGTATTATTTTAATCGACGTGAATTAAAAAATTACCAATCCTTCTGTGTTTTGGTGATATAATAGTCATCTTTTACATGAGTAATTGCTCTAGACTCGGTTGATTTTCCTACATTCCGAAAGAACAGAAACAACGAATAATTGAACATACGTAAACATCGACTAGGCAACAAATAATTATTAGGGGAGAAAAAAGATTAATAGTTCAGTATTTGTTGATTCGTTCAACATAATTAAATACGTAGAACGAGATAAGGATGATCAAATTTCTCAAAAAGAGGGATGACTACCTAGTGCTGCCAAAGTGTTAAATTTAAAAAAAATTCTGAAAAAGTCTCTAAAAGCAGAAAACATTTTTTTTCCAATTTGGTTCTCAAAAAATGTCCTAATGACCTAAACACAACCGTTTTCTAAAAAAAATCAATATAAGTTTTATGCATTGGTGGTTTATAAAATATTTACGCGAATCAGATTATTTGAAAAGTAGAAACGCTATACAAAAAATAACACTGGTCGATAACCTAGAATAAATGATACATGTAATACGTTAATACACGTTAAGTTACAATAATAATATGAAAGATTCTTTGCAGTACTATCAATATTAGGGGTGTACATAGGTTGGGTTAGTTCGGATTTTAAAATTACCAAATAAAATCAATTGTATCGAGTTATTAAATTTAAAGACCAAACCAAACTAGCAAAAGTCAAATTTTTTAATCTCGGTTTTTCTCAGCTTTTCTGGATTTTTCGAGTTTTCTCTTTTAAAGTCTTCATAACATAAAACATAGAATTTATGCTCAAAATATGCCGTTAGACCTATTAAGGCACAACTATAAATAACATAAAAAATAGATGAGTCATGGCATTGTACTAAAATATTCAAGAATAAAGGTAATAAAATCGCATAAAATAAATACTGCTAATGAATAAGCCATAATAAAAATAAATATAATCTAAAAGGATTAAGTCATTCTAAAATAAGTACGACTAATAAATACTATTAATTGCAAGAGTAAACACTAAAGAAAAAAATAAAAATAATTTATGCATTTTATCTAAACCACGAAAAAACTTAAAAATAGATATGCAACACTATTGTCATTAATATTATTGAAATGAATGTCTTTTATTAGCATTAATATTTATTTAGTTTTGATTTAAGCTTTAATATTTATGGGCAACAAAACTCATTGATGCATTCAAAATTTATAAGTTCAAACTTCAAATAATATATTAAAAAATAAAATTATAAAAAAGTTAAACTATTTATAGACTACACTATAATAAATATTTTTTCAGTAAGTACATATAAATACTTTTAAAACTTATATACATATAGGTTTAATTTCTTTTAGTTAAAACGAAATCAAACCATAATTTCGGAATTTTTTTCCTAATACATGTTTTCGGTTTCCTCATAACTTAAATACTTTCAACCAAACTTCTTCTCCGAAAGTTTTGCCGCAACAAATTCTCAAAAACTAGAAGTTGAGCTCCACGTGTGGAATTAGGTAACCGTGCTGTGTAAATGAGTAGGGTTAGGAATTAACTGTATCACTCCTTAGATTTTCAAATAAATTATGCCAGATTGATAGATAGCTAGCTAGGTCAAAGTTTATGATGATGATGATGACGATGTAACAATCATGTTTGGTCAGTCATGTTACCATTTCTTGAAAGTGAGGGGGCGGCATTTACTCTTTTTTTTATTATAAAAATAATTTACTTAGTCGCTTATATAGTTACTTAAATTAAAATAATTTATGAATATATAATATATAATATAATATAATTTATAGCAAATTGCCCGAATATATTTATGTAAATATTTCTTTTTTATTTTACAAGAAGTTCCATAATTTAGTACCAGTTTTTTCCTGTTACAACTTTGAAACTTTGAAAAGTCGTGATAAAAAGCTGTGTGCTTCCAATTTTTCTTCTGATATAATTAGAATCTTTTAATTTTATGTTTAATGCTAACCTTATCCCTATCACTAAGTGTACAATATTCTAAATTCTTTTCACATTAGGAAATGTGTTGAGTAACGAGTAGTTTTATATGGGTTGTATAATTGGTGCTCAGGTGGTGGGACACTCAACATATCGTCTTAAGGTAAATTAATTCTACTATAGAAACACAGAATGACGAAATTCCGACGAAATTTTTTTAAAAAAAATTGAGGCATGAAAATGAAGACTTTTTTAAAGCAGAGGCGGATGTATATTTTAATTTACGGGTCACGTGAACTCATGGTCTCTCCGACAAATTAAATATTTTATGTATATTTTTTCTAGAATTAATCCAGTACTATTTGCTGGCACCCATGCCCCACAAAGCCTGAATGGTACACTTGGTTGAATATTGAGCTATTTACTCGCATGAACAAAGACCAATTACCACTTAATATTTTTTGTCCTTTTCTTTAGTGGTGTACCCATATTTTAAAAATGTTAAATTCGCCTCTGTTTTAAAGAGCTATGACTATTATAGTACCGTCTGAGAAATATAAATATATGTCCTTTCACGATATAATAAAGTCATTATAACAAAAATAACGACAATCCTGTAAAATTTCACCTGTACAGTAATATAACAAAGTCATTGTGTATTCTAAATACATACTTAGCCGCTTCATAAAGAACAGACACGTTTGTTTAAATTTAAAACCTAAACAAAAAAATACTAAGGCTTTTAATATATAATGTCCTCAAATTATTTTTTTATTCCGTTGTGGAACAATCCTACTTCATATTTATTTAAAAACTATGTAACAATTCTCATTTTCTTTCACGAGTTATAATATGCGGGCCAGCTTCAAAACTCAAAATGCCATAATAAATTTGACTGTTTGCCTCGATAATTTGGCATTGCACCTAGCTCTACCGTTTGATGTTAGGAATGGAAAAGAAAAATTATCGGATGTTTTTCTTTCATTTGAATTTTAATCAAGAAAGTTCTGATAATGGTAATAGATTTTGGACAAGATTCGACGTTCTGTAAAAAGTTGTAGGAGATCTTACTTTAATTTATTTTTTGCCCCCACCTTCTAGACAAACAAATATAAGAAAATTATTTCTCTTTCTTTTCAGTAACTTTCTGAAGAAATAAATTTGTGAAACTTTTTCTGAAATTCAACATAGTCATAGTGAAGTATGGCAGAAAATAACAGCCATAATTGTCGTAATGCAAAGGTTACTTTAGATCGAATTCATTTAATTATATGTTGGCGGCACACATTTCTTAAATATTGCTGAATTCACTCATCTAAAAAACGTCTTGTCTATCTATAGAAATATTCACTATAAATGTATAAACAAAAGTTGTTCAAAATCTTTGACCATAGCTTATTGTCGCATTCATGATTAATCTCCAGTCTCTAGTTAAAAAAGATGCATACTTCAGGATTGAAATGCACAAGAGATGTTATTTTTTACGTTGGATTTGACATTTCCTAACATTTTGTCATGTTTGGTGGATGGATATTCGGCAATCTTACACTGATATGGTGGCTAAAATTATGCATCCATTTACTGATTTTTACCTACCATTATCTCCAACATCAACGGAGAAACTGACCACCAAAACTTAAGGAACTTGCAATTATTTTCATATTAAATCAAGCAATTTAATTCAATCCTAATAACGAAGTATTAAAGTGAGAATATACATATCACTAAATTATTTTCATATTACATTCATTGGTTGGTGTAAATACTGCATGCGTGTCACACCCTAGTTCTCCAATCGTGAATATGTTATGACGGCACACAATCATCGCGACTAGGTAAGACTAACACATTGCGGGAATTCAACAACCTTTACGAAGAGGATAAATAGATACTGAATAACATAAGAAAATGTATATAGTGCCGCCTGGCACATACACTTCAACTCAAAATAATGTAACAACCTCCAAGACTCGAAAATTCACGGGCAACACAGACTAAGAGTAAAAACATAACATTTGGCTCTAATATTCGAAAATGTCTACAACAACTGAATACATGAAATGAAACTGCTAACTAAAAGGTAGAGTAGAAGGAGACTCTTCGGATCTGTGGATGCGGCAGATGCATACCTAAGTCTCCAAGTATAGCTCCGAAATCACTGATAGTGCGCTCGACCAGAAGTACCTGGATCTGCACAACAAAATTGTGCAGAAGAGTAGCATGAGTACACCACAGCGGTACTCAGTAAGAGCCAAGCCTAACCTCGGTTGGGTAGTGACGAGGAAGGTCGAAGTCCTACTGGGATAAACATAAGAATAAACATGAAATGAATAGACAGTACGAACACAGTAAATCTAGAGTATTTAGTAAAAACAATAAGTAAAACGGAACAGGCTACAAATAGAATTTACGAATACAAGAACACTCACTCAATATCAGAATGCCACATGGAGCTCCGGGAATTGAACCCGCAGTCCATTTTACCAATATCTGAGGATCTTCCGAGAATCAAACCCGTAGTCCATCATATCAATAACGGAGGATCTCCCGGTAATTGAACCCGTAGTCCATCATATCAACAACAGATTATCTTCCAGGAATTTAACCCGCAGTCCATCATATCAATAACAGAGGATCTCTTGGGAACTGAACCCGTAGTTCATCATAGCAATAACAGAGGATCTCCCAGGAATTGAACTCATAGTCCATCATATCAATAACAGAGGATCTCCCAGGAATTGAATCCTTAGTCCAGCATATCAACAAACACATCACAATAATTCAATATTTAACAGAAAGAAGCTAAGTACAAGTAGCAGGTAAACTCTAAAGTCTAGCATGCTGATAGAAGACATATATTGCTATGTAGTCAAATAGAGAAAATAAGTTACTAACGTGCTTTTCCTAGCTAAAACAAGTGAAATTGCATTTTTAACAGTTAATATATGCAAAGAAAACACAGTCTAAATAAGCCAAGTAAGGTGAATTTTCAACATCTAGCACAAGTATGCGCACGTCATCTCGCGCACAAGGCATTTAAACAACAGTAAAGATATCCTAAGGGGAGAGGTCCCACACATAAGGTTAGACAAGCCACTTGCCCCGAATCGGTACAAAAATAACTAAGAAACAATACCCTTGGCACGAGTATCCAACTTTGACTGGCCCAAATCTATTCAAACCAATTACATACTGTAAATAATATCGCAAGAAAACAAATTCCACTATTGAAACTAAAGCTAAGGCGCGGAATATGTATGACAAAAATTCCCCTTAGGCCAACGTCTCGGAATAAAATACTTTTCATATTTTCAGAAACCTCGTACTCTCACGAGTCTAACCATATAAAAATCTCCCAAATTGGAGGTCAAATGTCCCTTCAAAACTCAATAGTTTAGCCAAAGAAGTTTTACCCAAATTATCCAATTTTTTATCCTAAATTTGAATTTAAATGATGGATTTAACCACAAAATGATGGAATATAACCAAAAAGGTTCATATAAACGTTACCCAATAATCTTCTCTTCAAAACTCACTCAAAATTGCCTTCTCCCAATCTCAATTGATTTTTCAACTTTTGAAACTTAACCCTCGATTTTACTATTTCTGAACAAGGATTTCCAATTTTGTTGCAGAGGGCCGCTTTTGCGGTCCCGCTTTTGCGGAACAACTAACCACTTCTACGGTTTCACTTAAAGGACTTGAGTCCGCTTTTGCAGACAAATAACCGCTTTTGCGGTTCCTCATTTGCGGAGATTGGCCCACTTCTACGACTTTTATAGATCCCCTCAGCTTCCGCTTCTGCGGTCCACCACTCGCATAAGCGAGTCCGCTTCTGTGGAAAATACTACCGCTTCTGCAGTTCCTGGCCTTGATTCCCAAACTCGCAATTGCGGTGCCCTCAGCGCTTCTGCGGATCCGCTTCTGCGGTCCCCAAGCCGCAGAAGCAAAAATACCAGAAGGCTGAAGAACTGTAGCTTCACACTTTAGTCATTTCATCCGTCGACCATCCGAAATCATCTCGAGGTCCCCGGGATCTCAACCAAATGCACCAATACCACCTAATACCTCATTCAAACTCGCACCAATTCTTGAAATACCTAAAACAACACTTAAACCTCGATCAAATCAAAGATTCAGGCCTAAAAACTTCAAGTTCATCCAAAATACGCTTTCGACTCAAAACCTAACCAACACTCGTCCGATTGACGTGAAACTTTGCACGCATGTCCCAAATGATATGACGGTGCTACAACAACTTCCGGAATCTCGTTTCGACCCTCAGATCAAAATTTTACTATTGGACCGGAAACTTCAAAATTCTAACTTTCGGCATTTATAGCCTAAATGAGCTTTGGACATCTCAAATACATTCCAAACATGCTCCCAACCCCGAAATCAGCTAACGGATCTAACGGAACCATCGGATTTTCATTCCAAGGTCATATTCACATTGTTCTAAATACGGACCATTTTACAATACTGAAGCTCTTGTTAGATAATACGCTTAACGCTAGAGGGGGGTGAATAGCGTTATAATAAAAATTAGCGTAAACTTGCGGAATTTAAAAACTTGCAGGAAAAATAAGTGCGGAAATTAAATGCAATAAAGAACAAACGCACCGATGTATTCTGGTTCACCACAACAAGTGGCTAGTCCAGTCCCCGAGAGACTCTCTCGAGATTTTCCACTAACTTGTCAAGCTTACGGGTGCTCAACGAACCTTTACAACTTAAGGACACAAGCCTTAACACATTTGCTCGGAGATACAACACTCCAAGACTTCACTGTTAAGCTTACGGGTGCCTAACCAACCTTTACAACTTAAGGACACAAGCCTTAACACCTTTGCTCGGAGATACAACACTCCAAGACTTTACTGTTAAGCTTACGGGTGCCTAACCAACCTTTACAATCTGAGGACACAACCCTCAACAATCTTGCTCGGAGATACAACACTCCAAGACTTCGACCAAGGAAACACAAGTTCCTTACAACAAGAGAATCACAATTCTCTTCAAGTGTACAAAACACTAAACACTCAAACAACACACTCCTTTATGAGTAGATATGAGTAAAAGAAGTAAGCTCAAGATCACAACAACTATGGACAAGACTTTGGCTCTCAAAAGCTTTATGAAATGAATATAAAATGATAAACAATAGTATGCAAGCTTATAGCAATAGTATGATCAGTTGTTGTGTGTTATTGTGTTTAAAACACTGAAATGAAGCTGTATTTATAGTTGAAAAACTTGGCATTACCGTTGCCTAATTGCCAATTAAGAGTTGCTAATTTTACTGAATGACAATCGATTGTCAAGAAGCCACAATCGATTGTTTGCCAATCGTTCCAGAAATCAATCCCAGATTTTACGCGTAACAATCGATTATCCAAGATTAATCGATCATTAGCAACGTTCAAAAAATCATTTCCCGATTTTACGTAAAACAATCGATTATACAAAATCAATAATCGATTATTCAGCAACGTTCAAAAAATCCTTTCCAGATTTTAATTTCAACAATCGATTGTACAAAATCAACAATCGATTTCCTGACGGTATTTGAAAATATTTTGGCAACGGTTAGCTTCACAATCGATTGTGCAATGTTAACAATCGATTATTTATCAGACTTTGAAAATCATTTTAGACACTGCCTCTTGACAATCGATTGTTATATACTCACAATCGATTATTTAATAACTTTGAAAAAGTCTGGAAGACACTGCCTCAACACAATCGATTGTCATATGTTCACAATCGATTATTTTGTGACTTTGAAAAATCTGATGGACACTGTCTCTTCACAATCGATTGTCATTAACTTCACAATCGATTATTTTGAGCGTTGAAAAACTTTGATGGACACTGCCTCATCACAATCGATTATCATTAGCTTCACAATCGATTATTCTGAGTTTTGAAAAACTTTGATGTACACTGCCTCATCACAATCGATTTTCATAAGGTTCACAATCGATTGTCATGCAGGTATGAAAAACCTGATGCTCACTGCCTTAACACAATCGATTGTTATGCAGTCTTGGCTTAACATAATCGATTATCATAAGTACATAATCGATTATCTTAGTCCAGATTTTAGAGGCATGTTTAAAAATCATTTTGACTAAAGAAAATATGCATGATTTAAAATTATTTAGCATTAAATTAAATATGCATGATTTTGTAAAAATAGTTTTACGAGAGAAGCCATGTCATGAGTCAAGTTGTCGGATCAAGATCACAATTAAGAACGACTTATTTAAACTATAAAACTTTGTCTTGTGCTTGAATCTCGTTATCCACCAATTGTGTGCTTGTACTTGAACTTCATCATATATCAATTTGCGCTTGTTTGTCATTCATCAAAACCTACACATATGAACACACGTTTTAGTATAATGCTTTGAGAACGTGTTTCCAACAATTTCCAGCTTTTTGATAATGACAAACTTTAAGCGGGATATGCAAATTAGACAATTCATAATGACGATTTAAGACAAGTAAATATATGCAACAAGTATGCAAAATTAGTTCCCCCTCAATATATGAATTCCCCCTCAATTAATAAGAATTGAGAGTGCATACCCGTTATCTTCCCCCTTTTGCCATTAGCAAAAAAAATGTAATAAGATGCCAAAGATGTAAATAAAGCTTGTTTATTTATTGGAAAGAAAAAACAATTACATAATGAGGGGACAATAAAACATATCACAATAGAACAAAAAAAAACAAAGAAATCATTCATCATCATTTCCCGCCTCATCATCCGGCACTGCTTCGAAGGGAACAAGACCCGCATATGGATAATGAACATGGTCAAAATATCCATGGATCTCATGAGTCAATTGACCAACAGAGGTGGTCAAGGAAGCAATTTGGTCGGGAATGGATTGGAGAGTGGGCTCTTGAGGCGGACGAGTTCGACGGGTTGGAGTAGGAGCAGGCGCTGCATGATCACCGTCATGATGAAAGGAGGATTCTGAAATTTCCCACTTCTTGGTACTCTTTTTGAGAGAACCGTTGGAAGTGATGAATCCGGAGGATTCAAGAAAATTCATGTTGAGGAGAGCATAAGGAAGAGGCCTATCATCTCCGATAGCGTCACGCATGTGAATCTTGATGAACCGACACCAATTGATGTTAGCTCCGGTTATTATGGCATGCATGAGCTTGGTGTCCTCTTGGGAAATGGTGGTATGGTTATGCTTACGAGGCTTGAGGACTCGGGTGATGAAATAGAAAATCAACCGATAATTGGGATCCATTCCCGTAATTGTAGGACGACAGGAAGAAAGATTTGAATCATAAGAAGTAAGTCCGGTTTGATGTAGGAGGATTGTTTCATCAAAAAGGGCTCCGGCCTCACCGATTTACCGAAAAATGTCTTCACCATTATGAGGAAGACGGGCAATGTTATGAAGGTTTTCATCGGAAAGAAGAATTTGAACACCATTTATATTTGTCACAAGCTCACCGTCATCATCCTCATGAAGGTTGGAGTAAAATGCATGAATCAATGTAGTATTGATGTAAGGATGGGTAAGAAGTAAGAAGTCAAGAAGTTGACAATTTTTGAGCATATTTGCAGCAGGGCCATAAGATTCAAGATACTTGTTGGTTGAAAAGCGGGGAGGAAGAATGTCGCGCTTTTCAAATTTTGTTAAAAATCGAGTAAGCTCGATGTCAGAATTAAAATATAGAACGGAACCATCTTGATAGGGATAGCTTGGAGCAGTAGAGGAGGATGCACCATGCCTAGCAGAACGGGAACGTTTGGAGTGACGGCCCGACGTTTTTACTAAGTATTGCTGGAATTTGCAAGAGACTTGAAAGAGTTTTGATAGTTTGAGAGCTAAAATTGATGCTTGAGTGAATAAAAATGAACATATATGAAGCCTATTTATAGAGGGGAGAAAGGCATTTCATTAATGGAAGAATTCTGCTGAAAATTGAAAGCTAAAACGGTCAGAAACGGTAAAGAATAAATTGCACTGACCGTTTGACAATCGATTGTTGTAATGAGATAATCGATTGTCATTAAGATTTGACTGAATCTCGGAACTGACACAAATCGATTGCAGAACCAAACGGTAAATTTTTTTTTGAATTACTGACATGAAATAATCGATTGTCAAAATATGGTAATCGATTGTTATGTTACAGTGAGCACATAAATTTTCTGATTTTGAGAATAATCGAGTATATTTTGAAACAATCGATTGTTTTGGAAAAGCATTGCTGAATGGCTGAGACGGAAATCGATTTTGCAGTTAAAGAATCAATTATTTAACAAAACTGCATAATAAACATAAACCATAAACAATCGATTAGTGATACTGCTAATCGATTTTCTGCACAGTAAGATAATCGATTATTTGCTTGGAACAATCGATTGTTCTGTGCCAAAACGTAATAATTCCCCATACCTTTAGGGTGATACCTGCAAAATAGAATTAAACGTCTCCGACGCTCAAGTCAGTAATTAAAATATAAATGCAACCTAAAATGTATGCATTTAGATCAATGTTTACCCGCATTCAATACTTCATTTGGACATGATTTATATTTAGCACAACATTAAACGCTAAATATTTTATCAAGTCTACTAGCAATAAGGTAAAGTGAGGAACGATCATACCTGTGTAGTTCTTGGTATTGCTCGTCTTACCTTTCACATTTCTGTCAAGATGGTCATCTAAATTCATTGAAGTGACCATTGGTTTGGTGTTGCTCTTTTCGAATTGATTTGGCAACTCCTTGCGACATTTAGATGGACAAATGAAAGTTCCCTCTTTCATTTGCTTAATTTGCAGCTCCAAGAAGAAATTAAGCTTGTCTATCAATGATATCTCAAATGCGATTTACATATTCCTTGCATGACACTTATTAGTTGCTCCAAAGTAATACAAATATTTTCTAAGATATCATTTTCCACAAGATTTGGAATGCAAGATATTAGTGGCATGAGAGTTTAAAGAAAAAAACATTGCCAATATAGAGAGTTGTTTTGAAATTCTGTCATAAAAAAGATAGTAAACTTCATGCAATCTATTTCCCCTTAATCAGAAATTTATCAAGACATACCAACAAGACATAGATATACCAATTGTTATAAAACAATGATAAACCCATTTGTTGGATGACATAACAAGTGTACCAAAAGTCATTTTATTAACAGTGATACAAATTGTTATTTTTAGTAAAGCATATTACAAACGAGTGTTGACTGTTAACAGATCAACCATACATCGAATTTTGAAGAACATACCAACCATTATCCAGACCAAAGGATGTGTTCATCAAGAGACGATTTTTAACAGAAGGATTTTTGTCAATTGTTAGATACATGAGACATCTCAATTATTTTTCAAAACTGAGGATAGCATTCATCAAAAACGTGAGTGAAAACTTTTTGAAGAATATGCTAATAGATAATACACACCACACAGTATACTAACAGTTATTTAAATCACAGATAGCAATTATCAAATCATGAATGAAATGATTTTATTAAGCTAACTGTTAATACATATCAACAGTTTTGATCTTTTAAAAGCAGATAACTAACAAGTAAACTAATTGACACCAATTGTCATTTAACAACACGTTTTCAACATATGAATCAACAAAGCTAATTGATATTGATTGTTGACAAGGATATCTCAATTGTTAACGCACATCAACTATTACGACTAAGCTTATCAAAGATTCAACAATAGGGGAGCCAAATTAACAACAAATAAGTTAATATTGGTTGCTAGCACATATCAACAATTCGGTTTTTGTCAAAAAGGATAACTAACCGAAGTTTCCTCTTGATGCAATGAGGTGTCGTGCTCGGTGCATCTACTACAATACTGTAGCCTTTCAAGCACACTTGCAAAACAGATTAATGATCTTTTGGTACCCATGCCATTTTGGGTCCTTGGGGGTTAGGCATATCATAATGATGCGATTGAGTGATATGTCTATGTCGTGTAAAACATGCAGGAGCAATATGACCAATACGTCTACAATAATGACAAGCCACGTTGGGGTTATGCATCCTTCTAGGTTCATAGTAACTTGACGGACGAAAATGGTTTACTCTATTTTCAGCATTATGACTATTGCGCGCTTTATGAACATCATTTCTCCTACTATGAGCAGCATTTCTAAAATAATTATTTCTACGTTGGAAATCATTTCTAGGTGCTCTAAAGGGTTCAAAATTCCTTCTAGTATTTGGCCTATAATATGCATCATTTCTAGGGTAGTTATTTCTAGGTGGTAAGTCATTGCTAGGTCTTCTAAAATGTTCAACATTTAGTCTAGCATGCATATTGGTTCTA
Source organism: Nicotiana benthamiana (assembly GCA_034376525.1). Taxonomy (NCBI): domain Eukaryota; kingdom Viridiplantae; phylum Streptophyta; class Magnoliopsida; order Solanales; family Solanaceae; genus Nicotiana; species Nicotiana benthamiana. Next base: position 83,569,725 of record CM067328.1, read on the forward strand.
GGATTGCTATTTCTAGGATAAGCATTTTTATTATTAGTCCTAGGTTGAGCCTTAGGTTGTTGGGGTTTAGCTTCAACCTTTTCTTTAGGCTCATTCGTAAACCCTATGCCATGCTTGGTTGACTTCAAATTATCAAGAACATCAATTAAATTTTTGTGCGAAAAATTAAACTTATCTAATGTGCCTTTAAGCCCTTCTACTCCATTTTTGAGATGCAAGCAAGAAGTACACTTTCTAATAGAGCTTTCGGGCTTATCGGCGCTTCTTTTTCCGAAAAACTTGTTTTCCTCTTTCAACTTCTCATTTTCTAAAACCAGTTTTTCAAAATCTTTTTCTTTTAGGGAGAGTTGTTTTTGAAAATCTTTTTATTGCAACGATAGAGTTTTCTGCAAATCTTTAATAGTCTTGGAAGCATCAACAAACTCACTATGTAATTTATTATAAGCATTTTGCATTTCTTCAAGCGAGTGAGAGTTGGACGTACTTACCTCTTCTTCTTCGTTTGCCATGAGACATTGGCCAGTTGATTCATCATATAAGCTGTCCGCTTTTTGAGGCATGCTTTCATACATTTCCTCCAGCTTATCCCACATCTCTTTGGCGGTTTTGTAGTGGGAAATTTTCTGATAGTCTTCCTGATTCAAGGCGCTATACAACATATTTATTGCATTATTGTTGTATTCACTTACCTTGGCTTTCCCAACTTTTGTTGTCATTTGATCACCATGCTTGATGATTTGCCATAGATAAAAGTTGTTGGCTGTGATGAAAATTCTCATCCGATCTTTCCAATATAAGTAATTATTTCCATCAAATATTGGGGGCAACATGTTAAAATCACCTTCACCTATTCCTGTAAAAGATTCACGAGTAGAAGCCATGGATGGTTCTCTCAAACTGTTATGTCTTCAGAGAGTTGGGCTCTGATACCAATTGTTAGATAATACGCTTAACGCTAGAGGGGGGTGAATAGCGTTATAATAAAAATTAGCGTAAACTTGCGGAATTTAAAAACTTGCAGGAAAAATAAGTGCGGAAATTAAATGCAATAAAGAACAAACGCACCGATGTATTCTGGTTCACCACAACAAGTGGCTAGTCCAGTCCCTGAGAGACTCTCTCGAGATTTTCCACTAACTTGTCAAGCTTACGGGTGCTCAACAAACCTTTACAACTTAAGGACACAAGCCTTAACACCTTTGCTCGGAGATACAACACTCCAAGACTTCACTGTTAAGCTTACGGGTGCCTAGCCAACCTTTACAACTTAAGGACACAAGCCTTAACACCTTGGCTTGGAGATACAACACTCCAAGACTTCACTGTTTAGCTTATGGGTGCCTAACCAACCTTTACAATCTGAGGACACAAGCCTCAACAATCTTGCTCGGAGATACAACACTCCAAGACTTCGACCTAGGAAACACAAGTTCCTTACAACAAGAGAATCACAATTCTCTTCAAGTGTACAAAACACTAAACACTCAAACAATACACTCCTTTATGAGTAGATATGAGTAAAAGAAGTAAGCTCAAGATCACAACAACTATGGACAAGACTTTGGCTCTCAAAAGCTTTATGAAATGAATATAAAATGATAAACAATAGTATGCAAGCTTATAGCAATAGTATGATCAGTTGTTGTGTGTTATTGTGTTTAAAACACTGAAATGAAGCTGTATTTATAGTTGAAAAACTTGGCATTACCGTTGCCTAATTGCCAATTAAGAGTTGCTAATTTTACTGAATGACAATCGATTGTCAAGAAGCCACAATCGATTGTTTGCCAATCGTTCCAGAAATCAATCCCAGATTTTACGCGTAACAATCGATTATCCAAGATCAACAATCGATTATTAGCAACGTTCAAAAAATCATTTCCAGATTTTACGTAAAACAATCGATTATACAAAATCAATAATCGATTATTCAGCAACGTTCAAAAAATCCTTTCCAGATTTTAATTTCAACAATCGATTGTACAAAATCAACAATCGATTACCTGACGGTATTTGAAAATATTTTGGCAACGGTTAGCTTCACAATCGATTGTGCAATGTTAACAATCGATTATTTATCAGACTTTGAAAATCATTTTAGACACTGCCTCTTGACAATCGATTGTTATATACTCACAATCGATTATTTAATAACTTTGAAAAAGTCTGGAAGACACTGCCTCAACACAATCGATTGTCATATGTTCACAATCGATTATTTTGTGACTTTGAATAATCTGATGGACACTGTCTCTTCACAATCGATTGTCATTAACTTCACAATCGTTTATTTTGAGCGTTGAAAAACTTTGATGGACACTTCATCGATTATCATTAGCTTCACAATCGATTATTCTGAGTTTTGAAAAACTTTGATGTACACTGCCTCATCACAATCGATTGTCATAAGGTTCACAATCGATTGTCATGCAGGTATGAAAAACCTGATGCTCACTGCCTTAACACAATCGATTGTCATGCAGTCTTGGCTTAACATAATCGATTATCATAAGTACATAATCGATTATCTTAGTCTAGATTTTAGAGGCATGTTTAAAAATCATTTTGACTAAAGTAAATATGCATGATTTAAAATCATTTAGCATTAAATTAAATATGCATGATTTTGTAAAAATAGTTTTACGAGAGAAGCCATGTCATGAGTCAAGTTGTCGGATCAAGATCACAATTAATAACGACTCATTTAAACTATAAAACTTTGTCTTGTGCTTGAATCTCATTATCCACCAATTGTGCGCTTGTACTTGAACTTCGTCATATATCAATTTGCGCTTGTTTGTCATTCATCAAAACCTACACATATGAACACACTTTTTAGTACAATGCTTTGAGAACGTGTTTCCAACAGCTCTGATTTAGGGACTAAGTGTCCCAAAACACTCCGAATTCCATTATCGAACGTCCCGACAAACCAAAATAGCAAAAATGAACTTAGGAGAAGCAGTTAAAGGGGTAACGGGGCATAAATTCCAAAGGCGACCGGCCGGGTTGTCACATCCTCGTACACTTAAACATTCGTTCATCCTCGAACGAGCATAGAGAGCATACCTGAAGTAGCTAAAAGATGAGGGTATCGGCTGCGTTTATCCCGCTCGATCTCCCAAGTCGCCTTCTTGGCCGGCTGACCCTGCCACTAAACCTTTACTGAAGCTATATCCTTTGACCTGAGCTTTCGGACCTACCTTTCTAATATTGCAATTGGCTTATCAACATAGGCAAATCATTGTTCAACTGGACTGAAGTGAACACCAACACGTGAGACGTGTCACTGTGATACCTCCGAAGCATCGAAACATGATATACCTGATGAACCCCGGCCAAACTGGGAGGTAAAGCAAGCTCATAAGCAACCTTTCCAATCTGCCTCAAAATCTCAAATGGGCTAATTGTTGGAAACACGTTCTCAAGGCTTTATACTAAAACGTGTGTTCTTATGTGTAGGTTTTGATGAATGACAAACAAGCGCAAATTGATATATGCGAAGTTCAAGTACAAGCGCATATTTGGTGGATAACGAGATTCAAGCACAAGATAAAGTTTTATAGTTTAAATGAGTCGTTCTTAATTGTGTTCTTGATTCTACAACTTGACTCATGATATGGCTTCTCTCGTAAAACTATTTTTTCCAAAATCATGCATATTTAATTTAATGCTAAATGATTTTAAATCATGCATATTTTCAATAGTCAAAATGATTTTTATACATGCCTCTAAAAACTGGACTAAGATAATCGATTATGTACTTATGATAATCGATTATGTTGAGCCAAGACTGCATGACAATCGATTGTGTTAAGGCAGTGAGCATCAGGTTTTTCAAACCTGCATGACAATCGATTGTGAACCTTATGACAATCGATTGTGATGAGGCAGTGTCCATCAAAGTTTTTCAAAACTCAGAATAATCGATTGTGAAGCTAATGACAATCGATTGTGATGAGGCAGTATCCATCAAAGTTTTTCAACGCTCAAAGTAATCGATGTGAAGTTAATGTCAATCGATTGTGAAGAGACAGTGTCCATCAGATTTTTCAAAGTTATTAAATAATCGATTGTGAGTATATAACAATCGATTGTCACGAGGCAGTGTCTAAAATGATTTTCAAAGTCTGATAAATAATCGATTGTTAACATTACACAATCGATTGTGAAGCTGACCGTTGTCATAAAGTTTTCAAATACAGTCAGGTAATCGATTGTTGATGTTGTACAATCGATCGTTGATATTAAAATCTGAAAAAAAAATTTTGAACGTTGCCGAATAATCGATTATTGATTCTGTATAATCGATTGTTTTACGTAAAATCTGGAAATTATTTTTTGAACGTCGCCAATAATCGATTGTTGATCTTGGACAATCGATTGTTAAGCGTAAAATCTGGGATTGATTTTTGGAACGATTGGCAAACAATCGATTGTGGCTTCTTGACAATCGATTGTCACACAGTAAAATCAGCAACTCTTAATTGGCAATTAGGCAACGGTAATGCAAAGTTTTTCAACTATAAATACAGCTTCATTTCAGTGTTTTAAACACAACAACACACAACAACTGATCATTCTATTGCTATAAGCTTGCATACTATTGTTTATCATTTTATATTCATTCATAAAGCTTTTGAGAGCCAAAGTCTTGTCCATAGTTGTTGTCATCTTGAGCTTACTTCTTTTACTCATATCTACTCATTAAGGAGTGTTTTGTTTGAGTGTTTAGTGTTTTGTACACTTGTAAGAGAATTGTGATTCTCTTGTTGTAAGGAACTTGTGTTTCCTTGGTTGAAGTCTTGGAGTGTTGTATATCCGAACAAAGGTGTTAAGGCGTGTGTCCTTAAGTTGTAAAGGTTTGTTGAGCACCCGTAAGCTTGACAAGTTAGTGGAAAATCTCGAGAGAGTCTCTCGGGGACTGGACTAGCCACGTGTTGTGGTGAACCAGAATACATCGGTGCGTTCTTTCCTTTTTTTTTTATTTAACGCACTTAATTATTTCCTGCAAATTTTAATTTCCGCAAGTTTACGCTAAATTTTATTATAACGCTATTCACCCCCCTCTAGCGTTAAGCGTATTATCTAACAATTGGTATCAGAGCCCAACTCTCTGAAGACTTAACAGTTTGAGAGAAACTTCCATGGCTTCTACTCGTGATTCTTTTGCAGGAATAGAGGAAGGACAATGCTCCACCCGACCACCACTATTCAACGGTACAAACTATACGTACTGGAAGGAGAGAATGAAAATCTTCGTTCAAGCAAACAATTTTCATCTCTGGAAGGTGATAACAAAGGGAAATCAAATTCCAACCAAAAAGGTTGAAAACGAATGGGTTCCCAAGTCCGAAGAAGAATATGACGCGGATGATATCCGAAAGGTTCAAAATAATGCTAATGCAATTAATTTGTTATATTGTGCTGTAAATGCTGACGATTACCGAAAAATATCGTGTTGCACAACGGCAAAAGAAATGTGGAACAAGCTGGAAATTACGTACGAAGGTACGGACCAGGTAAGGGAAGCTAAAATTGATTTCCTAACCCATGCTTATGAATTATTTCACATGAACGAAGGTGAAAAGGTGGATGAAATGTTCGAACGATTTTCAATAATCGTAAATGACCTACATGCCCTCAAGAAGACATTCACGGATAGAGAACTTGTTCGAAAAATTCTTAGAAGTCTCACTCCGGCATGGCGATCAAAGGCCGATGCAATTCAAGAATCCATAGGCGTCTCAAATGTCACTATCGACGCATTAAGAGGTAACCTTAAGACTTATGAATCTACAATACTTAACCCTCTTGCTGATGATCAAAGGAGGCAAAGAATAGCGCTTAAGGCAAGCACAAGCCAACCTCAAGCTGATGAGGACGGAGACAACGAGTTTGGACTCATCATCAAAAGATTTCAAAAGTTCATGCGAAAGGAGTATGAACGAAAGGGCAAAAAGCAAGGCGAGCAAATAAAGTGCTATGAATGCGGTGAAACCGGGCACATCAAATAAAATTGCCCAAACATCAAAAAGGAGAAGAAACCTTTTAAGAAGCAACGTGCATACATTTCTTGGGGAGGAGACTCCGGAGATGAGTCAAGCGAAGAAGAAGAAGACGAAGCCGCAAACCTTTGTCTTATGGCGCAAGAAGACAAGCAAGATGAGGTATGTCAAATCTCTTCTAAAAACTTCTTTACTCTTGAAGAAATGCGAACTGCTTTTGATGAGATATATACTGAATTTATTAAAGCTTCAAAAACTGTCAAGAGCATAAAAGAAAATGCTTCTCTAAAAGAAAAAGATTTTCAAAAACAGCTTTTTTTGAAAGAAAAGGAGTTAGAAAAACTAGTTTTAGAAAATGAGAAGCTGAAAGAGGAAAACAAGTTTTTCGGAAAAAGAAGCGCCGACAAGCCCGAAAGTTCTATTAAAAATTGCACTGCTTGCATGCATCTCGAAAATGAGGTAGATAGGCTTAAAGGAACTTTAGATAAGTTTAATTCTTCCCACAAAAATTTGAATAAGGTCCTTATTAATTTGAAATCAACCAAGCATGGCATAGGTTTTAAGAATGAGCCTAAAGAAAAGGTTGACGCCAAACCCCAACCACTTATGGCTCAACCTAGGATTAATAAAACAAATGCTTATCGTAGAAATAGCAATCCTAGAACAAATATGCATGCTAGACCAAATGTTGAACATTTTAGAAGACCTAGAAATGACTTACCACCTAGAAATGACTACCCTAGAAATGATGCATATTCTAGGCCAAACACTAGAAGGAGTTTTGAACCTCTTAGAACATCTAGACATGACCATTACTCTAGAAATGCTGCTCATTTTAGAACTAATAGTAGGAGAAATGGTTCTCATGAAATGCGCAATAGTCATAATGAAAATAGAGTAATTCATTTTCGTCCATCAAGTTACTATGAACCTAGAAGGATGCATAACCCCAACGTGACTTGTCATTATTGTAGACGCATTGGTCATATTGCCCCTGCATGCTTTACACGACATAGACATATCACTCAATCGCATCATTATGATATGCCTAACCCTCTAGGACCCAAAATGGCATGGGTACCTAAAACGCATTAATTTGTTTTGTAGGTGTGTTTGAAGGGATCAAGTGTACTATGGTACCTTGATAGTGGATGCTCCAAGCACATGACGGGACACAAATCCAAATTCCTTCAACTAGAACACAAAGAAGGAGGAAGTGTTATTTTTGGTGACAACAATAAAGGAAAGACTATCGGCATCGGATCGGTCGGTAAGGATGAAAATTCTTCTATTAAGCATATATTACTTGTTAAAGGTTTAAAGCATAATCTCTTGAGCATAAGTCAATTATGTGACAAGGGAAATCTTGCCTTATTTGATTCGGATGAATGCTTAGTATTTAGACGTAGTGATTTCAAAATTATCCTTCGTGGTTTTAGAGTGGATAATATTTACATGGTTGATCTTGCTAATTCCTCACCCGAATATGTGGATTGCCTTATGAGCAAAGAGGATGATACTTGGCTATGGCATCGTAGAGTTGCTCATATAAACATGCATCTTTTGAACAAATTGATTTCACAAAACTTAGTTATTGGTCTTCCCAATTTGAAATTTGAAATGACTCTATTTGTGATTCTTGTCAAAAAGGGAAGCAAACAAAAGCATCTTTCAAATCGAAAAACATTGTTTCAACTACTAGACCATTGCAATTGCTTCACATGGATTTATTTGGACCATCTCGCATTGAAAGTCTAGGAAGAAATCGTTATGCTTTTGTGATTGTTGATGATTATTCTAGATTTACTTGGACTTTATTTCTTGCCAATAAAAGTGATGCTTTTCATAATTTTAAATACTTTCTTAAGCGTGTTCAAAACGAAAAGGAAACAACCGTCACTTTAATTAGAAGTGATCATGGGGGAGAGTTTGATCACAATCTCTTTGCGGACTATTGTGACGAACTCGGTATCGAGCATACCTTTTCCGCTCCACGTACACCACAACAAAATGGGGTGGTGGAAAGGAAAAATAGGTGTCTCGAAGAGATGGCTAGAACCATGCTCGAAGAGGCTAAGATTCCCAAACTTTTCTGGGCGGATGCCGTGAGTACCGCATGCTACATCTTAAATAGAGTAGTCATAAGGCCAATACTCATGAACACCCCTTATGAACTCTACAAGGGAAGGAAACCAAATATCTCCCACTTTAGAGTATTCGGTTGTAAATGTTTTATTCATAACAATGGCAAAGATCAATTGGGAAAATTTGATGCTAAGTCCGATGAGGGAATTTTCATTGGTTATTCTTCACGTAGCAAAACATATAGGGTTTTTAATAAAAGAACCAAAACTGTGGAGGAATCCCCTCATGTTGTATTTGCCGAAAATAATGCTCGCTTGGCGAGAAAGGATTCCGGTTTTGATCTTGCAGGTATTTTAGATAGCTTGAAAGACAAAATACAAGAGGAAACGCCTAAGGAAAATAAAGATGAAATCTTGGAACAACCAATGGAGGAAGCGCCACAATTGGAGAAAGAAACGGCAATGTCTAACGAATGGAGGACAATCAAAGATCACCCTCTCGAACAGGTAATTGGCGACGTCGGAGAAAAGGTAAGTACCCGAAACTCCCTTAAGAACACCTTAGGACATACTGCTTTTGTGTCTCAAATTGAACCAACAACCATCTCCGAAGCAATTGGGGATGAATTTTGGACCTTGGCAATGCAAGAGGAGCTTAACCAATTCAAACGGAATGACGTTTGGGTTTGGTGCCAAGACCCGAAAATCATACCATAATTGGTACGAAATGGGTTTTTCGAAACAAACTAGATGAAAATGGTGTAATCACTAGAAACAAAGCTAGGCTTGTAGCAAAAGGCTATAATCAAGAAGAGGGTATTGACTATGAAGAAACATATGCTCCCGTAGCTAGATTAGAAGCTATTCGTCTATTGCTCGCTTTTGCCTCTTCTATGAATTTCAATTTATATCAAATGGATGTGAAAAGTGCTTTTCTAAATGGTGTTATACAAGAAGAAGTTTATGTTGAACAACCCCCCGGTTTTGAAGATTTTAAATCTCCCGATCATGTTTTCAAACTCAAAAAGGCTCTTTATGGTTTAAAACAAGCTCCCCGAGCTTGGTATGAAAGATTGAGTAAATTTCTATTGGAAAATGATTTCATTAGGGGGAAAGTTGACACCACCCTTTTTGTTAAGCATAAAAACAATGATATTTTATTAGTTCAAATATATGTGGATGATATCATATTTGGTGCTACTAACAATGTCTTATGCAAGGAATTTTCTGATTTAATGACAAGCGAATTTGAGATGTCTATGATGGGTGAGTTAACATTCTTTTTGGGATTACAAGTAAAGCAAATGAAAGAAGGTACGTTCATTTGCCAAGCCAAATATTGCAAAGAATTGCTGAAATGATTTGAAATGAACAATGCAAAAGCAATGGCGACTCCCATGAGCACATCCGATCATCTAGACAAAGATGAGAAAGGTAAGGAAGTCAACACTAAGAAGTATCGAGGTATGATTGGCTCTCTTCTCTATCTTACTGCTAGTCGTCCGGACATCATGTTTAGCGTGTGCTTATGCGCCCGTTATCAATCGTGTCCGAAGGAGTCTCACCTTACTGCGGTAAAACAGATTTTGAAGTACCTTGTTGGTACTACAAATGTGGGTCTATGGTACCCCAGAGGTTCTTCATGCCAACTCGTTGGCTATTCCGACTCCGATTTTGCTGGATGCAAATTGGACCGCAAGAGCACTAGTGGCACTTGCAATTTGCTCGGTAGCTCTCTCGTTTCTTGGTTTAGCAAGAAACAAGTAAGTGTTGCGTTGTCCACAACCGAGGCTGAATATGTAGCCGCGGGGAGTTGTTGCGCTCAAATCCTCTGGATGAAACAACAACTCTTGGACTATGGCCTAAGTCTTGATCATATCCCTTTTAAATGTGATAATACTAGTGCCATATGCTTGACGAAGAACCCCGTTCTTCATTCGCGAACAAAACACATTGAAATTAGACATCATTTTATAAGAGATCACGTTCTCAAGGGCGATGTCGAAATCAAATTTGTTGAAACCAAAGACCAATTGGCCGACATCTTTACTAAGCCCTTAGAGAAAGAGTCCTTCTTCCGAATTCGTAGTGAACTCGGGATTCTTGACTCCACGTTGATCTAAGTCATGCATTGCATCTTTTTATTTTACATGATTTCTAACTTAAGCGTCGGAGACGTCTAACAAATTTTTGCAGGTATCGCCCTAAAGGTAGGGGGAATTATAAAGCATGAGGCGTAATAATCAAGTCTTCTTCAGAAAAAAAAAATCGGTTTCTGGCGTCTAATAATCGGTTATCTCGTATCAATAATCGATTGTTCTGCTATTACTTGAGTTATTGTACTCTCTTTAAGTAATCACGTCCTCTTTCCAATCAATAAACAAGTTTTATTTACATCTTTGGCATCTTCTTATATTATTTTTGCTAATGGCAAAAGGGGGAAGATAACGGGTATGCACTCTCAATATGCACTCTCAATATTTATAAGCTTAAATTGAGGGGAATTCATATATTGAGGGAGAACTAATCGCATACTTATTGCATATCTTTACTTGTCTTGAATCGTCATTATAAATTGTTTAAGTTACATATCCCGCTTAAAGTTTGCCATTATCAAAATGGGGGAAATTGTTGGAAACACGTTCTCAAGGCTTTATACTAAAACGTGTGTTCTTATGTGTAGGTTTTGATGAATGACAAACAAGCGCAAATTGATATATGCGAAGTTCAAGTACAAGCGCACAATTGGTGGATAACGAGATTCAAGCACAAGACAAAGTTTTATAGTTTAAATGAGTCGTTCTTAATTGTGTTCTTGATTCTACAACTTGACTCATGATATGGCTTCTCTCGTAAAACTATTTTTTCCAAAATCATGCATATTTAATTTAATGCTAAATGATTTTAAATCATGCATATTTTTATTAGTTAAAATGATTTTTATACATGCCTCTAAAAACTGGACTAAGATAATCGATTATGTACTTATGATAATCGATTATGTTGAGCCAAGACTGCATGACAATCGATTGTGAACTAGTGACAATTGATTGTGTTAAGGCAGTGAGCATCAGGTTTTTCAAACCTGCATGACAATCGATTGTGAACCTTATGACAATCGATTGTGATGAGGCAGTGTCCAAAGTTTTTCAAAACTCAGAATAATCGATTGTGAAGCTAATGACAATCGATTGTGATGAGGCAGTATCCATCAAAGTTTTTCAACGCTCAAAATAATCGATTGTGAAGTTAATGACAATCGATTGTGAAGAGACAGTGTCCATCAGATTTTCAAAGTCACAAAATAATCGATTGTGAACTTATGACAATCGATTGTGTTGAGGCAGTGACTTCCAGACTTTTTCAAAGTTATTAAATAATCGATTGTGAGTATATAACAATCGATTGTCACGAGGCAGTGTCTAAAATGATTTTCAAAGTCTGATAAATAATCGATTGTTAACATTACACAATCGATTGTGAAGCTGACCGTTGTCATAATGTTTTCAAATACCGTCAGGTAATTGATTGTTGATTTTGCACAATCGATTGTTGATATTAAAATCTGAAAAAGATTTTCTGAACGTTGCTGAATAATCGATTATTGATTCTGTATAATCGATTGTTTTACGTAAAATCTGGAAATGATTTTTTGAACGTTGCCAATAATCGATTGTTGATCTTGGACAATCGATTGTTAAGCGTAAAATCTGGGATTGATTTTTGGAACGATTGGCAAACAATCGATTGTGGCTTCTTGACAATCGATTGTTACACAGTAAAATCAGCAACTCTTACTTGGCAATTAGGCAACGGTAATGCAAAGTTTTTCAACTATAAATACAGCTTCATTTCAGTGTTTTAAACACAACAACACACAACAACTGATCATTTTACTGCTATAAGCCTGCATACTATTGTTTATCATTTTATATTCATTTCATAAAGCTTTTGAGAGCCAAAGTCTTGTCCATAGTTGTTGTGATCTTGAGCTTACTTCTTTTACTCATATCTACTCATTAAGGAGTGTTTTGTTTGAGTGTTTATTGTTTTGTACACTTGTAAGAGAATTGTGATTCTCTTGTTGTAAGGAACTTGTGTTTCCTTGGTTGAAGTCTTGGAGTGTTGTATCTCCGAGCAAAGGTGTTAAGGCGTGTGTCCTTAAGTTGTAAAGGTTTGTTGAGCACTCGTAAGCTTGACAAGTTAGTGGAAAATCTCGAGAGAGTCTCTCGAGGACTGGACTAGCCACGTGTTGTGGTGAACCAGAATACATCGGTGCGTTCTTTCCTTTTGTTTATTTAACGCACTTAATTATTTCCTACAAATTTTAATTTCCGCAAGTTTACGCTAAATTTTATTATAACGCTATTCACCCCCCTCTAGCGTTAAGCGTATTATCTAACACTAATAAACCTCGGGCTCGACTTCCCTTTCTTTCCAAACCTCATGACGCCTTTCATAGGCGAGACCCAAAGCAAAACCCGCTCACCAACCATATAGGAAACATCAAGAACCTTCCGGTCTGCGTAACTCTTCTATATGTACTGGGTCGTACGAAGTCTATCTTGAATCATGGCCTCACCCGGCTCGAACCAACCCACCGGGGATCTGCATCTTCTACCATATAAGGCCTCATACGGCGCCATTTGAATATTGGACTGATAACTGTTGTTGTACGCTAACTCAGCCAATGCAAAGAACTGATCCCAAGACCCTCTAAACTCAATCGCACACGCACGGAGCATATCCTCAAGAATCTGAATAGTGTGCTTGGACTGTCCGTCCGTCTGAGGGTGAAAAGATGTACCCATAGTCACCTGGGTACCCAACTCATGCTGGACGGCTCTCCAGAACCGTGATGTAAACACAGAACCCCCATCTGAGATGATAGAAACTGGAATGTCGTGCAGACGGACAATCTCCCTGATATAAATCCCTGCTAAGTGCTGCTCTGAGTAAGAAGTACACACTGGAATGCAATGAGCGGACTTGGTCAGCCGTTCCACACCAACCCAAATAGAATCAAATTTCCTCGCCGTTAGAGGGAGACCAGTCACAAAATCCATAGTGATCTTTTCCCATTTCCACTCCGGAATCTCCATCTGCTTGAGTAACCCTCCCGGTCTCTGATGCTCAGCCTTTACCTGCGGACAGTTGAGGCACCTAGCTACAAACTTTACTATGTCCTTCTTCATTTGCCTCCACCAGTAATGCTGCCTCAGATCCTGATACATCTTCACGACACTCGGATGGATGGAGTACCGCGAGCTATGGGCCTCAGTCAATATCAACTCCTGAATATCGTCAACATCGGGCACATATATCCGCCCCTACATCCTCAATACCCAATCATCTCCAATAGTCACATCCTTAGCATCGCCATGCTGAACTATGTCCCTGAGGACAAGCAAATGAGGGTCACCATACTGCCGCTCCCTGATATGATCAAACAATGAAGACCGAGAAACCACACAGGCTAGAACCCGACTATGCTCCGAAAGGTCCAAATCTCACTAACTGACTGGCTAAAGCCTGAACAACCATCACCATACGTCTTTCTGAAGCTGGTAAATATGCCAAACTCTCCAACTGGCGACTGAAGGCATCGGCTACCACATTGGCCTTGCCTGGGTGATAAAGAATAGTAATATCATAATCCTTCAGTAGCTCCAACAATCTCCTCTAGCGCAAGTTCATATCCTTCTGCTTAACAAGTGCTGCAAACTCTGATGATCTGTGTAAATCTCACAAGAAACGGTGTATAAATAATGATGCCAGATCTTCAAGGCGTGAACAATAGCAGCTAACTCAAGGTCAATGACATGATAGTTCTTTTCATGTACCTTCAACTGTCTGGACGCGTAGGCAATCACCATACCGTCCTGCATCAACACCGCTCCAAGTCCAACTCGTGAGGCATCACAATAAACCATATAGGACCCTGAACTAGTAGGCAAAATCAGAATAGGGGCTGAAGTCAAAGTCGTCTTGAGCTTTTGGAAGCTCACCTCACACTCTTCTGACCACTGAAAAGGAGCACCATTGTGGGTCAATCTAGTCATAGGGGCTGCAATCGATGAGAATCCCTCCACAAAATGATGGTAATACCCCGCCAAACCAAGGAAACTACGGATCGCTATAGCTGAGGAGGGGCTAGGCCAACCTGCACGGCCTTCACCTTCTTCGGATATACCTGAATGCCCTCACTCGATACCACGTGGCCTAGGAATGCCACTGAACTAATCCAAAACTCACATTTTGAGAACTTTGCATATAATTTCTTTTCTCTCAGGGTGTGAAGCACTGTCCTCAGGTGCTGCTCATGATGTTCCCGACTCCGGGAGTATGCAAGAATATCATCTATGAAAACAATGACAAATGAGTCGATATAGGGCCTGAATTCACTGTGCATCAAATGCATAAAAGCTGTTGGCGCGTTGGTCAGCCCAAATGACATGACAAGGAACTCGTAATGACCATACTGAGTCCTGAAAGAAGACTTCGGCATATCTGGTTCCCGAATCTTTAGCTGGTGATAACCTGGGCGCAAATCAATCTTAAAAAACACCTATGCGCCCTGAAGCTGATCAAATAGATTATCAATACGAGGCAAAGGATATCGGTTCTTCACTGTAACTTTGTGCAACTGATGATAATCGATACACATGCGCATAGAACTGTCCTTTTTCTTTACAAACAATACAGGAGCACCCCATGGTAAAACACTCGGTCGAATAAAACCCTTATCAAGCAATTCCTGTAACTGATCCTTTAACTCTTTCAACTCAGGAGGAGTCATACGGTAAGGAGGAATGGATATGAGCCGTGTTCCCGGCAATAAATCAATATCAAAATAAATGTCCCATTCGAGCGGCATGCCCGGAAGATCAGCTGAAAACACATCAGGGAAATCCCGTACTACTGGGACAGAGTCAACAGAAGAGGTATCAGCACTGACATCTTTCACATAAGCTAAATATGCGGCGCACCCCTTCTCAAGCATACGCTGAGCTTTAAGAAAAGATATAACTCTGCTGGGAATGTGATCAAAAGTACCACTCCACTCAATACGTGGAATACCTGGCATAGCCACCGTCTCGTAGCGTGACAATCAAGAATAACATATTGGGGCGACAACCAGTCCTTGCCCAAGATAATATCGAAATCAACTATATCAAGTAGTAAAAGATCTTCCCTGGTCTCAAAACCACGAATAGTAACCAAACATGACCGATATACGTGGTCCAAAACAAGAGAATCTCCCACGAGAGTAGAAACATAAACAGGAGAGCTCAAAGTCTCTCGGGCTGTACCCAAATACAGAGCAAAATAAGATGACACATAAGAATAAGTAGAGACTAGATTGAATAGAACCGATGCCTCTTTGTGACTAACCAATATAATACCTGTGATTACAGAATCGGAGGCGATAGCCTCGGCACGATCAGGAATGGCATAAAATCTGGCTCGGCCCCTCACTCGAAGGCGACCTCTATCTCCCCGATCCCTGCCCCTGGCTAGCTGGGCAGGCTGGGTGGCAGCTGGAGCTGGAACAATGGCATGCTGACCTTGTGGAGCATGCTGAGGCTGTGGAGTCTGAGAAGGCACACCCCTCCCATGTCTGGGGAACTCTCTAACAGCTGGCAGGTATCCCCGCACTTATAACAAGCTCTGGGAGGGTGCGGTGGTTGTGACTGACTGGACCCACCCCTACTAGACTGACCTCTGGAGGTACCCTACGCAGGAGGCACACTAGAAACTAGAGGTGCATAATAAGGCTCCTAAGATTTGGGATGAGCTAGAGTACTCTTGGATGCCCCTACCATGACGTCCTACTCCTGAAGTATGGGTACTAGAGTAATGACCCGACTCTCAAGACCTCTTGGCCTCTTTCTCATCTCGCTCTCTAGCATGCATACCCTCTATCCTCTTGGCTGTGCTCACCACCTGCTGATAGGGCATATCCATCTCCAACTCTCACACCATGCCAGACCTGATGGAAGGAATAAGACCCTCAATAAACCGGCGAACCATCTCACGAACAGTAGCCACTAAAGCAGGCACATGCCTGGCCAACCTACTGTAACAGATGGCATACTCGGAGACAGTCATAGGGCCCTAACGCAAATACTCAAACTCCGCGCGCCAAGAATCACGGAGGCTCTAGGGAACAAACTCCCTCTGAAACATATCTGAAAACTGAGTCCATGCTAGGGAGGCAGCCTCGTCCGGACTGTCTAACTCAAAGGTGCACCACCAGTCATAGGCAGCTCCCCGAAGCTGGGAAGCTGTGAAAGAAACCCCGATCGAGGCAGAAATACCCCTGGTGCAAAATATGCGGTGACAATCCTCCAAGAACCCCAAATCATCATCTGTAGATAGTCCGCTGAAAATATCATGGTCATACTTCTTAAACCTCTCCAATCTACGTTGCTTATCCTCCAAAGCAGGTGCCCCATCCTCGGGTTGAACTGGTACTGCAGGCTGGACAGGGATAATATCTAGAATCTATCTCATATGCACCCTCTGCTCTGGAGTGCGGTATGCAGGAGTCCGGGCACCTCCCCCGGCCTGGGACGTGGCTGCAGGAAAGGGAAGCCACCCTGCCTGTGACAACGTAGTATACATGCTCATGAACTGCTCCAATGCCTCCTGGACAGCTGGAGTAGTGGTGGTTGTGGGCGTGTCAGGTGCCTGAGTCCTAGCTAGATCCGCTAGTGGCACCTCGGGAATTGAACCCGTAGTCCATCATATCAATAACAGAGGATCTCCCGGGAATTAAACCCGTAGTCCATCATATCAATAACAGAGGATCTACCGGGAATAGAACACGTAGTCCAGCATATCAACAAACACATCACAACAATTCAATATTTAACAGAAAGAAGCTAAGTACAAGTAGCAGGTAAAATCTAAAGTCTAGCATGCTCGCAGAAGACAAATATTGCGATATAGTCAAATAGAGCAAATAAGTTACTAACATGCTTTTCCTAAGCAAAAACAAGTGAAATTGCATTTTTAAGAGTTAATATATGCGAAGAAAACACAATCTAAAAAAGCCAAGTAAGGTGAATTTTCAAAAATTATCACAAGTACGCGCCCGTAAACTCACGCATAAGGCATTTAAATAATAGTAAAGATATCCTAAGGCGAGAGGTCCCCACACAAGGTTAGACAAGCCAATCACCTTGAACCGGTACAAAAATTGCTAAGAAATAATGCACTTGCCATGAGTATCCAACTTTGATTGGCCCAAATCTATTCTAACCAATTACATTTGAAAATAACATCGCAAGTAACCAATTCCAACATTAAAGTTAAAGCTAAGGCGCGAAAATAGATAAAATGACCAAAATGCCCCTCATGCCAACGTTTCGGAATTGAATAACTTTCATATTTTCAGAAACCTCGCACTCTCACGAGTCTAACCATATAAAAATCTCCCAAATCAGAGGTCAAATACCCCTTCAAAACTCAATAGTTTAGCCAAAGAAGTTTTACCCAAATTATCCAATTTTTTATCTTAAATTTGAATTTAAATGATGGATTTAACCAGAAAATGATGGAATATAACCAAAAAGGATCATATAAACGTTACCTAATAATCTTCTCTTCAAAACTCACTCAAAATCGCCTTCTCCCGAGCTCTCAATTGATTTTCCAACTTTTGAAACTTAACCCTCGATTTTACTATATCCGAACAGGGATTTCCGCTTTTGTTGCTCAGGGACCACTTTTGCGGTCCCGCTATTGCGGAAGAACTAACCACTTCTGTAGTTTCACTTAAATGACCTGAGTCCGCTCCTGCGGACAAATAACCAATTTTGCGGTTCCGCCTTTGCGCAGATTGGACAGCTTCTGTGACTTTTATAAATCCCCTCAGCTTCTGCTTCTGCGGTCCACCACTAGCAAAAGCGAGTTCGCTTCTGCGGAAAACACTACCGCTTCTGCGGTTCCTAGACTTGAGGCCCCAAACTCGCAATTGCGGCGCCCAAAGCCGCTTTTGCGGTCCCCAAGCCGCAAAAGCGAAAATACCAGAAGGTTGAAGAACTGTAGCTGCACACCAATACCACCTAATACCTCATTCAAACTTGCACCAATCCCTAAGACACCTAAAACAACACCGAAACCTCTATCAAATCAAAGTTTCACGCCTAAGAACTTCAAGTTCATCCAAAATACGCTTTCGATTCAAAACCTAATAAACACTCGTCCCATTGACCTGAAACTTTGCAGGCACGTCCCAAATGACATGACGGTTCTACAACAACTTCCGCAATCATGTACCGACCCTCGTATCAAAATTTTACTATCGGACGAGAAACTTGAAAATTCTAACTTTCGGCATTTCTAGCCTAAATGAGCTACAGACATCAAAATATATTCCGAACATGCTCCCACTCCCGAAATCGCCTAACGGAGCTAATGGAACCATCTGATTTCCATTCTGAGGTCGTCTTCACACTGTTCCCAATACGGATCATTTTCTAACACATATGCTCTCATTTAGGGACTAAGTGTCCCAAAACACTCCGAATTCCATTTCCGAACGTCCCGGCAAACCAAAATAGCAGAAATGAACTTAGGGGAAGCAGTTACTGGGGGGAACGGGCATAAATCCAAGGACGACCACAATGCGGTAAGTAGTATGGTGGAGCCACATTATGTTCTGCCCCTTCGTCCGTAAATCAAACTGCATATATAGGTTGATATAATATATATATAAGGGACAATGTAAAAATTTTTGTAGTCCTTAGTTACATTTTAACTATCTTGTTAGTTTGCCAACCAAAAGGGGCTGCTCTTTTAAATATGCCCTTGTATTTGCTATTTATTACTTTATATTACCAAAGTATATTTCCAATAAATTAAGATATTTTCAATTCTTTTGGTAATACATAGCTCCTTAACCTAACTTTTTGCAAGTGAAGTATGTACCATAAGGTTTTTGCCCCTACTTTATTTCTTTTTTACTTAGGTTCCTATATTTAATTTGGTAAATATATTAAACTTTGAACCCTTCAATAATGCTTAAAAATTTGTGAATGATAATGAATAATTATGCACAAAGATAACTCTAAAATGCTTGTAACAATAACTTTGAAGAACTCATTTGATATTGGGAGAGTATTCAATCGATCAAATTTTCTTAGTAATTCTAAAATTATAATTAAATAACTCTTCGATATTATTTAGTGAAACATTATTTTGAAGAAATAAATTAGTACAATAGAAAATAAATTTTAAAACTTTTTAAAAATTAATAGATTAGAATCTTGATAATAAAATAAAAAATATTTAAATTTATTCAATTTACTTAATTAAGCGGGGATAGAACAGAGGAAAAGGGAGAGGTCCTTAGCAAGTAATCAACTTGTATTCTCATATTTATTAAATATGACTAATGGTCATATTTTATTGAATCATAGTTATTTTTGTTTCTTAAAACAATTTAATTTTTGAAAAAATCATATAATCTTTAATTTGGGTTGCAGAGTTTTTAAAAAGAAATAAAGGATTAATGAGTTAATGATAAAACTAAATTAATTCTTGGACTTTGTTTTAATGAATTTAGGGTTTTCTGATTTTCATCTAAACCTAGACTTTAATCGCCATATTTTTTTCAAGCATAAACTATGGTCACATGAAATTATGAGTAGTTAATCAATAAATATCTAAACAATCTATTAAAATATCTTCTTTATTTCGTCCTCTAGTTAGAAATTATATGCCCACAAATTCATCAAATATTAAAATATCTTCTTTAATTTCTGATTGTAGTCCATTTAGAATCATTTTGCATACCTTAAATTATGTTATTAAATATTTAGTTACCTTTGTCTATTTGGTATATGCTTATTCCTTAGCAGAGTTACTTTCTAATAATATTTCTTTTAAAAAATTATCTAATGATATTATCAGAATACATAAATAATGAATAACAAATGGTTAAGGGATGATCTTAAAAAGACTATGCCTAAAAATGTAACACAAATTATTATTATTATTATTATTATTATTATTATTATTATTATTATTATTATTACTACTACTATTATTATTAATAAGTAAAATAATTATAATAAACTTTATTATTTTAATTTTGGGCTCGGGCTAAGCGCGAGCTTTGTAGAACTAGAAATATAAGTGATTCCGTATTCTATAAAATTATATACTTTAAAGTATGTAACTTTTGGCGGCTTTCTACCGTTGAAGTTCCAACATATCAGAGAGGAAATTGTTGAAGGCGATGGAATATTGCAGGAACAGGAACGAGTCGAATCAGTTCATCGTCGACTTTAGTTCACTGCGCAAACAAAGTTAACTCAGAATGTACCAACAGAAGGAGTTCCTGTGACCGAGAATAGCAGTAAAGGCACCATGCATCAGAACAGAAGCCCTCAAAAAGGGAAATCATTCAGCTATGTACCACCTGCAATGTGAGAGGGTACGTTTGTGGTACAAATTGATGAAGATGATACTAGAGAACAGGAGTCCTACTGGGGAAATGCCTTGATAGGGTTTGTACTAGGAGAGGATCCGTATAAGCGCGCTATGGAGAATTTCGTTACAATAGTCTGGGATTTTGTTCCGAAACCTCAGATTCTGCATCATGACGAAGGGTATTTTATCTTTAGAATTGATACTGATGAAGGAAGAGATCGAGTTCTCCAAGCTGGCCCCTACACTTTCCACAATAAACCACTAGTGCTGCAACAATGGAGTATGGACTTTAAATATGAACCAGGAAATGTGAGTGTAGTACCCTTATGGGTCACATTCCCTGGGCTACCTCTAGGATACTGGTCCAGTGAAGCTCTTGGGAAGCTGGCAAGTGTAGTGGGAAAGCCTATGTATACTGATAAGATCACGGCTGAACAAGAGAGGATTTCCTTTGCTAGAGTGTTGATGGAAACAGATATTTCCCAACCTCTGCTAGAGACACTGGAATTGCATACCAAGAGGGGGGTTCTTGTACAAGAGATTGACTATGAATGGAGGCCCAAATTCTGTAGAGACTGTGTGATGTTTGGTCATTGTACTGAGGAGTGCTGGTATAAGAAGAGGCAAGGAAATGAGTAGGAAGCAAAGTTCCGACACAAGGCTGCTGTGCCTAAACAGAAAGCACAAACTGATATATGGCAGTGGGTACCTAGAACAAGGAAGGAAAGTGCAATGATAACAACTGTAGAATCAGATGAGGCTGGAAAACAAAAGGAACATGCTGATAACAGGGTAAGCAGCAGAGGATCGTTAAAAGGCAAGACTGTACAACAATTTGTTGATTCTCCAGTGAATACAACCAACAATTTCTCTTTACTGTAGAGAGGTGTTGATCCAGGGGACGCTAGCCCTTCCAGCTTTACCCAAACATGATTATCTGCACATGGAACATAAGGGGCCTAAATAAGGCCCATAAACAGAAGGAGTTGAGACTCTTTCTAAATAAACATAAGGTAGATTGTATTGGTTGCGTAGAAACAAAAGTAAAGGCAGCTAGGGTAAATCAGATTGTAACAAAGCTAGGCAATGAATGGAGGCATACTAGCAATTACAGTGAGTATGCTAATGGTAGAATATGGATATTATGGAAGGCAAATGTGGAGTTACAGGTCCTGATGGTAGACGAGCAATTTATCCATTGTGAGGTTAAAGCGAGGGGTACTACTTTCAGAACAATGCTAACTGTGGTATATGCCAATAATGATTTATGTAAGAGGCAGCAACTATGGGCAAACCTGGTGGCACTGGGGGCTAATATTCAGGGTTGCTGGCTTATAAGTGGTGACTTTAATAATGTACTTCACTCGGAGGACAGAATTGGAGCTCCAGTTGTACAACAGGAGATACAGGGGTTCCAGGATACCCTCAATATCCTTCAACTTTCGCAGCTGAAGACCATGGGCTGTTTCTACACCTGGTGTAATAAGCAGAAGCCTGAAACAAGAGTCTATAGTCGAATTGATTGGGCCTTTGAAAATGTCCAATGGATGCAGGAGTATAGCCACATTGAAGCTGATGTATTGAACCCGGGAGTGTCTAATCACTCCCCTATCTTAATGCAATGTAACAGTGTGCAGCAGAGAAGGAACAATCACCCAAAACCTTTCAAACTTAATGCTTCTGTTATGAACCATGCTGACTTCTCTGACATTGTGAAAGGTACTTGGAATACAGAACAACAGGGAGGGCCAATGCACAGAATATGGAGTAAACTGAAGACCCTAAAACAGGATTTAAAGGAGCTGAATTCACATATGGCTAAGTACAGAATACATCTAAATGAGGCAAGGCAGAAACTAGAAACCATTCAAGTCCAACTGCAATCAAATTGCTTGGACAAATGGTTGATTGACCAGGAGAAGTTGCTGCTTATGGAGGTGGAGAGGTGGAGCAATATTGAGGAGCAGATACTGCACCAGAAATCTAGAGCTCAATGGATAGCCTGTGGTGATGCTAACACCAAATACTTTCATGCCCAACCAAAGATAAGGACCAGCTTTAATACAATCACTTCCATATATACTGAATCCAGAGCTCAATGGATAGCCAGTGGTGATGCTAACACCAAATACTTTCATGCCCAACCAAAGATAAGGACCAGCTTTAATACAATCACTTCCATATATACTGATGGGGGGATTAAACTAACAGATCCCAGGATGGTGGAAGCAGAGTTCGTGGACTATTTCAAGTGTCTTCTGGGGGGAAACAACATCACTTTCCAATGTCCTAACACTGAAATCATACAGCAAGGTCAATGTCTCACCCTACAGCAGAAGGATGAGCTTGTCCAACCAGTAACAAAGGGGGAAATAATGCAGGCAATAAAGGACATGCCACATGGCAAAGTTCCCAGTGGAGTTTTTCATTAGGCAGTGGCACGTTGTGGGGGATGATATCTGTGAAGCTGTGTTAGCCTTATTTGCAACAGGGAGAATACATGCTGGAGTCAGTAGCACTACACTGACTCTCATTCCAAAGGTACAGAATCCAACCACAGTCAAAGATTATAGGCCAATTGCATGCTGCACAACTGTATACAAGATCATCACAAAAATCATTGCAGCCAGGCTGAAAAAGGTTATTGATACTCTATTGGGCAGATCACAATCTGTTTTCATTGAGGGTTGTAGCATCATTGATAACATATTGTTCACACAAGAGTTATTCAAAGGCTATTCTAGGAAGGGTATCTCTCCTAGGTGTGTGCTAAAAGTGGACATAAAGAAGGCGTATGACTCTGTTGAATGGGTGTTTCTGAGTAAACTGGTGCAAGGGTTGGGATTTCCTTCCAAATTTGTTGGGTGAATAATGGAATGCATTTCAACTGTATCTTACTCTCTCAACTGTAATGGGGGTCTCACTTCTCCATTCAAAGGGAAGAGAGGGCTGCGACAAGCTGACCCGATGTCACCTTACCTTTTTGTCCTGGCAATGGAGTACTTACATAGACAGCTCTTGCAAGCGATGTTGAGAAAAGACTTCAAGTTTCACCCTAAATGCAAAAAACTGGGGGTAGCACATGTTTGCTTTGCGGACGACCTTCTTTTATTCTGTAAGGCTGATTTTCAATCAGTAAAATTACTTAAACAGATTCTGCTGGAATTTTCAAAGACATCTGGTCTTCACGCAAATGTGGACAAGAGTGCAGTGTATTTGGTTGGGGTGAATGATTGGCAGAAACAACAGATACTTCAGGTACTGGGCTTTCCAGCAGGTACCCTCCCATTCAAGTACTTGGGGATGCCACTGGATTCCAAGAAGCTGTCTGTTGCACACTGCTGGATATTGGTGGAGAGAATTTCACAAAAAGTCACCTGCTAGTCATCAAGGCTCCTATCGTATGATGGTCGGCTTCAATTGATAAAATCTATTTTATTTGGTAGTCAAGCGTACTGGTCCCAGATTTTCTTGCTACCCAAAAAGATTTTGAAGATGACAGAGGCTATATGTAGATCCTATCTGTGGACCGGAGCTTCCACAGTAACAAGAAAGGCTCTTATTGCTTGGGACACTATGTGCTTACCTTATAGTGCAAGGGGGCTGAATGTGTTGGACCTTGTTAAATGGAACAAAGCAGCTGTGGTAAAGCATTTGTGGGTATTAACAATGAAGAAGAATAGCTTATGGATCAAATGGGTCCATACTTTCTATATCAAGAACAAATGCTTGGATGACATGATAGTTCCAGGGAATGCTGCCTGGGTAATCAGAAAAATTTTCGATTCAAGAACTCTGGTTAACAGATTAGCAACATTAACTGGAAGTCTAGTGGATAAGCTCAGGCAAGTGCAACGGGGTGAGGTGTTCAGCATCAACAAACTTTACAGACAACTCCTCCCTCAATGCAGGAAAGTTCAAAGGAAATCAACCATATTACAACCTCAACTCCATCCCAGGTACAAGTTGATATTATGGTTGGCTTTACATAAGCGACTCGCAACTGTGGAGCGACTCCAAAAGTTTAATATAGTGGTTCCGCAAGAATGCATATTCTGTGGTGTAGATCAGGAGACCTTTGAGCATTTGTTTTTTGAATGTTCGAAAACAAAAGAGCTCTGGAATCGCCTCCTTAACTGGCTGGGTCATAAGCGTATCATTGCTGACTGGCAGGAGGAGTGTGCATGGATTAGTAAGCTGGCGAAGAGGAGAAATAGCTTAGCAGAAATCACAGCATGCCTGTTTGGGATTCTGGTGCCGACAATATGGAAAGAACGGAATAAATTGAGATTCCAAGGTGGCAGGTTGATGGGGGATACCGTGTGTAAGGAAATCGTGGTCCATCTTCATTGCAGAGGAGCTCCTAGACACAAATGGAGGGAGACTCTTCATAGGTTAGATCATTTTCCCTAGTCAAATGAGATGGCATAAATCACGAAACTGTATCACACGTATTATCTTTGTATGTATTGCTTACTTCTAAAATAGATAATAGGTGAGTGTTTATGTATAGCATACGAACAATAGATGGTCAGCATCTATGCTTTGTAAGTTTTTTTGATGAAATGAAATGGTTACTGTTTATCAAAAAAAAATGCTCCAGTTATTAAAGAAAATTTGGCTCCAAAATTGACTAAATTTTTACCAGAACGTATAAGGACAAATAAAATACCCTCCCGTCCCAAAATAATTGTCATATTTCATAATTCGAAAGGAAATTTGACTAAACTTTGTAGTTAAATTAGGTTTGATTAATTTAATATTTTACAATTAGAATGTATAGATGTTCGAAAATTATATAAAAAATACCATAAATTACAATTCTTCTATCAATATAATTACTACTATTTCTAAATATTGGCTAAATTTCATATAATTTGACCATCGAAAAAATTAATTTAATAGAGAGCAAAAAAGATTCATAAATAAATTACCATAATACTAATATAGACCAATAATAAAGGCCCATGTCCCTAGATTTTTTTTCGTATTTATTGTTTTATATTTTGATAATCCTTAGTAAAAACTCTGAGTTCACCCGATCGTATATTTTGAAGAACCATCCGTTTTACCATTATGCAAATTCACTCAGATGTAATTAGCACTAGCAATATCTTTGATCACTACTGTACTTTCTTATGTATTAATGACATCCTCCCTTGCGGCAAAAAAAAAAAAACTATCCATTATATAATATTACGTCGCAACAAATATGCTTTTTCTTAACATGATCATTGCTTCTCTACTTTCACCCGTGCTATGATACAAATATGCTTGTTGCAATGTTGTATCTTACTATTTTATTTTTCAGTATAGAATTTATTTACTAGCTATTATGTTTGCATTGCATTTTCTTTTGGGATTTTTTGTTGTTCCTATTTTTTTTATGATTTCTGCGGTGATACAAATATTATCTCATTTTTATCTTTTTGTTTTCTTGATCCGAGGGTCTTTCAGAAATAGTCTCTCTATTCCTTCGGTATAGGTGTAAGTTCGCGTACACACTATCCTCCCCTGACCCCATTTTTGAGATTTTACTAGGTGGTTATTGTTATTGTTGTTGTTGTTATGACACAAATATGTACCTACACTGAAGGATGGAGCTAGAGTATGAGGTATGGTTCAATCAAACTCAATAACTTTCGTCCAAATTATGCATTTGTCTTAAAAAATTCATTTAATATGTGTAAATTATCAATTTAGAATTTCCAAACCCTGCGTATAGCAGAAGCTTAGTGCACCGGGTGACCCTTTATCAGTTTAGAATCTGAAAAGTTAAAAGGGCTAAAATACTGAATCTATAAATTTTAAATTCTGGTTTTACCACTAACATTAATCTTTTTACTTTTCTTGTAGGTATTTAACAGAAAAAATCACTCTAAATTTTTTAAAATCAACCACCCTAATCTAAAACCCCATCAGTGTGGAAAAAATTCATAAATATGATTATAATCACGTAAAGTCTAATGATGTATCAAAATAAGTGAAGCGGGCCATGTGCACCTAATTAATGACCAGAATCTTTAATGCCCTTCTAATTTAAGCAATCTAACGTGATCATTCTTGTCTCATTCTTGTGCCCTTCACAATTGTATAGCCTACCATTGGTTATCTCTAGTATTTTTTAATTCTTTTTTACTTTACTAACATAAGGATGACAAGATAACTTTATAGGAGTTTGTCAAACTTTTGAGAGGCTATGTTCAAATAACCATAATAACGACCAACCAAAAGGCATCTTTATTATTTCCTCTCTTGAATAAAAGCATTGTGTAGTATAATGTGCAAAAGTTAAACTTTTTACAAATTTAAGTAAACTATTGTACTTCATAATTTTTATACTAATTGTTATACTTAAAATTAATATTTTATAGTTGGCTTAAAATTAATATTTGATATAAAATTATGAGTAAAAATATGTTTGGCTCTTCAAACAATAATAATATTTTCTTTAAGAAAAAAAAGACTATCGCCAACCGTTTTCATGAGCATAAGTAATCGGTACTTGAGTGTTTTACTGGACTTTTAATTGAATAAGTGAAGAATCCCATTGAATCTTTGTTTTTTGGGCTATAACTAATTTGCCTGAGATGTTGATTAAGCTTTTTGCCATCTTAATATTCTAACTATAATCACTAATTTTCGCCCCCCCCCCCCCTAACAAAATCAGAGAAAATTCAAATTAATAAGTGCACAAGACAAAGTTTTATACCGTCAGAACCATTAATGAATGGTCCTCTCTCGCGAAAACGTTAGATTTAGCAGAAGAAAAAAAGGTTTGCACCAAACCCAAAAAAACAAAAGAGTGGGGGGGGGGGGGGGGGGGAAAGGTAGGTAGTAAAGACAAGGAAAACAAAACCATATGAAATATATGGAAATGTCAAAAACTATATTTAAGTGATGATTCAGAATAGAACTTTTATTTAGGAAGTAGCCACCCATAAGGGCTTCCTCCAATCACAAAAAACCTTGTTGCCTTGGCCACCTTCCTTGCACCTACTTAGCCAGCTTTGACATTTCTCCATTCCCATTTCACCCTCAACTTCAAACTTATTTCCATCTATATCGCACTTTACATTATTGTACACGTCACTTTCTTCTTCTTTTTCATTATCATTTTCAGTTGCTTCATTTTCTTCAAAATTTGAAATTCCATCTTTGTAAAAACAGAGCCTAAGTCGGCCATTGCTTCTTTCAGCTTGAAGATAATTATGTGTAAGTGGGGATTCAACAGCCTTAATTATCAACCTACCATCTTCACGGTGGGGTCTAAATTGTAGAGAATTCGAACCCCTTATTGTTGTCAAAGGAGGTGGAAATTTGGTGCAAGAATTCTTCTTACTACGACTTTTATTATTACAGTTTGTTGACCACGTGGATGATGACGATAACGATGACTCAGCTGTCATCTTATGCTCAACTTTTGATGTTGAAGATGGTGAATAAGAAAATGAGGAGGAGAAAATGCTGCTGTCCATGATATCACAACTTCCAGTTTCACTTCCAAGACTTTCAGTGCATAATTCAAGGCTTTTTGCACTAAGTCGAGATGAATATGAAGATCGTTTGGATAAAGGATGCACATAAATGCTGCCGTCTTCTTTAGAAATGTTGGATAGGGTTTGAATAGAACTCCAACCACCACCCAAATCAAGATTACTAGAGGAGGGCTTGTTTTGGCATTTTTCTTGAAGATTTTCTGTATTGTTTTCTATCAAACAAGGTCCTCTACCAAATTCTATAGTAGATGGGGTTGGCACTTTGAGCTTTAGGGTAGTTGTTTCAATGATTTGGGACTCAAAACATGACTGCAGAGTACCTTGATATACTATGGTTGACATGATCAAGAATATAATTAATCTTGAATATGGAGTTGTGAGTTTTTCTTTCTTTTTTTTTTTTTTTTGGTTTTTCAAAGGGAGAGGGAAGAAGTGAAGGAGAAGCTAGGAGATTGAATGAAGGATAAGTGAAGGGTCGATGTGAATTTGTAGTGCTCAAAAAGTTCCACAGACAGGGGAGAGGGGGGGTGGGGGTATGTGCTTTTTTGCACCACTTGAATTGTACAACTAGTATATATATATATATATATATATATATATATATATATATATATATATATATATATATATATATATATATATATATATTTTTTTTTTTTTTTTTTTTTTTGATGTCAAAAACAAGAGAAAGAATAAACGATCACAAATGAATGAAATTAAAATATTCCCATGTAGTATACTATTTCCGATATTATGTGCTACATATAGTACCAAAAAGGAAGAAAACGAAAATTCATGAGGATGTTTCGAAGTGCGTATATATTTATGTTATTATAACAAGGACATGTCGATTTTATCATTTGCTCCTTAAATAAAACCAAAATTCATCTCTAATTTTCCTGTATATCCTAAAGAAAGCTACAAATAGCCAGAAAACAAAAGGATTCTCCCGTATATTTTTTGAAAAAGACAGCACCCCTTGTTCAATTTTGACTTTACATTTTCTTAAAATAAATAGAATAGAATAGAATAAAGAAGAAGAAGGACCATTCCTTCATGTAGGTTTCATACTTATTTAGAGTCAAAATATATGTTTCATGTCTGAAGATTATCAAACATCGATCACTGCCCGCTGCTTGAAATTTCTTGGAAGTGAAGTGTATGTCATTCATTTCTCTACGCATGTGTGCATTGACCAAAATATCCCCATCAGTTTGCTTGATTGAATCTAAGAAATGAAAAAAATATGAAACAGAATACAGCAGAAAGCCAAGAAACATCATAAATCAAGCAAAATATAAAAGGTCGTTTACGTCATATACTAGTCAAACCGTGTCGCTGGACTTTTTGTTGATTTGATGAAAAATATATATTTAACTTAGTTTATATATTGAGTACTAGTATAATATAGTGTAGGGTGATTTGATTCAACAAATCTCAAAAATATATAATAATTGCTTCAGGCTCAGCATCATTTTCGATATGCATTAATAAAAGAATCAATAAAATTGTTACAGGGTATGTGAATTTAAAATCTTTTTATCAGTAGATATAGATCATCAAATCATATTAAATTACAACCATCCTGTTGCACATAATCATAGTTATACCTATATTTTGCTACTTAGTCGAAGCGTTCTTTGTGCTTCTTCGTTCTGAATGTTAAATTTAAACTGTTGTGAGCGATTTTCACATAGGGAGCCCTAAATATTCTCTTCTGCAACTCAGTATTTCTTTGTTCTTGATATATCCTTGTTCATTCCTGCTATTACCTAGACAAATAAAAGGACCTTAATTTAAATATCTAAAACAATATTTTAATCCTTTTGGTTCCATATCATTTACTAATTAGATAACTGTAATTGTGGTAGAGATATTTTCTTCTGTTTCCGTTAGGGTGGCAAACCGGTGGACAAGGTCTGATACGGGACAGGTCGAAATGGGTAATGAAAAAATAGATAAATTATCCGGTCTGACATATATTTAATATGGATTAACATGAAGATAATATCCATATGAATATCCATATTATTCATGGCTTCTTGAATATGCGAGACTGATCATATTTCATTGTTCATTTTTAATTTCTCTTTCTTGCTATTTCATAGTTCATTTTGCTTGCAGCTGCTTCCTAGATAATTAAAAAGTATCCTTTAAAGTATCTTTACGATGATAGACAGAGACAATAATTCATTGATCAGATCTCAACATGCATGTACAATGTCCTAGTTAAATAAATATAGGAATGAGTCAGGCTCCAATACCATCTTAAGAAAATAAATTTCATAGTCTTATTCAACCTAAATATTAGCTCACCATTAACTGAGGATTATTCCAAATCATGTAAGAAGACGATCGAGTAGTTCATTTCTTCAACCAATGTTTGAAACTCTAACATTATCAAACGTACTTTGCCATTGATCGTCAATCGTATCAAAAAGTTAAATCTAATTGTTAGTTTCATATGGTATAATATAATTATTTTTTTCATAATAAAAACCTTGAATTTCATCTTTTTCTAAATTTAGCCCTGTATATAGTATTCCTGCGGCTCAAAAAGGAAGTCCAACTAAATTTTAGTCTACATTTCCACGCACACGTCCCCTTTTCTTCAAGCACAACATATTTAGTGAAATGCCTAAGATTATCGCATTTAGTAATCTTTGGTGTTTCTAGAAATATATTCCAGATTTAGCAAAAATTCTTAACTTACTTTGCATGCTTGGGTAAAATTATTCTCCGAAATTACCTGAATAAAAAAATTAACTAAATAATTCAATCGACATTGAATTGACAACATAGTCATGGTGTTTCCCGTTGTTGCTGTCGGTTAACCAGGCAACGCTTTGTTTAATATAGTAATTAGTGACCACGTTACCCAACTGTACGGACGATTAGGTAGATTGAAAAACTAAGGGGTTGTTCGGCACATGGGTAAGGCAGGATAAAATGTGGTACTAAATTTATATCATGCTTGATTGATAGTATAAGTTTTTTTGGTAATAAATTATTACATGAACCAAATATAATATAAATTTAGTCTCATACTTAATCATGGATATCCCATCAAACCTGGTATTATTTTATCCCACCTCTCAAGTGACATCAATTAATCTGGGAATTATAATCCGGGATATATAATTTAGTCTGCATGACCTGTAAAAATATAAAAAAATAATAAAAGAGTTTTCCCTGATCAAAACTGCATTTGATCTATCTGATTTGGTTAAAAAAGCCATTTATTAATCACATATTGTTATAAAACAATAAAAGAACAAGTGCAATATTGCAGAGAAAGAGAAAGATGGAATTCTTATTGAATTTGGGGTGAATCATAATAGAATAGAACCCTCTATTTATAGGGAGAGAGTGACTTTGCCACCAAGTAATAAATCCTAAAATCTCTCTAAATATAAACATTCACCATAAATAAAACTCTATTTATAACACTCCCCCTTGAATGTTTATTCAATAGATAATGTGCCTCGTTAAAATCTTAACTAAAAGAAAACCTAATAGAAAAATTCTAGAAAAGGAAAAAGAGTACACATATCTAATAATATGTTTTTTGATTGCCTCATTAAAAACCTTGCAAGTAAAATCCAAAATGGGACAAAATCTTGTAAGGGAAAAAGAGTGCAACGCGCGCATCAACTCCCCATGATGGGAGAATCAATTCACATCCTTAAGCATTTGCATTACAACCTTGTGCACCATATTCAAAAGATCTTTGGTAGAGATTTGATAAACAAATCAGCCATATTAACTGGAACGAATTTGTTTCACCTTGAAATCATCATCCCTAATAGATGTATTATCTTCATATGATCTTGTTGGAATCGTCAGTTCATTATCTTCACATAGAGGTGAAAACTCTTGCTATTATTGTCACGATTCAAATCCCAAACCCGGTCGTGATGGCGCCTCTCGTGAAGACAAGGCCAGCCAACAAAAACATACGCTTCCCTTTAATAGTTATTTAATATTTATAAAGCTCAAATATGATTAGCATAATCAAAAGTGCGGAAAACAAAAATACCAACTGGGAACCATACCGTCACAGCCCTACATCGGGGTGTCACTAGTCTTGAGCTACTACAGAATTCGCTAACGAACTACAAGTCTGAAATTAATATGAACAAAATAAAATAAGGGAGAAGATATGGTGCTATGGACGCTAGTGGTCACCTGACTCAGCTACGATAACAATTCTTAAATCCGCTAATAACTCGTTATCGGGTGAACAATACCTGCAACTACATGCGACGTGCAGGGAGTAAAGTGAGTACTTCAAACTCAGTGGTAATAAGATTAAATAATAATTGAGCGATAAGAACTCACGTAAAAACACTTCATCACGCTATATAAGACGGTACAATCCTTTTTGAAAACACTAATTCCATGAAAATTCTTTATAAAATATCTGGCTCAGTTTTAAACCTCTTTTGAAAATAATCCTTTTTAACAATTGCAAAATAATTCCAGCCATCAGTGTCACTATGCACAAAAACCCGCCCCTCGGGCAATATCTTCGTTCCTGATCAGCCACTCGGGCCCCAACACTCAAGGATCAGATAGCATCAGCAAAAGCAGATAAATATCTCTTGAAATATAACAAACAACAAATAATGAACAAATGCATGAATGCAATGCAATGCATATGGTGGTACATTCTAGTACCCACTGCGGCGTGCAGCCCGAACCATCCATATTTATTTATCGTCCACGACGCTCACTAGGGGTGTGTACAGACTCCGTAGGGGCTCCTACATCCCAAGCGCAATATACGGGTCAGTCAATATTACCTGACCGGTCAGCCAAAGTTACCTGACCAATTTATATCATACAGTGTCATTGTTACCACTGCTCCAAATATATATTTCAGTGTCATTGTTACCACTATTTCAAGTATAACATACAGTGTCATTGTTACCATTGTTTCAAGTATATATTACAGTGTCATTGTTACCACTGTTTCAAGTATATATTACAGTGTAATTGTTACCACTGCTTCAAGTCCCTTTATTATCAGTCCAGACAAATAATATAGTAAGCCCCTTGGGCATTTACAAAATCAAAGTATCCATCCCGAAATACATTTAAAATATCATTTAAGTTTTCAAAACTTAGAAATACGGCTGGGTTTGCAAAACAACATTTACAACCTTGGACTTAAGTTAGATGATATGCAAATCATGCTAAGCAGTAATATCAATCCTCGAAGGATTTTACAAGTCGGCACAAGGCCCCATATGTGGCGCTCAGCCCAAATTATGATGATAACAAGTAATTTCAGTCAAATACGCAGTAAAATCAACAATCGGGTTGGACCAAGTCACAATCCCCAACGGTGCTCTACCTCAGGCTCATATCCGGCGTTCAAGTCTCCTCAGTACAGCGCTGTGATGTGCAATTCGGGGTTTCAAACCCTCAGAATATCATTTACAAGTATTACTCACCTCGAATCGGTGAAATCTCTAGCCCGCGATGCCTTTTCCCCTCAAATCGACCTCCACGCGCATCGAATCTAGCCAAAATCATAGAGAATGCATCACAATATGCTAAGGGAACAATTCTCAATTGAAAAGACTCGAAAAATATTGAAATTTACGAAATTCGCAAAACCCGAGCCCCGGGCCCACATGTCGAAATCTAGAAATGTTTACATCAAAATGTTCCTTATCACACCTCGAGTCTATACATACCAAATTCACAAAAATCGGAGTTCATTTGACCCTCTCAAACCATCATTTTAGAATCTCAATCTCAAGTCTTAATTTCATATAATTTAACCATGTTTTCATGGATTTCTAGGATGATTCTTCAATATAATCATGTATTTAACTCATAAAACTTACGTCCAATCGATCTTAGCTGAAAATACCTTCAATTCCCGTCCAAAAACTCTCAAAATTGACTTAAAATGGTGAAGAAATGGCCATTTTTGGGACTTAAACTCTCTGCCCAGGCCCAATTTCCGCTTTTGCCGACCTTTTTCCGCTTTTACGGACCTTTCGTCTTATGTGGGCATTTTTGGCCTGTATGGGACCGCTTTCACGGTTCTATTTCCTCTTTTTCGGTCTCGCAAACGCGTTCAATTTCCTCTTTTCGGTTCTGATAGTAACCACATTCTCCGGACACGAAAATAAGCATAACTCTCTCATCGGAACTCGAAATTCGACGACTCTTTTTCCTATGGATCCAAAATTTTGATATGGATCTAATGGTTCAAACTAAACTGAATTTGGAGCTCATTTACTTAATATGGTACCCCTTTATGTCCAAGAAAACGACGTTGGAACATCAATTAAGGGCGTGATCATAACCCGAAACACACGCGAGGCCCCAGGGACCCCGACCAATCATACTAACCAGTCCCAAAACATATTACGGACTTGCTCGAGGCCTAAAATCACATAATATAATGCAAAAACCATGAATTACACCTCAATTCAAGCTTGAAGAATTTTAGAGTTTCCAACTTCTATTTTCGATGCTGAAACCTGTCAAATCACGTCCGGTTGAATTTAAATTTTGTACAGAGGTTTAAAATAACATAACGAAGCTATAGAAATTCTTCGAATTCCATTCCGACTCTCGGATCAAAATTTCACCTACCGACCGGAAATCTCCAAAATACTGACTTCGCCAAAATAGGCTAATTTCTTCACCGGACTCCAAAATTACTTCCGATTACGTTCCTAAGCCTTAAATCATCACCCGGAGCTAACCGAATAATCAGAATTAAATTTTGAGCCCTCTAACTCACAACTCAATATCCGGTTGACTTTTCCAACTTAAAACTTCTTAAAAGAGAATAAGTGTCTTATTTCTTATCAAAATCACTCCAAATCAATTCTAATGCACCCAATACCGATAATGAAACATAAGAAAGCATAAAATGGGAAGAATGAGGTAATAACTCATGGGACGACGAGTCGGGTTGTCACATTCTCCCCAACTTAAATAAAGTTCGTCCTCGAGCGTGCCCAAAGTTGTGCCCAAAGACCAACAATTGCTTAATAACCTTACCAAGTATAAATCCAGTGGTGATTCCACGTCACCCTATCTCATATAGGTCTGATAACACATTTAAATCGAATTTACACAATCCATTCTAGCCCATAAATCATTGAAATACCTTTTTATTTCTGAAACCATCGATATGATCAAAACCTCACACCTATACCTT
The DNA here is from genome assembly GCA_034376525.1 of Nicotiana benthamiana. NCBI lineage: Eukaryota > Viridiplantae > Streptophyta > Magnoliopsida > Solanales > Solanaceae > Nicotiana > Nicotiana benthamiana. The sequence continues at coordinate 83,604,952 of CM067328.1, forward strand.
GAATAGTCCCGAACCACTTGTGATAAACCATACCTGCACCTTCGGTGAAATCATATGATATACTGCATAATCCAAGCACTCAAAACGATAACTTCTATTCCCAGCAATTGCCCACAAAAACCAAATACTGATAGAAAATCCCTTATTAGCTAAAGTCTTATTCCAACACTTCTATATACGGCCAATAATCAATGAGACACACAGCAAACCGTAAGCATTTCTCAGATCGACCACTTATGAAGACACTTCTCCTTTGACTAATACGCCATAGATTTCCGAGCCGAACCTCGATATTATCCTCCTAACAAGCCGAAATCAAATCTGTTCATATTCATCACTGCCCCCAACGATCACCTCGAATCCAACACACCAATATGGCGATATTACACATTAATACATGACTAAGCCATAACTCGTACAATATGAGCACCAATAAGCAGCAACCTGAACATACTCAATTCATGAAAATGACTCAAATGAATGAGTTATACCTCAAGTTTGCCAGTACCATCACAACACAAGGCTACAGATCCATCTCACATTATAGAATAGAACACACAAATTTAACCTGTAATGTCATGTTTCCACATTTCTTTGTTGCACGCGCGATCCCATCCAAATACTTATTCCACGTGAAACATCACTGCACTGACATCCGTCACAAGGGCCCAATTAAGAAAGCAATCTTTTCTAGCTATCCGCTGATTCTTTGAAATATAAATCATTCTGCTAAAGCATATTCTAACGCACTTCACCACTTAACCCGTGGCATTTGCGGTGTAGCCCCTAATGCAATAGTTTGAAATCCCCTAACACTAACACAACCAGTCTGAATTTCAACATCACATCCAAAATATAACACACTCGCGAAGAAAGATCCCTCACCACCACATAGCCTATACATCAGAACTCCATATAGCACATAAATCATCATACATGATCCCAGTTTCCACCGTGCAATACACACGCACATTTGATACTCCTTCATTCCATAATAGATACTAGATATTTACATGTGCTTCTGAGCAAACCCGATTACCACCAGGGGACCCAACAAGAACATGCCGCAATACTACTAAAATGTAATCGGTTTAATCACATTACCTTTTTCTGAGACATATACTCGCATCAAGTCACTTCCACTTAGCAATATCATTTTCCCAAATCATCCAAAGATAATTTATCTAATCACTTAGGAGGAATCACTACACATCCCATGCTCTGCATGACATACACAGGTCTTGTTCAAATTCTTACAGTACTGACACGATGGATGAGACCTGTACACATTCATAACAACTACTGAAACAACAATTCATTAGTTCTATACTCTTGGCAGGAACTATCACCTCATTCTGAGCCAAACAATGGTCTTAGCTCTTTAATTTACTTCACATACTCATATGCGCTGATCTTAAATTCAATGATCTCGCCTCGCCCATCATGAACTACTCGGGCAATAAGCCACTTAAGGCATAATTAAAAGCCGCATATGATGCCCCAATGTGCCAATAGGCTACCAATTTGAACTAAATACAAAAGAAAACGAGCTCTAGAAGGAATTACCAAATCCTACGCTCTAATACATACTTTTATTGGGAAACAGGAAGCAAGGCATACAAAGATAACATATAGAAAAACTATACCCAATTTCACAATGTTGCGGTATGCAACCCGATCCAGATAACATACCCATGGCGGTGTGCCACCCGATCAACACATAGATCTCACATAAGGAGATACACATCGAGTCAAATTTGCCCATTACAACAAAATACCGAGTATTGGTCACAAGTATGCTAAGTGCATAATAATATCTCTGAGGTACATATAGCGTTACAAGGTACAAAACTCAAGCACAACTGAGGTGCGATATACAATCTGAGTTTCAAGAGCAAAGTTGCTCAGGTAACATCATTCCTATGCGGATGTTCAACATATAAGCAATTTCTCGAGCCATTTCACAAATCACGCGTAATGCATCACTATGCGAGATATCTGACAATGAAGCATCAACATAGCTATTCCTCCATGAGGACCGCATTACTAAAATGCACTCATATGGCCTGATATAGAGCCATTATTCACATTAAATCTTTCCTCGACTTTAAGCCGATTCTGATCACACTGAACTAGTCTGCTAACCATTCAAAGGTCCATAATAACTCCCCATTTTTCTCATTACACACAAGAACAACCATCACAATCGGAGTAATCCTCCCCAGTTCACAACTAAATATGCCAAGTGCCCTATAGGCATGAATCTTTAATTTAACGACACCATTACAAACTTCCTACTTAGTTTACATCTTTAATCAATCAAGTGATCACATGCCGCACTTATAAAATCTTCCAGTGGGTCACACTCCCACAACCTACCAAAAAGATATCTGGAGCGTACCTCCAAACCACCAGTCTCACTAATGCGGAAGAGCGATAAAAAATCATTAACCAGGATGCAAAATCTTTTTTATAAAACACCGATCTTAGGTGACGTTGAAGACAATGCCAACTTGCCGTAAACATAAAAAATTATCTCCTGCTCATCCGTGCTCATGACTTCTTGTCAAAAATTTCCTTCACTCGTTCCATTCTCGACCAAATTTCCACAACCAAAACCAATCACCAACATGCATCAAATCGGAACTAACATAGTACATAACCGTACAATCCGCTAACCAATAGCAAGCTTCCAAACTTGGCTCGAAGCCATTGATCACAACACTTATACTCTATTGCTGTTGTAATACCATAGTGAGATTAAAATCACTCCTTCATAAGCTCGTGGAAACACAAATCATCTAGAATTTTAACTCTTCTGCGATTCTTGCATTTACTCACACAACAGTTAAGCCCACTCTCTAGGCGACTAATTTTTTTTCACTAAGTCCCAAAATATTTAAAACTTTTGGCAGACTTCCCTTTGTAATTGGGCATATCCACCTGCCAGAGGATCACTAAAACCATCCTAACAACACGTCCACAACTTGACAAAGCATCACAATGCATGTCAAAAATATTAATCTCAATATTACATGTATTATATTATCAAAATTGATATATGGGCGTGGGTTGCACCTATTTAAATCATAACACATAGAAGATACCTTTCGATGCTCCATTATTGGGATATTCAACAGAGTAAGAATATATTCTCTCCTTAATATTTTCGACCTTCAAGGTTGCTCCTCGACACAAATTTTGTCATAATACATTTACAGAAGCGATCTTAGCCCCCAGACTATCTAACTAGTATGAAAATTAGTTTCCCCTCATGAGCCAATTACGTATTAGCTTTACCTTTATTCAGGTTTTTGTATATCTTCCACTTACATACACATTACACAGTACCAACATAATCATTACATAGCTATACAGCCGTCATTCCCACAATTTGAGACAATACTGAACATATAAGTTCATAACTCCAGCACACGAAATCAGCACCTTGGTTCTCCAGCCATAAGCAAAGATCCGGCCTCAAGTCCTCCAGACTGGACAAACATCAAACTCACGGAGATTACATCTCTCCCCCTTGATCTGGGAAGCACAAGCCATCAAGGCACATATACTACTAAGCGCTCACGTGTGCATACTGACGTGTGGAAGGAATTTCAAGAGGTATATCTCAAGTTGAATCAAGTATACATGATAAGAATTCCAAGAAAGTGAACTTTTCTTAAAGGTTCTGCAGCCCCTCGAAGATAAAAACAGACGTCTCCGTACCGATCCTAAAGACTCTACTAAACCTGCTCATGACTCGCGAGACCTAGTAACCTAGGCTCATATACAAACTTGTCACGACCCAAATACCAAACCCAGTCGCGATGGCACCTCTCGTGAAGACAAGGCCATCCAACAATAACAGACGCTTCCTTTTAACAGTTATTTAACATTTATAAAGCTAAAACATGATTAGCATAATCAAATGTGCGGAAAACAATAATACCAACTGGGAACCATCCCATCACAACCCTACATCGGGGTTTCACTAGTCATGAGCTACTATATAATTTGCTAAAGAACTACAAGTCTGAAATTAATATAAAAAAATAAAATAAGGAAGAAGATCCGGTGCCGCGGACGCTAGCGGTCACCTGGCTCAACCACGATAAATATTCTTCAATCCGCTAATAACCCGCTATCGGGTGAACAATACCTGCAACTGCATGCGAGGTGCAGGGAGTAAAGTGAGTACTTCCAACTCAGTAGTAATAACAGTAAATAATAACTAAGCGATAAGAAATCACGTAAGAACACTTCATCATGCTATATAAGACGGTACAACCCTTTTTGAAAACAATAATTCCATGAAAATCCTTTATAAGATATCTGGCTCAGTTTTAAACCTCTTTTGAAAATAATCCTTTTTAACAGTTGCAAAATAATTCCAGCCATCAGTGTTACTATGCACAAAAACCCGCCCCTCGGGCAATATCTTCGTTCCTGATCAGCCACTCGGGCACCAACACTCAAGGATCAGATAGCACCAGCAAAAGCAGATAAATATATCTTGAAATATAACAAACAACAAATAATGAACAAATGCATGGATGCAATGCAATGCAATGCATACGATGGTACATTCCAGTACCCACTGCGGCATGCAGCCCGAACCATCCACATTTATTTATCGTCGACGGCGCTCACTAGGGGTGTGTACAGACTCCGGAGGGGCTCCTACATCCCAAGCGCAATATACGGGTCAGTCAATGTTACCTGACCAATCAGCCAATGTTACCTGACCAATTTATGCCATACACTGTCATTGTAACCACTACTCCAAGTATATATTTCTGTGTCATTGTTACCATTGTTTCAAGTATAACATACAATGTCATTGTTACCACTATTTCAAGTATATATAACAGTGTCATTGTTACCACTGTTTCAAGTCACTTTATTATCAGTCCAGAAAATAATATAGTAATCCCTTTGGGCATTTATAAAATTGAAGTTTCCAGCCCGAAATACATTTAAAATATCATTTAAATTTTCAAAACTTAGAAATACGACTGGTTTGCAAAAATAGCATTTAAAACCTTGGACTTAAGTCAGATTATACGTAAATCATACTAAGCAGTAGTATCAATCCTCGAAGAATTTTACAAGCGGGCACAAGACCCCAAACATGGCGTAATTTCAGTCAAATACGCAATAAAATCAACAACCGGGACAGACCAAGTAACAATCACCAACAGTGCTCTACCCCACGCTTATATCCGGCGTTCAAGTCACCTCAATACATCACTATGATATGCAAATACAGGGTTTCAAACCCTCAGGATGTCATTTACAAGTATCACTTATCTCGAACTGGTGAAATCTCTAGCCTGTGACGCCTTTGCCCCTCAAATTGAACTCCACGCGCGTCTAATCTAGCCAAAATCATAGCTAATACATCACAATATGATAAGGGAACAATTCTCAATCGAAAAGACTCGAAAAATAATGAAATTTATGGAATTCGCAAAACCCGAGCCCCGGGCCCACATCTCGAAATCCAGAAATTTTACATTACAATATTCCTTATCTCGCCACGAGTCTATACATAACATTCACAAAAACCGAAGTTCATTTGACCCCTCAAATCATCATTTTAGAATCTCAATCTCAAGCCCTAATTTCATATGATTTAGCTACGTTTTCATGGATTTCTAGGATGATTCTTCAATATAATCATGTATTTAACTCATAAAACTTACCTCCGATCGATCTTAGTTGGAACTCCCTTTAATTCCCATCCAAAAGCTCTCAAAATTGACTTAAAATGGTGAAGAAATGGCCATTTTTGGCACTTAAACTCTCTGCCCAGGCCCAATTTCCGCTTTTGCAGACCTTTCGCCTTATGCGGACATTTTTGGCCTATCTGGGACCGCTTTGCCGGTTCTATTTCTGCTTTTTCGTCCCGCATACGCGATCAATTTCAGCTTTTGCGGTTCAGACAGCAACCAGATTCTTCCGACACGAAAATTAGCATAACTCTCTCATCCGAATTCGGAATTCGACGATTCTTTTTGCCTATGACTCCGAAATTTTGATATGGATCCAATGGTTCAAACTAAACTGAATTTGGAGCTTATTTACTTAATATGGTACCCCTTTATGTCCAAAGAAACGACGTTGGAACATCAATTAAGGGCGTGATCACAACCTGAAATACACCCGAGGCCCTCGGGACCCCGACCAATCATACCAACCAATCCCAAAATACATTACGGACTTGATTGAGGCCTAAAATTACATCAAAAAATACTAAGACCATGAATTACACCCAATTCAAGCTTGAAGAACTTTAGAGTTTCCAACTTCAATTTCCGATGCCGAAACCTATTAAATCTCGCCCGTTTGACTTGAAATTTTGCATACAAGTCCAAAATGACATAACAAAGCTATAGAAATTATTGAAATTCCATTCCGACTCTTGGATCAAAATTTCACCTATCAACCGGAAATCACCAAAATACTAACTTTGCCAAAATAGACTAACTTCTTCACTGGACCTCCAAAATTACTTCCGATTGCGCCCCTAAGCCTTAAATCATCACCCAGAGCTAATCAAATCATCGGAATTCAATTCCAAGCCCTCTAACTAACAAATCAATATCCGGTTGACTTTTTCAACTTAAGCCTTCTTAAAAGAAAATAAGTGCCTCATTTCTTAGCAAAATCACTCCAAATTAATTCTAACGCACCCAATACCGCTACTAAAATATAAGAAATAAGAAAATGGGAAGAACGTGTTAATAACTCATGAGACGACGAGCCGGGTCGTCACAATTATATTATCATGCTTATAGTTATAGCAAGATACATTTATGCACAAATTGCACTAAGGAAGTGGTACCTCACGGTCAAGAAGTATAGATTCTTCAAGAAACTTAAATCCTTCATGGATTATTATATAAGTTAAGTCATATATGCCATATAATAAACTTTAATTAGATGCATATCAAGTTTTCATGTCATGCTAGACAAATGAAAAACTAATTGCACAAATCATTGACTTTATACTTTTAAGTGTTTGAACTACAAATCCAAAACTATATGACTTTCATATGGAATCAATTCTGCTTGAATTGTTTCTCTTCCATTTGGCCAATATTTTTTTGTCTATATTCGATAGACTTAAGATCCCCATCTATACTTAGAGCTATGATAGATGTCGTCGATGAACACTTTATATCGGTTCCAATAATTTTTCATAAGACATAACATAGAGATCTCTTCATTCATATATTCAGGTACCTGAATCTCTCATGAGATTATATGAAGTGTTATGCCATATGATCTTCTGGATCACTTGCCTCCTTATTAATTATGATCATTTGCTCATCTTCTTTATCAAGAAGTTTATTTGAAACCGATTTGTCTATATGGTTGAAGCATACCATAGACTTTGTCCTTCTAAGACTTAATAGGAGAATTTACGATGAGAATATAGCTACTTTCTTTGGGTCAGCAAATGCGTTAGCATACTTTGCAATATATTGCAGATGAATTATCTTTTTATGAACTTCATGTTTCATATTATTTTATTTGATGATCTAGATGTACAAATGATAATTCATTCCACGTAACGTTTTCTCAACTATTTATCATGTCTCCCTCTCATGTTAGAAAAACTAACTTGTTTTCTCAACTTTGAGAACCCATCTTTGTGAGTTATGGTGTTAATAAATATACACTGCACATTAATAATAATAAGATGGAATTATTTGGTTTCTGACCCTGAACAATTTGTGAGGAGTGAATATAATATACTCTCGTATACAACGTATATCAAACCGATATAGATAACTTTGTTCTCATAAGCAATAGTTTAGCTATTAAATGGAGGCACTCAATAAATTATTTTTTTAAACTAGTTGTGATATAAACAAACTTATCAAGATGAAATTCTTGAGTAGAAAATCTGGAAATTATGCTCGAAATTAAACTATTGAGCAAGTTACCTCGCAAAACACCATGTGTGAGTTAATAATAATTGCACATGTAACCATTTCATAAATGCATCTTAGGTGGTATACATGGTAGGTGAATGCGTCCATATTCACCTTTGATATTTCCAAAATTCATGGGATTCAATCCCAACTTTAGTTGGTCAATTAATTAACGAGAACAAGCAATATAAGAGAATTCGTAAAGAACTTTCTAATTCTTTAACATTTACCTATGTGAATCTCTTTTATTTTTGCACATCATACTTAAATTGATATGGCTAAACTGATTATGCCAACTGAATAAATTATCAATATTGATAAGTTCAGGTTTACACCATGATATGTGCAATTATCAATAAACTCCGAATTTATTATGATATGAGTTATTATATCAATAAACATCCACTTTATTGTGGTATTCTTTTATTTGAATAGTACAAACTGGTGAATAAATCGGGTAGCTTTTCACATACATATTATCCCGCTACAAATTGTAGTAATCGAAGATATTAAATCTTACCTTCATTTATAGTCTCAATATAATCAACCGCTTTCGCGTGTACCTTGAAAACTGAATAAGTTTATTTGAGACTTGCTACAACACAATATCTTATTGATAATCAATTGTGTTTCTCCAAAATAGTATAATTGACTTTTCCAGAGCTCTCAATTAATTTTGTACTTCCACATATTTATCAACATTCATATGGTCAGATATCTCATTCAAGGAGAAAGCAAAACTATTATGGTCATGGTCAAAACTATATGCAAGATATGTTTCTTGCATTATTGTTGTCTTTTAATGTCACATTGCCAAAATATTTTGGCGTACAATAGGTACGTGACCAATGACCATTCATGCCATAATAATGACATTATTTTCTTTTATCATCTCCAACCTTCTTCTAGAGGTGAGTGTGATGTATTCACTACTACTAACACATTTATATTCTTCCAAAAATGAATATGTATTCATAAATCTGATTTAATCACATTCACATCAAGAAAGGACCATAATAATCTATATGTGATTTTATAAAATCTCATGTTAAATCGATAACATACTTTCACAGAGTGAAGGATTATTTTGAGAATCCTTGTTATTCTCATTACCACAATGATGACGATTATAATTTCGTCTATTGCCACGTACACATCCATTGATACATTCATATTAATAATTTTATCTTATTTCAAACTTATTACATACTGCTATCAAATTCTCATAAGGGAATGAGAATGGAGCAAATTCAGTGGGACGAGTTTTCAATTCATTGCCTATAATCATATATGAATTTGATCATGACAAGACATAGAAATTTTACCACTTTGGGTGGTCATAATTTCTTTCAAACTTCATTAGAGTTGCAATCAAAATTTATCATATTTGCTTGTATTTACAATCAAATCATAGAATATCAAGAATTTGAAAGAGAAAAGTAAAGTATGTACCTTAAATCAAGAATTTACATGAAGGAAGTTCGTAGAACAATTAACAATCATTATGTTCAATCCTAAAGCTTCTACTCATGTGGTTAGAGTCTCACATATTATAAAAAATAAAAAATAAGAGCAATATTGCATATACAGAGAGAGAGAGAGAGACAGAGAGAGAGAGAATTCTTATTGAATTTGGGGTGAATTGCAATAGAATAGAACTCTCTATTTATGGGAAGAGAGGGACTTAACCACCAAATAATAAACCCTAAAATCTCTCTAAACAAAAATAATTACCATAAATAAAACTTTATTTATAACACATATCAAATTATATGACTTACCAATTTCCAAAGATCTAACTAGCCATTAAATCCAAATTTATGGTTAGGTTGCATATTTAGAAATAGGTAAGTCATTTAATTTAATATGTACTTAACGAATTTATAACCAAATTCAATAGATCAGGGGCGATTTTAGCCTTCTTCGTTTTGTTTTAATGGCCAATTATTTTTGTTGGGCCTTTTTAACTGAAAGAAAATGATAGCTGCATTTTTAGCTTAGGGATATTTTTTTATCTATAACATATATGAAACCTTATTATTAGATATGTGTATAATATTTAAATTACTCGCTCTGTGCACTATTTTTCTATAATTTTTTAAACTATTCATTATTAGTCATTAATAGCAGCTGAATCTTTCCAAATATGGTGTGCTAAAAATCAGGAAAAGAATATCCTAATTGATTTAGAGATCTCGAGTTCAAATTTGAATGCAAATCCTTTATCTGATTCGTAATTCAAAAAAAAAAGACTATAGCTTCAACAAACTGAAATCAAAAATGTTCTTCATCTTTTTTTTCTTCTCAATACACAAATAAAAAAACAATAAAATATAGAATAATACCCCAGAAATAACACTCAATCGTGTCCAAAATCCAATCATGCTACAATTGAATGAAAAAAATTTGATTATAAACATTAGGTCTCATCTATGTATTTTTGGAGAAGAAGAAGGAGTGGAGAAGAGGAAGTCTGATTTATGTTAATATCTACAAAATTCCTATATTTATCTACAAATCAGTCTAAGTATGTATAAAGTAGTATTATTTTTAAGGTTATCTATAAAATTAATACATTTATACTATAATTAAACTACGATCTATGTTGAAAAAAATATTGACTACAAAATTTTCTATTCATCTACAAAATATTTACAAATAAACTACAAATCAGTTTGAGTATTGTATAAATCTGTATTATTTTTATGTATATCTATAAAATTACTACATTTATACTACAATTAAATTACGATCTATCTTGAAAAAAATATTGACTATAAAATTTCTTTAAAAAAACTACAAATAAACTACAAATCAGTTTAAGTATTGTATAAAGCTGTATTATTTTTAAGAGTATATATAAAATTACTATATTTATATTATAATTAAACTACAATTTATATTGAAAAAATATTGACTACAAAAGGTTTTCTATGTGGCATAGGAATGTAAAAATTACAAAAAAAAAATAGGGTTTCAAGAATCATAATACATCTACTAATAACTAAGACGTGCAGAACTAAAAACAAAAAAAAAAGACGGAGAAACAGAAAAAAGAGAATATCTTGCTTCGAACTTTAAATCAAATGCTTGGATGTCGACTGTAAAGATCTCTTTGGGTTAAAGGCCTTCTTCGCTTCGAACTTCTTAACAAGGCTCAGCGAACATCGGCCCCTGGAAGATATAGAATTAAATAATTAACGTGCTTGAATATCTTGCGTCTGAAAATATCTTAGGAGTTATGGGGATAGAGAAGCGTGAGATATATGAAAATATTTAATTAAGGAGTAAAAATTGCCCATTAATTAGATCCTTAATTAAGTATGGTATATGATTGGTAATTTGGTATACGAGTTTGTAATTAAATCGAACCTTAAACATAAAGGGTAATAAGGTTTCATATGTGGCATAGGAATGTAAAAGAGCAATTTATACCAAATTCAATAGGTGAGAAACAGTTTTAGCCCTTTTTTTAAATTAAAATGAAAATATATATTACTTAATTATAATAAAATAATATATGCATAAATAAATAATAAAATATGTACTTTAATTTGCATTTATTGATTGATGTATATTAGAGTGTATCATTTGTTTTTTTGATTTTCATTGTAGTCTATCTAGAACTCTATTGTGGTAGCTTATACATTGTAACAAAATGCTTGCTCTTCTTTTAAAATAGGTATTAGATAAGGATTTCAAAATTTTATATTTATATTAAAATATGTACAACATCTACATAAACAAGAATAAGAATAGCAGAAGAATATCTGCTCTTATTTTTCCAACTCCTTCTCTTTATTAATCTTTATATGGTATCAGAGTATACTCGCCATGTTTTTGTTGATGAAAATACCTTATTCCTCTATGTTGCCAACCGCAAAATCCTCCTCTTCCTCATCACATTCTAGCAACTCATAATTTTCTTTACTTGATTAAGCTTCTTAACATCTAGTGCGTTCACATTCTCTCGCACACCCTGTCATGTCAAGGCCATTATCAAATACTCCAGTTGCATCATCTATCCCCTGATCTGAGCATATTAATCATATGAACTTACCCTCTAATATATCCCCTACAACCCCTTCACAAATAGATCCTTTACCACCTACTGACCCACCTGAACATCTATCACCATCCACTAGTTCCTCTTACCCAACCACAACTCTTTCCTATTTTTGCCCCTCAGACACCCCTCGCCATCCCATGGTTGTTCAAAGTAAAACTAACTCATTGAAACAAACAGCTCGTACAACATCTCGCCATTCTCTTCCTCCTGATCCCTCTCACATTCCCGAACCTACAACCCATCACCAAGCCTCCAAATTTCCTGAATGGCACCATGCTATGCAGACAAAATTTTTAGCTCCTATGCGAAATAGGACATGGACATTGGTTCCACCATTATCTAATTCTAACATTGTTGGTTGTAAATAGGTCTACAAGATTAGGAGGAAAGTTGATGGATCAATTCAGCATTACAAAGCTCACCTTGTAGCTAAAGGTTTTCACCGAAAGGAGGGTGTTGATTACTTTGATAATTTTAGTCCTGTTGATAAGCCCAGAACTATCCTGCTTATCTTATCTTTAGCTGTGACAAATAAGTGGCAAATTCGATAACTTGATATTAACAATGCTTCCATAAATTGTGATCTCTCTGAACAAGTATTTATGGAGCAACCAAAAGGTTTTGTTGATCCTCATCGGCCGCATTTTGTGTGCAAACTGAACAAGGCCTTATATGGCCTCAAACAAGCACTACGTGCTTGGTTCAACAAGTTAAAGGTTTTTATCATCGGCCTTGGCTTTCGCTCTTGTTTATCTGACACATACCTTTTTGTGCAGGAAGCTTATGAGCATACAACATATATTTTTGTTTATGTGGATGATCTTATTATAACTGGCAGTGATAGTAATTTCATTACTATATTCATTCGCTCTCTTTATCAACAGTTCTCACTCAAAGATCTTGGCTCCTTAAATTATTTTCTTGGTATTGAAGTATCTCCAACATCAAAAGGGATTCTTTTATATCAAGGCAAGTACATTCATGACTTACTTCCCGAACCAACATGACTGATGCTAAACCAATTTCTAGTCCGGCTGAACCTGGATCTAGACTTACTCTTTCCGGTGATCCCTTACCTGATGCTCATTTATATCGTAGTGTTGTTAGTTCCCTTCAATATGTTACCATCAGTAGGCCAGAAATATCCTACGCAGTCAATCGAGTATGTCAATTTATGCAATCCCCTACCATTACTCATTGGTCAGCTGTCAAACGCATACTTCAGTATCTAAAAGGATCCATTAATGATGGTTTCTTACTACGACCTATATCTGATTCTAGCCTTGTGGCTTTCTCGGATGCCGGCTGGATCTCTGATCTTGATGATAGTCGCTCCCAACATGGTTTTGCAATATTTTATGGTGGTAACTTGATCAGTTGGTCTTCCCGAAAACAAAAGGCAGTAGCCCGCTCAAGCACTAAAGCTGAGTATCGTGCTTTAGCCTTTGCAACTACTGAATTAATTTGTGTACAGAAACTTATCAGTGAGCTACGTGCTCCTCTCACTTCACCTCCCATAGTTCTTTGTGATAATCTCAGTGCACAAATTTTATATCGGAATCCTGTTGTCCGTCAACGGTCAAAGTATATCCGTCTTGATTATCACTTTGTACGTGAGAAGGTTGAAGATCAGTCTTTAGTGGTTCGCTATGTTTCATCTCAAAATCAAATAGTATATATTTTTACTAAAGCTGTTGGAACAACTCGATTCCTCAACCTTCGATCCAAGCTCATGGTTCGATCCCGCACATGATCTTGGAAGGAGCTATTAGAGTGTATCATTTGTTTTATGAATTTTTATTATAGTCTATCTAGAACTCTATTATTGTAGCTTATCCATTGTAATAAAATGCTTGCTCTTTCTTTAGAATAGGTATTAGATAAATATTTAAAAATGTTATATTTATCTTAAAATATATACATCATCCATATAAACAAGAATAAGAATAGCTGAAGAACATCTACTCTTATTTTTCCGAACTCTTTCTCTTTATTAATCTTTATAATTTAAATACTCCTATTTGGTTAAAATAAGTTTTACCTTGATAAGAGAGACGAATAAAAAGAAAGTTAAATGAGATCATCTTCCACTAAGCCAACCCATTTTGGTTTGCCGGCTAGACGTTTACCTACGGACTATGGTCATTAAGAGCACAAAGTTCTGTTCTCTCTAATTTGGTATTCAAATGGAACCCCACTATAACTTTTAATCCTAAATTACCTTTTTTTTTTCTTCATAAACTTCTTTTTAGTTTTATAATTTTAATTTTTTACATGAAAGATTTATTTTTATATAAAAAATTATCTTTTACACATAAAACATCTAAAAAGACATTTTCTTAATTTCAATATTATAAATGGCCATAATTCCTTCCCTCCCATCCCATGTGGTGTGAGTAAACATTACAAAAGAGATGACCTACCCTAAAATAATTCGACAAAAAGCAACCCTACACTTCCAATTTGAAGGCTCATTTCAATTAGAGCAAAAATAAAAAAATAAAAAAGATTTGAGATTCACACACCACAAAAACCCTTTTATTCTTTTAGAAGTATAATTTCCCATGTATGGATTAAAATCTAAGGTGGTGTTATATTAATTAAAAAGAATATAGAGGTGTAGGAGATGTATGGAAAAAGGCATAATAACATATCGCAGCTGGCATAACTCATTAGAATCATTGCATCACATACTTACTATTCCTTGCACTGTTGATTTCAAGAATCTCTTATGATCACATATTCTGCTAGCTGTTATGACTATCCTTTTTTTGTGTATGTTCCTACCCTTTCTCTTCTTTCTCTTCCTTAAATGTTTTTCTACGTACCTACTTTTTTTTTCTTCTTAAGAAAACCACCTTGCCCTGGTGTGATCATGATTCGACTAAGGCTTTAACTATTTGTTAATTGCAAAGAATTTTAATTTACACGTATCATGGGTTACTTGAGAGAATTTTATAGCTAAATCTAAAAGTCACAGTAATATTGAATGTTATTAAATCTGATATATGCTGTAGTTTTTAATTTTTAGGCAAAGTTTATAACATCACTCTGTGCACGAAATAGCTGTTATATGAGCTTCGCCAATCGCTATGAGTTAGCTCTCATGTTCACCTCACTAGCTCGGGCAGTGTTGTGTTTAGATCCTTTCTAATTTCCCAAGTAAACTAGGGTTAGTTTTCTTTAAATTCCCTTTTCCATGTTTGGTTTGCACTGTAATTAATGGCGAAGTCGCCTTTGTTTAAGGGTCGCTAAAAAATTATATTATGTAGTTAGTGATAATCTAACTTCGCACTGTTTGCACGTACTTAATTTGAATGCATAGTTAAAAGGATGCTTTTCCTAATTTTAACTGAAATGAAATTAATATCCAACTTATAAGAATAATAAAGTCCAGGGTGCGTAGAATCAAAGGCGAAGTCGGGATTTAAAGCTTTTGGATTTAGAATTCTAGTTCTTTTAAATTACTGGGTTCTAACTTAATAATTTGTACATATTTAATAATTTTTTAAGACAAATATAAGGTTTGAACTAAAGATATTGGGTTCGGTCGAACCCGTAGCCGAAATACTGGCTCAGCCCCTGGGTAGAATCCACGTAATTATAATAATTAATGTCTTTTCCCTAACTTTTTGTATATAAAAAAATAAAAGGTATATAGAACCTATGCCCCATACTTTTGACCTAACACATTCACATATTGATCCATGCATCTTTCACCCTCGAGGATTATAGTAGGATGGTAGAATCCATCTACTTTTAACTAGATGTCTTAGATCAAGCCCGAAGAATAAAAGAATTTTGACAGGGAACGTTTTCTCCCTTAATAGCCAGGGTTCTAAAATGAATTTGTTCTCACTTCCACAGTTAAATCATTGATTAGATTTATATTTGAAGAAGTGTTGTGAAATACGTTTTTTGCAATTATACTTCCTATATAATGCATGAGAAAATAAAATCCATTTGGAATACAAAGATAATTATTTTATGCGGAATTGCCGATAAATTAAACACTCTCAATGTCACTATCATGTAATCTGGAATATTGTGTAGGGTGGATGTATAATATTCCTGTATTTTATGTAGTATGTCTCTTATCTGCCTTAAGTTGTCCACAAGTTCATGACATCAGCTCATGTATTCTTCAACATACCAGAAATGATTGAACTCGTGTTATCATTGTTGCCATTATTCAAATTTTAAAAATATTTCATGGTCAAACAAGGTAGGAAATTTTGAGGTTATACATATGATGCAACCAAATAGATTTCCGGGCCAAATACAGAAGAATCGAGCAATATTTTAATTAATTTAACTTGTGCATACTAGAAATTTATTTTTGTACATACTGAAAATTCTTGCAAAAATATAGAAAAGTTTATTTATGATGAATATCATATAAATAATACGAAATACTTCCCTAGATATTCCATAGTTTGAAGGTTGACCCAGTTTCCAGCTCGTTATATTTGGATTAAGAAGTCTAATTAAACAAGAGGTGTACTTGCGTAATTTTAAAGGTAGAATTAGGTATAAGGATGCTATATCCATATTATAAAGTTACTTAAAAGGATGAAAATGATATTTCAAAGGGAATTCGAAGTCATACATCTCTGTTTTGTCTTTAATTTTGGAATTATAAAAGTAGCAGAAAGGTTTTACCTTAAAAGCCTTAACTATAATAATATGAAGTGGATACCAAATAATGGGCTTAGTTTGCATGATTATGACAAGCATTACCACCATTAATTGTTCTTTAGGTAACAATTGAAAATGGAAATGTTTAATTCAATCATCATAAAATGCTAGCATAAAATTAACAGTACCTTTTAAGTATGTGCTATTATTATCATGTACATGTCTCATAATTTAATCAATTTTCATCTGGATTATATACTTTATCAATAAATGACACCCGACGAATATGTAGAGAACAAAGTGACTTCTTGCTACATCGCAGCAAACAAAATAACACCAAGAAGAGAGATTAATAATAAAACTATTTCAGAAAAGCACTATTTGAGAGTGAAATGACGGTGCTTAATTAAAAGTGTGATGACGTGAACGTGTATGGGCAAATAGTTTTTTTTGATTTCCTATCCGGCGTCCGATATTTACATTGGGCCCGATTAAACCCAGATTCGTGCCGGGAAGTCCTACGTTGGAGGTAAAGCGCTCCCTAATAAAGGCGGCTCCATACCCATGGCTCGAACTCGAGAACTCTTGTGAAGGAGAAAGGAGTACTTACCTCTCCATCACAACCCTTGTTGGTGTATGAGCAAATAGTTAATCGAATCAGGTATTTACGCCAGATAAATAATGTTTACCATCTGCAAACTTTGCACTTATACTTTTCTTACAGCCGTGGATAATTATTTGTTAAAAACTATTTAACATGGTAAGTTGATGTATTTTGTATAGACCGTAAACATTAGGCGCAAATAAATTCTATCAACATGTATGCTGCAAATGCTTATGCTCCATGTATCTAATATGGCCTAATCATCATATATTAGCTGCCGCTAGGCAGAGCAAGGATTTGAAGATACTGGTTTAGGATTTCAGCCTTTTTGTTTTTTTGTGTTACTGGATTTTAAAATAAGAATTTATATCTATTCAAAAAATTTCTTAAAATAAACATTAAAGCTAGTGGATCAAGCCGAACCGCCGTTATCTAAGCTCTAGCTCCCCCTCTCGTTGAGATGAGAATGAAAGAGCTTAAACGAACTATATTTGGTGGTCCAAAAGGTAGACCTCATGAAAACAAAATAAATAAATAAGCTTAATAACCTTTGGTGAGTCTAAAAGAGCATACTTTTTTTGCAAGTACAACCAAAAGTTTTCTTCACTAGCAAGACATAAAAGATATTAGGTCAGCCCACTTAAGAGCTAATAAAGCAATGTATTAAACTAATTTGCAAAGCACGTCCACCACCCCATTCTGTTTTTCTTTTGTTTATTGCCTAATAAAAACTTACTGTATAACTCAATTTACAAAGGTTAGTTTTACATATTAAATTCCAATTAAAATAAATAGAAAATTCTTGAATTGAACCTTAAACCTCATTAAGAGTTAAAAGACAATAAAAGAAAGAAAAGGACCTAAAGCACTGTTGAACTCCACCAAGTTACGAGCTCAAATAGCCACTACTTTCTCTTTCTTTTTCTTTTTTGAGTGATTGACACTGTATCTAATTTATTAAATTTCAAACAACTGCATCAGAATCCATACCATCTTTTCTTTCATTTTGTTGAAGAGCCATCCCAATTGCAGAATATTTTGCTGAGTATGCGCCATTTTCCCTTGTCCTTGTTTGTAATATTAAATGTTTTGACATGTTGATATTTTGCCAAATTCCCTTTATTTTTTTGTAAAAAGAGAATCCAGTTCATGGGCTTACACAAGCAACTAAAATAATCAATAATGCGCATCTCGCAACCCTTTTTGACCACCATGTCAGTGCCTATTCCTCACTTTCTACTATTAGTAATTTTCCCTTTTTTTTATTTATAGAGTTAGGACATGTAAAGCTTTGATTTGATTTAATTTAAAGTTTCACGGCATCGAGCCCATGAAAGAAGAGAGCACAAAATATACAGTTAATGTATTTTAGAATATACTTAGCTAGTTGACATCATAGGTCCTAGGTTTCACTTTACAGACAGATGATGATATTCATGGTACTTGGATCGAATCTCCACCTGCATTATGATTAATATAGTTAGTGAGCTATTCTAAGTCTGTCGTTTTCAATCTAGTTGCTAATACTAAATAACAGAAATTTTCATAAAGCACCATAGTTAAGAGCCTAGTAATTATAGTTTGCCTAACTACTATTTGTAGTTGTGTCAATTATATTTGTTCGCGTAATAAATACAATATGTATAAGCTGTAACTAAGGAGAAATATAAGGGTGTATACAAATGTTACAACTTATATCGACTACATACAAGGTATATATAAAGGATACTAACCTTTATCGACTATATTCGTTTGAATACAACTAAGGCGAAATATAGAAATACAAAACATAAAATGTTCTAGTTGAGAGTCGGACTCAAGACCTTCGCTAATTAAGCATGCCCACTAACCAACTGAGCTACTAGATTTTGTTGCTTCTTGTTTCAGTTCAACTCAATTTAACTCATGTTTCATATACTTGTTATAAAATTCAAATATAGCTATGAATGGTAAATTTGCTGAAAGTATAGCTAAATGATAAATACAATATAAATACTTCATGTGCCACATACTTTTTCCCTAAAATACCGAGAGTGTTTAAATTTTTACCGGATGTGATGAGATGGATGGAATCCTCCATTCTTAACCAAAGCTTTTTAATTCAAATCTTAGAATTGAAAAAAAAAATTCTTAACTCCTTTTGGCCATATATTCTGGCTACCTTTTCTCAATTTCTTTTGAAAAAACGGTTTATTCATAGAATATGATTAGTTTTTTTAAGAAAATAAAGTTTTTTCAAGTTCCCAAAAATTGGTTTAAGATAGTTTTTGGGTAAAGTATTTTATTTTAAATAAAATGTATATCCAAATATAATTTCAACTTTCAAAAATTATTTTTCAACATAGCTTCAAAAATTCATTTCTCAAATTTTAATCAATTCTATGTCCAAACACTAGCTAAATTAGCGGATCAACAAGTTCCAAAGTACCTTACGGTTAAATCAAAAGTCAAAGAAGAAACAAAAGGTGTCTGGAGCTCTTTTCACATTCTTGCTTTGCTAAAAAGCAACTAGACAATATTTTAAACTATTTATGGTTAATCAATGAAAGAATCATCGTACTATTTAGTGAAAGTAACAGACAATGAGAATAATCGTATGTTTGTGACTTGTTCAATTTGTACAACATATACAGTCATAACACAGATTCGGTGAACACGTTCCAATGAACAAATATAGGACATTACTAATTTGGGCTGTCAACATGGTTGTTTAAAAAGAAAACGAGAGTACTGATTCCTCCATGCATGTTTTAAAGGGTTAGATGGGAGCTTGCTAATTTCGAGCTGTCTAAGAGGAGTATGTTTTATTTAGGAAAGTGGGATGTCCTATTTTGAGATTCATCTTTTAATGTAATTTATTGTGACACCCGTGATAGCTCTATGTTTATAATCTCATTTTTTTAAATTTTTTTTATTAAATATGGACAGAAATGCGCTACTGATAGAGCTTGAATCCTTCATCTTAACTGTACGGGAGTTAGGGAGCTCCCAAGTGAGCTAGTCCTCAAATTCTGTATATACAAAATTTGGAATCGGTCACTCGAATTTACGTAGATGACATGAACTATAACACGCGAATATAATTGCTGTAAAATAAGACCATAAAATACTTTGTTATGGTCTCATTTGTAGCAACTATATTCGTTCGAATAGTCTATGCCATCTGCATAAATTCAGGCTATCGATCCCGAATTTTTTATATGCGGGATTTGAGGACTAGCTCACTTGGTGAGCTCCCTAACTCCCACAGTTAAGATGAAGGATTCAAACTCTATCAGTAGCGCATAATTTTTGTCAATATATAATTAAAAAGTAAAAGATATAAAAAATTTCGAGAAGGAATGAAGTAGTATATTCAGAACACTATTAAAGCCTATTTTATTTGCACTTATTGGAGGTCTGAATCTTAATCATTCAGATTTCAGACAACAAGAGCATTTAGTTTTAAAGTCTAAATCTTAATCGTAAAGTATAATTTATTTTTTTTACTTTACAATTACTTAATGGGTCTGAATATGTCTGTATGATTAAGATCTATAACCAAGACTTAATTTTATTAAGATGCTATCATCCAAAATCATTACTAACTGTCGCCACCGCCTACTATTATCAACTGCCGCCACCACCACCACCATCCTCAGCCATAACCGCCGCCACCCCCACCACCATCATCCTCAACCATAACCACACACTCAACCACCTTAACTACAACAACCAACCAACCCTTCATAATCAATAACCATAGTCGGCATCGCCTGCCATTATAAATTATCACCACTCACCTTCCACAATCGCAATCACAACCACCATTACCACCACCCACCTTCCCTATCACAACCACAACCACCATTACCACCACCCTCCACCATCCTCAACCATAATCGTTATCGCTACCAATCACCACTAGCTACTACCCAAAGCCACCGCCATCAGCCAAAATTACCAACAGCCACCGCCTCTAGTCGGCACTTACAAACACACACACAAATATATATATATATATATATATATATATATATATATATATATATATATATATATATATATATATATATATATTATATTTATATTTATATAGTAAGAGAGAGAGTAATAGATTAATTAATATTCTATTTGAAATTTATGTTTATTAATTTTTAAGTAAAGATAAATTTTATATATTCAGATGTTCAAAAAAACAAACAGACTTAATCATTTAGTATTCAGATCTTAATACACATCTTGATATTCAGATATCTATTCAGATTCAAATGTCTTAATCTTAATACACATTTTGATATTCTAATGTATATTTAGATTCAGATGTCTTAATCTTAAAAAAATATAAAAAAACAAATGAGCCTAAGTAACTTTAGTTTCTTCTATGGCATGCCGGCTAGCTTAGATTAAGGGTGTTAAACAGGCCAGGTTAGCCCAGTTTCGAAACCGGCCCGAACCGGTAAGGGAGTTGGGCTGGGCTGGGCTGGCTGGGTAGGGGTTGGGAGGGTTTGGACGGCTTAAATTTTTGTAACGGGTTAACCGGCCCGGGAAAACCCGTTACATGAACAATTCCATTAAATTGGTTAACCGGCCTGGCCCGGATCGGCTCGGACCGTGAATATAGCATAAATATACCATAAAGCTATTATAAATATTCTATGAATATACTATAAATATACTATGAAATATGCCATAAATATACCAATTTATTGTATACTAATTAACCTAATTTAAAATTGTTGGAATTTAACATATAATGTATTATTTAGGGTACAAAATATTAGAAGGGTATAAAATATTAAAACTATAAATGCTCAAATCATAGAATATGATGGTAACGTATTATTTTTAAAAAATATGCTACATATGTGTTATTTTAAGATTTTAAGACAATTGGTGTTATTTTAAAATTTAAATTATTAGTACTTAATGTTTTAGTTTGTTAGATTAATTTGAAATATTATTAATTTATTATGCATAAAATTTAATTTACTATTTATTTGTTAATTTACTATTTAAATGCGAACATTAATTTTGTAACATTGAAATAAATGTAGAACTTGCAATTTATAAATGCAATTTTTTTCCATCTTCCTTGTATTTTTTACGTTAGTAGTTTGTATTAATACTATAACTTACAGTATTTTATACAAAATCCAAAAAAAAAAATTTATATTAAATCTGGTCAGGCCCGGCCCCCTCAACCTGTAATCAATAACGTTCAATTTTTATCCGTATGAACCCGAAATCGTGAAGGTTCAACCCGTAACCGATCCGGATCCTAACCCGTACGGGTCAAAACATTAACCTGGCCCGAACCGGTAGGCCCGTTAGACACCTTTAGCTTAGATACGCGACTTTTCAAACAAAACCCCTCAGTTCACATCTTTCATTATCCCCCCCCCCCCCCCCCCCAAAACCAAACACACACACCCCTCTGATTCTTCTTTAGTTCTTTTTTTCAAGATCAATTGAAATTTCTCATTTTGAAGCCCAACTGAGACACTTTTAAGTCCGAACTAATTTCAAGTGAACCCAAACCTAATGCATATGGGCCTTTGGGTTACTTCTTTTTGTCAGGAATTTTTACTAATAAGGAAAATGTTTGGGTTTTGGCTTGGAGACTTGCAAACACTGTCGCACATCTTACAAGTTACAACGTATAGTACTGTGTTCGATGGGATTGTTATACGTACTTTATACAATATTAAGAACGTATAAGTTGATCTTATAAGATTATTTTTTCGATGTTAATACCATTTCCTATTTATTATGATGCCCGTTAAAAAAAAATTTATTATCTGTAAACTATTGAACTTTAAAATTTTATAAGATAAAAAAAAGGTAACGTACTAGATATTTTAAGTTGCTCCAGATAACAACTGATAGCTTGTTTGGATGGTTGTTACCTATTGTATTATATCGTATTATTATTTTAAATATAATATGTATTTAATTGTTACTTAAATTTTATTGTATCATAACGTTAAATCCGTCGTTACATAAGGATGAAATGTGCCATTTTATGTAACGATCGATTTGGGGTGGTTGCGTCATTACCTTGTCTTTTTCTCTCAATCTCACCCTTCATTATTATTAAGTAATTTTATTTTATCATTTACCCTGTTTTTTATATACTTTATAATTTTTCTTTATAATATTGCAAGTTTATTCATCATATTACTGGTGCGTGATACCATGAAACGACGATAAAACGACACAATTAATCCAACCATTGTAATCATCAAACGATACAATACAGTACTGTCACACCTCCTTTTTATACACCTACCCCGAAGGATAATGTGGAAGGGATTTTTTCATTTAAAGTGACACTATTCGAAATGGGATTATATATTTATTTAGAGTCGCCACTTGAGATACGTTTGGCTTTTGGTGTCCCAATTCACCGGTTTAACTTGAATCCCAAATTGAGAAAAATTTTCGACTTCCCAATTGGAGTCCGCCAACCAGAAATTTTGAATAAGGAATTCTGTTGACCCGAGGGAAGGTGTTAGGCACCCCGGATCCCATGGTTCTAGCACGGTCACTTAAACTATCATAAATGGCTAAAATATAATTTTTATACATGTTACCCTATAGTGCAATTATTAAAAGTTATTTACCGTTTTAATAAAAAAAATTAAGATAGTGAACGTCGTTTAAAAACGTATTTTTGGATCACGTCACTTGAAATGTACCCGGATCCTCAACACATTTTTATCCAACATTTTGGGATTTGAATTTGGGTCACATGAAAGGTGCACCCATATTTAGAAAGGTAAAATTATTAAAAAGCACGCCTAATGCGACTAACGTATTATTATCTTTGCGGAAAGCCGTGAAGTTTGCTAAACGACATGTGCCAAATTCTAAGTATTTTAATAGAAGCATTTAAAGAGGACCACGGACTATATATGTTTAAAAGAGCATCCTAGAGCAAACTAATATTTTCTATTGAATTTGTCTCTAACAGGGGCCTAATTGATTAGCATTATTAATTGCTAGTATTTAAAGTAGCCAAGGAATATGGGCCTCCAATTCAAGTCCACACTCGAACAAGAGGAAAACCTCTTAATTCGAGCACGCTACTTGGCAAGCGAGCCCGAAACCTAAATTACAAAATTAATCCTGATAATCTACTATGAAGTCCAGCCTTAAGTAATTCTTTTGGCCTCAACGATTGGCCCAGGACTGTGGACATATAATCAGATTCACGAGGCTACTGAATTAACACTATCATCTCTGAAAATTTAATAGCAAGCCCAAGATGATTAACTAACATGGCTATTAATTAAACACTGAATCTTCAATTTCGGAACCATTTTTAATTGTTCACGCTAACTATAATACCAATTCTACTAACATTTAATTAGGGAGGTGAGATTAAGGCAGCAAATTTTTATATGCAATATTCACAAAGTGATGAAAACAAAAAGCTTGCTGATTCGTAGACAAAAAAAGGTTATTTTCAGAGATTGAGACCATTTAGAGTTAACAAATCAACATATACAACCGTAAACCTATTCTGGAAGTCATTAAACTAGTTGAGATCCCTTTAGAAAGCCGATGTGGGAGCATACAACATGTCAGTTAAACTATTGAATGATTCAAACTAAACACTGATTTTATATCTATGTTTTTGGCCTAGATATGGGTTTATATACTGAAAAAAATGATGTGGTTAAGGCTTAATTTCAGTACTGTGCTTAAACCTATGTGAATTATTGACAAATTCCTGTGGCCATGGATTTAACTCTGCCTCAGTATCAAACTCTAACTAAAATTGAATTATACTAACAACTATACTAATATAGTCCTGCCAATACAGGCTAAACAAAATCTAAACCAAAATAGCCCAATTATGCAGTCCAAATATACAATCCATGATTTTAAGTAAATAAAAATTGAAGCTAAGCTATACTAAGCAAATACACATCAACTCTTGTCTATTTTAACTACGAATATAGAATAAACTAAATGAACACAGATCTGGAGGCCAATGCGTGAGTACTTTTATTTCATTTCCAATTCAAGGCTATGTCAAGGCTAATTCATGTGTGTACCTAGAGTACAATAAAATAGAAGAGAAGAAGAGAGTCAGCAGCGGTTCAAGTAACTAGCAGGAGCAAAATAGCAGCAAATCAACTGACCCAGTACCAATTCCAACCAATAAATCACCCAAATATAACGTGAATGCACTCAATATAACTCTAACTTAACTCAAGAACACTAGGAACTCAAAATAATAGCTGAACTTCAAATTAATCTAAGAGAGAGATTCAATGTAACGATATCTTTTTGAGTTTTTCTGTTGTATTTGCTTTTTGTTTTTGGTTTTTTGAAGGAATTAAAATCTAAGAGAAATTTTTGAACTCTAAGAGTTCAGGTTTTGATTTCTCTGGATTTGAAATTCAAACTTCAAAGGCTAAAACTTGCTGGAAACTTTTTTTGGGGGGAATTTTGATGCTGAAAACTTTTGGGAATTTTTTTAGGTGTTTAAAAACTTGTTAAATAAGGCAAGGGGACTGCCTTTTATAGGCAGAAATGAAGGGGGAAGCTTCTAGATTTCACTCACCCCTTTTTTCACTCATTTATTTTAGTTTTTTATTAATTAGATCTTCAATTTTTGACTTGTTTCTCAAGTTACTGCTTTATGTTTCTGAAATTAGAATTAAGGCCCTATTTTAGAAGATCGTAGAAGATTCTAGCTTCAATTATAACATTCCTATCCAATCCTGAATAACCAAACTACCCCTGAACCTAATTTGAAATGACTAACCTTAAACCAAACCTCAAACTCTTTTACCCTAGTTAAAGATCAGCTATAACCAAACAATTCACCTAACTATGATTAACCAATCAAGACTAAAATCAACCGTTTACAATCAAACAAACCCTAAAATTAACTATTCATGAAATTAGAATGGACTATTATTAACAACTAAAATCGAACTATAGTAAACAAATATGGATCGATTGATTGACCTAAGCACAAAATCAAACCAATCATACATGAAGACTAGAACAGTATCAATTAACATGAAGAACATTAAACCAGCAAAAAACTTAAACTAAACCCACTGAACATGCTTAACCCTGAATTTAACGACAATGAACTCAATCACAGCTAAATTAACAAATGAAAAAATTCTTACTATTGATTAAGAGAGGATGAAAAACAAACAAAGAAAAATCAGACCAACACACTCAACCGCTAATTCAGACGGATTGATAAAAGACTAAGAAAAAATAAAATCATATCCTTAATTGATTAATCAGGAAGGAATGACAATCGTGAAGAAGAAAATAATTTTAATAATGAAGAAAAACAAAGAAAACTTACTCAATGAAGTCCTAGGATACTGCCACTTCTTGGATTTGAAATTCAAAATCATGCAGGATGATTCGAAAGGAGATAGCGAAGGATTTGGGTAGAGGGACATGAGAAGAGTATATGGTGTAAAATTGGGGTCATTTGGTGGTGGTGCAGCTGTGGGAGGCGGAGGCGGCGTCCAAAAATTTGAATATTCTAGGGGCCAGGCTGACTTCGAAGGGTGATATTTGGGGCGTTGGATAGAGGAGAGGGAGAGGATTCGAGGGTGTAAATTTGGAGTTCATCAAAGTATCGCCGCCGGCAGATATGATTTTTAGCCGGCGGCGGATGACGGAGGGCGGTGGTGATATTAGTGTTAGAATGAGACGATAGTGAGGGGGGTAAGGGAATCCGACACTATTATATCAAACGTACCCTAGTTCCTGATCGTTTGATTAAATATTCCCGGTGGCCAGGATCTAACGCTGATGAAACGACGTCGTTTTAATGGAGAGAGGGGATGGACCGGGTGGATTTGTGGACTGGACAATTTGAACGGGTTTGGGGGTTTGGTCTTTGAAATTTTGACCCAAAGAAAGGTGGCTGGATCCCTTTCATTTCCATTCTTCTTTTTTTGTTTGTTTTCTTCTCTTTTCTTTTTATTTATTCTCCTTCTTTTGTTTTTAATTTTTAAAACTAAAATTAAACCCTCACCATTAATTCAAACACCTTATTAAGCTATAATTAGTCTAATACCAAACTTAAAAACTAAAAATTAAAATCAAACAAAGCAAATCGAAGTTTATTAATGACCTTTCTTATATTGGTAAAAATAAACCTAGTTAGTAGTTAATCTAAAATGAAAAAATTAATTTCTAAATGTTCATGCGATTTTGTATTTTTATATGTTTTATGAATTAAAATTCACACAAAAAAGAAAATAAAAATACAAAATCATGAAATTAATAATAAAAGAAAAAATCCTAGTTCTAATGAATTTCATAGGAATATTTGAGCGCGGAAAAAATCAGGTGCTCACAGCTGCCCCTCTTTGTTAGAAGACACGAAGGGTTTTTGGGCAAAGATAAATGAGCAACATGAAGGATTTTTCCTGCTCGGCACTCCAGGAGAAGCATTTTTTGAAAACCGTTTGACCGAACCTTGCTTCAAAGGTTGACTACATATCCTAGGCCATAAAGGAATCATGTTAGTGTAGTTCTAGAAGGGTTGATAGCTAGGACTACCAGGAGTTGTGATTTCACTACTGTTGCTGCTGCTGCTGCTTGCTTACCTCCTTATTACACCAAAAGGATAATCAAAGCTAAGCTAGACATGCCTATCAACTATGACTTACAAGATTCTTATCTATAATTCTCTTGAAATTTGATCTTGAGTCTTAGCAGATTTTGCTATGGACCCCAATCTAAATATTGATGCTCATAAGTTGTAGGTGTCATTTCTTTCTATAGAATTGATCAAAACGGTATCGGCGAAACTTGTGACTTCAATCAAATGTCGAGCAATCCGCACATTTGTTCGCTTCAACATTTGAGTTCATTTCTTTTTGTTCTTTTCTTATTTTCTTTATTCTGGATTGATAATAATTCTGTATGTCATCTCGAACCCCTATGCCTCAATGTCAAACCTACTTAAGAAATCAAATCAAACAAACGAACGAAATTTTCTGCCCCAGTTTTCACTAGAAAAATTTCATGAGTTAGCACCTTTGTTTGCTTCAACATTTGAGTTCATTTCTTTTTGTTATTTTCTTATTTTCTTTATTCTGGATTGAGACTCATTCCGTAGGTCATCTCGAACCCATATGCCTCAACGTCAAACCTGCTTAAGAAACCATGACAAACAAATGAACGAAATTTTTCTGCCCCAGTTTTCAATAGGAAAATTTCATGAGTTAGTGGTAACACATATCTAAGCGATCAAATCAGGATTGTGTATCCTTGGAAATGGAGCCAGGTTATGCTAGGAAATGATCGGGGTTATGTTGAAAAAGAAAAAGGTCCTTGGGTTATGCAGGGACGGAAAGAAAAAGTCTCCTTGGGTTATACGGGGGAGATCCATGGGTTATGCTGGGATGGAAAGAAAAAGGCTCCTTGGGTTATTCAGGGAGATCCATGGGTCATGCCGGGATGGAAAAAAAAAGCCCCTTGGGTTATGCCAGGGAGATCAACGGGTTATGTCGGGATGGAAAGAAAAAATCCCCTTAGGTTATGCTGGGTAGATCCACGGGTTATGCATGGATCGAAAGAAAAAAGGCTCCTTGGGTTATGGCAGGGAGATTCACGAGTTATGCCGAAATTGGGAAGAAAAAACTTCTTGGGTTATGCTAGGGAGATCCACGGGTTATGCCGGGATTGAAAAGAAAAAGCTCCTTGGGTTATGCCAGGGAAATCCACGGGTTATTTCAGTATTAGGAAGAAAACATATCCTTCGGTTATGCCAGGGAGATCCACGGATTATGCCGGATTGGGAAGAAAAAAGCTCCTTGGCTTATGCTAGGGAAATCCATGGCTTATGTCAGGATTGCGAAGAAAAAAGCTCCTTGGGTTATGTCAGGGAGATTCGTTGGATATGTTAGGATGGAAAGAAAAGATCTCCTTGGGTTATGCCAGGGAGACCCACGGGTTATACCGGGATGAGAAAAAAAGCTCCTTGGGTTATACCAGGGAGATCCGTGGGTTATGTTGGTATGAGAAGAAAAGGGCTCCTTGGGTTATGCCATGGAGATCCACGGGTTATGTCGGAATTGGATAGAAAAAAAGCTCCTCGGGTTATGCCAAAGATCCCACAAGTTATACCGAGATGAGAAAAAAAAGCTCTTTGGGTTATACCAGGGAGATCCGCGGGTTACGCTGGGATGAGAAGAAAAGGCTCCTTAGGTTATGCCAGGGAGATCCACAGGTTATGCCGGGATTGGAAAGAAAAAAAACTTATTTGGTTATTCTAGGGAGATCCGCGGGTTATGCCGGGATATCTAGGGAATGTGGTCCTATGCTACCATGATTTTTTTCTTTTGGGATTTTCATTTTCACTTCTTTTATTATTTCTTTCTTATTCTTTACTTTTATTCTTATTTTCTTCCTTTTATTTAGTAAAACCCATGAAAGAATTTGGGGGAAAACTTTCCCTTTTGGTCGGTACCCTGCTGCAAAGCTGTTTCGGCGCTTGTGCATTTCTTTTCTCTTTTGAGTTGCACCTGCTTCTTTCATGGCTGCTTTAAATTACACCTATTTTAACTTTCAACAAAGAACGATATGTTAGTTTGAAATAGTGGTTTGTTTTTTGGCCTTGATTATCTCAATCTGTTGATCCCGGCCCAATGTCCGTTGAGAACTTTGCTCCTTGCTGGCTTTGAGGGTGAATCTCTTTTCCAGCCGATACGACTCATCTTTTAGGATTTCATGATGACTCACTCGTGTGGGCTCTGTCCTTTTCACTTTATTCTACTTTCATGACCTTTACCTTTGGCTTTCGTTCCTTTTCAATGTCTTTGCTTTGAAAGCATCAACCACCATGGCCAGTCGGGATTGGCCAGATGCACCAACTGAGGCTGGGTATTTTCTTTGGTATAGCCAGGCAGAGCCCTATAAAACCAATCCTGCCACCTTTTCTTTGTAATATGATGTTATTAACGTCAATACCACACAATAAGGGGGAGGGGTGATTTGTATGGTACCGAAATTTCGCGTTAGAAGAACCTGGTTCTTCTAAGTGTTCTATCTATAGCAGTTTGCGGAATAGTAAGTACTGAAAGTAAAGTGCACAGAGATTTTTACGTGGAGAACACCTGGCTCAAAAGGTGAAAAAAACCACGACCTACTACTCAGTAGGATTTTCCCAAACTCCACTAAAATCACTGAGCCAAAAACTGCATTTACTAAAATCTTTGTAAAACCTAAGGATTAACTCTAATCCCAGTGTGGCACATATCCTCAACTGTTATGACACCTTCAAGTTAACTCTAACTTGAATACTCAAAGTACCTAATATAATTACTTCTAAGAAAGCTGAAAGGTACACTATTAAAACCTACTACAATTGAACTAGACCTAGAACAAACACAATGATAAAACTGGTTCTTCTATCTTAGTTCATGTAGCTTCAGACGTGAACACTTGTATCTCGCATATATTGATTGCAAATCAGACTTGCTCTTTTTGCTCTCAAATGTGCTTAACTTCTGCGTATGTGCATTACTTGTAAAAGAGAACAATTTGGTTATTTAATAGAATAGTAGTTAGAGTTTGATCGAGACTCCAATGCTTATCCTTAGTCGATTTGAGTCCTTAACCATTACAAACTCTCCTCCTTATCCTAGCTTAGGATTGTATTCTCTTGTCATAATGAGACTGTCCTCCTTAGAACTCAATGCAATCTTTTTGATTCCGTTCAGAAGATATTTGCTGCGCAATTTTCAATACATATCTTCCTCACGTGCCTTCCATGTGCAATGATTATGACTAACTGTGTCTCCCAAGATGGAACAGGTACTTCCCTCAGTTCATTTGTCAATCTTCAAAACATCTACTGAACTTGGGCAAACAAATTCCCCATTTTTGATAATGACAAACTCTGTGCTTTTAGAGATCAGAAAACATGTGAAACTCAGCTAAAATATCAACACATAGAAAATTTTCAATTTGTCATAAAGGACCAGATTTAAGTTAGGTGATAAACATCACTAGTTCAGATAATGAATTTAAGCACAAGCACAATATCTTCCCCCTTTTGGCATCATCGAAAAATTGCACAACTAATGTGAATCTTTGGAAGTTAATTAATACTTGTGGCCACTGGGGCAACTGCAAGTGAACACATGCTTTAGTTAATAAAAAATCAGCTCAAAAACAGCTATTAAGAACAAAATTAACAAGAACAAGGAAGCTGCATTCATTGACTAAGAGGTTTTTCTACAGGTAGTCCACAAAAAGAAAGAACAAAGTTTTCAACCATGAGCAAAACAAGAACATAACTAACAAGCAAACTTCCTTAACTTGGTAACTGAAGGGATACTAGACTGGACACTAAGGACAGGATACCTAAGTCTTAGAAGAGCTGGAGGGTTGTAACAGATTTAGCATTTGTTGGAGCATGCCTTCATTTTCTACTTTTCCTTGGCAAGTTCAGCTCTTAGCCCATTCCTTTCTCCCTCCAATTCATCAATTGTGGCATTTAGCCTTGCTATTTCAGCATTCTTTGTTCCAACCTCCTGAACCAAGGCTCTGACCTTGCTATTTATAGGAGTCTTAGCAGATGAATCAGGTTCTACAGGGCCAGTACTGAGCAGATAATCACAAGCTTGGAGGGTTTTGATCCTAAAGTGCTCTTTGCTGGAAGCCAGTTCTGACTTTTTCAAGGGAACATCAAGTCGTTCAAGAATAGTTGTTAAGATAAAACCATAGGGAATGGCATGAGCCTTTGATCCATTTATCACCCTCTCTAGCAGCTTCACAATGAAGGCAGGCCCGTTGGTCTATTTTTCTTCATTTATATATTGCATGAGCACCAGATCCATATAATTTGTTGTATGCCTTCTCTCCTGTCTATGCAGAAGACATTTGTTGACAAACTCAAAAAGCACTTTGTGCTCTAGCCTCATTTCACTCTTCTAAACTGCCCTGGCCTGAGGCACCTCCTCATCTATTTTAGTGTCACAGAAATTTCTGTTAATTTGTAGATAAGAGGATAACCCATCCAGAAAAGGCCACTTTTGCCCAGTTTGGAAGCATTGAACTTCACTTTCACTCCCTTGTGCTTGTCACAAGACCATTTTTCACTGTTCCATTTACCATGAACTCAAAAAGTTCTTTCCTGCCAATTTCCCATTCATCTGAAGGATCATATCCTTCAAGCCTTGTACTTTCAGGGCTGTCAAAAGTGTCATCATGTCTGGATCCTCCGGATCTTTCAATAACCTTACCTTCAAGATCTTTCTCCTGCCAAAATTGGCATACCTATCATGTTCTTTTTCAGATTCATCTTCTTCTCCTTCTACTTCACTCTCATCATCATCATCATCATCTTCTTCTTCTTCTTTTTCTTCTTCTTTAGCCATTTTAACTTGCTTTCATTTAGAGGCTGACCTAGTTCTCTTGGAATGAGAGGATTCATCAAGTACTGGCTTTGAGGGCTTCTTGAAAGAAATCCTAGCTCCCTTTGGTTTAGCAATTGGAACCTCCATAGTAGTATTTCTTTCTTGATGGACCAGTTCCATCTCTTCTTCCTCCTCTTCATCCACAACTTCAGAACTTTCACCTACCTTCCCTTTCCCCTTTTCTTTTCTATTTATCTTGCTCTCCTCTAAGTCTTTCATCAACTCAGCTTCACTTTCTCTAACCTTGCTTTTGGTTGTTCTAACCCTAGGAGCAGAGTTTGGTGATGAAGGTTTTGTTTTCTTAGTTGGTTTGGACGCAGTAGGGGTCCGTTGTGAGGAGACCTTGCATTTCTTGGGGTCATTGCTTGCCCCAACGTTTTTCAACATTTTAACCAAAGTCTCCTCCACAGATGAACTACGTTCATCAAGTTGTTTGCTTAAACCTTCATCAACCTCTCCTGATCCACTTCCCCCTGACTTAGAGACCGCCCTTCCACATTCCCACAAATAGATAGCACCTCCTTCTTCCTTTTCTTTCTCATTTTGTAGAATCAGTCCCAGACACATCTTTTGCAACCCCTATCAGAACATACCTACTCTCTACTTTTTGAACTACATCAACATGAACAAATCAAGTATTTACCTCTTTTAGGGTTTCTTGATGTGTGACAGTGTCAGAAGACCCATGTTCATCTCCTTCACTAGCAGAGACGAAATCATGTGATTCAGAATTAGAATGGGTCTCTGTTGCTGAGACTTGTTTCCTTTGGCTAGAACGTAGTTTTTCATTCAAGGATTTCCTCAGGGAACCAGTAGCTATAGTTTTTCTTGCTTGCATTTTCTGGCGACGGAATCTAGGTTTTGGGGTTTCTATGGGAGGTGAGGCAGATGGGGTGGAGTTTGGTGAAAGGGAGGTGGAGTTCCTGGATTATCTTGGGGATTTGTCATGGTAATGAATTTCTGGAAAACTTAGGAGAATTTTGGAGGTTTTGGAGACAAAAGTAGATGATCAGGGGTTTGTGTGATGGAGTGACGGTTATGAGTTGACTTGAAGGCTTTTAAAAAACGGTAATTATTATTTCAGAAACAACAGCCTTTTTCAAGAGTCAGTAGAAGTCTAATCAAATAAGAATTCTGGTCCCCTTAGTGAGTAATTAGGATCACAAAAAATTAGGAAAGGATTCCGTTATATTTTGACTTCTAGTTTCAATGATACTAGTGCAATTAACCCGAATGGATATAATTTTGGAACGTTTGGTATATCTAGTACTCTTGCTCATGATTAAAAACTAAAATTTTCTAATTGTGTATAGAATAGAAACATACCTGAACTTTCTCAAGAGCATAATTTGATGAACCAGGTTCTTCCAGTGAAACTTTTCTTGATTATGCCTCAAATGTCAAAATAAAAAATTTATAAGAGATTAGTGAGTTGCATAAACACATGTCACAAGAGTATACTATTTACAGTATGAAACTGAGTAGGAATTAGTCTAATATTTACAAAAATTAAGAACTCCTGGCCAATTGTTTTTTCATTTTTTTCGTTGTGCATTATGAACTGGACCTTTTAGGTGATCTTAATCATCCCTAACTCCAACCTGTTCCTTTAAAAATTTTCTCTACCCAGTGCCTTAGTGAAAATGTCAAATATTTATTTATCAATGGCACAGAATTCTATGGAGATTAGCCCTTTCTCATAGGTGTCTCTTAAGAAGTGGTGTCTAACATCTATGTGCTTAGTCCTTTTGTGATGAACATGGTTCTTTGTCATACTGATTGCAGTGGTGTTGTCACAAAATATTGGTATGCAACCTATTTCAATTCCAAAGTCTATCAGTTGTTGCTTAATACGCAGTAATTGAGCACTACATGAAGCAACATCCACATATTCAGCTTCAGCAGTAGAGAGTGCTACTGAATTTTGCTTTTTGACAGCTCACAATACCAGACAAGACCCTAGGAAGTGTGCCATACCTGAAGTGCTCTCCACTATAAAACCTGCATAGTCAGCATCAGCATATCCAATTAACTCAAAATTACTAACTTTGGGATACCACAGACACAGATCAATTGTGCCTTTCAAGTATCTCAATATTCTTTTGACAGCTATCAAGTGTGACTCTTTTGGATTTTCCTGGACATTAGCATAAAGTCCTACACTGAAAACAATGTCAGGTCTACTGGCAGTAAGATATAAAAGTGAACCAATCATACCCCTATACAACTTTTGATCAACTGATGAACCTTGTTCATCAATATCTAGCTTTGTGGCAGTTGCAATAGGTGTATCTATTTCCTTGGATTCTTCCATTTTAAACTTTTTGATTAGTTCCTTTGTATACTTCTGCTGATGGATCATGGTTCCATCTGGACTTTGTTTAATCTGCAGCCCAAGAAGAAATTAAGTTCTCCCATCATGCTCATTTCAAACTCACTTCTCATTAGTTTAGCAAAGTCCTTACTTAACCTATCTGTAGTGGCCCCAAATATTATGTCATCAACATATATTTGTACAACAGGAAGATCTTTACCTTTTTTCCTTAGGAACAAGGTGCTGTAAATTTTACCTCTTTTCTACCCATGCTCCAGAAGGAACTTTGACAATCTTTCATACCAAGCAAACGAGGTCTGCATGAGACCATATAGAGCTTTATCTAGCTTGTATACATATGATCAGGACATTCTTTGCTTTTGAATCCTGGAGGTTGATTCACAAACACTTCTTCTTTGAGATAGCCATTTAGGAAGGCACTTTTGACATCCATTTGTTGAAGAGTGAATTCCATATGTGCTGCAAAAACCATGAGTAGTCTAATTGCTTCAAGTGTAGCAACTGGAGCAAAATTTTCATCATAATGAATACCTTCCTCTTGACTATAGCCTTGAACCACCAACCTTGCTTGTTTCTTGTAACTGTTCCATTTTCATCTAGCTTGTTCCTGAAGACCCATTTTGTCTCAGTGACTGACCTGTCCTTAGGTCTTGGAACCAAGTGCCAGACTTGGCTTCTTTCAAACTTATTGAGCTCATCTTGCATAGCATTGATCCAATCTAAATCTTGTAGAGCTTCACTCACACTTATAGGTTCAATGAGAGACAAAAAGGCATCAAATGCACACAGGTTCTTCAGTAGTGATCTAGTCTTGACTCCAGATGTTGAATCATTGATAATGTTCTCAATGGGATGAGAACTCAAGTACTTGTAAGATTTCCCCACCAATAGGTTCCTGTTAGTTTCTCCTTCATTGTTATGCTGTAGAGGAACAAATTCAGGTACATAATCCTTTAGAGAATTTTATATAGTTTCTCTCAGATTGGTTCCCCCTGTCAGGTTGCTCTGGGTGAAAGGACCAGTTCCATCACCTTCTCTTTTCTTTGATGCCACCCTGACTTGTGCTGTGACTTCTGTCAACTGTCTCACCAGTCCAATGCCTTCATCTTGATGTTCCTGTCTCTCAAAAAGAGTTTTAGATTCATCAAGCACAACATGCACACTTTCTTCAACACATTGAGTTCTTTTATTAAACACTTTATATGCTTTTCTATGTGAAGAATATCCCAAGAATACTCCATCATCACTTCTGGGATCAAACATACCTAAGGAGTCTTTGCCATTATTGTGCACATAGCACTTGCAACCAAAAGCCCTAATATGAGATATGTTTGGTTTTCTCCCTTTAAGTAACTCATAGGGAGTTTTTTCTACAAGAGGTCTGGTCATGCATCTATTAATTATATAAAAAGCAGTGTTTATTGCCTCTGCCCAGAAGCTATGAGGTAGTTTACTGGAAAGTAACATGGTCCTTGCCATATCCTCAAGGGTCCGGTTCTTCCTCTCAGCTACCCATTTTGGTGAGGAGTCCTAGGGGCAGAGAAATTATGATCTATTCCATTTTCATCACAAAATTTAGCAAACTTTGCATTTTCAAATTCAGTTCCATGATCAGACCTGATAGATGCAAGTTGATATCCTAATTGTTTCTGGGTTTTTCAAACAAAAGCAGAGAACATTTCAAATGCTTCATCTTTAGAAGTTAGAAACAGCACCCAGGTAAATCTAGAATAATCATCAACAAGCACCATTACATATCTTTTACCACCTCTGCTCATTGCTCTCATTGGACCACCGAGATCCATATGAACCAATTCCAACATCTTAGACGTACTTACCATTTTATTAGGTTTGAAGGATGACCTTACCTGCTTCCCCCTTGCATATGCCTCACAAATGTTTCCTTCATTGAACTTGATATTAGGTAACCCTATCACCAAATCCTTGGAAACTAATTTTTTTCAATTGATTTAGACTGGTATGACCAAGTCTTTTTTGCCAAAGGAGGAGATCATTAATTAACATACTCAAGCAAATGAGCTCATTTTCAGAAAGAGTCGACAATTCTACAACATAAATATTGTTAACTCTTCTTCCCTGCAAAACAATCTTGTCAGTGGTAAGACTAAACACAAAACATTTTGTGGAAGTGAAAGCCACAAGGTTACTTATGTCACATAGATGTGACACACTTATCAGGCTATATTTCAAGCCATCTATCAAATAGACATTCTCAATGAAATGAGAGTGTGTCTTTCCTATCTTTCCAGCTCGTATGATCTCACCTTTCTTTTCATTTCTAAAGGAGACATTACCTCCTTTTAGGTTCTCAAGTGAAAGGAACTGGTCCTTGTTTCCAGTTATATGTTTTGAGCAGCCACTATCCATGTACCATATTTGGCTACTCCCCTTCTCTTGAACCTGCAAAAGGAAATCATGGGTTAGTTTTAGGAACCCAAACTAGTTTGGGTCCCTTTCTATGGGAAAAAGGATGAATTAGATTTTTCTTTGCCTAACCAGGAAGTTTGTGCTTTTCTTGAACAAAGGCTTTGTTATTTTGACTAGACTTTTCTTTAGCATTACATTCATCTTTGTAATGACCAGTCTTACCACAGTGTGTGCAGATCTTATTCTCAAGAAATGTGAGGTATATGTTTTTGGGATCCCATTTTGGAGCTTGTGTCCCAAATCCAAGTCCTCTCTTATTGCTACTACGATGTTCTTGCAGCCAGGAGAATGCATCAGAAGCCTTGTCCATTTGCATGTTCTGTCTATTTCATGCTTTACCTTTCTTAAATCTTCTTTTAGGACTTTAATCAATTTATCTTTCTTGTATAGTTCATCTTTCATTTTTTTAGATTTTCTTCTAGAGTGAGAAATGATTGAACAGCCTTTTTCTTTCCTGTCCCTAATTTCAGTTTAATATTTTCAGATCTAAGTTCTAGGATCTTGTTTTCGAGTTGATGAACCTGGTTCTTCAACTCAGTATTTGTGTTGTCACTTTCATCTACCTTAGACTCTAACCTTTTACATATTCTTCTAAGATAACACATTCTCTAGACAGAACATCCTTCTCACTATTTAATATTTCGGACTCATCTATGAAGTCCATTAGTAGATCAGCCAATTTTTCTTTAGACAAAAACTTAATCTTTTCTTTAAGGTGTAGAATACATACCTCCTGTTCATCTTCTGATTCTCTTATGGCCATAAGAGCTTGCTCATCTTCAACTTCATTTTCTGAGTCCTCGTCTAATGTTTCTCCCCATGCTGCAATCATAGCTTTAGTTGATCCTGTGTTCCTTCTTGGTTGAACCTGTTCCTTCTTCCTGTTTCTTCTATCTGCTCTTTCTTTCTTCCATTCAACCTCCCATTGAGGGTAGTTTCTGATGTGGTGATCTGTCTTCCAACACTTGTAACACCCATCATTGGTTTGTATCTCAGGAACCCTAGGTTTGTTGAATGTTGTTCCTTTTGAAGGACCATTTCCTCTCATAAGATATTTCTTGAAATTTTTGGTTATCATACCGATTTAATCATCTTCAAGATCTGATACTTTTGAGCTTTTGAGAGCCAGACTTCTTTCCTTCTTTGGAGCATCCATCTTCATGGTTTGCCTTCTCAATTCATAGGCAGTCTTCCAATCAATTCATCCAAATTCAAAGTAGCAATGTTTTTGGATTCCTGAATAGCAGTGATTTTGCTTTCCAAGGAGATTGGCAAAACTCTAGTTAGAATCTTCTCCACCTTGTCTTCTTCCAGGATAACCCTTCCAAGAGACTTAAGTTCATTTGTGAGTGTAGTGAACCTGGTATACATGACAGTTTTTCCCTCCTTCATAGTAAAATTCTCATATTGAGAATAAAGCAGTGTTCCTCTTGACCTCTTCACCTAAGGTGTTCTTTCACGAGCCACTTGTAACGTGTCCCAAATCTCCTTGGCAGTAGTACAACCTTGAATCCCGACTTACTCATCAGGACCAAGTACACACACTAGCCATTTCTTAGCTTTAGCATTTTTCTCCCATTTCCTTAGATCTTCAGCATTACAATCTGGTCTTGTCTTTAGAACATCCAATCCTTCAGCATTCTTCTTGGTTGTGGCTAAAGGACCATCAATGTGCATGTTATAAAGGTCCAGCTCGCCCAGTGCTTAAGAATGTTTAAGTCCAATTGAACTTGAGTCTGTTTGCTTTTAAATCGGGCCCAAGTCTGCCCCTTTCACATTACTCTAAACCTGTAAACGTCTTTAAAAATGGTAAATCTGTGGTTTCAAACGTTTTGCCCGCCTAAGTTTAATACCATAAGGCCTTTTAAACTTTTCTTCTTACGTCTCCTTTTGTATTCAAGTTGTTCGGCTGAATGCAAGCCATTTCTAAACTCCTCTGTAACTTTAAATCTCTTTTATCCTATTCTTGTCTGAAACCAATGTTTTCCTCCTAATTTTAAAACCTGTCAATTTCTAGTAATGGGCGCGAAGGGCGCAAATCGGATTTTCTATCTAACTTTCATGTGCCAAACTAGTGTTCCTGTTCTTTAACCGCTTTTAAATGACCAAATCACTATTTGAAGTCATGCTAAATTAGTTTTTTTTATGTTACGAGGTTTATTTGACCCTTTAATTGTCCTATTTGCATACCACTTATATGCTGCGTGTTTTTGTCTGTCGTTCTAGTATTTTCACCTTAGAAACTATATATCCTATCTTTCTCACCCCTTCTTAGGATTAGAAGTCCTAATACCCCAGGACTAACAGGTTGGGACGGGTATTAGCATGCAATAAGTAAATGATACCAACGCGTTCAAATACCTCAACGGGGTAGGATGGGTAGAATATGGAGATGATGACGATGCGATAATATCATAAAGCGACCCCTCTTTGGGAATATGTGTGGATATTGTATTGAATGATCCAAATTGTAGTTAAACCTAGGACCCCTCTCTTTTGTTTGCTCATTTAAATGTTCTCCTATATTAATGCATTTCCAAATCAATCCTTTTTTTATTTAAAATTTACGTCTTTCCTTCTTCGTTGAAGCTTTTTCAAGTTGTGTGAATGTTATATATGTGAACCTTATTTGTTTAATTGCTTTATCGCTTTAAAAAGTCACAATTAATACAGCTGGGAACCGTATTAGTGGATCTTGAGGGGTGCCTAACACCTTCCCCTCGAGATAATCTCAAGCCCTTACCCGAACTCTGGTTTTATTTTCAAAATACTCTCTTTTTAAAGTGTCATAATGCACTATAATCATTAGGTGACGACTCTTTAAATTCCATAATCCAATTCCAAAACGGGAATGAGAGTTATTTTGCCCATAATATCGTAAAACCCAATTTCGCTTTAGAGAAAAAAGGGGCGTCGACAACATGGCGACTCTGCTAGGGATTTCTTTTTAGGCTTTTACCATTACGTGTTTCGTTACTTTATTGCTTTCTTTTCCACCTTTATTTATTTCTTTAATCATTTCTCCACAATTACTAACTTGTTCCTTCATGTCTTTCTTTTTCTTTAACTGTTTTACTGCTTTATTAGCTCACTTTATTTCAATTCCGTCTTAAATTCCGAGCATTTATTGTAATCATTATTGTATGAATGAGAAAATACATGTACTTATTTCATTGTTGTAATTGCATCCTTCAACATCATTTTCCACTCGTGCCAAACAAATCCTATTGCAACGCTTATAATGAGTGGTTGCGCTTTTCCATTATTACAATTCCCTTAAATGTGGCAAAGGCATACTTGCGGTGAAAACAGTCGATCAACGGTGTAGTCGACGGTTCCGTGCCTTTCCCTATTGAATCGTCCGCTCAAGGGTACCTTGTCTAGCACTTCAAACGTAGAAACCTTACTCTGTTTAACTGTTCATGCATCATGGTCAAACTTAGCTAAGTTGGTTATGTCTTCCGCATAATGACGCGTTAGGATAGCCTAAACCATAAATCCATCAGGTGTCCTCGAAACCCAAACGGACATTCACGTTATGTGTATTGATTTGGAGAACTAAATACCTTTTGCTAATTATTGATTTAAATAGTCGAGTCCGGTGGGGTTAAGGTCCTAACACTCTACTTTGCAGGAAATGAGGCAAGAGGTCCCCAGATTCGATATGGTATCAAACATTCACCCAAAGTTACTAAGCTGGTGGGATGATCTGCATGGTAGTGATCGGGCTCTCGTCCGCAAGCACTTAGGAAATCTTCCTTCACTCTTGGAGGTTAGGCCAGATAACAGGATTGTGGAAGCTTCTAGTATGTTTTGGGATAATGAATGCTCTGCCTTCCGCTTTGGGGGTATTGAAATGACACCGCCATTGGAAGAAATTAGCGGTCTAGAAGGAATTCCTTGGGATAGCCCGGGGTTGCTAATGCCGGAAAACCGCAAAGGTAGAGGGTTCCTGAAAATGATGGGGATCAAGAAAAATCCTAATCTGACCAGTCTAAAGGACTCCTACATATCCTTTGACTTCATGTACAAAAGGTTCGGACATAGCAAATCCTACCGCACTCATATGGACGAGTTTGCCCTCACCTCTTTAAGGCACATGCATAGGAGAGCCTTTGTATTCTTATTTTATTTCCTGGGCATGATAGTCTTTCTGATGAAGAAGGCTAGAATCCATACAAGACTAGCCATGGTAACCAAAGCCATAATTGAGGGTATCGATGGGCAGACATTCAGCATAGCACCCATGATCCTCGCCGAACTATACCGAGCCTTAGAGAAATGTCAACAAGGAGCACCATACTTTGAAGGGTGCAATTTTCTACTATAACTCTGGCTCATTGAACATCTTCAGAGGGTAGAATATAGCCAGGAGATCATATGCCGGGACTGGGATGACCATATCGCTTTCCATCATCCAAAGCGAATGCACTTCATGTCGGATATGTTCGCTCACCTGGAAGATGCTAGTGGATGGGTGGAACTGTTGGAGAATCTAAGGGAAGAGCAGGTATAATGGATGTATGAGTTTTTTCCAACTGGAGAGTTTATCATTCGGTCTAAGGATGCGCAATTCGTTGTACTCATAGGCTTAAGAGGAAATTACCCCCTCTCCGAGTCATGAGGCAAGCGGGAAGAAAGCATATTATACCAAGGGTAGAATAGATGAGTCACTACAAGGTTGATTTCCAAGATGACGATAGCCCACACAGATGTCGGGTTCAGCATATATGGCATTCCAAACTCATTTTGGAAAAGGAATCCATGGAGCCAGATAGGTATCAGGAAGGGCATGCGCCGTTTTTCTGGGGTGGCTAGAAGACGATCATATTGGCTTGGGAAAAACGGGTTCCGTCCATGGTCACAGGGTTATTGATGAGGAGACTACAGCAAAAGTCAAGTATAATCAGCTACGCAAACGGATGCATAGAGTGTGAAAGTGAACATCTGAAAATACAAGAGGCCCAAGAGAAGATAATCAATGAGTGGTTTGACATGGCTGTCCCCGCATAGGGTAGTTGGAACAGGGTCTAGTGGAGCTGGAAGGCAAGTTCCTGAAAAGGATCAATGACTGTCAGGAAGCTGAAGGTAACAAAGATGGACATTTGGCTCGGGTTTACTTGTTGCTGGGACTGCATGAGTTGATGAAACTATATGAGGAAGGTAAAGATACCGAATCTGCGGAAAGTCCTTCTGGGACCAAGTAGTTAGGATTTTTACTGCTTTCTTGATGTAATAAGGCCCCTAGCCATTAGTGACAGATTCTTTTTATTTCAGTTTGTTTTGACTCTTTCTATTTTCTATCAATAAAATGAGGAGTTTGGTGTCATAGGTTCTCCAAATCATATCTGTCGCTAGGCCTATCTCGGGCACAAAGAGGCACCCAAAAAGTAAACGACTTATATTCTTGCAACAATGTGTTTAAATACCGCAATATTTTCTTTCTCAGAATCCTCACTAACTTTTTACCTTTTTATTTTTCTTTTATTTTTTATTCCCTTCCCCAAAGGTTAGTTCATGCATTCTGGTACCATCAGCATACTCAACAAGATCTAAGGGTCCTCCTCCTCCGCCTTCTCTGAGTCCCCCTAGAAACAGGAATAAAGGAGATATGGGAAATAATGAAGCAAGAAAGGAAATTGAAGGGACTTCTCAAGGTACCTCGATCACCAAAGACAGTGCTGCTCATTTGGAGCAAACATTGCTAAGGTTTCGAGAGGAACTAGATCAGGTCCGGAGTTTGGCAAGTTTGTCCATCTCCCGTGCTACTTCAGATGTCAACAATCAGGTCCCTGTACCTCGACAGAAGACCCCAACCCAAGCTCGCAACAATGCTCCACCGCTCATCCCTGAGCCCCAAAATGCTCCAAATCACCAAGATACCCCTATCTTTGTAGATACTATGCCCTACTATACACAACCCATATCAAAGGTGTCAGAATCAGACTTACTCATTCAGAACTTGGCTGCTGAACTCAAGAAACTCACTAGCAGGGTTCACGGCGTGGAA
Organism: Nicotiana benthamiana; assembly: GCA_034376525.1. Lineage (NCBI taxonomy): Eukaryota > Viridiplantae > Streptophyta > Magnoliopsida > Solanales > Solanaceae > Nicotiana > Nicotiana benthamiana. The sequence continues at coordinate 83,648,406 of CM067328.1, forward strand.
GGTAATAAAGGTGTAGAGGGTCTAAATTATGAAGACCTTTGTGTTCAACCTGATGTCGAACTCCCAGAGGGGTACAAACCTCCTAAGTTTGAAATGTTTGATGGTATGGGTGATCCCAGGGTTCACCTCAGGATGTATTGAGAAGAGTTAGTGGAAGTTGGTAGAGATGAAAAGATCCGCATGAAACTGTTCATGAGGAGCTTGAGAGGTGATGCTATATCTTGGTATATCAGCCAAGATGCAAAGAAGTGGACGAGTTGGGTAAACATGGCGTCCGATTTCATGGACCGTTTCAGGTTCAATACTGAGAACGCACTGGACGTGTTCTATATCAAGAATTTCAAGAAGAAGCCCACCAAAACCTTTCGTGAGTATGCTACTCGTTGGAGGTTGGAAGCTGCCAAGGTTAGACGGCTTTGGAAGAAGAACAAATGAACAAATTTTTCGTCCGTGCTCAGGACCCACAATATTACGAGAGATTGATGCTTATAGAGGGGCAAAAGTTCGCCGATATCATCAAACTGGGAGAAAGGATTGAAGAGGGGATAAAAAATGGTATGGTTACTAACCTTGAGCATTGTAGAACACCAACAAAGCCTTACAATATGGTGGTACGTCGAAGAAAAAGGACGTAAACTCCGTAATGGCTGCACAGAGAAACCACTCTCCCATGAAATATCAACCCTATCCTCCAACCACACTCATATGCCAACCCTCTCTAAATTACCAAGAACCTTCACCTACCTATCAAAATCTACATCACGTCTACCAAACATCTCCATCACCAACATATCAGCCCACCTCGCCTGGATATTCCCAACCCGCACCCATATACCAAGCTTACAACTCCCAACCTCCTCACTATCCATCACCACCTACCTGCCAAAACTTCCCACGACCAAGACCAAACTTTGACCGCAAACCGCCAAGACAATACACCGCTATTGCTGAGCCCATTGACCAACTTTATGAGAAGCTCAAAGCGGCTGGATATGTTAGACCCACCCCTGCCATAACCACAGAAAACCCTTCCCAATGGATCAACACAAATAAAACCTGCGCATACCATTTGGGGATGAAGGTCCATACCATGGACGAGTGCCGCTCGTTGAAAGACAAAATTTAGACCTTAATTGACAGCAAGGTCATTGTAGCTAAAGATCCTACTCCCAATGTTCGCAACAACCCTCTACCAGACCGTAAGGGTGGAGGCGTCCACATGATTGAGGTTGAGGACGATTGGGACCCCAAAGGGTCAATCGGTTTGATATCTGAAGTAGATGAGACCAAAAAGTCGGTGGTCACTCTTAATCCTATTGTTGTGCAAATCCATCCATCTGAGGGAAACGTGGTAAATATATCTGTACCGTTTGAGTTCGAGACACTTCCTGCAAAAGTGCCAAAACCGATTGAGGTGGAGTTCGGGACTCCAAAGGTGCCCGCACCGATTGAAGTTACTATGTTGCCTCCAAGGGTGCCCATTCCGGTCACCATGTCAGAGATAACCTCATTTCAGTCAAATGCCATACCGTGGGACTACACAGCTGAGGCAAGAAGGAAGGGAAAAGCACGTACAGACGAAGCAATTGTCGCGCAAGGTATGACTAGAACAGGCAAGGTGTACACACCAGAGCACCTAGTTGATTCTAACAAAAAGGTCTCCGGACGTCCCATTGAAACTGGACTGAAGATATCTGGAGAAAGATACAGGCTAAAGAGTATTCAGTTGTTGAACAGCTAAACAAGACTCCGGCGCAGAATTCCATCTTGGCATTGTTGTAGAGTTCCGAAGCGCATAAGAACTCCTTGATGAAGATATTGAGTGAGGCTTATGTCCTGAACAACATAACAGGAGGAGAGATGGAGAACATGATAGGGCATGTATTGGAAAGTCACAAAATCACGTTCCACGAGGATGAATTGCCACCTGAAGGGCTCAGTCATAACAAAGCACTACACATCACTGTTCAATGTGAGTATCATTTCATTACCAGGATCTTAGTCAACGGAGGTTCTAGCCTCAACATCTGTCCATTGATCACCCTCAATAAGTTAGGCAAAGGATTGCATGAGATAAATGATGAGGCTATTAACATTAAGGCTTTTGATGGTTCTCAGAGGTCCTCCCTCGGGGAGATTAGCATTTGCGTGCAAATAAGGCCCACTTGGTTTGATGTTAATTTCCAAGTCATTGACGTACCAACATCTTACAACTTATTGCTAGGACGACCCTGGATCCACGCCGCTGGGGCTGTGGAATAAAACTTACATTAGGCCGTGAAGTTCGAGTGGAACCATCAGGAAGTGATCATCCATGGCGACGGTTGCAACCCATATACAATCACCAGACCATTCCGATGATCGGAGGCAGAAGAATAATAGGCAGAGAAACATATCATCATATTTAGCGAGTCAACGCAGTGGACAAGGGCAAATGGTGAAGTAACAAGGTCGAAAGCATTCTAAATTGGAATGGGTATGAACCAGGGAAAGGACTTGGTAAGAATCTTCAAGGTATCACCAAACCTATCCAGTTGAAGAAACATGGTACTACCTTAGGACTGGGGTACGAGTACACTTGGCGGGAATTCAAAAACTAGTCACCACCATGGCGCGGCCCATATTACCCATTGGAACACCCCATAACTCAGTTGGAGCAGACATTTCAACCATCCGACACTCTTTACGGGTTAGAAGAAGCTGAGGCTCTTGCGGCGATGAAGAACCTGTTTCTGGAGGAGGACATGGACTATTGTGTGATTTTTGAAGAGGAAGGGGAGGAAGGCCCTTCATTCAAGCTGTGAACCGAGGGGATCACCTCACAAACTGGTCAACCAGGACCACCATCACCCGGAATCCTTCGGGCATTACTATTACGTATCTTGATGATGAACCGACAACTGTAACTTGCAACGAGGCTATGTAGCAAACAAACGTAGACTCAGAGGAGGATGATATACCTGAAGAGGTTGTCAGAGAGGCTGAGAATTTTGAGAACGGACCTAAGTCCAACTTGGATAAAACCGAGGTCGTCAATTTGGGAGATACAGAGAATGTCAAAGAAACAAGCATCAGTGTGCACTTATCACAGACAGAAAAAGAGGAGTATAAAGAGTTGTTAAAGGAATATGAGGATATCTTCGCATGGTCCTACGATGATATGACTGGTCTCAGCGCATCCATCGTCGATCACAAGTTGCTGACATATCCTGCATGTCCGCCGGTAAAACAGAAGCTTAGAAAATTCAAGCAAGATATGAGTTTAAAAATCTAAGAAGAGGTCACCAAGCAGGTCAAAGCCAGTTCTTCAAGTGGTAGAGTATCCAACTTGGTTAGCTAACATTGTGCCAGTACCGAAGAAGGATGGGAAAGTTAGAGTCTGTGTCGACTACCGAGATCTCAACCGAGCCAGTCCCAAAGACGATTTCCCCTTGCCAAACATACACATTCTGATCGACAACTACACTAAGAATGAGTTGCAGTCATTCGTCGATTGCTTTGCGGGGTACCATCAGATATGGATGGATAAAGAAGATGGAGAGAAAACGGCGTTTATCACGCCTTGGGGAATGTATTGCTACTGAATGATGTCGTTCGGGTTGAAGAATGCGGGAGCTACTTACATGAGGGCCATGAATATCCTCTTTCATGATATGATACATACATAGATCGAGGTATATGTGGACGAAGTCATCATTAAGTCCAAGAAGGCTGCAGATCATATAGAGGACCTCCGAAAATTTTTCAACAGACTAAAGAGGTATAACTTGAAACTGAATCCCGCTAAGTGTGCATTTGGGGCCCCCGCGGGAAAGTTATTAGGTTTCATCATGAGCCGCCGAGAAATAGAGCTGGATCCGTCAAAAGTCAAATCCATTCGAGAGTTGCCACCGCCAAAGAACAAGAAAGAGGTAATGATTTTCCTAGGGAGACTCAACTATATCAACCGGTTCATAGCTCAGTCTACCGTCGTCTGCGAACCTATCTTCAAGATGCTTAAGAAGGATGCCGCCACTAAATGGATCGATGAGTGTCAAAAGGCTTTTGACAGGATCAAGGAATACTTGTCTACGCCTCCAGTCCTGGTTCCACCTGAACTTGGAAGGCCTTTATCGCTCTATCTCGCAGTTTTAGATGGAGCATTTGGTTGTGTCTTGGGAAAACATGATGAGACGGAGAGAAAGGAGCAAGATATTTACTACCTCAGCAAGAAATTTACCCCGTACGAGGCTCGGTATTCCTTGCTAGAACGCTCCTGCTGTGCTTTGACTTGGAAAGCTCAGAAGTTGAGGCATTATTTTTGTGCTTACACTACCTACCTTATATCAAGAATGGATCCTCTAAAGTATATTTTTAGGAAGCCCATGCCCACTGTCAAGCTCGCAAAGTGGAAAATTTTGTTGAGTGAATTCGACATTGTCTATGTCACCCAAAAGGCAGTTAAAGGGAAGACTTTGGTAGATCATCTCGCAGAAAATCCCGTAGGAGGGAAGTATGAACCATTGAACATGTATTTTCCCGATGAGGAAGTGGCTTTCGTAGGAGATGATATTGCAGAATCTTATGACGGTTGGAGGATGTTTTTCGACGGAGCCGCAAATTTCAAAGGAGTTGGTATCGGAGTAGTCCTAGTATCAGAAACCGGTCAGCACTACCCGATATCCACCAAGCTTAGCTTCCCGTGGACTAAAATATGGCAGAGTACGAAGCTTGCATCTTGGGGCTTAAACTGGCCATTGACATGAACATTCAAGGAGCTGCTAGTGATCGGAGACTTAGACCTACTCATGCACCAGGTTCAAGAAGAATGAACAACCAAAAATTCCAAGATACTCCCTTATCTGCACCACATATAGGAGTTGAGAAAGAGGTTCAGAAAAATGGAATTCCACCATGTTCCAAGAATACAGAATGAGTTTGCAGATGCGCTTGCCACTTTATCATCCATGATTCAACATCCAGATACAAACTTCATCGACGCTATCCAGGTCAAGATTCATGATCAATCAACATTTTGTGGACATTTTGAGGAAGAAGCCAACGTAAAACCCTGGTTCCACGACATCAAAGAGTACCTGACAGCAGGAGAATATCTAGAGCTTTCTAATGCTACTCAAAAGCGCACGCTTCGAAGTTTGTCCAACAATTTCTTTCACAGTAGAGGAATCCTGTATAGGAGGACTCCCGATTTGGGAGTATTAAGGTGTGTCAATGCGACAGAAGCAACCAAGTTATTGGAGGAAGTGCACTCAGGGACTTATGGGCCGCACATCAACGGTTTTTTTCTAGCAAAGAAGATACTTTGAGCAGGATATTTCTGGATGACTATGGAAATAGATTACATTCAGTATGTCCGAAAGTGTCTTCGCTGTCAGATACACACAGATATGATAAAGGTACCTCCGAATGAGCTCACTGCAATGAGCTCACCATGGCCATTTGCCTCTTGGGGAATGGAAGTCAATGGACAATTGAGCCGGCTGCATCAAACGGACACAGGTTCATCCTAGCGGTAATTGATTACTTTACTAAATGGGTCAAAGCAGCATCATATAAAGCAGTAACCAAGAAAGTCTTGGTAGACTTTGTCCGAGATCGTATTGTCTGTCGGTTTGGTATTCCAGAGTCGATCATCACTGATAATGGTTCCAATCTCAACAGCGACTTGATGAAAGCGATGTGTGAAACTTTCAAGATCAGGCACAGAAATTCTACAGCTTATAGACCTCAGATGAATGGAGCTGTGGAAGCAGCCAACAAGAACATCAAGAAAATACTATGAAAGGCATAAGAAGTGGCATGAGAAGTTGTCATTTGCTTCATTGGGTTATCGTACTACGGTGCGCACATTAATCGGGTCCATTCCTTACATGCTGGTTTATGGAACAGAGGCGGTCATTCCCGTTGAGGTAGAAATCCCATCCTTAAGGGTCATACAAGAAGCTGAATTAGATGATGTGGAATGGATCAAAAGTATCTACGAGCAGTTGGCCCTCATCGACGGAAAGAGAATGAACGTTGTCTGTCACGGTCAATTATATCAGAATAGAATGTCTAGAGCCTTCAACAAGAGGGTTCGACCAAGGAAGTTTACACCAGGGCAGCTGGTGTTGAAGATGATATTTCCACATCAAGATGAAGCCAAAGGTAATTTCTCTCCCAACTGGCAGGGTCCGTACATGGTTCACCAGGTTCTAACAGGAGGATCCCTTATTCTTGCAGAAATGGACGGAGAAGTTTGGCCAAGACCGATCAACTCAGATGCAGTGAAGAGATACTACATTTAATCAGCATGCTTTTTCTTTATGATGTAATTTGAACTACGCCTGACCTGATTGCTGTTTAAGAGGGGATACGTAGGCAGCCCTACGGGTTCGGTCACATTTTTAATAAAATTCCATTTTCCCCACATTTGGAACTAGGGCATAATTTTTTGGAGGACCCTCAACATTCTGAAGTCAATTTACCAAGTATTCGCATCAGCATCGACCTAGTAAACTTGGGCAGAATTTTGATGAGGACCCTCAAAATTCTAAGTTCAATCCGCTTTTAGTCATTAAGCACCGCCGTCAACATCGCTAGCCCAACTTATACATTTGCATCACGATTGCCAAAATTTGCATAAAATCATTTGGATCACTATCGTTCAACAACGCTACCCCAAATGGTACAAGACGTCATGCACCGACGGATACGAACTAACCTCCCCCTTTACAGAACTCATAATTTTTCTTTGGATGCAGGAATTCAGGACACAAATGGACGGCACATGTTACTTACAATACCGAAACTCCCAAAAAACCTACTAACTTCGCAAAAAGTTTACTACCTACATCCAACATTTCCCCAGTAGTCATGATATCGCAATCATCTACCAGCTAAGAAAGTCATTACTATCTCCTCCTTTACGTTTTTGCATTGAATAGGGTTATTCTCTACCTTCCGAGGTTAAGCTCTAGCTCCATCTTGCATAAGGCAATTCTCTGCCTTTTGAGACTAAGCCTTGTCTCCATCTGCATTTTTGCATTGCATAAGGCTACTCTCTGCCTTCCGAATCTAAGATCTACCTCCATCCTGCATAAGGCTATCTTCTGCCTGCCGAGACTATGCCTATCTCCATCTGCATTTTTTCATTGCATAAGGCTACTCTCTGCCTTCCGAGGTTAAGCTCTACCTTCATCCTGCATAAGGCTATCTTCTGCCTTTCAAGACTAAGCCATGTCTCCATCTTTATTTTTGCATTGCATAAGGCTACTTTGCCTTCCAAGGTTAAGATCTACCTCCATCCTGGATAAGTCTATCTTGTGCCTTTCGAGACTAAGCTCTGTCTCTATCTGTATTTTTGCATTTTGCATAAGGCTATTCTCTGCCTTCCGATGTTAAGCTCTACCTCCATCTTGCATAAGGCTATTCTCTACCTTTAGTGACTAAGCCCTGTCTCCATCTGCATTTTTTCATTGCATAAGGCTATCTTCTGCCTTCCGAAACTAAACTATGTCTCCATCTGCATTTCTGCATTGCCTAAGGCTATCTTCTTCCTTTAGAGACTAAGCCGGCTCCATTTGCATTTTTGCATTGCATAAGGCTACTCTATGCCTTCCGAGGTTAAGCTCCACCTCCATCCTACATAAGGCTATCTTTTGTCTTTCGAGACTAAGCTCTGTCTCCATCTGCATTTTTTGCATTTTGCATAAGGCTATTCTCTGCCTTTCGAGGTTAAGCTCTACCTCCATCTTGCATAAGGCTATTCTCCACCTTTCGAGACTAAGCCCTGTCTCCATCTGTGTTTTGCATTACAAAAGGCTATCTTCTGCCTTGCGAGACTACTCCCTATCTCCATCTGCATTGCATAAGGCTATCGTCTGCCTTTCGAGACTAAGCCATGTCTCCATCTGCATTTTCTCATTGCATAAGGCGATCTCCTGCCTTTCGAGACTAAGCTCTGTCTCCATCTACATTTTTGCATTTTGCATAAGGCTATTCTCTGCTTTTCGAGGTTAAAGTCTACCTTCATCTTGCATAAGGCTATTCTCTGCCTTTCAAGACTAATCCATGTCTCCATCTGCGTTTTTGCATTACATAAGGCTATCTTCTGCCTTCCGAGACTAAGCCCTATCTCCATCTGCATTTCTACATTGCATAAGGCTATCTTCTGCCTTTCGAGACTAAGCTCCATCTCCATCTTGCATTTTGCTCAAGGCTATTCTACGCCTTTTGAGACTAAGCTCTGTCAGCATTCTCCATTGCATAAGGCTATTCTCTGCTTTTCTTGGTTAAGCTCTACCTCCTTTATTTTGCATTTGGCTTAAAAATCGCCACCCTATTTCGTTTGGATGAAATATCGCCGCCCTGAATTTTAAATTCTTGCTTTGGCTGAAACATCGCTAGCCTTACATTCATTCGCATGTAATATTGCCACCTTCTCATGGGCTGAAACATCTCCAACTTATTCAGAGGCATCATAGTTCAGAGGCACCATCTGCATAGCCCGAGAACACCATTTCATGGCCTGTGAATATGTACTTTATGCTCTTCATAGCCCAGGACGTCATAGTCTGAGGACGCCATCCTAATCGTCCGAAGACACCACTCATTGTCCAATGAGAACTTGCATCACATTTAAATTATGCAAAATATCCGCACACCTTTCATTTGTACGTACACCGGCTGGCACGTCCACCTCAGCAGGAGCGGTCCCACTCCAATTCTCTGAAGCCCGTCCGATCTCTGAACGCTTGACAAATCTAAAACCCCGTTGCGTTCGCTTTTTCCAAATTGTAATTGGCATATCCCACCAATGGTTCCTGAACTGCATACGACCCGATTCGTGTAAAACCAAGGATAAGTAGGCAGCTCAAAAGCCATAGCGCGGTCGAAGTTCCCTTACAGTCGTCATTTCAGGTCAAAATTTGCCATCTTGTCTTTACCCGACAACTCTTTCATCCTCATCGGGTAAAGAGAGGAAACTGTTGATACCCAATTTTTCCCTATGTATTTTTATACTCACAATATTTCCAAAATAGCATATAGATGCATATATAAGCATCCACAAAAAGTTTGGTATTTTTCTACATTTTGTTCTAGTATTTTAAAACTAATTTATGACTTATTGTGTACTATAAAATCCAATATTTACTCTCAAATCTTGTTATTTTAATAAGTAAACTATTTTATCCTCTCATTTACATAAAAATATATTTTCATAATTTTTACAAAATTTTACAAGTGCATTAGGTGTCTCTAAATTAAAATCGCATTAAATTGCAATTTTAGCCCATTTCTCAATTTGACAAGTATTTTAACTACAAAATCATTCCTAATAATTTCAATCGATACTTATACATATTTTATTAACTCAGTATTTTATTAGCATTTTATAATAACATTTACTATTTTATAAAATTAAATTAGGGGAAAATTGGGCATTTAAATTGTAGCCCTTTAGTCTTTCAATTATAGTCACATTTTCGCCCAAACTCACCCTCCAATTACCTGACCCAATTTGAATTTACCCGACCCAAAACCCACCTAAACTAACCTGCCCCAGCTCTCTTTTAATCACGATGGTTGATCACTCAGATCACCGATCCATGTTTAACTTACCAAAATTAAATCCCCATAACCCCCAAAATCCTAATCACTTCACCAGACGAGCCGACCTTGTATCCCTTTTACCCTCAAGCGCTCTCTATCCCCTCTCAAACCCTAATCATCTCCAACTCTATTTCACCGGCGTTCATGGCTATTCAAGACCTGAAACCCCTATATCCGTTCACCCATCACCTATCCCGGTCTTTGGGTTCGAGGATTTGAACCTTACCTCAAAGTTGATCGGACCAGAGGTCCTCCAATGTGATTATTGCAGCCGTGTCCAGCCTTGATCCGGCAAGCTTTAAGGTCCTGGGTCCTTGGTTAACTCCAACGAGTCCGTTCAGGCTCTTTTTGATGCTTCGAGACCCGTCTCTGAAAACCCTTATTTCTCGAGGTTTTTCTCTGTGTTTATCTTTAAGATCTTCTCTAAGCTCTAGTAATTCTCTGAAATTTTTTGTACTTCTCACCTTTTCTTCACCTGTTTTGTTTTCAAACTGTTCGTCTTCTAAAAAATTAGGGTTTCCCTGATTACTCTGATTTCCTTGGTTATTTTGCTCTACTGTGTTTTTTTCTAGTTATTATTGTGATTTCTGAGTATTTTCCACTATGGCTCCTAGGTATTTCTTTACTGTGTTATTTCTAGGGTTTCAGAGCTAATATGCTTACTATGTTCCCTGTTCGTCATTTATGTTCACTTTCATCTATGTTCTTCTTTACACGTTATATGTGACAAGCTTTAGAGGTTTTCTTTTTATTTTTTTCTGTGTACTTACTCGCTCCATGATTAAAACCCTAGCCGTCTTTGATTTCCTACTCGAGTGCTACTGCTACATGATTGTTCTACTAATTCCAGTCTTGCATGCTCGAATTTGTGCATCTCTTTGTATAGTTCTAGTTTTCCCTTTTCTGATATCCCTAATTTTGGGAAGATTGATTTCTTATGAATATGTTTGATTTTCTAATTTGGACATGCTCTTTGACCAAGTGCAAAATCAATTTGTTCCTTGATCCTCTATATGACAGACTTGCCTTATGTATTAAATGTGTGAATTTAAAACCCCTTTTACAAACTTATCTTGCATTTTGTGACTTATATTTGATTTTCTTTCCAAAAATAAACTAGTGTTATTTACCTCAATTCCGGTTCCTTAATTAGGGGAAGCCCTTCCCTTAATTGATTGTAATTGATACTGGGATTATTTTCTTCCTTAAGGGCTGCTTATTTTTCAAACTATAAATATCCTCCAGTACTTCTCACCTAAAAAAACACACTAATACATGAGTACTATCTAATCCTCATTGAAAACTCTCTTTCTTCTCTGTTACTTGCTCTCTTTGCTAGGAATTAGCCGGCTGAAAGCAAAGGCTAATTAAAAGGATCTATACTTGCTTTGTTATTCAAGTGGCAACTGGTAGGCTCCTGATTTTATATCATCAACCTCTAACTAGTTGTTTACTTGACCCTGCTAACTGTTTGTGTATTTTAATTTGAGTTCAGCATGTCCAGCCCCCTTCCCTTCACCCTAGTCTATTAATTTGAACTTTATCATGTTTAATCCTTTTCCCCATAGTATGTTAGTGTGTTTTAATTTGAAGTTTAGCATGTTTAATCCCTTTCCCCAAATCTGTTTGTGTATTTCAATTTTGGTTTAACATGTTTAATCTGCTTCCCCTTTTCCTCCTGTCTGTTCAGTTTAAGCTTTAGCATGTTGAATCATTTTCCCCATTTCCCTTGTCTGTGTGTATTTCAGTTGCAGCATGTTTAGTTCTCCATTTTTCCTTGTTTGTTTATGTTTTAGTTTTTAGTTCAGCATCCTCAGTCCCTTCTCTTGTCTATTTATTGTTTATTATTGTGGTTTGAGTTCTTGCACACCCCTTTTCCCCTGAATCCCTTTAATTTAGTCTTGCTCTCTTATGTGATCCCCATTTCCCTGACCCATGTATGAATATGATTGTGTTCGAGATTAGGGTGGCATCTCATTGCAAATCCTAGTTTAGAACTAAGGTTGTTAATAGCCCATGCTCAAAGTAATCTCATTCCCTACTCCCCATATTATGTGCTTGAGCCTTGACAAAGGTCTGTTGGTGTCCTAATCACCATACATGCCCTAGTCTGACTTGTTGACAAGTCTGCTCGTGTTTGTTAACCTTTGTAAGTGGATAGGGGTGTTCCAGCCTCACTCTATAGGCTAGGTATGACCACCTCCTACATTGGTCTTCCTTTAATTCATCACTTTTGCACTTATTCTTAGTGCTTTAAGTCCTACTTCCCCTTGGTAAGCCATGCTTAGGGGACCCAGAGTCTTCTCTGAACTTGGATGCTTTGGGGCTAGTAATTCCACACTTGCCCTACTCTCAAGAGAATGCCTCGGATTTAGGAGCCTGGATTTGGTAAAAGGCATATGTTGGACATTAAAGTTACTTTGCGCTTCTTCGGTCCTGTTGTAGTATTGATGTATTTACTTGTTTCCTTTAATGTTATTTTCCTGTCAAGATTCTTGTATATAACTTGTAACAAAGGAACTTTGGGATCTAGTGAAAGGGGATATGGGAGGGGTTTACTTTCTTGCATCAATGTCACATAGTTACCATGCTTATAGGTTTACTTTTTTGCATCAATGTCACATAGTTACCATGCCTATAGGTTTACTTTCTTGCGTCAATTTCACATAGTTACCATGCCTATAGGTGTACTTTCTTGCATCAATGTCATATAGTTACCATACCTCTAGGGTTTACTTTCTTGCATCTCATATAGATATCATGTTTATAGGCTTACATTATTGCACAATCTCATGTAGATACCATGTGTCTAAGGCTTTGCATCAACTTCATAATGGAAATCATGTCTATAGGTTTCCATTCTTATAGCCTCATATAGAAACCATGTTTATAGGTTTGCATCCTCATAATCTCACAAGAAAATATGCCTATATGCACCATATAAACGCTAGGAAAAATAGTAGGTCGTCCAAACTTGTAAAAAAGCAGTAACGAAAAGGATCAACGTGCATGTTATAAAAGTCCAGCTCACCCAGTGCTTAAGAACGTTTCAGTCCAATTGGTCTTGAGTCTATTTTCTTTTAAATCGGGCCCAAGTCTGCCCCTTTCACATTATTCTGAACCTGTAAACGTCTTTACAAATGCTAAATCTGTGGTTTCAAACGTTTTGCCCGCCTAAGTTTAATACCTTAAGGCCTTTTAAACTTTTCTTCTTACGTCTCCTTTTGTATTCAAGTTGTTCGGCTTAAGGCAAGCAATTTCTAAACTCCTCTGCAACTTTAAATCTCTTTTAACAGATTCTTTTCTGAAACCAATGTTCTCCTCCCGAGTTTAAAACCTATCAATTCCTAATAACGGGTCTGGAGGGCGCAAAGAGGATTTTCTATCTAACTTTCATGTGTCAAACTAGTCTGCTTGTTCTTGAACCGCTTTTAAAAGACCAAATCACTATTTGAAGTCATGCTAAACTAGTTGTTGTTATGTTACGGGGTTTATTTGAGCCTTTAATTGTCCTATTTGCATACCACTTATATGCTACGTGTTTTTGTGTGTCGTTCTAGTATTTTCACCTTAGAAACTCTATATATATCCTATCTCTCTCACTTCTTCTTAGGATTAGAAGTCCTAATTCCCTAGGACTAACAGGTTGGGACGGGTATTAGCATGCAATAAGTAAACGATACCAACTCGTTCAAATACCTCAACGGGGTGGGAAGGGTAGAATATGTAGATTATGACGAAATGCGATAATATCATAAAGCGACCCCTCTTTGGGAGTATGTGCGGATATTATATCGAATAATCCATATTGTAGTTAAACATAGGACCCCCTTTATTTTGTTTGGTCATTTAAATGTTCTCCTATAGTAATGCTTTTCCAAATCAATCCTCCTTTTTATTTTAAATTTACGCCATTCCTTCTTCTTTGAAGCTTTTTCAAGTTGTGTGAATGTTGTAAATGTTAACCTTATTTGTTTAATTGCTTCATCTCTTTATAGAGTCACAATTAACATGGTCGGGAACCACACTAGTGGATCTTGAGGGGTGCCTAACACCTTCCCCTCGAGATAATCTCAAGACCTTATCCAAACTCTGGTTTTCTTCTCAAAATACTCTCTTCTTAAAGTGTCCTAATGCACTATAATCATTAGGTGGTGACTCTTCAAATTCCATAATCTAATTCCTAAACGGGAATGAGAGTTGTTTTGCCCATAATTTCGTAAAACTCGATTTTGCTTTAGAGATAAAGGGGCGTCGACAGTCCCTCATTCGATTTTTTCCACCAGGAATAGTAGAGGCCATTGAAGATAGGAGGCCTGGCAGTGGATTTCCCTTCACAGTTCTCAGGTGGTGCACTCATGTTGATCTTTTTCTAAGGTGTTAACCTCTTCAAGGATAACCTGGCTCTGATACAAGAAGGGGGTGATTTGTGTGGTACCTAATTTTTGCGTTAGAAGAACCAGGTTCTTCTAAGTGTTCCAACTACAGCAGTTTGCGGAATACTAAGTACTGAAATTAAAGTGCACATAGATTTTTACGTGGAAAACACCTGGCTCTAAAGGTGAAAAAACCACGACCTACTACTTAGTAGGATTATCCCAAACTCCACTAAAATCACTAAGCCAAAAACTGCATTTACAAAACTCTTTGTAAACCTAAGGATTAACTTTTATTCCATTGTGGCACACAACCTCAACTGTTGTGACACCTTCAAGTTAACTCTAACTTGCATAGTCAAAGTACCTAATACAATTTCTTCTTAGAAAGCTGAAAGGTAGAATACTAAAACCTACTACAATTGAACTAGACTTAGAACAAACACAATGATGAAACTGGTTCTTCTATCTTAGTTCATGTAGCTTCAGACATGCACACTTGTATCTCGCATATATTGCTTGCAAATCAGACTTGCTCTTTTTGCTCTCAGATATGCTTAATTTCTGCATATGTGCATTACCTGTAAAAGACAACAATTTGGTTATTTAATATAATAGCAGTTAGAGTTTGATCGAGACTCCACTGCTTATCCTTAGTCGATTTGAGTCCATAACCAATACAAAATACCCTCCTCATAGCTTAGGATTGTGTTCTCTTGTCACAAGGAGACTGTCCTCCTTAGAAGTCAATGCAACCTTTTCGATTTCGCTCAGAAGATATTTGTTGTGCAATCTTCAATGCATATCTTCCTCATGTGCCTTCCATGTGCAATGGTTATGACTAACTGTGTCTCCCAAGATGGACCAGGTCCTTCCCTTAGTTCATTTGTCAATCTTCAAAACTTCAACTAAACTTGGGCCAACATAATAGCCCCGAAATCAGAGTTAAACTAAAATGGATTCAAAAACGAAGTATACAAAAGGCAAGCATATGATTTTAAAGAGAAGCATCCCTTTCTGGGGAAAAGAAGGACTTATCTGGGGGTGCATGCTAACTTCAAATGGACATGACATGCTTCTTGGACTGGATGCCCGACCCACACAAACTTTCCAGCTTCTCGTGAACCCATTGATCTGCATGTCAAAGCCAGTGAACATTGGCAGGACTCTTTTACGATGAGATATACTCTTTCAGCCGAAAACACCCTTTGTGGGTTTTCACTAGTCGTCCTCTCTCATTTCTCTTCTCATCGTCGCCCGATAGTGCTGTTTAATTACATAAAAGCCACCGTCGCAGGAGGCCTAGACATAGTACCTTTTTACTACATCTGCATTGACTGCTGCTTTAGGATCATTTCCTTCGATGCCTCCTAGATATAATGCTCCTCTTGGCAATTCTTCCAGATTATGTATGGACCCTTCCAACAAGGAGAGAATTCTCCTTGTGCTTCCTGGTGATGAAGAAGAATACGTCTTAACATGACTTATCCCATTTCAAAATTCCTAGGACGCACTTCTTGTTATAAGCGCAGGCCATTCTTTGTTGGTACAACTACCCGTGAAAAACCGCGGCCATTCATTTTTCATCAATTAATAACAACTGCTCCAGCCGAGTCTTGACCCATTCACTATCTTCAATTTCTGCTTCAATGATTATCCAGAGTGAGGGAATTTCTATCTCTGCAAGTATGATAGCCTCAGTTTCGTAAACCAACATGTATGGAGTTGCTCCTACTGATAGGCACACTATGGTGTGATATCCAAGTAATGCGAAAGGCAACTTTTCATGCCATTTCCTGGAGCTCTGAATCATCTTTCTCAATATCTTCTTGATGTTCTTGTTTGCTGCTTTAACAGCACTGTTGGCTTTAGGCCGATAGGGAGTAGAGTTTCTATGCGTTATCTTGAATGTTTTGCATACCTCTCCCATCAGACGACTGTTAAAGTTTGTAGCATTGTCAGTAATGATAGGTGTAGGAATGCCAAAGCGGCAAATAAGATTGGAGTGCACGAAGTCTACCACAACATTTTTGGTAACGATTTGATTGTGATGGCCTCAACCCATTTCGTGAAGTAATCAATTTCAACCAATATGAATCTATGTCCGTTTGAAGCTTTCAACTCGATTGCCCCCAACGACGTCCATATCACAGGCAACAAACGGCCAAGGTGCTGACATCGGATGGAGCTCTATTGGAGGTGCATGAATCCAATAACCGTGCACCTGGCATTGATGGCATTTCTGAACAAGATGAAGTAGTCATTCTCCATGGTTATCTAGTAATACCCCGCCCGAAGTATTTTCTTCGCCAAAACATATCCGTTCATATGGAGCCCACACACTCCCTCATGTACTTCATGCATAATCTTTCCGGTTTCTTTGACATCAACACATCTTAGAAAATTAAGATCCAGGGTCCTTTTATACAAGACATCACCGGTCAAGAAGAAACCACTCGCATGACATCTAATGGTTCTTTTTTTATCTCCAGTGGCTTGATCGGAATATTCTTGTGTTTTCAGAAATCTCTTGATATCATGATACCATGGCTGAGTGTCGGGTTTAACCTCAACCGCGTTACAATAGCCATTCCTTTATTTGATTTGAATCTTCAGAGGATCAATATGGGCATTGCCTGGGCAGGGTAGCATCGAATATAGAGTGGCGAGTGCATCAGCTAATTGATTGTGACACCGAGGAATGTACCCGAATTCTATCGACTTGAACCGCTTGCTAAGATCTACCGCATGTTGTCGATAGGGAATGATCTTAACATCGCGATCTCCCACTCTCCCTAGGCTTGCCATATAATCACATCAAAATCCCTCATGATTAATAAATCTTCAATATCTTGGTCGATTGCCATATTCATGCCCATGATTCAGGCTTCATATTCAATAGTATTGTTTTTGTAGAAAATTTGAAGCCTGGCTGTAGAGTGTTGACCAGTGGGTGAGATCAAGATTTCCCTAATTCCTACACCTCTAGCATTGATTGCTCCAACAAAGAACATTTAAAAAGCACAAGTGTCCTTAGAGATTGCTTCTATTGAATTTACCTCCTCATCTGGGAAGTATGTGCTTAATGGTTGGTAGTCCTCGTCAACCAGGTTTTCAGCCAAATGATCTGACAACGCCTGGGCTTTCATTGTCGTGCGAGTGATATAGACTATGTCAAATTCAGTGAGCAGGATTTTCCATTTTTCTAGTCTCCCAGTGGGCATCTGTTTCTAGAATATGTACTTCAAAGGATCCAACCTGGTTATGAGGTGTGTAGTTTGGGCTTGAAGATAATGTCTCAACTTTTGAGCGACCCAAGTCAAAGCACCGCACGTTGTCTCCAACAAAGTGTAATTAGCTTCATAACTGGTGAACTTCTTGCTCAAATAGTAAATTGCCTGCTTGCTCTTTCCGAATATATCATGTTGCACGAGGACACATCCAAAAAATCTTTCTAAGACCACTAAATACAAGAAGAGGTCTCCCTGGCTCTAGTGGGACCAAAACTGGAGGATTTGACAAATATTCCTTGATCATGTCGAAGGCCTCTTGACATTCAGATGTCCATTTGATTGCTTCATCTTTCTTCAATAGTTTGAATATGGGCTCACATGTGGTAGTAAGTTGAGAAATGAACTGGCTGATATAGTTGAACCTACCGAATAAGCTCATCACGTCTTTATTAGTTCTCGGAGGAGGTAGATCGCAAATAACCTTTATCTTTGTTGGATATAACTCGATACCTCACCTACTGACTACGAAACCCAGGAGTTTGCCTGATGGAACTCCGAAGGCGCATTTAGCCGGATTCAGTTTCAAATTGCACTTGCGCAGTCGTTCAAAGAACTTTCTCAAATCTAGAACATGGTCATCCGGAGTTTGGGACTTGATGATTACATCCTCCACTTACACCTATATCTCCTGATGCATCATATTATGAAAAATAACGGTCATCGCTCTCATATAGGTTGCTCCGACATTCTTCAGCCCAAATGGCATAACCCGGTAACAGTATGTACCCCAGGGTGTAGTGAAGTTTTTCTTCTCGACATCTTCTTCATCCATCAACACCTGGTGATATCATACGTAAAAATCAACGAAGGACTATATCTCATGTTTGGCATATTTATCAACAAGGATGTGGATGCTGGGCAAAGGGATATTGCCTTTGGGACTTGCCCTATTCAAGTGTTGGTAGTCCACACATAACCGAGTTTCCCCATCTTGCTTTGGAACTGGGACTACATTAGCCAAGCATGTAGTGTACCTGACCACCCGAATTACCCCTGATTTTAACTATTTTGTGATTTCCTCCTTGATCTAATCACTGATGTCGGTTTTAAAGTTTCTCTGTTTTTGCTGGACAAGAGGGCCATCGGGGTAAATTGGAAACTTATGGACCACAATATCAACACCCAGTCCTAGCATATCCTCATATGACCAAGAAAACACATCTTTAAACTCAACAGGAGTTAAATTATTGCATCCCGAGTTTTCTCATCCTTGTGAATGCTTTTTTTGATTCCCGGATTTCTTCAGAAGTTCCCAAGTTGACCGGCTCAGTATCATTCAAGTTTGGCTTAGGTTTATTCTCAAATTGTTCTAGTTCTCGATTTATTTCCCTATAAGCCTCTTCTTCATCATATTCCGGTTCTTGATTCATTACTTCACAATTAGACAGCGTGTTTGTATCTAGGCATGAAATCCACAAGCATGTCATGTCATTTAATGCCGCAGTATAATAACTGAAAATAAGAAATAAAAGAAAAAACAACAAAATCAAAAAAATAAAAAAGATGATGAACGATGAAATATTGATTTCATTTCTTGGAATTGAGAAGATAACAGGGTTTAAATTTAGGATTTTAAAGATAAGAAACTAAAGAAAACATCCGAGTTACACCCTCGGATAACTGGCGATGCAGAAAAGGTGGAAGGACAAAGTCTATCGGACTCCCGTCTGATCAGAAAAGGCGTAGCCTTCGAATTTTGCAGCTTGACGTTCGGTCCTATATATACCACCTCAACGGTGCATATGCCTTCTCCCGGCTGAACCATGTGGGTTTCGTAAAGTATCTTCCTCATTGCTCCACATATTTCTTTGATTTCTTCGGTCGTAATGTCCTCATCATCTTCTTTCTAACTGTACTTTGGCTTGACAATGGTCTCATAAAAAATTGGCAGTGGCTATGGCAGGACTCATCCATCGTTCTTTCTCTCACCAGGTCATCTTACATCATCCGGGGTAGGCAAGAAACCTATCCTAAAAAACTTTTGAGTGTTAGGCAGGGTCACTGGCTCAGATATTCCTTGCAACACTTTTCCGAGTCGCTTTCCTGGCTTGAAACCATGTTGGATCATCTCCTTGGCCACCATAATTGAAGCATTGGATAAGAAAGGTTGGGGACATAGATTTCCTGTTCATGCTGGTCTGCCACCTTAATTTTGAAAGCTTGGTAAATAATACGTTCACTTCCTTCCCTTGCCTCCAAACATGGGATAGATGGGTCCCGATAAATGGACTGCTCGTCTTCTTCGTGGACCATAATTTCCTGATCTTTACACTCGAATTTCACCATTTGGTCAAGGGTAAATCTCCCACAGCATGGATCTAGGGCCTTCCCAGAAGAAAATTGTAAGATGTATCCATGTCCAACACCTGAAAAGTCACCTCGAAATCCACCGCGCCTATAGTTAGTATCAGATATATCTCTCCGATGGTGTCCCTTTTAAATCCATCAAAGGCTCTTACACAGACGTTATTGGGACGAATCCTTCTAGTCCTGATTTTTATTCTCTCCAGCGTAGAGAGTGGGTAAATGTCAACACCCGAGCCTCCATCCACCATAACTCACTTGACATAGTAACCTTCACAATTGAAACTCATTTGTAAGGATTTGTTGTGAGCTGCTCCCTCTGTAGGCAAGTCATTTCTACTGAAGGAGATTTGACTGACGGTAAAGAACCTTTCTGCCATACTTTAGAGCTATTCAATTAAAGTTTCAACTGGCACATACGCCTCATTTAGGGTTTTCATTTCGAAAGTGTGGCAGCATCCAATAACCACTGGCTCATTCAGCCGAGGCGGTTTAATTGTCCCTCGTACTACATAAGCTCCTTTTGGTACATACATTTGTGTTCCCCTTTTTTACTTTAAATTTGTTTGGAGCGCTCACAACCAATGGATTTTCTTGGCGGCCTCGTGGAACATAGAGAATTCCATTTTTAGGAGGCACCGTCTCTGCTTTTGTTTCAGCCTTCTTCTCAGGTTCAGTCTTGATGATTTTATTCTTCTTTTCCCCTTTCTCTTGATTCAGGGCTACCTTGGGCTTCCTTTCTACATTAGCGATAGCAATTATAGCTTCAAGGCTGGATCGAAATCCATGTCTTCACAAATCATCCCGATTAGCGGCCCGTTGTTATGAGTGGGCAACGGATTGTTGGTCACATTTGGGACTTCCTCATCCCTCAGCACTATCGTTTTCTATTCAATCAAATCTTCCGCGGCTTTTTTCAACATCCAATAGTTATCTGTACTATGCTCTTCAGCTCCTGCGTGATAAGCACATCGGACGCCCCGTTGATAGTATGATGATTCTGGGTTTTGCCTATTTTGGGGTATGGGTTGCAACAAATTCATTTGAACAAGCTTCAGGAATAGACTGGAGTAGGGTTCACCGATTGGTGTAAATTTTGGTCTTTTGGGTGTTTCCCGAGGATGAGATTTTTTCTGCGGAGGTCGAGGATTGTACTAGTTCTGGTGAGGAGGCTGATTTATTTCGAATGGGGGTTGATTTCTCTTGGCCTACGACTACGGTCGGGCAAAGAGTTGAGCGTTCATGAACACATATGGGTGGGGGAGCATATACCATATCAAAATGTGGATAGTAGTGTTGAGGGGTTCTTTCAGAAAACACAGGTCTAGGCGGCCGATATCTTCTACCCCCTGATGCTACCATAACCGTTTCGTCTTTCTTTTTACCTTTGGACTTTCCTCTAGACCCGCCATGGATGGCTTGAGAGGTTGATCTAATGGCCGACTGACTGCCGACATCATGTTTTGGAAGTAATCGACTTATTGGGCCTGAAGGAAGACAATGACCATTTTTACTTCATCCATGGGAGGTTTCACCCTCAATGCCTATTCACACCGTTTTATAGCATATTATATGAAGCTTTTCGAGGGTTTCTTCTTCAAATTTGCCAAGGAATTCCGGTATGGTGCAATGTCGATGTTGTATTGAAACTTCCTTACAGAATCTCTGGCAAGATAGTCCCAAATGTGCCATCGTGAGACGTCTTGGTCCATGTACCATTCTGAGGCAATGCCTACTAAGCTCTCTCCGAAGTAAGCCATCAACAACTCTTCTTTTCCGCCAGCCCCACACAACTGATTACAATACTTTTTCAAGTGAGCGATCGGATCTCCATGCCCATCATACTTTTCAAACATCAGCGTTTTAAATACCGAGGGCAAGTGCACGTGAGGGAACATGCACAAATCTGTATAGGAAATGCTTTTTTCCCCACTCAAGCCTTGCATACTATGCTCAAGGCTGCTTATTGTTTTCGCCATCTTGTCCTATTCAGGAGCTTTGGGAGTATTATCTTGCCCTGGTATAAGCTCATATGATGGTGGCTGGGAGTAAGTATATCTGGGATAGTGAGGAGGATCAGCCTGAAAGATAGGGTTTTGGTAGGTGAAAACTGAAGGATCAAATACAGGTTTTGGCAGTGAAGGTTGTGTTGTTGCAGAGAATGGTGGAGCAGTGATAATGTTAGGAGCTACTCCTGATGGGAACACCTGGGGGCGGACCTCAGAAGGTGTTCCTATGAAATGAGCGGTCAGAGTAGGCTATCCCAACAGAGTATTTGGGTGGCTAATGGGGAAGTTGGAAACACCCCCGGATCTAGGAAATACTTCAGGAAATCTAGGGATGATGCTTGGGGGTTCTTTTCCATTGGTCCAAGCGTCCCACATCTCCATGAGTCGGAGATGTAGTATCCGATCTCTTTGGTTGTGGTAGACTCAGATGCCGGGACCACCAGGATGGGGCTATCTTCAGGTATAGGAATTGCGGGCAAAGTCATTTTGGTAGACATTTCCACACTGCCTCTCGATCTAGTAAAGTATTGATGCGATGCCAGTGTACCACAACCAACCACCGTTTCTAAATGTTAAGCTGGAATAGACAACAACAAAAGTTAGTTTGAAACAAATAACAGATAGGTAACCACACAGTGGGGTGTGATGCACCTATTCAGTTAAATGAGTATCTACATGTTTGCTACGGTTGCATGCGTCATGCCGGCTTTTTCTTTTATTTTCCTGGCTTTTCTTTCTCTCTTTTTTCTCTCTTTTTTATTTTCCCTCTATTTTTCATTTTCTATGTTTCCTTTTTCTTTTGCCACGGTTTTGTTTCTTGATTTTCTATTTTTTTTATTTTGAGTTTGTTTTCCTCTCTTGTTTTTTATTTGCTTTCCTCGTATTTTTCTCTCTTTTTCTTAAGGTTATGGTCGAATCTTATAGAGATTGCTTACGTATCTGACCCCACATGAATCAGACCAAGCGTAGTTCTTGCTAATAAATGCAAAAATAAGGAATCAATTTTTGGGATTTTAAATTTTTTCATTAATAAAATTCCGATTACAAAGATACTAGACTATTTTTTTCTAAAAGAGGGAAACTACAAAACAAACTTAACATAACAAAATACAGACTCGATAACTAGGAATACATCAAAGCTTCAAATCCTGGGGCCCGTGGAGCATCATTCGGCATCACCACGGGCCTACGTGCAGGACCCCTTTGTAACTGCTCCAGATCATTCATAACCTAACGAACAAATATCATCACTATAGCAAAGAAAGCGGTGTGACCCATTCGTTCACCGGCCTGATATTTCATGATAGTATAATTTGCAATGCCTCTGATTCTTTCCTGATCCGGACCTTTTCTTGGAGTAGTTGGCTTATCTGTTGGTTACGAGCCTCTAAAAATCAGGAGTCATGGAAGTGATGGTCTTGCAACAGTTTTATTTCCTTCTCCATTTCGGTGATTAGGCCATAGCATTGTTCCTCCTCGGCTTGAAATTCTTTGTTCTGTCGAGCTACCTTATCTTCAAAGGCGATCATTTTTCTCTTCATATTAGCAATGGTTCCCTCATAATTTTGTTTCATTTGTTGTACAAACTGGGCTCTTCCCTCTGTCTTCTTTGCCCACTGTGCCCGAAGTTTTCCATGTTCCCTTCAAATTTCTCCAATTCTTCCTAGCATTCTATGACTTGCTTCTTCAGCCGTTTTATCAACCTCTCATCATACCGGCTTCTTTCTTGATTTTTGGCGGCTATTTTCATTTGTTAAATTTGAGCCTTGAGAGCTTCATTCTCTTGAGCCAATTTTTTTATCACATTCATTAGTTGTGGCTTGCACACTCTTTTCAAATTGAAGATCTCGGACGTGTTTCTCTAGCTACCTTATTCTCGCTCGGTATTCCCTTTCATGTGGCCTTTTGATGGATCTCTCAAGGATTTGAAATCTTTTTCCAAACTAGGTCAAGTATTTGGGATCCACCTCTTCTCTGGCCTGATCATGTACTATAGTCTTAGGCTCAAGTTACCTGCACTCATTCCATATATTATCGGATTTTTCCTTCCGGGAATGCAGATTTTAAGCCCAACTCAATGATTTGTTTTCTCAAGTCTTCATCATTGTGAATAGTTTGGAATTTTCCTAGTTGCCTCAGTACTCGGTACGGAGCTTAAGGTTGGATGCTTTGTATGCCCATCAAAAGAATATAAGGTACTTTTGGATGTGAACACAACCTCAGTAGCAAGAAGCCATCCAAAATCCCATTCAACTTTATCTGTAGTCAAAGATCTCAAGCATGGCAACAGTGCCCTCAGGGAACTCAATACTTGTTACCCTAGTTCCGAACTCCGCAATAAAACTTAGGCCGGTTAGACCATAGTTCATATACTCTGTGTGATGACAAAGGTGCTCCTGCATCTATAGCTGTTGTAACATATTGCAACCCTGGAAGAATTTTATACCCTCTTCGCACATGGTCAAAGCTCGATATATTTCCGCCAGAATCAAAGGAACTACCATGTTATTAGGCCTCTTTATGGAAACATCCAACATTCCTACAAGGCCAATGTCTATGTGACCGTCGTTTTGTGGACAAATCACGACCCCTTAAAAATCTACCATGAAAGCCAATCCCCGTCGGCCCTCCCATTTATCTTTCTTTTCGGCGTGTGTCAAACCAGTGTTGGGCTTCTCAAAACCCTTTGGGCTGCCATAGCGGTGGTATAAGAAATGAAGTGTGCAACACCCTTATGATAGATGATTATCTTGAATGTTATAACTAATGCTCAACAAGTCCAAGAATCTGTGGATGGTTACCGGTCTCGGTACTAATGGATATCTACTCCTAAGGTTCCCTTTGAGACCTACATATCCCGCAATCTCCTCTAATGTGGGTGTAAGATCAAAGTCCTAGAACCAGAATACATTACGAGTTGGGTCCCAGAATGGTATAAATGCTTCAATAATATCCGTTCTTGGTTAGATGTTCAAAAATCCGACGAGACACCCAAAACCTTGACCACGGTTTCTCTGCTACATTTTCCCAAATCATTCAACCACATGTGGAGCTTCAAAGGAATCTCACTTAAGACTGAGAAGGGTTCAATATCAGTGGTATTCATCGTGCACATTTATTTAAAGGGGATTTAATAATTTATATTGACCTAAAAGAGAAAAATGGCTATTTTGCAGAAAAAGTCTTCATTTAGAAAAACAAGGACTTGGTTTTGCCGATACGGCGTTTCAGCACTTATGGGAGGAAGATTTTAAGTTTGTGCCCCCAAACCATTTGAAAATGACTAAGTGTAGCTATTCTTGCAAGAACAGCCTTCCGGCGTCCTTTTGGGGACATTCAGCTTGTTTTAACAAGAATGCCAATACCTGACTTATTTATGACAAAGATTAACATTTTGATATTTTTTGGGATGTGTTTGCAAAAGGGAGGTTCGACCGATGAGGGTTGTCTACGTATCTTAAATCCAGTGAGAATTAAACCAGCGTAGTTCGGGCAAATTTGCCAAAAATAAATATATACTTTGAACAAAAATCTTTTCATTTTTTTAAATATTTTTCATTTTTTGTTTTCGAAAATTCAGCAGCATTTCGATATTATTTGAGCATCGATTTTCCAAGCGGTTTAGTCGCTTAGTCCTAACACTGATATTTCCTCAATTTTCTCTTATTATATACAAGCCGGTCAACATGCAAAGCCGAGCAAATAAATGCACAAGTAGCACGTAAGATGCATCCGGATGGTCTTTCATTTCGGGTTAACTGTCCTAGACGGACTCAACCCCTGAATTAAGTCGCCTAAGCTAAATGCACATGATACAAACAAACATTCCTACTAGGGATCCGGCATGAGTTTATGTTTTTCTAGGTTTAAATCCTAGGTTTATTGGTCTAGACCTGGCTTACCTAAGTGGAGAACTCGAGCCGGGGGCATCGTAGCGAGGATACAGAAGCTCTGCCGGCTTAGCAATTTATCAGAACTTCGTTCTAAATGGGAAAAGACTCTACACAGAAGAGAAGATACACGAAGTGCACCCTTCTCCAAATAAAAGTTATACTAAGCTCGGATTCTTGAACCTTGAATCAAAATTCTGGGTTCGTATCCCCAGCAGAGTCTCCAGAGCTGTCACACCTCCTTTTTATACACATACCCCGAAGGATAATGTATAAGGGAGTTTTTCCATTGGAAGTAACTTTATTCGAAAGAGAATTATTTATATATTTATAGTCACCCTTGGGATATGTTTGGCTTTTGGTGTCTCAAGTCACTTGTTTAACTTGAATCCCAAATCGAGAAAATTTTTTGACTTTCCAATTGGAGTCTGCGAACCAGAAATTCTGAATAAGGAATTCTGTTTACCCAAGGGAAGGTGTTAGGCACCCGCGGATCCCGTGGTTCTATAACGGTCTCTTAAACTATCATAAATGGCTAAAATCTGATTTTTCATACATGTTATCCTATAGTGCAATTGTTAAAAAAAATTTAAGAAAGTGAACGTAGTATAAAAATGTATTTTTGGATCACGTCATATGAAATGCACCCGGATCTTCGACTCATTTTTATCCAGAATTTTGGGATTTGGATTTGGATCACATGAAATGTGCACCCGTATTTAGGAAGGTAAAATTATTAAAAAGCGCGCCTAAAGCAACAAACACATTATTATCTTTGCGGGAAGCCGTGAAGTTCGCTAAATAGCATGTCCCGAATTTTAAGTATTTTAATATAAGCATTTAAAGAGTGCCACGCAATTTATAGGTTTCATTTGGCGCAGCACCTCGTTTTATTTTTTAAAAGGGCATCCTAGAGAAAACTAATATTTTCTATTAAATTTGTTTCTAACAGGGGTCTAATTAATTAAAATTATTAATTTCTAGCATTTAAAGTAGTCAAGGAATTTGGGCCTCCGGTTCAAGTCCACACTCGAACAAGAGGAAAACCTCTTAATTCGAGCACACTACTTGACTAGCGAGCCCGAAACCCAAATTACAAAATTAATCCTGATAATCTACTATGAAGTCCAGCCTTCAATAGTTATTTTGGGCCTCAACGATTGGCCCAGGACTATGATCATATAATTCGATTCATGAGGCTAGTGACTTAACACTATAATACTGAAAATTAAATAGCAAGCCCAATATGATTAACTAACATGGCTATCAACTAAACGTTGAATCTTCGATTTCGGCACCATTTTTAGTTGTTCACGCTAACTATAATACAAATTATACCAACATTTAATTAGGGAGGTGAGATTGAGGAAACAGATTGTCATTTGCAATATTCACAAAGTGATGAAAAAAATAGCTTGCTGATTCGCAGACAAAGGATTATTTTCAGAAATTGAGACCATTTAGACTTAACAAATCAACATATACAGCCATAAACCTATTCTGGAAGCCATTAAATTAGTTGAGATCCCTTTCGAAAGCCGATGTGGGATCATACAACGTATCAGTTAAACTGTAGAATGATTAAAACTAAACGCTGATTTTAGATCTATGTTGCTAGCCTAGATGTGGGTTTATAACTTAATTATGTACTGTGTTTAAACCTATGTGAATTATTAACAAATTCCTGTGGCCATGGATTTAACTCTGCTTCAGTATCAACTCTAACAAAAATTGAATTATACTAACATCTATACTAATATAGTCCTGCCAATACAGGCTAAACAAAATCTAAACCAAAATAGCGCAGTTATGCAGTACAAATGTAAGTAAATACAATTCGAAGCTAAGCTATACTAAGCAAATACACGTCAACTAGTGTCTATTTTACCTACGAATATAGAATAAACTAAATGAACACATATCCGGAGGCCAATGCATGAGTACTTTTATTTCATTTCCAATTCAAGGCTACGTCAAGGCTAATTCAAGTGTGTACTTGAAGTATAATAAAATAGAAGATAAAAAGACAGTCTGCAGCGGTTCGAGTAACTAGCAAGAGCAAATAGTAGACCACAACAGTAAATCAACTGACCCATTACAAATTCCAACTAATAAATCACCCAAAATAGCTTTAATGCACTCAATATAACTCGAACTTAACTCGGGAACACTAGGAAGTCAAAATAACAGCTGAACTTCAAATTAATCTAAGAGAGAGATACAATGTAACAATATCTTTTGAGTTTTTTTGCTGTATTTACCTTTTGTTTTTTGTTTTTTGAAGGAACTAAAATATAAGATAAATTTTTGAACTCCAAGAGTTCAGGTTTTGATTTTTCTGGATTTGAAATTCAAACTTCAAAGGCTATAACTTGCTGGAAACTTTTTTGGGGGGAATTTTGATGCTGAAAACTTTTGGGAATTTTTCAGGTGTTCAAAAGCTTGTTAAAGAAGGTAAGGGGACTGCCTTTTATAGGAAGAAAAAAAGGGGGAAGCTTCCAGATTTCACTCACACCTAGCTGTGCTGTCAGTAAGAAGGTAGCCGGCGCCTTTCGAAGCACTTTCTATTTCTAGATAGAAAGGGCCCCCTTTCCCCCTCTTTTATTTCAGTATTTTTATTAGTTAGACCTTTATTTTTTAACTTGTTTCTCAAGTTACTGCTCTAAGTTTCTGAAATTAGAATTACGGCCCTATTTTATATGATTTTTTGCTAATATGAGTTTTTTCAGTACTTCCATGTTGGGATTAGTTACTAGTTCGAATTTGATACAAATTTATATTTTTTGGGAATCCTAGAAGATTCTAGCTTCAACTGCAACATTCCTACCCAATACTGAATACCCAATCTACCCCTGAACCTAATTGAAATTACTAACCTAATACAAAACCAAACCACAAATGCTTTTACCGTAGGTAAAGATTATCAGCTATAACCAAATAATTCACCTAACAATGATTAACCAATCAAGGCTAAAATTAATCGTTTACAATCAAACAACCCTAAAATTAAGTAATCATGAAATTAAATCTAACAATGGACTACAATTAACAACTAAAATTGAACTACAGCAAACAAATATGGATCTACTGACTGACCTAAGCACAAAATCAAACCAATCATACATGAAGATTAGAATAATATCAATTAACATGAAGAACGTTAATCAAGAAAAAAATTTAAACTAAACCCACCGAACATGCTTAACCCTTAATTTAACGACAAAGAACTCAATCATAACTATATTAACAAATGAATAAATTCTTACTGTTGATTAAGAGAGGATGAAAACCAAACAAATAAAAACCAGACCAACACACTCTACCACTGATTCAGACGTATTTATAAAAGAATAAGAAAAAATAAAAATCAAACCTTAATTTGATTAATCAGAAAGGAATGACAATTATGAAGAAGCAAATAATTTGAATAATAAAGAAAAACAAAGAAAACTTAGTCAATGAAGTCCTAGGTTTATGCCGTTTCTTGGATTTAAAATTCAAAACCTTGCAGGATGATTCGAAAGGAAATAGCCAAGAATTTGGAAAGAGGGACATGAGGAGAGTATGTAGTATAAAATTGGGGTCATTTAGTGGTGGCGCTGTCGTGGGTGGCGGAGGTGGCATCCACAAATTTGAACATTCATGGGGCCGAGCTGACACTCGAAGTGTGAGATTTGGGGCGTTGGAAAGAGGAGAAGGAGAGGATTCGACGGTATAAATTTGGGGTTCATCGGAGCATCACTGTCGGCGAAGATGATTTCCGGACGGCGGAGGAGGGTAGAGTGCGGTAGTGATATTAAGGTTAGTTTGAGCCGATAGTGAGAGGGGGGTGAGGGAATCTGACACTATTATATCAAACCTACCCTAGTTCCTGATCGTTCGGCCAGGATCTAAGGCTGATGAAACGACGTCGTTTCAATGGGGAGTGGGGCTGGACCGGGTGGCTTTGGGGACTGGGAAATTTGAACGTGTTTGGGGTTTGGGCTTCAAAATTTTGGTCCAAAGAAAGATGGCTGGATCCCTTTCATTTCCATTTCTCTTCTTTTTTTTCCTTCTCTTTGCTTTTTATTTATTTTCCTTCATTTGTTTTTAATTTTTAAAACTAAAAGTAAACCCTCACCATTAATTCGAACATCCAATTAAGCTACAACTAGTCTAATGCTAAACTTAAAAACTAAAATTAAAATCAAACAAAGAAAATCGAAGTTTCTTTATGATCTTTCTTATATTTGTAAAAAACAATCTAGTTAGTAGCTAATCTAAAAATGTAAAAATTAATTTCTAAATGTTCATGCGATTTTGTATTTTTATATGTTTTATCAATTAAAAATGCATACAAAAAATGCAAACAAAATACAAAATCATGCATTTAATCCCTAAAATTCAAATAATAAAAGAAAATTCCTAGTTCAAATAACTTTTATAGGAGTATTTAAGCGCGGAAAAATCACGTGCTCACAAGTACAGTTTAATACGACGATACACTATGATTACATATAATATTTTCAAGGGTTTTTTGGAAGCAAATTGTTGTATTTGCTTGAAGATATTGGATACGAGATACTTTCAATTGGAAACATGGAGTAAATCGGCAGAGAAAACATTAAACAAAAAAACATTGACTAGGGAGAATGTAATTATTTTTGGCCGACTATTTTCTACTTTTAGGGTCGTTTGATTGGGAAACAAGTTATTTGATGATTAATTATTTCGGGATTAGTTAGTTTGGAATTGGTTTTCTTACCCTCCCATACGGATAAAATAACATTACAATTCCGAGACTTAGTTATACTATGATTTTATCGCAACCAAATATGGAACAAACTTATCTCAAATTTAATTTCGGAATTAATTATCTCTTCTCCCTCTTATCAGACGAGCCCTTAATGTGTAACTTTCCCAGCTCTTTTCAACTCTTAAAACAGAACAGAAGAAATCATGGCAATTTTAGCTCATATGCGGGGATCGTAAAAATTGCACGGGGTGCCCTATTTGGTCGTCCCCATTTAACTTATCTATTTTTTAAAAAAGTATTAACTTTTACGCACTTTTTAAATAACTTCAGCTCCTTTCTCCTCCTCAAAGTTATATCCGCCTTCAATCCTCCTCAAAGTTATACCCACTTTTTGAAGTTGCTGATTATAAAAATATTTCAGTAATTGACATGGGCCGTGGAAATAGAAACCTTTTCAGTTCATTTATTGTAAAGTAAGTTTAAGAGCGTAGTTTGCTATAGTGTTGAGCATGTATGAACTGTATATAGCATTGCATGCATATATTCTCAATCAAGTATAAACTAATATCCATGCGTGTTTAATTATTATGTTTGCAGCTTAAAGAAAGACAGGAAAAGCTTGAATATTGGAGGATGAGGGAAATAAAATTCTCAGAGAAGAAGAAAGAAAAACTCGACCCTCTACGACGGCAAAGTTCTATCTTGATTGATGAAAAAGACACTTGAAGTTATTTGTGATGCTATTCAACTTTGAATTGTTTTCCTTCTTTAGAGTTGAAGCTCGCTAATTATAAATAAAAATTGAAGTTCGCCAGTTACAAAACAAAATCTGAAGTTCGTCAGTTACAAAAAATAAAAACTTCGGCTCTAGAGCTGAAGTTTGCTAGTTACAAAAACAAAAACTTCAGCTCCAATCGCCAGTTACAAAACAAAACTTCAGCTCTAGAGCTGAAATTCGCTAGTTACAAAAATAAAAACTTCAGCTCTAGAACTGAAGTTCGCCTGTTACAAAAATAAAAACTTCAGCTCTAGAGCTGAAGTTAGCCAGTTACAAAAACAAAAACTTCAGCAATTACAAACAAAAACTTCAATAGAGAACAAAACTTCAACTATTATGCTTAAGTTCAGCAATTACAAACAAAAACTTCAGCACACTTGGTTCAACACATTTGCTACTTCAGTCTCGTCTACTAGAATGCAGAAGTTTTGCGTGATTGCCTTTGCTACTTCAGTCCCGTATGTTAAAGTTACGCGAAAAAATGGCTACGCTTGTAATTTTTTTGCAAAGCGAACACAAATTAAAATGTTACCTAAAAAACGAATATAAATGCAAATGCCCTGCAGTATCAATGATTTAAAGCCAAACTATTTTGGTTTATGAACTGCATCTCGTGGCCCAAACCCGCAGACAAAGTATCATTTTGGGTTGTTTGCTCATTTTAGGACAATTTCCAAATAGTTTAGCAAATAGCCACTTTTAACACCAGTAATTAAACATTAGTCTTTACTTTAAGTAAATTGATTTTTAGTAGCTCTTTTGATACGAAAATATTTGGTTGAGAGTTATTTCACATTTAACTTGTTCACATAATACATGTGATATGCAAGAAATTCACATGTCCGTTTAGTTTTAACCAAAACGTAAACTATCCTCTTGCTATTGCTGTAACGACATTCATATAAATTGCTATTCAAAGAAATATCTTTGTTAGATAATATAAACAAGTACTCATCGTTTAAAAATATCACGACCCAGAATTTTTACCTTCAAAATCGTGATGGTGCCTAAAATTATACTTGTTAGGCAAGCCAATGTTAGAAGGTTCTTAATTCAACTTCACTCAATGTTAACAACAGAAACAATTAATCTAAACATAAGCTAAAACTGAGTTGGCCGAATAACATAAAAACCATAATAACAGATACAATTAGGATCTGGTGTCACAATTCACAAGTATCTAAGATTCACTACAAACAAAGTCTAAATGAAAATACAATTGTTCTGAAAGAAAGGAAACGGTATACTAGAGAAACTAAAAAAGGACTACAGGGTCTGTAGATGCCAACAGATCTACCTTAGGTTTCAAACAAGCAAGACCAGCTGCTAACCTCATGATCAGCTAGGGCAGGTACCAAAATCTGCACAAGAGGTGCAGAGTGTACTATGAGTGCAACCGACCCCATGTACTTGTAAGTGTCGAGCCTAACCTCGACGAAGTAGTGACGAGGCTAAGAGAAGACACCTATATGATAAACTTATACAGTTAATAGTACATGTACAAAGTAATAATAAATAAGAGCTAGACAAGTAATATCGGGAGGGGGACATGCTGAGGGGAGATACAAGATATGATAATCACAGCAGAAATGACAACCAGAACAGTCAATATGCCATGAAGTAGTGAAAACAATTAAACACAACAAAGGAAAGTTCACGACATCATCCTTCGTGCTTTTATTCTCATCCTTGCACTATAATTCAATTGAAAAGGCACGACATCCCCCTTCGTCCATTAACTCTCATAACATGGCACGTCATAACCTTTCGTGCATTAACACTCACAATATGGCACGACATCATCCTTCGTGCATTAACACTCATAATATGGCACGACGTCACCCTTCTTACTCTCCCTTACAGTAAAGCAATAAACAAATAACAACAAGAGATAAATAACAAGAATAAGTTTTACTTCAACATTTGTTTCCACAATACTAACCTCAACTTTGAAATAAATACTCAATTATCACCAAAATCTGTAAACATGATAAGAACGATCAATTTAACACTACCAGTCATAACATGATCAAAGAAAGCAATAATTATAAGAAACCAAGTGCCACTCGCATGCTTTAACCCGACAACAATGAATAAGTGTTGGTCACCTCACATATATGTTGTTCCTAACATCTAAATACATAGCAAATAGACAAACAAGTCCTATTATCTCAAGTCAAGGTTAACCACGACACTTACCTCGCTCCAAAGAACAAACTCAAAGCTCAACCACCACTTTGCCTTTAAAACAAGCCTCCGAACCAATAGAATCAAGAAATTTACCAACCAAATAATTTAAATTAAGCCTTTGGAACTACCCAGAATTGCAAAGAATTCAATTTAGGTCATTATTGAAAAAGTCAACAAAAGTCAACATTTCGGGCCCGCTTGGTCCAAACTCCAAATTCGAACTAAAACACAATTACTCATTCACCCTCGAGACCGGTTATGTAATTTATTTTGAAATCCGACCTCAATTTGTGATCTAAATCCCCATTTTATAAAAATCCCTAATTGTACCCAAAACCCCCCATTTTCACCACGAAAACTTTAGATTTTAGGATGAAATCTTTGGAAAAATAGGGAAAGAAACTAGTCTACAATAATTTACCAATAATTTTGGGGAAGAAGAGCTCTTTGAAAAATCGCCTCTAGTTTTATAAGTTTGAAAATTCAAAGATTGAACCAAATGCGAAGTACCTATCGCAAATGCAAAGTTTTTCACATCCCTGCTTTCATCGTATTTTCGACGAATAGTTCGCAAATGTGAACTCTGACCCTTCTGTAAATGCGACTCATTGATTGTATTTTCCATCACGGCCCCTCATGACTCACTTCGCAAATGCGAAGATGTTTTTTTGCAAATTCAAAGTGTTTTTTGCAAATGCAAACTGAATGTGGCCCATCTACTCTTTACAAATGCGATGAGTGGCTTGCAAATGCGAACCCCTCAGAGGTCACAAATGTGATGCCTGATCTCGCATGAGGCCTGCACCCAGAACTAAAACACTAGCAACATTTTCTCTAGGTTAAATTTTGCTCTGTAGCCTATCTGAAACTCACCCGAGCCCTCGGGGCTACAAAAGTACACACAAGTCTAAAAATATCATACGAACTTAGTTACACGATCATATCACCAAAATAATACCTAGAACTATGAATTGAACACTAATTCAAATAAAATTTTCAAGAAAACTTTTAAAATTCTATATTCTAAATCGGATGTCTGAGTCACATCAAACCAACTCCATTTATCACCAAATTTGACAGATAAGTAATAAATGCACTATTGGACCTATAACGCGTTCTGAAATTAAAATACCGACTTGATATCCCAAAAGTCAAATATTTGTCAAACATTTCAAACTCATTAAGCCTTTAACTTTCAAATTTTGACAAAGTTTGATAACTCGGGCTGTGGACATCAAAATTCGATTTCGGGCACACGTCCAAATCCAAAATCATGATATAGATCCATAAGGACTGTCAAAATATGATTATGGATCCTTGTTCTGAAAATATTAACCGAAGTGAACTCAAATGGATTTTCAAGAGCCACATATCCTAAAATTATTATTTTTTTAAATCCTCTGCCTTCTCTCTAGACCAAAAAATCATTCACAATATTCATCGGAATAGTGAAATCGTCATTATTATCACCGGAATCGTGGTGGATTGACGCAATTTTGGAGTCACATAATCCCCTTCTTCTTGTGAACAATTCTAAATTGATTTTTTAATCATATCTATAACCATTTTTCTGCATCTCAGATCTTATTTTCGATCTACAGTAACATTATCAATTTCCAGATTTCCAGCTCAATTCCTTTCCGAAATCATGGAAGGAATGTTTTCTGTTTGAGTTTTGAATTCTAATGGAGGCGTCTCCCTCTCCCCAGCCTAGTGCTGTGGGAGAGGCTTCTAAAATCATCTTATAAAAACAAACTGGACATGGATTCATACAGTCATATGCGTCGCTTTTTGCAGGACAGCAAACTGCCGAGACAAAATCAAAGCTGGAGCTCTGTCCAGTTTCGTCGATCAAGGTTTGCCGATGGTTGAGTTCACAGTGGATGAAGTAAATTCATTCACAAGGGATGAAGGTCTTCAACAAGTTGTGATAATCAATTTTCATACGGAAAGCCAGAACTTCAGGAGGTGAGGCAGATTATGCTGAATCAACTCGGTGTCAAGGGAAGTTGCAACATCGGACAACTAGAATATCGTCACATTCTTGTAAGATTTGATTTGTTTGAAGATTATGCTCAGGTGGTGTCAAGAACAACTGGCTATGTAAATCTAAAGGAGACGATTTCTTCTTTAGGACATTCCCATGGACAATGGAATTTAATCCGCGAGAAGAAACGTCAAAAGCTGTGGTATGGATCTCCCTTCCCGATCTTCCTGCAAATCTGTTTGCCAAAAAATCGTTACTGTCCATCGCATCAGCAGTAGGAAAGCCTATTGCAGTAGATAAAGCTACTAAAGATCGAACGCGACCAAGTACGGCAAGAGTTAAAGTACTGATCAATCTACTGGACAAACATCCAACGCAAATAAAGATCAAGATAGTAGACTCAAAATCTGGAAAAGTAGCAGATTTCGACCAGAAGATCGTGTTTGATAATCTTCCTGCATACTGCACGAGCTGTAATCACCATGGACATAATGTTAAATCGTGTAGATGAATTTCAGAAAATGGAGCAGCAGTTCATACAAGTGATTCAAATGGTAGGGGCAGATTGTCTAAATTAGAAGGTGATGCCAGGGACTACTTGAATGCTAATCTTGCAGGTCGTCGAACTGATAGGATGCTACCTAATGTGATTCATGATATATAACAGTCAAAGGCTTCGGGCTCTGGTGTCCAAACTGTTAAAGTTAGTTCAATTCAAAATGGTAACGGGATACAGATTACCAAAAGGCAAAATACAGTACCATTACACACTGATTTGAATGGTGTAAGTGAAAACCAATCTGTTAATGGAATGTCAATTGTGAAACCTTCTGCTGCCTATTCTGTTGCAGAAGGTGACATCGAAAGTAATTATGTCCAGAATTTGGTAAATATTTGTAGGCAAGATAAAACCACCGTGCAGCAGTTATTGGTAAAGGCTGATAACAAGCACAAGAGTACACTGTCTGACAAAGCAAATGGTATTAACATAGAAGATTCTGTGACTTTGAATGTTAGTTCTGATCCAACTGGTGCTTCAGTTGAAAATAATTCTGTCCAGAATTTGGTAGATTCCATCGACCAGCAGTTATTGTTAAAGGTTGATAACAAACACAAGAGTACATTGTTTGAAAAAGCAAATGGTACTAACATTGAAGATTCTGTGGCTTTGAATGTTACTACTGATCCAACTGGTGCTTTATCTGAATCAGTGGCAGCTCCAAGTTACTGTGACGTTTCACAAATTACTGGACCACAACAATGTAGTGAATTGTCTAATCCAGCAGCTCTGCTTACTGTCAATGTCCTAAGATCTGCACAAGTAGGAGCCACTGGAGAACATAATGCAGGGGTGAATGAAGTTTTTGCTCGATCTGATTCTGCAGTAATACCTGGGGCAATGCAGATTATAGCAGACCACAAAATTCCTAATGCACAGGCTGGGCAGTTGGCTACTCGTGAAGGACAACTTATCAGATGCGATAGGCAGATAGGAGCCCAAAAATCTGATTTTGATCCTACACAATCCCTTTCAAGTTCAAAGGGTGAGACCTCACATTGTAAAACTGACAATGCAAAAAGAAGTCAAGTGAAGCAGATCGACCAGCAGCAGATAGTCAATAACAGCTCACTTGTTGGACAAGCAAAAAGAGATAATATGGAGGCATCGGATTTCTTCACTTCTATCAATAATCAAAATGTTATGTCAATTAAGTCAAGGGAGATGATATTTCAAAAAATTCTGGACAACATCACACAGAACTGAGTAAAACATTTGATTTGGTTAAGCACACCAAAATAGATGTTGCTGCTGAGGACAACATCAGTTCCAACAGGTCAATAAATAACGAACCAATTGATGCACACTCTATTTCATAACAACTGGAAAATCCTTTACAATATCCTGATGATAGAGCTAAAGCAGGGAATACTAATTTTGATGCTGTTAGACAATCATCAAGTCTTACAGAAGATGAGGGTGCTCAGAATCCAGACCATCATCATATCTCTCGTCAATTTGAAATTACTCAACAAGGCAGCCAGGCCACTGCTCCAGCATCTACAGTTTCTAATGAAGCTTTAATTCTAAGTGGTTTGCATTTACAGCTTGAGGATGTGTCTCAACAAACTCTTGAAGTCGTTCAACATACAATAAATACTTTGCCATCGATATCCAACAGAAATCCAACTTCACAATCCAAAAACCAAATGCATATCTATGAAAAGTGCCCAGCTACACATACAAACTCAAGTTCAGTTGCTGCACTTTCAAATTTGAATATTGAGAAGAGATCCATGACTGGAGAGAAGCCGATAATTAGCAAATGCTATGGAGATCCGTCATCATCCCCTGCAATTAACAAACAAGTTCCTATGAGGGACATGGACATCAAATCAAAATTGTGGAAAGACCGACGAGATTATGACGACGAGGAGGGATGGTAGAAGGATTCGCTGCTTTTTCGTCTTCAGACGAAGACCAAGATTTTGAGGACGACTCTGCTGGAGAGGATAGTGAGGATCAGTACAAAACTCAAAGGATGTTAGCGTCAGTTAAGTGCACTGCTAATATGCAAACAGTCGCAAACAGAAGGACCAATTTGAACCATAATGCTCCAGTATTTTTTCAAAGAAATACTACAAAACCAAGTGAAACTTCAGCTGCTAGTCGAATCGCAACATCAAAGCCTATAGCTGTCTAGAATCAGATTGTACCTTCTAAGTCAACCACATCTTTGGAGAAGGGACAACAACAGATTGTGTTAACTGCTTCACAAGTCAACCTCCAGAATAGTCAATTTCTGAATGAGGAGATAGGAAGACATATGTACGAAGAAGGGGAGGAAGAAGATATCTTATCGCATTGTCGAGCAGAAGCCTCGAGAAATGGAGACTTATCACCAATGCATAGTAAAACAAGTAAGAAATCTCATGAAAGAGATAGAAGTTGTGATGGCAGGATGTGTGTAGACGCTAACATACGGAGACCTCCGATGAGAATCACAAAGCAAAAACAAGCCATGCATCCAACTATTATAAAGCCTAATCGTTCGAGGAACAAGCGTGATATTTAAAGTCATATTGAGAAAATTGTTCACAAATATGGAGAAAAGAAAGCAACATATCCTCTTTCTTTACCATCACATTAATATTCATCGGTGTATTATCATCACAGAGTTCATTATAAACTCTGTGATGATCATGTCTGTATTTGATTTTCTTTTATTTCGTTTGTCATGCTTTCTATTTCTTGAGGCATTTTCGGGCCTCGATAGGATTTATAAGGTAAGGTTTCCGCCGGGTATTGTTATGTGGGTGACAACACTGGTGTCTCTCCCTCTAATCGTATTGTCCTATGTGTTGTAATTTTCATTTCTTTTTATTAATGAAAACTAACCCTAGGCATTTGCCTAGTGGATTGCCAAAAAAAGGATTTTCAAGCAAAATGTTCATACTTTTATAAGTTTTTAACATAAAAGCTTTCTGGAAACATGCATGGGCTGTACACAAAAATCTAGGAGGGATAAAATAAGGTGTTTAAAGCGTCAAAGCATAGAATTGGGTTATAAAACATAAGGCGAACTTTTGGGTTCATCATATTCTCCACCTTTAAATTAATCGCTCGTCCTCGACCACACATAGAAAAGTACTTGTACTGGTGAACAGGTGGGGATATCTACTCCGAATTTCTGACTTGGTCTCCCTTATAACTGCCTCAATTGGTTGTCCTCTCCACTGCACTGAAATGAAGGATAACTCTTTGATCTCAACTAACGAACCTGTCTAGATAGAATAGCCACCAGCTCCTCCTCTAAGTCAAATCCTTGTCCAACTGGACGGTGCTGAAATCTAATATGTGGGACGGATTTCCATGATAGTTCTGGAGTATGGACACATGGAACACTGAATGAACTGCTGACAAACAAGGTGGCAACACAAGCTTGTAAGCCACATCTCCCACTCGCTCAAGAATCTCAATAGGTCCATTATACCTTGGGCTCAACTTGCCCTTCTTTCCGAACCTTATCACACCTTTCATGGGTGATACCCCGAGAAACACTCTCTATTTGACCATGAATGCAATATCACAAACTCTACGGTCTGCATAACTCTTCTGCATGGACTGAGCTATGCGAAGTCGATCCTGAATAATTTTGACCTTATATAATGCTTCTTATACTAGATCTGTACCCAACAACCTAGCCTCCCCTGGCTCAAACCATCCAACTGGTGATCCATACCACCTACCATATAATGCCTCATAGGGAGCCATCTAAATGTTTGACTGGTAAGTGTTGTTGGAAAACTTCGTAAGCAGAAAGAACTGATCCCACGAACCTACGAAGTCTATAAAATAAGTGCAGAGCATATCCTCTAATATCTAAATAGTGCGCTCAGACTCTCCGTCCATATGAGGATGAAATGTTGTGCTCAGCTCAACTTGCATGCCCAATTTACGATGTACTGTTCTCTAGAAGTGTGAGGTAAACTGCGTACCTTGATTAGAAATGATAGACATTGGTACACAATGAAGAGGGACGATCTCACAAATATAAATCTTTGTCAACCTCTCAAAAGAATAAGTCACAACCATAGAAATGAAATGCGCTGACTTGCTCAGCCCGTCTATAATGACCCAAACTATATCGAATTTCCTCTGAGTCTGTGGGAGTCCAACAACGAAACTCACAGTGATACGCTCCTACTTCCACTCAGGAATCTCTAACTTCTAGAGCAAACCACCAGGTCTCTGATGCTCATACTTTACTTGCTGATAATTTAGACAATGAGCTATTTATGCAACTATATCCTTCTTCATCTTTCTCCACCAATAATGCTGCCGCAAGTCCTAATAAATCTTGGCGGCTCCTGGATGAATAGAATACCGGGAATAGTGGACCTCTTCAAGAATAAACTCACGAAGTCCATCCACATTAGGCAAAAAAAACCGAACCTGCAACCTTAAAACTCCATCACCTCCAACAGTAACCTTCTTGGCACCACCGTGCTACACTTCCCAAAGGACATGCAAATAAGGGTCATCATACTGCCAATCTCTGATGTGCTCAAACAAAGAAGACCGAGCAGTTGTACAAGCTAGAACACACCTGGGTTAAGAAACATCCAACCTCACAAACTGATTAGCCAAGGCCTGAGCATCTACTGCAATTGGTCTCTCACCGACTGGAATGTATGAAAGGCTGCCCATACTCGCTGACTTTCTACTCAAAGCATCGGACACTACATTGGCCTTATCGGGATGATACAAGATGGTATATCATAGTCTTTCAATAGCTCCAACCACCTCCCATGACTCAAATTGATCTCCTTATGCTTGAATAAATACTGCAAGCTTCGATGATCTATGAATACCTCGCACAGCACGCCATAAAGATAGTGCTTCCAAATCTTGAGTGCATGAACAATGGCAGCCAACTCTAGGTGCAGAACAAGATTCTTCTTGTGAACCTTTAGTTGTCGCGAACTGTATCCAATTACCTTGCCATCCTGCATTAATACCTCACCAAGTCCAATTCGAGATGTATCATAATACACCGTGTAAGATCTTGAACCTGTGGGCAACACCAATACTGGTGTTGTAGTCAAAGCAATCTTGAGCTTCTAAAATCTCGCCTCGTATTCATTTGAACATCTGAACGGGACACCATTATCGGTCAACCTGGTCAACGGGGATGCTATAGATGAGAACCCCTCCACAAACCGACGATAATAACCCGCAAAACCCAAGAAAATTTTAAATCTCCATGGCTGAATTAGGCCTAGGCCAGTTCTGAACTGCCTCAATCTTCTTAGGGTCTACCTGAATGTCCTCTGTTGATACAACATGCCCCAAGAAAGCGAGTAAATCCAAGCAAAACTCTCACTTTTAAAACTTAGCATATAACTTGTTGTCTCTTAGTGTTTGAAGTACGATCCGAAGATGCTGCTCGTACTCCTCCCTACTCCAAGAGTAGATCAAGATATCATCAATAAACACAATCACAAAATAAGTGAGAGTTGGTTTGAACACCCAATTCTTCAAGTCCATAAATGTTGTTGGGGCATTTGTCAACCCAAATGACATCACAAGAAACTCATAATGCATATATCTAGTCCGAAAAGCTGTATTAGGGACATCAAATCCCCTAATCCTCAACTGATGTTAGCCAGACCTCAAATAAATTTTTGAAAATACCTTGGCACCTTGAAGCTGATCAAGTAAGTCATCAATCCTCAGCAATAGATACTTGTTCTTGATGGTGACTTTGTTCAACTTTCGGTAATATATGCACATCCTCATTGATCTATCTTTCTTCTTCACAAACAACACGGGAGCACCCCAGGGTGAGATACTAGGTCTAATGAAGCCCTTATCAAGTAAATTTTGAAACTGCTCCTTTAATCTTTCAACTCAGTTCGGGGCCATACGGTATAGCGAAATAGAAATAGGCTGAGTACCCGGAACCAAGTCAATACAGAAGTTGATATCCATGTCGGGTGGCATTCGTAGTAGGTCCATAGGAAATACCTCCGAAAACCCTTGAACAACTGGTACAGGATCAATAGAAGGAACCTCCCCACTAGAATTGCGTACATAAGCCAAATAAAAGACTTCATCTAAGAGATAATTCTGCTAGTAGAATGGCCATGAGTCTCTCTCCACTCTGATAGAGGCATTCCCGCCGAGGCTATGGTCACTATCTTGGCGTAACAATCCAATATAGTGTGATATGGTGACAACCAATCCATACCCAATATAGTATCAATGTCTGCCATATTGAGAAGTAAGAGGTTTACACTAGTCTCAAGACTCATAATGGTAACCACACACAAATAATAAACGCGATCTATAACAATTGCATCTTCCACATTTGTGGTCACATACACAGGAGCACTCAAAAAATACGAGGCACAATATGAAGCAAAATAGGATGACACATAGGAATAAGTAGAACCCAGATCAAATTGAACTGAAGCATCTCTATTGTAAACTGAAACAATACCTGTGATAATGGCATTTGAAGAGTGAGCCTCAAGCCTGGCTGGAAAAGCATAGCATCAGAGCTGGACTCCACCACACTAAACTACATCTCTAGGATGGGCCCTAGTTTGCTGACCTGCACCTCTAGTAGCCTAACCTCTACCTCTAATGGCCTGACCACCACATTTCGAGTCGGCCCTTACCTCTAGCCGTCTGAGCGGGCGGTGAAGCACCTGGTGCCCGGGACCATGGTATGAGAACCCTGATATTGAGAACTAATTGATGTACGAGGGCAAAATAGAGAAATATGCCTCGGATCAAAACAAGTATAATAGGTCCTCGGCTACTGTGACTGTTGACCCTAAAACTGACCCTGTTGATTGGAGTAACCACCCTGAAAACTCTGGAGTGGAGGTACAGAAATAGGAGCTGGTGTTGCACTATAAGCTAACTGGCCGGAATAATGCATATAAGGGCCACGACCACTTGAAGCACCATGGGATGCCTGGAGTGCTGAATGAAATGGCTTGGGAGGATTGCCTCTACCAAAAGTAGCCCAGCCTCCAGATGAAGCACCTCTAAATCCACTGGAGTGACAAGGCCTCTTGTCAGACCCCTGACCAATCCCTTGAGCTAGAACCATCTCGACTTGCCTGGAAACATTGGCAGCCGTCTGAAAAAAATCTCACTCCAGTCTCCTTGGCCATCTGCAACTTTATAGGCTACGCAAGCCCCTCAATAAACCTCCTTACCCTCTCTCCATCGGCAGGAAGTAGATGAATAGCATAACGGGTTAGATCTACCAAATGGGTGTCATACAGAGTGACGGTCATACTGCACTACTGGAGACGCTCGAACTGCCTGCGATAATCCTCTCTCAGTATGATTGGAATGAACTTCTCACGAAATATCTTAGAGTCCCAAGAAAGAGCAGGTGACCCAGCTTGTCTGGTCAATACAAAATCATTCCACCATCTCTTGGTACAACCCATCTTGTGAAAGATAGAAAAATTGACCCTATTGATCTCTATACCCATGTTCCACAACACCTCATAGCAGCGGTCAAGATAATCTTGTGGGTCCCCAGAAGGTACACAACTGTAGTGAACTGGAAAGAGCTTGGTGAACTTGTCCAACTCAATAAGCCCTCAGAAGACATAGCTGATCAACCACCTATCTGTGTCACAACAATTGGCTACACTACCTCAACTGGCTAAGCTGCTGGAGTCTGATACTAGGGAGTTATTTGCTCCGGGGTGTGAGTAGTAGGAAACTATGCTCCTCCTCCAGCCTGACAGACAACTGGTGCCATGAGAAATGTGCCAGTCAGGGCCACCCTCTCCATAAGTCCCACTAAACGAACCAAAGCATCTTGAAGCACTGGGTAGTAATGAACCCTTTCGAGACCTGAGCTGGTCCGACAAGAACAAGCTCGATTGGAAACTCCTCATCAAACTCTACCTGAGGCTACGCTGCTGATGCTGCTACTCGAGCTCTGGGATGAGCTCTGCCCTATCTCGGCCTCTATCATGTCCTCGGCCTCGACCTCTACCCCTTATAGGAGTTGCCACTAAGGTCTCTAGCTTATGCTCAATTGAAGATACATTACGTGTTCTTGACATCTGCGAGAGAACAAGAGTAGAAGAGTTAAATTAGTAATGAGAGAACAAAATAGCACGACGGAGAACAACAGAAGTAGAATTGTTCCTAAACTTCAAAGCCTCTGGAAGATAAGCTAAGGCGTCTCCATGCTGATCCTCCATACTCTACTAAGCCTTCTCGTGAATTGTGAGACCTAGGCAACCTAGTACTCTAATACCATTGTCACGA
This sequence comes from Nicotiana benthamiana, assembly GCA_034376525.1. Lineage (NCBI taxonomy): Eukaryota > Viridiplantae > Streptophyta > Magnoliopsida > Solanales > Solanaceae > Nicotiana > Nicotiana benthamiana. Next base: position 83,692,374 of record CM067328.1, read on the forward strand.
TCCGAAATTCCCACCTTCGGGACCGTGATGGCTCCTAAGATTTCACTTGCTAGACAAGCCAATGTTAGAGAAGTCAACTTCAGTCTATTTCTATAACAAATTAAACTAAATATAACTTAAAATTGAGTTTCCAAAATAACATAAAAACCATAATAATTGATACAATTCGGATCTGGTGTCACGATTCACGAGCGTCTATGATTTACCACAAACAAAGTTTGAATAAAAATACAATTGTTCTGAAAGAAAGTAATAGTATAATAGAGAAACTAAAAAGGTACTCCAGGGTCTGAGGATGCTAGCAGATCTACATTGGATCTTCGACAAGCAAGTGCAGCTGCTAATCTCACGATCAGTTTGGGCCGGTACCAAAATCTGCACAAGAAGTGCAAAGTGTAGTATGAGTACAACTGACCCCATGTACTCATAGGACGAGCCTAACCTCGATGAAGTAGTGATGAGGCTAAGACAAGGCACATACATGATAAACCTGTACAATTAATAGTATATGTATAAAGTAACAACAAATAAGAGCTAGAAAAGTAATATCAGGAGGGGGACATGCTAAGAGGGGATACAAGATAAGAGAATCACAGCAGAAATGATAATCGGAATAGTTAATATGCCTTGAAGTAGAGAAAAAAATTAAACACAATAATGGAAAGTGCGCGATATCAACCTTCGTGCCTTTACTCTCAACGTCACAATATAAATCAATAGAAACAACATGGAATCACCCTTCGAGCATTAAATCTCATAACATGGCACAACATCACCCTTCGTGCATTAACACTCACAATATGGAGCAGCATCACCTTTCGTGCATTAACACTCACAATATGGCACGACATCAGCCTTTGTGCATTAACACTCAAAATTTGGTACCACATCAGCCCTCATGCATTAACACTCTCCCTTACCCTAAAGCAATGAACAAATAACAACAGGGAGATAGAATAACAATAACAAGCCTTACTTTAATATTTGTTTATACAATACTAATATCAAATTTGATATCAATATACAATTAGCACCAAAAGCGTAAATATGATAAGAACTATCAATTTGACACTACCAATCTAAACATAGATAATATGACCAAAGAAACCATACTAAGACCCTCCACTATGCTTTAATCCAAAAAAAAGCATAAGTACTCATTGATAGGGTCCAACCCTGCACCACTACAGAGTGGCAAGAGTGGTCGATGCAACTTTTACCCGAGAAGGTCGGAATACACAAGGAGCTAATACAATGTTTGAAGTTGGATTCCTATCTAATCTAGTAGTGTGTAGTGCTCTATATTACACTTCCAATCATTCATGTTTGTTTGTTACTTCTAATTTTATACTAATGATGCACGAAATTAAGCTAACTAGATATGTTTGTAGGGTTTTCTAAATGGGTAATGAGGCACTAGGAGAGTGTGACAACCCAGGCGGTCGTCTTTGGAATTTATGCCCCGTTCGCCCATTAAATTCTTTCCCTAAGTTCATTTATGCTATTTTGGTTTGCTGAGAAGTTCGGTAATCGAATTAGGAGTGTTTAGGAACACTTAGTCTAAATGAGAGCTTAAGTGTTGGAAAATGGTCCATAATTAGAACAGTGTGAAGATGACATTGGAATGGAAATCTGATGGTTTTGTTAGCTTTGTTAGGTGATTTTGAGTTTGGGAGCATGTTCGGAATGTATTTTAGATATCCATCTCATTTAGGCTAGAAATGCCGAAAGTTAGAATAGAAGTTTTCGGTCCGATTGCAAATTTTTTATCCGAGGGCCGGAATAGGATTTCGGAAGTTGCGGTAGCATCTTCATGTCATTTGGAACGTGCATGCAAAATTTCAAGTCAATCAAAAGTGTTTTGGTAGGGTTTTTGATCGAAAGCGAGTTTGGTTGGAATTTAAAGTTCTTAAGTTCAAATCATTGATTAATTCTAGTTTTCGGCGTTGTTTTCGATGGTTTAAGGATTGGTACAAGTATTAATAATGTTATGAGATATAGCTGTAGGTTTCGTTGAGTTTTCGGGGGCCTCGGGTGTGTTTCGGATGCTCAACGGGGCATTTTGTATTGAAAGAAAGTTGCAGATTTTTTGTTGTTCTATTGTAGACTTTTCCTTCTCTGTGATCGCATAAGCTCCATGCCATCGAATAGAGCATTTTGTGCTGGAATCATTTTTCTTTCAATGCGATCACACTTCCCCTTCTGTGATCACATATCTTTGCCTCCCCATTCTACGCTTTCGCAACCCTTCCTACGCGTTCGCACTGAGTAATCTGGTCTAGTGCCTCAGGGCCAAAATCCTCCTATGCGATCGCATAGCCCTGTCCGCAATCGCATAGCTTCACCTTCCCCCTTTTCTGTGATCGCATGGCTTCCTCTGCATTCGCATATTCCAATTTCTGGGCCTTCAATTTTTACTCTACGCGATAGCATCCCTCCTTATGCGATCGCATTGAACAAATGACTTAGGCAGATAAAAACATTTCAAAGAAACCCTTCTTCCATTTTTACAAAAACTCAAGCTAGAGAGCTCGGTATTAGGAGATTTTTCAAGGGATTGGGTAATGATTCCTTACTCCTCTATGACTAAAACCCACAAATCTAATCGTGAATTCAACCCTTAATTTCAGATTTTTGAATGAAAATTGGGGAAAAGTTCTTAGACCTAATAGTGAGGATTTGTAGGGGCATTTAACCTCCGACTTGGAAGATTTGTATATGGTTAGACTCGTGAGAGTACGAGGTTTCTAAAAATGTGAAGATTATCGATTCTGAGACATTGACCCGAGGGCATTTTGGTCATTTTACCTATTTGCGCGCCTTAGCTTTGATTTTAACAGTGGAATTAGTTACTTGCAACGATATTAACAACATGTAATTGGTGTGAATATATTTGGGCCACTCGGAGTTGGATACTCGTGGCAAGGGCATTGTTTCTTAGCGATTCTTGTGCCGGTTCGAGATACGTGGCTTGTCTAACTTTGTGTGGAGGACCTCTCCCCTTAGGATATCTTTACTGTTACTTAAATGCCTTGTGCGCGAGGTCTCAGGAATGTACTTGTGCTAGTTATTTAAAATTCACTTTACTTGACTTAATTAGACCGTATTTCTTCACGTATTTAACAGTTAAAAATGCAATTTCACTTTTTTAGCTTAGGAAAAGCATGTTAGTAACTTATTTTCTCTAATTGACTAAATTGCAATATCTATTCTTTTGTGAGCATGCTAGACTTTAGATTTTTACTTATTGTTTGTGCTTAGCTTCTTTCTGTTAAATATTGAATTATTGTGATGTGTTTACGAATGGGTCTACGGGACGGCATCCCGGCAGTTCCCTGTACGTATTATTGTCACGCCCCAAATTCGAGGGACATGACCGACACTCAACCGGGTATCCCCACTCGAGTGAACCTGGGTGCCTTTCCTGACCCACGAGATACCCCACATTTTTATTACTTACTAACCGAATGGAAACAACAGTTTATAATTGAAACACCTTATTGCAAACCATACATACATAGATGTAATAACGTGGTTTACAATTTAACATACCCAAAATACAAAGTACAAAACACATTGTTCGTGACCCACAGTTTATGTCAACACTGTGGTCCAGACTCTGTCTCTGGCTAGGGCACCACAGATCTGTTGGTGATTGGGATACAGAATTGAAATGGATTTGCAGCAAAACAAAGAGCAGACTGGGGCTTAATGCTATAACAGCTCTCGGGGCAACGTCTTGGAATAAAATAATTTTTATAATTTCAGAACCTCACTCTCACGATTCTAACCATATAAACATCTCCCAAATCGGAGGTCAAATGCCCACTCAAATCACAATAATTAAGTCTAAGAAATTTCACCTATTTTTCCCAATTTTAAACCTTGAATTTAAAATATAACTAGAAAGGATCAAAGCAATGTTATCCAATGATCTTCTCTTCAAAACCCACTCAAAATCGCCTTCTCCCGAGCTCTCAATTGGTTTTTCAACTTTTGAAATTAAGCCTCGGATAAACCCTTATCAGAACAGTGCTTTCCACTTTTGCGGCCATGAGGTCCCGCTTTTGCGAAAGAATCTACCGCTTTTGCGGTTCCTCTAAAGTGACCAGAGTCCACTTCTGCATCCATTAACCGCATTTTTGGTTCCGCATATGCGAAATAGAGACCGCTTCTATGGTTTCCTGAGGTGATGCATTTTTCTTATGCAATCAAGAAGGCGCCGCTTCTGTGGTTCCCAAGCTGCAAAAGCGGAAATACAAGATGAATGAAATACCAGATACTGCACACTTTAGCAATTCAACCCGTGGACCCTTAGAAATCATCCCGAGTCCCCGGGACCTCAACCAATCACACACACAAGTCAGATAACCTAACACGAATTCGCTCGAAGTTCCAAAATATATAACACAACATCGAAATGGCAAATCAAACCAAAAAAATCAAGTTAATGAACTTCCAAATCTTCAAATATCAAAACTCATGCCGAAACCTATCAGTTCAACTACAAATGACGCCAAATTTTACAGACAAGTCCAGAATAACATAACGGAGCTATTCTAACTTTCGGAATCGTATCCAACCCCGATATTCCAAAAGTCAACTATGGTCAAACTTCTTCATTTTCCAACTTCAACTTTTGCCGAAATGCCTCAATTTACTCTACGGACCTCCAAATCTGAATCCGCACGAGCACCTAAAATCACCATATGAAGTTGTTGAGATCATCCACGACCCATTCAGGGGTCGTTCACCCAAAAGTCCAATTCCGGTCGACTTTCCAACGTTCTAACTTCCAAAACAAGGTGTCTTCTCTAAAGTTGACTGTAAACCATTCGAAAGCATTCCACCATGCATGCTAGTCGATAGTCATATTATGAAGTGGTTCCATACCTTATGCCGCTAAATGGAGCTTAATTTCTCAAAATGACTTGTCGGGTTGTTATAGCCCCAAAGTAAATATGCAGGGGGATATCTAACCCACGGTCGCAAAGTAAATATGCAGGGGATCTATCAGGAATCAAACCCGCAGTCCCAAAGTAAGTAAATAAGGGGAGCTACCGAAATCCTACATCCGTAGTCCCAATGTAAATGCGCAACCACAACCACAGAATATTCAAAAATGAAGAACAATAATACAAAGCAACAGATAGTACTGACCTAACATGCTTCACGTAGTACAATTTAGGCAACTTGAGCGAATAGGAAGTTTATTTAACTAAGCATGTTTTTCAATCTAATACAGGTAAAACTTGCAGTTAGAGTAATCGGATAAGCAAGAAAACTCAATTTAAATATTTTCAAGTAAAAACGGATTTCCAACAATTAGCTCAAGTACGCGCTTGTCACCTCACGTACAAGGAATTCAACATAAACTATCATGTCCTAAGGGGAAAGGTCCTCTACAAAAGGTTAGACAAGTCACTTACCTCGAACCGGCACAATAATCAACTAGGAACCACGCCTTTGCCATGAGTATCCGACCCCAAATGGCCCAAATCAATACAATTCAATTACATATTGTAAATAATATTGCAAACAACTAATTTCACTATTAAACTTAAAGCTAGGGTGCAAAATAGATAAAATGACCAAAAAGCCCCTCAAGCCTACGCCTAGGAATCGAATAAGTTTTACATTTTTAGAACCCTCGTACTCTCACGAGTCTAACCATATAAAAATCCCCCAAATTGGAGGTCAAATGTCCACTCAAAATCCAATAATTTGGTCCAAGAAGTTTCACTCAATTCCTCCAATTTTTTATCCTCAATTTGAATTTTAATAATGTATTTAACTATATAATGATGAATATAACTGAAATGGATCAAAGAAACGTTACCCAATGTTCTTCTCTTCAAAACCCACTCAAAATCGCCTTCACCCGAGCTCTCAATTGATTTTTCTAACTTTTGAAACTTAACCCTCGTTTTTACTATTTCTGAATATTTATTTCCTCATCTGCGGAAAGGGACCGCTTTTGCGGACCACGAGCCGCTTCTGTGGCTTTCACATAAGAGTCCAGATTCTGCTTATGTGGACAAACAACTACTCATATGGTCCCGCTTATACGAAAAGAGGATCGCTTCTGCGGTTTCCTGAGAAAAGGACCAAACTCGCTTCTGCAAAGCAAAATCTGCTTCTTCGGCTTTGCTTCTACGGTTCCCAAGCCGTAGAAGCGAAAATACAAGAAGAGAAAATGATCACCTGCTGAAATACTTAAAACTTTCTCTGTTAAACACAAGAAATTATCTCGAGGCCCCCAGAACCTCAACAAAAAAGCACCAACAACACTGAGTACCTCATTCAAACTTGTAGCAATCCATAAAACACCTAAAACAACATCGGGAATCAGATTTAATCAATGATTCAAGCCAAAGAAATTCAAATTTCTTTCAAATACGATGTCGATCAAAAGCCTGGCCAACACACGTCCGGATGACCTAAAATTTTGTACAGACATCCCAAATGACACGACGGAGCTACCACTTTCGGAATTCCATTTCGACCATCGGATCAAAAACTCACTATCAGAACGGAAACTTCAAAAATACAAACTTCGGCATTTCAAGCCTAAATGAGCTACGGACTTCCAAAATACACTTCGAACACGTTCCTCACCCCGAAATCACCTAGAATCGTTAGATTTCCATTTCGAGGCCGTAATCACACTATTTCGATTACGGACCACTTTCCAATACTTAAGCTCTCATTTAGGGACTAAGTGTCCCAAAACACTCCGAATCCTAACACCGAATATCCCAGCAAACTAAAATAGCATAAATGAACTTAGGGAAAGCAGTTAATAGGGGATCGGGGCATAAATTTCAAAAATGACCGGTCAGGTCGTTACACACCTCCTCTGGGGCAATTTAGATCTTTTTCCTTGAACAAGTGTTGTAAGATCCGATGATTCGTATAAATCTCACAAGGCGTCGTACAAATAATGACGCCAGATCTTCAAGGAATGAACAATAGCAGCTAACTCAAGATCATAGATGGGGTAATTCTTCTCATGTATTTTCAACTGTTTAGACGCATAGGCAATAACCCTACCGTTCTGCATCATCGCCTATCCAAGTCCAACCCATGAGGCATCACAATAAATTGTATAGGACCCCAAACAAGTAGGCAATATCAAAATAGGGGTTGTTGTCCAAGTTGTCTTGAGCTTCTGAAAGTTCGCCTTACACTCCTTTATCCACTGAAATGGAGCACCCTTCTGGGTCATTCTAGTCACGGGGTATGCAATCAATGAAACCCCCCCCCCCTACACAACGACAGTAATAACCTAGAAAACCAAGGAAACTGCGAATCTCTATAGCTGCGGAGGGTCTGGGCCAACTCTGCACGGCCTCCACCTTCTTCGGATCCACCTAAATGCCCTCACTAGATACCACGTGCCCCAAGAATTCCACAAAACTCAACAAAAAGTCACATTTTGAGAACTTTGCATATAACTTCTCCTCTCTCAGGGTCTGAAGCACAGTCCTCGGGTGTTACTCATGATCTTCCCGACTCTAGGAGTACACAAGAATATCATATACGAAAACAATGAAGAACGAGTCGAGATATGGCCTGATCACACTATGTATCAAATACATATAAGTTGTTGGGGAATTGTTCAGCCCAAATGACATAACAAGGAACTCGTAATGACCATACCGAGTCCTGAAGGCAGTCTTCGGGATGTCTTTCTCCGGAATCTTCAACTGATGGTAACCTGAGCACAAATCAATCTTCGAAAACACATGTGCGTCCTCAAGCTGGTCAAATAGGTCATCAATACGAGGCAAAGGATAATTGTTCTATTGTAACCTTGTTCAATTGACGATAATCGATGCACATAAGCATAGAACAATCTTTTTTCTTCACAAACGAGAAAGGAGCACCCACGGTGAAATATTGGGTCGAATAAAACTCTTATTAAGCAATTCCTTCAACTCCTTCAACTCAGGAAGAGCCATATGGTACGGAGGAATAGAAATGGGCTGAGTGCTTGGCAACAAAATCAAATGTCTCTATCGGACGCCATGCCGGGGAGATCAAATGGAAACACATAGGGATACTCTTGTACCACTAGGACCGAATCAACAGAAGGAGTATCAATACTGACATCTCTCAAATAGGCTAATATGCGGCGCACCCCTTCTCAACAATACACTGAGCTTTAAAGAAAGAGATAACTCTACTAGGAGTGTGATCTAAAGTACCACTGCACTCAACACGCGGAATACCTGGCATAGCCAGCGTCACGGTCTTGGCGTGACAATCAAGAATTACAAAATGGGGCAACAACCAGTCCATGCCCAAGATAATATCAAAATCCACCATACTAAGTAACAATAAATCCGCTATGGTCTCAAAACCACGTATAGTAACCAAATATGACTGATAAATACGGTCCACAACAAGAGAATCTCCCACAGGAGTAGAAACATAAATAGGAAAACTCAAGGAGTCTCGGGATACACCCAAATGTAGAGCAAAATAAGAAAACGCATAAGAATAAGTGGAGCCTGGATCGATGTAAGGCCCTGTGAAAATGAGTGCTCAGATGTTAGCAGCTCATAGATTCGAGTCTACCTACATGGATCGGATCATTTTTACTGTTTTGAACTTAAAAATGTGAAATTAAAATTTTTCTAGAAAATGGTCAAAATGTTGTCTGGAATGCGGTCGCAGATCAGCTATGAGGACCGCATTCCTACCTCATAGTGAATCATATAGTAACTAATTTATTATGTTGAAAATGCGGTCAAATCTGCGATCGCATAATCAATATGCGGACCGCAAAGTGATCGCATATTGTCCCTGAAAAAAGTTAAAGGTCAGTTCTGCGGTGCATTTTGCAATCGTAGAACTCAAATGCAGACCGCATATTCACCATATTCACAACCTGAGAGGTTTGAGATTTGGGCGAATTATGTGGTCTATTCTGTGGACCGCATGTCTGTTCTGCGATCGCAGTTTGCGTCATAGATCGAGCTTGCCTGGTATTTTCTAGAATTTTAGACCCGACCCACCTTTTATTAAAACACATTCTCCCTCATTTTTAGCACATTTTCTGACCAAAATAAGAGAGAGGGAGAGAGGGTTTTTGAGAGAGAAGTTAAATTCTTCATCATCTAGTCTTTCAAAATCATTGGAGCTTGGAAAATTCTTGGTGCATTGTCTTCTCTATTGATTTCTCAGGTAAAATCCCTAACCCATTTCCCCCAAATTTCGAAATTAAGCTTGGGAAGGGAACCCCATACACTTGCTTTGAATTTTCTTCATAAAATCTTCATGCATGTCTTCAAAACTCTAAAATCTTGTGGAAAGGGATTTGGGTAGTAACTATTAGTTTAATTTCTAAAACCTAAATGCTGCTCATGGACTAGATTGACTTCTTGATTGCTTGGCGAATTAGACTAGAGGTTTAAAAAGAAATAATCAACTCCAGGTATGTATGGCTAACTGTGATCCTTGTGAAATCGTTTTGTGCTAGTTGTGGAATTGTTGATAGTTAATATTCATGTGAGAACCATTGTGAAGCTTTTGGTGAAGAACAAAAGAAAGGGGGTGCTCCTATGAGTGCAACCGACATTATAGAGCAGCTTGCGGGACAAAATTCGTGAAAGCATTAGAGTCTTGATCCCCTGCTTAACCTGAAATGAAACCTCTCAAGCGAATTGGTTTCGAGAGCATTCCACCAGTTTTTGGCGGCTTTCACTTTCAACCCGATTCACCGCGTTTAGCGGCTGTAGTATCAGATGAAAAAGAAATTCGAACTTGTAATTGGAACAATGGAAATGGAAACAATGTGGAACAATGGAAATGAAAATAATGTGAAAAATTGAAATGGAAATAATGTGGAATAATGGAAATGGAAATGGAAATAATGTGGAACTGTGGAAATGGAAATATTGTGGAACAACGTGTGTGATTAATTGTGAATTACTGTTGTAATAATCCAAATTGTGTACCACTTTGATGAACATGAGGACATGGTTGTTTCTAGTTGTGCCATTTCATTATCCTTGTTGTGGATCTATTTTAACAATGTGCAATAATTGATTTCTTGTATTTGTTGTTGTGCTATTTGTTGTTGTGATTTGAAAACTGCCACACGGGGTCGGGTTGCCCACCGCAACACGGTGAAATAAGGTATGGGTTGGGGTGATAAGGATGGCCGAGGTAATAAGGGTGGACAAGGCAATAAGGGTGAAAAAATGTGATCTAATACCACATTGATATGAATATGAATCATGAAATGATAAATGTGAAAATGTGAAAGGAGATATCAGGAGAGTTTGTAACCAGTGGGGCACTGATTGCCCCTTTATTTGACCACTTGAATCATTTGTTGTGAAATGTTTGGTTGTTGCTCCATGGTTGTACTTGTACTATTGTTGTTCAGTTCTATAGTTGTATATGCAATTTGGCTTGAGTTTACTTGGGACAGAGTTTGTTCATACATGTTGGTACAATTCAAATGTATTGACGTCCATTTTATCGGGGGCACTACATTCGTGTTATGATTGTAGATGGATATGTGGCAGGAATTCCAGTCCACCGTTTATAGCTCCTCCTCCTTCTATATCGGCGGTATTCATGTTTGGTGAGCCCTTTTCCTTCCGGGGCCTTATGTGGCTCATGACACCATGTTGTTGTCTTTTGGAGTCTTGTATCCTTTTGTAAGGTATAGCCGGGGCCTTGTCGTCTCCAAGTGTTGTACTATCTTTCTCTTAGAGGCTCCGTAGACAGTGGCATGTGGGTTAGAACTTATATATAAAGGTGTATGTTTTGGGCGATGTAAACTTGTATACCACGTTCCCTGTTAATTATAATGTATGTTGTGTAAAAGATGTTCCTTGCTAATCATAATGTGTATTTATAAAAGAGAAAACATATGTTCTTTCAATTGCAAATTTGGTTAATTATCATTAAATAATGAGGGTTAACGCGTGGGGAATAGGAGAGGCACCCAGATCCACTCGACTGGGGATACCCGGTTGAGTGCCGGTCATGCCCCTCGAATTTGGGGGCGTGACAAACTTGGTATCAGAGCCTAAGGTTTTAAAGGAGTCCTAGGATGTCTCGGAGCCGTGCCTAGTAGAGCCCTTCTTATCGCTGTGTTGTCGACCTCATTTATAAGTTGGGGGCTACACGGGCATTTAGGAAAAATGATCCTCTTCTTTGTTATTCCAAGTTCGTGCGGTGAAGTGATGTTGTGTCTAATTCGTGCTCTATTTCGAATTTTCACTGATGGCACCAAAGAAGAAAGCTAAACTCGGTCTAGGGGCCAATGCCACTTCCAGTGCGGCTGTGGATCATGTGCCGACTGCCGTGGATGAGAGTGATTCCCCTGTTATGAATTTGCCTGCTCCATTCGTTCCTGATCCAAGAAATCATGTTCCAGCAGCGGCGAGGGTGCTACTATCCCTCCTGCCAATACTCCTAATCCTGATGTTGCTCCAGCTTCCGATCCCGAGATTTCTGATGGAGACCTTAGGGGAGCTATCCATATGATGACCCAGTTAGTGGCCGCCCAGGCTCAGATATCTCATGATGCCCCTGTGTCCCCCAGCGGACAGGGAGATTCCTCTAGCTCCAGAGTTCTCAGGCACAGACCTAGTGGCCGACCCACAAGAATTCCTTGACGAGATGTACAAGACCCTTCGAGTGATGAAGTCTACAGAGATAGAAAGGGGTAGAATTGGCTTCATACAGGTTGAAGGGGGCTGTGCGTTCATGGTTTGAAATGTGGGAGGATTCCCGTGAGGAGGGGAGACCTCCAGCTACATGGGATGAGTTTGTAGATGCCTTCATGGACAACTTCTTGCCTGCCGAGACCATGGCAGCCTGTGCCACCGAGTTTGAGGTTCTTAAGCAGGGTAGCATGAGTGTTTGGGAGTATCATATGGAGTTCGTGAGGTTGTCTAAGTATGCTCCTCAGTTGGTGTCGACTATGGAGGCTAGAGTTCAGCGATTCATTCAGGGTCTCAGCCCTTTGGTGGTAAATTGGCTGCTACAACGGCTTTGCATTCAGATATGAACTATGGAAAAATCATTGGTTTTGCTCAGGCCACAAAGGCCAGGAAGTTGAAGATTCGGGAAAACAGGTAGAGTAGCAGCAGGGCCCGATCTGTGGGTCACTTAGGGAGGTCAGCTCCAGGGAGAGGGTCATCATGACCATCTCAGTCTTATGCTTAGTCCTCAGCAAGTGTATCGTCATCTATGCACCATTCCCAGTAGAGTAGCCCTTCGGGACCAGGTTCAGATAGTAGGAGGCCCCGCCAGTTCAGTCATTCAGGGATGAGACCTAGACAATAGGGAGGTATATGTCCCAAGTGTGGGAGATTTTATAAAGAGGCTTGTTACTTAGATGCTCCAGTGTGTTACAATTGTGGGGTGAGCGGTCACATACAGCGGGGCTGTCGTGCGCCCAGACAGGGCACGGATAGGGGAGTTGCTCAGCCATCCAGTTCATCAGTTGCTACATCATCAGTGTGCCCTCCAGACCTAGCGGGGCGTGGTGCAGCCAGAGGTGGACCTCGTGGTAGGGGCAGACCCAGCAGGTTTTATGCATTGAGTGGCCATCAGAGTGCTGAGGCTTCCCCAGATGATGTCACAGGTATCCTATTTGTTCAGAACTTTGATTGGTATGCTCTTATTGATCTGGGGTCTTCATTGTCCCATGTCACTCCATTCGTTTCTTCGAGTTTTGGGATTGTACCCGAGCAACTTCTTGAGTCGTTCTCTGTATTGACTCCAGTTGGTGATTCTATTACAGCCACGCGGGTCTATAGGAATTGTGTCGTTATGGTATGTGGTCGTGTTACCACGGCTGACCTTATCAAGCTTGGGATGGTGGATTTTGATGTAATCATGGGGATGGATTGGCTCTATTCGTGCTTTGCTAAACTTGATTGTCGGACGAGAGTCATGAGACTCGAGTTCCCTAATGAGCCGGTTGTTGAATGGAAAGGAAATGGTGTGGTACTGAAGGGTAGGTTTATTTCCTACCTCAAGGCTTCGAAGATGATCAGGAAGGGGTGTATCTATCATTTGTCCGAGTCGCGGACACTACACCAAAGGTACCTGCCCTCGAGTCCGTGCCAGTTGTGAATGAGTTTCCTGAGGTATTTCCAGATGAGCTTCCAGGGATCCCGCTAGATAGGGAGATTGATTCCAGGATTGATGTATTGCCAGATACTCAGCCAATATCTATTCCACCGTACAGAATGGCGCCAGCAAAGTTGTGAGAGTTAAAAGAGCAGTTGAAGGATCTATTGGAGGAGGGGTTTATTAGGCCAAGTGTGTCACCATGGGGCGCTCTGGTTCTTTTTGTCAGAAAGAATGATGGGTCGCTTCGGATGTGTATCGATTATCGACAGCTTAATAAAGTCACCATCAAGAATAAGTACCATTTGCCTCGGATAGATGATTTTTTCGATCAATTACAAGGTGCAAGGTTCTTCTCCAAAATTGATTTGTGGTCCGGGTAAAACCAACTGAATATCAGGGAGCAGGATATTCCTAAGACTGCATTTAGAACGCGTTATGGCTACTTTGAATTCTTGGTCATGTCTTTTGGGCTAACCAATGCCCCGGCAGCTTTTATGGACCTTATGAATCGGGTCTTCAAGTCATTTTTAGACTCCTTCGTGATTGTTTTCATTGACGACATCCTCGTATATTCGCTGAGCAGGGAGGATCATTCCAGTCACCTCAGAGCGGTTTTGCAGACTCTACATCATCACCAATTGTATGCCAAGTTTTCTAAATGTGAATTTTGGTTGGATTTTGTCGCTTTTCTGGGTCATGTTGTTTCCAGTGAGGGGATTCAGATAGACCCCCAAAAAATTGCAGCGGTGAAGGATTGGCCTAGGCCCACGACCCCGACAGAGATCCAAAGATTATATGGGTTAGCAGGGTATTATCGGAGGTTCGTAGAGTGATTCCCTACCCTCGCCTCTCCTTTGACTAAATCGACGCAGAAATCAGCTAAGTTCCAATGGTCAGATGCTTGTGAGAAAAGTTTTCAGGAATTGAAGTCAAGGTTGACTTCGGCACCAGTGTTGGCGTTTCCAGAGGACATAGAGGGGTTTGTGGTTTATTGTGATGCCTACAGGGTTGGTTTAGGGTGTGTTCTGATGCAGCACGAGAAGGTCACAGCATATGCTTCCAGGCAACTCAAGAATCACGAGAAGAATTATCTGACGCATGATTTAGAGCTTGCAGCAGTTGTGTTTGCCTTGAAAATATGGCGACATTATCTTTATGGGGTTCATGTAGATGTGTATTTAGATCACAAGAGTCTTCAATATTTATTCAAGCATAAGGAGCTAAAATTCAGGCAACGACGGTGGTTAGAATTTCATAAGGATTATGATATGGACATCTTGTACCATCCAGGGAAGGCGAATGTGGTGGCTGACGCCCTCAGTCAAAAATCCATGGGTAGTTTGGCTCACTTGAGAGCGGATTAGAGGTTCCTAGCTCGGGAAGTACATCAATTGGCCAGCCTTGGGTTTGTATCTCGACTCCAAATGAGAAGGAACTTATGGTGCATAATATAACAAAATCGTTGCTCGTGGCAGAGGTTAAAGAAAGCAGTTCGTTGATCCAGCATTGGCACAATTAAAGGAGGCAGCTCTAAGTAACAAAATTTTAGCATTTTAACTTGGCAGCAATGATGGTGTGCTACGGTGCCATGACAGGTTATGTGTCCCGGACGTGGCTAATCTTTGGGAGAGGGTAATGACAGAGGCTCATCATTCCAGGTATTCGGTGCATCCACCCTCTATAAAGATGTATCACGATCTCAAGGATATTTATTGGTGGAGTGGTATGAAGAAGAGTGTAGCAGACTTCATCTCTAAGTGTCCAAATTGCCAGCAAGTGAAGGCCGAGTATCAGCGGCCGGAAGGGTTGACTCATCTTATAAAAATACTGATGTGGAAGTGGGAAATGATCAATATGGATTTCGTGACAGGAATACCTCTTACTCAGCACAAGTTCGACTCAATTTGGGTAATTGTGGATAGGCTCACCAAATCAGCTCACTTTTTGCAAGTCAAATCCACCGACACTGCGGAACAATATGACCGGTTATATATCAAGGAGATAGTGAGGCTTCATGATACGCCACTTTCTATCATTTCGGATCGAAGAGCTCAGTTTACAACTAACTTCTGGTGGAAATTTCAGCAAGGTTTGGGTACTCAAGTGAATCTCAGCACAGCTTTTCATCCGCAAACTGATGGCCAAGCAGAGCAGACTATTCAGATGCTCGAGAATATGTTGCAGCCATGTGTTTTGGATTTCAAATGTAATTGGGATGATCACCTGCCCCTTATAGAGTTTGCTTATAACAACAGCTTCCATGCTAGCATCCGGATGGCCCCATTCGAAGCATTGTACGGAAGAAGGTGTAGGTCCCCGATTGGGTGGTTCGGGGTTGGTGAAGCGGAATTAATAGGGCCAGATCTCGTGCATCAAGCCATGGAAAAAGTAAGAGTCATTCAGGAGAGGATGAAGGCTGCTCAAAGTCGCCAAAAATCCTATGCGGGAGTGCGTCGAAGAGAATTGAGGTTTCAATAAGGAGATTCGGTATTCTTGAGGGTGTCCCCTATGAAGGGAGTCATGCGCTTTGGGAAGAAGGGAAAACTAAGTCCTAGGTATGTCGAGCCTTATCAAGTCACTTAGAGGATCGGTCAAGTTGTGTAAATGGATTTAATACTACAAGTGATTAATGATTAATTTGATTATGTGTGTGCCAAATGGTTAAAAGTGTATCAAGAGGTTGAATATGTGCAAGTGTGAGGACTACGCATTTTACAACTGTTGTAAAGGTAGTAGGTTTGTGTAGTAATGCTTTGAAGATGTGTTTTGGGGATTCTTTGACATGTGGTTATGTCCATATTACGAAGGAAACTAGCAACATTTTTCTAAAACAAACTTGAAAATTAATAAAAGTGTAGAAACTTGCATATCATATTTTCAAACTCATTTGGTTCCCAAGTCCTCATTCGAGGACGAATGATCTTAACCGGGGGAGGATGTAAGGCCCCGTAAAAATGAGCGCTCAGATGTTAGCAGCTCATAGAGTCGAGTCTACCTACATGGATCGTATCCTTTTTACTGTTTTGAACTTAAAAATGTGAAATCGAAAATTTTTCCAGAAAATAGTCAAAATGCGGTCTAGAATGCAGTCACAGATCAGCTATACGGACCGCATTCCTACCACAGAGTGAACCAGAGAGCAACCAATTTTTTATGTTGAAAATGCGGTCAAATCTGCGATCGCTTAATCAATATGCGGACTGCAGAGTGATCGCATATTGTCCCTAAGAAAATTCGGAGGTCAGTTCTGCGGTGCATTCTGCAACCGCAGAACTCAAATGTGTACCGCATATTCACCGCATTTCCAACCCGAGAGGTTTGAAATTTGGGCCAATTTTACGGTCCAATCTGCGGACCGCATGACTGTTCTGCGATCGCAGATTGCGTCGCAGATCGAGCTCGCCTGGTATTTTTCTAAAATTTTAGACCTGACCCACCTTTTATTAAAACACCTTCTCCCTCATTTTTAGCACATTTTCTGACCAAAATAAGAGAGAGGGAGAGAGGGTTCTTGAGAGAGAAATTAAATCCTTCATCATCTAGTCTTTCAAAATCATTGGAGCTTGGAAAATTCTTGGTGCATTGTCTTCTCTATTGATTTCTCAGGTAAAATCCCTAACCCATTTCCCCCAAATTTCGAAATTAAGCTTGGGAAGGGAACCCCATACACTTGCTTTGAATTTTCTTCACAAAATCTTCATGCATGTCTTCAAAATTCTAAAATCTTGTGGAAAGGGAATTGGGTAGTAACTATGAGTTTAATTTCTAAAACCTAAATGCTGCTCATGGACTAGATTGACTTCTTGATTACTTGGCAAATTGGACTAGAGGTTGAAAAAGAAATAATCAACTCCAGGTATGTATGGCTAACTGTTATCCTTTGTGAAATCGTCATGTGCTAGTTGTGGAGTTGTTGATAGTTAATATTCATGTGAGAATCATTGTGAAGCTTTTGGTGTAGTATAATTGTGTGGTAACACTTTGTGGAACTTGTAATTGGAACAATGGAAATGGAAACAATGTGGAACAATGGAAATGAAAATAATGTGGAATAATGGAAATGGAAATAATGTGGAATAATGGAAATGGAAATAATGTGGAATAATGGAAATGGAAATAATGTGGAACTGTGGAAATGGAAATATTGTGGAACAACGTGTGTGATTAATTGTGAATAACTGTTGTAATAATCCAAATTGTGTACCACTTTGATGAACATGAGGACATGGTTGTTTATAGTTGTGCCATTTCATTATCCTTGTTGTGGATCTATTTTAACAATGTGCAATAATTGATTTCTTGTATTTGTTGTTGTGCTGTTTGTTGTTGTGAATTGAAAACTGTCAGGCGGGGCCAGGTTGCGCACTGCAACACGGTGAAATAAGGTCTGGGTTTGGGTAATAAGGATGGTCGAGGTAATAAGGGTGGACGAGGCAATAAGGGTGGAAAAATGTGATCCAATATCACTATTGATATGAATATGAATCATGAAATGATAAATGTGGAAATGTGAAAGGAGACAGCAGGAGAGTTTGTAAACTGTGGGGCACTGATTGCCCCTTTGTTTGACTACTTGAATCATTTGTTGTGAAATGTTTGGTTGTTGCTCCATGGTTGTACTTGTACTATTGTTGTTCATTTCTCTACTTGTATATGCAATTTGGCTTGAGTTTACTTGGGACAGAGTTTGTTCATACATGCCAGTACAATTCAAATGTACTAACGTCCCTTTTGCCGGGGGCACTACATTCGTGTTATGATTGTAGATGGATCCGTGGCAGGAACTCCAGTCCACCGTTTGTAGCTCCTCCTCCTTCTATATCGGCGGTATTCATGTTTGGTGAGCCCTTTTCCTTCCGGGGCCTTATGTGGCTCATGACACCATGTTGTTGTCTTTTGGAGTCTTGTATCCTTTGTAAGGTATAGCCGGGGCCTTGTCGTCTCCAAGTGTTGTACTATCTTTCTCTTAAAGGCTCCGTAGACAGTGGCATGTGGGTTAGAACTTATATATAAAGGTGTATGTTTTGGGCGATGTAAACTTGTATACCACATTCCCTGTTAATTATAATGTATGTTGTGTAAAAGATGTTCCTTGCTAATCATAATGTGTATTTATAAAGAGAACACATATGTTCTTTCAATTGAAAATTTGGTTAATTATCATTGAATAATGAGGGGTAACGCGTGGGGAATAGGAGAGGCACCCAAGTCCACTCACTGGGGATACCTGGTTAAGTGTCGGTCATGCCCCTCGAATTTGGGGGCGTGACAAACGAATAGAACCGATGCATCTCTGTGACAAACTAGTATATACCTGTAATGACAGAGTCGAAGGAAATAGCCTCGGTACGATAAGGAATAGCATAATATCTGGCCTCCCGCTCTAGGGTGACCTCTACTTCCCCGACCTCCGCCCCTAGCTGGCTGGGCAGATGAGGTAGCTGCTGGAGCTGTGATCATGGCCAAAGAACCCTGAGGAGCACGCTGTGGCTGAGCACTCTGTGAAGATGTACCCCTACCAAGTCTGGGGCAGTACCTAACCATATGAAGTGTATTAGCACATTCAAAACAAGCTCTGGAGGGGACGTGGTGGTTGTGACTGTCTAGGACCAGGTCTGCTCGACTGGCCTCTGATGGAACCCCGTGCAAGAGGCGCGCTAGAAACTGGAGTCGCATAGTAAAGCTCCTGAAGTCTAGGAGGAGCTGGAGCAATATTGGCTACTAGAAGAGCTGAATAAATGGGGCGACCCATATAACCCCTACCATGTCGACCTGCTGCTGGGGTACGAGCACCAGAGTAGTGGCCCGACTCTCGAGACCTCTTGGACTATCTCTCCTCTCGCTCCCTAGCAAGCATACCCTCAATCCTCCTAGCAATGCTCACTACTTGCTGATAAGGAATGTCCTTCTCCAACTCTCGAGCCATGCTAGATCTGATGGATGGGATAAGTCCCTCAATGAATGGGACAACTCTCTCACAGACTATAGAAACCAAGGCCCGTGCATGCCTGGCCAATCTAGCATAAATGGCATACTATGAAACTCTCATAGCACCCTGGCGCAAATGCTCAAATTCTGAGAGCTATGCATCCATGAGGCTCTGGGAAACAAACTGTCTCAGAAATATATCTGAGAACTGGGTCCAGGTCAGTGAAGCAACCTCGTCTGGACTGTCTAACTCATATGTGCGCCACCAATCATAGGCGGCTCCCCGAAGCTGGAAGGTAGTAAAGGAGACCCTACTAGATCCGGATATGCCTATAGTGTGAAGAATACAATGGCACTCCTCTATAAGCATCATCTGTCGCTAATCCACTAAAACCCGGAGGATCATACGTCTTGAACCTCTCCAACCTCCGCTACTCGTCCTCAGAAGCAGATGCCCCATCCACGGGCTGAGCTGGCACTGCAGGCGAAACATGAATGATCTCTGGTACCTGCTCAACATTCACTCGCTGATCGAGAGTGCATGCGATGGGAGTCTGTGCTCCTCCCCGACGTGGGATGTGGCTGTAGCAAGGGAAGCAGCCCTGCCTGAGCCAGAGTGGTATACATAGATATTGTAGAAAATCATTCTATCCATGATATGTGTGCTTTGGTTGTATTAGCATGATTTTCAGGTATAGGTTTTGATGAATGACAAACAACGAAGTCGATGAATGACAAACAATGAAGTCAAGTGTCGAACAAAGTTATTATATGACAAACAATCAAGAGTGAATGCCGAGAAGCATATTGATGACGGAATTGCATAAACAAGCCAAAGACGAGCTCAAAAGTTCAAGACCGAAGACCCAAGGCATAGGTCGTTAGGTAGAACAAATGTAAGAGCAACGTTTAGAGTTATCTCGTCTTTTGGCTCAACATAGGTCATCATAAATATGCATAAAATCATTTTATCAAATCATATTTCAAATACTTCAAACAAAATGATTTCAAACATTTTCATTTTAGCCAAAATGAATTTTAAACATGTCTTTCAAAGCTGGACAGAAATAATCGATTATGCTTATTGTGATAATCGATTATGTTAAGACAGTGAAAACCGGAATTTCCAAAACAACATAATAATCGATTATCATGTATAGCATAATCGGTTATCTTGTATCCGTTGCCAAGTGTTTGAACACTGTAACAAAATAATCGATTATGCATATCTGATAATCGATTATTTTGCATAAAATCAGCTTCCAGATTTTGTAACGGTAAGCTGATAATCGATTATCCAAATCTGATAATCGATTATCTTGGCATAAAATCAGCATAATTGATTGCCAATTAAGCAACGGACACACAACTTATAACACCTATAAATAGAGGTCTTTTGAGCTGAATTGCAACACACAACACCTCTCATTATTCATATACATATTGATATCATTTGTGCATCATTATAGAGCTTTTGTTGAGCCATTTGAGAGACAACTTTGAGTTGTTCATAGAGCTAATATTGTATCTCTTTATCTACTCTTTTTAGAGAGTTCTTGTTGTAAAAGAGAAAGGTGTTTGAGAAGACCATATCTTCTCATTGATTGTCGGGTTTGCTAAGTACCCTCAATCTTAGTGGTTGAAGTCTTGTAGTGCGGTATCCATGAGCAAGGTGAAGTCTTGAGGTGCGGTATCCTCGAGCAAGTTGAAGTCTTGTAGAGTGTACATTTACGAGCAAGTGTAACGGTTTGTTAGGCACCCGTAAGCTTAACGGAGTTAGTGGAATCTCGAGAGAGTCTCTCGGGGACTGGACTAACCACAAGTTGTGGTGAACCAGGATAAATTCGGTGTGTTCTTTCCTTACTATTTTAATTACCGAATTTATTTTATTCCTGCAATTTTAATTCTGCAATATTTATCAATATTCTCGTGCCGCACTATTCACCCCCCCTCTAGTGACGGGCATAAATACTAACAATTGGTATCAGAGCTTAACTCTCTAAAAGCCTTAACCGGTTGAGAGAACGATATATATTTTGTGTTGAGAATATTGAACGCAGGAATGATGAGCGAAGGACACTCCACCTGTAGGCCTCCACTATTTGACGGAACAAATTACACATATTGGAAAGAGCGGATGAGAATCTTCATCCAATCAAATAACTTTCGCTTGTGGCAAATCATCAAGAACGGGGAACAAATGCCAACAAAGAAAGTTGGGGAAACTACGGTTCCGAAGGAGGAAGATGAATATGATGCCGAGGACATCAAAAAGGTTGAAAATAACGCAAAGGCCGTCAACTTATTATATTGTTCCATGAACCCAGATGACTATCGGAAGATTTCTTGTTGCACAACCGCCAAAGAGATGTGGGATAAACTCGAGATCACTTATGAAGGTACGCCTCAAGTCCGAGAATCTAAAGTTGATTTTCTAACACATGAATATGAACTCTTTAGAATGAGGGAGAATGAAAGCATCGATATTATGTTCGAACGGTTCTCAATGATCATCAACGATCTCCATGCTCTCGAAAAAGTATATTCGAACAAAGATCTAGTTCGAAAAATCTTGCGGAGTCTCACTCCCGAATGGCGATCCAAAGCCAATGCCATCCAAGAGTCGATAGGAATCACGGACGTCACAATTGATGGACTACAAGGTAACCTCAAAACTTATGAAAGTACAATTCTTAATCCTTCTTTTGGAAAAAAGAAAAATTCGAATATTTCCTTCAAAGCCTCATCCTCTAAAAGAGAAGAGGTAAGTGATTCGGATAGCGATGATGATAATATTTCCAATGCTTTGATCGAAAAGTTTTATAAGTTTATGAAAAAGGAAATAAAGAAGGAAGAACCAAGTCCTTCATGCCATAAGTGTGGAAAACTTGGCCACACCGAGTCACACTGTCCAAAACCCAAGGACAAGAAAAAGAAGAAACACCAAAGGCGCGTGACATGGGAGTCGGACAGCTCAGGCGATGAAACTGCCGCATTATGCCTCATGGCCAACGAGGAAGAAGAGGTAAGTAATTCTAACTCTTATTCTTTTGAAGAATTACAAGAAGCTTTTCATGACTTGTATGGTGAATTGAAAAAGACTTCAAAAATCTCCAAAGAGGCCAAGGCTAAAATTAAAGTTTTAGAAGAGAAAAATAATTTTTTGGAATATGACAATATTGATCTTAGAAATAAAATTAAGGAGATGAATGAAGCCTCTTCAATTGATCAAAGTTCAAATTGTTCTTCTTGTAAGTCTTTGAAAATAGAGAACATAGAACTTAGGAACACACTAGAAAAACGTAGTGTTGATGATCCTAAAACAATTGAAGAAATTAAAAAGGATGATAGAAATGAAGTTGGACCACCTAGAAATAATTCTAGGAACTTCATTAATGAGTCTAAAACTAATCATTTTAGACCACCTAGAAACAACTCTAGGAATATTGTTAATAAGTCTAGAATGAATAATTTTAGACCACCTAGAAATGACTCTAGGAATTTCAACGCTCTAGGAATAACGACTTTAGATCACCTAGAACGTTTTTGGCTCAACCAAGACATATGCACAACCCCAATGTTATATGTCATTATTGCAACCGGGTAGGACACATAGCACCCGTATGTTTAACAAAACATAGAGATTTATCATTTGGCTATGATTATTATTTGCCTAACCCCCAAGGACCCAAAAGCAGTTGGGTACCGAAAACCTATATTTAGGTACGTTTGCAGGTGTGCTTGAAGACTACAATATCGTAGTAGATGCACCAAGCACGAAACCTTATTGCATCGAGGGGGAACTTCGGTTAGTTATCACATTTTTGATAAAAACATAATAGTTGATATGTGTTAACAATTAATATATCTTTGTTAACAATTGATATTAATTATTGTTGTTGATTCATATTTTGATAACTTTTATCTTGAATAACAATTGGTATCAATTATTTTTGTTAAAAATAATGATTGATGTTTTGATGAATATCTCTCTAGTTTGAATAACAGTTGGTATATTCGCTAAAAATAACCTTTGATATGGTTGTTATATTTTTACTAACATTTGGTATTAATTCATGTTGGTATGATTTTTTAAATATCGTCAATGTATATTCCTCATTATATTTCCTATCTTATATTTGACACTAACAATTGATATACCCAAAAGGGGGAAGTGTCGAAAGGGGATAATAGCCTTTGTATACTCTCTTTTTGCTAATGCCAAAAGGGGGAAGAGTGTAGGCGATATGCATCAAATAAGGGCGAATGTATCTACGTTATAGTATGCCTTATTTGAGGGGGAATTATCATGCGATATGCATCAAATAAGGGGGAATGTATCTACGTTATAGTATGCCTTATTTGAGGGGGAATTATCATTACGGGGAATTGTTTGCATGAATTGTATGTTGAGATATAGCATGAATTTAGGGGGAATCTGATATGCATATCTCCTGTTGTTTGTCATTATCAAAAAGGGGGAAATTGTAGAAAATCATTCTATCCATGATATGTGTGCTTTGGTTGTATTAGCATGATTTTCAGGTATAGGTTTTGATGAATGACAAACAACGAAGTCGATGAATGACAAACAATGAAGTCAAGTGTCGAACAAAGTTATTATATGACAAACAATCAAGAGTGAATGCCGAGAAGCATATTGATGACGGAATTGCATAAACAAGCCAAAGACGAGCTCAAAAGTTCAAGACCGAAGACCCAAGGCGTAGGTCGTTAGGTAGAACAAATGTAAGAGCAACGTTTAAAGTTATCTCGTCTTTTGGCTCAACATAGGTCATCATAAATATGCATAAAATCATTTTATCAAATCATACTTCAAATACTTCAAACAAAATGATTTCAAACATTTTCATTTTAGCCAAAATGAATTTTAAACATGTCTTTCAAAGCTGGACAGAAATAATCGATTATACTTATTGTGATAATCGATTATGTTAAGACAGTGTAAACCGGAATTTCCAAAACAACACAATAATCGATTATCATGTATAGCATAATCGATTATCTTGTATCCGTTGCCAAGTATTTGAACACTGTAACAAAATAATCGATTATGCATATCTGATAATCGATTATTTTGCATAAAATCAGCTTCTAGATTTTGTAACGGTAAGCTGATAATCGATTATCCAAATCTGATAATCGATTATCTTGGCATAAAATCAGCATAATTGATTGCCAATTAAGCAACGGACACACAACCTATAACACCTATAAATAGAGGTCTTTTGAGCTGAATTGCAACACACAACACCTCTCATTATTCATATACATATTGATATCATTTGTGCATCATTATAGAGCTTTTGTTGAGCCATTTGAGAGACAACTTTGAGTTGTTCATAGAGCTAATATTGTATCTCTTTATCTACTCTTTTTAGAGAGTTCTTGTTGTAAAAGAGAAAGGTGTTTGAGAAGACCATATCTTCTCATTGATTGTCGGGTTTGCTAAGTACCCTCAATCTTAGTGGTTGAAGTCTTGTGGTGCGGTATCCACGAGCAAGGTGAAGTCTTGAGGTGCGGTATCCTCGAGCAAGTTGAAGTCTTGTAGAGTGTACATCTACGAGCAAGTGTAACGGTTTGTTAGGCACCCGTAAGCTTAACGGAGTTAGTGGAATCTCGAGAGAGTCTCTCGGGGACTGGACTAACCACAAGTTGTGGTGAACCAGGATAAATTCGGTGTGTTCTTTCCTTACTATTTTAATTACCGAATTTATTTTATTCCTGCAATTTTAATTCTGCAATATTTATCAATATTCTCGTGCCGCACTATTCACCCCCCCTCAAGGGTTGGAGTACTAGTGTAAGTAGGCGTGTTAGGTGCCTGAACTCTGGCTGGATCTGCTGGCGGTACCTCGGTGGTACCTCGGCGGCAGCTCGCGCAAGTGATCTGGCTGCACCACGTGCGCATCCACGGCCTCTGCCCCGGCCCCCGCCTCTGACGGCTGCAGTAGGGAGTGCGGGTGCCTGATCATCCCGAGTAGCACGTGTCCTCACCATCTGTGAGATAATAGAAGATAAAAATTTAGAATCAATGTCAAAAATATCGCAGGACAAGGAAATCAATGAAGTGAAGATTTTTCCTAAACAGTTACATAACCTCTAGTAGATAAGTACAGACGTCTTCGTACCGGTCAGCGAGACAATAATAAATCGGCACGTGTTCCGTGAATCCTATGAACCTAGAGCTCTGATTCCAACTTGTCACGACCCCAGTTCGCCTTCTGTGAATATGTCGTGACGGCGCCTAGTCCCTACGACTAGGTAAGACTAACAATGCGAAAATTTAAATAACTTGTGAAAGTAAAGAAAACTTAAAATCAATAGCTAAGGGAAAACTGTATATAAGTGTCGCTCGGCATATACAACTCAATATCACAAAACCTATAAAAATATCTCGAAACCCAGAAACTCACGAGCAACACAGGCTAGAGGAATACAAATAAGTGCTCTAAACTCTAGAAAAGTCTACATCAAAGTACGAAAGAATTCTAAACGCTACATAATAAAGTAAGAAGGAGGATCTTCGGTCTGCGGACGCGGAATATATACCTCAAAGTCTCCGTAGCTCTCCCTACCTCAATGATAATGCGCCTCAGTGAAGGTACCTGGATCTGCACATGAAAAACATGCGCAGAAGAGGCGTGAGTACACCACATCGGTACTCAGTAAGTGTCAACCCCAACCTCAGTCGGGTAGTGACGAGGAAGGTCACGGCCCTACTAAGGTTAAACGATATAATAAGTATGTACAGTATGAAATCGGATGAAAATAATGTGAACAACAGTGAAATAAGACAGAATTTACAAGGCAACAATGAATAAGCGATGAACAAAGTAAACACAGAAATGTACAGCTCAATACCAAGTTACCAAATGAGGATCTCCCAGGATACCGTCCTATAGTCCTTTCTCAACTGGTCTGTGGATCTCCCGGGATACCATCCCGTAGTCCAACTATCAATGTGCGGGGGATCTACCGAGAATCTAACCCGTAGTTACAAAGTAAGAAAACGGGGGGGGGGGGGGGGAGCAACCGGAATTCCACATTCGTAGTCCCAATGTAAATGTGCAACCATAACCAGAAGTTATTCAGAAATGAAGTACAAAGACAAGCAATAGGTAGTACTAGCCTAACATGCTTCACGTAGTACAGTCAAGGCAACTTAAGAAAATAAGCAAGTTAAATCAGCTAAACATGCTTTTCTAATCTAACACAGGTTATAATTTCAAGTAAAATAAAGCAAATACGAAAGAAACCCAGTCTCAATATCTTAAGTAAAAACTGGATTTTCAACAATTAGCTCAAGTACACGCTCGTCACTTCACGTACAAGGCACTCAGTTACCAAATACCATATCATAAGGGGAAAGATTCCCCACACAATGTTAGACAAGCCACTTACCTCAACCGGCTCCAAAAATTAACTTGAAATCACTATTTTGCCACGAGTATCTGACTCCAAATGGCCTAAATCTATTCATTTCAATTACGTCCCATAAACAACATCTCAAACAACTAATTGTACTATTTAATTTGCAGATAAGACGCAAATTTAGGTAAAATAACCAAAATGCCCTCGGGAGAATGTGGTCAAAACCCGAGGTTCGAACCGAAATCCGATTACTCATTCCCCCACGAACCCAAATATATGGTTTATTTTAAAATCAGACCTTGAATTGGGGTTCAAATCCCCAATTTCAGGAAAACCTAGATTCTACCCAAACCCCCAATTTCACTCATGAAATTCATTGATTTTAAGTGGAAAACATGTTAACTGATGTAAATGATTGAAGGAATTAAGTAAAAACTTGACATACAAATGATTTGGAAGAAGTTTTGTCCTTGAAAAATCGCCTATGGGGTTTGGGTCTTGAAAGAATGGTGAAAATGGAGGAAATTCGACTAAGTATGAGTTTGTCGAGTTTCTGGTGTTGTAATTGCGAACCCGAGCCAAGCCTGGGATTTGCGTACATTTGTTTGCTTTTGTGAAAAGGTTCGCATTTGCAAACCATAAGGTCGCATTTGCGAAACCTCACCCTTCGCATTTGCGAGATTAATTGTCGCATCTGCGATAGCTTCAGACCTGGCACATTCTCGTATTTGCGAGATGACCCTTCGCAATTGCGAGCTCGCATTTGTGAGCCTGCAGGTTAGTTATAACTGCAATTTTTCCAAGGTTGAAAAACACTATGACACCTATACAAAACTCACTCGAGCCGTTAGCGTTCTAAACCAAACATGCACACAACTTCAAAAATATTTTACGGACTTACTCGCGATATCAAATCGCCAAATTAACATCATAAACGTCGAATTAAGCCTCAAAACTCATGATTTCTTCCAATTTCTTCATAAAAATATCAAACCATTTTAAGTCCAAAACAAGTCAAACGACGTCCCTTTCAACCAAACTTTACACAAAGTGCTTAGACCATATATAAGACTTGTATCGGGCGCCGGAACAAAAATATGGGCCCGATACCATAGTCTTTTAATCAAATTCGTTTCTAATTTCCTTAATTATTTTCAAAAAATAATTTCGCACAAAAGTTCATTTCTCGAACTTGGCACCTCGGACTTCGATTCCGGGCATACGCACAAGTCCCATATTTTCTTACGGCCCCTCTAGGACCGTCAAATCACGAGTCCGGGGTCCCCTTACCCGAAAAGTTAACCAAAATCAAATTTATTCAACTTAATATCAAAATTTAGCATTTTTCTCACAAAATTCATATCTAAGCCTTCCGGCTACGCGTTCAGACTGTGCACGTAAATCGAGATAACCCAAATGTGATTTTCAAGGCCTCGAAAGTACATAATGGGTAAGAAAACAAATGATGACCCCTTTGGGGCGTCACAGACGCCAAACTATGCGTACAAGTCATAAATCACTATACAGTTCTATTCCTAGGCTTGGAATCCCAAACGGACCTCGATTACATTAAAGTTTATTTCAAACTTTCAACATTAAGCGCCAAAACGCTCCCGAGTCACCTGAAACCTGATCTGAAGACACGCCCAAGTCCCAAATTATCATATGAGCCTAGTGGAACCATCAAATCGCGGTTCCGAGGTCGTTTACTCAAAATGTTGATTCAAGTCAAACTTGACCATCTTAGGCCACTATTAAGAAACAAAGTGTTCCGATTTTAATCCGAGCCCTTCCAAACCCGAATCGACCATCCCCACAAGTTATAAAATAGTAAAAGTACATACGGAATATATTAATTAGAGGAATGAAATTCTAGAAAGCAAAACGACCAATCGGAAAGTTTATTTCAAACCAAATTTAAAGAACTTGAAAACCTTCAATGCGCCAACTTTCAACATTAAGCGCCAAAACGCTCCCGAGTCACCTGAAACCTGATCTGAAGACACGCCCGTCTCAAATTATCATATGAGCCTAGTGGAACCATCAAATTGCGGTTCCGAGGTCGTTTACTCAAAATGTTGATTCAAGTCAAACTTTACCATCTTAGGCCATTATTAAGGAACAAAGTGTTCCGATTTTAATCCGAACCCTTCCAAACCCGAATCGACCATCCCCACAAGTTATAAAACAGTAAAAGTACATACGGAATATATTAATTAGGGGAATGAAAATCTAGAAAGCAAAACGACCAATCGGATGGTTATAAAGAAGAGGAGAAGAGAAATAGCATTGGATTTCTTAAAAATGGAATCATGACCGCCCCCGGTAGGCACCCTTTCGAGCACTAATAAAGTACTCACAAAGTATGCTTTTGAAATTATCTAACTTGCAGATCCCAGTAATATGGACTTGTAATTATTTAACGGAGTTGGAATTAGGTAAAAGAAAATTAATTGCATAATTAAGCATCAATAATAAAAAATACTTTATTTTATGAGATTAAGATAGAAGCAAGATATTTATGTAAGAAACATAATTGAGGCAAATCCCATCTACCAAGTAAGGTCCGTCCATTAACACTTGCCACTATCAGATTTAGATCGTTGACACATGACAGTTCCATGTGTGTATATTAATATTAATGCATATCCAAAAGAACCACTCTTTCGTTTCTTCTACAAGTTATATAATACTACGTGTATGCATATACTTTAAATATTACTAGTAAATCAGATCAAGCTTAGATTACTAGCTACAGTGGAGTATTTTATACAGAAAAAGAAAAAGAAAAATATTATATTCATTCTTGGATGGAGAAAACAAAGAGGAGAAAAATAAATGCGACCATTTCAAAGCGAGGTTGTCGCGAAGCCGAGAGAAGATTGATTGGATTTTAATAGGAATAGAGTTGAAGTAGAATTTAGGGTGTTGTTTTTTCTCTCTCATCATTTTCAATATTTCAAAGCGAGCTTCTCGCAATGCCAGGTGCTGATGATACCATGAACATGACCACTCTTAGCAGCAGCAACATTGTCTTATCGAAAGAGGCCATTTTTATTGTTATTTTTGTTATGCTCCTTTTGATCCTCTTATTTATCCTCATCGCCTGCAAGTATAAGCCATGGCGTTTCTTTTACTCTTCTCCTGTCTCCTCCAACTCCGTCTTTCGCAACAAGAACATCATCAAGGTTAGATTAGCCCCTTTTCCTTCTTCTTTTTTTGCCAAGAAATGATCTTTTCTGCAATTCGGTTGAAGGGGTTTTGCTTATTTTGTAGGATGATTGCAAATATAACAAGAAATGGTCTTTTCTGTAATTTGGTCATAGGGTTTTGATTCTTGTTTATGCCTGACTCTAATTATATTTGTTTCTAATGTGGGTGAAATATAAACAAGATTGTAATTTTTACTGCTCGGAACAAATTTGCTAGGGTTTATAGTTGTCGTGGGGCCGAATAGAAGGAAAAGCTTATAGAGGATTCTTATAGCCTATCCATCTTTGTTTGGGCTTGAAGAGTAGTTCATTGATTGTAGTTTTAAGGAGATGGTAAATGTGATTGATGGATCATG
This sequence comes from Nicotiana benthamiana, assembly GCA_034376525.1. Taxonomy (NCBI): domain Eukaryota; kingdom Viridiplantae; phylum Streptophyta; class Magnoliopsida; order Solanales; family Solanaceae; genus Nicotiana; species Nicotiana benthamiana. The sequence goes on from CM067328.1 coordinate 83,722,375, forward strand.
TTTGGTTCTGCTCAATAATATTAGAGGATGGCAAAGTTTGGAACTTTCTTAATTTTGGAAGTTGGTATAGTTACCTAGTTCAGTGGTTGAAAGTGGGCAGCTCAGCCAGGTTCCTTTATTAAGGGAGACTATGTTTTTCACATTGCATATGAGTTTCGAGCGAGCTTACACAGAGGAGAAACTCTTAGTCTTGGAAAAGTTTCTCATGCCCTATTAGGAACTGTGAACACCAATGCGATACCAAAACTTCAGTGCAATTTAAGCTTCAAGGAGATGAGGAACTTATTTTTGTTTTCTTTAAGAGCTAACTGCATTGTTATTTAAGTCACCCAGGTGGTTCTAAGAGGTGATTTACCCGTACCTCTGGTGAGATTTTACTTGCTAGTAGTTGGATACTCACAGTTCAAAATTTCATTTTGGAGACCCTAATGTGGTATTAGACATGATATGTATCTACTGAGGTACACTTGAGGCTTTTGGAGAATCCATCTGAAATACTAAACTTATTACAAATACCTATTTCCTACCTCATCTGTCATGTGATGTGAAGGGAAATGACAGGTTCAGCTAGCATAGGCTTATAATATATATAGTCCATTATCTAGATACCTATTCTACTTTTATGATTAAGGCCCAAGAGAAAAAAAAAAAGAAGAGTAGATATTGACTATCTAGATGGCGACCTAGATATCATGCACTGTTGTATTATCAATATCAATTGATCAAGCGACTAAGTCTTAGTTCTAATTTAGGTGTGGTCAGCTGAATTAATCCTCTATATTCATTTTACTCTTTTCACATCAATTTCATCTACTAAATAATTTCTCTTTTAAGGCAAAATAGGTGTTCTCTAAGCCTTTCAATTGTACTCACATAGGCATGATTGTCTCTGACCAGAAAAAAAAAACTGACTGGCAGGGGCCTAGTACGGGTTTACCAACCATAACTAAGTCTTAATCCCACCTTATTACCAAAAAAATAAATCAAAGATCCCTAAGACTATGTCCTAACTAGTTGGTATCACCTATATGGATCTTTTGTTTTAACTGTCTTCTTAATGGCTCTATTTTATCGGAAAAAGGAAAAAATCAAGCATAAGCACCGGTGACACACATTGTTAACAAAGTAATAATTTCTATCATATGGATGCAAGGCCTAAGTCAAATGCTATTGCACCCTTTTCTTAAGGATAACTTTGGGAAATTAGCATAAAGGAAAAGGTTCCAGAGTTCTACGACAATCTCTTCTAGATATTTTTCTGTTGGTGGTGTTGTCTGTTTTGCCAATATGTCTCGTTGCTCTTGTACGTCGATAGAGTGAAGTGTTTGCAGTTGTCTATTCTAGGAGTAGTATTTTCAGAGGGGATTATTGAGCTAATACAAAATTTTAGTTGATTTGACGCTCTAAATGTTGCTGAAAGTTAGTATTTTCTCATTTACCTTGCAAAACCATGTAGAAAACTCAAGTAATAACGTACTTTTGATGGTCGAATTCTGTGACCGCCTCCTTTAAAAGTTTAAGCTACTAGATGCGGATTATTTTACTTAGTTATGATGTAACACCCTTCACGTGAGATTGGATTCTTTATTATAGTGTAAATATGTGAAAATTTGACGATGAGTGGCAGTGAGGATTTTAACCTAGGACATATGTTTGCTCTTAAACTGTGTGACTATTTCATTTAAAAGGTTAAGTTGTTGAAGTGGGGTCGTCCTATTTAATTATCTCGTCAAGACGTCTCTTTGTGTATGGTAAGATTATTTTCTTAGCACGTGGACAAATCTTTGATGGGTGATGGGAGACTTGAGTAGGATTTTTGTTTGCTTTGTTGTTATGTTGAATTGTGTGATCACTTCATTCAAAAGCTTAAAGTGTTAAGAAAGGGATATTTTTATCTATCTAAATGTGTTCTTGAATTTATTTCTATTAGCGTTACTGAAAAAGCACTTGATATTTCATTTGGTTCTAATTGGATCTTACAGTTTAATATTTAAGGTCTTTATGGATTATTTTATGGTAATATTAGTTATTATTTGTTCTGCTTTGCACGACTATAGAGAGAAAATTAATCTCTATTTAACTGCTATTATCTAAAGCTTTATTGGTTATAGCAGTGTGTAAAGACTGTAACATTAATTAGGAGATCCCTATCTGATGCTAAGAAAGTCAAATGCACATTCAATTTTCGATGGAGGGATTTCGTTTTTTGTTTTTTTGTTTTGAAAAAGCAATGCTAGATTCTAGATGATTTGATAGATCATATTAGCGCCTAGTATTATCAACATAATGTTATAAATAGATAATTCAGCTCTTCAAGTATCACTCTTTGACCAAAGTATAATACATGGATATGGTGAGGGATTAATGCTTCTGCACTCTTCTACTCCTATTTATAATTTGATAAAGTTTCTTAAGATGAAACATAGCTTCTATAGATTGCAACAATTTATGTGTATTGACTTTAATGTTTGAGTGAAGGTGTCTGATCACGTCTACACTACTCGTTCCTTTTCCACGTTATACGTTTCTTACTTTATTTGCCCACCTCTTCCAAGTTTATTCTTGTTTTTAAACAGTAAGTTATCCAATATTGAAGTTGTTAAGAGATCTAGTTGGCCAGCCAAACTTTTTACTACTTGCCTTGTCCAGTGTCCTAGCTTTCTAAAATCTGACTATGCTTAACATATAAAAGCACAGAGATAAATTTTTGAACGTTATGCTTTGGTCACACGATGAAGGTTTGGGAGAGGGTGATTGAGGCGCGGGTGAGGGAGGTGGCATATATATCTGGGAACCAGTTCGGTTTCATGCCGGGCCGCTCCACCACAGAGGCTATCCACCTAGTCAGGCGGCTGGCGGAGAAATTCAGGGATAAGAAGAAGGACCTGCACATGGTGCTTATCGACTTGGAGAAGGCGTATGACAAGGTCCCAAGGGAGGCGCTTTGGAGGTGCTTGGAGGCGAAGAGCGTGCCAGAAGCCTATATCAGAGTAATCAAGGACATGTACAATGGAGCTAAGACTAGGGTTAGGACGGTGGGTGGCGAATCAGACCATTTTCCTGTGGTTATGGGGCTCCATCAAGGATCGGCGCTAAGCCCCCTCTTGTTTGCCTTAGTGATAGATGCTCTGACCCGTCATATTCAAGGGAATGTGCCTTGGTGTATGCTTTTTGCTGATGATATAGTATTGATAGACGAGACGAGGGTCGGTGTTAGTGAAAGGTTAGAGGTATGGAGACAGACTCTCGAGTCTAAAGGTTTCAAAATAAGCAGATCTAAGACAGAATACCTGGAGTGCAAGTTTGGCGCCGAGCCGAGTGAGGTAGGCAGGGACGTGATGATTGGTTCTCAGGCCATCGCCAAGAGGGACAATGTCCGTTATCTTGGGTCTGTGATTCAGGAGGACGGAGAGATTGACGGGGACGTCACCCATCATATAGGAGAGGGGTGGTCAAAGTGGAGGCTTGCATCAGGGGTCCTGTGTGACAAGAAAGTTCCACACAAACTCAAGGGAAATTCTATAGTGCCGTGGTTAGACCTGCGATGTTGTATGGGGCGGAGTGCTGGCCCATGAAGAACTCTCATGTTCAGAGAATAAAGGTTGCAGAGATGAGGATGCTTAGGTGGATGTGCGGGCACACCAGGCTAGATAAGATTAAGAATGAAGTTATTCGAGAGAAGGTAGGGTGGACCCGGTGAATGAGAAGATGCGAGAAGCGAGGCTGAGGTGGTTCGGGCATGTTCGGAGGAGGGGTCCCGATGCCCCGGTGAGGAGCTGTGAGCGGCTGGAGATTGTTGACGGTCGGCGAGGCAGAGGGAGGCCTAAGAAGCATTGGGGAGAGGTGATTAGGCAGGACATGACTAGAATGTAGGTTTCCGAGGACATGACCCTTGATAGGAGAGTCTGGAGGTCTAGAATCAGGGTTGTAGGGTAAGGGATCCTAGAGTTCTTCGTACGCCTCAACCGGGGTTAGGTGTGAGCCAGCAGGGATACCCATAGATGATTTGTGTTTTAGCTTATGTCCCCCCAATGGTTGTTAGTTATGGTAGTTACTGTATGATACTATTGCATGCGATTGTATTTATGTTTCTTATGTTTAGATAATTGTTTACACTATTTCTGTGGGAGTTACTAATGCTCTATTGTTTTTGTTTTTGTCTTTGTTTTTGTTTTACAGCTGTTTTTCCTTTTATCCTATGCGCCGAGGGTTGATTGGAAACAGCCTCTCTGCCCTTTCGGGTAGGGATAAGGCTCGTCTACGTATTACCCTCCCCAGACCCCACCTGGTGGGAGTATACTGGGTAGTTGTAGTTGTTGTTGTTGTTGTTGTTGTTATGCTTTGGTCGTTTTAGGCTTATACCCCCCCCCCCCAACACACACACACACAAAGAAAAGGACTCTCTCAATGTAGGGTGTGGGCTGTCTTGATCCTATGCAAAATTATGTTACTATTGACTGACTGATAAGGATCACTTAAAAATGATTCTAATGGAGCTACCACTTATCCTGTGGTTACCTTAATGTCTTCTTAGTTGTTTCATAATTCTTGTTTATTAAGTATAAGCTTGGCTCTTCCTTCCTCCACCCCCTTCTTGTGCACTCTTTTGAAATTGCTGTAATTGTATTTTTATGTAGGCTGATGATGCAGAGAGGCCTCTTATTTCAGATGATTTGCATCTGATTGAAAGCCAGAGTCATGAATATTCTAGAGGTTATGCTCACGATGCAGGCGGTCACCAGAATCAAGGGGCTTATGGTTCACCCTGGACTCAGGGACTTATTCATAAACAAAGGCTGACCTCCATAAATCCTCAATTAATGCATAGTATATAACGCTTCCTTCCTTGTTGATTGGCTTTTTATTCTTTATAGATCGTCACTTAAATTGTTTTTTCCAGGCGACAGTTTTGTTCTGGATGTTTGTGATACTTCAGAAGATATTTCTATTGGCCAGACGCTTAAGCGTCCATTTGTGATTAATCAGTTAGCAGAAGAGCAAAAACGATCGGAAGATGTAAAGTACAGACCAAATGTGGCAATACAGAATGAAAAGTTTGGAGATTTTGTTCCAAAAGATACTAAAGATCAAAGTAATTCTTCTATCACTGTGACAAGTGCTTGATGTTTTCTACACTTTTTGATTGACAGTATGTGTAAACAGTGTCATCATATTTTTCTTTTAGAAGTGCAGGAAACATACTCATGCTGGAGGTTATCTCGGGACCTTGTCAAGGTCTTCAACATTCAATGCAATCAACAGATACATCTAGGCTTCCACTTACTCTTGGAAGAGTGACACCTAGTGATATCTTGCTCAAGGATTCAGAAATTTCTGGCAAGCATGCAATGATAAACTGGAATACAAATGTACGCCCATTGAAAATATGTGGTTTCATATGGATCTTGGCAGATGTTAATAACATGTTGTTATGTTTCTTAGTTATTTATTTACGAAAGAAAATAAAGTAGAAGGCACATTTCACTTGTATTGTTTCAGAAATTGAGGTGGGAGCTGGTTGACATGGGTAGCTTGAATGGCACACTAGTTAATTCCCGTGCTGTCCATAGTCCTCATTCTGGGAGCAGACAGTGGGGCGATCCAGTTGAGCTTGCAAATGGAGACATAATAACGCTTGGCACAACTTCGCAAATATTTGTAAGTGCGTATGGGCTTTGTGCTGTTGTCATTTTTACTAAGATTCTTGTTTTGAAGATGAACTTATTCCCACTCCCACAAAATATATTAAAAAAGACAACCAATTCCTTCGTGATCCTTCCCCTCTAGATAACGGCACCAATTTCTAATGGAGATAGAGTATCTTTGCTTTCTTATACTTTCATGTGTAACTATATCCAATGCTTGCTATTTGAAAAGCTAATAAAATTTAAATGTTGCAAAATTTACGACCAAGAAGTTGCTATAAAAACAAATGGACTACTATACTCAAGGAGCACCATCAAGAAGGGAAACTCCATGGCACTAATGTCCTTCATATGCTCTAGCAGCTTCCAGAACTAATATTTCATGTGAAAGAAACCAAATATTCTCATTTCAAGTGACTGAAATTTGGATGCTTTAAGTGTTATAGTTATACAAGGATTAGCTATAGATGGATCACGAAAATTGCAGTTTGCCCCTTATTCTACTGAACATGGCTAATTTGATCTCGCCTGATTAAATGAGAGTTGAAACTTGAAACCAGTCACGACAAGGTGAATACGGAATAGCAAAGTAGGATTTAGAAACAGATTAAAATAACCTTTTTTGCATGATACAAACGTGGTATGGGAATCCTTGCTTGGTTTTTCAATATAAAAAATTGATCTAATAACGTATCAAATTTCTTTTAATAATTTTCCGGATGGGGTGGCTTAGTGGTTGTAGAGGTGGTGATGACCTTGAAACCAAGGTTTGAATCTCAACAGAGGCGACACTAGTAATTCTTTGCATCTGCTTAAGTCTTGGTTGGCTTTATCCCATACTATTGCTGCTGGAGGCTGTGGGTGCTCAATGAATTACTTGAGGTGCACGAATGCACTGGCCTGAAAATCACCGCTACTCAAAACACTATTTAGTTAATCAAAAAAAAAATTGTATTTTCTTTCATAAAAAACTAATATCTGATATTTCCAGAAACTGGATTGCACAGTATGGCCTATGAAGGAACCAAAGGCCGAGTTAGTGAAACAAATGAGTCGAGGATAAAGTGGGAAGGAGTGATTTATAACAGGTTTATATTACCTTCACAGGAAGATTTACCGACTAAAATTATGGAGTGAACCCGTCCTCTTTGACCACAATTTGATATTTCTAGATTCTAGCTTTTGTGTTTGGATGTGTCTTTACACGTAGCTTAAAATTTACACATTTTATTACCAGAAAGGTAAAATTTTCAATACCTAAATCTGGACCAAAGTTGGTCGGTTTTGCCCTTGTAATCCAATTAGTTCTTTGAATATTCTGGTATAGTACACTTTTATTATTGTACTGTTGTATAGATTCAATGGTGTTAGTGAACAGAGACAGTAGTTGGACATGTACAATATTCTGGTATAGTACGCCTTTTTTTATTGTACTGTTGTATAGACTCATAGTCTTAATGAACAACCATGACCTCTCAAGCCACCTACCATCATCTGTTGTCAATTGTCTTTAATTGCACAATACTACCTTAGTTCTCTTCGTATATCTAGTCATGTTTATGCTGGTTACTATTACTGTAGTTGTGTTTATTTTGGTAAGTATTATCCGGGCTGTTTCTATTTGAAGTGAGGCTTTTTATCCTGTCTCGAGCTAAAAGGCTAGCAATCATAATTTCCAATTCATAAGCTGAGGCCTATGTGACTTAACCAATTTTTTCAGTGAAAATCTCTCTAAAATGCGTTACCTCTTACCATTTAACAGTCTGGTTTGATTTTGGATATGCATCATGAAGAAAAGTTTGAGCTGTGTGACTTAGAAGTTACTAGTATTTGGACGGCAAACCTATATTAGAGTCAATTAATCACAAAAGTATACCATTATGCTTGGTTTAAAATCTTACGGTTTGCCACTTGAGAAAAGCTTACATGCTTTCCAGACAAACCAAAAGAGAAAATAATAAATGTATCGTTTAACTAATGTATGATTGCAGGCGTGAATGTAGGTGCTCATTGTCATGTAATGTTTTCTCTTCCAGGTACAAATTAGATCCCAAAGTGAGCATCAGGTCCCATTTGGGGTTGGTGTCGCATCAGATGCCATGGCCGTACGTCGAGGAGGAAAGAAGCTGCCTATGGAAGATGTTTGTTATTACCATTGGCCTGTTCCCGGGACGGATAAGGTTTGGACAATTGGAAGGCTTATATTATCTTACCAGTCAAAAGATAATGACCAAGAAATTTGTATATTTGTCATTGTAGTTTGGATTGTTTGGGATATGCGATGGACATGGAGGAGCTGGTGCTGCAACGTCTGTCAGCAAGTAAGTTATAATCAGTGTGTTATGTAACTCCACCAGTAAAAATAAAAGGTAATGTTGACCCAAAGAAATCATACATGATGTTTTCTTCAATTTAACAGTCACAAAGCAATTGGTTGTTTTTTCTGCTGAAAATGGCATAAGCTAAAATTTTCTTGAAAACGTTCTTTATTCTGGATCATATGATATCTTCTTTTTCCATTGCAATTTTGGAATGAAATTTTAAAAGTTAAATCTTTAGTTGGATTTTCTGAATTCACTATTACTTTGTATTTGCAAGATGAGCAAATTCTGTCACCCCTATGTGCTAATTTATCTTCGTGGTTTTTTGTTGTCCCTATACAGAATAATGCCTCAGATAGTTGCTAGCATCTTGTCAGAATCATTTAGAAGGGAGAGGGTGTTGTCACAATGTGATGCTTCAGATGTTCTTAGAGAAGCATTCTCTCAAACTGAAGCGAGTATAGATCACCACTATGAGGTTTTTACCTAGACTTATTTTGTAGTATATCTTTTAAGCTTTATTCACCTGGTTAAAGCTTTATCTCTGTGTGTAACAAGTTTATTTATATGAATGTTATGTGTTGAGCGGAAGAATTTTGTGGTTAAGTCCATGAGCTGATGCAGCTTTCCCTTGTTCTCAAGTTTATTTGCATTCTTACATTCTTACAGGATATTAATTGTTTTCTTTGATTACTAAGTTCGTGCTGCACATTAAAGCTGTTAAAAGGTTTTAGTTTGTTGGATTTACTAATATTTTCCTTATTGATGACAATCAAATCTGTTAGGGATGTACTGCAACAGTGCTTCTGGTTTGGGCTGATGATCATGAAAACTTTTATGCGCAATGTGCAAATGTTGGAGATTCAGCTTGTGTTGTAAAGTGCGTCCCCACACTTTCATCAGTAATTTCATTTGCTAACTACTAAATACATGGCTGCATTCCCATATGGCCTTTGGTGTTCTTCATTCTTCTATTGTGTGTAATAATAATCTTTTTTTACTCTGCATGATCTATAGTCTAATTTTCTATAGTTCTCATAGTTTTATCTTCTCAATTACTTCTGCTCAGACGACTAATACCTCGATTCTTCGAACTATGAATTCCAACTTTCGAGATTTATGCCTTGAATTGGTAAGATTGACATTTATCTTTATTAGAGAGATTGAGCTTTAATATTTTGCAATGTTACAGAAACATAAACCATTTATCTGTTAATATGTTGCAGCTCTAACTTGGCCTAATATGCAGTCTGCAAAATTTTATCATACGTTGTTTGAAACCAACAATGTTATATCAGAGTTAATATTGGGCCTCAAAAGCCCAACATATTCATTAAATGATTGTCGTAGACGGGATCTACAATCGTACAAAATTAGAGATGATCTCATTCGACAGCAGGTTCCAAACAACATGCATAGAAGAAAAATTAGGAGTAGTTTGCCCGAAATGGTTTCACCATGTCTTATATGGACGTCCAAATGCATCTAGTTTATAGGTGTGACCGTGCGACACTGAACTTTGATGTGGACTTGTCCTAAGAACACAACTTAATGGAAACAAAGGTTCTATACAGGCAATACCAACCAATTAGGACTAAGATCCAAATATTGTTTCTTGCATCAGGTCCACTGTTTTCGTGAAATTTTTATGTGTTTCAAGACTTACATGTAAACTTGGACTGCTTCCCATGGTGTGGTCTGGCCAAAGCTGGAATTATGAACCATAGGAAATCAGAGTCTGAATCCTAACAGAGGAAAAAATAGACAGTGATTTTTTCCCATCTTCCTACGTGTTAGTGGGTAGAGTTACCCGGTATCTATATTGGTGTAAGTAGTCAATGTGTGCATAGTTGGCATGAACACCATTTTTATTAAAGAAATTGTTAGCTTGGAGATAGTGTGAGATTTAGAGAACCTTTACTCTTAGAGCATCATTAATTCACTTATAAAACAAAATACTTTTTAGCATTAGAATAAAATGGGTTCGAATAAAGCGCAATGAATAACTAGAATTCATATGGCTGATCCAACTAGTTGAGGATTAGTTGTTGTTTGATTGACAGTACGTAGTTCGTGTTTGTATGGAATATGCTTTAGTGAGATGCTATGCAGCTATAAGTTGTCTTAATGCAATACTGTGTCAACTCATGCCAGTATAGGTTTAGAAGCAGTTTAAGATATATACTTATTATAAACCACTTAGTTTAAACTCATTCATTCTGTTTTTGTTTGGGGCAGTATTGACGGGAAGCTGACAAAAATGACTGAAGATCACAGAATAACTAGTTACTCTGAAAGGATGCGTATCCAAGCAACAGGGGATCCTTTAAAAGATGGGGAAACAAGACTATGTGGTGAGTAAAATCTTGTCTCTGATCCTTCCCAAAAAAACAAAAATTGTCTCTATTGTGCTTGTATATCCCCTGTAGAATCTCAATGATCAACCAGCAACTGATTTGCTTGCTCTTAACTAGGTTTAAACCTTGCTCGTATGCTCGGAGACAAATTTCTTAAACAGCAAGATGCTCGCTTCAGTTCAGAACCTTATATTAGTGAAGTTGTGTACATACATCAAGCTAGCAAAGGATTTGCGCTGTTAGCTAGGTAATTCCACTTCCTTTCATGTATTGCTGCAGAGCTGTTTCATTCTCTCTCTATCCTGATTTTTCCCTTCTCCTCGATTCCCCTTCACCCTCTACCAAAATTAATTAAAGAAAAAAAGAACCTTTTCAAGTATATTATCTTTCATCTTGTTATCTATGTAACATGGGTTGCCTTGAAATACTTGTGTCGAACTCTAGGACATCAATAAGTACATTTCTTACCGATTCTTCAATACGTGATATAGATTAACAGATAAACTATACTTTTGGCTTAAAACATGCTTGTCGATTTGCTCCAGTGATGGCTTCTGGGACGTAATTAATGTGAAGAAGGCAGTTCAACAAGTCCAGCAGGTACGAGCACTTTGTATGATTCTCTTGTGTGTAGGAGGGAGGCACCCGATTCTTACCGACGCTGTAGCTTCTTTAACCATATGTTGAAATTTTATGATGTGCAGACAAAGGAGAGAAGCTCAACAGATGAAGAAACTTCTGCAGAAAAAATAGCAAATTCTTTGTTGAACGAAGCCAGAACATTGCGCACAAAAGATAACACTTCCATAATTTTCTTAGATTTTGACACCACCAATAGAATTCTTTCTTGTAAAATTGATTCATAGGATTGACTTCACACCTTCATATATTTAGTATTACAGTGATGATTATCTCTCTCTCTTTTTTCTTTTTCTTCAGTTGAAGATCAGTTACCTTCTGTTAATATTCGTGCAACCCCTCGTGTTATTGACAAATTCCCAGCTCTGTAGTCATATCTCTACCATCCAATGAGATGCATTTGAACAGTGGCGGATCAAAATGCGCGTTTGCAGATTCAGTAGAACTCAAGAGTTTCGTGCTCGAATCCTATATATATGTGTGGAAAACAAAATATAGATAGAGTTGGATATGCATTACACGAATCCTATATATATAATATATTTGAAAAACAAATACAGATAGGGTTGGATGTGCATTTCAGAACTTATTTTTCAACTCAGAATCACAACATCCAAAGGTGTTTAGGGATAATGTTTCTGTTGTACAAAGGTTAATCAAAAATATCTGCCACAATGACTGCAAAACAACGTGAAAATGGCATATTCTTTACTTCCCTCACACTAACCTGTCTAGGTATGTACTATTTGCGTATTGGCAGATTGTAATACAACTAAAATGCTGCAATTAGTCTCCGTTTTTGCAGGCTTTGACAATAATATTGCACCTGTAAAAATTGTTTCTTCACGTTAGCCCAACTCAATCTTGTCACATAATGTAGCCATGAGTGGAGAACTTGCAACAAATCACCAATTGAGCAGAGATCTCTGGTAAATATGATGCCAAATGATCCTGATTAGTATGTAGCAATAACAATATCAGTTCGGTATAGTTTCTTCTAGACCACAAAAGACAGAAAGATGGGAGGGACTCTAGACAAGAAAATCCTTATCAAGCAGCTTCATAGCAGATAGTGAGAAGCTGAAAGTTAAATCCCATTATACTCTGAACTTATTCATTCAAAGATGATACATCAATATATTTTTATCAATAATTATATTCACAAAATTAGTACACGACTCAATGAACAAATTGATTAATAAAACTTCAATACTGAAATAATTAATAAAAATAGTAATACAAAATTCACTTTACTTCAACCGTGAAAAAAAAGTCACTTTATGAAGAGTTTAATTGCTCATGATTAGTATAAAGTGTTGATTCGTGTCATGCAAACTATTAAGCATTTGACATTCTAACTAAATAATATATCTGAAAACTCTCTCTAGCTTGCACCTTATTCTCTTTAACTCAACCACTGTTAAAATCCAAGAAAAATTGACCTTAACACAATGTAATTAATTGAAGATCCAAAGGATGCTAAGACTAAAGTTTGGGGAAAGGGGCGAATGGAAGACAAGGAAAACAATAAAAAGAGAGTGCCAACACCTATTAGTTGCTATTATAATCAAGTATATGATCATAAAGATTTTTTTTTCAGTTATGTAAAAAATACATGAGTAACTTCATAATAGTTACTTTTATACTCTATACCGCATTTTAAACAATGCAAATAAATTTAAATCTAGTCGAGTAATTCAAGCTAAGTATTATGGTGGCATGAATCATCAAACTGTGAAACTCCTATACTTATTTCAGATGCACATATTATCAAACTTCTTGATATGTCATCCATGGCGGTGGCAAATAGGGCGGATTGGGCTGAATTTGGATGGATCAAGATGGGTTAGGTAATAAATGGGTCATTACCCAACCCAACCCGAAGTGTATTTGGGCTAAGATAGGCTAAACAAATTATCATAACCCAACCAGCCCAACTTGACCCATGTTTTAGAACCATGTTCATCTTGCATTAAAAAAATTACTTTAAAATATATAAGTTGACAAATATTTTATGGATAGGGGGATGGGTGAGGGATAGCATGGGTGATGCATAAATATAAAAAATAAAAACTGAAAATACAAAAAAAAAAAAGTAAAAAAAAAATTGATGGTGTTTTTGCCGGTGGGTGGGGGGTGGGGTGCATAAAAATAAAAAAACAAAAAATTGAGAATGCAAAAAAAAGTAAATTTATTTTAGGGGGTTCGCGCGCGGGGGGTGTGGGTAGGGTGAGTAGTGCATAAAAAATAAATAAAAACAGAAAATTAGAAATACAAAAAAAAAGTAAATTTCTTTTAGGGCTTGAGGAGGGGGGATTGGGGGGTGGGGGTTAGGAGGGAGGGTGGGTGGCGCAGAAATACAATAAAATAGAAAATTAAAAATATATTAAGAAAAAGCAAAATTTGGGGGAGGGGGGGGTAGGGGTTGGGTGGGTGGGTGGGTGGTGTAGAAAAACAAAAGAATAGAACATTAAAAAAATGGGACAACTAAGTAAATTTCTAGATAAGTTGGATTGAAATCCTTTGTTGTGGGTGAGTTTCATGAGTTGTATTTAGGCTGTTAAATGGGTCATAATGGGCTATAAAAAATAATGGGTTAACTTGGGCTCTACCCAAAATATTGTAGCTCAAGCCATTAATCTCTGGGGGTTAGTGGGGCGAGTTAAATGGGTTTGGGCTCAAATTGACACCCCTAGTCATCCATGAGCTGCTGAATCCTAGTCCTTGGCTGCACAATCACCTTTCTTGTTCTTGTCCACCTTTACTTTTAAGACATAAGCATAGATGCTAACTTAAAACCCCCTTTATCTTTGAACACATTTAACATGGAAAAAACGTCTATTCAGCTAATATAGCTGCCAAAAAGACTTTACAACACATAAGGATATCATTGATACTGCTAAAATTGTCAAAAATAAAAAATTACATGATCACTAAAATAAAATTTATGTACACAAAGTTACAAACTAAAAGAGAATTTTAAAAGTCTAACTCTTCCCTCTCCTCCAAAACAATTGCAATGACATACTTTAGCAAACAGGAAATAAATCAGCTTGATGTGACCTTATTTTCTCGATTTTAGAAAGAAAGCTCTAAACCAGTAAGACTGTTTATCAAAGCATACAGATGGAATTTCTATTCAAGTATCCATCTATTTTATAGAAGAGGTATTGCTCTGATGGTATACAACATCACTTCCAACCGAGAGGTTGTGAGTTCGAGTATTCCCAAGAGCAAGGTGGGAAGTTTTTGGAGGGATGCATGCCGGGAGTCTATTTGGAAACAGCCTCTCTACCCCAGGGTAGGGGTAAGGTTTGCGTACACACTACCCTCCTCAGACCCCACTAAGTGAGATTATACTGGGTTGTTATTGTTATTCATCTATTTTAGCATAGGATGGGTCTATCTTAGAACTTCACAAAGCCATCAATTATTAAAGTACGTCATGCCTTTATCTATTGGTTCTACATTGGCTTTAAGACCGTGCTTTTAGGTTTTGGTGTGTTTTCAGAGCGCTATCACTTAGTGCTAACTTTTATTAGGCTAACATGCTGCAATTTCTGATTTGGGGTGTGCTGTTTATGGGCCTAACATTTACAACAAATACGCAGAAAGAAGTAAGGCTGTACCATGTAACGGTTCCGAACCGGAACCGTGACCGGAACCGCGGTTCTGGCGGTTCGGCGGTTCTAAACGGTTCCGGTTATACAGTTCCGGTTCCGCGGTTCCGGTTCCGGTTCCGCGGTTCCGGGCCGGTTCCAACGTTTAGAACCGTGGAACCGGAACCGCCAGAACCAAAATCGGAACTGGAACCGGACCGGTTCAGGCGGTTCTAAACGGTTCCAAACGGTTCCGATATTAAAAAAAAAATTTAAATTCGGACCGTTGGCGGAACCGTTTGGAACCATTTAGAACCGCCGGAACCGGTCCGGTTCCGGTTCCGGTTCTATCCGGTTCCCAACGGCCATATTTTTTTTTTTTTAAATTCTAAAAATCAGAACGTTGGTATTGCAGAAATAGCCGTTTGGCATTTTTAAAATTTAGCCATTTGACCCCTCAAATTTAATTTAACCCCAAACTTTATATAATTACACAATTTCCCATTTCTCAACTATAAATACCCCCTCATTCTTTCATTTTAATTCACCAATTCATCAATCTTACTCAATCTCTCTCAATCTCTCTCAAGCTCTCTTTCAATCTTTCTGTGCAAGTGCTTAATTTTTGTTGCAAATTCGTGAAACATTGTGGAGTTGTTGAATTGAAGTTTTCAAGTGTTCAATTACAACGATTGTCAATTTTCAAGAAGTTGTTCGTCAATCCGGTAAACTCGTTTCAACTCTTACGTGCTAAGAATATTTGTTGTGTGTTGATATTTTCCTTAATTATAATTAGTATGGCATTTTCATTGAAAAAAATGTTCGGAAAAGGTACATCTAAATCCGGTGAAAGTAGTCGCCAAAATCCTACCCCTCCCCCGGCTCCCGGACCTAGAAAAGATAAACAAGTTCAAACTAGTAGCCAACCTAGAAATACTAATGAAAACTTAGGAATACTTGATAGTGATCACCCGTGTTTTCAATTTAGCGATGTTAATTTTCTACATGATATAGCAGTCAGTGATAGAATAGATGATGATATTATGAATTTGCTTTATCCTAATGCACCAATATCAGAGGGAAATGAGGGTGATGATGATGACGAAACCCAACCTCCGGTAGATTTAGATGATACACCTACTAGTCCTGCTTCTAATGACCCAGAACATCCACCCGTACAAACTCCCACTTTTAGTAGACAACCTCGGAAACGTACAGAAACTTCATTAGTTTGGCATTTTTTTATTCAACTAAGAGATAAAGATAGGGCTAAATGCAAAACTTATGGTAAAGAACTTGTTCATAGGTATACGGGTGATCGTAGCGGAACAGGTAGTTTAGTTAAACATATATATATATACATCCTAGCGATAAGGCTAGATATTTTCAAATGAAAGCGGAACAAGAGGGGAAGTCAAGTCCTGATACTACAATTAACCAAAGTACTGGTTCTAACATGGTTCAACCAGGAATAAACACTGTCACCGGAGGTATATTGTACTACGATCCTAATAAGGATCGTGAAGAATTAGCTAAAATGATTACTGTTATGTGTTTACCTTATTCTTTTGCTTCTAATCCTGCTTGGATTCAATATATTAGACGAGTATTTAATCCTACATATAAAGGTTGGCCTCGCGCCACAGTTAAGGCCGACATTTATAAATATAAGCATGAATATGAACAGTACTTGCGCTATTTATTTACTCATATAAGTAATCGTATGTCTATTACAACTGATATTGGTAGAAGTGGAAATGATTGTGATTATCTAACCGTGACCAGTCATTGGATAGACGAAGACTGGACCATGCAAAAACGCATTATAGCATATAGAATAATTAATTCACGGCACACAGGTAAGTTTATTGCTAGCACTGTTTATGATGTTTGTAGATATTTTTGTTTTAGTGATAGAATAATGTCAATTTCCATGGATAACGCTAGTAGCAACACAACTGCAATAGGTATTTTAACTAGAAAACTTAATCCTGCTTTTACAAATATTTTCCATGTTAGATGTATATGCCATATTTATCATTTAATTGTTGGAGATGATATGAGAATTTTAAACATAGAAATTGAAAAAGTTAAATTCGCTCTTAATTGGCTTTTTTATTCAAACCGTAGAAGTAGACTTAGAGAATATTATAAAAAATGTGACGAAAGTGGCCTTAGAGAAAGAAAGGTTCCTAAACCTTGTCCGACTAGGTGGAACTACATGTATGAAAGCTTAGTAGTGGCGTACGAATATAGAAACCCAATAACCGCTACTTATAATTCTAGGGACTGTGAGGATGAAGATAATGATATGCTAACTAATCAAGATTGGAATAACGTTAAGATTCTTTTAGATTTTTTAGAACATTTTAGTGTGGCTACAACTGCTTTATCTGGCCAATATTATCCTACAATTTCAAACTGTTTAGTATATATTGCCGCACTTGCTAATTTATTTGCTGATTTTAACGAGGGAGGGGAAATTTATGAAAATGCAATATTTGAAATGAAAAAGAAATTTAAAAAATATTTTTTTCCAATCCCTCCTATTTTTGGTGTGGCTGCTTTGTTAAACCCTACTATGAAAGCAGGAGGTCCTAACTTTTGGTATACTAGTATTTATCAATGTTTAGATCTTTCACCAGAAGAAATGGCTACACTATCTGATGCGAAAGCATCAATTACAGTGAATGCTCAAACTGTTTATAATGCTTATAAACAGGCCTTAGAGCATGCTAGGCCTAATATTTCAACTCCTACTTCGTCCACGTCACAATCGTCTAAAAGAGTTGCTGGCTTAACAGCTCTTAAATCGTGGACGGAGTTCAGGGGTACTCAAGGTGAGAATTTAGATGATATTTCCCATCTAAACGAACTTCAAGTTTATTTGTCGCAGGGGCTAGAGAATGATAATCCAGACGGATCTTTCGACCTTTTGGATTGGTGGAAGACAAGGGAAAAGCATTTTCCCGTTCTTGCAAGGATGGCTCGGGATGTTCTGTCCATTCAAGCGTCAACTGTTGCATCGGAGAGCGTATTTAGTCAGGCCAGACTACAAATAGGAGATCATAGAGCGTCGATGCGGGACAGCTTGGAAAAATCAGTGCTATTCCGAGATTGGATCCGCTCTAAAAGAAGAAACTTTGGGCTAGCTGAATCTCAACCCGAAATAGATGAGTGCTATGAAGAAATGCTAGCAGAACTTGCTCAAGAATCATCTTCACCCGGAAGTGGTGATGAACAAGCTTCATTTCCACCACTGCCAACACAACCACCTCCAAACCTTGAAGGTTTTATGAGATTTGTTAGAAATAATACATATATTATGATGTAACTTGTACATTGGCATGTCTTCTTTTAGTTTTTTTTCCTTTTAATGGTGGTATTAGTACCATGTTGTGCTCATTCCATTGGGGGAAGGAAGACTAAGAAAGATATGTCATTTTGGTCAATAAATATGCTTTTTATCATATACTTGAATATATTTGTCTCAATATTTCTTTGTCTTTACTTCTATATCAATCCTTGAATATAAAATATTTATATAACATATAATATATAACATACAACACATAATACTATTAATACTAACTACTACACAATATACATTATTTATATACAATATATACTACTTTACTACAACATATACTACTTATATACAAAATATACACTACTTATTTTGAATATATACTAATTTCCAAACACAATATATGCTATAGTAAAAACATAGTACACCATATAAAATATATTCTACAATATACTAATCACAACTATACAAGATATTTAATTAAAAAAAAAAAAAAAGGTCGGAACCGCCGGGAACCGCCTGGAACCGCCAGACCCGCGGTTCCGGAACCGCCAGAACCGGGAACCGCCAGAACCGGAACCGTTTACCCAAATAGACCCAGAACCGGATACAGCCTTAGAAAGAAGTACTGTCAGATAAGTTGCATTCAATACATATAACTGAACTTTGTACATTTAAAAAGTAAATTTCAATTGAGTGACCACTTTTCTAAAGATCGAGGCTTGAAAAAGATGCTAAACTCGAATTTTAACTACATGTTTAAAATTAATTAATTTAAATATACAATCCGTAAAATGTAAATTAAATTTCATTGGCATATATCATAAACAAACCAATTTAGGTAACATACTATATACTGTATAATTACATAATCAAACTTTGAGAGAAGACTTGACAAGAATTGGTAGCGCGTCCAATTATGATTACGAAGACCTGAAATGAATAAAACGAACAAATTCATTATATTAGCAATAAACAAAACAAAAGCAAGAGAAAAGAATGACTTACATATCCCAAGAGCAAGGGAAGTTCTTGGAGGAAAAGATGTCGGAGGTCTATTTAAAAACAGCCTCTCTACCTAAGGATAGGGGTAAGGTCTACATACATACTACCCTCTCCAAAGCCCACTAAGTGAGATTATACTGGATTGTTGTTGTTATTGATGTACTTCTACAAAAAGGGCCTAGTTCACAACCAAATGTAAGATGCCACAAAGTTTAGTGCAAGATGAATATATTTATGCACAAGAATAGAGAAGAAGCACAAGTTTCCCTCTAAGAAAGAAAAACTGAAACAACGAGGATGCTATCAAGTAGCAAAAAAAGAATTATACTTGAAATACTGAAAAGAAAATCCATTAAAGTTTCTCTCTTGACACTTTAACATGCATAAAAACAAAAATATCTAGTGTCTGAGTTGTGCAAAAATCAAGACTTTTTTTTAGTTAATAACAAATTAAAAAAATTATAAACTTCGGAAGAAAATAAAGGCTGAAGAATACTGAAGAGGGTTAGGTAGAATTTCAGCTATTAAATTAAATAATCTAAAGAAAGAGGAAGACGATTTGGACAAAAATTAAAACAAAATGAACCCAGTTGAGAAAGATGAAGTTTAATGAAAGGGTAGTATAAACTAATGAAGATTCTTGAAACAGAAAAGTCAACTTGTACCTGTTTTTTCGGAATAGATTGAAGGATGCTTCTAGAGTCTGTTGAGTCATGAGTGTGTTTACAGTCGCCCGTTTCTATAGCAGCAATTTTAATAGAAATATGAAAGTACTCTTTTATCCGGGGTATTTGAAAAGAATGGACCTTGGGCCTAACTCAATCCCAAAAGCTAGCTTATGAGGTGAGGATTGCCCAGGCCATATAAGGAGATCAAGGACCTCAAATCCCTCCGATGTGGGACAACTCAACACCCCCCCTCACGCCCATCTCTTGAGCGTGGACAACATAAATGGGGGCCCAACATCGGTAACAATAATTGGGATGAGCCTGGCTCTGATACCATGATAAGACTGGACCTTGGGCCTAACTCAACCCCAAAAGCTAGCTTATAAGGTGAGGATTGCCCAGGCCATATAAGGAGATCAAGGACCTCAAATCCCTCCGATGTGGGACAACTCAACAGTATTTTCATGTATACCCACTTTTGGGCCATCATTGGTACCGGCATTGCTCCAAATTTTTGCAAAGTGTCATGCTCGGATTTGCAGTAGTTCAATCTGGTCAATGCAATTTTAGAAATCAAATATGAAACTCTTCTATATTTTAAATGCAAGTTTAGAAATTCGAATCTGAAGTAGTTCAATCTGTTGAATGCAACTTCTCCTGATACAAGGCAGTCGAAGTACCTGCCACCTTGCATATCTCAATCTAGCGACGACATCTGGAACCACACTGTTGTCGCTGCCCTTCGGGCATGCCTCCTATGCTTATCACTCACCTACGCTCTTGCAGCATGGCCCCTTCGGGCAATACGATGTAATACGCGAAATCTTAAGTTCTGAAATATGAACTTGTTCATCGAATTTTAACAATCCAATATACGATTCAGTGCCCAAATCTACTCCAAATGAGCCCAAATTTGAAACATAACTCTAAAATATCATAAAGAACAAATCTCAATTATCAGATAATCAATATGATAACAAAATTAATAAATCATTTTGCAACTAAGAAGAAGAAGAAGAAAATCTAAGTACAAAGAAAAAGAAAACAATGGTAAAAAAAAAAGTGTATCTAACTGAAGTTATCTAAAAATTGATGTAGCAGTTGAACTTTTTCTAAAAAGTGGGTACAAATTCGATCAATGACGCTAATACATAAAAGTTTTACTTATGAATGGAGAATAAGCCAAAGATTCAATCAAATGCTTTTCCTTAATATCAAGAAACATAGATGAAAAAGTTAACACCTCGAACATATTTTAAACATGTTACTAAAGTTGCAATTAGTTCAAAATAAAACATGAAAAAAATTCGGGCTATACAACGAGTGGTTTAAAACATAAAAGCAATAATCTGTCTATATCTATCTATATATCTATATATATTATATATTTATATTAAAAGCACGAAGACCCTTATCAAAATTTCGTTCGCCTTTTTATCCTTTAAAAATTAGTTTCACATTAAATAAAATAGTCATTTAATTATTTCTCTTATTTTAGAATTTTAGATCAGCTAAAATTTCCCTTACTAAATCTTACGTTATATGATAGATCGATATACGAACTATATTAGGAATTTAAAATCAACATGATTTTACTTCTATAAATCCTAACAAATTAGTATAAAGAATAGTTGTAAAAGTTTCTCAAATATCGGAAGCTTTATATGTGTTGTCAAAGTTTGATCTTGACAATATTGTTTGGTGTTTCATCAAAAGATGAGATGTAAAAGGAGGATTGGTAGCTATAGTTTGGTAATAAGCACTTTGAATAAATCTTATGATGAAATCCATGTTAGTACTTAGTAGGGTTTCGCCAAGGGGGGTTATGACGAGTATTCTATCCCGTGGTGTGGTAGCTACGATTTTGAAGGGCAGGGAGTGTACAAAGGAAACCGATAAATCGCACCAACTCGATAATTTGAGTCAAACCGAGAAAAAGAAACCCGACTATGATTTGGTTTGGTTTTGGGGGAAAAAATCTGACCATAATTGGTTTGGTTTGGTTTTAAAACTAAAGAAAGTCAAACCGAAATCAAACCAACCCGATATTACATATATAGAAATTTTAGATATATTTAATATATAAATATACTTATTGTGATGTAATTTATAAATATTTCTTAATAAATTTCATAATTTTATTTTTTAAAGCATTATTTCAAGGTTGACTTAGAACTTTTGAATGTTCCAATAAGTTTTCTAGCCATTAATATTAGTAAATTAAATAATGCTAGCAAAAGCCCAAACCAAAATCAAATCAATGCTAATGTTAACAAAAGACATTCAATTCAATGCTACGAACGGGAATATATTTAAATGTCTATTTTTTGTTTTGCAATAATTTTAATAAATATGCATAACGTATTGTTATTTTTTCTTTAGCATTTAGTCATGCAATTAGTATTCCCTTATTAGTCTATTTATTTTAGCATGACTTAGTACTTTTAGATTATGCTTATTTTTATTACAGCTTTTTAATTAGCAATATTTATATTACATAATTTTATTGTCTTTATTATTGAATGTTTTAGGATAAGCCATGACACATCTCATATTTTGTATTATTTTCTTGAAAAATGCTGGTTAGCTAATTTTAGTCCCATAAGTAGCGCTACTAATTCCTTGTTAAGACAGGTTCCATGAGGTGCATGTCCCGCAAAACCTAAAACCTAGTTACCTAGGTGATTCCTAAAACATCCACCAATACCACAACTATCTTGATTAGCAGAGGTCGAGCCAGCTATATTTAATTTAAGAAATCATCCCTCAGGTGGATGCCATTTAATATAAAGGGGCAAGTAAGAATATCTAGTTTTAGACGTTGTAAGATAAAAAAAAAATTTTGTTGCTTGCTTATATACTACTTGAGTGCTTATTTTTAGACGTGCTTTTTCAAAAAAGTTCTTGTTTCTAACATTCCACTGGTGTCACGGGGCAAAAGGCAATATAATAGGTAATGGAACACCATTGCTAGTTGGCGAGTCATGGCCTCTTATAAAGTTATTCCACCAACTAGTAGTATTAGTAGTTGCTGGATAGTGAGTAAGATTTATGACCAACTTAAGATATGCCCAAAGTTCAGTAGCATTTAGACATGTAAAGAATAGATGCTGGATAGTTTCAGGACCAATGCCACATAGTGGACTCGGATAAGTGATAACATGGATTTTATTTAGATAAACTGTCGTGGGTATCCTGTTATGGCATATAATTAAATAAAGAAGGCTATTTTTGGTGGTATATGTAGATGCCAAATCCAGTTGTAATTAATGGCCTCCAAAACCATTGAAGGATCTGTCTGGGTAAGCAAGTGATAAATAGATTTTACAGTGAACAAACCGTCTGAAGTGGGTCCCCAAACAATCTCGTCATAGTTAGTAATCATCAAAGGCATATAATGATTTACTATTTGAATAACTAGTGGGGGTAATGAAAAAGGCATGTCCCGTAAATGCCGCTGGTGATTATAATAGTAAGTAGACACTATTTTTTGTAACTCCCCTTCAGGAAGAGGACCTTGGATGTAATTACGAACAGGTGAATTATTATCTAGTCATGAGTCTATCCAGAATCTAACATGAGAACCAGTTGTTAAATTCCATTTATATCCTAGCCTACAAAGTGTCCAACCCTTGATAATGTTAGCCCAAGTTCGTGAAGCAGTAGGGCGACAGTTGAGATGACTGTATATTAGGGCATAGGCCCATAGTTGCTTTGGGTTTTGGAATAGTCTCCAGGCAAGACTAGCATGTAAGGCATTATTTTTAATATGCAGATTTTGAATGCCCAAGTCCCCTTGCGTCAAATGTTGAGTAAACTTGGCCCATTGTAATAGGTGAAGCCTTTTCCTTTGAGGAGTAGTGACCCACAGGAAGTTTCATTGATATTTATTAAGAAGAGAGATAACAGACGATGGAAGGGTGATAAATTGCTTTATATGATTTGGGAGATTATTTAAATTAGAGCGTATTAAGGTGCATCTCCCAGCTTTTGTTAGAAAATGAGTCTTCCATCCTGCTAACCTAGGCTTAAAATTATCAATAATAAACTGAAAATCATCCTTAGTGGGTCGTGAGTCAAAAATTGGAAATTCTAAGTACTTACCAAAATGAGTACCTTCTCTTATGTTAAAAGTATGTTGCAAGTGAACTTTTGAAGTGGTTTCACAATTTTTAGAGAAAAAGATTATGAATTTTCCAAAGTTGATAGTTTGCTCCAAGTGAGTAGTAAAAAGATTAATAGTATGAAAGATGGGTTGACATGACCCAGGTGTTACTTTTAATATTAAAATAATATCATCTGCAAAAAACAAATGAGATAATTGTGGCCCTTTGCTTCCAATGGATATTGGATGCTAGAGCTGATAGTCTACTTCTGAAATTTATTTTTCGTGATATCATTTCTAGACAAAGTATAAAAATATATGAGGACAGAGGATCTCCATGTCTAATACCCCTCGTAGGGGTAAAGTAGTCCGTAAGAGACCCATTTATTAGAATAGATGTTGAGGTAGATGTAATACAGGACATGATGAGTTGGATAAACTTAGTAGGAAAATTCATAGCATGGAGCGTAGTATGAATGAAAGACCATTCCAGTTTATCCGAGGCTTTTTCAAGGTCCATCCTGAGTAGCATGTGATCATGCCTGCCTTTCATTTTTTTAAACCTTGTTATAAGTTCCTGGACTATAATGGTATTGTCAGTTGCACATCTATTTTTTTGAAAGCTTGATTGCATTTGATTTATGATATGCTCCAGCACATGTTTAATTCTATTAACAATAATTTTTGTAATATTCTTATAAATGGTATTACAGAGGCTAACATGTCGATACTGAGCTATTGTGGCAGCATTTTGTTTTTTGGAATTAAACAAATAAAAGTTGTATTAATACTAGGGTCTACCTTAGAGTCCTGGAAGGCCTTATGACAAAAAACTTTGACAGAACTTCCTATAATGTGCCAGTATTTTTGATAAAAACTCGGGTGTAAACCATCAGGGCGCGGTGCCCTAAAAGGATAAAAAGAGTGTAAGGCATTTAAAATTTTAGAGTCCTTTAATGGCATATTTAAATTAAGTTGCTCCGTAGAAGTAAGAATATTATTGGGATGGAGAAACGAGATAGAATTGGATTTTATTTGATGAGTAGTAAAGAGCTGACAGTAATAATTTGCAATGTCATCTCTAAATTTATGGGGGTCTGTTATCCAGTTCCCACCTAAGTCCTGAATAGCAATTATACGATTAGCATGGCGTCTATTTAAAGTTGTTAGGTGGAAAAATTCTATGCTGGCATCACCATCATTTAACCAATTTTATTCGTGATTTTAATTTCCAGAAGGCTTCTTCCAGCTGGAGAACATGATTAAATTCCTGGGTAAGAGTGATTTCTAAATGTTGTAAGAAACAAATGGTGGGGAAATGGATAGACGCCTGAATTCCAACCTATTCGTGCGAGCAATTTTCTTTTTCTTTTAAAAATATTTCCAAAAGTATTTTTATTCCACAGTTGAATTGATTCAACTACATGATTTACAGCTGGAAGTAATTGGGTATGTTCTGCCCAGACTTGTCTAATGAATGGTTCAAATGTAGGATCAGTTGCCCACATGGATTCAAATCTAAATAATGTTTCCTAGGGAGGACATGATGTTGTAACTCAATTTTGAGCGGACAATGGTTAGAATGAGTTATAGGAAAATGAATTACCAAAGCATCCCCATAATTGAAAATCCATTCATAGTTAGCCAAGACACGATCAATACGTTCCAAAATATTGGCATTATTATGTCGACCATTTGTCCAAGTAATCTACTACCCTTAAATCCTAAATCAGTTAACCGGCAATAATTAAAGCAATCTATTAACCTATTTGCTCTATTATTATTCATAGACAATCCACCAAAATTATCCGAGGCATGACATATTTCATTAAAGTCTCCTCCTATAACCCAGGGTCCTTTATAATTATCATAAATACGTGAAAGATTCTCCCATAATATAAGTCTAGCAGCTAAGTCACTATGCATAAAAAAGTAAAAGGCAAAGGACTAACCTGGATGTGGCAATGAATTTCCTGAGTAGATGTAGCTACCTATGAAACATTTAAAAGAGTAGAATTACAAAGTATGGCAATCCCCCCAGAGTGTCCTAAGGTCGGAACTTCAATCAGACCGCCAAAATCAAAGTCATCCTTTAAAACCTGGTGAGACTGACAAAGGGTTTCTAAAAGTACTACTGGAGCATGTCTATCGTAATCCAACAATGACCTAAAATTCCTTCTAAATTCCACCGACTGCCCCCTTACAATTCCAAATAATAAAATACGTGTGACTAATAGAGGAGTCATCTAAACCAGTACTAGGCTCCCCTGACGGAGCGCTAGAGTTGGAAGAAATAGCATGGATTTGAAGTTGGAGTATTTGACTGGAAATTGGAGGATTTAGGCTCATTATGCCCTAGGTGCATGGAGTTATTGGATTGATATGATTGAGGGTTATTAATGCATGTAAAAGGAGGTTGAGTATGTGGTGATTGAATAATGGAATGTTGGTCTTTGGCAGAATGAATTGGTTTGGATTGGGGAAGGTCTTGTATGTGGATAGGGCTATCTTGGCCGTTTGCATGGAGAGTAGTCTTAGGTATTGGAGTGGAAATGTGTGAGCTATTTTCCAATTGGACCAAAGTCCCTATCACTTGAGTAGGTTTTGAACATTGACCCATATCATTGTTTGTCATATTGTGTACTATATTATTATTATTTAGTGTATCCATAAATACTGCAAATTGATTATTACTAGATGAGACAAACTCGGTAGCTTAATCTTAGAACTATTAAAAGAAGGTAATAACTTATTATCAATAGTAAGATTAGTAAAATGAAGGTGATTAGGATTTAAGGAGGGATGCTTAACTGTAGCTTCTTGCTTGGACACTAGTGATAGTTGTGATTGATCAAGATATCTAGGTAGTGATTGATCAAGATATCTAGGAATTGTATTTCTTTTTGGGAAATATCTCTTAGGGAAAGTGAAAATTTTCCATGCATCATCTTTGACTATGTGGCCAACTTCTGTCTCTTTTTGATTAACCATTTGCTTAGCAACTAGGCACATACTTTTATTGTGCCCCACGCATTCACAATTTTTGCACACATCAAATTCAATCCCTTATTTATTATGATTTGCTTATGTGTACCAATGTAGATATGATTCTTAAGAGGTTGATTTAGCATCACTTCAACACATAAACGAGCATAGGCGCCATCACGACTAGGTCTGTTTTAAGGTCGTGACAAGTGGGTATCAGAGCCTAGGTTACATAGGTCTCACGCGTCATAAGCAGGTTTATTAGAGGCTTACAGATCGGTACAGAGGCATCTGTATTCATCCTTGGGAGACTGTAGAACCTTTAGGAAACTTCATATTCTTGTTGTGCGAATCTGTTGATCTGAGTGCTAAACTTCTTTAATTCTATTCCCTCACAGATGATGAGGACCCATGCTACCGCTTAGGATGGATGACCACTAGAACCACTAGCTGGGGCCACTAAAGGTCAAGGACGTGGTCGAGGCCATGGTAGGGGCGGGAGTATCGCCCACACAACAGCTAGGGCAACACTTGCAGATCCACCAACCTCCCAAGTTCATGATCAGGTCCCAGTTATGGATGTTCTAGAAACATTAGCTCAGGCACCAATTGTGCTCATTGTGATTCCAGGCCTTCAAGAGGTCTGGCCCAGATTCTATTAGTATGCACAATCCTAGTTCAGTGGTCTCAATTACTATAACCGCAGCTACTTCTCAGGATGGGGGAGGCACTCAGACTCCCGTCGCTCGCACACTTGAGCAGGTCATGCAGGGACTTCAGACATTGGGGAAACCTCCAGCCCAGCCGGTTGTAGCTGCTCAGGACTATGTAGCTCTTGGTATGGCAGAGAACGAGTAGCGCTGATCACGCTCAACTGAGTCTCGCAAAAGACTACGCGGGCGTTGCAAATATAATCTGAGTATTTATGCCCAGAGTTGAACCACAGATAATCAACCTATCAAATACTATTGCTAGATTTACTAAATTCACTCAATCTATTTTTCCAAACGTTTTGATTCACAACTGTTGATTTTTCTAACAACTAAAGGCTGAAAGTAATTAATAATTGAAAATTAACTATGCTTGATGTGTAAACAGTTGGAATAAGGTCTAAGGTAATGGTTTCCCCCGTTGGTAATTTCTTTGGTTGTATGTGTCTTATAACTATGGGTTAGTTGTCTCTAACAATCATGAACACTCCCGATATCATAAATCTTTTTCAAGAAATTATGATAATTTACTAGACGCACTCTCTCAAGCTACGCTAGCTAGATTCACAATACTGTTCACTTAGATTGCACTCTCTAATACAACCTCTAAACCCTCTGTTATGACTCTCGTCTATACTCCGGGAGTGAAGTTGTCTATACAATTACCTAAATATGCACTCTTTCTCAAGTAGATACATAATAAATAGGAACGATAATTGAGGGCCCTTCAACTAACCACAATCAAAATATAGATGAACTAATAGAGATTAACAACCAAATCCAACTATATTAATATAACAACCAAATCATCCCCAACAGGTTCCACCAAAACCTTAGATTAAGGTATTTAGCTACTCATAACAATAGAGTAATAAACTACGAAAAGATTCATAATCAAAAATTGCAAGAAAAATAAAAGAGAATACGAACTATGATATTTTGGTTGATCTCTCACACTTTTTCTTCTTGCCAAATTACTCTCTAAGACATCACATGCCTCCCTTGGGCGAGTTCTCTTTTTTAATATAGGGTTTTGGGCTAAAACTTATGTATTTTGCACTTTAGTCCCTAAACTTTACGCGTCCTGCCGCGGTCCCACCGCGGTTACGCCGGAATCGCGATCAAAGTGCCTCTCAGACTCCACAACAACATTCTGTCGTGGTCCTACTGCGGTTAAGCTGGGCCACGGCAGACCATATTCAGTCCTAGTTTTTCTGCCTTCGCTTGGTGCACTTTGTGTATATTGTGATATTGGCCTCTATTTCTCCGTAATTGATCCCAAAAGTACTCCATAGACTTACTTTATTGAATATAGCCTGCAAAGCACAAAAAGCACTAATCATAGTATTTTTAATCAATTTTTACCATAAAACTATACAAGAATGTGGTTCTTCAGGGCCTAATTATAGTTTAATTCACCTATTATCAAGCGCAGATTAGAGATTTTTGGTAGACTTCAACCTCCGACTTTTAGTGGTACAGAGGGCGAGGATGCCCAAGGTTTCTTGGACAAGTGTTAGAAGATTCTTCATACAAGGACCTGTGTTGTGAGGATATTATGGGATCGAGCTATGCTCTGCAATAATGTTGTATTGATTCATGATTATGAGGTCGAGGGCCTGATTTGTTACGCCACAAGGTGGCTTGTTATGAGGCCGAGGGCCAGTTTGATTATGCCACAAGATGGCTTGATATAGCGCTTGGGCTGTATGAGGCCCTACTAAGTCTGCACACCCACGTTAAGCGGGGGTACGTGTGTGAGATATTATATTGCCAGGGGGGATATTTTTGATTCACGTTATTGCCTGAGGGCTGATACGAGTGATTGTTAGGTAGCTCGAGAGGCTGATCCCTTTGGTATTTTGCCTGAGGGGCTGATTTATGTTTCTATCCTTTTTCTCCCTGTTTCCATCACTCGTTTGAACTACTGAAAAATGTTTTTATAGAGGTTTTTACTAGATTAAATTATTTTTACGATCTTTTACTGTACTACTGCATTGTTCTTGATTTATACTATTTTATTGTAGCATTATGTTGTGTTTTACGTGTTTTCTTATCGCTCAGCTGCCTTTACTTTTTATTACTTACTAATTTGGCGTAGTGTCATTACTCCATGCACCTTATGTGCAGATCCAGGTGTCTCAGGTCACGCTAGCAAGTGTTGATTTGCCTTCCAGCAGGCTTGTTTGGAGTTGACTAGGTAGTTGCTCGGCGTTCGTAGCCCAATGCTTCTCCTTCCTATATTTATTTCACTTTTTACTAGATTTGTATCAGATTATAATTTTTTTTCATACTCTTGGGCGAATTGTAGATGCTCATGACTAGTGACGCTCGATGTCGGGCTGTGTTTGTTTTTGCACTATTC
Organism: Nicotiana benthamiana; assembly: GCA_034376525.1. Lineage (NCBI taxonomy): Eukaryota > Viridiplantae > Streptophyta > Magnoliopsida > Solanales > Solanaceae > Nicotiana > Nicotiana benthamiana. Next base: position 83,752,081 of record CM067328.1, read on the forward strand.
TATTTTACTCTATATTTTGGGATTTTTAGCTTATTAATGATTTTAAATGACTAAGTATAGCTGTTTAGTTGGCTTTGGGGTTTTGTGTTGGCTGGCCTAATTTTACGATAGGCGTCATCAAGACCTGGTCCATTTTAGGGTCGTGATAGAGTTGTAGCCATGTTCCCCTATTTTCTCCTACTCTTTTGTGTTCAACATATGTATTATGACTTATTGACTTAGTTGGTTCGGGTCCAGAGTGATTTCAGAATGAATTGAAACACTTAATCTCTTATTTAAAAGCTTAAGTTGGAAAAGTTAATCGGATGTTGACATATGTGTAAACGACCTGGAATTTGTATTTTTATGGTTTCTTTATCTCTGTTTGGTGATTTTGGATTTAGGAGCAAGCCTAGATTGTATTTTGGAGGTCCACAGTAGAATTAGGCTTGAAATGCTGAAAATTGGAATTTTGGAATGTTTGACCGGAAGTGAACCTTTTGATATTGGGGTCGGATTGGATTTTTGATAGTTGGAGTAGGACTGTGGTGTCATTTATGAATTGTTTGCAAAATTTGAGGTCAATCAGACATGATTTGATATGTTTTCACATTGCTTGTAGAATTTCAAAATTTTAAAGTTCATTAGACTTGAATCTGTGTGTAACTCATGTTTTGATGTTGTTTGAGGTGATTTGAGGATTCAACTAAGTTCATATGATGTTTTTGGACTTATTGGTATCTTTGGTTGAGGTCCTGAGTGCCTCGGGTAAGTTTCGGGTGGTTAACGGATCATTTTTGGACTTTGGTTGACGGTTGATATCTGCTGTGATTCTTCTGGTTTCTTTCATCTGTCAAAAATGAAGGTCAAAATTCAAGTTCATGATCGAGGCCATGATTGAGGGAATAATCGAGAGGCCAGAATCGAGGGTAGCGACCGAGGGCAGGACTGAGGGCACCCTGGATAGAAACTTTAAGTTATAAAATAAGGGGACTTCATCCCATTTTTCATTTTTGACGAATTGGAGCTTGGGGAGAGGCGATTCTTGAAAGAATTTTCAAATAAAAACATTGGGGTAAGTGATATTTACTTGGTTTTGGCTAAATCCCATGACTATGTCTTTAATTTCATCATCTAATTTGTGATTTTGGGTGAAAATTTTGGCAAAAAAGAAAGTGTTCTTGAGACGGATTTTTAAGGTTTTGAATGAGATTTTATTATTGGATTTGAGTAAATTTGGTATGGTTAGACTCGTGAGTGAATGAGCTTTCGGGTTTAGTGACTTTTGTCGGATTTTGAGACTTGGGGTTGGGTTCGGGACAATTTCGGATTTTTGGCTCTAAGTCAGTATTTTCTTGTGGAATTGATCCATTTAGCCTATATTAATTGTATTATACTACTTGTGGCTAGATTTGGGACACATGCACCGTGGGGATTGTGACTTGGTCCATCCCGTGGAACCGTAAATTGGAATAACTTGCTATTAGGTTTATGTTTCTCTCAGTGTTATAGAAATTGGACTCAAATTCATGTTAGAGATAATTCTTATGCTATATGAAGTCACTGTTGGGACCCGCAGAGGTCGTGTACTTGTTGAATTAGCTGCTATTTGTTGTCTTGTACTTAGTCATGATTTTCTTGCGTATAATACCCCCATCTGTTCTTATTTCTTATTGATACATGTTATTATCTCTATTTAGGCTGATTAATATGATTTGTGAGAATGGGAGATACTAGGAAGGTTGATGACTGAGTGAGGCCGAGGGCCTAAAGCTGAGGTATTGATACTGTGGCATGTGATTTATCCATGCGGATCTTGATATGTTATCGTAGCATGCGAGCTGTTCGTGTGAATCTTGATATGATATTATATCACGTGAGTTATCCGTACAATACGTGAGTTGTCCGTGCGGATTATAACACTTGGGCTGTAGGAGCCCATCCGGAGTTCATACACCCCCAATGAGCGCATGTACCTATTGATTGTGAGTATTGAGGGCTGAGAGTCGAGTGATTGAGCTGTGGAGATGAGTTGAGTGACAGTTGCCCTGAGATGCTGTACTTGCTTTCATTTGTTGTTGTTGCACTTAATTGCTACCTGTCATTGTTGTGAAATTTCTAAAAGACTTTATATCCAGTTTACTTGAACTACATAAAACGAATTGACTTGAACTGCCGAATTTGAAAGCATGTCTAATCTTTGCTGAAATTACTGAAAATGAACTACAATTATGTATCTCATCACTGCGACGACCCGACCCTTTGTCTTATGTGTTTTCATCCTATCTTCCCTATTTATTTCTTCTTCGTGTTTCATTATATGTTTTTGGTGAGTTTGAGTTGATTCGGATGGAATTTGGTAGAAAATGGGGCAATTAGTCTCTTTAAGGAAAGGTTGGTTTGGAAAAGTCAACCGAAAATTGACTTGTGAGTTAGAGGGCTTGGATGCAATTTTTGATGAATCGGCTACCTTCGAGGGATGATTTGAGGCTTAGGAGCGCAATCGGAAGTGATTTTGGAGGTTCGGTGTAGAATTAGGCTTGAATTGGCGAAGTTAGCATTTTGGAGAAATCCAGTCGGTAAGCGAGAATTTGATCTGAGGGCCAGAATGAGATTTTAAGAGTTGCAGCAGCTTCCTTAGGCGATTTGGGATGTGTGTGAAAAATTTCAGTCGATTCAGAGGTGTTTAGGTTGAGTTTTTGATCGAATGCGAGTTTCGAAAGTTTTTGTTGAACTTAGGCTTGAATCCATCGTGAATTAGTGATTTTTGCGTTGTTAGATGTGTATTTATGATTGGAACAAGTCTGCATGATATTTTAGGGTGTGTTGATGCTATTGGTACAGGTCACGAGGGCGTCTTGGTAATTTCGGATACCTAACGGAGAGTTTTGGGAAGTTGAGGAGTTGCAGATTTTTGCACAGCAGTTGCAAACAAATTTGGTCTTCGCATTCGCGAGGCTTGGCCACGTTCGCGTAGATTTGAGGTTGATAACTATGAACTATACATGCTTTATACCCTTTCTTACCTGATCTTTGTGCATAAATTGCTCTAGATTAGGCCTGAATTTCTTACAGGTTGCGCTTGATTGCAGGTTTGAGCGACTAGATGGCAAATATCACAAATCGACTCAAAGAGGAGTGAAACCTTCCAAGAGTCAAAAGATGATTGAAAGTGGGAAAAAGGTGACCTATGAGCACCACACTGTTATGATGTGCGGCCGCGCAGGAGAGTTCTGAATGCTACCAAGTTCAAGCCTGACCCGCGTGATCCTCCATGCTTTGCCACGTGGTCACACAGGAAAGTTCAGAGAACCAGCAAAAGTGAAAAAAGATCCACGCGGACCGCATCCATTCCACATGGTCCGCACTGATGAATGATCAGAGGATCAGCAATTCAAGGCAAAGACCAACACATCTGCATACCAAAGCAGTGCCGTCCGCGTGGGTGAAAGTTCATGGATTCAACAATTGGACGAGTTCTACTGTGCGGCCGCGCACTATTTCCATGCGGTTCAGTCAATTCAACCTGTGCGATCGCGCGCACCATTTCGCGCGCGGTCTACTCGATTCAACCTATGCGGTCGCGAGGCATCTCTATGCGGTCTGCATCTCCAAGTCTAGAAGCACAGATCTGAAGGCCATATGCCCTACGCGGCCCGCATGTCATTTCTACGCGGTCCGCGCCAGACCCTCAAGGGTATTTTTGTCCAGTTTTTCCTGTGTAGCATAAATAGAACACTTTACTTTTTTAGGTTAAGCTGGGTAATTTGTTTTAGCAGCTGAGCATGAGACATTTTGTATTAGCCTACTTTGGGCAATTTTCTCTTGTAATTAACGTGGATTCAAGTAGATTAAGCTTGTAGTTAATAATTATGTTAATTTCTTCTAGTATTTCTTCTATTTCTACTTCTTCCATGTCTAGTTAAACCCATTAGCTAGGGTTGTGGCTCAACCCTAGTGTGGGTAATTAATGAGTGTTTTTGCTTAATGCTTGGATGATGTTGGGTGTTTGGTATTTGGGTTGATTGTAAGTTTTCACTTAGATTTGGTGGTTGCAAACACTAAGACTAGCTTAGTGGGTCTTGACACTTCTTGAGAAAGAGAGTCAATGACCTCACAATTAACCCAACAAGGATTTAGGATGGACCCATGAGAATGGTAGTCCCAAGTAATGAGTTAAACCTCGAGAGAATAATTACCCCCACTTGAACCTTAAAGTTTCTTGGGCAAATTTGCCTACCCAATTGGTCTCGAAAGAGTCAATTGGGCAAAACCACTCTCTCTACCGAGAGTTGTGAGAGTGAGTGCTAAAGTGCACTGATTATCCATATTTTCCTTAATTATCATCATTGCGTTAGAATTCTATACCCGTTAATTAACCATCTAGGTGAGTGTCACGACCCTAGTGCTTTTCTCTTATTGCATACAAATAGCATCATTACCTAGCATAATTTAGTTTACACTAGTAGTTCATAAATTTAGTTGTTAAACAAAGGAAAAACGAAAAATGATAGAAGATCAAATAGAAGCTAAACACACTTCTAGGCTTAGCAAATACTCAATTCCAATTTGAATCTCATTGTGAAAAAATCGACCCCGATACCACTATTGGGTTTTAAGTAGTCGCGCCCACTCTATCTTAGGATTGAGTCCGCACCGATCAGAGGTCCATGGTCTTCGCATTTGCAGTTGGGACCCCGCGTTCATGTAGAGGAAGTTTGGGGGTCCCTAGTCTTTGTGCATCGCGTTCGCGAACAGGGGCCCGCGTTCGCATAGAAGCAGCAGTAGAGGCATCACGTTCGTGGTCTATTGGATACATTCGCATTGTTGGGCAAGGCGAAGCATCGCGTTTATGGGATGGGCTCCGCATTCGCGAAGAGTAAAGTGGCGTAGTGGAAATTTTGGCCATCGCGAATGCTAGAGCGCCATTGCGTTCGTGAAGAAGGAAACATCAAGTGTGAGTCTTGGATTAGTTCTTTGGCCTTATTGGGACACGCGGTATCTAGTGATGGTATTCAGGTTGATCCAAATAAGATTAAGGTGGTTTAGAGTTGGCCTAGACCGTCCTCGACCACAGAGATTCGTAACTTCCTCGGTTTGACGGGATATTATCGCTGATTTGTTCAGGGTTTTTCATATATCGCTTCTTCCTTGACCAAGTTGACTCAGAAGAGTGCCCCATTTGTATGGTCAGACGAGTGCGAGGAGAGCTTTCAGAAGATCAAGACAGCTTTGACCACAGCTCCAGTATTAGTTTTGCCATTAGCTTCAGGTTCTTACACCATTTATTATGGTGCTTCGAGAGTCGGGATTGGCCGTGTGTTGATGCAGGAGGGTAGAGTGATTGTTTATGCTTCTCGTTAGTTGAAGCCCCATGAGAAGAACTACCCTGTCCATGACTTAGAGTTGGCTGCTATAGTTCATGCTTTGAAGATTTGGAAGAACTATTTATATGGAGTATCTTGTGAGGTATTCGCGGATCATCACAGTCTTCAGCATTTGTTCAAGTAAAAGGATCTTAATTTGAGATAGCGGAGGTGGCTTGAGTTACTTAAGGACTATGATATTACCATTTTGTATTATCAGGGAAAGGACAATGTAGTGGACGTCCAATTGAGTCGAAAGGCGGTTAGTATGAGGAGTTTAGCATATATCCCAGTTGGGGAGAGGCCCATTGCAATTGATATTCAGGATTTGGCCAATCGGTTTGTGAGATTAGACATTTCATAGCACAGTCGGGTATTGGCTTGCGTGGTTTCTCGGTCTTCTTTATATGATTGCATCAGAGAGCGCCAGTATGATGATCCGCACTTGCTTGTCCTCAAGGACAGAATTTAGCACAGAGATGCTAGAGATGTGAATATAGGTGATGATGGTGTGTTGAGGATGTAGGGCTGGATTTGTGTGCCCAATGTGGATGAGCTTAGAGATTTGATTCTTGAGGAGGCCCACAGCTCGCGGTATTCCATCCATCTGGGTGCCGCAAAAATGTATCAAGACTTGAGACAACACTACTATGGAGGAGAATGTAAAAGGATATTGTGGGTTTTGTAGCTCGGTGTTTTAATTGTCAGCAGGTGAAATACGAGCATCAAAGATTGGGTGGCCTACTTCAGCGGTTAGATATTCCCGAGTGGGAGTGTGAGAGATTTACTATGGATTTTGTGAGTGGTTGTCCTCGGACCTCGAAGGAGTTTGATTCGATTTGGGTGATTGTTGATCGGCTGACCAAGTCCGCGTATTTCATTATAGTATGTACTACTTATTCTTCGGAGCGAGTGGCAGGGATCTTTATTCGGGAGACTGTTCGGTTACATGGGGTTCCAATTTCTATTATCTTGGATAGAGGCACTCAGTTTACTTACCAGTTTTGGAGGACTTTTCAGCGAGAGTTGGGTACACAGGTATAGTTGAGCACATCATTTCATCCTAAGACGGACGGGCAGTCCGAGCGTACCATTCAGATATTAGAGGACATGTTGCGTGCCTATGTGATTGATTTCGGAGGTTCTTGGGATGATTTTCTACCTCTTACAGAGTTTGCCTACAACAACAGTTTTTAGCCCAGCATTCAGATAGCGCCGTATGAGGCCTTATATGGGAGACGGTGTAGATCTCCGGTTGGTTGGTTTGAGCCCGGCGAGGCTAGGTTACTGGGGACAGATTTGGTCCAGGTTCCCTTAGAGAAAGCGAAGGTGATTTAGGAGTGACTTCGCACAGCTTAGTCGCATCAGAAGTGTTATGCGGACCGGAAGGTCCGAGATGTGTCTTATATGGAGGGTGAGAAGGTTTTGCTGAAGGTTTCGCCCATGGAGGGTGTTATGAGGTTTGGGAAGAAAGGGAAGCTGAGTTTGCGGTTCATCAGACCTTTTGAGGTGCTTAGGAAGATTGGAGAGGTGGCTTACAAGCTTGCTTTGCTGCACATCGAGTGTGCATCCGGTGTTTCATGTGTCTATGCTCCGGAAGCATGTTGGGGACTTGTCTCATGTTTTGGACTTCAGCACGGTTCAGTTGGATGATGATTTGACTTATAATGTGGAGCCAGTGGCTATTTTTAGGTCGTTAGTTTTGGAAATTGAGATCAAAGGATAGCTTCGGTGATGGTGCAGTGGAAAGGTCGGCCCGTTAAGGAGGCTACTTGGGAGATCGAGCAGGAGATGCGGAGCAGATACCCTCACCTATTTGAGACTTCAGACATGTTTCTTGATTCGCTCGAGGACGAGCGTTTGTATTAGTTGGGGAGGATGTGACGACCCAACCCATCGTCTCATGTGTTTCTATACTTTATTCCCTGATTATTGCTTCTTCATTTTCATTATATGTGTTTGGTGAGTTTGAGTTGATTTGGATGGAATTTGGTAGGAAATGAGGCAATTAGTCTCTTTAAGTAAAGGTTGGTTTGGAAAAGTCAACCAGAAGTTGACTTGTCAGTTACAGGGCTCGAATGTGATTTTTCGATGATTTGGTTAGCTTCGGGGGATGATTTGAGGCTTAGGAGCGCAATCGGAAGTTATTTTAGAGGTTCGGTGTAGAATTAGGCTTGAATTGGCGAAGTTAGCATTTTTGACGAAATCTGGTCGGTACGCGAGAATTTGATCCGAGGTTTGGAATGATATTCCGAGAATTTCAGTAGTTTCGTTAGGCGATTTGGGATGTGTGTGCAAAATTTCAATTGATTTGGAGGTGTTTAGTTCGGGTTTTTGATCGAATGCGAGTTTCGGAAGTTTTTGTTGAACTTAGGCTTGGATCCGTCGTGAATTTGTGATTTTTATGTTGTTAGATGTGTTTTTATGATTTGAGCAAGTTTTTATGATGTTTTAGGGTGTGTTGATGCTGTTGGTAGAGGTCTCGGGGGCCTCGAGGTGATTTCGGATAGCTAACAGAGAGTTTTGGGACGTTGAGGAGTTGCATATTTTTGCACACTAGTTGCAGACCAATTTGGCCACCGCGTTCGCGAGGCTTGGCCGCGTTTGTGTAGCTTTGAGGTCTATTGTCTTCACCTTTGCGGTTGGGACCCTGCGTTCGTGTAGAGGAAGTTTGGGGGTTCCCGGTCTTTGTATATCGCGTTCGCGATCAGAGGCTCACGTTCGCGTAGGAGCAACAGCGGAGGCATCGCATTCACGGTCTATTGGACGCATTCGCGAGTTGGGCTAAGCGAAGCATCGCGTTCATGGGATGGGCTACGCGTTCACGAAGAGTAAAGTGGCCCGGTGGAAATTTTGGCCATCGTGAATGCGAGAGGGCTATCGCGTTCGCGAAGAAGGAAACATCACCTGGGGCAGAATGTTTAAAAACATTTCATCCGTGAGTCGGAGTTATTTTCCACCATTATTGAGCAACCTTAGGAGCTTTTGACGAGATTTTTGGAGGGTTTTAACTGGGAATCGATTGGAGGTAAGTCGTATGGCCTAGAAACATCATCTAATTGTGATTTCAACACTTAAATTCATGGAATTTGATTAAAAAGGGAAGAACTAAGGGCTTGGGTTTTTGAATGAGAATTTGGGATTTGAGGGAGCAATTGGACTCCGATTTTGGTAAAATTTACATGTATAAACTCGCGACGAGATAAAGAACATCTTGGTACAAAAATTTCTGACTTTCGATAAGTGGTCCCAGGGCTCGGTTTTTGCAAATTTTGTGATTTTCGATATTTTTCGAGTCTTTTCAATTGGGTTATCTTCCCTTTGCCTATTGTAACATATTCATTGTGGTTTTGGCCAGATTCGACGCACAAGGAGGTCGATTCGAGAGGAAAGGTCATTGAGAGCTAGTCTTTGGCCGCCTAGAGGTGAGTAATACATGTAAATGCTACTCTAAGGATTTGAAACCCCAGACTTTCACATCGTAACGCTATATTGAGGCATGACTCACATTCTATGACGAGTGCGGGTCGTTTACGGTTAAGCATTGTGACTTGGTCCATCCCGAGTGTTATTTCTAGTATATTGGCGATTGAGACACATACTTTATCACTGTGACTTGGGCTTATTGCCATGTTTGGGGCCTTATGCCGACCTGTAGAATCCTTAAGGGATCTTTATTTATGTTCCTCACTTGTTTGTATAAACTATACTCCCAGTCACCTTTTTCAACTATTAAAATTATGATAAGAACTGTATTTTTGAAACATTAATCATAAATGAACAGAATATGAGGGCTGAGATCCCCACAGTATGTAATGCCCGAGCGACTGCGAATTTAGTTGACTGTGGTGGGCTGAGTACCCAATAGCGAGGATATATTTTCCTATGTTATGGATCGGACTGCACGCCACAACAGTGCTATATTGATATTGAGGCTGAGAGCCTATTTGATGCCACGATATGTCTGATATTGCGCTTGGGGGTGTAGGAGCCTCTCTGGAGTATGTATGCACCCCCAGTGAGCGCTGTGATGTTAAATATGTGGAGCGAGCTGCACGCCGCAGCGGGTATTATAGTGTACTGCTATATGTATTGCATTTCTTCATGCATTATTTCCTTAATTGTATCATTATTTTACTGTTTACACCGATGTTGATCTGATCTGTTAGTTATAGGTTGCTTTGTGAATTTCTTGTGATTTTTTACTTTCAGACTGTATTTATGTTTATTACTCACTAGGTCGGAGTACTCATTTTACTCCCTGCACCTTGCGTGCAGATCCAGGTTTTTCCCAGGCTGAGTAGATCCAGTTGATCAGCAGAGTTAGCTTATGGGAGTGTCGAGGTAGCTGCATGGCGCTCGCAGCCATTGATTTCTCCCCTCTATCCCTATCCTTTATTTTCGCATTTTCAACTTTTAGACAGACTTTGTAGTAGGATGTCACTTTTTATTTAGAGGCTCATGTTCGTGACACCGGGTCCATGTTGGGCTATATTATGTATTTTGGTTAAAATTCCGTATTTTTATCAGTATTCTCTAGATCTTTGCTAGTAATTTTTTCGTGTTGTTTATCCGAAATCTGCTTAAGTATTGGGATTTCTTGTAACAAGGTCGGGCTTGCCTAGTAGTATGCTGGGCACCATCATGATCGGGTTGGGGTCATGACAGTCACTATCTTCAGTTCCTTATTTATTACTGTTACTTACTGTTTTAGATAATGTCGTTACTCCCCGTACCTCGTGAACGGATCTAGGTATTTTTGGATACAGTGGACGTTGATCTCGTGCGTGGTTGAGTATCAGAGACTTACAAGGTAGTTGCCCGCGTCCGCAGTCCTTGTCTCTCCTTTCTTGTTATGTTTTCTTTTCTGTATTGGCATTTTGACACAGAATGTTGTAGATGCTCATGACTTAGTGACACCCTGATCTCAGGTTATTTTACGCACTTATGATTTGGGTTTACCCCGTTTTATGAAAAACTCTGATTATTTTAAATGTCTTAATTCATTTTATTAAATGTTGAAGGTATTTTGAAAATATTGGCTTGCCTAGTACCATGATATGCGCCATCACGACGAGCTAGATTTTGGATCGTGACAAATGCAAACGTAGAAGAGAGTAAAAACCAAAACAAAAATAAAAAATTTTGTACTTTATACAAATGTCTAACATATATTTGTTATCACTAAGCGCCAAAGAGAAAAAATAATGAAATTAGGATAATTTTTTTTAAAATATTGACTTTTAAGATATCTAATTTGAAAATTTACAATGAGTTAACTTCTGGATATTTAAGTTTAAAAAAGAATTTATTAAGCAATTTAGCCTCAAATTTGGAAATTGTTTTGGGTTACGCCCTGAACATTGGGACTAACGTCTAAGCGAACGCCCAGAAGGTTGGGGTGTACGTCCCACTATACTTACGTTTCACTAGTACGCCTTCGTGCGATTTTGGTACTCCTCGCCCCAAGTTTCGCCCCCGGGCTCGCCCAAAACAACCCTTTTAAAAGATTGGTTACATTTAGCATAACACATACCTAGTTTGGTTGCAATGTCGCATCTTCTTATAAATAATACTATGTTATTCACACAAAAAAAATGTGAAAACTAATTTATACTAAATCGGAGACCCTCGGGTAACCGGAGATACTAATTTATACTAAATCTTCTAATAAATAATACTTTATTTTTGCATGACTCTCGGCTAAGGAAGACAAAGGAGGTCCTGATAGCAAGACGAATAGTTAGAAAATTAAATCGGAAATAATAACAAAGTATAACATACAGTATTGATAACAAGTAATATGAAGATGTTATATTTATACGGATAAATAAGGCAACACACAAGAATATGATGAAGTGCTGCTAGCAAACTACAAACGGAAAAGGGTTATATATGTCCCTCTACTAGTCAAAATAAGCTACATCTGTCCACCGTTATACTATTTGGCCATACATGTCCCTACCGTTCACGTCTCTGGTCATATATATCCCTATATCGTTAATATTTCTGTTTAAAAATTAAAATGCCATGTGTCAGAGTCCTATTGGTTAAACTAAACCCACTCCCCTTTTTCTTTATATTAAAACAAAAATATTTGTAAAAAACAAAAAAATTGTAAAAAATATATTTTTTCGTTTTTAAAAGGTTTTTTTTTGTAAAAAGTGAAAACACAAATTTGTAAAAATAGAAAAAAATTGTTTTTAATATAATATTTTCGTTTTTTAAAATATGAAATAATAAAAAGTTCCCAGTTTTTACAATTTTTTTCCCATTATTATTACTTTTTATTTTTTATAAATATTTTTATTTTAATATAAAGAAAAAGGAGAATAAGAAGACATATTTTGACCCTTTACCGAACTACAAATTAACGAAGGTAACTAATAATGGAACAAGACACGCTGCTATTAGCAAACTAAGGATTGTCTTGGAATCATAATAGTCCTAAATATTTTAAAAAGGAAAAACGATTGTGTAAGCAGATAGTGCAGATAAATAGCAGTGGTTCACCTAAAACCCTAAACCCTCTCCTAAATCGCGAGAGCAGCAGATATGGGGAAGAAGAAGAAGAGAGCCGAACGAGAAGCTGAATCGGAACCTCTGAATACAGAAAACCTCGAAAAGCAAAATGATGCACAGCTCGCAAATGGGGTTTCGCTGGAGGAGAGGAAGAAAAAGAAGAAGAAATCGAAAGAAAGAGTGTCAAAGAAAGAAATAACCACAGTTTCCATAGCATTACCTGGCTCTATCATTGACAACACTCAATCACTCGAACTCGCCACACGGGTAACTTCCTAATCTTCATTAGTCTTCTTTTTCTCATTGATTTTTTTTTACATTAGAACTTTTTTGATTCACACAACAACGACAATGCCTCAATCCCAAACTAGTTATGCTCTGTTGTATAAGTCATAATTATCCATTCTACTACATTTGAACCGGTTTCATACCCAATGTAGTGTCAAACGTGTGTTTATTAGAATATGTCTACGAGGATTTAACTTAATTAGCAGCTACTCCATTCCATATGGACCTGTTTCGGGTGTTGTGTTAGCAGGGGCGTAACTAGCCCTTTGGTATGAACCTAGTATTTTGCACGTGGAGCAGAATATATACGTGAAAACCCACTTAAATTTTAATTATTGTTAGATTTGAACCCATAATTTTGAAGATAAATGAGTTCAGTGCTAAGAATCTTAAAGGCCTAACCTATCAAGTTAAAATTATTGATTTGCTTCTTGTTGTGTGTGCCTATCGCTACACATTGATTATCAACTAATTCTACTAGTTTTGGTACTGCATCCCACCTCCTTTATCGGGGTTTGGCACTCGCAATGCGAAGCTCATAGGGGTGGAGTCAGATGAAATAATGTTTGAGAGGAAACAAAAAGTTGGAAGTGATAAATGCATACAATACTTGATTTTTTATGCAAGTTACGAAGTGTTTATGGTTTACCATCCAAGTGTTCTAGTAGTTTTTAATTATGTTATTTGTCTTCTAATTATTTGTTATTTTTCTATCTTATATGGGCAGTTGGCGGGCCAGATTGCTCGTGCTTCCACCATTTTTCGGATAGATGAGGTGCTAATATTTGGCAAGTTATTGATTTGATCATGTGTAGATTTTGTTAGAGAATTGGTATCGCTTTCAGTATGTGGACGTCATGTCTATATGTTTGAACATATGCATACAATACAAAATCTCTAACAGGGTAACGTGTGGTTCAAATGTGAAATATCTTGCGACTTTGAGTGCTGAAATGAGCTGTAAGTTTTTTTCTTGCACAGGTTGTTGTATTTGACAACAAAGGTAGTTCAGTGGACGGTTCAGATCCAACTATGGAGGACGAGTCACATGATGATGAAAGTGGTGCTGCATTTCTTCTAAGGATTTTGAAGTATATGGAGACACCTCAATATCTTCGGAAGAGTCTTTTCCCCATGCATAGCAATCTAAGATTTGTGGTGAGGATCACCTCTTGAATTATAAGAAAAATGTTAAAAAATAGTGTGGTTTGCTTGAATTATGAAAACTAGTTTTGTTATTTAAATAAGTTAGTATTGTGTAATTGAATAAATTTAATTCAGTGCTAGACGGTGCTTGGTTTTTACTTATTTCCTTTGAGAATTGATTTTGATATATTTACTTTTTGTACGGTAACCGAACAAAGGTTGTGATTAACAATACTATTTTAATGATTTAAAAATAATACAATTTTGATGAGGTTTACTAATTAAGTTCACTGAAATGTTCAAACCAAACAGGCTTAATTCAAATCAATTTCGTGATTCTGAATCTTAAATTCACTATTTGTATTCAGGGTTCATTGCCGCCACTTGATGCCCCACACCATTTGCGGAAGCATGAATGGGCTCCCTATCGAGAAGGTAGCATCCTAAAGAATACCCCTATCATTTGCATGTGTTACGACTTGCACACTAGCAGAAGATCAAAGAACTAAAAGGACCTTGCCCTCAGTCACTTATTAATTGTTAATTTTCTTCTTTGCTAAACTCTCCTAGAGTGAATGTGTTTCGATATCATGCTTACAAGCACATTCTCCATTCCATATTTTGCAACAACTTCGAAATGTTGATAGAAGAGAATAGCAAAATAAATCTTACATGTAAATGTTGCTCTCCATATAAAAGCTCAAACTATCTTGATTTCTGTTTCCCAGTATCCTCCATTGGGGAGGTCTGGCACACATAGTTTTGGCCCCTTGGATCAGCAAGGGTGTGATTGAGATGGTATTTGATATGAGTTTTTTTTTTTTTTTTTTTTATTTTTAAATTGCTCTCTCCAATAGTACGATCATACATGAAAGTTATGAACAGTGTGATCATATACGAAAATGATGGCCTTTTCTTTGGCATATATGTAAATAATTAGGCGTGTATGACTCTGTGCATGAACTTGTCTCTGTCTATTGCATTGGCATTTGACGGAGTTATTGGTGGATATGGATTCTGGCCACTTGAACAGTCTATACGGTGTAGGTGCATAATTAAAAAATATCTATATCTATATTTAAATATGAATATGGTGTGATGGTGCAAAGTTTGTTGCATATGATGGCTTACACTTGATCTCTGAACTTCAGGTAGGTCCTGTTGAAAAATTCACTTTACTGATGCTACAACTTTGCACCTATTTATTGTCTTTAGCTAATGTATTTTGACCAAAAATTGTTATTTTGTTTGGCATTGAAGCACAATTTTTATTGCTTATCGTTACTTAAATACAAGAGTTGGAATATAAAATTCTAGAAGACTATATAATGTAATGGTCTGTTTTGTTTTCCAATCAATCATGTTCCTGGTCAGTTTTCAAAGATATAATAAATGGATTATGGTGCAAAGTTTGGTGCATATGATGGCTTACACTTGATCGCTGTAATTGAGGATCGAGGCATAGCTATTGTGTATAGCTACCTAAAAACAAGATTTGAAATACAAAAATTCTAGAAGATTATCAAATTTAAGGGCCTGTTTGGTTGTCAAAGCAAACATATTTCTTCTTTGTTTTCATATATATGGTAAATGAGTTATGGTGCAAAGTTTGATGCATATGATGGCTTACACTTGATCGCTGAACTTCAGGTAAGTTCTGTTGAAAAATTCTATATACTGATGCTATAACTTTGCACCTATCTGTCTTGATTAAAGAAAAATGACTTTGAACCTATCTGTTGTTAGGTTGACATATGAAGTTCTAGATGGAAATATAGTAAATAGAAAAAATAAGGGCCTATTTGGACTTAATCCGAATCTTACATTAGATGTTTAAATTACCTGATTTTCCTTATCTATCAAGTAAATTTCTTTCTTCTCCTTTTAACATCTTTTCAAAATAATTTCTCAAGTACTTTTGTGATCTGGTTATCGGTTATCCCTTTTGTTTATCGTGCTGTGTTGTGATCTAAATATCATCTTGACATACTTGCTGGGTAGGTAACACCTCGTGACATCTTTTCTGTTTCTAGGTGTCACATTGAAGGATCGAAGTTTAAAATCTGGGAGCACACTTGTTGACATCGGGCTTAGCAAGGTACTTCATGCTCCAATTTCGACATGTTGTCTTACTTTGTGTACATGCATGTGGTTGCTACTTTTTTCCTTGTAGTGTAGCTGTTGTCATCATGACTCAATACCATTTCTGTAGCTGATAGGCAGATTCACTTTGAATTTTAAGATGCGTATGTATGCAAATGAAAGAAGAATCAACTCACTAGCAGAGTTTGTAACAGTAATACAATTGGAGCTACTCTCGTATCTCATTTCTATTTCATATTCTTTAGATTGGCTAGACAAGAGGGGTTGCTCTGATGGTAAGCAACCCCCACTTCCAACCGAGAGGTTGTGAGTTCGAGTCTCCCCAAGAGCAAGGTGAGAAGTTCTTGGAGGGAAGGATGCCGGGGGTCTATTTGGAAACAGCCTCTCTACCCAAGGATAGAGGTAAAGGTCTGCGTACACACTACCCTCCCCAGACCCCACTAAGTGGGATTATACTGGGTTGTTGTTGTTGTTGTATTCTTTAGATTGGCTGTTACAGTTATCATTGTTTTGATGAAATATTGTTAAGATGGGCTAAGATATGAAGGAGAACAGTATCTGGAATGGGGTTTCAAAATATTGGTAAAATGGTATAAAATATGGGCTATGAGGCAGTGTTTAAAAAAGCGCCCGCTTCCTCGCTTTAAGCGAGAAGCTGCATGCTTCACCCTGCTGAAGCGACTCAGGTGTAGAAAAGCGACCGCTTCCCACTAAAAAGCGAGATGGGGCTTGTTTCTTTTTCTCGCTTCACGCTCTTCAAAACACTGCTATGAGAAAGAAACCACATAGAAGCTGTATGTAAATTATGTAATATTGTTATTCTTTTTTTATTTATTGATCTTTATTTGCTTTCAAAAGCTAGAACTTATGCCATTTCCTAGGGTCCTTTTTTTCTTCAAAATATGAAGCTGGTCATAAAGAATAGGATACATGGAGATGGAGTATCTATGTGGATTTGGTCACCAGTTTAATGTGAAGCTAAGTGTAGATTCTTTATCAGACTTTGAGGACTGTGAAGCTTAGTGTAGATTTTTTTCATTCTATGAGGAATATTTGGCTTGATGTTCACTCATGAGGTTGGAACGCTGAATGACCGAATTGGGGCATATGTATGCGGTGCTTTGGCATTGCTTCCTTTCCCCCTTGTTTTCCAATGGTGTGGTTGCTTGAAAAGCAAAAGTTCTATTTGTCATTAATAGGATGTTTGGGATTTTATTTCCCCCCTTCTCTTCAAATAAATTACTATTGCTGTATCCCGGAACAAGAAATTGAAACAGTGTTGCCATTTTCTATTAAATTTTTTGGTTTTTTTGAGTTGGCCATCAGTTTATATTGCTAGTTTTACGCAGCCTGTCGCAATTGATCGAGTCATTGACCCAGGAAAAAGGGTGACAGTGCCCATGGGAACAGAGAGAAACTTGAATGCAGGTCTGTATCAGAACTATACAACTTACATGGCTGTATATCTTGCTTTCCTTTCAATATTTGTTGTGCTTTATTTGACTGTTACATTAATTTCCAATTTTAACACTGTTATGGCTACTCAGGAGGTGTTGATGAAGTAATCTGATTCCCCCCCTTTAATTTGGATATATTTCTCTCTCTTTTTCCAACATGTATGTGGTGGTTTCGAAAGGGCATCGTTGCAAACCTTGTTGATGTTTGTAGACTTCAATATTGTTTGTAGCTAACCCCGGCACAATGCGTTGTAGCCTGTAACGTTAAAACATTCCTAATTTCTCAAACTTATCGAACTTGCTTACATGATGTTTTAGTATAACAACCAAGGAAGCAAATGCTTCCAGAAAACTGTCTGCAAACCTGAAGTACTGCCACTGGAACTGTTCTATTCAATTAATATTGTTGTTGGCTACTTGAGTTCACAATTCCGAATTTCAATTCTCAGACATACCGCATCAGGTCGTCTCTTCTTCAACACCTAGGGAAGATGCAGGGATGTATTGGGGATATAAAGTACGATATGCTCCAAACATCAGTTCTGTATTTAAGAATTGCCCATACGAGGTATTTGTGGTTTAGTGTGCTCAACCCCTGCTTCAGAAGCAATGTATAGATGATAACTGTGTAACACCTCTTGTTTGATTAGGGAGGGTATGATCACTTGATTGGTACCTCAGAGCATGGTCTTGTTATGAAGTCCTCGGATCTTATTCTCCCATCATTCAGGTATACTCGTCTACAGTTGATGGGGAAATTTTTGTATGTAGGTAGCCACCTTTCTTGTCTTGTAATACTTGTAGCTCAAAATGTTCCTAGGCTGAATGATTTTGGAAAGCACCTCCTTTTCATCTTTAATGCTATATAAAATGCATGTTGACCATGTGGAAAGCCATTTCACAGCAAAGGCTTCAAGGGAAAAAAAAGTAAGGACAAATAACATCTCTACCTTTGGGACTTGTTAGCAGAGAAAGCTTCTTAATTCCTGATGTCTTTTCATTTTTCGTTGGCTGAATTCCTTGCTATTGTGTTGTATTTGACTGAAGGACATCTACTACTACAGTGGGTAAGTCTTGGGGTACTTTTGTCCCGTAGTTGCCTTTCTTACATCAAGTCATAACCCAAATGTTTTCTGCTCATAAATCCTAACCTTTATCCTCTTCTATTTCTCTATTTATATGTTCCCCCTTTTTGGGCTACCAATTCACAACTTAAAAAGCTGGTGTGCTCTGTAACGGGACCCGTTTCTTGAATCTTGGCTAATTGTTCATGTTTTCAATCGTTGTTTGAGGGTATGGTTTGTTGTCTTCTTATAGGGTTATGTGCAATTCTCCCCTCATGACTCAACTTTTAGGGTTGAGTTAGATCTAATTTCCATATTCTTATTTTGGTAGTAGAGAGAGACATATCATCCTTGTCATTGGTCTACTCAATGTTGTTCTCTCAAGTTATGTTGTCCACGCTCTAGATGTCTAGTCCTGAGCATACGGTATGAGTTGTTGTCTTCTTGCAGGGTTTTGTGCAATTATCACCTCATGACCTAATTCTTGGGGTTAAGTTAGGTCTAATCCATATTCTTAATATGGTATCAGAGATGGACCATCCTAGATCTTGGTTTACCCAATATTACGCTCTCATGTTATGTTATCTATGCTCCGGATGTCCATTTCTGAGCATAGGAGGGGTGTGTGTTAAGAGTGTCCCATACTTTTTCAGAGTACGTGTTGTTGTTTCCTTGTATGGTTTTAGACAATCCTCACCTCATGAGCTAGTCGGCCTAATGTTCAAACTTTTGATAGGTCATATTTGCTCTATCTAAATAGAAGTGCAGAAGTCTTTTCTTGCTTTCTTTCCTGAATGATTTTGCATTATGTTGAAAATATTATTCTCGTATGACGGCTTTGGGCTACCTTTTCATGGAACTGGGTTATCCTTGAAGTGAGCATTGGGCTCAAAATATTGTGTATTTATCCGTTAATGCAGTTGGATTTTGTCTTAAATCTTTAGGCACCTCCTAATTGCTTTTGGTGGACTTGCGGGGTTGGAAGAGTGTATAGAAGAAGACAAGAGCCTAAAGGTACTATTTATGGAAAGTTATTTAATTGAACATGCTAGGTCTCCAAATGTTAGAATCTTTTTTTTTTATGAAATGAAGTATGTAGGTATTCCTTTATTCAAATATAGTTATTTTTAATGTTTGAATCTTTATTTTTAAATATCACTTTTCACGTCTTGCCCATGAAATTACAAGCAATTATTGTGGCAAGTTGTAGTTTCTGTGACCATCTCCTAAGTCACGTTTTCTCTTATTTAGCCTCTGATCAACTTTCAGCATATAGGGACAATATTTAATCATTTTGATGTTCCAGAACATTAACTGCTAGAATTCTAATAGATTTACCAGTGTTCCTTATAAAAAAAAAATAAATAGATGTACTAGCGTTTAATGAGGGAAGAAGCAGATGAGCTGTCATTGAATTGATCTTTTACCATTCAGGGGAAAAGTGCAACGGAGTTATTTGATTTATATTTGAATACATGTCCACATCAAGGAAGCAGGACAATTCGGACAGAGGTACTTCTTCAGGCTTTATTTTATGTGTGTGTGTCTCGAGTTTCTAAGTCAGATCAACTCTTTTGCCACCAGTGAGGTGTCCACTCATAGTACTTCCGACCTTTTCTGCAAACAGGAAGCCATCTTCATTTCTCTCCAGTACTTACAAGAGCCAGTCGACCGTGTTTTGCAGAAGATTTAGTACCTTGGAAATTACCAACCACCTCAAGAACCTAGGATATATGTCAGAAGCATCTGTATGATCTCTTCTAAGCTCAGATATTGACAAATCTGTCAAGGGGAGGAAATCACGAGTTTATGGCAGTTGGTGGTGGCTCCTCCCCATTTGATGATTGATGATTGGATTATGAGTGAGTTTTGATTACTCAGAGAATTCACTTGGCTGTACTCTTCTGCTGCTCTGCCGCTATAAGTTTTCTACCAATGGCAGCTGAATGAAACATATATTCCTGCCCAAACTTCCGACTTCAAACCCCTGTTTGCTTACATCAAGTTGGGGAGTCCTCAAATTTGTGACCATTGTTCACATTCATTTGATAGTCTTCTTCTACTTTCTTTTTTTGTACTCTCTTTTAACATAAAACTATAACCAGGTGAAAGTGAGTTTAGAAGTTAGACTTTAGAGTTTGGTAGGCTGGGTGTCAATTGATCTTCAGGTTAAGTTGAGGTGATTGGTCAACTATTTTTATTGTGTACCTCTATTTCTATTATAAACCTCATGGGAGCTTCCATTCTATAATTCTTGTAATTTATAAAACGATGGAGGCTTTTTCATGTGTGAACATCGACAACACCAACAATTCTGTTGTAATCGTTAGCAAAGTTAGAAAAACTGAACAATCGTTAACAAAGTTCTATGCAAGCAAAGTGCCTTTCTGAATAGGGATTTTTACATATACATCCCATATAACAAACCTTATAACCACTCATGTTTAAGGTTAGTATTTATTACATTTAAGTATACCATGTTTCAATATATGTACCAAAATTGACTTTTAAGGTTTAATTACCAATGATTTATTAGGGGCTTTATTTGTGGAACAAAATATTTCCATATTTTCTTTCCCTACTTTTTTCTCTTTCTTCCAACAGATTTTTAACCTTATTAATTATCAAGATTTGTACACAAACAATGTAGATTAAAGTCTTTCCTGCTTGAAAAAGTCCGTATTGAAAAAATTTGTTCGAGATTGATGGAAATGCCAAAAACAGCCGAAAAATTATAGACAGTAAGTTGGAACAGAAGACAAAAGCAATGACACACAAGAACACAACAAAACAAACCATTCCATAAGCCGTCTCTACAGTATCTGTCAAATTTACAGCAACGTTTGTTTATTGGATGTACCAAAGTCACCATTCAATTTGACTTTTTCTGCTTTCCATCTCAATATTGGAAAGATTTGGATCAAAATTGGTCAGATTGGGTTTTAACCCTTATTACTATTATTGTGTCTTCTTCTTTAATTTCATCCTCCATTGTCATCCTCCATTGTCGAAGGTTGCCATTGTTTCAGATCGAGAGTTTCATCCGCCATATTTTTCTAATAGCATATTTGTCGTAACAGCTATCTAATAGCATAGCTTCAGTTGCCATTCTATATAACTGTCAGTATTGTGGGAATAAATTACTAATGTAGTGACTACAATTACCTACAATTGCATATAACATATCTATACTAGATATAACTACAATTGCATAACTACAAACTGTTGGAAGTCCAATGCTACATGTACTGTTGCAGTATATTTGCGCTGTTATGTTTTCGGATAAAACTTCTTGTCTTGAACAATGAAGAATAATGAATTGACGTTGCATAGAAATGCCATTTGTAGTTTTCAGCAACTCATACCATCCAGTAGATACAAAAAAATACGTTATTCAGACATATTTTTCAACTGACTACGATTAACTACAAGTAACTACAATTAACTACAAAGTTCATATAACTACAAAAATTTGACTACATTTTAAAAACACACTGGAAACACTACATATAACCTTAACTACATTTACCTACATTTGACTACATTTTAAAAACTCACTGGAAATACTTCATATAACCTTAACTACATTTACCTACATTTGACTACATTTTAAAAACTCACTGGAAACACTTCATATAACCTTAACTACATTTACCTACATTTGACTACATTTTAAAAACACACTAAAAATAGTGCATATAACCTTAACTACATTTGACTACATTTGACTATATTTTAAAAACTTCTTCCTTTATTGGGTTAGTTGAATAGGATTGCCAAATTTATATGAACAAATGGATCTTAAATGTTCTGCATGGTTAATTTAATTATGTACTATTCTCTTCTTCTTTTTGCGGTCGATTAATTTGCAATTAAGTTCGAAAATCTCACCTTAGGAGTAAAATACATTCTATTAAAGGTGATTTCATATATTACATTTAACCCTACATTTTTGTTGGTGTGTTTATTATTCTGCCACAATTATCTATAATTATTTTATTCAATCACAACTTGACAGCACTACAAATATTTTTAATATAGAAAACATTAAACATGGCACCATAGAATCTATTTGTCATGATTTTACGGCATGATTTAAGTTGGATTCGTTCAAATTTGTATGATAGCAAAAATTACTCAATCTAATCCATCTTTCTTGTATACTTTTTAAGAAATCTTTTTTACTAATAATTATGGTCATATAATAATATATGTCTAAGATAAATTTATTTCCCCCTAGCAGATCCTTTGGTATAAAGGAAACGTAAAATAAATTTGAGATAAAAGTTCAATAACACTTTATTCCTTGTTTGGTTAGATATGCAGGTTCAAGGTTCAACTATGGCGTGATTTGTTATACATACACTACTTTCATCTGACTTGTGAACATGAAAAAAGAAAAGGATTTACTAATAGTTTTATGGGATTTTTGAGAAAGTATGATTAATAGATTATGAGCATTTAATATGTTACCTTAACTAATTTGACATTTATTTGGTAGAAAATCAAAGATTAATTAGAAGTCATAAAGATAGGCGTTATTTTAGGCTACACTTTATTAAGAATCGTTTTTAGCCTTAATTATCTAGCGTTAATTTAGGATGGAAAATCAGCAAATATTCCGTTTGGTATATATTATGTAACAAAAATATGGGATATGAGGGTAATAAACAAACAATCCACAATAATGGTAGTAAGGTTTGTTATATGGGATGTATAGGTAAAAATCCCCTTCTGAATATACACCCTCCGTAGCAGGAGCGGTCATGAGAAGCCGAAAGAATCTGAAAGGAAGTAGAGCATTTGGACCAGTAATAGCTGAAGTTTCCTAATTATAAAATAAAAATTTCGGCTTTTTTCGGTTATAAAATAAATACTTCTAACTATAGATTCGTCAGCTACAAAACAAAAACTTCAGCTTTAAAATTGAACTTCAGGCCCGGCTACTAAAATGCTGAAGTTTTGCTTGATTGTCTTTGCTACTTCAGCCCCGTATGCTGAAGTTATGCGGAAAAGCGGGTACGCTTATAATTTTTTTACAAACCGAGTATAAGTTAAAATTGTGACACAAAAAGCGGGTATAGATGCAAATCCCCCCATTATACTGCAGTTTCAAACCAATTGAATAAATTGCTTATATCTATTTCGCTGCATTGGTTTAAAATAAAAAGTGAAATACCTAAAAAATTCTAAATTTGGCGTGAATTATTAGTTGCACCCCGAAATTAGTTGTGGTTTTAATTATTCCCTTAAACATAGTTATTTGATAGTTGTTATCCTGCTTGACGGTAGTGTGGTAAAGAGCGTGAATACACTCTTCTGGGCGCATGAAAAAGTAGAAACTCAGTTTCCAAATAAACTATTTTCTAACTAATAATTGGCACATAATCATATATAATAATTTATTTGTTACACTTTTACCTCAGTTTTTATTTCCTTAATTTCTTCTTTAAGTATTAATTTCTTCTTTAAAATACAATGTTCATTTATTCTAATTGTGTGTTTTTTCTTTTCGGAGCAAATAGTAGAAAAATATGGCTGGAACTTCATCAATCTTGCCAAATAAGAATATCATATCTAAAACAATGGAGTACTAAATATGTATTTTGTTTATCGAGAAAATAATAATAAAAATTAAATTTGATTACGAGACTCTAAAAATACGTATCTATTTTTATGCTAGTTGTTAAGCAGATTGTGTGAGACTTAGAAATGAGATAAAAGTTAAGAACAATGTGATAAACAAACCGATAGGTCAATAATCGGGGTCTCGAGCTTGTCAATTCGGGGCCTCGAGGTCGATTACGATGCTCGGCTGGGAGCTATCAGGGGCAGTTAAAGAGCGACTAGCAGTTATAATAAAATTAACCAAGGCTCCTTATGACCAATAATAAGCAATAAATGAAGAACAATGATTAAGATAATAAATGGAAGCAATCAAGAGAATATGTTAGAGAGCAAATATAATGTTCTTCTATATTTCTTGTGGAGCAACAGAAGTAACAGAGCTTTACAAAATAACAAAAATCCCCTTTATATATGAGGAAAATTCCAACATAGTATAAGATACATTAATGACAAAGGAGCGGAGATGAGACAGCTAGATGACACGCCTGATTAAGGGTTAGGCTAGTCCATTAGGCTATGTCAGTCCTAGCAATGTGCCTTGGGAACTGCCCATTTCTACCATGGTCGCGGTCAACATTGTCCCAAGATCGGGCGTTGACGAACCTCGAGGGAGGAAACTCGATCATAGCCTTGTAGTCTCGAACTTCGAGATAGTCTTCTGAGGTGCCTCGATGACAAGAAATTGGACCCTATGATTTCACCGTATACATATTTCTTGTTTTATTTACTTTAAATATAATGGCTATTTATTTTATGAGTACCAAATATGTATTTTTTTTTATTATTTTTACTTTAAATATAATGGCTATTTATTTTAACTGTGCATTTTTATTTTGAGTCAAATCATTAAAAAAATTTAGTTACAACTCCACAAATTTTCACCAAATAAAAATGTAGAGCCAAAATAATGAACTTGTAATTGTGTACTTCTTTATTATTTCTTCTTTATGTGCAACCATTATTTTTCTTGACTGTGTTTTTTCGGGCAAAATATGTAAATAAAATTACTTGCTTAGAGCTCCATAATATTTAGCTAATTAAATTTGTTAGCCTAAATAATGAAATTTGAACTATGTAATTTTAATATATTTTTCTATAAATATTTATTTTTACGGTGTATTTTTCATTTTTAGGTTAAAATTTTAAAATTTTTAGATGAAACTTTTTTTAGTATTAATATAATAAAAAAATTAGCCTAAATGATGGAGTTATACCCAAGTTGTATTACAAATTTTATCCGGTAAAGATGACCTAAAAAATAATACGTTTGAAAAGGTAATATAAGATGCAGAATATTTGGCTAAAATTAAAAGAATTAAAGGGTAGATTAAAAATACTGAATGAAACAGAATTCAAAGGTACTGCAATGAGGCTTGAGCAGATAAGAAAAGATTTGAAGGAGGTGCAACAACAGATGTGTAATCATATCCAAATGTTTTAGCAGCAGAGGAGAAAAGATTCATAGGCCAATTTGAAAAATGGTCCTTGATCGAGGAGAGCATTATGCAGCAAAAGGCACGAGTAAAGTGGATAAAACATGGAGATGCTAACATTAATTATTTTTTTTGCAGCTATGAAGGACATGACACAAAAAAAGCAAATCTGAACTAGATTCATTGGATGGAAGGAAGCTAATTGATCCTCAAGATATAAAAGAAGAAATTATACAGTTCTACCAATCTCTTATGGGTATAGCTCTAACACAAGTTAAAGCAGTGAATAAGAAGGTAATGAGAAGAGGTAGAAAGCTGAATTATGAGCAGCAGCTTCAACTGTACTGTGTGAAGAGGTAACTGATCAAGAAATATATGAAGGTATGTGCTCCATAGGCCCCAGGAGTAGATGGCTATAATGCAGTGTTTTATAAGAGAGTTTGACCAATAATCAAAGAGTAAGTCATAACAGCAGTGAAGTTCTTTGATACTGGGAGTCTGTTTAGGGGAATAAAGTGCACAAATGTTACTTTAATTCCAAAAGTAACAAATCTACAACAATTAAAGCATACATGCCCATAGCATGTTGCACAGTGTTATGCAAGATCATTGCAGAGATACTAGCATGCAGAATTCAGAAAGTCATAGCAAGTATTATCACTGAAACACTGGCTGAATTTGTACCTGGGAGGAAAGTGGCTGGCAATGTGATCTTGGCTCATGAATTGGTTCAAGCGTATACTTGGAAACATTTATCACCCAGATGTGACATTCAGAAATACACAATATATTGGAGATTTTTGAGGCAGATGCTAGAAGAACTAAATTTCCCAATGAAGTTCAGTAATTTGGTGATAGAATGTGTATTAACAGTTAACTATTCTATAGTTATAAATGGGGAACCAACTAAACCATTTAATGTTGCAATAGGTCTTAGGCAAGGGGATCTTATGTTACCCTTCCTATTTACAATGGTAATGGAATACTTAAGCAGAAGTCTAAATGAGTTGAGAGAACACAAGCAATTCAAGTTTCATCCTAAATGTTCAAAGCTATGCATTACTCACTTGAGTTTTGTATATGATTTGTTGATGTTTGCAAGAGGAGATATTATATCAGTAAGATTGTTACATGAAAAATTTGATCAGTTCACAAAGGCATCAGGGTTAAAAGCAAGTATGGCAAAAAGTGCAGTATATTTTAGAGGAGTGACAGATTAAATAAAGCAAGAGATTCTACAAGAATTAAGATATGGACAAGGTGAATTCCCTTTTAGATATCTAGGGATACCACTGTCAACAAGGAAGCTGAAGATTATAGAATAGCATTCACTCATAACAAGGATCATTGCAAAGGTATCATCTTGGGTAGCTAAGAAATTGTCATATGCTGGGCGTGTCCAATTAGTAAAGACTTTGATATATGGAGTCCAATCTTATTGGGCACAAATGTTTATCATACCTGCTAAATTTATGAAGATTATTGAAGCCTACTGCAGGAACTATATATGGACAGGTACAAATGAATTGACAAGGAAGGCATTGGTGGCTTGGAGTAGAATGTGCAGTCCAAAGGCAGCAGGATAGCTTAATCTCATCAACTTGAAACTATGGAACAAGGCGACAATAACCAAACTTGTTGGGAGTTGCAAAGTAAGAAGGATAACATGTGGATCAAATAGATCCATGAGTATTATATAAAAGGGAAACCGTTAGCTGACATGGTCATTCCCTAACAAGTGAGTTGGATGGTGAGAAAAATACTCAAGTCGCAAGAGTCATTAGTGCATGCAGAACAGATGATACAAGGAAGAAAGAGCATCATAAAGGGAATATATATGAATATGATGGAAGATTTACCAAGAGTATCATGGAAGAACATTATGTGTAAGAATATAGCTCCACCAAAAGCTATTTTCATTACTTGGCTACAGCCACAAGATAGACTTCTCACTGCAAAAAGATTGCAAAAATGGGGACAACAAGTTGATACCACATGTCATCTGTGCAAAAAAGAAGAGGAGACAAGGGAACATCTATTTACTGAATGTGATGGATAAAAAGTGGCTGGAAAAAGGTGAAGACACGGAGACAAATGCAAGATTTGATAGAACAGAAGACGAAGGGTAAGACAAAGCAAGCGAGGCTAATGAAGATGGTATATGCAGAGTTTGTGTATGCAATATGGATAGAGAGGAGTGCTAGAATCTTCATGAAGAAAGAGAAATTCGGAGAATTACTTGCTAGAGATATTGCCTATATTTGTTATGTACGAATAGGCGAAGGGCTGCATGGGTTAATGAAATATAGATTTCCAAACTAGTAATATGATAGTATTATAGGAGTATCTCAGTGAAATACAGATATGAATTTTGTACATGAGACTGAGTTGTATAGCCCATTTTTGTAAATAGTATACTCGCTAATTAATGAAAATGATAGTTACAAAAAAAAGAAAAGTAAATATATATTTTATTATTAAAAAAATATCAAATGGACACAAATGTCACGTTGCAAGCGCGTACATGCCTCTTTACTGAGACAAGGAGGTAATAACTATCCAATGACCAGGTCCAAAGGGTAATTAAAATTATAAATAATTTAAGAATATAAGTTGTAACCAATAATCCGTGTCAAAATTGGGAGGAAGTGTCTAAGGTATTCTACCAAAATAAAAAAGCGACCGGAGTGAGAAAAAACATCATCATTCTCATTCCAAAATTGATTAAAATTGAGAGGCTTATCGTCTATATCAATTTTTAAGTTTTAATCAGCTTCTTCTTCGATAGAACATGATCTTTTGTGCCCCCCTCCCCCCCCTCTCCTCTCCCGGTGGTGCCATTCCATAGTAAATTGATTTTAAGTAAAAAGTCGATTTATATAAGATTTTCTTTTTTGAGCACCTGTAATTGTTAAATGTTTTATGTTATAATATTTGAATTCTGAAGCATACAAAGGAAAACAAGGGAGTAGATTATAACAGTTTTTAGAAAAAAATGGGGTTATGAAAACAGGCAAATAAGATATATGCTATTTTACGGAGTGCAATTAAATCAAATCAAATCCGTAAAAGAGTTACTCATATTTTATAGAGTGCAATTAAATCAAGTTTATGGAATATTCCCGTAAGGATTTACTAGTATTAGTACCCACACAATATGCGGATAATATTATGATCCTGTTAAATTTTATAAATTAATAAAGAATATATTATAGGAATAACTATTGACATAAACTTAAATATTATAACCCCATATATAGTAGGTGATACACCAAAAATTAATAATCCTTCCTTTTTAATTTACATAAAATAATTTTTTTATTAGTCTGTTCTAAAAGAATAACACATTTCTATATTTAAAAATAATTTAACTTTAAATTTTTTATTTTACCCATTTTACATATAATGAGAAGTTCTTACAGAAAAAAATTCTCTATTTTTTGTTCTTTGTCTATTGTTATTGTGTTACCCGTTACTTAATATAGTTACATTATTACTTAACTTTTTATTAGCATGTCACCTACTTTATGTCCTTATCTGCTAAAAATAATCTTTTTATTTATTGTTAATCTTTCACTATATAATATTTAAATTTATCAATAATATTTTTGAGTATTAATTAATTATTTTCTTTATTTTATCATTTAAATTAATTAAAAATGTAAATTCTCTCACACTATTTTTATTCCCCGTCTAAATTAGTTTCCCTATTAAGTATGATATTTTATTTAGTTTTTTCATTTAGTGCTTTATTCAATAACGGACAAAAATAAGAGTGAATATGATCAAACAATATAGTACTTCACCAAAATATTACGGTATTTTTATTATTAAACTTCTAGTAATTATTATTTTTGTTGAAACATTTATCCTTTAAAAATTTATGTTTTATTGTATACTTGTTTAAAATTAAAAAAACTTAGTCTAAAATAGACACATTGGAATATTCATTATGAAATAAATAATTATTAAATATAGCTATATTATAAACTTTAGGTTAAAACCTTAAAATATATTTATCCTCAACTAATTAAAAAGTATTAAAGTTTTAAAATAAATTAAAATTACACATTAGATTACGGAAAGATATATTCTTCTCACTTGATATTAGAAAAGGAATTCAAATACAATTGATATCAAAATTCTTTACTTTCCAAATAAAAAATTTCAGTTAGAAAATATTATTACCGTGATTGAACGTTATTTTTTTTTTAAAAAATCCTCATTTCAATTTAATTTCAATATATGGAAATCCATATATAATTCTTAAGTGATATTTCCTTATTTGACAATCTCCCATATACTCCATGAAATTACCAAATGGCTTCATAGTAACTTGCTACTTGGCTTAATCACAATGCAAATTTTCTTGCTTTAATATATATATAGATATAGATTATTGACACCTAAATAAAAATTCAGATATAGGTACTCGGTGATTACAAAAATTTACCTTAATTCAATAAAATAAGTAATCCGCGCTGAATATATGATTTTGTTTTCAAGAAAAATAAAAAGGAAATAATAGTAATACAAACCAAAATTAAGAAGGGGGTAATATAGTCATTACGAAACAAAGGAGCTCACCGTCATTAAAAAATGGATAGGGGTTTTTCAGTAAATGTAATACCTGATCGATTTACAAAACGAGAAGCCCAAACCGAGTCGAATAGAAAGGGTTTGGAGAAAGAGAGATAAGGAGGAGAGAAAAGGCTCGTTTTAAGTTTTTCGTTTTATAGTTTTTAAGAACTTTTAACAAAAATTCAAAATCTCAAAAAATTAAATACAAAAACAGTCCTCTTCGCGCGCAGTTGTTAAGCCTCACTGGAGCCAGCCATGGCGGCTCAGGTAGTAGAGACCACCGCCGCTGCCGCCGACGATGGCGGAGGAATTGGAGGAATAAGAGGTTCTCCAATCGCCGTTGATGAATCTCAGGAGGAGCAGTTAGAGAAAACGAAGGCGTTGATTTGCGCTCTCAATTTCCTCTCACGCAATCTCCCAATACCTCCTGACGTCTTCGATGCCGTCTCTTCAATTTACCACGGCGGCGCTGATGATATAGATGTCGGTGACGATGATGCCTCTGCCGCTGCTGACGTGGACAGCCACCACAGTGCGTCTATGCGAGTGAGTAGTTAGAAATTCTTATTGAGATTAATCTCTCTCTCTTTGAATATTTCGCGTTATAGTGATTGTGCTAGTATACTGTTACATTTCGCTATACTTTTATGTGATAGGTGTTGATACATATGGGCACCGAGTATATGATCTTCTCAGTTTTAGAGGGAAAAAAAAAAGCAATACTAGGGCTTGATGCATTATTTGCTTTTCATATACATATATATGTGCATCAGAACCGCACATACTTATGTTATACACACATATATACATATAATGTATATGTAGTCCATACTTTTAGATGTACTACATATAGGCACAATGCACTATAAGTTTAGATGCAGATACTAAAGGTAGTGATGGAGCTAGGAATTTCAGCAAGGGGATTCAGAAAATGCGAACTTGCAATCTAATACAAATTTTGAACTACCTTTTCCACTACAAGATAACATTCAAAAGTTCTTATATATACGCAAAAATTTGTTTTTGCCCTATTTACACACTATAATTTTCTAACAAAGGGGATTAAATTGAATCCTCTTCATAGGCTGTGGCTCCGCCACTGCCTACATATTATACTTTTCTCAAGGTTATAAAGAAGTTAAAACAAGACTAGGGCTTAATATATTATTTGCTATTCAATTTACCTTTTTTTACTTCTTATTAAACTTAATCCTTTTCCTCAAGATTTTTCGCTCTTGTAAATACTCTATGTTACTGTTGTTTTTTTAGTAGAGGTTTCAGTAGAGGTCATTTGGGTAAAGGTTAACAAATTGAGTTGTGAAGTATAGCGGTATGCAGTTCGTGTCGATTGGTATGTGGTTTTTGTATGTTTAAGCATGAAGATATCGGTATCTTTTTTAAAGAGAAACTTTTTTCCTAGACGATGAGTTCTTAAATTTTGTGTAATTTGAAGTTGTTGATGAAGCATATCTGAGTAGTCAACCTATCATTTGTTTATTTGCTTAATTTGGGAAAGAAGTCATTTTCAAATATTATGCGTCTTACTTTAGTCTTTAATGCGACCAATATGTTTTTCCTTATATGCAGAATGGTTCAGGTATGGGAAGTTACGGAGACCTGATGGCAGATTTTGAGGATTCATTGTTGAGGCAACGGTCAAGTTGTACATCAGGTTCTGATTTGACAAAGTTAAAGGAAGATCGTTTTCAAAGCCATATCCAGCATCGCCTAACTGAACTTGAAGGTAAGTGTAGTTCAGAAATAATGGATATCCGTGGAATCGTTTGACATGGTTCTGCTTATACATAGGGCTGTTTTGAACATGATGTGGAGATTTTACATAGCGTCATTAGTTTCTTTTTGCGTTAATATGCTTTTAGAATGCTTTTTGCCTTTCACTTTCGAGGTTATAGAATTTGAGGTGCTGCATCCTCTTGCTAGTGACATAATTAGGGTTATTGAAATGCTTAGTAGGTATCCTCTTTAGCAGATAAGTGGTTCGACAAATTTGATTTTGTCATAGTATTCATTAGAGTGAATCTATTTAGATTATGAGAATAAGGCCTATATTGGCCAATTCATTAGTTCTTAGAAATGCTCTCTTTGAACATGCCCAACCATGCAGCTCCTGATACCAAAGCCTCATTATCTTCATCATTATCTTTTATCTTTTTCTTTTTGGGAGAGAATAGCGTGCATCGTTATCTTTTCTGTTTGACAATGGATAATCAAGTTTGAGCATAATCTGTTGACGCATGTTATGCGTGTGCTGGGGCTTAATGTAGGTTTTGGTTGTTGCGAGTCTAGCTGTTTGCTGAATTTTGGCTTTCAATGTAACTATCATCTCTCTTTGTTCTTACTATATCATTGCACCTCTCTACTGGTTTTGTCAAGTTATAAGTAACGCCCACCCCAGCCCAACCCAAAGTGTTCTGTTAGCACAGAACTTGGACAATAAGATTATCTTGTTCACTATAGAGGGTAATCACTCAACATGTTGTGTTATACTTATATTCAGCAATGCTGTATGTCCTTTATGCCACTCCTTCTTATACATAGCTTATACTTTCATCTATTACCAGACTTGCCAACCAGCAGAGGCGAGGACTTGCAATCGAAGTGCTTGCTGGAGCTTTATGAACTAAAGGTAAAGGAACATGTGGCATGATGTTGTTTAATAAGACATATGACTGCTATTCATGATCTGTCCATTGCAAAGATTTATATGGGTCTTCTTTTGTGATATACATTTTCGTCTAAGTTGTATTCAACCACACCAGTTATCTTGCAAATCAATTGTAAGATATCCTCCCCGCTTTAAGGTACGGTGAAATAAACAGGAGTATTTCTGAACTTTCTGTGTTACATTTTTAAAAAAGCATAAAGGTATGCTTCTAACAGTGACTTACTGGAACTATGTCGACGGTGAAACAATAGTATTACAATTTTCTGTAGTAAAGCCCTTATCTTATGTAGCATGGGTATGGATCCGAGTGTTATACTCTGCATGGCCTAAGTAGAATATGAAGATACAGAAATTTTGATCATGTGGATATGATGCCAATTTATGTTCACATTTTTTTTATATTTCATCACGTTCTACAATCTTATGAATATTTCCAGAAGCATTGATGTCTATTCAAAATCAAAGTAAGAAGCAAATATACACATGCTACTCAAACCTATCAATATAATGATAAAATGTTTCTGAAACATTAAATACAATAGGAATTTATCAATATTTAGCGTAAGCAAGAAAGTTTGCTATTATGATAATAATAATCCCAAATCTTCCTTTTATAATTGCCTTTTGGCCCATAATTATCCAATAGACTCGAAATTTGGGATATCCTAAAATAAGAATAACTTGTCAGTTGTCGCACAGAAAGCAATATAACGCTATTCTTTTGATACAGAAGTGGTTCCCAGTTCAGAATTTAGTTTATGTGCTTCATTGCCCTAATCCCCATTAGTACCTGCCATACTCCCAAGCATCTGTAGCTCAGCAAATTATGAAACTAATCCATCTCCATTATGCTTAACCTTGGAGGAATTCTTTGTTTTCTGCATCATATGTGCTAGTGGACAGACTAGCCACCTATTCGAGCTTCTATTTTTTGGCCTTTAGAAGTGGTGTAGGTGGTTGGAAATGGTTTTACTTATTGTTATTTCTACTTTGCAGTTAGCAGATTTACAATGCAAAGTTCGGTCTGAACTGAGTTCTGAATACTGGCTTCGCCTGCATTGCGCTAATCCTGACAAGCAATTGTTTGACTGGGGGATGACGCGATTGCGACGCCCTTTATATGGTATAGGAGATGCCTTTGCTGTGGAATCTGATGATCCTTTGAGGAAGAAGCGTGATGCGCAGGTAAAGTGATATATGCCTTGGAGCCTGTCAAATATTCCATTTATGTGATAGCGACAGTTGTCAAACTCAAGTTAATGTTTTTAAGCACAAAGGGTGTAGATGCTTTCTTTTTTCCTCTCAATTTCAAAGACGGGGGTTTGATCTTGACATAGGAAAGTACAGATTTTCTTAGTCATGTCTGCTATCTATTGGTAAAGCTGAGAAGAGAGCTACGCTGAGAATTTGGGATTTTAAGAATCAGTCCACTGTCTTTAATTCTTGTGACTCCATGATAGGAGCCTTTTATATACTAATTTTACAGAATTTGATGTCAGAAGCCTGTTGGTAACAACAATAGTTTTTCTTGCAGAGGTTGTCAAGATTAGAAGAAGAGGAGAGAAACCGTGTAGAAACTACGAAAAGAAAGTTCTTTGCGGATGTACTCAATGCAGCACGTGAACTCCAATTACAAGTACAGGTTGTTCAGAAACGACGGAAACAAAGGAACGATGGAGTTCAGGCATGATATTGTTTACTTTCTCCTATTTTTTCTACCATCTATTCATTTATTCAACTCCATGTGCATAATTGAAAATGCCATGAACCAAAATTGAGTTGTGACCTAGAGAGCGGATGCAGTCTTCAGCTGTTATACTCTTAGAATGTGGCGGATTTTATCTTGGCTAAATGAAGCAATCTCTGTTTCATAGGCTTGGCATGGAAGGCAAAGGCAACGGGCTACTCGTGCTGAGAAACTGAGGTTACAAGCTCTGAAAGCTGATGATCAAGAAGCTTACATGAAGATGGTGGAAGAAAGCAAGAATGAAAGATTAACAATGCTTCTTGGGAAAACAAATGAGCTCCTTGGTCGTCTGGGAGCTGCTGTTCAACGGCAAAAAGATGCTGATCATGATGGTATTGAACCTATGGAAGGCTCAGATGCTGAAATGGCCCCTTCTAAGACTGGAACTCCTGGGCAGTCGCTTCCTGAGGAAGGAGAGGATGTTCTTGATGATGAGCCCACCCGTGATGTAAAGACTAGTGACTTACTTGAAGGTCAGAGAAAGTACAATTCAGCTGTACATTCAATCCAGGAGAAGGTAAAGGGACATGCCTCTTCTCTGTTATCTTTTACTTTAAATATTCCAGGGAGTCTTGTTGGAAGTTGTGCCTAAGTTTCAGGTATTGAATGCATGGTTGGTAGCAAAAATTGAACCTTCCAGAGGTTTTCTAGATTTAGAATCTCATTCTTTCTTCTTGTTCTTTGGTCAATGTGTTTGAGTTTCATATTGGTTGTGATTGAGTGTCTTCTCATTTCATAGCAGGGTTTCCGTATTCAGAAACTATTCCTGTTGATTATTTCAGATGATCTCGTCAGCGTTTTGTTACTCATGACTGCTGTTTCGTTATTACATAAGAAAATCTATCTTTAATCTAATCATGAAATTTAATTAAGTGCAATTATTTAGATTCTGATCAGTTGTATTCTGTAACGTGAATATATGGTTAAGCTGATTCGCTCCTTAAGTTTCTGTTCTTACTTTGTTTTATGGACATATTAGACCTAGCATGTTGCCAAATTATCTGAATTGAATGACCATTCGGATATGTTGTGAGACTCTTTTTAAGCTCCACTACTTTATGTTGTGGAACACTGGAACTGAGCTAACTAAACCATAGAATGTGTTACCTCTTTTTTAGTTATGCACTTTGTGTTGGTGTCATCGTCCTGTTTTGTCTCCAGACCAGCTTCACCATTCAGGTTTTATGATATATTTTCTTTTAAGTCGTAAGAAGCCAAGAATCTCTACTAATTTTATACCACATCCAATCTTGATTTCTATTATCCAGTCCCAAAATATTATGTTACGTCCATTATTTGTTTCTAATCTCTGCCGAATGGCTTCAAGCTGATGTACAAGGATCTTACCGTTTATGACCAACTCCATGACGATTGCAATATAGCTCTTTTCCCTTTTACAACTGAAATCTTATTAGTATTTCCATTCCTTGTTTTGTGTTAGTGCTTTTGCAAATCTAATGCAGTATTCATATTTGTAGGTTACGGAGCAACCAGCTATGCTTCAGGGTGGAGAATTAAGACCATACCAGCTGGAGGGGCTCCAGTGGATGTTGTCTTTGTTTAATAACAATTTAAATGGAATTTTAGCGGATGAAATGGGACTTGGCAAAACGATCCAGACAATTTCTTTAATTGCTTATCTTATTGAAAACAAGGGTGTAACTGGTCCCTACTTGATTGTAGCTCCAAAAGCTGTACTACCTAATTGGATTACTGAATTCTCTACATGGGCTCCCAGGTATGCACCGGTCTCTCTCACTCTCTCTCTCTCTCTCTCTCTCTCTCTCTCTCTCTCTCTCTCTCTCTCTCTCTCTCTCCCTCCCTCCCTCCCTCTCTCTCTCTCTCTCATGCAGGGAGCATGGAAACACACACATGGATTTTGTCTGTTTAAAGGTGCACTGTGCATCACATTTCATGGGATTTTTTCGCTTGCAGCATTGATGCTGTTCTTTATGATGGTCGTATGGAAGAAAGGAAGGCACTGAGGGAGGAGTTAACAGGAGAGGGGAGGTTCAGTGTGCTGATCACGCATTATGATCTTATTATGAGAGACAAAACATTTCTGAAAAAAATTCATTGGCACTATCTGATTATTGACGAAGGGCACCGATTGAAAAATCACGAATGTGCTCTTGCACGGACTCTCGTGTCAGGGTATGTGAAATGTAGTTTTTTTGTTAAGTTGCTAATGTATAAGAATGTTAGCAAAAAGAGGTAGGGAATAAGAGCTTATGATAATCTTCTTATTTATGAGTAATGGATTTGCTCCTCTCAGTTAAATTTTAGCACTCACCTTTGCTGATAAAGGTATAATCTGATGCACTGGCACGCAATCGAATGAGTAATGAGTTTTATCTTAACAAAACTATTATGGGGATATGCCAAAAATTGGGATGTCATTTCTTGGCAGTTCAATTTTCAAGGATAAAAGTTCAGATATACGAAGCTTTCCTCTAATAAGGTGCATAATATTTGTAGCTATCGGATTCGTCGGAGACTTCTGTTGACTGGTACCCCGATCCAAAACAGCTTACAGGAGTTGTGGTCTCTTCTCAATTTTCTTCTTCCGAACATCTTTAATTCAGTGGAGAATTTTGAGGAGTGGTTTAATGCCCCCTTTGCTGATAAGTGCGACGTCTCTCTAACTGACGAAGAGGAGTTATTGGTTATTCGCCGGTTGCACCATGTACGTCTTGGTTCATGATTTGCTGATATACACTTCTTTCCTACCTATCTAGAATTTATTGCACCGTATCAAATGCACTTTATGCTTTCTTGATCTAATGCTTTTGACTACTTTTAGGTAATAAGGCCATTTATATTGAGGAGGAAGAAAGATGAAGTGGAGAAATTTCTTCCTGGGAAAACACAAGTTGTTCTTAAATGTGATATGTCTGCTTGGCAGAAAGTATACTACCAGCAGGTCACGGATGTTGGGAGGGTTGGATTGGATTCTGGTGAGTAGTAGCTGCCGTCCAGAAAGTATTGCATTTAATCCATTCCTTTTAGACATGGTTGAACTTAAAGATTGTGTTTTTTTTTTTGGAGGCGTTGGGTGGGGCAGTTATGAATTCCTGGAGAGGGGAAGGGAAATCAACTGTGCTTTGAATACTCTCTCTCTCTCTCTCTCTCTCTCTCTCTCTCTCTCTCTCTCTCCATCTCTCTCTCTCTCTCTCTCTCTCTCTCTCTCTCTCTCTCTCCCTCTATCCCTCTATTTCTCTTGGGCCCCTACAGATCCATTGCTCTGAAATCAACATCCTTAATGATGCCTTATACAGCTCCTGTGCTCTGTTTTTTTTCTTCCTGTATTTTATTTCCCTGATAAAAGTTTTTGCAAAAGCAGCAATCTATAGGTTCTGATAATTTATCATTAATGGCTAGAATCTAAAAACATTGGCAGGATATTGCTTTAGTAAAATTATTGCTGAGGCTATAATTAATCTGTAGCCAAATAGAATAACTTTGCTGACGATGTGACTTCACAGGAACTGGGAAGTCTAAGAGCCTACAGAATCTCACCATGCAGCTAAGGAAATGTTGTAATCACCCATATCTATTTGTGGGTGATTCTTCTTCGTATTATCGGAAGGAGGAGATAGTCAGAGCATCTGGAAAATTTGAGCTTCTTGATCGTTTACTACCCAAACTCCGTAGAGCAGGGCACAGGGTACTCCTCTTCTCACAAATGACCCGCCTCATGGACATTCTTGAGGTCTATCTGCAGCTTCATGACTTTAAGTATCTTAGACTTGATGGCTCAACCAAAACAGAGGAAAGAGGGACTTTGCTAAAGCAATTTAATGCTCCTGACTCACCTTACTTTATGTTTCTTTTGAGTACTCGTGCCGGGGGACTCGGTCTGAATTTGCAAACAGCAGATACTGTGATAATATTTGACAGTGACTGGAACCCTCAAATGGACCAGCAAGCAGAAGATAGGGCACATCGGATTGGGCAAAAGAAAGAAGTTAGGGTTTTTGTGTTAATCAGTGTAGGATCAATTGAAGAGGTCATATTGGAACGTGCAAAACAGAAGATGGGCATTGATGCTAAGGTCATCCAGGCTGGATTGTTCAATACAACATCTACAGGTTTGTCTTGTACACAGATGTAGTTTTGGAGAACCCTCCACACCCCAAGCCCCCGCCTTCTTTACTTTTCTTATGGGGAAGAAGCAAATCAGCTCGAATTATAAGAAGAAATTGCATTTTCTTTTCTGTAGAAGTATGGAAACTAGATTCTGAAAATTCTAGTAATACTTTAGTTTACTTACAATAATTGTGCTTTTACTAAGAATTGCCTGTGTACTTTCAACATGTTAGTCTCAGGAATGCTGACTCAAGCTTTTATTCATGGTCTTGCTTCTTGATCCTCTTCATAATCCATTCCGACTGACTGTCTTTGTTCTTCATGCAGCTCAAGAGAGGAGGGAGATGTTGGAAGAGATCATGCGTAAAGGTACAAGCACCCTTGGAACAGATGTGCCAAGCGAAAGAGAGATTAATCGTCTTGCAGCCCGCTC
Source organism: Nicotiana benthamiana (assembly GCA_034376525.1). Lineage (NCBI taxonomy): Eukaryota > Viridiplantae > Streptophyta > Magnoliopsida > Solanales > Solanaceae > Nicotiana > Nicotiana benthamiana. Next base: position 83,790,603 of record CM067328.1, read on the forward strand.
TGATGAGGAGTTTTGGCTGTTTGAGAAAATGGATGAGGAGAGAAGGCAAAAAGAACGTTACAGATCTCGTCTCATGGAAGATCACGAGGTGCCGGATTGGGCGTATGCTACACCGGAGGCTAAGGAAAGGGGGAAAGGGTTTCTATATGAAAGTGCTAATCTTACTGGAAAGCGGCGTAGAAAAGAAGTGATTTATGCCGATACTTTAAGTGACTTACAGTGGATGAAGGCTGTGGAAAATGGAGATGATTTCTTTAAGCAGTCAGGTAAAGGTAGGAACAGGGACCATCACTCAGTCTCAAATGGTGAATTGCCGAGTGACAAAGCTGAAGTGGAGAAGAAAGAACAGGACTTGAAGACTGAAACTGCGTCTGTGGGCGAGGCAACAAGTGAAGATACCTTTGGAATAACTCCTAAAAGGGTCAAATCCGAGAGTGCTAGTTCCATGAGAAACGATTATCACGACTTGACTGGTGGCAGTTTGGACGGATTATCGTGGAAGGCACACAAGAGGAAGAGATCAAGCTTAGTATCTTGAAATTGCCCCTTTAAAAATTAGGAATTATTTTCCCCAGTGAATCCATTGGGGGATGTAGGGACACTATGAAAGACAACAGAATTGGCTACAGGCATTTCAGAGCTAACTATGGGTTAAGTTGTCCGGTGTCTTACATGTAAATTAGCAGCTCATAGTTCATAGCTTATTATTTACTATTAGTTGATTGTGCAGTAGCGAGAAAAATGGAGATCAACTGGTGTACCATTATCTTTTTTGCCACAATTCCCAATTATTCTTGTTTGGAGTTACTACTGCATCAAGTTTCAGCGACTTGGCAACGATGTACAGTATATTTTCAAGTTGATGTTACGATCGAGTTTACATTTTTGAAGGACCAGAGTCCCTGTATTTACTGTTGAGTTTTAACCGATTCGGTGCATGGGATTGTAGTGCCTACCAATTGAATACAGCAAGGAGCATGAGATGGTCGAAATATGATTTTTTGATTGGTCTTTGGGCAAAATCTAAGGCTTTCAATAACAGGTGTAGAACTTCAGTGAGAATGTGGATACACGTCACTTTCACCAATTTAATTCAGGGGGAAGCCGGGATTGCTTACTACACAATTTTTTTCTTTATAGGCTGACAAATGGTAACTTCTGACACTATTCCTTGTCCACAAAAGGGAAGAATAACAATCAGAAATAAACAATGAAAATAAGCGTGGTTTAGGAAAACTTAGTACTTGACAAAATTCCAATGAAAGTAGTTCTTGAAAAATGTCACCGGCAACCTACAGACTCCAGCAATAACGTGCTTGCTTGTATGATAAAATCGTACCTCGCAAGGAAGGAAAACTGGCACATGTACTCAGTTCGCCAATAAAATCAAAAAAGTCAAATGCAATACAGGAATAAAAAAGGGTGAGATCATCAGTCTACATAACCCCAAAAGTTCAACATAAATAATTGTTCTCCGGTAGCCTACATAATTTAGCTAGACCTAAGTTGACCAATAAAGCAACAGTTCATCCCACCAAATTTAAATGACTGATGAAATTATATGTTAGCACCTGCTGGAGGAACATAATATGGCCAGCTTGGCATAAACAAAAGATGGCAAAACCAAAACTGCAACATGCAGAAGTCAACATATACCGGATTCTAATTGCTATCTGGTGCGTCAAGACTCTCCTCGCCTCCCTTAACGTCCAGGTTTTTGAGTTTCGATTCCAGTTCATCCTCACCGTCTTTGCCTTCATCTCCAGATTCCTTCTCCTCTTCCTCGTTAACTTCTCCCAACGGGTCATTATCTTCCAAGGATGCAAGCATTTCAGGAGATTTCTTAAAGATGTCTTTCAACTCATCAACACCTTCTTCTGAGATGAAATTCCCATTAACATTTAGTAATTTAAACTCATCTTTGTGCAGCACGGTTCGAGCCAGCACTCTAGCCCCAGCCCTTCTTAGTGTGTTTGTGTTCATATCAACTTCCTTCAGATGGTTGTGTCCTCGGAGAGCCTTAGCAATCTGAATTGCACCTTCATCCATAAGTTCATTCTCACCCAAGCTTAGCTTTGAAAGAAACTGCTTCGCAGCTATACAAGAAGCTATTGCTGGAGCAGCTTCCTGAGTTATATCATTACCTGCCATCTCCAAGACACTAAGTGAAGGGGCTGAATCTTTGAGAGCGTTAGCTATTGCAGTTGCTCCTTCATCCTCTAAATTAAGGTAGCTCAGGTAAACTTCTGTAAGCTTTTCATGTTTGCTGAGTGCCTTACTCAGCACAAGACCAGCTTCTGGACCAAACATATTGTCCCGCAAATCAAGCTTCTTCAAATGGGAGCACATCCCAAGTGCTTCACACAAGGCACTCCCTCCTTCAGAGCCTACCCTTGTAGAAGAGCACCTGAAATCTTCCAATAAAGGGGAGCGCTTCACAATTTCAGCAATGGCAACAGCCCCTTCATCACCTGTCATATTATTATGAAAATGAAGAACCTTAAGCTTCTCGGTGGAAGGAACTAGCTCGCTAACAGCCCTTGCAGCTTCCTGTGAGATCCCATCGTTGATAAAATATAGTTCCTCCAAGTTGGTTTGAGACTGAAGGAGCTTTCCAAATGCTCTAACTCCCTTCTCACCCAGAGCGTTGTCAGAGAGATTCAGAAACTTCAAGTTAGAACCTTCTAGAGCTTCTGAGAATATATTCATGACATCAAGTGCTTCTGCCTCAACTCTTCCAGCAACAAAATCTGACAAATCAACTTCCGTCAATTGATCCTTCAAGGATGCCAAGATAGGGCCAGCAACAAGTGCTGCGCCTCGACCGAAGCTTCTATTACTGAAACAAATTTTGCTGTAAGGGTTTCCAGGCTCTTTTAATGGCTTCAAAAGTTCTTCAGCCTCTTCAGCTTCAGTAAATGCTCTTTGACCTTTCGAGATATCGAAAAGATTCGGCTGAACAGCAGGAACCACCTCAGAGATTGAAATCTCCTTTTCCTTTGTTTTGGGGCTCTTTTTTAGAATCTCCAGGATAAGCTTGCTGCACTCCTTGGCATAAAGCTGCACAGCGGAACTCCCATCACCATCAGGTGCCTTCTCGTAATGTTGACTTGCAATGGTAAAAGCTGCATCTTCAATTTGTTCAGCATTTTTGGCAGCATCTTCCTTGGATAGACTGCGGTACTTGCGGGTGAAAATGGTTGGACTAGAAAGATTATTCATCATTCTTTCCACCAGCATTCTTCTTGTGTTCTCACTTGGAGGCCACAGCTTAATTGAAAATGGTTTGCGCTGAGAATTCGGCGTTGTGCCATCCATTGGAAGAAAACCTAGAATCAAGGACAACATAACTTTATATACAGGAAAGCATGCCTTAGTTTCTATATAAAAAATAACGTCATTATCTTTCAAGAAATACTAACTACTACAAGACTCAGAAATTATCTCTTGCAGTTCATAGACACAACAATCAAAACGAAGTAACAGGCCAAGAACAAGTTTTTGCCTACCTACTCCACATAATACAAACTAGTATAAATCATAATGAAACAAAAGTTCAGGAGTTCAAATTCTTCCTCCTAGGAAACGGGACATATTATAGGCCAAACTTATGATGATATTGTTCATAAGACTGAATCCAATAATCCAGACCACAGTCATCCATTAAGCAAAATGAGATTAGGTTTCATATTCAACAATGTAATAACATTAAAAACAGAAAATGTTACATTCTCCAGGTGCATTCAATTTAACCACACTAAAAACACTTTCTTGGATCTAACGATGCTACACAACTACAAACTTGTAGTACTAAACAAAATCCTTTTTTTTCCCCTACAAAACAAACAACACCAGAGAAAATATTTATAGCCAACAATTGCAGATGTAGCTTTCCAAAGTAAAACTAATAACATGTAAAAACTACAACAAATCACACATGAAAGCACATTAAAAAATATAAATTTAAAACCCAACATAGATCTATGAAAAAAATGAACTTATGTAATGACCAGAAGAAAAAAAAGTAGATACATGTAAAGCATGTGCAGAAACCCTAGAAATGAGAGAAAAAACAAAAGCCTTTTTGCCATTTTGTGTATCTCTTTTGTGTGAGTTTATGCTCTGACTTACCGGGGAACTACGAGAGAGAAGGCGTGAATTGAACGCGCCGGCGAAGAGGGTGTGAGGGGAACTGAAGAAAATTGGGGGAGTGAGACCAAATGTGTGTGGGGGAACAGGGTTTTATTCTGTTCTCTTTGTTTCTTTTTATAATAATAATTTGCTTGTGGAAAATGCTGTTTAGGCGCAAAAAGATAGGATCATAATTTGATGTTTGGCCAAATTTTAAAAAATCAATCTTTTGAAAGAAAATATTTTTCAAAAAAGTATTTTAATTTGTAATAATTTATATTTAGCCGAGGACGTGAGAAGCGTTTAATATTACAAAAACAGCTTGTGTTTGAAAGGTTATTTTTTAAAAAGTATCTTTAAGGGACAAATTACCAAAGGACATCTTTACAATTAAAATAAAAGTGAAATTATTTTTGAAGAAATTATAATTATTTTTATTAGCGACTTTAATTAAATTAATTTAATAAAGTATTTCTTCTCTATTTGAGATTTCATAGGATTTGCATAAATAAAGATTTGAAAAGACAATAAAAAAAGTCATGGAGAAAGGGAGAAGGAGCAACTTTCTAATGTTTAATGGTAAGAAAATGGAGTAGATAAATATTGACTAAGAATAATAAGAAAATAAGACTACAACTTATCAAAAATACTATGTGATGGTAAGCCACTGCCTTGAAAGCGATTTCGGCCCGATTGGGTGCAAATCATTAAGGCCGGTCGCTCCCCAAGGTTCCACAATACCTCCAAACACGTGCACTCGTGGCTGGAAGTTTAGAATTTGCACAAAAATAGTTGCCCAAGAAGAAGAGAAGATGAGGGTATTTTATGTGTTGGATAATTCACAAAGAAGACTAGGAAGAAAGGAATGATTAGCTAGATGTATTCTTGGTTGAGAATTGAGTGAGTATGATGGCTAATGATCATCCTAGTTATAACATGAAAATGAGTTTAGTTTCATGACAAGTGTCTTACTTACTTGTCAATCTTCTTTCATGCAAGATGACAACACATGACTTACTTGTCACTTTTCTTTCATGCAAGGTGACAACACATGTCATGCAAAATGACACTTGGCTTAGCAAAGCCATTTGTCAAATAATTTTTCTAAAATTAATATCACATGGAAAAACTCTTGCCATGTACCAATTATTTAAGAGTATTTGGCCACTTGAAAATAGGTAGGATACTAGTAAATTAAAAGAACCCATAGGTATTGGTTGTAAATGGATTTACAAAAGAAATCTTTAACTTTGCATTATAAATAATACCAACAATCCCCCACTAATGTAAAGACAAGAATATAACAATTCTGGGCAAAAAAGGGACATGTACTTAAGTGTCAATATCTTTCGATTTGAATTGACACGTAGTGAAATGAGGCAACAACTAATATCCACAAAGTGAAATACTCATTAACTGAATGGACATTAGCTGAGACCCCCACAACACATAATCTATCCTTAATTTTATGCAAATTTTGCGATACTAACAAAGTGCTTTTATGGTCATGCACATACCTTAAGTCTCATGAGTGCTCTAGAAAGACATCCCAAGTCTTTCATAAAAGCGGACCGCACCTTTACACTCATGTAGGTGATTCCATCAAGTCTATCTACACATAGACTACCTTAAGGCTATGGAATCATTAAGAGCAAAATATGCTCAACCTTATAAAGCACTACCACACGCCACATGCATACGAAATATAGTGCATATTGAGGTCATATGGCTTCGTTACCACAAACGGGTATCCACCATACTTCCTCAATCCATGGGCATTAGGCCCATCCCCTCGACGTTTCAAGGATAACTCTCCTTGCCAAATCCTTAGTTAAAGGATCTGCCAAATTTCTTTCGGATCTTACATATTCCAATGAAATAACACAACTATTTTACCGCACCATACCTAATGCGGATATGTCTTCTTTTTCCATTGTACACACTATTTTTGGCAATTCCAATTGCTGCATGTGAGTCAAAATATAGAGAAACTGGTGAAGCTTGTCTTCCCCACAAAGGTACGTCTGCCCATAAGTTTCTTAACCGCTCGGTTTCTTGCCCTGCCAACTCAAGAGCAATGAATTCAGACTCCATAGTAGATCGTGCTATACAAGTCTGTTGTGAAGACTTCCATGAAATAGTACCTACACGCAAAGTGAACACATAGACACTAGTGGATCTAACTTCATCATTGTCAGTAACCTAGTTTGCATCACAAAATCCTTCTTAAACAGCAGGAAATTTATTATAATGCAAACACCAATCGATAGTACCTCTCAAACATCTTAGCAAACGATGAAGAGCATTCCAGTATTCACTACTAGGGTTGTGAGTATATCCACTCAATCTACTAACAGTATAAAAGATATCAGGTCGTGCATAATTCATGAGAAACATTACACTACCAATTAACTTAGCATACTTAGTTTGAGAAATACTAGATACCTTATTCTTTTTCAAGTGTCTGCTAGGATCATAATGAGTTCTCACAGGTGCTACATCAAAATAATTAAACCTTTTAAATATTTTCTCAATATAATGAGACTGAGACAGTGAAAAACCATTTGAAGTTATTTCGATTTTAACTCCTAAAATCACATCCACTTCACCAAGATCTTCCATTTCAAATTTAGAAGCCAAAAAAATCTCAGTCTCATTAACAACATTCACATTAGGGCCAAAGATTAACATGTAATCCACATACAAACATATAATAACACAATATGATTCCATCATCTTGGAATAAACACAATTATTAAATGCAATAATTGCCACACCTCCTTTTTACACACCTACCACGAAGGATAATGTATAAGGGAGTTTTTTCATTTAAAGCGACATTATTCGGATCAGGATCATTTATTCAGAGTCGCCACTTGGGATAAGTTTGGCTTTTGGTGTCCCAAGTCACCAGTTTATCTTGAATCTCGAACCGAGAAAAACTTCGACTTCTGATGGAGTCTGCGAACCATAAATTCTGAATAAGATATTCTGTTGACCCGAGGGAAGGTGTTAGGCACCCTCGGATCCCGTGGTTCTAGCATGGTCGCTTAAATTGCTATGAATGGCTAGAGTCTGATTTTAATACTTGAAATGCCTATGTGCCAATTTTATCTTTAACCGTTTTTATTAACTATTTATTTATTTGAGAAAGTGAACATCGTTTAAAATGTGTTTTCAGATTGCGCCGCATGAAATGAACCCGCAATCCTAGACACACTCTATTTCACGTTTTAGGATTCGGATTTGGGCTGCATAAAATGCCCACCCGTATTTAGGAATGTAATTTATTAAAGTCGAATCTAATAGAATCTAACGTATTGTAATCTTTTGGGAGGGCCGTGAAATTCATTAAACGACCCCTCCTGATTGTCTAAATATTTTTTACGCCTTTTATTGAGGGCCCCGCAATTTGTACTTTTCTTGGGCGAGGATCGTCTCGTTTATTTTAAAAGGAAAAGCCTAAAGGTAACTATATTTTCTATTGTTGGTTTTCATCTCTAATAATAAAATAAGGATCTCAATTAATTATATCCAAAATCCGGGCCTTAAGTTCTAGTCCGGATCCAAACAAAAGGACAAGCCTTTTATTTTAAAACTCGCTACCTAACTCAAAATTCAAATTCCGAATACCAATTAAGTCAACTGAAAGCACATTTGGACTGGGCCAAAATGGCTAGGCCAATGAGCCCAAGTAGCAAAAATGGGTCGAATTGAATGGCATGGGTTCGAACTCTTGTGAGACAAAAAAAACGACATCCATTTGGGACAAACGGTGACCCAAGTTGGACGCTCAGTTCTTGTAAAAAGGAAAGCATTATAAATCTGGCCTCGTTTGACAGAAGGGGGATGAAGCCCGAATTGCTTAAAGGCATTGAGAGCAAGGTGTGGAGTTTGATTCTCCAGGCTTATGAATAAATGAATTGCTAATCTGGTTTTGGACAATGTTCAATACCCAGCAAATTACTTGTACCTAAGTCCACACTAATTACCCTTCTTTTCATGAATTGAATCGACACTAACTTGCAGACACTATTCTATGAGATCAAATCAATAACCTTACTTTTTCAAACAAGTTTATTCATGTGAGAATAGAATAGGCAAACTTCTCATGCTTTCAAGTTGTAATTCCTAATTATGATCAAAACAATAATTTTCAAATCACTCACACTTTTACTCATTTCAGTCCTTACACAAAATTTCCAACAAGTATTGAAACAACTAATGCTCACAAATAATTATAGTATCAACTCATAATCACAAATCAAACAGAGATCTTAAAACCCTGCTATGCAGCATTTGAATTTCAGAAAAAATCCAAACAATTTAACCAACAATTGCTTAAAGGCATTGAGAGCAAGGTCTGGAGTTCGATTCTCCAGGCTTACGAATAAATGAATTGCTAATCTAGTTTTGGACAATGTTCAATACCCATCAAATTACTTGTACCTAAGTCCACACTAATTACCCTTCTTTTCATGAATTGAATCGACACTAACTTGCAGACACTATTCTATGAGATTAAATCAATAACCTTACTTTTTCAAACAAGTTTATTCATGTGAGAATAGAATAGGCAAACTTCTCATGCTTTCAAGTTGTAATTCCTAATTATGATCAAAACAATAATTCTCAAATCACTTACACTTTTACTCATTTCAGTCCTTACACAAAATTTCCAACAACTATTGAAACAACTAATGCTCACAAATAATTATAGTATCAACTCATAACCACAAATCAAATAGAGATCTTAAAACCCTGCTATGCGACATTTGAATTTCAAAAAAATCCAAACAATTTAACCAACAGTTGCCTAAAGCTAAAATACAGATTTAGATTTCCAATTTAAGCCTATAAAATCAAAATATTAACCCCAATGTCTAGTTTAATTCAGATTACATAGCTAAAATTCATCCAAATCAAAACAGAATACATTTAGTCAAGCTATATCTAAACTGAATAAACATGAGTAAACCGGGACATAGCATGATTCAAAAGGTCGAATGCACTTGATTTCATTAGAGCTTCAAAACTATATCAGAACAGGTTCAAATGCAAAAACTGGCGAACCCTAACCCTTCCCATTCCATGAATCTTCAAGGGGATTTGAAGTGTTTTGGACACATGTTTATGGGAGATAAGGTCTGAGGAACCTTTGGTATCAATATTATTAGGTTTGGGGCGGATTAGAGTTTTAGCTGATTTTTAGATTTGAAATTCCGAGATTTTGGCTAGGTTTTTGGAGAAAATGATGGTGGGAATGAAACGGGATGAGGAGAGGATTATAGGGTAAGTTTTGGGGTCGACTGGAGCTTCGCCGCCGGCGGAGATGATTTCCGGTGGCGTCAATGGTGGAATAACAGAGGAGAAGCTTGAGGAAGACGAAGGGTACGAGGAAGGGGGCTCTTGTCGTTTGACTTAACACATATATTATTACATATATATGTAAAATGCCTCAACACTTCCGAACTGTTGATCTCGTGATTAGGACGGTCGAGATTGAAGAAGCTTGGACGAACGACGTCGTTTGGCTTCCTGGGTAGACTTGGACCGGGTCTTGGGGGTTTGGGCTTGGAGCAAAAATGGGTAAGGGGTCAATTGGGCTGGAATTTCTAAAGGGGAATTAGCCCAAAACAAAGCAGCCTTCTCTTTGCCTTCTCTTCTTTTCATTAAACCTCTTTTATTTCATTTTTTAATTTTTTTTATTTTTAATTTTCAATCTTGTAAAAGGATGCAAGAAATTAACAATAAAACCTAATTTAATTCTAACACTAAGCTAGCTAATTCATAAAATTGTTTGAAAACTATTTTACGACCAAATCAATGGTTACTAATTAAAAATACAAGAAAATGCTATTTTTTGTTATTTTCTTTATTTTACTAATTCTAATTAACCAAAGGCTAAATTGAACTCCTAAAAATATCAGTATACTATTTTCTGTATTTTTCATAAATTATGGCAATCAAATACACAAAAAAGCAAATAAAACACTAAATTGAACAATTAATTACTAAAAATTCCTAATTTTAATGAGTTTATAGGAGGAATTAAAATACGGCAAAAATCACGTGCTCACATTAACAACAAAATTATTATCCACTAACGTGCTATTAAAATATTCATATCATTGCTTAGGTGCCTTCTTTAGACTGTACAAAGACTTTCTCAATTTTCATACTTTATTATCATGTCCTTGGATCATAAATCCCTCAGGTTGAGACATACATATCTCTTCCTCTAAATCACCATTTAGGAAAGCCGTTTTAACATCCATTTGATGTATTACTAAATGATGAATAGCAACTACAACAACAAGAGTTGTAATAGTCGTTATCTTAGTCATAGGAGAATAAGTGTCAAAGTAATCAATGCCTTTCTTTTGATTAAATCCCCTAATAACAAGTCAAGCCTTATATTTCTTAATTGTACCGTCAGGACTCAATTTATTCTTAAATATCCACTTGATACTTATGGGTTTACAACCTTTAGGCAAATCAATTAAGTCCCAAGTATGATTAGAAACTATAGAGTCTAATTCACTTTTAATGGCCACTTTCCAAAAACTAGCAGATATTGACCTCATTGCTTCATTGTATGTCTTAGGGTCTTCTTCTATTAAATAGATTGACACTAATTCATCACTCAAAATATCAAGATCAATATTTTCAGTCAAGAAAGTGGTAATAAAGTCAGGACCAAAGCTAGTTTCAATTCTATGTCTCTTACTTCTTCTAAGTTTATGTTCATGATCATTAGCAGTAACACTAGAAGAAGGTACAACATGAGTGTTAATAGACATAGACGTAGAAGCATTATTCGGCACATCACTAGGCACATTATTTTTCAATGAAAAACATGCTCAAAAAATTCTACATCTCTTGATTCACAAATAAAACTATCATTCAACGACATAAATCTATATGCATCGCTATTTTGAGCATAACCAATGAAAATAGCATCAAAAGTTTTGGGTCCAACCGTTACTTGTTTAAAATCAGGTAGACCAACCTTAGCCAAACACCCCCACACTTTCAAAAATTTTAAGTTAGGAGAACCCTTTCCATAACTCATACGGGGTTTTATCTAACTTCTTATGAGGGACTTTATTAAGAACATAACATGTAGATAAAATAGCTTCCCCCCACATATCATCAGATAAACCCTAACTCAAAAGCATAGAATTCATCATTGCCCTAAGGGTTCTATTTTTTCTTTCAGCTACACCATTTTGTTGGGGGGGGGGGGTATAGGGAGAACTAACCTCATGTATAATACCATTTTTCTCTCTCTTAGCTCTCGGTGCATGCTAAGCCAGGGCAGGCTAACGTGCACTTATGGCGAGGAAGAGAAGACAAACTAAGCAGGTGACCGGAGAAATTACACCGGTTACTTCAGGGACAGCATCTCATACTCCATTGATGTTTGGGAACTTCTTACAAACGGGTTTCCAACCAATTGAGGAAGAGAATGAGATAGCTGATGAGGAGGACATGAATAGTAAGTAATGGAACAGTGAATCTGGGAATGCTGTGACTGAAGCTATGAAGAACAAAGATCAGCTCCCTACGAGCCCTAAGCGACTTCAATTTTCAGAAGCTGGATCATCAAAAACAGATCCAGATCTGGGAATTGAAGACAAGATGAAGAACAAAGTAGAATATGCAGCAGATACACGAAGACAAAATAGGAACTCACAGGTGGGGATGCAGCTGGAGTATATACCACCGAGCCACATAGAAGGTAAGATGGTAATACTAATTAAAGAAGAAGAAGTGAAGGACCTAAATGAATATTGTGATAATGCTTTAATTGGATATGTTTTGGGAGATACACCATATGAGAAATCGATGGTGAGCTACATTGAAACAATGTGGGATTTGTTTGATAAACCCCAAGTATTATACCATCATGAAGGCTATTATGTATTCAGATTTGGGAACAGGGAGGATAAGGAAGATGTAATGCAGGAAGGGCCATATATATATATCATAACAAACCACTGATTTTGCAAAACCGGGAAAGAGATTTTCACTTTGATCCTAAATCTATCACAACTATAACACTGTGGATACAAGTACCTAGCTTATTAGTTGGATATTGGACAGCAGATATATTGACCAAGGTGGAAAGTGATGTGGGGAAGCCAATGTATACAGATAAGTACACAGCTCAATTAGAAAAGATCTCATATGCAAGGATACTGGTGAAAGTTGATATAACCAAGCCCTTGGTGGAGACAGTTGAAATCATTACTCCAACATGTGTGAAGCAACAAGAAATAATGTATGCATGGAGGCCAAAGTTCTGCACTGAATGCCTACACTTCGGGCATAATTTGATTGAATGCTGGAGGGTGAATAAAAAAGAGGAAAATGATGAGTTCCAAGTACCTAGAAGAAGGAATAGAGGAAGAAGAAGGATAATCATACAAACATGGCAACCAAAGGAACAAAAAGCTATTGAGAAGAATAATGATGTGAGCAATGTGGCACAGGAGCAAGTAGAGAATGACCGGCAAATACAACAAAGTATAGCAAACCAACAAGGAAACAAGGTGATGAATGCAAAGGAGAATGAAGAACAACCTTACTCCCTAAACAACCATGAAAAAAATGAAGAAGCAAATAGATTTGCAGTGCTTAATAGAATGCATCAAGAAGGTGAACAGGGAGGAGGAACAATGCAGGGGAGTGTACAACAACATCCATGATAATAAGTATATGGAATATAAGAGGGCTTAACAAGGCCTATACACAAAAAGAGCTGAGAATATTTTTGCAGAAGAATAAGATAGATATATTAGGTTGTCTGGAAACTAGAGTTAAGGAAAAAAAGTCCAAAAAAATTCTGTACAAAGTAGCAAAGGACTGGGGATACAGATGTAACTATGAAAAGGCAGAAAATGGTAGAATATGGGTGCTGTGGAAACAAAACCTATAAGTGGAGATAGTGCAAGTGCATGAGCAATGTATTCGCTGTAAGGTTACTGATATAACAAATGGGAGGCAAATCATGTTGTCAGTGGTATATGCAAGGAATAAAGCTTAATAGAGAACTAGCTTATGGGAGGAACTGGAAGCAATGGGGGGTATGATTCAATTTCCATGGATCATAAGTGGTGATTTTAATACTGTATTATGCACAGATGATAGACTGGTCCAACCTCTCACTATGAATGAGACAAAAGATTTCAAAGAGTGTAAATATGTGTTGCAGTTGTCTCCTCTGAAGACAAAAGGATGTTTCTACACATGGTGCAACAAACAACAAGCAGCTTATAGAGTATATAGCAAAATAGATTGGGTGTTTGGAAACTTTGAATGGATCAGAGACTATGGACATGTGGAAGCTGATTGTTTAGAGCATGGAATATCTGATCACTCCCCTATAGTGATTCAGATATGGAAAAGGAAGAATCTGTACAACAGGCCTTTCAAGATATACATGGTAACAATGGAACACAGTGAGTTCAAGTCTATGGTTGTAGAAGTATGGAAACAGAGAAAGAATTGTGATCCCATGGAAAGAATATGGAGGAAATTACAGGATATGAAGATGAAATCAAAAGAGTTGAATAAGGAAATGATGTGCTATGAGAGAATGCTAAACCAAGCAAGACAAAAGCTAGAATATGTACAGAAGAGCCTGGTGGTAACCCCATTAAGTCAAGCTTTGATAGAGGAAGAAAAAATGGCATTGTAGGAGTTAGAGAAGTGGAGTACAATTGAGGAAAAGATATTGAGGCAAAGTTCAAGAGTGAACTGGATTGATAGTGGAGACTCCAACTCAAAGTACTTCTATGCTCAACTGAAAATGAGAGCAAGTAGGAACTCTATCTCCTCTGTATACAATGCAAGAGGGATTAGAATCACAAATCCAGCAGAAATAGAGAAAGAATTTGTGGAGTTCTTCAAGCAACTGATGGGGATAGACACTGGACTCAAGCCATGTCCAAATGCAGAAATTATCAAAGAAGGAGTGTGTTTGTCAATAGATCATCAATTGGAATTAACCCCCATGCAACAAACTCAAAAGAGGCCAAAGATCAATCAATTCACTTATCTAAGGAATATCTCCTAAGAATCTACCATCTATGGAGGTTCTCTATCATCATTAAACTCCAAGGAAAAGAGATCCTACACCATATCCTTACGAGGAAAATTCAAGAGCTATGGAAAATAAAGGAAAACTTCCCATTAATTGACTTGGGATCTGACTTCTATATTGCAAAACTCAATAATGAGGATAGCATGATTAAAGTCCTACAAAAGGGCCCTTGGTTTGTCTTCATTCGCTTCCTACCAGTACAAAAATGGGTCTCCAATTTCATTGCCTCAGAGGCAAAAATAGCAAACACAACCATTTGGATACGCCTTCCCTAATTACCTACTAAATTTTATGGTAGCATCATCCTAACAAGTTGGGTAACAAGATTAGGAAATTGCTCAAAATTGATGCCTGCACATCATCAACTTTAAGGGGACGATATGCAAGAGTTTGCATTGAATTTCCATTAGATGTGCCTGTTCCACCACATGTCTTCTTAGGAAACCATAAGCAAGTTATTCAATTTGAATGTGAAAAATTCCTATGTACTCAACGTGGCAGATTAGGCCACTCCACACTTTACTATACCTACTCTCCTCCTAGTGGCCCTAAAACCAACAAAATAGAAGCCCTATCCAATGAACACCCTTTGCTAAATAACTCCTATCAAAAAGAAGATTCCTATGCTCAAGCAAGGGAGGATAATTGGAAAACAGTCCAATTTCCCAAGAAGAAGAAATTTGGTAAGTTGTATCCACCAATTACAAATTCCTTAGGTATGTCTCTCCCTTCTCTATTAATTGACAAAGATACACATGATTCCAACAATGATGGCCTTGCCATTACTACTTCACTGCCAAAATCTGGGGGCAAAATCCAAGTCAAAAAATATGTTGCAACTGGAAATAGGTTTGATGCTTTGGTCTCTCCGCCCAAACTAATTAGAGATAACAACAATCAATTAGCTAGTAATGTGATTAACCCACATAATATTTGTATGCCATTGGACGTGGAAGATGGCCAAGGCATTGACGTCCAAATGGCAGGCCACTCAAGTGACCAATTAAACTACATGCAAGCTAATCATACCCTAGATAAAGGTAATGAGGATATAATCCACCCCTCCTTATCCCTAAAATCCTCCCCCCAACCACTAAATCTCTGATAATCGACCCCCTAACCCTCCCAGGTAGATCACAAGGCCGTCTGTATGGCAAGATATTGCAACCATCACCAAAGACCCCACATGTCCAACCTTCCTCTAAACATAACACAAATGGCCATTAAATCTGGCCAGAATTCTAACTCCAAATCTGGAGAAAATCTCTCTTATACTACTAGCACAAGTAAATACAACTACAAGCAAACTGAATTCCCTATAATTACAAACTCCACTCTTGTGCAAATCCCCAAAAACATTAAAGAAAATAACTCACATCTCAATAGTATAAACAAGACAACTCCTCATTAGAATGCCAAGGCTTCCAATATCACTAAGGAGAAGGTTTCATCTTGATCAAATACTGACGCATCAAAGAGCAATAACAATGTCCAATCCCATAATTCCACCAAATAATCAAATAACCAACCAAATATACTACATACAACCACCACTTCCTCAAGACCATCAGCCATTATCATGGGTGGAACAAGCCTTGATGGGCCATACAATCACTTTCAACATGATTTTGGACGGTCAAGAGACGGTGATAGTCCTCAAAAACTCTCATTACCTTGCCCAATTAGTATCGAAGGGCATGCACATGGCAATGAACAACTACCTCAACTAAGTATGGATGAACAACATCCTACAGCCCCTTGCATCCACAATGAACCTGGAACAAGATCAAGCTATGAGGCAACAATGGAATCTTCCTCACCATTTCAATCCAGTTGTGAATCCCCCCTCCCACATCAATATTCCATTCTTTCCACCAGGGGAGATATCAAACATGATGCATCGATCAACCCTCAAACTCGGCATAATCTCAACATGCAAGCCCTACCATCCCATGCAAACCAACCTCCACCGGAAAACCTAGAAATTCTACCACCTCAAATCCCTCAACCACTTCAAGTCCCTACCAATGCTCCCTAACTAGAAAATCAACCAATGTTAGAGGAAGAGGAGATCAACCTACTAGGTTCAGGTCAAGTCCTCGAATTTTCAAGGCTCAACGAGGTAAAAGTTCATCTATTTAGGGAACTCTTAGAGAAGAGATATGTTCTCAGTTGCCCTCCAGCTCTTTACAAGTGCTCATTGGACGTGAGGACACCCCGGGATCCAACAGTAGGGACCCATGCAATGATACTAGTTCCAAGACTGAGAAGGAACCCACTACTCCCACCCCACCCGGACAATGGTCCGACAACAACCATGTCACGATGTTTAGGCCTACAAGCTTCATTATCTGGAATGTTCGTGGGGGATACAATGATAATTTTAGGGTCCATTTAGGGAGATGTTAGATACCCACAAGCTGTGCATGGTGGCCCTTTTGGAGAATAGGATGGAGAGCCACTTTTCTCTTCAAAGTGACTACTTCTTCTCTGAGATGATAGAGGTGCCAAGTGATGGCCAGTATGGTGGCATGGTCATTCTGTGGGATTCTAGCCAGGTTGAATGGCATTCAACTATCCCCTAATTATCATAATAGTCACTTCCTACAAGACCTTGAATCCTCTCTTCAACTAGAATATAACTCGATTCTAACTATGGAACAAGATTTCTGGAAACTTAGATCTAGAATAAATTGAATTAATGAAGGGGAGACGAATACAAAGTTTTTTCATCTAGCTGCCTACAATCTTAAACGTCGGAATACCATAATGTTCTTTACAGATGACAATGGGCATAGGATAATTGATCCTAATCTAATCCTTGACCATGCCTAAAAGTTTTTCAAAAAATCATTTATTACCTCTAATGCGTTTTCTCGTAATCTGCTTGATAATAATAACACTTCCACAAAAACAATGGATCTAAGCGTATTAGACAGTCCGCTAAATGAAGTTGAAATTACCAGGGCCCTTTTTTCTTTCAAGCCTCTTAAAGGCCCAGATGGTATTCACCCCTTTCTGTACCAAAAATATTGGCATACAATAGGACCCTCTATTGTAAATTACTGTAAAAGGTTTTTGAATCCCAAACCCTCCCTAATGGTTTTAATGACACTTTCATCCGCCTAATCCCAAAATTTCACAATGCTAAATATCTCAAGAACTTCAGACCAATTGTCCTGTGCAACACCTCCTATAAAATAGTTATAAAGATCATTGCCAATAGGATAAAGCCTTACCTTCCCCACTTAATTAGTCCAATACATGCCAGCTTTATTAAACATAGGAGAGCTTGTGATAAAGCTATAATAACCCAAGAATTAATGAACAAGTTACACAAGAGGAAGAATTTGTCTTGAAACTTTGATATGAAGGTCAAGTTAGATTTGGAAAAAGCTTTTGACCGTCTAGAATGGTCTTCCGTCTACAAAACCCTTAGAATCTTTAAATTCCCACCAAAATTAACCCACTTGATCATGCATTTCTTTTGTACAAGTTCACTGAGTATTATTGTAAATGGTGTTCGTACCACCTTCTTTCAACCTAGTCGAGGGATTTGTGAAGGGGATCCTCTTTCTCCTTATATGTTTATACTTTGTCTTGAACTACTGTCTCGACTCATCAACTACCAAGTGGGCACACTACAATGGGATCCCATATCTTTTAAGCAACATACCCCTAGTATTTCTCACATATTTTTTGCTGATGACAGCAAAGCCAATAAAAAAACTAGTCAATGCATCAAATCCTGTCTTGAGTTGTTTGTTATGAATCTGGCCTTGATATTAACAAGAAGAAATCTAAAATTGTCCTCCCAAAGTTATGTCCTACTGACTTTAAGAATTATTTAATATCTCTATTTCAAATAAAATCCACCACAGACTTCGGTACTTATTTAGGGTTTCCTATTCTTAACCATTCTACGACACCCAAAGACTTCCAATTTATAATTTACAAGGTGCACTCCAAACTTTAACACTGGAAATGTTCATTCTTAAACATGGAAGGAAGAACCACATTAGCTTCTATTACTCTGAATTCCATCCCTACCCATGCCATGCAATAGACCATGTTACCCCCAAAAATCCTTAAAACAATTGATAAGATTCAACGAGACTTTATTTGGGGATCCACTAATACAAATAAACAACTTCATTTGATAAATTGACAAGTTATAACAAAAGCTAAGTCGGATGGGGGACTGGGGATCCATCAAGCTAGGACCAAGAATCTTGCTCTCCTATCTGGCCTGGCATGGAGACTTCTTAGTAATACTACTTCTACAATGGAGCCAAGTTATACTGTCAAATTATGGTTCCAAAAGGTCGCCACAAAAATTCTCCTTCATTTGGAAATCTATTTTGCAAGGCTGGAAAATCTGGAATAAGGGAATTCTTTGGCACCCTAAATCAAATTCCACCATAAACATTTGGAACAATGTTTGGATGTTCAACTATAAATCCCTGAGAAGCCAAATTGAGGGGCCTCTTACTATTAAGGATCAAAATTTATGTCTACAAGATATCATTCATAACGATGAATGGTACAGTAGTAGTATGTCTTTTGATCTCCCACAAGAAGTTCTAAATAACCTCCAATCCAACCCAACCCCTACCAAGAATGCTACTATTGATTCAATAAGCTGGCATCCAAACTCATTTGGGCTTTTTTCAACCCAGTCCAATTATAAAATTACTCATAATCAAGAACCCCCTACGAAACCCTATAAATGGATATGGGATCTTCATTGCCCTGTCAAGATAAAATTCTTCTTATGGCAATGTATGCATAATCGTGTCTCCTGTTGGGCTTACTTAGCCAAATTAGGTAATAACATCAATCCCATCTGCATTATTTGTAAAATAGATCTAGAGTACATACAACACATTTTCATCACCTGCCCAATTGCTACCTCCCTTTGGAAAAAACTAGGCTTGCCTTTAACTAGCTTAGTTCGTAATCAAAGCTGGCTCATTACCCTACGGGATAACTTTGTCAATCACTTTAATCAACACAGAAAATGGACCATGGTATTCCCCTACTGTTTATGGGAACTTTGGAAGAATCGGAACAACAACAACATTAATAATATAACCAATACCCTTGACGTTAATAAAGTTTTGCATGCATCCTGGGACTTCACTTTATTTTCTGAAAATAACCTTACTATTGATAAAACATATGGGGTAGACATTTGTTGGGGAAAACCTAGAAAATACTATATCAAGCTAAATTGTGATGGAGCTTTTGACAAAAAAGCAACAAGGCAGGACTGGGAGGTGTATTTCGAAGTAATAAAGGAGACTGGATCTTGGGCTATAATAAATTATGCAAAGCAATATCTCCTATCCATCGGAGCTACTAGAACTACTGGAAGGTTAAAATGGCAATGACATTGAATCTACCGATAGTTGAAATTGAAGTCGACTCCATAAAGGTTTTTAAAATACTTTATGAAAATATATCTAACTTCTCAAACTTGGTTTGTGAATGCAGATGACGAATGCACCAACTGAAGATCCAAACGCTCCAGCATAACTTCAGAGAAGGGAATATGGTGGCTCATCTACTTGCAACAAGTCATCACCAATGGTTCACCCTTCATAAGTTTCAAGCATGCATGCCTCCCTTTTTGTGGAGCAAGCTTTTGTTAAAGACATGGATGGTGTAATTTATAGTTCTAGATTAGTAACTACGACTGTTTGTAACTATTTGGCATCGTTGGACAATATCAATGCCCTAAAACTATCTGCCATATCCATGTAACTTTGTTTAATGTTTTAATGCTATATCCGTATGTTATGTTATAAAAAGTTCTTTTTTGAATTAATACTAGTTTTCTAATTAATTTCTCCTACCTACACACAATGTTTGAAATCTAATCTCATCTTCTCCACATTAATTAACAATTATAGAACTATACGGGCACGACTAGGAGTGACAATTTGAGCCCAAACCCATTTTTCAAGGTTGGGCTGCTAATTGAGCCGCCCATTTGTTGAACTCTATCCATCTTGACCCAACTTATCTTAGCCCATTTATAGTTGGGCTAATTTTTGGCTGAAATTGCTACATGAGTAACTTTTGGTAAAATATCTTTAAAATATTTTTTTGTTTGATATGTTGTATATGACTATAACCAAAAGAAAAAAAAAGTCTCATTTGACAATTAAATAAATTATAAGAAAATAATAGACATTAATTAAAGCTTGGTTAGAGTTGGGTGAGTTGGGCTATGACCCAAAATTTAGCTCATCGTAACCCAACCATCTCAGTCCAAGTAATTTTGGGTGGGTCATTGACTTAACCTATCTTGACGCACCAAAAATAAGCTCAACCTGCACATTTGACACCCTAGACACGACTAATACTTTGAAAGTTCTTTTGGCCACCACAAGTGCACTATCATTGTAACACCTCGAATTATTTCTAACTATTTAAAGGCGATTAAGAAGATTGATATGAAGTATATTACTTGAAAATAATAATAGGTGTACGAGGTGTATTAAAAGTAATTTAGGGCCTAAGAAGTGTCTTAAAACCAATCCAAGTTGAAAACTCTATGATGGTCTAAAATTTCAAATAAAATTGAACAAGATACTGCCTTAAATGAGAAAAACTCCTAAGATATAAAGAGTTATATTTGTTAATGACATATCAAATGAAAGGTACATGTATAATTTCTAATGCTTCAAACCGTTTGTCATTTAGACATTTCTACTATGAGTTATGATTATTTTATTGAAGGATAACACAGCAGCTACGCGAGCCCTACATAGCTTACATAGCATGCGTAGCGTGTGTAGGCAAATTTAGCAGCTACCAATTGAAGAGAAATAGAAGGCCACCATGCATAGACTTTCTGCGTCGCCTATGCAGAGTGCTACGCACCTATCAAACCTCTTTTTAAAGCATTGAAACAAGGGGGTTATCGAGAAAAAGAGTTAGTGCTTCAGCTTGGAATTGATTTCTAGAGAGAATGACGAGCTCTTCTACCATAAATACGCTTTAAGGTACTTTGGTACGAGAATAAATATATAACATCATTTGATGTCAACACTAATATTATGATGGACCAAATTCATAGGAAATGGGTTGAATCTTCAAGAACACCCAAAAGAAAAACAGTGAGATTCTTCTATTATTTATAAGAAAATAATACACATAAATTAAAGCTTAATTAGAATTGGACGGGTTGGGCTATAATCCAAATTTTAGCCCATCTCATCCCAAGTAATTTTGGTCAGGTCATTAGCTTAATCTATTTTGATGTACCAAAAATAAGTCCAACTTACCCATTTGACACCCTAGGCATGGCTAATACTCTGAAAGTTCTTTTGGCCACCACAAGCGTACTATCATTGTAACAACCCGAAATATGTCAATGTATTTAAAGGTCACTAAGAAGAATGATATGAAGTATATCACTTGAAAATGATAATAGGTGTACATGGTGTATTAAAAGTGATTTAGGGTTTAGAAAGAGTCTTAAGACCAAGCCAAGTTGGAAACTCTATGACGGACTAAAGTTTTAAATAAATTTACATAAGATCTTACCTTAAATGAGCACAACTCCCAAGATATAAAGAGTTATTTTGGTGAATGACTTATTAAATGAAAAGCCTATATGTGTAGTTTCTAATGCTTCTAACCATTTATCATTTAGACATTTCTACTAGGGGTGATGATTTTTTTATTAAAAGGTAACACAACAACAGCTATGCAGCTACGTGAGTCCTGCATAGCCTACACAGCATGCGTAACGTGTGTAGGCAAATCCAAAAGTTGCCAATTGAAGAGAAAACGAAGGCCATCATGCGTAGCCTATGCAGGGGCTACGTACCCATCCGACCTATTTTTAAAGTGTTGAAACGAGGGGTTTATAGAGAGAAAGAGTTAGTGCTTCAACTTGAAATTGATTTCTAGAGAGAATGATGATCTCTTCTACCATGAATACACTAAATACATTTTTTTGGTACAAGAATAATTATATAACATCATTTGATATTAACACTAACATTATTATGGACCAAACTCATAGGAAAATGGATTGAATATTCAAGAACACCAAAGAGAAATAGTGAGATTCTTCCACCAAGAGGTAATTTATTTACTTGAGCTTTATATATAACGACATATTGGAGTATGAGTAACATATTTATAAATTTTATTTGAAGTAATGGAGTAATGCAAGAACCTTAAGTGTGGGTCTTGAAAATGATATTTTGAACAAAGAAGAAGATAAACAGTGATGAATTGATATACATGGGATTGTTTTGAGTTTTAATAATTCCAATAGTCTTGATAACTTAATTGATGAACGAATTAAAGTGGGAATCACCATTTGGATAAGAAACAATACTTGTTCTTGAATTGGATATTCTTGAACCTAGGGTTTGTTGGATAAAATAATGAATATTGACTTGATAATGTTGTTAATAAATACAATATCATTAGTAATACCAAATGAGTATTAAATTATAAGAATAAAATTGCATAGGCTAATGGGTGAAGATATCGGATAATCTGAGCTGGTTGAAGGTTTATTGTGAACTTGTGGATAACTTAGGGTTTTGTTGGAGAAGACAATGAATATTGACTTGATAATGTTGAATAATTAGTATTGTATCGTTAGTAACATCAAATGAGTATCAAATGATAAGAATGAAATTATATACGCTAATGGGCGAAGATATCAGATAATCTGAGCTGGTTGAAGGTTTGTTGGGGACTTGTGGAGCCTAAATATCTGTCACCATCCCAATCCTGGTTGTGATGGCGCCCGACATAATTTCTAGGCAAACCCGACCATTTGAATACTCTCAACCCAAATACACAACCGTTTAGAGTTAAATTTATCAAATAACATAGGTCCAAGTAGTGATAATAGAAAGAAATAGATGAAAACCACAACAACTGTCAATACAACTCCCAATAGATCTGGGGTCATGAGTCTAGAGCCTCTAAATACAGTTGACTAGTAAATCTAAGCAAATGAGAGTCTAAGATGCGAAAAAAGGGATAGGGGAGAAGTCGGATCCTGCGGACGCGAGACGGCTACCTCGACAACTTCGGGAGAAATCTGAAAGCAACCAAAAACTCTATTGAGCCTTCGCGATACCTATATCTGCACACATGGTGCATGGAGTAAAGTACGTACTCCGACTCATTGATTAATAAACATATATAATGACTGAAGATAAGAAATCGCAAAATATTACAATGTAAAGCAATATCTAGCAATCTAGCACATTTAACGGTGAAACATCAGCAAATCAATGACATTTATAATAAATAGATATCAATGCATGAATGCAATGGAATACACATGACCACTGCGGTGCATAGCCCGATCCATTTGGGTACCCGCGCTCATTGTGGGGGTTCAGACTCCGGAAGGGCTCTTAGCGCCCAAGCGCAATTTTAACGTAACATCGCCGCGGCGTGCAACCCAATCCGTACTCAATCCAGAATATGCACGTAAATCCCTCGGGTAATATTATAGTAATAGCTCTCAGTTCACAATGTTAGAAATGGTAGTTAAGTTTAAAAATTTTAGAAATATGGTTGTATATTTCAAAACAGTGTTTAAATTCAGGACTGAAATCATTTAACATGCCAAGTGAAATGAAAATAGTGATAAAGACCGTAAATGATGCAAATGATCGGCACAAAGTCCAAATATATCCATAACATCCAAGTAGGATCATCACCAGATAATTCTAGCCAAGAACACAGTATGAAACAACACTTGGGATGGACTAGGTCACAATTCCCAATCACAAACGACCCACACTCGTCATAGAATGCATGTCTCGCCTCAATGTAGCATCACAATATGATATCCCGGGGTTTCAAACCCTCAGGTCATCATCTATATCTATTACTCACCTCAAGCCAGTCAAGGACTAGATCACAATCCCCTTTCCCCTCGAATCGACCTCTTCGCGCGTCGAATCTGGCCAAAACCACAACGAATACGTTACAATAGGCTGAGCGAATATAACCCAATCGAAAATACTCGAAAAATATCGAAAATAACAAAATTTGCAAAACCCAAGCCCTGGATCCACTTGTCAAAATCCAAAATTTTATACATCAATACGATCCTTATCTTTCCAGGAGTCTATACATACCAAATTCACAAGAATCAGAGTCCATTTGACCCCTCCAATCACTAGTTTAAACTCTCTTAAGTTTCAAGCCTTAACCTCCATTTTTACCCTTTAATTCCTTGGATTTTCAGTGTTAATCCATGATTTTACACCATAATATCATAATCTAAGTCCAAGAATCCATACCTGACTAAATCTCTCAAAACCCTCTTCAAAAATCACTCAAAACCTCCTTAGTTCAAAGTCCAAAATGTTTGTTCTCTTTCAAATTCGCAAGAACACTGTTCACTTAACACAACCTAGTTTTGCCTCTGCGGTCCTAATACCGCTCCTACGGCTACCGCTTCTGCGGTCTTACTACCGACCCTGCGATTTCACTTAAAGATCAAGGACCACTTTTGCGGCTAAAAGTCAGCTCCAGCGGATCCGCTTCTTCGGCCAGGATTCCGCTTTTGCGGAACCTGCTTTGGGCCTCCATTTCCGCTTCTGCACCCTCACATCCACTTCTGCGAGATCGCACCTGCGGTCCCAAAACCGTAGGTGCGAAAATACCAGGAGCTTGAAAAGTTCAGCAGCCCTCACGTCTAAATTTCACCCTGTTGGCCATCTGAAAATACCCCCAGGCCTCCGGGACCTCAACAAAAAACACATATGGGACCCAATACCATACTCAAACTTGCTCGAACCATCAAAACACTATAGTTAACACCAAAATCATCAAATTTCACTAAATCAAAGCCTAAGTTAATCAAATTCTTTCGAAACTCACATTCGATCAATAACCCGACCTAAAAACTTCCGATTCAACTGAAATTTCGCACACACATTCCAAATTACCTAACGAAGCTGCTGCAACTCTCGGAATTCCATTCCAACCCTCGGGTCAAAATCTCACCTATCCGCCAGAATTTATCAAATTACTAAGTTCGCCAATTAAAGACTAATTCTACAACGGACCTCCAAAATTAATTTCAATCGCATTCTTAAGTCATAAATCGTCCCCCTAAGCTAACTGAATCGCCCGAATTCACATCTGGACCCTCTAACTCAATATTCAATATCCGATTGTCTTTTCCAACATAAGCCTTCCTTAAGGAGACTAAATGTCTCATTTCCTGTCAAAACCACACCAATTCGACTCTAACTCACCCAATGTCGAAAATGAAATACGAAGATGCAATAAATGGGAAAATGGGGCAGTAACACATAAGACGACGGATCGGGTTGTCATAATTTCTAATGGTAGATATTGAACCATTGGCAATATTTTAGCATTTTAGTCAATTAAAGCTTGAGGGGTTATCTCTACAAGCATGTTTTGAGTTAATATGATATTATTTATAAACGTGCACCCATACATATAGGGACAAGCGGGGAGGATGTCACTATATATTTTTATCTTTGTAACTTATGAAGTGTCATGTAATTTTTTTAAATAATTTATTTTCTAAACTTGTTGGAAAAATGACACTGAAGGAAAACGTTATAAGTTTTATTAAAATTTATGTATTGATAAAAGTATAAAATGTTGAGTTCTAAATATATGTTTTCATGAAAAAGTTTGTTTTTTAAATTTGAACAAAGGAGTAGCAGTTGTTGTATCTTTAAAAGATTGATGTTAAATTATTATAGACTTTAACATAAAAAAGGTTATTCATTTGATTTTATTCAAATAGTTTTGGATTGACTATTAAAATCATGATTTAATAAAAATAGATTATTTGAGGATAGTACACTATGAATCTATTTTTGATATGCCTAATATTTTGAGAGTTACTAATAGAAACCACCAAGATTGGTTCGAATATTGAGTTCATTACTATGGAACTAGACATGCCGTTGTAGGGACATATTCTAAGGCTAGCCCGATATTTGTGGAATATAGTCCCTCATTGTGAGGGCAAATGATCATTACTTAAAGTAATAAATTTAAGTCAAATCATACAACATTATGGGAAGCCACCCACACAAGTAGAGTCAAATACTTGTTGCATGATTGATCACGCAGTGATTGTTTATTATGCCGGTATTAGTATATTGCTTCCAGTAAAAGATAAAAGGAGACTTTCTTATGTTGAAGCCTAAGGAGCGGAAAATAATTTCAATAACTTAGTGAAATTGAATGGTTTTATATGATCCATATTATAATTTTGGATTGATATAAATGTTCTAAAAAAACTTAGATCACAACTTACATTTCACTTGCCTTTACATTAATGATAAAAAAAAGCATGATTTATACAACTCTTTATCACTTTAACACCAAATATTGGTTGATAGTATTTTTGTAAATTCTTGTCCCTATAACTTTAGTTAGAGAGAGAGTCTATGACACTTATTGAGTACTGTGGTGGTGTACTCAGCCCTCAGGAGCTCCTCTCCAGGGCTTCGCATATTTTATATGTTTTAGGATGAGGTATAATATGTGACATGTAGAAAAGGCTAGGATGATTCTCTTCCCGAGGTATATACTAAGGCACCATTCTTATCCCGTGGAAGCTATTATGTAATTTTCTTATTTTCTTTTAGTCAGGATTGTCCCAACTAGATTATCAAGCAACTTCTTCTAGGCTGCACATGATACCGAGATTCTAAACCTTGTGTGGCAGTAAGTCAAAACTTTTTGGTCTCCATGTCCCGGTCCTGGAAGAAGCTTATTTTTATTGCTAAGGAAAGAGGACGTGGGAACTCGGGTCGGGGTGCATCGTAACTAAGAGAGCCATTCTATTTAGGGCGAGATATAATAGGCGGGCACGAGCAGTCTGGTGTTTAGTTTTATTCTTTGATAGATGCTCCATAAAAAATTATGATGATTTATAATAATGGGATAGTACATGGCATACATGAAAAGATATTTATTGTATTTGGGATCATTATTATTATGAAAGTCTTCATGTATGATTTTGATTTGAAATTTGTTTCCATCATGTAACTTGAAAGTATATATGATTTTCATAAAAGCTTCCTTAGTTAAATTGGTTTTCATGCATATAGTTTGGGTACATTATATGGTTTAGTTTGCTCGAGTTGGGTAATATGTCGTGTGCTGATCACCTAGTTTTTTGACATGACAATAAGCTCCACAAAACAATTTTGTTAATTTCACTAACACCCTAGCACTTCACCAATTTTGCATATATATATTGTATAGCTCGATTCTGAAGTGCTTTTTGTATCGGCAAAAATCTGACCACACACCCTCGACGGGAATAATTCCGTCCTTATCATCTTACAAAAAGTCAACACGTCTGACTCCGACTCGTTATTGTTATTTCTAATATCAGCAACAAGGCCAAGCCCCCTAGATGACAAGACAACACCTCCCCGACCTAACCATGATATATTGTGGTTGGCTCAAGAAGTATTCGACAATAAGGTAAAAGAGCTGAAAGAGGTCTCTGATCCTAACATCCTTCTCCATTACTCTAACAACCTGAAAAAGGGATAGAAAAACTCCATGAATAGAACCTTGAACCTAAGGTCAATGGAAGATCCATTTTTTGACTACCCATGAATGGGACAATATGATTGTAATTTTCTAAACCTCTTTAAGGACAGGCAGGGCAAATTTCTATAATCAATGAAACATCTCTAATGTTATTTCTGTCTAATATTTTCAAGTTTCGATTCTGTCTTTCGATTCAGTATTAATTATGATTGGCTACAATTTTACCCTTCATCTCATTTGATTGATTTGCTTAAAAAATATTTAATAGCTTTTAATTCAAATAATTTGGCACTGTTTGTGAGAATTTCTTAGCGAAAAATACTTAGTTATTCCAGGATCGAAGCCAAAGAAAGACCAAAAGAAAATCCAACTCACACCAGAGTCAATAGCAGGGCATCGAGACAAGAAGAATAGAACACGTCAATGGGAGCTAAAATCTCCAGTCCTATCTATCTGGAACAGTCCAAATAAGTAGAGACGTGATGCAAAGCATCCATCGTTCCCAGGGCATAAGTATGAAGCATCTCCCTCATCCTTAATACAGTGTTAGGCCGAAAGCCGGTGCAGGGATGTTTCAAATCGGGAATAGAAAATCACCCAGAGACAACCTGAATGCCCCGGTTAGGCAGACAACAACAGCAACACATGTGCAACGCAAAGCCACAAGTCAAGATGAAGTCTTGACGCCTAGCGCTCGTGGTGTTGAAACATCAAAGGTTAATATGTTTGACTTTGCTCGAACTAGGACTCAGGCTAAGTGCCTTCGCCATCAAAGTTCGATATGTTCGACCTCGCTCGAACTGGGACTAAGGCTAAGTGCCTTAACCATCAAACTTTGATATATTCAAGATCGCTCAAACTAAGTTTAAGGCTAAGTGCCTTCACCATCAAAGTTCCATTGGTTCGACTGGGCTAAGTGACTTTGCCATAAAGTTTGATATGTTTGACCCTGCTTGAATTAAGTTTAAGGCTAAGAGCCTTTGCCATCAAAGTTTGATACGTTCGACCTCGCTCGAACTGGGACTAAGGCTAAGTGCCTTCGCCATCAAAGTTTGATGTATTCGACCTCAATCAAACTAAGTTAAGGCTAACTGCCTTCGCCATCAAAGTTCGATATGTTCGACCTCACTCGAACTAGGACTAAGGCTAAGTATCTTCACCATCAAAGTTCGTTGTATTCAATCTCGATCGAACTAAATTTAAGGCTAAGTTCCTTCGCCATCAAAGTTTGATAGGTTCAACCTCGTTCGAACTGGGACTCAGGCTAAGTGCCTTCGCCATCAAAGTTTGATATGTTCGACCTCGCTCGAACTAAGTTTAAGGCTAAGTGCCTTTGGCATCAATGTTCATTATGTTTGACCTCGTTCGAACTGGGACTAAGGCTAAGTGCCTTCGCCATCACTGTTCGATAGGTTCGACCTTGTTCGAATTGGGACTAAGGCTAAGTGCCTTCGCCATCAAAGTTCGATATATTCGACCTCACTCGAATTAAGTTTAAGGCTAACTGCCTTCGCCATCAAAGTTTGATATGTTCAACCTCACTCGAACTGAGATTAAGGCTAAGTGCCTTCACCATCAAAGTTTGTTGTATTAGACCTCGCTTGAACTAAATTTAAGGCTAAGTGCCTTCGCCATCAAAGTTTGATAGGTTCAACCTCGTTCGAACTAGGACTAAGGCAAAGTGCCTTCGCCATCAAACTTTGATGTATTCAACCTCGCTCGAACTAAGTCTAAGGCTAAGCTCCTTCACCATCAATATTCGATAGGTTTGACCTCGTTCGAATTGGGACTAAGGCTAAGTGCCTTCGCCTTCAAAATTTGAGGTATTCGACCTCGCTCGAACCAAATTTAAGGCTAAGTGCCTTCATAATCAAAGTTTGATAGTTTCGACCTTGTTTGAACTGGGACTCAGTCTAACTGCCTTCGCCATCAAAGTTCAATATGTTTGACCTCGCTCAAACTAAGTTTAAGTCTAAGTGCCTTCTGTAGAAAATCATTCTATCCATGATATGTGTGCTTTGGTTGTATTAGCATGATTTTCAGGTATAGGTTTTGATGAATGACAAACAATGAAGTCAAGTGTCAAACAACGTTATTATATGACAAACAATCAAGATTGAATGCCGACAAGCATATTGATGAATGGATTGCATAGACAAGCCAAAGACGAGCTCAAAAGTTCAAGACCGAAGACCCAAGGCATAGGTCGTTAGGTAGAACCAATGTAAGAGCAACGTTTAAGTTATCTCGTCTTTTGGCTCAACATAGGTCATCATAAATATGCATAAAATCATTTTATCAAATCATATTTATCCTAAACATATTTCAAATACTTCAAACAAAATGATTTTAACGTTTTCATTTTTAACCAAAATGGTTTTTGAAGTAAGTTTTCAGTTCTGGACAGCATAGCCAGATAATCGATTATCCATATGCTGATAATGGATTATGCTGAATTTCCAGATTAAACTGGAAATTCCGCAAGGCAGAATAATCAATTATCTAAAAGAGCATAATCGATTATTCTCTGACCGTTTCCAATGTTTTTGAACGACAGGCAGATAATCGATTATCAAAATTCAATAATCGATTATCTAGCATAAAATCAGCTTCTGATTATTGAACGTTAAAGCCAATAATCGATTATCAAAATCCAATAATCGATTATCTTGCATAAAATCAACATAATTGATTGTCAATTAAGCAACGGACATACAACTAATAACACCTATAAATAGAGGTCTTTTGAGCTGATTTGAAACACACAACACCTCTCATTATTCATATACATATTGATATTATTTGTGCATCATTTTAGAGCTTTTGTTGAGCCAATTGAGAGACAACTTTGAGTTGTTCATAGAGCTAATATTGTATCTCTTTATCTACTCTTTTTAGAGAGTTCTTGTTGTAAAAGAGAAAGGTGTTTGAGAAGACTATATCTTCTCATTGATTGTCGGGTTTGCTAAGTACCCTTAATCTTAGTGTGTGAAGTCTTGTGGTGCGGTATCCACGAGCAAGGTGAAGTCTTGAGGTGAGGTATCTTCGAGCAAGTTGAAGTCTTGTAGAGTGTACATTTACGAGCAAGTGTAACTGTTTGTTAGGCACCCGTAAGCTTAGCGGAGTTAGTGAAAACTCGAGAGAGTCTCTCGGGGACTGGACTAACCACACGTTGTGGTGAACCAGTATAAATTCGGTGTGTCCTTTCCTTAATCTTTTAATTACTGCATTTACTTTAGTCCTGCAATTTTAATTCCGCAATATTTACCAATATTCTCGTGCCGCACTAGTCACCCCCCCTCTAGTGACAGGCATAAATCCTAACAATTGGTATCAGAGCCTAACTCTCTGAAAGCCTTAGCCGGTTGAGAGAACTATATATATTTTTGTTGAGAATATTGAACGCAGGAATGATGAGCGAAGGACACTCCACCAATAGGCCTCCACTATTTGACGGAACAAATTACACATATTGGAAAGAATGAATGAGAATCTTCATCCAATCAAATAACTTTCGCTTGTGGCAAATCATCAAGAACGGTGAACAAATGCCAACAAAGAAAGTTGGGGAAGCCACGGTTCCAAAGGAGGAAGATGAATATGATGCCGAGGACGTCAAGAAAGTTGAAAATAACGCAAAGGCCGTCAACTTATATATTGTGTGGTGAATCGTGATGACTATCGGAAGATTTCTTGTTGCACAACCGCCAAGGAGATGTGAGATAAACTCGAGATCACTTATGAAGGTACGCCTCAAGTCCGAGAATCTAAAGTTGATTTTCTAACACATGAATATGAACTCTTTAGAATGAGGGAGAATGAAAGCATCGATATTATGTTCGAACGGTTCTCAATGATCATCAACGATCTCCATGCTCTCGGAAAAGTATACTCGAACAAAGATCTAGTTCGAAAAATCCTACGGAGTCTCACTCCCGAATGGCGCTCCAAAGCCAATGCCATCCAAGAGTCGATAGGAATCACGGACGTCACAATTGATGGACTAAGAGGTAACCTCAAAACTTATGAAAGCACTATTCTTAATCCTTATCTTGGAAATAAAGGTCCAGGTATTGCCTTCAAAGCCTCATCCTCTAAAAGAGAAGAGGTAAGTGATTCGGATAGCGATGATGATAATATTTCCAATGCCTTGATCGAAAAGTTTTATAAGTTTATGAAAAAGGAAATAAAGAAGGAAGAACCAAGTCCTTCATGCCAAAATTGTGGAAAACTTGGCCACACCAAATCACATTGTCCAAAATCCAAGGACAAGAAGAAGAACAAACACCAAAGGCGTGTGACATGGGATTCGGACAGCTCGGGCGATGAAACTGCCGCACTATGCCTCATGGCCAACGAGGAAGAAGAGGTAAGTAATTCTAACTCTTATTCTTATGAAGAATTACAAGAAGCTTTTCAAGAATTATATGAAGAATTGAAAAAGTCTTCAAAAATCTCAAAGAGGCCAAGGCTAAAATTAAAGTTTTAGAAGAGAAAAATAAATTTTTGGAAAATGACAATATTGATCTTAGAAATAAAATTAAGGAGATGCATGAAGATTCTTCAATTGATCAAAATTCTAATTGTTCATCTTGTGATTCTTTGAAATTAGAAAACATAGAACTCAGGAACACACTAGAAAAACGTAGTGTAGACAATCCTAAAATAGGTGAAGAAATTAAGAAGAATATTAGAAAGGATGATAGAAATGAAGTTAGACCACCTAGAAATAATTCTAGGAACTTCACTAATGAGTCTAAAATTAATCATTTTAGACCACCTAGAAACAACTCTAGGAATTTTGGTAATGAGTCTAAAATGAATCATTTTAGACCAACTAGAAATAACTCTAGGAATCGCAATACGTCTAGGAATAACGACTTTAGATCACCTAGAACGTTTTTGGCTCAACCAAGACATATGCACAACCCGAATGTTATATGTCATTATTGCAACCGGGCAGGACACATAGCACCCGTATGTTTTGCAAAACATAGGGATTTATCTTTGAGCTATGATTATTATTTGCCTAACCCCCAAGGACCCAAAAGTGCTTGGGTACCTAAATCCTATTTTTAGGTACGTTTGTAGGTGTGCTTGAAGACTACAATATCGTAGTAGATGCACCAAGCACGAAACCTTATTGCATCGAGGGGGAATATCGGTTAGTTATCATATTTTTGATAAATACGTAATAGTTGATATGTGTTAACAATTAATATATCTTTGTTAACAATTGATATTAATTATTTTTGTTGATTCATGTTTTGATAACTTTTATCTTGAATAACAATTGATATCAATTATTTCTGTTAAAAATAATAATTGATTCATGTTTTGATGAATATTATTTTTGGCTTGAATAACAGTTGATATATTCTTGAAAAATAAATGATTCGTGTTTTTAATATAACTATTGGTTTGTTAAAAATTAACTGTTGATATGTTCTTAAGCAATATGATTTGCGAAAAATAACCGTTATTATGGTTGTTATGTTCTTACTAACATTTGGTATTATTTTAGGTTGGTATGCTTGTTTAAATATCGTCAATGTATATTCCTCATTGTATTTCCTATTTTATTCTTGACACTAACAATTGATATACCCAAAAGGGGGAAGTGTCGAAAAGGGAAAGTAGCCTTTGCATACTCTCTTTTTGCTAATGCCAAAAGGGGGAAGAGTTTAGGCAATATGTATCAAATAAGGGGGAATGTATCTACGTTATAGTATGCCTTATTTGAGGGGGAATTATCATGTTTGCATGAATTGTATGTTGAGATATAGCATGAATTTAGGGGGAATCCGATATGCATATCTCCTGTTGTTTGTCATTATCAAAAAGGGGGAAATTGTAGAAAATCATTCTATCCATGATATGTGTGCTTTGGTTGTATTATCATGATTTTCAGGTATAGGTTTTGATGAATGACAAACAATGAAGTCAAGTGTCAAACAACGTTATTATATGACAAACAATCAAGATTGAATGCCGAGAAGCATATTGATGAATGGATTTCATAGACAATCCAAAGACGAGCTCAAAAGTTCAAGACCGAAGACCCAAGGCGTAGGTCGTTAGGTAGAACCAATGTAAGAGCAACGTTTAAGTTATCTCGTCTTTTGGCTCAACATAGGTCATCATACATATGCATAAAATCATTTTATCAAATCATATTTATCATAAAAATATTTCAAATACTTCAAACAAAATGATTTTAACGTTTTCATTTTTAACCAAAATGGTTTTTGAAGTAAGTTTTCAATTCTGGACAGCATAGCCAAATAATCGATTATCCATATGCTGATAATCGATTATGCTGAATTTCCAAATTAAACTGGAAATTTCGCAAGGCAGAATAATCGATTATCTAAAAGAGCATAATCGATTATTCTCTGACCGTTGCCAATGTTTTTGAACGACAGGCAGATAATCGATTATCAAAATCCAATAATCGATTATCTAGCATAAAATCAACTTCTGATTATTGAACGTTAAAGCCAATAATCGATTATCAAAATCCAATAATCGATTATCTTGCATAAAATCAGCATAATTGATTGTCAATTAAGCAACGGACATACAACTAATAACACCTATAAATAGAGGTCTTTTGAGCTGATTTGAAACACACAACACCTCTCATTATTTATATACATATTGATATTATTTGTGCATCATTTTAGAGCTTTTGTTGAGCCAATTGAGAGACAACTATGAGTTGTTCATAGAGCTAATATTGTATCTCTTTATCTACTCTTTTTAGAGAGTTCTTGTTGTAAAAGAGAAAGGTGTTTGAGAAGACTATATCTTCTCATTGATTGTCGGGTTTGCTAAGTACCCTTAATCTTAGTGTGTGAAGTCTTGTGGTGCGGTATCCACGAGCAAGGTGAAGTCTTGAGGTGAGGTATCCTCGAGCAAGTTGAAGTCTTGTACAGTGTACATCTACGAGCAAGTGTAACGGTTTGTTAGTCACCCGTAAGCTTAACGGAGTTAGTGGAAACTCGAGAGAGTCTCTCGGGGACTGGACTAACCACACGTTGTGGTGAACCAATATAAATTCGTTGTGTCCTTTCCTTAATCTTTTAATTACTGCATTTACTTTACTCCTGCAATTTTAATTCCGCAATATTTACCAATATTCTCGTGTCGCACGATTCACCCCCCTCTAATGACGGGCATAAATCCTAACACCTTCGCCAGCAAAGTTCGATGTATTCGACCTCGCTTTAACTGAGACTCAGGCTAAGTGCCTTTCCCATCAAATTTCGATGTATTTGACCTCACTCAAACTAAGTTTAAGGTTGTGCCTTTGCCATCAAATTTTGAAGGTTCGACCTCCCTCGAGCTAGGACTCAGGCTAAGTGCCTTCGCCATCAAAGTTCAATATGTTTGACCTCGCTCAAACTAAGTTTAAGGCTAAATGCCTTCGCCATCAAAGGTTTATATGTTCAACCTCGCTCGAAATGGGGCTCAGGCTAAGCGACTTCACCATCAAAGTTTGATATATTTGACGTCACTCGAACTGGGACTCAGGCTAAGTGCCTTCGCCATCAAAGTTTGATAAGTTCGACCTTGCTTGAACTTAAGACACGTTTACTTTGATAGATTTGAAAACACCCTTAAGGTCGGACCCTTCGACAAAAGAAGAAATAAGATCGAGACTCTTCTGACGAGCCCTCACTCCGCGATAAGATCATAAGTTTTCCAAAAGAAAACTGAAATACAAGACAAATAGCGAAAAAAGCAAATCTATTATTTATCATGTCAGGAATACATGTTATCGCCGCTTAGACCCGGCCAGGCTGGTCAACAAAGAAAAAGAAGAATGAATACAAGGAAAAACAATAAGAAACAAACGAACGCCAATCGGCGAACAAAACGAAAAGAAAAACAAAGAACAATTTTTTGTTTACTCGGTGTCATAATCGTCGTCGTCATCACCATCTCCATAGGGCTCATCATTATCACCAGCATCCCCATCAGCTTTGGGAGTATCCGTATCATAACCACAGTTGACACGAGCTACACGGGCCTTCTCACGTGCCTCTCCATAGGCAGCCTCGGTCATAGTGCCCGTTGTTGATACCCAATTTTTTCCTATGTATTTTTGTACCCAAAATACCTCCAAATAGCATATATGTGCATATATAGGCACACCCATGAGTTTTGCTATTTTTAATGATTTTAAACCAATTTATCGCCTATTTTGTATTACAAAAGTCCCAAAACTTATCCCCAAAATTATCATTTTTGGTGAATAATCTATTTTATACTCATAGTTACACCAAAATATAATTAGAGTCATTTTTCACATTTTTACAAATTCATTTGGCACTTAAAAGCTAAATTGCATATAATTGCAATTATAGCCTATCTTGTAATTCATAGAATTTTACAATTATAAAGTTGGTTCCAGTATTTTTAAATTAATATTTATGTAATATTTATCTACTCAGCACATTTAATTTATTGTAAAATTGTTATTACTATTTCTTATAAATCAAATAGGGAATTGACTATTTAAGTGCTAGCCCGATTTTATTTCAATTTAATCCAAAATTGGCACCCTAATTGCACCCCAACTCAGCCCAAATCAAACTCAAATTATCCCAACCTAATTTTTAATTTAACCCGACCCAGACCCCTTAATCAAGCCTGCCCGATTTCTTTTTAAAATATGAGCCGTTGATCATTTGGATCAACGACCCAGATCTCTCCTTTCCTTAATGAATCAAGAATAACCCATAAACCCTCACCATTTCTCAAACACTGCCCTCAAAACCCTCTTCTCTCTCAAACGCTCTCAAACCCTAATCGCCTCTCTCCCTCCTCTGACCATAATCTCACCGGATTCTATGGCTTCTCAGGCCATGGATGACCTATACTCACCCCCTTCACTCTTAGACCTTGAGTGTTAGAGATTTCGAGGTCTGACCTCGATGGTGTCCATTCAGATACTCTACAGATCCGTGGTTCTATGGCCTCTCCGGACTTACTCCGGCGTGTTCAATCTTTAAGAGCCTATCTCTAGCCATCTCTGACTAGAGACCAGACTTTCTTCCAAGCCTTCTCATTTCTAGGGTTTCTCTAAAACCCTAAAGCTATTCGAGGTTTTTCTCTGGTTGTTTTCTTATATCTATGTTATATATGTGCTATATTTGACGTTTTAAGCCTTTTCCCTAATTTTTCTTTTTAAATCGTTTGATTTTCAAATTAGGGTTTCTGAAAACCTTTTTGATTCTTTCCACTCTTTTCATTATGTGTGTCTGTCTGTGTTTGTCTCATATGTTTTCTTCTCTACTACACATGTATTTGATCTCCTGTTTTTCTTTCTATTTAAGTATGATTCTTCTTCTTCTTTTCTTTGAGTGTATGTGCCTATGTTATGTTCTTATGCCTGCATTACAGTGCTTCAAATTGGTTTCCACATTACAGTTGCCTTGAGCCTGCTATGCTATTTGTTTGTTTCTCATAAGTCTCTAAAAGACTACTGAGCCTGTTCTACTTGTTGTCTTCTCGTCTATGCATATGATTCGAGTAAGAAACCCTAGTATTTGGGGGGGGGGGGGTTGGTAGGCTTGATTTTATGTTTGGACTAGGGTTTTATTGAGAACCCTTGACTCTCTCAGACTTATTCTGAGTCTATGAACTATACCCTCTTTGTTATGACTCTAATTTCTTTTTCTGTGCTAGTTCTCTGGTTAGTACGACAACTCTTTGTTGCCTCACATGTCTGTATGCATTATGTATGAGAACTCCTCCTTAAAAAGGTCTTTTCCAACTAATTAATTGATTTCAAATTCCTTTTAATGATTGCTGACTAATTGATTATTGATTTCTCTAATTGAACCTTCCCTTCCCCTTTTCCTGACCTGGTTCATTCAAACGAAGCCTGTCAATTTGATTTTTACTGGCTGTTGATTGATTATCTTTCCTTATTTTTCCCAACGCGTGTACTACTAGACATTTTCCTTATATAATGGCTATGTGTATTTACCCCTATTATGTTACTCTGGAAAAGGGTTTTAGTTATTTTCTTTCTTGAATTACCTCATGCCCGTTTGAAATCAAATCCCTTGATTTAAGGGAGATCATTGAGACTGACTTTTCAAAGTTATTTCTTACCTATTCCTACTTGTTTCTGCATTATAAAAGGGGGCTACCCTTCTGCACTTGAGGACACACTTTTTTCTGCACTTGAGACACAATGGAACAGACTCTCGAATTTCACTCTTACTTTCTCTTCTACTCTCTTCTTCTCTATACTTCTACTATTTGCCTTCTGAAATACCTTTGAGTTCTCTTCGAGCCTTCAAGTGTTTTGCTGAGAATTTGAGTTTGTTCTTGTTGTTTGCTTGCTCTATTATTCTGTTTATTCTTACTGTGCAAATGGTATGTTCCTCTTAATTTAAATAATGCTCCTCCCCTATGTGTTTACATTCGAAGTTCTTTTATGCTCTTCTTTGCTGTGTTCTTGCAACTTTGCTACTACTTATCTTATGTGAACTCCCTTTCCCTTTTTCCCCTTTGTATGTGAGTATGGTTCAAGACATAAAAGCACTTTAACATTGCTGTCTATGACTCTGAACTGGGTTCTTTGAGTAGACCAATCATGCAGGCAACACCAGACATGAAACCAACAATAGCAGCATGTGATAGAAAATCAACTAGAAATCCTAACCTGTAATTTATAATATCATTACACGATAAGTAGTCCAATGGCAGCTTGAAAAGTACCCCGCGAAGATAGCAGTAAGCACAATAAGTAATCCAAATTTGATTTATAATATCATTACACAATAAGAGTCCAAAGGTTACAGTAAGCACTACTTTTGTGTATGCAGCTAGATTAACAATCGGATCTTCAAATTTTTGAATCATTGAGGACAAGAGTAGTGAAACAACAGCAACTGATCTTTCAGAACAGATGCAGTGATGCACTGATCTTTCAGAACTTGATAAACGAAAGCAAGCTAAACAAAAACAAGAAACTGTTGCAAGCTAAACAAAAGCAAGAAACAGAAACTGCTGCAGCAGGCTAACATACGATCTTGCCATACATAAAATGACTATAAGACATGATTTCCAGCAAAAGAAATTGTTGCAATAAAAAATGAATACGATCTTGCCATACGCAGCTCATATACTTGGGATGATAACTGTGGCAGCAATGGTACAACAAAAGAAAATGAAGTTCCAAAAACTTGGGAATCACCAGTTGATGGGCAGCAAATCAACATCCATGTTATAGCTACAATGGGCAGCAAATCATGAATCAACCCTCAAGTTATTAAAGAGAAAAATATTAAGAACTTTGTAATACATCACATTCTTTTACAAGTATATTATTTAAAATAGAGAACTTACATAGCAACTAACAAACTCTAGCAAACATCGTCGGTGGAAGCTTCTTTGCCAAGATTAGTAAAATCTAATAAGAAAATATATTAACAAGTCAAGCAATTAATATATTATTTAACTATCTTAAGCAATACAATAAAAATTTATTAAAATATACATACCTTCCTCAAGTGTCTCAAGAAAATCTAAATCTTCCTCAATATTTACAGGAAGAGATTCGCTCCGAAGCCAATCTTGAAGGCACACTAGAGTTTCAACCAATTTAGGAGTTAATGAACTCCTAAATTGGTCAAGAATACGCTCTCCGGTACTAAATTCACTTTCAGATGTCACACTTGAAATAGGAATAGCAAGCACATCTCGAGCCATCTTACAAAAAATAGGAAGTCTAAGTGAGTTCACCTTCCACCAAGCCAAGATATCAAAGTCCGGACTTTCATGTTCAGAATCTTCTGCAAGATACTTTTCCAATTCTGTTTTAGAATCTACACCGTCAGTTTCAGCTTTTTGTTTCCTTATTTCATCTAAAAGTTCACCTAAACCAGGAGTTGAAGTTTTCATTGTGCTGAATGAAGAGCTTGGCAAAGATGTAGAAACTTTACTACCAGTATCTTTTGAAACCGACTTAGAGACATACTCATTGTATAATGAACCCATATAAGTATGAACCTCTTTTTCAATAATTGCCCTTTCATCTCCAAACATCTTCTTAAGTACAGAACTAACAGTAGTAAACTTGTAGCGAGGATCCAAAACACAAGCAATGAAAATCATTGTGTTCATTTTTGTTGTTTCACCCCAATACTTCTCAAATATTTTCCACATACTTGATGCCATCTCACTCAAAAGTTTATCTTCAGTTGTTATTAATCGATTTAAGTAAACAGTAACTTGACCAATTGTAAGAAAATGGGAATTTGATGTTACATAAAGTGATCCAGACACCTTCAAAGTGAGATTATAAAATATTTCAAGAAATTGTGAAATTATCTTTACATCATCCCAATCAGTTTTTGTAAGCAGACCTACATGCTTTCCATCTGAAATAGCATTAAACATAAGATAACTTGACAAGCCGATATCACGATCAGAATATTCTTTAATTGCACGCTCATATTTAATAGCCCTTCTCAACATCAAATAGGTGGAATTTCACCTTGTAGGAACATCTAAGCATAAAGACTTCTTGACAATATTTTCACTTTCACAACATTCCTGAAACTTCCTCAACCTAGCAGGAGACTGTCTAATGTATCTGACTGCACATCTAACACGAGCAATAGAAATACTTGACGCTTTTAAACCATCTTTCACAATACGATTTACAATATGAGCCATGCATCTCATGTGAAGGTGTTGACAATTCATGAAATTGGTTCCCCAATCATCTATTTGTCAGACAACTTCTCCACGGTCACATCATTTGAACTAGCATTGTCAATTGTGATAGTGAAAATCTTTTGCAAACCCCACTCACGCAAGTAATCAATAATACACCTTGCCATATCTTCACCTTTATGACTAGCAATAGGAAAAAAATTAAGAATTCTTTTATGCATAATCCATTTAGTATCAATCCAATGGGCTGTGATTCACATATAGTTAATTTTTTGAATAGAAGTCCATGTATCAGTGGTAAGACTTACTCTTTGACTTGTTCCTTTAAGAAAATTCATTAATTTATTTTTTTTCCACATTAAAAAGAGCAAGACAATCCCGTGTAACAGTAGTACGGGAAGGAATATGAAAACAAGATTGTGCCACTTTCATAAAGTTTCTAAAGCCTTCCTTCTCAACAAAACTAAATGGAAGTTCATCAAAAATCACCATACGACACAAAGCCATCCTAAACTCTTCTTGATCAAATTTCCATGGAAGATCACCTTTATCACCCCCCCCCCCCCCGGTACTGTTTGATATGGTAATAGTTGTTGACCTTTTTCAGTTTTATAAGGATTCCTTGGGCATTTACTGATATGTTTATTTATTTTTGTCATACTTTTGCCTTTTGTCTCAAAATATTCTTGTTCACAAAATCTGCATTCATTTTTATTTTTTCCTTTAGCACCAACTTTTTCTTCAAAAAAATCCCATGCCCCAGATCGTTTTTTCCTTTATTTTGAAACTGTCGACTGAGTAGTTGCAGCAGTAGACTTAGAACCTCTACTTTCATCAACCATTTGATCAATTTTATTATTTTCATACATATTAAGTGAATGAAGAATTTAACTTACAGTTTTAAACGAGTTGAATGAAGAAAAGCAAGATCAGAATATCCCAGCTAACTTCCTTTTTCCTTTACCTTTATAAGCTTCCAAAAGAATTTTTTTTCCTTTCTTAGAATTTCTATGACATTGAGGGATTAAACAGAAGAAAAATTGAACAGAAAAATTTCTATGACTTCGTGGAATGTTATTATGACCAGTTACAAGATTCAAAAGTCTCAAAAGTCGGAACAACAAAAAGAAAAAGAAAGAAAGAAATCATAAAGTACCTGAAAGTCGAAGGCAACTGTGTTTGTCCAAAGTACGAACGACAATAATCATCGGCGACAGTGGCGATTGAACATAGGAGATTATGAGAAAGTGAAGACTGAAGAGGAAGCGACACTGATAATAAGGTTAGCACATATGGATACTATTAGGGAATTAAGTGAAGGATATGGTAATAATATTATAGATAATGGTATATTTGTCTTTTTACTATGTCTTATCGGTTTATCGATAAATCGATAACCGAAGAGGACGAAATTGAAATCGAAATCGCTAACTCGATAAGGAAATTTTCGAAATAGAAATAGAAATTGATAAATCGATAAACCGATAACAAATAATCGATTCAATTTATCGATAAACCGATTCGAATGCACACCCCTACTCCAGATCCTCAACACTTGTTTTCTTGTGTTAGTCGAGTTATCTAAAGGATGTTGTAAAAAAAAAGTGAAAAAGGCTATGGGATTAAATTTGTAACGCATGGTTTTGGGCCTTCGAGTTAGGTAGCGAATTCGAATTAAGAGATTTTACCCTTTTGTTTCAATTCGGACTTGAATTTGAGGCTCGAATTTTGTAATGCTAATTAATTGGACCCTTGTTAGAGACACACTTAATTGAAAATAATAGTTTGCTTTAGGATATCTTTTAAAATAAGGACACGAGCTCGTCAAATAAAAATGCGAAATTGCGGGCCCCAATAAATATTGTACTAGTATTTAGAATTCGGGATGAGCCGTTTAGCGAATTTCACGGCCCTCCTATAAAACAATAACGCGTTAGCCTCTTTACGTGCGATTTTAATAATTTTACCTTCTTAAACTCGGGTGCGCATTTATGCTACCCAAATCTAAATCTCAACGGAGTCAAAATGTGTTGACAACCATGGGTGCATTTAGTTGACGTGGTTCGAGACGGATTTTTATGACGTTGCAATTCTTTTAAAATAATGGTAAAAGCGGTTTAAAGTTAATAAAAGCACATAACTTATAACATGTACTAAAATCAAATATTTAGCCATTTACAACAATTTAAGCGATCGTGCTAGAACCATGGGATCCGGGGGTGCTTGACACCTTCCATCGGGTCAGCAGAATTCCTTACGTAGAATTTCTGGTTCGCCGACTCCAATTGGGAAGTCGTAAATTTTCCTCTGATTAGGATTCAAGATAAACCGGTGACTTGGGACACAAAAAGCCAAACTTTTCCCAAGTGATGACTCTAAATAAATAATTCTAATCCGAATAATGTCACTTTAAATGGAAAAAACTCTCTTATACAATATCCTTCGGAGTAGGTGTGTAAAAATAAGGTGTCACAGGTATTTGAGTATTTTACAAATTTGTATGTGTAATGTCTAAGATTTTCATTAGATGGTGCTAAGACTTGCGGTATTTCTATGACATTAGTAATTCTACATTTTAGTAACAGAGAGATTAATGAAACGACTTCATGTTCACAGAAGGTCTCTTGAGAGTGGGCAATCCGGTTGCGGGACTGTTAGGTGCTTAAGACGAAATACAGTGACTTATGAGCCTTAGAACGACGTGGCTTCATGCTAGGATCTCTTGGAGTGATCTTGGGGTTAAGATTTTACTGGTACAGATAGGTTTCAACTAGAAGTCAAGTCGATAGGACTCGAAGAAATGGGTAAACTTGGTAGTGGTTTGGATCAGCAAGGTAATGGAAATGATTGGTTCTTTTGATTTTTTTAGTGTGGTAATGCTCTTGGGCTTGGCGATCTTTGCGTCTTGGTTGAGTTAGAGGGAGTTAGTTCTAATAGCTTGGTTATATGTAAAACGATTTCTAAGAGTCCTCGAGGGTTCGAATACGGCTTAGGAACGATGTTTTCGACAACTATAAGGAGTATGTTGCATGTTGTGATCTTCAAGGTGACCAATGTACGCAACCTCAAGGTGAGGTTTGATCAGCATATGCTATTCACATACTTGGAATTTCAGGATGTAGAACCAAAGAAGTATCTGGAAAAATGCATAATAAAGGAAGAAGTCTGACCTTTGCTGGCTAAGATCTTACCACAACCGGGGCCACAACACCCATGGATTACTGCTGAGGTTCCCATCCACATGAGCACTTTATGTTTTGAGACAAAGGGTGGCAGACATTGTATGCGGCAGATTGGATCCAAGCAGGAATGCGACTCATCTTCTATCCCTCGGGTAGTTCTTGTGGCTTCCATCATGGCTAGGTACCCA
Organism: Nicotiana benthamiana; assembly: GCA_034376525.1. Lineage (NCBI taxonomy): Eukaryota > Viridiplantae > Streptophyta > Magnoliopsida > Solanales > Solanaceae > Nicotiana > Nicotiana benthamiana. The sequence goes on from CM067328.1 coordinate 83,834,480, forward strand.
ATTAATATAGGTGTCGTGATGTCGGCCAATATTTCGTTGATAGCACGACAAGACAGCTATCCTATCCTTATTCCAACACTATCATAGAGTGCCTCACTGATGCAAAGGTAGAATTGAGATATTTTGACACCAAGGTGAATCCAAAGAAGCCATTTCACAAGTATTCATTGATGGATGAGACCAACTCGAAGAAGAAAGCCCAGCCTTCTACCACCACATGCCAGTCTGATGAGACGACAGTGGTAGTTTATGAGATAGTTGACCATCCATCCACCTGTGATGAGCCCTCTTCCAATACTAGTGCCATGCCTCCGCAATCATCGGCAGCTCCTACCACAGCCCCTAGGGGCACATGCTATAGCTCTGAGGCCAATGTTCATACCCAAAGCTCTAGTATTTGCGCTGCAAGTCTCCCAAACATTGGCGAGCATGAAAAGCTGGATGCAGATAGCTACTTCAAAGTTGTCTGACCTATCTAGAAAATATTGCAGTATAGTCCTCTACATAGGCACCAAGTCCCCCTATGACATTGATGAGACGCTCAAGAAGATTCTGGACAATCAGAATACGATCATGTACACCTTGGTGCAACACGGGTCAATTATTGTGGAGCTAGGGAAGGTAGTGAAGAAGATGAGGAAGTCCCAAGGAAGTAAGAAATCAGTGGACAAGCTCAGAAAGGAGGTGACTAGACTTGCTACAGTTAGGGACCTACCTTTTGATATGTTACTTGACCCGCACCAGTTCGTCCCAGATCCATCAGCATCATCTGCACCGTTAGCACCTACTGGTCCGCCTGAGGAGCCAAACCTTGCTGCCGATACTGCTAAGGCAGTGCATGCAATGTTCACTGCTCCCGCCATGCCTAGATTTGATAATGATGAGATACAGTTGGTTGATCCCGATGGGGATGATATTTCTGGGGACAGATTTCCAAGTATCCTTAAGGAGTTTTCTTCACCCTCTCTTCTTCCACCCTTATTTTTCTAAGCATTAGCGATAGTGCTTACTTCTATTCAGAGGGGGTGGAGTTTATTTGATACATTGGCACATTTTGGATACATTTGGACTGTAACAATTTGATGGTTCTCTTTCTTTTATTATTTGTATTTATCTATCTTTAGTATTCATTAGCAGCGGCAGACAGGAGCAGCAGCATGCAGGAGGAGCAGCGACAGGCAACAGCGGCGGCGACGGCGGTTTTAATAATCATTGAGAATTATAATTTTTTGTTCTTGAAATTTGATCTATTTTACGATTTATCCTCTTTCTTGGGACTCTTTTATCATTTAAATGTATCAATAATATTATATTATCTAGCTATTTAATTTATTTATTTAAACCATTTCATTATCACATTTTTATTTAATATCATTATCTAAATATAATATAAATAGATATCTAAATTCTTATTCTTGCATAAATGTTAATTTATTTTTAAACTATTGCTCTAAATTATTAAACTGTTTCAATTAGACAATAATGTTTTAAGTACTGCATATTTATTTTATTTTAATTTTAAAACTAATTATTACTATAAGTATCCTCACATTATTTCTAATTTATTTTTATTCATCAATTTTTTTATATATTAGACTTCAGTTATGTCACCTTATCTACAACTTTACATTTCTTAGCTATCTACCAATGTAAAGTTTATTATTATGATTATTTATTTTAATTTTTTTAAGTCTGATATGTAATAGCCTATCATAAGATATAAAAGCTGAAAATGAAAAAACGAACAACCCCCCCCCCCCCCCCCCCAAAAAAAAAAAAAGAAGAAGAGACATAGAAGGTTTATGTTTAATTTAGGATAGAGTTGATATTAGTTACTTCTATTAATAATATTTTTTTCTACGTATTAAATATTAATTTTGTCCTAAAATTTTCGAATGACTTCTTATTATCTTGCTATTTGGTTTTACCACATTACAAACAATCCTCTTATTTTATGTACTTATTAATATTATCCTAAAATTGTCAAATGACTTCTTATTAGCTTGCTACTTGGTTTCACCACATTACAAAATATCCTCTTATTTTATGTATTAAAAATTATTGATATACATATGAATATTGCTATGGAAATAGATATATAAATATAATTTATTAATTAAAAAAAATTATTGCAATTTTTATTAGCTTTGGCCTAATTTTGCTATGTGTCTTACTCTTAATATGTTTCCCGCTTAACCACATTGTAAATTACCATCTCTTAAAAAAATAAATTTTTAGAATTAAATATAGATAAATAATGACGTTGCATATACCATATAAGTCAAACTAAATATTTTGTTAAGCACCTAAATTAATGGAATAATATCACATAAACTAAACCTTAAGTTGGAAATATATCACGAAGGAAAATCACTCCAACTCCTTTTATTTATCACTTGGACCAAAATTAAAGGAAGAGTATTCCTTAAATAGAACTTTTATTATAGAAATATTTCTTGAATAATTTAGATTAGATTTTGTCATAATCCTATTAATCGATATTAGATTTTGTCATAAAATCTATTTAAATTTTGTTTTAAAAGTACCAAGTAGCTCTTTCTCAATAAGTCACTTGGTTTAACCCCATGCTTCACTACTCTCCTTTTAATATAATATAGATTGTTAGTAATAATCTAGAAGTAGAAAATAAAATCCATTGTTTGGAAGTGCAGCCTAGCTTTTTCATTTGGTATCCAATAAGAGTCGGGATCGATTTTCACAGGGAGTTTAATATGGGTTTTAGGGTATACACTTGATACCATTCTTGCAACGATCATTTTCACTCACTATTGAGTTCGGATCGAACGTGGATCAGCGCATCCGATTGGTGCGGTCTGAACTGAAATCTCCTTCTTATGCTTGGTTCAAGGCTCTACAATGGGTGCTGCTACACGTGCTCATGGCTCACCTCTGCCCCGCCCTTACCTCAACCCTGGCCTCGACCTTTGGTAGTGACTGCAACAGGGGGCTCTAGCTCCTGCCCGGCTATAGAGGCTATGTGTATTCTCACCATCTGCGAGATAACAAGAATAAAATGGTTCAAACATCAATAATAGAATAAAGTCGCATGATAGAGGATGGACGAAATGAAATTTTCCTAAAGCCTTATAGCCTCAAGAAGATAAGTACATATGTCTCCGTATCGATCTTTTTGGCTCTACTAAGGTTGCTCATGACTCATGAGACCCAACAAACTAGTGCTCTGATACCAACTTATCATGATCTGGAATCTCATCCTCGGGGCCGTGATGGCACATGACATTTCATTTGCTACGAAAGCCAACATTAGCTATTTACTTCCATTTTTAACAATCTAAAGCAGAACTTCAATATAAAAAAATTGTAATAGTGTGAAATAGATATGACGAATGAAACGTACTATAGTCTAAACATATCTCATAAATATGGAGTCATGAATACATGAGCATCTAAAGTACTACAAATAAACTCTGAAAAAAATATAGTCGTTTGAAATAAGGTAAACATTAAAGACAAAATGGAAGGGGACTTTAGGGGCTGTAAACACATGTAGCCCTACCTCAAGTCTCCTGCCAATAGCTAGTTCGTGCAAGATATCTTCTAGACATTACTGAGACCAACACCGATATCTGCACAAGAAGTACAAAAATATAATATGAGTACAATCAAACTTATATATTGTGTAAGTGCCGAGCCTAATCTCGACGACGTAAAGACTATAACAAGACACTCACAATAAACCTGCACGAAATAATAATAACAGTAAAAAGGAATAGAAATAAAATAGTAAACTCAAATAATTGGACTCGTAGTTCAAATAATAGAGGACCCCAGAAAAACATAATTGCAACTCTTATATCACAATACCGAGAACAATCTCTACATCCACAAACAACTTACAACACATTATATCAATGGTGGAGCGCAATCTGATCCCACCATATCATAGTCCTTCCTTATTTCTTCATATCATATCATTTCAATATCACCGTGGTATGCAACCCGATCCCACCATATTAATCCATTTAATTTATATTACGTCGTATCACCCGATCCCGATAATTTTAAATTATTAACATAAATAACTCGACACCAATATTTACGAAATACCAATAAAAAGGAGAGATGAAACGTACGAAGCAATAAGGAACTACCAAACAAACAGAGAACCAATACTTAAAAATCTCAAACCTTGGAAAAACAATAGTACCAAATAGCTAGATGGTCCACATAAACAGAATAACAAAAAAAGTACTTTACGACAAATAACAAGTAAGAACATATAGCAACTAAATCATGTAACAAGAAATAACATAGAGTAAAAGAAGATATGGAAGTAAATAGCCCACTCTCGTATGCTTGGATGCTATGACGATGCATATACACTCGTCTCCTTGCATATACATCATTTTTCCACATAATTCATATAGCAAATAGTCCAACAAGTTCTAATTTCCTCAAGTCAAAGCTAGACACAACACTTATCTCTTTGTGTGATCAAATCAATACTCAACCACTGCCTTTCCTTTAGAATTGGCCTCCAAATCTATCAAATGTAGCCAAATATAAATCAAATAATTGAATATAAATATTAGAAACTAACCACGAGTAAAAAAGATTCGATCTTAATAAAATTGTAAAAATTCAATTCCGAGTCCGCCGGTCAAAACAGTAGTTCAAGGGTAGATCTTGACTATCCATAACCCCACGAGTCCATATATGTATTTTGTTTCAAAATCCGAGTCCAATTCATCTCTCAAATCCTAAATTTTTATTTAACAAAACATAAGACAAAAATTATAAAATTTCTCTTAGATTCTCATGAATTTGATGTTAAATCATGTAATATAATTAAAAAAAGATCTAAATCACTTACCCAATATTTATATGTAAAAATTCCCTCTCCAAATTGCCTCCTACCGAGTGTATGATTCAAAGATATGAAAAATGAGATTAATATTCTGCCTTCCAGGCCTTTTGTTCAGGCGCAGATCTCGCAATTGCGAAGAATGACACACAATTATGACCCTAACAACCTAAATTTGCGAAGCCTGTTCCATCGCAAATGCGAAATAGTCGCCATTCCGAACCTACCCTATTCCAGCAATTGTAATACATATCCTCTACTGATCAGTTTGCAATTGGGAGGTAGGTGCATATATATCACGACCACAACCCGATCCTGATGGCGCCCAACACACTACTAGGGAAGCCCGACCATTTATAACAATAACCCCATTTATTAAATAGATGAAGATAATAGCCATTTAAGTCAAAGGTCTAAAATAGTGATAACAGTGCGAAAAATCTCACAAAATACCAATACAACCCAACTAGAACCCGGTGTCACGAACATGAGCCTCTAAAATGCAGAGTAACATCCTACTACAAAGTCCGTCTAAAGTGATAATGCGGAAATAAAGGATAGGAATAAAGTGGAGAAAATCAATTATTGTGAACGCCGTGTAGCTGCCTCGATACTCCCGGAAGCTAAATCTGCTGATCAACTGAATCTACTCAACCTCAGACATATTTCAAATAATAAAACAGACCTATTCCAAATTTCAAAATTAAAATTCGAACTTGATAACCATAAAGTTAACCTACGGTCAAACCTAAGGAATTTTCAAACGCTCAAATTGCTATCTTTCGGAAAAATAAGTCAAATCAACTAGGGATCTTTGAATTCAATTTCGGGCATACGCCTAAGTTCAAAATTACAGTACGGGCCTAGCAGAATGCCAAAAATATCAATTCGGGGTCGTTTACCCAAAATATTATCCGTGGTCAACTCTAGCTTCATTTTAGTCAAGAATTTTATTTTTATCAAAATTTCATGTAAACGCTTTTTGAAAAGCAACACAGATCATGCACGCAATACCAGAAACGTTAAATGAAGTTAATAGAGGTCTCGAAACACTGTAATAGTAGCTAGTACTCAAAACGACCTGTCGGGCCGTCAAAAAACGAATGCACTTTATAGTTCTATTATTACTTTTCATGGGATGATGGCAAATATTTTTAAATATTTAAAAATATAATATATATATATATATATATATATATATATATATATATGATTTTAAAAATATAAACTTTTTTATATAATTATATATCAATTTGGTTCGATTTGTTTTTACTCAATACTGAATTAAACCAAACCAAACAATCAATTTTCTTATTCGGTTCATTTTGGCTTTTAATTTGGTACGATTTTCGATTCAAATATAATGAGACGAGATATTTTCACGGAATTGACTTCAGTTACTAATTTAAAAAATTGAATATCTTCACCGTACATCAAGAATCAGAATTGTTGCGTTTAAACATTCCACTTAACTTCATTTATTAGTTTAAACTTTCATGGTACATATATGTCTAAGGATTTTATGAGAAGTTTTATTTTATGTCACATACAATTGACATTAGTTGTATGAGGTTCCTTTTTGTCTTATAAGATTGTGGACCCAATCTTATACTTCTGGGTTCATAAAATTCTGGGTCCACAAAACTGTAAGACAAAAAAGTTACCCATACAATAAATGTAAATTGTATAAGATACAAAATAAAATTTTTCGAATTTTATAAACTTCATCACTTGCCTTGCGTTTAATTTTCTCAATATTTGCAATTTTCCTATGTATTTACTGTTCGCTTCTAGCTACGAGCATGAAATTCATCAGAGAAAACGACAATTATGGTTGTGTTCTTCCACCATAAAGGCCAAGACACCAACAATTCCTCATACGAAAAGATCACACGTTGCATAGGCAACAGGATGGGCGATATGGTCTAGGTTTCTTGACATTTTTTTTAAAAAAAATTTCAAAGCCTTGACTTGTTACACGAGAAAAAAAAATGAAAAAGAAAGGGAAACGAAAGCTTTTGTGGCCTCAGCGTGCGTCCAATTAACTCGAATCAAGAATTGGACTAGGAAGAATTAAATTTTAAAATGTAGAGTTTAAAATTAGAAGAGATAATAAATTACTTTTTGTTCATTCATTTTCATTGGTAAAAAGATTCAATCATAGTACTAATTAAAAGGTCGTGCTAGGATTTGAGTATTTTCGAATCCTTAAAATTCTACTGCTATCTTATAAAGAAATTATAGCTTGTTTGGCCAAGCTTCTCCAAACTCAAAAATATTTTTTTAGCGTTAAAATGTTTGGCCAATTTTTTAAAAGGAAAAAAAGTGATTTTGAGTATATTCTCCTAAAATTTTTTAAAAAAAGTATTTTTGAAAAAAATATACTTAGAAATAATTTTTAAAAACTTGGTTTAACATTGCTAGTCATAAGTATTTTACAAATTAATTAACCAAGTGCAGATTATTTTTCACTAAAATATTTTTGAGAAAAATATTTTTGAAAAAAAATTATTTCTCAAAATAGACCTATTTTAAAAGCTTGGGCAAATATGCTTTTATATCTTACAAGTTCCCTCTCATTTAACTAGAATTATATTACTACTGAAAAAGTCAAACAATATACTCTTAACTACTACTACCGCATTTATTAAAAGTATCTAAATATTTGAATTTTAAAACTCTATAAGTTGCTTAATCACATCATAAATTTTTTTTAAAATCTCTTTTAATTTAGAAACAACCCCCCCTGCCCCAACCGCCCTGGGCCAAAAAAAAAAAAAGGAAATTACCTAACCCGCAAATGGCAGCAAAGTGAAGCAGGCTGACCTGGTTCATTCCCGCGTCCCTTCACCCAAAAACAATAGCCAAAAATGGCATTCTACTTTGATTCTTTCCTCTTCACCAACTTCACCTCTCTCTTTCTCCCCATTTCTATTCTTTTCTTGCTTGACTCACTCCACGACTCATTCAACTTCTCACCTCCCCTTACCCTTTTCTCTATTGTCTAAAAAATGACTCTTTCTTTCTTCAACCATAATCATTAATCATGTCCTCCTTCTCTTCCTCTTCCCTTTTCTTCTTTCTTTCCCTTTTTTTCTTCCCTTGTCTTTCTCAATCCCTTAGAGGTAAACCCTTTTACCTATTTCATCATTTGCCTTTGACGAATTTGATCTTTTTCGTCAAATTCTAAAAAACAATTCAACTTTAGTTCAAGATTTCAACTTTTATTGTTTTTGTGTGTTGTTTCTGATTGATTATGGTTTTTTAGTGCAGAAATTTATTTTTTTGGTAAAAAATTTTCAACTTTATTTCAAGATTCAGCTTCTCTTGTTTCTTTTGTTGGTTTCAGGTGCTCTGATTGATTGTGGTGCTTCAGTTGATTCTGTGTTTAATGAACAAAAATGGGTGTCAGATACTGGTTTCATATCAGCAGGAATATCAAAGAACGTTACAGTACAAGTTCTTGATTCCACACTGTCAACTGTCCGTACATTCCCCCTACAGAACAATGTTTTTAAGAAATTCTGCTATGAGGTTCCTGTTTATCGTGGAGGGAAATATTTGGTTAGGACAACATATTTTTATGGTGGGGTTAATGGGAATTTGAATCCTCCTGTGTTTGATCAAATTGTGGATGGAACATTTTGGAGTCCAGTGAATACAACTGAGGATTATTGGCATGGAATGTCTTCTTATTATGAAGGGGTTTTTATGGCTATAGGAAAGATTATGAGTGTTTGTTTGGCTGCTAATCGTTTAACCGATTCGGACCCTTTTATATCTGCTTTGGAGCTTGTTTTAGTGTCTGATTCTTTGTATAATTCTACTGATTTTACCACCTATGCTTTGACTTTGATTGCAAGGAGCAGCTTTGGGAACAATGGATCAATTATCAGGTAACCTAAAGTCGTTAGCTTTGACTAAAAACTGTTTGTGCTTTAATTTAGTTGGTAATAAGCTCCAATTATGATACCTGAATTCCGAGATGCCACCTACAATGCAATTCAAATACTTGCAGTTTATGTAAACCTGAATCCCATTGGTGTTAAAATGGTTAACAATTTTTGTATTTCAAGCCCTATTGACCATCATCTTTCTCCTGAAATTTTATATCTTAGAAGTTCTAAGTTTTAACTTTAACATAAAAACATTTTAATCTGCTGTATTTTGGTTTGATTAGTCTGACTAACTCCTTCAGATATTAAGGTGACAAAAAGTTGCTTTTTTTTTCTTCTTCAAGGAATCCATCTGTTGGCTTGTGAAACTAAAATTTATCATGCAGAAAAAGAGAAGGAAAGTGTGAAATCAACTAAGACAATCCCAGGAAAAATGTGGAAGCAAATCTCATTCTATTCCACTATTCACCCAAATTATAGATGTCAAAAAGGTTCTTGTAGAAATCCATATTCTTATCTTTGTTTGATAAAAATGTGAATTGAAAACCTTTGAGTCTTTGGTTCTTCATTCTTAGTGTTCATTTGAAACAGGCTTCAGACTACAAAGAATCAATCCTTTCCCTTGTCTCTCCTAAATTTATTGCAGGGAAGATAGAAAATGCCTAGGCATGGTTATTTCTCTAACAGATAACAGTCTTTGTTGGAATAATTTCGTGGCACGTTCCCGAAAATTGTTTCCAAGTATAATTAAAGCAAGAAAAGTTGCCTCTTAACATATATAGTTGAGAAACTGTCTAACTATGAATAAACTCGAGCCTCTTTAATTACTAGTTTCTTTTGGTTATGCTTATCATAACTGCAAGCATTTTCACCTGCCAGATATCCTGATGATGAGTTTGATCGTTACTGGGAGCCCTATGGACAACATTCTCCTGCAGAAAGTTTCAGTCGTGTTTCTGTTTCTGGTATCTGGAATCAGCCCCCTGCAAAAGTGTTTCAGACAAGGTTCACAATCAGTCAGGTTGAACCTATGGAGTTATTATGGCCTCCAGCACCTCTCCCAAATGCAACATATTACATAGCTCTTTATTTTGCTGAAGATCAAGATTCATTTTCCGGAAGAGCATTCAACATAAGCATAAATGACATATTGTTTTATCCCAAACTTAATGTTGCTCCAGCTGGTATGGTCGTGTTTGCAAATCAGTGGCTTCTGAATGGTAATACGAAGATAACTTTAACTCCTCTGGTTGGATCAAGAATTGGCCCGTTGATTAATGCAGGAGAGGTTTTTGAAGTGCTTCCCCTCGGTGGAAAAACTCATACTCGAGACGGTAATCTGCTTTGCCTGAGTTCAATATAAACCTATTACTTGGACAGTATGAGCTGTCTTCTAGGATTGTTAAGTCTCCAAGAAATCACTTTTGGACCAGTCTCCGCGGTGAAATAGCTATTAATAGCATGGTCCAAATATTTGATTTGTGGTCCGCCGAAGAACTTGAATTTAACTTGTAATCTGATGATCAAAGGCTAACACCTTTCAGTCTAGATGAATTTGTTTTTACTTCTTTTTCTGTGGAGGCTTGCATCAGGAGTCCCGTGTGACAAGAAAGTGGGGAAATTTTATAGAGCTGTGATTAGACTTGCCATATTGTATGGGGCAGAGTGCTGGCCGTGAAGAACTCTCATGTTCAGATAATGAAGGTTGTGGAGATGAGGATGCTCAGGTGGATGTGCGGGCTCACCAGGTTAGATAAGATTAAGAATGAAGTTATTCGAGAGAAGGTGGGGGTGGCTCCGGTGGATGAGAAGATGCGAGATGCGAGGCTCAGGTGGTTTGGGTATGTGCAGAGGAGAAGTCCTGATGCCCCGGTGAGGAGTTGTGAGCGTCTGGCGGTGGTGGGCGTGAGGCGAGGCAGAGGGAGACCTAAGAGGTATTGGGGAGAGGTGATTAAGCATGACATGGCTAGAATGTGGATTTCCGAAGACATGGCCCTTGATAGGAAAATCTGGAGGTCTAGTATCAGGGTTGTAGGATATGGGCTCCTAGAATTTTTAGTACTCCTTTCCCGGGGTTGGGTGAGGCTTGACTTGGCTATCCATAGATGATTGGTGTATTGGATTGTGTCCCCCTTTTGGTAGTTATTTATGGTAGTTACTGTTTGATATTGTTGCATGCCAATTTTTATGGTTCTTAGGTTTAGATAACTATTTATGCGATTTATGCTGGAGTTACTAATGCTCTTTTGTTTTTGTTTTTGTTTTCCCTTTCCTTCCTTGAGCCGAGGGTCGATTGAAAACAGCCTCTCTGCCCTTTCGGGTAGGGGTGAGGCCTGTTTACGTATTACCCTCCCTAGACCCCACCTGGTGGGACTATACTGAGTAGTTGTTGTTGTTTTTGTTTCTTTTTCTGTAGATTAATTATCTTTTGTGTTATTAACGTGATATATTTCATTCTGCAGTGATAGCTCTAGAAAGATTGAAGGAGGGTTTGAAGAATCCTCCCCTTGATTGGAATGGTGATCCGTGTTTACCCCCTCAATACCCATGGACTGGAGTTACATGTCTTGGAGGACCACGAATTCGTGTAATTACTTTGTGAGTTCAGATATCTCTTACTCCATGAGCCTCAAACTCCTCCCTTCCCCTGCCAAAAGAAAAGAAAGAAATGGAAAAAAAGAGTAGTTTACCTTACCCCAAGCCAAATTATGGTTGTGCATGTGATTATATCTACTAACTTGTGTTCTATTGTCTGCAGAAACCTAACGAGCATGGGTCTTTCGGGCTCAATGTCACCTAGCATTTCCAGATTGACAGCATTGAGGGGCATGTAAGTGAATATAAAGTTCTTATCTGCTGATAGATTAACAGCTGAAAATAAATTTCTTAACAGTCTCTTATTTAACACAGATGGCTTGGAAATAATAGTTTAACGGGATCTATACCAGATCTGAGCTCATTGAGTAACCTGGAGATTTTGTAAGTCGGTTTCTGTAGTTCTTCTTCCTAATTGCTTTGCAATAATGCACTTTTCTCAGTACAGCCCAAGCTATAATGAGAAAGTCAAAAAATAAACTCTTGATCTTGTAGTCCTTGATACCAATTAGACTTTTGTGTTTTACCATAGCTTTCAAAACTTTGCTTAAATATGGATGCTCAACTTTGTGAGCGTGGTAATTGGCTTCGCCAAAAAACATGCAAGCTACTTCAACCTTGCCTAACTATAATCTATCTATTCCTAATACTCTTTACTCTTGCCTTTTGTTTCAGGCATTTGGAAGACAATCAGCTTAGTGGGGAAATTCCGCCATCTCTTAGAAACATTAAGAGCCTTAATGAAATGTAAGTTTGGCTTTACATAATTAAACAATATGAGTATAATACGTAGCGGATTTTGGTCTTTCTTTGTTTGCACAGTTATCAATTACTGATATGCAGCACTAAAGTTTTCTCAAGTATAGTAGCCCTATGGTGCTGGTATAAGTACAGTTTCTATAACCACCTCTCATAGGATTTGTTAGATATTCTCTCAGCCGGGGAAAGTGGGTGATGGGGGGGGGGGGGGGACACAGCACCATTTGACATATGCTAAGCGAGGGAATTAGGATTGCTGAACCCACAGACTGGTAGATGTGGTTATGCAGCTAAACTCTTAATTAAGTACCTATAATAGTCTGTTAAGTGGTTTTCTCCTGGTACAGAGAGCATTTTCAAGAAGGTTGGCGCAGGTTTTAGGAAAATCTCTGTCAGATACTTAAATTGATGGATGGTAGAGCAACCATAGATCTCTTTAATGTGAGAGTCCAACTTTCAAATTGAGGTTTTCATCGATCTCATGTGTGGGATGAGCTTTCCACTTGCACAGACTATAATTTTATAGATCAATTGCTCAAGTTGGAAAAGGAGAGAATTCAAAGGAATAACATGCAAAAAGAAATTGCTTGAAAATATGTCGAAACTTTGAGAAAGGAGTAGGAAATCCTAGACACATAATCAGATCCACTAGAAATTTGTACCCTTGTGTTTCAGGATTTTGGAGACTAATATACAGCCGTTCAGAATCCTATTGCTGAACTCTACCAAAGTATTTCACCGCTTCCTGGTAGTATTGCTAAAATTGTCAATATATATATATATATATATATATATATATATATATATATATATATATATATATATATATATATATATATATTCCTGGTTACTCTAAAAGTATTCTGACCCTACTTGCTTGTAAATTCTTGATAGAGATTGTGGATCGGCTCTTTGAATATTTCTGGTCGGTCACTTAGTTTTGAATTCTCCTATTAAGTTGGAGAATTTTTGAGAAGTAATAGAACCAATATTGGACCACTATCCGTACTCATGAAGTACATGAGAATCATGCTTATTGACCTTCACTGTATTTGTCTGCTCCCTAGTTCTAATATTTGGACTACTGCAAAATTTATGAGGTATATGAGAAATAGGATCTCAGAGCTTAACCGGTAATAGTTCTAGTTTCAGGGTGCTAGTGGTGAAGTCGTTTAGGGTGAATAATATTTCTCAAACAAAGAAAGCAAAGGGCAGGCTACCATAGTTGTACATAACTCAAATATTTCTTGGTCACTTACCCAACTGGATCTCTATCGGGCAAAATCTCCATTACAGCCCACAAGATAACGCCCATTTTATAGAGATTCCAGTACAAAGTATTCATTTGATCAGAGCTCATAAAAGCCACTAACATTTCAAAATCTGGTCTTCAGTCCTTATCTTGAGCATCTTTGACTGCTTTTGGTATATAAGTTTGCTCCTAGAATTTCATTTCATAAGGTGCATACTAATTCTGTGTCCCCTCCCCCCCCCCCCCCCCCTGCGCGACCACAATAGAGATAATTTTTGTGATACCAAATGCAAATTTAAAGAACAATAAAAGATAGAAGTATTGGTTTGCGTGTGTTTCTAAAATATATCTTCTTCTTTTTTTCCCGAAATATTATCCATATTGTCAGGTCAGTTGAATATCAGTGTACACCTGGAAACATGCACATTCATGTTGATCCCAAAGCATCATTTATAGTTCATCTGTTATTGGCGTTATTTCACACAATATTTACCGTAAATGTCCACCCTACATATTTTCTAGGGCAAAAAAATTCCATGAAATATCATTTTGTCAAGAGATGCAAATGATGTTATAATGTGTAAGTTGATGTCCTGCAAAAGGAAAAAAATGGAGGAACTTGCTTGATGTTATATATACTCATCTTATTTTATGCTCAGACTAACACTGTCTATGTTGAGTTTTTTTAAATAACAGTATTGTTTGCTGCAGCTTCTTGCAGAACAATAATTTGAGTGGCAATGTGCCAAGCAGCCTTCTTGGAAATCCAAAGCTGAACCTCAGGTACTCATACATTGCAATGTTGTTTTCATTGCTTTTTTACTTTTGGTCAGTATTAATAAAATTGTTCTGTTGCTTTTTTTGTAGGACCACCCCTGGGAATCCATTCTTGTCACAACCCCCTAAATGAAGGAGGTTGTCCTTGCTCTTTTGGACATTGACTAGTATAAAATATTCAGTTTTCGGCATTAGATCTCAGAACCTCTTTTGCTATCTTGGAGCTTTGGAAAAAAGAAAATATCTTGAAACTTCATTTATTGGAACTCCTGAGTACACTCACCAACACCAATTATTCAAATTGGTTGCCAGCACATTGTCTAGCCATGTAGTCTTGTATAATGGAATTTTGCTGTAATTTTTTGTGTCCATAGCTGTATGTACAGTCTTTGAGGTTTTCAGTCATTCTTCTTTATTTTTCTCTTTCTTTAACTCAAAAAGTTTGTCTCTCATTCATACCTACTGAAACTCAATTATATAAACATATTTGTAACTCTTACTACTATTTATTATGAAAGTGATGCAATATGATTGTTTTTTTAGTTGATTGTAAAGTGAATTCTTTGTTCTTTTCTCTCTACAATGAAACATTAAATGGAGAAAGTAAACATCTACAACTCCAAAAGAAATTCAAGAGGCATATGCATAGTTGGTTCACTATTTTTTAGCATGAAAATGAAAGCTTGAAATGTCAGATTACAATAACTCTTGAAACTAGATGGAATTAGTTTCTCATACAATACAAGAAATGAACACATCAACATGGTAATTCATCAGATCCCACGATGAAACATGTAATCTAAAACGCAGGCGATGAAAGAAATGAAAAGAAGCATCGAAACCAAAACGAATTGAAAAAACAAAAACAAAAATTAAAAAAAAAAAGAAAAGGTTAAAGAACATCTCTACACAATGACCAACAATGGCAAGTAGTTTTCACCTCTCTAGTGCTCTTCCTTTCTTAAGGGAAAACAAAGGCGGTAGTGCAGTGTTTTTCCCCTGAGTGCAAAGTGGCATATGAATCACAGGTCTAACTCTTAAAGTTGCTGATCTACTCCTCTCCAATCCTTTCTTAATTCTCTTCACATTCTTCTCTTTGATTCCTTCACCTTTGCTTTTTTCATGTTCTGCTACAGAAATATCAGTAATAGAACTCGAAGAAGACGAGGAAGAAGTAGAAGAAGTAGAAGAAGAAGGTGATAATGAAGAAGCTCTCTTCTGCTTCAATCTCAATAACTCTTTCCATAAAACAGTGCATTTTGGTGGCCTAGGTGATGGATCCTCATCAATGAACCAATTTATTGGCCTACTCTCTTCCTTGCTCTTCACCTCAGCTTCTTTCAATATTTCTTCCTCGGCATGTTCAGCTTTTAAACTAATCTTGTTTAGCTTTTCAGCATAATGCATTTGCCAATAAGGTCGTAACTTACCCTCAAAGAACAGCTCGTCCGCTGTGATCATCTTTTCGCTGGTTAACTTGCTCGAAAGGAACTCAAAATCTGCTGCACTCCGCGCTCTCTCTTGCTGATCTTTTCGCTCTTTCTCTGCTTGTGCATTTGGAGTAATGGATATGAAATTTTTCTCATCAAGAAATTCTGAAGAGAAGGAAATTCGGGGACTAGAAGTTGGCTCATCGGATCCAGAGGCAACTTCTAAGGAAACCATGTTATTAAGAAACAAAGGGGAGAGACTGAGACTGAGAAAATGTGGTTGGATAAAGGTAAGAACCTAAGTTTGTATACTTTATAAGGGGAGGAAATATAGAAGTAATGGCATTTGTGTGCTGTTGTATATGTTATTTGCTTGTAGTAAATGTTAAAGAAGGGTGAGAATATTTAAACCAAGTGGTCTGGAGAAGTAGAAACAAATGAAGTAAGGTTATGTATTAGAATATGGGAACAGCACATGGACACCTTTGGAACTAAGGACAAAAGCTTTTCTACCATGGAATCTTACTGTCTTTTAATGGATTCAAATAATCAGCAATACATAGTACAATAAAGTGATACTTTGATATTTCTTACTCTTGTTTCTTAACTCCTAGAAAAAAGGAAGTTTCTACTCTCTAGTTTGTTATTTTTGCCTTACATTTTATTTTTCTTTTTAAAATTAACACACTGCCTTCGATATATAATTTTGCAATTTCGACAGAACTAAAATAGAAATAAGGATGTGAGGTTTAGTTGGAATTACAAAATAAATGAAAAGCTTCTGTAATATTCATCGGTATAACAATAGAATGAACCTACTAAAACTTCTGTTTAAAGAAGTAATCCGTCGACTAAGTTGAGCAAAATAATTGGTCTGGTATATTTGGATGCCATTTTTCTCGGATGTTCTTTTAGTTGTATGATTATTTTTGTAGGAAATCGGCAAAAAGTAACAATCAAGATTCATAGTTACAATTCTAAAATCTTTATCATAGTCAATTTCTTCTATTCAGATATATCGTGACGATAGAAATAGCTGTGCCTAATTTTGACTTAGACCATAGATGTATACTTATAAATTTAGCAAAGCTTAAATATTGTTTAGTTCAAAGTTCTCATATTCTTTATAAGCATAAATCAATTAAAATCAACGGAGGGCCAATCATAGCAGATAGTAATAAACCAAAAGACCAAATGAATAAAATGTAAGAGACAATAGTTATTGGTTAAGGGGAAGAGGGTAAAGATCTTTTATTAATGACATTGGTTTGGTCTGTCTCTCCACGGAGAGGTTCAGAGACTTACAGTAATATATACTCTCTTCTTTTAGAAGTGGAGCTGAAGAAGAAGAAGCCCCCCTTTTGAGGGTTCTTTCTCTTCGTATTTATAGCTGTGAATCTTGCCAGCTGGCGAGGGACGGCCGCGGCCGTGTCGAAGGGACGTCCGTGTACAATGAGTAGGCCGTGGTCTCACTACTCGCTAATTAGATTGAGTAACCTTGGAGTAATTTGGTCGGTGAATGGATATACCTTTTATTATCCCGAACGAGCTTAGGAGCTAGTTATGCGCGCTACTTACCACAAATCTAATTTTGACCCATACAGATAGTCCCCCCGCTTATTGAGGTCGGGATACGGCCGAGCTCGATGAGCGGATTTTGCTGATAGCCGTAACCGATTATACTTTGCAGACGACCGTAGCCATTTTTACCTTGAAGGTGGCCGTAGCCATTTGTTCTTTGAAGATGGCCGTAGCCATTTATATTTTGGAGATGGCCGTTGCCGTTTGTACTTTGAAGATGGCCGTAGCAATTTATATTTTGGAGATAGCCATAGCCGTTTATACTTTGAAGATGGCCGTAGCCATTTATACTTTGGAGATGGCCGCAACCGTTTATACTTTGAAGCTGGTCGTAGCCATTGATATTTTGGAGATGGCCATAGCCATTTTGCACGGACAATCCTTGACTGCTATGGAGTTGTTTGTTAAGTGAATTCACAATCGACGACCGTAGTCGCAATTCTTTGGTTGGTTTTCATACGAGCGACTGGCCATAGCCGTTCGTATATCTGAAACGCCCGTGGCCTTTTGTTTGTATGTACTCTTTTTGAGGCTGGAGGTCATAGTCACCTTATTTTTGCGAGACGGAGATAACCCGTTCATTGCTTTGAGAGGGCCGTAGCCGCCCTTACTAAGGGGGCGGCCGTAATCATTTCGTATTCAAGATACGGAAGTGGTCGTTGTTGCTTCAGAGATGGATGTAATCAATATTACTTTCGGAAGCGGCCGTGGCCTGAATTATTTTGAAGATGGCCGTAGCCACAATTGATCTAGAGACGGTTGTAGACGATTACATACGTTTGGCAGGGATACGACCAGGCTTGCCGCGTATAGGGAAGACGTCATACGCTTAGTGACACATGGGAAGTACTTTTGGTATCTTGGGACCGTTACAAACGTTTCGAGGGTTATATGCCGACTGATGGTTGAATGGCCATTCCACGGTATTTGTCATAATGATGCCTGTTACTGTAGACCTGAACCGTTTTGCGGTGGGTCAGGTAGTTAATGGTGGCTTTTGGGATTCATGAAAGCCATTTATGCTTGGTCTATAAATAAATGGTTGTATCATTCAATTCTTACTTTTCCAATATTTTCTCAAGTGAGATTTGAGAGAGAGAACTCTTTTTATTCTCAGATTGCTTCATCTTCTGTTCCTTGTTGCTTTATTCTTCATCATTTATAGTCAGATCTTCATCTTCCTTCGCTTTTCCGGTGAACTCTGCTCACTTTCTTTTAATATATTGTCTATGGCGAGTAGTTCTCGATTCGATATTGCTCCGGTAGTGGTTCCGGCGGCTGACAGCCCATCTACGGTGGTGAGAACCACCAATTTGGCGGGTATTAACAGGCTCCCATTGGTGACCGACATTCTTTCTCTGCCCAGCGGTCCGACTATCGATTTCCCCGACTATGAGGTAGAGGACCAAGTGGACGAAGCCCCATTGATGGGGGAGGTTGGCATCGCCCAACTGAGGGACCAGTGTGACATTCCTCGCTTCGCTGACATCGTCCTTGCTAGGACCGGGGAGAGGGTACATGTCGACCACCGACGGTACTACGTCTTTTACGCCTACCCTTTCAAGCTGGGATTCAGGCTTCCTCTCCCAGTGCTAGTGGTGGACTTCTGTCGCCACTATAAGGTATTCCCTAGTAAGCTCGTCCTTTCCTGCTACAAGTTATTGGTGATGCTGATTAAATATGCGGAGTAGGCACGGAGGGAGATTACCCTAGGGCACGTACTAACTCTCTACATTCGCCAGAGGGTACGGGGTACCATGGTTTGGTTGGTCCCTCGTGGGGCCAACGGCTTAACTACGGAGCTCGATGACGAGGTTGATGCCCGTCCCTATGAGCACTTTTTATACATCAGGACCGAGCACCTGGTGGCTTATGCTACCGACTTCCCAGACGGGTGGAACCATGGACGTAAGTTTCTTTTACGTTGGTCTTCATTCCTTTTGGTTATATACCAAGTTTCACATTCGTACGCACTCACTTTCCTCTCCTGCCATTGCGGGAGGTGCACCGCCGAAACCACTTCCCGGCATCCGCGAGTGGGTCGAGGTCGTGTTTCCTATCATAGCGGGGATTCGCACGTGGGCGTCTTTCTGGGAGGCCCATGGTCGCTGGCCGGCTGTTGGTAAGAAATGACTTGCTGTGTTGCTCTTATTTCATAGTACTCAGTTTCTTTTTCTTTGACCTTTCTTCCTTTGTCGACTAGGATGACCGCATCGTAGGAGGGCTCTTCAGCTTGCTTTCCGCAGGCCGGGGGCGACTGCCCGGTTGATCGCAATGACGGCGCCTCGCTCAGTTCCAAGAGCGACTTTGGTTAAATCCTTAGCGGCTCACTCTCCAGCATGGTCCGCGCACCGAGTTGAAGAATCTTCAAGGGTCGTGCGTTCCAGGGTGGAGTTTCTGCCGAATGAAGACGAGGAAGAAGAGGAGAGGCTGCTGATTTGGCCTAGGGTGGCATTCACCCCGGTCCTTCCGGTGTTGATTAGCTTAGATTCTTCACCATCGGAAGCGGAACGGAATGCAACGGATCCTACCCCAGAGGGCGAGCGTTCAACGAGGGTTGCCCCGGTTGGCTTAGGCCAAGGTGACTCAATCGCTTCGGCGATTCAAATTTCAGTTCCTGTTGCTGAGAGGGAAGGTAGTTCCTCAGCAACTATTTTGGAGGAGAAGACGTGCGCTGAGGTTTTGACGAGTGCGGGTGCCTCAACTTCCCGAGCGGCGGAGGCCTAGACTTCCAGGGCGGCGGAAGGATAGGGCGCCTCAGGAGAGGAGGATGATTCTGAGTCCGACATGGACCCTGAGGACGTCCGTATGTTCCAGGAGGGTTATACCCGCCCTGCGGTGCAGGCCAATGGGGATTACCGCTATATGGAGATTCCAAATGAGCAGAACCTGCTGCTCGAGGAGGAGAATCTTGTGACACTGTTCGAGGTTATGTGTTTGGAGGTCGAGAGAACGTCCTTGAGGGGCATCTCGGATGTCGGGTTGATGGGTGAGGTGGCCGCCCTGGGTATAAAGGTATGTGTAAAAGTCTCGGTTTATTTCTTTTCTTAGTGTATTCTCTTGTATTGACTCCTATCTTGTTTTCCGTAGTTATTCTTATTGGAGGTGGAGAGCATTCGTCAGGCCAATTTCGGTCGGATGTCTTTGTGCGGTTGTTGGAGAAGTACTGCCGCTATCGGAACTGGTGTCGTGATTTGCATGAACGTTTGAGGAATGACCCGCAAAATTGGGAGCTGGTAGAAGAGCTGGAGATGAGGGAACTTCATATGAAGCAGACCTTTAATAGGGTAAATGCTCTTGAGGGGCAGCTTCATCAAAAGAATGAGGAAATGGATGTTAAAAGAAGGGCGGCTACTGAGAGAGAGCGCCAAAATTGGGCTACGGCAGCAGAGGCCTTGACTAGGCAGGTGGCTGCCCTAGAACCGGAGACTGCTGCTTTAAGGAAGCAGGCAGAGGACGCCCAGGCGAGGGTCGAAACATTACAGACAACCAACCACGCCCAAGAAAGAGAACGCGGATTGGAGAGAGCTGTCGCTGCTTTTCGAGAGAGGATGTTGGAGGTATGCATTGCTGTTTGTGAGTAGGACGCCCGTACTTCGGTGGACTGGATTGCGGCCTTGGAGGCCGAGAACCAGCGCCTAAGGAATTAGGCCGCTTCTTTTGGTCCTGCTCGTGAGCTTTGGACATATGCTGAGGCCCAGCTTGACGTGCATATGAGGCTGTGGGAAGTCGGCGTTATGCTTCAGGCCCCCTATGAGGAAGCACTCCAAAAGGCTCGTGATGCCCGCCTCGACTGCGGTTTTGACCCATCTACGCTCGGGGCTGATGATGGCGCCGAAGGTGCTGATGATGTTGAAGAGGGCGCTGATGGCGCCAAGTGAAAAAAGAAAACGTTTGTAATATTTTGTTTAGTTTTCATTCTCTTTCTCTCTTTTTATTTTTTGTTGCCATTTGGCTACATTTTTTTTCCCGGCATTGGACCAATGTAACTAGGGGTAACCTCTGTAAATATATGCGGCTTTCCCTTCCTTTCTGTTTGTTTTGTATCAATTTCGTGCGTTTCTTTTTTTGTTTTTTTGGTGCTCGTTCGAGGGGCCTTGTCTTAGAGTTACTAGTGAGCATGCTAATGGTCTCGACCGGTTAGGTAATTTCGACCATTGCCTAATTAGTACCTTGCCTTGAGGGAAAATTGGTGTAGATGGCTTTGGCCATAGATATACGCTTTTGGTCATCACCTTCCTCCACTTGGCGGGAGTGGGTTATAGCCGTGTTTGGGCGGTGGCAGCACATAGCCTTAGTCCCAGTTCGGTCTTAGTCGGACTACTGGCCGTGGTGATGAAAAGCACAACCTTGTAGTTCGACTTGGGCCGAATTTTACGTGGGCTGAAAATTTAATTTTAAGTTAGTCGTACTAACTTGAATGGCGGGGGCGCTTGGCCCGAGCGGGAGTTTGACTGTGGTTGAACATTCGGGGGGCGCTCGGTCTCTCCTGATTGCGGGCCGACTCGTAGCTGCGGAGACATATATTCTTGGCTCGGATTCGTCCGTGGTTGGGTTTGTCACTCTTGTGACGAAGGCGTGTAGCCTAAGCCCCAGTTCTACTCGTAGTTGAACTTTTTGGGCGAGGGCATGCACCCTGAGTTTTTGTTCAACCATAGTTGAACCTTTGTAATTCTTAATGGCCTGAGTCCCAGTTCAACTCATAGTTGAACTTTTTGGGCGAGGGCGCGTAGCCTGAGTGATTAAACTATAGTTGAACTTTTGTAATTCTTAATGGCGAAGGCACTTGGCGTGAGTCCCGTGTTGGAAACACGTTTCAAATGCAATATACTAAACGTGTGTTCTTTTGTAGGTTTTGATGAATGTCAAACAAAGCAAAAAGCGATATATAGCAGTACTCAAGGACAAGCACAAAATGGATGCATTACAAGAAGCTCAAGACAAAGTTTAGAAATGTTATAATTGAGTCAATATTAATTGTGATCTTGATTCCTCAACTTGGCTCATAACATGGCTTCTCTACTAAAATTATTTTTCCAAAATCATGCATATTTAAATTAAGTGTCAAATGATTTTAAACTATGTATATTTACATTTGTTAAAATGTTTTCCAAGCATGCCTCAAAAATCTGGGCTAAGATAATCGATTATGTACTTATGATAATCGAGTATCTCTAAGCCAAGACTGCATGACAATCGATTGTGAATTAATGATAATCGATTGTGAGTAAGTCAGTTAACATCAGGTTTTTGCAAACTGCATAACAATCGATTGTGTACTTATGATAATCGATTGTTAACTCAGGCAAAGTTTTCAAAACTCATAAAAATCGATTATGAACTAATGGTAATCGATTAGAATGAGAAAAATGTCTCCCAGTGATTTTAAATAAAATGATAATCGATTGTGGCTTTTGATAATCGATTATATATGAGACAGAGAGTTTTGAAATTAATTAATAATCGATTATTCCATTTGATAATCGATTGTTGAAGCTGACCGTTGTCATATATTTTCAATTACCTTCAGGTAATCGATTGTTGATATTTAACAATCGATGTTTTGCTTAAAATCTGGAAAAGATTTTCTGAACGTTGTTAAAATAATCGATTGTTGATTTCCGGACAATCGATGTTTTATGCCAAAAATTGGAAAGGATTTCTTAACGTTATAAATAATCGATTATTGATTTGAAGTAATCGATTGTTGACGTAAAATCTGGGATTGAATTTTTAATCTGATAGGCAAACAATCGATTGTTTAGTCTTGACAATCGATTGTCACTGAGTAATTTCAGCAATCCTTAATTGGCAATTAGACAACGGTAAGACTGAGTTTTTCACCTATAAATACAGCTTCAACTCAGTGTTTTCACAACAACAACATATACACTTTGAGTATTTTCATTGCTAAAAGCTTTCTTACATTGATCATCATTTTCCATTCATCCATAAAGCTTTTTGAAGAGCCATTCTATTGAGCTAAGTTGTTGTGATCTTGAGCGTACTATTTCTACTCATATCTACTCATTAAGGAGTGCTTTGTAAAGTGAGTGTGTTTTGTGTTTGTAAGAGAATTGCGATTCTCGTTTGTTGAGGAACTTGTGATTCCTCGGTTGAAGTCTTTGGGATTGTTATCCCCGAGCAGTTGAAGTCTTTGGGATTGTTATCCCCGAGCAGTTGAAGTCTTTGGGATTGTTATCCCCGAGCAGTTGAAGTCTTTGGGATTGTTATCCCCGAGCAGTTGAAGTCTTTGGGATTGTTATCCCCGAGCAATTGAAGTCTTTGGGATTGGTATCCCCGAGCAATTGAAGTCTTTGGGATTGTGATCCCCGAGCACCTAGGTGAGGCTTGTGTCCTCAGCTGTAACGGTTTGTTAAGCACCCGTAAGCTTGACAAGTTTAGTGGAAATCTCGAGAGAGTCTCTCGGGACTGGACTAACCACGTTTGTGGCCAACCAGGATACATCATTGTGTAAGTTTATTCTACTGCACTTGTTTTAATTTCTGCAAAGTTTTTAAATTCCGCACTAAAACGCTTAATATTTTTAAAACGCTATTCACCCCCCCTCTAGCGTAAAGCGTATTGTCCAACAATTGGTATCAGAGCCATACTCTCTGAAAAACTTAACCGTTTGAGAGAACCATCCATGGCTTCTACTCTAAATTTCTTTGCAGGAATAGGTGAAGGAGAATGCAGCATGTCGCCTCCAATATTAGACGAAAACGACTACTCAGTCTGGAAATATCGGATGCAAGTTTTTACAATGGCAAACGATTTGTATCTATGGCAAGCTATTAAACACAGTGATCAACTGACGACAAAAGTCGGGAAAGATAAGGTAAGTGAATACAACACTAAAGCTATGAATATATTACATAACGCCTTGAACCAGGAACTTTGGCGAAAAATCTCCCACTATAAAACTGCTAAGGAAATGTGGGACAAACTTGAGGAATTGCACGAAAACACGCCTCAAAAAGCGGTCAGCACAAACGATGAATCAACTGGTCAGTGCCTCATGGCAGACGAAAAAGACGAGGTAAGTACATCTAACGATATGCAAATTGCTTATAACAAACTGCATGATGAGTTGGTAAATGCTTCTAAGACTATTAAAGATTTACAAAGAACTCTTTCTTTACAAGAAGAGGATTTTCAAAAACAACTCTTTTTAAAAGACAAGGACTTTGAAGAACGTCTTTCTTTAGCTCAAAAAGGTGTTGAAAATCTGTCTCGTGATAACGAGAATCTTGCAAATGAAAATCAATTTTTGTTAAATGATAGTATATAACTTAGACAAGTCATCAAGACTATGCATGAAGCCTCTTGTGTTGATAAATGCTCTACTTGTACTGCTTGTGAGTCCTTAAAACTAGAAAACACAGAACTTAGGAAAACATTAGAAACACGTAGTAAAGAAGTTCCTAAAGTTGTTGAAAAAGAAACGCCTAAGAAATATCAACGGCATAAAAACAAAAACTTCACTACTCCACCTAGAAATAACTCTAAGGTATTAAACAAGCCTAGAACAAATTCTTTTAGACCACCTAGACATTATGCTAGAATGTATGAAAATAAGGGTAGAACTAATATCTTTAGACAACCTAGATCCGAATCTAGGATTCTTGCAAACAAGCCTACAAATAGTAATTTTCGGCAACCAAGAAATAACTCTAGGAACGAGCTTAGACCACCTAGACATGACACTAGGTCCTTCAACAAGTCTAGCACTAATAACTTTAGACCATCTAGATATTATACTAGAAATGGGAACAATATGTCTAGTGTTCATCTTTTTCATTCGCCTAGAACTTTGTTGGCTCAACCTAGGCATCAACACAACCCGAACGTAGTATGTCATTACTGCAATCGTATAGGTCATATTGCACCTATGTGTTTTACAAAGCATAGAGATTCTTCATATTATTATGGTCGTTATTTGCCTAACCCCCAAGGACCCAAAATGGTATGGGTACCTAAAGAATATTAATTTGCTTTGTAGGTGTGCTTGAAGGGATCAAGTGTACTATGGTACCTTGACAGTGGATGCTCCAGACACATGACAGGAGACGAATCCAAATTCCTTCAACTAGAGCACAAAGAAGGAGGAAGCGTTGTATTCGGTGACAACAATAAAGGACAAATTATTGGCATCGGATCGGTCGGTAAGAATGAAAAATCCTCTATAAAGCATATATTACTTGTCAAAAGTTTAAAGCATAATCTCTTGAGCATAAGTCAATTATGTGACAAGGGAAATCTTGCGTTGTTTGATTCGGATGAGTGTTTAGTGTTTAGACGTAGTGACTTCAAGATTATTCTACGTGGTTTTAGAGTTGACAATATTTACATGGTTGATCTTGAAAACTCCTCATCCGAGTATGTTGATTGTTTGTTGAGCAAAGATGATAATGTGTGGTTGTGGCATCGTAGAGTAGCTCATATGAACATGCATCTTTTAAATAAATTGATTTCTCAAAATCTAGTGATTGGTCTTCCCAACTTAAAATTTGAAAGTGTTACTATTTGTGATTCATGTCAAAAGGGGAAGCAAACAAGAGCATCTTTTAAATCCAAAAATGTTGTTTCAACCTCTAGACCTTTACAACTATTGCATATGGATTTATTCGGACCATCCCGTATCGAAAGTCTAGGAAGAAATAGATATGCTTTT
Organism: Nicotiana benthamiana; assembly: GCA_034376525.1. Classification (NCBI taxonomy): domain Eukaryota; kingdom Viridiplantae; phylum Streptophyta; class Magnoliopsida; order Solanales; family Solanaceae; genus Nicotiana; species Nicotiana benthamiana. The sequence goes on from CM067328.1 coordinate 83,860,293, forward strand.
GTAATTGTTGATGATTTCTCTAGATTTACATGGACATTATTTCTTGCACATAAAAGTGATGCATTTCTTAGCTTCAAGCTTTTTCTTAAATGAGTTCAAAATGCAAAGGAAATGGCAACTCCCATGAGCACATCCGATCATCTCGACAAAGATGAAAAAGGTAAGGAAGTCGACATCAAAAAGTACCGAGGTATGATTGGCTCTCTTCTTTATCTTACTGCTAGTCGTCCGGACATCATGTTTAGCGTGTGCGTCTGTGCCCGTTATCAATCATGTCCGAAAGAGTCTCACCTTACTGCGGTAAAGCGGATTCTAAGGTATCTTGTCGGTACTACCAATATGGGTCTATGGTACCCCAAAGGTTCTTCATGCCAACTTATTGGCTATTCCGACTCCGATTTTGCTGGATGCAAATTGGACCGCAAGAGCACTAGCGGCACTTGCCACTTGCTCGGTAGCGCTTTAGTTTCTTGGTTTAGTAAGAAGCAAGTTAGTGTTGCGTTGTCCACAACCGAGGCTGAATATGTAGCCACGGGGAGTTGTTGCGCTCAAATCCTATGGATGAAACAACAACTCTTGGACTATGGCCTACGTCTTGACCACATTCCTCTTAGATGTGACAACACTAGTGCCATATGCTTGACGAAGAACCCCATTCTTCACTCGCGAACAAAACACATTGAAATTAGACATCATTTTATTAGAGATCACGTTCTAAAAGGCGATGTCGAAATTGAATTTGTTGAAACAAAAAGCCAATTGGCAGACATCTTTACAAAGCCCTTAGATAAAGAGTCCTTCTTCCGAATTCGTAGTGAACTCGGGATCCTTGACTCCACGTTGATCTAAGTCATGCATTGCATTTTATTTCTTACATAATTTCTAACTTGAGCGTCGGAGGCGTCTAACACTTTTTTGCAGGTATCACCCTAAAGAAAAGGGGATCATAAAAGCATGACGCAAAATACTCAAGTATTCTACAGGAAAATCGCCGTCAAACAATCGATTACTGTATCAATAATCGATTACTTTTGTTATCTTTATTTTCCAATAAATAAACTTTTGTTTATTTCATATTTTTTTGCATATTCTTCTCTTGTATATATTTTTGCTAATGGCAAAAGGGGGAAGAAACGGGATATCAAGAAGTATGCTATATCACTCTCAACTTCATTCATGCTTAAAGTGAGGGGGAACATGAATTGAGGGGGAACATCAAATTGCATACTTTACACTTGTCTTGGATTATCAAAATAATTATTGCATATATCCCGCTTATGTTTGCCATTATCAAAAAGGGGGAAATTGTTGGAAACACGTTTCAAATGCAATATACTAAACGTGTGTTCTTTTGTAGGTTTTGATGAATGTCAAACAAAGCAAAAAGCGATATATAGCAGTACTCAAGGACAAGCACAAAATGGATGCATTACAAGAAGCTCAAGACAAAGTTTAGAAATGTTATAATTGAGTCAATATTAATTGTGATCTTGATTCCTCAACTTGGCTCATAACATGGCTTCTCTACTAAAATTATTTTTCCAAAATCATGCATATTTAAATTAAGTGTCAAATGATTTTAAACTATGCATATTTACATTTGTTAAAATGTTTTCCAAGCATGCCTCAAAAATCTGGGCTAAGATAATCGATTATGTACTTATGATAATCGAGTATCTCTAAGCCAAGACTGCATGACAATCGATTGTGAATTAATGATAATCGATTGTGAGTAAGTCAGTTAACATCAGGTTTTTGCAAACTGCATAACAATCGATTGTGTACTTATGATAATCGATTGTTAACTGAGGCAAAGTTTTCAAAACTCATAAAAATCGATTATGAACTAATGGTAATCGATTAGAATGAGAAAAATGTCTCCCAGTGATTTTAAATAAAATGATAATCGATTGTGGCTTTTGATAATCGATTATATATGAGACAGAGAGTTTTGAAATTAATTAATAATCGATTATTCCATTTGATAATCGATTGTTGAAGCTGACCGTTGTCATATATTTTCAATTACCTTCAGGTAATCGATTGTTGATATTTAACAATCGATGTTTTGCTTAAAATCTGGAAAAGATTTTCTGAACGTTGTTAAAATAATCGATTGTTGATTTCCGGACAATCGATGTTTTATGCCAAAAATTGGAAAGGATTTCTTAACGTTATAAATAATTGATTATTGATTTGAAGTAATCGATTGTTGACGTAAAATCTGGGATTGAATTTTTAATCTGATAGGCAAACAATCGATTGTTTAGTCTTGACAATCGATTGTCACTGAGTAATTTCAGCAATCCTTAATTGGCAATTAGACAACGGTAAGACTGAGTTTTTCACCTATAAATACAGCTTCAACTCAGTGTTTTCACAACAACAACATATACACTTTGAGTATTTTCATTGCTAAAAGCTTTCTTACATTGATCATCATTTTCCATTCATCCATAAAGCTTTTTGAAGAGCCATTCTATTGAGCTAAGTTGTTGTGATCTTGAGCGTACTATTTCTACTCATATCTACTCATTAAGGAGTGCTTTGTAAAGTGAGTGTGTTTTGTGTTTGTAAGAGAATTGCGATTCTCGTTTGTTGAGGAACTTGTGATTCCTCGGTTGAAGTCTTTGGGATTGTTATCCCCGAGCAGTTGAAGTCTTTGGGATTGTTATCCCCGAGCAGTTGAAGTCTTTGGGATTGTTATCCCCGAGCAGTTGAAGTCTTTGGGATTGTTATCCCCGAGCAATTGAAGTCTTTGGGATTGGTATCCCCGAGCAATTGAAGTCTTTGGGATTGTGATCCCCGAGCACCTAGGTGAGGCTTGTGTCCTCAGCTGTAACGGTTTGTTAAGCACCCGTAAGCTTGACAAGTTTAGTGGAAATCTCGAGAGAGTCTCTCGGGGACTGGACTAACCACGTTTGTGGCCAACCAGGATACATCATTGTGTAAGTTTATTCTATTGCACTTGTTTTAATTTCAGCAAAGTTTTTAAATTCCGCACTAAAACGCTTAATATTTTTAAGACGCTATTCACCCCCCTCTAGCGTAAAGCGTATTGTCCAACATCCCGTTCAACTCATAGTTGAACTTTTTGGGCGAGGGCACGTAGCCTGAGTGGTTAAACCGTAGTTGAACTTTTGTGATTTTTCTAATGTCGAAGGCACATAGCCTGAGTTGTTGTTCAACCGTAGTTGAACCTTTGTAATTATTAATGGATAAGGCACTTGGTCTAAGTCCCAGTTCAACTCGAAATTGAACTTTTTGGGCGAGGTCACGTAGCCTGAATGGTTCAACCGTAGTTAAACTTTCGTAGTTCTTAATGGCGAAGGCACTTGGCCTGAGTCCCAGTTCAACTCGTAGTTGAACTTTAGGACGTTGGCACATAGCTTGAGTTGTTCAACCGTAGTTGAATCATGCAATTACGGATGGCGAAGGCACATAGCCTGAGTTGCTGTTCAACCGTAGTTGAACCCTTTGTAATTTTTCTGATGTCGAAGGCACATAGCCTGAGACGTCATTCAACTGTAGTTGAACTTTTGCCTGCAATTACTGATGGCGAAGGCACATAACCTGAGTTGTTGTTCAATCGTTGTTGAACCCTTTGTAATTTTTCTGATATCGAAGGCACATAGCCTGAATCGTCGTTCAACCGTAGTTGAATTTTTGCAATTTTTAAATGGCGAAGGCACTTGACCTGAGTCCCAGTTCAACTCGTAGTTGATCTTTTGGGCGTGGGCACGTAGCCTGAGTTGTTCAAACGTACTCGAATCCTACAATTACGGATGGCGAAGGCACATAGCCTGAGTTGTTATTCAACCGTAGTTGAATCCTGCAATTACGGATGGCGAAGGCACATAGCCTGAGTTGTTGTTCAACCGTAGTTAAATCCTTTGTAATTTTTCTGATGTCGAAGGCACATAGCCTGAGCCGTTGTTCAACCGTAGTTGAACCTTTGTTTTCCCACATAACCCGCTTCGTGTTGGGCGTTGGGATTTGATTCTGGTTTAGGATCTTGCCTAACTCGTGCTTGTAGTCTTCTCGGCTGGTTCGCACAGGTCACCCCGTTACAGATCTCGGTTTGAGATGCTTTTGTGTTTTCCTCCTTTTTGGCAGGATCCCATGTAAAACGGGGGCGAGGTACCTTATGTGCAACTTTCCTATATGGATGGGGGATCTACTACTACTTCTTCTTCTTCTCTTTGCTCGGAGACGCAGAATGTGGATGCAAACTCGTCTCGAGGCTTTTGAATTCCTTTGATCCGACGCGTCGCTTTGGCTTGCTCGAGCTGGGTTGTTTTCTTTCTTTTTTTGGTCCAAGGATAAACTACGCGATTCTGCTATGAAATTCCCACAGACGGTGCCAAATTGTTTAGCTCAAAGTTCTCATATACTTTATAAGCATAAATCAATTAAAATCAACGGAGGTCCAATCATAACATATCGTAATAAACCAAAAGACCAAATGAATAAAATGTAAGAGACAATAGTTATTGGTTAAGGGGAAGAGGGCAAAAATCTTTTATTAATAACATTGGTTTATTCTGCCTCTCTATGGAGTGGTTCAGAGCCTTACAGTAATGTATACTCTACTTTTAGAGGTGGAGGTGAAGAAGAAGAAGAAGCAGCCCCTCTTTTAGGGTTCTTTTTCTTCATATTTATAGCTGTGAATCTTGCCAGCTGGCGAGGGACGGCTGTGGCCGCATCGAAGGGATGTCCGTGTACAATGAGTAGGTCGTGGTCTCCCTACTCGCTAATTAGGTTGAGTAACCTTGGAGTACTTTGGTCGATGAATGATTATACCTTTTATTAGCCCGAACGAGCTTAGAAGCTAATTAGGCGCGCTACTTATCACGAATCTAATTTTGACCATACACATATAATAAATCATATCCATTCCGATTTCAGTTTCATTAACTCTATATCATATATCCACCTATATTTTGTAACATTATATCATTAGAATAATATAAAATTAAAATCAGGAATATGAATTAGTCAAAGGAAGAGGGTGCTTTAGCAGTTTGACCCTTCATATAACCTAACTAATAGAGAGTTCATAATAACATGGGAGGAGTTCTAGGCATGTGGTCACACTCACATGAGACTAACTTCCAAGCCATGTGAGACTGCATATCCCAATTAAATCAAGTAGAATACACAAAATAATCTTTCTTTTTGACAGGACTGCCTTTGAAATAGCTTGTTTTTTGCTGGTCACTTTGTAATTTCTTCACACTGCAAGGGTAATTTTGTCATTTGACAAAGTTTACAATGTGATACATTATCATGTCCTGTTCTCGGAAAGCTTACATGAAGATTTGGAACTTTGTAATAATCTTATCTAATTAAGACAGCTATAAACATTGGATGAATCATTTTCATTAGTACAAATTTACATGTATACATAGGTGTTATGACAATTTTACCACTCCGATCCAAAATAAGTAATTTTTTAAATATTTTTATACAAATTAAGAAATTTAATTTTTAGTATAAATTAACGATAGAATTTACCATATTAACCTTTACTATCTCACATAAATACTCCTAACACATATTCTAATATTATTTACTCTAGAGACAAGGTAGGAAAAAAATAATTAATTCACTATTGAAATATGAAAAAATCACTTATTTTGGACTACAAAAAAAAAAACCAAAAAATTACTTATTTTGGACCGGAGGTAGTACTAATTTTTCTTTTTCTAAACACAGAGTACCTTTGCACAATCAGTGGCTTTTATTAATTGTGATTAAGAAAATACTGGTGGAGTTTAACAACGGCTCATTTAATAAATTAATATAAAATTAATGATCTTGGGAGACGGAAAAAACGATAAGCTTTTCTTATTTTATGTTATCTTGGTCAATATGCACATGTATGTTACTTATTAAGTATCTAATACGTAGAAGAAGTAAAATAATTCTGATGCAATTTTGATAAATATGAAATAATCTGTCTTTCAATTTATTTTCTATTGTAGACTTATATGATTAATAATTAATACACATAATCCATCCATTACCAGATTGCAACATTAGGCACAAATCAATTTTATTTATTTTGGAAATGGAATGGGTTCTCTCTGTATGATTTTATTGTTAACCTATTTTATTGGGAATATGTATTAAAGGAGAAGTTGAATGATTAGCTTAAGGCTAGTATATAATTAAGTGGAGATAAAAGTTCATGTTTTATATTTTCTACAGTAAAGTAAAAAAAGCATCAATGCATGGTACAGTTGAAGCGTTGTGTATATCAGAAAAGATATAGTAAAATAATTTGTTAGGAAATAAAGAACTTGTACTTTTGATTGAGTGAATTTAGTGGGAGCATGTACTTAAAACTATTTATTGAATTAAATGAAGTGGACCATTTTTGTCAAGTCTCTCCCTTTCTTCTTTTCCTTTTTGGATATTTTTTCCTTCTTTTATTTGTGCTTTCACGATAAGCGGATTTCATCAACATCCGAAGCTTGAATCGAGCTCAACCAAGATTACTACTGTGATGAACTAATCTCAAACCCTAACCGACTCAATTTGGTGTCCACCCACCCTAGGTGATAACCTAATGATATTGCAAATATTTGTGTAAGTTATCAGAAAATAAGTAAAGAAAAGGTTTCCCGATGTTACAATAACAAGTTGTGTTATATCCATGCCTGTCTACCGGTTCCACCGGTCCGGTCCGGGTCGATTTTTTTTCGACCCGTCCGGTTACCGGTCCGGGCCGGGCCGGGTCCAAACAGTGCCGAGTTTAACCGAGCTGGATTGTTAGGGGTTAAGATTGAACCGTACGAGTTACGGGTTGTAATGGTCCGGGCCGGGTCGGGTTTCGTTATTTTGTATTTTTTTTAGAATTATGTATAAATACTAAGTTATATTAATACTTTGTAATAATTGAATGAAAACAACAAAAGATGGCGAAAAAATTGCACTTATTGCAAGTGCGACTTTATTTCTCAATTTCAAATTAATAAGTAGATAATGAAATGTTTACATTTTTTATAGTGAAGTACTAATTTCAAATGTTTTGCATCACCCGACTTCTTCTTTTACGATTAGAAGTCGGGTGATCATTATTACTAGTACTACCAGAAGCTACAGGATTAGCATCATTATTGACCCATTCTATAGGATGGACAGCTCTCACATGTCTTGCAAATGGTCCAGTCCCTCCTAAATTTCCTTTGGTCAAATATTGAAAAGTTTCGTTACAAAATTTGCACTTAACACTATTAGTACCTTCTATTATTTCAAAAAAATTCCATACCCGACTTATTCTTTTACGATTAGAAGTCGGGTGATCATTATTACTAGTATTACCAGAAGCTACAGGACTAGCATCATTAAACATATTGTAAAAATGAAAACATAAGCTTAAATTAAATATGCAATTAAAATATTAAATAAGAGAAAGAGTTGGAAAGAGTGCACCGAATTCGACAATAAATTGAGCACTTGATTACGCAAATCCGGTGTTACCACGAACAAACGTCAAGCAAGTATTTCAATGTTGAACACTTGAACTTCAAGCTTAGAATTCCGATTTCCGAATGAGAAATTACGATAAATTAAATTCGGGAAAACAAAGACAATAAAATTATAAAATTAGAATATGAATTCTTGAAAATTGATAATTTTGAGAATTGAGAGAGAGATTGATAATTTTGAGTGAGGAAATGAAGAAGAGGGGAGGGTATTTATAGATTTTAAGAAGGGTTAATAATGTAATTTAATAAATACAAAAAAAAAAACAAAAAAGTGGCCATTTCTGAAAATACTCCCGTTGGCCAACGGTTCTGGACCGTTGCCAACGGTCCTGTGGGGCCCACATGTTCAGAAATTTTTTTTTTTTAAAAAAAAATTTGACCGTTGTACCGGTCCGGTCCCGGTCCGGGTCGACCGGTTCAAGCTCTGTTTTGCTTACCGGGCCGGTCTGGTCACGGGTCTAAATCCTAAAATCCTAACCGTTCTAACCCCTCCCCCCCAACCCAGCCCAGCCCACCCCTTAAGAACCGGTCCGGTCCGGTCCCAGTTTATACCGGGCCGGTCCGGTTCGGTCCCGGGTCAACCCGGACCGGTTGACAGGCTTAGTTATATCCCAAAAGTTTAAAGGGCACTGATAAAAACCGGAATTCTTATTCTTTACTTTTTTTACAAGATGAACATTTTATTTAGTATTTAAGTAACAACATTACATAGACTAGTCCTTCCTGTCACGTCCCAAATCCGTGGATATGACCGGCACTCAACCGGGTATCCTCTAGTCGAGTGGACCTGGGTGCCTTTATTATTCCCACGCGTTACCCCACATTATTCAATAATAGTTAATCAAAAGATACCAAATTTCAATTAAAAGAACGTAGGATTTATCTTTTATAACCACACATTATGATTAACATGGGACACCTTTTACAAAACATATACTTGATTAGCAAGGAACGTGGTACACAAGTTTAAAGTGCCCAAAACATACACTTTTGTACATAAGTCCTGACCCACATACCACTGTCTACGGAGCCTCTACGAGAATGATAGTACAACACTTGCCGGCGACAAGGCCCCAGCTATACCTTTACCAAAAGATACAAACTCCAAAATACAACAACAGGAGTGGCGTAGGCCACACATGGCCCCAGAAGGAAAGATGCTCACCAAACACGAATACTGCCGATAGAGAGGAGGAGTAGGATCTACGAACGGTGGACTGGAGTGCCTGCCACGAATCTACCTACAATCATAACATGAATGTAGCGACCCCGGCAAAAGGGACGTCAGTACACTTGAATTGTATTGGCATGTATGAACTAACTCTGTCCCAAGTAAACTCAAGCAAAATTGCATGAACAAGTATAGAACTGAACAACAATAGTACAAGTACAACCAGGAAGCAACAATCAAACATTTCACACCAATGATTCACGTATTCATACAAAGGGGCAATCAGTGCCCCACAGGTTACAAACTCTCATGCTGTCTCCTTTCACATTTTCACATTTTCACATTTATCATTTCATAATTCATATTCATATCAATAGTGATATTGGATCACATTTCCACCATTATTTCCGTGTCCACCCTTATTACCTCGGCCACCCTTATCACCCCAACCCACACCTTATTTCACCGTGTTGCGGCACGCAACCTGACACCGCCTGACATTTTTCAATTCACAACAACAAACAGCACCACAACAAGTACAAGAAATCAACCATGGCACTTTGTTAAAATAATTCCACAACAAGGGTATTAAAATCCCACAACTAGCAACAACAATTTTCCTCATGTTTATCAAAGTTGATACACAATTTAGATCATCACAACAACTATTCACAATTAATCACACGCTTTGTCCCACTATATTTTATTTCCACTTTTCCACATTATTTCTATTTTCTATTGTTCCACATTATTTCCATTCCCGCTATTCCATATTATTTCCATTTCCGGTCTTCCAATTACAAGTTCCCCAACATTCACCACAAGTACTACCACAAAATTTATACAATACAAAAGCTTCACAATGATTTGCACATGAATATCAACTATTAACAATTTCACAACTAGCATAGGGGATTTCACGAGGATCACAGTTAGCCATACATACCTGAAATTGAATATCCTCTTTAACGTCTACTTCAATTCATCAAGCAAGAAGGATAAATCTAGTTCATGATTAATACATAGATCTTTAGAATAGGAATTCACAATTTATTACCCAGTTCCCTTTTTGCAAGATATTTTTGAGTATTGAAGACATGCATGTGGATTTGTAACAAAAGTTTCAGAATCAAAGTATGAAACTCCCTCCCCAAACCTGAGTTCGAAAATTAGGGGAAAAGGGTTAGGGATTTTACCTTGAAATAATAGGGGAAGGAAGATGCTCAAGTTTTTTCGGGTTTTGATGATTTTTGAAAGATCAATTGATGAAGAAATAGCTTTCTCTCTCTAGAGCCCTCTATTCCTCTCTCTTATTTTGTTTAGAAAATGGGTTAAAAAGGAGGGATGGGGTATTGTATTAAAAGGGGGGTCGGGCTCAGAATTTTAGAAAATAACTGGGCAAACACGTTCTGCGACGCTGATCTGCGATCGCAGAACTGACATGCGGTCTGCAGAATGGACCACAGAAATGGCTCAAGTTTCGAATCTCTCGGGTTGGGAATGCGGTGATTATGCGATCCGCATTTGCGTTCTTCGGTCGCAGAATGCACCGCAGAACTGACCTTTGAATTTCTTCAGGGACAATATGCGATCACTCTACGGTACGCATCGATCGCATATTTGACAGCATTTTTCAACATCAAAATGTGGTTGCTCTATGATCCGTTATGCGGTAGGAATGCGGTCCGCATAACTGATCTGCGACCGCATTTTGACACTTTTCTGGAAAAATTAATTCTGTCAATTTTTAATGGCTTAAATCACTACCAAGGGTCTTAACCGCGGTGAGCTTGCGAGCCGCGAAGAACTCTACACATTCGTAACACATAATCATAGTAGACACCACGATTTACTAAGTTCTGAGACAAAATTATTTACGGGACCTTACATTCTCCCCCACTTAAAGATCATTCGTCCTCGAATGAGAACATTGGAAATCAACGAGTTGGAAAACATAATATGCAAGTTTCTACACCTTTTATTAACTTTCAAGTTTGTTTTAGAAAAATTTCGCCAGAGTTTCCTTTGTAATATGGACATAACCACATGTCAGAGAATCCCCAAAATACGTTCCTAGGAACCATTACACAACTGCTACCTTTACAACAATTATAAAATGCAAAATTCTCATACCTGAACTTATTCAACCTCTCGACTCATTTCGAGCCATTTTGGCACACTACATGGAATCAAATTAAGCATTAATTATCTGCACTATCAAAACTGTTTAACTGACACATGAGTACAACACAGTTATTTATTTCAATACAAATCCTCCATGCAAAAACTAATCATTATACAACTAGAACACTTTGATACTCCCTATCCATGCATTAATCATTGCCTCTTACATCACCTTATCATGAGAGTACAAACCTTCATTACCAAAAAGGACTGCACATTGTTCAAATAATCACATCACATAAATTTTGTTAGCAGAACTTGGAGAACTACCATAATAAGGCACTTGGAAAGAGAATGGATGACTCGTACACCTAATGGAACACAACACTAGCTTCCCTAGGGACAATATTCGCACGATCATTCCTAGCTTATTAAAATAGATGGGGGTATTTCATCTTCATCTCATCTTCTGCTTCCCACGTGGCTTCCTCGACTTGTTGGTTTTGCCAGAATACTTTGACTGAAGCAATCTCCTTGTTCCGCAACTTTCGGACTTGCCTATCCAAAATAGAAACCGGAATCTCTTCATACGACAACTCTTCTGTAACCTTGATGTCTTCAACTGGCACAATCTTAGACGGATCACCTACAACTTTCCTTAACATGGATACATGGAACACCGGGTGCACTAGGGACATTTCAGGGGGCAATTCCAACCTATACGCAACTTGACCGATCTTTCAAAGGACTTGATGAGGCCCGACGTACCTAGGACTTAGTTTTCCTTTCTTCCCAAAGTGCATGACTCCTTTTATAGGGGACACCCCCAAGAATACCTAATCTCCTTCTTGAAACATCAACTCTCTCCAACGCACATCCGCATAAGATTTCTGGTGACTCTGAGCAGTCTTCATCCTTTCCTGAATGACTCTTACCTTCTTCATGGCCTGATGCACGAGATCTGGCCCAATTAGTTCCGCTTCACCAACTTCGAACCACCCAATCGGGGACCTACACCTTTTTCCGTGCAATGCTTCAAACAAGGGCCATCTGGATGCTAGCATGGACGCTGTTGTTATAAGAAAACTCTATAAGAGGCAAGTGGTCATCCCAATTACCCTTGAAATCCAAGACATATGCCCGCAACATATCCTCGAGCGTCTGAATAGTCCGCTATGCCTGGCCATCGGTCTGCGGATGAGAAGTTGTGCTAAGATTCACTTGAGTACCCACACCTTGCTGAAATTTCCTCCAAAAGTTAGCTGTAAACTGAGCTCCTCGATCCGAAATGATAGAAAGTGGCAGGCCATGAAGCCTCACTATCTCCTTGATATACAATCGATCATAATGTTCCGCAGTATCAGTGGACTTGACTGGAAAGAAGTGAGCTGATTTGGTGAGCCTATCCACAATTACCCAAATTGAGTCGAATTTGTGCTGAGTACGAGGTAGTCCTGTTACAAAGTCCATATTGATCATTTCCCATTTCCACACTGGTATTTCTATAAGCTGAGTCAACCCTCCCGGCCGCTGATGCTCTACCTTCACTTGCTGGCAATTTGGAAACTTAGAGACGAAGTCTGCTACACTCTTCTTCATACCACTCCACCAATAGGTATCCTTGAGATCGTGATCCATCTTTGTAGAGCCCGGGTGCACTGAATACCTGGAATGATGAGCCTCTGCCATTATCCTCTCTCAAATATTACCCACGTCTGGGACACATAGCCTGTCATGGCACCGTAGCACACTATCATCGCTGCCGAGCGAAAATGCAAAAATTCTGTTGCTTAGAACTGCCTCCTTCAACTGTGCCAATGCTGGATCAACAAAATGCTTTTCTTTAATCTCTGCCGCGAGTGACGATTCCGCTGTATTATGCACCATAAGTTCCTCCTCATTCAGGGCCGAGATACAAACCCCAAGGCTGGACAACTGATGTATCTCACGAGCTAGGAGCCTCTGATCCACCCTCAAGTGACCCAAACTACCCATGGATTTCCGACTGAGGGCGTTGGCCACCACGTTCGCTTTCCCTGGATGGTACAAGATGTCCATATTGTAATCCTTACGCAATTCGAGCCACCGCCATTGCCTCAAATTTAGCTCCTTCTGCTTGAACAAATACTGGAGACTTTTGTGATCTGAAAACACATTTACATGAACCCCATAAAGATAATGTCGCCATATTTTCAAGGTGAACACAACTGCCGCAAACTCCAAATCATGCGTCGGATAATTCTTCTCGTGATTCTTGAGTTGTCTGGAAGCATATGCTATGACCTTCCCGTACTGCATCAGAACACACCCTAAACCAACCTTGGAGGCATCACAATAAACTACAAACCCCTCTATTCCCTCTGGCAAAGCCAACACTGGTGCCAAAGTCAACCTTGTCTTCAATTCTTGAAAACTTTTCTCACAATCATCTGACCACTGGAACTTGGCTGATTTCTGTGTCAATCTGGTCATTGGGGAGGCGAGGGTGGAGAATCCCTCTACAAACCTCCGATAATACCCTGCTAACCCCAAAAACTACGGATTTCGTTGTGGTCGTGGGACTAGGCCAATCATTCACCGCCGCAATCTTTTGGGGGTCCGCCTGAATTCCCTCACTAGAAACAACATGACCCAAAAAAGTGACGGAATCCAACCAAAATTCACATTTGAAAAACTTGGCATACAATTGGTGATGATGAAGAGTCTGCAAAACTGCTTTGAGGTGATTGGCATGATCCTCCTTGCTTCGCAAATATACGAGGATGTCTCAATGAACAAAATCACAAAGGAGTCTAAGAATGACTGGAAGACCCGATTCATAAGATCCATAAAAGCTGCCGGGGCATTGGTTGGCCCAAAAGACATGACCAAAAATTCAAAGTTGCCATAACGAGTTCTGAAGGCGGTCTTAGGAATATCCTGCTCCTTGATCTTCAATTGGTGGTACCCGTACCGCAAATCAATTTTTGAGAAGAACCTTGCACCTTGCAATTGATCGAACAAATCATCTATCCGAGGCAAATGGTACTTATTCTTGACGGTAACTTTATTAAGCTACCGATAATCAATACACATCCGAAGCAACCCATCCTTCTTTCTGACAAAGAGAACTGGAGCACCCCATGGCGACACACTTGGCCGGATAAACCCCTTCTCCAATTGATCCTTCAACTGCTCTTTTATCTCCCGCAACTCTGTCGGCGCCATTTTGTACGGGGGAATAGATATTGGCTGGGTATCTGGCAATACATTAATCAAGAAATCGATCTCCCTATCTGGCGGAATTCCTGGAAGCTCATCTGGAAATATCTCAAGGAACTCATTCACAACTGGCACACAATTGGGGGCAGGCACCACTGGAGTAGTGTCCGCCACCCGAACTAAATAATAAATGCACCCCTTTCTGATCATCTTTGAAGCCTTGAGGTAGGAAATAAACCTACCCCTCGGCGCAACACCATTTCCCTTCCATTCAACAACCGGTTCATTAGGGAACTCGAGTCTCATGACTCTCGCCCGACAATCAAGCTTAGCGAAGCATGAATAGAGCCAATACATCCCCATGATTACATCAAAATCCACCATCCCAAGTTCAATTAGGTCGGCCGTGGTAACACGACCACCTACCATAACAACACAATTCCTATAGACCTGTGTGGCTGTAATGGAATCACCCACCAGAGTCGATACAGAGAACGGTGCAAGAAGCCTTCCGGGTTCAATCCCAAAACTCGAAGCAACAAATGGAGTGACATAGGAAAAAGAAGACCCCAGATCAATAAGAGCATAGCAATCAACTGTCTGAATAGATAAGATACTCGTGACAACATCTGGCGAAGCCTCGACAGTCTGACGACCACTCAATGCATAAAACCTATTGGGTCCTCCCCTACCATGAGCTCCACCTTTGGCTGCACCACGCCCTGCTGGGGCTGGAGAGAGCACTGATGACATAGCAATAGATGAACTGGAGGGCTGAGCATGTCCCCCACCCGCGCCCTGCCTGGGTGCACGGCAGTCTCGCTGCATATGACCTCTCACTCCACAATTGTAGCACACTGGAGCATCCAAGTAACAAACCTCTGTATGAAACACTTGGGGCATATACCCCCATGCTGTTGAGGTCTCATCCCCGAATGACTGAAATGGCGAGACCTCCTGCTGCCTGAACCTGGCCCCGAAGGGCTACTCTACTGGGAACGGTGCACGGATGGCGGTACACTAACTGAGGACTGAGCATAAGACTAAGATGGTCCTGATAACCCCCTCCCTGGAGCTGACCTCCCTGAGTAACCCATAGACCGTGCCTTGCTGCTACTCTCCCTGTCGGGTTTGAATCTTCAACTTTCTATCCTCTATAGCCTGAGCAAAACCCACGATATTTCCATAATTCATGTCTGAATGCAAAGCCGTTGTTCCAGCTTCATTTACCACCAAAGGGCTGAGACCCTAATCGAATCGCCGAACTCTGGCCTCCATAGTCGATACCAACTGAGGAGCATACTTGGACAACCTCACGAACTCCATATGATATTCCCAAACACTCATGCTACCCTTCTTAAGAACTTCAAACTCGATGGCACGGGCTGCCATGGTCTCGGCAGGAAAGAAATGGTCCATGAAGGCATCTACGAACTCATCCCACCTAGTTGGAGGGCTCCCCTCCTCACGGGAATCCTCCCACATCTCAAACCACACACGTATAGCTCCTTTCAACCTGTACGAAGCCAATTCTACCCCTTCTATCTCTGTAGCTTTCATTACCCGAAGGGTCTTGTACATCTCATCAAGGAATTCTTGCGGATCGGCGTCTGGGTTTGTACCTGAGAACTCTGGAGGGGACAATCGCAGAAAGTGATGAACTCTCGAGCTGGAGGAACCTCCCTGTCCACTGGAGGACACAGGGGCATCATGAGTTCGCTGGGCCTGAGCGGCCACTAACTGGGTCAGCATACGGATAGCTCCCCTAAGGTCTCGATCAGATATCCCGGGATCAGAAGCTGGAGCAATATCAAGATTAGGAGCATTGGCAGGAGGGATAGTGGCACCCTCGACCGCCGCTGGAACATGATCGCTTGGTCAAGGAACAGATGGAGCATGCAAGTTCAGAACTGGGGGATCATTCTCCCCTACGACATTCCGCACATGATCCACAACCGCACTAGAAGAGGCATTGGCTCCTAGACCGAATCTATCTTTCTTTTTAGGTGCCATCACTGAAAATTTGAAATAGAGCACGAATTAGACATAACATCACTTCACCACACGAACTTGAAATATCAAAGAAGAGGATAGTTTTTTCCTAAATGCCCGTGTAGCCCCCAACTAATAGATGTGGACGACAACACTCCGATAAGAAGGTCTGTACTAAGCACGAATCCGAAATATCTTAGGACTCCTTTAAAACCTAAAGCTCTGATACCAAGTTTGTCACGCCCCAAATCCGTGGGCATGACCTACACTCAACCGGGTATTCCCTAGTCGAGCGGACCTGGGTGCCTTTCCTATTCCCACGCGTTAGCCCACATTATTCAATGATAGTTAACCATTTTAATTAAAAGAACGTAGGATTTCTCTTTTATAACCACACATTATGATTAACAAGGGACGTTTTTTATAAAACATATATTTGAATAGCAAGGAACGTGGTACACAAGTTTACAACGCCAAAAACATATACTTTTGTACATAAGTCCTGACCCACATACCACTGCCTACGGAGCCTTTAAGAGAATGATAGTACATCACTTGCCAGTGACAAGGTCCCGGGTATAAATTTAACAAAATATACAAACTCCAAAATATAACAACAGGAGTGGCGTAGGCCACACATGGCCCCAGAAGGAAAGGGGATCACCAAACACGAATACTGCCGATAGAGAGGAGGAGGAGCTACAAACGGTGGACTGGAGTGTCTGCCACGGATCCACCTACAATCATAACACGAATGTAGTACCCCCGGCAAAATGGACGTCAGTACACTTGAATTGTACTAGCATGTATGAACTAACTCTGTCCCAAGTAAACTCAAGCCAAATTGCATGAACAAGTATAGAACTGAACAAAAATAGTACAAGTAAAACAACGAAGCAACAATCAAACATTTCACACCAATGATTCACGTAGTCATACAAAGGGGCAATCAGTGGCCCACAGGTTACAAACTCCCCTGCTGTCTCCTTTCACATTTTCACATTTATGATTTCATGATTCATATTCATATCAATAGTGATATTGGATCACATTACCACCCTTATTGCCTCGTCCACCCTTATTACCTCGGCCACCCTTATTACCCCGACCCACACCTTATTTCACCGTGTTGCGGCGCTCAACCCGACCCTGCCTGACAGTTTTCAATTCAAAACAACAAACAACAAAACAACAAGTACAAGAAATCAACCATGGAACTTTGTTAAAATAATTCCACAACAAGGGTATTAAAAATCCCACAACTAGCAACAACAATTTTTCTCATGTTTATCAAATTTGATACTCAATTTAGATCATCACAACAGCTATTCACAATTAATCACACGCGTTGTTCCACAATATTTCCATTTCCACTGTTCCACATTATTTCTATTTTTCATTGTTCTACATTGTTCCCATTCCCGCTATTCCACGTTATTTCCGTTTCCGTTGTTCCAATTACAAGTTCCCCAACATTCACCACAAAGTACTACCACACAATTTATACAACACAAAAGCTTCACAATGATTTGCACATGAATATCAACTATCAGCAATTTCACAACTAGCATAGGCGATTTCACGAGGATCAGAGTTAGCCATACATACCTGGAATTGAATAGCCTCTTTAACCTCTACTCCAATTCATCAAGCAATCAAGAAGGAGCAATCTAGTTCAGGATTAATACATAGACCTTTAGAATAGGAATTCACAATTTACTACCCAGTTCCCTTTTTGTAAGTTTTTTTTTGAGTTTTGAAGACATGCATGTGGATTTCTAACAAGAATTTCAAAATCAGAGTATGAAGCTCCCTCCCCAAAACTGAGTTCGAAAATTAGAGGAAAAGGGTTCAGGATTTTACCTTGAAATCAGAGGGGAAGGCAGATGCTCAAGATTTTTCGGGTTTTGATGATATTTGAAAGATCAATTGATGAAGAAATAGCTTTCTCTCTCTAGAGCCCTCTCTTCCTCTCTCTTATTTTCTTTAGAAAATGGGTTAAAAATGAGGGATGGGATGTTTTATTAAAAGGGGGGTTGGGCTTAGAATATTAGAAAATAACTGGGCGAACACGATCTGTGACGCTGATATGTGATCGCAGAACTAACATGCGGTCCGCAGAATGGACCGCAGAAATGAATCAAGTTTCAAACTTCTCGGGTTGGGAGTGCGGTGACTACGCGGTCCGCATTTGCGTCCAGCGGTCGCAGAATGCACCGCAGAACAGACTTTTGAATTTCTTCAAGGACAATATACGATCACTCTGCGGTTCGCATATTGATTATGCGATCGCAGATGTGACCGCATTTTTGCAACATCAAAATTTGGTTGCTCTATGATCCATTCTGCGGTAGGAATGCGGTCCATATAGCTGATCTGCGACCGCATTCTGGACCGCATTTTGACGCTTTTCTGGAAAAATTAATTCAGTCAATTTATAAAGGCTTAAATCACTACCAAGGGTCTTAACTGCGGTGAGCTTGCGAGCCGCGAAGAACTCTACACATTCATAACACATAATTAGAGTAGACACCACAATTTACTAAGTTTTGAGATAAAATTATTTACGGGACCTTACACTCCCATTGGGAGCAAACGTTGGCATACTATCAAACGAGCTAGTAGAACCAAAAAAAGTCATTACATGATTTCCAAGTATGGCTAGATTATTTAACACAGTAGTAGTATTAGTGTTTCTAATAGCTAGTCTTCCTTCTTTGTCCCTTTCCACTTCTATTTTTACGTAGACTGGTGGTATTTGATATATGTGATTGTTGTTTGCACCCTGGGCTCCATGTTATGCTAGTTTATGCGCTATGCTGTTACCTTCCCTGAAACTGTAGAGGATAGGTGAATTCCCCAACATCTTCAGCCAGTACCTGCATTTACAAAGAAGAAGGTTATATAAGGGTGATGAGAGGCATTCTATTATTTGGGGTATAGCATCCGCATCAGTCTCGATAAGAAGCTTATTGCATTGGAGGGATGCTGCCAGCTCAAGTCCCCAGCTTAGTGCTTCAAGCTCAATGTATAGGGTTGTTGGTCCTTTGATATCTTGACTAAAACCTACTACCATGTCGCCATTTGAGTCTCTTATCACTCCTCCTATTTTATTTACTTCAAATCTTCCTTTGAACGGCCTATCTATGTTAAGCTTGAGTTGGTGAGCATCTGGGGGCTCCAATTTAATGGAAACTAATAGTGATTTATCAACTTTAGTACAACTAATATTGCTACAGTGCAGATATTTGATGGCTCTAGTAATAACCATATTGGCTTCCACTGCATTGCAAAGATTATGGAAAGTATTCTTGTTCCTAATAAACCAGAGTAGCCAAATTCCAAATGAAAAGGGACAGTCCCAGGTTAAAGAAAGGTACATTGTAGTGGGTTTTCGATTATATACGTCATCCATCCAACGAGTAGAAGGCGAAGATATTGAGTGAGTATCAACTTCTAGTGCTTCCGATAATTGTTTTGCTATAGAGCATTGTAGGAAGATGTGAATAGAGGTTTTTTCTTGTATGGGACAGCCTGGACAATATAGAGGAGTGGTTATGCCTATGTGGTTTAAAATCCATATGTGAAGTTATGTCTTGGGATTATATTTGTCGTCTTAAATCCATATGAACAATTGTCTCCTTTCTTTGCTGTCATGTTGTACGTAAAATGCCAATTTGTGAATCTTTGATGGTCAAATGCTATAAAATATAGCTATGAGCAGAAATATAACAACTTGAATGTGAGATACACGCTGGCTTTAGACTTGTATGTAGTGATACTGCTAGAGGGCCTTGTGTATGTGTTTATGCGACATGACCATGAATGGTTTATTCTTTTAGTTTTAAATAAATGCTGCCTGACTTAATATGTCATAGTAATACATTTAAAAGTGTTAACTTAGTTTACAAATCCTGCCCATGATTATATTAAAAGAAACGGGATATGTGTTTTCCTCTTTTAGTTCATGGCCAGTAGTTATTCTGTTGACTTCAATATCCTCCATAAATAATAACCTTTTATATTGATAAGGTGTTTTAGCATCACTGTAGGAATTGTGGTGCTTCACCGTTTTTATCTTCAGCTACTTGTGCATACGATTTGTAATGTTAAGTTTATATTGCTCATTCTTTATTTTTCACTTTTTTTGCATGAACACTTTGGAGCAAATGGAGTCTTAAATGCAAGACTACCTGCATTTAAATCGCAGCCAGATGATAAAATTCATCTGAACAACTGCTATATTTTCTTTAGCATTTGTTTCATGGGATGTTAGATTATTTGCTTTACATTTTTATTCTTATTGAGAGCTTATAAAAATTGGGAGTCGCTGTTAAGTTTTGAACTAATTTAGGATCACTAATTATTAATTTAGTATTATTTTCATCACCTAAAATATAGCAACTAGATACTCCATTTGGAATCAATTTTAAAATGATATTTTCAGTAAGTCTATACCTAATTTCTAAAAAGAACGTCATTATCTATGCAAGTTATTTTTGCAAATAAAGATAGCTACTCGGCTTATTTATCTACTGATTAACTTGTCCCATTTATGATTACATATAATAATAACAAATATTGACACCCAGCTACGTGTTTTAACAGCACTTATACTCAGAAGCCTTGACTGATACAATGCGCTTGTTTTTCAAAGTTCAACTTATTATTTGGCAATTTCTTTTAATTACTGTTTTAACTAACTTGCACATGTTTAGATAAACTGTTTTCTTCATCTAAGTTTGGTCGGTTAACTATTATTAACGGATCATACAGGGTGCTTTAACAATCTTCTCAATAGGAATAATTAGAACTCTTACCTAGAATTTCTAAAACTAAGCAGACCATAAAATAGAGTTAATTTTAAGTATTTCTTAGTTAAAATTGGTGTCCTAATTCACCATTAAAATAATTAGGTGGAGACTCTTAATTAATTAAACCTTCAGAATTATCAATATGTTATGTTAAAATGCGGTATAACATTCATCTCAGAGGCCAATGTGATTGGTTATACGGATTTCTAAGAGAGTAACTAAGGTAGGATTATGATTATTTATCAGATCTCTAAAGTGACGCTTAAATTCGTCATTGTTACCACCCTTAATGTTTCAAATAATGAAGTTAGACAGCTTATTCATTGAGGGTTCGATGTGTTGGTTCTGAAGAACATTGCCCTTCACTGGTGGGCTGAGTATTACTGTGAAGTTTTCTACTGCCTCGTTTAGTGGAGGCCTTATGTCAAGAGAGCACATGTATAGCTCATGTGGGCACTTGCACACAAACTTCTTATCCTCCATCGCCTGAAACATCATGATCTTGGCTGCAAGGAGGTTTGAAATTTCTTTGAACGATGTGATATTCAGAAGTGGAATGATCTGCTCTTCTACCACTCCTTCCTCTTCTTGTACGGGCACATTGTGAGGGTGGGGAGGAGGGTGGTGGATATCCGCTAGTGATGGGAAGTATAGACACGTGATTTTTGACCCTTCCCGAAATTTCACCTAATTTTAGCGTAAAATATTTAATTTAGGTCTAATATACTTATTTCAACTAATTTTGACTTTTTACATTATTTTTATCACAAAATTAAAAAATACAAAAATGTTTTCATTTTTTAAATTTTGTTTATTTAATTACTAAGTTTAATTAATATGTGGGTAGGATTTTTGAGCTTGTCTTGGTCCAACAAGAAAATTTGTAGGCCCAAAAGTGTGAGTCCATTTCTTTTAACTAAAACTCATTACACTTGAGCCAAATTGCCTCTCCATATACTACAACATAAACCCTAGTAAGATCTTCTTCTTCTTGGAGATCAGGACAACAATGGAACCCTAGCAAAAAAAAAAAGAGATACAGAGCGGCAACACCTCCTCACACCGACGACCCCATCTCCACCTCCATTCTACCACCCAAAATCCAGCGACCAAATCTCCACAACCAGTCGTGGCCCTCTTCTAGACACACACAATAGCCGTTAAAATCTGCCAAAACGGAACAACCATCCCTGCCAAATTCCACCAGCGCCGCACCCATCGCTGCTCGTCTTCGTCTAACAAATTTACAAAGACGAAACCATAATAAAATATTCAGATACAAGTTACATGTACACAACCCACTTGCTCACGGTCTAAGGTGGTCCACTCTCCATTGTCTAGCAAACAGACCTTAATTTCCATTCGAACAGAAAATGGCAAAGGCATAAATTTTGTTTTTTTCAAGAGTCTAATGAGCAACCTAAGTTAACACTAAGTCTTGATTCTGCTGCATCCTGATTTTCTTCCATGCGAATTCAGCAAATTTATTTTCATCTGTTGGGGCCGAGATGCGCTCGAGATTGAGGTTGTTCGTTAAGGTTCCGATTGCGGTCTAAAATTAGATCCGGATTTTTATTTTCGAAAACCCTTTAAGGTTAATTTCTTACCTTCTTTATTTTATCTTTTTAATATATTTTGTGTGACTTCACGATTTATTTAAATAGTTGATGATTTCTTCTAACGTTTGTTTGCTTGAAATTAATTGAAATGAATGTTAAATGAGTTATTTGCAGATTATACTCAGCTCTTGAGTAGTTAGTAAAAATGAGTTATTTGCAGATTCTTACCTTCTTTTTTTTTAAATCTTTTTAAATATAATTTGAGTATATAGTAAATTAAGAATTACAAAGAAAGTAAGGTTTGATAAACATTTTTGGACTACTAAACTATATGGATCGCGGGTTTGTAGGTAAAAAGTTAAAGTATATTAGGTTAAAATGATATTGAGTTCAATGATAATTTTAGTTGAATTTTTGTTTAGTATGTGACGTTTTCAATTGCATATGGTTTAGATATTGTTTGTTGATATGGTTTTTAAGACGCTAGTAGCATAATTAGACTGAAATACTCTGTAGGCAAACATTAGAATTTTGTTTGTATACTTTTATGGTGAGAAGTTGTCCCTTAGTTAAATTTATCCGGGAAATGACACGTGAAGTTTGTATATATTATTATTTGGGATATGCCCCGAAGTATTTGTAATGGGAGACGGAAAGTAGAACTCTTAGTATTTTTATTTTTATTTTTTACTTTTTATTTTATTTCATTAGGTGGGGACGACCTCGAGCCTCTTGTGTGTTTATTTTTTGTTTCTGTGTTTTCTACCTCAATCTAATATTTTAATAGCCAACTTGATCATGTACGTAACCGTGAATTTTACGGGACTTGGGGAATGCCTAACACCTTCTCCCCGAGTCAAAACCCCCTTATCCGAATCTCTAGTGCGGACTTAGTCTTGAGTCCAAATGTTTTAAAAGGAAACAGTATTTTAAAAATGGTGACTTGGCATACCAAAACCAATGTTAGGTGGCGACTCTGAGTTTATTTCCCTTTTTAACACAATTTTTGTCACTTTCAAAATTGAAAACCCTTTTCAAGATTTTATTAAATTTTTTTTATTTATTGAAGAGGATTACGTAGAGTTTGGTTAAATAAGGGGTGTGACATCTCTGGCGACTCCACTGGGGAGTTGCAGGTTCGAGCTAGCATTTGATCTTATTGGCTTTTAGAATGTTTGGTTGAGGTTTTTATGTGTTTTGTTTGCTTTATTTTATTTATATTTTGTTTATGTCTTTTATTATTTGTTAGTTGCATACATGTTTACATATTTTTCCTTTATGTGTTACCGCTTTATAAATTGCCATCATTTGCATAACCATGAGTTTTCTTTCTGCAAAAAGTCTTCCGGAGTACGTTTGAGCGTACACGGCCTTTTTGTGAGTCACCCGTGTCATTAGGGGGTGGCGTGGGAGCGTGGAGTGGCGTATAGCTAGAGCAGCCGCCATGGACCACGTGCCACCCCGAATTGCCTTGTCTAGTGAACCCCAACCGTAGGTCAGCCTTTAGGTCATGCTTATTTGCACCATACTATTCAGACTTAGTAAGGCTCGCTCCCAGGCACCGTGTCCCTTTGTAGGAGGCATATCCAAATTATGTCAAAAATGGTCTTATGCCCAAAATGACATTTAATCATCCTATGTGCTAAATGTTGCATTTTCGAGGGTAAAAAGGTCATTTGGTGGACCAATGTTTGGAAAAAAAGGTGAAAAATGAAGCAAGCAGAGCTCACTCGCATTTTTCTTTCATAGTCTTTCATAAATAAAAAGAAATTGAAAATAGAAAATCAAAAAAGATTTTATACTTTTCCATTATTTTCCAAAATTCAAAAAAGTAGAAAATGAAAATTCCAAAAAGATTTTACACTTTTCCATTATTTTCCAAAAAATCAAAAAAGTAGAAAATAAAAAATTCTAAAAGATTTTACACTTTTTCATTATTTTTTAAAAATCCAAATAGTAGAAAATGAAATTCCAAAAAAGATTTTATACTTTTTCATTATTTTCCAAAAGTTCAAAAAATTAGAAAATGAAGAAAATCCAAAAAGAATCTCCAGTTTTCATTATTTTTCAAAAAAGAAAAAAATATAATTTGTTTTCAAATTAGATGCATGTTTTTGAATTCTATCATATATTTAATTTTCCCGAACTACGCGAACCTGATTCTCGTCTCCGGGGCGAGATACGTAGGCAACCCACATAGGGTCCGATCTTCCTCGTCTTATGTTCTTGGATTTGCGAGGCCTTAGCCAAATCTTGCATGTCTAGCCACTTGTGGCCATATCGGCCATTGTTACAAAATGAGGTTATTTTTGCAAAAGTGGTTCAATAACCCGTGCCTTAGGATCTTGAGTCCATAACTAGGTGTCATGTTACTTTAGGGACTGTCATTATTGAGTTTGCATCTTTAGCCACTTCTGGCTATATCAGTCGTTTTTGCGAAATGGGTTATTTCTCCAAATTAATTTTTGGGCCATGATATTTTGAGTTTGAATCCATAAAAGTTTTGGTTGGTCATTTTTCATGTCCATGAGGTTAACTTTTTTGAGTTCGCATTAATAGCCACTCTTGGCCATATAGGTTAATTTTTTTAAAAAAATAGCCCAATATTGTCTTGCATGTGTCCAATAGGAGATGTGGTCTCACATAGTGTCTCGAGTCATCTAATTTATTTGAGTATTATTTTTCTAATTCAGGTATGGATTGTTTTTACCACAGCTTTAGCATGATTGATGCTCAGGACCACTTTATTCAGGAGTTGCTTAATGAGCCTTTTTATATTATGAGTCTGTTTTTATGTTTGTCTTTCCTTTTGTAGTCATGTATAGTAGTTTTGAGTCTTTTAGGTGATGTAAGGTTGTCATCCTACTTCCCATTTGTATTCGAAAAAAAAAACAAACATATATACAAATGCAAAATTCAAAAAGATTTTGGTCTCTTAATTTATTTTCTATCACTTTTCAAGAACTACGCTTGATCTGATTCATGAGGGACATGATCTAACCCTACGTAGGCAACCTACATAGGGTTACATCGAAGCATCTTTTAACATCATCATTAAAAAAAAAAGAGAATAAAGCTGTTGGACGTGAGAAATGAGAGGAAGAAAAAGAGGAGGAAAGAAATGAAAAACCAAGGAGGCTTAAAGAGGAAAATGAAGAGGAAAAGGGGCAAGAAGTGAAAAAAATTGGGATGATGCCAAATGATCTTGTGACCCTCGAAGCCATTCTAGAACCATTAATTGTTGCTAGGATATTGCACGTAATGTGATATTTTAATTTGATAAACGCTCTAACGTTAACCTGTTGTCTTTGTTTTGCTCCTCTTTGTTACTTTCATTACAACAGAGGGTGGTTAGTTTGTGGCACTTTGTTGATTTCTCCATACAACACAAGGTCAAAAAGCAAGGAAACCATGACTAGCAAATAATTGGATACAAGATTAGTTGGCCCCTCGAGGGAGATTGTGAGGTCGGAATCTGAATTGAAGGAGGAGGTCCAAAGGTTGAAACAACAGATGGCAGAAATGTATCAGTCTTGGATCAGAGGGCATCCTCCACCTGCAACTATCCCGCCACTCTCACAATCCCAGATGCCCAATACCGTTGATCTCTCGCCACAACACACACCAGGCTTTACCCCTTACCAAAATTACCTTGGCACTTCCTCCGAAACCTTTCATGTTCCACCAGCCAAAACAACTGCATTCCCAGCTCCAGATTCCCAATATTGTGCCCCCAAACCCACTTTCAATGTCCGGATCCTTATTCCTACACTTCCCACCTTGAGTCTCATGTTGAAATTGAGAAACCACCTAAGAACGTGAAGCAAGAGGAAATATTTAAGAAAGTAAAGAGCTTGGAGCAATCATTGAAAAATATGCAAGAGTTAGGAAGCCAGGTAAGTGTGGCCTATAAGCATTTGTATTTGTTCCCCGATGTCCAACTGCTTGTCGGGGAACAAACACAAAGACTTTTCCAAAAAGATTTTATACTTTTTCATTATTTTCCAAAAGTTCAAAAAATTAGAAAATGAAGAAAATCCAAAAAGAATCTCCAGTTTTCATTATTTTTCAAAAAAGAAAAAAATATAATTTGTTTTCAAATTAGATGCATGTTTTTGAATTCTATCATATATTTAATTTTCCCGAACTACGCGAACCTGATTCTCGTCTCCGGGGCGAGATACGTAGGCAACCCACATAGGGTCCGATCTTCCTCGTCTTATGTTCTTGGATTTGCGAGGCCTTAGCCAAATCTTGCATGTCTAGCCACTTGTGGCCATATCGGCCATTGTTGCAAAATGAAGTCATTTTTGCAAAAGTGGTTCAATAACCCGTGCCTTAGGATCTTGAGTCCATAACTAGGTGTCATGTTACTTTAGGGACTGTCTTTTTCTGAGTTTGCATCTTTAGCCACTTCTGTCCATATCGGTCGTTTTTGCGAAATGAGTTATTTCTGCAAATTAATTTTTGGGCCATGATATTTGGAGTTTGAATCCATAAAAGTTTTAGTTGGTCATTTGTCATGTCCATGAAGTCAACCTTTTTGAGTTCGCATTAATAGCCACTCGTGGCCATATAGGTTATTTTTTTTAAAAAATAGCCCGATCTTGTCTGGTATGTGTCTAATCGGAGATGTGGTCTCACATAGTGTCCCGAATCATCTAATTTATTTGGTCTTATTTTTCTAATTCAGGTATGGATTTTTTTACCATAGCTCGGGCATGATTGATACCTAGGACCACTACATTCAGGAGTTGCTTAAGGAGCCTTTTTATATTATGAGTTTGTTTTCATGTTTGTCTTTCCTTTTGTAGTCATCTCTAGTAGTTTTGAGTCTTTTAGGTTGTGTAAGGTTGTCATCCTACTTCCCATTTGTATTCGAAAAAAAAAATACAAATACAAAATCCAAAAAGATTTTCGTCTCTTAATTTATTTTCTACTTTTCAAGAACTACGCCTGGTCTGATTCATGAGGGACATGATACGTCGGCAACCTACAAAGGGTTCGATCAAAGCATCTTTTAACATCAAATTAAAAAAAGAGAGAATGAAGTTGTTGAATGTGTGAAATGAGAGGAAGAAAAAGAGGGGGAAAGAAATGAAAAACCAAGGAGGGTTAAAGAGAAAAATGAAGAGGAAAAGGGGCAAGAAGTGAAAAAAATTGGGATGATGCCAAATGACCTTGTGACCCTCGAAGCCATTCTAGAACCGTTAATTGTTGCTAGGGTATTGCACATAATGTGATATTTCAATCTGATAAATGCTCTAACATTAACCTGTTGTCTTTGTTTTGCTCCTCTTTGTTACTTTCATTACAACAGAGGGTGGTTATTTTGTGGCGCTTTAGTGATTTGTCCATACAACACAAGGTCAAAAAGCAAGGAAACCATGGCTAGCAAATACTTGGATACAAGATTTGTCGACCCCTCGAGGGAGATTGTGAGGTCGGAATCTGAATTGAAGGAGGAGGTCCACAGGTTGAAATAGCAGATAGCAGAAATGTATCAGTCTTGGATCAGGGGGCATCCTCCACCTTTATTCCCCAATAACTATACTGAAAACCCTGCAACTATCCCGCTACTCTCACAATCCCAGATGCCCAATACCGTTGATCTCTCGCCACAACACACACCAGGCTTTACCCCTTACCAAAATTACCTTGGCTCTTCCTCCGAAACTTTTCATGTTCCACCAGCCAAAACAACCACATTCCCAGCTCCAGATACCCAATACTGTGCCACAGAACACACTTTCAATGTCCCGCGTCCTTATTCCTACACTACCCACCTTGATTCTCATGTTGAAATTGAGAAACCACCTAAGAACGCGAAGCAGGAGGAGATGTTTAAGAAAGTAAAGAGCCTGGAGCAATAATTGAGAAATATTCAAGAGTTAGGAAGCCAGGTGAGTGTGGCCTATAAAGATTTGTGTTTTTTCCCCGATGTCCAACTGCCTGTCGGGTTCAAGATGCCTAAGGTTGACATGTATGACGGACATGGGGACCCTATAGCTCATCTGAGAGGTTATTGCAGTAAGATGAGAAGCACTGGGGGAAAAGACGAATTACTAATGGCGTGTTTCAGCCATAGCTTGAGTGGGGGAGCTCTAGAAGGGTACACCCGCCAGGACGCCAGCAGGTGGTACACATGGGACGATTTGGCTAAAGCCTTTGCTAGGAATTTTCAGGACTACATAGAAATTGTCCCGGATCACTTGTCTCTGACCAAGGTAGAAAAGAAGCCTAGTGAAAGCTTTAGAGAATATGGATTCCGATGGAGGGAGCAAGCTGCACGAGTCAATCCTCTGATGGAAGAAGACGAGATGGTTAAATACTTTCTTCAAGCCCTGGAGCCCACTTACTATGGCTATTTGATCTCAGCCATTGGAAAGACATTCAATGATGTGGTAAAGATGGGAGAAATGGTGGAAGAGGGATTGAAGTCAAGCAAGATCATGAGCTATTCTTCCTTGAGAGCCACAACACAGGCAATTCAGAACGACACAGGAAGC
The DNA here is from genome assembly GCA_034376525.1 of Nicotiana benthamiana. Lineage (NCBI taxonomy): Eukaryota > Viridiplantae > Streptophyta > Magnoliopsida > Solanales > Solanaceae > Nicotiana > Nicotiana benthamiana. The sequence continues at coordinate 83,889,159 of CM067328.1, forward strand.
TTGCCTGGTCAGAAGAAACATGATGATGTTGCGATGGTTGTCTCAGGATCGCGACATGGACCAACGGGTCCACCTCACCAATATACTCAGCCTCGACCCCGACCCCAACTCCAAACCTATCCCCGAGCTCCACATAATCTACCTCAGTATTATCCTCTGAACAACGTCCAGTCATTTGTTCAACCTTTGGGCCACCCTAGAAGGCTAGCGCCAGCACCGCAAAATCTCCACCAGCCTTCAAAAAATTTTCAAGTGCCCCATAATCCAAATCCAAGCTAGGGGTGTATAGGTAGACAAAGGTTGAAAGATAACATTACACCGATAGAAGAGTCTACACAAGCTTGTTTGAGAAACTAAAGTATTATGACCTGATTTCACCTATTCCTCCGAATCATGTGGACAAGCTTGCAAGAAGATTTGGCCCTTCTAAAAGGTGTGAATACCATTCCAATGCCCAGGGGCACAATATCAAAAGTTGTCGGGATTGGAAAACAGAGATAGAAATAATGATTCAGGAAAGGATAATTGTGATCCAGGACAATGACACCCAAAATCCTTTTCCTGCACACGATGATGCACACTTTGTGGGGAAGATGCATGATTACTTGGAGCATGAGAATCCTTTTGGAAACTTGCTGGCTAAAGGAAATGATATGGAAATTGTTGAAGGTCCTAGAAATTTTTATGCGCAACCCAGCTGCTAAGATGTCGAGCTTGGTAATTGGAAAGACACTCCTTTCTTGGCTAGCCAGGGAGGAGTTTATTTTGTTGTCATTACTGTTTGTCCGGGTTATTTTAGGGTTGTAATTCGGATATTGTCTTGTGGTTTAAACTCTTCTTCCTTTTTGCCTAGGTCGTTTTATTGTTAACTCGTCTAGTGTTATCTAGGATTGTTCAAGGGTTATAACCCGTGTCTATTTTGTTTGTTTTGTTCAAACCCTGTTCACTATCTGTCTATTGCAATCTCCTATTGTTTGTTAATTCTAGTCAGTTTTGTTTAGGTCAAATTTTCTTTTATAGTTTTTTCTCATGTTGGCTCTAGTGACATGACATGCACACATAATTCTCAGCCTGATCTTGAAAGTTAGTATCATGAAGCAACGACACAGTTTTGAATATGATAAAAAGGATGCGTTTCAGGAAACAATTAAAGATTCACATATTCTAAGACAACCTGAAGCTTAAATTGAGTGAAACTGAGATAGTAAGTCTGGGAAATCAAGAGGTTGGTAAGAGCATACAACAAGGAAATGCCTCTCAAGCTGTTTGAGGTAAATCAGTCAGTGCTGAAATGCATTCTTCCATATCGAGATAAGGTTGAGTCGGGTCTGCTTCAAGCTGGCAAGGATCATTCATTGGGACAAAGGTATTGCCCATTGGCACTTTTTGTTTGTGTTGATGCTATCAATATATACTATGTGTGATTTGTTTGCTTATTTTCAATTGCATGCTTGTACTTGGCATTTTATTCTGCTACCCAAACACTTTTATCCTTCGCGACCCATTTTGAGCCATAATTTATTTTGTTTCATACCCCTCTTTTGGAATCAAAAATAGAGTTAGGAACTAGAAAAGGAAAAAAAAGGAAAAAAGAAGGAGAAAATAAAAAAGGAAAAAAGAAAAAGAAGAAAAAGATAGAAAAAAAGAGAAAAAAGGGAAAAAGAAAAAAGCGAAAAGAAAAAGAAAAAGAAAAAGAAAAAGAAAAAGAAAAAATAACTTTGTCTTTTGAACTACGTTCGACCTGATTCTTGTCACCACAAGATACGTAGGCAGCCTTACAGTTCGGTCATACGAAATAAAAATATTTCATAATCCCCGAAGTCAATACTAGGTCATATTTTCTTAGAAGTCCCATAAAAAGACCAACAATCAAAAAAAGAGAAGAAAAAAAATTCCCAGACTCGAGATACTGGGGCAGAAGTTTTAATTTTGCCAAAAAGGCCTGATTCCAAAAGTTGTAATTTTGAACTCTTTCATCTATAATTATTTTGAGCCTTCATACCACCCTTTCTTTCCAACCCTGTCAATATCCTACATTACGATCCAAAGGAAGACCTTCTGACCAATCTTTGAGGATGCCAAATCAAGTGTGTGGTGAAAGTATGATCTTCCTACATCATGGGTAATACTTTATTCTCACGAAAAAGAGGGAAAATGATAAAATGAGAGAGTCTTATTAGTGAAAACCCTCATGGGCACCGTAAGGCGACGGTGAGTTGAGAAAAGAACAAAATGGGAGAGGCTTGATGGTGAAAACCCTCCAGGGCTCTACAAGGCGATTGACGATTGTGGATCAGATTGGACAATTGAAGCGCCAAAGCCCAGTTTCACAGCGAAAAGGTACAACAAGAGTTAAATATTAGACTTGCTTGAGAGATCAGGCCGCCTAATCCAAAATGCATGTCATGGTCAGTGGAGATGGCCTTCAAATCAGCTTAGTTTCTTCTTTGTTCTTTTTCCTAGGTAATAATGTTTTCTTGTTAGATACCATCTTTTCGCGTTTTACCCTTATTTTGTTCCTCTTGTCTTGGTTGAATCCCTTTGAGTATGTTTTATCGAAACAAGTGAGAAATGACTACAAAATTTGCGACAAGCTTTCCAATTGCACAAAGTCGAGTATGGCAAGCTCATCAAAATGGCATAACATACAGGAGAACAGTGTGTGCACTGAGTTGGTGATAATAAATGTTCTTTGGGATTGATGTAAAATGCAAAGATTGGATGAATGTTAGAACGCTTGTGCAATGCATCGGGCATAAGGTATTAGACTTGAACGAATCAGGAATATTTCTTTGTAATAAGGTTTGAAAGGAAATGGGTAGTCGACAACATTCAAGGTCATCCAAGTTAAAATCAAAGTTACCTCGGCAAGTGTAGAAGCACCCGCCTTCAAGATCAAGGCCACAAACTAACCACTACATTTAAACTCACAAGTTTTCTTTGTTTGAAACAGGAACGAAACAGTTCAAGCAAGTGGGTTCAAAAATAAAAACAAATAAAAAGAAAAAGAAAAAAAGAGAAGAAGAGCCGACAAAGAAAAGTTTCTCAAATCTTTACTTTTATCTCTCTTGCTAGTGTGCATAAATATTGCCACCGCTCTGCATATTCTCATAGGATAAAAGTTCTAGTCTGATGGACTTTTCCTCCCAATCAAATCTTAGTCTGATGAATATTTCTCCTAAGATAAGAGACCTAGTCTGATGAATTTTCTCCTAGGATCAAAATCTTAGTCTGATGAATCTTTCTCCTAAGATAGCAAAGAAAAGGGACCTAGTCTGATGAATTTTCTCCTAGGATAAAAATCTTAGTCTGATGAATCTTTCTCCTAAGATAACAAAATAGACCTAGTCTGATGAATTTTCTCCTACGGTCAAAATCTTAGTCTGATGAATTTTCTCCTAGGATCACAATCTTAGTCAGATGAATTTTTCTCCTAAGATAAGAAAACCTAGTCTGATAAATTTTCTCCTAGGATCAACATCTTATTCTGATGAATCTTTCTCCTAAGATAACAAAAGAGACCTATTCTGATGAATTTTCTCCTAGGATAAAAATCTTAGTCAGATGAATCTTTCTCCTAATATAACAAAAAGACCTAGTCTGATGAACTTTCTCCTAGGATCAAAATCTTAGTCTGATGAAATTTTCTCTTAAGATAGAAGACCTAGTCTGACGAATTTTCTCCTAGGATCAAAATCTTAGTCTGAAAACTTTTTCTCCTAAGATAAAAAGGGGACCTAGTCTGATGAATTTTCTCCTAGGATCAACATCTTAGTCAGATGAATCTTTCTACAAAGATACCAAATAGAGACCTAGTCTGATGACTTTTCTCCTAGGATCAACATCTTAGTCTGATGAATCTTTCTCCTAAGATAACAATATGGACATAGTCTGATAAACTTTCTCCTAGGATCAAAATATTAGTCTGACGAATTTTTCTCCTAAGATAACAAAAAAAAAGGACCTAGTCTGATGAACTTTCTCCTAGTATCAAAATCTTAGTATGATGAATCTCTCTCCTAAGATAAGAGACCTAGTCTGATGAATTTTCTCCTAGGGTCAAAATCTTAGTTTGATGAATTATTCTCCTAAGATAGAAAACTTACTCTCTTGAATTTTCTCATAGGATCGAAATCTTAGTCCGATGAATCTTTCTCCTAAGATGAAAGACCTAGTCTGATTTATTTGCAAGTCCAATGTTCTTGGTTTAATTCATAGGAGACGCACATCTTAGCCAAGTCTTTAGTTTTACTCTCGTTATTGCATCAGTAGCATAAGTAGTTTACAGTTTTGATAACAACTCACCGATGTTCCTATTGCAAACTAGGGCAGAAAATTTTGTTTGTTTTGTTCTTAATTGCAGGCACCCAACTGGAAAATGAGGGAAGACATTTCAGAGTTCATTTCAGAATCAATTCAAGTTTCAAGTCAGTATCAGGCACCCACATGAAGAAAAATGGAAGTCTTTCAAAATTCAATTCAAGTATAAATAGCAGAATCTCGCGGCCAGAATGCGAGTCAACAATCGTATGTGGCCAACAGAAGTGGTCTCAATCCAAAGAAAAAAGAAAAAAATGAAAAAATGAAAAAAAGAGGAAGGTACTAAATCCAAAATGCAGAAGCCGAGACAAGAGGTGGGGTGCTCATAGTATGTGCGGTCTCGATCCGAAAAAGCTGAACAAGAATGAACTGGCACCTGCAGCTAGCGAGCATCAAAATTCAAATCTAAAGTCTGCACGAAGAACCATTCAAGACTCAAGATCAAGCTTCAGAAGACTTATAGATAGGAATTTTTTTAACTCATAGTTGACAAGCTTAGTTAGTCTTTTTCATTTTTTTGATTTTGATGTAATAACAGGACCGCGTACCGGAACATCGACGGAATGACACCTCGATCGGGTTTCCACCCGCTATACTCCATCATCTCATTCACTTCTGAACTACACGTGACCTGATTCCTATATAGCCGAGGATATGTAGGCAGCTCAGGTACCAGAGCTCGGTTATATTCCCTTTTCTCTTAAGTTTACTTTCTCCAAATAAAGATTAGGTCAAAAACATGTCTAGTCGTTCTTTGTCTGAAAATACTTCGTATTTCTAGTCAAAGAGGGGCAGCTGTAGACACGTGATTTTTGACCCTCCCTGAAATTTCACCTAATTTTAGCGTAAAATATTTTATTTAGGTCTAATATAGTTATTTTGTTATGAAATAATATAAAGACAAGAACAATAATGCAAGAATAAGAACAATATAGAGAGAGAATAGGGAGAGAGAGAAGTATTCTTATTAATACTTGGGGTGATTTACAATGGGGTAAGACCCCTCTATTTATAGGAAGAGGAATGACTTAGCTTCAAGCTAAAACTCTTAGACATTCACTCTAAATAGACTTCTATTTTATAACACTCCCCCTTGAATGTCTATTCAATAATGTGCCTCATAAAACCTTAAAACCAAAACCCATTGGGAAAAATTAAAGAAAGGAAAAAGAGTACACATGTTTGAATATGCGCCTATTGGTTGCCTCGTTAAAAACCTTGCAAGGAAAACCCAGTGGGACAAAACCTTGTAAGGGAAAAAGAGTGCAACGCGCATTAACTCCCCCTAATGAGTACATCAATTTATATCCTTGAGCATTTGCATTCCAATCTTGTGCATCATCTTCAAAACGATCTTTGGTAGACGTTTGACAAATCAACCATATTGACTTGAATAAATATTCCGCACCTTGAAATCATCATTCTTGATAGATATGAACATCTTCATATAATGTCATGGAATAACTTTTCAATATCTCCATAGATGCATTCTCAATGCCATCATGCTTATAGTTATAGCAAGATACATATGTACACAAATTGTACTTAGGATGTGGTACTTCAGGACCAAGAATTGCATATGCTTCAAGCAACTTAAATCTTTCAAGTTAAGTCATATAAGTCACATAATAGACTTTAGATACATATCAAGTTTTCACGTCATGCTAAACAAATAAGATATCGAAAACTGATTATACATACCTTTGACTTTATACTTTCAAGCATTTGAACTATAGGTTCAAAACTACATGTCTTTCATATGGAATCAATTCTTCTTGAATTGTATCTCTTCCATTTAGTTACTTTCTTTGGGTCAGCAAATGCGTATAGCATTCTTTGCAATATGTTGCAATTGAATTATCCCTTTTATGAACTTCAGGTTCATATCATGATATTCGGGGATATACATATACAAATGATAATTCATCCCATGTAACCTTTTCTCAAGCGTTTATCATGTCTCCCCCTCATGTTAGAAAAGCTAACTTGTTTCCTCAACTTTGAGAAATCATCTTTGTGCATTATTATGTCAATATACACGGCACATTAATAATAAGATGAAATTATTTGGTTCCTGACCCTGAACCACTTGTGAGGGGAGAATATACTCTCGTATACAACTTATATCAAACTGATATATATAACTTTGTTCTCACAAGAAACAGTTTAGCTATTAAGTGGAAGCACTCAATAATTATCTTGCTAAACTTACTTTGATATAAACCAACTTATCAAGATGAACTATCTTGAGTAGAAAATCTGGAAATTATGCTCTAAGTTAGATTACTGAGCAATTTACCTCGCAAGCACCGGCCAGGCTGCGGGTCAATAACAATTGCGCATGTAACCATATCATAGATGCATCATATGTGGTATACATGGCAGGTGAATGGGCCCATATTCACCTTTGATATTTCCAGAATTTATGGGCTTCAACCCGAACTCTTTAGTTGGTCAGTTCATTAATGAGAACAAGTGATACAAGAGAATCCGTAAAGAACTTTCTAGTTCTTTATTATTCACCTATATGAATTTGCACATCATACTTAAAATGAGATGGCTAACACGAATGTCAATTGAATAAATTATCAATATTGGTAAACTTCAAATTTACACCATGACATGTGCACTTATTAATAAACTTCAGGTTTATTATGACATGGGTTTTTATACCAATGGATATCCACTTTATTGTGATATTCTTTCGTTTGTGTAGTACAAACTGGAGAACAAAGCGGGTAGCTTTTCATATACAAATTACCCCGCTACAAGTTGTAGTAGTAGGAGATATCAAAGCCTTCCTTTATTTATAGTCTCAATATAATCAATCGCTTTCGCGTGTACTTTGGAAACTGAATAAGTTTCTTTGAGACTTACTACAGCACAATACTCAATTGTGTTTCTCCAACATAGTAATAATTGGCTCTTCTAGAGCTCTCAATTAATTTTGTACTACCACAAATTCATCAACATCCATGTGGTGAATATCTTTCTTAAAGAGAAAGTTATACCATTATGGTCATGTCAAACTTTTATGCAAGACATGTTTCTTGCATTATCGTTGTCCTTTAATAGTCATATTTCCAAAATACTTTGGCGTACAATAGGTACGTGACCAACGATTATTCATGCCATATATCATCTCAAACCTCCTTCTAGGGGTGAGGGTGGTATCATCTCAAACCTCCTTCTAGGGGTGAGTGTGGTATATTTAATACCAATTTCATGTTCATATTCTTCCAATAATGAATATGTATTCGTGAATCAAATGTTGTCACATTCACTTCGAGGATATGTGATTTTGTTATCCTTTTCAAATCTATAAATGCGTCAGGCATTTGATTTGCTATTCTTTGCAAATGGATAATCTTTTGTGCCTCTTTCTCACAAATAGAGGTGTGTGGATCAAGATGAGATAATGATGCATTTTTCCACAAAATTTCCCGTTTGGTTTCACCAACTTCTCCCCCTAATTTTGGGAAAAGTGTCTCATTAAATTGACAGTCTGCAAATCGTGCAGTGAACAAATCTCCTGTCAATGTTTCGAGGTAGCGAATAATGGAGGGCGATTCAACCTCAACATATATTCCTAACCTTCTTTGCAGACCCATTTTGGTGCGGGATGGCGGTGCTAAAGGCACATATACTGCGCATCCAAAAATTCTTAAATGGGATATATTGGGTCCATGACCCAAAACCAATTGCAACGGGGAATATTTGTGTCAATTCGTCAGTCAGAGACGAACTAGCATTGCTGTATGCAAAATGGCGTGACCCCAAACCGAAGTGGGCAGCCTACGAACTAGTATTGCTGCATGCAAAATGGTGTGAACCCAAACCAAAGTGGGCAGCCGACGAACTAGCATTGCTGCATGCAAAATGGCGTGAACCCAAACCAAAGTGGGCAGCCAACGAACTAGCATTGCTGCATGCAAAATGGCGTGAACCCAAACCGAAATGGGCAGCCTCGTTTTCATGAAGAATTCAAGATTATTCTCATCTATTGTCTCAATATGATATCCATTTTGAATGATATCTTTAAAACTCAACAAGTTCTTCTTAGACTTGGAGGAGAACATTGCCATTGATATCATTAAAACTCAACAAGTTCTTCTTAGACTTGGAGGAGAACATTGCGATTGATATCATTAAAACTCAACAAGTTCTTCTTAGACTTGGAGGAGAATATTGCATTCTCTAAGATAAACGTCATGTCTTTGGGCAGAGTTACAGTTGCTCTTCCGGAGCCTTCAATCAATTTAATTCCCATGGTTTGATATACAAAAGAAATACACGAACATAATAATAAACAAGTTCAATTCGTTTGTGTCACATATTATTTTCAAAATCTGCTGATGTCATTGACTAAAATAAATCAGATATGTTATCCATTACTTTGCAGTTTGAAACTTTCAGTTTAAACATTTTCTTCAAACAATCGATTGTTACTTACAAACAATCGATTGTTGAACATTGACAATCGATTGTTGGCTATTTTTGAAAATTCCAGAGCACACTGTTTCAAGACAATCGATTGTTATGCATAGACAATCGATTGTTGACAATTTTTGAAAATTTCCAGATCACACTGTTTTAAGACAATCGATTGTTAAACATAGACAATCGATTGTTGGCTGTTTTGAAAAATTCCAGACCTCACTGTTTCAAGACAATCGATTGTTATGCATAGACAATCGATTGTTGGCTATTTTGAAAAATTCCAGAACACACTGTTTCAAGACAATCGATTGTTATGCATAGACAATAGATTGTTGGCTATTTTGAAAAATTCCAGAACACACTGTTTCAAGACAATCGATTGTTATGCATGGACAATCGATTGTTGGCTATTTTGAAAAATTCCAGATTACACTGTCTTAACGACAATCGATTGTTAGACAAAGACAATCGATTGTGGATGATTTTTGAAAAATTCCAGATTACACTGTCTTAATGACAATCAATTGTTAGTCAAAGACAATCGATTGTTGATCAATTGTTTTTCAGTTTTAATGCGAAAATAGTTGATAATCGACTAGTTTTTCAGGCTAGTCGATTACCCCTACTGAAAAATAAAAAATATTATTGATATTTGAACATATTGAAGATATTCTAAAGAACTACTACTAACATTGCTTTATGAACTAACTAATACGAGCTAATACTAATGACTATTAGTTTATTCACTAACTAATACAAATAAGTAGAACAAAATCAAATAACTCCATCTTCTTTCATTACGGACCCATCGCCGATTAGGTGGTCTATTTTCCCTTCGGGTTGCTCAAAGAAGTCTGCCACATCCAAGTGGGTGATGTCAAAGTTGTCGTCAGAGACAAAATTCGTTTCAGGGCGTTTACTCTTTCGAGATGTTTGATAAAGGTCAACCAAAAGTCATGGTATACGGCAAGCCTTTGACCAGTGCCCGTTTTCACCGCAACGATAATATATAGTTTATAAACTATTTGCTTTTGGGTTCTTGTCGTATCGTGCTTGTGGCAGAGTGACCAACTTCAGGTTGTCATATCTCTTCTTTAAGCCATTCCACAAGATAGGTGGATCTTTGACTGTGATATATTCAATTTTCAAACCTTCATCAAGGTGATGGCGCAAGAAAATCAAGGCCTTAGCATAGTTTCAAACCTTCATCAAGGTGATGGCGCAAGAAAAACAAGGCCTTAGCATAGTTTTGGGTGGATGCATTATTTCTGTCTTTAATGGCGTCTCCAAGACCCATAGCATCCAAAATGGATTTAAGTATCCAACACCCATATCATATAGTTCTTGCCCGAAATTTCAAGGGCAACGAACTTTCTTTTCATAATGTCAGACATAAACCAAAATTACATCAAGAGCGTGTTCATACTTACGGGCTCTATTACAATTATCACATTCACTTCAGGGAATGGATCAAAATCATGTGCTTTACACAATCTCATGTCAAATATTACTTTCATAAAGTGAAAGATTATTTTGAGAATCCTTATTGTTCTCATTACCACAATAATGACGATTATAACTTCGTCTATTGCCATGTCCACATCCATTGATACCTTTACGGTAATTAGTCTTCTTTCAGACTTACCACATACTGCTACCACATTCTCTAAAGGGAATGGAGCAAATTCAATTGGACGGAATTCTTTGCCACGTCCACATTCATTGATACCTTCATGGTAATATTTTAGTCTTCTTTCAGACTTATCATATACTGCTTCCACATTCTCTAAAGGGAATGGAGCAAATTCAATGGGACGGATTTTTAATTCTTTGCCCACAATCATACATGAATTTAATCATGGCAGGGCATAGAGATTTAACCACTTCATGTGGTTATAATTTCTTACAAACTTCATTAGAGTTATAATCAAACTTTGTTTGTATATTAAATCAAATCGTAGGATTTCAAGAATTTGAAAGGGAAAAGTAAATTACTTACCTTTAAGGTATACCAATTATATTTTCAATGTTTTCTTTCTTTTCTCCACTGATGCAGGCGACGGCGGCTCCGATGCGGAGAAATTGACGGCGGCTTAATCTTCTTAAAGAGCTTCTTGAGACGGTAGAGTCTCGTGCTGATAGCGTGTTATGAAATAATATAAAGACAAGAACAATAATGCAAGAATAAGAACAATATAGAGAGAGAATAGGGAGAGAGAGAAGTATTCTTATTAATACTTGGGGTGATTTACAATGGGGTAAGACCCCTCTATTTATAGGAAGAGGAATGATTTAGCTTCAAGCTAAAACTCTTAGACATTCACTCTAAATAGACTTCTATTTTATAACATATTTCAACTAATTTTGACTTTTTACATTATTTTTATCATAAAATTGAAAAATACAAAAATAGTTTCATTTTTTAAATTTTGTTTATTTAATTACTAAGTTTAATTAATATGTGGGTAGGATTTTTGAGCTTGTCTTGGTCCAACAAGAAAATTTGTAGGCTCAAAAGTGTGAGTCCATTTGTTTTAGCTAAAACCCATTACACTTGAGCCCAATTGCCTCTCCATGTACTATAACATATACCCTAGTAAGATCTTCTTCTTCTTGGAGATCAAGACAACAATGGAACCCTAGGAAAAAAAAAAGAGATACAGAGCGGCAACACCTCACACCAACGACCCCATATCCACCTCCATTCTGCCACCCAAAATCCAGCGACCAGATCTCCAAAACCAGTCGTGGCCCTCTTCTAGACACACTCGAATAGCCGTTAAAACCTGCCAAACGGAACAACCATCCCTGCCAAATTCCACCAGCGCCGCACACGCTGCTTGTCTTCGTGTAACAAATTTACAAAGACGAAACCATAATAAAATATTCAGATGCAAGTTACGTGTGCACAACCCCACTTGCTCATGGTCTAAGGTGGTCCACTTTCCATTGTCTAACAAACAAAGCTTAATTTCCAATCGAACAGAAAATGGCAGAAGGAATAAATTTTGTTTTTTCAAGAATCTAATGAGCAACCTAAGTTAACACTAAGTTTTGATTCTGCTGCATCCAGATTTTCTTCCATGTGAATTCAACAAATTTATTTTCATCTGTTGGGGCCGAGATGTGCTCGAGTTTGAGATTGTTCGTTGAGTTTCCGATTGCGGTCAAAAGTTAGATCAGAATTTATATTTTGCGAAAACCCTTTAAGGTTCATTTCTTACCTTCTTTCTTTATCGTTTTAATATATTTTGTGTGACTTCACGATTTATTTAAATAGTTGATGATTTCTTTTAACTTTTGTTTGCTTGAAATCAATTGAAATGAATGTTAAATGAGTTATTTGCAGATTATACTCAGCTCTTGAGTAGTTAGTAAAAATGAGTTATTTGCAGATTCTTACCTTCTTCTTCTTTTTAATCTTTTTAAATATAATTTGAGTAGATAGTAAATTAAGAATTACAAAAGAAAGTAAGGTTTGATAAACTTTTTTGGACTACTAAATTATATGGATCGTGGGTTTGTAGGTAAAAGTGAAAGTATATTAGGCTAAAATGATATTGAGTTCAATTGATAATTTTAGTTGGAGTTTTTTTTTATGTGAAGTTTTCATTTGCATATCGTTTAGATATTGTTTTTTGATATGGTTTTTATGAAGCTAGTCGCATGATTAGGCTGAAATACTCGGTAAGCGAACTTTAGAATTTTGTTTTTTTAATTTTAAGGTGAGAGGTTTTCCCTTTGTTAAATTTATCCAGGGAATGCCCCGTGAAGTTTGTATATATTATTATCCGGGGTATGCCCCGAAGTATTTGTAATTGGAGACGGAAAGTAGAACTCTTAGTATTTTTATTTTTATTTTTCACTTTTTATTTTCTTTCATTAGGTGGGGACGACCTCGAGCCTCTTGTATGTTTATTTTTCTTTTCTGTGTTTTCTATCTCAATCTAATATTTTAATGGCCAACTTGATCACGTACGCAACCGTAAATTTCATGGGACTTGGGGAATGTCTAACACCTTCTCCCCAAGTCAAATGTATCCCCTTACCCGAATCTCTGGTGCGGATTTAGTCTTGAGTCCAAATGTTTTAAGAGGACACAGTATTTTAAAAATGGTGACCTGGCACATCAAAACCAATGTCAGGTGGCGACTCTGAGTTTATTTCCTTTTGTAACACAATTTTTGTCACTTTCAAAATTGAAAACCCTTTCCAAGATTTTATAATTTTTTTTTTATTTATTTAAGAGGATTAAGTAGAGTTTGGTTAAAAAGGGGTGTGACAGGAAGTGTTGAGGTAGTCGCTGCCATGCATGGATCAGTGGGGGGAGGGGTATTATTCTCCTGCGGAGCAAAGAATGGCAGTAGATAAAGAAGATGCATATTCTACAATGGGTTGTAATGGTGGGGGAGGTTCTATTAGGTTTGCATGTTGTGAAGTAGGGCCGGAGCTAGGGATGGGGCAATTGGGTCGAGTACATTCATCACCCAAAGGTGGTTGCTGTTATTGGACAAGGCAAGCCTCATTCCCTTGAATTCGGTTGAGCTAGGATCTGGGGATTTTGGAGGACAAAGAGAACCTTCTGGTTTTGCATGTTCACTGTAAAGAGCATAGCTTGTCCTTGAAGTTCCTGTTCCAACCATGTTGTTGGTTGGTGGTCCTGGGGCGGACTGTTTGTCACATAAGTAGGGAGGTGAGGGTTTGGGACTTGATTGCTCATTCTGGATATTCTTGATGGACGATAGTGAGGTGGTAGAAGACTTAGAGCTATCTTCCTTTAATCGAATAGTGGTGGTGTATTCATAGTGAGGAATGGAAGTTGTGAAGGTTGAAGGGACTGGGGAATTGTGTGGTAATGATTGAGCATTAGATATGAAGTGGATATGGAGGGTTGATCGTGCATGCTATGGCTCGTTGATTCATATTTTAGCTTTTCCTGGATTGGGCAATTGTGTTGCATGGCCATGTGGCCATTGGACTATGACGAGTAAGTAACTTATGCATTAGGAGAATGTTTGGTGGCTAAATCTGTGTCAATTTCTTTTGGGGGTGGGGCCGTTGTTTTGACATGGGTGGTTTTGCATGCTTGGGAATTGCCACGTGGCATGTCTCTGTGAGGGGTGACATTGGAATTTCTTGAGGAAGGGGAACGGGGCTGATCAGTAGATTGGCTGTTGAACTCATCCAAATCCATAGAAGCAGGTTCAAAATCTGTAGGTAGATAGTAGTAGGGAGAATGGATTAGTAGTTTGAATGGTCATAGGAGTTGTTTTCACAGTCTCTTTATTTTTATTAGTTTTAGAAGTTTGGTTCTCTCCTTTATGTTGCTGAGGATTACTAGAAACCTTAGATTTAAAAAAATCATTCTGCGTAATAGGAGAGTTACCTGTCTTTGCATTAGAGCTAGTGATACTATTACCTGTTTGGTTGCCTGTATGCTTGCTTCTTGGAGGAGTAGTAGAATAGTTGCTTCTTCTCTGATTCTTTGGAAATGATGCCGTTTGCCATTGCTCCTCTGTAGTTTGTGTTTTGGATGTGGATGCTATTTCCCAGGGACCTATTTGGATTATTTGTGTTGGCCTTTGGTTTGAGAAGGTGCATATGGGTGCTGTGTGATCTAAACGACCACAGTTTTTGCATAAGAAGTGTTCACCTTCATAGACCAATTGCTGAAGGTCATACCAATTCTAATAGCTGTATGTACTGGTTGATTGAGTGGAACTTATACACACAGTCTAGCATACCTCCCCCTAATTGTGGAGCTTGTGAAAGCATCAATACGCAGTAGTTTCCCTATTGGGTTTCAAACTATCCCAAGTATAATTCCATCATTGAATTCTGTAAGCAGTTGTGGTAGGCGTACCCAAAACAGCAGAATATAATTCCTTAGCTTTGCTAGCAATAAAATTGGGCTCCTAACACCTAACAGATAGATAATGGCCATTAATAAACCATGGGCCCTGTTGTAATGCTTTTGCCATATTTTCTTCTTTAGTGAACTTGACTATATAGAACTCTGATCCTAGATCAATCAATGGAAAGGATTCAGTTGGTTTCCAAAGATCTTGGATCTTTTTGGTTAAATACTGATGGGGCACCTTTTTGCCTAGTAATTTGATTATAAGTGAGTAACGCCAGGGTGAGTACATTCTTTTCCTATCATCATCCGTTAAGGAAATATGCATGAATTTTGATGATAGAAGTTCCTGGCCAATATCTTCTTTCATTGGTTCTGGGCAGTCTATCATGACTGCGTTTGTATCTATAGTGGTAGTTAATAAATTGTCTTGGGAGAGTAGTTTGTTTTTAAACGTAGGGTTGGTATTAGATGCATGAGAATTAGTCATTTCTGGGGGCTGATCCGGTTGTTTGGGAGGAATGGATGTAGTAGTTGGAGTTGGTTCACTGTTCATTTCTTGATATTAGCAGGTGGATGAGATGAGATGAATAGACAGAGGTGAGAGATTCTCTCTCCAGAAATCTCTGATGATGATTACTCAGTTGAACTCCAGAATTCTTATTCAAATAGCTGAACATCTTATTTATTTTAAAACATTTATTACATATGTTTCCAATTTTAAAGCATTTCATTAGGAGTCTCTGCTTTCTTTTATTTTATTTTTCTCAAAAGCAGGTTTGATGCTAACGCTTGGTTGTTAACGTGAAGAGACCCTGTCCTTTGACCATCCCTCACCCCTTCCCCTTATTTTCTTTTTATATCTATTTGTTTGTTTAATTGATAGTTGGACTTCAAATGTTGAGGCTAAAAAAGAAAATAAATATGCAATAGATTTGTGGATAATGGACTTCTTAACGTGTGCGGAACCCCACAACTTTTGGCTAGACTCTGTAGCGGACCCAGTAGCAAAATCAGAAATATTTTAAGTGTGTTTAAACTTATAAGAAATAAAAGAAATTCTCGATAAAGGTTGTTCAATATATATTTTATACATCTATAATCAATAGTTTACTAATATATACAGTATAATTTTTTGTAATATTTCGACGAAGTCGGCTCTGGTCGAACTATATATAGTTGAAAATTTTAAAACAGATTTTTTATACCAAACAATTGTATTCGTTGTCACGAAGAGTAATGAACAAATTAATACTTTGAATCCGTTCATTAAAATTCTTAAATTTATCTCTAATCAACCAAAATGCTAATATAAAAGTAGTTCCATTTGTTATCATTGAGCTATGTATTTATATTATTAGGTCATTTACTTAGGTCTGCTGTTATTATCTTATCTATCAATTAGTTGACAATTAGTTAGTTGGTTAGGTGTATTGGGTGGAGGACCCATGTGTGTATATGCACTGACATTCAGAACTAATGAGATTGCACAGTTAGTTTCCAAATTGTCTACTCTCAATATCGAAGCTTCTAGATTCCACCATAGGCGCTCAAGCCTGAGCTCAAGTTGTTTTGTGCCATCCATTACTTTATATGGCATTAGAGCTTTGCTCAATCAGATTCTACTGCTGGATTCCTGTTGAATCGTGAATCTGTCGCAAAATCAGGAGTTTCGATTTCGCCCTAGTTTTCAATTGATTCTCACATGGCAATTATCGATCATAATGACGAATCTAGCATCGCCTCAAGTAATTTTATTTTCTGCTCCTACTTCGGAGCCCATAATCGATCTCAGTTGAACCTTTTATATGCACCCGTCAAATAATTCTAGTGCAATGTTTGAGACAACTCCTTTAATGTTATCAGTTATCAATCTTGGAGAAGAAGTGTTTTCATTCACTTTAAGTGAAGAACAAGTTAGACTAATCAATGGTGAATGCAAATGTCTAGAGCCAGATTCCCAATCTCTTTGTCAGTGGATGAGTTATGACGACATGGTTACCTTGTGGATATTAAATTCCCATGATAAGGATATCGCCGGCATTGTAAAATATTCCAATAATGTAGTAGAATTGTCGACAGAGTTAGAGGATAATTATGAGCAAACCAATGGGGCCAAACTATACAAAATTCAAAGGAAATTAATGAGTCTGTAACGACCTGGTCGGGCATTTTGAGCAATTGCCTTCAGTTCGACATTTTGTGGTCATGAGTAGCTTCACATAGTGCATTATGACTTGCGTGCATCATCAAATTTGGTTTTTGAGTTGTTCGGAATTAACTTTGAAGGATGAATCTCATTTAAGAAGTTTGAAGTTGATGGAGTTGACCAAGTTTGATTTTGTGTGTTTGACCTGGATCGGAGTTTTGGTGGCCCCGGAAGGTCCGTATGAAGATTTTGGACTTAGACGTATGCAAGATTTAGATGTTTCTAGAAGGTTTTAGCATCTTTTGACAGAAGTTGGCAATTTAAAGGTTTGGAATTTTACTAAGTTTGACCATAGTTTGACTTTAAGGCTACTAGGTACGGATTTTGATTTAGGTACTTGGAATAGGTTCGTTTGGTCATTTGGACCGTGTTTACAAAAATTTGGTGTCATTTGGAGTTGGTTTGATGTAGTTCGGACGCTTGGTTGCAATTCAAGAAGTTCTTGAAGTTCTGTCATGACCCAAATTTCCCACTTTCGGGAACCGTGATGGCGCCTACTCGAGAAAGCCAGGAAAACCGATAGTTATAGTTTTACCATCAATATTATTAATCAAACATGAAGAGATAACAATGAAAAAGAAAATAATTATGATATGCGGAGGTGATATAATAGTGCCACAACTCAAGTACATAACTACCTCACAAATCTGGTGTCACAATCCCCGAACGTCTAAGATTTTCTACAAATATAAATCTTAATGAAGTACAATGTTCTCGAAATAGAAAGAGACCGAAAAAAAACTAAAGCAAGCAAAGGGGGACATCAGGCTGTGCGGACGCTGACAGATTAACCTTGGTTTACCTGGACTGAAGTAGTAACCTCAAAGCTACTTACAAGGCCCGACACCAAAATCTGCACAAAAAGTGCAGAGTGTAGTATCAGTATAACCAGCCCCATGTCCTGGTAAGTATCGAGTCTAACCTCGGTAAAGTAGTGATGGGGCTAGGACACGAAAACTTATATAAAACTGTGTAGTTAAATCATATACGAACAGAACAATAATAACAGAAAGGTAACAGGTAAATATGGTAAAGGGAACATGCTCCGGGAACATCAAGTTCTAGCAGTAATTCAACAGAGAAGCATAATGAATACCATATTTGTATCAACAGGAATAATGAAACAGTAACACGTGTATGGCATCACCCTTCGTGCTTTTACTCTCGTTCTCACCATTAGAATCAACAAAAATGGCGCGGCATCACCCTTCGTGCATTAACTCTCATAATCATGGCACGACATCACCCTTCGTGCATTAATTCTCAAATCATAGTACAACATCACCCTTCATGCATTAACTCTCAAAATATCGGCACGGTATCACCTTTCTCGCATTAACACTCACTCGTAACATCATGCACGGCATCACCCTTCATTCTTTACCTTCATCCACACCCAAACAGTAAAAACAATACATACCGGCAAGAGAATCAACAATAACTAATTTCATTTCAACAATTAACTTCACAAAGTAATTCTCAACTTGAGTCAATACTCAACAATATCATAAAACTTGCTCAACATAGAGAAATATCATTTTAAGCATGAACAATACTTGCTAAGAGATATAACGGTCACAATATAAGACTCACTTGCATTCTCAATATCAACGTATAGATACTCATCACCATGCCTATACGTCGAACTCAATACTAACACGTAGCAAATGAGACAACAACACCTATTCCCTCAAGCAAAGGTTATATCAAACACTTACCCCGATTCCACGGCCAAAATCAAGCCTCAATTACTGCTTTACCTCTCGGCTCCACTTCCAATCCGCTTGAATCTAGTCATAATTTATTTAATAACATCAATAAATGTAAATAAACCAATTTTAATTCATGAGTACAGATTTTCCAAATGTTTTCCCCAGAAATTCAAAAAACCGACCCTGGGCCCCCGATTACCCTTTAACACACGAACCCAAATATGCAATTGGTTTTGATATCCGACCTCAATTTGAGGTCCAAATCCCCAAATTTTTGAAATTCCTAATTTCTACTTAAGAACACCCAATTTCCCATGAAAAATACTAGATTTTGAAGTGAAATGATGTTAAAAGATGAAATAGATTGAAGGAAAAGAGTTAAGATTCTTTACCTATGATTTGGGGAAGAACTTGCTCTAGGAAAATCGCCCTTTCGGGTTTGGGTTTTGATATATTAAAGAATGAAGTTAAAATCCCGACTAAGTGATGTTTAGATCAGTTGCAGATGTCACATTTGCAACAAGAGCTATGCAATTGCGAAGCCCACAATTGTGAGATAGGATTCGCTTCTGTCACAATTGCAAACAATTTGTCGCAATTGCGAAGGTTGACTTCCCTGTTGACTTCACAAATGTAGAGGAAATGTCCGCAAATGTGAACTATACTGGCCAAGGCTTCTTCGCAATTGCGATAGAGCCCTTGCAATTGCCAAGATTGTGAAGCTCACAATTGTGAAGCCTCACCTCACAATTGCTAGAGCATAGCCTGCAACAAAATACCATATGCAACAGAAATTTGTCAAAATCCAAACTCACTCTGTGGTCTATCCAAAACTCACCCCATCCCTCAGGGCTCCAACCCAAACATGCATATAAGTCTAGAAACATCATACGGGCTTGTTCGTGCGATCAAATTACCAAAATAACATCTTAAACAAAGCATTTAACACCAAAACTCATGAAATTCATAAAGATAGTTCAAATTTTCTTTTTTCTCAATCAAGGGTTTGATTTATATCAAACCGCTTCCATTTCTCACCTAATTTTACAGATAAGGTTTAAATATTACAATGGACATGTACTGTGTTTAGAACCAAAATATGAGATGATACCATCTAGATCACAAACTATTTCATTTCCGAAAGCCTCTATATATTTCAGCAAAGAATTTTCTTTAAAAATTCATTTCTCGGGTTAGGGACCTCGGAATTTGATTCGGGGCATACGCTCAAGTCCCATATCATAATACGGACCCTACCGGACCGTCAAATTATGGGTCCAAGTTTGTTTACCAAAAATATTGACCGAAGTCAATTTTAAAGGACAAATTTCATATTTTTCTTAAATTTCACATAAACGCTTTCCGGAAACGCATCCGGACTATGCATGCAAAACAATGGGAAAGAAAATGAGGTTTTTAAGGCCTCAAAACTAGGATTTAGGTTCTAAAACAAAATATGACCCCTTTCGATCATCTCATTCTCCACCTCTACAATAATCTTTCGTCCTTGAACTGACATAGAAAAGTACATGAGTTGGTGTAAAGATATGGGGATATCGGCTCCGCATATCAAACTCGGACTCCCGGATAGCAACCTCAACAAGCTGACCTCTCCACTGCACACGAACTAAAGGAAAATTCTTCGATCTCAACTGACAAACCTGCCGATCTAGAATAGCTACGGGCTCCTCCTCATAGGTCAAGTCCATGTCCAACTGGACTGTGCTGAAGTCTAACACGTGAGATGGATCGCCATGATAATTTCAAAGCATGGACACATGAAACACTGCATGCATAGGTGACAAACTTGGTGGCAACGCAAGTTTGTAAGCCACCTCTCCCACTTGACCAAGAATCTCAAAAGGCTCGATGAACCTAGGGTTTAACTTTCCTTTCTTCCCAAATCTCATCACGCCCTTCATGGGTGACACCCGAAGTGACACTCGCTCTCCGACCATGAATGCCACATCACGAACCTTACGGTCGGTATAACACTTTTTCCTGAACTGAGTTGTACGAAGTCTATCCTAATGATCTTGACCTTGTTCTAGGTATCTTGTACCAAATATGTACCCAACTACTGTGCCTCTCCCGACTCAAACCATCCCAACTCTGCTAACGGAAAGAACTGATCCCAAGAACCTCTAAGTCAATAACACATGCTCGGGACATATCCTCCAAAATCTGAATAGTACGCTCGTACTGTCCGTCCGTCTGAGGATGAAATGTTGTACTCAACTCGACCCGCATATGCAACTCATGTTGTACTGACCTCTAGAAATGCAAGGTAAACTGCATATCAAAGTCCAAAATGATAGACACGGGCACACCATGAATACGAACAATCTCCCAGATTTAGATCTCAACTAACTGCTCCGAGGATTAGGAAAATGCTACATGAATGAAATGTGCTGACTTAGTCAGCCTATCAATAATAACCCATGCTGCATCGAACTTTTTCTGAGTATGTGGGAGTCCAACAACGAAGCCCATGGTAATACGCTCCCACTTTTTCTTAGGAATCTCAATCTTCTGAAACAAACCACCAGGTCTCCGGTCGTCGTTCTTTACCCGCTGACAATTCAAACACCAAGCTACATACGCCACAATATTCTTCTTCATTCTTCTCCACCAGTAATGTTTCCGCAAATCCTGATACATATTAGCGGCACCCAGATGAATAGAATAACGGAAACTATGGGCCTCCTCTAAAATCAACTCACAAACTCCATCCATATTAGGCATACAAACATGACCCTGCTCCTCAAAACTCCATCATCTTCAGCTGTAACCTGCTTGGCACTGCCGTGCTGCACTGTGTCCCTAAGGACAAGCAAATGAGGATCATCATAATGCCGATCCTTGATACACTCAAACAATGAAGGATGAGTGACTGTACAAGCTAAAACACGGCTAGGATTAGAGAGGTCCAACCTCACGAACTGATTGGCGAAGGCCTGAACATACAAAACAAGTGGTCTCTAACCGACTGGGATATATTCAAGGCTACCCATACTAGCCGACTTCCTACTCAAAGCATCGACCACCACATTGGCCTTCCCTGGATGATATAAGATGGTGACATCATAGTCTTTCAATAGCTCCAACCACCTCTTCCACCTTAAATTCAGCTCCTTCTGCTTGAACAAATACTATAGACTCTCGTGATCCGTGAACACCTCACATGACATGCCATACAAATAATGCCTCCAAATCTTCATTGCGTGAACAATGGCTGCAAGCTCCAAATCATGAACTGGATTATTCTTCTCTTGAACCATCAAGTGTCGTGAAGCATAAACAATAACCTTGCCATTCTGCATCAACACCGCACCAACTCCAACACGAGATGCGCCACAATATATTGCATATGCCCCTGAGCCTGTGGGAAATACCAAAACTGGTGCCGTAGTCAAAGCTGTCTTGATCTTCTGAAAGCTCCCCTCAAACTTGTCCGACCACCTAAGTGTGGCACCCTTTTGGGTCAACCTGGTCATAGGGCTTCTATTGATGAAAATAACTCCACAAACCGTAGGTAATAACATGCCAAACCAAAGAAACTCTAGATCTCTGTAGCTGATGTGACTCTAGGCCAGTCCTTGACAGCCTCTTTCTTCTTTGGATCCACCTGAATACCCTATGATAATACAATGTTGCCCAAGAAGGTAACTAAACTCAACAAAAACTCACATTTCAAAAACTTAGCATACAATTGACTGTCTCTCAGAGCCTGAAGAACGACTCGAAGATGCTGTTAATTCTCCTCTCGACTGCGGGAGTAAATAAAAATATCATCAATGAATACAATCACAAAGGAATCCAGATACGACCTGAACTCTCGGTTCTTCAAATCAATGAATATTGTCGGGGCATTTATCAACCCAAATGGCATTACCAGAAACTCATAATGCCCGTGGCGAGTGCGAAAAGCTATATTACAGGCATAAGATGCCCTAATCCTTAACTGATGGTAGCCAGATCTAAAATCAATCTTTGAAAATACGTTGGCTCCCTGAAGCTAGTCAAATAAATCATCAATCCTCGGCATTGGATACTTATTCTGGACGGTGATTGTCACACCCCTTTTTTATAAACTTCACTTAACCCTCGTAAATAAATAAAAAGAATTTTGTGAAGCTCAAAAGGGTTTTTAATTTTGAAAGTGACAAAAGATAGTGTTCAAAAGAAAATAACTCAGAGTTGCCACCTTATATTTAATTTTGGTATGCCAGGTCACCGCTTGGGACTCTAAAACTAAATCTGCACCAGAGACTCGGGTAATGGGGTTTATTTGACTCGGGGAAAAGGTGTTAGGCACTCCCAACTCCCGAGAAGGTCACAATTGCGTCCTCGATCTAGTTGGCATTTAAAATATTTAATTGAGGTAGAAACAAACACAGAAAAGAAAAAAACAAACGCAGAAGAGGCTCGAGGTCGTTCCCGCCTAATAAAAGAAAAATAAAGATAAAAATACTATGGGTTCCACTTTAGGCGTCCAAATACAAGTACTTCGGGGCATACCCCGGATAAAATATATACAAATTACGTGGGGTATTCCCTGAAAAAATTTAACTAAGAAAATGACCTCTCGCTTCGAAGCTAACACAACTTCTAAGGTTTGCCTACCCCAAGCGTGGCCTCCTAAATATGCTACTAGCGGGTAACATAATAACAAAAAGAATAGAAAATAAAGAAATAAACAAAAGAGAACTAACTAAAAGAAAAATTAACCCATGTTCCAAGTGAATTGATTCTTTCTAACCCAAACCTACGTCCCATTTCTAGCAAATTAAACCAAATAATCTCCACTTCACTTAATTTAGTTCACACAGCCCATTTTCGGTTGTTATAATTTATATTCATGTTCTACTCGTAAATTTTTCTTACCCACAAATTCATACTTGTATTTAGCACATCCAAATAGAATAATAAAATAACAATTCAAATGATAAACATAATAGAGAAGCAACAATCAGCGAAACAAAGGAAAGTGAAATATGAAGCAAATCAGCAAAATAAGGGAAAAGTAGACCTCAAGCGATTGGAACCTGAACCGAAGACGTGGGTAAGTCCTCGAACTGAAAACCTCATGAGATTGCGACTGCATTTTCATGGCAGGGAAGTTTAAGAAATAGTAGACTACCAATGGTGTAAACATCTCTTAATAATATGAGATTAAGTTGCCTTGACAGATTTTTGGAAGGATCAGCATTGATTGACTCCAACAAAGAGAGATAGAGAGAGAGAGAGCGAAATGGAGGCCGTGCTTGTTCCAAGATGTATTGACTAGTTATGCGTGGTTCGTTTGTTGGTGTTTGGGGTGGCGCGACAATGGACTGGAAGCTGGAATTATGGTCGTGGGATGGTGATTGCTCAACGACGATGGGTCTGGTTGTTTTTTTGGCGATGGCAGCGACTGCATGACTGGTCGGCGGCGTGAGAGATCCGACGAAGGGGGGTGGACTGGCGGCTGCTAGTGGTTATGGTGACTAGGGTTTTTTTGTTGTAGTATTCATGAAGAAGAAGAAATGGGTATGGCTGGTCTCTCAAGGTTTGTGAGGTTGAAGAAGGTAGCGATGGAGTCCTAAAGTTAGAAGGGTGACGGCTATCCTAGGTCTCTTAGGGTTGTGTTGGTTATTTTGCTTTTTGAAGAAGATGATGGCTTGGGGGGGGGGGGGGGGGGGGTCCTGTTTGTTGATCAGCGGCGCCAGCTTAGTCCCTTCGATCTAGGTTTCTTTTTGGTCCTTTATTGTATATTTTGCTAAATGGGGTGTCTAGGTTTGTGCATTTTTATATCCTTAGGAAATAAGGTATGGGCTAACAAGATTTGGACTTCATATTTGGGCTAATAATTCTATATAATTAGGCTAAGAAAATGCTAAGAAATTAATCTGCTTCTAAAATTACTTATAAGAAGATACAAGTAAAACTGAAAATTAAAGTTAAAATTATTATAATAAACTATTATATTTGAAATAGAACTAAAAATTAAAGTTGAAACCATTTTTTAGTATTTTCAAAGATTATATTGGAATAAAATAAAAATACATTCAAAGTAATATATCCTTCTAAAAATATCTAATACGTGAATTAAGTAGAGAAATATGGAACTATTTTTTGTAATTTTCAATTTTTGTTCTTAAAATAGATATTAGGCCTAAACTAAATATCTATAAGCTAAAAAGTATAAAATCTCGGTGATAGTCAACAATTACATGTCTGCAACTGCCCTTCTTTGACTGGAAATACGAAGTACTTTCAAAAATTACATGTCAGACAACTGCCCTTCTTTTGAAGTTTGATCTTGAGTCATGAATGGTTCTCCATGCAGACTTTAGATTTGAACCTTGACGTTCACTATTACAGGTGCTAGTTCATTCTTCTTCAGCTTTTCGGATTGGAACCAGACACACCATGCTTGTGAGTTTACTCATGTCTTGAGAAATCCACCTCTTGTCTACTTCTGCATTTTGGATTCACTTTATTTCTCTTTTTTTTTCTTTTTTTTTGGATTGAGACTACTTCTGTTGGTCATCTCGGATTGTTGGATCGCATTCTTGCCACGAGCTTCTACTATTTTTAATTTGAATTGAATTCTTAAACGACTTCCCTCATTCTCCAGGTGGGTGCCTAGTACTAATCTGAAAGTTGAAATGATTCCAAAATGAATTCCTTCATTCTCTAATTGGATGCCTGCAATAAAAATAATAAAACAAACAAATTTTCTGCCCCAGTTTGCACTAGAAAGATTTGTGAGTTATTTGCAAAACTGTAAAATACTTATGTTATTGATGCAATGATGAGATCAAAACTAAAGATCTATCATAGGAGAGAGTTCATCAGACTAGGTTTCCTTTCTTAGGAGAAAAATTCATCAGTTTAAAACTTCGATCCTAGGAAACAATTCATCAGACTAGGTCTTCTATGTTATCTTGTTATCTTAGGTGAAAGATTCATCAGACTAAGATTTTATCCTAGGAGAAATTTCATCCGACTAGGTATTCTATCTTAGGAGAAAAATTCATCAGACTAAGATTTCGATCCTAGGAGAAAATTGATCAGACTAGTTTTTCTTATCTTAGGAGAAAAATTTGTCAGACTAAGATTTTGATCCTAGGAGAAAGTTCATTAGACTAGGTCCTTTTTTGTTATCTTAGGAGAAAGATTCGTCAGACTAAGATTTTGATCCTAGGAGAAAATTCATCAGACTAGGTCTTCTATCTTAGGAGAAAGATTCATCAAACTAAGATTTTGATCCTAGGAGAAAGTTCATCAAACTAGGTCCTTTATGGTTATCTTAGGAGAAAGATTCGTCAGACTAAGATTTTGATCCTAGGAAAAAGTTCATTGGACTAGGTATTTTGTTATCTTAGGAGAAAGATTCATCAGACTAAGATTTTGATCATAGGAGAAAGTTCATTATACTAGATTTCTTATCTAAGGAGAAAGATTTATAAGACTAAGATTTTCATCCTAGGAGAAAATTCATCAGACTATGCCCTTTTTTTTGTTATCTTAGGAGAAAGATTTATCAGACTAAGATTTTGATCCAAGGAGAAAGTTCATCAGACTAGGTCCCTTTTTTGTTATCCTTGGAGAAAGTTCATCAGACTAAGATTTTGATCTTAGGAGAAAATTTATCAGACTAGGTTTGCCATCTTTGGAGAAGTATTCATCAAACTAAGATTTTTATTAGGAAAAAAATCCATCAGACTAGGACCTTTTACCCTAGGAGAAAAAATGTGAAGAGCAACAGCAACATTTTATACGCACTAGCAAGACATGTAAGGAAAAAGATTTGACAAACTTTCTTTTGTCGATTCTTCTCCTCTTTTTTTTCTTCTTTGTTTTCTCTTTTTTTTTTCTTTTCTTATTTTGAACACACTTGCTTGAACTACTTTGTTCCCATTTCAAACAAAGAACACTTGTGAGCTTAAAAATTTGGTGGTAGTTTGTGGCATTGAATACGAGGCGATTTCTCTTGCACTTGTCACGATCAACTTGGAATTCAACTTGGACGACATTGCTTGTTATCGACCGACTACTTTTCCAGACAACGCTTATCACAAGAAATATTCCTAATTCATTCTAGTCCAATGCCTTATGCATGATGCATTGTACTAGTGTTCTGACCTTCATCCAATCTTTGCATTTTACACCAATCCCAAGGAACATCTATTATCACCAACTTAGTGCACACACTATTCTCCTGTATCTTATGCCATTTTGATGTGCTTGCCAGACTCGGCTTTGTGTAATTGGAAAGCTGGTAGTAAATTTTGAAGTCATTTCTCACTTTTTTCTGGCCAAACACTAAAGAAGGGACTTAAACAAAACAAGAGGATCAAAATAAGAGACATGTGAACAAGATGATACCTAACGTGAAAATTACAAAGTAGAAACTTATCAGATGTGGAACATCAACTCTAATGACCATGACATGCACCTTTGGATTAAGTGGCCTAATCTCCCAAGCAGGTATGATATTCCACTCTTGTTGTACCTCTTCGCTATGAAACTGGGCTTCAACGCTTCAATTATCCCATCTGATCCACAATCCTCAATCGACTTGTAGTGCCATAAAGGTTTACACCATCAAGCCTCTCTTATTTTGTTCTTTTCTCAACTCATCGTCTCCTTACGGTGCCCATGAAGATTTTTACCGAGAAGACTCTCTCATTTTACCATTTTCTCTCTTTGTGCGAAGAACAAATTATTACCCATGATGTAAGAGGGTCATACTTTCACACACACTTGATTTGAGATCCTTAAAGATTGGTCGGAAGGTATTTCTTTGAACCATAATGTAGGCTTTTAGACAAGGTTGGAAAGAAAGGATGGTATGAAGGCTCAAAATAATATATGATGAAAGGGTTCAAA
The DNA here is from genome assembly GCA_034376525.1 of Nicotiana benthamiana. Lineage (NCBI taxonomy): Eukaryota > Viridiplantae > Streptophyta > Magnoliopsida > Solanales > Solanaceae > Nicotiana > Nicotiana benthamiana. Next base: position 83,916,577 of record CM067328.1, read on the forward strand.
ATTACAACTTTTAGAATCAGATCTTCTGGCAAAATTAAAACTTCTGGCCCAGTTTCTGTAGTCTGGAGATTTTTTTTCCGGGATTTCTAAGAAAAATTGCCCCGCTGTTAACTTCGGAGGTTTATGAAATATTTTATTTACTGCGATCAAACCATCAGGATGCCTACGTATCTTGTGGTGACAAGAATTAGGTCGAACGTAGTTCAAACACGAAGTTGGTTTTTTTTTCTTTCTTTTCCTTTTCTCTTTTTCTTTTCTCCTTTTTGTCTTTTCTAGTTCCTAACTCTACTACTAATTTCAAAAGACGGGTATGAAACAAAACAAATTAGGGCTCAAAAGGGGTAGCAAAAGATAAAAGTGTTTGGGTAGCAGAATAGAATGCCTTCATCATACCAAACTTAAAAATGCCAAGTACAGACATGCAGTTTAAGACAAGCAAAGAAATCCAAACAAAAGTGCCAATGGGGAAATACCTCTGTACTGATGAATGATTCTTGCCTGTTCGCAGTAGACTTGACTCAGCCTTTGATGTGGAGGAGTGCATTTCAACATTGACTGATTTAACTTAAACTATTTGAGAGACATTTCCCTGTTGTATGATCTTATCAACCTCTTGATTTCCCAGACTAACTGCTTCAGTTTCACTTAATTCAAGCTTCAGGTTATCTCAGAATGTGTGAATCTTTGCTTGTTTCCACAAATGCATCATCTTATCATATTCAGAACCGTGACATTGCTTCATGATTAGACTAACTTTCAAGATCAGACTGAGAATTATGTGTGCATGTCATGTCACTAGAGGCAACATGGAATCAACTCTAAAAGTAAAAATCACCTAAACAAAAACTGACTAGGACTAACAGAAAATAGAATATTGCATTAGATGGATGATGAAAAGGGTTTGAATAAGACAACCAAAATAGACATGGGCTACAACCTTGGAATAATCCTTCATAACACTAGATGAGTAACTACAACTAAACGAACTAGAAAAAATGCGAAGAAGAAGAGTTTGAACCACAAGACAATATCTGGATTACAACCTTGAAATAACCCGGACAAATAGAAATGACGACAAAATAAACCACCAAAACTCTTCCTTGGCTAGCCAAGAAAGGAGTGTATTTCCAATCACCAAGCCAGACATCTTAGCCACTGGGATGCATATCAAAAGTTCTAGGACCTTCACCAATTTCCATCATATTGACCTTAGCAAATAGATTTTGGGTCCCTTTTGCCAACTTGTCCTTAAGATCAACCTCTGGAACCGAGACTGATAGCACTGAAAACTTTGCGGTAAGGGGCCCTCAAGCGATTCAGGATAGTTTTCATATTCATTTTCCACACAAGTCATGTCCACCATATGTGTCTCACTATGAACAGGTAATGGACTTTGGCTAGTATCGTTGCATTTGGATTTTGCACGGTAATGTCACCTACATCAATAAGCTTTTGGACTGCTCTTTTCAGATGCCAACACTTTTCTATGTTTTGCCCCAGGGAATTAGATCAATATGCACACCTTTGAGAAAAATCAAAATTCTTTGGAAGGAGCTTCTACATTTTTATCTAAATCGGCTTCAACATATCCAATCGCCTTAGCCTTTGGAATAGACTGGCATACAATTCTCCAATAGTAGTGAAAGACTTTTCTCTTTGTTGCTCCCTTATCATTTTGTACTCTGGCCTTGGTTGTAACCTCTTCCGGATAGGTGGTTGATATGCTTGTAGAGGCGGGTAAGACATTTATGGAGGCGGTGCAACCGTTAGAGATTTTGTGGGTGTGGAGAATATAGCGGTGCATTGTGGATAGAGTTTTGGGGAGGTGAGGTATGACTTTGGAGATTTTTTGAAGGAAAGTAGCATTGAGGAAAATTATTTAGAGTAGGGTCAGTATTGAGGCCGGAAGCGTTTAGCAGGAATGCCCACTGGATCATGTCATTGGCTTGGCTCGACAACTTCTTTTCTATCAATCGGAGGACTGATCCCAACAACTTGTTCGTTCCATCTGAACCAAAACTCCGTAAAACTTTCCTTGTGTCTCTTTCCGTGGGTCTATTTCCTTGGGCATCAGGGACTTTGAACACCATTTTGATATAGGATCGAGGAAGAGTAGCTGGTGGATGAACTACAAAAACACGGGTGGTCAAAGGAGCAGGATAGGATGTACTTTTGAGGGGTGGAGTGTGAAAGGTTGTGAGGTGATATCAACAGTAGTAGGGGCCTGGTCTTGTGATAGTGGTGGGATATTTGTAAGGCTTTCAGTATAGTTAGTGAGAATGTAAGTGTAAGATGCCCTCTGAACTAAGATTGATGTATTTTTTCCATCTATTGTTTCAACTTTTGGACCTTCTCTTTCAATTTAGATTCCGATTATACAATCTCCCTTGGTGGGTGTACAACCCCAGTGTCTGTTTCTTTGCTAACCATGATTGCCTTGTGCTTTCTAGTTTTGTATGGACGAATCGCCAATGTGCCACAAACTAACCATTCTCTGTTATGATAACAATGAAAGTAACAAAGATGAGCAAAAAAGCCAACATGTTAGCATTAGGGCATCTATCAAATAGAAATATCACATTGCATGCAATGCCCCTAGTCATAGTTATCGATTCTGAAATGACTTCAACGGTATGAAGGTCATATGGCATCATCCCGATTTCACCCTTCTTGCCCCTTTTCCTATTCATTTTTTGTCTGTAACACTTCTTGGTTTTCCATTTTCTTTCCTCCATTTTCTTTTGATTACACTATTTCCTTTCCACTCATTTCTTAAATCCCACAATTCTCTTTTTTTCTTTTTTTCTCCTTTTTTAAATGATGATCGAACCCTATGTAGGTTGCTTACGTATCATGTTCCTCATGAATCAGATCAAGCGTAGTTGCGGAAAAAGGAATGAATAAATTAAACCAAGAAACAAAAATCTTTTAGAATTTTTCATTTATATTTTTGTATTTTTCAAATACGAAATAGGAAGTACTATAATAAAAGACTCGAAAATCTTAATTAGACCGACCGACTCGATACAAGACCAATAATTAAAAGATAACGTAAAATAGACTAAAAAGTAAAATGTTTTCTCAAGCAGCTGGTGCATGCAATGGCTTGACTAGAATGGCGCTGGGGTATTTGTTATGCTCAAAATCTAGCAAATTGATACATACATGAACGGGAAAAATAAGATCAAATAGAGTTAGTGACTCAAGACACATGTGACGCCACGACACGTTTTATTGGACATATGTAAGGCATGATTAAGGTTATTTTTGCAAAATGACCTACGTGGCCAAGGGTGGCTAGAAGTGGAAACTCTATAAAGGTGGCCTCAAAGACATGGAAATATCTCAGTAAGGCTTATATGGATTCAACTCCCAATATTTTTTCCCGATATCAATTTGAAAAAATGATCCATGTTTCAAAAACGGCAAATATGGCCAGAAGTAGCCAAAGATGCAAACTCAAAAAGGACGAACCTTAATGTAATATGATACTTAGTTGTGGAATCAAGATTATAAGTCATGAGTCATTGGACCTCTTTTGCAAAAGAGACCCTATTTTGCAAAAATGGCCAATATGGCCAAAAGTGCCTAGACAAGCAAGATTTGGCTAAGACCCCGCGGAGCCAAGAACCTAAAACTCACTAGGATGATTGGACCCTATGTGTTTTGCCTACGTAACCCGCCCTAAAGGACGAAAATCAGGTTTGCGCAGTTAGGAAAGATTGGACATGGGAGAAAGCCTTTAAAAAATGCAACTAATTTGGAAAAATCATATTTTTTGTCTTTTTGACAAATGACGGAAAATGTAAATTTTTTTTGGACTTTCTTTTTCGCATTTTTTTGAATTTTGGAAAATAATGGAAAACTGTAAAATCTTTTTGGACTTTCTTTTTTAATTTTTATGAAAAATAATGGCAAGGTGTAAAATCTATTTGAAATTTTCATTTTTACAATATTTTGTGTGCTTTTAACATGGTGGACATCAAATTGACTTGGTAAATAAGTTTACAAGTCATGTGGTAAGAAATTTGGGGTCTAAGGAAGGGCCTACGTCCAAGGCCAATTGGAAAATTCCATAATAGACTAAAGTTGTGAATGAGTACGCACAAGATCTCACTTTGAACGATCATATCACCAGTTCTATAAGGATTTGTGTGATGCTTAACTTATCAAATTAAATCCCTTTGAGCCTAATATCCAGCGCAATAAACCTTTCGGCATTTGGATGTGTATACAGAAAGTTATGACTATTTTACTAGGCATGTGTCACTAGCGTGCCCAGGTGAGCGACCGTGCTAGTGGACGCGCATGTTTCGAAGTTTTTTTCCTTCGTCATGCTACTTTAGAGTGCCCAGGTGTGCGGTCGCGCTAGTGAAAGGTTTTAAATACCCTAAAGACCGAAAGTAAGAGAATTTGAGTCATTTCTCAAGGTTAAGGCTTCCTCTACACCCCAAACTCGACCAAGGTATCCAATTGCACACCTAAGGTGAGTTTTTTAAGTGTGTTTTCATGGTGATTCCACTTTTCAATCACTAGTTACAACATGATTTTTATTGGGTTTCATATGATTTCTTCAAAATCGCAAGAACACTCCAAAATTGTCTTTCAAGATTTGGTCTACAAGTGGTAATCCTATACCTTAGACTTGCATATATGGAGTTATTATGGAAATATGAGTAAGGATTAAGTATTATAACTCATGGGATGGGGATTGGAAGTCATAGGTACCTAACCTAGGTTGTGATGGTATTGTAGAGAAAGTGAGGTCGGCTATTGAGGTATGATTCTTGGGGTAGTTGTATTATGTATACATGAATGTACAAATTAGGTTTGTGGGAAGATTGATGAATATAAATAAGTAAATATTGGGTTGGTGAATGAAGAAAATCCTGCAAAAGGAATTTAAAATCAAGACGCTCAGCTAGTGTTTGATAAAATACTCAAATGAGCTGAAACCATGAATACCTTCCTAATTTGTGTTAATTTTTTATGGCTCAAGTAGATTGGGATCGCTAGTATTTCCAAAATGTCGTAGTAACTTAAGGAAAGCTTAAATGAGGTATGTATGGCTAAAATACCGTCTTTTCGAAATTGAGCTCTGTCGATGCTTGTGTAAATGTAACAAGATTGAACTTTGGATTCTTGCTTTGATTGATACTTTACATGAATTGGTACTGTGACCCTATATTTGTGAAATATTCATTCCAATGTGATCAATGTGCTATTCTTGATAACTTGAAATGGTGTAAGGAATCTAAATTAAGTATTTAAATTCTTAGACAATAGATTGAGATTGAAGAATGTATCTTGTGTATTGACATGTTACATTGAATGGCTTGTTGTTCAAATTTATATTGATGTGAAATATTTGGAAATGATGTAAAATATAAGAAAGAAGTGATTGAGTTATAAAATGTGGCCTAGTGCCACGTATGATGTGATAATTGTGGCCCAAAGTAGCTATGAGTTGATATATGTAAAATAAAGATTGAAATGAGATGATTGATGAGAAAGGAACAACGCATAGGTAAGGAAGCGTAGCCAATCAGGCCGTGATCAAACACCATGCCGCACACATGGTGGTATTGTGCCGATGTTGAAACCCGGAAATTGAGAATGAGATTGTGATTGAGGTACATGTCTCAAATGAGGCAATCTAGACAATCGGGTCAAGATCGGATTTCACTCAATAAAGCGGCGGTATTATGAATTATGATAAACAATATCAAGTTCCCCAAACTAAGTTATGGAAAACATGTGAAAGATTATATGGTTCATTTAATTGATGATTTGGTGATTGTTAAAGCTTTTGATTGACCTTTATGATTTCTTTACTCTTGTTTGATAGTTCTTTCTAAAGAGAAGGTGTTTATGATTTCTTTGTTCTTGTATGATAGTTCTTTCTAACTAGATGGTGTTTAGTTATACATACTAGTGCTATTCGATGGCACTAACGTCCCTTTTGCCCGGGAAGCTACGTCTTTAAATGGACGTAGGTGTTTCTATAGCAGGCAGTGTTGTTCGCAGCTAGTGCCACATCATCCTTCCAGCTGACTTGGTAAGTCCCACTTTATTTCGGTGATCTGTTTCATCTATTTATCTTGTACGTTATATTTGAGATATAACCGGAGCCTTGTTGCCGGCATTTCCATATTGCATTACTCTTCAGTCATGTTTAGAGGCTCTGTAAATAGGTTGTAGTAGTGTCGGGTGTTGGAATTTAAATAGAAATATTGATATTTGGCAAAGATTTATGATTTTGATAATTATGATTTAAGTTGCTAGCTGAAGTGGTTAATTAAATACTTACTAAATCTTTTTAAATCTCCAATTTCATCATAAAGTTGTTTGGGTAGAATAAAACCTAACAGGCTTGCTCAGTCGGATTTACTCAGTTGAGCGCCGGTCGCGCTCCTTGGATTTTGAGGCTTGACAAACTTGGTATCGGAGCCTAAGGTTTTAAAGTGTCCTAGGATGTCTCGGAGCCGTGTCCTATAGAGTCCTTCGTATCGGTGTGTTGTCGACCACATCGATAAGTTGGAGGCTATTCGGACATTTAGGAATTTCACCCTTCTTTGATACTCCAATCGTGCGATAGAGCTCAAGTTAAGGAGCTGAATTCCTCTCTAAATCTTACAATGAAGATTTGTAACCTTGATAATATAATCCGCGAATTAGAAGAATGTTAGGAGTGATGGATCCCACCATTGAGTCCGAGCGGATTTCCCAAGGACATGTTAGGAGAATGTATTGAGCTGTGGATGGATTGGTAAAACATATCTCTAAGAAGGGAGTGTCCTTGTCCCTATTGATGTCTCTTCATTATAAGATCATGTAGTATATTAGTATGTTACGTTCGTATGTTAGGGATGCGGAGTCGATGGGCATCGATTATGCTATTTCCCAGTCAACCTAACGTCATTAAGGGAGTCAAATGAAATTTTTTACTCATTGTGTATATCCATATTGAAGAGTTCTCATAAACATGGTCTTAACAAGGTGTTGAATAACAAAACATTGTGTGTATCGACTCTTTGAACGAGACTCACTATTCATGAATCCGCTCTATTATGAATTCTCTTATTTACATTCTTATGGAATTAAGTTCTATAATTATGACCATAAATTGAGTTACAACTCTATGATTGATACATCAATCTTCCCCCCTGCTTTTCCTAAATTCTCATCGAGGGACTATTTCCTATGAATTTCTTACAGAATCTTTTATTTCAATTGACAAACTCTACTCGTTTGTGCCTCTACTCGTACCATCATAAAGCATACCTATGTGGTGTCAAGTTCCATGCAAAGCATCTTTGTAATCCTACTCGAGTTACTCTTTTACTCAGTTGTGTATATGGCTTATATGGTTTGAACAATCAATCTACTCTCTTGCGAATATCATCATGAAATCTTCTCAGTGCCTAGTAATATAAGAGCATACCTTAACACCTCACATGAATGCATGTCAATCGAAATGGTCACCGTGTGCATAAAGTCTCTCTGAACTTTGAGATCCACATGTCCACGTCATAGGAAGATCATGTGTCGTTATAACTTTTCTGTCCACTTGGGACGTGCCGTAGTAAGTTGATCACTTTGTCCTAGTATTGTGGTTTCTCATGGCATGGCCGTATATTGTATTTGGGAGTTAATATAGCAGAAGCATGTCCATCTCATAACAAATGTTTACTTTCTCCTTACACCTCCACAACATGTGTTCATAGTGTTCTTTAGTTAGTGAGTTCATTGTGCCAGTTTCCCCACATTTGTTCGATAACCATGAGAGAACATATCCTTCTATAAGTCATTGTAATACTTTCTATCTCGTAAGGACCCTTACTAGGCTCTCCATCAAGACTAAGCACACCTTTGAGGGTTATTATAGCACAACGCCTATTTCTCATATTCTTTTGTATTTCATTAGCATCTGGGTAGTTCTAAAGTTAAAATCCATGAAGAACTGATTATGAAGATCTTCAAACCCTCCATGATTATTCTATACTATCTCATTGGGATCTCATATCACTTCAAGTTCATCAAGGGTTGATAGCATGCCGCAATTACTGAAATTGAATGATCTCTTTCCGATAATGGATTATCTACTTGTGCTAGTTCAACGATCTACTTATCAGTCTAACTACCACCTTTAAGTTTTGTGTTAAAAAAGGAGAAATACACCTAGAAACACATTCATATGTCAAAGCCTTTTGCTCCGTTAAGTCTTATAGCATCTCTCAAAGTGGTTTGCAATAGCTGGTTGTGTGGAAGTGTGTTGTAGTGCTTCATTATGAAGTAGATTTGCTAAACATAATTGGATATTTGAATTCCGGAACTATACATCACCTAGCTTCATACATTATCTTCTTTAAAAAATGTAGCTTCTCGTAATCGTTTTATATTACCACCATTCCTAGTGGTTACAATGTAAAAGGACATCCATAAGGCTCTTTCACTTTCTTTTTATTTTTCTTGCATTATGTGTTGTTTACCCATAATCTTCAATGCGATATTATCTCAATATCTTGACTAGTCATCCAACTATATGATTCAATTAAATTCACCTCATTTTTTTTACACTCTACAAGTACTCATTTCAAAAAGGACTGAAAATAGGTAAATCCCCCTTTATTATGGACTTCTAATATCTTTGACTTAGTTTAAGCTTGTTGTTTGCAAATGGTGCTCATTAGTTTTTCTACACTACTATCTTTTTTATTTGATAACTCTCATTGTAAATTTTATTTACGTTTCATAGAACCAAAGAGGAAGTCTTGTAGCATTAGAGAAGCGGACATATTCCGTTAGTTGGAATAAATAAATATTGCTGGTATTCTTTGTAGGTGATTTTCTAACAATCCTGCTTATCCATGTGACTAGATAACCCAGGTTTCTACTCCTCGATAAATGTCTTAAGACATCTCATTCTTTCAAACTTATCCATGCGGGCACTTTGAGGCCTTATTTCATACCAACTCGTAATGGATTTAAGTACTTTATTGCCATGTTGACAATTTTCTAGGACTATGAGGGCTTGTCTCTTTGATTTAAAAAAAAAGTAATGATTTTCCTTAAAGTTCGAGATTAAATTTCCATAATTTCAAACCAAAGTGTATACCTTTTTCCAACGTCTTAAATGGGTCAGATTGGATGGGTTACGTGGCTTTCTTCTCACTCAGCTTCTAGAATAATTGACTATATCATTGTCATGAGAGGGGAGATTTTCTACCCTTGGTATTTCACCTCCTTGGGTAAATAAGAGTGTCATTTGTCTTTCTCTCCGGAGCATCATGTTTACCATTAGAATGCCTCTAACCAATACATGATTTCATCCCAACATTTAGATATCCGAGCTTTGTGGTTTTACTCATTAAAGAGGGTTGAGATCAGATGCCCTCAAATTTTTGCCCATATCATGAGCATATTGATTTGAAAGACAAGTTGTCGTATCTTTAGTTCTATCATATAGGATCAACTATTAGGATGAGTTAAGCTGTTTGAGTTATGATAATCTCATAAGCGTTCAACTTCATTTTCATTCTCACGGGCTTACGACATAAATTCCTTATGTCAGTTAACGTCAGGAGTGTAATTCCACTTCATGTATTTTAAATCCCATATCACATTCAAGGTACTAGAGCGTGAATCGATTTTCCCTTCACCCTAGGAAACGACTGGGTCATGTACTTGAATATTCCTCCTTAAGGATTCCTATTGCTAATGTATTACTTACCCCTATGCCTCATTTGTGTAATAATTGATATCATCACAATGATTAACCATTCAGCATTGTTATTCGTAAATTTTGTGTCCCTTCGCATATAACCTAAAAGAAAAAAAAACTTTACTCAGCGAATTAATGGATTCCTGAATAACTCCAGTATAATCATGAACTCTATTGTTCCTCATTGTATTAGGTCCATTGGGGATTGTAAGTTTAGAGAAGTTAAATAGGAAGCTTCATAGTGTGATCACATATATATTTGATAGGTATTTTTATGGTCAGATTATGATAGCACATCTTAGAGTAATTTTTGAACGTCATCAAGGGTTTAGTGTAAGTGTTCGCCTAGAGATTTAGAGTTTGGAGGGTGAGCAGGCTATTCTCAATATTTTCCCCTGAAGATGTTATGTGAGTTGATAATAAAGATTGCATAAGTGTATTCCACATTAGGCCGCACTAGGAGTATGAAGTGTCCCCATTGTTGTTCACCATATATCTTGTGGATTCATATGAAGGTAGGTGGAGATCATTGTCTATCATTCCGGTGGAAATTATTGAAGGTGAAGTTAGTGGATGGTTAGCTTATGCAATATATCTACTTGTTATCCTTGTTCAGTAAGTTTAGGGGTCGAAATTGCTCCCGTGAATGTGTTTGGGTGAAGTCTGTAGATATGAGAGGCCATTGAAGGTAGAGAGTGTTTGAGAATAAAACATTTTCTATTGATTGTATAGCAGTTGGCTTTGATTTGAAAGGTACCTTCTAGGTGATATAATTTTAAAATGTGCAGTCCATGCCTAGGAATCATCGTGATAAAGTAGTGTTTGTAATGCTGAGGTTCTTGCCATTGATATATACATTATGGTGCTTTTTCGATCTATGGATGAGTTTTTAGGATGGTTTTGGGTGATTCTCTGACTAGTGGATAGTCCTAGTTACAACGGGAACTTTGCCGAAATTTTCGGAAATTTAAGGAGATATCCAAATTCGGGGCTTTTGATATATTTCATAATGTGAAAAAATAGAGGTTACATAGGGATGACTAATGAGCGAACTTTGATCCTCATTCGAGGACAAAAGATCCTGGTGGGGGGGGGGGGGAATGTAAGGCCCACGAGAAATAAATTCGCTAAGTAAACTAGGTATTCATTGCGCTATGTAGGCTAATTATAATATTTTGTGTGCTTTTAATATGGTGGACATCAAAAAGACTTGGTAAATAAGTTTACAAGTCATATGGTATGTAATTTGGGGTCCAAGGAAGGGCCTAAATCCAAGGCCAATTGGAAAATTCCATAATAGACTGAGTACGCACAAGATCTCAAGTTGAACGATCATATCTCTAGTTCATTAACTGTTTGTGTGATGCATAAACTATCAAATTAAATCCCTTTGAGTCTAGTTTCCAACGCAACAAAACCTTTCATCATTTGGAGATGCACACAGAAAGGTATGACAATATTACTGGTCATGTGTTATTAGCGCGCCCAGGTCCGCGACCGCGCTAGTGGACGCGCATGTTTCGATGTTTTCTGCCATCGTCGCACTACTTTAGCGTGCCCAGGTGCGCGGTCGCGCTAGTGGAAGGTTTTTAAATACCCTAAAGACTGACTCGACCAAGGCATTAAATTGCACACCTATGGTGAGATTTTCAGTGTGTTTTCATGGTGATTTCACTTCTCAATCACTAGTTACAACATGATTTTGATTGAGTTTCATAGGATTTCTTCAAAATCTCAAGAACACCCCAAAGTTGTCTTTCAAGATTTGGTCTACAAGAGATAATCCTACACCTTAGACTTACATATATGGTGTTATTATGGAAATATGAGGAAGGATTAAATATTGTAACTCATGGAATGGGGATTGGAAGTCATAGGTGCCTAACCTAGGTTGTGTTAGTATTGTCGAGATTGTGAGGTGGGATATTGAGGTATGATTCTTGGGGTAATAGTATTATGTATACATACATGTACAAATTAGGTTTGTGGGAAGATTGACGAATATAATAATGTAAAGATTGGGTTGGGAAATGAAGAAAATCTTGTAAAAGGAATTAAAAATCAAGATGCTCAACTAATGTTTGATAAAATGCTCAAATGAGCTGAAACCATGAATACCTTCCTAATTTGTGTTAATTTTGTTACGACTCAAGTAGATTGGGGTTGTTAGTATTTCCGAAATGTCGTAGTAATTTAAGAAAAGCTTAAATGAGATATGTATGGATAAAAACCTGTCTTTTAGAAATTGAGCTCTATCGATGCTTGTGTAAATGTGGTAAGACTGAACTTTGAATTTTTGCTTTGATTGATGAATTGGTGTCGTGACCCTATATTTGTGAAATATGCATTCCAATGTGATACAATGTGCTATTATTGATAATTTTAAAAGGTGCAAGGAATGTGAATTGTGTATTTAAATGCTTAGAAAATAAATTGAGATTGAAGAATATAAAGTATATTGTAAATTGCGTAGATTTCAAGTCAAGTTTATATTGTGATTATTGTGCCGAATCATGATAATTCCTCGCTATGCTTATAACTCGAATTTATCTTGTGTATTGACATTTTAAATTAAATGGCTTGTCGTTGAAATTGACATTAATGTGAAATATTTGGAATTTATGTGAAATGTGGGAAAGAAGAGATTGAGTTATAAAATGTGGCTTAGTGCCAAGTATGATGTGATTTATGGCCCAAAGTGCCTATGAGTTGATATATGTAAATATTTAAATGAGATGATTGATGAGAAAGGAACAACGCTTAGGTAAGGCAGCTTAGCCGATCAGGCCGTGATTGGATACCAATCCGCACACATGGTGGTATTGTGCCGATATTGAAATACGAAAATTCAGAATGAGATTGTGATTGAGGTACATGTCTCAAATGAGGCAACCTAGCCAATCGGGTCGTGATCGGACCTCGCTCAATAAAGTGGTGGTATTATGAATTATGATAAAAAATATCAAGTGCCCCAAATTAAGTTATGAGAAACATGTGAAAGATTATATGGTTCGCTTAGTTGATGATGTGGTGATTGTTAAAACTTTTGATTGACGTTATGATTTTTTACTCATGTTTGATAGTTCTTTCTAAAGAGAAGGTGTTTATGATTTCTTTGTTCTTGTATGATAGTTCTTTCTAACTAGATGGTGTTTAGTTATACATACTAGTGCTATTCGATGGCACTGACGTCTCTTTCGCCGGGGCGCTACGTCTTTAAATGGATGTAGGTGTTCCTATTGCAGGATGTGTTGGTCGAAGCTAGTGCCGCATCATCCTTCCAGCTAACTTGGTGAGCCCTAATTCATTTCGGGGATCTGTTTCATCTATTTGTGTAGTACGTTGTATTTGAGGTATATCGGGATCATTTTACCGGCATTTTCATAATGCATTACTCTTCAGTCATGTTTAGAGGCTTCATAGACAGGTTGTTGGTAGTGTCGGGTGTTGGAATTTAAATAGAAATATTAATGTTTAGCAAAGATTTATGAAACTTGTAATATTTTGATTTAAGTTGCTAATGTAAGTTGTTAATGAAATACTTACTAGATCTGATTAAAGGAGGCCATCTCCTATTTAATCATGAAGTTGTTTGGGTAGAATGAAACTAACAGACTTACTCAGTCAGATTTACTTGGTTGAGCGCCGGTCGTACTCCTCGAATTTTGGGGCGTGACAGGGGCATTCCCTGGATAAATTTAATTAAGGAAACGACATCTCGCCTCGAAACAAGAAAACCTTTTAAGGTTTGTCTACCCCAAACGTGACCTGCCGAAACATGCTACTAGCGGGTAACGTAATAACAAAAGGAATAGATAATAAAGAAATAAACAAAAGAGAACTAACTAAAAGAAAAATTAACCCATGCTCCAATTGAATCGATTCTTTTTAACTTAACCCCACGTCCTATTTCCATTAAATTAAACCAAATAATCTCACCTTGTCTTAATTCAATTCACACGGACCATTTCTAGTTGTTCTAATTTATATTCATGTTCTACTCATAAACAGTTTTCATCCACTAATTCATACTCGTATTTAACACATCCAAATAGAACAATAAAATAACATTTCAAACGATCAACATAATGGAGAAGCAACAATCAGCGAAACAAAGGTGTTGATATCCAATTTTTCCCATGTATTTTTATACTCAAATATTCCCACAATAGCATGTAGATGCATATATAAGCATCCACAAAGGCCTGGGTATTTTTATTTTACATTTTGTTAAGGATTTTAAAATCAATTTACGACTTATTTTTGCAATATAAAATCCAATATTTAGTCCCAAATATTGTTATTTTGATAAGTAATCTATTTTATTCTCTGAAATACATAAAAATATAATTTACATAATTTTCATAGAATTTCACAAAGTCATTAGGTATTTCAAAATTAAAATCGCATTAGATTGCAATTTTAGCCCATTTCTCGATTTAATAAGCATTTTTGTTACAACATTGTTCCTAATATTTTTAATTGATACCTATATATATTTAACTCAATATTTTAATTGGATTTTTATAGTGCCATTTACTATTTTTAAAAAAATTCAAATGGGTAAAAATGGGTATTTAAATCTTAGCTCCTTTTTATTTCAATCATAACCCAATTCAACCCCCAATTACACTACCCAGTTTGTGAATTGCTCGACCCGAACCCGTAAAATTAACCTGCCCCACTCACCCTTTTAATTCGTGGTCGTTGATCACTCAGATCAACACTCTACGTTGAACATGCCTTAATTAAACCCAAATACCCCCAAACCCTAACCATTCTCACAATCTCAGCCGCTCTTGTATCCCCTTACCCTGAAATGCTCTCAAGCCCCTTCTGAAATCTAGCCTTCTCCGGCTCCATTCCACCGGCGATTATGGCTTCCAAAGCCTTAAAACATATATATCTGCCTACTCCTGCCTCCCATGTCTCTTGGGTTCGAAGATTGGAACCCTATCTCAAAGGTAGTCAACCCAGAAGTTGCCCAATGTGAGTTTTGTGGCCGTGCCCGGCCTTTCTCCGGCAAGCCTTGAGGCTGTAAGTCCTCTGCTGACTCCAAACTAGTCCGTTCCAGGCTTTCTCGCTATCTAGGGTGCTTTCTCTAAAACCCTAACTCTCTATGCTTTTCTCTGAGTATTTATCTTTACGATCTCATCTAGATCCTGGTGTTTACTAAAAGTTTTAAGGTATTTCTCATAGTTTCTTTGCCTATTTGGTTTTCAATTTGTTCGTTTTCTAAAATATTAGGGTTTCTTTGATTAATCTGATTTCCTTGATTTTCTTTTCTCTACTATGTTATCTTCTAGTTCTTATTGTGATTTCTGAGTATTTCCACCATGGCTCCTAGGTATTTCTTTACTATGTTATTTCTAGGGTTTCCGAGCTAATATGCCTACTGTGTTCTC
Source organism: Nicotiana benthamiana (assembly GCA_034376525.1). Lineage (NCBI taxonomy): Eukaryota > Viridiplantae > Streptophyta > Magnoliopsida > Solanales > Solanaceae > Nicotiana > Nicotiana benthamiana. The sequence goes on from CM067328.1 coordinate 83,931,706, forward strand.
TATTCTTTGTTGTGTTAATCTTCATCCATGTTCTTCTTTATACTCTATATGTGACGAAAACCCTAAGCTTTAGGGGGTTATTCATTTCTCTCTGCGTAATTGCTTGCTACATGTTTAAACCCTAGCCACCTCTGATTTCTTACTTGAGTGCTTCTGCTACGTGATTGTTCTAATAATTCCAGTCTTGCATGTTCGAATTTATGCATCTCTTTATATAGTCCTATTTTCCCCCTTTCTGATAACCCTAATTTTGGGAAATTGATTTCTTATGAATTCGTTTGATTCTCTAAATTTGAACTGCTCTTTGACTAAGTTCAAAATCAATTTGTATTTCAATTCCTTGATTCTCTATATGATTGACTTGCCGTATGTGTTAAACTGTGTGAATTTAAAACCTCTTTATTCGTATTTGTCCTGTATTTTTATGACTTGTTCTTGATTTTCTTTCCAAAAATAAATTGAGGTTTATTTACCTCAAGCCCGGTTCCTTAATTAGAGGAAACCCTTTGCCTAATTGATTGTGATTGATAATGAGATTATTTTCTTGCCCTAGTAACTGCTTATTTTCAAACTATAAATATCCTCAATCTCTTTTCACTCAAATACACACAGTTACACAAATTATCCTCAGTTTTACTCACTACAAACTCTCTCTTCTCTCCTATTCTTCTCTGTTACTTGTTCTATTGCTTGAGTTTAGCCGGCTGAAAGCCAAGGCTAAATTATAAAGTCTAATCTGCTTTACTTGCTTTACTACTCAAGTTTGCAACTGGTAGGCACTTAATTTATACTATCAACCTCCAAACTACATGTTTAATTTACCCTTTTCCTTTGCTTGTTTATGTTCAGTTAAGTTATTACATGCTTAACCCCCTTTCCCCTTTCCCTTGTCTATTTATGATTTCAGTTTAAGTTCAGCATGCTTAATCCCCTGCCCCATTTCCATTGTCTGTTTATGATTTCAGTTTAAGTTTAACATGCTTAAACCCCTTCCCCTTTCCTTTGTTTGTTTATGATTTCAGTTTAAGTTCAGTATGTTTAACCCCCTTTTTACCCTTTCCATTGTCTGTTTCTTGTTCATTATTATGCTTTAAGTTCATGTACACCCCTTTCCCCTGAATCCTGTTAAGTTAGTCTTGTTCTTTCAAGTATTCTTATGTGATTCCCTCTTCCCTTAACCCCTGTTTGCATATGAGTGTGTTTTGGACTAGGGTGGCACCTCATTGCCACTCCTAGTTTAGATTTAAGGTTGTTATCACCCTATACTCAAAGTAATCCCATTCCCTATCCCCCATACTATGTGTTTGAGCCTTGACACAGGCCTGTAGGTGTCCTAATCACCATACAGGCCCTAGTCTGACTTGTTTGCAAGTATGCTCTTGCCTGTTGAACCATGTAAGAGGTTAGGGGTGTGCCAGTCTCACTTCATGGCTAGGTAGACCACCTTTCGCATTGATTTTCCTCTAATTCCTCACTTTTACACTTATTCTTAGTTCTTTAAGTCCTACCCCCCTTTGGAAAGCCATGCTTAGGTGACCCTGGAGTCTCCTCTGAACTTGGATGCCTTAGGGCTGGTAATTCCACACTTGCACTACTCAAATTACTTAGAGTGTATGCATTGCATCGCTTTCCATGAAAGCCTTTGGAACTTTATAACACTCTAAAGAGAAAGCCTTAGATTTGGGAGCCCAGATTTTGTAAAAGGCATATGTTGGCATAAAGTTGCTTTCTGCTTCTTCGGAGCTATTGTAGTTATTGATGTATTCATTTTATTTCTTTCAATGTCTTTCTGTCCAGATTTTGTAAGTAATTTTTATAAAAGAACTCGGGAATATAGTGAAAGGGGATATGGGAGGGGTTTACTTTGTCAATTAATGGTAGAAAGCATGCCTATAGGTTTACTTTATTGCAATCTTATGTAGAAAGCATGTGTATAGGCTCTCTATGCTACATTTCACTATAGATACCATGTTTATAAGGCTTTCAATACCGCATCTCATGATAGGTACCATGTCGATAAGGCTTCACAATGTTTCATCAATCCATGATAGAAACCACGACTATAGGGTTTGCATTATTACATCTCATATAGAAACCATGCTTACAAGTTTCAGTGTCATATTTCATATAGAAACCATGTCTACAACTTTCAATGTTGCATCTCATATGGAAAGCATGCCTATAGGATCTCAATGTTGCATCTCGCCTAGAAAATATGCCTATAGGAATTGTATAAATGCTAGGCAAACAGTAGGCCGTCTAAACGTATAAAATCAGTAACAACAAAAGGTCAGTGTGTATGTTATGTCCCAAACTCGCCTAGTATGTTTAAAATGTGTTAATGCAATTCGTCCCAAGTCTGTCTATTTTCAAAATTGGGCCCAGATCTCCCTTTTTTCGCTCTTCTAAACCATGCCTTTTTCAAATGCCAAACCTGCAGCTTTAAAGTTTACATTTTAAAGTTCTTTTGAAAACTTTCTTCTTTCATCCTTTCTGTTCAAACAATGCGACTAATCTGTGAGCCATTTCTGAACATTTTTGTAACTTCAATTCTCTTCTCAACAGACTTATGTGTGAAAAATAATGTTTTCCTCTAAGACTAAGTGGTTTTAAAACCTGTCAATTCCTAACAACGGGCCCGGGGAGCTCGAAACAGATTTTCTATCCAACTTTTGTGTGTTAAACTAATCCGTCATCTCTTTTAATCTCTAGACCAAATCAGTATTTGAAGTCATGCTAGGCTAATTGCTGTTGTGTTGCGGGGTTTTATCTGAGCCTTTGAATGTCTTATTTGCATACCTATTAGATGCTATTTGTTTTGATTGTCGTTCTAGTATTTTTACCTTTGAAAACGCCATATATATCCTATCTTTCTCTCCCCCCCTCTTAGGATTAGAAATCCTAATACCCAGGACTAGATTGGGGCGGGTATTAGCATGCAATAAGTTTACAATACCAACACGTTTCAATACCTTAACGGGGAGGGAATGGTAGAATATGGAGATGATGACCGGTGCGCTAATGCCATATGCGACCCCTCTTTGAGGAGTGTGTGCGGGGTATTGTACCGATGTGATCCATATTATAGTCAATACTAGGACCCCTATTCCTTTGCTTGCTTTATTTAAACTTTTGCTAAAGTAATGCTTTCTTTTCAAATGTATTCTCCCTTCTACTTTATTTTACTTATGCCTTTCTTTTTTGTAAAAAAATTCCTAAGCTTTCCAAATGTTTATATGTGAATCTTATTTGTCTACTTGCTTTATCTCTTCATAGAGTCACATTAGCACGGCCGGGAACCACACTAGTGGATCTTGAGGAGTGCCTAACACCTTCCCTTCGAGATAATCTCAAGCCCTTACCCGAACTCTGGTTTTCTTTCAAAATATTCCTCTCATCTTTAAAAGTGTCCTAATGCACTATAATCATTAGGTGGTGACTCTTCAAATTCCATAACCCAATTCCCAAATGGGAATGAGAGTTATTTTGTCCATAATAACGTAAAACCCGATTTCTCTTTTGAAAAAGGGGGCGTCGACAGCGTGGCGACTCTGCTGGGGAATTTTCTATAAGGCTTTTACCATTACGTGTTTTGTGACTTTACTGCTTTCTCTAATACCTTTATTTATTGCTTTAATCATTTTTTCATAATTACTAACTTGTTTCTTCATGTCTTCCTTTTTTCAACTGTTTTACTGCTTTACTGCCTTACTTTATTTCAATTCCGTCTTAAATTTCGAGCATCTATTGTAATCGTTATTGTATGAACTTGAAAATACATGTACTTATTTCACTGTTGTAATTGCATCCTTCAACATCATTTTCCACTCGTGCCAAACAAATCCGTTAGCAATGCTTATAATGAGTTGTTGTGCTCTTCCAATATTTATTAAACCCTTAAATTTGGCAAAGGCATATTTGCGGTAAAACCAGTCGATCAACGGTGTAGTCGACGTTTCCGTGCCTTTCCCTCTTGAGTTGTCCGCTCAAGGACACCTTTTCTTGCACTTCAAAAGTAGAAACGTTACTCTGTTTAACTTTTCATGCATCATGGTCAAACTAGCCGAGTCAGTTATGTCATCCGCATAATGACTCATTAAGATAGCCTAACCCAAAAGTCCATCGGGTTTCCTTGAAACCCAAATAGAAGCCGTCACGTTATGTGCATTGATTTGGAGAACTAAAAGCCTTTTGCTAATTATTGATTTAAATAGTTGAGTTCAGTGGGGTTAGGGCCTAACACTCTATTTTGCAGGAAATGAGGCACGAGGTCCTCATATTCGGTATGGTATCGAAAATTCACCCAAAGATACTAAGCTGGTGGGAGGATCTGCATGGTGGTGATCGGGTTTTGTTCGCAAGAACTTAGGGAATCTTCCTTCACTCATGGAAGTTAGGCCAGATAACAAGATTGTGGAAGCTGCTACTGTTTTGGGATAGTGAACGGCCTGTATTCCGCTTTGGGGGTATTGAGATGACGCTGCTGTTGGAAGAAATTGGGGATCTAGTCGGAATTCCTCGGGATATTCCAAGGCTGCTTATGCTAGAAAACCGCAAAGGTAGAGGGTTCCTGAAAATGATGGGGCTAAAAAAGAATCCTAATCTGACCAGTCTAAAGGACTCATATATATCCTTTGACTTCATTTATGAAAGGTTCGGGCATAGCAAATCCTACCGCACCACATGGACGAGTTCGCCCTCACCTCGTTGGGGAACATACATAGGAGAGCCTTTGTATTCATGTTCAGTTTCCTGGCCATGATAGTCTTTCCGACGAAGAAGTCTATAATCCATACAAGACTAGCCATGGAAACAAAGCCATAATGGAGGGTATCAACGGGCAGACATTCAGCATAGCACCCATGATCCTCGCCGAACTCTACTGAGCCTTAGAGAAATGTCAAAAAGGGGCACCACACTTTGAAGGGTTCAATTTGCTACCACAACTCTGGCTCATTGAACATCTCCAGAAGGGATATTATAGACAAGAGATCATACGCCGATACTGGGATGACATATCACTTTCCATCATCCAAAGCTAATGCACGTCATGCCGGATATGTTCGCTCGCCCGGAAGACGCCAGTGGATGGGTGGAACTGTTGGAGAATCTGAAAGAAGAGCAAGTACAATGGTTGTCCGAGTGGTTTCCAACTGGGGAGTTCATCATTCGGTCTAGGGATGTGCCATTCCTTGTACTCATCAGCTTACGAGGAACATACCCTTATGTCCCTCTCCGAGTCATGAGGCAAGAGCGAAGAAATCAGATTATACCCAGGGTAGAAAAGATGAGTCACTACTGAGCTGACTTCCAAGATCACGATAGCCCACACAGGTGTCGGGCTCAGCATATGTGGCATTCCAAACTCATTTTTGAAAGGGAATCTACGGAACCAGATAGGTATCAGGCGGGGCATGCTCCGCTTTATCCGGGATAGTTTGAAGACGATCATACTGGCTTGGGAAAAACAGGTTTCATCTATAGTCAAAGGGTTATGGATGAGAAGTCTGCATCAAAGGTCATGCACAATCAGCTACGCAAACGGATACGAGAGTGTGAAAGTGAACATCGAGAAATATTAGAGGCCAAAGAGAAGATAACCAATGAGTGGAAAGACATGGCTGTCTGCGCAAACAACCCATTAGGGTACTTGGAATGGGGACTAGTGGAGCTGGAAGGAAAGTATCTAAAAAGGATCAACGAGTGTCAAGAAGCTGAAGGTAACGGTGGGCACTTGGCTCGGGCTTACTTGTTGAGGAAAGCAAAGATACTGAATCTGGGGAAGGTCCTTCTGGGACCAAGTAGTTAGGATTTTTACTGCTTTCCTGGCGTAATAAGGCCACAGGCCAGTAGTGGCAATTTCTCTTTATCTCAGTTTTGACTCGTTCTATTTTCTATCGATTAAATGAGTCAGTTGGTGTTATAAGTTCTCCAAATTCTATCTGTTGCTAGGCCTACCTCAAACACAATGAGGCACCTAAATAGGAAAGGACATATATTCTTGCAACAATGTGTTTAAATACCGCAATGTTTTCTTTCTCAGAATCTGCACTAACTCTTTACCTTTTTGTTTTTCCTTTATTTTTATTTCCCTCCCCAAAGGTTAGTTCGTGCATTCTGGCACCATCAGATCTAAGGGTCCTCCTCTTCCTCCTCCTTCTCCTCCGAGTCACCCCAGAAACAGGAATAAAGGAAAGATAGGAGATAATGAGCAAGAAAGGAAATTGAAGGAACTTCCCAAGGTACCCCGATCACCAAAGAGACTGTTGGTCATTTGGAGCAAAATTTGCAAAGGTTTCGAGAGGAGCTAGACCAGCCCCAGAGTTTGAAAAGTTTTTCCATCTCCCTTGCTGCTGCAGATGTCAATAATCAGGTCCCTGCACCTCCGCAGAAGACCCCAACCCAAGCTCGCAACAATGCTCCACCGCTCATCCCTGAGCCCCAAAATGCTCCGAACCACCAAGATACCCCTATCATTATGGATACTGTGCCGTATTATTCACATCCCATATCAGATGTGTGAGAATCAGATTCACTCATTCAGAACTTGGTTGGTGAACTCAGGAAACTCAGTAGCAGGGTTCAAGGCATGGAAGGTAATAAGGGTGTGGAGGGTCTAAATTATGAAGACCTTTGTGTTAAACCTGATGTCAAACTCCCAGAGGGGTACAAACCTCCTAAGTTCGAAATGTTCGATGGTACGGGTGATCCCAAGGTTCACCTCAGGATGTATTGCGACAAGTTAGTGGGAGTTGGTGGAGATGAAAAGGTCCACATGAAACTGTTCATGAGAAGCTTGAAAGTTGATGCTTTATCCTTGTATATCAGCCAAGATGCGCAGAAGTGGAGCAGTTGGGTAAACATGGCGTCCAATTTCATGGACCGTTTCAAGTTCAGAATTGAGAATACGCCAGACGTGTTTTATATCAAGAATTTGAAGAAGAAGTCCACTAAAACCTTTCGCGGGTATGCTACTCGTTGGAGGTTGGAAGCTGCCAAGGTCTGACCGACTTTGGAAGAAGAACAAATGAACATGTTTTTCGTCCGTGCTCATGATTCGCAGTTTTACGAGATATTGATGTTGATAGAGGGGCATGAGTTCTCTGATATCATCAAACTTGGAGAAAGGATCGAAACGGGTATCAAAAATGGTATGGTTACTAACCTTGAGGCACTGCAGGCCACTAACAAAGCCTTACAATCTGGTGGTAGGTCGAAGAAAAAGAACGTAAACTCCGTAATGGCTGCGCAGTGAAACCACTCTCCCATGAAATACCAACCCTACCCTCCAACTCCACTCACATACCAACCATCTCTAAATTACCAGTCACTTTCACCTACCTATCACAATCCACCACCCGTCGACCAAATATCTCCATCACCAACATATCAACCCACATCGCCAGGATATTCCCAGCCCGCACCCGTATACCAAGCATACAACTCCCAACCTCATCACTATCCATCACCACCTACCCGCCAAAACCTCCCATGACCAAGACCAAACTTTGACCGCAAACCTCCCAGACAATACACGGCGATTGCCTAACCCATTCACCAACTGTATGAGAAGCTCAAAGCCGATGGATATATTACACCCATCCCAGCCATAACCTCTTAAAACATTTTCCAATGGATCAACACAAATAAAATCATCTTTTACAGCTCCATTCATCTGAGGTCTATAAGATGTAGTATTCATGTGCATGATCTTGAAAGTTTCACACATCGCTTTCATTTAGTCGCTGTTGAGATTGGAACCATTATTAGTGATGATCGACTCTGGGATCCCGAACCGACAGACAATACGATTTTGGACAAAGTTTGCCACGACTTTCTTGGTTACTGCTTTGTATGAGGCTGCTTCAACCCATTTAGTGAAGTAATCTATTGCCACTAAGATGAACTTGTGTTCGTTTGATGCGGTGGGCTCCATTGGTCCAATTACATCCATTCCCCAGGCGGAGAATGTCCACGGTGACCTCGTTCAGAGGTACCTTTATCATATCCGCATGTATCTGAAAGCGGTGACACTTTTGGACATACTGAATGCAGCCCGTCTCCCTAGTCATCCAGAAATATCCTGCTTGGAGTATCTTCTTTGCTAGAACAAAATCGTTCATGTGCGGACCACAAGTCCCTGAGTGCACTTCCTCCAATAACTTGGTTGCTTCTGTCGCATCGACACACCTCAATAGTCCCAAATCGAGGGTACTCTTATACAGGACTCCTCCGCTGTGAAAGAAATTGTTGGACAACCTTCGAAGCGTGCGCTTCTGATTAGCATTAGCAAGCTCTGGCTATTCTCCTATTGTCAGGTACTCTCTGATGTTGTGGAACCAGGGTTTTCTGTCGGCTTCTTCCTCAACATGTGCACAATATGCCGTTGATCATGAATCTTGACCTGGATAGGGTCGATGAAGTTTGTATATGGATGCTGAATCATGGATGATAAAGTGGCAGCGAATCCGCGAACTCATTATTTATTCTTGGAACGTGCTGGAATTCAATTTTTCTGAACCTCTTTCTCAACTCCTGTATGTGGTGTAGATAAGGGAGTATCTTGGAATTCTTGGTCGCCCATTCTTCTCGAACCTGGTGTATGAGTAGGTCTGAATCTAGCAGCTCCTGAATGTTCCTGTCAATGTCCAGTTTAAGCCCAAAGATGCAAGCTTCGTGTTCGGCCAGATTAATAGTGCACGGGAACCTGAGCTTGGCGGATACCGGGTAATGTTGACCGGTCTCTGATACCAGGACTTCTTCGATGCCAACTCTTTTAAAAATTTTGGCTCCGTCGAAAAACATCCTCCAACCGTCATAGGATTCTGAAATATCTTCTCCTATGAAAGCTACTATCTCATCGGGAAAATACGTCTTCAATGGTTCATACTCCCCTCCAACAGGATTTTCTGCGAGATGATCTTCCAAAGCCTGTCCATTAACTGCCTTCTGGGTGACATAGACAATGTCGAATTCACTCAACAAAATTTGCCACTTGGTGAGCTTGCCAGTGGGCATGGTCTTCTGAAAAATTTACTTTAGTGGATCCATTCTTGATATAAGGTAGGTAGTGTTAGCACAGAAATAATGTCTCAATTTCTGAGCTACCCAGGTCAAAGCACAACCGGTGCAATCTAGTATGGAATACCGAGCCTCGTACGGGGTAAATTTCTTGCTGAGGTAGTAAATAGCTTGCTCTTCTCTCCAAGTCTCATCATGTTTTCCCAAGACACAACCAAATGCTCCATCTAAAACTACGAGATAGAGCAATAAAGGCCTCTCAGGCTCAGGCGGAACCAGGACTGGAGGCGTAGACAAGTATTCCTTGATCCTGTCAAAAGCCTTTTGATATTCATCGGTACATTTGGTGGCGGCATCCTTCTTCAGCATCTTGAAGATATGTTCGCAAATGTCGGTAGAGTGAGCTATGAACCGGCTGATATAGTTGAGTCTCCCCAGGAAACTCATTACCTCTTTCTTGTTGCAATTCTTGAATAGATTTGACTTTTGATGGATCCATCTCTATTCCTCGGTGGCTCACGATGAAACCCAATAACTTTGCCGCAGGGACCCCAAATGCACACTTGGCGGGATTCAGTTTTAAGTTATACCTCCTTAGTCTGTTGAAAATTTTTTGGAGGTCCTCCATGTGATCTGCAGCCTTCATGGACTAAATGATGATGTCTTCCACACATACCTCAATCTCTTTATGTATCATGTCATGAAAGAGGGTAATCATGGACCTCATATAAGTAGCTCCCGCATTCTTCAATCCGAACGATATCATTCTGTAGCAATACATTCCCCAAGGTGTGATAAACAACATTTTCTCTGCATCTTCTTCATCCATCCATATCTGATGATACCCCGTAAAGCAATCAATGAATGACTGCAACTCATGCTTGGCGCAGTTGTCGATCAAAATGTGTATGTTTGGTAAGGGGAAATCATCTTTGGGACTGGCCCGGTTCAGATCTCGGTAGTCGACAAAGACTCTGACATTCCCATCCTTCTTCGGTACTGGCACGATGTTAGCTAACTAGGTTGGGTACTCTACCGCTTGAAGAACTCTGGCTTTGACCTTCTTGGTGACCTCCTCTTTGATTGTTAAACTCATATCTGGCTTGAATTTTCTGAGCTCTTGCTTTACCAGCGGACATGCAGGGTCTGTCGGCAACTTGTGGGCGGCGATGGATGTGCTGAGACCAGTCATATCATCGTAAGAACATGCAAATATATCCTTATATTCCCTTAATAACTCTGTATATTCCTCTTTTTCCATATGTGATAGGTGCACACTGATGCACATTCTTTGACATTCTCTATATCTCCCAAATTGACGACCTCAGTTTCATCCAAGTTGGACATAGGTCTATTCTCAAAATTCTCAACCTCTCTGACAACCTCTTCTGGTATATTATTTTCCTCTGAGTCTATGTCTGATTGTTGCATAGCCTATTTGCAAGTTACAGTTGTAAGTTCATCATCAAGATACATAATAGTAATGATGTGTGGAAAATAAAGTAAATAGCAGAGAAAAGTAATTAGTAGCGAGATATTTGATAAACTGGAAAATGCTTTTGATTAAATTCATAAATTTTCAAAACATCAGAGCTCTTTCGGAAAGTAAAGAAAATGCGGAAAGTAAAGAAAACAACTAAAACAAAGATGCATGATGCTTGTTCAGCCTTGCTACCCTGAAGATTTTCGGGCGATGGTGGTCCTGATTGACCAATTGATGAGGTGCTCCCCTAGGTTCACAGCCTGAATGGAAGGGCTTTCCTCCCCTTCCTCTTCCAAAGACACACAACATACCATGTCCTCTTCCAGAAATAGGTTCTTCATTGCCGCAAGAGCCTCGTCTTCCTTTGACCCGTAGAGAGTGTCTGCTGGCTAAAATGTCTGCTCCAACTGAGGTATGGGGTATTCCAATGGGTAATATGGGGCGTGCCAGGTGGTAACCAGTCTTTGAATTCCTGCCAAGTGTACTCGTACCCTAGTCCGAAGGTAGTACCATGCTTCTTCAACTGGATAGGTTTGGTGATGCCCTGAAGATTCTTACCAAGTCCTTTCCCTGGTTCATACCCACTCCAATTCAGAATGCTGTTGACCTTGTTACTCCACCATTTGTCCTTGTCCTCTGCGTTGACTCGCTCAATATGATGATATCTTTCTCCGCCTATTCTTCTTCTGCCTCCGATCATCGAAATGGTCTGGCGACTGTATATAGGGTTGCTACCGTCGCCATGGATGATCACTTCTTGATGGTTCCATTTAAAATTCATGGCCTGATGCAAGGTTGATGCCACAGCCCCAGCGGCGTGGATCCAGGGTCGTCCGAGCAGTAAGTTGTAAGATGCCGGTATGTCAATGACTTGGAAATCAACATCAAACAAAGTGGGCCCATTTTCAAACACAGGATAATCTCCTTGAGGGTGGACCTCTGATAACCATCAAAAGCCTTGACGTTAATTTCCCCATCTTTTATCTCATGCAATCCTTTGCCCAACTTTTTGAGGGTGATCAATGGACACTTGTTGAGGCTAGAACCTCCGTCGACTAAGATCCTCAGTTTTACTCACTAAAAACTCTCTTTTCTCTCCTATTCTTCTCTGTTACTTGTTCTATTGCTGGAGTTTAGCCGACTGAAAGCCAAAGCTAAATTATCAAGTCTCATCTGCTTTACTTTCTTTACTACTCAAGTTTGCAACTGGTAGGCTCTTAATTTATACTATCAACCTCCAAACTACTTGTTTACTTAACCCTTTTCCTTTGCCTGTTTATGTTCAGTTAAGTTATGACATGCTTAACCCCCTTCTCCCTTTCCCTTGTCTGTTTATGATTTAAGTTTAATTTTAGCATACTTAATCCCCTTCCCCATTCCCCTTGTATGTTTATGATTTCAGTTTAAGTTCAGCATGCTTAACCCCCTTTCCGATTTCCTTTGTCTGTTTTGATTTCAGTTTAAGTTCGGCATGCTTAACCCCGCTTTTTCCCCTTGTATGTTTATTTTTCATTGTTATGGTTTAAGTTCCTGTACACCCATTTCCCCTAAATCCCATTAAGTTATTCCTGTTCTTTCAAGTATTCTTATGTGATTCTCCCTCCCCTTAACCATGTTTTCATATGATTGTGTTTTGGACTAGGGTGGCACATCATTGCCACTCCTAGTTTAGAATTAAGGTTGTTATAAGCCTATACTCAAAGTAATCCCATTCCCTATCCCCCATACTATGTGTGTGAGCCTTGACACAGGCCTGTAGGTGTCCTAATCACCATACATGCCCTAGTCTGACTAGTTCCTCACTTTTACACTTATTCTTAGTTCTTTATATCCTACCTCTCTTTGCTAAGCCATGCCTAGGGGACCCTGGAGTCTCCTCTAAACTTGGATGCCTTAGGGATGGTAATTCCACACTTGCACTACTCCAATTGCTTAGAGTGTAAGCATTGCCTGGGTTTCCATGAAAGCCTTTGGAACTTTGTAAAACTGTAAAGAGAAAGCCTCGGGTTTGGGAGCCTGGATTTTGTAAACGGAATATGTTGGACATTAAAGTTGCTTTGCGCTTCTTCAGGCCTGTTGTAGTTATTAATGTATTTATTTTATTTCTTTCAATGTTTTTCTGTCTAGATTTTGTAAATAATTTGTACAAAAGAACTCGAGAATATAGTGAAAGGGGATATGGGAGGGGTTTACTTTATCAATTAATGGTAGAAAGCATGCCTATAGGTTTACTTTATTGCAATCTTATGTAGAAAGCATGTCTATATGCTCTCAATGCTGCACCACTATAGATACCATGTCTATAAGGCTTTCAATACCGCATATCATGATAGATACCATGTCTATAAGGCTTCACAATGCTGCATCAATCAATGATAGAAACCATGACTATCGGGTTTGCATTATCACATCTCATACAGAAACCATGCTTACACGTTTCAATGTCATATTTCATATAGAAACCATGCCTATAAGCTTTCAATGTTGCATCTCGTATAGAAAGCATGCCGATAGGATCTCAATGTTGCATCTCGCCAAGAAAACATGCCTATCGGAATTGTATAAACGTTAGACGAATAGTAGGCCGTCTAAACGTATAAAAGCAATAACAAAAAAAGGTCAGTGTGTATATTGTGTCCCAAACTCGCCTAGTATGTATAAAACGTGTTAATGCAATTCGTCCCAAGTCTGTCTATTTTCAAATGCCAAACCTGCAGTTTTAAATTACTTTGTGTGCCTGAGTTTACATTTTAAAGTTCTTTTGAAAACTTTCTTCTTGCATCCTTTTTGTTCAAACAATGCGGCTAATCTGTGAGCCATTTCTGAACATTTTGTAACTTCAGTTCTCTTTTCAAAAGACTTATGTCTGAAAAATAATGTTTTCCTCTAAGACTAACCGGTTTTAAAAACCGTCAATTCCTAACAACATGCCCGGAGTGCTCGAAGCAGATTTTCTATCCAACTTTATGGTGTAAAACTAATCTATCCTCTCATTTGATCTTTTCTAAAGACCAAATCAGTATTTGAAGTCATGCTAGACTAATTGATGTTATATTGCGGGGTTTTATCTGAGCCTTTGAATGTCTTATTTGCATACCTATTAGATGCTATTTGTTTTGATTGTCGTTCTAGTATTTTTACCTTTGAAAACTCCATATATATCCTATCTTTCTCCCCCCTCTCTTAGGATTAGAAGTCCTAATACCCATGATTAACAGGTTAGGACGGGTATTAGCATGCAATAAGTAAACGAGACCAAACGCGTTTAAGTACCTTAACGGGGTGGGAAGGGTAGAATATGGAGATGATGACCGGTGCGCTAATGCCATATGCGACCCCTCTTTGAGGAGTGTGTGCGGGGTATTGTACCGATGTGATCCATATTATAGTCAATACTAGGACCCCTATTCCTTTGCTTGCTTTAATTAAACTTTTTTCTGAAGTAATGCTTTCTTTCCAAATCTGTTCTCCCTTCTACTTTATTTATCTTATGCCTTTTCTTTGTTCTTTTTTTTTAAATTCCTAAGTTGTCCAAATGTTTATATGTGAATCTTATCTGTCTACTTGCTTCATCTCTTCATAAAGTCACATTAGCACGGCCGGAAAACACACTAGTGGATCTTGAGGGGTGCCTAACATCTTCCCCTCGAGATAATCTCAAGACCTGACCCAAACTCTGTTTTTCTTTCAAAATACTCCTCTTATCTTTAAAAGTGCCCTAATGCACTATAATCATTAGGTGGCAACTTTTCAATTCCATAACCTAATTGCTAAACGGGAATGAGAGTTGTTTTCTCCATACAATCGTAAAGCCTGATTTCGCTTTTGGAAAAGGGGTCGTCGACAAAAGGAAAGTGCAATTTGAAGCAAATTATCAAAACAAGGGAAAAATAGACCTCACGCGATTGGAACTGGAACCACGGGCGTTGGAAAGTCCTTAGACCGAAAACCTCACAAGATTGCGACTGTGTTTACATAGTAGTGAAGGCTAAGAAACATCAGTCCACCGGTGGTGTAAACAACTCTTAATAATATGAGATTAAGTTGCCTTGACAGAGTTTGGAAGGCTCAACATTGATTGACTCCAATTTTGAAGCAGAGAAGCAGCGGAAGAGAGGAAGAGAAAGAGCAGAATATCCAACAAAGAGAGAGAGAGAGAGATGGCAGGCCGTGCTTGTTCGAAGATGGAGTGACTGGTCACGCGTGGTTCGTTTAATAGTATTTTGGGTGGCGTGACAATGGATGGGGAGCTGGAGTTATGGTCCCGGGCTGGTGATTGCTCAGCATTGATGGAACTGGTTATTTATTTAGAGATGGCAGCGACTGCGTGGCTGGTCGACGGCGTGAGAGATTCGACAATGAGGGGTGGACTAGCGGCTGCAAGTGGTTATGGAGACTAGGGTTTTTTTGTATTCTTCATAAAGAAGAATAAATGGCCAGAGCTAGTCTCTCAAGGTTTGTGTTCAAGAGGTTGGAGAAGGCATCTGTGGGGTCCTGAAGTTAGAAAGGTGACAGCTGTCCTAGGTCTATTAGGGTTGTCTTGGTTATTTTGCTTTTTGAAGAAGATGATGGCTTGCGGGGGAGAGTGGTCGTGTTTTTTGTTCAGTGACACCAGCTTTGTCCCTTCGGTCTATGTTTCTTTTTGGTTCTTTATTATATATTATACTAAATGGGGTGTGTAGGTTTGGCCTTTTTTATTCCCTTAAGGGAAATGCTGTATGGGCTAAAAAGATTTGGGCTTCATATTTAGGCTAGAATCCTGTATAATTGGGCTATGTAAAAGCTAAAAATTTAATATACTTCTAAAAATACTTATAAGAAGATGCAAGTAAAACTAAAAATTAAAGTTTAAATTATTATAATAAACTATGATATTTGAAATAGAACTAAAAATTATAATTGAAATTATTTTTGGTATTTTCAAAGATTATATTAAAATATTATAAAAATATGTTCAAAGTAATATATCCTTCTAATAATATCTAATACGTGAATTAAGTAGAGAAATATGGAACTATTTTTTGTAATTTTTAATTTTTATTCTTCTAATAGCGATATTAGGCCTAAATTAAATATATAAAAGCTAAAAAGTGTAAAATCTTGTGGAGAGTCAAAAATTACATTTCTACAGTGACTTTGTTCAATTGTTGATAATCAATACACATTCTCATTGATCCATCCTTCTTCTTAACAAACAACACCAGCGCAACCCCGCGCGAGACACTAGGTCTAATAAAGCCCTTCTCATGCAAGTCTTGCAACTGTTCTTTCAACTCCTTCAACTCTGACGGGGCCATACGATATGGAGAAATAGAAATGGGCCGAGTGCCCGAAGCCGAATCAATGCAAAAGTCAATATCTCTGTCGGGTGTCATCCCGCCAGGTCTGCAAGAAATACCTATGGAAACTCCCGAACAATTGGCACAAAATCCATTGAAGGAACCTCAACTCTAGAATCACAAACATATTCCAAGTAAGCCAAACACCCCTTCTCTACCATACGCCAAGCATTCATAAATAACTCTACTGACAGAATGACCAGCAATCCCTGTCCACTCCAATCGAGGAAAACTCGGAAGGCTGAGGTCACGGTCTTGGCATGATAATCCAATATCGCATGGTAAGGTGACAACCGATACATCCCCAAAATAACTCAAAATCAACCATATCGAGAAGTAGGAGGTCTATACTAGTCTCAAGACTCCCAATAACAACCATGCAGGATCGACGCGGTCTACAACAATAGAATCTACACCGACGTACACATATATACAGGAGCACTCAAAGAATCACGAGGCACAACCAAATATAAAGAAAATTAGAAGACATATCGGAGTATGTAGAACCGAGATCAAACAGAACTGAAGCTTCTCTACTACAACTGAAACAATACATGTGATGATTCTATCGGATGCCTCAGCCTCAGTCTTGGCTTAGAAACCATAACATCGAGGATGGGCCGTACCACTCTGAACTACATCTTTGGGATGACCACCTGCTAGCTAGCCTCTATCTCTAGAGGATTTACTTTCACCTCTAATACCTCGACCTCCATCTCTAGCTGCCTGACCCCTGCCTTTAGCTGGCTGAGCGAGTGGTGGTACACCCGATGCTTGAACCATGGCACGAGAACCCTAATGGTGGGAACTGCTCTACGCTCGAGGGAAAGATCTAGCAATGTGCCTCGAATTATCACAAGTATAACTAGTCCTCGACTGCTGAAACTACTGACCTTGAAAGTGACACTGACGGCTTGAGTGGTCACCCTAAAAACACTAGAGCAGAGGCGCAGTGATAGGAGCTGGTGATGTACTGTAGGGCAGCTAATCTAAATACTGCATGTGAGAACTACGACCTCCTGGAGCACCGTGAGAAGCCAGTAGTGATGAATGAAATGACCTGGGAGGATGGACCATACCAAAAGAATCCCTACCTCCAGACGAGGCAGCACTAAACCTATCAGAATAACGGGGCCTCTTATCATACCCCTGATTGCTCCCCTGAGCTAGAACCATCTCTGCCTGGCCACATCGGTCGCATCCTTGAAAGAAATCTCGCTCCTTGTCTCCTTGGCCATCTACAGTTGAATAGGATAAGCGGGTCCCTCAATGAAACTTCTCTCTCTCTATCTCTCTCTTTCCCCCCCTCTCTATCTCTCACGATGGGTAGTATAAGAAGAGCATGATGAGCCAAATCAGCAAACCTAGTCCCAGAATAGGTGACAGTCATAGAACCCTGCTAGAGGTGCTCAAACTGCCTCCGATAATCCTCTCTCTAGGTGATATGGAGAAACTTCTCCAGATATATTTGAGAGAGCTGATCCCAACTCAAAGTAGGCAACCAAGATAGTCTAGCCAAATAAAACTCCCTCCACTACTTCTTGGCGGAACCTGACAGACGAAAAGCGACAAAGTTGACCCCATTGGTCCGCGCTACCCCCATGTTCCGCAAAACCTTGTGACAACTGTCCAAATAATCTTGGGGATGCTCTAAAGGTGTACCTCCATAAGTAGTAGAAAAAATCTTGGTGAACCTATTCAGCCTCCACAAGGCATCACAATACATACCTGACCCATCACATGTGTGTACTATAACACCTAGCTTAACTACCGCAACTAGCTGAGCTCCTGGAGTCTCAAACTGGGAAACCATCTGCTCTGGAGTGCAAGTAGCAAAAGTTTGTGCTCCTCATACAGCTTGATAGATAGTTGGTGCTACAGGTAATATGCCTGCCTAAGTGACACTCTCCATAAGGCCCACTACACGGACCAGAGCATCCTGGAATATAAGGGTGGCGATGAACCCCTCTAGGACCGGAGTTGGCCCTGGTGGAACTATCTGGGCTGGAACCTCATCCTCGAACTCCATTGGTGCTGCTGCTCTTGGCTGAGCCCTACCACTATGTCAGTATCTAGCACGACCCTTTGTAGGAGGTGCCCCTAGGGACTCGAGCTGCTAGTCGGCTGATGAAGCGGTACATGTTCTCACCATTTACGAAAGAACAAAGTAGAAGTGCAATTAGTATTGAGAAATAAAGTTGCACGACATGAAAGAATAGATGTGAAGTTTTTTCCTAAACTATAAAATCAAGTTGCCTCAAGTACTTCTATTTCTTCCCCTACTTCTGAGCCCAGAATCGATCCTAGCGGCACCTTTTACATGCACCCGTTAGATAATCCTGGTGCAATATTTGAGACAACTCATTTTTAACGGTATTAGTTATCAATCTTAGAGAAGAGGTCTCTTCGTTCTCTTTAAGTGAAGAACAAGTTAGGTTCATCAATGGTAAATGCAAACGTCCAGAGATAGATTCCCCATCTCATCGTGAGTGGATGCGTTATGACGACATGGTTATCTCATGGATATTAAATTCCCTTGATATGAATATCACCGATATTTTAGAATATGGAATGATGTAGTAGAATCGTGGACAGAGTTAGAGGACAGTTATAATGGGCCAAACTATACCAAATTCAAAATGAAATTACTGAGCCTCAACGACCTAGCCGGTCATTTTGAGAAATTGCGTCCAATTTGACATTTTGTGGTCATGAGTAGCTTCACATAGTATGTTATGACTTTAGTGCATAATCAACTTTGGGTTTTGAGTGGTTCAGAATTGACTTTGAAGGATGAATCTCATTTGAGTAGGTTGAAGTTGAAGGACTTAACCAAGTTTGACATTTATGTATTTGCCATGGATTGGAGTTTTGATTCTCTTAGTAGGTCCATATGATGACTTTGGACTTAGACATATGCCATATTTACATTTGGATGTTTCTAGAAGGTTTCGACACCTTTTGACAGAAGTTGGCAACTTAAAGATTTGGAATTTTTCTAAGTTTGACCATAGTTTGACTATAAGGCTACTAGGTACAAATTTTGATTTAGGGACTTGGAATAGGTTGGTTTGGTCATTTGGAACTTGTTTGCAAAATTTATTGTCATTTGGAGTTGGTTTAATGTGGTTCGGACGGTTGGTTGCAATTCAAGAAGTTCATGAAGTTTTATCACAACTCGAATTTTCCACCTTCGGGAATCCTGATTGAGCCTACTTGTGAAAGCTAGGCAAGTCGAATGTTACAATTTTACCACCATTATTAATCAAAAAAGAACATATAATGGTGAGAAAAAAAATAATTATAAAATACAGAAGTGATATAACAGTTCCACAACTCAAGTACATAACTACCCCATAGATTTGGTGTCACAATCCATGAACATCTAAGATTTTCTATAAATAAAAGTGTGAAAGAAACATATCTACCCTCGACATAGAAAGAGACAGGACAAAAACTAAAGCAGGGAAAGGGGGACTTCAGGTTGTACGAACACCGGCATATTTACCTTGGTCTCCCTGGACTGAAGGCAACAACCTCAAAGCTTCTCAAAAGGCCCGACATCGAAATCTGCACAAAATGTTTAGAGTGCAGTATCAATATAACCGACCCTATGTACTGGTAATTGTCGAGCCTAACCTTGGCAAAGTAGTAACAAGGCCAGGATACGACAACCATATAAAGATGTGCAGCTAAATCATATGCGAACAGAACAATAATAACAGAAAGATAACCGGCAAAGATGGGAAGGGGAACATGCTGCGGGGAACATCAAGTTGTGGCAGTAATTCAACAGGGAAGCATAGTGAACACCATATTTATATCAATAGGAATAATGAAGCAGTAAAACGTGTATGACATCTCTCTTCGTACTTTAACTCTCGTTCTCACCATAAGAATCAAAAGAAACTGCACGTCATCACCCTTCGTGCCTTAACTCTCATAATCATGGTACGTCACCCTTTGTGAAGTAATTCTAAAATAAAAGCACGACATCACCTTTCGTGCATTAACACTCACAATATCGGCATGACATCACCCTTCGTGGATTAACACTCGCTCGCAATATCATGCATGGGATCATCCTTCGTGCTTTACACTCATCCTCACCCAAACAGTAGAAACAATACATCCCGGTAAAGGAATCAACAATAACCAATTTTATTTCAACAATTAACTTCACAATGTAATTCTCAACTCGAGTCACTCAATAATATCATATTGATCAACATAGAGAAGCATAATCTTAAGCATGAACAGTATGTGATAAGAGACATAATGGTCAAGACTCACTTGCATACTCAAAATCAATGTATAAATCCTCTTCATCATACCTATACATCGAACCCAATATTAAAACGTAGAAAATAAGACAACAACACCTATTCCCTCAAGCTAAGATTAGGCCAATCACTTACCTCGTTTCCACTGCCAAAATCAAGCCTCAATTACTGCTTTACCATTCGGTTCCACTTCCAATCCGCTTGCATTTATTAATAATTTACTTAATAACATCAATAAATACTAAATAAACCAATTCTAATGCATGAGTACAGATTTTCCAACATTTTCCCCAAAAAGTCAAACAACAACCCCGGTCCCGCTTAGTCAAAAGTCGACGTTCGAACTAAAATCCAATTACCTATTCAGCTACGAACCCAAAGATGCAATTGGTCTTGAAATACGACCTTAATTTGAGGTTCAAATCACTAAATTTCAAAACTAATAATTTCTACTGAAGAGAACCCAATTTTCCATGAAAAACCCTAGATTTTGAAGTGAAATCATGTAAAAAGATGAAATAGATTGAAGAAAAGAGCTAAGATCAATTTACCTATGATTTGGGGAAGAACTGGTTGTAGGAAATCCCTATTTTGTGGTTTAGGCTTTGAAATATTGAAGAATGAAGTGAAAATCACAACTAAGTGATGTTTTGATCAGTTGCAGATGTCACATTTATGATAGTAGCTTCGCAATTGCAAAGCCCGTAATTGTGAGACAGGCTTCACAAATGCGAACCTATTGCACTATCTGCTTCTATCGCAATTGTGAAGGTTGACTTCCTTGTTGACTTAAAAAATGCGAAGGAAATGTTCGCAAATGCTAATTATGTTGGCCAGACCTTTTTAGTAATTGCGATAGAGCCCTCGCAATTGCGAAGCCTGTGAGGCTCGCAATTGGAAGCCTGACCTTACAATTGCGAGATCATAGCCTGCAACAAATACCAGATAAAACATAAATTTTTTTAAGTCCAAACTCACTCCGTGGCCTATCCAAAACTCACGAGTGCCCTCTGGGCTCCAACACAAATATGCACACAAGTCTAGAAATATCTTACGGACTTGTTCGTGCGATCAAATCACGAAAATAATATCCTAAACAATGAATTTAACACCAAAACTCATGAAATTCATAAGATAGTTCAAATTTTCTATTTTGTCAACCAAGTGTCTGATTTATATCAAATCTCTTCCATTTCTCACCAAAATTTACAAATAAGGTCTAAATATTATAATGGACCTATACAGAGCTTCGTAATCAAAATACGGGCTCGATACCATCAAGATCACACACAATTTCATTTATAAAAGTCCCTATATTTTCTAATAAACAATTTTCTTCAAAAATTTATATCTCGGGCTAGGGACCATAAAATTTGATTCGAGAAATATACTCAATTCCCATATTTTACACGGACCCTACAAGACCATTAAATCACAGGTCCCGATCCGTTTACGAAAAATGTTGACCGCAGTCAATTTTAATCAATTCTATACTCCAAATTCCAAGGCCTCAGAACCCGGATTCGGGTTCTAAAACAAAGATGACCCCTTTGGGTCATCACAAGTTCATTTTGCTTGATTCGTAGTTCTATATATTATGTAGGTATTTTTTCATGCGAGTTCATTCGTTTAATGTTTTTAGACTTATGTGGATGTTTGCTTGGGAGCCTTAAGTATGTGGGTGAGTTTAAGTGTTTTGTTAGAACTTTGTGTGCTCGCCAAAAAAGCAACCATCGGATTTGCGAGTACTTTCTCGCTTTTGCGAACTAGTGGAGGATTGGACATTTATTGCTAATGCGATATTGGAGCGCATTTGCGACATTGGGCTATTTGCTGTTGCGATGACAGTGTTCGCTTTTTCAACTGAGGTTGCGTTGCATTTGCAAAGATTTTAATCGCAAATGCGATATGTGTATGGTCTGTTAGGGGCGGCTTTTGCAATGTCTTGTTCGCAATTGCGGACGTCACATTTGCGAACTCCATATCACAAATGCAACATCTACAACAAGTTTATGGATGAGTACTTGAAGACTTAACATCATTTTATCATATTTTGAACCCTAGATTCAATATGAGGCAATTTTATGAAGAGATTTTCATACCAAACTATTGGTTAAGTGATTCCAGTCAATTTTCAACTATATTTCATGGTTATATATTAGGTTTAACATCAAATTTAATGAAAATTTAAGAGAAATTTTGGGGATGTTTGTCTATGTTTTGAAAAATAAAAATTTGAAATTTGAGAGTCGAATGGAACTCGGATTTGAAAACCAAACACGTAAATGAATTCGTAGGGTTATAGGTAGTCGAGACCTACCCTTTGACTCGGGTTTTGACTGGGCGGGCCCGATGTTGACTTTTGGGAAATTGTATAAATATAATAGCTTTAATAATTAGAATTGGTTTCTCTTGCATTGTTTGATATTATTAAGTCATTTTTGTCTACATTTGAGCCTAGTGGAGGTGAATTTTAAAGGAAGGGTCTATTTTGAGTATTGATTTAGCCTAATTGAAGTAAGTATCTTGCCTAACTTTGTTTGGGGGAAACTACCCTTTAGGTTTTGTAATGATGGTACTATTTGAGTTATGTGGAAGACATATACAAAGGTGACAAGTGTATACACAGACGTATATGTGGTATTTGACTGGTTTAAACTATTAGGGTTTTTTATGCATTTAATTGAAGTTATCGTTTTATGTTATATCTTTGTTGTTAGGCTTGCTCGTACGTGCTTTACTTGAAGTTGTTAGTACATATTCTATCTATTATTATCAAGTTTACTCTTATATGCTTTAATTGCTAATTGCAATTAATTTTTTAATTCATTCCTTATCTAGTGCATGAATTAATTGTTAATTGATTCTAGATAATCGTGTCTTTGTTGATGAATTATCATTTCTTTTG
Organism: Nicotiana benthamiana; assembly: GCA_034376525.1. Classification (NCBI taxonomy): domain Eukaryota; kingdom Viridiplantae; phylum Streptophyta; class Magnoliopsida; order Solanales; family Solanaceae; genus Nicotiana; species Nicotiana benthamiana. The sequence continues at coordinate 83,954,740 of CM067328.1, forward strand.
ATTTAGTTTTGCGAGTTAACGTGTACCTTTCTCATCCGTGTGACTTCTTTGCGTTGGTTTGTTATCACGTTTGATGTTGTGATATGCCTTAGTTGGTTGATAATTAATGTAAAATTCCTTTTTATTGAGAACGGGTTGCACACCGTAACGGTATTGAAATAATATGGAATGATATGATATGGAGCGATAAAGATAGACGATATGATATAGGTGGAATCGGGCATGCAGAAATGGATTGATCTATTATGAATATTTGTGATAGTAAAATTATTCTTGATTGTGATTCTCATGTTACATGTGTGATAGAAAATCTCTCAGTGCTTTGTTCTCCAACAACATCATGTGTCTCTTACCTCTTTACTCCTAGACAACTAGCAACATGTGCAAACTATTTTTCATGATAGTGAGCTATCGTCTTATGAAGAGGCGCCCTTGCACCCTGTTGGCAAGAGGCTATGTCTTTGGAGTTTTGAGCTTTGCATGCAAATAACATTTGGGACCTAGTTTGTTTTCCTCCTAGGAAGAAAACCATAGGTTGTAGATGGGTCTACAAGGTTATGCACATGGTACACGAGAGCATATAGAAGTTTAATGCGAGGTTAGTTGTAAAGGGTTACACTCAGCAGGTTGGGGTTGACTAGACATAGAACTATTCACCTCTTGTGAAAATCATTGCTGTTAGAGCACTTATAGCCACTGCAGTTAAGAAATACTAGGAAATTTTCCATCTTGATATCAATAATGTCTTCCTCCATGCTGATTTGGAGGAAGATGTATACATGCAGTTTCCACATGGTTAGTAGTGGACACACCTGGAGTTGTTTAATTAAGAAAATCCCTCTTTGGCCTAATGCATGCTGGTCGATAGTGATATGCTAAATTGGCCACAACTCTTTGCTCCAAGAGTTATGTTCATTCCTTCCATGTCTATTCTCTCTTCTACAAGAAAATCAACTTCTTTTTCTTCCACTATTTTTGTTGTTGTATTATATTGATACTGGCACTAGTTCCACAAAGATCACTTATATGATGACCTTCCTACATGATCAGTTTAAGATTAAGCACCTAGGCAGGCTTCAGTACTTTCTTGGTTTTGGGGTCCTTTACAAAGAAATAAAGTTATCATCTCTCAGAGGAAGTTACTGGCTCTATTGTAGTAGTCTTACTTCTCCTCTTGATTCCAAAGTCAAGCTGATGGCCAAAGAGGGAGCTGCTCTTTCATATCCTACATACTATAGAAAATTCATAGGCAATCTTAACTTTCTTTCCAACACTAGATTGGATGTTGCCTATGGTGTACAACACGTGAGTCAATTTATGCAGGATCCTAGAGAACCCCATCTATATGCAACATTCCACTTACTCAGATACCTTAAAAATGTTCCTACTCTTGGTATCTCTCAGTCCAATGATCCTGATTGCACCATTAAATAATATTGTGACTCTAACTGAGCAATCTGCCTAGACTCTTGGAGGTTAATTAATGGTTACTTGGTATTGCTGGGTACTAGTCCTATCAGTTGGACGTCCAAAAAGCAGAAAACTATTTCTTTTTCCTCAGCTGAACTTGAATATAGGTCCCTTAGAAAGCTGGTTGGGGAGTTGACATGGTTATGTAGGTTGTTTGAGGAGTTGATTGTTCCTTTCCTTCTCCTGTGAGTGTGTATTGTGATAGTCAATCAGCTTTACACATTCGTAGGAACCCATGTGTTCCATAAGAGGACCAAGTACATTGAGGTTGATTGTCATTTTGTAAGAGAAAAGCTTCAAGAAGGTTTAATATCCTTACATCACATTGGCACACATGACTATTCTCACTAAGGCTCTCACTGGCATCAAACATTTCATTGTATTGAGCAAGCTGACTGTGAAGACCTCACCTCCAATTTTAGGGATAGTATTGAGCTATGCATTTATATGTTCTTAGTTCATTTACTTAGGTGTACTTTTATTAGTGTAGCTGTCAATTAGTTAGTTAGTTACTTGTATTGGATGAGAAGACCTATGTGTATATATGCACTCACATACTGAACTAATGATGTTGCACAGTTCATTTTCAAATTGTCTTCTCTCAAACTCTTCTCTCCCTATTCAAGCTTCTAGATTCTACCATGGGAGCTCAAGGTGTTCTGTGCCTTCCGTTACTTGACAGTTATCTTTAAAATTATCCTTTGAGATACATACTTCAAAAAAAAAAAAAGATTAGGTTTTCTGATTAGCAATAAAGTGTTGCTCATTTTGTATATACGAGCGTATGCAGGTATATATAGTGATTTTTTGCTTTCATTTCAGTTCGGAACTATAGTGTTTTTATACGAGGTCCAATGCTTGTCTTTGCTGTTTTACTCAAGGAGGAAATGAAATAATTGCACACCATAATATAAGACAATTTTCTGACAACATAATATTAGTCTATAATGGTATCCTTTTTGGCCATTGGTATTCTGCCCCATCAAATTTCTCTAACTAATTTATTGATTAACTCCCCCCCTCCCCCATCTAATAACTCTCGTATTTAATGTCTAGTTTGATAACCCCATGAAGATTTGAGATCTTGGTAATCACGATAAAATTAGATTTGAGAGATTTTGACAATGAGAGTCTTGGGTGTGGGAAAACTATGAGCTTAAAATTTTCGCCAGTTGTCTACGTTCACTTAATCACTTTTACGTGGAAGAAAGGGGGGAACTAAGGGGATTACATGGCTAAGAAAAGAAAAAGAAAGTTGAACGAAAATTAATCCATACTTGATCTTTTATCTCATTCTCATTTTATTTTTGGGTTTTCTTTCGCTCGATCTAACACGAAATGGAGTTGAACATTAATATCAAGAAATAGATAAGTAAAGAAAGCTTTGCCATTTCTAAATAAATTGTTGATGGTGGTATAACACCTCTCTAGTTTTTTCCTCTTTCTTTATTACAATATTTATTATACGGTGCATGTTTTATTTTTTTTTTTGCTAAACTTATATATTGTGAATGTGAGGGCAAGGTTCTTTGTCTTTTTGTAAAAAGAAAGATTATTATTTCTATATGAGACTTCAAGAGAGGCAATCCATAGTTACAAAAGATATCGCAATTTCAACAACAATATTATGAGTTTAAAAGCTAATACTCCTAACGGTTGATGCTGTCCAGTTAAGTTTCTCTCTTCGTCTGTTCATATATAATCGTAACAAACAAACAAACAAAAGATATCTCACGATAAAACATTATCCTGTTCATTAAGAAAATTAAGAGAAAAGGATGCTAAGAGTTCTCTTTTAAAATTTTGCAATGAAAAATTTTCCCATTTAATATGATAAAATATACCTCTTTTAAAGATTTTTTTATTATTTGGATACCACTCCTTTTGTAACGACCAATACGTTATTTTGAATATTAGCTCCCCTTTCTGTGTTCAAGACCTTTTATAGCTCGATTAGATAATATATGACTTGCGTGTGTGGTCCATGCCGATTTCTTAAAAGTTTAAGTGTGCTTTATGACTTTAAATTGGCTTGAGTTGACTGTGGTCAATATTTTCGTAAACGACCTCAGATCGGTATTTTGACGATTTCAAGAGATTTATATAATAATTTTGGACTTATACGCATATTTGATTGGATTCCCGAGTGACGTGGGACCCAAAGCCGTTTCAACACTTTAAGTGAAAAGTTAAAAATTGAGTTTAAACTTGAAAATCTTGGCTTTTCATGATCAATTTTAAAATTTAGTTGTTTTTTTAAGATTTGAGTTTGCGAGCAAGTTTGTATGATATTATTAGAGAAGTGTAAATATTTAGATTGGAGCCCGGGAGGTCGGATGAGTTTGGGATGCGTTGTGGATGATTTGGACAACTGAAAAAATTCCTGATGTTGTTAATGTGGAGGTCTTGCATTTGTGAAGGCCTTTTCGCAAATGCGAGCTTCGCTTTTCGGAAGTCAGACTTGCATTTGCGATGTTGGGCAAGGGAAGGTAAGCTTCATAATTGCAAAACAGTGGTCGCTTTTGCAAGCTTATGGATATCACGTTTGCAATCTGTATGTCGCATTTGCAATAATGGGCTGGGCTGGATAACTTTGCATATGCATAACTTCGTTCGCTTTTACTGAGGGATGGGACCTTCGTAAAAGCAAAGGGTTAGTCACATTTGCGACATATGAATGACTCAGGCACTGATCGCATTTGCGACCTGTGGTTCGCATTTGCGAATATTGTTAAGGTTTCACAATTGTGATACCTGCAATTTGGTAAAAGTTAGGAATTTGGGTACTTAGATCATTTTATCCCTTTTTTGAGACCTAGACTATCAATTTCTCCCCAACTTCATAGGTTAGTAACTTTCACTTGTTTTCATTAAATTTCCATTACTTTCTTTAAACAAATTTTCACTATCAAATCTAAAATTTCATAGACTTCAAATGGGGCTTTGGGTAGAATTTAGAAATTATATAAAATTGAGATTTAGACATTAAATTGATGTCGGAATTAAAACTAAATAATATATTCAGATTTGGCGTTGAATGGGTAATCCTGATTTGGTATTAATTTTTGAATTTTGACCACTTGGCCTGGTTGATTTTTTGTTGACTTATTAAATTATATTAACATTTATTTTTTTTTCATTTGGGGTAGTTTTCTAAATCATGTTTTAACTTGATTGACCTATAATTGACTAGATTCGGGTGGTTTAGAGGTTTATTGTTAAAGTAAAGTCGTGTTGAGTTGTTGACCTTGTTCGAAAGAGGTAAGTATCGTAGTTATGCTTGATTTGAAGGAATTAGGATTATAATGGTTTATTTGATATGTGATTTATGTGACGAGTGCATATGTATTGTCACGGGTTTAATCATGCTGGATGTGTTACTTTATGTTACGTCTTTAATTATACCATTGCTTAATTTATTATATATTTTTACTTGTTATATGATTTTATTTTGTACATGCCTTCACTTGTATACGCAGGCCTTTACTTGTTATCTGTCCTTATTTGTTGCATGTTTTACTTATGTATGCCTTTATTTATTGTCCGCCCTTACTTGTTATATGCTTTTACATTTGCATGTTTTTACTTATTTATGCCTTTATTTATTGTCTGCCTTTACTTGTTATATGCTTTTATTTGTTATTAGGTAGATGTTTCTACTATGTTATGCCTTTACTTGCTTTATTGCCCTTTCTTGTTTCATATTGCACTCTACTATGTTATTTTGAAGTGTCTTATAGAATTTATGCATTTTAGTTCATTTTTTATTTTATTTTGTGACATTTACCATATTTAGTTGTTACTAATATATATATATATATATATATATATATGTATGTATAGATCGGGTTGTGCACCGTAAAGAAAAAAAGTGATTTGTGGTTATTCGTGGTTGTTACATTCCGCTACGGTATTTTGTTTTATGATTGTGATGTGATAATATTCTGGGGACCTCTGTCATTTAATTTCTTGTACCGTCATTATGCAGTTAGTAGTTTCTCCATCACATTATTTTTTCTCTATTTATTACTCGAACAAGCTTATAGTGAGTATCTTGTTATAGCCTTATCGAGGTTAGGTTAAATACTTATTGAGTATATGAGGTTGGTAGTACTCATACTAAACTTCTGCTCTTCCTATGCAGATCTCGGTGTTAATCCCAACAACATTCATAGGTGATAGCTCATGTACTCGTGACACCGATTTCTGGGAATAGTCTTAGATATTTATGCTATTTCACCCATTATTGTTATTAATGTCTCTTTCATTGTCAAAGTTCTTTAGTTAATGTGCTAGTGTTGGCTTACCTAACAAACAAATTGTGACAACCCAACTGGTCGTCTTAAGAATTAATGTCCATATACCCTATTAACTGCTTTTGCCAAGTTTATTTCTGCTAATTTATTTTACCGGGATGTTCGGTTTTGAGTTTCGGAGATTTTTGGGACACTTCGTTCCAAAATGAGAGCATAAGCATTGGAAAGTTTCCCATAGTCAGAACAGTGTGAATATGGTCTCGGAATGAAAATCCGATGGTTTCGTTAGCTCTATTAGCTGATTTCGTGGTTGGGGGCGTGTTTAGAATGATTTTTGGAGGTCCTTAGCTAATTTAGGCCTGAATTGTTGAAATTTGAATTTTTGAAGTTTCCTATTCGATAGTTAGATGTTTATCCTAAGGTCGAAATGGAATTCCGTAAGTTGCAATAGCTCCGTCATGTCATTTCGGACGTGTTTGTAAAATTTCAGGTTATTCGGGCGTGGTTTGGTTAGGTTTTTGATCGAAAGCATATTTTGAGAAAATTAAAAGTTATTAGGCTTAAATCCTTGATTAATTCGGATTTTCGACGTTGTTTTAGGTGATTTAAGGAATGACAAAAGTTTGAATGATGTTATGGGATATGTCCGTAGGTTTGGTTGAGGTCACGGGGGCCTTGGATGTGTTTCAAATGCTCAACAGGTCATTTTGGAGTTGTTAAAAATTGCAGAAATCTGAGTCCAATAGTTTCAGACTTTTTCTCCTGCGCGATCGCGGCCCCTTTCCCGCGATCACATAATGTTCTCTTGGAGGAGGACCGGTTTATTCTTCGCATTCATGATCAACTCCCCCGCGTTCGCAAAGCCATGTCATTTCCTCCTACGCGTTGGCAGTCGGCCCTCACGTCCGCGTAGTGTTATTTAAGGCTGGGGGCTATGCCTATTCTTTTTCATCACGTTCGCATGCAAATAGTCACGTTCGCGTAGCTTTGTCAGCCCAGCCCTTCGCACTCGTGAACTGTCCCACGCGTGAAAGGAAATTAAGCAGCCTTCTTTTTTCCTTCTTCGCGAACGCGTGACTTTTCTGCGTTCGCAATTCATTAATTATCTGGGCAGTTATAAAAGTTCAAAACCAAGGGATTAGCAATTTTTACCAAAACTCAAGATTGAGAGCTCAAATTTGAGCGAGAATTTGGGGGATTTTCAGGGGCAATAATTGGGTAACGATTCTAAACTCCTTTTTGCTTATAACCCACTAATCTAAGCACGAATTCGTCTTTTAATTTCTGATTTTGAATGAAAAATTGATAATACTTCATAGACCTAATTATTGATTTTTGGGTGGGTGTTTGACCTCTAATTTAAGAGATTTTGATATGGTTAGACTCGTGAGAGTACGAGGGTTCTTAAAATATTAATTTCATCCGATTCCGATATGTTGGCGTGGGGGTATTTTGGTCATTATACTTAATATCACGTCTTAGCTTTGAATTAAATCGTGGAATCAATTGCTTGAGGTATTATTTATGATATGTAATTTAATTGAATAGTTTTAGTCCATTTGGAGTCGGATACTCGTGGCAAACGTCCGGTTTCGAGTTGATTTTGGAGCCGGTACGAGGTAAGTGGCTTGTCTAACCTTTTGTGGGGGACCTTCCCCGTAGGATATGAATTTGATGATTGAATACCTTGTATGTGTGGTGACGAGTGCGTACTTGAGCAAATTGTTGAAAATTTGGTTTTACCTTAAGTATTTAAACAGAGTTTCTTTCTTACCTTCTTTATTCTACTTGCAATTATAGCATGTGTTAGTTTAGAAGAGCATGCTTAGTAGAGCTAAATTACCTATTTACTGAAGTTTCTTTGATTGTACTATGTGAATAATGTTAGACAAGAACTTCCTGTTGCCTTGTATTTTTTCACTCTATTTCTGAATATCTCCTTGTTGTGGCTGCGTATTCATTGGGACTACGGATGTGGGATTCCGGTAGCTCCCCCATGTTTGTTGAATTTATGACTACGGGTTAGATTCCCAATAGACCCCCCTGCACATTTACTTTGGGACTACAGATAGGATTTTGATATATCCCGCGCATTCACAGTTGGACTACGAGACGATATCCGGGGAGATCCTTCGGATTTACACATATGATGAACTACGGGACGGTATCCAGGGAGATCCTTTGGACAGTTGTTGAAATTGACTACAGGACGATATCATGGGAGATCCTCGTTGTTGTTTTACTCTGTGTTACCTTATTCTTTGTGTATTAATTGTTGTCTTGTATAACTTATCATACTTCATAGCTGTCATAATTTATACTGTATATTTCATAATGTTGCAAATTTATTATTATGTTTAACCTTTGTAGGGCCCTGACCTTCCTTGTCATTACGCGATCGAGGTTAGGCTTGGCGCTTACTGAGTATCGCAATGGTGTACTCATTCCCTTTCTGTGCATGTGTACATATGCAAATCCAGGTACCCCCACCCAGGCGTATCACCCTCGAGGCGGAGAGATCTAGCATAGACTTTGAGGTACATCTGCTACGTCCGCAGAGCAAGGAGTCTCTATCTTATTCTAGCTTTAGCAGTTAGCCTTCCTTTCTTACTGTTCTTTTAGACATTTTGGAGTTAAAGCAGTGTAATATATTCTGTTAGCTCATGTTCCCGTGGGTTTTCGAGTTTTTAGATGATATTGTAGACTTCCGCGATACTGAGTCGTATATGCCGAATATCATTTATATACATTCTTCTTCTAGCTTTTCCGGTTTTATTATTTCTTTTTGCAAGTTATGTTGTTTCCGCATTATTAGGATTACCTAATCGTAGGGACTAGGTGCCATCACGATATTTTCACGGAGGGAGAACTGAGGTCGTGACAAGTTGGTATCTGAGCTCTAGTTCATAGGAGTCATGGAACACAAGCCGGTTTATTAGAGTCTCGCTGATCTGTAAGGAGACTCTGTACTTATGTACGAGATGCTATGTTACTATTGGGAAAACTTTCACTTCATTTGATTTCCTTGTCGTGGGATATTTTGACATCACAATTCTAAACTTCTGTCTTCTATTCTTTCACAGATGGTAAGGACACATGCTACACGAGATGATCAGGCACTCGCGCCCCCTCCTGCAGTCGTCAAAGGTCAGGTCCAGGGTAAAGGCCGAAGACATGCACGTGGTGCAGTGAGAGCTACCGTTCAGGTACCACAAGTAGATCCAGCCGGAGTCCAGGCACCCAACACGCCTACTTCCACTAGTACTCTAGCCCTCCAGAAGACTTTGGTGCAGTTCATGTGTATGTACACCACTTTGGCTCAGGCATAGTTGCTTCCCCTTGTTGCAGCTATATCCCAGACCAATTCTAGAGCATAGACTCCCGCCGCCCGCACTCCTAAGCAGTGAGTCCATGTTGAGAAGGTCCCAGAGATCATTCTTGTGCCGCCTGCAGTGCAAGTTCAGCCCGTGGATGGGAAAATTGCTTTAGAGGATGAGCAACAGAGGCTTGAGAGGTTTAAGAAGTATGATCCTCTAATATTCAGTGCACTCACACTATGCCTTGGAGTTTCTAGAGGAGTGCCACCGTATTCTTTGCACTATGTGTATAGCCGGATCTTGCGGGGTTTCCTCTACTGCCTTCCAACTTCGGGGAGCCTGCCTATGATTGGTGGCACACTTATGAGATAGACACTCCAGACGAGGGTGTTTTGCTGATCTGGACCCAAGTCTCAGATATGTTCCAGAGAGAGTTTGTTCCTCGGAGCCTTAGGGATGCATGGCGCATAGTTTGATCATTTGCGTCAGGGTGCTATGACAATTTCAGAGTATGCTATCCATTACACCAGATTGGCTAGGCATGCTCTGGCTTTGGTTGCTACTGTCCGCGAGAGGGTTCGCCCGTTCATTGAGGGTTTAATCCCGCCCATCAGATCTTTAATTGCTCGAGAGTTGGAGATGGATATTTTTACCAGTAAATGGTGAGCAATTCTAGAAGGATTGAGGGTATGCATGCCAGGGAGAGAGAGGAGAGGGATGCCAAGAGGTCTTGAGAGCCGATCCATTTCTCAGGTGCCCATACCCCATTTTCAGGTTGACATGGTAGGAGTTATTTGGGTTTCTCCATTCATTCAGCTCTTATAGCAGCCAGTAGTGCTCGAGCTCCTCCTAGACCATAGGAGCCTTACTATGGACCTTCAGTTTCTAGCACGCCTCCTATGCGAGGTGCTTTCCGAGGTTAGTCCAACAGACCTGGCCCTAGCTAGTAACAACCACCATGTTTTCCTAGAGCTTGTTTGGAGTATGGTGATACACGCCATATTGTTAGGGACTGCCCCAGACTTGGTAGGGGTGTACCTTCACAGACTTCGGAGACACATCGTGCCCCGCAGAGTTCTCAGGCCATGGTTCCAACACCAGCTGCTACTCTATCTGCCCAACAGCCAGCCAAGGGTAGAGGTCGGGGAGCTAAAGGCCGCCCTAGAGCTGGCGGCCATGCCAGATACTATGCCATTCCTGCTCGTACCGAGATTATTGCCTCCGATTCTATCATCACATGTATTATACTGGATTTTCATATAGATGTATCAGTTATATTCGATCTAGGTTCTACTTACTCTTATGTGTCTTCTTATTTTTCTCCACATTTGGGTGTACCCCGAGATTCTTTGAGTTCTCCTGTATATGTTTCTACTCCTGTGGGGGATTCTCTTATTGTGTTCCACGTTTATCGGTTATGTTTGGTTACTCTTTGTGGTTTTGAGACCATAGAAGATTTATTATTACTCAGCATGATGGATTTTGATATTATCTTATGCATGGACTGATTGTTTCCCTATTATGCTATTCTTGATTGTTACGCCAAGACTCAGATGTTGACTATGCCAGCTATACATCATGTTTAGTGGAGTGCTACTTTAGATCACACTCCCAGTAAAGTTATCTCTTTCCTTAAAGCTCAAGATATGGTTGAAAAGGGTTGTGCCGTGTATTTAGCTTATGTGAGAGATGTCAGTTTTGATACCCCTTCTGTTGACTCGGTCGCAGTGGTACAGTATTATCCAGATGTGTTTCCACCTGATCTTCCTAGCATGCCACCTGATAGAGACATTTATTTTGGCATTGATTTTTTGCCGGACACTCAGCCCTTTTATATTCCTCTGTATCAATGGCTCCTTGAAGGATCAGTTGCATGAATTGCTTGATAAGGGTTTTATTCGACCCAATGTTTCACCTTGGGGTGCTCCGATCTATTTTGTGAAGAAAAAGATGGTTCTATGCATATGTATATCGATTATTGCAAGTTTAACAAGGTTATTGTGAAGAACCTCTATCCTTTTCCTCGTATTGATGATATGTTTGACTAGCTTAAGGGCGCACATGTATTTTCCAAGATTGACTTGCGCTCATATTACAATTAGTTGAAGATTCGGGGGTCAGATACCTCGAAGACAGCATTCAGGACTCGATATGGTCATTACGAGTTCCTTGTTATGTCATTTGGGCTGACCAATGCCCCAGTAGCTTTTATGCATTTAATGCAATGTGTGTTCCGTCTTATCTTGACTTGTTTGTTATTGTTTTTATTGATGATATTCTGGTATATTCCAAAGTCGGGAAGATCATGAGCAACACACGAGGACCTTGCTTCAGACCCTGAGAGAGAAAAAAATATATGTCAAGTTCTCAAAATGTGAGTTTTGGTTGGATTCTGTGGCATTATTAGGCTACGTGGTTTCGAGTGAGGGTATTCCACTGGATCCGAAGAAGGTAAAGGCCGTGCAGAGTTGGCCTAGGCCGTCCTCAGTTAAAGAGACTCGCATTTTCCTTTGCTTGGCGTTCTACTACCACCATTTTGTGGAAGGGTTTTCATCGATTGCAGCCCCTATAACTAGATTGACCCAGAAGGGTGCTCCATTTTTTTGGACAAAGTAGTGCCAGGCGAGCTTTCAAAAGCTCAAGACAGCTTTGACTACATCCCTAGTGTTGATATTGCCAACTGCTTAGGGGTCTTATACAGTTTATTGTGATGCCTCGTGGGTTGGCCTCGGAACGGTGTTGATGCATGACAGTAGGGTGATTGCCTACGCATATAGACAGTTGAAGATACATGAGAAGAACTACCTTTCCACGACCTAGAGTTATCTGCCATTGTTCACACCTTGAAGATCTGGCGTCATTATTTGCATGGTGTGCCTTGTGAGATTTATACTGACCATCGGATTTTGCAGCACCTGTTTAAGAAAAAAGATCTAAATTTATGCCAGTAGAGGTGGTTAGCATTGCTGAATAATTATAATATTACTATTCTGTATCACCCGGGTAAGGCTAATATGGTGGCTGATGCCTTGAGTTGTCGGGCAGTGAGTTTGGGGAGTTTATCATATTTCCCACCTTTAGAGAGGCCTATGTTGATGGATGTCCAGGCCTTAGCCAGTCATTTTGTGAGGTTGGACCTTCAAGATCCCAGTCGGGTCCTAGCTTGCGTTGTTTCTCGGTCTTCCTTATTCGATCGTATCAAGGAGAGGCAGCGTAATGACCCTTATTTACTTGTACTCAAGGACAAGTTTCAGCATGTTAATGCCAGATATGTGACCATTGGAGATTATGGGGTATTAAGGATGCAGGGTCAGATCTGTTTGCCCAATGTTGATGGGCTTCGAGAGTTGATTTTAGTAGAGGCCCATAGCTTGCGATATTTCATCCATCCGGGTGCCGCGAAGATGTATCTGGATTTGAGGCGACAATATTGGTGGAGGCGGTTGATGAATCATATAGTTGGATTTGTAGCTTGATGCCTCAACTGTCAGCAGGTGAAGTATGAGCACCTGAGATTGGGTGGGTTGCTTCAGCAGATAAAGATTTTAGAGTGGAAGTGGGATCACCGTGAACTTTGTAGTCGGACTAGCATAGACCTTGAAGAAGTTTGATTCCATTTGGGTGATTATCGATCAGCTGACCAAGTCCGCTCATTTTATTCCTATGTGTGCTACTTATTTATTGGAACAATTAGCAGAGACATATCCGGGAGATCGTTCGTCTGTATGGCATTCTAGTTTCTATTATTTCAGACAGAGGTACTCTGTTTACATCATGATTTTGGAGGGCCGTTCAGCAGGCGTTAGGTACTCGGGTGGAGTTGAACACAACATTTCACCCCAGATGGATGGAGAGTCCGAGCGCACTATTCAGATTCTTGAGGATATGCTCTATGCGTGTGTGATTGAGTTTGGAGGATATTGGGATCAGTTCTTACCGCTGGCGGAGTTTTCTTACAACAATAGTTATCAGTCCAGCATTCAGATGGTGCCGTGTGAGGATTTATATGGTAGGAGGTGTAGATCTCCGGTAGGTTTGTCTGAGCCGGGTGAGGCCAGGCTATTGGGCACCGATTTGGTTCAGGATGCTTTGGAAAAGGTTAAGATTATTCAGGATAGGCTCCGTACAACCTGGTCTAGACAGAAGAGCTACGCAGACCAGAAGGTTTATGATGTTTCCTATATGGTTGGAGAGCAGTCTCTGCTTTGGGTTTTTCTTATTAAGGGCGTTATGAGATTTGGGAAGAAAGGAAACTTGATTCCGAGGATTATTGGCTCTATTGAGATATTGAGGCGTGTTGGGGAGGTTGGTTATGAGCTTGCCTTAACACCAGCTTGTCAGGAGTCCATTCGGTATTTCATGTCTCGATGCTCCAGAGATATCACGGTGATCTGTCGCACGTGTTGGATTTAAGTTTAGTGTAGTTGGACAAGGATCTATCCTATGTTGAGGAGCCAATGGCTATATTAGACAGGCAGGTCACAGAAGTTGAGGTCAAAGGACATTGCTTCAGTAAAGGTTAAGTGGCAGGGTCAGCCGGCCGAGGAGGCGACCTGGGAAATCGAGCAGGATATGTGCATCAGTTAGCTTCATCTTTTCACCACTTCTTATATGTTTCTATGCTCGTTCGAGGACGAACGAATGTTTAAGTGCAGGAGGATGTGATGACCCGGCCGGTCGTCTTAAGAATTAATGCTCCGATCCCCTATTAAATGCTTTCCCCAAGTCTATTTCTACTCATTTGTTTTGCAGGGATGTTCGATTTATAGTTTCGGAGAGTTTTGGGATACTTAGCCCCTAAATGAGAGCATAAGTATTAGAAAGTTGCTCGTAGTCAGAACAGTGTGAAGATGGCTTCAGAATGGATATCCTACGGTTTTGTTAGCTTCATTAGGTGATTTCTAGGTTAGGATCCTGTTCGGAATGTGTTTTAGAGGTCCGTAGCTAATTTAGGCTTGAAATGCCGAAGCTTGAATATTTGAAGTTTCCGGTCCGATAATGATATTTTGATCTGAGGGTCAAAATGGAATTCCGGAAGTTGTAGTATCTACGTCATATCATTTGGGATGAATGTGTAAACGTTCAGATCATTCGGAGGTTGTTTGGTAAGGTTTTTGATCGAAAGCGTATTTTGACCAAATTGAAAATCCTTGATTAATCGAGTTTCCGACGTTGTTTTAGGTGGTTTAAGGATTGGTATAAGTTTGAATGATGTTATGAAATTTGTCTATTGACTTAGTTTAGATCTCGGGGGCCTCGGGTATTTTACGGATGCTAAACGGGTCGTTTTGGAGTTGTTAAAAATTGCAGAAATCTGAGTCAAAGAGTTGCTGACTTTTTCTTCTTTGCAATCACGACCCCTTTCTTGCGACGCGTAGTGTACCCTTGGAGGAGGACCAATTTCTTCTTCACTTTCACAATAAATTCCCCCGCGTTCGCCTAGCCTTGTCATTTCCTACTTCACGTTCGTAGCCAACCCTCGCGTTCACATAGTGTTATATAACGCTGAGGGTTGTGCCTATTCTTCTTCATCGCGTTCGCATGCCATTATTCACATTCGCGATTCTTTGCCAGACCAGGACTTCACATTTGCATACCGTTCCACGCGTTCGTGAAGGTTATTTTAGCAGCCTTCCTTTATCATTCTTCGCGAATGCGTGACTTCCTCTGCCTTCGCGATTCATTAATTAATTGGAAAGTTAAAAAATTCAAAATCGAGGTTTAGCCATTTTTACCAAAATTCAAGCTTGAATTTGAGAGAGAATTCAAGGGATATTCAGGGGCAACGATTGAATACTCCTCTTTGCTTATAACCCACTAATCTAAGCATGGTTTCGTCTTTTAATTTTGGATTTTGAATAAAAAATTGATAAAACTTCATAGACCTAATTATTGAGTTGCGAGTGGGTGTTTGACTTCCGATTTAAGATAATTTTATATGGTCAGACTTGTGAGAGTATGAGGGTTCATAAAATGTCAATTTCATCCGATTCCGAGACGTTGGCGTGAAGGGAATATTGGTTTATTTTATTTAATTTCGTTTTTTGGATTTGAATTAAATTGTTGAATCAGTTTCTTGAGATGTTATTTACGATATGTAATTGAATTGAATAGATTTGGGCCATTTGGAGTCGGATATTCGTGGCAAACTTGTGGCTTCGAGTTGGTATTGGAGCTGGTTCGAGGTAAGTGGCTTGTCTAACCTTGTGCGGGGGATCTTCCTCTTAGGATATGATATTTGGTGATTGAATACCTTGTACGTGAGGTGACGAGCGTGTACTTGGGTTAATAGTTGAAAATATGGTTTTACCTTAAATATTTAGACCGAGTTTATTCTTACCTTCTTTATTCTACTTGCAATTATAGCCTGTGTTAGTTTTGAAGAGCATGCTTAGTTGACCTAAATTGCCTATTTGCTGAAGTTGCTTTGATTGTACTATGTGAATCATGTTAGGCAAGAACTACCTGTTGCCTTGTTTTTTTGCACTCCATTACTGAATATCTTCTTGTTGTGGCTGCACATTTTCATTGGGACTATAGATATTGGATTCCGGTAGCTCCTCGCTTGTTTGTTTACTTTGGGACTATGGGTTAGATTGCTGGAAGACCCCTGCACATTTACATTGGGACTACAGATCGGATTCTGATTGATCCCTGCACATTGATAGTTGGATTACGGGACGGTATCTCGAGAGATTCTTCGGATGTACACATATGATGGACAACGGGATGGTATCCCAGGAGATCCTTTGGACAATTGATGAAATGGACTACAGGACAGTAACCTGGAAGATCCTCATTGTTGTTACTGGTATTGAGCTATTTTACTCGTTGTTACATTTTTCTCTGTGTATTAATTGTTTCATTATATAGCCTTTCTTACTTAATAGCTGTACTCATTTATATTTTTTATTTCATAATGTTGCAAATTTATTATTATGTTTAACCTCAGTAGGGCCCTGACCTTCCTTCTCACTACCAGACCGAGGATAGGCTTGGCACTTACTGAGTATCGCTGTGGTTTACTTATACCCCTTCTGCAGTTTTTTTCATTTGCAGATCCAGGTACCTCCTACGTTTAACGACCCAATTCCCAACTTGTCGTGATGGCGCCTATTATATTACTAGATAAGCCGACAATCACATAATAGCTATGCATTTTGAATTAATAACATTATTTAAAAGGTTCAATAGTGGAAAGTCTCATAAATAACCGATAAAAATAACTCCAACTCCACTATAACAATCCCAAAATCCTGGTGTTATTGAGTGCATGAACTACTAAGTGCCAACATACTCTAAATCTGTAGTACAATTGTATGAAAAATGGAACAATACGAAATAAAAAATAAGGGAAAGAGAGTCGAGGTCTGCAGGCGTCATTGCAGCCGACTCAACAGTCTCTAATTAGATAATGGCACCAAATCTTGCAACCACCACGTCCAAATGTACATGGATCTGCACACGAGGTATAGAGTATAGTATAAGCACAACTTACCCAATGTACTCAATAAATAACAGGACTAACTTTGGTTGAAAGTAGTGACGAGCTCAAAGAAAGATATATTCCTAATCAAGATAATGAAAATATAGATATAATAAGGTAATGACCACAACAACTCACAGAAACTTCCATATTCAGCTCATACAAATTATAGGTAATTTTGCATGTTTTCAAGTTCAACAATTTAAGCACAACACTGATAAAAATATACCAAGTACAACAAGCATGAGGAATATTACATCTCTATGCCCACGTGTCAAATATGTATGTCTAATGTAATGTATCACAATGATAATCCAAGTACTACCACTCACAAAGTACTCAGTCTATCGATCTAATTTCCTATTCTTCGCACACAATTGCTCAACACTGTACATGTGACTGGAATCAATGTCTCTCATCAAAGCACATGCATCTAAATCATTGTGCCTGCACTTACTACTGGTTAGTTAGACACCTGAGGGGAGTATTCGGCCCAAGCACTAATATAACGCCTATAAGTCCTGCTGCGACATGTAACCCGATCCATAATAATAAATAAGCCAATAGGTATACTGCGACGTGCAGCCTGATCCATAATAATAATTATAATAATTGATATAAAGCCAATATTGTTTGATGCAATGCGTAGCCCGATCCACAATGTCACTCACAACATGGATCTAAGGCCCTAACTAAGTCATTAATCTCTCCAATCTCACTGGCTCAAAAATCTCATACCACTCAGCCCAAACAATGATAACATGGTGTAAAAACGAATGATAACATAGACTAAGATACGATATGCAAATGAATGAATATGACCGAGTACATAATTTCAACTTAGGTAAATAACTCAAAAAGAAATGACCTAAGTGGATCCCAAAAGAATAAGCACATAGCATAAACACGATTTCTAACATTAATCACAACTCAATTGCTCTAAAAAGTAAAATTTACAAAGATAAAAAAGACTAGATAACCACACAGTACCTCAAAATCAATCGACTGATAATCACCATGGTGCATGCCCACATGCGTCACCTAAACACCAACCATATAACCATATTTGAGGGATTCATACCCTTTGTATAAAGTCTAGAAGTGTTATTTACTTCCACGTGAGCAACTCAATGCTCCAACAAACCCTTGCCTCGCGAATCGTCCTCGGAGCGACTCGGTTCTAGTAACAAAAAATTCAATATAATTAATGCAAACACTAGGAATTGATTCCAGACGATAAAGCTAAGTTCTTTAACAAAATTCAAAAAGTCCACTAAGAAATCAACCCCGGGCTCTCACCTCGAAACCTGATAAAGTTACTAAAATTCAAATACCTATTCTATAATGAGTCTAACCATACCAAAATCATCCAATTCCAACCAAAAATCGAACCTAAAATCCCCAAATCTTACTTGCCAATATATAAAATACAAATTTCCCAAGTTAAACTCAAAAACATATAATTTAGGTGTAAATATCAATGGGTATTCAATGTTACTGGAAAAAAGTGATCAAAGATTGCTTACCTCTAGAATTAGAGTCAAAACCCTCTCATAAATGGCCACAAGCCATGCTTCCAAAGTCCAGAAATGATAGAATTCTCAAAACCTTCGATTATAACCTTCTGTCCAGCATTCCGCTTCTGCAGAAGCAATCTCACTTATACGGTGTTTCATAAAATCTCGACCGGCCACTTTTGCATCCCAACTCTTGCTCATGCAGGTCCGCTTCTGCGGTCCAACGCTTGCATATGTGGGAGCGCACCTGCAGAAACCTTCCGCTTCTGCAATCTTTGAGCTCCTGATAAAAATCTGCATTTGCGGAGGTATCGTCGCATCTGCAGGCTTGTATATGCAGAAAAACTCTTGCACCTACGACCACTACCTAACTTACTCCAGAATGCACCTGCAACCCCATGGACGCTTCTGTGGCTCCGCACATGCGGTCATAACCTCGTATATGTAGTGGCACTAGAATTGAAACATAATAGATTTTCCTTAAGTCGCAAATACAATCCAAAGTCAATCTGATTCTTGACCGAGGCCCCTAGAAGCCCATCAAAAATTCATCCACCTCTTAATACATCATGCGAACTTAGTCGAAGCCTCAAATAACACCAAACAACATAAAAAACAAGAATCACACCCCAATTCAAGACTATTGAAACTAATGAAGTTTTAATTTTTTGAATCGATGCCGAATCTATCAAATGGACACCTATTAACCTCAAATATTGCACAAGTCATAAATGATATAACAGACCTCCTCTAATTCCCTAAACAAAAATCTGAGCCCGGTCAGCTCTCAGTCAAACTTCTTAACTTTTCAAATCTTTTACTTTCAACTTTCACCAATTCAAGGCGAAGTGAAATACGAAGCTCCAAATAAATATTCTGACATACTCCTAAGTCCAAGATCACCCTACAAAGCTATCAGAACCATCAAAGCTCTATTTTATAGTCATGTACACATAAGTCACACATCCGATCAACTCTTTTAAATTAGGATTCCAACCTTGGGAACAAGTGACTTAATTCATTTTGGAAAATTGCCGAAACCAAAAAAAAACACCCCTGTAAGTCATACAACAAAAAATGAACATAGAATAATCAATAAATGGGGAACAAGGATATAATACTAAAAATGACCGGCCAGATCATTACATTTTCTTGCTCTTAAACAAACGTTCCTCCTCAAACAGGTCTAGAATCATAACTGGAGTCTCAAATGGGTGTGGATAGGTGCTTGGCAATTCCCACTCGGTCTCTCAAGTAGCCTCTTCTGCTAGCTGGCTTCTCCACAAAACATTCACTGAAGCTATAATCTTTGGCCTCAACTTTTGAATCTACCAATCCAAAATAGCCATCGGATCCACATCATAACCCAAAATCTCCATCGAATTAAACTGTGCTAAAGTCCAAACCTTGAGACGGATCGCCACAGTACTTCTAATCAATGGAAACAAGGAACACTAGTTAAACACTCGATAGGCGAGATGATAATGCAAGCTTGTAGGCCACCCCTCCAATCATCTCAAGCACCACCAAAGGGCCAATATACTGAGGGCTCAACTTGCCATTATTTCGGAATTCATAACACCCTTCACGGGTGAATCTCTGAGTATTACCTTCTCTCCCACCACATAGACAACATCACAGAACTTTTGATTGGTGTATCTCTTCTGTCTAGACTATGCCATGCGAAGCCAATCCTGAATCAACTTGACCTTTTCCGAAGCATACTAAACCAAATTAGTACCTAATATTCTAGCCTTACCCTTCTAAAACCGACCAACCAGAGACCAACAGTGCCTCCCGTATAAGGCCTCACAAGGAGCCAGCTAAATACTTAATTGGTAATTGTTGTTATAGGCAAACACTGAAAGTGGTAGAAACTAATCCCAAGAACACCCGAAATCCATAACACAATCGCGTAACATATCCTCCAATATTTATGTGGTGCTTCCGTTCGTCTTAGGGTGGAATTCTATACTCAACTCAATACATGTGCGTAACTCTCACTGCACTGTTCTCCAAAACTGCGATGTAAACTACGTCCCATACCGTCAAGGTGAACAGTCTCGCAGATGTAGATCTCAGCCAACCACTCTGAACCAGTTCGCCCTCCGTGAACCATCATGATGGAACCTAGTCTCTACGACTAGGTAATCCTTACAATGCGAAAAAATAAACCAATTTGCGGAAGAAATAATTAAAAGGAAATAGTGAAATAAAATAGTGTTTAAAACTGCCACTCGGCATACACAAAAACAACTCTTGAATTTTTAATACATCTCCCAAATCCCAGAATCACATGATCACAAGACTTTGAATGTTTACAAGTATCTAACTCCAGAATATCTAACAAAAGAAAGGAAAATGCAAAAGGGCTGAATACTAAAAATGGGAGTAGAAAGGGAGTCTTCTGTCTACGAATGCAGCAGATATACTTCAGAGTCTCTACAAGCGCCTAGTCCAACGAGAGATAAGTCTGAATGGAGGTACATGGATATGTACATGAAAAACATGCGCAAAAAGGGCATGAGTACACCACAACTGTACTCAGTAAATGCCAAGCCTAACTTCGGTCAGGTAGTGACAAAGAAGGTCAGGGTCCTACTGAGATTAAATGAAATAGCAGGTATAATAGAATAAGATAAGCAGAACATTTGAAACTAACAATAAGAATTAATACAGGATAATAAGGATATGAAAAAACTGAAACAGAGACAAAACAATCACAAGGAAATACCACTCTTCACAAAGATAATAATCGGGAATGTCTCACTATCCCGAGGATCCCTTAATACCCTTAATATATGCCAGGGATCTCTTGGTATCCCGAGGATCTCATGGTATCCTCAATGTATTCCAGGGATCCCTTGGTAACACAGGGATCTCTCAGCATCCTCAATATATGCTAGGGATAGATTGGTATCCCGAAGATCTCGTGGTATTCTCAATGTACGATAAGGATCTCTTCGTATCCCGAGGATCTCTAGGTATCCCCAATATACGTGCTGGGGATGTCTCGGTATCCGGAGGATCTCTTGGTATCCTCAATGTATGCTAGGGATCTCTTGGTATCCCGAAGAATTCTCGGTATCTTGAATATAAATGCTGGGGATCCCTTGGTATCCCTCATTTCAGATAGAATGGTAAATACGTACAAGAGATCTCCCTGGATGCCATCCTGTAGTCCCGAAGTAAAACACAGAACAATGGCACAAAGAATACTCAAATAAACTCAACTTTATAACAAAGTAACTCAGGCAATTCTAACATAGCATGGTTCACATAATAATAATAAGGCAGTTAAAGCAATTAAATCAATTAGACATATTTCTCTTGGCTAACAACATGTTTAAAAGTTCAAGTAGAATAAATAGAAAGGGAAAACACAATTAAAGTTACGTAAGTAAAATAGGATTTTCAACAATTAGTACAATCACGAACTCGTCACCTCACATACAAGGCATTTCAATTATCACAATACAATTCCTAAGGTTAATGCCCCCCACACAAGGTTAGGGAATCCACTTACCTCTAACCATATCAAAATCAACCCGAAACGACGTTCTTGACACGAGTACTCAGCTCCTGATTGCCCAAATCTATTCAATTCAATTGTATAATGTAGATAACATTTCAAGTAACTGATTCTACAAATAAATTCTAAGCAAATATACGAAATTAGGTAAAATAACCAAAATGCCCCTGTGTCCCACGAGTCTATACATATCAAGAAAACTAAAATTAAAGTTCAATTGGCCCTCAAATACCCATGTTAAGGTCTCTTAATCTCAAACCCTAATGACCCATTTCCCCCAAATATTTTGCCACTAATTAGGTCTTTAATCATATATAAATGAGTTGTAAAGTTAAAATATTTACCTTTAAGTGATTTCCTTTTGGCTTCTTAAAAAATCACCCTCCAAAGCTTCAATCCCGTTCAAAAGTGGTGGAAAAATTAGGAAGGGTCGCGGATGGGCTATTTAAATACTGTCCAGATTTAACCATATGCGATTGCAGAAATACCAATGCAATCACGTAAGACAACCTCCTCAAGCAACACGATCGCGGGTCTATGCAGTCACATAGAGAAAATTCCATCACTCCACTGCCACACCAATTCCTTCTACACGAACGTTAGGGTCCTTATGTGAATGCAGTGACCAACAAGCTCATCCTATGCGATCGCACTCCTTCCTCTGCGATCGCAATTCAAAAAAATATTCCTGACCTCAGCTTACCATATGTGACCATTGATGGACTCACGAGATCGCAGTGAACAAATCACTGCTGCAAAATACCTGAAAACCAGCAATCTTCCAAAGGCCAAAAGTGCCCATTTGAGCATTCGAAATACACACGAGTCCTTGAGACATCAACCAAACCCACCAGCGTATTCCATAGCTTCATTCAAACTTGTTCCAACCTTCATAATGCTTAAAACAACATCAAGACACCAATTTAGAATCGTATTCAAGCGTATGAACTTCAAAAACATTAAAAATACGCTTGCGATAAAAATGTCTACCATATCTCGTCTGAGTGACGTGAAATTTTGCACACACGTCACATTCAACGCTATGGAGATACTCCAACTTCCCGAATTCCATTCCGGCCCTCAGATCAAAATCTCACTATCAAACCAGAAATTTCAAAAATTAACTCTCGGTATTTCAAGCCTTATATAGATGCGAACCTCCTAAACACAACTCGAATACGCTCCTAAACCCAGAATCACCCAACGGACCTAACGAAACCATCAGAATTTCATTTCTAGTCCGTTTTCACACTATTCCAACTATGGTCAATTTACAAAACTTATTCTCTTATTTAGGGACTAAGTATCCCAAAATTTTCCGACACTCAAAACTGAACATCCGGCAAATTAAAATAGCAGAAATAAACAAGGGGAAAGAAGTTAATAGGGGATCGGGGCATTAATTCTTAAGACGATCGGCCGAGTCATCACATCCTCCTACACTTAAACATTCCTTATCCTTGAACGAGCATAGAGACATACCTGAAGCAGTAAAAAGATGAGGGTAATGGCTGTGCATACCCTGTTCGGTCTCCCAGGTCGGTTCCTCAACTGGCTAACCCCACTACTACACCTTCATGGATGCAATGTTTTTTGACCTCAGCTTTCTAACTTGCATGTTCATTATTGCTACTGAATCCTCAACATATGATAGATCTTTGTCCAACAAGACTTAACTGAAATCCATCACGTTCGATGGATCACCGTGATAGCTCCGGAACATCAAAATATGAAATACCGGATGAACTCCTGCCAAGCTGGGAGGTAAGCCAAACTCATAAGAAACCTCCCCAACACGGCTCAATACCTTGAAAGGGCTAATAAACCTTGGACTCAATATCTCCTTCTTCCCAAATCTCATAACGCCCTTCATAGGCGAAACCAGAAGCAGAACCCATTCTCACACCATATAGGGAACATCATGAACCTTCCGATCCGCGTATCTCTTCTGTTTGGACTGGGCTGTACGAGGTTTATCCTGAATCACCATTACCTTCTCCAAAGCATCCCAATAATCTAGCCTCACCTGGATAATAAACCCACCAAGGATATATCCCGCCTACAATATTAAGCCTCATACGGTGCCATCTGAATGCTGGGCGGATACCTTTTGTTGTAGGAAAACTCCTCCAATGGAAAGAACTGATCCCAAGACCATCCAAACACAATCACACACGCATAGAGCATATTCTCGAGAATCTAAGTAGTCCGCTCGGACTGTCCGTCCATATGAGGGTGAAATGTTGTACTCAACTCCACCCGAGCACCCAACTCATTCTAACCGGCCCTCCAAAATCGTGAAGTGAACTGAGTACCTCTATCTGAAATGATGGAAACTAGAATACCACGCAGATACAAAATCTCCAAGATTAAAATCTCCGCCAACTGCTCCGAAGAATAGGTAGTAGAAATAGGAATAAAGTGTGCAGATTTGGTTAGCCGATCCAAAATCATATAGATAGCATCGAACTTTCTCAAAGTCTGTGGGAGCCCAACTATAATGTCCATGGTGATCCGCTCCCACTTCCACTCAGGAATATAAAGCAACCTACCCGGTCTATGATACTCATACTTCACCTACTAACAGTTGATGCACTGAGATAGAAACCCAACTATATCTTTCTTTATCCTCATCCACCAATTGCGCTGCCTATAATTCTAGCACATCTTAGCTGCACCCGGATGGATGGAACACTACAAACTGTCGGCTTCCTCTAAAATAAAATCCCGAAGTCCATCAAAATTGGGTACACAAATCCGACCCTACATCATCAATACCCCGTCATCACCAATGGTCACATCTATGGTACACTACAAGAAAAAGTCTTATTAGGGATCATTATTTAGGGACTAGTTTTATATATGGTCTCTAAAAGTATACTTATAGGGAAGAGATACTTTTTTTGTCTCTAATACCTAATTTGTTTCATAAAGACACGACTAGATTTATTCTGGTCTAATTATATTTTAATATCTGGTCTCTAATACTCAATATTAGCGGGATAGGGGTGAGAATCTGAAACTTAAAGTTCAAAAAAACCTCGAAAAATATGTTTTCAAAGTAAAATAGCTCCAGAAATTCAATTTCGACCTAATCTCTTCCAAATTACTTTCGCGCTATAAGGTACCTGTCAGACCCCAAATCCGGGGGCATGACCGGAACTCAGCCGCGTATCCCCAGTCAAGTGGACCTGGGTGCCTTTCCTATTTCCCACGCGTTACCCCACTTCATCCTTGGTTAATTAGCCAAAAGATACCAAATTTTCAATTGAAAGAACATATGATTTCTCTTTTATAAACACACATTATGATTAACAGGGAACATCTTTTACAAAACTTACAGTGATTAACAGGGAACGTGGTATACAAGTTTACATCGCCCAAAACATAAACCTTTATACATAAGTTCCAACCCACATACCAGTGTCTATGCAGCCTCTAAGAGAAAGATAATACAACATTTGCCGGCGACAATGCCCCAGCTATACCTTTACAAAAAGACACAAGACTCCAAAATACAACAACATGGGTGGCATGAGCCACACAAGGCCTAGAAAGGATAAGGGTTCACCAAACACGAATACCGCCGATAGAGAGGAGGAGGAGCTACGAACGTGTACTGGAGTGCCTGCCACAAATCCACCTACAATCATAACATGAATGTAGCGCCCCCGGCAAAAGGGACGTCAGTACATTTGAATTGTACTTGCATGTATGAACAAACTCTGTCCCAAGTAAACTTAAGCCAAATTGCATATACAAGTATTGAACTATGCAACAATAGTACAAGTACATCCATGGAGCAACAATTAAACATTTCACAACAATTGATTCAAGTAGTCAACCAAAGAGGCAATCAGTACCCCACAGGTTACAAACTCTCCTGTTGGCTCCTTTCACAATTTCACATTTATCATTTCATGATTCATATTCATCTCAATAGTGATATTGGATCATATTTCCACCCTTGTTGCCTGGTCCACACACCCTTATCACCCCGACCCCCAATTTATTTCACCGTGTTGCGGCGCGCAACTAGACCCCGCCAGACAGCTTCATTTCACACAATATACAACACAGCAACAAATACAAGAAATCAACTATGGTAGATTATTAAAATAGATCCACAACAAGGATAATGTAATCCCACAATTAGCAACACAATTTCCTCATGTTCATCAAATTGGTACACAATTTGGGTTACCACAACAGTTGTTCACAAGTAATCACACACGTTCTACATTTTTTCCATTTCCACTGTTCCGCATTATTTTTATTTCCACTGTTCCACAGTATTTCCATTTCCTTTGTTCCACATTATTTCGATCTCCAAACTCTTCCAATTACAAGTTCCACAACTTTCACCACAAGGTGGTACCACACAATTATACAACACAAAAGCTTCACAATGATTCCCACATGAATATCAACTATCATTAATTTCACAACTAACACAGAGCGATTTCACAAGGATCACAGTTAGTCATACATACCTGGATTTGATTATTCCGTTTATACCTCCAGTCCAATTCGCCAAGCAATCAAGAAGTCAATCTAGTTCATGAGCAACCCTTTAGGATTTAGAAATTTAAACTCATAGTAGAAACCCAATTCCCTTTTTTTAAGATTTTTGGGTTTTGAAGACATGCATGAAGGTTTTATGAAGAAATTTCAAAGCAAGTGTATGTGGTTCCCTTCCCAAGCTTAATTTCAAAATTTGGGGGAAATGAGTTAGGGATTTTACCTAAGAAATCAATAGAGAAGATAATGCACCAAGAATTTACCAAGCTCCAATGATTTTGACAGACTAGATGATGAAGGATTTGCTTTCTCTCTCAAGAACCCTCTCTCCCTCTCTCTTATTTTGATTAGAAGTGTGTTAAAAACGAGGGAGAAGGTGTTTTAATAAAAGGTGGGTCGAGTCTAAAATATTAGAAAAATACCAAGCGAACTCGATCTGCGACACAATCTACGATCGCAGAACAGACATGCAGTCCGCATAATGGACCGCAGAAATGGCTCAAGTTTCAAAGCTGTCGGGCTGAGAATGCGGTGAATATGCGGTCTGCATTCGTGTTATGCGGTCGCAGAATGCACCGCAGAACTGACCTTCGAAATTCCTCACGGACAATATGCGATCACTCTACGGTCCGCATATTGATTATGCGATCGCAGATTTGACCGTATTTTCAACATAAAAAATTGGTTGCTCTCTGATTCACTCTGTAGTAGGAATGTGGTCCGCATAGCTGATCTGCGATCGCATTATGGACCGCATTTTGACCATTTTCTTGAAAGATTTCGATTTTACATTTTTAAGTACAAAACAGTAAAAAGAATCCGATCCACGCAGGTAGACTCGACTCTATGAGCTGCAAACATTTGAGCACTCATTTTCACGGGGCCTTACATCCTCCCCTGCTTAAGATCATTCATCCTCGAATGAGGACTTCGGAACCAAATGAGTTTGAAAACATGATATGCAAGTTTCTACCCTTTTATTAACTTTCAAGTTTGTTTTAGAAAAATTTTACCAGAGTTTCCTTTGTAATATGGACATAACCACTTGTCAAAGAACCTCCAAAACATATTCCCAAGCATTACTACACAAACTTTCTACTTTTACAATAGTTGTAAAATGCATAGTCCTCACACTTGCACATATTCAACCTCTTGATACACTTTTAACCATTTGGCACACAAGATGTAATCAAATTAAGCTTTAAGCACCTGTACTATTAAAGCCATTTACCTATCACAAGGGTACGACACCGTTATTCATTTCAATACAATTCCTCCATGCAAAACTAATCATTACAAAATTAGAACACTTCGATACACAGTCTCCATGAAAAATTAATTATTACTTCCATACATCACCCTACCATGGGAGCACAAAAACTTTCATTACCAAAAAAGACTGCACATTGCTCAAATAATTAGAACACATAATTTTTTTGTTAGAGCAACTTGGAGAAACTACAATAGTAGGCACATTGAAAGAGAAGGGATGGTTCTTACACCTTATAGAACACAACACTAGCTCTCCTAAGGGAAATATTCGCACGATCTTGCGCTTCGCACGTGGCTTCCTTGACTTGTTAGTTTCGCCACAACACTTTAACTGAAGCAATCTCCTTATTTCACAACTTTCGGACTTGTCTATCCAGAATAGCAACCAGAATCTCTTCATATGATAACTCTTCTGTAACCTTGTTGTCTTCAACTGGCACAAGTTTAGACGGATCAACCACAACTTTCCTCAACACTGATACATGAAACACCGGGTGCACAAAGGACATTTCATGGGGCAATTCCAACCTATACGCAATTGACCGATCCTCTAGGTGACTTGATTAGGTTCGACGAACCTAGGACTTACTTTTACCTTCTTCCCAAATTGCATGACTCCTTTCATAGTGGACACCCTCAAGAATACCCAATCTCCTTCTTGAAACTTCAGTTCTCTTCGACGCATGTCCGCATAGGATTTCTGGCAACATTGAGCACTCTTCATTCTCTCCTAAATGACTCTTACCTTCTCCATGACTTGATGCACGAGATCTGGCCCTATTAATTCTGCTTCACCCACCTCGAACCACCCAATCGGGGACCTACACCTTCTTCCGTACAATGATTCGAATGGGCCATCTGGATGCTAGCATGGAAGCTGTTGTTATTAGAAAACTCTATAAGGGGTAGGTGATCATCCCAATTACCTTTAAAATCTAAGACACATGTCCGCAACATATCCTCAATCGTCTGAATAGTCCGCTTTGTTTGGCCATCGATCTGCGGATGAAAAGCAGTACTAAAATTCATTTGAGTACCCAAACCTTGCTAAAATTTCCTCCCGAAGTTAGCTGTAAACTGAGCTCCTAGATCCGAAATGATAGAAAGCGGCGTACCATGAGACTCACTATCTCCTTGATATACAACCGAGCATAATGTTCCGTAGTATCGGTGAACTTGACTGGCAAAACGTGAGCTGATTTGGTAAGCCTATCCACAATTATCCAAATTGAGTCAAACTTGTGCCGAGTACGAGGTAGTCTTATCACAAAGTCCATATTGATCATTTCCCACTTCCACATCGGTATTTCTATAAGCTGAGACAACCCTCCCGGCCGCTGATGCTCGGCCTTCACCTGCTGCCAATTTGGACACTTAGAGACGAAGTCTGACACACTCTTCTTCATATTGCTCAACCAATAGATATCCTTGAGATCGTGATACATCTTTGTAGAGCCTGGGTGCACTGAATACCTGGAATGATGAGCCTCCGCCATTACCTTCTCCCGAAGATTATCCACATCCGGGACACATAACCTGTCAAGGCACCGTAGCACACCATCATTGATGTCGAGTGAAAATGCTGAAATTTTGTTACTTAGAGCTGCCTCCTTCAATTGTGCCAATGCTGGATCAATAAACTGCTTTTCTTTAACTTCTGCTACGAGCGACGATTCCGCTGTGTTATGCACCATAAATTCCTCCTCATTCCGGGCCGAGATACAAACCCCAAGGCTCACCAAGTGATGAACCTCTTGAGCTAGGAACCTCTGATCCGCTCTCAAGTGATCCAAACTACCCATGGATTTCCGACTGAGGGTGTCGGCCACCACGTTCGCCTTTCCTGTATGGTACAAGATGCCCATACCATAATCTTTGAGCAATTCTAACCACTGCTGCTGCCTGAAATTCAGCTCTTTCTACTTGAACAAATATTGAAGACTCTTATGATCTGAAAACACATGTACATGAACCCCATAAAGATAATGCAGCCATATTTTCAAGGCGAACAGAACCGCTGCAAGCTCCAAATCATGTGTCGAATAATTCTTCTCGTGATTCTTGAGTTGCCTGGAAGCATATGCTATGACATCCCCGTGCTGCATCAGAATACTCCCTAAGCTAACCCTGGAGGCATCACAATAAACCACAAACCCCTCTATGACTTTTGGCAAGGCCAATACTGGTGCCGAAGTCAACCTTGTCTTCAATTCCTGGAAACTTTTCTCACAAGCATCTGACCATTAGAACCTGGCTGATTTCTACGTCAAATTAGTCAATAGGGAGGCGAGGGTGGAGAATCCCTCTACAAACCTCCAATAATACCCTGCTAACCCCAAAAAGCTACGAATATCTATCGGGGTCGTGGACCTAGGCCAATCTTTCACCGCTGCAATCTTTTGGGGGTCCACCTGATTCCCCTCACTGGAAACAAAATGACCCAGAAAAGCGACGGACTCCAACCAAAATTTACATTTGGAAAACTTGGCATACAATTGGTGCTGCAATAGAGTCTGCAAAACCGCTCTAAGGTGGCTGGCATGATCCTCCCTGCTCCGCGAATATACGAGGATGTCGTCAATGAAAACAATAACGAAGGAGTCTAAAAATGACTTGAAGACCCGATTCATAAGATCCATAAAAGCTACCAGGGCGTTGGTTTGCCCAAAGGACATGACCAAGAATTCAAAGTGTCCATAATGCGTACTGAAAGCGGTCTTAGGAATATCCTGTCCCTTATCTTCAATTGGTGGTACCCAGAACGCAAATAAATTTAAAAGAAGAACCTTGCACTTTGCAATTGATCAAACAAATCATCTATCCGAGGCAAATGGTACTTATTTTTTATGGTGACTTTATTAAGCTGTCGATAATCGATACACATCCGAAATGACCCATCCTTCTTTCTGACAAAAAGATTCGGAGCACCCCATGGTGATACACTTGGCCGGATAAACCCCTTCTCTAATAGATCCTTCAACTGCTCTTTTAACTCCCGCAACTCTGCTTGCGCCATTCTGTACGGCGGAATAGATATTGGCTGAGTATCTAGAAATACATCTGTCCCGAAATCTCTCCCTATTTGGCGGAATTCCTAGAAGCTCATCTGGAAATACCTCAAGAAACTCATTCACAACTGGCACGGACTCGGGGGCAGGTACCTTTGAAGTTGTGTCCTCCACCCGGACTAAATGCTAGATGCACCCCATTCTGATCATCTTCGAAACCTTGAGATAGGAAATAAACCTCCCCTTCGGTACAACACCATTCCCCTTCAATTCGACAACCGGCTCATTTAAGAACTCGAGTCTCATGACTCTTGTTCGGCAATCAAGTTTAGCATAGCACGAATAGAGCCAATCCATCCCCACTATTACATCAAAATCCACCATTCCAAGCTCGATAAGGTCAGCCGTGGTAACACGACCACCTACCATAACAACACAATTCATAAACACCCCTGCAGCTGTAATAGAATCACCAATCGGAGTAGATACAGAGAATGTCTCAAGAAGTTGCTCAGGTTCAATCCTAAAACTCGAAGCAACAAAGGGAGTGACATAGGAAAAAGAATACCCCGAATTAATAAGAGCATAGCAATCAATGGTTTGGACAGATAGGATACATGTGATAACATCTAGGGAAGCCTTAGCACTCTGGTAACCACTCAATGCATAAAACCTGCTGGGTCCGCCCCTACCACGAGCTCCACCTCTGGTTGCACCACGCCCTGCTAGAGATGGAAGGCGCACTGATGATGTAGCAACTAATGAACTGGATGGCTGTGCAAGTCCCCTACCCGTGCCCTGTCTATGCGTACGACAGTCCCTCTGTATGTCACCTCTCACCCCACAATTGTAACACACTGCAGCATCCAAGTAACAAGCCTCTGTATGAAATATCCCACACTTGGGACATATACCTCACTGTTGTCGAGGTCTCATCCCCGAATGACTGAACAGGCGAGACCTCATGCTGTCTGAACCTGGCCCCGAAGGGCTATTCTACTAGAAATGGTGCACAGATGATAGTGCACTGGCTGAGGACTAAGCATAAGACTGAGATGGTCCTGATGACCCTCCCCCTGGAGCTGAGCTCCCTGAGTGACCCATAGACCGAGCCCTGCTGCTACTCTCCCTGTCTGCCCGAATCTTCAACTTCCTGGCCTCTGTGGCGTGAGTGATGTGGGGTGATTTTACGACTCATTTAAGCATATTTTCCTTAGCTTTTATGTCTTTTTAAGTATACAATGAGGTTGTTTATAGTGGTTATTGTGATATTTTCAGGTACATGATGCTATGAGGTGGTTTGATTGAAAGTGAAGTGGAATTGAGCAAAAATGAGGTGAAATATTGCAAAACCTCCAATCATTTCCACTTCTGCACATTATTGGTCGCAGGTTCTACCTCCGCTTATGCGGATTTATGGTCGCTTATGCGGAAACAGTGGATTAGGAAAGAACCGCTTTTGTGGTCCAAATCTCACTTCTGCGGGACTAAAGAAGCGGTCAAGTCTTAGCTTATGGGATCACTGCTGAACTTGAAAGAATCTATTTTTGCGGTTGATTGTCCGCTTCTACGGAACCGCATCAACTGTCACTTTACCGCAGAAGCGAAAGTCGAGTACATGGCCTGGTATTTCACATATTCTCACCCCAAATGATTTTTCTACTCGTCCAAGCAGACATTTAGTAAATATTTTGTTATTTTCAGTCTATTATACTAGGAAGAACAAGTTGGAAGCTAGGGTTTTACACAAACACACTTGAGTTTTGTTGATTTCAACCTTTTGGTTAAGGTTTTCTTACCCATTTATGTTTGTTTGTTTATTTTCTTGCTTTGTATTGAATATATAAGTGTGTAGTATTTTATCCAACACTTGAATCTTGTTTATGGGAATATTCATAAATAAAGTTTGGATTTTATACCTTGTTGTACTGATGTACTGAATGATTTTTCTATATTTATGAAGTGAGTTAATGTTTCTTTAATTATTCTTGTTCTTTAATATTTCTAAAGGGATTAGCTAACTCGAGGACTCGCCAATTAACTCCGCATTAATTTTAGGAAAAATAGTTTGGGGTTGGGAAAGATTAATTAACAAGAACTTCAAATGTTAACCCTCATTTTATAGATTCTACCTAGGGATAGGATTGAACTACTTGTAGCTTTGCAGGTGCCCTTAATCTTCTAATTGTGATTAGGAATAATTCAATTAGAAAGTCTTGTTAGTCTTCGGAATAAACAAATTAAGAATTATTATCCGTGGCTAATTAACATAAACTCGCTCATATTTGGAAAATCGTGAAATACATTGGATCGTTATTTCAGTGTAATTCCCGATGCTTTCATACTTGTAACCATTGATCATTTTGTTTGCTTTCTAGGTTAGCTTACATTTCGCATCTTAGATATAAAAAGAATTTTCAACCCAAATATTCTTATTGTTTGGCATTGCCCGACTAGTGATAATTCTCTTAAATTTCTAATCGCCTACACATTGTTCTATGTGGGATTTGACCCTGACATATAGTTGGTTAAATATATTTCTGCGACCGTATATATTGCTTTTTAGCGGAGGATTTGGACGTCACCTAAAATTGGCGCCGTTGCAAGGGAACAATTGGGCGTAATTTAGGTTGTTTGAGAAATAAGCGAAAGTGCTTTGATCAAAACTTGTTCGTACTTGTGTAATTATGTTTCTTACCTTGGGTCTATATTTGTTATTAGTTTCTTGTTTATATTTTATCATTCTTGAAAAATGGCATCATATAATGATAATTGGTCATATGGGAGTTGTTCTTTTGACGACCCTTGTCCTTATTGTGGTGGACCACACTTATGGCAACATTGTTTAAATTCTCCCGGGGGTAGATTGTGCCCACAACCTCAACCCCAAGGTTGGAGTATTTGTTATAAGTGTTGTTGCCAAAATGGTCATTGGGATTATTGTGCATATTTTACCTTCCTTTCCCCAAGCCCCTACTATGATGAGTTTGCTTCTTGTGATGAAAACTACAGGGCTACGGGAACTGAAGAAGTTGAGCATGGAAAAAGTGGAGAGTTCAAACTCATGTTGGAGTGTCTACTTGAGAAAGGAAACAAAGAACAAAATGCCTTGAAATATCTTTTGAAGACTAGTCTACAAAATGATTTAGCACTCAACCGATTGCACTCGCAAATGGAGGAAATGATCTAAGCCTCCAGGGTTCAAAGAGCCTTGGAAGTGAATAAAGACCAAAATCCTTCCTTGGAAATTGAAAGTGAGAACCTTTTCTTGGCACTTGATCAAAACCAAGAAGAACTCCCAAATGCTCAAGATGAGAAAATATTGCTCATGTTTGAGACAATTCTTGAAAATGAGGAGAAGCACAACTTTGCACTCGAGAACTTGACTCGAGGCTTGAATTACAATGATGAACACATCCACACTTTGCAAGACCAAATACAAAAATTGGTTGCTTCAAATTTTGTGCAGCATCTACCTTCAATTGTGCAGTTCCTTTAGCCTTTGAATCAATTACTGGTCGACCTACAGTAGGAATCGCTGCAACAGTACCAAATTTATCAGTTGTAGTATTCATAGGTCGACACACTCTGGCAACTGTCACCATAGGATCAGAATCTGCTTGTAGCAAAAGATTTTACATCAAATGCGAGTTAGTTTATGGGTAACTTCATGATTTAGCAAACCTTTAGTAAAGTTGTTGAAGTGTCACTTTGCTCTCAGAGACCAAATTCTGCAACTATCGGGGCAGGGAACTGAAGGAGCTCCTTTTCATCCTTCTGTTACTTCTTTTCTAATGCATTCAAAATGTGCATATTGAAGCAGTCCTTTTTCATCCTTCTATTACCTTCTTTTCTAATGTATTCACTTGTGTTCTTCTGTAAGTATAGTAATCTGACTTGCTCAAATTAAAATTTCTTATTTTTTCTACAGGTTTTGGATATTGAAGTTCAAGAAGCAGATTTTTGACGACATACTGATTGACCATCTTTTTGCTGATAATATCAAGAAAATTTACATGTCAATCGAGGGATATTAGTGATATGTAGCTTTTTGCTAAACGTTTATGAACACAATATTGTGAGTAGCTTATCATTGATGTATGGTGCAACTAACTGATACTGATTATTTTTTGAAATATTTTATAAAAACAATATCATCTTTATCATAATATACTAGATTTTCTAGCTAGTTGCAAACTTAATGTGATTTTAGGGACTTGTGGCTTGTTTTTTTAACGCCTAGACTGTTAGTCCTTAAATCCTTTTGGGAATAGAAAATTTAGTTGTTCGATCTGAGATCTTTGTTGTGCTGCACTGTTCGAGTTAGCGACCAACTTTAATATTCTTGCAAAAGATATAACGACCAACTTCTAGCTAGCCGCAAAAGTGCCGTTTAACGACCATATTTAAACTAGTCGCAAATATATTTAAGGACCATGAATTTAATCCTATAAATATGAAAATAGGCACCAGAAACATGGTCTTTAAAAATCATTTAAGGGCTAGTTTTACTCTGGTCACGAAACACTTTTAGCGACTAGCACTGCATCTAGTCCTTAATGAGCTTTAGTGACGGAAGATATAAGGACCAACTTAGCTGGTCGCTATTGACCATTTGGGACCAACTCCTTACTTTTAGGGACCAGATTTCTCTTCGCTATTGAGCATTTTTCTTGTAGTGGCGTATCGCCATACTGAACCTTGTCCTTGTGGACAAGTAAATAAGGGTCATCATATTGACGCTCCCTGATACGATCAAATAAGAAAGACCAAGAAACCACGCAAACTAGAATCCGACTGGGTTCCGAAAGATACAATCTCACAAAATAGCTAGCTAAGGTCTAAACGCGCATTGCCATAGGCCTCTCCGATGCAGGTAAATAAGCCAAATTCCCTAAACTCTCTGCACGACGACTAAAGGCATCGGCCACCACATTAGCCTTGCCCATGTGATACAAAATAGTGATATCATAGTCCTTCAGCAACTCTAGCCATCTCTTCTGACGCAAATTAAGATCCTATTGTTTGAAAAGGAACTGCAAACTCCTGTGATCAGCATAAATCTTGCAAGGCACACCGTACAATTAATAAAGCTAGATCGTCAAGGCGTGAACAATAGCAGCTAACTCAAGATCATGAACAACATAATTTTTCACATGTACCTTCAACTGTCTGTACGCACAGGCAATCACCCTACCGTCCTGCATTAATATCGCTCTAAGTCCATTCTGCGAGGCATCACAATAGACAGCATAAGACCCCAAACATGTAGGCATTTGTCACGACTTATACCGATAGGCCGCGACGGACACCCAATACCTTACTCAACCGAGTGCCAACGTAGCGCATATTTATTACTACCTCATTATATCCACATAACATACGAGCATAATAGGCCAATATAATTATTTATAAACTCAAAACATAGGCCGACAAAGCGGTACAATTATTCAAGTACACGAATGAAACGCAATGTTCCCAGGCAAAAGGGACTTCAGTACGAACAATCTACCTACTATGTGAGGCACATAAGTAAACACATATGATACATGGAAGACATATATAGTACATCACTCAACCTGTAAGTCTTATTAATTTTGTAAATCATAAATTATTTTTAACGTCATACATATGCATATGAATGTCATGTCGTTCATAGGTACATGTTTCATCACATCAACAGCCTCTGAGGGCATCCCATCATATCATATCGGCCACTATGCGTAAAATTATCATCGTATACCAGCTGATTTGGTGGTGGTGCGTCTATAACGCCATAACCTTTCCAATATTCCATATACATATATATATATATACATACATACATACATATATACATATATACACGTATATAACGCCGTTTGAATCATATTTACCTATATACACGTGATGCTGTTTGAATCATATTTCAACCATTGTGGGTAACCTCATCATTACATACCAGCTAATCAAGTGGTGGTGCGTATATAACACCGTAACCTGTTCCCATATCTCATATACATATATTTACATATATATGCGTATGTAATGTCATCTGGTCATGTGTCAATGCACATGTATAAATGAGTAAAATGCATGAAATAACATAATAATCTTGGTATTCCTTCCGGATAAACTTTTTGCACTGCGTATTATTATGAGACCCATGAACAGAAGATACTATTAAATCTCATGGGAAATCGAAAATATAGATACCCCTGCTATTTCTATAAATAGAGTAATTTATAAAAACTGTATATTTGCTTGTTTCTTCCGTATAATTTGGATCATGCCAAAAGAAAAAAGGAAGTTACTTAATATATTTAATATACCTGAACCGATTCAAATTGATTGAGAAACTAGTGCCATGGTACGGAAAATGTAACACTTGCGCCCATCGTAATGAGCCATTAGCAAAATGAGGGTAATCGTCTCATTGCCTTTTAGTTTTCTTCCATCTCTTAATGAGTTAGTGTTTGATCTCCACTCAATTCCTTTATGCTGACACCATAATGATCAAAAAGCCTTGAGAGA
Source organism: Nicotiana benthamiana (assembly GCA_034376525.1). Taxonomy (NCBI): domain Eukaryota; kingdom Viridiplantae; phylum Streptophyta; class Magnoliopsida; order Solanales; family Solanaceae; genus Nicotiana; species Nicotiana benthamiana. The sequence continues at coordinate 83,991,632 of CM067328.1, forward strand.
ATGCCAGTTACTTCAACAACAAGTGCTTTCATGGGAGCCATATAGACAATCTTACAATTGTTATGGTTGAAAGATCCATGATCTTCATTACGGCTCAGTCCAATTTGCTTACTGTGCACCCTATTCAATTGGGACATGCCAATAAAAGTTGGTTGTAATAGTTGAAGACTTTCTAAGAAGTCTCCTTTTAGATAAGGACTATTGTAGTACTTTTGTATTTTATTATTACCATGAGGTGTATTGTGATTCACACCTTACATTGCCACCTACCCAACATGACTAGTGAGTCAGTTGGTTTGGGTGATATCTTGTTGCCACATGTGTTGGGGGAGGGTTTTATAATCTTTTCCTATAAATAGTAATTAATTCGGTACTATCAAGCTACACAATAATTAATCAAGTACTCATATAATTAAGAATTATTCCCACATTCTTAAATACTATTCACTTTTTACATACCTTATACATCTTATTATCATGGTCATCTGGTACCTTCTATGATACTAGTCCATAATTTCCGGGTATTTTAGATCGGCATATGGTATTCCAATGCCAATTTTTTAAGAAAATTTATTTTCTTTGACTTGCTTCCCCTTTCACCTTCAAGAATTTATTCATCACTTGTGAAATAGCATAATCCTTGATCTCCAAATAATCTTTTTATTTGACTGATGTCAATTACCTTACGACAAATTCAACGTATAATACTACATGGTGCAACATCATTGTAACTTATTACTACGAAGCATAACATTGTCATAGTATAATACTGTGGGATGTAATATTAACGAATACTGCAAGGTGTAACATCATTCCCCCTTTTGGAACATTGTCCTCGAAATGTTGACTAATGTTCTTATCATTTTCTTAACTTATATCTTCTAAATACTGTAGTACTTTCCTTGCCATCTAGCCGACTGTTCTGTGAATAAGTCCAAAGTCTAGGGCATCTTCCCTTAGGCCTCCTTCTCACACCCCAACTTGTAGTAAGAATCCTTCCAATCTCGTAACTGTTGCTACCTTTCATCATGCAACCTGTATATTTCTAATCTTGTAAATGTGCCCAATCTCTAGGCTTCACGTGTAGAGCTTTAAAAGATGTCCATTCGGGTAATTATGAGTATACTGAAGTTCTTCGCTCGATAGTTGGTTGAATTCACGAATATTGTTATATCTCATCGTCTAGGTCCATTTAAGCATCCGTATGAATTTACTACCATAACTCTTTTATTTATCGTTGTTGAGGTCTTCTATCAAATCCCAGATTACTCTCGCCGCTCATTTCATATGTATAAATTTAAGTCCTTTAATACTTCCCTATTACTGTTGATCGTTAGAATGACAGCCTAATCCTATCTTGAACTTTGTAAATTTTGTCAATCTATTGGTTATTCACCTCAATATTGACCTACAATATACCAATGATAACTTAACCCTTTATCTAATATTACTACTAGGATTCACGTTTTATAGGAGAATATTTGAAATGATTAGATTGACCCACCTGGGGCGATACCCTGCTTTAATAACCGTACCTTGCAGCATCCCAATGCGATTCACCTTTGCGTGGGTACATTAATCTTGTCTAGTTCATAAGGTCTGTTTCTTTTCTTCGTTGAATCATTACTCAATCGAATACCCAAACGTCGTCTTTTATCTATCACAATTACACCCTCATTCTATTACCGGGGCAGCATTCTAAATGTTATTCGTCTTAGACTCCTTTAAGTTCATTCAAGCTATAGTGAGCTTTGTATAATTTAGAGAAACCATCTGCTCTTCTTATTTTCATAGGCTTAATCATAAAGCTTACCCATTTTTTAACTTTCCCATTCACATATTTTTATCATTGCTCATGTCTTCTAGAACCTTGCTGCTTCACCATACAATAACTTGTCACCTACACATCTCTATTTATATTACTTGCAACCTTTCAACTTGCTTGCATCCTAGATTTTCTTTGTTATTTTGAATATTAAGCGAGACATCACATCATATCTAACTCTTTTATACCCTCTTATTCAAGCTTTTCGATACCCATACGATAGGCTGGAAAGTATGCTACTGATGATGCCGCTAATATTCCTAGATAATGAATCCCAGCACTTCTAGCCTTCTATCCGAAATATGGACTATTTACATATTCTGCCTTGAGTATCTCGTACGCTACCTTTCTTATCTAAAAATCTCGCATCATATCTTCTATCCCTTTCATTACCTCCCTTCCACGGAGGTGTAATTCACGTCCACAACTTGAAGATCTATTATAATTCTTACACCTCTAGTGCATGCACAATCTGGTGGGAGCTTCATACTGACTTCCTATGATGCTAGTATTCTTCAGTTGGGTTCATCATAGAGCTTTTATGAAATATGGCTAGTGTACTATCTTTCTTATACCTGTGCTACTTAAGAGTGATCCTGAGGTCTATAATTCTCTTTGTCCCTCCTGTTTTGCTTAGTCGATGTAACTCTTTAGTCTCCTTTTCTTTCTGATCAACCTCTATGTAGGCTTAAGATATCTTCCGACCTGCGACTTCTGGTATTAGGTATTACATTAGCCTTTCATAGGCACTGAGGGATATTCATGATAAAATCCTTTTACAATTTAGTCCTTAATCTGTGACCTGGGCTCAATTCTTTCTTTTAATGTATACACGAATCTTCTACGGCTGTATATGATGCATTCATAAAACTCTGAACCCTTAAGTGAGTTTTTAACGTAACCAACTCTGTATCATTGGTCGAAAAATTTCTTTCGTTCCATTTTAGCTTTATTTCAACATAAGCTATTACCTTTCCTGGTCCCTCTACCTCCTTGTTGCGTCCATACTTAACTCATCTTAGTGCCTATAAATGCTAAAGTTTCTTTTTCTTTTTTGGTAACTCATATGATCTTAAATATTTCTTTTGATTTTTACTTCCCATTTATTAGACATGGTAGGTTCCACTTTCTTTTGGAGTACTTAGGTTGAAGCCTTTTGCCTTATTTCCCCGCTAGTCTTTTGTTATAGTACTTAGGGAGAACCATTGACTCTTGTAAGGCTGTGAGCTTATTACGAACCTTTTGATGTCCTTCCTTGCATCTAATTATCCGTAGTTGCTTACCTCCAAGCCCTTGTACTTTTGGGTTATTGCTAAACCGATATTTGACTGTCTTCCAAGTGGTACTCTCTTTTATCCTGCAACATTCATATGGTATCTTTAACTATCCTGATCCTTATTTGAATATTTCTCAAGGATCACAATATCATTATTTGCAAAACTAGATTTACTATGGTGGGGTTCACTATGTTTATCCTACACGATCTGATGATTCGTCTATAAACTCATGTTTATCTATATCTGAGAATTTTCTGACCAATTAGTAACTACTCGTTGGCCCATTCTCATATCAATATTCCTCGTAATCTTTCTTGTATTATTTCCTATGTCTTAACTTACGTCTTGCACTTACTCCTTATATATCCATAACATTCCGGGCAAGAATGCCTCACTTCTTTTCCTTGACGTTATGTTTGTATAATGTTCTGAGATCGTAGCCTATCTATAGGCTTTGCATAGTGCAATCTCATCCCTTCCTTATTTTTATTGCATTCTTTATTTTTATTCCATTCTTCCTTTACCATTTCGTAGCTACTTGAACCACTTAACGAGCAACTCAAAAGAAAATGGAGCGCACCAGCATCTTCCGCAGAGCTGATAGCCTACTCAGAGGGCTCTCAGCCTATCGATTGCGACCTGCGGGCATGAAACGCAACGTCCCCAGGAAAAAAGGACGTCAGTACAAATAATGTACCGAGTATGTAGGGCACATACGTAAATACATAAGAGATATGGAAGACAAATAGAGTACATGACTCAACCTGTATGTCTGAATAACTTTGTAAATCATAAATTATTTTTAATGTCATGCATATGCGTTTGAATGTCATGGAGAGCATAGGTATATGTTTCATGACATCATATGCCTCTGAGGGCATCCCATAATGTCATATCGACCATTGTGGGAAATATCCTCATCGTATAACAGCTGATTAGATGGTGGTACGTAAATAACGCCATAACCTTTTACATATCCCATATACATATATATACATTCGTATAAATGCGTATATAACACCGTCTGAAACACACACACACACACACACACACACACACACACACACACACACACACACACACACACACACACACACACATATATATATATATATATATATATATATATATATATATATACGCGTATATGATACTGTTTGAATCATATTACAGCCACTGTGGGCAATATCATCATCATCATCATATACCGGCTGATCAGGTAATGGTGCGTATATAATACCATAAATTTTTTCATATCCCATATACATATATATGCATATATAACGCCATATGGTCATGGGTCAATGCATCTGTATAAATGAGTGAAATGCATGAAAAATATATAATAATCTCGATATTTCTTCCGGGTAAACTTTTCAAACTGCCCATTATTCCGAGACCCATGAAAAGAAGAAAATAATAGTTCTCATGGGGAATCAAGAATATAAACACCCCTATTATTTCTATGAATAGAGTAATTTATAAAAATAAACAAATTATTTGCTCATTTTTTCAGTATAATTTAAACCATGCCATAAGAAAGAAAGGAGGGACTTAACATACATAAACCGATTCAAATCCATGAGAGACTAGTGCCACGTATGGTACGGAAAATGTAATATTTGCACCCATTGTAATAAGCCATTAGCAAAATGCGGGTAATCGTCTTATTGCCTTTTAGTTTTCTTCAATCTCTTGTTGACTTAGTGTTTGATCTTCACTCAATTCCTTTATACTGACACCATAATGATCCAAAGGCCTTGAGAGATTGCCAACTACTTCAACAGCAAGTGCTATCATGGGAGCCATATAGACAATCTTATTATTGTTATGGTTAAAAGATCCATGCTCTTCATTACGGTTCAATCCAATTTGCTTACTGTGCACCCTATTCAATTGGGACATCCTACTGAAAGTTGGTTGCAATAGTTGAAGACTTTTTAAGAAGTCTCCTTTTAGCTAAGCACTAATTGTATTACTTTTGTATTTAACTATTACCATGAGGTGTATTGTGATTAACACCTTACATCGCCACCTACCTACATGACTAATGAGTTATTTGGTTTGGGTGATCGCTTGTTGCCACATGGGTTGGGGGAGAGTTGTATAATCTTATCCTATCAATAGTAATTAATTAGGTATTATTTCTCTACCCGATAATTAATCAATTACTCACATAATTAAGAATTATTTTTACTTTCTTAAAATATTACTTACTTTTCATATACTTTATACACCTTACTATTATAGTAATTTGGTACCCTCTATGGAAGTAGTCTATAATTACCGGGTATTTTAGTTCGAGCAATATTTTATCGGATAATGCCAAATTATGACGAAAATTCATTTTATTTGACTTGCTTTCCCTTTCACCTTCACGGATTTACTCATCATGAAATAGCATAATCTTTATAATCTACAAATAATCTTTTAATTGGACTGATGTTAATTATCTTAAGGCAAATTCAACGTGCAATACTACAGAGTGTGACATCGTCGTACCTTTTTACTGTAAAGCATAACATTGTCGTAGTATAATACTGTGGGACGTAATATTGCGAGGTGTAACATAAATATCAAAACTGGGGCTGTAGTGAAAACTCTCTTAAGCTCTTGAAAGCTCGCCTCACACTCTTCCGTCCACTGGAACGGAGCACCTTTCTAGGTCAACCTGGTCATTGGCGCTGCAATCGACGATAACCCCTCAACAAAATAACGGTAATATCCCGCCAAGTACTGAAAACTACGGATCGCATTAGCTGAGGATGGTCTGCACCAACCCTGCATTGCCTCTACCTTCTTTGGATCCACCTGAATACCTACAATCAACAACATGTGGCCTAAGAATGCCACAGAATCCAAACAAAATGCACATTTCCAGAACATAGCATATGACTTCTTTTCTGTCAAGGTCTTAAGCAATATCCTCACGTGCTTCTCATGATCTTCCTGACCTCGGGAATACACCAGAATATCATCAATAAAGACAATGATGAGCGAGTCAAGATTCGGCCGGAACACATTGTGCATCCAATGATAAAGGTTGTTGGGGCAATGGTCAGCCCAAATGACATAACAAGGATCTCGTAACGACCATATCTAGTCCTAAAAGTAGTCTTCAGATATTTTGCTCCCGAATCATCAACTGATGGTAGCCTGAGCGCAAGTCAATCTTAAAAACACATGTGTGCCCTGAAGCCGGTCGACAAATCATTTAATACGAGACAAAAGATAACAGTTCTTCATTGTAACCTTGTTCAACAAGCAATAATCAATACACAAACGCATATAACCATTCTTTTTCTTCACAAACAAGACAAGAGCACCCCAAAGTGACACACTGGGCCAGATAAAATCCTTATCAACCAATCCCTGTAACTCATCGTTAAACTCTTTCAACTCAGCAGGAGCCATATGATAAGGAGGAATAGAAACTCGCTCAGTGCCCAGCAACATATCAATACCAAAATGAATATCTCCATCAGGCGGCATGCCAGGAAGGTCAGCTAGAAATACATCAGGAAAATCCCGTACAATTGTGACTGAATCAACTGAAGAGGTATCAATAGTGACATCTCTCACATAAGCTAAATACGCATCACACCCCTTCTTAAAAATTTGTTGAGCCTTAAAGAAAGAAATAACTATACCAGGAGTGTGATCTAAAGTACCCCTCCACTCAACACGTGGTATACATGGCATATCCAGCATTACAGTTTTGGCATGAAAATAAAAAATAGCATAATGGGGCGATAACAAGTCCATGCCTAAGATAATATCAACATCTACCATGCTAAGTAACAACAAATCAGCTCTGATGCCAAAACCACTAAGAGAAACCAAACACGACCGATAAATGCGGTCCACAAAAACATAATCTCCCACAAGAGTAGGAACATAAACAGTGGAACTCAAGAATCCCGAGGTACACCCAAATGCGGAGCAAAATAAGAAGACACATAAGAGTAAGTGGAGCCCGGATCGAATAGAACTGATTCATCTCTGTGAAAAACTAGTATAATGCATGTGATGACATAATTGGAGGCCACAACCTCGGTATGGGCAGTAAGCATAATATCTTGTTTGGCATTCCTTTCTAGCTGGCTGAGTAGGTGGGATAGCAACTGGTGCTGTAACCATAGCCTGAGAACTTTGCGGGGCACGCTGTGGGTGAGAAGTCTGTGAAGACACACTCCTCCCAAGTCTAGGGCAATCCCTCACCACATGGCATGTGTCATCGCACACAAAACAAGTCCTGGGAGGATGTGGTAGTGGGAATTGTGCGGTAAGGATACTCCAAGACCCCAAAACACCTGAAACACTATGTGAAATCTGAGATTCAAACTGAGCTGGCTAACCCACAGAACCTCTACCATATTGTATTGTTCCTAAAAAATAAGAACTAGTGGTCCTCCCCAGTCAACGAGGTCTCCTCGCTTCCCTTTACTATCTTTCTCGGCCTCGTCTCCCCTCTCTCTCTCTCTCTTGGACCCACCTGTCCTCTTATTGGTGATAGGTCATCATCACCCGCTGATCTGGGACCACAGGCTATATCGCCAGGATACCTCGAACCTGAACAATGGGAACTCGCTGCCCTAGAGTGGGGGTGGTGTATGTCTGGGTCCCTTACCCAATATGTGAAGTTTTTGGTACAACCTGAATCAATCCTGCCTGAGCCAATGTACCAAACATACTCAATTATTGTGTTAAGGTATCCGGAAATGCTGGAGTGGTAGTAGGAGTAGGTGTATAAGGTTCGTGGACTCCGCCTAGACCTTCTGGTGGCACTTCAGTGGCAGCTCGCACGGGTGCTCTGGCTGCACCATGTGCGCGTCCTCGGCCTCTACCCCGGCCCTGATTTCTAATGACTCTCGTAGGGGAGCGGGTGCCTAATCATCACTGGTAGCGCGTGTCCTCACCATCAGTGTGAGAATATAAGATACAAGTTCAGAATTGTGATATAAAAAATCATGTAGAACATGGAATTCAAACGGTTACATAACCGCTTATAGATAAGTACAGGCGTCTTCGTACCGATCATCAAGACTCTAATACACCGGCTTGTGATTCATCACTCCTCTGAACCTAGTGCTTGGATACCAGCTAGTCATGACCCCTGTTCACCCTCTATAAACCATCGTGACGGCATCTAGTCTCTAAGACTAGGTAAGCCTAATAATGTGGAAAAATAAACCAATTTTCGAAAGAAATAATACAAACAAAACAGTTAAATAAAATAGTGTTTGAAAGTGCCACTCGGCATACACCACAACAACTATCAAAATCTGAATACATTTCCCAAAGCTGGGAATCTCATGATCACAAGCCTTTGAATGTCTACAAGTATCTAACTCCAGAATATCTAACAAAAGAAAGGAAAATAGGGAATGGCTAAATACTAAAAAGGATGAGTAGAAAGGGACTTCAGTCTGCAAACGTAGCAGATATACCTCAGAGTCTCTACAAGCACCTCGTCTCACGATAGATAAGTCTGAATTGAGGTGCCTAGATCTGCACATGAAAAAACATGCACAGAAAGGGATTGATTATACCACAGTGGTCGGGTAGTGACGAGGAAGGTCAGGGTGCCATACTTAGATTAATTGAAATGTCAGGTATAACAGAATAAGATAAGCAGTACAGTTGGATTAACAGAAAGAATTAATACAGGATAGTAAGGATAACAAAAACTCAAATAGAGACAAAACAATTAGAAGGAAATACCACTTTTCACAATGATAATAACCGGGGATCTCTCACTATCCCGAGGAATCCTTAGTACGCATAATATATGTTGTGATATCTTGTATCCCGAGGATCTCTTGGTATCCTCAATGTATGCTAGGGATCCCTTGGTATCCAGAGGATCTCTCTATATCCTTAATATATGCTAGGGATCTCTTGGTATCCTTAGGATCTCTTGGTATCCTCAATATATGCTAGGGATATCTCGGTATCCCGAGGATCTCTTCGTATCTTCAATGTATGCTAGGGATCTCTTTGTATCTCGAGGATCTCTTAGTATCCTCAATATACGTGCTGGTGATCTCTCGGTATCCCGCGCTTCATCTCAAATTGGAAATGTGTATATGGGATCTCCCGGTATGCCGTCCCATAATCCCAAAGTAAAACACACAACAATGACACAAGGAATAGTTAAATAAACTAAACTTCATAACAAAGTGATGCAGGAAATTCTAACCTAGCAGGGTTCACGTAATACAAATAAGGCAGTTAAAGCAAGTAAAGCAATTAAGTCAACTAGACATGCTTCTCTAGTCTAACAGGACGTTTAAAAGTGCAAGTAGAATAAATAGAAAGGGAAAACACAATTGAAGTTACTTAATGAAAATAGAATTTTCAAAACTCAGCACAAGTACACACTCGTCACCTCACATACAAGGCATTTAAATTATCACAATACCAATCCCAAGGGGAAATTCCTCCACCCAAGGTTAGACAAGCCACTTACCTCAAGCTGACTCAAAATCAATTCAGAACCACGTTCTTGCCATGAATAATGGACTCCAAATGACCCAAATATGTTCAATTAACACTTCAAGTAACTGATTCTACAAATATATTCTAAGCTAATAAGTGAAATTAGGTAAAATAGCCAAAATGTCCCATAGGCCCACATCTCGGAATCGAGAGAAATTTACATTTTCAAAAATTTCATACTCTCACAAGTATATACATGATAAGAACACTCAAATTGTAGTTCAATTGACCCCTCAAATAACCTTGTTAAGTTCTCTTAATCTCAACCCCTAGTTACTCATTTTTCTAAAAATTTTTGGCACTAATTAGGTCTTTAATCACATATAAACGAGTTATGAAGAAACAAATGTTACCTCCAAATGATTCCTCTTCGGTTTCCTCAAAAATCACACTCAAAGCTTCAATCTCGTTCAAAAATGGTAGAAAAACGATGAAGGGTCGCGGATGGGCCACTTAAATACTACCTATATTTAATCCTATGCGATCGTAGAAATACCTATGCGATCGCATAAGACATCTTCCTCAAGAAACGCGATCCCAAAGGCTCTATGCGATTACCTAGAGAAAATTCCGTTACCCCGCTGCTACACCAAGTCCTTCTACGCGAATGCAAAGGGTCCTAATGCAAATGCAATGACCAACAAGCTCACCATATGCGATCATACTCCTTCCTCTGCGATCGCAATTCACAAAAATATGCCTAACCTCAACTTACTCTCCGCAATCACGGATGGACTCACGTGATCGCAGTGAATAAATCACTACTGCAAAAATACCGGAAAACCAACAATCTCCCAAAGGCCAAAAGTGCCCGTTTGAGCATCCGAAATACACCCGACGCCCCCTGAACCTCAATCGAACCCACCAACGTATCCCATAACTTCATTCAAACTAATTCCAACCTTCGAAACACTAAAAATAACATCAAAACACTTATTTAAGATTGGATTCAAGCCTAAGAACATCAAAAATACTAAACATACGCTTTTGATTAAAAAGTCTATCAAACATCATCAAAATGACCTGAAATTTTACACACACGTCACGTTAAACATACAGAGCAACTCCAACTTCTGGAATTCCATTGCGACCCTCGGATCAAAATCTCACTATCGAACCGAAAACTTGAAAAATTCAACTTTCGACATTTCATGCCTAAGTTAGCTACAGACCTTCAAAACATAATCCGAACACACTTCTATACCCGAAATCACCTAATGGAGCTAACGAAAGCATCAGAATTTAATTCTAATGTCGTCTTCACATTGTTCAATTTATGGTTAATTTGCAAAACTTAAGCTCTCATTTGGGGACTAAGTGTCCCTAAACTATCCGAAACTAAAATCGAACATCCCGTTAAATCAAAATAGAATAATTAAAAATGGGGAAAGTAGTTAATAGGGGATCAGAGCATTAATTATTTAGACGACCGACCGTGTCGTTCTAGTAGTCACAATCGAAATGAATGTGCGGACTTAGTCAACGGGTCTACAATCACCCGATAGCGTCAGAATTATTCCTAAGTTCATTGGATTCCAACAATGAAGTCCATGGTGATACGCTCCCATTTCACTCAGGAATCTAAATCTTCTAAAGCAAACCGCACGGCCTCTGATGCTCATATTTCACCTACTAACAATTCAAGCATTGAGCTGCGTACTCTACTATATATTTCTTCATTTTTCTCTACCAATAATGCTTCCTTGAGTCCTAATACATCATCGCAATACTCAGATGAATGAATACAGTAAAATGTGGGCCTCCTCAAGAATCAAGTCACCTAGCCCATCCTCATTAGGCACACAAATCTATAAAGTTCTTTTTGTATCTTTTCAATTGTAAATTTAATTCTTAAAAGAAGTTTTTCGAAATATCGACAAAACACAAACTATTTCTACATAGTAACAAAAGCACTTTTCATGTCATTTTACTCAATTATAAACTTCTTATTATCCGAAATTTCTTATTCAGAAAACATTGTTTGACAATGTCTTTAAAATTTGCCTACCTTGGATATTTGGCTAAACAGGTTAAGACGTGTAATTTGAAAACATGATACCTTTGCATTTATGCCAGTCGTTCTATTACGGAAAGTATCCACCTTATCAGAAGGTTGGTGGAATAGTACATGAATAGGAAGAAAGATTTGCATATGATATTTATTGATATAGAGAAAGTGTATGATATGATTCCTAGAGAGATTTTCTAGAGAAGCCTAGAGGCTAAATGTGTCTCGGTTGCTTACACTAAGGCGATTAACGACATATATGACGGATTTACGACTCAGGTTAGGACAATGGGACGCTACTAGAATTTTTCGGTTGTTATAGAGTTATACCAAGTATCTGCGCTCAACCCATTCTTATTTGCCCTTCTGATGAACGCACTGACACACTATATTCAAGGGGAGGTGACATGGTGTATTTTATTCGCTGACGACATAGTTCTAATAGACGAGATGCAAGGCGGCATTAATGAGAGGATGGGGGTTTGGAGACAAGCCCTTGAGTCTAAGGGTTTCAATTTAAGTAGGACTAAGAGGGAATATCTTGAGTGAAGGTTCAGTGTTGAGTCGAGCCGAGCCGAGGGAAGCGGGCACGTACGTGAGTCTTGGACTGCAGGTCATTCCCAAGAGAGGTCGTTTCAAGTATCATGAGTCGGTTATCCACGGGGATGGGGAGATCAACGAGGAGTCACGGGCGGTTAGGGGGATGGGGTGAATGAAATTGAGGTTAATATCTGGAGTCCTTTGTGACAACCAAATGTCACCGCTACTCAAAGGTAAGTTTTATAGAGCAGTGATTAGACCGTTCATGTTGTATGGGCCTTAGTGGTAGGCAGTTAAGAACTTACATATCTACAAGATGAAAGTAGTAGAAAGAAGGATTGTGAGGTAGATGTGCAAGCACACTAGGATGAATAAGATTAGGAATGAATATATTCAGGGGAAGGTGGGCATGGCTCCCATGGATTACAAGATGCGGGAAGCTAGAATTAGAGGTTCGGGCACTTACTGAGGAGAAATCCAGATGTCCCGGTAAGGTGGTGCGAGTTGTTGGCATTGATAGGTATGAGGAGATGTACCGGGCGGTTTAAAAAGTATCGGGGAGAGGTGATCATGAGGGATATGACGAAACTTCAAATCTCCGATGACATAGCCCTCGATAGGAAGCTATGAAGGTCTAGCACTAAGGTTATGAGTTAGGAGGTAGTTGAGCATATTTCTAACTCGTACCAGTGTGAGGCTATTCTCATTGGATTTTTTCTTAGACTGCTAGTGATCAATGTTGTGTTCGTCCTACACTTCCTTTTTCATAGTGTCGGGTCTTATTTACTGGTTATTGTTTTCTTTCCATCTATTTACTTGTTCTTGTGATGTAGTTGTTATTTCTATGATTTTTGTTGATGGTATTGATATATTATCTCTTGTTGTCTTCTTACGCCGAGGGTATTTCGGAAACAGCCCCTCTGCCACCTAATGTACAGCTAATATAAGCTTGAGCATTCTTAACGTGATTCATTTGACCACTCAATAGATTCGTCTTAAAAGCTAATTCGGGGGGTGGGGGGTGGGGGGATTTAATTTTGCGAGAGAACTAATTATTCAACAACTAAACCACAAAAACCAAGGCTATATAACATCATTTGAAAAGGGTACGCAAAACTTTAAAACCACACAAAAGATACCAGAGAAAATTAAAGAGTTTGTAGTAGAAATGATCATCCCACACCTGAAATAATAACAGTTCCATATAAGAATAAGATTAGTATACTGCTAGTGAACCCTCTAAGGGTTTAGGAAGAATCACGTTAAATAAAATTCCATCATTGTTGTCTTTGGTTTAATTAGAGTACTAATAGTCTCTTGTGGTCCCAAATAGCGATTATTAAGAGCGTGAAAGTTGCAGCCACAACTTTAATTTCACAAACTTCCAAGTACTATGAGATATAAGCCTTCTTGGCTTCTCCGTACCACGAAACCAATACTGTCATTCATTTACCAATGCCATTAAATTCTTCGTAGTATTCACTCTTTATTTTTGTGTATTTAAGGTAATTTATTGAGATTACCGAGTAATTAACATTTCTTTCGGTGCTGCATCGTTGAGAAGTTTTAAACAACTCCTCGTGATCATGAAGAGAAAATGCGTGTGGTTCAATAAATAATATACTGCTTGCTCTTGTCAACAATATTGGCAGACTGAATTTATTTCAGAATATTGTTGTTATACCAAAACTGGAAGTATTTTTCGTCAAATTTGTTGCTTATGCTCCAATTAATGGCCGCTAATTAAGTGGAACGTTATGTTTTTTAGAGATATATGAAAACTTTGAAAGACAATAATATAGACAGACATTATAATTTCTTTGAGTTTGGTTTGATGCTCAGTGGTAGTTTATTAGCTAGACAATACGTAGTTGGAATTAGTACAATTTGTTTTGTGCTATAATATGATTGCTATGCGTAGACCTTTTGGTTTTCATATTCAAATAAGAGATGAAAAGAGCTATGCTTAAAAATTATAAAGCAAGTTTATGTATTTTTAACTTAGTCTAATCTGCTAAAAAACGTACTCTTCCGGTTCACAATAAATGTCCAATTTGCTTTTAGCATGCCCATTAAAAAAATACTAAATTTTATACAAAAATACCTACTATGACTAAACTATCCCTAAATAAACATTTAATATAAGGAGTAAGAAAACTTTTTAGGGATATGTACATAGGGGTTATTTTGTAAAAACAAATTGAATTCTTTCTTTATTACATAACTGGACACTTATTTTGAACCAAAATGAAAAAGCAAATTGGACACTTATTGTGAATCGGAAGAAGTAACATTATTTTAACCTCAAAGGGCTAGTCTTCTCGCAAGTAAAGATTGAGATTGACCTTGCACGATAAGTTTAGGGCTCGATCCATGTTAGGCCTGATTTTAAATAATTTTCTTGTGAATTCTTTTAAATACGTTGTTGATACTAGCATAGTAAGAATGTTTAACCTAAAAACGGTTAACAACTGAATTTATACTGTAATAATAAGGACACGTGATTTTAATTGGCACAAACTGTAAGGAAATATAAAATGATATTGAAATTAAACAAAAATAAAGCAAACGAAATGAGATGTATAGCTTTGATCCTCGAACTACTTTACCTACGAATCAAATAAGTATTTCACTAGAAAATATGAACAGAATAACAGAGTATTGAGAGATTAAGAAAAAAATAGTATATTGCTATACGTAACGTCAATCTCTCTTTTACAAATGATCTAAATCCCTTTATATAGTAGGGGAGTCCTACCCTTAATACAATCCTAAATATGGTAATTAGCTGATTAATCGACCTCTTCTTGATATGTGCTGAGATTTTTGCCGTGATCCTCGCTCGCAAATATCTTAGCTTTACATTATTTGGATTGGAAAGCTTCTCTCAATCTTGCTCGATCTCTATCCCGCTCGCTCTCGATCGTGTCTAGTCCCGATCTCGATCGGTCCCTAAGTCACAAGCTTGGCCATCTAACTTTTTGTCAGGATTCGGTATTACATGGGGTGAACCCTGGCCTGCCACGCCCCGGTCTCGATTAATCATAAAAGGGTCAAGTCTGATTTTTGACTGTATACAGATAGTCCCCTCGTTTTTAGAGAGTAATGACAAGAAATAATTTGAGCCCTCGATCTTTACATCGATACACTGTGACGTAAGCAACAGAGGTAACTGAAACATCTCTTCGGTATAGTTTCCCCGGTATTTAATGTGTTTCAGTCGACGGTCGGCTATTACCAGATTTGAACCGTTATTTTAAACTTATATATATATCTTTCTTATTTACCTAAAGTTTACTTCCAAATCCTTTTTACTCTAACCTTCAAAATCCTTTACCTCCCTCAATGCTTTGTATTTTCAAATCTCAAGGTTTCTTCACTTGTCTCGTCATAAAATACCAAGTGTTCCTACTCAGTTTCCATTATTCTTCATTCGTAAAAGAAAAATTGATAAGACTTCAAAAAATGTTCCCCAAAAGGAAATTGCTTCATCATCACGGCCGACTGGTGAGGAACCGGCAGCGAAGCCATGCCCCAAAGAAATTTTTCCCAGGGTTTGTGTTATCGATTCCAATTTAAAGGTTAAAAAGACTTCGTCGGTGCCAGGCCGATATGAGCCGATGTCGAGGTACACATGATCGATTACCGATAAACTCTTCTCCCAGGTTAGAAAAGGCTGCAAATGAGGCAAAAAAATATGTGGTGGTACCTGCTCCAGAAGAATCAATCACCACCCGCGTATCTGATTCCTTAAGCGTTTACACTTACTTTTTTATGTTGGGTCCCTTGGATCTGATTATCATAGATTTGTGCAAGTAATATGAGGTGACCCTCGGTCAGAATTATCCTTCTTTCGGGAGGATAGTTATACTATTTCGTTTCTTTGCAAGGAAAGTCGACGGGCTTCCCTTCACCCTTGACCACCTCATACGTCAATATATCCCCGACTCTATTGAGGAGGACAAATAAAGCTTCAATGTAGGGCCACCATCAGACCTTTCTCGAGCATAGATGAGGACAAAGACCTAGGCTGGAGGGGCCAATTTGTTTGAGTGAAAACCATGGCCTTGATCCCGACCGAGAGTATGCCATTTTCTTTGAAATAGAATATGAATCTTAAGTATAATTGTGTATTTAATTTATATTTATTGTCGTTATTTTCCCCTTATTTTAATGCGGCCGTTGCTGGGATGTCGCTGTGGTTCCTCAACTCGAACACTAGGTCCAGAGCACGATATCACAATCAACACATGTTTTCCGAAGCTTACCTATTTCCCTTTTTTTTGTAGGTCTCAGGAAGGAAGTAACGATAAGGCCCTCGTCTGGTGATGAAGAAAACCTTCCCCTACCATTTGTGTCGAAGCCGGTGAAGACGAAGAAGAGAAAAAGGGCTTCGACTTTCACGATCTATGAGGGTTAAAACCCCAAAAAGAAAATAGCATGTAAACCCAAAGGGAACATTATCCCTCTAACTTTGGAGTTGCTCCAGAAGAAGATGGTTGTCCATAAGCGAGTTGGCACCAAGATTCAAGGAACTCTTGAGCCTATGGAAGCTGAAATTGCTCTACCTAAACCTGGGTGATTTGGAAATACCGAGGAAGAGCTCAAGAGAGGCTTCTTTGAGCCTTAAACTAACCAATCTATTTCCAGCTCCAAGTGTTGATCCCGATAGAAAGCGATCAATTGTCATCTTAGTCGCGGAGGATGCTCGGGTCCTTTCTACCCCCGTTAGGGTGGTAGCTATATTTGGTGTTTGGTAACCGAAGAGGACCAAGCTAACATGGATGATGTGGAGATGCCATGCATGTTCAATGAAGCTCAATAGCCGTTGAATCGGACGCCCTTAGATATCTTTGACAATTTCAAGTTCTACTTTTATGCTATTTTATATAATTTCCTTTTTTATGTTTTTTAGGTTTTGGTGCTTCATTATGATGCCTTCATCTGATCCTGAAAGGCGTTGATCTGATATGAGGCCGAGATCAGGGGTATGACCGAGAAGAAGGATGCCTTAAAACTTCTCGGTGAGCAAAGAGAATTGGAGGTTAAGAGCCTTTGATCTCATTTAGAGATGGCCCAAAAAAATCATGCAAATCTAGTCGAGCAAGTAAATAGAATCTTTAAAGTTACTGAAGACAAATCGGGCATAGTAAATAACGATCTGAAATCATAGATCTAATAGAAGATTGAGATAATCGGGCAGCTCCGTGACGAGGTAGAAACTATAAAGACCGAGGCTTAAAAATTGGAGAAGAACATGGATCTCTTTTCCTATGAAAAGAAGACTGCCTGGGCCTGGCTAGCCTTGACAGAAATCTAGCTCCGAAGTATAAAAGATAAATCCTTGGTGCAACCAAGAAAATTGAGGAGCTCCCATCTTATTTGAGTTCAGCAATTTCCAATCGGGAGATGTTGGTCACAACGCTCCAAGAGGCCAAATCGGAGGTCAAAGTGACCAAGGACAATGTAGATGCAGTGGTGGCTATATACCGGGCCAATGCTAATACTGCTCAAGTTCGAGCAAACGAGGTTGCCAATTCCATTCATATTCAATCAGAGAGGATTGCCGAGCATGCCAAATGTCAATCTCGAAGGGAGACTCTTGAGGAATCCATGCTCGAGGCTTTTATCTTTCAACCGAGATCATTAACGCTAAGAAGCTTGAAGCTGAAGCTAGGAAATTAGCATATCCAGATGATGATGATAAATCTAAAAGCATGAGTGAATACGAAAGTGCAAAAGACACCAAGGGTAGAGATGCCACTCACAGAGATGAGCAGGCCACTATGGATTTTAAATAGTTTTCGTATATATGTCAAGACGGCTTTGGCCTTTTGTAAAGAACCTCCATCGGGTCATGTTGAACTTGTAAAAAGGTTTTGATGAATACATAAAACATTTTCCCTTCCATGGCTTCTGAATCTTTTGTCTTTTTGTTAATTTATGCAACGTTCAAAACACCTTAGCATAAAATTATGAAGTTGTGTTCGAGGGTCCAAAGTTTAAGATGGTATGGATTTGAAATAAGTACTACCCTCGACCATTTCTAATTGATGGACCCCAAATAATTATAAGAACATGAGCTGATGTAGTCCTTAAGCTTATTGATCGAGGGAGGGCCTGCTTGAACTCAAAATAAGGTAGCCTTTAGGCTTAGTAGTCGAGTGAGGATTTGCTCAAACTCGAAGTAGACCTTAGGCTTTGTAATCGAGTGAGCGCTTGATTGAACTCGAGAACAGATAGCCTTCGGGCTTCATAGATTTTCCTCGAGTGAGAATTTACTCAAACTCAAAGAAAAAGTAGTCCTTAGGCTTTATGGTCGAGTGGGGACTTGCTAGAATTCTAAATAAGGTAGTCATTCGTCTTGATAAATAGTCCCCGAGGGAGAATTTTCTCGAACTCGGGTTAAGGTGTACCTTTTTGGCTCTCAAAATATTTCCTTTGCTTTATCATTTGTATTTATAAAGGTTGGAATGGCTTAGCATGAAGTAATAAGATTGTGTTTGAGCGTTCGAACAAAACCTTGCCTTTATTACTTTTTGGGTTAAGGCATTATCGGGGTTCAAAGTAACCGGTGATTTCTCCCAAAACTATCTTATGTATAAGATTCTGTCAAGGGTAGCATTTAGAATCGGTTGTGAAAGAGCTTTTTTTTTTGAAGGCATATTTTGTTACCGGTTTCGGACATCTATAGGTCGTGATAAATTTTTCGTAGCCTTTTAGTTTGGTATTTGCCGATTGAGCTTCTTTTTCCGTTATATCTGCGCTTGCTTGTGACGACCCAAAGGGTCATCACCTATTTGTTTATTCATTATGTGCTTCCAAATAGTTAAAAACCTCATTTATAGTTATCTCGATTTGCGGGCGCATAAAAGGAAAACTTAAATACGAAATTATGTGAAAAATACTAAATTTTGGTGTTAAAATGAAAATTTTGACTTTGGTAAATATTTTGGGCAAATGGACCGAGCCATGATTTGACTGGTCCCGAATGTCCGTAGGAAAATATGGGACTCGAGCATATGCCCACAACTGAATTCCGAGATCCCAAGCCCAAGAAATGATTTTTTAAGTAAAATTATTTTCTTAAAATATTTAAGGAAAATTTAAATGATAATTGATTAGAACGTGTTGGTATCAGACCCATATTTTGCTTCCGGCATGCAATATAGGTCTTATATATGAATTCTGATGTTTCTATAAAGTTTGGTCAAAATCGAACCTCGTTTCACATTTATCGGATATAAAATTCTAAATTTGAAAGTTAATGAAGTTTGAGGAAAAACTATTGATTTTGAGTTTGATTCATGGTTTTTATGTTATTTTGGCGATTTGATGGCATGGTTAAATTCGTGGGATGTTGTTAAGTTAGCGAATGTGCTTGGGTAGGCGCCCCGAGGGCTCTGGAATGTTTCAGAGGTGTTTCAGAGTTGTTTTAAACTTAGGAAAAAATATAGATTTTGGCTTCAGCAGTTGCTGGTCTAATTCTTCTTCGCATTCGCGATGCATCTTCCGCATTTGCAAAGCTTCACATTTTCCTTTCATCGCGTTCGCATTCTTGGTTTTGTGTTTGCGTAGAGTCAATTGACCCTTGCGGGCTTAGCCTTCTTTCCCCTTCACGTTCGTGTTCGTAACCTCACGTTCGCGTAGTGTCCAATGCTCCTTTATCGCGTTCGCGTGAAGTCCCACGTGTTCCATAGAGTAACTTCTGAACCCCTGCATATTTTTATTCCCCACGTTCACCATACCCTTTCCGCAATCGCGATGGCCTGTAGGTTCTACCCTTCGTGAACGCGACTAGCCAGTCGCGAACGCGAAGGGAAATTTTGCCCAGTTATATTCTTAATTTCCAGAACATTGTAGTTGCAATATTTTCATAAACATTCACGAACTCCTTCTTCTCCAAGGTCCTTAGGCGTCCATTGAAGCAATTCTTCACCAAAAACATCTTGGGTTAGTAATCCTTGCTTGTTTCTTTCATTATCTTCAAGATCTAATAAACTCCTAAGCCTAAATCATGTAATTTAGGGGTAGAAATTAGGGAATTTAGTAGAGTTAGAGCTTTCTGATTTTTCTTCATTTACACCTCATTTTGGATTCGAATTTGAAAACAAATTATATATTCGGGCTCATGGGCGAATGGGTTATATGAATTTTATCCGAACCTCGTGTTTGAACCAAGCGGTCCAGGGGTCAATTTTTTGAATTTTTGGGACGAATGATGGAAAAGCTATAATTAGGCATTGGAATCGATTTGTTTAGCATGTATTGATGTTATGAAGTCATTATTGTATGGATTTGATTGATTTGGAGCCGAATTCAAGGGGGGAAAGCGGTTGTTGTGGATTGATTTGGCCGTGGAAGTTTGAGGTAAGTGTTTGGTCTAACATTAGCTTGAGGAAATATGTGTTGAGTTTTATTTGCAACTTGCTAATTGTCGAGTGCGATGTATAGGCATGGTGACAAGTATCTATACATTGGTGTCTAGCATGACAATGAATTTTTATATTTCGAATATTCTTATTTTGTTGTAACTTCCATGTTAAATTGATAACATTTGTACGTTGTAAAGAGCATGTGAAATAAATTGCAATCTTTGAACTTCGAGGAGCATAGGCTAGAGTTGGAATACGAGTTGTGAAAGTATATGGAATAATTGAACCCATTGGAGCTTTGGCTCAAGTGGTAAAGCGAGTTATGAAATGAAAGAGAAATTGTTAATTTAATTTTCCCTTGCCGAGGTTTAATAGTTTAATTGTTGTTCCCTTGCCGGGATTACTACCATGATTTGTTTACTTCTTTGCCCCTTATTTGTGATTGTTGTTTGGGAGAGGAAGAGTGATAAAGTGCGAAGGGTGATGTCGGGCATTATTTGCTATTTTGAGGAAAGAGTGTAAAAGCACGAAGGGTGATACCGTGTCGTACGATGTACCATCTCGTACGATGTACCATATCGTACTGATATTCATTGATTATATTGAGAGGAAAGAGAGTAAAAGCACAAAGGTTGATGTCGTGCATATTATTATTGATATGATTGATTTGGTAAGGACGAGAGAAAAAGCACGAAGGGTGATGCCATGCATATTTAAGGTTTCTTATTATTGTTGATATTCTGACTTATTTGCTTCTTTCTTTTATTGAGGTTTCCTAATTGAAACTGCTATCTCGCACAACATATTTCCCCTTCCTTTATTGATTGGTTACTTCATGTATTTCTTTTCCATTTTACATAGATATATATGAACTGCACAGGTTTAATTGGTAGTCTGGTCCTAGCATCGTCACTTCTTCGTCGAGGTTAGGCTAGGAACTTACTAGTATATGAGGTCGGTTGTGCTGATACTACACTCTGTGCTCTTTTGCGCAGATCCAGGTGTTGGACAGCAGCAGCAGTAGCACAAAAGCTGGCTTCCAGTCCAGCGAGAAACCAAGGTAGCCTTACGGGCATCCGCAGGCCCGGCGTCGCCTCTATCTTTTATTGGTATTTTTTAATTGAAGTAATTAGTTAATTAAAAAGGTAGTTAAGGGTCAGCTTTCCTAGCTCCCATTAGTAGGCGCCATCACGACTCTTGAGGGTGGGAAATTCGGGTTGTGACAAGTTTGTATCAGAGCTTTAGGTTACATAGGTCTCACAACTCACAAACAAGCTTAGTAGAGTCTGAGGGATCGGTACAAAGACTTATGTTTTTATCCCCTAAAGGCTATAGTGTTAGGAAAATTTGACATTTGTTCTTTCTTGTCGTGCGAATTTTTTCCTCAAATGCTAATTGAATTTCTACTCTATTCTTTCACAGACGGCAAGAACACACTCTTCCTCATCTACCGCTCGACAGCTCGAGCCCCCACCAGGGGTAGAGGGCAAGGCCAAGGCCATGGTAGACGCCGAGGTAGGGGGAAAGCTCAGCCCAGAGTAGCAGTACAAGTTTTGGAGCCTCATGTTGATTTTGAGGAGGAGGTTCTAGCCTCAGTAGTTCCGCTGGGCCTAGCTTAGGTCCCAAAGGGGTTCATTGCCACCCCAATTTGTCAGGACGCTCCGGTAATATTGGTAGGCCTAATGGAGAGTGTCACCCGAGAGGGTTTACTTTCAGTAGCACAAACCACTTCTCAGGCTGGAGAAGGGGCTCATACTCCTGCTACACGCACTCTAGAGCAGGTAGCTCCCCAGGTTCAGGTTATAGTGGTTCAGCCAGCTATGGCAGTTCAGCCGGGTGTAGTGAATCAGACAAGTGATGGACCAGCTATGTCCGACGATGCTCTTTAGAGGCTAGATAGGTTTACGAAGCTCTTCACTTTAACATTCTATAGTGTATCCACGGAGGATCCTAGGATTATCTGGATAGTTTTCATGAATTCTTCGGAACATGGGGATTGCTGATACCAATGGAGTTAATTTGCTACCTTTCGAGTGTCAGGATCCGCCAAGACTTGTTGCAGAGATTATTGCTTAGCTAGACCAGCTTGTTTGCCTTGTTTGACATGGGAGTAGTTCACACTGTTGTTTCAGAAGAACTTTCTCCCACGACTCAGTGAGAGGCCTTTCGGAGACAGCTTGAGCGCCATCAGCAAGGTTTCAATGAAGATCACTCAGTATGAGACCAGGTTCGTTGATCTAGTTCACCATGCTCTTATCATACTTCCCACAGATAGACAAAGGGTGAGGAGGTTTATTGATGGTCTTATTCAGCCGATTCGTCTTCTGATAGCCGAGAAGGCCGGGAGTGAGATCACTTTTTAGGAGGCAGCCAATGTGGCTCGTCGAATCGAAATGGTTATGTCATCGGGAGGAGGTTATGGGTTGGATAGAGGCCCCGTCATTCAAGTGTGTTTATTTTTACCTCGTCTAGAGATAGAGATTCGTGTGGAAGAGGCCACCCTCTCAGGCCCTTTAAGTCAGCTCTCCAGGTTTCCCATGGTACTTCACATTGTCGTGGTTTTCAAACGTACTATTCTCATCAACGACCTTTTAGTGCACCACGAACTCCTATCAGTGCACTGCTGCTTAAGAGTTTTCGAGGTGATTTCAGGTCGACAGGTTCAGTCTCAGTTTTCCTAGCAGCCGAGATCTTGTTATACTTGTGGTGATCCAGGTCATATTGCTATATTTTCCCTCGAGCACCAGGTAGTTCTCAGCATCAATGTTCTCGTGCCATGGTACCAGCATCAGGGGTTCCATAGCCCACCCAGTCAGTTAGAGGTAGAGGTCCTAGAAGTGGAGCTCAATTTTCCACAGGTGAAGGGAAGCCAACAACAGGCTGTCCCAAAGAGGCAATTTAGGGTGGTAGGGCTCATCCCCAATGTTATGCTCTTCCAACCACGCCAGAGGCTGAATATTTGGATGGAGTCATTATAGGTACTATTCTGGTTTGTGATAGATATACTTCAGTGCTAGTTGATTCAGGGTCTACGTACTCGTATATGTCCTATTATTTTGCACCATACCTGGCCATGCCTAGTGATTCACTGAGTATTTATGTTTATGTATCTACATTGGTGGGTGATTCTATCGTGGTTGATCGAGTCCTTCATTCTTTTGTTGTGGTGATTGGGGTCTTGAGACCCATGTTTATTTTTGCATTTAGATATGGTCGACTTCGATGTTATAATGGGGATGAACTGGTTATCCCCATATCATGCTATCTTTGATTGCCATGCCAAGACTGTGACCTTAGCCTTACCATATTTTCCCCGTTTAGAGTTGAGAGGGACTCCTAGTCTTTCTTCTCGCATTATTATCTTGTATGTGAAGGCTCAACATATGGCCGGGAAGGGGTGTTTGGCCTATTTGGCATATGTTTGCGATTCTTGCATGGAGGTCCCTTATATTAGTTTTGTGCCCATTATTCGGGAGTTCCGAGGTTTTCTCTTCAGACCTGCCGGGTATGCCGCCTGATAGGGATATCGATTTCTGTATTGATCTCGCTGCGGGCACCCAGCCTATTTCTATTCTGCCATATCGCATGGCCCCGCCAGAGTTGAAGGAGTTGAAGGAGCAGTTGTAAGACTTGCTTGAGAAGGGTATCACTAGACCTAGTGTTAGACTTTCGGGTGCGCAAATGTTTCATGTAAAGAAATAGGATGGTTCAATGAGAATGTGCACTGATTACCGGCAGTTGAACAAGGTTACAATAAAGAATAAGTATCCACTATCGAGGATTGACGATTTATTTGATCAGCTTCAGGGTGCCAATGTATTTTTAAAGATATACTTGAGATCTAGCTACCATCAGAAAAGGATTAGGGCATCTGATGTCCCTAAACTAGCTTTCAACACTCGGTACGGGCATTACGGGTTCTTGGTTATGTCATTTGGGTTGACAAATTCCCCCACAGTTTTTATTGATTTGATGAACCGAGTGTTAAGGCCTTATTTTGACTTGTTCATAATAGTCTTCATTGATGATATTCTGATATACTCCTGGAGCTAGGAGGATCACGAACAGCATCTGAGATTTGTTCTTTAGACTCTGAAGGATAATCATCTATATGCAAACTTTTCGAAGTGTGAGTTTTGGTTGAGTTTAGTTGCATTCCTCGGTCATGTCGTATCCGCAGAGAGAATTCACGTTGACTCGAAGAAGATTGAGTGGTCAGGAACTAGCCTAGACCGGTGTCAACTACAGTGATTCGGATTTTTTAAGGATTGACAGGCTACTATTGTTGGTTCGTGGAGGGTTCCTTATCTATTGCAAACCCGATGACCAGGTTTACCCAGAACGGTACCCAGTTTAGATGATCAGATGAGAGTGAGGCGATTTTTCAAAGGCTCAAGACAACTCTGACTACGACACCAGTGTTGGTTCTACCCACAGGTTCAGGGTCTTAAACATTATATTATGATGCTTCCTGTATTGGGCTGGATGCATTGTTGATGCAGGATGGCAAGGTCATTGCCTATGCTTTTAGGCAGTTGAAGATTCATGAGAAAAACTATCCAGTACATGATTTGGAGTTGGCAGTCTTTGTTCATGCATTGAAGATTTGGAGGCACTATTTGTATAGCGTGGCATGTGAGCTGTTCATTGATCACAAGAGTCTTTAGTACTTTTCAAGCGAAAGGAGTTGAATTTGAGACAAAAGAGATGGTTGAAGTTGTTGAAGGATTATGATATCACCATTTTATATCTCCCGCTGAAGTCCAATGTGGTGGACGATGCTTTGGGTAGGAAGTCATCCAGTATGGGCGGTCTAGCTTTTATTCCGGTTAGTTAGAGGCTGATTACTTTGGATGTTCATGCCTTGTCCAATCGATTTGTGAGGTCTGATATTTCTGAGCCCAGTCGATTGTTAGCTTGCACGGTTGCTAATTCTTCATTATTAGAAAGTATCCGTGGACGGCAGTTCTATGATCCCCATTTGTGTGTCCTTAGAGATACGGTGCAGTGAAGAGGTGTTAAGAAGGTTACATTTGACGTTGATGGAGTCTTGAGATTGTAGGGACGAGTTTGTGTTGCCCAATGTGGATGGACATAGAGAGTTGAGCTTAGAGGAGGCCAATAGCTCCTGGTAATCTATTCATCCAGGCACCGCAAAAATGTATCAGGATTTGCGACAACATTATTGGTGGCATAGAATGAAGAAGGATATTGTGGTATATGTGGTGTGGTGTTTAAATTGTCAGTAGGTTATGTATTAGCATCAGAGGCTTGGTGGTTTATTTCAGAGGATTGAGCTTCCCGAGTGGAAGTGGGAGAGAATCACTATGGGCTTCGTTACTGGACTTCCATTGACTCGGAAGAAGTTCGATGGAGTTTGGGTCATTGTGGATAAACCGAACAGGTCAACGCATTTCATTCTTGTGGTGGTCTCTTATTCATCCGAGAGGTTAGCTGAGATCTACATGCGGGAGATTGTTCGCATTCATGGTATGCCGGTATCTATCATTTTGGACCGAGGTACGTAGTTTATCTCGCATTTATGGAAAGCAATTCAGTGAGAGTTAGGCACCCATATGGAGTTGAGTATCGTATTTCATCCTTAGATAGACGGGCAGTCTGATCAAACTATTCAGATATTGGAGAATATTCTCCAAGCTTGTGTTATTGACTTTGGAGGTTAATGGGAATAGTTCTCGCCTTTAACAGAGTTTTCCTACAATATCTACCAATCGAGTATCTAAATGGCTCCTTATGAGACTTTATATAGTAGGGGGTGCCGATCTCCAATTGGATGGTTTGAGCCTGGAGAGTCTCGGTTGTTGGGTATGGATTTGGTTCAGAAGTCCTTGGCTAAGGTCAGGATCATTAAGGATATGCTTCATACAGCTCAGTCCAGGCAAAAGAGCTATGCAGATCGTAAGGTTCGGGATGTAGCTTTCATGGTTGGTGAGTGGGTATTTCTCTGAGTGTCTCCTATGAAGAGCGTGATGAGATTTGGGAAGAAGTGCATGCTTTGCCCTAGGTTCATTTGTCCGTTTTAAATTCTTGATCAGGTGGGAGAGGTGGCTTACAGACTTGCATTGCCACCTAGCTTATCAGCTGTGCATCCAGTTTTTCATGTATCCATGCTTCAGAGGTATAACAGCGATCCAGCCCAGGAGTTAGAATTCAGCACTATCTAGTTGGACAAGGAGGAGCCGGTAGCTGTTCTAGACCCGCTGGTTCGTCAGTTGAGATATAAGAGTTTCCCTTCTGTCTGTGTTCTGTGGAGAGGTCAGCCTTGTGAGGCTTCTACCTGGGAGTCCAAGTCCGATGTGCGGAGCCATTATTCTCATCTATTCCCCGACTTAGGTACTTCCTTCTTCTGTCTATTCGAGGACAAACCATTGTTGCAGAAGTGGAGAATGAGACGACCCAAAGGGTCATCACCAATTTTCTTATTCCTTCTATGCTTCCGAGCCCTTGAAAACCTCATTTATAGTAGCCTCGATTTTCATGCACAGTACGGGCGCATAGCCAGAAATATTAAATACAAAATTCTATGAAAATTCTAGATTTTAGTGTTAATATGAATAAATTTTTCTTCGATCGACATTCTGGGAAAACAGATCCAGACCCGTAATTTTACGGTCCCGAAGGGTCCGTAGGAAAATATGGGACACATGCATATGTCTGGAATCGAATTTCGAGATCCCAAGCCCGAGAAACGATTTTTTGAGTAAAATAATTTTCTACAAATATTTGAAGAAAATTGAAATGAAAATTGATAAGAACATGTTAGTATCGGGCCCGTATTTTGGTTCTGGTGGCCGGTACCAGTCTTATATGTGGTTTAAGATGTTTCTCTAATGTTTGGTTGAAATCAAACATCGTTTGACGTGTTTCAAACTTAAAACTCTAAATTTGAAAGTTAACGAAGTTTGAGGAAAAACTATTAATTTTGAGTTTGATTCGTTATTTTTTATGTTATTGTGGCAATTTGAATGTACGGTTAAGTTTGTAGGATGTTGTTGAGTTAATGCATATATTTGGGTAGGAACCCCGACACCTCAAGATTGTTTCAGAGGTGTTTCGAAGTTGTTTCAATCTTAGGAAAAATTGCAGATATTGGCTTCAGCAATTGCAGGTCCATTTCTTTTCGCGTTCGCGCCATATCTTCCGCGTTCGCGAAGCATCACATTTCTCTTTCATCGCGTTCGCATAGGGTCAATTGACCCCGGGGGGCTTAGCCTTCTTTCCCCTTCGTGTTCGCGTTCGTAACATCATATTTGCGTAAGTTCCAGGACTCTTTCATCGCGATCGTGTGAAGTCCCACGCATTCACATAGAGCAACTTCTAAACTCCCGCATTTTTTATTCTCCGTGTTCGTAATACCCTTTCCGTGATCGCGATGGCCTGTAAGTGCTACCCTT
The DNA here is from genome assembly GCA_034376525.1 of Nicotiana benthamiana. Lineage (NCBI taxonomy): Eukaryota > Viridiplantae > Streptophyta > Magnoliopsida > Solanales > Solanaceae > Nicotiana > Nicotiana benthamiana. Next base: position 84,019,573 of record CM067328.1, read on the forward strand.
CGCAAAATTCGACCAGCATGTGGAAAACGCGAAGAGAAATTTCACCCGATTATACTTCTAATTTCCATAGCATTGTAGTTGTGGGATTTTCTTAAACATTCACTAACTCCTTCTTCTGGAAGGTCCTTAGGCGTCCATTGAAGTAATCCTTCACCAAAAACTTTTTGGGTTAGCAATTGTTGCATGTTTCCTTTCATTTTTATTTAACATTTACTTAATTCCTAGTGTGGAAATTGAAGAATTGGGTAGAGTTAGGGCTTCTCAATTTTTCTTGATTTAGATCTCGTTTTGGGGTCGAATTTTAAAACACATTATATATTCGGTCTCGTGGGTGAATGAGTGATATAAATTTGGTTCGAACCTAGTGTTTTGACTAAGCGGGCCCTGGGTCGATTATTGGAATTTTGGGAAGGATGATGGAAAAGCTATAATTAGGCGTTGGATTCGGTTTTTTAGCATGTATTGATGTTATGAAGATATTATTATATAGATTTGATTGATTTGGAGCAAAATTCGAGAGGGAAAGTGGTTGTTGTGGATTGATTTGTCTGTTGAAGTTTGAGGTAAACGTTTGATCTAACCTTAGCTTGGGGTACTACGTGTTGAGTCTTATTTGCTACTTGATAATTGTCAAGTACGATGTATAAGTAAGGTGACGAGTATCTCTACATTGGTTTCTAGCATAATTGTGAGTCTTTACATTGCAAATATTCGGATTTTGTTGTAATTTCCATGTTTAATTGATGACTTCGTATGTTGTAAAGAGCATGTGAAAAAAATTATGATTTTTGAACTTCGAGGAGTATTGGCTCGAGTTGTGAAAGTATATGGAATAATTGAACCCTTTGGGGTGTTGGCTCAAGTGGTAAAGTGAGTTATGAAATGAAAGCGAAAGAAAGGGAAAGAGTTACTAAGATGTTTCCTTGTCGTGATTTAATTGTTAATTTAGTGTTCCCTTGCCGGGGTTTAATTGTTGTTCCCTTACCGGGATTTCTACCACTATTTGTTTACTTCATTGCCCCTTATTTCTTATTGTTGTTTGGGTGAGGAAGAGTGATAAAGCACGAAGGGTGATATTGTGCATTATTTGCTATTGTGAGGAAATAGTGTAAAAGCACGAAGGGTGATGTCGTGTCGTACGATATATCATCTCGTACCGATATTCATTGATTATATTGTGAGGAATGAGAGTAAAAGCACGAAGGGTGATTCCATGCACATTATTATTGATACGATTGATTAGGTAAGGACAAGAGTAAAAGCCCGAAGGGTGATGCGTGCAGATTTGTAGTTTTTGATTATTGTTGATATTCTGGCTTCTTTACTTCTTTCTTTTATTGAGGTTTCCTAATTGAAACTGTTATCTCCCCATAACATGTTTCCCATTCCCTTATTGATTGGTTACTTTTTGTATTTCTTTTCCGTTGTATTTAGATATATATGAACTACACAGGTTTAATTGGTAGTATGGTCCTAGCCTCGTCACTACTTCACCGAGGTTAGGCTAGGCACTTACCAGTACATGGGGTCGGTTGTGTTGATACTACACTCTGTGATCTTTTGCACAGATCTAGGTGTTGGACAGCAGTAGCACTAGCGCGAGAGCAGGCCTCCAATCGAGCGAGGCACCGAGGTATCCTTGCAGGCTTCTCCATGCCCGGCATCTCATCTATCTTTTGTTTCAGCCTGTTAGCTTATTGTATTTGAGAAAAAGAGTTTATATCTTCTTTTAATCTTAGTAGTCGTGAATTATGACACCAGCTCTTGGGTAGAGGCTTATGTTGGATTTTCGCATTTTTATTCCGTTTCTTTAATTTAAGACTTTCGTTTATTTATTAAATTCAATTATTTTCATGCTACTTCTGATATTTGATAAAATAACTAATTAGTTAATGAAAATGTTAAGGGTCGGCTTGCCTAGCTCTCATTAGTAGGCGTCATCACGACGCCCGAGATAATAGTCCATGAGTGGGGCGGCCGTGGTCTTTAAAATTCGAGGGTCGCCTAAAAGGTCTTATGCCCTCGATTTTGATTAGCTCGATATGTTCGAGTTTTATTTTTTTGAAGGCAATCCTCGAATGTAGAGGTGATTATCCGAACTCTGGTTATGATCGGCCTTTGAGCTTGTTTACATAAATGATTGAAAGTATGGAATTATAAAGTAGGAAAACTTTTTCTAGGACATGAGGTAATTGAAAGGAAAACTATTTGTGTTTTTTCTTGTAAAATATGATTACACATGCATACATGTTTTGAGCCAGGGCTCGAGCAATCTATGTCGGTACAGTTCGTTCGATTGTTTGTCCCTTACAAATTTACCCTGTTACCATGAAGAAATTTCCTCGGAACAAAGTTGACATCCAAGGGCAATGCCTCCCAGTATCCAAGGTTGATTGTAGAGGAACCTCAGGTACTGTTGATGCTATTTTTGACACTAACTTGTGATCTACTTATGATTCTTAGTTAGCACGATTCACTGATGCCTCGATAAAAACCTTGCTGAAATAACCAATAAGGACAGAATGGTTCAAGGAAAAAAGAGTGCAACGCTCACTTTAAGTCCTAAGGCTTCGTGTCGCTCCTCATCGACAACCTGCATGTGTTAGTCAAAAAATAGAAATAATTGAAATGGGGTCATACCTGATTATTTAACGTGATCTTCCTCAATACTAAGTCCCACAAACTTTGATCTCGATCATTTCTCCTCTCAATCCGTGCTGAATTTCACCCAAATTCGTCGCCTCTACGGTTCCCATTATACAGTTACGATCTCTAATTCACCTTGATTCTTTTTCATTATCTCTCTCAGTTCTATTTACGTTCATGTTAGGATAAACGGGCCCAGAAGGAGTCCCTAGTTGATAATCCTCAACGGTGATCTTCAATTGATACCCATTATGTACATTGGCCCATGTGACAGCTGGATACTCAATAAAATTTTGCTTCAATTGTTGTGAAGCTATGGAACTCCAAACGTTGAGACCTTTAGCAAAAACTTGAATAACACAATCGTCGGTGACCAGTGGAAAATCCATATGTTCCATTTGTAATCGAGATACTAATTCTATGATAATCCTATCGTCCTTCTGCCTTACCTTGAAAAGGTCCGGCCTTCTTGTTGCAACCTCAATGGTTCCATCATTTGCCTTTACAAAAGAATCTGCAAGCACAACAAACGAGTCAATAGAATTAGGTGGTAAATTTTTGTACCATATCATGGCACCCTTCAATAAAATCTCCCCAAATTCTTTCAGTAAGACGGATTCGATCCCGTCTTCTTCCAAGTTGTTTACTTTGATAGAACACGTGTAGGAGGTGACATGTTCATTTGGATCAGTCATCCCATTATATTTAGGAATCTTGGGCATGCGTAAATTCTTGGGGATCCATTTCGGAGCTGCACTTGGGGGGGGGGGGAGTGGGAAAGGTTTTTGTGCGAACTTTTTGGAATCAACTCCTTCCAATATTGGTGGAGACGATGGGATCTAGTCGACACTGGAATTGTAGGTTTTCACCTTCTTTTATTTTTCCTCGATCTTCTTTTCCTTGTTTAAATTTGCTTTGTTAGTTCTTCGAGAATTTTTATATAGCAGGATCGGTCTCCGATTCCTTCTCATTCGATTTCCTAGCAGTCGATTCGACCCTGTGTACAACTTCCTCGGATGGCTCGAGTTCGACCCTGCTCGGTGTGTGGTTCTGATTTTGGAGCTAAGCTATTGCTATATCTTGGGGCTGCAACATTTCAAAGATCACCCGCATTTCACCGCCAAGTGCATTATGAGTAGTTGATCGTGTACCACCCCCGACAAATGAGTGACTGCCAGATTTTCACTTGTAGCTACACGCGAACTGATGCTGATTGGATTTACAACCAGAATTCCATCGAGGCCAGCAGGGGTACATCGTTTCTTGTGGAATGTTCTCGTTTTCGCGTGGTGGCTGAGATCATTGTTAATGTGTTGTGGTGCTAACTGAGAGTTTGATATTTTTTAATCCTGTAACAAAAAATGCTTCAAATAACAAGTGTAAAATAGTATGTGTTACGAAAATTGATGCCGATAAGTCACTATTATCCTTGGCTCCACGGTGGGCGTCAAAATGTTTACTTTAGAAACGGATAACAATTGAATAGATACTATGACTTTAAGGACACATAATTTTACTTGGCATAAACTAAGAGAAACTGTAAATTGATAATAAAATTAAACAAAAATAAAGCAAACCAAATGAGATTCATAGCTTTAATCCTCGAGTCAGATCGCCTTCTAATCAAACAAGTATTGCACTAGAAAGTACGAACAGAATAACAGAGTATTGAGATCTTAAGAAGAAGATAGTATATTGCATTATGTAATGTTAATTTCTCTTTTAGAAATGATCAGACCCCCTTTATATATAAGGGGATTCCTACTCTTAATACAATCCAATGTATGGTAAGAAATTCCATGATTAACTAATTAATCGGCATCTTCTCGATACGTGCCGAGATTGCTGCCGTGATCCTCGCCCGATTCCGGATATCTTGGCTTTTTGTTATTTGACTCGGCAGGCTTCTCTTGATCTTGCTCGATCTCTATCCCGTTCGGACTCGATCTTCGGCTAGTCTCGATCTCGATCGGTCCTACAGTCACGAACTTGGCCATCTAACTTTGCGTCACGGTCTGGTATTACATGGGGTCGAACGCTAGCCTGTCACGCCTCGGTCTGTTTTAATCATAAAAGGAGCAAGCCCGATTTTAACAATATACAGAGACTCCATATATTCATCAACCTTTATTAATTATCTAGTCTAATAAGCAACCTAACGAGTTCTTAACGTATTGTAGTTTAATATTATATTCCTATTATGGATTATGCCTTATAATTCATTTTTCCTTAATCATCTTTCACTGATCATGAGATCTTAGCTTCTAGCCTATTTTCAGTTTTGAAGTTTAAACTGTTTCTCTAACATTTGAGTTTTCTTTCATTGAGCATGAGCTCATAACCTATAGCTTATTAATCCATCAATCCTATTCACAATAAATGTTCAATTTACTTTTAGCACGCCCACTAAAAAAATACTAAATCCTATACAAAATACCTAATATGACTAAACTACCCCTAATTAAATATTTAAAGTGAGAAGTAAGAAAAGTTTTTAGGGATATTTACATAGGGTTATTTTGTAAAAACAAATTGAATTCATTCTTAATTACATAACTGGACACTTATTTTGAACCAAAATGAAAAATTAATTCGACACTTATTGTGAGTTTTGAAGTTTTTCACTAATATTTGAATTTATTTAGATCTTTATTTGATTCAATCATGATCAGGCGATACATTTGATGAAAATAACAGTTATCATGAATTTGTTAATTAATATGTGAAATTGATTCTTTGCCCCAGAAAATAAAAGGAATTTAGGTTAGTTGCATGAAAATTCTCCGTGAGAAGTAGTACATCATTTTTATCCAACTGGAAACAGACTTTAACCTTAATTAAGATCGGGGACGAAGCATTAGTTTGCACATATACGTTTTACTGTACGAACATACAGGTATTAATTGAATCAAAGCATAATTAAACACTGTTTTGGAAATTGCAGTCAGCTTAATGAGATTGCTTTACTAGTCACGTGATACTGTTGAGTTTTCTCCTTCAATCAATACTAGATTCGTACTTTCTTAATCATAAAATTAGGGAATGAGACTACTTTACTTAATTTTCAGAACTTGTTTTCGTCTTCATCTGCTTAGAAACCGCTCTTCATTGGATACCCATAATCGAAATCTAACACAGCAAACGATCCGACAGAGGAAATAAAAAACAACTAGAGAGAACAATCCAGAACATTATTTGACTCCATTAATCAGGGTTATGGTTAAGAGCTCAACTGCCATATTAGTTGGAGTTGACTCAGTTTAATCTTTAAAGAAACATCTTATCTCCGGCACAAGGCAGGACTCGACGGGAAATAAGTCTATTTGGTAGGCGTGGACAAAGTTTCACACGTAAAGTAAATAAAAGGGAAAATGGTCAAAGCTGCCCCTAACGTATTGACTCCAGTTTAAAAATGCATTCCATTAATCTATTTTGAAAAAATGCCTCTACCATTAAAAATTTGGCATATTTGTGCCCTAAGTCTAACAACTGACTGTACTTGTATTTAAAACGGTAGGGGCATTTTTTTCAAAATAGGTTAATGGTATGAGCATTTTTAAACTGGAGTCAATACGTTAGGAGCACAAATATGCCAGAATTTTAACGGTAGGGGCATTTTTTTCAAAATAGGTTAACGGAGGGCATTTTTAAACTGGCGTCAATACGTTAGGGGCAGTTCTGACCCTTTTCCGTAAAAGAAATAAAATTACATTATCCGTTCACTTTGAGTTGTCAAATATTCCAAAAATAAATTTATTTTTTACTTGTTGCTTTTTTGCATATTCAAAAAAAAACTGTTATAAATAGAACTCTATTTAAGGTGAATGTCTATATTTAGAGAGATTCTAGGGTTTACTACTTGCTGGCTAAGTCACCACCTCCTTATAAATATAGGGCTTCAATTCCATTGTAAACCATCCCAAGTATCAATAAGAATACTCCTCTCCCTATTCTCTCTATATTGTTCTTGTCTTTTATATTATTTCATAACACGTTATCAGCACGAGTCTCTAACCAATTGAAATTTTCGATTATTTTAACTTTTGTTTGTGTAGGGTTTTTGCTTCATAGCCGATTCGGCTCTCTCAACTCAATCGCCGCCTTTTTCTAATTTCTATACGGAAAAATAGAAGAGATGGTATCATCATAAAGTAATGCAACGGGAAGGAAACTCAAGAGGTATATTTGATGTCACAATATTTATTGGTATACCTTAAAGGTAAGTAATTTACTTTTCCCTTTCAAATTCTTGAAATTCTACGATTTGATTTTACATACAAACAAAGACAACAAAGTTTGATTATAACTCTAACGGAGTTCGTAAGAAATTACACTCACATGAAGTGGTAAAATTTCTATGCCTTGCCATGATCAAATTCATGTATGATTGTGGACGTGGCAAAGAATTAAAATTCCGTCCAAATGAATTTGCTCCATTCCCTTTAGAGAATGTGGTAGCAGTATGTGATAAGTCTGAAAGAAGACAAAATTATTACCATGATGGTATCAATGAATGTGGACGTGGCAATAGACGGAATTATAATCGTCATTATGATCCATTCCCTGAAGTGAATGTGATAATTGTAATAAAGCCTGTAAGTATGAACACACTCTTGATGTAATTGTGTCTTATGTATGACATTATGAAAAGAAAGTTCGTTGCCCTTGAAATTTCGGGCAAGAACTATATGGCATGGGTGTTGGATGCTGAAATCCACTTAGATGCTATGGGTCTTGGAGACGCCATTAAAGACAGAAATAATGCATCCACCCAAGACTATGCTAAGGCCTTGATTTTCTTGCGCCATCGCCTTGATGAAGGTTTGAAACTGTGCTAAGGCCTTGATTTTCTTGCGCCATCGCCTTGATGAAGGTTTGAAACTGTGCTAAGGCCTTGATTTTCTTGCGCCATCGCCTAGATGAAGGTTTGAAACTGTGCTAAGGCCTTGATTTACTTGCGCCATCACCTTGATGAAGGTTTGAAAATTGAATATATCACAGTCAAAGATCCACCTATCTTGTGGAATGGCTTAAATGAGAGATATGACAACCTGAAGTTGGTCACTCTGCCACAAGCACGATACGATGAGAATCCAAAAGCAAATAGTTCATAAACTATATGTTATCTTTGCGGTGGAAAAGGGCACTAGGCGAAAATTTGCCGTGTACCAAGACATTTGGTTGAGCCTTGTCAAGCATCTCTAAAGAGTAAATGTCCTTAAACAAATTTTGTCTCTGACGACAATTTTGACATCACCCACTTGAATGTGGCAGACTTCTTTTGAGCACCCTAAGGGGAAAATAGACCACCTAATCGGTGATGGATCTGTGATGAAAGAAGATAGAGTTGTTTGATTTTATTTCACTTATTTGTAATAGTTAGTGAATAAACTAATAGTCATTAGTATCAGCTCGTATTAGTTAGTTTATGATATAATGTTAGTATTAGTTCTTTAGAATGTTTCAATATGCTCAGATTTCAATAATATTTTTATTTTCCAGTAGCGGTAATCGACTAACCTAACAGTTAGTCGATTATCTAATATTTCGCATTAAAACTGCAAAACAATCGATTTTCAATGTTCAACAATCGATTGTCAATGTTCAACAATTGATTGTCTATGTTTAACAATCGATTGTCTTAAGACAGTGTGATCTGGAATTTTTTCAAAATAGCAAATAATCGATTGTCTATGTTTAACAATCGATTGTCTTAACACAGTGTGATCTGGAATTTTTTCAAAATAGCAAATAATCGATTGTCTATGCTTAACAATCAATTGTCGTAAGACAGTGTGATCTGAAGTTTTTCAAAATAGTCAACAATTGATTGTCTATGTTCAGCAATCAATTGTCTTAAGACAGTGTGATCTGAATTTTTTCAAAATAGCAAATAATCGATTGTCTATGTTTAACAATCGATTGTCGTAAGACAGTGTGATCTGAAGTTTTTCAAAATAGTCAACAATCGATTGTCTATGTTTAACAATCGATTGTCTTAAGACAGTGTGATCTGAAGTTTTTCAAAATAGCAAATAATCGATTGTGTGTGTTTAACAATCGATTGTCAATGTTCAACAATCGATTGTGTGTGTTTAACAATCGAGTGTTTTAAGAAAATGCTTAAACTAAAATTTTCAAACTGCATAGTAATCGATTATGGAAAACATATAATCGATTATCTGATTTAGTTAGTCAACTGACCTCAGCAGATTTTGAAAATATTGTTTAAATGTGAAACAAACGAATTGAACTTGTTTATTCTCATGTTCGTATATTTTCTTTTGTATGAAAAACTATGGAACTAAATTGATTGAAGGCTCCTGAAGAGCAACTATAACTCTGCCTAAAGGAACGATATTTTAGAGAATGCAATGTTCTCCTCCAAGTCTAAGAAAGAACTTGTTGAGTTTTAATGATATCAGTCAAAATGTTCTCCTCCAAGTCTAAAAGGAACTTGTTGAGTTTTAAAGATATCATTCAAAATGGATATCAGATTGAGACAATACATGAGTATAATCTTGAATACCTCATTTACTCATGAAAACGAGGCTGCCCACTTCGGCTTGGGGTCACGCCATTTTGCATGCAGCAATGCTTGTTCGTCTCTGACTGACGAATTGACACAAATATTTCCCGTTGCAATTGGTTTTGGGTCATGAACCTAATATATCCCATTTAAGAATCTTTGGATGCGCAGTATATGTGCCTATAGCACCGCCATCCCGCACCAAAATGGGTCCGCAAAGTAGGTTAGGAATATATGTTGAATTTGAATCGTCCTCCATTATTCGCTACCTCGAAACATTGATAGGGGATTTGTACACTGCACGATTTGCAGACTGTCAATTTGATGAGACACTTTTCCCAAAATTAAGGGGAGAAGTTGGTGAAACCAAACGGGAAATTTTGTGGAAAAATGCATATTATCTCATCTTGATCCACATACCTCTATTTGTGTAAAAGAGACGCAAAATATTATCCATTTGCAAAGAATAGCAAATCGAATGCCAGACGCATTTACAGATTTGAAAAGGATAACAAAATCACATATCCCCGCAGTGAATGTGACAACATCTGACTCACGAATACATATTCATTATCGGAAGAATATGAACATGAAGTTGGTATTGAATATACCACCCTCACCCCTAGAAGGAGGTTTGAGATGATACCACACTCACCCCTAGAAGGAGGTTTGAGATGATATATGGCATGAATGATCGTTGGTCACGTACCTATTGTACGCCAAAGTATTTTGGAAATATGACTATTAAAGGACAACGGTAATGCAAGAAACATATCTTGCATATAATTTTGACCATGACCATAATGGTATAACTTTCTCTTTAAAAGAGATATTCACCACATGGATGTTGATGAATCTGTGGTAGTACAAAATTAATTTAGAGCTCTAGAAGAGCCAATTACTATGTTGGAGAAACACAATTGAGTATTGTGCTGTACTAAGTCTCAAAGAAACTTATTCAGTTTCCAAAGTACACGCGAAAGCGATTGATTATATTGAGACTATAAATGAAGGAAAGATTTGATATCTCCTATTATTACAACTTGTAGCGGGATAATTTGTATATGAAAAGCTACCCACTTCATTCTCCAGTTTGTAATACACAAACAAAAGAATGCCACAATAAAGTGGATATCTATTGGTATAAAAACCCATGTCATAATAAGCCTGAAGTTTATTGATAAGTGCACATGTCATGGTGTAAATTTGAAGTTTACCAATATTGATAATTTATTCAGTTGGCATTCGGGTTAGCCATCTCCTTTTAAGTATGATGTGCAATAATAGAGAATTCACATGGGTGAATATTAAAGAACTAGAAAGTTCTTTACGAATTCTCTTGTATCACTTGTTCTCATTAATGAACTGACCAACTAAAGAGTTCGGGTTGAAGCCCATAAATTCTGGAAATATCAAAGGTGAATATGGGCCCATTCACCTGCCATGTATACCACATATGATGCATCTATGATATGGTTACATGCGCAATTGTTATTAACCCGCAGCCTGGCCGGTGCTTGCGAGGTAAATTGCTCAGTAATCTAACTTCGAGCATAATTTCAAGATTTTCTACTCAAGATAGTTCATCTTGATAAGTTGGTTTATATCAAAGTTGGTTTAGCAAGATAATTATTGAGTGCCTCCACTTAATAGCTAAACTGTTTCTTATGAGAACAAAGTTATATATATCAGTTTGATATACGTTGTATACGAGAGTATATTCTCCCCTCACAAGTGGTTCAGGGTCAGGAACCAAATAATTTCATCTTATTATTAATGTGCTGTGTATATTGACATTATATACACATGATAATGCACAAAGATGATTTCCCAAAGTTGAGGAAACAAGTTAGCTTTTTTAACATGAGGGGGAGACATGATAAACACTTGAGAAAAGGTTACATGGGATGAATTATCATTTGTATATGTAAATCCCCGAATATCATGAACCTGAAGTTCATAAAATGGATAATTCAATTGCAACATATTGCAAAGCATGCTATACGCATTTGCTGACCTAAAGAAAGTAACTATATTCTCACTGCAAATGCTCATATTAAGTCCTAGAAGGACAAAGTCTTTGATACGCTTAAAGCGTATAGACAAATACTTGATTCCATATGAAAGACATGTAGATTTGGACATATAGTTCAAATACTTGAAAGTATAAAGTCAACGGTATGTATAATCAGTTTTCGATATCTTATTTGTTTAGCATGACGTGAAAACTTGATATGCATCTAAAGTCTTATGTGATTTATTTGACTTAACTTGAACGATTTAAGTTACTTAAAGCATACACAATTCTTGGTCCTGAAGTACCACATCCTAAATACAATTTGTGTACATATGTATCTTGCTATAACTATAAGCATGATGGCATTGAGAATACATCTATGGAGATATTAAAGAGTTATTCCACGACATTATATGAAGATGTTCATATCTATCAAGAATGATGATTTCAAGATGGTGCACAAGATTGGAATGCAAATGCTCAAGGATATAAATTGATGTTCTTATCAGGGGGAGTTAATGCGCGTTTCACTCTTTTTCCCTTACAAGGTTTTGTCCCAACTGGGTTTTCCTTGCAAGGTTTTTAACGAGGCAACCAATAGGCGCATATTCAAACATGTGTACTCTTTTTCCTTCTCTTTAATTTTTTCCATTGGGTTTTGGTTTTAAGGTTTTAACGAGGCACATTGTTGAATAGACATTCAAGGGGGGTGTTATAAATAGAACTCTATTTAAGGTGAATGTCTATATTTAGAGAGATTTTAGGGTTTACTACTTGGTGGCTAAGTCACCACCTCCCTATAAATATAGGGCTTCTATTCCATTGTAAACCATCCCAAGTATCAATAAGAATACTCCTCTCCCTATTCTCTCTATATTGTTCTTGTCTTTTATATTATTTCATAACATTGTTATAAATAGAACTCTATTTAAGGTGAATGTCTATATTTAGAGAGATTCTAGGGTTTACTACTTGGTGGCTAAGTCACCACCTCCCTATAAATATAGGGCTTCTATTCCATTGTAAACCATCCCAAGTATCAATAAGAATACTTCTCTCCCTATTCTCTCTATATTGTTCTTGTCTTTTATATTATTTCATAACACGTTATCAGCACGAGTCTCTAACCAATTGAAATTTTCGATTATTTTAACTTTTGTTTGTGTAGGGTTTTTGCTTCATAGCCGATTCGGCTCTCTCAACTCAATCGCCGCCTTTTTCTAATTTCTACACGGAAAAATAGAAGAGATGGTATCATCATAAAGTAATGCAACGGGAAGGAAACTCAAGATTATACACCAATTAATATGGGCAATATGGTATATTATGCATATTATTTATTAATTTATTTCTTAAGAGGTGTGCAAAGTCAATACTTGATAAGTTAAAGGAAACAGAGAAAGTACTTATAAATTATAAGAAATTGAATACTTTTAATGGTATGTGGCCTTTTGAAAAAAATCGCATTAACTTTGACTCAAAGCAGAGTATATCACACAACAACAACAACAACCCAGTATAATCCCATATAGTGGAGTCTGGGGAGGATAGTATATATGCAGTCCTTACCTCTACCCCGGGGTAGAGAGGCTGTTTCCAAATAGACCCCCGACATCCTTTCCTCCAAGAACTTCCCACCTTACTCTTGGGGAGACTCGAACTCACAACTTCTCGATTGGAAATAGGGGTTGTTTACCATCAGTACAACCCCCTCTTGTCTTGAAGAGTATATCACACAATATGAGTAATTTTAGTCCAACAGTCTCGTTCCGATTTCACGTGTTCATACTAGCTACCAATTGATTGCCCCTTGGCGATGTAATGGTGGATAGGTTTGTCTCAATACATAGGCGTCACAAAATTTTAAGGTGTCTTTTGGAGAATAATCTTTTTACATTTTCTTGTTTCATTTAGTTTAAAAGGATGTGAAGAAATTTACTAATTACAAAGAAAATAGTATTGAAATCATAACTTCGTTAAATTAAATTGAATGTTTTGCAACCACTACTAAAATTCGGTTAAAAAGCGACCAGAAAATAGCGATCAAATTTTGTCTATATAAAAAAACATTTGAAATACTTTAGCGACCATAATTGAACATTATTTGGATGCAAATTTAGTCAAACTGTTGACTGGACTGGTCAGACTAGCTTGGTCAAAGATTTTCTGAGTTTAGCGACCAAAATTGGTCGCAAAAGTGGGACCAAAATTATTATTTTATAAAATTTATAAAATATAAATATATATAATTTCAAACTTGCGACAAAAGTCGGTCGCTAACTGAAGGATAAGAAGTAAGCGACCAAGTTTGGAAGCCAAAGCGGGACCCAGTTATAATATTTTAATAAATATACATTTATTTAAAAAATTTATGAAATATAAATAAATATAATTCAATGTTTAGCAAGCAAAGTTGGTCGCTTAAGGAAATAGAGACCAACGTTGGTCGCCAATGTGGGACCCAGTTCTATCGTTTTATAATTTTTGTTTTTTTAATTATTATATAAAATATAAATAAATCTGATTAAATTTTATTGACAAATTTGGTCTCTAAATTAAATTCATGTAAAGTTAGTGACCAACTCTGGTCACTAAATTAAATTAATTCAAAGTTAGTGACCAAAGTTGGTCTCTATATGGTCAAAAATAAAAATCACTTTTCTATTTACTATGTAAATAATATAAATGTAAGTAGTTAATACTTTGGTAAAACAAGGGATGAATAGTACTTCGAAGCAGGCGTGTCTGTCTATTTATATAATATAAGTACTTACGCTATACTATGCACTAAGTATAAGTGTATGAGGTAATATCGTAACGAATACATCTTATATATATACAATATATGTACTTACGCTATATTATGCACTAAGTATAAGTGTATGAGGTAATACCGTATCGAATACAGCTTATACATATACAATATATGTACTTGCGTTATAATATGCACTAAGTATAAGTGTATGAGGTAATACCGTAGCAAATACAGCTTATACATACACAATATATGTACTTACGCTATACTATGCACTAAGTATAAGTATATGAGATAATACTGTATCAAATACAGCTTATATATATACAATATATGTACTTACGCTATACTAGGCACTAGCTATAAGTATATGAGGTAATACCTTATCGAATACAGCTTATATATATACAATATATGTACTTACACTATACTATGCACTAAGTATAAGTATATGAGGTAATACCGTATCGAGTACAACTTATATATATGTGACGACCCGTCCGGTCGTCTTTGGAATTTATGCCTCGTTTCCCCATTAACTGCTTTCCCTAAGTTCATTTCGTCTATTTTGATTTGCCGCGATGTTCGGTAATAGAATTCAGAGTGTTTTAGAACACTTAGTCCCAAAACGAGAGCTTAAGTGTTGAAAAATGGTCTGTTCAGAACAATGTAAAGACGACCTCGGAATGGAAAACCGATGGTTTCGTTAACTCCGCTAGGTGATTTCGGGGGTTTGGGGCGTGTTCGGAATGTATTTTGGATCTCTGTAGCTCATTTAGGTTAGAAATGCCGAAAGTTTGAATTTTGATGTTTCTGGTCTGATAGTGAATTTTTTATCCGAGGGTTGGAACGGTATTCCGGAAGTTGCTATAGCACCGTCATGTCATTTGGGACGTACATGCAAAATGTCAACTCACTTGGACATGTTATGGATGGGTTTTTGATCGAATGTGTGTTTTAAAGTTTTTAAAGAAACTTAGGCTTGAAGTTGATGTATTCGATGAATAATGTGTTGGTCGAGGTGTTTTGATGATTTGAAGAAGTTTGCATAATGTTTTAGGATGCATTGGTTCTTTTTGTTGAGGTTCGGGGGGCCTCGGGTGTTTTTCGGATGAGTTTTGAGCAAGTACGGACACCCCGGGACTTAGAAAATGGAAGGGGAAGTCATTGGGATGCGGACCGCTGTCCTTTTACTACGAGGCGCGCTGGCTTAGCTCTGGGCGCAATCTTCCCACGCGGTCCAAGAAGGTTTGAAGTCTGCAGATTACTGATCCTTCTTCGGAAGCTCTTGTCTTTTGATCCACAAGGAATATTTGGGTGATTCAAAAACGAATGTTGTAGAGCGTTGAATCTAGTTTCCATAAACATATTATAATAGGCATTTGGACTCTATAGAGAAAGTTATGGCCAAAATAGTGAAGCATGTCACTTCTGTCAAATTGCTGCGCGGCCGCAACCATTTTTGTGCAGTCAGCACTCCCTGGGCGCGGACCTCGGTCATTTTTGTGCGGCCAGCACTGTCGGAATCCGGGACTACCCTATAAATACGAGTTTTTTGAATTTTATTTGATATTTTAACCTATAGAGCTTGGATTTTGGCAATATTTCGAAGGTTTTTCAAGAAATTCATCGGGGTAAGTGATTCTAACTCAGATTTGGTTAGAATACATTAATATACCATTAAATTCATCATTCAGTTAGTGATTTGAGATGGAATTTGGGAAGAAAATTGTAGAATCTTTCAAAATTATAAAATGAAGATTTGAAGGACCAAATGGTGCCAGAGTTGGATACATTTGGTATGGTTAGACTCGTGAGCACAAGGTTTCTGGAAATGTAAATTTTATTTGATTCCAAGACGTTGGCCTGAGGGATATTTTGGTCATTTTACCTATTTTTGCACCTTAGATTTAATTCCAATAGTGGAACTAGTTACTTGAGATGCTATTTACAATATGTAATTGGTTTAAATAGATTTGGGCCACTCAAAGTCGTATACTCCTGGCAGCGACGTTGTTTCTTAGCGATTTTGTACCAATTCGAGGTAAGTGGTTTGTCTAACTTTGTGTGGGGGACCTTTTCCCTTAGGATATCCTTGTCATTGTTTAAATTCATTGTGCACGAGGTAATGGGTGTGTACTTGTGCTAGTTGTTGAAAATTTACCTTACTTGGCTTATTTAGACTGTATTTCTGTACATATTCAATTGTTAAAAAATGAAACTTCACTTGTTTTGACTTAGGAAAAGCATGTTTGTAACTTATTCGATAAATTTGACTAAATGGTAATATCTGTTTTTCTTTTGTAAAGCATGTTAGCAACCTAATTGCCTTATTTTGTTAAATTGCAATATTTGTCCTTCTTGTGAAGCATGTTAGGTTCTCGATTTTTGTTGTTGTTCGCATTCCGCTTCATTTCCGCTAAATATTGGTTAGTTGTGGTGTATTTACTATTGGGACTACGAGACGGCATTCCGGGAGCTCCCCCTGTTCGTATTTTGGTTTCGAGGTTTGGAAGTGCGAGATAACAGGAAATCCATGGCACCGAATTATATGACTGGCGGATACTAAGAGATCCCCGGCACTGGATTTTATTTTCTGGCGGATACTAAGAGTTCCCCAGAGCAGGACTGATTTATTGCAGGATACAAAGAGATCCTCGGGACACTTGGAGATCCCTTACTTATGTGATGAGGATACTGGGAGATCCTCAGGATACTTGGAGATGCCTTGCTTATATGATGAGGATACTGGGAGATCCTCGTGATGCTTGAAAATCCCTTGCTTAAATAATGAGAATACTGGGAGATCCTCGGGATACTTTGAGATCCCGGATGATAATTAGACTGTAACGACTTTTCTCGTTTTGTAGAATTGTAATATAGACTATTCCGTTCCTCTTATTATTGTTAGATATTCGAGATTTATGTGTTTCCTTCTGTTATTTCATTTCATATTTATTTTATGTTTATCTTAGTATGGCCTCGACCTTCCTCGTCACTGCTCCATCCAGGTTTGTCTTCGTACTTACTGAGTACCGTCCTGGTGTACTCATGCTACACTTCTGCACACTTTTGTTGTGCAGATCCAGGTACTTCTGGAACGGCACGCTATTAGAGATTCAGAGCTGCTTTAGAGGCTTGAAGTTTGCATCTGCCGCATCCTCAGAGCCGAAGAGCCTTCCTCTATTCTACCATTAGTTTATTGTTTTCTTTCGTATACTCATTTGTTATAGATACTTCGAGATGTTAGAGTACTGTAATATGTTTACTCTTAGCCTATTTTTGCCCGTGGATTTTCTGGTCTTGGAGGTTTCTTACGTTTTGAGTCGACATGTATGTGCCAGGCGGCACTCTATACATTAGCTTATGCTATTTAAGTTTTAATTATCGTTTCCGTAAATATTGTTGAATTTCCGCAGTGTGTTAGGCTTACCTAGTCGTGAAGAGTTGGTGCTGTCATGGCAGGTTCACGATTGGTGAACTAGGTGTTACACCTCCTTTTTTTTATACACCCCAAGGGGGATAGGAATTTTTTCAATTAAAGTGACATTATTCGAAATGGAATTATTTTCTTTATTAGAGTCGCCACTTGGAATAGTTTATTTGGTGTCCCAAGTCACCGGTTTATTTTAAAATCCCAAATCGAGGAAAATTTTATTTTTAAAAGTATGCGAACCAGAAATTCTAGATAAGGAATTCTGTTAACCCGAAGAAGGTGTTAGGCATTCCCGAGTTCCGTGGTTCTAACACGGTCGCTTAGTAATTATTACTTGGCTTAAATTTTTTAACTACTCATCTTTAGAGCCTTTGTGCATTTATATTTAAACCGCTTTTAATCACTTGATAGTTCGTAATTAAAGAATTGAGTAACGCGTATGGATACTCTTTTCCATTGGCACGTTAAAAATCATGCCACACAAACATGTGCACAATTAGTAACATTTTATTTATTTTTTTAGAAAAAAGTTTGGTTAAAGTTGCGCGAACGCATACGTTGATTTATTTTGGGATTCATAATCATGTCACGCGAACGTGTACACAATTACGATGATTTAATTAATAAAGTGCAGGCCTAAAGCATTCTAGCGTATTCATGATTTATTTCTTTACTAACTTTGAGATTATTGTGAAGGCTATGAGTTATGGAAGAATATCTTTGTGGAAGAAATGCATTTTAGCCATTTGGACCAAATATAACAATTACACAATTATAGAAGAAAGGAGCGTGATTTTGATTTATTAACTTTGGGTCAGTTCTCATGCAAACCACTGCGCCCAAGCATTATTAGTGTTAGTCCAACCTTTATAGTCCCTTATTTAGGTAACTTACTGCATATTGAATCTAATATCCAATTTAAATTAAATAAAATTTTACTGTGTTCATGCAATATTCACATAACTTATTAAAGATACCAAATCAACAAATATTAAGGAAATGTACAGTTCAGGTGTGAATTCTATTTAAATAGTAAGACCAAATATTTTTATAAATGTTTCCATCCCATTTTACTATTCAAATGTATCTTTCATTAAGCAACTGCAATACAATTTCTACAGACCATATGACTATTTAAATATAAAAAAATCTTAAATTTAAGCAACAGAACATTAATTAAACTGACGAGAATAAATAGAAAAAATAGATAAGTTGATAATGAAAACAAGAAAGAAAAAGAATGACTTTATTTGCAAAAGTCTTATTCCTTTATTAATAGGCTCCTCAAAGTTCATGAATTAGTATGGAAATTGATCACACATATTAAATTTTACATACAAAAAAGAAAACAAAATTTAACCAAATTTTTCTATCTTATCTATAACAAAATAAGAGCACAAATATATGATTCTAGCAAAAATCACAAGCGAATTAAAACAAATTTCAAACTTTGAGGAAATATAGATCTCATATATCTTGTTTAATCTTTATAACAAGATTGAGTGTTACCTTTTGCGAAAATTCTACTCAATTATCGATTTAATCTACAAATTATCAAACTTCTAGAACCCGCGGACTCAAAACCACGAAAGGAATTCGGAACTCCAACTTCAGATTCAATAACTTAACCAAACTTTTTCTTTTTTTTTTTCATTCTCTGCCCTTTCTTCTTTCTTTTGCATTTTTCAATTGTCTTTACTTCTTTTTCTGTTTACTATTCTATTGTCCCCTTTTATGTTTCTTCTTTTTTGTTTTTTTATAACAGAAGTCTCTTTCTCTTTATATAGATGAGTATGAGTAGTTTTATAACTTCTAAGGAAGTGGGGAAGTGGGGATTGGGAAGTTAGGAACGTGAGAGTTAGTGGGAAAGGATGTTACGTGAAGTGGGGAAGTTGGGTTATTTTATTTTATTTGTTTTTTTTTATTTTTATATATATTTTTAAACTTTATATATATATTTATTTAAATTTTCCAAACCTCTTTTTTAATTAAATAAAAGAAGATAAAAAACTCACACACGAATATAAAACTTACTTTAGATTTAAAAAAAACTATAAGAAATCTAATATTTACATTATAGTTTAAATTATACTATGAAAAATACTATATCTTGCATTTAATAATTTTTACTTTCCACAATGTTATCCTAGCAATAATAAAATGATTTATTTCCTCTAACGGTGATCCTATTTTATAAAATTAAAGAGTACTGTAGCGTCGTGAACAGCACCTTTGTCACTATTCACCGACCAGTTTTCCGGATTCCGACAGTAATCTTGGTGTCCAAAGAATCACTTTCACCTTGTGATTACTCTCCAATTGGTTTTATTCTCACATCCTTCTCCATCTCTCCTAGATCTGAATTTGATTAAAATAACTATAGCTCATAATTGTCTTCATCTTCAACTATGGAGAAAACAAGTAGCTATTGCTGGATTTGTATTAACGCAATCTGATTTTGGCAGCCATGTATGCGCGGACCTCTCCCCAGCCTTTGGTTGTGGGAGAGGCTAATCAACAAACGAATAAATCAGTTTCAAACGATAGGATCAAGCACTCATATGCTTCATCTTTACAATCTAAACAGTCGACTACAGCTAAAATGGAGCTGTGTCCAGTAATATACGACCATGATGAACCAATAATTCAATTCACCATGGAAGAGGTTAACATTTTCATTAAGGAAGAAGGATTACATTAAGCAGTTGTTTTAAAATTTTCCTATGGCAGACCTGATTTAAGAGAAGTGCGAAAGATGTTTTCGTCACAATATGATGTACAAGGTCAATATAATGTCGGGTAGTTGGAACATCAACATCTTTTGATCAGATTCGATCTGTACGATGATTATGTTCAGAGCATTACCACGGACTTTCGATTTCAATCCAAGGGAAGAGACATCAATGGCAGTTGTGTGGATATCACTGCTAGGTTTGCCTCCAAATTTCTTTGCTAAGAGATCGCTAATGTCTATAGCATCTGCACTGGGGAAACCTCTTGCTATTGACAAAGCGACGCAGGACAGAACGAGGCCTGGTGCTGCAAGAGTTAAGATTATAGTGGACCTTTTGAAGAATCATCCAAAAAAGGTTAAGCTGCAGATTTTGGATGCTGCCTCAGGTAAATCTGTCGAGTTCCATCAACAAATTGTGTTTGACAATCTGCCAAAGTATTGTGTGTTCTATTAACATCAAGGGCACGATATTAAGGCTTGCAAGATCAGAAAACAAAATGATGGAACAGAAGAGGTAACAGAGGGGATTCTAGCTAAGAATATGATACACAATAATAGAAATGAAATTGCCAAACTACAAGGGGACGCAAGGGATTATTTAAATGGTAAATGAGCTGGAAAACGATCTAATGATTTACAAGAAAAAGAGGAGAATACAAGAATTGAATCATCAAAAATTGCACTGTTCACCACACTGTCTGCTAAAACAGTGAATGTCAATACTGTTTTGAATGAGAATGGTGGTCTTTGTGATTCAATTGTACATCATGGAACTGGAAAAGATGTTTTGATACTAAAGGATGATCTTAACTCTAATCATTTTGCTGTAATGGATAGGAATGAGGCAGATCAACATGTAGCTGTAGAAACTGAAATGCCAGATGCCTCCAATATTGAACCTACAGCTAAACTTGTGAAGGAGATGCAGAATCTGGATAATCCTAAGGTTATTAATCAGGCTCGAGCATATGACTCTGCAGAGTATATTGCTAATAATACACACGCTGAGCAGATAGGTGAAAGGGATGGTCAGCGTTCCAAATGCAATATGCAGCAGTAGCGAATTGTTACATTTGAAGAATCTGTGCCAATAACTGAAGGAGCTTCTGGATCTATTGATACTATGAAAATCACTGTTCCATTGGAAATGCATTGTATGATTGAGAATAATGCTGAGACAAAGCATACAAGAGTTCAAATCATCAAAAATTGCACACTTTACCACATTGTCTGTTAAAACACTGAATGACAATACTGTTTTGAATGAGAATTGTGGTCTCTGTGATTTAAAAAATGTTTTGATACACAAGGATGATCTTAACTCTAATCTTGTTGCTGTAAAGGATAGGAATGAGGCAGATCAACAGGTAGCTGTAGAAACTGAAATGCCAGATGCCTCTAATTTTGAACCTACAGCTGAATTTCTGAAGGAGGTACAGAATCTGGATAATCCTAAGGTTATTAATCAGGCTCGAGCATATGACTCTGCAGAGTATATTGCTAATAATGCACGGGCTGAGCAGATAGGTAAAAGGGATGGACAGCACTCCAAATGCAATATGCAGCAGCAGTCAACTGTTACATTTGCAGAATCTGTGCCAATAACTGAAGGAGTTTCTGGATCTATTGATATAATGCAAATCACTGTTCCATTGGAAATGCAGTGTAGGATTGAGAATAATGCTGAGATAAAGCACACAAAAGTAATCCATTGCAGCCAGGGTGCACAGGAAGGACAGATGAAAATTGCAGAACTGACTGAACAGCAACAGGCTAAGATGATGTATAACACTGACAATGCTAATATGCCTACTCAAGCAACTCGAAAAAACATCGATGCAATGGACACAGATCACACTGATTTGCCTTTGCAATCAAGACAGAAGGCATCAGTTTCTAATAAAATTGATGATTCCACCAAATATGGAAAGAAACAATCTGCTCAACAGATGGACACACCAAGCTCCAACAAAAATGAAGCTATCAAAAGTAGCAACAAACTGAATGCAGAGAAGGTTACAGCAATAACAATAAGTTCCAATTCATCTGCCACACTTGCAATTTTCTGTTAAGATGATGAAAATGAAGCTAGAGGGGTCAGTCAAAAGGTCCAAAGCGATACTCCCATTTCAATATGCAGTATGTATGCCGAGGGAGGTATCAACGATAGTGGGCAATTCTTAAGTCTCATTGGAAAGAATAGACAACAAATTCGAGATAACATGAGAGATATGGTAATTACATCAAAACTATGGGACCAATGTTATTCTGATGAAGACGAGAACTGGGATGAAGGCTCTGCTGGTTGGGCATCTGATCAGGAAGGCCAACAAGATGATTGCATCAGCACAGGAGGGGACAATGAGGCTACGATCAAGCCAAAAGCTCAAAGGAATTCTGCAAACATGAATGGGACTATAAAACTGTCATATACAGCAAGCAATTTGAATCATAACGCGCTAGTTTTCATTCCAAAAAATGATACAACATCAGGCACTTCGAAGGTAACAACAACAGAGATCGACCAAATAGAAACAACACAAAAAGCAATCCTATTCATGAGAGAATCATCAATATTTGGAAACAAAGCAGCATTTCCAACTTGTGGACAAAATCAGAAGATAGTCCTACAAAACAGGCAGCCACAAACAAACTGTACTTCTATGGATAACAAATTAGTAGCTTCTTCACAAGTAGCACAGAATGATATGGAAGGAAATCACATATATGAAGAAGGAGAGGAACAGGATATCTTAACGCAATGCCGAAAGAATGCTGCAAGAATGAAGGATTTGTCACCAACGCAGAGTAAAACAAGTAAAAAGAATCATCAAAGGGATAGAAGTTGGGACGGCAAGATGAAGACGCAAACAAAAGGAAGCTTCCAATACGAATTGCAAAACAAAAGCAGATGACTCAAAATACCTTTATAAAGCCCAGTAAAACAAAGAACAAAGCATGAATTGTGAAGATCTCTTTGAATTCATCACAAAGTTGGAGAAAGGACAGCACATTACTCGCTTCCTCATTTTTCATTTAATCTTCTTAATATCCGCATTTGTAATATCACCACTGAGTTGTGTTATGAACTCTGTGGGGATCATGCTGTATCTCGGACATTCAAGTTATTATGATGTATTAATTTTTTTATTATCAATAAAAATCCAACTCTAGGCTTTGCCTAGTGTTTGTTTAAAAAAAATAGCTTACATTTAATATTAGAAGAAACCAAATATAAATATTTTCTGTAAATTTTCTTATATTTAAAAATAGGCATAAAAGTTATACTCTAAGAATGCAAATATTTTTTTTTAATATTTTTTAAAAATTTTCATAAATGAAACCTATTAAGAGAAAGATAAAATTTTATTTATTAGGATTTAAATATTTACACTAAAATAATATAGAATTTGGGTGAGGTCAAAAATTACGCGTTCACAGCATGCCCTTCTTTGCTTGGAAACATGAAGAGTTTTCAAGCAAAGAAAATGAGCAAGGTGACTGATTTTTGACCTCACTATTATTTAACAAGGAAAAGAAGAGAAGAAAAAGATGTGACCGAGCCTTTGTTTTAGGAAGCCTACATATTCCGGGTTATAAGGGAATCAAGTCACGTGTAGTTCAAGTGAAAGAAGAATGACAAAGTATTCTCCAAAAGAGAGTCGAGCGAAGTTCCGTTGAGGTTACGATCCGCGGTTCCTACCCTTACATCAAAATAAAAAGAAAATTACATACTCTTGAAATCTAAGAGTTATAAAATTCCTATCTAAATGTCGTCTAGAGTCTTGTGTTGATTCTTAACTTTCTTCTCCCGTTGACATTAGACTGAAACTTGATGCTCTTGATGCAACAGACTATGAAATATTCTCGTAGGCTTGTTTCTCGATCAGATGATAGGAAGTAAGATCTTGGCCATATGTCTCTTCATGCATTACGTCAAAGCTGGTTGCGGCTGGTATTGAGATCAAACGTTTCACTTTCTCTGGCGAGAGCTGGAATCTTACTTTTTCCATATCCAATCCGTTCCTTGCAGAAAAACCTACAAGCCATCACAAACAAACAAAACAAACAAAAAATTTCTGCCCCAGTTTGCACTAGGAAATTTTTGTGAGTTATTGAAAACACATTAAACTATCATTGCTATTGCAAAAACAAAGAAAAAATAATGCAAAAGGGGATGTTGTACCCTGTGTTGGCAGAAAATAATGAAACCAGGGGATTGTGTACCCTGTGTTGGCAGAAAATAATCCATCCAGAGGATGGCGTACTCTGTTTTGACAGAAAATAATGCAACCAGGTAATGGTGTACCCTATGTTGACAACAAATAATGCAATCAGGGGATGGTGTACCCTGTATTGACAAAAAGAAGAGGCTCGTGGCGCTCTGAAATAATACTAGGAAATGTTATACCCTATGCAGAAAATATTCAACTAGGGGATATTGTACCGTGTGTTGACAGAAAATAATGCAACCAGGGGATGGTGTACCGTGTGTTGACTGAAAATGATTCAACCAGGGGATGGTTTACCCTGTGTTGGCAAAAAATAATGCAATCATGGGAGGGTGTACCCTGTGTTGACAACAAGATGAGGCTCGTGGCACTCTGATATGCTACTAGGGAATGTTATACGCTATGTAGAAAATAATTCAACCAGGGGATGTTGTTCCATATGATGACAGAAAATAATGCAACCAGGGATGGTGTACACTGTTTTGACAACAAGATGAGGCTCGTGGCATTCTGAATTCTACTAGGGAATGTTATACCCTATGTAGAAAATAATTCAACCAGGGGATGTTGTACCCTGTGTTGACAGAAAATAATGCAACCAGGGGATGGTGTACCCTGTGTTAACAGAAAATAATGCAACTAGGGGATGGTGTACCCTGTGCTGACAGAAGATAATGCAACCAGGGGATGGCGTACCCTGTGTTGACAACAAGATGAGGCTCATGGCACTCTAAAACGCTACTAGGGAATGTTATACTCTATGTAGAAAATAATTCAATCAAGGGATATTGTACCATGTGTTGACAGAAAATAATGCATTCAGGGGATGGTGTACCCTGTGTTGACAACAAGATGAGACAACCAGGGGATGGTGTACCCTGTATTGACAGAAAATAATTGAATTGGGGGATGGTGTACCCTGTGTTGACAACAAGATGAGGCTTGTGGCACTCTGAAATGCTACTAGGGAATGTTTTACGCTATGTAGAAAATAATTCAACCAGGGGATGTTGTACCCTATGTGGACAGAAAATAATGCAACCAGGGGATGGTGTACCCTGTGTTGACAACAAGATGAGGCTCGTGGCACTCTGAAATGCTACTAGGGGATGATATACCCTATGTAGAAAATAATTCAACCAGGGGCTTTTGTACCCTATGTTGATAGAAAATAATGCAACCAGGGGATGGTGTACCCAGTGTTGACAACAAGATGAGACAACCAGAGGATGTTGTACCCTATGTTGACAGAAAATAATGCAACCAGGGGATGGTGTACCCTGTGCTGAAAGAAGATAATGCAACCAGGGGATTGTGTACCCTGTGTTGAAAACAATATGAGGCTCGTGCACTATGAAATGCTACTAGGGAATGGTATACCCTATGTAGAAAATAATTCAACCAGGGGATGTTGTACCTTGTGTTGACAGAAAATAATGAAACTAGGGGATGTTGTACCCTGTGTTGACAACAAGATGAGATAACCAGGGGATGTTGTACCATGTGTTGACAGAAAATAATGCAACTAGGGGATGGTGTACCCTGCGTTGACAAAAAATAATGCAACCAGGGGATGGTGTACCCTGTGTTGACAGAAAATAATGCATCCAGGGGATGGTGTTCCCTGTGTTGACAGACAAAAATGCAACCAGGGGATGGTGTACCCTGTGTTGACAACATGGCGAGGCTCGTGGCACTATGAAATGCTACTAGGGAATGTTGTATCCTATGTAGAAAATAATTCAACCAGAGGATGTTGTACCCTGTTTTTGCAACAAAATGATGCAACCAGGGGATGTTGTACCCTGTGTTGAAGACAGGGTGTTGATTCCCTATAATGAAACTATAAATAACATGCTTACATGTATATTAGAAGGAAATCATGGATTTCAGAACTTCACTTGGTGGTGTTCGTCTTTCCACAAACTGTTCCGCTAAAGTATTCTTTTCCTGTTCTAAACAAAGAAAGATTCGTTAGTTTTAAAATGGTGGTGAGTTTGTGGCTTTGATTTCGTGGGCAACTTGACCTTGCGTCCATTACACTTGTTAGGAGAACCATCCTATCAGATCGTACAAATTGTCGAGAGATTCTAATTTTACTCTCTGAAGATCTTCTTTCTCAACATCAATACCTGACTATTTTGCGCCTATCATCCTTTGTGTCTATGGTGCAAACAACTTTTTCCCCAAACCAACTTTTGATGAGTAACTTTTGTTGACCCTTGAATCATTGCTAAGTCCTTCAAGCCTTTGTTTGACAAGGAATATCAAAGTTGGTTTCATACTATTTATGCCCAGAAACTTTTGCTTTATGTAACGAGGAAATTGTAACCAATTTTGTGGCATTTTCATTGCTTTGCTTTGAAAAAATTAACCTGAAAGGGACTTGAGAATAATAGTACGAAATAAAATAAGTTGGTGAACCAATGAGCATTACTACTTAATCAAGAAGCGTCCCTTTCAGGGGAAAAATAAGAAAGGACTTATCTGGAGTAATATGCTGACATCAATGAACATGACATGCACTTTGGACTGGATGCCCGATCCGTCTAAACCGTCTAATTCTCAAAATCTGTTGTAAACTTCTCTTTGAAACTGAGTTCTTTAACCATGCTTGTGCTGGGATGTAAGAAGATCTAAAATCAATCAACGATACCCTATGTGGGTTTTCACCAAATGACCTCTCTCATTTTCCTTTTTCTCAACTCACCATTGCCTTATAGTGCCCGTAAGGATTTTCACCAATAAGACTCTCTCATTTATTTTCTCAACTCACCATCGCCTTATAGTGCCCGTGAGGGTTTTCACAAATAAGACTCTTTCATTTGTTTTTCTCTCTTTGCAATGGCTGAAGCATCACTCGCAGAATACTGTCTTAGCATTCTGAAAAGCTGATCGGAACGTCTTATAAGGGAAAGGTAAAGAGAACTACTCAGCTGAATTACAACTGTTGGAACCATCTGATGGAAAACCGTCGAAAAAAATAAAAATAAAAACATGCCCCAGTTTCTTTGAATATTGGGGAAATATGGATTTTTTGTTTGGTTTGATTGAACGTCAGAGTTAGGCTGCCTACGTATCTTTTCGGAATTAAGTCGAAAGTAGTTCAAGGATTTTGTTTCGATGAAATATATATATAAATATATATATATATATATATATATATATATATATTGATAGATTTTTGATTTTTTTTAGAAAAGTACATTGGTTCCAAAAGAGAGTAAAACAAACAAATATAAACAAGGATTCAAATAACTAGGATTGACCAGTGTTTGGGTAGCGAGAATTATAGCCTTTCGTCATCCCTACCTGAGAATTCTAAGTATAAACCAAATGCCCCCAACAAAAACGTGTCAGACGTAGTATCTTTTGACCGCATCTGCATTGACGGATATGTCTGTCACCTTTCCTTCTAAATATGCCAAGTGTAGAGCTCCTTTTGACAATATTTTCTTGACAAGGTAAGGACCTTTCCAATTCGGGGCGAACTTTCCTTTTGGTTCTTACTGGTGTGGGAAGATGCGTTTCAAAACTTGCTGTCGTACCTCAAATTTTCTTGGGCACACTTTCTTATTGTATGCGCGTGCCATTCTTTGTTGGTATAACTGACCAAAACAAACTGCCGCCAAACGCTTTTCATCAATCATACTCAACTGTTCCAACCGGAACTTCACTCATTTAGTGTCCTTAATTCCCACTTCAACAATTATTCGGAGTGAGGGAATCTCAACTTCAGCAGGTATGACCGCTTCAGTGCCATAAACTAACAAGTAGGGCTTTGAACCGACTGATTTATGGATAGTTGTCCGGTATCCCAAAAGAGCAAAAGGCAATTTCTCGTGCCATTGTCTAGACCCTTGGACCATCTTCCTAGAATCTTCTTGATGATCTTATTTGCAGCTTCAACAACTCCATTAGCTTTGGGTCGGTAAGGAATAGAATGGAGATGCTCAATTTTAAATTGTTCACATACCTCCTTCATCAGATGACTTTTCAAATTAGCAGCTTTATCTGTAATAAATGGTTTTTGGAATGCCGAAACGACACATGATGTTGGAGTGAACGAAGTCTACTATTGCTTTCTTTGTAACTGCTTTCAATGTAATAGCTTCCACCCATCTTGTGAAGTAATCAATTGCAACCAAGATGAATCTGTGCCCATTTGAAGCTTTTGGCTCAATCGGGCCAATGACGTCCATTCCCCAAGCAACAAAAGGCCAAGGAGCCGACATAGGATACAAATGTGAGGGAGGCGAGTGAATCAAATCAGTGTGAATATGACACTGGTGGCACTTGCGAACAAAATGAAAGCAATATCGCTCCATTGTAAGCCAATAATATCCTGCCCGAAGGATCTTCTTTGCAAGAACATATCCATTCATGTGCGGAGCACAAACTCCCGAATGCAACTCATTCATAATCATTCAGCTTCTTTGGCATCCACACATCTCAACAAATTCAAATCCGGGGTTCTTTTGAATAGGATTTCCCAACTCAAAAGAAACCATTAGAGAGTCGCCTAATAGTTCTATTTTGATCCCTATTAGAATGATCTGTATATTCTCTTGTTTTCAAAAACTGTTTAATATCACGGTACCATGGTTCACCATCTAGTTCTGCTTCAATTATACTGCAATAACCATGTTGATCCCGAATTTGAATTTCTAACGGGTCAATGTGAGTATTACCCATATATGGAAGCATTAACGCCAGGGTGGCGAAGGCATCAGCTAATTCATTATGAAACTTGGGAATATATCTGAACTCTATGGACTCGAATCTCTTGCTAAGATCTTCCACACATTGCTTATATGGAAACTTGATGTCCCGAGTCTCCCAATCGCCTTGAGCTTGCCTAATAAGCAAATTTGAGTCTCCCATCACCAATAGTTCATGCACATTTAGGTTTATTGCCATGTTTAGACCCATGATGCAAGCTTCATATTCTGCTGTGTTGTTTGTACAGAATAAAGGAAGTCGTGCTGTGGCAGGGTAATGTTGCCCAATAGGTGATACAAGAATTGCTCCAATCCCTACGCCTTTAATGTTAACGGCCCCATCAAAGTATAGTTTCCAAATTTAACTGTCATCTTGGGCTACTTCTTTAACTAAATTAACCTCTTCATCTGGGAAATATGTTTTCAAAGGTTCATAATCATCATCAACTGGATTTTATGCCAAATGATCAGCTAAAGCTTGTGCATTCATGGCTGTACGAGTGACATAAATAATATCAAACTCTGTGTGTAAGATTTGCCACTTTGCTAATCTGCCAGTGGGCATCGGCTTCTGTACTTCAGGGGATCCATTCGGGATATGAGGTAAGTTTAACATGCGAAAAGATAATGCCTAAGCTTCTGAGCGACCCAAGTTAAGGCACAACATGTCCTTACCAAAAGACTGTATTTGGTCTCATAAGTAGTAAACGTTTTGCTCAAATAATATATTCCCTGTTCCTTTTTGCATGTGGATCACGTTGAGACAGACACAACCAAAAGAAGTATCATTTACTGACAGATATAAAAATAGAGGCCTACCAAGTTTCGGCGGGACCAAAACAGAAGGATTTGACATATATTCCTTGATCTTATCAAAAGCTTCTTGGCATTCATCTGTTCACTTGATAGATGCGTTCTTTTTCAACAACTTGAAAATAGGCTCACATGTGGTTGTAAGCTGTGCAATTAACCTTCTGATGTAGTTTAACCTCCCGAGCAAACTCATGACCTCTTTTTTATTCTTCGGGGGAGCAGTTCTCGAATGGTCTTTTTATCTTGGAGGGATCAAACTCAATGCCTCTTCGACTAACTATAAAACCCAAAAGCTTCCCAGAAGGAACTCCAAATGCACATTTGGCTGGATTGAGTTTGAGATTGTACCTTTGTAGCCTTTCAAACAACGTTTTCAAGTCTTGAACATGATCATATTCTGCTTTAGACTTAATGATCACGTCATCAACATACACCTCAATCTCTTTGTGCATCATGTCATGGAATATAGTAGTCATGGCCCTCATGTAAGTTGCTCCTGCATTTTTCAAACCAAATGGAATGACCCTATAACAGTAAGTTCCCCATGGAGTGGTGAAGGCGGTCTTTTCTGCATCTTCTTCATCCATTAGACTCTGGTGATTCCCGGCATAACAATCCACGAAACATTAGATCTCATGTTTAGCACAATTGTCCACAGGGATATGAATGTTGGGTAAAGGAAAGTTGTCCTTTGGACTTGCTTTATTTAAATGCCTATAGTCAACACAAACTCTAATTATCCCGTCCTTCTTTGGCACTGGCACAACGTTCGCTAACCATGTAGTGTATCGGACGACCCTGATTACATTTGCACTTAGATGCTTCGTGACTTCTTCTTTAATCTTATCACGCATGTCTGTCTTAAACTTCCTTTGTTTTTGTTGGACTGGTGGAAAATTAGGATATGTGGGAAGCTTATGGACCACTAAATCGGCACTCAAACCCATCATGTCATCATACGACCAAGCAAATACATCTCTATACTCGAGCAAAACTTGAATTATGGCATCTCTCGTCTTTTGTTCGCTATGAATGCTTATTTTTGTTTCTCTGATTTCTTTAGGATCTCCCAGGTTAATTGCCTCAGTTTCATTTAAGTTAGGCTTAGGCTTATTCTCAAATTGATCCAATTCTCTTTTTATTTCCTTTAAAGCCTCATCTTCATCATGCTCAACTTCTTGATTCATTATTTCGAGATTAGACAACTTTTTAAGATTTGAGCATGAATGGCGCGTGCATGTAATGTTTTTAAAGCCAGCATTAACGAAACTGAAAAATGATGAGAAATTAATCAAAATTAGGGAAAGGAAAAGACAGAATTCTACTATGAAACTGGAACTTCATTTCATTGAATTGGAAAGGATAGAAAGGTTAACATCAAAGAAAAGAAATTAAACTGAAATATATGGATTACAACCCTGAAAATAATCCAAATACAGAAAAAGCAGCAAAACAAACTACCAAGACTCCTTCCTTATGGGAAGAGGAGTTTCTTCTCAGTTGTTGAGCGAGGTATCTGGACCAATTAGCTGAACACTTTCACGGCTAGAGCCCTCACCAACTTGAACCATATTGATCCCATATAACATCTCCTCGAGACCCTGGCAAACTTAATCAATGTCCTCCCGAGTAGAAGGATTTTGGACTTCTTCAAATTGTGTCTTGACAAAGAGTAAGCAATGCGAGGGATTGGTTTTGACAATTTCCAACCATTCTTTTGCCTTGGCTCTGTTTATGTCAGCTGATGTTTGTTTAAACCCCAAGCCAAAGGTATCTTTCTTCAAAAAGGGAGCAATGGGGTTCACAATTCCTTGCAGAAATGATCCTAATCATTTTCCTGGTTCATAGCCATTTGTCAACATCAGTGAAGCTACCATCATAGATGTGGCTGAAAGATA
The DNA here is from genome assembly GCA_034376525.1 of Nicotiana benthamiana. Lineage (NCBI taxonomy): Eukaryota > Viridiplantae > Streptophyta > Magnoliopsida > Solanales > Solanaceae > Nicotiana > Nicotiana benthamiana. Next base: position 84,051,354 of record CM067328.1, read on the forward strand.
GGGATGAAGAATTGGTTTTCCTTCTTCCACTTGGTCTACCTCAATCAACTCAAAAGTTTGATATATGAGGGATTCACATCCTTCCTTGGCCTCGATACATGGAATGGATGGGTCATTATAGGCGGATGGGTCGTCTTCCCCATGAACAAAAATTTCTTGCCTGTCATATTCAAATTTGGCCATTTGATGTAGGGTGGATGGTATAGCTCTGGCCATATGGATCCACGGCCTTCCCAGAAGAAAATTATATGAGTTTTTCATATCCAACACTTGAAAGACAATGTTATAATTAACCGGGCCAATTGTCATGGTTAGTATGATTTCCCCACTAGTGTCTCTTTTTGAACTATCAAAAGCTCTGATGCTGACACTACTAGTCTGAATTCTGTTAGTGTCAATTTTAAGTTGGTGTAGAATAGAAAGAGGGAAAACATCTACACTTGAGCCTCCGTCAATCATGACTCCTTTCACGTAATGCCCTTCACATTTGACCATAAGATGAAAAGCTTTACTGTGCCCAGCCCCTTCCTCATGTAAATCATCATCCCTAGAAGAAATTTTATTAACCTCAAAGAATCTTTCAGCCATTTTTTCTAGCTCATTCACTGTAGTTTTTTCTGAAACATATTCCTCGTTCAAAGTTTTGATCAACACACGGCGATGGTCTTCAGAATTCAAAAGCAGAGATAACAAAGATATTTCAGCGGCGGTTTTCCTTAGTTGATCTATGATTGAGTAGTCTTGCATTTTCATCTTCTTAAGGAATTCCTCTACTTCTTTTTCTGAGATAGGTTCTTTCGCTGGAAAGTGGTTTTCCTTGGCTTGCTTGGCCTTTTTCAATTCCTCTGGTGAGTAGCACCTTACAGAGCGGGTCAAGCCTCCCATTTCATCTGTTTCTTCCACCATCTCTTTTCCTTTGTATGTCACGACAGTCTTGTTATAGTTCCATGGAATAACTTTTGTGTTTGACATTGGAAGTTGTGCAATAGGTCGGATCACAACTGCCTCTGTTATATTTCTCAGAGCATTATTAGGAACAATCTTTTGAATGCCCCCAGGGATGTATATATTTGGCCCACCCAATTCAACCTCAATATTTTTTGTGCTTCCAGGGACATAGAGAATAATTTTTTCAGAACCTGCCAAGTTTGAACAAGAACTCGCACCTTTCACAAATAACGGTGCCGATTGAGGCGGGCTTACTATCACTTTTCTCTTTTGCCCTATGGTTTCAACAATCATATCTATTTTTCCAGACGGCTTATTATCCCGATCATCACAAATTATCCCAATAAAATGGGTATTATCATGAGCAGGGAGCGGATTATTTGTGATATTAGGAGTGTCTTCATTGTTTTCCACCACAATTACCTTTTCTTCAATCAAATATTCAATGGATTTATTTAACGTCCAACAATTTTCAGTACTATGGCCTTGTCCATCATAGTGATACTCACATCTCGCATTGGAATAAAAAATTTTTGAATTTGTATTCGCATAATGCGGCCTGATGGATTCGATCAACTTCAGCTGCATTAACTTTTGAAATAGGCTTGTATACGATTCTCCAATCTGGGTGAACTCTTTCTTTGGCTCCTGTCCTCTCACATATTCTTGTTTGGGACGAGGATTATATGGAAACTGAAAATTCGGTCGGATTTGACGGGAACCTTGTAGAATCGGTGCTCGCCATTGTTGGTAATTGGGAGGCCTAGCATAAGCCTGAGCATTAAACATTGTGTATTGTTGCGAGGGAACAAAGTACCGGGGACCTTGAGGCAGATAATAATGTTGAGGAGAATTGGATTGTCCTTTTTGGAATTGCATGTACGAAAAAACTATTTCTCTTTGAACTCCCCCGAACCCAGATGCCATCATGGATCCTTCCTCCTTCTTTTTCCGATTTCTAAAACTGCCTGACCCGCTTTGAATTGCTTGTGTGGTCGCCTTAAGAGCTGCCTAACTCATAATTTTGCCCGACTTCATGCCATTCTCAACTATTTCTCCAATCTTAATCGCCTCAGCAAAAGGTTTACCAATAACGGCCAACATATAATGGAGGTAATTAGGATCCTGAGTTTGTAGAAAGTAGTAAATCATTTTTGCCTCTTTCATTGGTGGTTTTACCCTAGCAACCTCTCTCCACTTGATTGCATATTCTCTAAACCTTTCTGCTGGTTTTTTCTTTATGTTGACAAGAGAGGAGCGGTCTGGCACTATATCAATATTGTACTGAAATTGTTGGACATAATCTTGAGCCATGTCATTCCAAACGTGCTAGTGAGAGATGTCTTGATCTATGAACTACTCTGACGCAATTCCTGTCAAAAATAAGCCATGAGTAATTCTTCTTTACCTGCTTCTTCTCTTAACTGGTTACACTACCTCTTCAAATGGGCAACGAGATTAACATGACCGTCATATTTGTCAAACATGGGGGTCTTGAAGCTCGGTGGCAAATGAACATGGGGGAACATGCATAAATCACTGAATGAAACACTCTTGTGGCCTCCCAAACTCTGTATGTTTCTCATGTTTGTTCCAAACTCTTCATTTTTCTTGTCATTTCCTCTTGTTCCATATTCTTATTGGGATTTTCGATGTCGACTGGGAGCATGTACTGAGGAGTATGCCTGTATGAATTTGGAACCTTGAAAGTCATTTCTAGAGGGTAATGTTGGGTATCAAGATCATTCAATTATGGATCATGTTGAGCTTTTGAGTGAGAGCCAGTTGAGGAACAGTGAAAGTCGGTACGATTGGTACAACATGTGGGTCATTTATTAGGGGTCCCATTGGAGGACGTGGAATGGAAGTACTGGGGATAGTGGGAAGGTTAATGCTCGGATTGAATCCAGGTTGGTACAATGGTTTACGTGTTATGGATATGGGAAATTGATTTGCTATGGACACATTATGAAGATTATCCGAAGACCTTATGGGTAGTGAGGGCGGTGCCTGTCCATTCACCCAGGCTTGGTACATATCATCCAGTTGTTGTTTCAACACTCTTACTTCTCCAACAAGTCCTGAACCTTGTTCGACCAATTGTCCATGGACATCATCATTATCTGACTCATTCTCACTGTTGTTTGCCATTCTACTTTTTCCTTTTGACCTTGTGTTGTATGGGTGAGTCGCCAGTTTAAACCACAAACCAACCACCTCTGTTTACTTTATCTCTTTTGAAGGATAAACAACAAACATGTTAGAGTTAGGAATTTTGCGGATATTAATCACACAATGTATGTCATGCACCTAACGCCATTTTCATTTCTAGAATGAGTTTGGAAGGCTTCATGCTTCATCCCGGCTTATTTTTTTTTATTTTTTTTATTTTTTTTTTTGGTAATTAAATTTTTTTTTATTAATCACCAAAGATAAGTCTTTACAAAGCTATAGTCCAGCTAACACAGCTGACTATCACTTAAGTAGCTCATATCCTACTTCTATACTATGCCTCTATGTCTAATTACAGGGAAGCTGTTGAAGTTGTAAGCAAAACTCGCTAGGACTTCTAACATGACAAATGTAGGCAGTGTTTCTAAGCAATTGCCCACCAGGAGTTGAAACATTAGTAAACATCCTGGATCCTTTCTAGCCAGATACTATAATACAATTCTGCAATGATCAATTTAAAGTTGCGAGCTCGAACAGTCCTTCCTTTAGCCTTGGCAATAATCCATTGTATAAACTGATCCCAATTATGAAAACTAGGTTGAGTTACTCCAATCCAACTCATAACATGATGTCTCAGTATAGAGGTGAAAGGACACAAACAGAAGAGATGATCTCTGGACTCAGCACTTTGTTGACATAATATGCACAAGCTGTCAATGGTTGGACTTCACTGTCTCAATCGATCTTTGGTAGGCAACCTATCTTGCAGTATTAACCAAAGATTAAACACTGCCTTAGGCCTTGCTGGATTATGCATAGTTAAATTTCTCCTAATGACTCTTGGCAGCTGACCAATTTGATGAAGATAGAGCTTCTTGACAGACCAATCTGTTTGGGACACTAGCTGCATTTGACTTAATGTAACAGTGGCTTCAACAATCTTCCTAACCATCCAGCTAGCTTGGTTAGGAATTTTGATGGCATGAAGCTGTTGTTGCCTAATGTAAATAGCATGAATCCATTTAACCCATAACACATCCTTCTTGTGGGCTAAGTCCCATCCCAGCTTAGCAATAGCAGCCCTATTCCATAGCATCAAGTTCATGATATTAAGCCCTCCAGCAGATTTAGGTAAACACATTCTATCCCAAGCCACATAAGCCTTCTTTGATATATTGGCAGTACCTGTCAAAATATAAGATCTGCAAATTGCATCTAACATCTTTAATATCTTTGAAGGAATGATAAAGATTTGTGCCCAATAAGATTCTTCAATTTTATTCCTTTTTTTCTTTTTTTACCACTTTATTCTTTTTTTATTTTTTATATTTTTTAAAATGATTCGATCGAACCTGGTGTGGATTTCCTACGTATCATGTGGAGACACGAATCCACCACATTTGAAGCTGAAGTAGAAACCCATCTACATCTATCAATGGTGTGTTTTGGATAGTGCTCATTTTGTACCTATGGGGGATAAAGGTTAGGGTTGACACTAACCTCAAAAGACAGAATCAATGCACTCGTTTTGTAAAACAATATTTTGTATGGAACTCCATTTTAGGAAAAATCAAAGAGAGGGTGGTTATTTTTACAATTATGGCCCTTTCATACTTCCAGAGATAACTTTAGGGTCCGGATGGGCATGATGATAAAAGTGATGCTATTTTGAAGATGTTCTAATGCTATTCCGAAATAAAAATAAAAAATAAAAAATTGAAAAATTGGCGATTAACCGAAACTGGGTCTGCTAATTTGTTTTTAATTAAAAATAACACTAGACACATTTTGCCTTTTTTTAAAAAATTTTTTTTTTGAAAAATGGGGCCGAACCCTATGGAGGTTGCCAACGTATCTCACACCCGGTGAGAATTAGACCCGCGTAGTTCGTATATCTTTCGGGAATCGGATGACACCTTATTTGGTTTTTTTTAAAAACAATAAGACTTATTTCGTAATAATCTTTTGGGGTAAATGCTGATAATTTTCAAAAATCGAATAAAATTTCCTCCCTTCTAGTTTTCCCTCAATTTATATATAGTTATTTTATTTTGTTATTGGTCAACATGCACAAGCCGAATCAAACATAATGCACAAGTAGCACATAAGATGCATCAGGATGGTCTTGTAATTCTCGGGTACACCTGTCCTAGACAGACCTTACCCCTGTGTTGAGTCCCCAACTTAAAATACGCATGATGCAAACAAATGTTCCTACTAGGGACATGAGGCTATGTTATTCTAGGTTTAAACCCTGGGGGATTGTTTTAGACCTGGCTTACCCAAGCGGATAGCTCGAGCCGAGGTGGGGGCAACGTACCGGGAGCACGAAAGTCTACCCGGCCTAGTTACTTGACCCAACCTCGTTCTAATTGGTATGACTTCTAACAAAAAAGAGGGCCACGCCCACGTGTGCACCATAAATTTAGAAGACTCAGAAGAGAGGCGTAAGAAGGCAGCCTAATACAATTAAAATAGTATCAAAGCAGTAATAAGCAACAATAAACACATTAGGCCCAAAAATACAGCAATAACATCAAATTAATAAAGCCAAGTATAGATGACATTTGAAGCTCGAATTGTAATCCCTGAACTAGAAGTTCTGCGTTATTGTCCCCAGCAGAGTCGCCATCGCTTTCACACCTTTTTTTTACACACCCCGAGGGGCATATGAGTTTTTTCAATTAAAGTGACCTTTTTCGAAATGGAATATTTAATTTATTAGAGTCTCCACTTGGAATAGTTTATTTGGTGTACCAAGTCACCTGTTTATCTTAAAATACCAAATCGAGGAAAATTTTATTTTTAAAAGTCCGCGAATAAGAAATTCTAGATAAGGAATTCTGTTAACCCAGGAGAAGGTGTTGGCATTCCCGAGTTCCGTGGTTCTAGCACGGTCGCTTAGTAATTATTACTTGGCTTAAATTTTTTAACTACTCATCTTAGAGCCTATGTGCATTTACTTTTAAACCGCTTTTAATCACTTGATAGTTCATAATTAAAGAATTGAGTTACGCGTATGTATACTCTTTTCCATTGGCACGTTAAAGATCATGCCACACAAACATGTGTTAGAAACTACGCTTTACGCTAGAGGGGGGGTGAATAGCGTATTAATAGAATTTAGCGTTTTCTTGCGGAATTTAAACTTTGCAGGAAGTAAAATAAATGCAGAAAAATAAACTTACACAAAGATGTATACTGGTTGGCCACCAACGTGGTTAGTCCAGTCCCCGAGAGACTCTCTCGAGATTTTTCACTATCTTGTTAAGCTTACGGGTGCTCAACAAACCGTTACACACTTGAAGACACAAGCCTCAAACAGTTGCTCGGAGATCGCAATCTCAAAGACTTCACCCAAGGAAACGCAAGTTCCTTGAAACAAGAGAATCGCAATTCTCTTACAAGTATATCAAATACTTGGACACTCACTTAACTAAGGTACTCCTTATTGAGTAGATATGAGTAAAAGAATATGTTCAAGATCACAATAACTTTAAGCAATAATATGGCTCTCAAAAGCTTTATGAAATGAGTAGAAAATGAAGAACAATTGAATGAAAGCTTATAGCAATGTAATGATCAGTTTGTGTATGTTGTTTTTGTTAAAACACTGAAATGAAGCTGTATTTATAGTTGAAAAACTTGGCATTACCGTTGCCTAATTGCCAATTAAGAGTTGCTGAAATTACTCAGTGATAATCGATTATTAAGACCAAACAATCGATTATCTGCCAGTCAGTTTAAAAATCAATCCCAGATTTAACGCTTCACAATCTATTATATACAATCTATAATCGATTACTGGCAATATTCAAAATCAGATAATCGACTACACCAAATCCATAATCGATTACTTTAGCAACGTTCTAAAAATCATTTCCAGATTTTAAGCAAAACATCGATTATATAAAATCTATAATTGATTACTTCAGCAACGTTCTAAAAATCATTTCCGGATTTTAAGCAAAACATCGATTATATAAAATCTATAATCGATTACCTTATGGAGTTTGAAAATCATTTGACAACGGTCAGCTTCAACAATCGATTGTCCTTTGCAACAATCGATTACTTGTTATTTTCTGAAAATCATAAGACTTACTGTCTCAGTGATAATCGATTATCTAAGGACATAATCGATTACTTGTTATTTTCTGAAAATCATAAAACTTACTGTCTCAGTGATAATCGATTATCTAAGGACATAATCGATTACTTGTTATTTTCTGAAAGTCATAAAACTTACTGTCTCAGTGATAATCGATTATCTAAAGACATAATCGATTACTTAATTAAATTTAAAATCACTGGAAGACATCAACTCAACACAATCGATCACCATTAGTTCATAATCGATTATTTTGAGTATTGAAAAACTTTACCTCAACAACAATCGATTGTCATTTGTTCAGAATCGATTATCATGCAGATTTGGAAAAACCTGATGTTCACTGTCTTACTCACAATCGATTACCATTAATTCATAATCGATTGTCATGCAGTCTTGGCTCAGAAACAATCGATTATCATAAGTACATAATCGATTATTTTAGTCCAGATTTTTGAGGCATGTTTAGAAAACATTTTGTCTAATGTAAATATGCATGATTTAAAATCTTTTTGACACAGAATTAAATATGCATGATTTTGGAAAATTGTTTTATGAGAGAGGCCATACTATGAGTCAAGTTATAGGATCGATATTACAGTTTTAGAACAACTCAATAACAATTAAAAGCTATATCTTGAACTTCAATCTTATTCGCAACCATTGTGCGCTTGTACTTGAATTCCGTCATATATCAATTTTTGCTTCGTTTGTCATTCATCAAAACCTACAAAAGAGTACACGTTTAGTATATTGCATTGAGAACGTGTTTCTAACAATTTCCCCCTTTTGATAATGGCAAACATTAAGCGGGATATGCAATTTTAGGCAAAAGATATTGACAATTCAAGACAAGTAACAATTATGCAATTTTGTTCTTGTTCCCCCTCAATTTAAGAGTTCCCCCTCAATTTTAGCTTATAAGCAATCAATGAATTAAGAGGTGGTGCATACCCAATATCCCGTTTTCTTCCCCCTTTTGCCATTAGCAAAAAAATAGTAAGGGAAGATGCAAAAAGATGAAATAAACAAGGTTTATTTATTTGAAAAAAAAGGTACATTAATGGGAACTAAAGAGAACAACAGTAAAAATCACACAAAACACAAAAAAAATTTATTCATTTCCGTCGTTGTCTGCCTCGTTATCCGGCGCTGCTTCAAAAGGAACGAGAGCTGCATATGGATAATTGACATGATCAAAGTATCCATGGATCTCATGAGTGAGTTGAGCGAGCTGGTCGGATATGGTTTGGAGAGTAGGCTCTTGGGACGAACGAGCACGACGGGGTGGACGACTTGAAGAAGGAGCTGGAGCATGATCACCATCATGATGGAAAGAAGACTCCGAGATTTCCCAAATTTTGGTACTCCTTTTGAGAGGACCATTTTCCGTGACAAATCCGGATGCTTCAAGGAAGTTCATAATGAGGAGGGCATAAGGAAGAGGCATGTCATCACCGATGGCATCGAGCATATGAATTTTGATGAGCCGACACCAATTTATTTTGGCTCCGGTGACAATGGCATGCAGAAGTTTGGTATCCTCCTGGGAGATGGTGGTGTGATTGTGCCGTCTAGGCTTGAGGACTCGGTTGATGAAGTAAAGAATCAACCGGTAGTTTGGATCCATTCCCGTTATGGTAGGACGACGGGTAGAGATAGATGGATCATAGGAGGTTATACCGGTTTGGTGGAGAAGGATGGTTTCATCAAAGAGAGCCCTGGCCTTATCAATATACCTGTAAAGGTCTTCACCTTCATTTGGAAGGCGGGCAATGGTGTGGAGATTCTCTTCAGAGAGAAGAATTTGAACCCCATTAATGGAGGTGACAAGTTCGCCATCTTCATTTTTATGGAGGTTTGAGTAAAAAGCTTGAACGAGAGTTGTGTTTATGTGAGGATGAGTGAGAAGCAAGAAGTCATATAGTTGACACTCCTTTAACATATTTGCGGCAGGGGTGAAAGGCTCAAGGAGTTTATTATTTGAGAACCGAGGAGGAAGAATGGTGCGTTTCTCAAATTTTGATAAGAATCTTGTGAGTTCATTTTCAGTTTCAAAGAACAGGACGGAACCGTCTTTGTATGGAAACTTTAAAGGAGGAGGGGCGGTTGAGGCTGATGCGCCATGTTTGGATCGGGAACGTTTTGAAGATCGTCCAGACATGTTAGGAGAAAGACTGCTGGAATTTGGCAAAGAAAATAGAAGAGATTTAGCTTTTGAATACTAGAGATGGTGCTTGAGTGGGTGAATGTGAGCTCTTATGATGCCTATTTATAGAGGAAAGGATTATCAAGCATTGAATGGAGACATTTGCTGAGATTATGGTTTAGGAGCAGTCAGAAAACGGTAAGAATTAAAATTACTGACCGTTAGATAATCGATTATTGAACTGAAATAATCGATTGTAGTTACTGTTTGATTGAGATTTTGAATCTGACAAATCGATTCTTGAGTCAAACGGTAAAAAAATTGAATGAAATAATCGATTGTTATATTTTGGTAATCGATTATGGAGCATTTAAGACCTGACAGGAATCGATTGAGGAGCCAAACGGTAACTAATAATTAATATGAAGTAATCGATTGTCAATTCTTGGTAATCGATTATTTAGGGAACTAATTTGATACAGTGAACTTGGAGAATATCAGAATTTGTCAAATAATCGATTGTATGAAAAAATAATCGATTGTTGTAGAAAGCATTGCTGAATGACTGAGGCGGAAATCGATTATGCAATTTAGGAAGTAAAAAATTAAACACAGATGCATAATAGTAGTAATCAGTCACAAACAATCGATTATTGATACTGATAATCGATGTACTGCACAGAAAATAATCGATTAGTGGCTTGAAATAGTCGATTATTTTGTGCTAAAACTTCATAACCCTGCCTTTGGGGTGGTACCTGCAAAATAGATTTAAACGTCTCCGACGCTCAAGTTAGTAATTTATAGCGAAATTAATAAATTACACTAGTGTTAACAAGTAATGCCGTGAACTCTTAAGAATTGTGTCCTAGAGTGTTCTTAAGAGAGTTTCGGGTACTTACCTTTTCTCCAACATCGCCAATTACCTGTTCGAGGGGATGATCCTTGATCGTTCTCCACTTGTTAGGCGTATTTATTCCTTTTTCTAATTGTGGCGCTTGTTCCGTTGGTTGTTCCCCAATTTCATTTTTGTTTTCCTTTGAAGGTTCTTCTTGGATTTTATCTTTCAAGCTATCCAAGATACCTGCAAGATCAAAACCGGATTCCTTTCTCGCCAAGCGAGTATTATCTTCGGAAAACACAACATGAGGGGATTCCTCCACAATTTGGGTTCTTTTGTTAAAGATCCTATATGCTTTGCTACGTGAGGAATAACCGATGAAAATACCTTCATCCGATTTAGCATCAAACTTACCCAATTGGTCCTTGCCATTATTATGAACAAAACATTTACAACCAAAAACACGTAAATGAGAAATGTTGGGTTTTCTACCCTTATAAAGTTCATATGGGGTTTTCATGAGTATCGGCCGAATTGCTACTCTATTTAAAACATAGCAAGCGGTACTCACGGCGTCCGCCCAAAAGGATTTGGGAATCTTAGCTTCGTCGAGCATGGTTCTTGCCATCTCTTCGAGACACCTATTTTTCCTTTCCACCACCCCATTTTGTTGTGGTGTCCGTGGAGCGGAAAAGGTGTGTTCGATTCCGAGTTCGTCACAAAAATCCGCAAAGAGATTGTGATCAAACTCTCCCCCATGATCACTTCTAATCGAAGTGACGGTCGATTCCTTTTCGTTTTGAACACGCTTAAGGAAATTCTTGAAATATTGAAAAGCATCACTTTTATTTGCAAGAAATAGAGTCCAAGTAAATCTAGAAAAGTCATCAACAATCACAAAAACATATTTATTTTTACCAAGACTTTCAATACGAGAGGGACCAAATAGATCCATGTGAAGTAATTGCAAAGGTCTAGACGTTGAAACAATATTCTTGGATTTAAAAGATGCTTTGGTTTGCTTCCCTTTTTGACAAGAATTGCAAATAGAATCATTTTCAAACTTTAAACTGGGAAGACCAACTACTAAGTTTTGAGAAAGAAGCTTGTTCAAAAGATGCATGTTCATGTGTGCTACTCTACGATGCCATAGCCAAGAGTTATCCTCTTTGCTTAATAAACAATCAACATATTCGGGTGAGGAGTTTGCAAGATCAACCATATAGATATTATCAATTCTAAAACCACGAAGTATGATCTTGAAATCACTACGTCTAAATACAAGACATTCATCCGAATCAAATAGAGCAAGATTTCCCTTGTCACATAATCGGCTTATGCTCAAGAGATTATGCTTCAAACCTTTCACAAGTAGTATATGTTTAATAGAGGAGTTTTCGTCCTTACCGACTGAACCAATGCCGTTGATTTTTCCTTTATTGTTATCACCAAATGTGACACTTCCTCCTTCTTTGTGCTCTAGTTGAAGGAATTTGGATTCATCTCCCGTCATGTGTTTGGAGCATCCACTATCAAGGTACCATAGTACACTTGATCCCTTCAAGCACACCTACAAAACAAATCAATGTTCTTTAGGTACCCATGCCATCTTGGGTCCTTGAGGGTTAGGCATGTTATAATGATGCAATTGATTTATATGTCTATGACGAGTAAAGCAAGCGGGAGCAATATGACCAATACGTCTACAATAATGACAAGTCACGTTGGGATTATGCATTTTTCTAGGTACATAGTAACTAGATGAATGAAGGTTGCTTACTCTACTTTGAACACCATTGTTTCTCCTATTATGAGCTCTAGGAGGTTCACAAGTTTGTCTAAAATATGCATCATTTCTAGAATATCTATTTCTAGGTGGAGGGTCATTTCTTGGTCTTCTAAATTGTTCAAGGTTTGGCCTAAAATATGCATCATTTCTAGGTCTTCTAGCATTTTCACTATTTGGTCTAACATGCAAGTTATTTCTAGGATTTCTACTTCTAGGATAAGCATTTTGGTTATTAGTCCTAGGTTGAGCTCTAGGTTGTTGTGGTTTAGCACCAACCTTTTCTTCATTCTTGAATCCTATTCCATGTTTAGTTGATTTTAGATTAACAAGCACATCATTCAAGTTTTTATGCGAGGAATTAAACTTATCTAATGTGCCTTTAAGTCTAGCTACTTCATTCTTAAGAAGCACACAAGAAGAACAGTTTCTAGTGGAACCTTCAGGTTTATCAGCACTTCTTTTTCCATAAAACTTGTTTTCCTCTTTTAGCTTCTCATTTTCGAAAACCAGTTTTTCTAATTCTTTTTCTTTTAATGAAAGCTGTGTTTGAAAATTTTTTTCTTTTAGAGAAGCGCTTTCTTTAACACTTTTGACAGTTTTTGAAGCTTTGATAAATTCAGCATATAGTTCATCAAAAGCATTTCTCATTTCATCAAGAGTAAAGAAATTTTGAGAAGAGATTTGACTTACCTCGTCTTTGCCGTCTTCTTGAGCCATGAGACATAAATTTGCTGCTTCATCGTCTTCTTCTTCGCTTGCTTCATCTCCGGAATCTCCTCCCCAAGAGATGTATGCACGTTGCTTTTTGAAGGGTTTCTTCTCCTTTTTGATGTTAGGGCAATTTGATTTTATGTGCCCGGTTTCTCCGCATTCATAACATTTTAGTTGATCGCCTTGCTTTTTGTTCTTGCGTTCATACTCTTTGCGCATGAATTTTTGAAACCTTTTGATAACGAGTCCAAACTCGTTGTCACCTTCCTCATCAATTTGTGGTTGGCTAGCCTTTAGAGCAATCCTTTGCCTTCTTTGATCATCAACAAACGGGTTAAGTATAGTTGATTCATAGGTTTTGAGATTACCTCTTAATGCGTCAATTGTGACATTTGTGATGCCAATGGATTCTTGGATTGCATCGGCCTTTGATCGCCATGCCGGAGTGAGACTTCTGAGGATCTTCCGGACAAGTTCTCTGTCCGTAAACGTCTTTTTGAGGGCGTGTAGATCATTCACGATTATTGAGAATCGCTCAAACATTTCGTCTATTTTCTCTCCTTCCTTCATGTGGAATAGTTCATAAGAGTGAGTTAAGAAATCAATTTTAGCTTCTCGTACCTGGTCGGTTCCCTCGTATGTCACTTCAAGCTTATCCCACATTTCTTTTGCTGTTTTGCAACATGATATCTTCCTGTAGTCGTTAGCATTAACAGCACAATATAATAAATTTATAGCTTTGGCATTATTTTGAACCTCACGAATATCCTCCGCGGTATATTCCTCTTCGGTCTTTGGAACCCATTCGTCTTCCACCTTCTTGGTTGGAATTTGGTTTCCATTGGTGAATACTTTCCACAAATGAAAGCTGTTTGATTGCACAAAGATTTGCATCCTCTCCTTCCAGTATGAGTAGTTTGTGCCGTTGAATAGAGGAGGTCGTGTAGAGCATTGTCCTTCTTCAATTCCTGCAAAAGAGTCAAGAGTAGAAGCCATGGATGGTTCTCTCAAACGGTTAAGTTTTCAGAGAGTTGGGCTCTGATACCAATTGTTAGAAACTACGCTTTACGCTAGAGGGGGGGTGAATAGCGTATTACTAGAATTTAGCGTTTTCTTGCGGAATTTAAACTTTGCAGGAAGTAAAATAAATGCAGAAAAATAAACTTACACAAAGATGTATACTGGTTGGCCACCAACGTGGTTAGTCCAGTCCCCGAGAGACTCTCTCGAGATTTTTCACTATCTTGTTAAGCTTACGGGTGCTCAACAAACCGTTACACACTTGAGGACACAAGCCTCAAACAGTTGCTCGGAGATCGCAATCTCAAAGACTTCACCCAAGGAAACGCAAGTTCCTTGAAACAAGAGAATCGCAATTCTCTTACAAGTATATCAAATACTTGGACACTCACTTAACTAAGGTACTCCTTATTGAGTAGATATGAGTAAAAGAATATGTTCAAGATCACAACAACTTTAAGCAATAATATGGCTCTCAAAAGCTTTATGAAATGAGTAGAAAATGAAGAACAATTGAATGAAAGCTTATAGCAATGTAATGATCAGTTTGTGTATGTTGTTTTTGTTAAAACACTGAAATGAAGCTGTATTTATAGTTGAAAAACTTGGCATTACCGTTGCCTAATTGCCAATTAAGAGTTGCTGAAATTACTCAGTGATAATCGATTATTAAGACCAAACAATCGATTATCTGCCAGTCAGTTTAAAAATCAATCCCAGATTTAACGCTTCACAATCGATTATATACAATCGATAATCGATTACTGGCAATATTCAAAATCAGATAATCGACTACACCAAATCCATAATCGATTACTTTAGCAACGTTCTAAAAATCATTTCCAGATTTTAAGCAAAACATCGATTATATAAAATCTATAATTGATTACTTCAGCAACGTTCTAAAAATCATTTCCGGATTTAAGCAAAACATCGATTATATAAAATCTATAATCGATTACCTTATGGAGTTTGAAAATCATTTGACAACGGTCAGCTTCAACAATCGATTGTCCTTTGCAACAATCGATTACTTGTTATTTTCTGAAAATCATAAGACTTACTGTCTCAGTGATAATCGATTATCTAAGGACATAATCGATTACTTGTTATTTTCTGAAAATCATAAAACTTACTGTCTCAGTGATAATCGATTATCTAAGGACATAATCGATTACTTGTTATTTTCTGAAAGTCATAAAACTTACTGTCTCAGTGATAATCGATTATCTAAAGACATAATCGATTACTTAATTAAATTTAAAATCACTGGAAGACATCAACTCAACACAATCGATCACCATTAGTTCATAATCGATTATTTTGAGTATTGAAAAACTTTACCTCAACAACAATCGATTGTCATTTGTTCAGAATCGATTATCATGCAGATTTGGAAAAACCTGATGTTCACTGTCTTACTCACAATCGATTACCATTAATTCATAATCGATTGTCATGCAGTCTTGGCTCAGAAACAATCGATTATCATAAGTACATAATCGATTATTTTAGTCCAGATTTTTGAGGCATGTTTAGAAAACATTTTGTCTAATGTAAATATGCATGATTTAAAATCTTTTTGACACAGAATTAAATATGCATGATTTTGGAAAATTGTTTTATGAGAGAGGCCATACTATGAGTCAAGTTATAGGATCGAGATTACAGTTTTAGAACAACTCAATAACAATTAAAAGCTATATCTTGAACTTCAATCTTATTCGCAACCATTGTGCGCTTGTACTTGAATTCCGTCATATATCAATTTTTGCTTCGTTTGTCATTCATCAAAACCTACAAAAGAGTACACGTTTAGTATATTGCATTGAGAACGTGTTTCTAACAATTTCCCCCTTTTTGATAATGGCAAACATTAAGCGGGATATGCAATTTTAGGCAAAAGATATTGACAATTCAAGACAAGTAACAATTATGCAATTTTGTTCTTGTTCCCCCTCAATTTAAGAGTTCCCCCTCAATTTTAGCTTATAAGCAATCAATGAATTAAGAGGTGGTGCATACCCAATATCCCGTTTTCTTCCCCCTTTTGCCATTAGCAAAAAAATAGTAAGGGAAGATGCAAAAAGATGAAATAAACAAGGTTTATTTATTTGAAAAAAAAGGTACATTAATGGGAACTAAAGAGAACAACAGTAAAAATCACACAAAACACAAAAAAAATTTATTCATTTCCGTCGTTGTCCGCCTCGTTATCCGGCGCTGCTTCAAAAGGAACGAGAGCTGCATATGGATAATTGACATGATCAAAGTATCCATGGATCTCATGAGTGAGTTGAGCGAGCTGGTCGGATATGGTTTGGAGAGTTGGCTCTTGGGACGAACGAGCACGACGGGGTGGACGACTTGAAGAAGGAGCTGGAGCATGATCACCATCATGATGGAAAGAAGACTCCGAGATTTCCCAAATTTTGGTACTCCTTTTGAGAGGACCATTTTCCGTGACAAATCCGGATGCTTCAAGGAAGTTCATAATGAGGAGGGCATAAGGAAGAGGCATGTCATCACCGATGGCATCGAGCATATGAATTTTGATGAGCCGACACCAATTTATTTTGGCTCCGGTGACAATGGCATGCAGAAGTTTGGTATCCTCCTGGGAGATGGTGGTGTGATTGTGCCGTCTAGGCTTGAGGACTCGGGTGATGAAGTAAAGAATCAACCGGTAGTTTGGATCCATTCCCGTTATGGTAGGACGACGGGTAGAGATAGATGGATCATAGGAGGTTATACCGGCTTGGTGGAGAAGGATGGTTTCATCAAAGAGAGCCCTGGCCTTATCAATATACCTGTAAAGGTCTTCACCTTCATTTGGAAGGCGGGCAATGGTGTGGAGATTCTCTTCAGAGAGAAGAATTTGAACCCCATTAATGGAGGTGACAAGTTCGCCATCTTCATTTTTATGGAGGTTTGAGTAAAAAGCTTGAACGAGAGTTGTGTTTATGTGAGGATGAGTGAGAAGCAAGAAGTCATATAGTTGACACTCCTTTAACATATTTGCGGCAGGGGTGAAAGGCTCAAGGAGTTTATTATTTGAGAACCGAGGAGGAAGAATGGTGCGTTTCTCAAATTTTGATAAGAATCTTGTGAGTTCATTTTCAGTTTCAAAGAACAGGACGGAACCGTCTTGGTATGGAAACTTTAAAGGAGGAGGGGCGGTTGAGGCTGATGCGCCATGTTTGGATCGGGAACGTTTTGAAGATCGTCCAGACATGTTAGGAGAAAGACTGCTGGAATTTGG
The DNA here is from genome assembly GCA_034376525.1 of Nicotiana benthamiana. NCBI lineage: Eukaryota > Viridiplantae > Streptophyta > Magnoliopsida > Solanales > Solanaceae > Nicotiana > Nicotiana benthamiana. The sequence goes on from CM067328.1 coordinate 84,068,357, forward strand.
CGAAGAAAATAGAAGAGATTTAGCTTTTGAATACTAGAGATGGTGCTTGAGTGGGTGAATGTGAGCTCTTATGATGCCTATTTATAGAGGAAAGGATTATCAAGCATTGAATGGAGACATTTGCTGAGATTTTGGTTTAGGAGCAGTCAGAAAACGGTAAGAATTAAAATTACTGACCGTTAGATAATCGATTATTGAACTGAAATAATCGATTGTAGTTACTGTTTGATTGAGATTTTGAATCTGACAAATTGATTCTTGAGTCAAACGGTAAAAAATTTGAATGAAATAATCGATTGTTATATTTTGGTAATCGATTATGGAGCATTTAAGACCTGACAGGAATCGATTGAGGAGCCAAACGGTAACTAATAATTAATATGAAGTAATCGATTGTCAATTCTTGGTAATCGATTATTTAGGGAACTAATTTGATACAGTGAACTTGGAGAATATCAGAATTTGTCAAATAATCGATTGTATGAAAAAATAATCGATTGTTGTAGAAAGCATTGCTGAATGACTGAGGCGGAAATCGATTATGCAATTTAGGAAGTAAAAAATTAAACACAGATGCATAATAGTAGTAATCAGTCACAAACAATCGATTATTGATACTGATAATCGATGTACTGCACAGAAAATAATCGATTAGTGGCTTGAAATAGTCGATTATTTTGTGCTAAAACTTCATAACCCTGCCTTTGGGGTGGTACCTGCAAAATAGATTTAAACGTCTCCGACGCTCAAGTTAGTAATTTATAGCGAAATTAATAAATTACACTAGTGTTAACAAGTAATGCCGTGAACTCTTAAGAATTGTGTCCTAGAGTGTTCTTAAGAGAGTTTCGGGTACTTACCTTTTCTCCAACATCGCCAATTACCTGTTCGAGGGGATGATCCTTGATCGTTCTCCACTTGTTAGGCGTATTTATTCCTTTTTCTAATTGTGGCGCTTGTTCCGTTGGTTGTTCCCCAATTTCATTTTTGTTTTCCTTTGAAGGTTCTTCTTGGATTTTATCTTTCAAGCTATCCAAGATACCTGCAAGATCAAAACAGGATTCCTTTCTCGCCAAGCGAGTATTATCTTCGGAAAACACAACATGAGGGGATTCCTCCACAATTTGGGTTCTTTTGTTAAAGATCCTATATGCTTTACTATGTGAGGAATAACCAATGAAAATACCTTCATCCGATTTAGCATCAAACTTACCCAATTGGTCCTTGCCATTATTATGAACAAAACATTTACAACCAAAAACACGTAAATGAGAAATGTTGGGTTTTCTACCCTTATAAAGTTCATATGGGGTTTTCATGAGTATCGGCCGAATTGCTACTCTATTTAAAACATAGCAAGCGGTACTCACGGCGTCCGCCCAAAAGGATTTGGGAATCTTAGCTTCGTCGAGCATGGTTCTTGCCATCTCTTCGAGACACCTATTTTTCCTTTCCACCACCCCATTTTGTTGTGGTGTCCGTGGAGCGGAAAAGGTGTGTTCGATTCCGAGTTCGTCACAAAAATCCGCAAAGAGATTGTGATCAAACTCTCCCCCATGATCACTTCTAATCGAAGTGACGGTCGATTCCTTTTCGTTTTGAACACGCTTAAGGAAATTCTTGAAATATTGAAAAGCATCACTTTTATTTGCAAGAAATAGAGTCCAAGTAAATCTAGAAAAGTCATCAACAATCACAAAAACATATTTATTTTTACCAAGACTTTCAATACGAGAGGGACCAAATAGATCCATGTGAAGTAATTGCAAAGGTCTAGACGTTGAAACAATATTCTTGGATTTAAAAGATGCTTTGGTTTGCTTCCCTTTTTGACAAGAATCGCAAATAGAATCATTTTCAAACTTTAAACTGGGAAGACCAACTACTAAGTTTTGAGAAAGAAGCTTGTTCAAAAGATGCATGTTCATGTGTGCTACTCTACGATGCCATAGCCAAGAGTTATCCTCTTTGCTTAATAAACAATCAACATATTCGGGTGAGGAGTTTGCAAGATCAACCATATAGATATTATCAATTCTAAAACCACGAAGTATGATCTTGAAATCACTACGTCTAAATACAAGACATTCATCCGAATCAAATAGAGCAAGATTTCCCTTGTCACATAATCGGCTTATGCTCAAGAGATTATGCTTCAAACCTTTCACAAGTAGTATATGTTTAATAGAGGAGTTTTCGTCCTTACCGACTGAACCAATGCCGTTGATTTTTCCTTTATTGTTATCACCAAATGTGACACTTCCTCCTTCTTTGTGCTCTAGTTGAAGGAATTTGGATTCATCTCCCGTCATGTGTTTGGAGCATCCACTATCAAGGTACCATAGTACACTTGATCCCTTCAAGCACACCTACAAAACAAATCAATGTTCTTTAGGTACCCATGCCATCTTGGGTCCTTGAGGGTTAGGCATGTTATAATGATGCAATTGATTTATATGTCTATGACGAGTAAAGCAAGCGGGAGCAATATGACCAATACGTCTACAATAATGACAAGTCACGTTGGGATTATGCATTTTTCTAGGTACATAGTAACTAGATGAATGAAGGTTGCTTACTCTACTTTGAACACCATTGTTTCTCCTATTATGAGCTCTAGGAGGTTCACAAGTTTGTCTAAAATATGCATCATTTCTAGAATATCTATTTCTAGGTGGAGGGTCATTTCTTGGTCTTCTAAATTGTTCAAGGTTTGGCCTAAAATATGCATCATTTCTAGGTCTTCTAGCATTTTCACTATTTGGTCTAACATGCAAGTTATTTCTAGGATTTCTACTTCTAGGATAAGCATTTTGGTTATTAGTCCTAGGTTGAGCTCTAGGTTGTTGTGGTTTAGCACCAACCTTTTCTTCATTCTTGAATCCTATTCCATGTTTAGTTGATTTTAGATTAACAAGCACATCATTCAAGTTTTTATGCGAGGAATTAAACTTATCTAATGTGCCTTTAAGTCTAGCTACTTCATTCTTAAGAAGCACACAAGAAGAACAGTTTCTAGTGGAACCTTCAGGTTTATCAGCACTTCTTTTTCCATAAAACTTGTTTTCCTCTTTTAGCTTCTCATTTTCGAAAACCAGTTTTTCTAATTCTTTTTCTTTTAATGAAAGCTGTGTTTGAAAATTTTTTTCTTTTAGAGAAGCGCTTTCTTTAACACTTTTGACAGTTTTTGAAGCTTTGATAAATTCAGCATATAGTTCATCAAAAGCATTTCTCATTTCATCAAGAGTAAAGAAATTTTGAGAAGAGATTTGACTTACCTCGTCTTTGCCGTCTTCTTGAGCCATGAGACATAAATTTGCTGCTTCATCGTCTTCTTCTTCGCTTGCTTCATCTCCGGAATCTCCTCCCCAAGAGATGTATGCACGTTGCTTTTTGAAGGGTTTCTTCTCCTTTTTGATGTTAGGGCAATTTGATTTTATGTGCCCGGTTTCTCCGCATTCATAACATTTTAGTTGATCGCCTTGCTTTTTGTTCTTGCGTTCATACTCTTTGCGCATGAATTTTTGAAACCTTTTGATAACGAGTCCAAACTCGTTGTCACCTTCCTCATCAATTTGTGGTTGGCTAGCCTTTAGAGCAATCCTTTGCCTTCTTTGATCATCAACAAACGGGTTAAGTATAGTTGATTCATAGGTTTTGAGATTACCTCTTAATGCGTCAATTGTGACATTTGTGATGCCAATGGATTCTTGGATTGCATCGGCCTTTGATCGCCATGCCGGAGTGAGACTTCTGAGGATCTTCCGGACAAGTTCTTTGTCCGTAAACGTCTTTTTGAGGGCGTGTAGATCATTCACGATTATTGAGAATCGCTCAAACATTTCGTCTATTTTCTCTCCTTCCTTCATGTGGAATAGTTCATAAGAGTGAGTTAAGAAATCAATTTTAGCTTCTCGTACCTGGTCGGTTCCCTCGTATGTCACTTCAAGCTTATCCCACATTTCTTTTGCTGTTTTGCAACATGATATCTTCCTGTAGTCGTTAGCATTAACAGCACAATATAATAAATTTATAGCTTTGGCATTATTTTGAACCTCACGAATATCCTCCGCGGTATATTCCTCTTCGGTCTTTGGAACCCATTCGTCTTCCACCTTCTTGGTTGGAATTTGGTTTCCATTGGTGAATACTTTCCACAAATGAAAGCTGTTTGATTGCACAAAGATTTGCATCCTCTCCTTCCAGTATGAGTAGTTTGTGCCGTTGAATAGAGGAGGTCGTGTAGAGCATTGTCCTTCTTCAATTCCTGCAAAAGAGTCAAGAGTAGAAGCCATGGATGGTTCTCTCAAACGGTTAAGTTTTCAGAGAGTTGGGCTCTGATACCAATTGTTAGAAACTACGCTTTACGCTAGAGGGGGGGTGAATAGCGTATTAATAGAATTTAGCGTTTTCTTGCGGAATTTAAACTTTGCAGGAAGTAAAATAAATGCAGAAAAATAAACTTACACAAAGATGTATACTGGTTGGCCACCAACGTGGTTAGTCCAGTCCCCGAGAGACTCTCTCGAGATTTTTCACTATCTTGTTAAGCTTACGGGTGCTCAACAAACCGTTACACACTTGAGGACACAAGCCTCAAACAGTTGCTCGGAGATCGCAATCTCAAAGACATCACCCAAGGAAACGCAAGTTCCTTGAAACAAGAGAATCGCAATTCTCTTACAAGTATATCAAATACTTGGACACTCACTTAACTAAGGTACTCCTTATTGAGTAGATATGAGTAAAAGAATATGTTCAAGATCACAACAACTTTAAGCAATAATATGGCTCTCAAAAGCTTTATGAAATGAGTAGAAAATGAAGAACAATTGAATGAAAGCTTATAGCAATGTAATGATCAGTTTGTGTATGTTGTTTTTGTTAAAACACTGAAATGAAGCTGTATTTATAGTTGAAAAACTTGGCATTACCGTTGCCTAATTGCCAATTAAGAGTTGCTGAAATTACTCAGTGATAATCGATTATTAAGACCAAACAATCGATTATCTGCCAGTCAGTTTAAAAATCAATCCCAGATTTAACGCTTCACAATCGATTATATACAATCTATAATCGATTACTGGCAATATTCAAAATCAGATAATCGACTACACCAAATCCATAATCGATTACTTTAGCAACGTTCTAAAAATCATTTCCAGATTTTAAGCAAAACATCGATTATATAAAATCTATAATCGATTACTTCAGCAACGTTCTAAAAATCATTTCCGGATTTTAAGCAAAACATCGATTATATAAAATCTATAATCGATTACCTTATGGAGTTTGAAAATCATTTGACAACGGTCAGCTTCAACAATCGATTGTCCTTTGCAACAATCGATTACTTGTTATTTTCTGAAAATCATAAGACTTACTGTCTCAGTGATAATCGATTATCTAAGGACATAATCGATTACTTGTTATTTTCTGAAAATCATAAAACTTACTGTCTCAGTGATAATCGATTATCTAAGGACATAATCGATTACTTGTTATTTTCTGAAAGTCATAAAACTTACTGTCTCAGTGATAATCGATTATCTAAAGACATAATCGATTACTTAATTAAATTTAAAATCACTGGAAGACATCAACTCAACACAATCGATCACCATTAGTTCATAATCGATTATTTTGAGTATTGAAAAACTTTACCTCAACAACAATCGATTGTCATTTGTTCAGAATCGATTATCATGCAGATTTGGAAAAACCTGATGTTCACTGTCTTACTCACAATCGATTACCATTAATTCATAATCGATTGTCATGCAGTCTTGGCTCAGAAACAATCGATTATCATAAGTACATAATCGATTATTTTAGTCCAGATTTTTGAGGCATGTTTAGAAAACATTTTGTCTAATGTAAATATGCATGATTTAAAATCTTTTTGACACAGAATTAAATATGCATGATTTTGGAAAATTGTTTTATGAGAGAGGCCATACTATGAGTCAAGTTATAGGATCGAGATTACAGTTTTAGAACAACTCAATAACAATTAAAAGCTATATCTTGAACTTCAATCTTATTCGCAACCATTGTGCGCTTGTACTTGAATTCCGTCATATATCAATTTTTGCTTCGTTTGTCATTCATCAAAACCTACAAAAGAGTACACGTTTAGTATATTGCATTGAGAACGTGTTTCTAACAACATGTGCATAATTAGTAAAGCTTTGTTTATTTTTTAAGAAAAATGTTTGGTTGAAATTGCGCGAACGCATACTTTGATTTATTTAGGGAGTCATAATCATGTCACGCGAATGTGTACACAATTACGATGATTTAAATAATAAAGCGCAGGCCTAAAGCATTCTAGCGTATTCATGATTTATTTCTTTCCTAAGTTTGAGACTATTGTGAAGGCTATGAGTTACGGAAGAATATCTTTGTGGAAGAAAGACATTTTAGCCATTTGGACCAAATATAGCAATTACACAAGTATAGAAGAAAGGAGCGTGATTTTGATTTATTAACCTTGGGTCAGTTCTCATGCAAACCACCGCGCCCAAGCTTTATTAGTGTTAGTCCAACCCTTATAGTCCCTTATTTAGGTATCTTACTGCATATTGAATATAATACCCAATTTAAATTAAATAAAAAATTTACTGTGTCCATGAAAATCCACATAACTTATTCAAGATACCAAACCAACAAATATTGAATAAGTTATTCATGAAATGTACAGTTCAGGTGTGAATTCTATTTAAATAGTAAGTAAGACCACATATTTTTATAAATGTTTCCATACCATTTTACAATTCAAATGTATCTTTCATTAAGCAACTGCAATACAATTACTACAGACCATATGACTATTTAAATATAAAAATCTTAAATTTAAGCAACAGAACATTAATCAAATTGACGAGAATAAATAGCAAAAATAGATAAGTTGATAATGAAAGCAAGAAACAAAAAGAATGACTTTATTTGCAAAAGTTTTATTCCTTTACTAATAGGCTCCTCAAAATTCATGAATTAGTATGGAAATTGAGCACAAATATATGATTCTAGCAAAAATCACAAGCGAATTAAAATAAAATTTAAACTTTGAGGAAACATAGATCTCATATATCATGTTTAATCTATATAACAAGATTGAGTTTTATCTTTTGCGAATATTCTACTCAATAATCGATTTAATCTACTAATTATCAAACTTCTAGAACCCGCGGACTCGAAACCACGAATGAAATTCGGAATTCCAACTTCAGATTCAATAACTTAGCCAAACTTTTTCTTTTTTTTTTCTTTCTTTGCCCTTTCTTCTTCCTCTTTTTTTTCAATTGTATTTCCTTCTTTTTGTCTTTACGATTCTGTTGTCCCCTTTTTTTTCTTCTTTTTTGATTTTTTTATAACAGAAGTCTCTTTCTCTTTATATAGATGAGTATGAGTAGTTCTATAACTTCTAAGGAAATGGGGAAGTGGGGATTGGGAAGTTAGGAACGTGAGTGTTAGTGGGAAAGGAAGTTACCTGAAGTGGAGAAGTGGGGAAGTAGGGTTGTTTTATTTTATTTTATTCTATTTTATATTTTTTAAACTATATATATATTTATTTAAATTTTCCTAACCCCTTTTAATTAAAAAAAAGAAGGTAAAAAATGCACACACGCATATAAAACTTGCTTTAAATTTAAAGAAAATTATAAGAAAACCTAATATTTCATTATAGTTTAAATTATACTATGAAAAATACAATAGCTTACATTTAAAATTAGAAGAAACCAAATATATATATTTTTTGTAAATTTTCTTCTATTTAAAAATAGGAACAAAAGTTATACTCTATGAATGCAAATAATTTTTTTTTTTTTGTATTTTTTTTTTTTACTTTCATAAATGAAACCTATTAAGAGAAAGATAAAAGTTTATATATTAAGATTTAAATACTTACATTAAAATAGTATAGAATTTGGGTAAGGTGAAAAATTAGGTATTCACACTAGGGTCGTGACAATATATACAATATATGCACTTACGCTATATTATGCTTTAAGTATAAGTGTATGAGGTAATACCATATCGAATACAGCTTATACATATACAATATATGTACTTACGCTATACTATCCACTAAGTATAAGTGTATGAGGTAATACCGTATCGAATACAACTATATATATATACAATATATGTACTTATGCTATACTATGCACTAAGTACAAGTGTATGAGGTAATACCGTATCGATTACAGCACATATATATATATATATACAATACATGTACTTACGCTATACTATGCACTAAGTATAAGTGTATGAGGTAATACTGAATCGAATAAATCTTAAATATAAATATATATATATATATATATATATATACAATATATGTACTTACGCTATACTATGCACTAAGTATAAGTGTATAAGGTAATACCATATCGAATACAGCTTATATATATGCAATATATGTACTTATGTTATACTATGCACTAAGTATAAGTGTATAAGGTAATACCGTATCGAATACAACTTATACATATATAATATATGTACTTACGATATACTATGCACTAAGTATATGTATATGTGGTAATACCATATCGAATACAGCTTATATATATACAATATATGTACTTACGCTATACTATGCACTAAGTATAAGTGTATGAGGTAATACCCTATCGAATACAACTTATATATATACAATATATGTACTTACGGTATACTATGCACTAAGTATAAGTGTATGAGGTAATACCGTATCGTATACTGCTTATACATATACAATATATGTACGTACGCTTTACTATGCACTAAGTGTAAGTGTATGAGGTAATACCGCATCGAATATAGCTTCTTATACATATACAATATATGTACTTACGCTATACTATGCACTAAGTGTAACTGTATGAGGTAATAGCGTATCGAATATAGCTTGTATATATACAATATATGTACTTACGCTATACTATGCACTAAGTATAAGTGTATGACGTATACCGTATCGAATACAGCTTATATATATACAATATATGTACGTACGATATACTATGCACTAAGTGTAAGTGTATGAGATAATATTGTATCGAATACAACTTATATATATACAATATATTTACTTACGCTATACTATGCACTAAGTATAAGTGTATGAGTTAATACCGTATCAAATACAGCTTATATATATAGAATATATGTACTTACGCTATGCTATGCGCTAAGTATAAGTGTATGAGATAATACCATATCTAATACAACTTATATATATACAATATATGTACTTATGCTATACTATGCACTAAGTTTAAGTGTATGAGGTAATACCGTATCGAACCCCCCCCCCCCCTTTTGTCTCCCTCCAGCAGCGGCGCCACCGATGCCCGCCGGCGGCAGTAGTATCTCCGTCGGTGTCCTCCACTGCCCAGCTGGTAGGTTTCTCTCTCCTTTATTTTTTTTGAAATAGACTTATATATATTTTAATTTGTTTAATTTCTTCTAGTTTGAACCCTAAAAATTAATTGTTCTTAGCTAAATTAAATATATGATAATTGTTAGTAGCTATAATATTTGGTTTTACCAATTAATTTGGGCAAGAAATGGTTTGAAGAGAAGAAACCCTAAACTTTTAGGATTTATGATTTTTTCTTGTGAATCGAACTTTTAAGGTATAAATTGAACTATTAGTTTAATCTTGATTAGTTTATAGGTAGATATTTAATATAGACACGTGATAGTATATATATTTGGGTTTTTTTTTCTTATAGTTCAAGACAATTGAATGTTTAAGGCCTTAAGCGAATCATTGCGTGGCTCTTGTTTGAGTACAACGAGTCACCCACATAGAGGATAACTAACATTAGGATATGACTTGAAGCTTTTAGGATATGAGTTGAACTTTTAGGATATGACTTGAGCCTTTTAGGTATGACTTGAAGCTTTAGGATATAAATTGAAGCATTTAATAATGAGTTGAACCTTTAGGATATGACTCGAATTTTATGGATATATATTGAACCTTTTAGGTATGAGTTGAAGCTTTTAGGATATAAATTGGACTTTTTTATTTTAAGTTTAAACTCGTAGAATATGAATATAACTATTAGGATATAAATTTAACCTTGAAATTTTAGGATATGACTTGAAGCTTTTAGGATATGAGTTGAACTTTTAGGATAAGACTTGAGCCTTTTAGGTATGAGTTGAAGCTTTAGGATATAAATTGAAGCATTTAATAATGAGTTGAACCTTTAGGATATGACTTGAATTTTATGGATATATATTGAACCTTTTAGGTATGAGTTGAAGCTTTTAGGATATAAATTGGACTTTTTTATTTTAAGTTTAAAGTCGTAGAATATGAATATAACTATTAGGATATAAATTTAACCTTGAAATTTTAGGATATGACTTGAAGCTTTTAGGATATGAGTTGAACTTTTAGGATATGACTTGAGCCTTTTAGGTATGAGTTGAAGCTTTAGGATATAAATTGAAGCATTTAATAATGAGTTGAACCTTTAGGATATGACTTGAATTTTATGGATATGAATTGAACCTTTTAGGTATGAGTTGAAGCTTTTAGGATATAAATTGGACTTTTTAGTTTAAGTTTAAACTCGTAGGATATGAATATAACTTTTAGGATATAAATTGAACCTTGAAATTTTAGGATATAAATTGAACCTTGAAATTTTAGGATATGACTTGAAGCTTTTAAGGTATGAGTTGACTTTTTAGGATATGAATTGAGCCTTTTAGGTATGAGTTATAGCTTTAGGATATAAATTGAAGTTTTCATGTATGAGTTGAAGCTTTGAGAATATAAATTGAATTTTTTAGTTTAAGTTTAAACTCGTAGGATATGAATATAACTTTTAGGATATAAATTGAACCTTGAATCTTTGTATTGTCTTGATAGTTTAGTAATAAATAGAAATATTAGGATATGACTTGAAGCTTTTAGGATATGAGTTGAACTTTTAGGCTATGACTTGACCCTTTAGGTATGAGTTGACTCGTTAGGATATAAATTGACGCATTTAACAATGAGTTGAACCTTTAGGATTGACTTGAACTTTTGTGGATATGAATTGAACCTTTTAGGTATGAGTTGAAGCTTTTAGGATATAAATTCTACTTTTTAGTTTAACTTTTTAAACTCGTAGGATATGAATATAACTATTAGGATATAAATTAAACCTTGAAATATTAGTATATGACTTGAAGCTTTTAGGATATAAGTTGAACTTTTAGGATATGATTTGAGTCTTCTAGGTATGTGTTGAAGCATTAGGATATAAATTGAAGCATTTAACAATGAATTGAACCGTTAATATATGAATTGAAATTATTGTTTATATTTTGGAATTTTAGATTCCGGAAGGTAAACAGTCAGAAGAGGTTGATGACATTATTAGACATGCAATGGAACTTCCACTAGGAATAATCTTTGTCATCATAAAGTCTTATGATGCACGCTTTATAGGAACTGACACGACCGATGGAAAACATTCCGTCTTCATCAACGTTGTTACAATCAATCAAACTTATTTTCCTCTTGGAAAGTGAAGTAGAGAATTTCTCTATAACCGCTTTTATCTACTTAGGAAATATTAAATCCTACCTACATCTTCATTTTTTTGGAACACATGTTGTTGCCTTCTTATTAACATTGTAGCTAATGAGATAAAAAATTGATCAAAGACACACTCTGTGATGTTCGGTAATAATTTGGAGTATTTTGGGACACTTAGTTCCTAAATAAGAGCTTATGTGTTGAAAAATGGTCTGTAATTAGAACAGTATCAAGATGACTTCGAAATGGACAACCGATGGTTCAATTAGCTCCGTTAGGTGATTTCGGGGTTAGGAGCGTGTTCAGAATGTATTTTGGATGTCCGTATCTCATTTAGGCTATAAATGCCAAAAGTTTAAAGGTTGAAGTTCCAGTCCAGTAGTGAATTTTTTATCAGAGGGTCGGAACGGGATTCGAGTTTTTAAGTTCAAATCATTGACTATATTCGAGTTTCCGGCATTGTTTAGGTGGTTTAAGTATTGGTACAAGTTCGAATGAGGTTATGAGTTATGTTTGTAGGTTTTGTTGAGGTCTAGGGGGCCTCGAGTGTATTTCGGATGCCCAACGGAGCTATTGGAGTTTATTATTGCAGCAAAAAATTGCAGGTTAGTGATTCCTTCTTCACGTTCACGAAGAAGGCCTTGCGATCGCGAAGCTTTCCGTTCCCCTTCATCTTGATTGTGTCTCTCACCCAGCGATCCCGAAGTCCAGCCAGTGCCTCTTCCGCGTTCGCGTCCCTGCCAACGCGTTCGTGTAGGCCATTTCTGGACCCCTTTTTCTTCCTTATACACGATCCCGTGAAACGCGATCGCGATGTACAAATGTTCTGACCAGTTCATATATTTCCAAAAATGAACCCTTCTTCCATTTTTACAAAAACTCAAGCTAGAGAGCTCGGTTTTAGGAGATTTTTTGAGGAGTTTTCAGAGGCAACCATTGGGTAACGATTCCTTGCTCTTTTATAATTATTACCCGCTAATATAATCTCGAATTCAAGCTTTAATTTTGGATTTTGAATAAAAATTGGGGTAAAGTTCTTAGATCTAACTTTGATGATTTGAAGGGCTATTTCACCTTCGATTCGGGAGATTTTTATATGCTTAGACTCGTGAGAGTATGAGGTTTCTGAAAATGTAAAGATTATTCGATTCCAAGACATTGATCTGAGGGGCATTTCGGTCGTTTCACTTATTTTCGCGCCTTAGATTCAATTTTAACAGTGTAATTAGTTACTTGCGATGTTATTTTTATATGTAATTAGTTTGAATAGATTTGGGCCACTCGAAGTCGGATACTCTTGGCAAGGGTATTGTTTCTTAGCGGTTTTGTACCAATTCGAGGTAAGTGGCTTGTCTATCCTTGTGTGGTGTACCTATCCCCTTAGGATATCTTAATTGTTGTTTAAAGGCCTTTTGCGCGAGGTGAAGGGCATGTACTTGTGCTAATTGGTAAAAATTAACCTTACTTGACTTATTTAGATTGGGTTTCTTCGTTTATTTAACTGCTAAAAATGTGATTTCACTTGCTTAGCTTAGGAAAAATATGTTAGTAATTTATTTTCTCTATCTAACTAAATTGCAAATACCTTCCCTCTTTGTGAGCATGCTAGGCCTATACCTTTACATTGTTGCTATATTTGGTTTCCTTATGTTAAATATTGACTTGTTGTGAAGTGTTTACATTTGGGACTACGGGTTCGATTCCCGAGAGATCCCCCTGTTATTGGTATGATGGGCTATGGTTTCGATTCCTGGCAGACCCCCTGCTGTTAATAAGATGGACTACGGGTTCCCGGAGATCCTCTGTTATCGGTATAAAGGACTGCGGGTTCAATTCTCTGAGATCCTCTGTTATTGGTATAAAGGACTATGGGTTCAATTCCCGGAGATGTTCTAATATTGGTATGAAGGACTGCGGGTTCAATTACCAGAGATCCTCGGATATTGATAAAGTAGATTGAGGGTTCAATTGTCGGAGCTCCATCTGGCGATGGACTGCGGGTTCGATTACCAGAGCTCCATGTAGAGACCCGAACTTTTGAATGATTTGCTTTGTGTTCGTAGTTTGTACTTGTAGCCATTCTATTGTAATTACTGCCTTGTTAGATATTCGGGATTTACTTCATTATCAACTATTTAATCATTTTTGCATTATTTTTTACGTTCTTCTCAGTAGGGCCTCGACCTTCCTCGTCACTACTCCATCGAGGTTTGACTTGGCACTTAACTAAGTACCGCTATGGTGTACTCATGCTACTCTTCTGCACACTTTTATTGTGATGATCCAGGTACTCTTGATCAGGCGTGCTATCAGTGATTAGGAGCTATACCCGGAGATCTGAGGTATGCATCTGCCGCGTTCGTAGAGCCGAAGAGACTTCTTGTATTCTCGCTTTAGCTAGTGGTTTCATTCATGTACTCGCTTGTTGTAGATACTCCTGTATGTTAGAGATGTATGTTATACTTTTCTCTTATCCTGTGTTGCCCGTGGATTTCCGAGTCTTGGAGGTTTTTACGTTATTTTGAGTCTACACGTATGTGCCAGGCGGCACTCAAAACATTTTCTTATGCTATTTATTTTTTATTTATCGTTTCCGCAAAGATTGTTGATTTTCTGCAGTGTGTCAGGCTTACCTAGTCGCGAAGACTGGGTGCCATCATGACAGTTTCACGATTGGTGAACTAGAATCGTGACAAGTTTGTATCACAACTCTAGGTTCATCAGAGTCACGGGACACATGCCGGTTATTTAGAGTATCGCTGATCGGTACTGAGACGTCTGTACTTATCTACGAGAGCTATGTAACTGTTTAGGAAAATGTTCACTTCATTTGACTTCTTGTCGTGCTATGTTTTTTTCCTCGATTCTAAACTACTTTTTCCTATTCTCTCACAGATGGTGAGGACACGCATGACCCGCGACGATCAAACACCCGCACCCCCTCCTGCAGCAGTTAGGGGTAGGGCCCGAGGCAGGGGTCGTGGACGTGCACAGGGTGCAGCCAGAGCACCTGCGCGAGCAGCTGCCGAGGTGCCACCAGCAGACCCAGTCAGGACTCAGGCACTAGAGACGCCCACATCCACTACTACTCCAGCTGTTCAGGAGGAATTGTGCAGCTATGAGTATGTATACGACGCTATCGCAAGCAGGGTTGCTTCAACTTCCTGCAGCTATATCCCAGGCCGGGGAAAGATCCCAGACTCCCGCAGCCCATAGCTCGGAGCAGAGGGTGCATATGGGACCAATTCTAGATGTTATTCATGCCCAGCCTGCAGTACCAGTTCAGCCCGAGGGTGGGGCACCTGCTTCGGAGGATGAGCAGCGTAGATTGGAGTGGTTCAAGAAGTGTCACCCTCCTATTTTCAGCGGACTAGCTACAGACAATGCCTTGAGGTTTTTGGAGGATTGTCACCACAATTTTTGCACCATGGGTATTACTTCTTCTAGTGGGGTTTCCTTTGAAGCTTTCCAACTTCGGGGAGCTGCCTATGACTGTGGCGCACCTTTGAGCTAGACAGTCCGGATGAGGCTGCCTCCCTGACTTGAAATCAGTTTTCAGATTTTTTTCAGAGGGATTTTGTTCCCCATAGCCTCCGAGATGCATGGCGGCGGAGTTTGAGTACTTGCGCCAGGGCCCTATGAATGTCTCTGACTATGCCATCCGTTATACTTGGTTGGCCAGGCATGCGCCTGCTTTGGTGGCTACGGTTGTGAGAGGGTTCGCAGTTTTATCGAGGGTCTTATTCCTTCCATCAGGTCTGGCATGGCGCAAGATTTGGAGATGGATATACCCTATCAGCAGGTGGCGAGTACAGCCAGGAAGATAGAGGAAATGCATGCCAGAGAGCGAGAGGAGAGAGAGGCCAAGAAGTCTCGAGAGTCTGGTCATTTCTCTGGTACCCCTGCTTCAGGAGCAGGACGTCATTGTAGGGGCTATACGGGTCGCCCAGCTCACTCAACCCTTCCTTCATATAGTAGTACTCCAGCTCCTCCCAGTTCTCAGGAGCCTTATTATGCACCCCTGGTTTGTAGTGTGCCTCCTGCGCTAGCACCTCCAGAGGTCAGTCTAGCATGGGTGGTTCCAGTCCGTCACAGTAGCCGCTCCCTCCTAGAGCTTCTTATGAGGGCGGGGATACCCGCCACTTGGTGAGAGAGTTCCCTAGACGTGGTAGGGGTGTGCCTTCTCAAAGTCCACGGCCCTAGCATGCTCCACAAGGTCAACTGGCCATTATTCCAGCTCCAGCTGCCACCCCACCTGCCCAGCCAGCCAGAGGCGGGGATTGGGGAGATAGAGGCCGCCCTCAAGGAAGGGGTCCGACCAAATTTTATGCCATTCCTGATCTTGCCGAGGATGTCGCCTCTGATTCTGTTATCACAGGTATTATTTTTGTTAGTCACACAGAGGCATCGGTGCTATTTGATCCAGGTTGTACTTATTCTTATGTGTCATCTTATTTTGCTCCGCATTTGGGTACAGTTCGAGAGGCCTTGAGATATCCTCTTTATGTTTCCACTTCCGTGGGAGATTCTCTTGTTATGGACCGTGTGTATCGGTCATGTTTGGTTACTATTCGTGGTTTTGAGACCAGAGCAGATCATTTATCACTTGATATGGTTGATATTGATATTATCTTCGGCATGGACTGGTTGTCGCCCCATTATTCTATTCTTGATTTCCACGCTAAGACCGTGACGCTGCCTATGCCAGATATTCCTCGTATTATGTGGAGTGGTACTTTTGATCACACTCCCAGTAGAGTTCTATCTTTTATGAGAGCTCAACATATGGCTGAGAAGGGGTGTGCCGCGTATTTAGCCTATGATAGAGATGTCAGTGCTGATACCCCTAGGGTTGAATCTGTTCCAGTAGTACAGGATTTCCCTGATGTGTTCCAGCTGATCTTCCGGGCATGCCGCCGATCGGGACATTTATTTTGGTATTGATTTTTTGCTGGGCACTCAGCCTATATCTATTCCTCCTTACCGTATGGCTCCTCTTTAATTGAAGGAGTTGAAGGATCAATTACAGGAATTGCTTGATATGGGTTTTATTCAACCCAGTGTTTCACCATGGGGTGCTCCTGTATTGTTGTGAAGAAGAAGGATGGTTTTATGCACATGTGTATCGATTAGCGTCAGTTGAAAACAGTTACAGTGAAGAACCGATATTATTTGCCTCGTATTGATGATCTATTTGACTAGCTTCACGGGGCATAGTGTTTTCTAAGATTGATTTGCGCTTAGGTTATCACCAGCTAAAGATTTGAGAGCCAAATATCCCGAAGACTGCTTTCAGGACTCGGTATGGTTATTACGAGTTTCGTGTCATGTCATTTGGGCTGACTAACGCCCCAACATCTTTTATGCATTTGATGCATAGTGTATTCATGCCCTAACTCTAGTCATTTGTCATTGTTTTCATAGATGATATTCTTGTATACTCCCGGAGCCGGGAGGATCATGAGCAGCACCTGAGGACAGTGCTTTAAACTCTGAGGGAAAAGAAATTATACGCAAAGTTTTCAAAATCTGAGTTTTCGTTGAGTTCCGTGGAATTTCTACGCCATGTGGTATCGAGTGAGGGCATTCGGGTAGATCCGAAGAAGGTGGAGGCCATACAGAGTTGGCCCAGGCCCTTCTCAGCTACAGAGCTCCGCAGTTTCCTTGGCCTGGCGGGGTATTATTGTTGTTTTGTGGAGGGGTTCTCGTAGATTGCAGCCCCTATGACTACATTAACCTAGAAGGGTGCTCCTTTTCAGTGGTCGGACGAGTGTGAGGTGAACTTCCAAAAGCTCAAGACGACTTTGACTTCAACCCCTATTCTGATTTTGCATACTTGCTCGGGGTCATATATAGCTTATTGTGATTCCTCACGGTTTGGACTTGGGGTGGTATTGATGCAAGACGTTAGGGTGATTGCCTACGCGTCCAGAAAGTTGAAGGTGCATGAGAAGAACTATCATGTTCATGACCTTGAGTTAGCTGCTATTGTTCATGCCTTAAAGATCTGGCGTCATTATTTGTATGGTGTGCCTTGTGAGATTTATACAGATCATCGGAGTTTGCAGCACTTGTTCAAGCAGAAGTATCTGAATTTGCGCCAGAGGAGATGGTTGGAGCTACTGAAGGATTATGATATTACTATTCTGTATCACCCGGGCAACGCCAATGTGGTAGCCGATGCCTTGAGTCGCCGGGCGGAGTGTTTGGGGAGTTTGGCATATTTACCAGCTTCAGAGAGACCCCTGGCAATGGATGCTTTATCTAGTCAGTTCATGAAGTTGGACCTTTCGGAGCCCAGTCGGGTTCCATCCTGCATGGTTTCTCGGCCTTCATTGATTGATCGTATAAGGGAGTGACAATATGATGATCCTCATTTACTTGTCCTCAGGGACACGGTTCAGCATGGCGATGCTAAGGATGTGACTATTGGAGTTGACGGGGTATTGAAGATGAAGGGTCGTATTTGTGTGCCCGATGTTGATGATATTCGGGAGTTGGTATTGACCGAGTCTCATAGCTCTCGGTATTCCATCTATCTGGGTGCTGCGAAGATGATCAGGATCTGAGGCAGCATTACTGGTTGAGGCAGATGAAGAAGGACATAGTAGAGTTTGTAGCTAGATGCCTCAACTGCCAGCAAGTAAACGATGAGAACTAGAGTCCGGGAGGATTACGTTAGTAGATGGAGATTGCGTAATGGAAATGGGAGAATATCACTATGGATTTTGTGACTGGTCTCCCTCTGACGGCGACGGCGATGAAGTTTATTTCTATTTGTGTTGTTGTGGATCGACTTTCCAAGTCCGCTCATTTCATTCCAGTGTGCACTTCTAACTCCGCGGAGCGGTAAGCAGAGATTTATATCTGGGAGATTGTCCGTCTGCATGGCATTCAAGTTTCTATCATCTCAGACAGGGGTTCAATGTTTACATCACGGTTCTAGAGAGACGTCCAACATGAGTTAGGTACCAGGGTGACCATTAGTACAACTTTTCATCCTCAGACAGACAGACAGTCCGAGCGCACTATTCACATTCTTGAGGATATGCTCTGTGCGTGCGCGATTGAGTTTAGAGGGTCTTGGGATCAGTTCTTGCCATTGGCTGAGTTTGCATAAACAACACTTATCCGTCCAGTATTCAGATGGTGACTTATGAGGCCTTATTTGGTAGGAGATGCAGATCCCTGGTGCGTTGGTTCGAGCCTGGCGAGGCTAGGTTATTAGGCACTGATTTTGTTCAGGATGCGATTGAGAAGGTTAAGGTGATTCATGATAGACTCCATGCGGCCCAGTCCAGACAAAAGAGTTATGCGGACCAGAAGGTTCGTGATGTTTCATTTATGGTTGGTGAGCAGGTTTTGCTTCGGGTCTCGCCTATGAAAGGCGTCATGAGGTTTAGAAATAAAGGAAAGCTGAGCCCGAGGTTCATTCGTCCATTTGAAATTTTGAGGCAGGTTGGGGAGGTTGCTTATGAGCTTGATTAACCTCCCAGTTTGGCCGGTGTTCATCACGTATTTCATGTTTCGATGCTTCGAAGGTATCATGGTGACCCGTCTCACGTGTTGGAGTTCACTTCAGTCCAGTTGGACAATGACTTGTCCTATGTTGAGGAACCAGTGGCAACATTGGATACACAGGTTCGAAAGCTCAGGTCAAAGGATATAGCTTCATTAAAGGTGCAGCGAGGGGTCAGCCGGTCAAGAAGGCGACTTGGGAGACCGAGCAGGATATGCACAACAATTACCATCATCATTTTGCTACTTCAGGTATGTTCACTATGCTCGTTCGAGGACGAATAAATGCTTAAGTGTAGGAGGATGTGACGACCCGGCCGGTCGTCTTTGGAATTTATGCCCCTTCCCCATTAACTGCTTTTCGTAAGTTCATTTCTGCTATTTTGGTTTGTCGGGATGGTCGGGAATAGAATGCGGAGTGTTTTGGGACACTTAGTTCCTAAATGAGAGCTTAAATGTTGGAAAATTATCTGTAATCAGAACAGTGTGAATACGACCTCGGAATGGAAAATCGATGGTTTTGTTAGCTCTGTTAGTTGATTTCGGGGTTGGAAGCATGTTCGGAATGTATTTTGGATGTCCGTAGCTCATTTAGGCTATAGATGATGAAAGTTTGAATTTTAATGTATCCGGTCAGATAGTGAATTTTTGATACGAGGGTCGTAACGGGATTCCAGAAGTTGCTGTTGCACCTTCATGTCATTCGGGATGTGCGTGCAAAATTTCAGGTCAATCGGACGTGTGATGGTTAGGTTTTGAATCGAAAGTGTGTTTGGTTATGTTTGAAGTTTTTATGTTCAAATCATTGATTAATTCAAGTTTCCGGCGTTATTTTAAGAGGTTTAAGGATTGGTACAAGTTCGAATGATGTTATGGGTTATGTTCATAGGTTTGGTTGAAGTCCCGGGGGCCTCGAGTGTGTTTCAGATGCTCAGCGGAGCTATTGGAGTTGATTATTGCAGCAGAAAATTGTAGGTCAGTGGTTCCTTTTTCGCGTTTGCGAAGAAGGCCTTGCGATCGCGAAGCTTTCCGTTCCCCTTCATCGCGATCGAGTCCCTCACCCATGGATCGCAAAGCCGAGCCAGTTCCACTTCCGCGTTCGTATCCCTGCCAACGCGTTTGCGTAAGCCATTTCTGGACCCTTTATTCTTCCTTCTACGCGATCGCGCGAAATGCGTCGCATTCGCGTAATGTCTAGTCCCAGATCATCGCGTTCCCATCCCTGCCTTCGTGATCGCGAATGCCATTTTTCATCCACTTAAATTTTACTCCCCCCGAATGTGTGCCCATCCACTTGATCTCGATGTACAAATGTTTTGAACAGTTCATATATTTTCCATTTTTACAAAAACTCAAGCTAGAGAGCTCGGTTTTGGGAAATTGTTCGAGAAATTCTTAGAGGCAACCATTGGGTAACGATTCCTTGTTCCTTTATGATTATTACCCGCTAATCTAATCTCGTATTCAAGCTTTAATTTCAGGTTTTGAATAAAAATTGGGGTAAAGTTCTTAGACCTAACTTGGATTATTTGAAGGGTCATTTGACCTCAGATTTGTGATATTTTTATATGGTTAGACTCGTGAGGTACGGGATTTCTGAAAATGTAAAAATTATTCGATTCCGAGATATTGATCTGAGGGGCATTTTTGTCATTTCACCTATTTTCTCGCCTTAGCTTTAATTTTAACAGCGTAATTAGTTACTTGCGATGTTATTTACAATATGTAATTAGTTTGATAGATTAGGGCCACTCGGAGTCGGATACTCACGGCAAGGGCGTTGGTTCTTAGCGGTTTTGTACCAATTCGAGGTAAGTGGCTTGTCTAACCTTGTGTGGGGGACCTCTCCCCTTAGAATATCTTAATTGTTGTTTAAAGGCCTAATGCGCGAGGTGACGAGCATGTACTTGTGCTAATTGTTGAAAAGTCACCTTACTTGACTTATTTAGATTGTGTTTCTTCGTGTATTTAACTGTTAAAAATGTGATTTCACTTGATTAGCTTAGGAAAAGCATGTTAGTAATTAATTTGCTCTATCTGACTAAATTACGAATACATGCCCTCTTTGTGACCATGCTAGGCCTAGACCTTTACACTGTTGCTATATTTGGTTCCCTTCTGTTAAGTATTGACTTGATGTGAAGTGTTTACGTTTGGGACTACGGGTTCGATTCCCGGGAGATCCTCCTGTTATTGGTATGATGGGCTACGGGTTCGATTCTCGGTAGACCCCCTGCTGTTAATAAGATGGACCACGAGTTCAATTCTTGGAGATCCTCTGTAATCGGTATAAAGGATTGCGGGTTCAATTCCCGGAGATCCTCTGTTATTGGTATAAAGGACCGTGGGTTCAATTCCCGGAGATACTCTGATATTGGTATGAAGTACTGCGGGTTCAATTCCTTGAGATCCTCGGATATTGATAAAGTGGATTGCGAGTTCAATCGGAGCTCCATTTGGCGATGGACTGTGGGTTCGATTCCCTGAGCTTTATAGAGTGACCCTAACTTTTGAGTGATTTGCTTTGTGTTCTTAGTCTGTACTTGTAGCCGTTCTATTTTAAATTACTGCCGCGTTAGATATTCTGGATTTACTTCATTATGTAATGTTTAATTATTTTTGCATTATTTCTTATGTTCTTCTCAGTAGGGCCTCGACATTCCTCATCACTACTCCATCAAAGTTGGCTTGGCACTTACTGAGTACCGTTGTGGTGTACTCATGCTACTCTTCTGCACACTTTTGTTGTGCAGATCCAGGTACTCTTGATCGGGCGTGCTATCAGTGATTAGGAGCTATACTCGGAGATCTGAGGTATGCATCTGCCGCATCCGCAGAGCCGAAGAGTCTCCTTCTATTCTCCCTTTAGCTAGTAGTTTCATTCATGTACTCGCTTGTTGTTGATATTCCTGGATGTTAGAGCCATATGTTATACTTTGCTCTTAGCCTGTGTTGCCCATGGGTTTCCGGGTATTGGAGGTTTTTACGTTATTTTGAGTCGACACGTATGTGCCAGGCGGCACTCTATACATTATCTTATGCTATTTATGTTTTATTTATCGTTATCGCAAAGATTGTTGAATTTTCACAGTGTGTCAGGCTTACCTAGTCGCGAAGACTGGGTGCCGTCATGACAGGTTCACGAATGATGAACTAGGGTCGTGACATATTCTTTGTATCAAAGTTCATCCCAAGTAATTGTACCACGAGGATAATCACCAAAGCCACCAGACAACTTTATGATGCCAATGAAGCATGATGAGCTATTCAATGAAACTCGTATTGTAAAGAATAAGAAAAATACGGATTCAGAAAGGAGGGCCGAGCCTCGACTACATATATGTAAGTTTTTTACTTTTCATTAAATATTTTGATTTGCTTTTATACAGATTTTGAAATACTAATGCAATATAATTTTCCATATAGATTCAATTCATTCACGACTGACGTGTGGGAATTCATACGCAGTCAACCACCTAATGAACCGAGCAAGGCAATCCAACTTTCAGACGAGAATGCTGAAAGAACACTCCTTCGGTACTTTATATACTATTGTGTTAGTTCTAATGTTTTAGAACTAATTTACTATTATGTTAGAACTAATTTATATTGTGTTAGTTATATTGTGTTAGTTCTCTTTTGTTTGAATGGGCTTGTAATAAGCGTTAACTTAATTTTGTTAGCTTAATGTATTAGTTCTATTACAGTTTATTCTTTGTTGCTTTTAATTGTTTTTTATTGTTATTGTTGTTGGCATAAAATGCCTATTTAGGAATTTGGTATGACTGCCAGGTGGTGTAACTGCCAAAACAGGCAGTTTCTGCCAAAATAATACACAAAAAAGCGACCAAAGTTCGTCTCTGTTTGGTCGCTTTTCAAGTTAAAAAAGAATTCTGGAGAAAAGCAACCAACTTTGATCGCTATTTTCCCAGATTTCTTCAAAAAGCGACCAATGTTGGTCGCTATCTAATTAAAAAGATCTGCTAATATAGAGACCAAAGTTGGTCGCTATTATTTAAAAGTTAAATTAAATTCATGTATTTAGGGACCAAAGTTGGTTGCTAAATTAATAAAATAAAAAAATAAATTAATAAAATAGCGACCAATATGGTCTGTAGTTTCCATATTTTAAAATATAATTTTTGGATTAGAGACCACAGTTGGTCGCTTTTTATTGATTAATAATAAAAAAATAAAAATGTTCTTTTGATTTAGAGACCAACTTTGGTCGCCAAAATTATATTATTAAAATAATAAAAGCGACCACAGTTGGTCTCTATAGTCCTTATCCAGAATATTTGGTCCTTTTAGCTTAGAGACCAAAGTTGATCGCTACTTAGCGACCAACTTTGGTCCCTAAAATAAATGGACCATCAATATAGCTACCAAGCCTCTTTGGTCGCTTTTTTATCGCTTTTGTTCCTATAAGCGACCAACTTTGATCGTTTTTTGTGGTCGCTTTTTGCCGAATTTCTAGTAGTGAACATACATACTATCACATTTGAAGGTATGACTGACAGTATGAAGTAACAATTATATATGATTAACTAACTAATTATGTATCTAAATCGTCAGTTTAAATTATGATTCACTAGGAGATTAGTTAACCAGATTCACGATAGATGTGGTGGTCACATCTAATAAGTTAAACTTGACATTCATCTTAATATTTGAATGTTTTCTTTAAATGCGAAGCAAAGCTTCCAAATTCCTGCCTAATACAGCTGTTATTAGGTCAAAAGCCATTACAATTTGATGGTAAAAAATTTATAAGACAGCACTGTTTTAGTTGTTTATATTCCAGCTGCATCATAGCTGCCACTGTCTTCGTTAATTAATATCACAATGCATGAAAATTAAAATAGAAAATTGAAGAATTACGTAATATTTGGCATGCTAAAAAAGTTCTTATGAGAAAATTATCCAAATCCGTTTAAAGATCGATAAATGATCATTCACTAGGTTTCATACGACGCAAATACTGATTTAAAAGAAGTATAGTGTTGACACTCGATTGCTGCAAGCTTCGCCTTTATGCATGCATGTGTGTTTCTTTCTTCTTTTTCAATTTGATCCCATCTCATCCTACTGGCATTACATCTTGTTTGTATATTTCTGAGATATTAATTTATTATAGTTTCGTAATGATGGTACTAGACGAGAGTAATGGTTTTCTTTTTCAAAAAAAAAAATGTATTTCTCCTCTTATCCCATTTTAGGTTGCACTCTTTCTTATTAGCATGTTTTAAAAAAAATAAAACCTTAAAGTTTTTATTGTTCCTTTCAAAACAAAGTTTTATAATCACAAAATATTATAGTGTAGACTACATTCCACATATTCCAAACAATATTTTTTCCTTAAACTCTGATACATTGAAGCAGAGGGATATATGTCATTCATCTATTTTATGAAGTAACTTTTTAAACATGTTATAAGTTTGATAGTAGAAATTGCATACATTTGCTTTGTACACGATAGCTGATGAGAGCATATATACAACAATTGATGAAAGTTGTTTGTTACCTAGATCTGCTACTAACCGGCAACTACTTGAGAAAATATTTCCTCTTGCATGTCCCTAGTAACATGTTTATTTATTGCTATAGGGGGTAATGGTTGATGGACAAAGACATCAAGGTTGGCATGCTTCATCCCCTCCTCCCCCACCCCCCTCCCCCACCCGGTTGCTAATGAGTCAGCTACTCGATTTTGCTTCCGAAACAGTGCTTAACGCTCCTCATACCTAGTCGATGTAGTATGGACCTGCATTCAAGGATTAAGTTAGTAAGCTTATTTTGTTTGTCATTTTATCATTTCGATTACCTCTGTTGCATCCATCTCCACTTCTAAAAAATATAATCGTTGTGATACAGTCAGATTGAGTCCATGCAGGAGAGCCAATATCTCAACTTATGTGTGATTTGTTGATGTTATGAATGTCAATACCACTCAAGAGGGGGTGATTTGTGTGGTATCTAATTTTTGCGTTGGAAGAACTAGGTTCTTCTAAGTGTTCTAACTATAGCAGTTTGCGAAACAATAAATACTGAAAGTAAAGTGCACAGATATTTTTACGTGGAAAACACCTGGCTCAACAGGTGAAAAAATTACGACCTACTACTCAGTAGGATTTGCCCAAACTCCACTAAAATCACGAAGCCAAAAACTGCATTTACAAAACTCTTTGTAAACCTAAGTATTAACTCTAATCCCAATGTCACACACAACCACAACTGTTGCGATACTTTCAATTTTACTCTAACTTTAACACTCAGAGTACCTAATACAGCTTCTAAGAAAGCTGAAAGGTACAATATGAAAACCTACTACAATGGAACTATCCTTTGTTTCAACCTCCTTAGCCAAGGCTCTGACCTTGTTGTACACAAGAGTCTTTGAAAAACCAAGTTTAACTAGAGTTGTATTGAGCAGATAATCACAAGATTGAAGGATTTTGCTGCCAAAATGCTCTTTGCTGGAAGCCATTTACCACTTTTTCAGGGGAGCATTCAATCTTTCAAGTACAGTGATCAAGATAAATCCATAGGAAATGACATGAGCTTTTGAGCCATTGGGCACCCTTTCAAGCAACTTCACAATAAATGCAGGCAAGTTGATCTGATGTCCTTCATTCAGGCATTGCATAAGAACCTGATCCATATAATTTACTATATGCCTTCTTTCTTGTCTGGGAAAAAGGCATTTGTTGACAAACTCAATAAGCACTTTGTGTTCTGGCCTCATTTTTTCTGAACTGCCCTGGCCTCAGGTACCTTTTCATCTGTTGTGGTGTCACAAAAATTCCTTCTGATCTGAAGATCATTAGGCAACCCATCCAGATATGGCTACCTCTGCCTTGTATAGGCATCATATCCCTCACTACGGATGTCTAGAATATTGCCCAGCTTTGCAGCATTGAACTTCACTTTGACACCTGTCACTGTGCTAGTCACCAGCCCATTCTTCACTGTCACATTTGCCATGAACTCTACAAGTTGTTTCCTGGCCAATTTACCATCCATATGAAGGACCATGTCTTTCCACCTCTGTGCTTCTAGTGCAGTCACAAGCCTCATCATACATGGCTCCTCCAGATCATTGAGTAGTCTCCCTTTCAAGATTTTCCTCTTGCCAAACATGGCATATCTGTCTTGTTCCTTCTCTGACTCATCTTCTTCATCCTCACTCCACTGATCATCCTCTTCTTTGGTAATTTTCTCTTGTTTTTCTTTTGCAGCTGACCTTGTTCTCTTGGAAAGAACACGTTTATCAGGTACTGGCTTGGAGGGCTTCTTCGCAGAAGTCCTGGTTCCCTTTGATTTGGTAGTGGGAACATCTATAGTAGCACTCTTTTCTACATGGATCTTCTCAATCTCTTCTTCTTCTTCCCCTTCAACCACCGCCTCTGAGATTTTACCTATCTTTGCTTTCCCTTTCCCTTTCCTCTTTTTCTTACTTTCTTCTAAAGCTTTCTTCAACCCTGCTTCACTTTCCCTAACCCTACTTCTGGTAGCTCTAATCCTTGGAGCAGATTTTGGTGTTGAAGGTTTGCTTTTATTCGTTGGTTTGGACACAGCAGAGTCCTTTTATGAGGAAGCCTTGCGTTTCTTTGGGTCAGCTAGACCCCACTTTCTTTAACAAATCAGCCAATCTCCCTTCCCCAAATGAACCAGGTTCGTCTTGTTGTTTTCTCAAATTAACCAAAACCTAAGCAGCCTCACTTGATCCACTTCCCTCTCACTTCGAGACTCCCTCTTCCCCACTCCCACATATGGCTAAAAACTCCTTCTTTTTCTTTCTAAATTTCACAAAATCATACCCAGCTACATCTCTAGCAAACCCTATTAGAAAAAATCTAATTTCATCCCTCTGAACTACATCAAAAAAAAAAAAACAAAGCAAGACATTATCTCTCCTTGGGTTTCTTGAGTTTTGGCCTTTTCAGAAGATCCAGGTTCATCTCCTTCACTGGTGAAGATGTAGTCATCATATTCAAAACTTGAGGTTGTCTCTTTTCCTGAGACTGCTTTCTTTTGACTGGATTGAAGTTTTATATTCAAAGCTTTCCTCAGAGAACCAGTAGTTATATTTTTTCTTGCTAGCATTTTCTGCCGACAGAATCTTGGTTTTGGTGTTTCGACTGGTGGTATGGAAGATGAGGTGGTGCTAGGTGAAACAGGTGTGGAGTGCCAGAATTGTCTTGGGGATTTTTCATGGTGAAGAATTTCAAAAAACCCTAAGGGAATTTTAGTGGTGTGAAGAATTTTGGAGAATTTTAGAGACAAGAGTGGATGATCATGGGTTTTTAAAGAATTGACAGTTATTGAGTGTTTTGGGGGTTTTAAAAGAGGGTAATGATTACTCAAAAATGGCAGCTTTTTCAGAGGTCACATAGAAGTCTAATAAATTTAGAGTTCCGATCTCCTTAATAATTAATTAGGATTGCTAAAATTTAGGAGAGGGTTCCGTTATACTTAGACTTCTGGTTTCAATAAAACTGGTTCAAGTTGCCCAACGGATAGAATTGTTAGGACGTTAAGTATATCTAGGACTCTTGCTCATGATTGATAATTAATATTTTCTAATTGTGCAAAGTATAGAATCATGCCTGAACATTCGCATGAGCATACTTTGATGAACCAGGTTCTTCAAGTGGAACTTATCTTGATTATGTTTCAAATGTCAAAATAGTAAATTTGTAAAAGATTAGTGAATCGCATAAAAACATGTCACAAGAGTATACTAATTACAGTATGAGACTGACTAAGTATTACTCTAATATTCAGAAAAATTAAGAACTCCTAACATAAAAGAATTTTTTTCATTGTGCATATTAAACTGGACCTTTTAAGTGATCTTAATCATCCCTAATTCCAATCCGTTCCTTGCAAAGTTTACTCTACTAAGTGCCTTAGTGAAGATATTAGCTATTTGTTTATCAGTAGCACAGAATTCTATGGAGATTAGCCCTTTCTCATAGTTGTCTCTTAAGAAGCAGTGTCTAACATCTATGTTCTTAGTCCTTTTGTGATGAACAAGGTTATTTGTTATTCTAATTTCACTGGTGTTATCACTAAATATTGGTATGCACCTCACTTCAATTCCAAAGTCTACCAGTTATTACTTAATCCACAGTAATTGAGTACAACATGAAGCAGCAGCAACATATTCAGCTTTAACAGTAGAGAGAACGACTGAATCTTGTTTTTTGGTAGCCCGTGATACAAACTAAGACCTAGGAAGTGTACCATACCTGAAGTGCTCTTCCTATCCATTAGAAAATCTGCATAGTCTGCATCAATATATCCGATTAAGTCAAAATTACTACATTTGGGATACCACAGACAAAGATCAGTTATGCCTTTCATGTATCTCAATATTCTTTTGACAGTAGTCAAATATGAATCTTTTGGATTTGCCTGGAAATAAGCACAAAGTCCGACACTGAAAACAATGTCAGGTCTGCTAGCAGTAAGATATAAAAGTAAACCAATCATACCCCTATACAACTGATGAACCAGGTTCATCAACATCTAGTTTTGTTGTAGTTTGTAGAGGTGTATCTATTTCTTTGGATTCTTCCATTTTAAACTTTTTGATTAGTTCCTTTGTATACTTCTGATGATGGATCATAGTTCCATATGGACTTTGTTTAATCTGTAGCCCCAAGAAGAAATTGAGTTCACACATCATGCTCATTTCAAACTCACTTCCCATTAGTTTAGCATAGTCCTTACTTAACCTATCTGTAGTGGCCTCAAATATTATGTCTTCAACATATATTTGTACAGTAAGAAGATCTTTACCTTTTTTCCTTAGGAACAAAGTGCTGTCAATTTTACTTCTTTTGTACCCATGCTCCAGAAGGAATTTTGAAAACGTTTCATACCAAGCTCTTGGGGCCTACTTGAGACCATAGAGAGCTTTATCTAGCTTGTATACACGATCAGGACATTCTTTGCTTTCGAATCCTGGAGGTTGTTTCACAAATACTTTTTCTTTGAGATAGCCATTTAGGAAGGCATTTTTGACATCCATCTGACGAAGAGTGAATATTATATGTACTGCAAAGGTTATGAGGAGTCTAATTGCTTCAACTCTAGAAACTAGAGAAAAAAGCTCATCATAATCAATTCCTTCCTCTTGACTAGAGCCTTGAACCACCAACCTTGTCTTGTTTCTTGTAACTTTTCTGTCTTCATCTTGTGTGTTCCTGAAGACCCATTTTATCCTAATGACTGACATGTCCTTAGGTCTTGGATCCAAGTTCCATACTTGGCTTCTTGTGGAGCTTCATTCGCATTTTTAGGTTCAATGAGGGACAGAAAGGCATAAAATGCACACAAGTTCTTCAGTTGTGATCTAGTATTGACTCCAGATGTTGGATCATTGATGATGTTATCAATGGGATGAGAACTCATGTACTTGTAACATTTTCTCACTAGCTGGTTTCTGCTAGTTGCTCCTTCATTGTTATGCTGCAGAGGAATAGGTTCAGCTACAAGTTTCTTCATAGAATTTTGTTCAATTTCTCTCATATTGGTCCCCGTGTCGGGTTGCCCTGGGTGGAAGGACATGTTCCATTACCTGCTTCATCCATTGATTCCACCTAGACTTGTGTTGTGGCTTCAGTCAATAGTCTCACCACTCCAATGGCTTCATCTTCATATTCCTGTCCCTCTGAAAGAGTTTTAGATTCATCAAACATAACATGTATACTTTCTTCAACACACAGAGTTCATTTATTAAACACTTTATATGCTTTGCTATGCGAAGAATATCCCACGAATACTCCGTCATCACTTCTGGGATCAATCTTATCTAGGGCGTCTTTTCCATTATTGTGCACATAGCACTTGCAACCAAAAGCCCTAATATGGGATATGTTTCGTTTTCTCCCTTTAAGTAACTCATATGGAGTTTTATCTACAAGACGTCTGTTCATTTATCGATTTATTATATAAGAAGAAGTGTTTATAGCCTCTGCCAAGAAGCTATGAGGCAGTTTACTGGAAAGAAGCATGGTCCTTGCCATATCCTCAAGGGTCCTGTTCTTCCTCTCAACTACCTTATTTTGCTGAGGAGACCTAGGGGCAGAGAAATTATAATCTATTCAATTTTCATCCCAAAATTCAACAAACTTTGCATTTTCAAATTCAGTTCCATGATCAGAACTAATGGATGCAAGTTGATTTCCTAATTGTTTCTGGGTTTTCTAATAAAAGTAGTGAACATTTCAAATGCTTCATCTTTTGAAGTTAGAAACAACACCCAGGTAAATCTAGAATAATCATCAACAAGCACCATTACATATCTTTTACCACCTCTGCTCGTGGCTCTCATTGGACCATAGAGATCCATATGAATCAATTCCAACGTCTTGGACGTAGTTACCATTTCCTTGGGTTTGAAGGATGACCTTACCTGCTTCCCCCTTGCACATGCCTCACAAACATTATCTTCTTTGAACTTGACATTAGGTAACCTTATCACCAAGTCATTAGAGACTAATTTGTTCTATTGATTTAGAATGTCATGGCCATGTCTTTTGGTCAAAAGGAGGCTTAATGATTAACACATTCAAGCAAGTGAGTTCATTTTCAGAGAGAGTTGACAGATCTACAATGTAAATATCGTTACTTCTCCTTCTCTGCAAAACAATCTTGTCAGTAGTAAGGCTAATCATAAAACATTTTGTGGAAGTTAAAGCCACTATATTACCTATGTCACACCGTTTATTATTTCAGACTCATCTAAGAATACCATCAGTAGATCAGCCAATCTTTCTTTAGACAAGAACTTAATCTTTTCTTTAAGATGTAGAATACTTAACTGATGCTTAACCAAACCCTTCGCATGGGCTCGACGCGCACTTGTATGGTCTGGATTCTCAGATTGCCATAAGAGTTTGCTCATCTTCAGCTTCATTTTCTGAGTCCTCATCTGATGTTTCTTCCCATGCAGTAACCATAACTTTAGTTGACCGTCTATCACTTCTTGGTTGAACATGTTCCTTCTTCCTGTTTCTTCTATCTGCTCTTTCTTTCTTCCATTCAACCTCCTATTCAGGGCATTTTCTAATATGGTGATCAGTTTTCATAGACTTGTAACACCCCTCATTGATTTGTTTTTCAGGATCCCTAGGTTTGCTAAATGTTGTTCCTTTTGAAGAACCCTTTCCTCTTATAAGATACTTCTTGAAATCTCTGGATATCATAGCCATTTCATCATCTTCAAGATCTGATCCTTCTGAGATTCCGAGAGCCAGACTTCTTTCTTTGTTTGGAGCATCCATCTTCATTGTCTGCCTTCTCAGTTCATAGGAAGTAAGATTTCCAATCAGTTCTTCCAATTTTAAAGTACCAATGTTTTTGGATTCCTGAATAGCTGTGATTTTGCTTTCCCAGGAGATTGGCAGAACTCTAGTTAGAATCTTCTCCACATTGACTTCTTCTAGGATAATCCTTCCAAGAGACTCAAGTTCATTTTTCAGTATAGTTAACCTGGTATACATCTCTTGGATAGTTTCTCCATCCTTCATCGTAAAATTCTTATATTGAGAATATAGTAGTGTTCCTCTTGACCTCTTCACCTGAGGTGTTGCTTCATGAGCCGCTTGTAAAGTGTCCCAAATCTCCTTGGCAGTAGTACAGCCTTGAATCCTATTGTACTCATCAGGACCACGTCCACATACTATCCATTTCTTGGATATTGCATTTTTCTCCCACTTCTTTAGATCATCAGTAGTACAATCTGCTTTTGCCTTTGGAACATCCATTCCTTCAGCAGTCTTCTTGGTTATTGCTAAAGGACCATAAGTGATGATATCCCAAAGCTCATACTTCACCCATGATATGGTCCCTCATTCTATTTTTCCACTAGGAGTAGTATTGGTTATTGAAGAGACGAGGCCTGGCAATGGATTTCCCTTCCAGTTCCCAAGTGGTGCACTCATGTTGATCTTTTTCTAATGTGTTAACCTCTTCAAGGATAACATGCTCTGATATCAATTGATGTCATAAATTTCAATACCACACAGGATGGGGGGTGATTTGTGGTACAAAATTTTCGCGTTAGAAGAACCAGGTTCTTTAAAGTGTTCTAACTACAACAGTTTATGGAATAATAAATAATGAAAGTAAATTGCACAGAGATTTTTACGTGGAAAACACCAAGCTCAAAAGGTGAAAAAACTACGACCTACTACTCAGTATAATTTTCCCAAACTCCACTAAAATCACTGAGCCTAGAACTGCATTTACAAAACTCTGTGTAAACCTTAAGATTAACTCTAATCCCAGTGTGGCACACAGCCTCAACTATTACAACACTTTCAAGTTAACTCTAACATGAACACTCAGAGTACCTAATACATTTGCTTCGAAGAAAATTGAAAGGTACACTGTGAAACCTACTACAATTGAACTAGACTTAGAATAAACACAATGATGAAACTGGTTCTTCCATCTTAGTTCATGTAGCTTCAGACGTGCACATTTGTATCTCACATATATTGCTTTCAAATCAGACTTGCTATTTTTGCTCTCAAATATGCTTAACTTCTGCGTAAGTGCATTACTTGTAAAAGAGAACAACTTGGTTATTTAATAGATTAGCAGTTAGACTTTGATCGGGACTCTAATGCTTATCCTTAGTCGATTTGAGTCCTTAACCAATACAAACTCACATCATTTCCTCCTTAGAACTCAACGCAGTCTTTTCGATTCCATTCAGAAGATATTTGCTGCGTAATATTCAATACAAATCTTCCTCACGTGCCTTCCATATGCAATGGTTATGACTAACTGTGTCTCTTAAGATGGACCAGGTCCTTCCCTGAGTTCATTTGTCAATATTCAAAACTTCAACTGAACTAGGACCAACATTTGTTATTAGGATAGTAGAGTAATATCCCGCCACCCAGTGGCCCTTACGATTTTGGATTACACCTCGTAGACCCCCTAGCCCAAGATTACTCTAAGTAGCTCCATCTATATTGAGTATATGAATGTAAAGGAGGTAGGTTCCAATTAAGCTTCAAAGTTATATTGGGCCTTGTGTGATGCTCATTTTGAGTTAGAAGCTTATATTCCACAATTCTACTTCTGGCAACGCTCCACGATATTGAATTGTTATAGTTATTATGGTCATTTTTGTTGCGATTTAACCATAAGTGTCAAAGGCTGAATGGAAAAATATCTTTCATTCGTAGAGGGAATGTTCAGAGGTATAATGCTAATAGTCTAGCCAGTGGTTATCATTCTGGCGTATTACAAGGTGAACCAAATTTTGGGGACCTCCGGTATTCAAATATAGTCTAGCATGAACACATTCAAAGAAGATATGAATTAAGGTTTCATCTTTACCTCTACGGGTAGGATAATGTACGTCTATTTTTGCAGATTTTGTGAAGATGAGCCCTGGTAGGAATTTTGTTGTGATAGTATAACCAAAGGAAGTACTTAATTTTCCTGAGGATATTATCTTTCCAAATCCAATAGAAATTTCTACCACTCTACCTTGTGGGAGAGATAAGCTTGTAAGCCAATTTTATGCTAAATAGCCCTGAATTTGTGTGAGACCATATGGGAAAGTCCTCATACGGTTCCTTAGAAATATAGCTACTCTTGATAATATTAGTGACGTTCTTAGGAAGGTCAAAGGAGATAGTGTTGTGATTCCACTTATCATTACATATTATTGAACTAACTTTCATGGTTAATTCATCTTCCCTAAGAGGTTCATTCACTGCATATATTAAAAGCCTATTTAATGGGGTTCAAGTGGAAGTCCACATAATAATTTTCTTTTCATTCCCAAACATCCATGCGACCCCTTAATTGCAAAAGGACTACCCTTTAAGAATTTATTTCAAATACTAAATTGGAATTTAATTGATAAGTAAGAGATCTATTGCTATGGGTATTTGTACTATGTCTGTGTATGAGGACTTGAGCCCACATATTGAAATTGTTTGTGAAGAGTTTCCAGGATAAGCCTGTTAACCTAGCATTATTTTTTTTAATCGGTCTTCATCAATCTAATTCCTCCTTGTTCCTTTGGGGTATTCACTCTGTCCCACCTAATCATGTGAAACTTAGTTTTTTAATCATTAT
This sequence comes from Nicotiana benthamiana, assembly GCA_034376525.1. Classification (NCBI taxonomy): domain Eukaryota; kingdom Viridiplantae; phylum Streptophyta; class Magnoliopsida; order Solanales; family Solanaceae; genus Nicotiana; species Nicotiana benthamiana. The sequence goes on from CM067328.1 coordinate 84,102,531, forward strand.
AACCCTAAAGAAAGCCACGTTGTATTTTGTAATAGGGTTGGTGATTTTTCGAGGGAGTTTTATATATTGCATCACATGATTTGGCATGGTAATGAGAGTGGATCTTATAAGAGTGGTTCTACCTGTAATAGTTAAAAATTTATTTTTCAACCTGCAAGTCTAGACTTTATATTGTTCGGCACAAATTGTAATCGAAATTTTTCTGCCTTTTATGAGATATTGAAAAATCGAGACACTTTCTAAAAGTCGTACCTTCCTTAATATTAAGAATATTACAAATGTCCTTTTCGAGGTTGGTGGTACTCTTTTAAGAAAAAAATAATCTTGGATTTAGCATATTTAATATTTAACCCAGTAAAGCTAAAAAAGGCAAGCATAATCTTATTAATCAAATTATGGGTCTTTGTGGAAGCTGGAGCCGTGAAAGTTAGATCATCAGCATAAAAAATATGTAATAAATGAGGTCCTGCTATATCTATTTGAATGGGGATCCAGTGCTTTATTTCCACTTCTTTTGTTATACATTTTCGAGGATCTCCTTGGCTAATATCTCTAGAAGGTTGAAAATAATCTATTCTTGTTCCATTGACAAGAACAGAGAAACTAGTTGTAGTGATGCAATTCATAATTAGATTTGTGATATTGTTCGAGAAGTTAAAGAATATAAGGGTAGTGTGGACAAAGGACCATTCAAGTCTATCAAAAAGCTTTTCCAAATCAACTTTGGTAAGCATATTGGCTTTTTTCCTTTTCATTTTGTTGAATGGAGAGACGATTTCCTAGGTAATTATAACATTATTATCTGAAGCAGTTCTTTTAAGGAAGCTCAATTGGAAGAGGTCTATAATCTTATGCAAGAAAAGTTTAACGCAGTTAGCAATGATATTGATGGTCACTTTAAAAATTATGTTAGAAAGGCCTATAGACCGAAAATTTTTCAGATTGTTTGCATTATTAAATTTAGGGATTAGACAAACATAGGTATTATTCTGAAAAAAGGGTATTGCTTGATTGCGAAAGACATATGGCACAAGTTAGTAACTGACTCTCATAAAATATCTCAGTATCTTTGGTAGAAGAATAGATGAAGGATATCCGGTCCTAGGAATTTGAAAGATTTAAAAGAGTGAAGAGCATTTATGATTTCTTGGTTAGATAGATTTCTACCTATATGAGAACTATCTTTAGTTGAGAGGATATTGTGAGTATTCATAGGAGCATTTGGGGTCTTTGGGAAAAATTCGTAATTCGTAAAGTAAAGATGATTGAAGAAGTTGTAGGTGTGCTGAATAATTTCCCTAGACTCATAATACAAGTTCCTTGAACATCCTTGAAAGATACTATTTCATTTTGCCTACGCCTATTCAAAGCCGAGATTTTAAAAATCTAGTATTTGCGTCCCCATAATTTGGCCAGATTATGCAGGACTTCAATCTCCACAAATCAACCTCTAACTTTAAAATGTCATAATAATATCTCACTAAGGAGGTCTCCAAGTTATTAAGAAAGTCACTAGTGGCATATCTCAGAGAATTTTGCATTCCATGTAAGCACGCCAAAATTGATCTATTTCTCCTAAATATGTTATCAAATTTATAGGTGTTTCATCAAGTTACAATATGCTCAAAAGATTTTGTTGCAAGCATAAGGTCCGGGTATTCTGCCAACAATTTGTAATAATATTCTTAAGGTATGGACTAGAACACCAATAATTTCTAACCTAAAAGGTTTTTTGTCAATATTGAAAGGTTTTGTTAATTGAAATAGTAAAGCGTTGAGATCCGAATAACTCTTTGGAAGATAGTTTAGTATGGCATACTAAAATAAATATAACTCAATCATTATTAACAAAGATTCTTCTCGCCTTTCTAGGATTAATAAATGGTTTCTCTTTGTATGATTTGACAAAATGTATTTGGTCCCTTAAATCCTAAAGCCATCATATTATAATGGTTAATACAATTCAAGAAATGGTTTGCACCAGCAGTGTTTATGAATTTCCACCCATTTATCATTTGCTCTTAGAACTTCGTTGAAATTCTCTCTTATAAGCCAAGGCCCTTGTAACAATCATACATTGAAAACTATAACTAGCATACAATTATAATAACCCAGTATAATCCCACTTAGTAGGGTCTAGGGAGGATAGTATATACGCAGACCTTACTCCTACCCTTGGGTAGAGAGGCTGTTTCCAAATAAGGTAGTGTGTACGCAGACCTTACCCCTACCCTTGGATAGAGAGATTATTTTTAAATAGACCCACAACATCCTTCTCTCCAAGAACTTCCCACAATGCTCTTGAGAAGATTCGAACTCACAACCTCTTAGTTGGAAGTGGAAGTTGCTTACCATCATAGCAACCCCTCCTATGCTAGCATAGATAACCGAAAATAATCAGGGCTTGGGATAGTGTCGTACCTTAATCATAGCGTGAACTTCCTAAGTAGTAGTATTTATTTCATCAAGAGTCACTATGTTGTTCTGGCACATAACCATATGCCGCCTGACCTACCATTTACTGGCATCTCTTATCATATTTGTAAAACTGAACTCATCCCTTAACTAATCATGGTCAGCCTGCTTAGTCTCAGGGAGAGCTACGATGGCTGGTCTATGGCAATCAAGAAAAGCTCTAAAGTTTCTCGAAAGTCATCATATTAACTCCCCTATAATTTCAAATAATAAAATTAAGGGACCTAGTATCTTGAAAGTCAACACTAAAAGTATAGAGAAAATTAATTCCTCACAAAATCAAGAAGGAAAGTCTGCGGTAGCTATCAATCAAGGAAAATTTCAAAATATTAATTATGATTTAGTAGTTAATAAGGAGATCCCTCAAGAGAATACTGCCACGTCAAATCAAATCATTTGGTTAACCCAATACATAATTCCAATGAGCCAAGGAAACCTTGGCATGACACATAGCACACACATGTCCATGCTTGCCAATATTGAGGAATGATCATTTGACAAATTAGATTATACCACAAATCCTAAAAATACCATGGTTAATCATCAAAAATTAGAGGCAACACCACTATTTTCTCAACCACCTCGTAAAACGAGTCCGAACAAGAGTGATGGTAAACAAATATTAACTCCCCAACCATCTAACGAATTACCAACCTTTTGGCTCCTCCACCTCCTCCATATATGAATTGGGAGAATGCCGCAATGGACGTTCACCAAGTAAATCCACTACAACCAACAGCAGCAAACAATACCACGATAACTTAAACCACGAGAACTAGAGATGGAAGGAAAGAAAGAAGCGGCAAAACTGGTAAGACAAACATAAAATTATCGCACACCCTTTTGAAGCCTATAAGACATACCATAATTCTCTTCAAGGAGAGGAAAGAGAAATGATATCTGTTAGTTTGCTCCCTCTACTATCAAAATGTACCATATACATAAGGTCTCCAATAAACAAAAACACCAAAAAAATGCAAAAATATTTTGTATTCACATGAAACTAAAATAATGTGGCAAATTCGATTCCCATGTATCTTGTGTTTGGCTCAAAAGATACAAAATACTATATGAGTAAAAACAATTAAAATAAATCAAGTGGAATATCGTAGCAAGCAATAATAAATCATTAGACGAAAGGATAGAGTTGAAATATGAGTATCAAAGATAAACGGACCATTGATTCAATGCTTTATTGATCATAATAACCTTATCTGTCACTCCTTGAAGAGGTTCAGATTCTTACAATCGTATTGTTCCCAAAGCGTTACATGTAATATATTTGGATTTTTCTCTTGCTGACAGTGTTCCCGAAGAAGAGCCCTTTTAAGGTCCTCTTTCTTAGTAATTATAGCTGTGAGCTGCATGAGCTGTCAACGAATCGTCGTAGCCAAGTTGAGGAGATGCCTCCATGGCGCGAGAGGGTCGTAGCTCCATTGCTTGTCGTGGGGTCGATTGCAATTACTTGGAGTCGAACGTATTGATCAATGTTTCTGACAAATTGGGACGGAACCTGTTTTGCGACCATCGTATGGTCAAATATTTTTTCCAATACAGTTAGTCCCTCCTCTCGTCAGAGTTGTACCCTGCTGGCCTCGATGGACGGATTGGGCGGAGCATGATCGGGAGGATTTAAAGGTTTGCTTTCGCTTGTTGGTGACATTTGGGATTCTAACATCCACTCTAGGGCGTCTTATCGATGTTTACGTACCGTTACAATGGTTTCAGAATCGAAACGGGGGTTGGTAAATGCGGCATCGCTTCGCGCGGCCGGTCATAATGGCCCACGTCTCTGTGAAATCGAATCGTTTTGTGCCTGGTCATGTATTTAATTATGACAGTTGGGTTTCATGATGGCAGGATTTGTTCCTTATATATAGAGAAGAATTGTCATTTGCTTCTTGCACGTCAATCATTAAGTTTAGAGAAATTCTAAGAGTTTTCTTGTCTGCTTGATCGCATTCTTCTCTCCACTTTATTTGCTGCAATACTATGTTTTGTTTCTTATTTCTTCTATAAAAACCTTTATTTCTGTTGCTTGTGAGTTAACAACGACAAGAACTTCTTCTCGTGGCAATCTTCCGATTGATTCAATGGTGAATGAGCATCCTGTTCAGGTAGCTAAAGATTTGGAACTGTTGGATAGTGATGAATTTCCATCAGTTGATCAAATTCTTACTCGTCCTGGGAGGCTGGTGACTGATTATGGCTTGCCCGGCGGCGAAGAGCGGGTTAACAATGCCCCTTTAATGGGGGAGGTTGGGATATATCATATGAGAGAACAATGGGGTATTCCGAGTTATATCGGCATTGCCCCTGCGAAAAGGGAGGATAGGGTTCAAATCGACCACCGAGGGTATTGCTCGTTCTATGCTTACCCCTTCCAAGTGGGATACACACTCCCGCTACTAATGTTGGCTGTCGACTTTTGCCGTTACTATGGGTGTGCACGACCCAGCTTTCCCCTTATCTTTATATGTTGTTTATGATATTTATCAAGTACGCGGAGCTAGCCGGTAGGGAGGTCACCTTGAGGCACGTGCTCAACCTCTTCGCTCCTCAAATGATCTGCGGCACAATGATCCATGTGTCCCCTCGCGGATCGAGGTGTTAGGTGGTAAAAATGGACGGCAAGAGCAATCGTCGCTTCTTAGAGAACTTCTTTTATATCAGGACTGAGCACCTGGTGGAGGACCCAACCGGGTTCCCAAAAGTTTGGAATTTTGCACGTAAGTTGTTGACTTGAAAACTACCTTGTTCTGACCTTTTCGCTTTTGTATTTGTAGCTGAATTCGTATTAATGTGTTGTAGCTGAAAGACTGTCGCCGCCTCCTTTGGAGGGGATACGCGAAAGGGCTGAGTTTGTGCTCCCTCACACTGCCGGGATTCGTACGTGGGCGTCGTTCTGGGAGAGACATATTCGCAGGTCCGTGACAAGTGGAATATCGACCCTTTTTCTTTTCTGTTTCATTTTGTTTTTTGACTATGCTCATTAGCTTGTATGTTCATTATTGTTAGGGAGAACATTTCGTGTCAGAGCTCCTCAATTGTCTTTTTGTTAATCGGCTGCATTACCTGACTAGCTCCACCGCCCGCCCCTCGCCCAATATCGAGGATGGCGTCAGTCAAATCATTAGCGGATGCCTCTCTGACGCGGGCCGCATCTCAAAATGAGGGTTCATCTAGGATCTTCCGTCCTCGGACGGGCTCTCCTTCAAATGGGGAAGAGGAAAGGCCATCACACAGGGGGAGGGTGGCATTTGTTGTGTCTCCTCCGATGGTGATCAATATGTACTCTCCCCGACGGACTCGGAGAGTGGTGCGGTTGTGGTGTCTGCTGTTGAGAGGGAGCAGTTGGTTGGAGTTTCCCCAGCTAGTTCAATCCAAGAGAATGTTGTTGCTCTGATGACCCAGTCGGAAGTTCCTGCTGTCGAGGTGGAGGGTCGATCCTTAGAGGCCACTGCCATGATCTCAAATGTACCATCGTCTTCCACGGCGGGTTGCTCTATATCGTCGATGGAAAAGAGTGGGAAGAACATGGTGGAGGATGAGTAAAAGTCTGATTTCGATTTGGACCCTAATGATGTTCGTATGTTTGAGGACGGTGTTACCTATTGTACGGTGCACGCAGGGGGGTGGCCCGTTTTGTTGAAGTTCTCGCAGATTTGAACTTACTGACCGAAGGAAATAGCTTGGTACCGTAGTTTGAGTTGTTGTGTTTAGAGGTCGAGAACGCGTCATTGAGGAGCATTTTGGATATTGAAGTGATGGATAAAGTGGTCGTGTTGGACTTGAGGGTACATACTACGTTCCTAGTTATTCCTCTTTTTTTTGTCTTATCCTTGCCCTTAGCTTTTACTTCTCTTTGTTTTGAAGACTTACTTGTTGGAGGGGGACAGTGTCCGCAAAGACAATGTCCGCTCGAGAATCTTTTTGCAGTTGCTGGGAAAGTGTCATCATTGCATGGACGGCGTGGGGAGATGCACGATCATTTATGGGACGATCCTCGCAACCGGGCTCTGGGCGAGGAGCTGGAAGGTGGGACCAAAAATTGTTGCAGGCGCTTCGTAGCAAAAATGTTCTTGAGTAGCAGATCCGTCAGAAGGGTGAGGAGTTTCAGGTGGGGAGGGGGATTGTAGCTGAGTGGGCGCACTTACAGAGTAATTTGAGGGAGATGGAGTTTGCCGCAGAGCAGAAGCAGGTCGAGGCAGCAGAGACGGATGCATAGAGTGGGAAACTGGCGGCGCTGGAAAGCGAGGTTGCTGCCTTGAAATTTCTAGAGAAGGATGCCTCATCAAGGGTCGGGGCGTTGGAGGCATCGATCTGCGTACATGAGTCCCGGCTTAAGTCGAAGAGGGCTACAACGGCCCTTAGAGAAGCGGGGCACGGCAAGCGGATTGGCATTCTTGAGTAGGAGGCCTAAGTAATGTCAGTTCCAATTGCAGCCTTAGTGGAAGAGAAAAATTGGCTGCAGGACCAAGCTGGGCCATCACATACTTCTAATCCCAATAAGGCCCATGATCTTTGGGTCTATGCGGAAGCTCAATGCGACATTTACAAGAACTTGCGGGACGCAGGTGCTGTGACCGAGGCCGTTTCCGAGGTAGCACGTCAGAAGGCTCGTGAGGCCCGTGCCTACTGTGGTTATGATGCAGCGATGCCCGACACTAAGGATGGTGTGAGTGGCGGCTGGGGTGGCACCGAGTGAAAAAAAAATTGTTATTGTTTTTTTTGTTTCGTTTGCCAGTTGACATTCGGGTGTTTCTTGTAGTTTCTCTTTATTTTTCTTTTTTCTGTGTTGACTGGTCGTGGCAGGATGTAATAAGGGAGGATCCACACTCTTAACTTTGTAAACAATTTCATTGTCTTTTCCTTTTTGAACATGTCTGAAGAGATTACTCGCTTTTGAGTTCGACAGAGGTCGGCATGTCAGTTTTTGACTGATTATAATATCTCCTATTAAATAATGAGTAGTTAAGGAATTTGAAAAATAGTATATAATAAATAATTAAATAGCAATCAAATACTATAAGACAACCAAAAATATGATGAAAGAATAATAAAAATAAAGAGTGAATGCAGTGAATTGGTGGACCTTAGCCCATCTGACCAAGTACGAATAAAAGAAGAAATAACTAACGAAAAAATACAATAAAGATAAATTAGGGTTAAAGCCACTTAACAAAAGAATTGGCGGCAAACTCTTTAACGCGGCAGAAGCAAAAAAACGAACAGAAGCATCGAAGAGAAAAATCACAAAGTTTAGGTTGCTCTTTATAGCAAACGGATTAACGGAGGAGGAGAATAAGTTAGATTAATCGGAGGAAGTTGTACGAATTGCTCGACGTGAATCATTTGGTATTTCGGTACAAATTTGTGAGTAGTAATTTTGTCATAATTTGTGTTTTTATATTCTTCATGGTTTATATATGATTTTTGAAAATAAATGTGTTACCGATGTTTGAGATTTCACAAAGGCAAAGTCCTTTAATTGATATGATACCAAACAGTCTACTTGATATGTTTACCGATTAATCAAAATATTTTTATTGTTTCTAGATATGTTTTACCGTTATTTGATACATGATTACAGTTACCGACATAAAATTACAAGATTTGATAAGGAATGATATGCTCTTTATTATTTGGAAAATGCTTTTGTACGAGTATTTACTATTTACAAGAAAGAGTATAAATGGGAGGAGACTTTGAAGGATCCCGTAGCTAACGGCGGGTTCGTTAGACCTGGTGCACCTTGTATTTACCGATTACCGAATACAGTTATAACCCTCGCTAGTGGGAAGGTAGAACTAGCATACAGTTACAGTTTTTCCCTAGAGTAGGGGACCTACAGTTATATCTGACTCTTTTTATGAAGGGGTCCACATAGTGATACAAATTCCATGATCCTTCTCTAAAATCTCCCAAAATGTAAAGATTTGCTATGACACAATATTTAGCGAGTTTATAATTGAATTGTTAAATTGATTTTGTTACAGAAAACACATGACGAGACTGATTATTATTACTGTGTAAAAAAGTGCATTTTATTTTGTGATTATTATGCAATCATATTTTCTAACTTGTCCCCAAATAAAAACGATTGTGATTAAGTTTTATTACTCTATGAGCAAGCGACTCATTACCCGCTAAATGTTTTTACAGAGACAACAGTTGACGCAGGCAAGGATTTCATTAATTAGAGCTTACAGGTTGAGAATTCTTTGTGAGCCTCGCACTTGTTCGCGTGGGCGCATATTTTTATCAATAGTTATGGTCTTTTCTTTAAATTCTTAGAGTCGCTCCATATTCATTCGTTTAGTTTCATGAGTATTATTTTGCTATTAGTCTTATGTTGAGTATCGTTCTTTATTATCAAAGTTTGATATGAATTAGTATTTCTGGTTGTTAGTGGAATGATTAGTAGTGGCAAAGGCTATTATGGTTAATTGATAAGTTGTAGATTGTTTGAATTGCTATTCGGATGTTTAGTTGTTGATTTGAGACAGGGAAAATTTATGGGATGGTCCAAAAATAGGGAAAACTCTGCCTGATTTTCTGCAAAATTATCGATGAGACTTACTTAGGAGAACTTGCTCCTAAGTGCCGGTCTCGATCCTTAATTGGGTCATGGCAAAGTTGGTATCACAGATTAGGCTTTAAGTCACGAGACATGGAGCAATGTTTAGTATAGTCTTGTTCATGTGTATGTAGCTGCTACTCTTATGATCTTGAGGCTATTGAACATCTAGGAATGCTTTCCTTACTTTCATTCTTTGATCGTGCGTTGAGATAACTTGAGATTGACTTTAGAATATTTCTTTCGCAGATGGCTAGGACACGTAGACCCTCATCTGCTGGACGTGGCACTACCCGGGGTGGAGGCCAAGTTGGGGTTCATCAAACTAGAAGATAGACTGCTTCTCAACCTCAAGTTGGGAACATGGGTCAAACCCAAGATGGTATGCCAGATCAAGTGCAAGAGCAGGGAATTCACAACGCTCCACCACCAGTACCAACTGTTGTACCTACCATTACCTTACCTGCAAATGCAGTAGCAAGATTATTAAATGTGTTAGAGGCATGGGTACCTACTCAGGGAGTATTTTCAGCTCCTAAGGCTACTTTACAGATACAAGCACCGGCACAGACTCAGACTTTTGGAAATAAGGAAGTATCCCCACAAGAGTTTCTGAAATTCAAATCACCAAGATTCACAGGTTCCGATAATTCAGCAGATCCTCAAGGTTTCTTGGATAGGAAACTCAAGGCATTACGTGCTCTTAGATGTTCTAGTGAGAGAGTCGTGGAGCTCGCAACATACAAACTAGAAGATATGGCCAACACATGGTATGAAACTGTATTGCGAGGAAGGCCAGTAGGATCAGCACCACTGACATGGGACGAATTCAGTAAGTTGTTCAAGAATCACTTTCTTCCAGACAATTTGATGCAACAATATGCCAGAGACTTTGAGAGATTGGTTCAGACTCTAGATATGGATGTATCAACATATAACACAAAGTTCTGTAAGCTGGCTTTATATGCTCCTCATTTAGTGTCTACCGAAGAAGCCCGAGTTAAGAGGTTTGTTGATGGATTGGTTGGTCGTTTATACACTGCAGTAGCCCCACAGATGAAGACTTTATCCTACTCTGATATAGTCGACCCTGCTAGAAAGATTGAAAATAAGGGGCGTGAGGAGCGTGCAGCTAGTGATTTACCTAAGAATGCCAAGATAAGAGGGGCTTTCAGTGGTGGTTTTCGTGAAAATAGAAGAGCGGGAAATCAGGGACAACAACAACAACAGGGTCCTCAGACAGTGACACACATGTCTTCACAGTCCACATACAGACCACCTCACAGACAAGGTAATAGGGGATCATAATCTTTTGGAAATCGTAATTCGGGGCAGATATATGCCACTACTCCAGTCTGGCAGACTTGTGGTAGATCACATTTGGGCCAATGTCGTGTTCTAACTAGAGAGTACTTTCGGTGTGGCCAGTTGGGACATCACTTGAGGGATGGCCCTCAGCCTTCGAGAAATTTCAACCAGGCTCCTATTCAGTCAGCTGCACCGACTCAAACTTCTTATAATACTTCAGGTGCTATAGGTACAGGAAATAGAGGTCGAGGTGTTGGAGATCGTGCTACTGTGAATAAAGGACAAGGCAATGCTGGTAGAGGTCTGGTGAGAGTTTTTGCATTTACTAGACAGGATGCTCAGGCTTCAAATGCAGTGGCTACAAGTATTCGTTCTGTCTGTTCATTTGATACACTTGAGTTGATTGATCCAGGATCTACCCACTCCTATGTGACCACGTACTTTTCTTTGAGATTTAGTAGACAATCCGAGCTATTGAATGATCCTTTTCTCGTTGCTACCCCTGTTAGAGAGTCTCTGTTAGCTGAATACGTGTATCATGCTAGTCAGATTCGGGTTGAGGGTAGAGATAATCTAGCTGGCCTTATTGTACTTGATATGATTGACTTTGACATGCTGATAGGAATGGATTGGTTATCTTCTTGCTATGCCATAGTCGATTATCATGCAAAGATAGCAAGGTTTCAGATACCAAATGAACCCGGTTTTATTCTAAGAGGGAGTCAGGTTCCTGAGACTTGCAAAATTGTATCTTTTATGAAGGCTAAACGACTTCTAAAGAAAGGTTTCTGGGGTCTCTTAGCTATTGTAAATGATACAAGAAAGGAAACAGTTTGTATAGAGAATGTACCAGTAGTGAGAGAATTTTTTGATGTATTTCCTGAGGATTTACCAGGATTGCCTTTAGTACGAGAAATAGACGTTAGTATTGATTTGCTACCGGGAACGCAACCCATGTCGATACCCCCATATCAAATGGCACCAGCAGAGTTAAGGGAGCTAAAGCAACTGCTACATGATTTGTTAGACAAGGGTTTTATTAGACCTAATGTATCACCATGGGCTGCACAAGTCCTGTTCGTAAAGAAGAAAGACGAGACCCTGAGAATGTGCATTGACTACATACAGTCGAACAAGATAACAATACGTAATAAATATCCTTTTCCTCGTATAGATGACATGTTTGATAAGTTACAAGGAGCTACCCATTTTTCAAAGATTGACCTTCGTTCTAGTTATCATCAACTTAGAATCAAAGATGAAGATATTTCTAAGACTTCTTTCAGGACTCGATATGGGCACTCTGAGTTTCTTGTGATGCCTTCCGAGTTGACAAATGCTCCAGCTGCATTCATGGATTTAATGAATAGGGTATTCAAGACGTTTCTGGATAGATTTGTAATAGTATTTATTGATGATATCCTGATATATTCTCGTAGCCAAGGAGAACATGAGAATCATCTCAGGACTATGTTGCAGACTTTGCGAGAACATTAGCTTTATGCTAAGTTCTCGAAGTGTGAATTCTAGCTAGACTAGGCAGCATTTTTGGGGCATGTTGTATCCAAGGATGGAATTATGGTAGATCCTAAAAAGACTGAATCTGTGCAGAAATGGCTCAGACCTACTTCTCCTACAGAGATTCGCAGCTTATAAGGCTTAGCAGGCTATTACAGATGTTTTGTGCAGGATTTCTCCAAAATAGCAGCACCGCTGACCAAGCTAACACAGAAAAATACAAAGTTTAAGTGGACGGATAAATGTGAGCATAGCTTTCAAAAACTCAAAACATGTTTGACAACTGCACCAATATTAGCCTTACCATCAGGTTCCGGAGGATTTACTGTATTCTGTGTCGCTTTGAGGGTGGGATTAGGATGTGTTCTCATGCAAAATGGTCATTTTATTGCTTATGCTTCGAGACAATTGAAAAAGCACGAGAAAAACTATCCTACACATGATTTGGAGATGGCTGCAGTGGTATTTGCTCTAAAAATTTGGAGAAAATATATATATGGCGAAACTTGTGAGATTTATACAGACCATAAAAGTCTGAAGCTTATCTTTCATCAGAGAAAACTAATTCTTCGGCAGCGTCGCAGGATTGAACTACTCAAAGACTATGATTGTTCTATTTTGTATCATCCTGGAAAAAAGCCAACGTGGTGGCTGATGCATTGAGTAGAAAATCTATAGGGAGCTTGGCACATATATCCCCTGCAAAGAGACTTTTGGCTAGAGATATTCAGAGACTAGAAGATACAGGTATCAGATTTAGTGTCGGAAATTCAGAGGCATTATTGGCTTGTGCTCAGGCTAAGTCTTCATTAGTTGAGCGCATTAAGGCCACCCAATATGAGGATGAACGATTAAGTAAATACAGAGATGAGGTCTTAGCTGGTAAAAGAAAGGATATGGTTGTTGAAAGCGATGGTGTTCTTCGAATGGGTGACACGCTATGTGTAGCAGACGTAGATGGGTTGAGACATGCTATTCTTGAAGAAGCCCACAACACTAAATACACTATACATCCTGGATCCACAAAAATGTACCATGACCTGAAGCAATTTTATTGGAGGGAAGGTATGAAGAAAGATGTTGGTAACTTTGTGTCTAGTTGTTTGACTTGTTAGTAAGTCAAGGCTGTGCATTAGCGACCCGCAGGACTACTACAACCATTTGAGATTCTAGAGTGGAAATGGGAATGAATTACTATGGATTTGTTTGCCGGGCTACCACGAACCCTTAGAGGTTATGACTCGGTATGGGTGATTGTAGATCGACTAACGAAATCAGCACACTTTTTGCCGGTGATGACTACATATGGTGGAATCAGGTATGCATAAATAATTATGAACGAAATTATTTGACTTCACGGAGTTCCAATATCCATCATCTCTGACAGAGGATCACAATTTACCTCACACTTTTTGAAATCCTTTAAAGAAGCATTGGGTAGACGAGTAGATCTTAGTACTGCATTTCATCCACAGACAGACGGGCAGTCGGAACGTACTATTCAAATCCTGGAGGATATGTTGAGAGCTTGCATTCATGAGTTTGGAGGTAGTTGGGATGCTTATCTACCTTTAGCTGAATTGCTTACAATAATAGCTTCCACTCCAGTATTCAAATGGCACCATATTAAGCATTGCATGGTAGAAGGTGTCGTTCTCCTACAACATGGTTTGAAGCTGGTGAGACTAACTTATTGGGACAAGATCTAGTACAAGAAGCTATGGACAATGTTCAATTGATCAGACCGAGATTGTTTGCAGCTCAAAATAGACAAAAGTCTTATTCTGATAAGTGAAGAAGAGATTTAGTATTCACAATGGGAGACAAAGTATTCTTACGAGTCTCCCCTATGAAAGGTGTGATGCGGTTTGGAAAAAGAGGCAAGTTGAGCCCCAGCTTTATAGGACCGTATGAGATATTCGACCGAGTGAGAGCGGTGGTTTATCGTTTGGCACTTCCTCCTGAGTTATCTTTTATTCACCTAGTGTTTCATGTATCAATGCCAAGAAAATGTATATCGGATCATCTCAGGTGCTTGAAGCACCAATTATACCGCTTGACGAGAAGTTCTCTTACGATGAAGAGCTGATGGCAATTGTGGAAAGACAAGTAAGAAAGCTACGGTCAAAAGAAATTGAGTTCGTAAAAGTATTATGGCGAAATCATACAGTCGAAGAAGCTACTTGGGAACTAGCAAAAGATATGCAAGCAAAGTATCTCCATTTGTTTCAGTTTACAGGTATGTACTTAAGTTAAATTTAGGGACCGAATTCCATACGGTGGGGAGAAGGTAATATCTCCTATTAAATAATGATTATTTAAGGAATTTGCAAAATAGTATATAATAAATAAATAAATAGCAATCAAATACTATAAGACAACCAAAAAAAATGATGAAAGAATAATAAAAATAAAGAGTGAATGTAGTGAATTGGTGGGCCTTAGCCTATCTGACCAAGTACGAATAAACGAAGGAATAACTAACCAAAAAAAAAATACTATAAAAGAAGAATTAGGGTCAAAGCCCTACGTGAACTTAACAAAAGAATTGGGGGCAAACTGTTTTACGCGGCAGAAGCAAAAAAATGAACAGAAGCATCGAAGAGAAAAATCACAAAGTTGGGTTGCTCTTTCTAGCAAACGGATTAACGGAGGAGGAGAATAAGTTAGATTAATTGGAGGAAGTTGTACGAATTGCTTGAGGTGAAGCATTTGGTATTTCGGTATAAAATTCTGAATAGTAATCTTACCATAATTTGTGTTGTTATATCCTGCATGGTTTATATATGATTTTTGAAAATAAATGTGTTACCGATGTTTGAGATTTCACGAGGGACAAGTCCTTTAATTGATATGATACCAAACAGTTTACTTGATATGTTTACCGATTAATTAAAATATTTTTGTTGTTACTAGATATGTTTTACCGTTATTTGATACATGATTACTGTTACCGAAATAAAATTACAAGTTTGATAAGGAATGATATGCTCTTTATTATTTGGAAAATGCTTTTGTACGAGTATTTACTATTTACAAGAAAGAGTATAAATGGGAGGAGACTTTGAAGGATACCGTAGCTAACGGCGGGTTCGTTAGACCCGGTGCACCTTGTATTTACCGATTAACGAATACAGTTATAACCCTCGCTAGTGGGAAGGTAGAACTAGCATACAGTTAGAGTTTTTCCCTACAGTAGGGACCTACAGTTATATCTGACTCCTTTTATGAAGGGGTCCACACAGTGATACATATTACATGATCCTTCTCTGAAATCTCCCAAAATATAAAGATTTGCTATGACATAGTATTCAGCGAGTTTATTATTGAATTGTTAAATTGATTTTGTTACAAAAAACACATGACGAGACTGATTATTATTACCGTGTTAAAAAAGGCATTTTATTTTGTGATTATTATGCAAGCATGTTTTCTGACTTGTCCCCAAATAGAAACGATTGTGGTTAAGTGTTATTACTCACTGGGCAAGTGACTCATTCCCCGCTAATTGTATTTATAGAGACAACAGTTGATGCAGGCGAGGATTTCATTAATTGCAGCGTACAGGTTGAGAATTCTTGGAGAGCCACACATTTGTTCGCGTGGGCAGAGATTTTTATCAATTCTTATGGTCTTTTCTTTAAATTCTTAGAGTTGGTCCATAGTCATTCGTTTAGTTTCATGAGTATTATTATGCAATTAGTCTTATGTTGAGTATCGTTGTTTATTATCAAAGTTAGAGGTTAATTATTATTTCTTGTTGTTAGTGGATTGATTAACAGTGGCGAAGGCTATTTTGGTTAATTGATAAGTTGTAGATTGTTTGAATTTCTATTAGGATGTTTAGTTGCTGATTTGAGACAGGGAAAATATTTGGGATGGTAAAAAAATAGGGGAAAATCTTCCCGATTTTCTGTAACATTACTGATGAGACTTACTTGGGAGCACTTGCTCCAAAGCGTCAGTCTCGATCCTTAATTGGGTCATGACACTGATAATGGTTTTTTGCTCTTTTTCTCGATATGAACGGGGTAGAGCTGTTGTTTATGGTGGTGGGGCTTAGCTCCTCTTAGCTCTAGTCCCAGTTTGAACATGGTTGGACTACCGATTGTAATGGTCGAAACACAGCCTTATAGTTTGGTCGGGGTCGAACTCTAATTTGGAGGCGGAGGCATGTAGCCTGAGTCCTATTTCTAGCGAATTTGGACACGTGAAAGTCGATGGCGAATGCAGAGTCTTTTTCTTGGTTCGACTGAGGTTGAACTTAATAACGTTGATGGCGAAGGCACTTAGCCTGAGTCCCAGTTCAACCTTAACATTGATGGAGAAAGCACTTAGCCTAAGTCCCAATTCGACTGAAGTCAAAATTAATAATGTTGATGGAGAAGGCGCTTGTCTTGTGTCCTAGTTCGAATAAGGTCAAACTAAATAACATTGATGGCTAAGGCATTCATCTTGAGTCTACGGTTTGATTGAGGTCGAACTTAATAACTTTGATGGCGAAGGCACTTAGCCTGGTTCTCAATTCGATTAAGCTCGAACTTAATAACTTTGATGGCGAAGGCGCTTGGCCTGGGTTCCAGTTTGACTGAGGTCGAACTTAATAACTTCTATGGCGAATGCAATTGGCTTGAGTCTTAGTTCGACTGAGGTCGAACTTAGTAACGTTGATGGCGAAGGCACTTGGCTTGAGTACCAGTTCAACTAAGGTAGAACTTGATAACTTTGATGGCGAAGTCACTTGGCTTGAGTCCTAGTTTGACTGAGGTTTAACTTAATAACGGTGATGGCGAAGGCACTTGGCCTGAGAAGTTCGAAGGTCAAACTTGATAAATTTGATGGCGAAGGCACTTTGCCAGAGTCCAAGTTCTATTAAGGTCGAACTTAATAACGTTGATGGCGAAGGCACTTGGCTTGAGTCTCAGTTCGACTAAGGTCGAACATAGTAACATTGATGGTGAAGGCGTTTAACCTGAGTCTCCGTTTGACTAAGGTCAAACATAATAACTTTGATGGCGAAGGCACTTATCCTAAGTTGGTTCCTCGATCGAGATCTGGCTCGTATAGATCGTTCCCTCATTTACGACATCTTTGTGTCGGCTTCCGGCTGGACATCGTATCAAGGTTTAGGGAGATGCTTTGCATCGGTTTTCTCTTGTTCTACGGGCTTTTCCTCTTATTAGCACTATTCGAGATTAATAGCACAAAGGATTTTGGCTTTCGCTGAGACCATTGAGCTCTCTTCGCTCGATGTACTGCTTTTGACTCGTTTCAGCTGGATTGTTTCCTTTTTGGGCTCTTTTTGGCTCTGGTCTAGGGAGAAGTATGCGATCGTGCTTGGAAATACCCATAGACGATGCCAAACTATTTGGTTCAAAAGATACTAAATACTTTATGAGTGAAAGCAATCAAAATAAATCAAGGGAAAAATCGTAGCAAGCCATAATAAATCATTAGACCAAAGGATAGAGCTGAAATATGAGATTCAAAGATTAACGGACTACATATTCAATGCTTTATTGATTATAATAACTTGATCTGCCTCTCCTTGAAGAGGTTCAGATCCTTACAATTTTGTTGTTCCCAAAGTATTACATGTAATGTGTTTGGATTTTTCTATTATGGACAGTATTCCCAAAGAAGAGCCCCTTTTTAGATCCTCTTTCTTAGTATTTATAGTTGTAAGCTGCATGAATTGGCAACAAATTGTCATATCTAAGCTGAAGAGACGCCTCCATGGCGTGGGAGGGCCGTAGCTCCGTTGCTTGTTGCAGAGTTGGTTGCAATTACTTGGAGTCTAACTTATTGATCAGCGGTTCGGACCAATTGGGACGGAGCCGGTTTTGTGACCATCATATGGTCAGGTTCTTTTCCAATACATCATGCCTACAAGATTTTTGTCATGTAATAGAAATTGAAGCACTACAAATATGGTAACCCGATAGGGCATTTATAGTTTTACCATTCATTTTTGTATTTTGAGACCACAAATAGCTCTGTTTACGCTTCCTCAATTTGTGTGCATAGTCCGTTTCCTATTTCCAGAAGGTGTTATGAGAAAATTGACGAAAATATATTAAATCGCGCCTTAAAACTTATTCGAGTTGACTACGGTCAAAGTTTGGTGTAAACAAGCCCGGATTAGTATTTTGATGGTCCCTATGGATCTGTAACGGATTAGTATTTATGACTTGTTTGTAAAATTTGGTACAAAACAAAGTCCGGATTAGTATTTTGATGGTCCCTATGGATCTGTAACGGATTAATGTTCTTAAGTTTCTTTGAAAATTTTATTTATTTCGGTGTCAGATTCATAGTTCTAGGTGCTATTATGATTTTTTAATAACGTGAGTGAGTTCGTAATATATTTTTGGACTTTTGTGCGCGTTCTCTTTGGATCCCCAAGGGTTTGTGTGAGTTGCAGACGTGTTTCAGAGAGTCCAGGAGAGATCAAATTTTTTATGTGCTCAGGTCTCACATTTGTGATGATGGCCTGGCTTGGGAGTTTTTCACAATTGCGATCACTGGGTTGCTTTTGCGACATGTCCAAGTTTGCATTTGCGAACAATTGATTACAAATGCGATGAAAGCAGAATGAGAGTCCTCCGCAATTGCCATGTTTTTCTCACATTTGCGGTGTTTGCAATTGCGAACCCAATTCACAATTTCAACATCTGCACCTGGACAAAATAATGAAAAAAATGAAACTTAGCTCATTTCTTTCAAATTCTCAATCCCAAACACCCTAGAGGCGATTTTCCCAAGAGATTTTCTTCCTAAATTCATTGGTAAGTAACTTTAATCTACTTTCTTTCAATTACTCATTACATTTGATATGTTTTTAACATCAAAGTATAGGATTGTCACAGTAGAAATTAGACATTTGGTATAATTAAGATTTATGTAAATTGGAATTTAAATCTTAATTTTGAGGTCGGATTCGAAACTAATTACATAATCAGGCTTGGGGTGAATGTATAATTTGATTTTTGTAAGAATCTCTGGTTTTTAACATGATCCTAGAGTTGACTTTTTAAAAAAGTGTAATGATCCTAACTTTATATATTGTAATTGATTTCCATTGCATTATTTGATGTTATTGAGTAGATTTTTGTTAGATTCGATTAGTTTGGAAGCGGATTTTAGAGGAAAGGCCCTGATTGAACTTTATTGCTTGCGAAGTGAGGTAAGTGTTGGGTCTAACCTTAATTTTGAGGGAATTAGAAACTCTTGAGTTATGTGCTATGTGAATTACATGTGTCGCGGCATATATGCGAGGTGATGAGTTTATATATGTTGTCAAAATACCTGTTTCCATGTTTTCGCGCATTTCATTAATTCTGCTATCTCATGTCTTAACTATTACATGCTTTAATTATTTTCTATGCCTTAACTTACTACTTGTTGCTTATTTCTCGCATATTAAAATGTTTGTTTCTCCTATGCTCCCACTATTAATTGCTACTTGCCTTAATTGTTTTATTTGTACACTTTAACTCTCATACATTTAGCTGTCTTGTTACTTTTTATTAACTATAGCACTCATTGATTTGTACGAGGTTCCATTGTAAATTTGCTTTCATATTCTGTGATCACAGAGATTCTTGCGATTTGCGTTGCTGAGTTGATTTCATCTACTAATTCTATTTAAGGATCGATTTGCACACCGCAACAGAAGGAATAATATAGAATTGTTATTGATATAGTGGGATCGGATTTCATTCTGCAACAGGTGGAATAAAGGAGGATTGATATGGTAAAATAAGGGAGGATTATGTTATTGACTCTGATTATATGGTGGGATCGGGTAGTGTGCCGCAACGGATTTTACTTGTTATTATTGATATTGATATTGATATAGTGGAATAAGGGAGGATCGTATTTGTATGGTGGGATCGGGTTGTACTGCGCAACGATTTGTGTGTTTTATATTCCTTGTTGTATTTTTTTAGCTTCGGTTCTTTCATACAAGATTCTGAGCATTGGTATTTATGATTTTTGTTGATTTCGAGGATTGTGTATATTTTCATCAGTTAGTTGCTTTACTCTTCCTGCTCTTCTTTCACGTTATTATTATATACTGCATATAGGTTATTATAAGTTGTCAGCTTTAGCCTCGTCACTACTTCGTTGAGGTTAAGCTTGACACTTACAGAGTAAATTGTCGATTGTATTCATATTACACTCTCTAATTCTTGTGCAGACTTTGGAGCCAGTCCCAATAGCGGTCAGTAGATTGCACGGATCGTACATCTGACAGAGACTCGAGGTACAACTGCTCAGTGTTCGCAGCCCTGAAGTCTCCTTCTACCTTTATCTTAGCTATTTATTTTTTTTTTCCAGATAGTTTTAACTTTCATTTAGATCATTATTTGTATTATTCTAGCCGCTCCTACACTTACTAGATCAAGGGTCGTATGTAGATATTGCAGTTGTTATGCCTTTTCACACTTTATTTCAGTTATTTCAGTTCAATTAGTATGAGATAATTTGTTTTGCTAAAAATGGGTAAAAACTATTCTAATATTGGCTTGCCTAGAAAATTAAAATGTTAGGCGCCATCACAATCTCGAATGCGAGAATTGTAGTCGTGACAACAAAACAGAAAAAGCTAGGGTTGTTTTTTTCTCTATACATATAATGTTAACAGTAGATCAGCTATGGACGAGCAAATTGTCGATACACCCAAGGATACGAATGAGATAGCCTAGCTGAGTATAGGTGCTATTACATTTCAGTCTATGCTTTAAATGTTTCCTAAAAAGTTCTAAGGGTATTAATGTAAACTCATATTTTGCTTAGTTAGTGAGTGGAGAGTTTAGGCGGTTAAATGTGTGCATAGATTTATTATATAAGTATACACTGTACAATTGTACACAGTAGAGAGAATAATGAGAAAAAAAATCCAAAATTCATTTCTCAATTTCATTTTTCTACACTAACATGGTATCAGAGCTAAGGTGCTTGTTCTCTACTGTTTCTTCTAGATTACTCTAGATTTTTCTACAGATCTTTCTGATTTGTGTTTGGATCCCAATTCAGTTTCAACTTCGATCCCCTGATATTGTTTTGATCTTGATTCTTCTCTAATTCTATCTTCTAATATTATTTTAGTCTCGATTCTTCTCCAATTCAATCTCAATTTTTTGCTTCATTGTTGTTGATAACAATTGTGGACGAGAATCCTTTTGCAGAAAATCAATTTGTTGTTTAGAGTTCTCATCCTTTGTACTTGAGTCCTTCAAACAATCCTAGAATAAATCTGGTGTTTACTATATTTGATGGGATTGGATATGTAGATTGGAAAAAATCCATGTTAATTTCCTTATCAGCTATGAACAAGATGGGACTAATCAATGGAAGATTTCCTAAACCTAGAAATGACTCTCCTTACTTAGAGCTTTGGATACGATGCAATGATATGGTGATGGCTTGGTTACTGAATTCATTGACAAAAGGAATTAGATCCAGTGTTCTGCACTCTAATTCAACCAGGGACCTTTGGAAACAACTTGAGGATAGGTATGGACAATCTGATGTAGCTCAATTATTTAGCCTGCAAAGGAAACTATAAGAAACTACACAGGGTTCTATTGATATAGCAACATATTTTAATAATATGAAAGCAATACAGAATGAACTGAATGCACTAGATGCAAGAGTTCCATATACCAGTGTTGAAAGCACATGTGAAGTAAAGCATAAGAAAAAAGAAATTGAGGAAAGATAAAATCTAGTTCAGTTTCTTATGGGCTTAAATGAGACATACACTACTTGTAGAGGAAACATTATGATGATGAACCCTGTGACATTGATAAGGCCTACTCTCTTCTCCTTAAGAAGAAAGGAATTGATCCATCCTACCTCCAGTGATATCACCTATGAATTCGAGTTCCTTTGATGCTTCTACACAAAAGTTTGGTCAATATACTAGACAAGGTAAAATAAACTTTAATGTAAATACTAGAGGAGGAAAAATTTATAATGCAACAAAGGGAAATGACAAAAGGAATGTGTTCTGTTCTTATTTCCAAAGATCTAGGCATACAGTAGAAAGATGCTTCAAAATTCATGGTTATCCGATAGGTTCTAAGATAAATATGCAAGGAAATAAGCCAAGAAAATTTCAGAGTTCAAACATTATACAGGGAAATGCAGTGTCTATAGAAGAAGATCTTATTGATATGTAGGAAACTCAAACAAAGGAACTCAACATAACAGGATTTCACCAAGTTTTGTGGGAATAAGTCAGGATCACTATTCTCAGCTTACGGAGATCTTACAATATTTCAAAATTGGCCAACAAGCTGCTTCAAGTTCTGAAGTTAATATAACTGCTAATTGTGCTGGTATAGCCAATATTTTGGCTTCCTTACTTCCTGATAAGTCCTTTATACACTCAAGGATCCTCGAGTCAGGTGCTTTTGAGCACATGACTTTTGGTAAATCCGTTCTATTTGATATCATAGCTCTAACTCAGCGTTTAACCGTTAATATATAAAATTCATTAAAAATCAAAGTCACTCATACTGGAAATATATCGTATTTCCAGACATGATTTTAAACAAAGTCCTATATGTCCCCTCCTTTATATTTTACTTGTTGTTTGTTCACAAGTTTTACTACAAATTTGGTTGTGACCTAATTTTCAGTGCTTTTCTCTGCTCTATGCAGGGCCTTCCCTTGAAGAGGACATTGGATCTTGGTAGACTCAGCAATGTACTATACATCTTACGATCAATACACTATCCTTCTGGACACTTAGTCAAAGCAGACAATACTAACTTTTGATCTACTGCAGATACTAGTATCAACTCTTCTATTCACTTTATGTCTAATTCTATTGATCATTGTCTAGATGTGTGATACATTAGACTAGGCCATATTCCCATTACTAGCATGAAAAATATTGCTAATTTACCATATTTCTTTATTAATAAAGCCATAACTCCTTGTACAATTTGCCCTCTAGCAAGGCAACATAAGCTGCCTTTTCCTCACAGTTGTATTTCTTCTACAAAATATTTGAGCTTATTCACTCTTATACATGGGGCCCATATAAAACATCCACCCATGAGAGTTTAAAATATTTCCACACAATTGTGGATGATATTAGTAAGGGGCACATTGACCTATCTTTTGAGCACAAAAGGGAATGCCTTTAGTATACTCAAATCCTTCATTGCTATGGTTGAAAGACAATTTAACACCAAATTCAAAAAGGTTAGGTCTGATAATGCCATGGAGCTTGGGGCTAGCATTAGTTCATCTGCCTATTTTCCATCCAAAGGAATTATTTATCAAACAAGTTGAGTTGTTACACATTAACAAAATGGTGTAGTAGTGCGTAGGAATAGACACCTCTTAGAGGTATGTAAAGCCCTTTTATTTCAGTCTCACTTACCTATTGTCAACTAGGGAGAATCTTTCTTACAGCCATATTTCTAATCAATAGATACCCCTCAAAGCTCTTGAACTATAAAACACCTTTTGAACTTCTCTTTCATAAACCACCTCATTACTCACTCCTCAAATGTTTTGGATGTCTTTGTTTTGCCTTTTCTCTGCCACATCACAGATGTAGATTGAACCCAAGGGACACAACTCGTGTGTTTCTTGGATACATGCTTTTGGATCTATCATCCAACATATCTTTGTCTCTAGGGATGTGATATTTCATGAATCTATCTATCCTTTTGCTTTAATTTCTACTACTGCAAATCATTTATTTCCTACCATTCCTTCACCTACTGATTCACATGACACTCTTCCTATACCTTCTTCTACTATTGCTTTTCATATGCCTACTAAGCCTAATGCCTCAACGGAAAATACTGCACCAATCTCTTCCTCTACACATATTCCTGGCACATCGGGTTCTTCACCTCTCTCTGTCCCTATTTCTATTCCTAGTGTTGAACCTAGCATACCACCTCATTCTTTGGTCCTAGATACTACCCTACACAGATCTCTTAGGGAACACAAAACACCTTCCTATCTTTTTTGATACATTTATGGAGCTGTCCATTTAACAATGTGTCTACGCCCTGATTTTTTACTCTTGTGACTTCTGCTCAATACTCCTTCACTGCCCTTTCACCCTCTAACCAGAATATTCTTAATTGTATCCCTCACATTCAGAAGCCTAACTCCTTTTCTCAAGCAGGCATGTATCTTGGTTGGCAGGAAGCAATGACTAAAGACATGGATGCTTTGTTGGCTAATGAGACTTGGAATGTTCTACCTCTTTTTCTAGGGAAGAAAGCACTCCCTTGTACGTGGGTCTATAAGGTGAAACTCAAATTTTATGGGTTTGTGGAAAGACTAATGACTCGACTAGTTATTCATGATGATACTCAAAGAGAGGGAATAGATTTTAGTGAGACATTCTCCCATGTGGTCATGATGACCACCGTACGGTGCATTCTAGCTATTCCAGTTAAAAAGGGATGGGGATCATATCAATTGGATGTCAATAATGCTTTTTTACATGGGGAACTTTTTGAAGAAGTATATATGAAATTCCCTACTGGTCTTTCTTTTCCATCTCCCAATATGGTGTGTCATCTTAAAAAGTCACTCTATGGTTTGCACTACGCATCCAGACAATGTTATTCACGCTTGACTGGTGCTTTGAATTTTTTGGGGTCGTTCATTCGCTCAACGACTATTCTTTATTCTATAAGAAGATTTTTGATTCTATCTCTTTGGACATTGTTTATATGGATGACATTCTGCATAGTGGGAATATTTTTAGGAATTACAGGACCTCAAACCGTTCTTATACTCTGAATTCAAGATTAAGGATTTAGGAAACTTATCTTTCTTCTTAGGCATGGAAGTTCTGCGGGAGCCATTAGGTTTGACTCTGAGCTAACGCAAGTTTGTGCTTGAGCTTTTCGTTGAAGTTCAATGGTTTGATCTTCCTCCAGCTTCTTCCCCTATTGACCCTTCTTGCAAAGTATTCTCTGGTGTTGGGAAGCCTTTATCTGATCCATCTCTTTATCGACGTTTGTTGGGAAGGTCAACTTTTTAACACACAAGCGTCATAATCTCTATTTCACCATCAAGTATCTTGGTCAATATATGCAGGACCCTCATCTTCCTCACCTTTCAGCTTCCAAACACTGCCTTCGCTATCTCTTTAATGATCATGGATTAGGGATCTTTCTAAATTCCGCTCCCTCTCTTGACCTTCTTGCTTTTTGTGATTCCGATGCGGGTACTTTCCCTGAATCCCGGCGCTCCGTCAGTGGTTTCTTCATTAGTCTGGGTGGTACCCGTGTTCCTTGGAAATCCAAGAGACAACCTTCCATCTCTCATTCCTCTGCCGAAGTAGAGTATCGCTCGATGTGTCGTGTTGTGACTGAGCTCACTTGGCTTGTCCGTCTCTTGGATGACATATCCGGTTCTCCCTCTTTGCTTGTCCCCCTTCTTTCTAATAGTCAAGCTGTGATCCACGTCGCTAAGAATCCCATTTTTCACGAACGAACGAAGCACATTGAACTTTATTGCCATTTTTTCTGGCAACAGTTTCAGGTTGGCCTCATTTCTCTTTCTTTTCTTCTTACTCACTCTCAACTTGCCAATTCTTCACTTAATCCCTTTGTTGTCCTCACCATCGTGCCCTTTTAAGCAAGTTGGGGGTATTCTCCTCCCCCTCCAACTTGGGGGGGAGGGGGGAGGGTTTTAATAGTAGATAGGCTATGGAGGAGCATAATGTTGATACACCAAAGGATACAAATAAGATAACCTAGCTGATGATGGGTGCTATTACGTTTCTTTCCATTATATTTTATATGCTTTCTAGAAAGTTGTAAGGGTATTTATGTAAACTCACATTTTGTTTAGTTAGTGAGTGGAGAGTTTAGGCGGTTAAGTGTATGCATAAATTTTGTATATAAGTACACACTGTACAGCTGTAAACATCAGAGATAATAATGAGAAAATAGAAAATTCCAAAATTCATTTCCCAATTTCATTTTTCTGCTCTAACATATACAAAGTACTATAAAGTAGAGTTGTATAATTATTAGTAGTATGTAGTATGTAATGATTAATATCTTATGTACGTCTCTGGCGCACATTAGATATACAGATGGGAGGACTGTAACAGATTATACACTGAATGTATAATCCCTTCATTAAATTAGATTATCTTAAAATAATTACAGGTAATTATTTATAATAAGAAAATTTTGGTTTATACATTATAATGTATAAAATACATGCATTAGTAAAGAATGATAATAAATTATTTTCAAAACTCTGAATTATAAATAAGATAGATCCTAAAGGGATGGTCCCCCTGTACTCATCACTTGTGTTGAGATATATCCAATATATAGTAGAGTAAATTCAAGGCCGTCTATCTTTACTATTAACGGATGCAGTAGAACGGTAGCTTTTTCATTTTTAATTATAAATGTTTACTTTGAGTCTGAATTGTAAAAAAGAAAAAAAAAAAAAAAAAAAGGCCCTCCACTTTTAACGTTTAAGGCACGTGGCACCTTAGTATATGCAAAATCATCACATGATGCATGGACTATAAGACAGATGCACTAAAATTGCTGAGAAAAGATAAGTGAAGTGAGAAGGACTTCTCAATATTATATGTGTATCCCCATGTGATTCCTCTTCAGAAAAATTCAGATGCTCAATCGATCCCCACTATTCTTGTTTCAATTATTTATATCTAAATTCTCACCACATATAAATGAATCTTCAATCCCCATCCCCTTTTTTCTGGATTGAATTGTACCTACCACAATTTGGAGAGATAGTAGCTTTATATATGGAGTTTTGTTGTCCCTATTTGGTAGAAAGTAAAATAAACAATCATAATTTAATAACAGTTTCACGCTTTGTTTCTCTTGTTTGAGATATTTTATGGAAATGTAAGTTTTCAGATATTAAGACAAGAGGGGTTGCTCTGATGCTAAGTAACCTGTATTTCCAATCGAGAGGTTGGGAGTTGGAGTCTCCCTAAGAGCAAGGTGGAAAGCTCTTGGAGGGAAGCATGCCGAGGGTCTATTTGGAAATCGCATCTCTACCTAAGGGTAGAGGTAAGGTACACATACACACTACCATCCCCAGACCCCATTAAGTGGGATTATACTTGGTTGTTATTGTAAGTTTTCAGATATATAGGTAAATCAATAAACGACTAGTGTTAAGTTGACATCTTTCATTTTTATTCCCCTGTAGAAGAAGCAAATTTTTGTGTGAATTAAACTCTTATGTAATTAAGGCAAGAAACAGATCTCGTGTTCTTGATGTATGAATTGGACTGCAACGTGTCTTAGCTTGATTCATGAAACGTTTCTTAAAATTCTCTCGTCGTCGAAGGTCCAACGAAATGGAATTTGATTTCCTGCATATATTGTATGAGAAGTTAAATTAAGAACATGACTAGTCTATATTTTTGCTATGAATATTTTTATTTATAGCCAAAAGTATTACTAGTATAGTTGATTACGACTTGTTCCGGATTTTATAATGGGTTACTTGGAGGAGGAGATAACAAGGCATAACATTGACTTAAAGCCAGATTAACAGTTGTATTCTGTCGTCTTATTAGTGGTAATTAAGTTAAAGCCAACTTAATAGTCGTATTGTGTGTTGTCTTCTAAATGGTAAGCCCGATTTGTCGGTTGGGTTGGCGTAGTTATGAGGCTTCCCATCAGCATCTCGAGTCGAATTAAATATTAATTTTAATCTCTTTTTGGCATGGAATTTATGAACAAGTTCACATGTTCCTTTCATTATTCAAAGAAGAGGGGCAACAAACACTATATAAGATAACATTAGAAGAATTTGAATGTATGGAATTGGTTAGAAAACTATATATATATATATATATATATATATATATATTTATATAAATGGCTATATTACTTACTCCAAATTTTTGAAATATTGCGTGTATAAGATACATCGTAGCTCCGTCAAAATATATACTTGATTCGTTTCAACTTAAATGACACTATTTCTTTCTTTTGTACATTTAAAGTATATATATATATATATATATATATATATATATATATATATATTCATAATTAGAAATAATTCAACTTTAAACTTTTTATTTTTCCTAGTTCATTCTTAAAGAGAAAATTTTATAATCACACAAATGTTATGGTCCAACAAAACTTCACCCCTAAAATCTCTCTCTTTTCTTATAAACTCTGTGTCGACTCAAATTAAGTCAGCTAAATTGAAACGGAGGGAGTTTTACAAAGACTTACTTTATTATTAGTAAAATATCAATTTTGATAGATTAAACAACAATGTTTCTTGAATATTTTCAAATATTAGAATATAACAGTAACTGATTGGAGTATTAGTCAAACAAATTCTTTTCTTTGAAAAATAAATATTTAATTTTAACAAAAATAATAAATGCATTAATCATTGTATTTCCATCCTCTTTGTTTTGATGGAGGGGATGTAATAAATATTATGGAATGCACATTAAAAAAATCGTTTAATTTTAAATTCGAAAAGTATCCCAGCAATTAATTTTTGGAAAGTAGCAACACCCCTTTTCGGAGAAAAAAGTTTACACCTTTTTAATCCCACAACATGTGCCAATCCATATAAGAAGCCATTTTTTCCCACTACTCTTCTGCCTCTCTCTCTCGTTTCTCCAAAGAAAACCTCCATTTGTAGATCCATAATGTAGTTCACAGCAAGATGGGAAGAAGAACAGACAGAAACCCTAAATCTTACACTCTACCTTCTTCCCCTACTAACTCTTCCTCTTCTTCAGATTTCGAGTTCACCATTGCCCTTTCTCCACGTAGTCGCAAGTTTTCCGCAAACCAATGTCCCGCTGACGAGCTTTTCTACAAAGGCCAACTCCTTCCCCTTCACCAATCTCCACGTTTGTCTATGGTTCGTACTCTTCTACTGGCTTCGTCTTCGACCTCTTCTTCCTCTGATACCACGACTACGGCTTCCCGTGACTCCACAGGCAGCAGTAGTTCCAATGATTCCCAATATTCCTACTCTAGTGGCGACCTCGTCCTCCTCCCTGAAGGATGTGACTCCTCCCGCCCTAGCTCCGTCACGGAGGAGGACGAGTTCAAGCGCCTTAACAACTCAATAGGCATTCCTTGCACCTCCATCAAGAAAGGTAATAAGTACTTGAATTTCTCACTCTCGAGATTTTCTTCTGTGTTCCGGAAAGAATCCAAGAATCAAAAGAATGATTCAGATGTGATCTCAGGACCTCTGCCTGCTCAGACGACCACGTCCTCGTCTTCGGTGAGACGCATGAGTACATCAGCAAGAGAAGTCATACGTAAGTATTTGAAAAAAGTTAAGCCTTTGTACGAGAAGTTATCCCAAAAGCCGTCTGAGAAAATGATGGTATCGTCAAATACTGTAACATTATGCATGAAATCTCAAGATTGGTTTTTGAAAAGCAGAGAAAATGGTTATTCTTCCATTCAGAGCTCTATTAAGGAAAATACCCAAAATGCAACAATTTCGCAATCTTTTTCTGGGAATTTGAGGTATCCAAGGAGGAGAAGCTACGTGTCAAGCTGTCCATCGTCGATGAGATCGTCACCAAGCCATTCTGGAGTCCTCAGTAGAAGTGGGTTCACAACTCCGACTAACAATAACACGATGACTGGTGGAATTTGTTCATCGGATTCGTCAACAATGGAGGAATTACAAAATGCAATTCAAGGTGCAATTGCACACTGCAAGAATTCCATGCTTCAGAATCCGAACATTAGTTCTTAATAAAATTTGGTCAGTTATGAAATTTAACAAATTTTTAGTGCTGTTTTTAAGGTAAATAAGAAAAGAAAAGAAGGAAAAAGATCAAGAATATTTGTGTTTTCTAGATAGCTATTGGATCTAAAGGTTATTTTATTTTACTTAGCGGGTTATTTTTTTAGCGGGTTGTTGTTCCTTTCGTTCACTGAGCCGAGGGTCGATTAGAAACAACATCTCTATCCTTTCGGGTAGGAATAATGCCCGTCTATATATTACTTTTCCCGTACCCCACTTTGTGGGATAATACTGGGTAGTTATTATTGTTGTTTATTGTCGAAGACGAAGATTTAACCTTTACCTTTTGTTTCATAGTTCAACCTAGCCGTTGCGTCTTGATCGAAGTTTTAGTGAGTTGCATGTGATGCTATTAATGGATCACTCATTTGGATTCTTCTCTTCTCTGCTTTGTTCCATTGAAATTTGGAGTGCCTTGGAATTTGTACTTCGTAGTTTGTCTTCTACTCTCTCTCTCTCCGCCATATTTTAAGCGGAATCTGAGTGTACTTATTATTTTTACAATTCTTATGACTCTAGGTTTATGTTTTTTATTTTGGATTTACCTCTTTTTATGACTTAATCTAATATTATTTTTACGGTCCAAAATAAATAATTTTTTTATATTATTTAATTCAAATTAAAAAATTTACATTTTAGTATTAATTAACAATAAAAAATTAATCATATTAATTTTAATTATTATTTTTCATATATATTCCTAACACATATTCCAACACTATGTACTTCATGAATAATATAGGAAAAAATTAATTAATTTATTTTTGAAATTTGAAAAAATAACTTATTATTGACCACAAAATAAAATCAAAAAATTACTTATTTTGATCAAAGGAGTACTATTTAAAGTTTAATTTGAAATTTAAAGAAGTAGAGGTACGTATTAATGAGCTTTGTAAGTATATGAGAATCTTCGATGTGTCCGTATAGGAAAATTAAGTGTAGTTTCAGACTTCTTAGCTGGTTGGACATACGGCCGGTGACAATTATTATGGGAGCAACTTTGAAGTTTCTATGGTTTGAATTAGAAATTTATTCAAACTACGAAATATTGGAAATAAAAACTTGCGCTAGCGAGTTAGCTTTAAAATTTTCCTTTCTCCCTTAATTCTGATTTTATTGTTCACAAGTCTTGAATTAATTCCTATTATGGATTTAATTCAAATTCAGTACGAATGTTTTATCGTAGGAGTTGTTATGTCAGATGGTAGATTCATATGTTGACCAAAAAGACAAAAAGCGGTAGATTCAAATGAATTGACATTATTACCTCTTGCGTCTAACTACCTTAGCCAATTGACTGTACGGACAACTATTGACTAAGCTGAGCTAGAGGACTTTAGCATAATAATTCAACTCGTTTATACACCCCCTCAAGCTAGGGGACATGTCAAAATTCTTCAGCCCTCGATTGGGCAGTACCCATGTTTTGCAGCTGTAAGTCCCTTCGTCAAAAGATCAGCCAACTGCTCTAAAGAAGCAAGATGAAGAATGTGAACTAAGACAAGCTACAACTTCTCTCAGATAAAGTAACAATTAACGTCAATGTGCTTGGTACTTGCGTAGAAAACATGATTAGCAGCAATTTGGATAACTGATTTTCTATCACAATGAATAGTGATTAGCAACTAAATGCTTATGCCTAATTCATTGAATAGAGTAATAAATTCACAATAGTGGGAGCTAAGTTGCGATACTCTACTTCAACAAAACTCCTGGAATTAGTAGTTTGTGTCTTCGACTACCAGGAGATGGGAGAATTACCAAACAACACATAATAACAGGTAATTGATCATCTACTGTTTGAGCAAGATGCCCACTCGGCATCATAAGAGGTGGTAAGCTGATCGGAAGGTTGAGAATATAGAAGCACCCCTATACCGGGAGACTTTTTTTAAAATATATTTCACAAGCCTGAAGCCTCAAGGCAGCTTCTACATGGGATGATTTAGGAGAATGCATAAACTGGCACAAATATTGGATAGTAAAAGCAACGTCAGGTATGATAATAGTTAGATATAGAAGCTGCCCACTTAATCTCTGATATTCACCAGGACTACTTTTTTGGGTCAAATTCGACCCTCGACGTCTCCGCATTAGTGGGTACGACTAGCGGATGTACGACGAGTTAGGCGTGAGGATAGGAACGATGCCGTTTAAATTCAGTGTCCCCACTAAGGGGATATTACCTACTTTTGTACTATTTTTATTATTTCAAGGAGTGTCTCCTACTATATAAAGGAGACTCTAATGCTGTAAAGGATCCATCATTATTCTCGGATAATACAACTCTCTCTTTCTCTCTCAATCTCTTAAAAGATATTCTCCCAATATCATTAGATCGACTTGAAATATTATTTTCATCTATAGGTTTTATTATATTTGATTACGATTTACCCCCATTTATTTTGATTGTTTTATGCTTGCAAAGTATCTTGATAACTTTTGAGCCAAACAATTTGGCGCCGTCTATGAGGATTTCAAGAATCAAAATCATAGTTTTGCACCTAGAGAACAACCAACCAGCATCCCCTACACCACACAGAAGCAAAAGATGGCAGAAAATAACGCAAGAATGAAAGCAACAACAGGCGTTGCTACCAACTTCATGGGCCCTCTCAACGAGGCTGGTGAATATGGTATTTTGAATACAACCCCTAGCATTACATCAGCTGGAGAGATATCACCCTCTCTATCGGAGTACCTGACAATCTTGATCCAAAAAGGGGCATCAACCTCTGCGATCAAAGAAATGCCACCCCCGGTGGTGAAGAGGCTACTGGAGGAGTGGTTGATGAACACCCTAGGTAGCTTGCTAAAAAAGCAGCCCCAAAGTAACATGAGAAACTCATCAGCGACGGATATCGCCAAAACCACCGATGAACCTGCTATTGCACGAACTAATAATGCCCACATAGAAGCCACCACCAGCGAAAGTACACTTGCAGTCGTTCTCAAGAAGACGGAAGAAATGGAGAATTAGAATAGGGCACTTCGTGACCAAATGAATGAACATCAGTAAAGAGTGGACAAAATCCATAGTGATCTCAAGTTGCTTCCAAAGCGCGACGTGGGAAGGTTCGTTGAACAACCATACACCGAAGAAGCAGCCCCTCACCCCATCCCAAAAACCTTCAAGATGCCACCTTACTTAAGAATATATGACGGGACCACAGATCTCGAGGATCATTTGATCCATTATGTAACTGCTGTGAACGACAACGATCTATAGAAAGAACAAGTATCATCTGTGTTGCTGAAGAAGTTTTGTGAGACGTTGGCAGGAAAGGATCTAACATGGTACTCTCAGCAATCAGCTAGAATGATATCAATGTTCGAGGAAATGGCGGATAAGTTCGTCACCTCCCATGAATGAGCAAAGAAAGCAGAAGCCAGAGTTAAAGATATTTTCGGCGTCGGGAAAACCGTAGGGGAATGACTTAGGGTCTTCCTACCAAGGTTCAACAGAGTAAGGATGAGCCTACCGAATGTATCGGAAGTTTTGTCGGTCGCAGTTTTCCAAAGCAGGTTGAACAGAGATGGTTCAAGAGCGACAAAAAAGCTACTAAGCCGCCTCATGAAATATCCCCCCTACAACATATGAGGAGATCCAACATGGCTATTGTGCTAAGGTACGGGCGGACGACGACCACCTTAACGGGTCAACCCAACGGCTAACAACGATACACTCGGAAGCAAGGAGGGATTGACGCAACGAGGGGTGGCGAGATCAACTCCCACGTTTCAAAAAAGAAAGGCACCAATCTTACATCAGATCTTCCTATCTGCCACCTCAAGGACATACGGATGCACTATAGCGACATGCTACTCCGGAACAAAAGAGCTATGCCCCTTTTATTATCAGCCCATAACTTTTGTGTGTCTCCTTCAGAAATAGTGTACGCATTGGCGAAGCTGGGCACCAAGGTGCAGTGGCCGTAGAAGATGAAATCAGACCCCAACACAAGGAGGTCAAACGTCCTGTGTGAATTCTATCAGGAATGAGGACATAATATCGAGGAGTGCATAGGCTTATGGAAAGAGGTGGTCAGGATGCTGAATCAAGGATACATGAGGGAACTACTCAGTGATAAAGGGAAAGCCAACTTCGCATGTGGGCGAGAACAACTCAAGGGGGCCGCCGAAGCCACCTTTCCTAGCACGCTCTATAAATATGATCGTCGGAGAAGGCGACGACTCAGAAATCAAACATGCCAAGTTCACTACCAAGCATAAACTGAAGCAAAAAATAGCCCATGAACGGTATAACGACCTCGAAGATAGTATCAGCTTCGATAGGTCTGATACCGATGGTTTGTCTTTTCCTTATTATGATGCTCTTGTTATAACTTTACGTATTGCCGATACTAACATTAAAAGGATCATGGTCGACGACGGAAGCGGAGCCTGTATCATCTATCCAAGGGTCCTCCTGCAAATGAGACTTGAAGATAAGATATTACCGCGTTGCATAACACTGATAGATTTTAATAATGCAGTGGAGGATTCGCGTTAAAGGCCACCTTTCACGTGATGAACCAAGAAATAGCTTACAACGCCATCATAGGACGCCCTTGGATACATGCCATGCGAGTAGTCCCCTAGACCATT
This sequence comes from Nicotiana benthamiana, assembly GCA_034376525.1. Taxonomy (NCBI): domain Eukaryota; kingdom Viridiplantae; phylum Streptophyta; class Magnoliopsida; order Solanales; family Solanaceae; genus Nicotiana; species Nicotiana benthamiana. Next base: position 84,136,831 of record CM067328.1, read on the forward strand.
TACCAAGCGATCAAATTCCACATCCCCTGGGGAGTATTTAGCATTCGGGGTGAGCCACCGCAAAAGAATACTACTGAATAACTCAAATTGCACCAACACCAAATAGCAGAAGGGAGCGAATGCAGAGGCATAGCAATCAGCCATGTCGGGGACTAAGGACAACCCAACGACAGAAGCTATCAAAGACCCCGATGTCGTAGAAGCTTGTGAAGCGACAGTTGAGGATCTCAAACCGATCCAATTGGACGGCACCGACTACACAAAAAGGCCTACATTGGGCATGACCTTGACGATCCAAGTAAGTACCATGAATTATTAACTAACCATGCAAATTTATTTTCTTTCTCCCATTTAGATATTCCAGGAATTCTGAAAGACATCGCCACTCATAAATTGAACATCGACTCTTTACACCCGTCCGTGCGGCATGTTAGGAGAAATTTCAGCGCCGCAATCAATGAGTAAGTCAGTGAAGAAGTGGACAAGCTATTGGCTAACAGCTCCATCAAAGAATAAAAGTACCCCCAGTGGGTCGCCTATGTCGTCATGGTCCAAAAGAAAAATGGAAAATGGTGAATGTGCGTAGATTTCACCGACCTAAACAAGGCATACCCAAAGGATTCGCTCCCACTGCCCCATATCGACAAATTGATCGGCGCCACCGCAGGACATGAACTACTGAGCTTCTTCGATGCCTACTCTGGTTACAATCAAATCATGATGGCCGAGGATGACCAAGAAAAGATAACTTTCATCACCAACCAAAGGACGTATTACTACAAGGTGATGCCCTTCAGTCATAAAAATGGAAGGGCAATGTATCAAAGACTAGTCACCAAAATGTTCAAGGAACAGCTCGATAAGACCATGGAGGTGTATATCGATGATAGTTTGGTAAAGTTGGCAAATAAAGAAGACCGCATTGGTCATCTAAAGGAAACCTTTGAAATACTGAGACGGTACGGGATGAAGCTGAACCTGGAAAAATATGCATTCGGTGTAGCCTCAGGGAAGTTATTGGGTTTCCTCGTATCACAACGAGGTATCGAGGTCCACCCTGACCAGATCAATGTGATAGACGCAATACCTGAGATTTTGAACAGCAAAAAATAGGTGCAAAAGCTAACTGGGAGAATTGCCGCCATATTCAGGTTTATCTCGCAGTCCTCCGACAGGTGCTACAAGTTATTCAACGTGCTGCGGAAAGATAACGAGTTACTGTGGAATGAGGAATGCATCGAAGCCTTGAGAAAATTGAAAACATATCTATCTTCATCATCGCTTCTGGTAAAAGAAAACCCAGGCAAGCCCCTGCTGTTATATTTGGCAGTATCCGAAGTCACTGTCAGTGCGGGCTTGGTCCGCTAAAATTAAGGTATGCAATCTCCCATTTATTATATCAGCAAAACCATAGTGGACACCGAAACACGGTGCCCCCACCTTGAAAAATTGGCCCGGGCATTGGTCGTGGCTTCACGGAAGCTCAGACCCTATTTTCAATGCCACCCCCTAAAAGTAGTGATGACCTCCCCACTAAGAAGCGTCCTACATAAGCCTGAATTGTTAGGCGGGCTTGCCATATGGGCCATAGAGGTCAGCGAGCATGAAATCTAATACGACCCAAGAACCGCCATAAAGTCGCAGGTACTTTCCGACTTTGTCACTGATTTTAGCGCAGAGATACTGCCAAAGGCGCAACTGGAAGCCAGTAGCACCTCCTCCAATGCCGACCTCTGGACTCTCTACATTGACAGCATAACTAACGCCTCGTGATCAGGACTCGTTCTTGATGTCTTTATAGGAAAAATAATTCGCCAGTCCATACGATGCACCGAGCTGACTAACAATGAGGCTGAATAAAAAGCTATGATTGCAGGTATGAAATTAGCCGCCAAATATGGAGCCCGATGGCTCATTCTCGATTGCGACTCCCATCTCGTTGTGAACCAGGTCACTAGGACTTATCAAATCAAGGATCAGAGGCTACAACAATACCAATCAAAAATCCACAAACTAATGACTGAGTTCGACGAGTTCCACATTGAGCAAATTCTGAGGGCACAGAACATCGAAGCATACGGCTTAGAAAAACTGGTCGTGGCCACTAAAAACATCAACAGAGAAAGTGTGGTCACCCTCCTCCATTTAGGTATCGATCATACTGAGGTACTCTCTTTGAAACAGACATGGGACTGGCACAACCAGTTTGTATCCTATCTCAGGGTGTGACATTCCCACTTGATTAAAAAGAAGAAAAGAAGCTGCGCATACAAGTCGCCCGGTACTGCCGAATAAATCACGACCTCTACAAGAGGACTTTTGGTGGACCCCAAGCCAAGTGCCTAGGGTCGTACCAAATGAGGTAAGTGCTCGAAGAGGTACACGAGGGTCACTTTGGCACCCACATAGGTAATCGCGCCCGCGTACGCTGTATCATCCAATCCGGTTATTAGTAGCCCACTATGAGAAAGGAGGCAGCGGAATACGTTCGTCGGTACGAACAATGCCAAAAGTATGCCCCATGATACACCACCCGAGATAACATCTACACTTAGTCACCTTACCATGTCCCTTCATCAAATATGGGATGGACATAACCGGCCCCCTACCAGCCGGATGAGGAAAGGTACGATTTCTGTTAGTATTAACTGACTATTTTTCCAAGTGGGTAGAAGCAGGTGCGTATGCCCAAATACATGAACAGGAAGTCATCACCTTCATATGATAAAACATCATATGTCATTTCTGCATCCCCAAAAAAATAAGATGCGACAACGAGCCGCAGTTCATTGGCAAAAAGCCGACAGAGTTCTTCGAGAAATGGCACACTAAGCGAATACTCTCCACACCATAGCACGCCGCCTCCAACGTCCAAGCAAAATCTTCCAACCAAAAAAATACTAAACATACTAAAAAAGAAACTCGAATGAGCCAAAGGGCTATGGCTCGAGCTACTACCGAAAGTGTGTGGTCACACCTAACCATGACTAAATCTAGCACGGGAGAAACACAATACTCGTTGGCTTATGGAACCAACGTAGTCATACCCATCGAATTCGGAGAACCAAGCTTGAGGTATTCAAACACCAGCGGAGCAGAGAACGTTACGAATAGAGTTCAAGACCTCGACGAGTCCGGGGAAAGAAGGGACATGGCCTACATAAGAATGGCGGCCCCAAAATAGTAGTTCGAAAGGTACTATAACAAGAAATCCAAAAGAAGGCCGCTCAAAGTGGGAGACTACATCCTCAAAGCCAAAACCTTGGCATCAAAGAATCCGAGCAAAGGAAAACTGGGCACCAATTGGGACGGACCATACAAAATCACAGAGGCAGCAAGTAAAGAATTATTCCAGTTAGAAACAATGGAGGGAAAAAATGCTCCAAAACAACTGGAACATCGCCACCTCAAATACTTCCATTTCTAAAAGGCTTCTCCCGACTCGTACTCTTTTTCCCTTACCCGAGTTTTGACCCAATTGGGTTTTCTCGGGAAGATTTTTGACAAGGCGGTGCATGGGACACCTGGAAGTATCTATGGCCAGGTTTATCATATCCACGCTCGACGTTCTTTCCAGGCCGATATGATAAAGGGACTAAACTAGCATGATCTCCATTGTGTAAACGGCTAGGGCATGATCTCCATCTTATAAACGGCCAAGGCCACGCTGTCCATTGTATAAATGGCTAAGGCCATGATCTCCATCGTATAAATGGCTAAGGCCATGATATCCACTGTATAAACGGCTAAGGCCATGATATCTCCATTGTATAGACGGCTATGGCCATGATCTCCACTGTGTAAACGGATAAGGCCATCGCCATAAATCGTCGACAAAGCTTGACCACCGCCAATAAATAATTAACGGCAGTCGAAGTAACATTATTACAGGCTAAGTCCATCACTATGAAGAATCGAAAAATCTCGACCACGGCCAATAAATAACTCAATGACAGTCGAAGTAACATTATTACAGGCTAAGGCCATTGCCATAAAGTGTGGACAAAGCTAGACCAAGACTAATAAATATCTCGATGACAGTCCAAGTAACATTATTACAGGCTAAGTCCATCGCAATAAAGCATCTAAAAAGCTCGACCACGGCTAATAAATAACTTGACGACAGTCAAAGTAATATTATTACATGCTAAGGCCATCACCATAAAGCGTCGACAAAGCTCGACCACGACCAAAAAATAACTCGACAATTGTCAAAGTAACATTATTACAGGCTAAGGCCATCGCCATAAAGCGTTGACAAAGCTCGATCATGATCAATAAATAATTCAATGCCAGTGGAACATTATTACAAGCTAAGGCCATCACCGTTAGAACGTCGACCTAGCTCGTCTACTATAAGCAAATAACTCGACGACGGTTGAAGCTACATTAAGCGTCAACTTAGCTCGACTAAAGCGAATGACACTTTCACGGTAGTAAAAATAATATCATTATCGACTAATGACATCGCTGTTAGAAAATTGACCTAGCTTGACTACGATAAGAAAATAATTCAACGACGGTCGAAGTTACATTAAGCATCGACTTAGTTCGAGTACGATGAATGAGACTTCAACGACAGTCAAAATTATATCATTATCGGCCAAGGCCACTGCCATTTAGTGTCGACCTATCTCAACCGCGATAGATAAGCACCCCGAAGACAGTTGAAGCCGCACCCTATCGGGGGATAACACTTAGAAACATTCAAAAACGTAATAAAATTTCTACAAGTAAACAAGTACTCGTATGGAGGAAAAATGTGCCAACAAAACAAAGAGACAAAAGGAGAGGAATAGCAGCAAAAGTATGATTTTCACTATCATCAAAAAATATTTACATTCGACCTTGTAAAGGGTCCCTATTACATTCATAAAGTAAGAAAATTATATAAAAGTTTTAAGGAGCTTTGCTATTTCGTTCATCGCCCCTTGTTTGCCCGCCATCCTGGTCGTTGCCCCCCGTTTATCTGTCATCCTGTCCGTCATCGCCCCGGGGCGATAAGATATGGTATACCAAGAGCCGAACTCAAGCCAGTTTACGTCCTCGGAGGTATAACCCTCATTATCAGGGGAGTCTGAACTATAACCATTGGTAGCACGGGCGGCACAGGCAGCACGAGCCACGTGCCGCTGCCTTTTAACCTCCTCCTTAGTACCGTGGTCCCCAGCAAGATATTTCTTAAGCATATCCAGTCGGGCCTCTGCATATACCCACATCTCGTGAGCATCCCAGCATGCGCCCCCAGGCCTCGATAAGGTAGCCAGTTTAAGAGCTTCAATTTCTGCCGCTTTGGCCTCAAGTTCAGCAGTCATGTCGGCAACCCTATGGTGCAGGTCAGTGACCTCCACCGCTACTCCACAGTTGAGCTCCAATTCTTTTTCCCTCGATTTGAGGAACGACTGCAGCTCAGTATTATGAGTCACCGCCACCATCAACCCCTCATCAATCGTCTCCAGTTCGGCAGCTCTACGCTTTAACTGCTCCTCCAACTGCTCAAGACCCTCAGGGAACACCCAAAATTTGGGGACCTGCTTATGCAAATCCACCACCGCCTGATGCTTGGCGTGATGCTTCTTGTATTTCTTTCGCCACTCTATTAAAAGTGGTTTCCTTCCGTTGCACATGTTGCCTCTACTTTACCTCCAAGATGAGAGTCTAAAGAAGAAGATAAATGAAAGAGACGAGTCAGTATGCATCAAAAATAGACTCATGACACGCAGGAAAAATAGAAAGCTACCTGCAAAGCCACGCCGACAAACCTTCAAGATAGCTCCCCATCACTAACGTCTCTCAACATCTCACGCTCGGGGGCCACACACAACATGATCATGTCTGTTTACGTTTGCTCTCTTTGTTGTAATAAATTGTAGCCTCCCGGGATCATAATTCGGCGATTGATCTACCCGCCATCATCACCACATGGGTGGGACCCCTTGCTACGCCATCCCCATCTTCATGGGTTGTCTCAGGGTCCACAACATTGACATCGTTGCCCACCTTGCTAACAGCGGACGTCGAACCACCCTCCGTGACTCAAACTGGGCTGGCCTTGGTGGCTGCACTCACTTGAGGGGCTGACCTCGCCGAGAGAATGACATCGGCCATGAAAACAGGCCTAGGTGCTAGGTGGGGCACGCTAATCCTCTCGTCCTCAATCGCCACTGTCTTGCCCGTTATCAATCTCTACCTTTTTCGCTCCGGTGGCTCCTCACCTTCAAAAGTTTTATCCACGGGTTGTGGAGATCGTATTGAGCAATCACTTTGCTTGAAGCCACCGCCACAGGCGCAACCTTCTACGGAGAAACTACGGGAACACTTTTACAGACTGAATTGCAAACTAGGTCTTCACTGTCAGAATCGGTATCCGACCTAGTTGAGGCTAAAACACCGCTCTCTTTGTGGGAGCGCTTCGGCCTACCAACACAAGAAGGTCAGTTATTAAATCCTAAAGGAACTTTCGAACTAAAGAAAAGAGTTACCTGATGGTCCAGCATGGCTGTAATATTGAATAAATGCCGACCAGGTACGACACTCCTCCGCATAAGGCAGCAACTTAGCCTTCCATTGTCTAACAGTGTTGATAATTCGGGGCGGAGAGGCCCTCGATATAAAGAAAGAAAAATCACAGTGGCTAAATGGTCAGGGCCATCAAGGCCGCATACAAAAAAGAAATTTGAGAAACGAAGGTATACATTCTGAATTCCATTTCTTTGGGAACATGTCAGGGTTGGATACTAGATGTTCCGTTCTGATGAAAAAATACCTACGCTAAAAGCCATGGGTGGATTTGTCATTGCTCTTGACTACCAACCATTTCAAGCCACAACTCTTCAAATGTATCATAGTACCCCTCACGTAACCAGTATTAAACAAGTGCAAAAGATGATGAACAGAGACTTTGCACCCGGCCTGCTCCGCGTAGGTAGACAGAACCCTGCACACCTTCAAGGTATAAGGGGTAAGCTGGGTCGGGCACACCTTGTAAAATAAGCAAAATTCCTCGACAAAGAATAAATAGGAAGATCGTATTCGATCAAGAATGGGTATTCATAAAATGTGCAGTATCCCGGTCTTTGAACGTTTGCGTAATTTGTTCCTGGCGCAACCATCTCCACATGACTCGAAATGTTACGAGCCGCATGAAGGTTGTTTATTTGAGTTTTCATCAGTTCAGGGTGTTCCCAGGGAAGAGAGGGAAATGGCCTTTTGAAGTCACCCCAAACGATAAGTTCTTTCTGCACCACATTATCCACAGTAAGAGGAACAAGAGCATTTTCCACTTCCTCCTCTTCACTGCCACCGGAAGGCGGTACCCTTGATGGGGCGGTGTCTTTAGCCATTTTGTTATCTTGGTGATGCTTTGCCATGGTTTCCGTTCAAGAAATATGGTATAACAATGGGAAGCGTGATTCTAATAAATAGAGGAGTCTCAAATGAAAGAGTGGATATTTGGGAACGAAAACAAAGAAAGAAGCCAGAAAGTGTTTGCAAATGGATGGAAAGATAAATCAAGTTAAACCCTTTCCCTATTAATAGGGTTGGGTGGCACAAAAATTGAAGAGGAATAATTCGAAAGGGGCAAGGGAAATTTAAAATCAAATCACGCTCTGAACCGTCTCGGGAACAAGTGTAATAATGACGCATGCGGGCGATGATGTCATTCTCAAGAGGAAGTCACGCGTCAGCAGCCAAAAAATCTCATATGTTTCATCTCATTCACGTTACCGCCTTTAAGTAAGTCAAATTCTTACAAAACGAGGTTTGCAGTTCTTTCCCTTAAGGACGCTTCCCAATAAGTCCCACAACGGACGGAGAAGCTATTTGTATGGGGTCGAATTCGATCCTCGACATCTCGGCGTTAGTGGCTACGACCAGTGGATGTAAGAATAGTTAGGTGTGATGATAGGAACGATGCCGTTTAAATTTGGCATCCCACTAAGGGGATATTACCTACTTTGCCTGCGCATTGCCTCCCCGTTGCACATTTTCTTGCCTTTGCCTCATTGTTTCGGCCTTGCCTTGGCATCAATGCCTTACGCATTGATGCCTTAGTCATGATAAAGTGTCATCCTTAGCTTGCAACTTATTGTTAATCCCTTGCCAAGCTGCCTCGCCTCCGTCAAAGCCTTGGCCATCAATTTCCCGTCTGCCATTTTTTTTGACATTGGTGTTGCTCCTGTACCTAGCTTTGCAACACTCATGTTCCCTCGTGACAACACTCTTGTTGTCATGTAAAGCTTAATTAGTGGAGATCTATAAAACCACCCACACCCTTTGAAACTCGACGTCCTCATCGAGGTCAACTCAATTAATGAGTCCCAATGGGTTGAGAATCAATGCCCCTTGACCCCCTCTCTCCTGAGCTACAATTGCATTGACACCAACAGTTTGTTTGCCATTGTTCAGTGCCTCCAATGCAGCCTCTTATCCGCAGCATTCATACCATTAAACACTACCCTTTTTGGACAGTCCCTTGCTCGATGTGGTCCATCATAAAGGAAACAACCACTGCATTTGCTGCCCTTCTCCTTACTCTTTGAAGTTCCAGCTTCATGTTTTCCCTTCCCCTTGTTTTCATGTACATTTCTACTTTCACATTTCTTCTGCTCCTTAGCCTTGTCCTTCTTTCCTTCATTGAAAGTTCAAGCAGAAGTCTCATCACTCAAGTGAAAATCGCCCAAATGCATCAGCCACAACCACAACACTTATAAAGTTTTGAATATTCTGCCTTCGCAACTCAAGATGTGCAACTTGTCTTCTTTCGACATATTGCCGATGTTCAACATCAAAGATGTGAACTCTTTCACATAATCACTAACTAATCTAGTGTGTTTCCACTTTTTCAGTTTGTCTTTAGCAATCCAAGATGTATTACTAGGAATGAAGTGATCTTCAAATCCTTTTTAAGCTGCTCCCACGACTATATCTTTTTTTTACCCAAGCTTTCATCTTCGGCCACACGAGTGAGCCACCATAACTTATCATCATCACTCAAATACATGCTAGTCAAGGTTTCTTTTTTGTCTCATCATGCACACGAATAGCATGCAAGTACTGCTCCATATCCCAAAGAAAATTCTCCAATTCACGTGCACTACTTGCACCACCAAATGCCTTAGGTTAAGGAATTCTCACTTTGAGACGTTCAGCACCAAGTTGAGGAGTATCCACGCCCACAACACGTCGTAGTATCACTATGCCGGTCTTCAAATTCACATTTTATCGACTTGAACTTGCCAATTATGCCTCAAGATAGGCAAGCCTTGTCACAAGGTTCTGAATTTCATCACCTTCAAGAACATTTCCCACCAATGCTTCTAGTTTCCTTAGCCTTTCCTGTAGTTTATTGTTACCGCCAGCCATAATCTCGAACAAGACAACGAAATCTGCCACTGCTCGTCATGTCTCCGTCACGAACCTATTCGCTCTGATACCAGTTATCACAGGCATATTTTATGTCACACAAAAACAGCCCACGCGGCAGCCAAGTCTCGACTTGACTTCATCCTGCTGCAGCACTCGGCCAAAATTTTAGAACCTTTGGACTTCGAATTATTTATGCAGCTTCAAAAGTAGTAAGTTTAGAACTAATCTTAGGCAATGAAAATATAGTGAAGGAACATAAAATAAAGCGGATCAAAATGCACAATATACAGGAAACTCTTTTCCCAACTTTGTATTTCACTCGAGAATACAAAGAAACCTCAAACTCAACACACATCCGCGTACAAAAAGGATCACTCTTGACCCTCACAAGACTATTCTTTTACCTTAGGTTATTTTCACTCTAGAAAACCAGACTTTAAGACTTTACCTAACTCAAAACATGCACTCTTACACGTTTTTAACTCTGTGCCACAAAGAGACGGGTGTTGTCCTTTTATAGAACATGGACCAGCCCCATTTACTCTATAGCCGCCAATTTTTAGGCTTAGACGCTTGCCAAATCAATCCACTACTTTAGCATAGTATATTTGATAGTCCCAACTACTAGTAACATGTAAATCATGCTAAAGATAATGAGATCATGGTCCCCAAAAATGTGCTAACTCCTATAGCTTTTTGGACAAGGCTCAACTGCTGCCCATGTGCACAGCATGTGTCAGTAACCCCTATTGGCTTTGTCAATCTAAGACTTGATGCCTAATTTCATACCTTGTCTTGGACCACGCACTAATGTCATTGTATAAAGTTGCATTGTGCCACAATTTACCTATGTCATTGCCCACAAACATGGCCTGTTTGCCACAACTCAATGCCATGACAAGTTTGCACACACACTGCCTTCCCATTGCACATTTGCTTGCCTTTGCCTCATCGTTTCTGCCTTGCCTTGGCATCAATGCCTCATGCCTTGATGGAATATGCATGATCAAGTTCCACCCTTAGTCCGTAACTCATTATCAATACCTTGACAAGCTGTCTCGCCTCCGTCAAATCCTTGGCTATCACTTGCCCGTCTCCTATGTTTGACATTGGTGTTGCTCGTGCACCTAGCTTTGCAACACTCAAGTTGCATCGTGACAACACTCTTGTTGTCAAGTGGAGCTCAATTGGCAGAGGTATAACACTTACCACCCGTGCCACTAAAACCCTATGGCAAAGTCATGTAGACTTCTTCATGTAAATCCCCTTGCAAGAAAGCACTATAGACATGCATTTGATGGATGTCCCATTTTTTCATCACTACTATTGAAATAATTGAACAAACAGTCGCCATCTTTACTACTAGAGAAAGTTTTTTTTTTATAGTCAAGCCCATCCTTTTGACTGTATCCTTTGGAAACTAACCTAGCATTGAACCTATCCATCTCCAATGTAGCCCTGTACATAATCTTGGATACCAACTTACATCAAATAGATCTTTTACCAGGTTATAAAGAAACAACTTCGCATGTCTTATTATCTTCTTGTGCTTGTATTTCTGTTTACATTGCTTCAACCTCTCTAGTGTATTCTGCAACTTCACTGAAGAATCTAGGTCTAAATTCAATTGAAAATATGGTAATTAAACTTTAATATTCAGAAGACAAACAGTTATACTTCATCATATCTGAAATGGGATATAGACAAACATGAGCACCAGAAGGTTTATCTCTCCTCACATACACAATATTTAAGCGAAATATATGGCTTAAGAGTTATTGCAGGTCTTTTGATTCTGAATCAACTCAATTATATAGTTTGGGACAATTGATAGTCTTGGTTGATCATCCAACTCAAAGGAATTCACGACCCAAATCGGAGGGCTGCAACGAGCACCCGATGCCTTCATCAATCGAGTACCAATAACACATATTTTTCTTATTACATCACCATGGGTAAATGGGCCAAAAGGACCGTCATGAGAAAACAAGAATAAAACATAAGGGTACTAGCCATAGGACGACCCAACTTGATAAAGAAACTTATACGTCTGATATACGTGCCTATAAAGACGACACAATCATTTGTAGACTCAAAATTATAAACCGACAAGTACATACAAGTACTCATATGCATTATATCTGTCTACAAGACTCAAATAGTACATAAACGTCATAATCAAGATTGGGACAAGGTCCCGCCATACTAATCAATACATGTCCAGAGCATACTGACCAAATAGAAAATTTCAGAGTAAATAAGTGAATGAACGCCTTTTGCTGAGCTGATAGCCTACTAGGATGACTGTCAACATGTCTAACATGATATGCAAGCATGAAACATAGTGTCCCCGGGCAAAAGGGACGTCAGTACAAATATATTACGTAATATTTTTAAAACAGCTCTGTGAATTATGAAACAATTATAATATTATGCATATGCGTATTAATATCATATTATACATGGTATATGCGTACATAACATCATCAAGTCTCTAAGGTCATTCCATCATATCATCTCGGCATCAGTGGAAAAGTCATCAACGTATACGAGCTAACCAGATGGTGATATATATATATATATATATATATATATATATATATATATATATATATATATATATATATATATATATATATATATATATATATATATATATATATATATATATATATATATATATATATATATATATATATATATATATATATATATATATATATATAGCTGTAATCTTTCCTCATACCCCATATACATATAATGTATTCGTATATAACACCAAGTGGTTATGGGTCAATGTACATTCACAAATAAATGCAATGCATAAATAAGTAGGTTGATAAGATCTATCGAAATGTGATAAGATTGATTTTCCTTCAGTTAGTATCATGAAATAAACTTTATCAACTTATATATTTTGTAAGACCCATAAACATAAGATATAATAATAGAACACATAGAGAATCAGGTTAATAGGCATCCCTAGTACTTATAAGAATATAGAGCCGCTTGTGAAAGTTGCATGTTGTCTCGTTTTGTTTGTATCATATGGATCATTCCAAAAGGAAATAAGGGATAATCTTAATATTCCTTTGTAGTTTACTTAGCCACACGGCGTCGCTTCATCCTGTTAGTAGTTCAATCAACAACAAACAATAAGGGACCATTGTAAAGCTTATAGAAGTTAGAACCCAACACAAATGAGCGACTACCTTATCTCTTATGGACAGCACCTCCCCTTATTCTTTTTACTTTCGTCAAATCAAACAACAAGACCAACATGCCCAGAATAACAACATACACATACACACACACACACACACACTTATATATATATATATATATATATATATATATATATATATATATATATATATTCATTATAATACATCACCAAAACAGTCCACACCAACTCACCCAGCAATCACGTTCTAACATGCACGTTTCTAAGGCTTCCCTTGTTCCAAATTAGGGGTGTCAAATGGGCAGGTTGAGCTAAATTTTAGTGGGTCTAGATGAGTTAGGTAATAAATTGGTCATTGTCCAATCCAGCCCAAAGTATATTTGGGCTAAGATGGCTTGGGTCAAGATGAGCTAAACAATGAGTCATAACCCGACCTGCCCAACTTGACCAATGTTTTAGAACCATGCTAATCTTGCATAAAAAAATATTTTTCCTTAAAATATGTAAGTTGACAAATATTTTATGGATAAGGGGATGGGGGTGGGGTGGGGTGGGATAGGGTGAGTGGTGAATAAAAATAAAAAAAATTGAAAATACAAAAAAAAAAGTTAAACATTTTTTTGAGGGAGTTTGTGCGGGTGGGGGTGGGGGTGGGGGTGGGGTAGATTGGGGGTGCATAAAAATAAAAAAATAGAAAATTAAAAATGCAAAAAAAAAGTAAATTTCTTTTTGAGGATTTTGCGCTGGGGCGGGGGTGGGGGAGGGGGTAGGGTGGGTGGTGCATACAAATAACAAAAATATAGAAAATTACAAATAAAAACAAATAATTTTTTTAGAGGTTTTGGGGGCGGGGGGTTAGGAGGGAGGGTTGGTGGCGCAGAAACACAAAAAAACAAAAAAATGAAAATACAAAAAAAAGGTAAATTATTTTTGTAGGGGTGGGTGGTAAGCTAGGGTGAGCAGGTGGGTGGTGTAGAAAAACAAAAGAATAGAAAATTAAAAATACAAAAAAAAAATTAGGACAACTAAGTAAATTTCTAGATTAGTTGGGTTGAGATCCTTTGTTGTTGATAAATTTCATGGGTTGTACTTGGGCTGTTAAATTGGTCATAATGGGGTATAAAAAATAATGGATTAATTTGGCCTCCACCCAAATTGACCCATGAGCTAAAATGTTGTACCCAGCCCATTAATCTCTGGGTTAGTTGGGGGAGAGAAGGGGGGGTTAAATGGGTTTGGGCTTAAATTGCCACCCCTATTCCAAATACATCAAAAACAATAGCAATGGTATTCTTAAGTAATTTCTACTGATTTCCAACAAAAAAAATATTCAAGAATTGAACTCCAAAATAGTCTAGCAACTACAATACTACATCATGAAGTTCAACATAATTCATAAATTTCCTTTAGCAAATTCACTAGATATACCTAGATGATCTTAAATACATATAGGAGAAGTTAAACCTTACCTTGACGGCAAGAATATTCGTCCAACTAAGCTTTACTTCGAGCTCAGATAAGCTCTTTATGCCAAATAACAAAGTATAGTAATAACTTGGTGATCTTGATCTTCCAAGATACAAATCACCTTACTAACTTGTGGATTTTGTCTTAAACCCTAGTGTAAATTTGAGAGAGGTTTTGGGATGACATTTTGGAGCTTCTTCATGTTCCAATAGAGAGAGATTATGAATTGTTCTCTAAGTGAAATAGAGATATATCCATGTATATATAGCCCCACTAATGCGGTTCGGCTACCCCAAGACATGCCCATCTCTACCCTTTCTCTTTCTATTTTAATTTGGTACAAACTCTAAGTAGGTGATGCATATACTTGTTACTTACTTAATTAAGTAGGTGATACATGTTGGCTCTTGTTTTTTTTTTCAAACATGTGTCTCATCCCCGTTACATATTTTAGACATGTGTCGAGTAGCTCAAGCAAGTATGATGGAGAGTAAGTTGGTGAAGCAGGTACGTCAGGTAAGAAAGCAGCTCTGAAATCGTCATTGAATAAAAGATTAGGGTTTATGCCACAATTAAGCTGCTTTATTTCTCGACTTCCTTCGATAATCTTGGAAGAAACCTTAAATTCAGCTGATTATGGAGCTGATACCATGTTAATTTCACCTGATCTAATCAAAGATAATGAATTTCATGTACATGCATGAGAGATGTGATGAGATAAATTAATGCGGAGAGAGAGTCTAGAATATTCGAAATATTCATGTACTGTTAAGAATAGAATTCTATTTAGAGTGAATGTCTATCTTGTAGAGAGTTTTACTTTGAGGCTAAGTTATTTTTCCTCCTATAAATAGAGGGGTCTTACCCCATTGTAAATAACCCCAACATTCAATAAGAATTCTCTCTCTCTCTCTCCAATATTGCTCTTCTTCTTTTATTGTTTCATAACACGTTATCAGTACGATACGAAACCCTAGACCCAAAAATCCATCAGCATTGTTGGTCAAAGCCGTCAGCATACAGCAGCGGTGTTTCAATTTCAATGTCAACATTCGAGGCTAAAGGAGTGATCTATTTTTACAGTGCAGCTCGTGAGGATGAACGGTATCGTATTGATTTGGAGTCCTAGTCGCGAGAAAAACTTCGTCCGATTGCCGGCGGCTCCACTCTTGAACAGGGATTTAGATGGACCGTTATTGACGAAGACATCTACTGCACCGGAGGGCTCAGTAATAGAGCTGTTTCTACGAAATTGCATAAATTTAATACCACAGAACCTAACAACTCTAGTTGGCAAACAGCGTTACAGTGGGAAGAAAGAAACAGTCATTGATGAAGCAGATGTTTCCAGACCTTGAGGTTCAAAGTAGATCAAGGCATTTTATGACAAGAACATGGATCTGTTTTGGGTAACTGATTTGGCTAGACAGAACTATCCTTTCCCCATAAAAAGGAATATCGTCAAATATTCTATGATCTTCCTTCATGATTAAATTCTGGATTTAAGGTAAGTATTTTACTTTTCTCTTTCAAATTCTTGAAATTCTATAAATTGATTTTACATACAAGTAAAGATGATAAATTTTTATTCCAACTCTAATGGAGTTTGAAAGATATTATAACCATCCAAAATGGTAAAACTTCTATGCTTTGCCATGATTAAATTCATGTATGATTGTGGGCAAAGAATTGAAAATTCGTCCAATTGAATTTGCTCCATTCTCATTCCCTTTAGAGAATGTGATAGCAGTATGTGATAAGTCTGAAAGAAGACAAAATTATTACCGTGAAGGTATCAATGGATGTGGACGTGGCAATAGACGAAATTATAATCGTCATTATTGTGATATTGAGAACAATAAGGATTCTCAAAATAATCCTTCATTTTGCGAAAGTAATATCTCTCATCGATTTGACATGAGATTTTATATAGCACATATAGATGATTATGGTCCATTCATGGTGTGAGTGTGACAACATCTAATTTATGAATACATATTCATTCTTGGAAGAATATGAACGTGCTAGTGGTAGTGAATTTACCACACTTGCCTCTAGAAGAAGGTTTGAGATGATATAAGGAAATAATGTCATTATTATGGCATGAATGGTCATTGATCACGTACCTATTGTACGCCAAAATATTTTGGCAATGTGATAATTAAAGGACAACAATAATGCAAGAAACATATCTTGCATATAATTTTGACCATGGCCATAATGGTATGACTTTCTCTTTGAAAGAGATATTCACCATATGGATATTGATGAATATGTGGTAGTACCAAATTAATTGAGAACTGTGCAAGAGCCAATTATATTATTTTGGAGAAACTCAATTGATAACCAATAACGTATTGTGTTGTAGTAAGTCTCAAAGAAACTTATTCAGTTTCCAAAGTATATGCGAAAGCGATTGATTATATTGAGACTATAAATAAAGGAAAGATTTGATATCTTCTATTACTACAACTTGTAACGGGATAATCTGTATTTGAAAAGCAACCCGCTTTATTTTCCAGTTTGTACTACACAAACAAAAGAATACCACAATAAAGTGGATGTTTATTGATATAAAAACTCATATCATAATAAACATGGAGTTTATTGAGAAATGCACATGTCATGGTGTAAACATAAACTTATCAATATTGATAATTTATTCAGTTGGCATAATCATTTTAGCCATATCAATTTAAAGTGTGATGTGCAAAAATAAACGAGAAGTCACATGGGTAAATATTAAAGAACTAGAAAGTTCTTTACGAATTCTCTTATATTGCTTATTCTCATTAATTAATTGACCAACTAAAGTTGGGATTGAATCACATAAATTCTGGAAATATCAAAGGTGAATATGGGCCCATTCATCTGCTATGTAAACCATATAAGATGCATCTATGAGATAGTTACATGTGCGATTATTATTAACCCGCAACATGGTGTTTTGCGAGGTAACTTGCTCAATAATTCAATTTAGAGCACAATTTCCAGATTTTCTGTTCAAGATAGTTTATCTTGACAAGTTAGTTTACATTACAGCGGGTTTAGCAAGATAATTTATTGAGTGTCTCCACTTAATAGCTAAACTATTTCTTATAAGAACATAGTTATCTATATCCGTTTGATATATGCTATATACGAAAGTATACTATATTCTCCCCTCACAAGTGGTTCAGGGTCAGGAACCAAATAACTCCATCTTATTATTATTGATGTGCGGTGTATATTTTCATTAACACCATAATGCACAAAGATGGATTCTCAAAGTTGAGGAAACAAGTTAGTTTTTCTAACATGAGGGGGAGACATGATAAACAGTTGAGAAAACGTTATGTAGAATGAATTATCATTTGTATATCTAGATCCTCGAATAGGATAATATGAACTTGAAGTTCATAAAAAGATAATTCAGTTGCAACATATTGCAAAGCATGCCATACGCATTTGCTGACCCAAATAAAGTAACTATATTCTTATTGTAAATGCTCATATTAAGTCCTAGAAGGACAAAGTCTATGGTAAGCTTAAAGCGTATAGACAAATCAGTTTCAAATAGAACTTCTTGATAAAGAAGATGAGCAAATGATCAAATTGATCATAATAAATGAGGCAAGTGATCTAGAAGGTCACGTGACATAACACTTCATAAAATCTCATGAGAGATTCAGGTACCTGAATATATGAATGAAAAGATCTATATGTTATGTCTTTATAAAAATTTATTGGAACTGATATAACATGTTTGTCGACGACATCTATCATAGCGTGAAGTATAGATGGGGATCTTAAGTCTATCGAATATAGACACAAAAGTATTGGCCAAATAAAGGAGATACAATTCAAGTAGAATTGATTCCATACGAAAGGCATGTTGTTTTGGACATGTAGTTCAAATACTTAAAAGTATAAAGTCAATGGTATGCGCAATCAGTATTCGATTTCTTATTTGTCTAGAATGACATGAAAACTTGATATGCATCTAAAGTCTATAATATGACTTATATGACTTAACTTATATGGCAATCCATAAAGGATTTAAGTTGCTTAAAGCATATATAATTTCTGGTCTTGAAGTACCACATGCTAAGTGCAATTTGTGCACATTTATATCTTGCTATAACTATAAGCATGATAATATGATAGCGAGGATACCTCTATGGAGATATTGAAGAGCCATTCCACGATATTTGTGAAGACATTATATATCTATCACGAGTTGTGATTTCAAGGTGCAAATATTCATTATAGTTAATATGACTGATTTATTTATCAAATATCTACCAACGATCTCTTGAAGATGGTGCACAAGATTGGAATGCAAATGCTTAAGGATGTGAATTGATGCTCTCATCAGGGGGAGTTAATACGCGTTGTACTCTTTTTCCCTTACAAGGTTTTGTCCCACTGGGTTTTCCTTGCAAGGTTTTTAACGAGGCAACCAAAAGGCGTATTGTCAGATATGTGTACTCTTTTTCCTTTTCTAGAAATTTTTTTCCCATTGGGTTTTCTTTTAGTTAAGGTTTTAACGAGGCACATTATTTATTGAGTAGACATTCAAGGGGGAGTGTTAAGAATAGAATTCTATTTAGAGTGAATGTCTATCTTGTAGAGAGTTTTACTTTGAGGCTAAGTTATTTTTCCTCCTATAAATAGAGGGGTCTTACCCCATTGTAAATAACCCCAACATTCAATAAGAATTCTCTCTCTCTCCAATATTGCTCTTCTTCTTTTATTGTTTCATAATATGTACATTTTTTTACACTAATAAAAATATTTTTCACTGAATAACCGACTCCTAACAACCTATTGACAGCGGGCCACGTCAATTGACATAATTACCTCTTGTATCTAACTACCTTAACTAATTGACTGTATGGTCTCTTATTGGTAAGCTTATACACTAAGCTAAGCCAAGGGACTTTAGTACAATTAATCAAATCCTTTGCAGTTTTTATCTCAAGAGTTTAGAGAAGTATCTTCAACAAACTTTTTCATGAATGCTATTCACTGTCTGTAATAAAATAAAAGTAAAGACCGACAAGTTCCTATTTTTGCAACCTTTTATGAAAAAGAATGACAAGGAAAATCATTGTAAAAAGTTGAGACTTTGATCTTTCATGAGCCTTTTGTTATGAATAATTTGTACATTAGATATTATATTTGATATTACATTGGATGTTCATATTGTGAATATCTTAAAGATTAATTTTCTATTTTATGTTCATCATCTTTACTTTTTATGCCTATAAAAGGCCATGTAATTGCAATGGAAATATACACACAATTGAAGAAGAAAATCTCTTCCTTCTCTCTATCTATACTTCTTGTTCTTGTTATTATAAATTGTTTTCATTTTATAATACGTTATCAGCACGAATCTCTAATTTCATTTTTCTCACCATATTCAAGTTTATATTTACTCCTTTAGATGTCCAAATAACATAACTTTAGAAGTTGCTGCATATTTCGTATAACAACAGTATTTTATTACACTGATGCACATGACAGTTTTGAAGCTTGGGATTTTGGTATATGAACTCAATATATAATTTCATTTTGAACAAATGATGAGGTATATTCCTACTTGTTTTACTTTAATTCGGCCAGTATACATTAATGTTATTAGAAATAGTAGCACAATCCATGACACGACTCTTTAGACATTAATTTATTTGCTTCTTGTTAAATTATTATGGGTTTCTAAAGTAGACTACATTTTCTTTTCTGATACATTTTAGAAGAAAATATGGATTAAAGAAATGAGATATGCCAACCCTCGGTTTATACTATCTTATGCTTTATGTGCTACTAAGACCTATAACTATCTTTCAACACAAAAGTTGAGGATCCAATAAATTCAATTGTGTCCATACAAAGTCACTAATATCATAAATGGGTTTCTTTTTAATTATGCTTGTTGGGTCAAAAAAAAATTCCACAGTAAGAGGTTACTACAGTGAGGCTAATGTTTTTCTATTAAATCTTGCAAGTAAACTTCCACTAAAATGATTAATTAGTGAAGTATATAATATCTTTACATCTCACATTTGAGGCATCAAGGTCAATGCTTAGTCTATATTATTTACCATTTTATATTATCATGTCATCTGGTATTATAAAACTGAATTTCAGGTATTATTTGCATGATTTATAATTCTAAATTTTGTTGACACTAATTACTTAGCTAATTTGAGTAAACAAAAGTCTATTGTTGAGAATTATATTCAAATGACATTATAAATAGTTTAACTCAAGAGGTAAGCATTTCCTTCGTGTTTGAATTTGTTTTTATCATTTGCTATTTAATGATATCAATTTCAATGAGCTCAAGTCGCAATGCGCCATGAGGGTAAGACATCGAGATCAAATCATGATGCTCCATGATGATAATATTTAGGTTTGAGTATCAATATACCATGGCCTAACATGCGTTTATATTGGTTAGATATCGGGTTTTAGTTCCAACATATTACGGCATATCATGCCTTTATATTGGTAAGGTTTGAGTCCCACTGTACCATATTGATGATATAGCGATGACTAAAGAAAAATAATATATTTTTCATTAAAGGCATGAAGATTGTCCCACTTGATTTGCTCCATTCTTGAAGTAAATGTGACAACGATGCATAATAAGTCTTAATAAAGATAAATGGTTGAACGATGAACGTGAGCATTCCAAAGATCAAAACAATAATAATCATCACTATGATTATAAAAGGAGAACAATAAAGATTCTCAAAATAGTCCTTCAAAATGTGAAGGAAATATCTACCATCAAACTAGTATGAAGTACATCGCTAATTATGATCCATTCCTTGAAGAGAATGTGACTTGTGATAAGTATTAAGAATGCAAACCCATTCCTAAAGTTGAATGTGGCAACAAGTTATAAAACCAACTCACCTCTAAGGGAGGTTTGAGTGAAATAATAAGAATAAATATAATTGTGTGGTTAAATGAATATGTCATTGGTCTCGTACAAGTGATATGCCAAAATATTTTGGTATGCCTAATAAAAGCTATTAAAGGAAAAATTAAAGCAAGAAATGATTTTGCTTATGATGATTTTGACCATGACAATTTATTATGATATAAGTTTCTCCCTGGATGAGACATTTACCATATGAATGATATGTTAAAAGATCTTGTAGTACAAAATTTGTTAAAAGATCCGAAAGAACTAATTTGTTACTATCCTGATGAATAAAATTATTCATGATATTAATATAGAAAAGTCTCAAAAGAAACTTTTTGAGTTTCAAATGTATAAGTCAAAGTGGTTGACATGTTGAGATTATAAACGAAAGGAATATTGAATATTTTCATATTTCTATAATCATACCTGGTAAATATGAAATGTTACCCGGTTTTCTTTCTATTTATACTACACAAATATAAGCATGATGCTTGAAACATATGCCACAAGTAAACTAGAGGTTTACTAAAATAAATATTAGTTGGCATAACCGGTTGACCATACCGGTTCAATTAAGATGCGAAAAATTAATTGAGAATTCCATTGGCGTATATTGAAGAATAGAAGATTCTTCAAGAATTCTCTCGTGCTGCTAATTCTCATGATATACCAGTTAAGGTTGGGATTGAATTCCTTGATTTCTGAAACGAATAAAACGTGATAAATATATGGGCCCAGTCACCTGCCATGTGGACCGTTTACTATTATATGATTTTAATAGATGCATCTATTCTATGGTCAGTGCATTTGTATCAACTTGCAGTTTGGATTTTGCAAGATTGTTTGCTCAAATTATTTGATCACAGTTCTAGAATATAAATTATGATGATTTATCTTAATAATACTGGTTTAAATCCAAGTTGGTTTAGCAAAAGGTGTATGCCTCCAATTATAGCTAAATCATTGGTTATGAGAACAAAACTTTCAAAAACGAAATTTTGTATGAGATGTATTATTTAATATACTTCAGCACTTGCTCGCATCTAGCCAAGTTATGAAAATTTCCCCTATCACAATCGGTTGAGGGTCAGAAACCAAATCATTTCTATAAATATGTATGTGCTCTATGATTTAATTATCCCACCACAATACACAAAGATGGATTCCCACGAAAGGTTGTGAAATGTATTGTTGATCCCCACATTAGGGCGAGAAATTGAAAGTTGAGAAAGTAATATGTGAAATGAATTATTATAAATACATATAGATCCTCGGACAAGAAAATATGAACTTGAAGTTCAAGTGATAATTTATTTAAAAATTATTGCCAGACACATTTGCTGACCAAAAGCTAAATGTCATATTTTAGCTGCTAATGCTCCAAATAGAATAAAGTCCATGGGGGACAGAGTCTATGTCATGCATAAAGCATAACGGACCAATCGGTTCCAAAGATAAACTTCTTGAAGAAGGAGAGGGGAAAATATTCAAATTGTTATAATAAGTAGGCAAATGCTCTAGAAGAGCACCACGACATAAAACTTCATAAGAGCTCATGGGACAGGCTCAGGTACTTGAAATAATGAGATAAAGAGATCTCAATAAGTTATATCTTTATTAGGTAATAATGGAACCGACATAAAGTGATCGTCGACGATAGTGTTAATATAATGTAGCGCTCAATATTATTAATATTGACGAGGATCTTGAGCTCAAATCTGTCATGAAATTTGGACAGATAAATGATTGCCAAATAAAATAAAATAAAATATGCAATCAAGATCAATTTCACCTGAAAAATGTGAAGTTGGACAGATAGTCCCAACACATGAAAGTATAAAGCCAGTGGAGGTATAAATGTATTCTTGTGTGAAAAATGTCAAGTCGATAAACATAAAGACGACTTGTGTTACACGAAGATTGCAAATATCCTGGCATTGATTATATAGAGACATATTTTTTTGTGGTGGATGTAGTCATTTCAGGTGTTAATCTGGCAATCCATAAAAAAAAACTTGATATGCGTATAATTGAAATCATTGAAGGATTTAAATTGTTCTGAAGCATATTATGATTTTCAAGAAATTTATTAAATAAGGCTTCAATAATCCGGATTGACACAATATGGTCGCATATGGTATAATTTCCCGAGAAAATACTTGTTGAAAGAAGGGTAGAAGAATAATTCAATTTGTCCTTGTGCCTTTATAAAAGGGCCTGAATTTGAATTTGTTATAATCGCCGTATATGTTGATGATTCAAATATCATTAGAACACACGGGGAGCATCATAAAGCAATAGAGTGTTTTATGAAAGAATTTGAAATGAAAGATCTTAGAAAGATAAAATTTATCTTGGTCAACAAATATGAAAGATGAAATTTTTGTCCATCAATCAACATACACTGAAATATCTTAAAGCGATTCTATATGGATAAAGTACATCCATTGAGTACCCTGATGGTTATGTGATCACTTAATATAAATAAAGATTCATTCCGATCTCATGAAAATAATGAAGAACTTCTTGATCCTGAAGTACCATATCCTAGTGCAATTGATGCACTAATGTATCTTGCTAACACTACAAGGCGATACATAACTTTTTCACTTAATGTCTTTGCAAGATATAGATTTGCCCCTATAAGGAGACATTGGAATGGGATCAAACACATTTTGGTATATAAAAGGGACTACCGATATGAGATTATTTATGGTAATGATTACAATACCGATCTTGCTGGTTATGCTGATGCGGGGTATTTATCTAACACATACAAAACTTGATCTCAAATATGCTATGTGTTACATATGGGGCATTGCCATATCTTGATAATAGACTAAGCAATCAATCATGGATACTTCATCTACTCATGCTGAGATAATTGCTATTCATGAAGCAAGACGCGAGTGTGTGTGGTTGAGATCTATACTACATCTTATTCGAGACAAATGTGGTGTGAAATGTGACAAACTACCCACAATTTTGTATGAAGATAATGCAACATGCATAGCTAATTGAAGAGAGGATTCATAAAAGGAGATAGGACAAAGCACATTTCATCAAAGTTATTTTTCACGCATGATCTTCAAAAGAATGGTGATATCAATGTGCAACAGATTCGTTCAAGTGATAATATAGCTGATTTGTTCACAAAATCTCTAGCAACGTCAACCTTCAAGAAGATAGTGTACAAGATCGGGATGCAAAGGCCCAAGGATGTGAATTGATGCTCTTATCAGGGGGAGTTAATGCGCGTTGCACTCTTTTTCCCTTACAAGTTTTTATCCCACTGGATTTTCCTTGCATGGTTTTTAACGAGGCAACAAAAGGGCATATTTCTATACATGTGTACTCTTTTTCCTTCACTAAATTTTTTTCTCATAGGGTTTTTTTTTCCCTAGTAAGGTTTTAATGAGGCACATTATCTATGGACATCCAAGGGGGACTGTTATGAATAATTTGTACATTGGATACTACATTGGATGCCCATATTGTGAATATCTTAAAGATTAAATCTCCTATTTTATGTTCATCATCTTTACTTTTTATGCCTATAAAATACCATGTAATTACAATGGAAATATACATACAATTGAAGAAAAAAATCTTTTCATTCTCTCTATCTATATTTCTTGTTCATATTATTATAAACTGCTTTTATTTTATAATACCATTGAAGTAGTTCCTAGTTCCTATTATTATGATTAGAACCAAGTCTGTGTTGGTCGATAGTGCAGGTCCCACAGTAGCGACTAGACTGCGGCGGGGTTACGAAATACTTGTGATAAAGTATGTGGGACATTGAGAAATTGGACATATAGCAGCAGTATCAATTATGAGCCATATATACTCATTTAATTTCTTGTTTGCACAGCAGATTCAAATTATGATGATAGATTTTATTTAGTGTTGTGTTCTTCCATTGGTACTGTAAACTTTGGTCCACAGTACCAGCTCTGCTTCACATTTTGGCCCTTAGACCTGGCAACATCACATGATGCTATCAAATTAAATGACTGCTTATGTAGGGTACGTTGTTTGGATGAGGAATTAATACAACTTGAATAAGGAATTTCAAAATCAACTTGTATGACGTATCGGCAGATTAGATCTTTCACTAACATGCCAGAACACACCTTGACCCAATTACTTCGACTTTAAACTATCACAAACATATGAACGATAAATAGTTATTGTTACGATTCAAAATCCCAACTTAAAAATCATGATAACATCTAATCTTTAAGATTAGGTAAGCTGATCATCTACTACAGTTAAATCAGTTACATGACACTTTTAAATCAGTTACAACTCAGGTGCTACTAATTATATATACTCCAATCCAAATCGTCTCGTCCAAAATTATCCGAAATCAAGCTCTCTTACTCAAAATTTGATAAACAACAAAACCCTCAAAATAGAGTACCATATAAGTTCTACCCAGTGAAACATATCGTGATCGCGTGAAATACATAGCGATTGCGAAGAATAAACAACATTGCAAAAAGAAAAAATGCACTACGTAAACGCGAATAACCAGGTACGAACGCAATGCACTAACACTCACAACATACGCAGATACTATGATCTTCCATGAACGTGAAGGCTAAAGCTCATGGCCTCTCCAGCCTGACCATCCATTATGCTATCACAAACTTCCCCCCAAACGCGATGAGTTAGCTGCCCATAGGTCCAAGATTGCGACCATAACATGCGAAAGCACATAAGAGAATCTGCCAGCCACCAAAATGTACTACACGAACGCGACTTACTCGTCATGATTGCGAAGAAGAATATTGTAACGACCCGACTAGTTATTTTGAGCAATTGCATTCGATTTGGTAGTTTGAGGTCACGAGAAACTTTATATTATTTGTATCCACTTGCGTGCACAGTCCGAGCATGAAACCGAAAAGCTTTTATGCTAAACTATAGAAAATATATTAATTTCTAGAGTTAAAATTTTTATTTTAGTTTACTTTGATAAACAATTTTGGTAAAAGAAGGCGAATCTGTGTTTTGAGTATCCCGCGAGTCCATAGTAAATTATGAGACTTGGGCATATGCCCAGAATTTAATTTCGAGGTCCCTAGCCTTAAAAAATAATTTTTAAAGAAAATTGTTGTGCTAGTTTTTAATGGAAATAAAGAAATGAATCAATTTCTGAACTCGTTGGTATCTGACCTGTATTTTAGTTTCAAGGCCCGACACAAGTTTGTTATGATATTTAAGTCATATCTATGAAATTTCGTGAGAATCTGAATTGACCTGACGTGATTTGGACGTCTGGTTGAAAAGTTAGAAAATCATGAGCTTTGAGGATAAATTCATAGTTTTTTATGTTATTTTGATGGTTTGATCACACGATAAAGCCCGTATGATATTTTTAAACGTGTTTACATATTTGGTTTGAAGTTTTGAGGTCTTGGGTGAGTTTCGGATATGTTTAGGGTATGTTGCGCTTGTTTTTGGATGCTTCATTGTTGTTTTTCAAGCAAAGAATGATACAACATTCAAAAAATGAAATCCAAATTTAGTTTTTGTTGAACCATTATATCCATATAAAAATTACGGAACCAATAGAGAATAGAATCATCGAATTTGGATATCGTATGAGAAAGTTATGCTCATTTTTGTACCGGAAAAAATTGCTGGTTTCTGGTTTGGTCGCAAATGCGAACTTTTTCATCGCAATTGCGATTCCCAGTTCGCAAATGCAAATTTTTTATCGCAAATGCGAACCTATTGTAACAAATGCAAATTCTATCAATCTTCCCTTGTTCCAAATTTGCGATCTGGGTAGCAAATACGATATCTAAGGCCTGTTAAGTGAAATTTTTTATGGGATTTTCACCCGTTTTTCAATATTCTCAAACCATAAACCTCCATAGGCAATTTTCCAAAGACCCAAACTACTCCAAATTATTGGGTAAGTGTCTCTTATCAATTTTTAACTATATTTTCTGATTATATCTTAGATTCAACATCAATTCATGAAGATCTAAAGAAAAATTTGGGAAAAATTGTGAAATCTTTCAAAAATATAAAATGATGAATTGAATGATCAAATGGTATTAGAATTAGATAGTTTTTTATGGGTGAACTCGTAGCATAATGAGTGTTCAATTTTTCTAAATTTTGTTGGGTTCCAAGGCGCGGGCCAGGGGAGTTGAGCTTTGTTGAGTTTTTGCAAATTATATAAGAATCATAATGTTGTTCATTGAAACTGTTTTATCTTGCATTGTTTGATGTATTCATGTTATTTTTGGCTAGATTGAGCCGAGCGTTGATTAATAGATAAAGGAAAATCTAAATTGAATATTGAATTAGCCAATTGAGGTATGTATCTTGTCAAATTGTGTGGGAGACTTCCCTTAGGAGTTGAATCTTCTATGATATTTGTAGTCCATGCACGCGAGGCGACGAGTGTGTGCTCGAACGTTTTTATGGAAAATTTTTACTTTAGGGTTCTTAGGTTCTTATGTTCATTATGTGTGATAGACTGTATAAGTTCACCAAATTATAGACTTGGTCCCATATGAGGCTGATATGTAGAATGCAGTAAAGACTGAATGCAAAGAAGGCAAGAGCTTCTACGTGGAAAATTCTCACACAAAGGGGATCAAAAAACCACGACCTACTCTTGTAGGCTTTTAACTCAACTAGCTAGTAATCTGCCTATTACATGCCACTTTGCAATACTTCCGATTGCAAAGACTTCAAACTAACTTGTGATGCAACCACCAAAAGTCACTGTCTAACTCTCCTAGTTACAGAAGATTTAACTTATGACTATTCCTAGTCACAACATAAACTCTACAGTTTACGAATTTGGTTTGTTCTTCAAGTAGTACTTCTAAGAAAGCAAACTAGGAATTACAATGTAGAATAATTAACAAGATTACAACTCAACTGTGAATTTACATAATATTCATTTAGAAACTGATCCTTAGTGGAGTTATCTTCTTGTTCTTGACACACCAGTGACTTCAATGTTGGATGAATTCTTTTTTCTTATTGAGAGAATATCATTGAATGCACAAGTGATGGTTTATCTTGCACAAGGTTGTTTTATCACAAATGATATCACCATGGATATTTATGTCAACTCTTGGTGTACTTTTTATGCAAAATAATGATAGTTCTATACATCAAAACGTTCCGACATATGATTTACAACAAGATCCACCCCGAGGCACCATACCTCACAACCAGAGATCTCAAGTCATGAATCACGAATCATATGCACATGTCACCTTCTGCCTGCATTATCAGTAACCCTCACAAGACCAAATGCCCATTGCACAATATAAGTTACAATATGGACAACAAACGTACCAATAATATCAATCGCACAAACAACACATGTGCCAATAATATCTACTGCATGGACAACTCACGTGCTACTAATTACAATCCGCCTGGCATGATCGTAGGCTCAATATCATAATCCACCCAACGTTGTCACATGCTCAATATCACAACCCGCCATGCATGGTCATAGGCTAAATATCATAATCTGCCCGATGTGGCCATAGGCTACCAATCCAAACCAATCGCAAAGGAAACAAAATATATAAGAATATGTGTACATGATCAATGAACATCAAGTTTAATCCTTCTAGAGTGGTATAAATGACATGTTACGGTGTATGCATGTGCAAGTGTACTAGCACAATTCAAATCATCAAGTAATATGCATGACACACATATGGAAGTCATATGCACGAGCAATAATACCCTTGTTCATCAACAACGTGCCCTCAGGCCATATCATCCCCACATAGCCATCCAAATATCCCGCATTAACAATATTATAATAGTCATCTTTATCGCTCCACCCAGACAATAATACAAAAGCCACCCATATCGCTCGGCCCTAAAAATAACATGCTAGCTAACCATATCACTCCACCATATAATAATACAAAAGCCACCCTTATCAGCCCGCACAATCAACAATAGTAAAATGCCATCCTATGCTCCGCACATTTACAATCAATCCTCACAATATCCACATATGCCATAATATTACAAAAACAACAATATCAATATCACAATAAAGCATAGACCACGATTCAATAACAATGTGTATAAGAATTTAAACAATAAAATGGAACGAAAAATAACTCGACAATGAAAAATATTCCACATATCAATAAATTAAAATAAAATTATATTAATAACCTAAGGTCAATTTCCATATATAAGTCTGGGTAATCGATCATCACCTCGTGTACACATCTTTCACATAATTCAAATAATATAATTAGACCAAATCTTATGGGGCAGTTTCCCCCACACGAAGTTAGCGAGATATATACTTTAAAGAAACTAAATCTATTCTAAGAAGCTCTTCCCATGCGAAACACCATCAGCAAGGCTTGAATCGAGATAAAATCACTTAATATAGTCATTAAAAACAAAAAATATTATTTCAGATAACAAATCTTTGATGTTTAATGGAAATCAAAAGGTCAACTCGAAAAGCCAAACCCGAGCCCGCACCTCGAAACCTTAAAAAACTCACAAAATCCGAACACCTATTCCGATACGAGTCCAACCGTACCAAAATCGTCCAATTCAAATATTAAATCGGCCATCAAATTATCAATTTATGTTTTAGAAAAGTTTTTTTCTAATACAAAAATTCCTAATTTCTCAAATTCAATTAATTAATTAAATGCTAAATATAAGGATGAAATCATGAAATATAACCAAATCCGATTCAACAATATATACCTCAATTCAAATCGTAAAAGTCATCCAAAATCATCCAAAATTGAGCTCTCTTACTCAAAATTTGATAAATAACAAAACCCTCAAAATAGAGTACCATATAAGTTCTACCCAGTGAATTGTGATCGCGTGAAATATATAGCAATTGAGAAGAAGGAACAACACTGCAAAACAAAAAAATAATACACTCCGGAAACGCAAATGACCAGGCACGAACGTGATGCACGAACACTCCAAACATATGCAGACGTGATACTTTTCCTCGAACGTGAAGGCTAAAGCTCTTGGCCTCCCCAGCTGGACCATCCTCTATGAGACCATGACCTTCCCCGCGAATGCGATAAGTTAGCTTCCCACATGTCCAGGATTGCGACCACAACACTACGAAATAAAAGAAGAAAAGCAGCCAACCACCAAAATATGCTACACGAACACGACTTACTCTTTATGATCGCGAAGATGAACATTGTAACGAACCGACTGCCCGTTTTGAGAAATTACATCCGGTTTGGTAGTTTAAGGTCATGAGCAGCTTCATATTATTTGTATTGACTTCTGTGCACAATCGGAACGTGAACCGAAAAGATTTTATGCGAAAATATAAAAAATATAGTAATTTCTAAAGTTCAAATTTTGGTTTTTAGTTGACTTTGGTCAATATTTTTGGTAAAAGGACCCGAATCTATGTTTCGAGAATCCCGGGAGGTCCATAGCAAAATGTGAGACTTAGGCGTATGCACGGAATTTAATTTTGAGATCCCTAGCCTTAGAAAATATTTTTTATAGAAAATTGTTGTGCTAGTTTTTAAAGGAAATAACGAAATGAATTAATACTTGGCTTCGTTGGTATCGAACCTTTATTTTGTTTCTGAGACCGGTGCAAGATTGTTATGATTTATAAGTCCTATCGATAAAATTTTGTGAAAATCAGAATTGATATAATGTGATTTGGACGTCCAATTGAAAAGTTAGAAAATCATGAGTTTTAAGGTTAAATTCATTATTTTTTATGTTATTTTGATGATATTGATCGTACAAACAAGTCCGTATGATATTTTTAGACTTGTGTGCATATTTTGTTTGGAGTTTCAAGGGCTTGGGTGAGATTCAGATAGGTTTAGACTATGTTGTGCTTGTTTTTGGTTCCTTCATTAGCGTTGTTTCAAGCAAGAATGATAACACATTGAGAAAATAAAATCCAAATTCAGTTTTTGTTTAACCATTAGATCCATATAAAAATTACGGAGACATAGAAAAAAAATAATGTAATTTGGAAATCGTATGAGAATATTATGCTTATTTTTGTGTCGGGAAAAATTGATGGTTTTTG
The DNA here is from genome assembly GCA_034376525.1 of Nicotiana benthamiana. Lineage (NCBI taxonomy): Eukaryota > Viridiplantae > Streptophyta > Magnoliopsida > Solanales > Solanaceae > Nicotiana > Nicotiana benthamiana. The sequence goes on from CM067328.1 coordinate 84,167,845, forward strand.
GTGTGGTCGCAAATGCGAAATTATTAATTGAAATTGCGATGCCCATTTCGAAAATGAGAACATTTTGTCGCAAATCCAAACTTTTTGTCACAAATGTGAATTTTTCCAACCCTCTCTTGTTCAAATTTGCGAGGGCTCGCAATTGTGAACCTTGGGTAGGAAATGCGATCAAAGAGCTGTTAAGTGACATTTTTGACAAGATTTTCACTCATTTTCAAATTATCTCAAACCCTAAACCTCCATAGGCAATTTTTCAAATACCCAAATTTCTAAAAATCATTGGGTAAGTGTCTATAATAAATTTACAGCAATATCTTGTCATTATATTTTAGATTTAACATCAATTCATGAGGATCTAAAGGAAAATTTGGGAAAATTTGTGAAATCTTTCAAAATATAAAATGATAAATCGAATGACCAAATGGTATCAGAATTAGATAATTTTTGTATGGGTGATCTAGTAGCGAAATAGGCGTCCGGTTTTATTAAAATATTGTCGTGTTCCGGGTGCGAGCTTGGGGAGTTGAGTTATGTTATTTTTTTGCAAATTATATACGAATCATAATTTTTTTCATTGGAATTGTTTTCTCTTGCATTGTTTGACGTATTCAAGTAATTTTTGGCTAGATTGAGCCGAGCGTTGATGAATAGGTAAAGAAAAACCTAAATTGAATATTGAATTAGCTAGATTGAGGTATGTATCTTGCCTAACCTTGTGTGGGAGACTTCCCCTTAGGAGTCGGGTCTTCTATGCTATTTGTAGTCCGTGCACGCAAGGTTACGAGTGTGTGGTCGAACTTATTTGTGAGAAAATTTTCCTTTAGGTTTCTTAGGTCCTTAAGCTCATTATGTGTGATTGCATGTATGAGTTCACAAAACTACAAAGTACCTGGTCCCGTATGAAGCTGATACGTAGAATGTAGTAAAGACTGAATGTAAAGAAGGTATGAGATTTTCTACGTGGAAAAATCCCACACAAAAGTTTCAAAAAACCACAACCTACTATTATAGTCTTTAAACTCAACTAACTTGTAATCTGTCTATTACAAGCCACTTTGCAATACTTTAGATTATAAAGACTTCAAACTAACTTGTGATGCAACCACCACAAGCCACTCTCTAACTCTCCTAGTTACAAAGGATTTAATTTATGACTATTCCGAGTCACAACATAAACTCTAACGTTCACGAATTTGGTTTCTTCTTAAACCAGTGCTTCTAAGAAAGCAAACTAGGAATAACAATGTAGAACAATTAACAAGATTACAACTCAACTATGAATGTACATAAGATTCATTTAGAAACTGATCCTTAGTGGAGTTATCTTCTTATTCTTGACACACCACTGACTTCAATACCGGATGAATGCTTCTTTCTTCTTGAGATAATATCACTGAATGCACAAGTAATGGTGTTTCTTGTACCAGGTTGTTTTATCACAAAAGATATCACAACGGATAGTGATACCAACTCATGGTGTACTTTTTTCCAGTATGAATTGACTGCTACACTGTCTGCATAGCCACTTCTGGGAAATTGCGTTACAGCTGGATAGTGGACTTTGTACTTTTGATAGGACACACCAATGGACCAGGTCCTGGATGTGTTCCTCTTCTATAACATTTGCCAGATGGTCACTTTCTTCTGCTACGTTCCAACTGTGCACTTGACCTGTACTTCTGTCAGAGAACCCCAAGGGAGCAAGGTCCCTGTTGTGTTTCTCTATATATTGAATGCGTACAGTCACTGACTTGTGCTATTTGTTCGTAAAACCCTAAAAGACCAATGCATCCGGTCCTTGTTGTCGTTCATCGATTTGTTGATTTTTAGACATCGACCAGATCATTTGAGATGTGTATCCTGTGCGACAAGGAAATCTATCTGGTTCTTCATAACAAGTTTGTCTAAGGTTAAGACATTTGAAAACCCAAAAATTTCTCCCTTTTTGATAATGACAAACTCGGGCATGAAAAGCATTAGTTTAGATCAAAATTAACAGCTAATTAACCAGAGAGATGTCAGTCATTCCCCCTTAATCTTAGATCTCCCTCCATTTGATCATCACATGCATAGTCCCCCCTTAATATTCTCAACCCTATCTATTTTCTCCCTTTTGGCTTCATTAGAAAGAACAACTAGTATGACGAAGAGCACACATAGGTAATAAGCATAATGAAGTCTAACACAGCTAGCTCATGCCACATATGCACACACAACATGGCAGAGAAGAGAAGCCAGAGGAACACAATGTTGTACATGCAAGGAAGGGAGCTGTTTCACTAATGTTTACATTGGACTGACCAAGTCAGGAGCAGTAATTGTTAATGTCAACATTCCATCACACAAAAACAAAACAAGTAAGCAGTAGTAAAACAACAGTCATAGGAAGTTGTCATAGAAATAGCTAGACACTAAGGAGGGTCCTAGGAAGCACTAAGGGAAGGAGTCTTGGAGGAAGAGACAACAATAGTTTTGAGAACAAAGTCCGGTCTAGTATTTGCAGCCAGTTGTTCTCCAAGTAGTTGAGCCCGAAGTCTCTCATTTTCCTTTCTCAGTTGGGCAACATCCTCATGTACAGAATCAGGTCCCTGAGCTGCTTGGCTATGATGAGTTTCTAGAATAACATTTTGAGCCCTCAGGCTTTGTAATTCCTCACATGCTATATTTTACGCATTTATCAGCTGAGAAATGATTTAGATGCTTCCACCAACTTTTTCTATCTTCTAAAGTGGTCTTAGAAAAGGATTGCTTGCGTGAAACAACTCTCGGATTTTTCAAGGGAACCTCATAGAATCTAAACGCTTGAGTGAGTAGAAATCCATAAGATAACCCATTATTGCCGCCCTTAAATTTTGCCACTTTTTGAGTATGATATATCAGGATTGCTGTAAAATTGATTGGTACAGACTCATCAAGCGCTTCCATCATGGCCAAATCTGACTTTTTATCAATGAAACGTCTCTTAGAGTGGGGTACAAGTACTTTATTAACTAGTTCAAAGAGAAGCTAGTACTTAGGAAGCAATACCTTCTTATGGATCTGTTCCCCCTATTGAATAACTTGTTATTTCATAATGGCTATCTGAAAGTTTATTCCAAAGACATCCTTAATCAAGGACACACCCTCACATAGAATTCTGAGCATTTTTCCCAATGTTGAAGAGTTAAGTACGATATCCATTCCATTTACAAGTGCACATATGTGATCCCCCTCAACAGTGAAGAGAGATGAGTAGAAGGTTTGCATTATATATTCGTACACCAGAGGCATCTCCCTTCAAACAGGTGTTCCCATTGTTAAAATTCCACAATCTCCAGAATATGACTCAAGAACAGGTGTTCCCTTTGTGGAAATTCATCAATGTCCAGAATCTAGCTCATACCTGCCATTTCAAAAATTGTTGGATTCAATGTTCGACCCCACAACACTTTTTGAGTTTTTAATCTTTGCTTCCACTTAACAACATCACAGTTCAAGGACCTTGTTGAACTTGGTTCCTTAACGGTTTCCTTTTTTTGTTTGCTGGTCCTTTCAGAAAACTTTCCCTTCCATCTTGCTTCCTCCACAGTATTATCCTCATGTATGGCTAGCTCCATTTTACTAGATTTAGACTTGCTGTTGTGCTTCCCTGATGACCCTTTCTATTCCTCAACAGTTTCCTTAAGTGTCATCGACTATTTCACTAAAAAACTAGGTTCCCTATAAGGATCTTTGTCTATCTGGTTTACTGACACACTTTTAATGAAATCTTTTGGATTCATTTTCCTCTTTTTCTGTTTCTTGACGCTTCTCTTACTTTTCTGCAATGAGGATTTAAAATTCTCTTGATGTAGTGACCTTGTGATGGATGATTTTGAGGAAGACTCCGAGAGCTTTGACTGAAAAGGAGGTGGAGGAGTGAGTGTGCATGGAAGTGAATCTGGTTCATTAGAAGGCTTTTCTGTAAGTATCTCATGAGCCAATAACTCAAGGAGTGCTGTGGTTCTTACATCTCCTAGGAATGGTAGGTCTTCCCCTTGATACACTGAAGAGAGATGACTCTTAGCAGATATTGCCATGATGTTATGAGCAACTTCCTTTTCTGGTGACTCCTTGAGACTCACTGAGTCCAACATGGAGGTGTTCAGGTACTGGCTAGGAACATGCTCAGGGGCTTCTGATACTCGAGGAGTGAGACCTCCTGTGTGATCCTTGATAAGATTGTAAGATTTACTGGACATAGGATTCTAAAAATTGTGGTAAACAAGGTTTACCAGAAATGGAAAAACTGTTGGGTTCGAGGAGGAACCAGAAGTGTACAAAGTGGTAGAAGGCGTGAAATAATGATGCTCTGGGAATTGTTTCAAGGGTGACGAAGAAGTGGGAGCAGTATTAATGGTGGGGAATGAGAAGAATGTTTGATCACCATTGGATGAGTATTTAGTATATGATTTGAGAGAGGAAGGAATAAATAGGAAGAGAACCCTAGCTATACACAGGGTATGAAGGTTCATATCTTTTCGTGAGAGAGAGGGGAAGTTCTTTATTGGAAGAAGAACTAATGATGAGTAGGGAGTGAAATAGTTTCTGAATAGCTCTGAAATTTGCGTTATATTTGTGGGGAAGTGTTACCGTGCAGAGGGAATGAAGAATTTTGACTGACAATACATGACACTCAGACGTTGAAAATTTCAAATGACGTGGCATCTAATTTACAAAATATTTATATGATTTTTTTGGTTTAGAAAGTGCATGAAAAAATTAAGCACTTTAATACTAACCTCACACATGGGAACCTGATGCCAGAGAAATCTTTTGAACAAGGTTTTAGTAGCTTTTCCCTTGCAGTTCATAACTGCACCTTTGGATTCTATGATTGTGATGTGTGTTTGCCTACAACGGTATTGATGCGAGTTAGGATTGAACAGAAAATACTTTCTCTACCTTTACCTGAAGGTGTCTTACACAACCAACGATGGAGAATCATGTTCTTCATTAGATTCTTGTGACCTTATTTTCACCTCGCCGAAATATTCTCTACTTAAGGCTTTGATGCAGATATCTGGAGTTTGGTCTCCTATTTCTGCAAATCTTTCTACCAACCAATCCCTCCTTTATTTTGACCCTTAGTGGAGTATCTCATCCTTCAATGTGCTTGCAATTTCTCTCCAGTTGTTGATGAGGTCATTTCGTCTTGCTTCCTTGTCTCCTAGAATATGAGGCATGAATCATGACAAGTGCACTTTGGTTTCACAGTTTGAGATAGAAGTTGGTTGAAGAAAGACAAATGGAGATTAATTTGATTTCCCCACACTTTGTGTTCTGCTTCTTATGTAGTTCCATGAGCTGTATCTTTACTTTTTCCTTCACCTTCAGTAGTAGCAAGTGACGTACCACGTTCTTTATGAGACATGGAAGATGATATTGCATAGTCTCTTCCCAGTCTCATTCGTCTTACTCACTTTATCATCCTCCTGATTTGAAGACTCGGATATTTCACAGAGACATGATTGGTTCATCATATTCATCCTCATGGTTTCTTTCTATGCAAGAGAGAGTGTCTTGATGAATTCCACATGAGTGTCTCCTGTCATTAAGTGCTTCCTTTGTTGGAGACCTTTTGGCCTTGTTTTGTGGGTTGCTCCCTAGAAGGATTCCTTCACTTGTCAATTGTTCTTCCCAAGATGATCCTTCCAATTGTAAGAAACAAAGCATTTTCTTCCAATAGGTAATTCCTGGCGAGTTTTGATTAAGGAGGGACCTGGTTCTACACTTGTTCTCAAATTAGAGAGCAATATTCATTCCTTTTGTCCGGAATATTTTGGTGATTCCATAGGCGACGAGCACTATCCATGCATCACTTTCCAGTTCCATCTTTCTTGCTTGGGTGCCAAAGGATCCTTTTTGCCTTTTCATTCACTGATAATGCACCCTTTACATTTCCTCAAGGATACATTCTTTTCCTGTATGGCTTTCAGTAAGAATCATTACATGATGTTTTTTAGCTCTGCGCTTTATGTATCCACTGTCCATAGTCCATCGTAGTCTGCTTCATCTCGTTGTTCCCTGCGCATGATCATCAAGGGTACGATTTAGGAATTCAAACAAGTTATGGTCCCTTGTTACTATAAAAAAATGAGGGCTTTCATAGCTCATGCAGGCACCATACACTTTTGCAAGTGGTACCTGGTCCTTTGCTAGTAGTCACTCTATCAGTAAACACTCTATTCTTCTTAGCAGATTGAACCCCGGCCTGACAATTTTCCTTAAATGACCGTTGTTTCCATAGTGAGTATATAACTAGTTATGCGGTATAGTGACATACTTGTTGTATGGGTTGTAGGGAGTTTTCTCCCTTTGGAACCTGATGCCTGCTTGTTCCTAGTGTTGTTTAGATACATAGAACTAACATCATCTGAGGGCTAGGTCCACTTCAAGAATTTCTTAATATTATTTCTTACTTTCTCCAACTCGGATTGGAGTTGCTGATGCATCTCTAATTTACAGCAAAGACTAGCTTTTACAATAGTTAACGTCTTTTCCAGCAAGATGTGTGACTCACTAGCTACTTCCTTCCCTTTCCCAAGACGTACATTCTGTTGTTCTCCATTGAGTCCCTCAATGGATTCCTCTAGATCAACGCATATCAATAGAAGGTTATCCCTTTCCTCTTCAGTAGAGGCAATTTTTTCTTCTAACGTGTGTTTCTTATTGCTAAGACCTTCTATTGTTTATTTCAGATCGACAACTACTACCATCAGGTCATCTCTCTCATTCTACATACTGGTTATTTTTATACATTTAGGGCCTCCTTATCTAGTTCAGGATTAGATATGGTCTCATTTAGGTCCACTACAAAGACCACTAGATCATCTCTGGATTGTTTGTGTAAGGCTACTGAAATTTTCGCTAAGTAATCTAGGATTTCGTGGTGCCACATAGGTTAATTATAATATTTTATGTGCAATTAACATGGTATACATTAACTGGATCTGGTAAATATATGTATATGTCCTATGGTAAGTAATTTGGGGTTCAAGGAAAGGCCAAAGTCTAAGGAAAATTGGAAAAGTTCATAATAGTCTGAGATTCCAAAGGTACTTGCACAAGTCCCCACTTTGAACAAGCACATCTAAACATTTATAATGTTTTACTTGATGAATAACCTATAAAATGAAATTTCTTTGAGTCTAGTTTCTAACGCTTCAAACCATTGGCCATTTAGACATTCCTACGCAAAGTTTTGATCAAATTACCGAAGGCTGGAAAATGTTATCCTTTGTCAAATCTGCGACCGCATTCCTGTAGCATTGTTGACTCTGCGGTCGCATTTCTGTGGATGACTTGGCCAGTGTAGCCCAATTTTGGGTGCTAATTTTGTAGTGCGTTATGCGGACAGAATTTGCGTTCTCCGGTCCATTCTACTATAGCAAAATTGACATCGGAGGGTTAATTTTCTAATTTTTATAACCCGATCCCATTTTAAAATATAGGCATTGGGGTTCATTTGGAGGTCATTTCTTACTGATTTTAGAGAGAGGTGAGAGCATATAGCCAGAGAAAGGAGAGGTCTAGCTTTATAATCATCCAAACCTTGCATCAACCTTCAAGAATCAAAGAGCCCAATCATAAGTTCTTCATCTAAGAGGTAAGATTCTATACATTAGGCTTTAATTTTGAGTTTGGGGTATATCATGGGGTATTGATGTATGATTCCTGGGTGTAATACTATTATGTATACATGCATATACAAATTAGGTTGTGAGAAGATTGTTTAACATAAATAAGTAAACATTTGGTTGGGGAATGAAGGAAAACCTTGAAAAAGAGATTTGAGATTATGATACTCAACTAGTATTTGATAAAATACTCAAATAAGCTGTAACCATGAACACCTTTCTAATTTGGGTTCAATTTTGTTATGTCTTATAGTGGATTGAAATTTCTAGAATTTCTGGAATGTTGTAGTCACTCAACGAAAGCTTAACCGAGGTATGTATGGCTAACTTTGACCTTTGTAGAGTCAGTTTATTTGGTGTACGACTATTTATTATGTGATATCTATGTAGACTATTTTTGAAATTCTTTTGATTGGTTTGATTTGAGTGTTTGTGGTTAAGTATCCCAATATAATGGAGCAAGTATTATCAATAAACTAAATGCGTGACTGTGAAAGTATTATGTGGTAAGAGCTAAGAACCAAATGATGGAAAGAAAATCGTAAATGATGCAATTGTAACAAGGCTTGTTGTGGGTAATTATTATGGTGGCTTAAATTGCATATGAATTGTTTAAAATGACGGAAAATGGTATTGATGGTAATGGAAATACTTGTAAATTGTTGTGGTTTTTCTTAAGAAGTGTTGTTGTTGATCTTTGTGAATTGCTGATTGTTGTTGTGTTGTTTGTGAATTGTAAATGTACGGTGGCATCGGGTTGCATGCCGCAACACGAAGTAATAAGGTATGGGTTGTGATGATAAGGGTGACCGAGGTAATAAGGGTGAAAAAGTGAAATCACTATTGAAATGAAAATATGAGGAAAATTGTGAAATCATTGATGTGTTAATCTTGAAGGGGAAAAAGGAGAGATTGTAAACTTGTTTGGCTTGATTGTTCCTTAAGTGTGTTTTCGATTGTTGATTATGTTATTGCTCGTTACTTATATATGGTTTGAGTTTACTTGGGGAAAAGTTAGTTCATACATACAAGTACAATTGAAATGCACTGACGTCCCTTTTGCCAGGGGAATTACATTCATTTTATGATTGTAGGTGGATCCATAGCAGGTACTGCAGTCAACCGACCGTAGCTCCCCTTCACTTTTGTCAGATGTATATAAGCCCCTTTCTTCTCGGGGCCTTGTGTGGATTATGTTGTTTTTCATTTCGGAGTCTTGTTTTTCTTTTTCGTGTAAGGTATAGCCTGAGCCTTGTTACCCACAAGTATTGTATCATCCTTTTGTATCCATAGAGGCTCTGTAGAAAGTAAATATGGGTTGCAAACTTATGTAAATATGTATTTTGTATATTGGGCGATGTAAAATGTAAACCACACTAAGAACCATTTATGTCGTGTGTGTTTTGGTAATAAAAGGTGTTTTTAATTATGAATGGCTATTTTGCTGGTTAATAAGTAATGAAAATGCGGGGGTAACACGTGGGATAGGAAAGGCACCCAGGTCCACTTGACTGGGGATCCTTGGTCTACCGCCAGTCATGTCCCTCAAATTTGGAGCGTGACAGTTCATCTTCTGTTAGTTCTATGGTCAGGATCTCCTTATCATTTACAAGACTATAATAAGCATCTATTAAGACATTTGATAAAGGCTTTAGTTTCTTGGAAGAATAGGATTTGAGATTTGTCTGAACATCCCTGAAGTTTACCTCCTCGTCTTCTTCTTCTTAATCATCACCTGATTGAGCCATTATTGTGAATAGTGCATCTTACTTCGTTGCTTCAGTTTCCACTGCCATCATGGAATTGTTTTATGCATCAGAATCCCTTTCGAATTCACTTCGGGAGTTTCCCCAAGCAGCAAGAGCTTGCTTAACGATATTGTCTGCAGCACTCTTTCGATTAAACCTTTTATCTAGAACCAAGTTCCTTTTTCCTGCTTTGTTAGTATTTTGGTTCTACTTCTCCTGTTTCGCGAGTGGGAAGTCTTTGATAAAATGCCCCGAATTTCCACATTCGTGACAGAGAATGTTGTTCCTTATTTTACTTAAACTACCCCACTTTGGTATGCAACTATTTCTTTGAGCTATTTTCCGAAATTTCTTAGTAAGATAGGCCATGTCACTATCTTCATCACTTGAATCACTCCTTTTATCCTTAAGCACCGAGTTCTTCTACTTCTTAGGCTCTCTTATTTCAACGTCTTTCTTTCTTTCCATCTCGTATGTTTTCAGATTAACAATCAACTCATCCATGGTCAGAGTCTGTAGATTTTTAGCTTTCGTGAGGGCATTTACCTTACTTTCCCAAGACCTAGGTAAAACACTAAAAAAATTTCTTACAAGCTTATTTCTGAGTATGACATCTCCAAGTTAATGAAGCTAATTTAGGATGTAGGTGAATCTGGTATGCATAACTTGTATGGACTTATCATCCTTCATCATAAAGAGGTCGTATTCTGGGGTAATCATTTTCATCTTGGATTCTCTAACTTGAGTAGTTCCTTCTTGTGCGGTTTGTAAGGCTTCCAATATTTCTTTAGCGGTATCACGGGTTGATACTCTCTTTTACTCATTAGCTCCTATGCCACACATCAGGATTTTCTTGGCATGATATTTCTTTTATACAACTTTTCTGTCAAAGTCGTTGTAATATCTTCTCCCTTTGGGTACCAATGGTCCCTGTTTCATCAAGTTTCTTCATGGGAACATTTTGACTATCACAAATGATGTAAAACAACTCTGAATATTCAGCCATTATCAAGTCATGCATCAAATTCTTCCAACAGTCATAGTATTGACGATTGAATCTGGAATGTCTATAGGCCGATTGTCCTTCTTCAAAGTTTGGTGAAGCATCCATTTAGGATCTTTCCTAGGTGTTAGCCAGATAGGAGGAATCCACTCTGATACCAATTGATAGCTTGTATAAATTGATCAAACTATAGAGTACTTGGTCCGGTATGAGGCTGATACGTAGAATGCAGTAAGGACTGAATGTAAATAATGTATGACATTTTCTACGTGGTAAAATCCTACACAAGGGGATCAAAAAACCACGACGTAATCTTGTAGGCTTTTAACTCAACTAACTTGTAATCTACCTATTACAAGCAACTTTGTAATACTTCCGATTGCAAAGACTTCAAACTAACTTGTGATGCAACCACCACAAGCCACCCTCTAATTCTCCTAGTTATAGAGGATTTAACTTATGACTATTCCTAGTCATAACATAAACTCTAAAGTTTACGAATTTGTTTTTTCTTTAAGTAGTGCTTCTAAGAAAGCAAACTAGGAATTACAAGGTAGAATAATTAACAAGATTACAACTAAACTATGGATGTACATAAGATTTATTTAGAAATTGATCCTTAGTGGAGTTATTTTCTTGTTCTTGACACACCAGTGACTTCAATGCCATATGAATGCTTTTTTCTTCTTAAGAGAATATCACTGAATGCACAAGTGATGGTGTGTCTTGCACCAGATTGTTTTATCACAAAAGATATCATAATGGATAGTGATATCAACTCTTGGTGTACTTCTTCCGAGTGTGAAGTGAGTGAGCACAGTTTGCATAACCACTTCTTGGCAGTTGCGTTCCAGCTGGATAGTTGACTTTGTACTTCTGTCAGGACACACCAATAGACCAGGTCTTGGTTGTGTTCCTCTTTTGTAATAGTTGCCAGATGGTCACTTTCTTCTGCTATGTTCCAACTCTGCACTTGACCTATACTTCTGTCAGAGAACCCCAAGGGAGCATGTCCCTGTTACGTTTCTCTTTATATTGAATATGTGTAGTCACTGACTTGTGCTTTGTTTCGGAGAACCCTAAAGGACCAATGCACTTTGACTAGTTCATCTATCCTATGCGACAAAGATCTCTATCTGATTATTCATAACAAGTTTGTTAAATCATCAAAACATAAAAAGCATAAGTCTAAGACATTTGAAAACCCAACAATAGGGAAAGTATTCCGTTATGATTTAGTTTCCTAATTGCTCAACTTAACTCTATATGCTCCATACGATGTTGTTAGCTTTCCTCTAACTCTTACTTGTAGTTGCCCCTTATTTGCCTTTAAGTGATTGTTCTCCTTCTTGTATCATTACCTCATAATTGTGATTTCCTTTATGACCCAGTGTATATATGTTATGTGTCCATATTATTGTGGTTTCGGGTGTAGTTATCACATGCTTATCATGTCTTGTTGTTTTGTTAAGGTTATTGCGCTTCTTGATTTTTCCGTTAGTCTTATATTGTGACTATTGTGATTCTTATTATGTACTATTCATGCTTAAATTGATGATTATTCATGTTGGACAAGAATTATGGTATTTTCTTTATTTGACCATTGTTTAGTATTGACACAAGTAGGGATTTATTTTGTGAAGGTAACTGTTGGACGAAATTGGTTATAACCGACTCCCTTGCTGGGGTGTATTTGTTTTATTGTTGATTCCCTCATCGGGATGTATTTGTTTCTATTGTAGATTCCATTGTCGGGATGTTATTGTTTTTACTGTTTCGGTGAGGAAAGAGTGATAAAGCACGAAGGATGATGTCGTACAAATTTACATTATATTAATGCATATGGTGAGAAGAGTGATAAAGCATGTAGGGTGATGCCTTGCACATTTACATTTATATTAATGCATATGGTGCGTAAGAGAGATAAAGCATGAAGGGTGATGCCATGCACAATTATATTATTCGTATGGTGAGGACGAGTGATAAATCACAATTGGTGATGTCATGCACATTTACATTTATATTGATGCATATGGTGAGGAAGAGAGATAAAGCACGAAGGGTGATGCCGTGCATATTTATATTATTCACATGGTAAGAAAGAGTGATAAAGCACGAAGGGTGATGCCATGCACTTTCTATTTACTTTGTTTATTTGTTGTTATCAATTAAAGTTTTTTAACTGTTTAGAATACTTTATTGCCGCGATCCCTTGAGTTGGAACATATAGTGTTTCAATACCTTGCCGTATTTATCTATATATATTTCAATACTTAAAATTTCAATAATTGTTACATTTTTAATTCAATTAGTTTCTCAATTAAATTTTCTTAAATTGCCTGAGGTTGTATTTTACTTGAAAAGGAATTTCTACTAAGTTGTAATTTATTAAATCCCATGTTAAAGGTAATAATTCCTTTTATGCTGTATTTTAATTGAAAATGGTACTTTCTTATTCAAATGATTTATAAAAATAACTTCATCTTTTCTTGTCGAGTTCCCAATTGGTTTGGAAGTTGTACTCTTCTTGTTAAAAATGATACTCCTTGAACATCTTAATTGTATTGGTTATGGACCATATGTCCTGAGTAATATGAGAACATTGTTGTGCAATGTGAGATAGAAATATGTGGGCACAAAGTGCCGGGTGTGCTAAAAGTTTATTAATTGAGGCTATGATATGAGACATCAAGTTTGAGATGGCTGGAATTGTGCATCAGAAATGATATGATTTACGGCATCGCCTTCCTTATTTGAGTACATTTTTACTTGTTTGTGTTCTAGCTAGGTTGGTGTAAATTTTCTTGGTTATCTCTCGTTTCCATCCGTGTTTCCCTTTATTGTTTCTACTAATTGTAGTTTGTTCTCCCCTTTTGCTGATATTACTTTATTATCTTTATGTTGATATTCTATTATTATATTATGTTAAATTTATTTTACCAGTAGGTGCCTGGACTATTCCTCGTCAATACTCCGCACAGGTTAGTCTTGATGTTTACTGAGCACCGCTGTGGTGTGCTCATACTACACTTACGTATATTTTTATGCCCAAATCAATGTATTTGATCGATTTTAGCTGTGAGGGTCGTTGAGGTGGAGGCTCAAGGTAAACCTGGTATAGCGCTCGCTTGGAGTCATATTTAATTGTACTTATTTCCATATATTCCTTTTGTTTCGGAGCAATAATATATTTATTTTGTATAACTACTCTTAGTAAATATCAATATTGTTTCAGTTAATGTTAGGCTTACCTAGTTTAGAGACTAGGTGCCCCAACGACTCATTCGGAGGGATTTTTTGGTCATGAAAAACATCTGACACCAACCATCAAAAATCCAAAACATGAAGAAACAGCATGTAGCCTATCTGAAACACGCACGCGGCCCTCAACACCCCATCCTTTCACACCAACCAATCTCAAAACATAACATGAACCTACTCGAGGCCTCAAATCACACCAAATAATATCAAAACTACCAGTCGTACATCGATTCAAGCATAATGAGCTAATAAACATTCAAATTCAAAAACTCACTCCGAACCATATCAAATCATCTCGGAGTGGCCTCAAATTGTGCATGCATATCCCAAATGACACAACAAAACTATACCATCTTCCAGATCCATAATCCGAACCAATATCAATAAAGTCAAATCTCGGTTAAAACCTATCAACCTTCCAAACCTTTGACCATCCAACTGTCACTAATTCAAGCAAAAACAACATAGGAGCCTCCAAATCCATATCTGGACATATGCCTAAATCCAAAATCACCATCTAGATCTAACAGAACCATCAAAACTCCTATCTGAAGTCAAACATGTAAAAGTAAAACTTGACCAACTCTTCGAACTTAAACATTCTAAAATAAGAATTATTCTTCCAAACGAATCTCGAATAGCTTGAAAACCGAAATCGATCATACACACAAGTCATAATACATAATAAGAAGCTACATAGGACCTTAAAACCATCGAACGAAATGCTAATACTCAAAATGACCGATCGAGTTGTTACAATTATATACAATTAATTGAAATGATTATTATTAGAAGGAGCTAGAAAGGATAATAATTCATACAGACGATTAAAATTGTTGATTTTTTCTGCATGAAAAAGCATATTTTAGTAAGATTGCATCCTTTTGAGTAGACTGTTAACCCTACAATTGGTAACAATTGAATTTATACTATGGTTTTAAGGATACATGATTTACTTAGCACAAACTAAGAGAAGATATAAGTCAATACTGAAATTAACTGCAAATGTAAATAAAGCAAACCAAGTAAAATATATAGTTTTGATACTTGAGCTAGTTTTCCCTCGAATTGAATGGATTATTCTCCAGAAAATATGAAAAAGGTAAAAAATTATTGAGAGCTAATGAAAATGGTAGTATATCGCTTAATATTACATGAATGTGCTGGTCTATACAAATAGTCAGACCCCATTTATATAATAGGAGAGCCTTATGTTTGGTACAATTCTCAATACAGTAAGAAATCCATTAACTGATTAATCAACCTCTTCCCCATACCCGCCAAGATATGCGCCGTGATCCTCCCCCGATTGTGGATATTTTGTCTTTTCGTTATTCGACCCAGTAAGTTTGTAATGATCCAACCGGTCATTTCGATAGTTATAGCCCCGTTCCACTATTTTCTACTCCTTTTGGGTTCTATGGTTGTATTATGACTTAACAGGTTAGTTGGTTCGGGTGCTGAGTGATTTGCGAGTGAATTGAGATATTAGTCTCTTACAAAGCTTAACTTCGAAAGGTTGATCAGATATTCACTTATATGTAAAATATAAATTTTGATGGTTCTATTAGATCTATTAGGTTATTTTGGACTAGGAGAATGTCCGGTTTGTGATTTGGAGGCCCGTAGTAGAATGAGACTAGAATTGTCCGAAATTGGAATTTTAGGAAGTTTGACCTGGAGTGGACTTTTTGATATTTTGGGGTCAGATTAGATTTAAGAAAGTTGGAGTAGGTTTGAGGTGTTATTTATGATTTGTGTGCAGAATTTGAGGTCAATCGGACATGGTTTGATAGGTTTTGATGTTGTTTTTAGAATTTTGGAATTTCAAAGTTCATTAGGCTTGAATCCGTATGGAATTCATGTTTTTGACGTTTTTTGAGAATCTGAATAAGTTTTTATCAGGTTATAAGACTTTTCATTATGTTTTCTTGAGGTACTAAGGGACTCAGGGTGCTTTCGGGTGGTTAACGCTTGGCTTTTCAGTTAAGGAAGCAGCTGAAGTGTTGTTGCTACAGGTGTAACCGCACTTGCAAAGTGGGCCCCACAGGTGCAAGAGCCCAGAAGCATGGCAAGGATCGCAGTTGTGGACAAGGATAATATGGGATGAGGTCACATGTGCGAATACTTTCCCACACCTGCAATAGTCGCAAAAATGAGCAGAAGGGCGTATATGCGTGATATTTATCCGCAGGTACGATGTGGTTTCTTCACTTGTGATGTACGTAGATGCGATCTTGTGATTGCAGAAGTGGAGGAAGTGGCTTAAGTAACTTTATGAAAAAGTGGAGTTTAGACCGCAGACGAATATAAAGGCGCAGGTGCGAGAAGCATGGGTAGAGATTTTTCACCATTTTCATCATTTTTTAGCTCTAATTTTGGGGATTTTGAGAGGTATTTCAAAGTAATTATTGAGATACGTTCCTTGTGCCTACCTTCAATAATGGTGTTTCCCCATTGATTTTACACCTAATAGTGAGATTTTAAAGTGAAATTTGGGGGTTTCAAGCTTGACAATTTGAGAGTTAATTTTGGGGATTTGGATGACCAAATGATGTCGGATTTTGATAAATTTTGTATGGTTAGACCCGTGAGTGAATCGGCTTTTGGGCTTTGTGACTTTTGTCGGATTTCGAGACGTGGGCTCGGGGGTTTGGCTTGAGATAATTTAAAATTGTTATGTTTCATTTAGTAGTTTTTTTATGGAATTGATCCGTTTAGCCTATATTAATTGTATGGTAAAACTTGTGGCTAGATTCGGGACATTCGGAGGTCGACTCGTGAGGCAAGGCATTTTAGAGTAGAGTTTCGCTAGGATTGAGGTAAGTAAGAGTTGTAAATCTCGTCTTGAGGGTATGGAACCCCAAATGTTTGTGTCATGTGACTATTTAGAGGTGACATACATGCTAGGTGACGGACATGTGGGCGTGCACTAAAAGAATTCTGACTTGGTCCTTCTCGTGAGACTATAATGTTAAAAATCCTACTGGTAAATACGTGTTTCTTCTATTTTATGGAGATTTGATCAAGATTCATGTTAGAAATCATGCTTAGTCCTTATGATATAACTTTTGGGACCCATTGGGGTCATGCACTTGTTGAATTACCTGCTATTTGGTGTCTTGTACCAGTCTTAATTTTACTTGTGTACCATAACTCCATCTTTTCTTATTCCTTGTTGATACATATTTTTATCTCTGTTTGAGCTGATTTATATGATTTCTGAGAGACCGAGAGACTAGGGAGGTTGATAACTAAGCGAGGCCTTGGACCTGATGGTGAGATACCGATACAATAGCACGTGAGTTGTCCTTGCAACACGTGAGCTATTTGTGTGGATTTTGATTTGACATTATTGCATGTGATGTGCCCCTATGAACAATAGCTCTTGGGTTGTAGGAGTCCCTTTGATGTTTGCACACCCCCAGTGAGCGCATATACCTATTGAATGTGAGTACTGAGGGCTCAGAGCCGAGTGATTGAGCTATTTAGATTAGTTGAGTGACAGTTCCCTTGAGAGGCTATAATTTCTTTCATCTGTTGTTGAACTTAGTTGATATACATCATTGTTGTGAAATTCCTAGAATATTTTATATCCGGTCTAGTAGAACTCGAAACTGCATAAACCTGTCTTGACTTTAACTGACAGATTTGAAAGCATGTCTATTATTTATTAAAATTATTGAAATGAACTGTAGTTGCATAGCTCATCATAGCTTCTTAGTTCCTTATTTATTTATGTTACTTACTAAGTTGGAAGTACCCACGTTACTTCCTTCACTTAAATGTGCAAATCTAGGTGTATCCGTTTACGGAGGACATTGAACTCATGCGTGGTTGATTACCGAAGACTTACGAGGTAGCCGCTGGCGTTCGGGGTCCTTGTTCTCCCTCTTTTCTGTCTTGATTGGAGTATTTACATTTAGACACAAACTATTGTAAACACTATTTTCTTAGACTAGAGTTCTAGTTGCTAATTACTTATTGTCACCCCGATGTTAGAGGCTATCTTTCTGCATTTTATTTTGAGTTTAAATCCTGTTTTTTATAATGAAAACTTTACTATGAAAAAAAATTGGTTTATCTTTCATGAAATATCGAAGTATTTTTTAAAATCGGTTTGCCTAGTACCATTGTCTTTCTGAGCCTAGGGTCTATCGGAAACAACATCTCTGCCCTAAAGGGGGTAAGGGTAAGGTCTTCGTACACATTACCTTCAACAGAATCTACTTGGTGGGATTTTACTGGGTAGTTGTTGTTATTGTTGTTGTTGTTGGTTTGCCTAGTACCATTGTTTGGCTTCATCACGATAGATTAGAGTTTTGAGTCCTGACAAGTTGGTATCAGAGACTAGGTTACATAAGTCTCAGGAGACATGAGTAGGTTTAGTAGAGTCTTGCGGATTGGTACAGGGAAGTTTGTACTTATCTTTGAGAGGCTGCAGAACCCTTAGGAAACTTCACATTCTTGAATTCTTATCGTGAGCATCTATTAATTCTAGCAACTAAACTTCTGTTGTTATATTCTCTTACAAATTATGAGGATATGTGCTACTGGTTAGGACAGACAGCCACCAGTACAACCAGTTAGGGCCGTGAGAAGTCGAGGTCATGGTAGAGGCCTTGGTAGGGGTAGAGGTGCAGCTCGCACAACAACTAAGGCATCACTTGCAGATCCACCAGTTGCCCAAGTATAGGATCAGGTCCAAGTTGTGGATGCGCCTACGAGACGAGCTCAAGCACCAGCTATGCCCATTGTTATTCAAGGCCTTTAGGAGGCCTTGGCTTGGATTTTGACCGTATGTACCAGTGTTGCTTAGGCGGTCTCTACTCAGGCCATAGAAACCATTTCTCAGGTCGGGGGAGGTTCTTAGACTCCAGCCGTCGGCACACCCGAGCAAGTGATGCAATGACTCCACACACTGAGGGTACCACCAGCCCGCCCGGTTGCATCTACTCAGGACTATGTGATTCCCGTCATTCCTGATGATGAGCAATGAAAGTTTGAGATATTTGGGAGGTTCCATCCTCCGCCTTTCAATGGTGAAGAGGGAGTGGATGACCAAGATTTCTTACACAGATATTATAGGATCCTCCGCATATAATGGTTTTTGGAGACCAGCGGGGTCTTGTTCACTACTTTTCAATTCATTGAAGCTTCCTTTGCTTGGTGGGAGGCTTATGAAAGGCATAGACCGGTTAGTGCTGCACTACTTACATGGTAGTATTTCTCCGTTCTCTTCTTGGGGAAGTACGTACCGCAATGTCGTTGAGAAGAGCTGCATAGACAATTCGAGCAGTTGCGTTTGGATGATATGACTGTGAGATAGTACGAGATGAGATTTTTTGAGTTAGCCCATCATGCTATTTGGTAGGTCCCCACAGAGAGGGAGAGGATTTGGAGGTTTGTTGATGGCCTTATATTTTAGCTGCGGGTGCATATGACTAGACAGAGGGTGACTTGTGCAATTTTTGAAGAGGTGGTTGACATTGCTCGAGAGATAGTCTGTCCGTCGCTATGAGTGGGTTGACATAGATGCCAAGAGGCCTTGTGGATCAGGTAGTTTTGGTAGAGTTACTTTTGGAGGTTCGTTCCAACACGGTAGGGGCGTCCCTATATACGTGCTAAGATGACCAGACCAGTTAATTGTCAGCTACAATTCTCACATTGCACGCTCAGTCCAACCTTCAGTTGGTGCACTTGTTACGACCCAAACAGATGGGCCACGACAGGTACTCAGTATCTTACTCAACCGAGTACCAACATAACATATCTTTCGTATCATACAATCATAGGTAAATGAAATGGAAAGGCTGCTGTGAGATAACTAGAGCGAAATATGAGGGAACACTAGACATAGGACGACCCAACATGCAATACAAACTTTTACATACGACATACGTTCCTATAAACACAAAATGATCACTCGTACACTGAACATATGCTATGTAATATTTCATACGCATGACATCCGTCTAGAATCCTCTAAGAGTACATAATATCATAAAGGTTGGGATAGGGCCCACCATACGACTCAATACATGTACTAATAATACTGACCAAATAAGAAACTCTGGAGCAAGTGGAGCACACCAACACCTTCCACTAAGCTAGTAGACTTCTTGGAGGATTCTTATCTTATCTACCGAACCTATGGGCATGAAATGCAGTATCCGCGGGAAAAAGGGACGTCAGTACAAATACTTTACCAAGTATGTATGTAATGGAGATCAGTAAATAATAGACATGATATAAACATGAAGTAAAAGACCCGACTTGTGGAATAGCGCTGTGAATCATTTAATATTTAAAATATCATTCATATACGTATAAATATAATACCATGCATAGGTGTATGTGTACATAACGTCATAAAGCCAATGAGGGCATCCCATTATATCATCTCGGCCACTGTGGGCAAAATAATCAATGTATGCTAGCTGATCAGGTGGTGCTACGTATATAACGCCGTAACCTTTTTGCAATATCCTATATGCATACACACACACACACACACACAGATATATATATATATATATATATATATATATTTATATATATATATATATATATATATATATATATATATATAATGCCATCTGGTTATAGGTCAGTGTACATGTACATGTATAATGAATGCAATGCATGAGAAGTAAGTCAATAAAATCTTTCGGAGCTTCATAGCACCATTATGCCATTGACTAATATCGTGAAGTAAACTTTATCAATTTACTTATTTTCTGAGACCCATGAACTGATTATAGAATAATATGACACATGGAGAATTAAGAACATAAGCATCTCTAGCATTTCTATGATAGAGTCATTTAGGAAAATTACACATTTTCTCGTTTCATTTGTATTGTGTGGATCATGCCAAAAGGAGAAAATGTATAGCCTTAACATACATGAGCTGATTCGCTTGAAAATACCTCTAACAAACGTTAATTACGATAAAAAATTTAACGACGAATCGAAGTAAGAAAAAATTCTTCTGATATTCTTGAGAAGGATTGTACCGTTCTTTCTTAGAATTGCATCTCACACATAATTGGATCTTGTATGAATTGTTTTGATGCCATTTCATGCTGCCTTCACTTGTAGGAGTTTGCTGGAGCACCTCACTTTGCAATGAAGATTGAAATATGTCTCTCTTTGAATCTCTCTGATGTCTTTTACATTAGTGGTCTGGTCCCCACTAAGGATGAGTTAGCCACAAAATATCCTCCAATTGCTACCTATTTTAATTATTATGAGTCATTACTTGGATTTAAAAATCAAGACCCTTTGGCTACTACATTAGGAGATTAATCAACCTTATCTAAATATGCTTAATAATTTAGTTAATCTCCTACTAAAATCAAGTATTATCCAATTATCCACATAATCAAGAATTATCTCAAGTTGCTCAAAATACTACTCAATTTTAACACAATTTATATACCTTACTATCATAGTTACATAGTACCTTGTATGGCACTAGTCCATAAATACGGGGCATTATAGCTTGGACCGTATTTTATCCCCAAATATCCAAATATCAACAAAACTCTTTTTCTTTGATTTTCGTGTCCTCCCACCTTCAGGAATTTACCGATCACTTTTTTGAAATAGCGTAATACTTATAATCCCAAAGTAATCTCATTCTCGAACTTACGTCAATTAACTTGTGAAACTTTAACGTATGAAACGTGGGATGTAACCTCTCATTTTTGAGTTTTCATCAATTTACATATGGAATACTTTCATGTACGAAAATATGGGGTTAAACGTCATCCCCTTTTTGGACCATTTGTCCTCATTACAGTTCATCTAAAGAATGACAACCTAACCTCATCTTATACTTTGTGACTTTTGTCCATCCATCGTTTATTCACCGTAATGTTGATCTTAATTTACTATTGACAACTTGACCTCTTATGTTACACTGCCTCTAGGGCTCACGCCTTACTGCGAAACATGTAATTTCCATAATTGTATTTCATACTATACTAATGTGATTCACCTTGTGTGGGGGGGGTGGTGTATTCTAATCCCGTGGCATCCATTAAATCTTTTCTTCTTCTTTTTTCTTCCTTCAAATCATTATTCAATTGAAGGACAAAAAGTCATCCTTTGTCTATCAAAATTACACCCTCATTTTATTTCTAGGGCAACATTTCATTTATTCTAAATGCTACTAGTCGTAGACTCCATTGAGTTCATTCAGGCTATACTGAGTTTTATATAACTTAGAGAAACCATCATCTTTCTCGATTTCATAGGCTTAATCCCAAAGACTTTTCCATTCTGGTTACCTTCTCACTCGCCCTTTCATATCCTTACTCCTACCTTCTTAAAACCTTGTTTCTCTACCATACATTAGATTGTGACTTACGCATATTCCTTTATACAACTCTCAACCTTCATTCAACTTGCTTGGACCATAGATTTTCTTATATTATTCTGGAACATCAAGCGGGACATCATATCATCTCAAACTATTTTTTACTCTCTTAGCTAGACCTCTTGATACCTAGAAACCAAGGCCAGATGGTATGCCACTAATGATACTGATATCCTTCATGGATACTGGATCCCTGTGCTTCTAGACTTCTATCCGAAGTATGGACTATTATAATCTTTTGCATTTGAGTATCCATACGTTGTTCATCTTTACCTTACTTACCTTCAAATATTTTATTATATCTTCTATCTCTTTTATAACCCCTTTCCATATAGGTATAAATCATATGCATAACTTAAAGCTCAATTATAATACTTGCACCTATGGTGCATACACAATCTGGTGGGAGCTTTATACTGACTTTTTATGAGGCTGGTACTTTTCTAACTTGCTTTATCATAGAGCTATTAAAGAACATGGTTGTTGTACTATCTTGCTTGTGCCTTTGATATTAAGGATGATCTTGCAATGTTCTCAATAACGGTTTCTATCATTGTCTATGGCCAATAATAAGACTCGTAATTGACGTAAATCTTTAGTTTCCTCCTCCCTCGGATCAACCTTTATGTGCGCTTATGCTATCTTCCAATCTGCATCTCATGGTATTAGTTATTACCTTATCCCCTCATAGACGATGTGGAATATCCATGATACAATCTTCTAACAATTCAATCCTTTGTCTCTAACCTGGGCTAAATTCTTTCCTTTAACTTATACCAGAATCTTCTACGGCTGTATGATTGTCGACATATATGCTGTATGGATAATACTCCAAAATCTTAAGTGTGTTCATAACGTAACTAACTCTAGATCATTTATCAAATAATTCCTATTGTTCCTTCTCTGCTTTCTTTAAATGTAAGCAATTACTCTTCCTAGTCTTTCTGCCCCTTGTTTCCTTCATACTTAGCTTATCTTAGGTCCCACGCATGACCAAATTTTGTGCAATTCATATGGTCTTGAATATTACTTTTGGTTTCGTTTCCCACTCCTTAGCCATGATAGGAGCCACTTCTTTAGGGAGTGCATACACTATTATTGTGAGACTGTTGTTACAAGATCATTTCCTCTTTAGGTCATTGTGCTTAGGTTGAAATCTTATTCATTATTTCATTAGCTTGTCTTTCATTGAATACTTAAGGAAGACACTCCGACTCTTGTAAAGCTGCGAGCTTATTACCTCATATGCCTGATGGAATTCTTGATATTCGTACTCACCTATAATTGTCCTTAATTACTTACCTCCATACTCATGTGTTTGTACGGTTGTTTCTGAACTAATATTTTGATTGTCTTCCACTGGCACTCTCTTTTATTTCTGCAACACTCATACGGTGCCTTTAACTATCCAACTCATATTGAATATTTCTCAAGGGTCAAGATGTCATATTTGTGAGATTGAATTCCCCGTATTGGGATTCACGATGTTCATTTTGCACAATCTATTGACTTGTCTGTTGCCTCTTGTATCTCCATAACTACGCCTTTCCTAATTTAACAACTAATTAATCGTTGGCTCATATTATATCAATATTCCGCATAATATTACTTGGGTTATTTCCTTTGTATTAACTTACTTCTTGCACTGGCTCCTTATGTATTGACAATATCCCAGGAAAAAACCCTCACTTCTTTTCCTTGATGCCGTGCTAGCATAATGTATTGTAATTGTAGCATATCGGTAGGTGTTGGATAAGTGTAATCTCATTCCTTTCTTATTTTTTTTATCATGTTCTTCCTTTACCATTCCATAATTACTAGAACCACTTAATTCTGACTTAATGCCACATCACTCCATATTTCCCCCATTTAGGGGAGATCTAAGATTTATTGCTACGACGATCTACCTATAGATGTTTTACCTCTTCATATTTGGAGTCTTTTCACATCAACAATGACCCTTACTCGCCTTGTGGCAATCCTTCTGTACAAAGAATAATGAAATTACTTACTCATGAGAGAGAAACCTAGTGTAACTGGCACATATAGTCCCTTAAGCTTAGCTTACTTTATGAAAGAGTCTTCTGGAATGACCTTTAAAGGTTATTCTTTCGCCGTCCATTCTATTATCGCTGAAACATAATCTTTGAAATTCTCATAATACTGACTATATCAGATCACTCATTTGCTATTTCATATTTAGTTTATCTTGTTAACAAGTCCATACTAATTTCTATTACTCTGGGGTTTAACTATTCCTTTTTTGTTGTCACGTTGGGGTCGCACACGTTTTTCTCGAAATGAAAATATGACATTATGGCCTATACTCTTTGTTGCCTCAAGGCCTGTCACCTCTTGTCTTTTCCTTCACCTGACTAAGGACTCGGTAATGCTAACACTTATTTTATTTTCAATCTACCGTTGTCATCCATTTATCACATCCTAATCATATTATTTCTTTATCTATCTTCTTATTCCCCTACTAATATTTATGTTTATTATTTTATTCTGAAAACTTCAATAAGACATTCTTTTGCTTTTAGCTCCCCTTTCTCCATCCACTTGCCAGCATTCTCTCTCTACTAGGGATGTGAGCCACACTAAGGTAATATTTATCATTTCTAGGCTTCCAGTCCCTATCTTTGTAGTACTCATATCTAGCTATACTATTTTAGAGTGCATCATCTGGGTGTCTCACAAAAGGATCTATTAGCACATTTGCAATATCCTTCGGAATTATCAACTGAAGCAAACAATCCATCTATCCATTTGTATTACTCTAAACCACAAGGGGATCCTGATATCCCGTCCTTCTCATAAACCATATCAGTTAGCTTTTATTAGGCATAACTGAAATCGGCGTGGCAAATTATACATACCTCTGCTACTATTGAAGGTAACTAAAAATTCTTATATATCCCTTCCTAAATGGTAGATAATGATAATTTTCACTAGCTGGGTACTTTATACCCTTCTTCATCTTGCTTCTTTTACTTGTTGAAACTTGTATCTATCCTCTGATTCTCTCGTTACTTTTCACCATATGGGTGGATAGATATTATTACCTTAGGGCTCCTTAACAAGAAGCTTACACATCTTGGTACACACATGATCTACTGAAGACCTTATGTTTACTCATCATAAGCATCATGCAAAATTGAGTTCTTCTGACTCAACTCTTCCACAAACACATTCAATCTATTACCATATGTCTTTCTAAATGTAAGTGTCATTGTATTATGAATAAAATAGAATATAGGAGTTTAAATTCTTACAACTGAGCTCTACCACACGATTTAAAGTAAGAAAAAAGACTGACATTCCTAAATCCCCTGTAGCCTCATGCTTATAAGTATGGTGAACAACACACTCATGAATAAGAGTCTACTAGACACGGCTTGTAGACACCCTAGGAAAGAACTGCTCCGGTACCAGTTTTGTCACTACCCAAATCGATGGGCCGCGAAGGGCACCCGATACCTTATTCAACCGAGTACCAACGTAATATATCTTTTATATTATACTATCATAGGTAAATTAAACGGACATGCTTCTGTGAGATAACTACAATGAATCATAAGGGAGCAGTCAACACAGGACAATCCAACATGTAATACAAACTTATACATATAACATACGAGACTATAAGGCTAAAATAATCAGTCTTACATTGAACATAGGCATACAATCTTTCATATACATGATATCTTTCAACAAGCTTCTAAGAGTACATAGTATCATGAAGGTCAGGACAGAGCCCCACAATACCAGTCAATACATGTACTAATTGTTTACAGTAAAAATGGTAACAATGACTAAATTTGTTAATGGGATTCTAAAAATACGTGATCTATTTTCATGTTGTTAGAGTAGATGATGCTAGGAAGATGAAGTTTAATGAAGAAATGCAAGCTAAAACGAGGCAGTAATCAAATCGAAGGGCTTACTATCTAGGCTTGTTTTACCAAGGGGATACATGCTAAAATATAGAGTTGAACGAATCGAAAAACTTGCTATTGTCGATGAAGGGCCTCGGGGTCGATGTCCAACCCGAGCTCGAACTATCGGGGCAGTCATGGATGGGATAACAGTTAATATCTTATGAAACAATGCTCTTTATGGATAACACCAAGCAATCGAATGAAGAACAAGTAAGAAAGAGATAAATATTAAAGTGGCCTCGGGCTAGTGAAAATGAGTAAGTTAGAAAGATAAGGGAGAGAGATATATTATTGATCTTGTGGAGAATAAGTAGAGCAACATCAGCCCTTTACAAGATAGTATGGGTTCCTTTTATCTAGGAGAGGAACTCGTCAATATTACAACATGCATCAATTGTAAAGTATGGATATGGGACAACTTGACGTGATGCTTCGGCGTAGACTCTGAATAGGCCAGTCCTGTCAGACTTAGCCGTATGCCTCGGGAACTTCCCTTTATGTTCTAGCCTCATCGTTCGTCTTCTTCGAGTCGAGACCCAACGAACCCCGAGGGAGGGGACTCGATCATGGCCCTATGTCCCCGAGGTCTCGAGGCATTCTTTCTAGGTTGACCTCGAGGAATTCTTCCGAGGTGGCTCGATAGCAAAAAATTGAGTCCTCAGATTTTGCCGCATATAGATAGTCTCTGTGTTTCCTAGAATGAAGCGATGTGAAATGATTCTGACACCTGACTCCTTGATCTCTCTAGGGTGACGTCACACAATTGATGAAGCCTATGATGAGGGATTTTGTGATAATTGGGTTGCCTCGTGAACTTAGGCATTTTGACATTCATTTGACACGTTGTCGATTCCTGTTTTCCAAGGTGAGTGTACTGCTGTCGATTTGGTTCTTCAATAGCCCAATAATTGCATCCGTCATTCAGTCTTCCAGATCATTGATGATCGTGTCATTACCCCCAATAAATGGGGGTACCTCAGTGTTATTTTTCCTACCACAATGCCTTTGTTGGCTCGTTTTCCCATTTCTTATTATCGTCATCTTCTATCCTTTAGCATCATGCTTGGGCCTCATGGCCTCAAGGAAATCTGGTGGAGCTCCTATAGATTGTGTTGTGGACTCTTTTCGGGGCTTCCCTTTGTCGAACATGATCGTGTTGTCCTGTCACTGATGTGGTCTTTGATATGTTTTCTGTTGCTATTGCTATTGGCCTGAGATGATAACGGATTGGGAGTCAATCTTCCCTTTTTGTAGACAGTTATTCATACAATGCACCGGTCCTCACTCCTTACCAGGGCCTGTGTGGCACTTCATCTTTTGGGTTTTTCTTTTCCCACGGGATAAAATGGCACTACCGGCCAGCAAGGCTGAGGCCCGCCGAATCTTTAACCTTTAGCTTTGAGGGGCCATAACTCTTTTCTTTGCCTCCTCTGCATACCCTCCTTTTCCTCCTCTTCATCTTCTCTAGCCGAATCCCTGGGGAATTAGATGGGAACCTAGAGGAGGCGGAGGTCGAAGGAATCAACTTCGAGGATACGTGATCCCTAAGGGGGGAGGGGCCGGTGGCACTCGAGGAGGCTGATACCGGAAATGGACCTTCGAGGATGGATCCCCCCAGGGTTCAGCACATGTACATCCTTCCATTCCTCCGTTTTTGTGTACAGATACCTTGTGGGGTTTTGTAATGGTATGTAAGGACCCCTCTAGGGCCGATGTACCTGGATTTTTATGAATATGAATATACCCTTGAATTAAGTTTTCAATTCTTGCCTTATTACTGCATTCTCTCATCCCTTTTGATGCATTTGAATGTTTTCCTTTGTTTTTGACCGTTGAT
Source organism: Nicotiana benthamiana (assembly GCA_034376525.1). Taxonomy (NCBI): domain Eukaryota; kingdom Viridiplantae; phylum Streptophyta; class Magnoliopsida; order Solanales; family Solanaceae; genus Nicotiana; species Nicotiana benthamiana. The sequence goes on from CM067328.1 coordinate 84,195,679, forward strand.
ATCTAACTCGGATGCGATTGTTCTTTCCGATTTTCTACTAAATGACATGGCCTTTTTTGAGCCCCTTGTCATACCTCGGACCAAGCCCGAATTGATACAATATGTTTTGGATATTAGGCATTCTAAATTGAATAGAGATAATATGTTGAGTTTTGGAGCTTTAGAGAGAGATATGTCGAGCAACAGTTAGCTTAGGGTACCTCGGGGTTTGTTTTGAACTTGATGCATAGCTTTTTACAGCATAAGGGATATATTATATCTAGGGTTTGCCTGTACTCAGGCGCTGCCTCTAGCCTTCCCGGAGTCTTCATGATCGAAGATACACGTGCTTGTTCTTCTTTAAAACAATATATATATATATATATATATATATATATATATATATATATATATATACTGTGGTATCGGGCACTGCGTGAGTCGAGCGACGATATTGAAGGCTTTCTGGAGCCTGACTTCACTTTTAGCAGAGATCCTCGGGGTTGGATGCTGCCTCAGAACCAGAGACAATATGGTTGACTCCTTAAGGCCTAGCTCTTTGTCGGTGGATGCCTCTTGGGTCGGGTATCACTCCGTCGATCAATATCAAGTACGTTGGCTTTTTGGGGCTCACTCCGGGTAGGTAAATCGTCGTTGTTTCCTACTTACATCTGGGGCGACTTCAGCTTCTTCAAAAGGCCTCACTATTTTAGGTAGCTACTCTTCCGCCTTGGCATAGGGTTCTTTGTTTCTTCAGGTGCAAAATGTTTTGGCACACGATCTTGTTTTAGTTTGTCAATTCGACCATAGCCATGGCGGGGTTGGTCCGATAGGGAGGGGAGATTTCCACGCCCAGCGTTCAGGATCCACGGGAATTCACTCTAAAGACTATGTCTTTGATAAGGGAGGAACATTTGGAGATGGTGAGGAGATATTTCGGATGGCGAGGAGATAAAGCTGCAGGCGCTTTCCACATATGAGAGCATTACACACTCTGCTGATGGATTCTTGAGCGTGTACCTATATCCCTTCACATTTAACCCCCTTGATAGGGTTATGCTTAATTTCTGGTTGAAGAATCGGGTTATCATGGCGTAGATACATTGTTTGTTTTGGAGGATGGCCTTGATGATGAGGTTTTTTGCAAAGAAGGCTTGGCGTGAATTTATGTTCGACCACCTTTTTAGGTTGTACCGACCCTTTCACCACCGAGGCCTATTAACATTGCGTTGTCAGTAGTCCACGCCTTGTGTGGTTGATGATGAAGAAAGTGATGACCAAGAATAAATTCGTTGCTTCGTCAGGGTCCAGACGGCTGACATTGCCATATGGATCTTATGACGTTTCCCGAGGGTTGGAATTATGCAAGTGAGAAGAGTGTTTGGTGAATTTCCAGATTTTGCTTATTGCAAAAATTCGTCGAGTATTTGTGCTTCTCTATTTTTGTAGCAACTTCATAGATGCCGGGCAAAGTTTTGGATCTTCCCGGCAGGGTGCGGAGGTTGGTGACCCATTTGGCCTGTAATGAGCGTAACTGACGAGCTGTATCCCGCGTCAAATGGGAAGCGAGATATAAAGGAATGCACGTACGTTGAATTTACCTTGGCCTTCGTATATTTGGGATGACATTTTCCGTATTCTTTTGTACTGAATTTTCCATTGCAGGTACCGAGCGGTTCCTGAGATGATATAGTGCTCTTCCGAAGGGGGGAAGGAGTCGTCGGCCTCTAAGCTGAAGGGCGATGGCGATAAATAGGATTTGCACCTATAGTGTGGTGGAGCTTCTAATGGGGCTCAACGGGCCTGCATCTTCGAGAAGAGGGCAATGCCCGAGTCTACCATTCCTAGAGTGTTTGTTCCCAGATGGCGGTTTCTCCGAATGAATAAGCCTTGCCCGAGATTTGTTCTCCTAGGGCCGAAGGTGCAGGATCAACAGGAGTGTGCTCTAACTTCTAGTAAGTCTGCCGGTTTCACTCTATGGTGAGTTTAGGTGCAATTCTTCTGCATTCCGCATCCTCCCTTCTTTATTGAGTTTTCCCCTTGCAGGCTTGTGACAGGTTCAAGTTTGCGCTGCTCTGTCAAGGAGCCAAGCTTCGAAAAGTTCTGGATGAGGTTTAGTCCCTTAGGCTCCTTAGCAAGGACAAGGAGGTTGAGCTGTTGCATTAGCGATATGAGGCGTATCGGAGCTTGAATTATGGGAGCTACTTGATGAGAAGGTAACTTTTCATAGTATGGGTTTCACTCCTTTTGACTCTTAAGGTTAACCCTTCTTCTTATCTTAGCTGCAAAGAAGTACGTAGGCCTTGAAGTACCTTAAGGGAGACACCGACCACGTCAACAATGCCTGTGTTAAGCTAAGGGCTCAGGTGCAAGCTTAAGCTTTAGAGGAGAAGGGAGCTTTGGCCAAGGTTCCTGTCTTCGAGGGACAACTCCACTTGGCTGGTGACAATGGTATTGATCAGGAAACTCGAGTCTGATCTCCTAATGATTAGGGCTGAGATAATCGATGCCCGTTCTGAAGCGGCACTAAGCCAAACTAAGGCTAATCAAGAGATGGCAATTCATATTAAGAATGCTACTGATGCCCAAGTCGAGCCAAAGTGGGTCCTCGACCGGGAGAATAGGATATAGGAATATATTCATTGTCATTCCTAAAGAGAAGTACTCGAGGAGATCAACACAAGGGGATTCATTCTCTCAAAAGAATTGCCTCGAGCAAGGGCGGACGAGTGTGAGGCTCAGTCACTTATTACTGATGTCACAAAGACCGAATCTGGCAGGATGTATCCCCTTGGAGCAAAGAGTAGATCTCTCTATTTTTTCACTTTGTATTTAATACTTGTAGAGCATGTTTGCAGATGGAGAGTGCGCCTTTTGCGTATGTAAGATAAGAGAAAAATTGAAGCTTTATTCCTTCTTTACCTCTTTCTTTGATCTGACAGGCTAGTTTCTGTGTTTGGCGAGAACCTCGTGGGTCCAGAGCTAATCAAGTAGACCTGGAGGCTTCTAAGTGCGATTTTTGACGTGAACAGGCATTGGGGCCTCGGCGCTTTGCCCAGCTAACCTTATAGGTGCGTGGCCGGGAGGCTCATTTAGTTGGCGACAATGGCATTTATGGCATACCCTTAGGCATATTGTAGTTAACTAGTTTGGATCCAGTCTCCGAATTGGTTTTACTACTCGAGCTTATTTTAATCCTCGAGTTTTCAATATTCGAGCTGGAGGGAGTGGTTCTTATGTTGTTTGGTCATTGAGACATCTTTAGTGTGTGGTCCAAAGGCTCATTTGGCTGGCAAAAATTGGCTCTTACGCTTCTGCCAGGGGCATTTTTGTACGCTTTTTATTCCTCTTGCTAAGCTCTTTTTGAGATAATTTTGCCTAACCCGTCGTTGGTTCTAGAAGAACCTCGATTTCAAGTCGTTATCGGTGATGTTTGAACACCTTGTAAGGTTCATAGCTCGTACGTTGAGTCGGTCGAATCCTTGTGAATTGGAGCAAACATGGCCAAAGCTCATTTTTGCCTTTTGAGGGAAGCCTGTTTTAACGGATTATTTCCTAAGTATATTCAAAGTACTGTCATAAGATTTTGTTTAGCGACGGTCGGTCGTCCTCGAGTTGCATTAAAATGGTTGTATCAACTTTTTTGCTTGTAGTCGTATTCTTTTGACCCCAAGTGATAGTTATAGTCATTTACATCAAGGGTATGCCCTTTCGAGATTCTTACAAATGCGACATATAGCATAAACTTCGGGATTTTGAGTTCCATGCCTGTTGAGGTCTTACATTTTATCATGCATGTTGAGGTCTTACAGTTTTATCATGCATGTTGAGGTCTTACAATTTGTGTTGCTTTGTAGAATAGATCTGGTTACACCAAGTCTGCCCACTCGCGGTCTTACAGTATTGGGTTTTTCTAGTGCATGGCGATTGGCGACAGTCTCTGAGTCATCGATTTTGCATAGGTCCGATGGTATTTATTCGTGATCTCTGAGATGGCTAGAGCTTTATGAGTCCGTATTTCTAACCCTAGGGTCGTGGGAGTTCCGAATATTTCGAAATCCATTCGGTTGAGACGATCTTGTCGAGAGTACTCTCTGATTTCCTTGTTTGAAGAATTAGATGTTAAAAGATATTCTTTTATTGCTTGGCATAAACACCTATAATTTTATTGCTGTAAGCTCGGCCCTTGCGAGCGTGGCTCCTCAGACCATTTGGTCTAGTACATGATTCCTTATTGAAACTTAATCTACCATTTCCCGGTCCCTCCGAGGGGATGGCGCCCTTAAAAGAAGATCATCGCTCGTCGTTTGAATGTAGAAGAAGGCATGTGATTTTATCGAATCACCCTCTAGGGGTACGTTGCTCCACTAATAATCTTGCTGGCGAGACGCTCTTTGGGAAGGAAGTCCGGCCGAGGGGAAAAAGCGCGGCGGGTCCTGTTATGGCCTTGGGATCTATCAGTGGCGTTAGAACATCCAAATGTCCCGACCGACTGTCCACATACAGGTTAGTGAAAAAATATCAAAGGAGTGAAGCAGTTCTTCCTTACCGCAGGATGTGTAGGTGACGTTTCGAGATTTGGTATGCTCATGTCGTGTACGGGTGTGAGCCCTAATATATTCCTCCAATATGTTTAATCAGGCTTTGCCAAAGATGTGGTTTTATTACCCTTTGATCCTTTCAAGGGTGGAGGTATTGACGCCAGCGATGCGTCATACAATGATGAATTTCCCATCTTTGTATATTGCTCCATATCGATGATATTAATTTTTCCCCTTGCATAGGATTTTATTCTTTTGGTGAAACGGGGTCAAAGTTGTCCGCGAGCAGTGTGCCTACAGCCATCTGAATAAGACGTTCGTTCCTTATTTCATGGTATAGAACTCGACATTCCAGTCCGAGCTAAGGCGGTCTGTATCGAGAGAATGTTCTTCCTGCTGGTTGTGGTGATTATCGTTTGGAACCGGTAAATGATTTGAGATGTGAGCGCGATTTGGTTCATCAGTCCGAGCTGCCTATTGACTTTAGTCCGACATCGTTTGTATGCTGACCGAACCACCTGAATCCGTGAGCATATGTTTTATTTGAAATAGATCAAACGATGGAGAAGGTTACCATTGTGTCATGTGAGACAAGTCCTCGGTGTCTTTTTCGTTAGATCTAAAGTGTCCTCTGGAATATATTCCTGGTCCTGTTTTCCCTAGCGACAAACATTTTTACATTCCCATTTTATGAATCCTTAGAGGGTGTTGCCACTCCTCCCTATCGTGGAAATACATTGCGGCTCGTTTGCTTTATTGTTTGTGTTTCCTTCTTCCCTCGGGGCTGAATTCGTGCCTGCTCGCTCAACAGTACTCTACGGCAATTATTATTGAGTAGCACAGTTGTTGTCCTCCTGATCTGGTGGTCACTTTCGACACCGTGTTTGTGTGCGCCTTGTGGTTCCCGTGCCAAGTTTTGGTTCCTTTGTGGGAGACTCGGTCGAATAGGTCTGAGTCGTTTGGCATCCCTGGTTTCGTATATGGTGAACAAATGTTTGGTATAGTGATGCCGAAATTGTACTTTAATTGTCAAGGTTCCCTTGCTGGTCGTACGTCCTCGTCAAATATAGTTTTGTTAGAAATTCTTCGAGGGTGTTTCCCTCGAGTCATTTCCCGATTGTCTCGAGGTAGATTGAATCTTGGGGTGTTCCCCTTATCCGCGGTACATGGATGGTACCTCCATCTGTTTGGTATTAATTTATTTATCGGAAGCTTGCTTGGGTATACTTTGCCCAAGGAGGCTCCCAGATGGTCATCCACGACCTTGATTCGTGGCTGGTGCCGGGTACCGTAATCCGACTAGATCTCGACTGGGTATCTGATCAAGCTTTATTTGAAATGCCCCGAGATCATCGGGCTTGGTTCATTTAGGCATTGGGCAAATGCCTGTGTTGTGTAGTTATCTGAAATTGGGGCGATCACATTCGTTCTATCAAGGAATGAGGTGCGACTTTCCATGGCATTTCATTCTCCATTTATTTGGCCTCGAGTGTGTTGGGCTCTCGTGTTGCTGCTTCGATGGAATCACTATGTACCTCTTCCGAGGAATCTACTGGTACGGTAAGTGGGTTTGCAAGGTCAAGTTCTAGGCTACGATACTCTATCATGGTTCCTTTTGAGAGAGTTTCCCTGAATCTCTTCAATGAGACGGGCTCGAACTCTAAATCTTGAAAGCCGCTGCCTTTTCCCGCTCACGTATAAGCAGTGGTGTTCTCGTTAGGATCTGAGGTCCTATTGTACTTGGGGTGTTCTGGAATTCTCGACTTTCGTAAAATCGGTTCCGGGACTACTTCCTCGGGGAACGACTGTTGCATGAACTTCCATGAACCTGACTTGATCCTTTTGGAGAGATTCCCGAGCATTTTTGCTATGGCAGGGTCGGTTAAAGATCCGTTGTTGCTTGATATCTCTGGTACTTGTTCACCATGGGGAGCTAATCTCGGTGCTACTCTACTGGGAGTCTCCGTATGGCTTCTCAGCAAACCGATAACCAACTAATGTGCCTACAACATTTATAAAATATCGTGAAGACTAACTTCATATGCTTCCCGAGCTAGGGTTTTTTGGGTCGTCTGTGGGTATGTTGTATACTCCCATCGGTGTGCGAGGATTTGTCGACTTGCTGCGCGTCTTGTTAACCCGCATCCACTGGAATCAGCCCAAATGCATTATTGGGGTTCTTGGCATCGTGCCAACGGCTGGAGCAGCCACACCATTTTTGCCGCGATTATCGAGGTAGTTATTCTCAACTCTATTTACCGAGCCAGATACTTTGACCTGAAATCAAAAGATCTTGGACAGGAAAAAATGTAAAAGATAACTTGCGTTTGAGCAATAAAACCAGTAAAAAAATCATCATTACTATTTTCAGTCCCACAGTGGGCGCCAACCTATTTACCGTGTAAATGGTAGCAATTAATTTTGTAAACGGGATTCTAAGAATACGTGATCTATTTTTTATGCTAGCTGTTAGAGCGGATAATGCTAGGAAGATGAAGCTTAATAATGAAATGCAAGCCAAAATGAGGTAGTAATTGAACTGAAGGGCTTACTATCCAGGCTTGTTTTACCAAGGAGATATAGGCTAAAACGTGGAGTTGAATGAACTGAGAAACCTGCTTCCCGGACATAGGATTGGTCAATGAGGGGCCTTGGGGTCGATGTCCAGCCCAAGCTAAGATATGATAGAACAAGGCTATTTATGTCCAATACCAAGCGATAGAATGAAGAACAAGTAAGAAAGCAATATATATTAAAGTGGCCTGGGGCCAGTGAAAATTAGCACGTTAGAAATAAGAGGGAGAGAGAGATATTATTGATCATGTGGAGAATAAGTGGAGCAACATCAGCCCTTTACAAGGTAGTGTGGGTTCCTTTTATATAGGAGGGGAACTCAACTATAGTACAACATGTATTAATTGTAAAGTATGGAGATAGGACGGCTTGACGAGACACTTCAGCATAGACTCTGAATAGGCCGCCCCTGTTAGACTTAGTAATGTCCCTAGGGAACTTCCCCTTCTATTCTAGCCTCGTCCTTCATCTTCTTCGAGTCGGGACCCGACAAACCTCGGGGAAAGGGACTCGATTGTGGCTAAAATTCCCCAAGGTATCGAGGAATTCTTCCGAGGTGGCTCAATAGAGAGAAATCGAGTCTTCTTATTTCACTGCATACACTTATCATATTGACAAAATAAGCAACTTCGGAGCCAATGGAGCACACCAATACCTCTTGTTGAGTTGATAGCCTATTTGGAGAACTCTCAACCTGTGTATCGGGACTTGAGGGCATGAAACTCAATTTCCCCAGGCACAAGGGACGTCATTATAGATAATATACCGAGTATGTAAAGAACGAAAATCAGTAAATAATAGACATGAGAGAACATGGAGTGAAGGACTCGACATGTAAGTCTGAATAGCTCTTTGAATCATTTAATATTTAAAATGTCATGCAGATATGTATAAATATCAAAATATGCATAATTATATGCGTACATTACATCATCAAGCCTCCGAGGGCATCCTATCATATAATCTCGACCACTCTGGGAAAAATCATCAACGTACACCAGCTGATCAGGCAGTGATGCGTATATCATGCCGTAACCTTTTTCCATATCATACATACATACATACACAAATACATACATACATGCATACATACATACATGCATACATACATGCATACATGCATGCATACATACATGCATGCATGCATACATACATGCATGCATGCATACATTAATACATACAGATATATATATATATATATATATATATATATATATATATATATATATATATATATATGTATTAATGCCTGGTATGGGTCAATGAACATGTATAATGAATGTAATGCATGAGAAATATGTAATAAAATCTTTCGGAACTTCATCAGACCATTATGCCTTTGATTATCATCATGAATTTAACTTTATCAACTTATGTATTTAATGATACTCATGAATAGACAATAAAATAATAGGACACATGGAGAATGAAGAACATAAGCATCTCTAGAATTTCTATGAATAGAGTCATTTATCAAAGTTGTGCATTTGCTCGTTTTATTTGTATCGTATGAATCGTGCCATAAGGAAAGAAGGGACAACATTAAAATACATGAGCCGATTATTTTGATAATCCCTCTAACACACATCAATTGCGATAAAATACGTGACGATGGATCGAAGTAGGGAAATATCCATATAATATTCTTGAGAATGATTGTACCTTTATTTCTTAGAATTGCATCTCGCACACAACTAAATCTTATGTAAATTTTGTTAATGAAATTTCATGTTTCCATCACTTGTAGGAATTTGCTGGAGAACTTAACTTTGCTACGAAGATTGAAATATGTCCCTTTTTGAATCTTTGAGATGGCCCCACTAAGGTGATGAGTTATCCACAAAAGATCCTCCAATTACCACCTATTTTATTGACTATGAGCCATTTCGTGGGCTAAAATCAAGACCCCTTGGCTACCACATTAGGAGATTAATCCATCTTATCCAAATATGATTAATTAATTAGTTAATCTCCCATTAAAATTAATAACTACCCAATTATTCACATAATCAAGGATTATCTCAAGTTATTCAAAATAATACTCACTTTTAACATACTTTATATACCTTACTATCATGGTCATGTGGTACCTTGTGCAACACTAGTCCATAAATATAGGGTATTATAGCTTTGACCATATTTTATCCCCAAATTGACAAACTTCGATAAAACTCATTTTCTTCGATTTACTTACCCTCTCACCTTCACGAATTAACTTATCACTTGTTTGAAATAGCCTTACACATATAACACCAAAGTAATCTCATTCCTGAACTTACATTGATTAAATTACGACAAAACTTTAACGTACGAAACTACAGGATGTAACATCTCATTTATGAGCCTTCATCAATTTACTTATGGCGTACTTTCATGTACGGAAACATAAGGTGTAACAGCACGATTAGTGCAGAGTTCTCACCATGCCTCGTCCTCTAAGATTTATACAAGGAGTTCCTTGGGGCATCAAGAGCAGAAGTTCCATCAGAGAAGGGGTTGTTTCAAGTGTGGGGATCTTGATCATATCAAGAAAGATTGCCCTAGGATGTTGAGTGGGTCTCCACAGTAGAGTTCTCAGTCGATGGCACAATCACCATTACCTAAACCACCGCCTCAGTCACCCGGAGATGGGGCCAAGTCAGCGAGAGGTCGCCCTAGAGGGGAAGCTGATAAGGTGGTGGTCTGGCCCACTTTTATGCACTCTGTTTTAGATCGGATGCCATTTCTTCAAACACAGTGATAACATGTAATATCTCAGTATGGCATCGAGATGCTTCTGTATTATTTGACTCTTGTTCCACCTATTCATATGTGTCATCGTATTTTGCTTATTATCTAGACATGCCCCGTGAGTCTCTAGTTTTATCTGTTCATGTATCTATGTCGGTGGGCGATACTATTATTGTGGACCACGTATATCATTCGTGTTTAGACACAATAGGGGGATTAGAGACTAGAGTTATCTATTGTTGCATATGGTTGACTTTGATGCGATATTGGGTATCAATTGGTTGTCTCCATGGCATGCTATTCTGGACTGTCACACAAAGACTATGACGTTGGCAATGCCGGGTTTGCCACAAAGTGAGTGGCGAGGTTCTTTAGACTATGTTCCCCAGTAGTGTTATTTCATATTTGAAGGCCCAACGGATGGTTGGGAAGGGTTGTTTTTCTTATTTAGACTCTGTGATGGATGTTAGTGCAGAGACCCCTACTATTGATTCTGTTCTGATGGTGCAATATTTTCCGGATGTGTTTCCTGTAGACCTACTGGGCATGCCATCGGACAGATATATTAACTTGGGTATAGATTTGGTATCGAAGATTCACCTATTTGTATTCCACTGTATTGTATGGCACCGGCAGAGTTGAAAGAGTTGAAGGAGTAGCTTTTGTAGCTCCTTGATAAAGGGCTTATTCAGCCTAGCGTGTCACCTTTGGGTGCACTAGTTCTATTTGTGAAGAAAAAGGATGGTACCATGAGAATGTGCATTGATTACAGGTGGTTGACCAAAGTCATAATAAAGAACTAGTATCCATTGCCACGTATTCATGATCTATTTGACCATCTTCAGGGAGCGTGGTTGTTATTCAAGATTGATCTGAGGTCACGGTATCACCACTTGAAGATTAGGGACCCAGATAATCTTAACATAACTTTCAGGACCCGTTATCATTACTATGAGTTCCTCGTGATGTCTTTTGGGCTGACCAACGCCCTAGCAATGTTCAAGAATGTGATAAACATCGTGTTTTGAACTTATCTTGACTTGTTCATTATTTTATTCATTGATGATATCCCGATGTACTCTCATAGCTAGAGGAGCACGCCTAGTGTTTGAGGGTTTTAATACAACAATTGAGAGAGGAGAAAAGTTATGCCAAGTTCTCCACGTGTGAGTTTTGTATTAGTTTAGTGGCGTTCAAGGGGCACATTGTGACCAAAGAGGGTATTCAGGTTGATCTGAAAAAGATAGATGTGGTTAAGAGTTGGCCCTAACCGTCCTCAGCTACAGAGATTCGAAGCTATTTGGGTTTGGCTGGTTATTACCATTGGTTCATGCAGGGTTTCTTATCTATTACGTCACCCTTGACAAAATTGACACTAAAGGGTGAGTGTGAGGCGAGCTTTCAAAAGCTCAAGACTTGCTTGACCACAGCTCCAGTTCTAGTTCTACTATTAGCTTCTGTTTCCTAAAAAATCATTGTGATTCTTCTCGGATTGCTATCGGGTGTGTCTTGATGTATCGGGTATATTGATTGCTTATGATTCGCGCCAGTTGAAGCCCAATGAAAAGAATTACCCAATTCATGATTTTGAGTTGGATACATTTGTTCATGCATTGAAGATATGGAGGCACTATCTCTGTGATGTATCTTGTGAGGTATTTACTGATCATCGTAGCCTATAACACTTGTTCAAATAGAAGGATCTTAATTTGAGGCACCGGAGATGGTTAACGCTACAAAAGGACTATGATCTTATTATTCTGTATCATCCGAGAATGGCCATTATGGTGGCCGATGACTTGAGTAGAAAGGTAGTTAGTATGGGTAGTCTTGCATTTATTCCTGTTGGGGAGAGTCCCTTTGCAGTTGATGTTCAGGCTTTGGCCTACCAGTTCGTGAGATTGGATATTTCAGATCTCGGTCGGGTTCTAGCTTGTGTGGTTTCTCGGTCTTCCTTAGTTGATCATATTAGAGATCATCAGTATGATGATCTTCATTTCCTTGTCCTCAAGGATAAATTTTAGCATGGTGATGCCAGAGATGTGACTATTGGAGATTATGGTGTGTTGAGGATGCGAGGTCGGATACGTGTGCCCAATATAGATGGGCTACGTGAGTAGATTCTTGAGGATGCCCAAAGCTCGTGGTATTTTATTCATTCGGGTGGTGCAAAAATGAACCAGGGTTTGAGACAGCACTATTGGTGGAGATGAATGAAGAACGAGATAGTTGGGTTTGGATATTATTGTCTCAACTACTAGCAGGTAAAGTGTGAGCATCATATACCGAGTGGATTTCTTTAAAAGATAGATATTCCAAAGTGGAAGTGGGAGCGGATCACCATAGATTTTGAGTTGGCTCCCATGGGCTTCTTGGAAGTTCAATGCTATTTGGGTGATAGTGGATCCAATGACCAAGTCTGTGCACTTCATTCCTCTGAGTACTACATATTCTTCAGATCGATTGGTTGAGATTTACATCAGAGAGATAGTTCACTTTCATTGGGTGCCAGTTTCAATCATTTAAGATAGAGGCACACAGTTTACATCACAATTTTGGAGAGTCGTGTAGTGATAATTGGGCACTCAGGTTGAGTTAAGCACAACGTTTCACCCTTAGACGGACGGACATCCTGAGTGTACCATCCAGATATTGGAGGACATGATACGTGCTTGTGTCAATTATTTTGGGGGTTGATAGGACCATGTTCTGCCGCCCATAGAATTTTCTTACAACAATAGTTATCAGTCGAGTATTCAGATAGCCCCTTATGAGGCTTTATATGGGAGATGGTGGAGATCTCTGGTAGTTTAGTTTGAGCTAGTGCAGGCTAGGCTTTTGGGAACAGACTTGGTTCAGGATGCTATAGACAAGGTGAAATTGATCTAGGTGTGGGTTCACACGTCGCAATCAAGATAGAAGAGTTATGCTGACAGGAAGGTCCGTGAAGTGTCTTACATGGTTGGGGAAAAAGTTCTGCTGAAGGTATCACCGATAAAGGGTGTTATGAGGTTCGAAAAAAAAGGCAAGTTGATCCTTCGGTTCATTGGGCCTTTTGAGGTACTTCTGAGGATTGGGAGGTAGCTTACAAGTTTCCTTTCCACCTTGATTTTCAAGTGTATATCTAGTATTTCATGTTTCTATGCACATGAAGTATGTCGGCATTCTGTTTCATGTTTTGTATTTTAGCACAGTCCACTTGGATGGTGATTTGACTTATGATATAGAGCCAGTGGCAATATTAGGGCAATAGGTTCGAAAGTTGAGGTCAAAGGATATAACATTAGTGAAAGTGCACTACAGAGGTCAGCCCGTGGACGAGGCTACTTGGGAGACTGAGCGGGAGATGCGAAGTAGATATCCATACAAATTTATTGCTCCAGGTATGTTTCTAGACTCTCTTGAGGACAAACGTTTGTTTAAGAGGGGGAAGATGTAATGACCCAACCGGTCGTTTCGAGAGTTATAGCCATGTTCCCCGAATTTTTTCTTCTTTTGTGTTCTACAACTATATTATGACTTACGAGGCTAGTTGATTCGAGTCTAGAGTGATTTCAGAGTGAATTGAGACACATTCTCTTATTTGAAAGCTTAAGTTTGAAAAAGTTGATCGGATGTTGACTTTTTTGTAAACAACCTCGGATGTGAACTTTGATGGTCTCTTAGCTCCGTTAGTTGATTGTGGAATTACAATCACATACGGATTGTGACTTAGAGGCCAGTAGTAGAATTATACCTGAATTGCCGAAAGCTGGAATGTGGGAAGCTTGACCAGGAGTGGACCTTTTGATATCGGGGTCGGATTGGAGTTACAGAAGTTGGAGTAGGTTCGAGGTATCATTTATTATTTATGTGAAAAATTTGAGGTCAATCAGATGTGGTTTGATAGCTTTTGATGTTGTTTGTAGAATTTAGAAATTTCAAAGTTCATTAGGCTTGAATCCATATGGAATTTATGTTTTTGATGTTATGTGAGGTGATTAGAGAATTTGATTATGTTCGTATCAGGTTATAACACTTGTTGGTATGTTTTCCTGAGGTCCCGAGGGCCTCGAGGTTATTTAAGGTGGTTAACGGCTTTATTTTTGAGTTGAGGAAGCATCTGAAGTATTGCTGCTACTGGTGTAACTGCACTTGCGAGTGGGCACGGCATGTGCTAGCCAGCAAAAGCATGGCAAGGATTGCAGACGCAGCCAAGGATGAGATGGCTAGAGGTCGCATGTGTGAAGACTTTCCCGCACCTGCGGTGGTCGTAGAAGTGAGAAGAAGGGTGCAATTGCGAGATTGATCCGCAGGTGCGATATGGACTCCACACATGCGATGTGCACAGATGTGTTCTTATGATCGCAAAAATGGAGGCATTGGCTTAAGTGACGTTTTGCAAAAGCAAAGTTTTTACTACAGATGCGGCTCCCCAGATGCATATAAAGAGCTGCAGGTGCGAAAATCCTAGGCAAAGCATATAAAAACAGGACTTAGAGATATTTATCCATCTTCATTATTTTTATCTCGGATATTTGGGAATTTTGGGAGGGATTTCGAAGTGATTACTGAGCGAAGTTCCTTGTGCCTATTTATCTACAATAATGGTGTTTCCTCATCGATTTTACACCTAATTAGTGAGATTTTGAATTGAAATTTGGGAGTTTAGGATTGGGGAATTGGAGAGTGAATTTTGGGATTTTGATGACCAAATGGTGTCGGATTTTGATAAATTTGGTATGATTAGACTCGTAAGTGCATGGGATTTCGAGTTCTCTGACTTTTGTTGGATTTGGACACGTGGCCCCCATTTTGGATTTTTGGGTCTTATTTAGTAGTTTTCCTGTGAAATTGATCTCTTTAGCCTATATTAGTTGTATTGTACTACTTGTGGCTAGTTTCGGGACATTCAAGGGCCGACTCTTGAGGCAAGGGCATTTTGTAGTACAGTTTCACTAGGATTGAGGTATGTAACAGTACAAATCTGGTCTTGAGGGTATGAAACCCCAGATTTTTGTATCTTGTGACTATTTGGAGGTGACGAGTATGCGGGCATGCACCGAAGGAATTTTTACTTGGTCCGTTTTCTAAGACCATAATGTTTAATAGCCTATTTTTAACTACTTGTTTCCTCTGTTTATGGAGATTTGACGGAAATTCATGTTATTAATCATGATTAGGCCATGATATCACTGTTGGGACCCGCTGGGGTCGTACACTTGTTAAATTAGATGCTATTTGTTGTCTTGTACTCAGTCATAATTTTACTTGTGTGCCACACCTCCATCTCTTCTTATTCCTTGTTGATATTGTTAGTATCTCTGTTTTATCTAAATTATATAATTTTGAGAGCCCGAGAGACTAGGAAGGTTGATGACTGAGTGAGGCCTTAGGCCCGATTGTGAGATATTAATGACATAGTACGTGAGTTTTCCGTGCAGGACAAGAGCTATCCATGCGGATCTTCATTTGATACGTGAGTTGTCCGTGCAAATTATAGCGCTTGGGTTGTAGGAGCCCCTCCGGAGTCTGCACCCCTTAGTGAGTGTAGATACCTAATAAGTTTAAGTAGTAAGGGCTGAGAGCCAAGTGATTGAGCTGTTGAGATGAGTTGAGTGACTGTTGCCCTGCTTGCTTTCATTTGTTGTTGAACTTAGTTTATATCTATCATTGTTGTGAAATTTCTGGAAAATTCTATATCCGGTCTATTTGAAATGGAAAATGTATAAAACTGTCTTGACTTAAACTGTTGGATTTAAAAGCATGTCTATTGTTTACTGAAATTACGGAAATGAACTGTACTAGCATAGCTTGTCACTGCTTCTCAGTTCCTTGTTTATTTCTGTTACCTACTGAGTTGGAGGTACTCACGTTATTCCCTGCACTTATATTTGCAGAATCACGTATGTCCGATCACGAAGGACATTGAGCTCGTGTGCGGTCGATTATCGGAGACTTATGAGGTAGTTGCCGGCGTTCACAATCCTTGTTCTCCCTCTTTGCTATCTTTCTTTTCAGTATTGACATTGAGATTCAAACTCTTACAGACACTGTTTATTTATACTGGAGGTCTAGTAGCTCATGACTTGGTGACACCCCGGTGTTTGGAGCTATCTTTTCGCATTGGATTTTAGTTTAACTCCTTTTTTATTTTTTTAATGAAAACTCTGTAATAAAAAAAGCTTTTAGTTTTTTTTATGAAATATGGAAGTATTTTTGAAAATCGGCTATCCAAGTACCATCGATAGGCACCATCAGAATAGGTTAGAGTTTTGGATCGTGACAAAGCTGTCCTCGATCTCTATGTTATTCAGTCACGATCTTGATCGATCTCGATCCCATTCGGTCTCGGTTTTGGCCTCGAGCTTTACAACCTAATCCTGCACCACAAGTTGATATAAATCGAAGTTGTTGCTTGCCTTATCATGCTCCTTCCTCGATCAGTTGTACAAGAAGGACAAGCTCAATTTTAACAGTATACATAGACGTATGATTTACATTATCAGTCAAATTCAACTGTGATAGCATGCCATTTTATTTAACCAAATTATCAATTAATGCTTATCGATTTACAACGCATCGTTTCTCTCCATTACTGAGTTGAGCAAAATAAATCAAAGTATAAGAACCTAAACAACTTTTATTGAGCAGCCAATACTGGCTAAACCTTTAGCTGTTAAAATGGTTGTGCAGTTAGTAGCGACAAAAGAATGGTTAAAAGATCCATATTTCTCGAATGCCAAGGATATTTTTTAGGTGTTAGGATGTGGTACTCACTTGGGACGTGGGCACGATTTGTGAAGGCACATGAAAAATACAACACGATCTATTATATCTTGGAACTTCTATTTTATTAGTACTATATATAAATCTCGAATTTGACAAAGAGGTCTCTTCGGACAATATTTCCATAATTGTTTGTATTCTATAATGTTGTGACATTTAAGGTCAATCGACCAACTTATAGTATAAATATGTAAATATCGTTTTGCCTGGAGAAGAAATAACCAGAAACTAAATAAATTAAAATTTGGACAGCATATGTCTCTTTAATTATAGACAAGGAACATCCCAATACAAATACTAGGCTGTTTAACCTATTGAATTCGTAGGTCTGCATGCAATATGATGGGAAGCTTGAAATAAATGAAGAAATTAATTGAAGTTACTTTGGAGGATCATGACGCGCAGTCCTCATATATATTTTTCTCCCAACATATCATATTGTACCTAAAAAGACAAAGTATGGCTTGTACAGTGTGTATATTATTTTATTAAATTTTTTATTGAAACATTATACTGTTAAAATAAAGTATAAAAAATAACTTTTTGGATATATATATATAAACGGTAAAGGGTCAAAACTGCCCTCAACCTATCGACTCCGGAACAAAATTGCCCTCCGTTAACCTTTTGCAAAGAAAATGCCCCCACCGTTAAATTTGTGGCATACTTCTTTCTGCCCCCAAAATCTAACAGATGCTTGTATTTAATTTTTAATTATTTTTAATGCCAAGTGTCACGTAACGATTGGCCATTAAATAAACTTGACCCAAAATCAATTCTCACCCAAGTTACGACCCAACCCGACCCAACCCGACCGACCCGACCCAAAAAAGGTTAATGGAGCGCAATTTTGTTCCGGAGTCAATACGTTGAGAGCAGTTTTGACCCTTTTTCCTTTCTTTATGTGTCCCAATTTGCTAGTAACAGGCTTGAAGTGTAATGAGATTTCCCGCTTTCCAACAAATGTAAAGAGCTTGATATATCACATATATTCATCTTCAGTTAAAGTGGATTGGTCATTCCTATCCAATGGGGGGCTGGTTTTTCATGGCTTGGTTATGGGGGACGGGCTGGACGCCTGGTTCGTGATGGAGGGGGGCTGTTTAGTTGTGAAGTTTTCCGGCGATGTGAAGGTGACGGGCTGGACGGGGAAGATGAAGCAACGGGGTAGCCATGGGAGGTCGTTTGGTGGTTTAGGGTTAGAGAGGGTGTGTTGTAGGAAGATGAAAAGGGGGTTTGGTGTTTTTTGGGTCGGGTCGATCGGGATGCTTGTATTTAATTTTTAATTTTTTTTAATTTCACGTGTCACGTTTTGATTGGCCATTAAATAAACTTGACCAAAAATATATTCTCACCCAAGTTCCGACCCAACCCGACCGACCCGACCCAAAAAAGATTAACGGAAGGCAATTTTGTTCCGGAGTCAATACGTTGAGAGCAGTTTTGACCCTTTTTCCGTTCTTTATATGTCCCAATTTTTAACCTTTTTGGGTCGGGTCGGGTCGGGTCGGAACTTGGGTGAGAATTGATTTTGGGTCAAGTTTATTTAATGGCCAATCGTTACGTGACACGTGGCATTAAAAATAATTAAAAATTAAATACAAGCATCTGTTAGATTTTGGGGGCAGAAGTATGCCACAAATTTAACGGTGGAGGCATTTTCTTTGCAAAAGATTAACGGAAGGCAATTTTATTTTGGAGTCGATAGGTTGAGGGCAGTTTTGACCCTTACCAATATATAAATTATCAAATCTGTTTAAAATAAGAAATAAATTATTAATGTAACTATAAAGATGATTTAATATTGCTTTAGATTTTAACTTGTGCGGCATTTTGCATTTATTAAATCTTCTTGTTAGAGATTTTGGCTTTTGTTACTTGGACCATATGGAGCTAGTGTATAGCTTAGGGGTTTAGTGAAATCCAGTTGCAACTTTAATTCAAATCCGTATTGTTTTAAGAAATTTATTTGAATACATATTATTTAAAAATTTAATAATTTAAAAGAACTAAAATCTCGAATTCATAAATCTCAAATTCCTATTCTATCACTATTTGTCACCGTAATTGTGTGTACACTACAATAAAAGGTGGTTTTAGTGGCGATTATTTAGTGGCAATTCAAGAAAATAGTCCGGAAAACTTTATCTTTGTTACAAAACTTAGCTCAAAGTGATAAACATAAAGATAGACAACAAAGTAGAGAGAAATAGAGAAGAGAATATATTTCTTCTATGTATCCAAGTGTATTACAAAATGATTTCTCATCCTTTATTTATAGTACTACATAGAGTTATACTAAAAGAATTCCATAAATATGTCATTAAGCTTTTGAGATCATGGGGGAAGATCATGGGGGAGATCATGGAGGTGTGGGAGTTACAACCATAAGTATTAGAGTAGTGGGAGTTATGGAGATAATGGATAAAAGTAGTGGGTGTTATAGGAGTTATGGACATCCACCATAATCTAATATTTCATAACACTCCCCCTTGGATGTCCAAAGATAATGTGCCTCGTTAAAACCTTAACTAAAATAAAGCCCAATTGGAAAAAAAAATTCTAGAAAAGGAAAAAGAGTACACATATCTAACAAAATGCATTTTTGTTGCCTCGTTAAAAACCTTGCAAGGAAAACCCAGTGGGACAAAACCTTGTAAGGGAAAAAGAGTGCAACGCGCATTAACTCCCCCTGAAAAGAGCATCAATTCACATCAAGTGATCGAACAACCATCGGAGTACTTAAAGGATATGCTCCATCCATGTAAAATCATTTCAATACCTTTTCTATATAGGCAGATTGATGAACAAATATTCCGTTTGCCAAATATTCAATTTGCAAACCAAGATATAATTTTGTCTTTCCAGATCTTTCATCTCGAATTCCTTCTTTAAATAATCAATTGCCTTTTGGAGTTCTATGGGAGTTCCAATAAGATTTATGTCATCGACATATACGGCAAGTACAACAAATTCCGATGTTGTTTTCTTTATAAAAACACATGGGCAAATGGCATCATTTATATAGCCTTCCTTTAATAAATACTCACTAAGACGATTATACCACATTCGTCCTGATTACTTTAGACCATACAAAGATCTTTGCAATTTGATTGAAAACATTTGTTTGGCATTTTGAATCCATCGGGAATTTTCATGTATATCTCATTATCAAGTGAGCCATAAAGATAGGCAGTAACCACATCCATTAAATGCATGTCAAGCTTTTCAAGGACAGCAAAACTAATGAGATAACGGAAAGTTATAGCATCCATTACGGGTGAATATGTCTCTTCATAATCGACACCAGGCCTTTGAGAAATCCTTGTGCAACAAGGCGTGTCTTATATCTTTGTACCTTGTTTTTCTCATTTCTCTTGCGTACAAAGACCCATCTATAGCCAACAGGCTTAACACCATTAGATGTTTCAACGATAGGCCCAAAAACTTCACGTTTTGCAAGTGAATTCAATTCTGATTGGATTGCTTCTTGCCATTTTAGCCAATCAAGTCTTTGTCGACATTCTCCAACAGATTGAGGTTCAAGATCCTCACTTTCTTGCATAATGCTAGATGCAACATTATATGCAAAGACATAATCCACCACTATATCCACTCGATTAAAATTTGTCTCAATATCGATTGGATTTATTGATAGTTCCTTATTTTCCTGAGTCTCGGGCTCAATGGATTCTTCATGAATCTCAGAATTTATTAAATCGTGAATTTCCTCATGAGATTCTTTCGTAGTGTCATTTTGATCATTTGCTTTTATTTTTCTAGGATTTCGATCTTTGGAACCTAATGGCCTGCCACGTTTTAGGCGTGCTTTCGACTCATTAGATATGACACTAGAAGATTGTCTAATAGGGACATCAATACGGATTGGAACATTCTCTGCGGGGATGTGAGATTTTGTTATCCTTTTCAAGTCCGTGAATGCGTCAGGCATTTGATTTGCTATTCTTTGCAAATGGATAATATTTTGCACCTCTTTTTCACAAATAGAGGTATGTGGATCAAGATGAGATAATGATGGATTTTTCCACAAAATTTCCCGTTTGGTTTCACCAACTTCTCCCCCTAATTTTGGGAAAAGTGTCTCATCGAATCGACAGTCTGCAAATCGTGCAGTGAACAAATCCCCTGTCAATGTTTCGAGGTAGCGAATAATGGAGGGCGATTCAAACCCAACATATATTCCTAACCTTCTTTGCGGACCCATTTTGGTGCGGTATGGCGGTGCTACAGGCACATATACTGCGCATCCAAAAATTCTTAAATGGGATATATTAGGTTCATGACCCAAAACTAATTGCAACGGGGAATATTTGTGATAATTCGTCGGTCTGAGACGAACTAGCATTGCTGCATGCAAAATGGCGTGACCCCAAATCGAAGTGGGCAGCCTCGTTTTCATGAGTAATGGTCTTGCAATCAACTGCAGACGTTTAATTAAAGATTCTGCAAGACCATTTTGAGTGTGAACATGAGCTACATGATGTTCCACTTTTATCCCAATTGATAAGCAATAATCATTAAATGCTTGGGATGAAAACTCAGCAACATTATCTAGTCTAATAGACTTAATTGGATTATCAAGAAATTGTGCTCGTAATCGAATTATTTGTGCCATTAATTTTGCAAACGCAAGGTTGCGTGATGACAATAGGCACACATGAGACCATCTAGAGGATGCGTCTATTAAGACCATAAAATATCTAAAGGACCCACTAGGTGGGTGAATAGGTCCACAAATATCCCCTTGTATACGTTCCAAAAACGTAGGTGACTCAATTCCAACCTTTGTTGGTGATGGAAATAATTAACTTGCCTTGATAACAAGAAGTGCAAGAAAATTCATTATTTAAAAGAATCTTAAATTCTTTAATGGATGCCCATATGAGTTTTCTATAATCCGTCTCATTATAATTGATCCAGGATGTCCCAATCGATCATGCCAAAGTACAAAAGTATTGGAATCAGTAACCTTTTGGTTTACTGTGGAATGTGCCTCAATTGCACTAATTTTTGTCCAATACAGGCCACAAGATAAAGATGGGAACTTCTCAATAACCCTCTTTTGGCCAGAGACATTCTTTGTAATGATGAGGTATTCAAGATTATTCTCATCTATTGTCTCAATATGATATCCATTTTGACGGATATCTTTAAAACTCAACAAGTTCCTCTTGGACTTGGAAGAGAACATTGCATTCTCTATGATAAATATTGTTCCTTTAGGCAGAGTTATAGTTGCTCTTCCGGAGCCTTCAATCAATTTACTACTATCAGAAATTGTAGTAACATCTGCCTTACACATACTTAAATGAGAGAAATATTTCTTCTCTTTGAATATCGTATGTGTGGTACATGAATCAATTAAACAAATATTTTTACAATTGGACGTTGATCCAAGTTTGCTTTGTAAGATATCCATATTTGCTTCCCATGGTTTGACATACAAAAGAAATATATGAAAATATTAGTATTTTTTTATTTTTTTTTATATATATGAGAATAAACAAATTTAAGTCTATGATTCAACATAATAGTTTCAGTACGGTCATTATGAAAAAAAAATCTTTTATCATAGTTATTCTCCTTTTAATACTCTTGTATCTGTTGCTTAATAATTAAACAATATTTTCAAAAACTGCTGAGGTTAGTCGATTAACTAAATCAGATAGTCAACTAACATGCCTTGCGGAAAAGGTCCAGTTTAATAGAATATATTGGTTAATCGATTATCTGTTATGTTAATCGATTAACTTACTGAAAAATCATTACAAATAAAGCATAAGATGAATGTGTAATCTAAAGTTATATATTTTAAAACCATAATACATATTATTTATCAAGTTGATAAAACTCTTAAGGTACATATCGATATTTGATCATTGATTGAATTGTTTTGAACTGAATGTTTCACCTAGAATGATTCAACTAATTGAGTTAATAGCTGTTGGCAGTGAATCTGTTTCAGGTTCATAATACTATTAGCATAATAGCACCTTTAATGTGTTAACACATTAGCACCGAGCGGATTAGAAAGGATTACAAAAATGAATTTGATCATTCTGTATAATATTTTTTTTTTATTATTATTTTATTTCAAGCATATTATAATTTTAACGAATACTTGCTTGATACTTAGCTTTACTAGCTTAAAGCAAAAAATATAAAATTTGAACCATATCACAATAATAGTTAACTTATGTAAACTATGATAATTGTTTATTCATTAACTACTACGAATAAGTAAAAATAAAAATATCAAACTGCTCAATCTTCTTTAACCATGGATCCATCACCGATCAAGTGATCTATTTTCCCCTCAGGGTGCTCAAAGAAGTCTGCCACATCCAAGTGGGTGATGTCAAAATTATTGTCAGAGACAAAATTGGTTTCAGGGCCTTTACTCTTTAGAGATGCTTGATAAAGCTCAACCAAATGTCTTAGTACACGGCAAATTTTTGCCCAGTGCCCTTTTCCACCGCAACGATAACATATAGTTTCTGAACTATTTGCTTTTGGATTCTCATAATTCCATTTCCGCTTTTGGTGGTTATATCTCTTTGGGGGGTGACTAACACCAGGAAAATTTCTTCCTTCCCACGTCCACGGCCATGACCCCGACCACGACCACGACCATGATTAAAGACATAGCCTTTTCCACGCTTAGCATAATGGGAATACACCTTATCTACTTCAGGCAATGGTGTAGACCCAGTGGGTCGATTTTCGTGATTTCTCATGAGCAGGTCATTGTTTCGCTCAGCTACAAGGAGAAGAGAAATCAGCTCAAAGTACTTTTTGAAACCTTTCTCTCTGTACTGTTGTTGCAGAACCATATTGGAGGCATAAAACGTTGTAAACGTTTTTTCAAGCATATCATAATCAGTAATAGTATCTCCACAGAGTTTCAATTTAGAAGTAATTCTAAACATTGCAGAATTATATTCAGAAACAGACTTAAAGTCTTGGAGCCTCAGATGAGCTCAATCATATCGTGCTTGTGGCAGAGTGACCAACTTTAAGTTGTCATATCTCTCCTTTAAGCCATTCCACAAGATAAGTGGATCTTTGACTGTGAGATATTCAATTTTCAAACCTTCATCAAGGTGATGACGCAAGAAAATCAAGGCCTTAGCACAGTCTTGGGTGGATGCATTATTTCTGTCTTTAATGGCGTCTCCAAGACCCATTGCATCCAAATGGATTTCAGCATCCAACACCCATGTCATGTAGTTCTTGCCCGAAATTTCAAGGGCAACAAACTTTCTTTTCATAATGTCAGGCATAATTAAAACAAAATTAGGAGGAGAAAAAATACCTTAATTTTCTCAAAGAGATTCTTGAGATAGTAGAGCTTCGTGCTGATAACGTGTTACAAAACTTAGCTCAAAGTAATAAACAAAAAGATAGACAACAAAGTAGAGAGAAATAGAGAAGAGAATATATTTCTTCTATGTATCCAAGTGTATTACAAAATAATTTCTCATCCTCTATTTATAGTACTACATAGAGGTATACTAAAAGAATTCCATAAATATGTCATTAAGCTTTTGAGATCATGGAGGAAGATCATGGGGGAGATCATGGAGGTGTGGGAGTTACAACCATAAGTATTGAAGTAGTGGGAGTTACGGAGATAATGAATAAAAGTAGTGAGTGTTATAGGAGTTATGAACATCCACCATAATCTAATATTTCATAACAATCTTTTACTTTTCCTCATCCCTCCAATTTAGTTTTCTCTCTAAATATTTTCCCTCCGATATAATTTACCACTCGATTTTTCTTAAACAAAATATATCTCATCCTGCGGCCTTCAACTATTAGGGTGAAATCTCCATAAGCTTTGCAAAGTTGCTGAAGTAAGAAAACCTGCCATTGCAATTTGGCCTTCAACAAATAAAACTTTTTCAGGTTGTAGCTACGTTTTTTATTCCCTCTATATCTTTATTTCTAAATCTCAATTTCTTTCTATACACTTTCTACCCTATCTCTATTTTTTTAGAATTTAGGGTTCAACAATTATGACAATAGAAAGATTCAACCTTTTGACCAATATGTTGAGTCAATACTCGAGAATCATCAAGATTTGATCACAATATCAAATTATTCATTAAAATCAATATTTGATACAAAGCTCAACATCCAAATTACTTACTACAATAACTTTTATTAAAAAGGGAGTAATACGAATATTAATTTTTGATGCCTCACCAAACTATGAATATAGTGTAAATTGATGATTTATTAGATGTTGATTATCTTTTCGTGCCTCTAAATTTTGATGTTTTTAGATTTTATAAATTAGGTAATATTGCGTTCTTCTTGAAGTTGATGGGTGTAACTTTTCACCCTCTTGTTGATAATCACAAGTTTAATTTGATTCGTTACTTTTTTTTATTGTGATATATTTTGTGTATATAGTGTTATGGTCTAGAAGGTGAGCTTTTTACAGCTTTGTTCTGAAGTTGCATGTTTTGGTTAAGATTCATGATATTGGGATATTTTTTATTCAGATTTAGTTATCACTTCTCTAATGGAAAGTAAGGCTTAAAAGTCAGTTCCGTTACTGCTGTATAACTTTAAGGCATGAGAGGTGAGCAATCATGGTAGAATACTAGAATGTTAGATGAAAACATCAGAACAAAATAACATTGGAATCGTTTGCTTAGTCATTTACGTACTTGCTATATTGTTTTTTTCATTTGTGGACTAACAACAGAAAAATTGATCCTTTATGGAGCAGTATTAAAATGTGAGTATATGCGAAAAATATAAGACTTAAAACGCTTTACTAAAAAATAGACCAAATCGTATACCGTGGGATAAGTGGAGTCAGACTTGTCTCTTATTGGCATTTTTTTAATGATAAGGTATCAACTAATCTTAAAAATACACCTAGTTGCTTATTTGCATAGTGTTTTCACTTTAGTCATACTCAGTTTGTATTTATAATTTATAAGATATCGTTTTAATGTTTCAATAACAGAGACGTACACTAGCAAATAAAATAATTGGGCTAATCAAAAAACGCCTCACACAGGAAGATCCATATGTATTCCCACTTTGATGGATGAGCAGGTAAACCTATGGAAATTACTAACCATAGTATTTTAAAATCTTTTGTCATACCTGTTTCTGACATCAATTTATTGTGTTTGGCTATAAATGGAATATTAAAACGTATATGAGCAGAAATTTTTTTATTAACTCATTAAAACATCAATGGCACCTAAAATAAATAGGTAACTCGATTTTATAAGTTTTAGATATTCTTATCAAAATTTAATCTTATACAAATATTGTTAACTATGGTGTTAATATTTATCAGGTTTCTGACGCCGATAGTAGCCATGAACGAGGACCACAGACATCAAGAATATCTCGTGCTGCTGAAAATACATTACCTTCTCACGGTAATACTCATCTTCATCCTTCAGCGCTACTGTTTAAAGAATTTTTGTTTAGTTGTGGTTATATGTGTAATATGATTGTATCCTTCTTATATACCTCCAAATCTTCAAAGAGTTGAATTAGGAAACTCACTAAATTGTAATTAAAAAAAGAAAACACCAACTTCAAAAAATTGTTTGCAAGTTTAAAAATTTCATGAACAAATGCAGGAACTTGATGAACCCATCATATTAGTGATATGAGTTACTACTCATATGGAACTTAACAATAACACATTGTAATTGCTACGCGAGGCCACTAGCCCAATTTTCTAAGCTTTGATTCGTAAATCTTTATTTAATTTCACCTAGGTTATCACACTCATTAAATAACAGCGTAGGTAGAATAATTTCTTGTATAATACTATGCCGTGATAGTTTCTAGCTGAATTGTGTAATATAAAAGCATGTTCAAAATAACTAAACTTAGACAATAAACAAATATGAAGAGAAAATAATCTGCTCAATTTGAGATTATTGGTTATGATGATGTGTGCATTATTATGGGATGATATATATTTGATGCCAATGCAAATGTAGTCAGTCAAGTCTACAACCTTCACTTCTTTCTGCAAGTTGCGGCTACAGATAAATTTGCCGTCATCCTTAAGTGACGCAATTACTATCAGGAATAATATCATATACATTATTAGTCTCTAGTTTATCCATTCCCTCTTCCAAGATATCTCTTTATATCTGTGACCACTGCTGCAAAATGCCTTTTCACCTCAAAAAAGAACACACAAAAATACAATTCAGGACATAATGTATCACACATATTGTTCTTACAAAAAGGAATTGTAAAAGAGTTTTATTATCAATGTATTATTACATAGTGAAAAGATAATTTATTTATTCAGTTAAATGGATATTGTTTTGTCTTTAAATCTACTCATATTTGCTTGCTTGAATTTGTGACGACTCGATCCGTCGTCTCATGAGTCATTACCCCGTTCTTCCTTTTTTTGCTTCCTTATATTTCATTATCGGTACTGGGTGCGTTAGAATTTAATTGGAGTGATTTTATTAAGAAATAAGACACTTAGTCTCTTTTAAGAAGGCTTAAGTTGGAAAAGTCAACCGATCATTGACTTGTGAGTTATAGGGCTTGGAATTTAATTCCGATGATTCGGTTAGTTTTGGGGGATCATTTAAGGATAGAAGCGCAATCGAAATGAATTTTGGAGGTCCGATGAAGAAATTAGCCTATTTTGGCGAAGTTAGTATTTTGGCGATTTCCGGTTGATATGTAAAATTTTGATCCGGGAGTCAGAATGGAATTTCGAGAGTTTCAGTAGCTTCGTTAGGTGATTCGGACTTGTGTGCAAAATTTCAGTTGATTCGGACGTGTTTAGGTCGGGTTTATGATCGAATGTAAATTTTGAAAGTTTTAGTTTAACTTAAGCCTTGATTTGATGAAAACTTACCGATTTTGATGTTAACGATAATTTGTTATGGTTCGAGAAAGTTTGAATAAAGTAATATGACACATTTGTTCTTTTGGTTGAGGTCCCGAGGGCCTCAACTGGTCATTTTTGGAAGGTTTTGAACTGTTGATTGCTTGTATCTGGTGTTGTCCTTCGCGTTCGAGAGGTCCCATTGCGTTCGCGAAGCAGAAATTGGCTTCTAGGACTTTTGGTCATCGCGTTCGCGACTGTGCTTCTCGTTCACGAAGAAGGAATTGTCATCTGGGACTTTTGTTCTTCGCGTTCGCGACTGTGCTACGCGTTCGCGAAGAAGGAATTTTTTGTCGCGCAGGTCCTACTTCGGAAGTTTATAGCTTTTGATCCACAAGGAATTTGGGGTTGATGCAAAGACGAAAGTTGTAGATCATTGAATCTAATTTTGATAAACATATTATAATAGGCATTTGGACATCTGTAGCAAACGTTATGATCATTATACTAGAGGCTACCCGAGAAGAGTTTGAAAAATGATTTCATGATTTCTTGGAAATTTGTTCTTCGCGAACGCGAAGAACAAATACCTGGGCAGCATATTAAATTCAAAACTCGTCTTACTCTTTTATTTTTGGACCAAGGGAACTCGGGTGAGGCGATTTTTCAAGATATTTTCAAGGAATACATCGGGGTAAGTGTTCTTAACTCAATTTTGGATGTATAACTCGAATCTATTGCTTGTTTTGGTGTTTAATTTGAGACTTTTTGTTGAAAAAGGTAGAAAACCCTCTTGGATAGAAATGGTGATTTGAGGGATCAAATGAAATCTGATTTTTGTGAATTTAGTATGTATAGACTCGTGGTGAGATAAGGGTCGTATTGATGTAAAAATTTCTGAATTTCAAGGCGTGGGCCCGGGGCTCGGGTTTTGGTAATTTCGGAAATAGTGCCTGAATTTTATTGTTTTCAATTGGGTATTATTCACTTATCATATTGTGATGTATTCGCTCTGAATTATGATAGATTGGACGCACGTGGAGGCCGATTTGAGGAGCAAAGGCGTCCCGTGCTAGAGATTTCACCGATTCGAGGTGAGTAATACTTGTAAATGATATCCTGAGGGTTTGAAATCCCGGATTTGCATATCATAGTGCTGTATTGAGGTGACTTGCACGCCGGATATGAGCGTGGGGTAGAGCACCGTTGGGGACTGTGACTTGGTCCGTCCAGGTTGTTGATTTTACCACGAGATTCACTGAAATTATTTATTATCATCATAATTTGGGCTAATTGCCATGTTTGGGCTTCGTGCCAACTATGTGAATCCTTCGGGGACCGTGGAAGTTCAACAATAATGGGCATAAATATTGTTGAAGAGAACAAGAAGAGGAAGAAGGCTTCTGATCCAAAATACAACCCAAGTAAGAAGCGATTCAGTGGAAACTACTACAACTGTGGAAAAACTGGACAAAAATCTGCGGAGTGCCATGTTCCGAAGTAGAAAACAAGAAGGATCAAGCAAACATGGTAGAAAAGCATCATGACGTTGATGACTTATGTGCCATGATTTCCGAATGCAGCTTGGTAGGCAATCCTAACGAGTGGTTGATTGATCCTGGAGCCACTCGCCATGTTTGTGCTATCAAGAAAGCTTTTGTTACTTATTCTGCTGTTGGACCCGACGAGACAATTTCCTTGGGAAATGCTCCAAAGGCCAAGATTGAAGGATGTGGGAAGATTTTTCTCAAAATGGCTTCTGGCAAAGTGGAGACTTTGAACAATGTCCTTCATATTCCCGAAATTTAAAAAAATTTAGTCTCTACAGGACTTCTTGTTAATAATGAATTTAAGTGTGTTTTTATCTCCGATAAGGTTGTAACAAGTAAGAATGAAATATTTCTAGGAAAAGGTTACCTGACTGAGGGTCTTTCCAAGCTGAATGTAATGGTTGCTGAGAATAATAATAAAATTTCAGCTTCGTCTTACTTGCTTGAGTCAAATGAATTATGGCATATATGTATGGGTCATTTAATTATAAAACCTTACGAAAAATGATTAATTTGGAAGTGTTGCTTAAATTTGAATGTGACAAATCAAAATGTCAAGTATGTGTGGAATCTAAGTATGTTTAATATTATTATAAGTCAGTTGAAAGGAATTCAAAGCCTTTAGACTTAATGCACACATATATTTGTGACATGAAGTCAATACCATCTCGCGGTGGAAAGAAGTATTTCATAACTTTTATTAACGATAGTACTAGATATTTCTATGTTTACGTAACTTAATAGTAAAGATGAAGCAATAGACGCATTCAGACAATACAAAAATAAAGTTGAAACACAACTTAACAAGAAAATCAAAATGATAAGAAGTGATAGGGGTGGTGAATATGAATCTCCTTTTGAACAAATATGTTTAGAATATGAAACTATTTATCAAACAACGGCCCCTTACACGCCCCAATCCAATGAGAGTGCATAAAGAAAGAATCGTTCATTAAAGGAGATGATGAACGCATTATTGATAAGTTCTGGTTTTCCAAAGAACTTGTGGGGGGGAGAAGCCGTTTTTACAACTAGCCGAATACTAAATCAAGTACCCCATAGCAAAACACAATCAATTCCATATGAAAAATGGAAAGGAAGGAAGCCCAAATTGAGTTATTTTGAAGTGTGGGGATGTTTGACAAAAGTGCAAGTTTCTAAACCCAAAAGGGTAAAAATAGGACCTAAAATTCTTAATTGTGTTTTTTTTAGGATATGCAACTAATAGTTAAGTATATCGATTTATGGATCATAAATCAAAAAATCCCGACATTCATAATAATACGGTTATAGAATCAGATAGTCCTTAGTTCTTTGAAAATATATATCCGTATAAAAATATGCATCGGTTGGTGAAGGATCAAACGGCCTCGGGAAGAAACAAAAGAAAGTTCACATAACTAGGAGGATCCAAGACATAGTAAACGTCAAAGAACGTCCACTTCATTTGGACCAGATTTTGTGACTTTCTTATTGGAAAGTGAGCCTAAAAATTTTAAAGAAGCTCTGTCTTCTTCGGAATCATTAGTATGGAAAAGGGCAGTCAATAGTGAAATTGAATCCATACTGATCAACCATACATGGGAATTGGTTAATCTTCCTCCTAGAAATAAACTGTTATGTTCTAAATGGATCTTTAAGAGGAAAATGAAAGACTATGGCACTATTGACAAATATAAGGCAAGATTCATGGTCAAAGGGTATAGACAAAAAGAAGGTCTTGACTATTTTGATACGTACTCTCCAGTTACAATGATTACGTCCATACTAACGTTGGTAGCATTAGTTGCAATGTATGGTCTTGAAATTTATCAAATATATATTAAGACAACCTTCTTAAATGGAGAGTTGGAGGAAGAAATTTACATGGAAAAACTTGAAGGGTTTGTGGTTCCAGGTAAATAAAAGAAGGTTTGTAGACTCGTTAAGTCACTTTACGGACTAAAACCAGCACCCAAACAATGGCATGCGAAATTTGAACAAACAATGTTGTCAAATGAGTTTAAGATATATGAGTATGATTAATGTGTATATTGATAATGTTCTAAATCACATAGTCATTGTTTGCTTATATGTGGATGATATGCTCATAATGAGTAATGACATTGCCAACATAAATGCTACAAAGCGTATGCTAACAAGCAAGTTTGATATGAAAGACTTGGGAGTTGCTGATTTAATTCTTGGAATTAAGATACATAAGACTTATCAAGGTCTAGCATTGTCACAATCTCATTATATTAAGACAGTACTTGAAAAATTCAAGCACTTGGGCTTTAAAGTTGCAAAGACTCCAATTGACATGAATCTTGCATTAAAGCAAAGAACAAAAGTCAAAGCATATCACAATTGGATTATGCTCATATATTGGGATGCTTAATGTACATCATGAATTGTACCAAACCAGATATAGCTTATGTATAAGTAAATTGAGTCGATATACGAGCAATTATGTCAATCTCATTGGATGGCCATGAAATGAGTTTTGGGGTATTTAGTACATACCCAGGACTTTGCTTTGCTCTACAATAGATATCCTGCAGTCATTGAGGGATATTATGATGCAAATTGGATCACTGGATCAACTGATTCTAAGTCCTTAGGTGATATGTATTCAGTATTGGTAGAGCAGCGGTATCTTGGAAGTCGTACGAACAAACTTGTATTGCCCGCTCTACAATGGAGGCTGAGTTCATAGCCTTGGATAAAGCATGTGAAGAAGCTAAATGGCTCAATAATTTCTTGGAAGAAACTCCATTTTGTCCCAAACCATTGGCCCCAATATGCATACATTGTGATAGTCAAGTGGCAATTGGAAGGGCTGGGAGCGTTATGTATAACGGTAAATCTCGTCATCTACGATGAAGACATAAAACCGTTAGACAATTACTCTTTAGAAGAATTATCTTGACTATGTAAAGTCAAGTGATAATGTTTCGGATCCACTTACAAAAGGCCTAACTAGAGAGGTAGTTGAGAAGTCATTCAGGGGAAATGAGACTGTGGTCGAGAACAAGTCATAGTTGCGATAACTCTACCTAGAAGACTAGAGATCCCAAGATCTAGGTTCAAGGATATCAAACCAGTGTTTTTGATAGCGCGTGGCGACAAATAGCGACGAGGGCTCGCTTCAGTGAGGTGAGAGGCGCGCAGCGAAGCGCTCGCCTTTTTGATGTGAGGCGACAATTTATAAAAAACAATATATATATATATATATATATATATATATATATATATATATATATATATATATAAAACTAAAAACTCAATAACAGTAATATGTTAATAATAATATATCAATTTAAAAATTAAAAACTCAACTTTCAGCGTTGTTTTATAGAAAAATAGAGCAATAAATCAAATAAATTTAAGCAACTTAGCAGAATTGCGGATTAATTTTTTGTTGTTTTATCTGTGCAGGTTAATTTAAGCAACTGGACGTGCAAATTCCGCTCATAAAGTGGCTCCTTCAGCGCCAGAAACAAGGCATATTTAATTCAATTGGTAATACCAATTTTGACTGGTATTTCCCAAGACAAATGATCCTTGTCTCAAGAAGCTCACTGTTGCATTTGAGCTTTAAAAAACGTGAATGGCTTTTACGTTTCCAAATGTATAACAGCATGCTGGACCCAAAAACGAGATTGAGAGCTTCCAGGTAGTAATTTAACAGCATGACTTACTCTTTTTTTTTATTGTTCACAGGTATGGAAAAAAAACGATGTGACTGGAGTGAATATTTTTTACTGTTCACTGGTACTGGTCGAAAAAACAGAGGGCTCTATTTTTTTGACACTGAAAAAAAAATTGTCGACTGGTCGACTGGAAGAAGAAGGGAAAAAGAAGAAAAAAGAAAGAGAGAAGAAGGAAGAAGGAAGAAGGAAGAAAGAAGAAAGAAGAAAGAAGATGAACATACCTGGAGAAGAAGCAAGATGAAGATGATTTGCTGGCTGCTGCTGTGTTTTTTGCTGGTCGACTGCTTTTCCTTTGTAGAGTGAAAACCCTAGTTTTTGTGTTTTTGTAATTTGTAAAGCACTAAAGCTGCTGATGTGTTTTAATTAGCCAGCACTGTCAAAATAGCGTCGCCTCTCTGCGCCTCTCGCCTCACCTCGCTTCTCGCAACACAGGCTGTTGCGAGCGCTAACCAGGATCGCCTCGCCACACTGCTCCTGTGGCGTCAGCCCTTCGCATCGCCTCGCTACGCGCTAAAAGCTCTATAGCGAGCGCCTTTCGTAACACTGTATCAAACAAAGTCATTTATGATGGTTCAACATTGTCAACTAAATATTTGGTCCATTCTCGTGATGAGACAATGTTTAGTACAAAGGATAAAACGTTAAGACTTTTTAATAATTTTTAAGTTTGATACGGGGTATATCAAATAGTGTATCTACGGGATGACACGTTTAGGAATCACCTATGTAAGTGTGAAGTGTTAGCCTCTTCAATGAGAACTTTGTAAGGCCAGTTCTCTACGCACTTATGAAACAAGGCGGTGTTCATGGCTGAAACGAACAAAACAATGAGAACCAAAGACAGTTAAGTGTTGGTTGTGTGACTTCTGGTTGTCTAGACACAAAAGTTCGATGGTTCAAAGATATCAAGTCTACCGACTGATCAAGTATATGTGATATAAGTTCACTACGGAAAGTTCAAAGGGAAATCTACTTATCTAGATGCGATTAATCCTTAGTTGCGAATCACACAGTTTTTCATGCATACATCCGTGATATAGCCATTCCCTATTCATGTGGGGGATAGTTGGGTTTTTAAGGTATTCAATTAATATATTAAATATTTAAAAGAGGGTGAATGGGAAATGGAGGAAAGTAAAATTTTTGAGTGAAATTTCAAGTTCCCCCTACTTGGCATATGGACATTGTCCCGTATTGGAAGAGGACGAGATTTTTTATGGGTTTATAAGCAATTGCTCTTCTTCTAGCTCTAAAAGAGTTGAGTAGAAAGCAAGCCTCATGCTATCATCGTCGTCACTTGCTCGGTTCGGCTTCGGCTTCGGATTTGGATTTGGTCAAATGATCGATTGATTAATTAACTTTTTGGACCAAATTTATTTGTTAATAGTAAAATATTAACAGAAATGTGTTATTAAATATTTGTTAATAACAAAATATTAATATTAAATGTTAATATTAAATCCAAACCGTTTTTCTGTTTTGTAACAGAAAGTTAACTACCCATCAATTGTTCCTCTTTATTTTCCCTCTTTATTGTTGAGTAAATAGCCATTTATGTAATGGCATTTATGCTATAGTCATTTTGCATATACAGCCATTCTAAAGAATTGCACCTCTTCAGATTCTAGCCTAAATTATGGCTATAAATACAACACTATTCTGCTTAGAATTTCTCTACGAATTTCTGAGTTTTCTCTCCTTCTTCTGCATACTTTTAACATACAAATAACAACAACAACAACAACAACCCAGTATTATCCCCTTTAGTAGGGTCTGGGGAGGGTAGTGTGTACGCAGACCTTACCCCCACCATTGGGTAGAGAGATTGTTTCCAAATAGACCTCCGGCATCCTTCCCTCCAAGAACTTCCCACCTTGCTCTTGGGGAGACTCGAACTCACAACCTCTCGGTTGGAAGTTGGGGTTGCTTACCATCAGAGCAACCCCTCTTGTCGTAAACTTTTAGCATATAAACAAAGCAAAAAATATATAATTTGCTACTGATCTTTGTGTTCGCTAAAACACTAGCGTTTGGAGTACCACTACACCAGTGTGTAATTCGTTTAAAGGAAATAATCTATAACCTTGGGTGCTAGAAGGGGATTAAATTCCTTAAAGAGACATTGTGAATTCAATGAGCTCAAATTATTTATGTCATTCCTATTTATTATAATTTGTGCTTATATTAGTTTATATTTTAAGAATTATTTTACAAATATATTATTTAATAACAAACATTAAATTGATGTACTTTAAGCAATCACATCGTGAGAGGTAGATCCATGCCACAAATGAAGCGGCGCAGCAGATTGTCAAATGAAAAGGAAGCTCCACATGTATGGGTAGGGAAGGAGACAGCTCACATGCCAAGACTTTACGCCGCCCTTTGGTAACGAGTAAAGTCTAAAGATAATATGCATGGTGGGTGGTCCTATTAGATTGCCATTTTCACATGCACAGTGCATGTAAAGCGCCATCCATCACTGTTACCTTCCTGCAATCATGCTAATCGATCAGTAGTCATCACTCTGTTACATGAATTTTGCATCTAATTTAAGGCTAGGTAGATCTCACTTCTTTAATCTTGTATGTCACTTTATCATCTATGAAGCCATGATCTACTCATCAATTTTCGACTATTGCTTAAAATTGCTCTCAAATTGGAGCTACATTAGGGCCAATGATAAAAACATAATTTCTCTAGCGGCAGGAGTAATTTTATGCCAAATGTTTAATGGAGGACAACGGTGCTCATGAAAGTCGTTGAAACTACCTGAATAAAGAAAATTACATTATATACCAGTTTTATTTTGGGATAATTATACATAAATACAACTCACACGCCTGACTTGCAATATAATAGTCTATATACCACTTTACAAATCTATAGCCCAAAAATAATAGGCTAATTCCCGAAAGACATCTTATTTAGCTCCCTCTATATACAACTAGTTGTTTTCATTCTGTTGATTTCCTTTGATAATGCATTTGGTAGAAAAATGCAAATCAGCCACAAACACAACTCAAAAATTCTGAATAATACATATTATCTGAAGATAAGAAATTCAAACACTTTTATGTGCAATGGCTGAAGCAATCCAACAGGATAAAAGAAAAATAAAAACTTGGTAAATAAATTTTAGAATCCCTCCAACGCTCATACAACACATTACACGAAAAAGAAGAAGAGAAGGAAGAGTCAAACTTCCATGGAGGCTTCTTACACACTAACAATGTATATACATCCTTATAAACTGAAAAATATATAATTATACAATATTATACACATTTATACACAATTATACAATACTATATAACTTTGTATAAACATGTATAATAGTGTATAAGAGGTGTTTGTATATCATATACACAACTATATACTAGTATACAATGTTGATACAAACTGGTGCATAGTTATGATTTTTATCCAAATCTAATTTCAGATTCGAGATTTCAAGGTCATAATAATAATGACCAGAACTTCACAATTCAAAATCTTCCAACAGTAATGGTTATCTTTTGGTGCAAATCCAGTTTGAGAGATATTTGTTTTCAGATCTGTGAATATTTTCATGTTTCTTTCAAAAATCATCAATATTCTTCTGCTTGCCACCATGGACGACGGAGTCGGAGCCCGGGCCTTCTTCGAGCCATTTATGACAGAACTGTGTGGGGGATAGAGGAGGGGAAATAAAGTTGTTGTGCTCCTCACAAATTTAAGTTGATGCAGCTATTGACTAAGATAATATGCGGAAAAGAGGGAGGCAAATATGTCGCAGATGCTCTGTGTGTGTAAGAGAAGCATAATACATTACTAGTGGCTAATTTTAAGAGAGGGTGAGAGATCTATAAAGGTTAGAAAGAAAGAAGTGAGGGGCAGTGAGAGAGAAGGGAACGAAAGAAGAAAATAATAAAAACCCTAAAACTATGTCTTTAATAGTGGGTTAAAGGCTCAAAAACTTTTTTTTTAAGTTTTGTACAACATGAGCTAAATAGGATAGGGGTTTTGACACAACTACCAGCAAAAATAAAATTATTTACCTCTGTCTACCCATTTGTTTTTCCTACCCATAAACTAATTGCATTTCCTACTCATAATAGATTTTGTGGGGAATTTTTCCTTTAACCTTCAATTCTTTTTTATTTCTATGCTTCTTTTCTTTTCTTTTTTCTTTTCTTTTTTCCTTTCTCCTTTTTTCCTCGTTTTCTTCTTATTGTTTTCTTTTTTCCTATTCTCATTTTATTTAACTTCTTTTTTTATATGCTTTCTCTCTTCATAATCTAATTCATTTACTATTTTTACTATTTTATTATTCTTTTTTTATATATATTATTACTAACTAAAATCAAATCGTGTACCAATTAAATATAGATAATACAACCAAAAAAATATTAACTAACATTTGATACCAGTATAGTATATAGTTATATCAACAGGGTATATAATTGTACACGAAGAGTTAGAAAAAGTTTAATTCAATTATTAAATTAAAAAAATATCAGTTGTCAATAAAAATTTAAAAAATATAAGAGGATCTAATTGTAAGAGTATACCGTTACATTATATAGCAAACTCTAATTTATTTATTTTTTTGCACTTTAAATTTGCCGCTCACGCTAAGTAAAAGCTTAAAACAAACTAAAAGGAAAAAGACAAGTGAATTTACGAGTAATAAGTATACTATTATAGTATATTGTATACTATTACAGCATATTATTACAATATCTTGCATATTATTACAGTATACCATAATAATATATTTGTATACTATAAGGGTATACTGTTGTAGTATAACTATATACTCCTATAGTATATTAGTATACTGTAGCGGTATACTATTAGGTAACAGTGTTCTTCTTCGATTTTCAACTGAAAATTTTGATCTCAATCACCTCAAATAAGCTTCAAGTCTCGACCAAGCTGACTCAACACTTGGTTACAATTGTCAATCGATATTTTAATTATGCGAGTCAAATCTAATAATACAATTACAAACTCGACAAATGCAATTTATGATTTTTCAAATTTTAAGGTCTTTCAATAATTGCTCTAATTTTTCTTACAATAAATCACTATAAACTTCTTTAAGTTAAAAATACAAAGAAGCAACATAGAATGAACAATGCCCATCACATTTCACAAGGTCATGGTTCAAAGTATAACAATAACTGAATTAAGTTGTTGCCATTTAGTGAAAGTAGCCAACAATATTATGGTCGTAGTAATATTGTTGCCAAATTTTTTATATTTAAATGTTATTATGTTAATTGTAGAATATGCCAATAAGATATGAAAAATTATTAATAAAAAGTCTATGAATAGCAAAAATAAAATAAAATAATTACGTTTTCTGAATTAGTCAAAAGTATTGTTGGTAAAAAGTTATTCCAAATTTCATACTCTGATTTAGTGTTCTTTAAAAAAATAAGTCAATTACCATATGGAAGTTCGAGATGGGAAAAGTGGTATCTGTTCTGATATTTTTTCTTTTATTTTGGGTAGCTTTAATTAATTTTTATTTTTAACTATCTACTACAGTATTTATTGGAGAACACATTGTATTTCGAAACAAAATACATGTATATTAACCATTAAAAAGACAATATTAAGGAAAAATTAAAATTGATGAACTTCTCTCCAATTTCTTAGAACATGATTATTCCTTGGGCAAGGAGACCCGGTTAAGCTCTTACCATCAATTTTTATCGAGAAAAGATATCCAACTCTCACTCCCACTTTGCACGTGTCACTGCAATTTGACTAGGTAGAAAACATCATATATATATATAAAAGCAACCTGTACTAGTCCAATATGCAAATAATTAAACTTTTTAGCCTTGTAATAATCTATATCATGTTGAGATAATAAAGTAAAAACTGCACTATCCTTATCCATTGTCCCAATATTAGTTATAAATTATAAACCTCTTAATAAAGTTCTACAATGGATCAGGTATCCTATTCCCAACAAAAAAGATTTATTGAATAGATTACATGATGCAATAATTTTTTCTAAATTTGATTTAAAATCAGGATATTCGCATATACAGATTGCTGAACAAGACAGATATAAGACTGCTTTCAATGTTCCAATTGGACAATTTGAGTGGAATGTTATGCCATTTGGATTAAAAAATGCTCCATCAGAATTCCAAAAGATTATGAATAATATATTTATTCCGTTTACAAATTTTATTATTGTTTACATTGATGATATTGTGGTATTCTCTAAAAACATTGAATTGCATTTTAAACATTTAGAATTATTTCAGAAGATAGTTATTCAAAATGGATTGGTTATTTCTAAACCGAAAATGTGTCTTTTCCAAAGTAATATTAGATTTCTTGGACATAACATTGGAAAAGGAGCTATTACTCCTATTAATAGAACTATTGAATTTGCATCAAAATTTTCTGATATTATAATTGATAAAACTCAATTACAAAGATTTTTAGGTAGTCTAAATTATATTTTCCCATTTATAAAGGATTTATCAAAAGATACTACTATTTTATATGATAGATTAAAAAAGAACCCTCCTGCTTGGAATAATCTACATACTGAAGCAATTAAGAAAATAAAATCCAAAGTAAAAGAACTTCCTTGTTTAACTTTAGCTAATCCAGATTGGAAAAAAAACTGTAGAAACTGATGCTTCAGACATAGGTTATGCTGGTATTTTGACTCCGTTTTTCCCTGTTGAGAAAAAAAATTTTATTATACAATTTTATTCAGAAAAATGGAGTGATAGCCAAAAGAATTATGCAACGGTGGCAAAAGAAATTTTAGCCATTGTTAAATGTGTTTTAAAATTCCAAACAGATTTATATAATCAAAAGTTTTTAATTAAGACAGATTGTCAAGCTGCTAAATTTATGTTTAACAAAGATTTTAAACATAATGTGTCTAAACAAATGTTTGCATGTTGGCAAGCTTTATTAGCTCCGTTTGATTTTGAAATAGAATATAAAAAGATATTGACAATAGTTTGCCAGATTTTCTTACTAGAGAATATTTAGCTAATACTTGATTTCCAGTTTTGCAGAATGAGGCCAAGCTGGCCAAGAGCCTCTTCGGGGAGAGGCAGAGGATTTACTCCAAACAGATTCCAGACATTGGGGAATATTCCTACTCAAAATAGATTTCTTGATGAAGGATCATCATCTAGTACTAGACCTTCATTTGCAGATTATCAAAAATATTTAGATTTCATTGCCAGCAATGCTGGAACTACTGGGGGTAGCAATGCTACTATTAAACCCACCTCTGTTGAGGATCAGAATAAAGATTATGAACCTGATAATGAAGATTCTTATGCCGTAATAACAGGCAAAACAGATAATGAGATTTTTGAACAAATTCCACAAAAGAGATTATATTGTATGTGGATCACAAAGATTTTCAGTGGAAACATAATCCTTGGATTGTTATGAAAAGATATTTAAATAATGCATTATTTCCAATGCAAACTTATAAAACTAGATTACATTTTGAGATGATTTTAACATCTACAGGGTCTGTTGAGATTGCACATAATAATAATGGTGGCCCTAATAAATCATATTTTTCCTTTTCAAAAATAATTATT
Organism: Nicotiana benthamiana; assembly: GCA_034376525.1. NCBI lineage: Eukaryota > Viridiplantae > Streptophyta > Magnoliopsida > Solanales > Solanaceae > Nicotiana > Nicotiana benthamiana. The sequence goes on from CM067328.1 coordinate 84,235,972, forward strand.
AAAAGAATTATTTTATCAGAAGAATGGGGTTTAAGTACTTTAAAAGATTGTCAATATGTACATCCAGTACAAAAGATTTCTATCAACTATAATTATTGGGATTATGTTGATGCATTTTCTAAAACTTTATTTTATGAAAATGATGATCATAAGCATTCCTGGTTTATCAAGATATGTGCTCAAGTCTTTAAAAGCACTCAGATCCCAACATGGTTTATCAAATGGTGGTCTTTTTTCGGACCTTCTCAAGGAATAATACCATCACAATTTAGAGATCTATACGGTAGATGGGTTGAAATTTCTCCAAAAATTGATGAATTAGACAGAGAAGACAGACTTTATCCCAGGACACCTCTTATGAACTTCTTTATGGAATTTTGTATTCCATGGATTTTCCGATGGACTATTGAAGTGGGAACTGATTCAGATCATATGCCCTGTTTATACCGGAAATTTCATACAAAATTTTGGCCTAAATTGATTTCCAAAGGACCTGAAGGAAAGTTAATTGGACAAGAATTATTAGATACTATACAGATTGCAGTTACTAAATATGGCACGAATTCTCCAGAAGATCCAATAATAGAAGAAAGTCATTTTGCTAAAATTACTAACAAAATTCAGATTAAAAAGGGCGGATTATTATCCCAAGAAGAATTAATTGCTGCTTATATGGAACAAGTAAAACAAGATATCCAAAGGCAGATTGTCAGTGATGATATTTCAATGGGAGATAATAATTTTGAAGATTCTCAGAGCATCAACAGCATAGCTTCAGAAGATTTACCAGAAATTATCAAAAAAGCAGAAGAGGAGATTTTACAGTTCAAAAAATAATAAAGAAGCCACTCAGAAAAAGAACAGATTCCTTGGAAAAGATGGCCATAATCAACAGATTTTCTTTAGATAAGATTACTTTGTAATGTGCACTTTTTGACTTTTGTATTTCTTGTTGGGAACTGCGCACTTTTATTATGCACAATATTTTCTATATAAGGGGCATAGATTTCATTTCGGGAGGCAGGCTGGAAGAAACCCTTCTCTCTCTCTCTAGGATTTCTCTCCTTATTTTCTATCTTTGTAACTCCGTTGTAATATATTTGTGAATAAATAAAATCAAGAGTTCTGCAAATTTAGCCAGGTATTACTTTACTTTCTATTTATATTTCAACATTTTGTGTTATTACCGGTAGCCCAATGATGGGCTAAGTTCTTAAGTGTTGAATAATAACTGACATGGTTTGAGGAAGGTCTTGAAAGGCGATGACTCTAAAATAAGAGCTTGCCTTGAAGGGGTTAAGGTTTTAGCATGGGTTGAGTTTAAATAATTTTATAGCAAACTAAGCTTAAATCATGGCGTTGGTAAGCCCTAAAATGGGTGTTCCTGACATGGTTAGTGATGAATTATATCGGGTATAAACCTCTTAATTCCGTTGGTAAGTCCTGTATGGCAGGTTGAATCGCCTATGGATGTTCCCGGTTGGGTTTATAACGAATAATTCGCGGTTTGCATAAAATAGATTAAACTGAATAAATCCCAGCTTTGTAAAAGTCCCTACAGCCCTACAAAGGTCCTCCTGCTCAATACTATAATAACTAACATGGTCTGAGGAAGGTCTTGAAAGGCGATGACTCTAAAATAAGAGCTTGCCTTGAAGGGGTTAAGGTTTTAGCATGGGTTGAGTTTATTATAGCAAACTAAGCTTAAATCATGGCGTTGGTAAGCCCTAAAAGGGGTGTTCCCGACATGGTTAGTGATGAATTATATCGGGTATAAACCTCGTAATTCCGTTGGTAAGTCCTGTATGGCAGGTTGAATCGCCTATGGATGTTCCCGGTTGGGTTTATAACGAATAATTCGCGGTTTGCATAAAATAGATTAAACTGAATAAATCCCAGCTTTGTAAAAGTTCCTACAGCCCTAAAAAGGTCCTACTGCTCAATACTTATAGCTCTGATGAAAATATAAGGATTTTACATGATGAAGATTTATATTCTGATTCTGATCGATCTTTTTCGGAAGATGAATGTGCTTGTAAGAAAGATAATAGTTTGCATGATTTAATTTCTAATTTTCAAGATATGAATGTGAATATGATCAATGACGAGAAAATAATAAAAATTTAAAAAACAATGGAAAATAAAGATTTGAGGAATAAAATTTTGGATACTGTTTTAACTGATGATTTCAGAAGTAATAAGCAAGATAATATATTTCCTTTTTCTAATATTATCTTGAAACAACCTGATTATTATTCGACTGGTGAATTAAAAAAGAATTTAACTCAAAGGAATTTTCCAGAAAAAGAAATTACTGTTTCTGATTTAAAACAAGAACTCCTTAATTTAAAGGAAGAAATAGTTTATTTAAAAAATCAGTCTAAAATCCATGATAGAAGAATTTCTAGTTTGGAAGATAATAGGACTTTTGATTTATATTTACAGGAAAATAAGACTGAAGCTTCTAATAATGCTGAGATTTCTAAAGTAAATAAGACTGAGATTTCTAAACTTGGTAGTAGTGAAAACACTAGCCAAGATCTTGCAAAAAATTTAGATATTACAAAAAATTCTTTTTTGACAAATATCCTCAGTGAGGGTAAAAATGAATTTTTACAAAAAATGAGTATTATTACATCATAAAAAAATTATACTTAAATTACTTTACAGATTGACTATAATTTTAGAAAAGAATTTATTGCCTTATTTGACAGTGGTGCAGATGTAAATTGTGTTCAGGAAGGACTTATTCCTTCTAGATATTTTCATAAAATAACTCATTGTTTAAGATCATCTAACGGTAGTCGAATGAAATTGAATTATAAACTACCACAAGTTTTTTTATGTAACAATGGAATTTGTTTGCCACAAAGTTTTATGATTGTAGAAGATATTTCTTGTCCAATTATTTTAGGTGTTCCATTCATGCATGCAATATTTCCTTTAAAATGGTGGGATCATACTAAAATAATAGGAACTTATAAAAATACCGATTTCCAATTGGATTTTATAACTAAACCTTTTACAAAATTCATAAACCAGATTGTTGAAAAATTGATTTCAAAAAATCAACAAGTTAATTTTATAAAACAGGAAATTATACTTTTAGAAATAGATATTTTGCTGAAAAATCCTAAATTACAGGAAAAAATTACTTTATTAAAAGATCAGTTTATTACTAATATTTGTGATGATCATCCTAGTGCTTTTTGGGATAGAAAAAAATATGTAGTGACATTACCCTATGCAGATTGGTTTACTGAAAATAATATTCCTACTAAGGCAAGACCTTGCCAAATGAATTCTGCTTATTTAGATCTATGTAAAACTGAGATTGATAATTTACTTAAAAAGAATTTAATAAGATAATCCAGTTCTGCTTGGTCATGTACTGCTTTTTATGTTAATAAACATGCAGAACAAGAAAGAGGTGTCCCAAGATTAGTTATAAATTATAAACCTCTTAATAAAGTTCTAAAATGGATCTGGTATCCTATTCCCAACAAAAAAGACTTATTGAATAGATTACATGATGCAATAATTTTTTCTAAATTTGATTTAAAATCAGGATATTGGCAGGTACAAATTGCTGAACAAGACAGATATAAGACTACTTTCAATGTTCCAATAGGACAATTTGAGTGGAATGTTATGCCATTTGGATTAAAAAATGCTCCATCAGAATTCCAAAAGATTATGAATAATATATTTATTCCTTTTACAAATTTTATTATTGTTTACATTGATGATATTCTAGTATTCTCTAAAAACATTGAATTGCATTTTAAACATTTAGAATTATTTCAGAAGATAGTTATTCAAAATGGATTGGTTATTTCTAAACCGAAAATGTGTCTTTTCCAAAGTAATATTAGATTTCTTGGACATAATATTGGAAAAGGAGCTATTACTCCTATTAATAGAACTATTGAATTTGCATCAAAATTTTCTGATATTATAACTGATAAAACTCAATTATAACGATATTTAGGTAGTCTAAATTATATTTCCCCATTTATAAAGGATTTATCAAAAGATACTACTATTTTATAGATAGATTAAAAAAGAACCCTCCTGCTTGGAATAATCTACATACTGAAGCAATTAAGAAAATAAAATCCAAAGTAAAGAACTTCCTTGTTTAACTTTAGCTAATCCAGATTGGAAAAAAACTGTAGAAACTGATGCTTCAGACATAGGTTATGCCGGTATTTTGACTCGGTTTTCCCCTGTTGAGAAAAAAGATTTTATTATACAATTTTATTCAGAAAAATGGAGTGATAGCCAAAAGAATTATGCAACGGTGGCAAAAGAAATTTTAGCCATTGTTAAATGTGTTTTAAAATTCCAAACAGATTTATATAATCAAAAGTTTTTAATTAAGACAGATTGTCAAGCTGCTAAATTTATGTTTAACAAAGATTTTAAACATAATGTGTCTAAACAAATATTTGCACGTTGGCAAGCTTTATTAGCTCCGTTTGATTTTGAAATAGAATATAAAAAAGGTATTAACAATAGTTTGCCAGATTTTCTTACTAGAGAATATTTAGCTAATACTTGATTTCCAGTTTTGCAGAATCAGGCCAAGCTGGCCAAGAGCCTCTTCGGGGAGAGGCAGAGGATTTACTCCAAACAGATTCCAGACATTGGGGAATATTCCTACTCAAAATAGATTTCTTGATGAAGGATCCTCATCTAGTACTAGACCTTCATTTGCAGATTATCAAAAATATTTAGATTTCATTGCCAGCAATGCTGGAACTACTGGGGGTAGCAATGCTACTATTAAACCCACCTCTGTTGAGGATCAGAATAAAGATTATGAACCTGATAATGAAGATTCTTATGCCGTAATAACAGGCAAAACAGATAATGAGATTTTTGAAACAAATTCCACAAAAGAGATTATATTGTATGTGGATCACAAAGATTTTCAGTGGAAACATAATCCTTGGATTGTCATGAAAAGATATTTAAATAATGCATTATTTCCAATGCAAACTTAAAAAACTAGATTACATTTTGAGATGATTTTAACATCTACAGGGTCTGTTGAGATTGCACATAATAATAATGGTGGCCCTAATAAATCATATTTTTCCTTTTCAAAATTGATTATTAAAAGAATTATTTTTCCAGAAGATGGGGTTTAAGTACTTTAAAAGATTGTCAATATGTACATCCAGTACAAATAATTTCTATCAACTATAATTATTGGGATTATGTTGATGCATTTTCTAAAACTTTATTTTATGAAAATGATGATCATAAGCATTCCTGGTTTATCAAGATATGTGCTCAAGTCTTTAAAAGCACTCAGATTCCAACATGGTTTATCAATTGGTGGTCTTTTTTCGGACCTTCTCAAGAAATATTACCATCACAATTTAGAGATCTATACGGTAGATGGGTTGAAATTTCTCCAAAAATTGATGAATTAGACAGAGAAGACAGACTTTATCCCAGGACACCTCTTATGAACTTCTTTATGGAATTTTCTATTCCATGGATTTTCCGATGGACTATTGAAGTGGGAACTGATTCAGATGATATGCCTTGTTTATACCGGAAATTTCATACAAAATTTTGGCCTAAATTGATTTCCAAAGGACCTGAAGGAAAGTTAATTGGACAAGAATTATTAGATATTACACAGATTGCAGTTACTAAATATGGCACGAATTCTCCAGAAGATCCAATAATAGAAGAAAGTCATTTTGCTAAAATTACTAAGAAAATTCATATTAAAAAGGGCGGATTATTATCCCAAGAAGAATTAATTGCAGCTTATATGGAACAAGTAAAACAAGATATCCGAAAGCAGATTGTCAGTGATGATATTTCAATGGGAGATAATAATTTTGAAGATTCTCAGAGCATCAACCGCATAGCTTCAGAAGATTTACCAGAAATTATCAAAAAAGCAGAAGATGAGATTTTACAGTTCAAAAAATAATAAAGAAGCCACTCAGAAAAAGAACAGATTCCTTGGAAAAGATGGCCATAATCAACAGATTTTCTTTAGATAAGATTACTTTGTAATGTGCACTTTTTGACTTTTGTATTTCTTGCCGGGTACTGTGCATTGGTATCAAAGCCATAATCAGTAAAGGAAGAATCAGATACTTCAGTACTAGAATCAGAATTTAATAAAATTTTACACAAAGAATCTTTTATTTTTTCATCTAAATCTAAACTCTTAATCTTTTCCTGAGTTTTACACTCATTTGCATAATGACCAAATTTACCACATTTATGACATTTAATCCGTTTTTTGTAATCTTTCTTACCTTTCTTTCTATAAGTCTTCTTATCTTTTTTATCCCAATCAGTTTTATCACGAGATTTAAACAACCTTTTCTTATACCTATTTTTCCTATCATCTTTAGAAGTAGAAATCTTCTTTTTTCTTTTTGAAGAACCAGAGATATCAAAAGCAAATTGATCACAAAATTCTCCTAATTTCTTTCTTTCATTTATTCTATTCTTTTTGATATGATAATTCATCTTAATATCATTACAAACTGCTAAACCTTCCTGCGTGCAAACACTAATGATCTTACCATAAGTAAGAGAATCATAAGGAATCTTGTTATTAGTGCCACGTAAATTCTTTCTAACTCTTTCAGCAAAAATCGAAGGTAAACCATCAATAAACTTAGACTTCCAATGTTCATGACTACAATTATTAGTGCCACGTAAATTCTTTCTAACTCTTTCAGCAAAAATCGAAGGTAAACCATCAATAAACTTAGACTTCCAATGTTCATGACTACAATCATGCAATTCCATAACACGGCATTAAAATACATCTTTATACCATCTAAAATCAGATAATTGTCTACAACGTAGATTTTGTAATGTTGTTCTAATAGTCTCTGCCTCATCAGTCCATCTTCCACAAAAATGTTCTACCATGGTAGTGACTAAAGTATAAACAACATTTTGTTGTACTTGAGAAGAACTAGCAGAATCAACAGTTTGATAGGCTAATTGCCCTTCAATGTTATGAACACTAGTAGTATTCATAATTGTAATCTTTTGTTCTTGGGTTAAAAAATTATCCCACCAACCTTTTAATTGGCTAGTGAAACCAGCTACAATCATAGCCGCAATATCTCTGTCTTGATTCTTATTAATCTTACAAATAGTACTATACATCAACATTCTATGAACATTAGTAAAAATCTGTTTATCATTAAAACCATCAATATTCCATTCATCAATTTCTTTGCTACTATAACTATTGTTAAAAATCTGATCTCTTTCTTCATTTAAAACATCCATGGGGTTGGTCTATTGTAATAATACATTCTTTGAATGGGTTTATCAGCCCATTTAGTATTGATTTTATTTAGAAAATCATCCTTTGAAACATTTTGAGTAATAAATTCTTCTTGTTTTGCAGATAAAACTGGTTGAGGTTGTAAATTTATTCCAGCAAGATTGGAGGAAAAATTAATATTTTTCAATTTTTCTTTCAAAAGCTGTTCAATTTCTTCAGAAGAATCAGTTTTGAAATTTTTTATTTCATGAGGAGGTTGTAAAGTATTTTTAACAATTTTCAATTCTTGTTTCGGTTTATGAAAAGCTTCTATTTTTTCTTGTAAAATATGTGTTTGTTTCAGGTAATTGTCTAAATTCTTATGTAAAGCCATGGCATGTTCTCATAATACATTTAAATAATAATTAATATAATTCTGTTGTTTAAGAATCAAATTCACATGCTCACAATTTACTAAAGCTCCTTTATTTTCAAATAACTTTGAAAAATTAGTAAAATTAATAATTTTACCATCTTTGCTAATATCAAAAGATTGTGTCGGTGGTAAAGAAGAAATCATTATATCTCCGGTAGATAAATGATATTCATGTTCAATGACTGATAAATAATATCCCACATATTTAATCATGAACCATGGGACAAAAGGTAATGAAATATTATTTTTCCCCAGATCATGATAAAATTCTTTAGAGAAATATTTTGTCTCATTCTCATTTAAAGCAGAGAAAAACCAATTTCTAAATTCTTCCCATTTTGGACTGTAAAATTCTAAAGAAATCTTTTTTCTTGCCAGAGAATCTGGACTAAAATTAATTTTTTTACTATCCATGTAAATCAGTTGGAAAATTCATTTCGGAATCTGTAGGATCACTAAACGATCTTCACCTTTCGCAATATTATTTTTATCTAAAACAATTTTATCGAAATTTGTTTCCCTAATCTGAGAAGTCGATGCTCTTGATGGAATATCTACAATATAATCTACTGGTGAAATATAAGAGGATACAGATCTGGTTAATCTAGAAGAAAGAATCTGTTAGTCTAGGAATATCCTGGGTTTTAAATCTTAAAGTTACATTACCATCTTTACTCTGAGTAATTTCAGAAATCTCGTCACTAGTAATCTCTTGAGGTACTGCAGCCTCTTCAATAATCCATTCATTAGGAAAATTAATTTCTTCCCACTTAATCAATCTACGAGTAATATATGGGGTAAATAGTACCTAAAGAATAAGCGGGTAAATAGTTTAGAATGTATGGGTAGGAATAGTAAATAGTTTGAATATGGACATTAAAGGATAAACATTTTAAAATTAATAGGTATAAAGTGAGATTTTTTTCCAATAGGATAAGATCTTCAAATGTGAACCATTTTCGGTTAGGCTATTAGGTCCAGTGACATGGGATGGGCTGTAATTCTTTCTTTTATTTTTATTTTATTTAGCAGCAGATTGATCCTCAGCTTTTCTTTTATACCCTCACCCAGGAGGATCAATACTATTTTCATTTACTCTCCACGTAACTAGAATCTCCAACCTACTGGTTGATGATGGAGATGCGCCACTGTTTGAACAAAATTCATTAATTATTCGTCCAGATTCAACTCATTTGATGTTTCCAGGTGACATATTAGGGGCAATCCAAATTAAATAAATGAAGAATGGATGGGGAGCTTTGAATTTTTTCAATGGAGCTAAAGTTAGTCACAGCTTTTATCTGCGCGGAAAATGACTACTCTCCAACTTTATTTGACGGTATACTCCTCGTCAGAAGTCATCAGAAAGCGATTCCTTCGCAAAATTTATCGTTTGGTGATAAATTTTTTAGAAGGAAGCTTACGGGATTGTTGGTTGTGTCTTGTTCTTAATCATGCTTTTTTTCTTCCCAATTTAGATTTCTAGTCGTAGAACCACAAGTTGTTGGATATGTCGTTTTAGAGCGGTGGCGGAGGCAGAATATATACTAAGAGTGAAAAAATTGGATTGCAGCTCACTAGAATCGAATCTACAATCTTCCGCACATTTTGAACACCCTTGATCACTAAGCCAAGCATTTGCCTTATGTCAAGGGTGTTCAAAACATAATATATAAAGTTTTGCCTTCTATATATAATGTAATTTTTCGGCAAAGGGTGTTCAGGTGAACACCCTTGCGCCCCCCTCCCTCCGTCCAATGGCAGACGCAGGATCTCCGGGAAGGAGGTTCAAAAAAATATTTTGTAGCTAGTGGGAATTGAAACTATGACATTATGAATATTTTGAACCCCCTTAACCATTAAACTACACTTTTGAGTTGTGTTAAGGAGGTTCAAAACTTAATATATAGAGTAAAAAACAAATTTTGCCTTATGTATACAGTATAATTTTTCGACGAAAAAGGTTCGGATCAACCCCCTTCCGCCCCCTGCGCCCGCCCTAAGAGGTGCTCAAAATTTGAATTTTACTTTGATTCATTTCAATTTATGTGTCATGTATATTTTTTAGAACTTTAATCTAAAAACTATCATACTTTTTTATTTAAAAACGAAATAATATTAAATTTTTTATTTTATTCTTGAAGAGATGATTTATAATCACTTTCTGATTTATTTTTGACCATAAATTTAAAAAAGCTTTTGTTTTTTAACTTCTTAAATTCCGTCTACACCTACGTAAATTAGAATGCAGGGAGTACTAGTGTTTGGTCGGTAAGAGTTTTGCTGCATGCTTTATGCACTATGCATCGCACGTTTAAAAAGTCCCTGTACTTCGAATGTATAAACTATTGACCAAGTAAAGGTGAGCGGATAGTATGATAGGAAAGCTAGTAAACGATCCAATTATTGGTAGTCATATAATTTTTACCAACATGGCCGGAAACCGGAAAGTAGTTGATATTTACCTTTATTCAAGACACCACAGTAAAATAAAACAAAAAAACAAAAAAGCTAATGTGAAAAATTGTATACATAAAACATTTCCTTTTATATAGAAAATGTAATATAACGATCCGGCCGGTCGTTTTGAGTATTAAAGCTCCATTTTCCCATTTTATTGCCTATTCTGTGTTTTTTTTGTTGTTATGGGACTTGCCGGGGTGGTTGGCTGGCTCCGGGGATGTTTCGGAATGAATTAGGGCACTTAGTCCCAAGCTTCGGAAGCCTAAGTTGAAAGAGTTGATCGGATATTGACTTATGTGTGAATTACTCTAGAAAGAAGTTTTGATAGTTCTGATAGCTCCATCTGTCGATTTTGGACTTAAGAATGTGTCCGGATATTGATTTGGAGGTTCATAGATGATTTCGGCTTGAATTGGCTGAAAGTTGAAGTTTGGAGAGTTGAGAGGTTTGACCGAGAGTTTACTATGTTATTATCGGGCTTGAATTTTGGTTCCGGAAGTTGGATTACGTCTGTTGTGTCATTCATGACTTGTCTGCAAAATTTGAGGTCAATCAGAGTTGTTTGGTATGTTTCGACATTTGTTTTAGAAGTTACAAGTTCATAGTTCATTAGGCTTGGATCGATGTGTGATTCGTGATTTTAGTGTTATTTTATGTGATTTGAAGCTTCGAGCGAGTTCGTATAATATTTTAGGACTTGTTGGTATGTTTGGTTTATGTCCTGGGGGCCTCGAGTGAATTTCAAATGGTTAGCATATTGAAATTGGAGTTAGAGTAATTGCTGATGCTACTGATCTGTGGTGGCGGAGTGGCTATAGGTGTGGAGTCGCAGGTGCGAAGGAGAGCTGAGGGTTGCTGGGTCGCATGTGCGAGAGGTGGTCCGCATAGGTGGAGCTGCTCATGCGGAAGGGAGGTCGTAGAAGCGGAAGTATGTGAGGCTGAGGGGCCAGGTGCTTCCATTGAAGCGGACATTTGGACACAAAAGTGCTTCTGCTGATGCGGAGTGAAGGGGCTTAATTGATTTTCGCGGTTGCAAAGATTTCACCTCAGATGCGCTTAGGAAGAAGCAGATTGTGACTCGCAGGTGGGAGATGCCTGGCAGTGTATTAATTCGAAGGATTTTGAGGGTTTTCTCATTTTTGAACTTTTCAAGCTCGGTTGGAGGCAATTTGTCTAGAGAGGTTTCACTTGAGTTCAAGAGGTAAGCCATTTTTGATCGTTTGTATTCATTAATAATGAATACCAATTGAATTTTCCACCTAGATTATGTATTTTTAAAGTGGAATTTGAAAATATTTGGACAAGGGATTGGAGAGTAAGATTTAGGGTTTTGAGTGACGATTTGATGTTGGAATTGAGTAATATTGACCAAGCGGGCCCGGGGTCAATTTTTGACTTTTTTGAAAAAAATGATAGGAAACCTATAATTTAGCATTGGGGTTGAATTCTTTAGCATTTATTGATGTTGTTAAATTGATTTGCGTTAGATACAAGTAAATTGGAGGAAACATCTAAAGGGAAAGTGGTGTTTGAGGCCTGAGTTTGGCAGTGAAAAGTTGAGGTAAGTGTTTGGCCTAACCTTAGCTTGAGGGAATGAGTGTTTTGTCTTAATTGGTGTGTGTTAGTGTCGAGTACGACGTATAGGTGAGGTGACAAGAAGGACGGATCGATAAGGATGTGTATAGATTATCGGCAGTTAAACAGTCACCATCAAGAACTAGTATCAGTTGTTGAGGATTGAAGATTTTTTTCATCAGCTTCAAGGCGCCAAGGTATTTTTAGAAATTGATTTGAGATCTGGATACCATCAGTTGAGGATCAGGGCATCTGATGTCCCTAAGACAGCTTTTCGCACTCGGTACGGGCATTGTGAGTTCTTAGTGATATCATTCGGGTTGACAAATGCCCAAGCAACTTTCATGGATTTGATGAACTGAGTGTTCAAGCATTATTTGGATTCCTTCGTGATTGTCTTTATTGATGATATTTTGATCTATTCCCGTAGCCAGGAGGAGCACGAGTTGCATCTACAAGTCATTCTTCAGACTCTCAGGGATAGTCAGTTGTATGCTAAGTTTTCGAAGTGTGAATTTTGGTTGAGTTCGGTTGCTTTCTTGGTTATGTTGTATCAGCAGAGGGTATTGAGTTGGATCCTAAGAAGATTGCGGTAGTCAAGTACTGGCCTAGACCCACATCAGCTATAAAAATCCAGAGTTTCTTGTGATAGGCTGGTAATTACCATCGATTTGTAGAGGGTTTTCATCTATTGCAGTCTTGATGACCAGGTTGACCCAGAAGGGCACCCAGTTCAAGTGGTCGGACGAGTGTGAGGCGAGCTTTCATAAACTCAAGATATCTTTGACTATGGCACCAATGTTGGTTTTACCACAGGTTTAGGGCCATATACAGTATATTTTGATGCATCACGTATTGGACTTGGTGCGGTGTTGATGCAGAATGAAAAGGTTATTGCCTATGCTTCACAACAGTTGAGGATCCACAAGAAGAATTATCCAGTTCAAGATTTAGAGTTAGTAGCCAATGTTCACGTGCTGAAGATTTGGAGGCATTATATAAATGGCGTGTCATGTGAGTTGTTCACGGGTCACAAGAGTTTTCAATATTTGTTCAGGCAGAAAGAGCTAAATTTGAGATAGAGAAGGTGGCTAGAGCTAGTGAAAGACTATGATATCACCATCTTGTATCCTCCGGGAAAGGACAATGTAGTGGCCAATGCATTGAGTAGAAATTCAGCCAGTGTGGGCAACCTTGCGTATATTCTAGTCAAGGAGAGACTGCTTCCTTTGTATGTTCAGGCTTTAGCCAATCAGTTCGTGAGTTTGTATGTTTCGCCCAGCCGTGTTTTAGCTTGCACAATCACTCGGTCTTCATTATTTGAGCGTATCCGAGATCAATAGTATGATGATCCTTGTTTGCTTGTCCTTAGAGACACAGTACGGCACGGAGGTTCCAAGTAGTTTGCCATTTGAGATAATGGAGTTTTGAGGAAGCAGGGTCGTATTTGTCTGCCTAATGTGGATGGACTTTGTGAGTTGATTCTAGAGAAAGCCCATAGTTCTCGATACTTTATTCATCCGGGCAGCGCTATGTTGCATCACGACTTGTGGCAGCATTATTGGTGGAGGATAATGAAGAAGGACATTGTTGACTATGTTGCTTGGTGTTTGAATTGTTAGCAGGTAAAGTATGAGCATTAGAGACCTGGTAGTTTGTTTTAGAATATTGAGATTCCTAAGTGTATATGGGAGTGTATCACTATGGATTTCATTGTTGGACTCCCACGGACATAGAGGAAGTTCGATGTAGTATGGGTTATTGTTGATAGGCTGACCAAGTTGGCGAATTCATTCCTGTGGCAGTTTCCTATTTGTCTGAGCAGTTGGAAGAGATTTATATTCGGGAGATTGTTCGCCTTCATAGTATGCCCGTGTCTATCATTTCAGATCGAGGTACGCAATTTACCTTTAATTTCTGGAGGGCAGTACAATGTGAGTTGGGTACGCGAGTCGAGTTTAGCATATTATTTCATTCTCAGAGGGATGGACAGCCCGAGTGTACTATTTAGATTTTGAAGGATATGCTTCGAGCATGTGTTATTGACATTGGAGGGTCTTGGGATCAGTTCTTGCCATTAGGAGAGTTTGCCTACAACAACTACCAGTCGAGCATTCAGATGGCTCCCTATAAGGCATTATATGGTAGGCGGTGCCGGTTGCCGATTGGGTGGTTTGAGCAGGAGAAGGCTCTGTTGTTGGATACAGATTCAGTTCACGATGCCTTGGATAATGTGAAGATTATTCGAGATAGGCTTCATATAGCTCAGTCTAGGCATAGGAGTTATGCCGACTGCAAGGTTCGTGTTGTGACATTCTTGGTCGGTGAGTAGGTGTTTCTCCGGGTGTCGCCCATGAAGGGTGTGATGAGATTTGGGAAGAAGGTCAAGCTAAGCCCTAAGTTCATTGGTCCTTTTGAGATTCTTGATCGAGTGGAAGATGTGGCTCACAGACTTGCATTGACGTGGAGTTTATCAGCTGTGCACCAAGCGTTTCCTGTTTCCAAGCTACGGAAGTATCAGTGCGATCCATCTCACATGTTAGACTTCAACACTGTCCAATTGGACAACGATCTGACCTATGAGGAGGAGCCGATGGACATTCTGGACCATCAGATTTGTCAGTTGAGATTGAAGAGTTACCCTTCTGTTCGTATTTAGTGCAGAGGTCAGCCTGAGGTAGCTACCTGGAAGTCCGAGTATGATATGCAGAGCTGATATCCCTATCTTTTCCCCGACTTAGGTACTTCTTTTCTATGTCCATTCGAGGATGAACGATTTTTTTAGAGGTGGAGGATGTGATGACCCAAAAGTTCATCACTTTATTTACAAGTTAATTCGGTGTTCCAAGACCTTAAAAACCTCCTTTTATCTCACCTCGATTTATTAGCACGGTCCTAGCCTATATTAGGAACACTTTTATGTGAAAATTTAATAATAATTCTAATTTTGCCTTTAAAAATTAAATTTAAGTTGACTTTGATCAATATTTTGGGTAAACGAACATGTACCCATGAGTCGACAGATCCATAGAAACCTACGGGACATGGCCTATACATGAAATTAAATTCCCACGTCCCAAGCCCGAGAAATAAATTTTTGAAGAAAATTGGTTAACTGAATTATATGAGTTTTTAGAAATTTTAATGTGATTGATTTTGATTGTATCGGGCCCGGTACAAGTCTTATATGGTATTTAAGTTGTGCCAGTAAAATTTGTTAAGAAACGGAATTCATATGCCTTGAATCGAACCCTCGGTTGTGAAATTTGAAACTTAAGAGTTCTTGATATTTTTCTTTGATTTTGATGCTAAACTTGAAGTTATAGGTGTTATTTTGGCGATTTGATCGCACGAGTAAGTATGTATGAAGTTTTTAGATTAGTGTGCATGTTTGGTTTGGATCCCTGAGGTCTCGAGTGAGTTTCGAATGGGGTTTTGGATGTTTTGGACTTAGAATTTCTGATGTCATAGTTGTTGCAAGTGCATAGTGATTTTGTTCTTCGCATTCGCATGGCTTCACTCGCAAACGCGTAAGGCAAATTTCCTCGTAGTTATTTTGTTCTTCGCAAATGCAGAGCTTAGGACCAAACACGAAGCTCTAATGGGTTACCCTTCGCGAATGCGTTCTGGCCCATGTGAATGCATAGAGTTAACGTGCCTAGGGTAGGGAGCTTAATTTGTTATATGCAAATGTGGCCGTTTGACCATGAATGTGGGCTATCCAATGCAAACACGAAGGCCATTTGACCCTAACCCATCTCGAACGCGGTAGGCCCACTGCAAACACAGAGAAGGCCTGCCCATTCTTTTATAAAACAGATTTAAAAACGGGCAAAACCCATTTTCTTAATATTTTCGAACTGCCAAGACCTAGAGGAAATTTTCTTCACACAAATTCATCTACAAAGTGTTGGTAATCAATTCTAAGCTCTACTCTTTCAATTACCCAATGTTATTCATCACTTTTTAATCAAAAACCAAGAATTTTCATGGTAGAAATTGGGAATTTGGATAGAGTTAGGGCTTTTTGAATAATTAGAATTTACACCTCGTTTTGGGATGAAATTTTGAAACTAATTACATATTCGAGCTCGTAGGAGAATGGGTGATCGGGTTTTGGTCCAAACCTAGAGTTTTGACCAAGCGGGCCCGTGGTCGATTTTTGAGTTTTTGAAAAAAATGATAGTAAACCTATAATTTAGCATTGGGCTTGAATTCTTTAGCATTTATTGACGTTGTTAAATTGATTTGGGTTAGATACAAGTAAATTGGAGGAAACATCTAAAGGGAAAGTGGTGCTTGAGGCTTGAGTTTGGTAGTGAAAAGTTGAGGTAAGTATTTCGCCTAACCTTAGCTTGAGGGAATGAGTGTTTTGTCTTAATTGGTGTGTGTTAGTGTCAAGTACGATGTATAGGTGAAGTGACAAGTATCTATACGTTTGTGTCAAGAATACCCGTGAATCTTATATTCAGACTTATTGTGATTTCATTATGTATTGATCATGCTTAACTTGATGGTTAGCAATTGTGGTACAATATTTATGATGATTCTTAGTAATTGGAAATTGTAAAGTATTGACTTGGGTTGAGGTTAATTTTGTGAATTAACTATGGAAACTGGTTTGGTGGTAGTTGATTTCCTTGCCGGGATGTTATCGTTAGGATATTGTTTCCCTTAGCAGGATGTCATTACTTGTGATATTGTTTCCCTTGTTGGGATATTGTTGTTATAGGGGTTCTTTTGTGATTGGTGTTGATTTGTATATAGGGATCGGATTGTGTGCCACAATAATGTTATAAGGGATCCGGTTAGATGCCGCAAAAAGGAGTAATAAGGGAGGACATGTAGGGTCGGGTTGCACGCCACAACAGTATTATACGGTTTGGATCGGGTTACACGCCCCAACTGTATTATATGATTTGGATCGGGTTGCACACTGCAATAGTATTATATGATTTGGATCGGGTTGCACGCCGCAATAGTATTATATGATTTTAATCGGGTTGCACACCGCAACAATAAAGAATAAAAGTGGATATTGATTTGTTATTGTTTTCCTTATGTTTATTGATACGAAATTTAATATGTTCTTTATGTTTTTTTACTAAAATTCTATTGGTACTTGATATTCCCCGCAGCATGTGTCCCCTTCCTATCTTTAACTGCTATTTCTCGTTATTATTATTTGTCGTGTATGCTTTAGCTGCACAGGTTTATTAGGTAGTCTTGTCCTAGACTCGTCATTAATTTATCGAGGTTAGACTCGATACTTACTAGCACATAGGGTCCCTTGTGCTAATATTACACTCTACACTGTGTGCAAATCTCGGTATTGGAGCTTTTGGACCATAGTGAGGTTGTTTCCTTCAGTCCAGCGGAGACCCAATGCAGTCTTGCAGACGTCCACAAGCCTCGGCGTCCCCTTCTATCTTTTCTATCCTATTTCAATTTACTTCAGAGACAGACTTGTATCTTTCTATTCAAACCACTGTTTGTAGTATTCGTAGATGGTCCATGACATTGTGATACTAGTTCTGGGTAGAGTTGTATTTTAGATTTTTGCACTAGCATTTGGTTAAATTATCAGATTTCGACTTTCATTTTTTTTATTATTATTATTAGTCTTATGTTGATCTCATGTTAATTTGAAATTATTAAAAAGGTTAAGGAATAAGGGTAATAAAACCTATAACACTCGGCTTGCCTAACTTTCACGAGTAAGCGCCATCACCACTTCCGAGGATGGGAAGTCCGGGTCATGACAGGAATTTGTCACTATTACCACCACAAATATTCCAAATGATGATGTTAGCGGGCCTCTATACATCATTGAAACATGATTGTTGTTTGAGCTATTCTCCATTCTTGTATAGAGCATTGGGTTCCTCCTCAGGGAGGGAAGAAGTTGTTGGAAACACGTTCTCAAGGCTTTATACTAAAACGTGTGTTTTTATGTGTAGGTCTTGATGAATGACAAACGAAGCGCAAATTGATATATGACGAAGTTCAAGTACAAGCGCATAATTGGTGGATAACGAGATTCAAGCACAAGACAAAGTTTTTTAAATGAGTCGTTCTTAATTGTGATCTTGATCCGACAACTTGACTCATGACATGGCTTCTCTCGTAAAATTATTTTTACAAAATCATGCATATTTAATTTAATGCTAAATGATTTTAAATCATGCATATTTACTTCAGTCAAAATGATTTTTAAACATGCCTCTAAAATCTGGACTAAGATAATCGATTATGTACTTATGATAATTGATTATGTTAAGCCAAGTCTGCATGACAATAGATTGTGAACTAATGACAATCGATTGTGTTAAGGCAGTGAGGATCAGGTTTTTCAAACCTGCATGACAATCGATTGTGAACCTTATGACAATCGATTGTGATGAGGCAGTGTACATCAAAGTTTTTCAAAACTCAGAATAATCGATTGTTAAGCTAATGACAATCTATTGTGAAGAGACAGTGTCCATCAGATTTTTAAAAGTCACAAAATAATCGATTGTGAACTTATGACAATCGATTGTGTTGAGGCAGTGACTTCCAGACTTTTTCAAAATTATTAAATAATCGATTGTGAGTATATAACAATCGATTGCCACGAGGCAGTGTCTAAAATGATTTTCAAAGTCTGATAAATAATCGATTATTAACATTGCACAATCGATTGTGAAGCTGACCGTTGTCGTAAAATTTTCAAATACCGTAAGGTAATCGATTGTTGTTTTGTACAATCAATTGTTGATATTGAAATCTGAAAAAGATTTTTTGAACGTTGCTGAATAATCGATTGTTGATTTGGTGTAATCGATTGTTTTACGTAAAATCTGGAATTAATTTTGGAACGTTGTCAATAATCGATTGTTGATCTTGGACAATCGATTGTTAAGCGTAAAATCTGGGATTGATTTTTGGTACGATTGGCAAACAATCGATTGTGGCTTCCTGACAATCGATTGTCACAGAGTAAAATCAGCAACTCTTAATTGGCAATTGGGCAACGGTAATGCCAAGTTTTTCAACTATAAATACAACTTCATTTCAGTGTTTTA
Source organism: Nicotiana benthamiana (assembly GCA_034376525.1). Taxonomy (NCBI): domain Eukaryota; kingdom Viridiplantae; phylum Streptophyta; class Magnoliopsida; order Solanales; family Solanaceae; genus Nicotiana; species Nicotiana benthamiana. The sequence continues at coordinate 84,254,780 of CM067328.1, forward strand.
AACACAACAACACACAACAACTGATCATTCTATTGCTATAAGCTTGCATATTATTGTTTATCATTTTATATTCATTTCATAAAGCTTTTGAGAGCCAAAGTCTTGTCCATAGTTGTTGTAATCTTGAGCTTACTTCTTTTACTCATATCTACTCATTAAGGAGTGTTTTGTTTGAGTGCTTAGTGTTTTGTACACTTGTAAGAGAATTGTGATTCTCTTGTTGTAAGGAACTTGTGTTTCCTTGGTTGAAGTCTTGGAGTGTTGTATCTCCGAGCAAAGGTGTTAAGGCTTGTGTCCTTAAGTTGTAAAGGTTTGTTGAGCACCCGTAAGCTTGACAAGTTAGTGGAAAATCTCGAGAGAGTCTCTCGGGGACTGGATTAGCCACGTGTTATGGTGAACCAGAATACATCAGTGCGTTCTTTCCTTTTGTTTATTTAACGCACTTAATTATTTCCTGCAAATTTTAATTTCCGCAAGTTTGCGCTAAATTTTATTATAACGCTATTCACCCCCCCTCTAGCGTTAAGCGTATTATCTAACAATTGGTATCAGAGCCCAACTCTCTGAAGACTTAACAGTTTGAGAGAACCATCCATGGCTTCTACTCGTGACTCTTTTGCAGGAATTGATGAAGGACAATGCTCCACACGACCACCTCTATTCAACGGTACAAACTACACATACTGGAAGGAGAGGATGAAAATTTTCGTTCAAGCAAGCAACTTTCATCTCTGGAAGGTGATAACGAAGGGAAATCAAATTCCAACCAAAAAGGTTAAAAACGAATGGGTTCCCAAGTCCGTAGAAGAATATGACGCGGATGATATCTGAAAGGTTCAAAATAATGCTAAAGCAATTAATTTATTATATTGTGTTGTAAATGCTGACGATTACAGGAAAATATCGTGTTGCACAACGGCAAAGGAAATGTGGGACAAGCTGGAAATTACGTACGAAGGTACGGACCAGGTAAGGGAAGCTAAAATTGATTTCCTAACCCATGCTTATGAATTATTTCACATGAAGGAAGGTGAAAAGGTGGATGAAATGTTCGAACGATTTTCAATAATTGTAAATGACCTACATGCCCTCAAGAAGACATTCACGGACAGAGAACTGGTTCGAAAGATTCTTAGAAGTCTCACTCCGGCATGGCGATCAAAGGCCGACGCAATTCAAGAATCCATTGGCGTCTCAAATGTCACAATCGACGCATTAAGAGGTAACCTTAAGACTTATGAATCTACAATACTTAACCCTCTTGTTGATGATCAAAGGAGGCAAAGAATAGCGCTTAAGGCAAGCACAAGCCAACCTCAAGTTAATGAGGACGGAGACAACGAGTTTGGACTCGTTATCAAAAGATTTCAAAAGTTCATGCGAAAGGAGTATGAACGAAAGGGCAAAAAGCAAGGCGAGCAAATAAAGTGCTATGAATGCGGTGAAACCGGGCACATCAAATCAAATTGCCCAAACATCAAAAAGGAGAAGAAACCTTTTAAGAAGCAACGTGCATACATTTCTTGGGGAGGAGACTCCGGAGATGAGTCAAGCGAAGAAGAAGAAGACGAAGCCGCAAACCTTTGTCTTATGGCGCAAGAAGACAAGCAAGATGAGGTATGTCAAATCTCTTCTAAAAACTTCTTTACTCTTGAAGAAATGCGAACTGCTTTAGATGAGCTATATACTGAATTTATTAAAGCTTCAAAAATTGTCAAGAGCATAAAAGAAAATGCTTCTCTAAAAGAAAAAGATTTTCAAAAATAGCTTTGTTTAAAAGAAAAGGATTTAGAAAAACTGGTTTTAGAAAATGAGAAGCTGAAAGAGGAAAACAAGTTTTTCGGAAAAAGAAGCGCCGACAAGCCTGAAAGTTCTATTAAAAATTGCTCTTCTTGCATGCATCTTGAAAATGAGGTAGATAGACTTATAGGTACCTTAGATAAGTTTAATTCTTCTCACAAAAACTTGAATGAGGTCCTTGTTAATTTGAAGTCAACCAAGCATGGCATAGGTTTTAAGAATGAGCCTAAAGAAAAGGTTGAAGCCAAACCCCAACCACCTAAGGCTCAACCTAGGATTAATAAAACAAATGCTTATCCTAGAAAGCGCAATCCTAGAACAAATATGCATGGTATACCAAATGTTGAACTTTTTAGAAGACCTAGAAATGACTTACCACCTAGAAATGACTACCCTAGAAATGATGCATATTTTAGGCCAAACACTAGAAGGAGTTTTGAACCTCCTAGAACATCTAGACATTACCATTACTCTAGAAACGCTGCTCATTTTAGAACTAATAGTAGGAGAAATGGTTCTCATGAAATGTGCAATAGTCATAATGAAAATAGAGTAATTCATTTTCGGACATCAAGTTACTATGAACCTAGAAGGATGCATAACCCCAATGTGACTTGTCATTATTGTAGACGCATTGGTCATATTGCCCCTGCATGCTTTACACGACATAGACATATCACTCAATCGCATCATTATAATATGCCTAACCCTCAAGGACCCAAAATGGCATGGGTACCTAAAACGCATTAACTTGTTTTGTAGGTATGTTTGAAGGGATCAAGTGTACTATGGTACCTTGATAGTGGATGCTCCAAACATATGACGGGAGACGAATCCAAATTCCTTCAACTAGAACACAAAGAAGGAGGAAGTGTGATTTTTGGGGATAACAATAAAGGAAAGATCATTGGCATCGGATCGGTTGGTAAGGATGAAAATTCCTCTATTAAGCATATATTACTTGTGAAAGGTTTAAAGCATAATCTCTTGAGCATAAGTCAATTATGTGACAAGGGAAATCTTGCCCTATTTGATTCGGATGAATGCTTAGTGTTTAGACGTAGTGATTTCAAAATTATCCTTCGTGGTTTTAGAGTGGATAATATTTACATGGTTGATCTTGCTAATTCCTCACCCGAATATGTGGATTGCCTTATGAGCAAAGAGGATGATACTTGGCTATGGCATCGTAGAGTTGCTCATATAAACATGCATCTTTTGAACAAATTGATTTCTCAAAACTTAGTTATTGGCCTTCCCAATTTGAAATTTGAAAATGACTCTATCTGTGATTCTTGTCAAAAAGGGAAGCAAACAAAAGCATCTTTCAAATCCAAAAATATTGTTTCAACTTCTAGACCATTGCAATTGCTTCACATGGATTTATTTTGACCATCTCGCATTGAAAGTCTAGGAAGAAATCGTTATGCTTTTGCGATTGTTGATGATTATTCTAGATTTACTTGGACTTTATTTCTTGCCAATAAAAGTGATGCTTTTCAGAATTTTAAATATTTTCTTAAGCGTGTTCAAAACGAGAAGGAAACAACCGTCACTTCAATTAGAAGTGATCATGGGGGAGAGTTTGATCACAATCTCTTTGCGGACTTTTGTGACGAACTCAGTATCGAGCATACCTTTTCCGCTCCACGTACACCACAACAAAATGGGGTGGTGGAAAGGAAAAATAGGTGTCTCGAAGAGATGGCTAGAACCATGCTCGAAGAGGCTAAGATTCCCAAACATTTTTGGGCGGATGCCGTGAGTACCGCATGCTACATCTTAAATAGAGTAGTCATAAGGCCAATACTCATGAAGACCCCTTATGAACTCTACAAGGGAAGGAAACCAAATATCTCCCATTTTAGAGTATTCGGTTGTAAATGTTTTATTCATAACAATGGCAAAGATCATTTGGGAAAGTTTGATGCTAAGTCCGATGAGGGAATTTTCATTGGTTATTCCTCACGTAGCAAAGCATATAGGGTTTTTAATAAAAGAACCGAAACTGTGGAGGAATCCCCTCATGTTGTATTTGCCGAAAATAATGCTCGCTTGGCGAGAAAGGATTCCGGTTTTGATCTTGCAGGTATTTTAGATAGCTTGAAAGACAAAATACAAGTGGAAACGCCTAAGGAAAATAAAGATGAAATCTTGGAACAACCAACGGAGGAAGCGCCACAATTGGAGAATGAAACGAAAATGCCTAACGAGTGGAGGACAATTAAAGATCACCCTCTCGAACAGGTAATTGGCGACGTCGGAGAAAAGGTAAGTACCCGAAACTCCCTTAAGAACACCTTAGGACATACTGCTTTTGTGTCTCAAATTGAACCAACAACCATCTCCGAAGCAATTGGGGATGAATTTTGGACCTTGGCAATGCAAGAGGAGCTTAACCAATTCAAACGGAATGACGGTTGGGATTTGGTGCCAAGACCCGAAAATCATACCATAATTGGTACGAAATGGGTTTTTCGAAACAAACTAGATGAAAATGGTGTAATCACTAGAAACAAAGCTAGGCTTGTAGCAAAAGGCTATAATCAAGAAGAGGGTATTGACTATGAAGAAACATATGCTCCCGTAGCTAGATTAGAAGCTATTCGTCTATTGCTCGCGTTAGCCTCTTCTATGAATTTCAATTTATATCAAATGGATGTGAAAAGTGCTTTTCTAAATGGTGTTATACAAGAAGAAGTTTATGTTGAACAACCCTCCGGTTTTGAATATTTTAAATCTCCCGATCATGTTTTCAAACTCAAAAAGGCTCTCTATGGTTTAAAACAAGCTCCCCGAGCTTGGTATGAAAGATTGAGTAAATTTCTATTGGAAAATGATTTCATTAGGGGGAAAGTTGACACCACCCTTTTTGTTAAGCATAAAAACAATGATATTTTATTAGTTCAAATATATGTGGATGATATCATATTTGGTGCTACTAACAATGTCTTATGCAAGGAATTTTCCGACTTAATGACAAGCGAATTTGAGATGTCTATGATGGGTGAGTTAACATTCTTTTTGGGATTACAAGTAAAGCAAATGAAAGAAGGTACGTTCATTTGCCAAGCCAAATATTGCAAAGAATTGCTGAAACGATTTGAAATGAACAATGCAAAAGCAATGGCGACTCCCATGAGCACATCCGATCATCTAGACAAAGATGAGAAAGGTAAGGAAGTCGACACTAAGAAGTATTGAGGTATGATTGGCTCTCTTCTCTATCTTACTGCTAGTCGTCCGGACATCATGTTTAGCGTGTGTTTATGCGCCCGTTATCAATCGTGTCCGAAGGAGTCTCACCTTACTGCGGTAAAACGGATTTTGAAGTACCTTGTTGATACTACAAATGTGGATCTATGGTACCCCAAAGGTTCTTCATGCCAACTCGTTGGCTATTCCGACTCCGATTTTGCTGGATGCAAATTGGACCGCAAGAGCACTAGTGGCACTTGCCATTTGCTCGGTAGCTCTCTCGTTTCTTGGTTTAGCAAGAAACAAGTAAGTGTTGCGTTGTCCACAACCGAGGCTGAATATGTAGCCGCGGGGAGTTGTTGCGCTCAAATCCTATGGATGAAACAACAACTCTTGGACTATGGCCTAAGTCTTGATCATATCCCGCTTAGATGTGATAATACTAGTGCCATACGCTTGACGAAGAACCCCGTTCTTCATTCGCGAACAAAACACATTGAAATTAGACATCATTTTATAATAGATCACGTTCTCAAGGGCGATGTCGAAATCGAATTTGTTGAAACCAAAGACAAATTGGCCGACATCTTTACTAAGCCCTTAGAGAAAGAGTCCTTCTTCCGAATTCGTAGTGATCTCGGGATTCTTGACTCCACGTTGATCTAAGTCATGCATTGCATCTTTTTATCTTACATGATTTCTAACTTGAGCGTCGGAGACGTCTAACAAATTTTTGCAGGTATCGCCCTAAAGGTAGGGGGAATTATAAAGCATGACGCGCAATAATCAAGTCTTCTTCAGAAAATTCGGTCTCTGTCGTCTAAATAATCGATTATCTCGTATCAATAATTGATTGTTCTGCTATTACTTGAGTTATTGTACTCTCTTTAAGTAATCACGTTTTTTTTTCAATAAATAAACAAGTTTTATTTACATTTTTTTGCCATCTTCTTATATTATTTTTGCTAATGGCAAAAGGGGGAAGATAGCGGGTATGCACTCTCAATATTTATAAGCTTAAATTGAGGGGGAATTCATATATTGAGGGGGAACTAATCGCATACTTATTACATATCTTTACGTGTCTTGAATCGTCATTATAAATTGTTTAAGTTGCATATCCCGCTTAAAGTTTGCCATTATCAAAAAGGGGGAAATTGTTGGAAACACGTTCTCAAGGCTTTATACTAAAACGTGTGTTTTTATGTGTAGGTTTTGATGAATGACAAACGAAGCGCAAATTGATATATGACGAAGTTCAAGTACAAGCGCATAATTGGTGGATAACGAGATTCAAGCACAAGACAAAGTTTTTTAAATGAGTCGTTCTTAATTGTGATCTTGATCCGACAACTTGACTCATGACATGGCTTCTCTCGTAAAATTATTTTTACAAAATCATGCATATTTAATTTAATGCTAAATGATTTTAAATCATGCATATTTACTTCAGTCAAAATGATTTTTAAACATGCCTCTAAAATCTGGACTAAGATAATCGATTATGTACTTATGATAATCGATTATGTTAAGCCAAGACTGCATGACAATCGATTGTGAACTAATGACAATCGATTGTGTTAAGGCAGTGAGGATCAGGTTTATCAAACCTGCATGACAATCGATTGTGAACCTTATGACAATCGATTGTGATGAGGCAGTGTACATCAAAGTTTTTCAAAACTCAGAATAATTGATTGTGAAGCTAATGACAATCGATTGTGAAGAGACAGTGTCCATCAGATTTTTAAAAGTCACAAAATAATCGATTGTGAACTTATGACAATCGGTTGTGTTGAGGCAGCGACTTCCAGACTTTTTCAAAATTATTAAATAATCGATTGTGAGTATATAACAATCGATTGTCACAAGGCAGTGTCTAAAATGATTTCCAAAGTCTGATAAATAATCGATTGTTAACATTGCACAATCGATTGTGAAGCTGACCGTTGTCGTAAAATTTTCAAATACCGTCGGGTAATCGATTGTTGATTTTGTACAATCGATTGTTGATATTGAAATCTGAAAAAGATTTTTTGAACGTTGCTGGATAATCGATTATTGATTTGGTATAATCGATTGTTTTACGTAAAATATGGAAATAATTTTTTGAACGTTGCCAATAATCGATTGTTGATCTTGGACAATCGATTGTTAAGCGTAAAATCTGGGATTGATTTTTGGTACCATTGGCAAACAATCGATTGTGGCTTCCTGACAATCGATTGTCACAGAGTAAAATCAGCAACTCTTAATTGGCAATTAGGCAACGGTAATGCCAAGTTTTTCAACTATAAATACAGCTTCATTTCAGTGTTTTAAACACAACAACACACAACAACTGATCATTGTATTGCTATAAGCTTGCATATTATTGTTTATCATTTTATATTCATTTCATAAAGCTTTTGAGAGCCAAAGTCTTGTCCATAGTTGTTGTAATCTTGAGCCTACTTCTTTTACTCATTTCTACTCATTAAGGAGTGTTTTGTTTGAGTACTTAGTGTTTTGTACACTTGTAAGAGAATTGTGATTCTCTTGTTGTAAGGAACTTGTGTTTCCTTGGTTGAAGTCTTGGAGTGTTGTATCTCCGAGCAAAGGTGTTAAGGCTTGTGTCCTTAAGTTGTAAAGGTTTGTTGAGCACCCGTAAGCTTGACAAGTTAGTGGAAAATCTCGAGAGAGTCTCTCGGGGACTGGACTAGCCACGTGTTGTGGTGAACCAGAATACATCGGTGCGTTCTTTCCTTTTGTTTATTTAACGCACTTAATTATTTCCTGCAAATTTTAATTTCCGCAAGTTTACGCTAAATTTTATTATAACGCTATTCACCCCCCCTCTAGCGTTAAGCGTATTATCTAACAGAAGTATCATTGCAGTGCTCCCTGTGACGACCCGACCCGTCGCCTTAGGTGTTGTTGCTTTGTTTCCCCCCATTGCATGTTTCTTCATGTTTCCTCATCGGAAGTTGGTGTGTTAGAGTTGATTTGGATAGAATTTGATAAGAAATTAGACACTTAGTCTCTTTAAGGAAGGCTTATGTTAGAAAAGTCAACCGGATATTGACTTATAAGTTATAGGTTTCAGATGCGATTTTTGATGATTCGTCTAGCTTCAGGAGCTGATTTTTGTCTTAGGAGCGCGATTGGAATTGATTTTGGAAGCCCGGAGTAGAATTAGGCTTGAATTGGCGAAATTAATATTTTGGGCAAATTCCGATTGATAGGTGAAAATTGGATCCGAGGGTGGGATTGGAATTCAGAGAGTTGGTGCTGTTTCGTTAGGTGATTTTGGATATGTGTACAAATTTCTAGGTCATTCGTACTTTGGTCGTGTTTTTAATCGAAAGTGCATTTCGGAAGTTCTTGAAGAACTTAGACTTGAGTCCGATGAGAATTGATGATTTTAGTGTTGTTTGATGTGTCTTGATGATTGGAACAAGTTTTGATGATTTTTTAAGACATGTTGGTATTTTTGGTCGGGGGCCTCGGGGTGATTTCGGAGGGTAATCGGGAAGTTTGGAGTTGTAAAAATGCAGCAGAAAATAGCAAAGAACTTTTGTTCTATGCAATCGCAGAGGGAGTCATGCGATCGCATAGAAGGATTTGAGGGGATGTTGAATTTGTTCAATGCGATCGCGTATAATGGGTTGCGATCGCACAGTGATAGGTGTTGATGTATTGCGATCGTAGAGCATATGTTGCGATCGCATAGAGTATTTTTTAGGGCTGGAAATTTTGTGCTATGCAATTGTAGAGGTTGTGATGAGATCGCATAGGGTTAGCTACAGTGACCTGGGCAGAATGTTTTTTAACATTTCATCCACGATTTTGAGGCTCATTTACTCCATTGTTGATCTTTTAGGGAGCTTTTTGAAGGAAATTAAAGAGGGAATCAAGGAGAATCAATTGGAGGTAAGATTTTTGAACTTAAAACTCAATCTTATTGTGAAATCCATCTAGAAATTTACGGAATTAAGCCAAGTGGAAGAACTAGGGCTTAAGTTTTAGATATTCCATATTTGGGATTTGATAGGTCATTGAGCTCGGATTTGGGAGTTCTTGGTATGTATGGACTCGTGGCGAGACGAGGAATTCGTTAATGTGAGTTTTGTAATTTTTCAAGAAGCAGGCCCGGGGCTCGGGTTTTGCTAGTTTCAAGATTTTTGCTATTTCTCGATTGTGTTCAATTGGGTATTGTTCCCTTAGTATATTGTGATGCATTCACTCTGATTTTGGTTAGATTCGACGCGCGTGGAGGTCGGTTTGAGGGGCAAGGGCTTGGCGAGCTAGACTCTTGGCTGGCTAAAGGTGAATAATGACTTTAAATGATGTCCTGAAGGCTTAAGACCCCGGATTTGCAAAACTTGGTGTTGTGTTGAGGTGAGACATGCGTCAATGATGAGCGCGAGGTCATTAACTATTGGGGACTGTGACTTGGTCCAGTCCGACAATGTTTTACCGCATATTAGCTATGACTTGTTGTTTTTCACCAGGATTTGGGCTTATTGCCATGTTTGGGCTTATTGCCAACTGTTTGAACTCCTTAGGAACTATCATCATTGTTTTCCTCACAATTTGAAATATTATTTGAACTCAGTCCATGTGATTTATACTGTTTCATGAACTCAGCTTTATTTTACTCAGACTTGGAGTTTTTAACTGATATTTGGATAATTGGTTGAGCTTAGTAATATTGTTTTACTGATGTCTGAGGGATATTTGGATCATTTCTAGACTGATTGTGGCCGAGGGCCATATGTGAGGATATGATGAGTGATGTGAGGAGGTTTTCAAGCCTCGAGTGACGTGAGGAGGCTTTCAGACCTCGAGTGTATTATGAGCAGGCTTTTAGGCCTCGCATTGATATTGTTCAGGCTTTCAGGCCTTATTGATAGCGCTTACGCTGTAGGAGCCCCTCCAGATTCTGCACACCCACAATGAGTGGGGATATCCATATGAGTGAGAGTGAGCCCGAGGGGATAATGTTGTACAATGTGATTGATACAGAGCCTGCAGGGCTGATACTGTACTGAGAGTTTGATATGGCGCCCGAGGGGCAGGTTCCTGAGTATCTCTTATTGATTGAGAATAATTGTTTTTAGCTATTTTCAAAGAGCTTTCTCACAATATTTCACTGGTTTCTACTGTTTACCTGAGTTTACGGCTTGAGATAGCATAAATTGTGCCTTTGTAGTCTATGTCCTCAGATATTATTTATTTTTATTACTTACTGGGTCGGAGTACTCACATTATTCCCTGTGAGAAAGCTCTCCATCCAAGCATCTCTCCCATCACATTATTCCCTACAATTACTTACTAGGCCATGAGCAACTACCACAAGCTCTTGATTTAGCAGACTGATATTCAAATTGTTTTGCACATACTCTATCTGCACCCTGATGTGGTTCAATATTTTTTAATAGCTTGTCATCTCCTTGTTCATTCACTTAGTTACAGTCTTCATTTTCTGTAGTTTCTTCCATATACGAACTTTCTATCTTCTGCCTCCATATGTCTTCTCGCATAGGCTTAAATGTGCCGACCCGATACATCATCTTTTGTACTTCAGCCCCGTTATCCCCGTATTATTCTTCCTCGTGTGTTGATATATGTGTTTGGTGAGTTTGAGATGTGTTTGATTGAATTTGGTTAGAAATGAGACCAATAGTCTCTTTAGGAAAAAGCTTAAGTTGGAAAAGTCAAACGGACGTTGCCTTGTGAGTTAGAGGGATCGGAATGGTTTCCCGAGAATTCGACTAGTTTTGAATAGTGATTTTTTTCTTGGGAGAGCAAATGGAATCGAATTTGGAGGTCCTGTGTAGAATTAGGCTCGAATCGGCAAAGTTCGATTTTGGAAAATTCCGGTTGATTGGTGATTTTGATCCGGGGGTCAGAATAGAATTCTGAGAGTTGCCGTAGCTTTGTTAGGTGATTTTGGATATGTCTGCAAATTTTCAAATCATTCGGAAGTGCTTAGGTCTGATTTTGGATCAAATGAGAATTTGGAAAGTTCTAGTTTGACTTAGGCTTGAATTTGAGGGATTTGGTGATTTTTAGTGTTTATGTTGGTGTGTCCAGGGCTCGAGAAAGTTTGAATGAGGTGTTTGGTCATAATGGTGTTTTTGGTTTGGATCATGGGGGCCTCAGGGTGATTCCGAATGGTTAGACGAGGAATTTTGGGAGTTGGGCATGAAATATGCCAGCTGCTTCTAGTATTTTTGTGGAAGCGGGCTAGGGACCGCTTAAGCGGTGTCCGCAGAAGTAGACTAGTAGCTGCAGAAGCGGCCAATGGTGAAAGGTCAGGGACCGATGAAGCGGAAGGGCAACCGCTGAAGCAGGTCCGCAGGAGCGGAAGAATGACCGCAGAAGCGATCTTGGGATTTAATGAAGAACGCAGAAGCGGACTTAGAGCGCGGAAGTGGAAGTCGCTTAGGTGACTTGGAAACCGGAGAAGCGGGAACTGGGCAGATTTTAATAATCAGTAGCTTCGCGAATGAGAAGAGGAGGAAACATTTTAGACCTCAACTAAGGCAATTTTGGTGCAATTTTGGAGGAGATTTCGAGAGAGATCATCAGGTATGGACCCTTAGACCTCGAATATGTAATTATGGTGTGAAATCATGGTTTATACACTAATAAATCAAGGTTTTAAATGTCAAAATCGTGGTTAGGGCTTGAAACCCAAGTGAACTATAAGGGATAAATTGAGGGGTCAATTGGACTCCGATTTTTATGAATTTTATATGTACAGACTCATGGCGAGATGAAGGTTCTTAAAATGTATTTTCGTAATTTTTTTAGGCGTGGTCCCAGGGCTCGAGTTTTGCCAACTTCGTATTTTTGGGTGTATTTCGAGTTATTTTCGATTGGGTTATGTCCCATTAGCCTATTGTGACGTATTCCTATTGGTTTTGATCAGATTTGGCATCTGCGGAGGTTGATTCTCGAGGGAAAGGCATTGCGAGCTAGTTTGCAGCCAGCTTGAGGTGAGTAATGGGTGTAGATGATGACCCGAGGGTTTGATACCCCGGTATATCACATTGTGACGCTATTATTAGGCTAGACACACACTCCATAGCTAGTGTGCGGTCATATATGTTGGAAAATGAGTCTCGGTCCAATCCGAGGGATATATTGTACTATGTTGGCGATTCCTTCACATACTATATTGATGATATCTGGGCTTGATGCCATGTTTGGGGCCTTGTGCCAACTTGTGGAATCCTTCAGGGATCGTTATCTCAAAATTTTCATGATTTGCATATCCCTTGAATTCAGTCCAGGTTTAAATATTATTTTTGTAAACTCAGCCATATTTATACGTTGTGAGAACTCAAATGATTTTTAAATGATATTCCGGGCTGACGAGTACTATCTCATTACTTTTGGATTGTATATTATTTTAAAAGGAAATGGTGGTAACTATGGAGACCGCGTATTTTAAATGGAAACGGTGGTAACTAAGGACACCGCATAATTTAAATGGAAACGGTGGTAACTAAGGACATCGAGTATTTTAAATGGAAACGGTGGTAACTAAGGACACGGTGTATTGTAATGGAAACGGTGGTAACTAAGGACATCGTGCATTGTGATGGAAACAATGGTAACTATTGACACTGTATGATATGGAGCTTGGGCTGTAGGAGCCCCTCTATAGTCTGAACCCCTACAGTGAGCGCGGGTACCCATATGGATCTGGTTTCATTTTCCGCAGTGTTCATGCATTGCATTGCATCTCATGCATTTATTTACTGTTGCTTATTTCGTATATCTCTGAGGCTGGTATTGCATAGAACTGTTAGATAGCTTCATTATGTGTTATTTCGTGTTTTCTTATCTTTGGGTTTTTATACATGTTTATTACTCACTGAGTTGGTAGACTCACCCTATACTCCATGCACCTTGTGTGCAGATCCAGGTGCCCCAGAGGTCTAGCGTTGTTGTTGTTGCTTATTTAGTTGCCATAGTATTGAGGTAGCTGTCAGTGTCCGCATGACCGATTACTCTAATCTTACCAGTTATTTTGTTATTCAGACACATGTATCTTTCCTTTTCAGACTTGCATTCGGTATTGTTAGAGGCTCTGTACTCATGACCCCAAGTCTTGGGAGTTTGTTCAGTTGTGGTTTCCTATTCGTACAGTTACATTTTCTAGTTTTTTTTCCTTGTTTGCTTCGTGTTTAGCTGAATCGTTGTATTTTTGAAGTTATTGGTCTGGCTTGCCCAGCCTTGCGGTCGGGCGCCATCATAACCGGATTTGGGTCGTGACATTAAACTCCTTGTGCTCCATTGTTACCATACACAGCTTTAAAGGTTTTGGTTATATATTCTTCCTCTTCCATATTTGGATCACTATAGGAGAGTGATCTGATACCTCAGGCTCCAGACACACAGCATCCACATGTCCATATTCTTTAATCCAGTTAAAGTTGCCAAAGTCCCTATCTATTCTACTGTATACTCGATCATCTGCATATTGTTTATTGCTCCAGGTATAGAAACATTCATTTGTGTTCAATTTGGTCAATTATATGGAATTAATACAGTCCTTGAAATCTCTTATCCCATTGATAGGAACAGGTTGTCCCAGCCTATCGTCAGTGTTGAGAACACTATTAAAGTCCCCATTTATGAGCCATGGGATTTGAACCTGATTTCCCATCATTTGCAATTCAGGCCATAAGCTTGTTCTTTCATGTTGCTTGTTTCTAGCATACACTACTGTTATCATAATCTGGTATCCAGTCTGTGTATCACCCATTACACAATGAATTCGTTGCTCATGTACTTGAACTACATTAACTGCTATATTTGTCTTCCACATCAACGATATTCTACCATTCTTAGCTTTTGTATAATTTCAGCAATATCCCAGTTTCTTGCTACTCTGTACAATATTATTTTTACCTTTTTTTTTTCTTTTACTCTAGTTTCTAGACAACCTAACACATCCACCTTATTCTTCTGCAAAAATATTTTCAATTCTTATTGATTGTGGAGTTTATTTAGCCCCTTATATTCCATGTACTAATGATCATTGAGGATGTTGTGTAAGATCAGGTTCCAGACCCCCTCCATATTCAGTTGTTTGTTTTAATTCATCCAGTACTTGGAATCTGTTTGCATTGTTTGTTCCTGCATATCTGCCCTACTTATCTAGAGGGGGTTTTTGTTCCCCTTTGTCTGTATCATTTTGTACCTTCTTGCCTTTGTGAATTGCACCACCTTCGTGTGACACCTTGTCATTTTCAGTAGGGTATTACACTACCTTCGTTTCTTCTTTCTTCTCTTCCTTATCTTGTTGTTCTTTTGATTTCCATTCCTGTATGATTATTTTTCTTGTGTCCCTATTCCTCCTCTTAGGAACTTGGAATTCTTCATTTCCCTCATTCTTACTTAACTTCCAGCAATCGAAGATATCATGTCCAAAGCATAGACAATCAGTACAGAATTTTGGCTTCCATTCATAGACAATTTCCTATTTTTTTACACTCATAGGAGTTATAATTTCCACAGTCTAAACCAATAGTTCTGTTATATCAACTTTCACTAGGACTCTTGCATACAAGATTTTCCCTAGATCAGCAGTATATTTGTCTGTTTACATTGGCATCCCTACTCCACTTCCTACCTTACTAATAGCATCTACAGTCCAATATCCTACTGATAAGCTAGGGATTTGATCCAAAGTGGAATAATTGTAATACACTTAGGGTCAAGATATCTTTCTCCCAATTCTGTAAAATCAGTGGCTTATTATGATAGTTATATGGCCTGCTTGGATTACGGCTTCCTTATATTTCATATTTGTAAATCGAAACACATAATAGCCATCATGATGATATAGAATTTGAGGTTTATCTACAAAATCTCATACTAATTCTATGTAGTTCACCATAGATTTCACATAGGGTATATCCCCCAAAACATACCCTATTAAAGCAATATCCTAGTACATTTTTAGCTCTTTCATTAAATTATTATCTTACCTTCTCTGTGGCTAGGTGGTACATAATCCAGCTTCATACCCATTTGTGAGTTCTTGGTGCTGCTTCCTCATCTCCTTTGCATGCATTATTGTATCCTTGTCCATTTCCGCAGCTCCCAAATCTATATCTGGATTTTGCTTTGAAAACCCAGCTTGTGAGAATTTGAGTCGTTTTGGACTCATTGGTAGCTGCTCTTTGCCTTTCTGCACTATAGTCTCTCTACTCCCATTATTATTTTTCTATCATTTGCTGTTCATCTCTTTGTTTTACTTAGCTCGCTTTCCACATGAATTGGTTGAAAACCAGCTGATAGAAAGCTCCCAAAAGTTAACGGAATTATGGTTTGCATCATAGAGTTCATCGGGGTAGTCACGACGGTCACCAGCGCTGCTTGTTTGCGTCTCCTAGCCATCAAAAGGTGCATTAGAGAGTTTTTCAATCAATCTCTATTGCCCCCGTGAGAATAACATTACTACTATCTTCTTAACAAGAGAATCTATAAATATCCACACACCAATATAGAGTTAAAAAAATATTTGGCTTAATATGTTTTACTCCTGTTGTTAGTATTTAACCTTTTTCACTTTTAAAGGAGTGTTTATAACACATTAGTAGCGATTTACGAGCTCTTTATGATTTTCTTGTGGTTTTAAAGATAAAAGATCCATAGAATCT
The DNA here is from genome assembly GCA_034376525.1 of Nicotiana benthamiana. Lineage (NCBI taxonomy): Eukaryota > Viridiplantae > Streptophyta > Magnoliopsida > Solanales > Solanaceae > Nicotiana > Nicotiana benthamiana. Next base: position 84,270,445 of record CM067328.1, read on the forward strand.
ATAGTATTGTAGCAGTTCTAAGTATATATAGAACCAATCATTCGGGTTAAGAAAGCCCAACAAGTTAGTTTAGTTATGAAATATCTAAGACCATCTACTGTAATAAAGAAATAGTGGAGGTATGGACATAAGAAATGTAAAATTCCAAAAAAAATCTAAGTAAAAATGATATATGAAAATTTGAATTGTGTTTGGACACGAATATAATTTTAGGTTGTTTTGAAAGTTTTTGTGAGTGATATGAGTGTAAATTTTAAAAAGTAGCTTTTTGGAGTTTTTAAATTTTTTAAAAAATTCTAAAATTCATCTTCAAGTGAAACTTAAAAATTTTATGATCAAACGATAATTTAGAAAGAAATTGAAATGTTTTGTTATGTCCAAACGACCTCTTAGTGTGGGGTGAAAAGGGATTATGAAAAGATACAATATACTATCCCCTATAAGAAACCTTGGGAATAAGAAAATATGACTCAAAAAAGTGGCATCATTAACTCAAAACCCACATGAATAATAAAGTAAAAAATGGAAAATTTAAGGGCAATCGTTCTGAAAACATGGACGTGAGGGCGAAAAAATTTTTGGGTTGTCTCTTATTAATAGTAGCAAAGTAATATGTTGCGGATAGATATGGCGCATTTTACGCTCTTCCCTCACTTATTATTTTTATTTTAATATATAATAAAAGTCTTGGCCCATGGATAACCATTGGGCCTAGTTGAGTATTTGTAGAGGAATTTGCAGTCGTACCTTATATTTGTGTCACTTTATAGTATATACCCTTTTTTAAAAATTATTGATTTGGTTGCCAGCTGACAAAAAATTATAATAATATGACAATTACACTCCTGCAAAAGATATAAAACCTACATCACGCATTAATCGCGTGATGTGCAATCACATTCGTGAAAAAAGATCTTCTCGTCTCCTCTCTGCAGCTTTATCATAAAATTAGAAACTTATCCAGATTCATCTTCGGAATTACACTTGCATGAAGTTGTTTCATATTAAAACTTAAAGTCCATTGCTAATGTAGCATGAAGTTATATCATGTTGAAGCTAAATTTTCATGCTAAAACTACAGTCTAAACACGTTGAACTTTGTTTAGCTCGTTTGCTAAAACTTCAGACTAAACATGCTTAAGTTTTTTTAGTTCATTTGCTAAAACTTCAAAATTTAACATGCTTAAGTATTTTAGTTCATTTGCTAAAACTTCAGACTAAACATGCTTAAGCTTTTGTCTTGCAATATGTAATTTTCTAATGAGTTTTCGCTAATGCAGGTTTAAGCTATTTAGTTCATTTACTAAAACATCAGACAAAATATGCTAAAGTGTTTTCGTTCACTTGCTAAAACATCATATTAAAAATGCTGAAGTTGTGAGTACGTGATTTTGCCCTAAGCTAATTATTCCCAAAATTTCAAAAAAAAAGAAACAATTTCTTTATTTTTTTTTTTGGTTTAACGTTAGTTTCCATTGATATCAACAAATGTACAATGAGGAGTTCTTTGTGGTAGTATAGCCTAACTACCACACTACAAAAACTGTTAAAACTATTATTACATTTCTAGCATTAGCTAAGGATTGTGATTAAGTTGTCGCAGCCCCTTTAGCCATTTCTTGCATTTCCTGCCCCGTGCATGTATAAGTATTGCAATCTCTCGGCATACAAGGTTTTCATCAAAAGATTTCCCCTCGAATCTGATAGCATTCCTGCACCTCCAAATAAGTGATACTGTGGTGACAAAAGCAGTGGCCACCACAGCCTTTCTGCATACTTTACTCCTAGCAAGGCAGCAAATCCATAACATTCATCCTTCCAGCAACCTATTGTTCTGTTGCATCCCAACCAGCAACAAACTCTATACAAAATCTTACTTGTAATTGGACAAGTAAAGTATAGATGATCAAACTCTTCAACAGCCTGTTGACAGAATGCACATTTTTCCTCTACATTTATGCCAAACTTCAGTAATCTGTCTACTGTGGGCAGTCGACCATGAGCAGCCAACCATGCTGTAAACTTATGTCTAGGCAAGACATTAGTTGTAGCCATTAAGTTCTTCCACTCCACCCTAGGAAAAGCTGGAAGCAAAGAGTGATATAGAGAATGTATTTGAAACTTGCCAGCTTTACACAAACCTGACATTCTAAACAATAGATCCCCTTGCAGTTTGTTGTCAGCCATAATAGGGGTCCTGCAGTCTATTATTTTCCTGACTACCCATGAAGCATTTTTGGGATTAGCCACTGTCTCAATGTCATCACTCTTTATGTAGTAATAGTGAATCCATTTGATCCATAGGCAATCCTTTTTCCTTGCTAAGTCCCACAGCAGTTTAGAGATAGCAGCTTTGTTCCAAGTCTGGATATCAATAAGATTTAGCCCTCCAGCAGTGACAGGTCTGCATATTTTGTCCCAGGCTACCAATGATCTTCTGGACACTGTTCCATTGCCAGTCCAAAGGAAAGATCTGCATATAGCTTCAATTGCTTTCACCACCTTCTTAGGCAATATAAAAATCTGTGACCAGTAAATTTGAACCCTTAATAATGATTTAATAAGTTGACACCTGCCTGCATAAGACAAGAATTTGGCAGACCAGCATGTAATCCTATCAGTTATTTTCTCAACCAATGGTAAATAGTGATGGATATTCAACTTCTTTGAGTGTAGTGGAATGCCTAAGTATTTGAATGGAAGATGCCCTTCACAGAACCCCAAAGCCTCTAGAATATCCTCCTTTTCATTCTGAGAAATACCAGCAAAATAAACAGCACTCTTAGACTTATTAGCAGAAAGTCCAGATGCTGTAGAGAATGTTAGGAATGCATCATGCAGTAGTTGAATAGAAGTCATATCAGCTCTACAGAATAACAGCAAGTCATCTGCAAAGAAAATATGGGAGCAGTTAAGTTTCCTGCATCTAGGATGAAAATTGAAGTCACCATTCTTATGCATCTGTGCCAAAGTTCTGTTAAGATATTCCATGGCAATAACAAATAGGTAAGGAGACATAGGATCTCCTTGCCTAATACCCCTTCTAGCTTGGAAAGGTTTGGTGAGTCCCCCATTAATCACTAAAGAATAACTCACAGATGAAACACAAGCCATAGTCCAGTCAACAAATTTTGCAGGAAATCCAAGATCAACAAGCATTTGTTTAAGGAACCTCCATTCAAGAGTATCATAAGCCTTCCTTAAGTCCACCTTTAGTACACACCTAGGTGATATACCTTTCCTAGCATAACCCTTGAAAAGCTCATGACTGAGCAAAACATTATCTATTATGCTCCTCCCCTCAATGAATGCTGACTGACCTTTCCCAATGATGTAATCAATAACAGCTTTCAATCTTCTGGTAATGACCTTAGATATGATCTTGTACAGGGTGGTACAGCAGGCAATAGGCCTATAGTCCTTCACTGTTTTAGGAACTTTAATCTTGGGAACAAGAGCAATGGCAGTAGTGTTGATCATGTATGGCATTTGGCAAGTAGAGAAGAACTCCTTAGTGGCAGCATAAACATCACTCTTGATTGTCTCCCAGTTTTTGGTGAAAAATTCCACAGGGAATCCATCAACACCTGGAGCTTTATCATTAGGCATATCTTTAATAGCAGCAGCAATTTTATCCATAGTAACCTCCCTAATAAGAGCTCTTTGCTGATCAAAAGTAAGACAAATTCCTTTTAACAATAGCAGAATTTAGACATGGCAATTCAGTAGGCCTATCTCCCATCAGAGATTTAAACACCTCAATAAATTCATGTTCTACAGCCACAGGATCTGTAAGCTTAACACCTGTTTCAGTATATATAGAAGTGATATTACTCTGACTGGCTCTTATTTTCCATTGTGCATGAAAGTATTTGGTCTTGGCATCACCACAATCAATCCAGTTAGCCTTTGATTTCTGTCTCAAGACTTGTTCCTCTACATTACTCCATTTCTCTATATCTAGAAGGGCTTCTTATTCTTCATTGAATAGCTGCGTTGAACAAGGATTTACCAACAGTTTGCTTTGAATGATATCCAAGTGCTCCCTTGCATGAATCTGTTTTTGTTGATAAGAAGCCATATGCCTATTGATTCCATTTAGCTGCTGTTTCAGCTCCTTCAGCTTGTGCCATATCTGTTGTAAGGGTGAACTTTCACCTACTTGAGCCCATACCTGCTGTAAAATAGTATAGAATTGAGGATCCTCCATAACAGCATAATAAAGTCTGAAAGGTTTAGGATGCAATAGCCTTTGCCTCCCAAACTGAATGAAAATAGGAGTGTGATCAGAGACTGAGTGGTTCAAAAAATCTGCTTCCACATGACTGAACTGTTGAATCCACTTATAGTTCCCAATTGCCCAATCAATCTTGCTATATACCTGTTTATTGGTCCATGAATACTTCCAACCTTTTGACCTGATGGGAGCAAGTTGGAGATCAAATATCAGCTCCTTGAAGTCCTTTACCTCATCATCTGTTACAGGTGATCCAATTCTGTCTTCAGAAGATAAGACGGCATTAAAATCACCACTTAGCAACCATACATCCTGGCTTGGAATGGATAGGCCTCTCAGATCATTCCAAAGTTGCTTCCTAAGTGTGACTGTATTGTAAGCATATATGATACTCAGCTGGACTCTGGTTGTTGTAGCTGCATCTTCAACAATACAGTGAATAAACTGCTCAGTGATGCAAACAATATGGATTTGTATATGAGGTTTCCAAACTAACCAAGTTCTACCATTAACTGCTTTGAGATAGTTGTGTTGAAACTTCCATCCTTTAGAAATTTTATTAACAATTCCATGGGCTTTGGGTTCTTTGACTCTAGTTTAAAGACAACCAAGAATATCAACTTTATTCTTAAGCAAAAAGTTCTTTAGTTCTTTCTGCTTGTGGCTTTTATTAAGCCCTCTAATATTCCAAGTGACAACAATCATGAAATACTATGTGGCAAATATAATGAAGGGCCAGGATCCTGCTGCTGTCCCTTTCTTCCTTTATCCATTAATCCAGCATTAGCCATTTCTCCTACTTGCTCCAGCACTGTCCCACATATTTCATTGTCCATACTCTCTTGGTTCCCATGATCACCCTCAGTCCCAAGGCTAGCAACCATATCAGTTCCAATGTGGATCCTCTGCATAGTGTCAACAGGCTGATCAACAATCACTGTACTCATATTAGCAACTGCTTCACTAACCAATGATACTGGATTAGGCTCAGTATGTATTGGCAAGTTAGGATTTGCTTTTGTATCCAAATCATCCTTTGCCAAAGTGTTGTTGTTTCCTTTTGGGATCCATTCCTGTCTTGGGTTTTTACCTCTAATCTTGTTTCTATTCTCTTTATTATGAACTATCTGCTCCTGATCTCTTTCATTATGACTGTTACACCAAAGTCAAGTGAATTGTGCCCAAACTTCAAGCAGTGGTTGCAAAATTCTGGTTTCCAGTCATACTCAATATCTTTAACCTTCAAACCAAAAGGAGTCTCAATTTCAACTTCCTCAGGTAATGGAAATGCAGCATCAACCTCTACCAGCACTCTTGCAAAGGAAATCTTCTCAAAGTGAGCTGTAACTTTGTCAGTATAAAGAGGTTTACCAACAGTACTTGCTAGTTTACTGAGTATTTCAGGGGACCAGTAACCCAAAGGCAATCCAGGAAATCTGACCCAAATAGGAATAGTACTAAGAATACCATTTTGCATAGAGAAATCCACATCCTATGGCTTCAAAATCATAGGCTTATTCCTATATGAGTAAGGACCAAATTGTAACACTTGGTTCATATCCTCAACAGTATTAAATCGAAACACACAGTAACCATCTCTATGCATTAGAATTTGTGGTTTAGCCACAAAATTCCATACATGCAAAACAAAATTTTCCATGGCTTTCTCATTAGGGTTGTCACCAATGATATAGCCAATAAGTGAAGTATTCCAGTATTCAGATTGAGATTTCAGCTCATCGATATTGATTTTAACTATCTTCCTTCCATCCTTATCAATAGGTGGAACAAACGTTAAAACCTTGCCCATATTATGTTTACCTCTGACAATCTCAGCCATAGTAGGAGGTGGCTGATCAGCTAAGGCGATATCTGAGAATTGCAATTTCCTCACAGCTAGGCTATCCCGATCTACATCAGTCATCTTCAATTGAGGTTCAACATTTGCAATTTCCTCTGCATGCAAAGAATTTTTGGACTGAAATTTTTCTGGCAAAAAGTTTCCAAAAATCAGTGGTTCCAGTTCCTTAGTTACTCCTGGAGCTGGAGTAACAATCTGTGATGGAGAAGGTGGAGGTTGCTGCCGGCGACGAGCCATAATCAACGGAGAAAGCGTCGTACTAACGTGCGCCTTAAACACACTGTTCCATTGCTTATCGTGCGCCGAGAGCTTTCCGCACTATTTTCGAAACAATTTCTTTATTATTTTATAATTTTGTGAATGTTTGTGTTATTTTCTGGTAATTGTTGTATTTTATTTGTGCATTTTAATGTATACGAAAATATTACAAAAATAATTTTGGCATTTTCATTTAGGATTTAATTTCGTATTTTAGGATTAATTAATGGTTGGTTTGTTTTTAGAACAAAATATAAAGAAAATAACAAAAATAATTCACTTTTGCATTTTTAATTGTTTAATTGTGAATTCGTCACGAAATATATTTTGAATAACTTTAGGAGTTAGTTAGTTTAACTTTGAAATAAATTAGGACCTCATTTTAATTTTTAGCATAGTAAAATCAGAAAATTCAAAAACAAAAGGATAATAAGCAAAATACACAAATAAATAAAGAAGGAAAAACAAAATAAACTAAATAAAGAGAAAAATGAACTGGGCTGATTACATTTAGGAGAATCTGAGCCCAAAAAATCATCTATGCCCAAACCAACCCAAGTCCAATTTTCCCTCGACCCAGTCCGGTCCAAGACGCCCAAAACGGCATCGTTTTTGTCAATTTAATCTGAATCCATTATCTTTTCTGATCCAACGGCCTGTATTCATTCAAGCCCTTTTAATAGAAGTATCTAAAAATTAGCCACTAACCATAGACAGCCTTCGTCTTCCTCGTAGCCCTATTCATCTGCCTCCTGCCGCCGGCCGAAAATCGCCTTCGCCGGCGGCGATGCCCCAAATCCACCTAAAATTACACCATGGGATCTCCTTCCCCCCCCCCCCCTTCTCAAATCCGGCTTTCATTTCACTCGAATCATAGCCGAACTTCTCGAATTCTCAATCGATCCGGCCAAAACGGTAACTCATCCAACTCCGACCAAGTTAACATCAAATCATCTTCTCTCTTCCCTCATCCCAAATTTTCACTTGGTTTCCGTCGAATATCACCGAAACTCGTTGAATCGTTAGTCTAGGGTTTTTTTTTAAATCAATTTTGTTTGGGGATTCGAATGCTCGATTGACTTTAAGATAATGTTACATGTTTATTTTAGACGAAATAAACACGCTACATTAACTAAAAGCCAAGTTCGAGGCCAGTCAGCCATGGGGAGGTCAAAATCAGTGAGTTTCTTTCTTCCTATCTACTTATACTGTTCATTTTTTTGTGTGTTATTTAGTTTAGTTAAATTTCATTGTTCTTAGAATTAGTTTAATTCATGACCATGTTTGCCGATTAATAAATTTAGGATTAGATTTCATTGTCTCTCATTTTCTGTTATTAGTTTGTTTAGCTAGCAATTCGATTAGGATAGTTTGTGTTTATTTGCTTGTTCTTCATCTCTTTTGGTCAATATTGGCTATTGGGTATTGTCTCGTCAAGTCAGTTATGTTCAATTCGTAGTTAATAGTGGTAGAATTAGTAAATGCATTTTGGCTTCTTTGATTAGTTGCTTCATGTCAAGTAGTCTGACTATGTGTTTAACCAATTAGTCGCTGCATTTTGGTTTTGCATTTGTGATCTGTTTAACTTGCCCAATTAGAAGTTTTGTTTGATTTTGAATGGCTTGTTGAAGTTTTGTTTGTTTAATCCTGGTTATTTGATCTGTGTGGTTATAGCTAATAGTGTTCTTAGTTAGTTTAATAGAGGGCTGAGGTTAATTGAGGTAAATCAATAATTTCATAACCTAAATAAGGGTAGTATTGGCATTCCAAAGGTAGAAAGCAAAGCTAGAACACCCTAGGGCCTTCTATAAGGGGGCCTTAGTGTAAGTTTTAGAATTTCTAGAGCAGTATCTTGGGAAACAAGCCATGAATTCAGGGATTAAGCACAAAATTCTGAAATAAAAAAAGGGGGAAAATGAGTAAAACACTCCAGAACATTCTACCCCATTTTTTGCCTATAAAATGCTGCTCCAATGCCTTCATTTAGAAGTTTTTTGCCATCAAATCCCCCCCCCCCCCCCCACAAAGGCTTTCTCTCTGATTTTAAGATCTAAGCTTGAAATTCAAACCTTCAAAATCCAAAAAACAACAAAAAACAGAAAAATCAAAAAAAAAATTACTGTTTCATTGCCTTTTCAGATCATTTTTAATTCCTATTAGAATTTCTCTATTTCTACTCTAGTTTCGAGTTTTAAAATAGCATCTAACAGGATTTGGTAATTAGTTCGAGTGCATTTGGGTCTGTTTGAGTTAGGTTTTGGTTGAGTTTTACTCCAGGGAAGTTTCAGAAGCATTCTAAGTTTAATTTCGAAGTCATTTGGATGATTTCGAGTCATTGTGGTGTTATTCAAGTTACTTGGGTCAATTTCCTGCATAATTTATGTGCTGTCATCTGTTGATCTCGTTTGAGACTGTTTTGGATTAGGGATGGTTGTGATTATCCCTAGTTGTTGCTGATCTACTTTGTTCTTCCTGTATTGCACTTTTCCAGGTACACATTTCGAGTTGGTTTTGATGTATCCTCCTCCCGTTGACAACATGAATAGAAGCTGAAATCAATTCTCTGCTTTGGATTTGTTATTTTATTATATCTAAATAATTTTTTTGTGATTTTGTGGTTGAACATTGTAATCACATTTAGGATGACGGATTTGAAGTAGGTTATGTAATAATTGGACTATGTGCTTACTATTTCCTGGGTTCATATTGTGAGTTAAATGCATAAGTTAGCTTCAGTAGTCATAAAGTAGGTTTGAATAGTTTTATATTTCAATATGTTATTTAGGTAGTACTGTTATGCAATCGTGATTCACTTGAAAAGGTAAAGTCAGTTTGAATTGTCTGGACTTAAATTGTTTGATTCAAATTTAAGGCATCGGCTTATTAATACACAATATCAGTAAAACTAAGCAATTGTTATAAATAGAGAGATTCTACACTTCTATTTAAGGTGAATGTCTATAATTAGAGAGATTCTAGAGTTCTATTCTTGGTAGATAAATCATCCTCCTCCTTATAAATAGAGGTGCTCTCTACCATTGTAAATCACTCATAACATTCTCTAAGTATCAATAAGAAGAATTCTCTCTACTCTTCTCTCTATTGCTCTTGTTCTTGAGTTATTGTTCTTGTTCTTATATTATTTCATAACACGTTATCAGCACGAGACTCTACCGTCTCAAGAACCATTCTCGAAAAATCTAAGGTATTTCCCTCTTCCTAATTTAATTTTCGATTATGTCTGACATTACGAAAAGAAAGTTCGTTGCCCTTGAAATTTCGGGCAAGAACTATATGACATGGGTGTTGGATGCTGAAATCCACTTAGATGCTATGGGTCTCGGAGACACCATCAAAGATAGAGAAAAAGCATCCACCCAAGAATGTGCAAAGGCCTTGATTTTCTTGCGCCATCACCTTGATGAAGGTTTGAAGATTGAATATCTCACCGTCAAGGATCCACTCATCTTGTGGAACGGCTTAAAGGAGAGATATGACAACCTGAAGTTGGTCACTCTGCCACAAGCACGATATGATTGGGCTCATCTGAGGCTCCAGGACTTTAAGTCCGTTTCTGAATATAATTCTGCAATGTTCAGAATTACTTCTAAATTGAAGCTATGCGGGGATAATATCTCCGATTATGATATGCTTGAGAAAACGTTTACAACGTTTCATGCCTCCAATATGGTACTGCAACAACAGTACAGAGAGAAAGGCTTTACAAAGTACTCTGAACTGATTTCTCTTCTACTAGTGGCTGAGCGAAATAATGACCTGCTCATGAGAAATCATGAAAATCGACCCACTGGATCTACACCACTGCCTGAAGCAGATAAGGTGCACTCTCATTATGCCAAACATGAAAAGGGCCATGGTCATGGTCGTAAACGGGGTCATAGCCAGGGACGTAGACAAGGAAGAAATTCCAATGAAGTCCGTCAACCCCCAAGGAGAGATAACCGCCGAAAGCAGAAACGGGGTCATGAAGATCCTAAGGCAAATGGTTCTTTATCAAGCATCTCGAAAGAGAAAAGGCCCTGAAACAAATTTTGTCTATGACGACAATGAGGACATCACCCACCTGGATGTGGCAGACTTCTTTGAGCAACCCGAAGGGAAAATAGACCACCTAATCGGCGATGGGTCCGTGATGAAAGTGTTCTACTTATTTGTATTAGTTAGTGAATAAACTAATAGTCATTAGTATTAGCTCGTATTAGTTAGTTCATGATGCAATGTTAGCAGTAGTTCTTTAGAATATCTTCAATATGCTCAAATATCAATAATATTTTTATTTTCCAGTAGGGGTAATCGACTAGCCTGAAAAACTAGTCGATTATCTACTATTTTCGCATTAAAGCTGAAAAATAATTGATCAACAATCGATTGTCTTTGTCTAACAATCGATTGTCGTTAAGACAGTGTAATCTGGAATTTTTCAAAAATCATCCACAATCGATTGTCTATGCATAACAATCGATTGTCTTAAAACAATGTGTTCTGGAATTTTTCAAAATAGCCAACAATCGATTGTCTATACTTAACAATCGATTGTCTTAAAACAGTGTGCTCTGGAATTTTTCAAAATAGCCAACAATCGATTGTCTATACTTAACAATCGATTGTCTTAAAACAGTGTGCTCTGGAATTTTTCAAAATAGCCAACAATCGATTGTCTATGCATAACAATCGATTGTCTTAAGACATTGTGATCTGAAGTTTTTCAAAATAGCAAATAATCGATTGTGTGTGTTTAATAATTGATTGTCAATGTTCAACAATCGATTATTTGTGTTTAACAATCGATTGTTTGAAGAAAATGTTTAAACTGAAATTTTCAAACTGCAAAGTAATCAATTATGGATAACATATCTGATTTTGTTAGTCAACTGTTAGCAGCGGATTTTGAAAATATTATGTGACACAAACGAATTGAACTTGTTTATTCTTATGTTCTTGTATCTCTTTTGTATGTCAAACTATGGGATAGCACATATGGATATCTCACAAAGCGAACTTGGATCAACGTCCAACTGTAAAAGTATTTGCCTAGTTGATTCATGTACTACACATACAATACTCAAAGAAAGGAAATATTTCTCTCAACTAAATATGTGTAAGGCAAACGTTACTACAATCTTTGGAAGTAGTAAATTGATTTAAGGCTCCGGAAGAGCAATTGTAACTCTGCCCAAAGGCACGACGTTAATCATAGAGAATGCAATGTTCTCCTCCAAGTCTAAGAGAAACTTGTTGAGTTTTAAAGATGTACGCCGGAATGGCTATCATATTGAGACAATGGATGAAGATAATCTTGAATATCTCGTCATCACAAAGAATGTCTCCGGCCAAAAGAGGGTTATTGAGAAATTCCCGTCTTTATCTTGTGGCCTGTATTGGACAAGAAGTAGTGCAATTGAGGCACATTCAACAGTAAACCAAAGGGTTACTGATTCCAATACCTTTGTACTTTGGCATGATCGATTGGGACACCCAGGATCGGTCATGATGAGACGGATCATAGAAAGCTCATATGGGCATCCGTTAAAGAATTTCAAAATTCTTTCGAATAATGAATATCCTTGCACTTCGTGTTATCAAGGCAAGTTGATTATCAGGCCATCACCAACAAAGGTTGGGACTGAGTCACCCACGTTTCTGGAACGTATACAAGGGGACATTTGTGGACCTATTCACCCACCTAGTGGGTCGTTTAGGTATTTCATGGTCTTGATAGACGCATCCTGTAGATGGTCTCATGTGTGCCTGTTGTCATCACGCAACCTTGCGTTTGTGAAATTAATGGCACAAATAATTCGACTACGAGCACAATTTCCAGATAATCCAATCAAGTCCATTAGACTGGATAATGCTGCTGAGTTTACATCCCAAGCATTTAATGATTATTGCTTATCAATCGGGATAAAAGTTGAACATTCTGTAGCTCATGTTCACACTCAAAACGGTCTTGCAGAATCGTTAATTAAACGCCTGCAGTTGATTGCAAGGCCATTACTTATGAGAACGAGGCTGCCCACTTCGGTATGGGGTCACGCCATCTTACATGCAGCAATGCTAATTCGTCTTAGACCGACGAATTACCACAAGTATTCCCCGTTGCAATTGGTTTTGGGTCATGAACCCAATATATCCCATTTAAGAATTTTTGGATGCGCAGTATATGTGCCTATAGCACCGCCATCCCGCACCAAAATGGGTCCGCAAAGAAGGTTAGGAATATATGTTGGGTTTGAATCGCCCTCCATCATTCGCTACCTCGAAACATTGACAGGCGACTTGTTTACTGCACGATTTGCAGACTGTCGATTTGATGAGACACTTTTCCCAAAATTATGGGGAGAAGTTGGTGAAACCAAACGGGAAATTTTGTGGAAAAATGCATCATTATCTCATCTTGATCCACATACCTCTATTTGTGAAAGAGAGGTACAAAAGATTATCCATTTGCAAAGAATAGCAAATCAAATGCCTGACGCATTTACGGACTTGAAAAGGATAACGAAATCCCACATTCCCGCGGAAAATGTTCCAATCCGTATTGATGTCCATGTTGGACAATCATCTAGTGTCATAACCAATGAGTCGAATGCACGCCTGAAGCGTGGCAGACCATTAGGTTCCAAAGATCGAAATCCTAGAAAAAGGAAAAAGAACGATCGAGATGACACTACGAAAGAATCTCATGAGGAAATTCATGATTTGACAAATTCTGAGATTCATGAAGAATCCATTGAGCCCGAGACTCTGGAAAATACGGAACTATCCCTAAATCCAATTAATATTGAGGCAAATATTAATCGAGTGGATATTGTGGTGGATAATGCCTTTGCTTATAATGTAGCATCTAGCATTATGCAAGAATGTGAGGATCTCGAACCTCAATCTGTTGAAGAATGTCGAAAAAGACAGGATTGGCCAAAATGGCAAGAAGCAATTCAATCAGAATTGAATTCGCTGGCAAAACGTGAAGTTTTTGGCCCTATAGTTGAAACACCTAATGGTGTTAAGCCTGTCGGCTATAAATGGGTCTTTGTACGCAAAAGAAACGAGAAAAAAGAGGTACAAAGATATAAGGCACGCCTTGTTGCACAAGGTTTTTCTCAAAGGCCTGGTGTCGATTATGAAGAGACATATTCGCCTGTAATGGATGCGATAACCTTTCGTTATCTCATAAGTTTTGCTGTCCATGAAAAGCTTGACATGCACTTAATGGATGTGGTTACTGCCTATCTTTATGGCTCACTTGATAATGAGATATACATGAAAATTCCCGATGGACTCAAGGTGCCAAACGCGCACAACTCAAAATCTCGGGAAATGTTCTCAATTAAATTGCAAAGATCCTTGTATGGTCTAAAGCAATCTGGACGAATGTGGTATAATCGTCTTAGTGAGTACTTGTTAAAAGAAGGCTATATAAATGACGCCTTTTGCCCTTGTGTTTTTATAAAGAAAACAACATCGGAATTTGTTGTACTTGCCGTATATGTCGATGACATAAACCTTATTGGAACCCCTATAGAACTCCAAAAGGCAATTGATTATCTAAAGGATGAATTCGAGATGAAAGATCTCGGAAAGACTAAACTATGTCTTGGTTTGCAAATTGAATATTTGGCAAACGGAATTTTTGTTCATCAATCTACCTATACAGAAAAGGTACTGAAACGGTTTTACATGGATGAAGCACATCCTTTAAGTACACCGATGGTTGTTCGATCACTTGATGTGAACAAAGATCCATTCCGACCACAAGAAAGGAATGAAGAGCTACTTGGTCCTGAAGTACCATATCTTAGCGCAATTGGCGCACTAATGTATCTTGCATATACTACAAGGCCTGACATATCTTTTTCAGTTAATGTCTTAGCAAGATTTAGCTCGGCTCCTACGAGGAGACATTGGAATGGGATCAAACACATATTGCGGTACATAAAGGGATCTACCGATATGGGCTTATTTTATGGCAAGAATTGCAGCCCGGATCTTGTTGGTTATGCTGATGCTGGATATTTGTCCGACCCACACAAGGCTCGATCTCAAACGGGTTATGTGTTTACCTGTGGAGAAACCGCCATATCTTGGCGATCGACTAAGCAATCAATTGTGGCTACTTCATCTAATCATGCCGAGATAATTGCTATTCATGAAGCAAGTCGGGAGTGTATGTGGTTAAGGTCGATAATACATCATATCCAAGACAAATGTGGTTTGAAGTGTGATAAACTACCCACAACTTTGTATGAAGACAATGCAGCATGTATAGCTCAATTGAAGGGAGGATTCATAAAAGGAGATAGAACGAAGCATATTTCACCAAAGTTATTCTTCACACATGATCTTCAAAAGAATGGTGATATCAATGTTCAACAGATTCGTTCAAGCGACAATATGGCTGATTTGTTCACAAAATCTCTACCAAAGTCAACCTTCAAGAAGCTAGTTCACAAGATCGGGATGCGAAGACTTAAGGACATAAATTGATGTTCCGGGTTTTCCTTGCGAGGTTTTTAACGAGGCAACCAATAGGCGCATATTCAAACATGTGTACTCTTTTTCCTTACTTTAATTTTTCCCATTGGGTTTTGTTTTAAGGTTTTAACGAGGCACATCATTGAATAGACATTCAAGGGGGAGTGTTATAAATAGAGAGATTCTACACTTCTATTTAAGGTGAATGTCTATAATTAGAGAGATTCTAGAGTTCTATTCTTGGTAGATAAATCATCCTCCTCCTTATAAATAGAGGTGCTCTCTACCATTGTAAATCACTCATAACATTCTCTAAGTATCAATAAGAAGAATTCTCTCTACTCTTCTCTCTATTGCTCTTGTTCTTGAGTTATTGTTCTTGTTCTTATATTATTTCATAACAGCAATTGAGTTGTTTTGATTTATTCACCTGAGATGTATAGCCTTGGCTGTCGTTATTAAATTTCAAATCCATGCCTTCAATTGTGCGTCCTTTTTGTAACAACTGGGAATTCATTAGTAAGAAAATAAGTAAAATAGTCTGAATATGAAACTGAAATTTAATTATTAGTATTTAATTACTCTGAACAAGTTGAGCACGGTTTATGTTATGCAAAACTAGTTAGTGTGATCGAAATATTAGTGTGATCGGAGTACTAAAGAGCAAGTTCGACCAAAGCTAAATAAAAGATCCATTTTGTGTAAGTTTACTGGAAATTCTAGGCTACATGGCTTTGTTTTTTTAATTAATTTGGGCCTTAGAGTTTCAATGAGCGGGCTAGACTTAGCTCTAGTGGCCACGTTCGTTTGGGCCTAGGCTGAAGTCTGTGAATGGTCAAATTTTGGCATGTGCCTAAGTGCAACTTTCCCTCCTTGGGCTCACCCTAGAGCTTCATGGCTTGTTTAATTCAAAGCTATCAATTGGAATTAAATATGTCGTTTTTTAATTTTAGAGAAAAATTACATTAGAAAATTATAAGTTGCTTTAGGTTTGCCTTCTAATTAATAATAAAACAAGATGAGCCTCGCCAAATAAAATAAATTGTGGGGCCCTCGATGATGATATACCAAAATACATAAAATTTGGGATGGGCCGTTTAGTGAATTTTACGGCCCTCCCCAAAGGTAATAACGCATTAGACGCATTAGGTGCGTTTTTAATAATTTACCTTCTTAAACCCAAATGCACATTTATGTGACCCAAATTCAAATCTCGACGGAGTCGAAATATGTTAACAACCATGGGTACATTGATGTGACGTGGTTTGAGACATGTTTTCACGACGTTGCAATTCTTATTAAAAATAATAATAAAAGCAGTTTTAAAATTAAATAGCACATAAGTTAAAACATGTTTTGAAATCATATAAATTCAAATAAGACAACTGAGCGACCATGGTAGAACCACGGAACTTGGGAATGCCTAACACCTTCTCCCAGGTTCATAGAATTCCTTAATCGGATTACTGGTTTGCAGACTATTAACAGAGTCTTATTTTCCTCAGTTTGGGATTCAACAGGTGTATTGGGACACTATTAATCTCCCATATGATGACTCTAAAATCTTAATAATCATATCTCATTCTGATTGTCCTTTAATTTGAAAAACTCTTTTATGCCCTTGTGGGTGTAGTGAAAAAGGAGGTGTGACTGCTCTACTGACTCTGCTGGGGATGCAAACCTAGAACTTCGGTTTAGGGTTAAAGAATTCGAGCTTAGAATAATTGTTGTGTTTGGCTTTATCTGATTTTCTGACATGTTTCATGCTAAATGTTCTAAATGCTTTACCGCTTTGATATCATCTGAACTATATATAAACACCGTCGAAACCCTTCTCTTCTCACCTTCGAAGATGCGCTTACAGGTTAAGACTCCCTATTTTGTTAGTTTCATACCATAAAATAATAAAGAGGACGGACAAGTTACTAAGTCGGATGACCTTTTGGTTCCCGGTACTTTACCCCTTCCTCGACTCGAGTTGTCCGCTCGGGTACACAGTCTAGGACCTATATCCAAGTTTTAAACCTAGATACGTGGCTTTATTCCAGATCTCTAGTAAGAAAGTTTATTTGCATTATGTTGCATTTGACTTATGGTACTTAACACAGGGGTTGGGTCCGTCTACGACAAGCAACCCGAAATGAAAAGACCATCCTGATGCATCCTACTTGTTTTCTACATTTATTTTCTTAAGACTTGCATGCTGACCGGCTTCTGAAAATTGAAAATTAGGAAAAAAAGAAATAGAGAGAAAGAGCAGAAAAAGACAAATTCCCGAATACTGTCGAAACTCTGCCTAAATTTTGAGAAAATAGAAAAGGAAATGTTTTATTTTCAAATATTATGTTTTACTCAATAAAGCAACAAAAAAAAAAGGAAAAGAGTCTTATTTTTTTTTTCTTATTTTCAAAATAGTTTATTTGCTAACAGAAAAAAAAAAGGTTCTTCTCGTGTTTCTTGGAAAAGAAAAAAGAAAAAGAATCGTGTATTTTAGTTTGGAAAAATAGGTTATTTTATTGTTTGTTGAAAAAGGAAAAGGAAAAAGGTCTTGTTTTTAAAAGTAGTTTTTATTTGCTTATAAAATGCCAAAAATGAAAAAGAAAAAGAGTGTTGTATTTTAGTTTGAAAAAATAGGTTGTTTTATTGTTTGTTGAAAAAGGAAAAGGAAAAAAGATTCTTGTTTTTAAAAGTAGTTTTTATTTGCTTATGAAATACGAAAAATGAAAATGAAAAAGAGTCTTGTTTTCGAAAATGGTTAGTTTTCTCTGCCCGAACTACGCATATTTGATTCTCACCGGATGTGAGATACGTAGGGAACCCCCATCGGATCCAACCTCCCCTTTGCAAAAATAGCAAAAACTGTCTAAGTTTTAAATTTTGGCATCAGTAAGTTTGGTGAAGCCATTCTTGTCAAAAATGGCCGAATGTTCCTAAAAGGTCGCCGAAAGGCTACTTTTGCAAGAATAGCCACCTTTTGGTCAATTTTCAAGGTTTTGGCCGGTTAGCCAACGAAGCCTTAAAATCTTTGTTTTCGAGGTGTTGAAAGGCCGTGATCGTGAAACCAGGTCTTTTATTTTAATTTGAAAAATAAGGAAAAGAGTCATTGATCAAGTGAATACCGTTTGGATTTTGGTCAAATAAGCCGATCCAACTTCGGCGGTGTTTTATACCGTTCTTGCCGAGATAGCCCTAGAGTATTTTTCAGTTGCCGAAAGGCTATTTTCATAGAAGAACGGACAAGTTTGTGAAGTGTCATAAAATAATTCCTCCCCCCCCCCCTCCGGCCTCAAAATTCATGTTAAATTGGGAGGGGCCATAGCCATTTGGCTAATATTGGCATGTAGGGGAAAGAATTTGTCAATTGGTTCTTGAGTTTGTATTTATTTTGATTAGAGCATGTGGGTTGTTGGATTTTTGAGTCTGTATTTTGTCTTTTTGTCAGAGTTTGTTAGTTTTGTTTAAGTTTGTCATTTTTTAAATCATTGTAATCAAAGTTTGTTTAACTGTGAAAAATTGGAAGTTCCAAAATAGGTTTTATTATTTTTTTACCTTTTACCTGCAAGAATTATGCTCCTTCTGATTCATGCAGGGTAATGATACGTAGGCAATCTCCATAGGGTTCGACCATAACAAATAAAAGGGCGAAAAAATAAGAAAAAGAGAGAAAAAGAAAATAGAAGAAAAACAAGAAAGTAAATGACAGAGAAAGGGGTGAAAAACAATAGAGGAAAGAAAAACAAATGTGAAAAAACGAAAACCAAAGAAAGGAACAATGGCAAAACAAGAGGGGATGAGAGAATAAGACCAAAAGAAAGCAAAGAAACGGAAAAGAGGCAAAAAAGAGAAAGGAAAGGGAAAAAACAGAAAAAAGAGAAAGAGAGAGATTTTGCAATTTGAAATAGGGAAAAGGCCGGGATGACGCAAGCAGCCAAGCAAATGAATAATAGAAATTGTCAATTGTATGTTGTGCATTCATACCAACGTGTGGTTATCCAATATGTTAAAGCCTAATCGCTAACAAAGTCGTTGTCTAAATGATGAATCCAGACAGGTGGTTAGTTAATCAGGCATTCTGGAAACTCATCCATACAACACCTGGCCGAAAGATAAATTGAACATGACAGGACAGGAATCTGATACCAGTATTGTGGACCCGTTGAAAGAGGCTGAGGTGACAGATCTGAATGCCATGAAAGAAGAGATGTGTAAGCTGAGGCAGCAAATGGTTGAAATGCATCAGGCTTGGTCTCAGGGACATCCGGCACTAATGTATCCTGCCAATCCATATTATATCACACCTTTGGTTCAGACTCAGAAGCCTTCCACTGCCAATTCATCTCCAGCCTTCCCTTACTACATACAGGGTTATGACACTACTTCTTATGCTCCCCAACCACTACCACCCAAACAAAACCCTCCTCCACCAGCTGCTCCTGTCCTTGTGGCACCTCCACCCGCCACACTGATAATGTCGTCTTGTGTTTCAAACTCACGATAACTGATACTATCCTCCTGAACCTACTTTCAAAGCTCTTGAGCCGTACTCTTATACCCCTCACTTTGAGCTCCCGGTAGAGACTGAAAAGCTGGTTAAGATCCCAGAGCAGGACGAAGTGCTTCGGAAAATGAAAAGCTTGGAGCAATCCTTCAAGAATATGTATGGGTTGGGCAATCAGGTCAGTGTGGCCTATTAGACTTGTATCCTTTCCTCGATGTGCAGCTGCCAGCGGGGTTCAAAATGCCAAAATTTGATCTATATGAGGGGCACGGTGACCCAATGGCACACGTGCGAGGTTTCTGTAGTAAGATGAGCAGGGCCGACGGAAAAGATGAACTGTTGATAGTTTATTTTGGACAGAGCTTGAGTGGGTCTTCGCTAGAGTGGTACACGAGGTAGGATCCTAGCAGATGGTACACCTAGGACGACCTGGCACAAGCATTTTGTGGTCACTTCCAATATATTCTTGAGATAGTCCCCGACCGTCTATCATTGTTGAAACTCGAGAAAAAGCCTAAAGAGAGCTTCAGGGAGTTCGGGTTCCGTTGGAGGGAACAGGCTGCAAGATTCGATCCTCCGATGAGGGAAAGTGAAATGGTAGATTACTTTTTTCAGGCTTTGGAGCCAACCTACTTTGGTCACCTGGTGACGACAATTGGACAATCTTTTAAGGAAGTGGTGAAAATGGGAGCGGTGGTCGAAGAATGTTTGAAGTCTAATAAAATCATGAGCTATTCAGAGATTAGAGAAACCACTCAGGTCATCCAAAATGGCATTAGGGGTGTGCTTGGAAAGAAGAAGAAAGAAGAAGTTGCAACGGTCGAATCCGAAGCATGGTCTAGATCTAGAAGCTATTCACCCTATTACAATCAACCCAGACCCTACCACCCAAATTACCCATACACCTCGTACGGCCCTCCACAACACTACTACCTACCACCAGATCCATATTTTTCAATCTACCCAGCTCAAACCTATACCCACCCTCTGGCTCACCTGCAATGGCGTACACCAGCTCCCTAAAATACATATCCGGCTCCCCAAAACACATACCCACCTCCAAAAAACACATATCCACCGCCAAGGGCCTATAGAAATCCTCTAGGGGCAGGTTTCCGTGGGAATTAAGCCTTCCAGAATGGAAGGGTACAGAAGTAGTAAACATTCACTCCGCTGGGAGAGTCATATACACGTCTTTTTCACAAATTGAGGAAACTGGGCCTGTTAAACCCAATCGAGCCAATAGTGCCAAATCCCCTTCCTAGAAATCTGACCAGTTTGTAAGTTGTGAATATTGTACGGGGACCCCCGGCATGACACAAAAAAGTGCTAATAGTTGAAGACGATTGTGCAAGAGCTTATTGACACTCGCCGAATTGAAGTTCAGGCCCTGAGATACCAAATATCAATCAGAATCTGTTGTCGGCTCACCATGAGGCTCATGTGATCGAATTGATGCATAAGGGAGGAAATCCTAAAAAACCTTCGCAGACGGTAATGATGACCCGTTCTAGCAAAACAAATTTGAATTAAAAGCAACTAGTGAGAAAGTGGTGGTTCGGTTGAAAGGGGTAGATAACAATCCACTATCGTCAAGTTCTCGGGTCATTAACTGGTGCGGACGGATACATGGGAAAGGGGTTCAAAAGGCTATTTTCTGAGGTAAATATGGTTGAAGCAGGGGGAGGGTAAAGCATGGAAAATGTGCAGTTCGTCTGACCATGGGCAAAAGTCAACGACCGGAAGTCTTGGTAGTGGGTCTTGTTTTTCTTTAAGCTATCTGTATTATTCCAGGGTCTATAGTGCAGATACTATGTTCTGTCTGTTTGGATGAGTTAAAACCATGTTATCTTTTCTTTCAATGAAATGCGATTGTCTTTCTTTCTTCATTCTTAATTCTGTTTTAGTTTGTTTTTCTTCTCTGTACAGTTCTTGTTATGCTGATATCAATAACATGACATGTATGAGGAATCCTCGCCCCAGTCTTGAAATCTGATCTTATTCTGAAGTAATAATACAAGAAATTGAGTGTGATAATGAGTTGGAACATGATGACAGTTTCACCCGCCTTGAACATTTGAGTTTGATTAATGAAAAGAGATTAGTATCAGTGCGTCATGGCCAATTATACCAACAAACATCGCAAGAGCATACAACAAGAAAGTGCATCCGAGAAAGTTTGAAGTTGGACAGTTAGTGCTGAGATGTATCTTGCCTCATCAGGATGAAACAAAAGGAAAATTTGCCCCAAACTAGCAGGGGACATTCGTTGTAACTAGAGTGTTGTCTATCGGTAAATTGTATTTTTTACAGATGTGGAGGAAAAATGTGTAGAAATGGCCATCAATTCCGATGCGGTCAAGAGATACTCTTATGATTTGTTTAATTTGATTGTACTTGTTTTGTATTTGGCATATTTTGAAGATTGAAATGAAAAAGGCATTCTGTTTTTCTATCTGAAACATTTTATCCTTTATTACCCATTTTGAGCCGTATTTATTTTCTTTCATACCCCTCTTTTTGAATCAATGGCATAATTAAGAAACGTAAGTTCCGAAAAGAAGTAATTGAAAAGAAGGAAGGAAAAGGAAAAAAGGAGGAAAAGAAAAGAAAGAATAAGATGAGAGAAGAAAAAGAAAGGAAAAGAAAAGTGAAAGAAGAAGAAGAGAAGGAGGAAAAGAAAGGAGAAAAAAAGAAAAGAATGGAACAGAAAAGAGAAAAGAAAAAGAAATAGAAATGAAGAAAAAGAGAAAGAAAATACAAGGAAAATGAAAAGAAAGGAAAAGAAGGAACGGCAAAATAGAAAGAAAAGAAGAGAAGCACAACAGCAAAGTGTTAGGATTTATGCCCGTCACTAGAGGGGGGGTGAATAGTGCGGCACGAGAATATTGATAAATATTGCGGAATTAAAATTGCAGGAGTAAAGTAAATGCAGTAATTAAAAGATTAAGGAAAGGACACACCGAATTTATACTGGTTCACCACAACGTGTGGTTAGTCCAGTCCCCGAGAGACTCTCTCGAGTTTCCACTAACTCCGTTAAGCTTACGGGTGCCTAACAAACCGTTACACTTGCTCGTAGATGTACACTCTACAAGACTTCAACTTGCTCGAGGATACCTCACCTCAAGACTTCACCTTGCTCGTGGATACCGCACCACAAGACTTCACACACTAAGATTGAAGGTACTTAGCAAACCCGACAATCAATGAGAAGATATGGTCTTCTCAAACATCTTTCTCTTTTACAACAAGAACTCTCTAAAAAGAGTAGATAAAGAGATACAATATTAGCTCTATGAACAACTCAAAGTTGTCTCTCAATTGGCTCAACAAAAGCTCTAAAATGATGCACAAATAATATCAACATGTATATGAATAATGAGAGGTGTTGTGTGTATCAAATCAGCTCAAAAGACCTCTATTTATAGGTGTTATAAGTTGTATGTCCGTTGCTTAATTGACAATCAATTATGCTGATTTTATGTAAGATAATCGATTATTGGATTTTAATAATCGATTATTGGCTTTAACGTTCAAAAATCAGAAGCTGATTTTATGCTAGATAATCGATTATTGGATTTCGATAATCGATTATCTACCTGTCGTTCAAAAACATTGGCAACGGTCAGAGAATAATCGGTTAAGCTCTTTTAAATAATCGATTATTATGCCTTGCAGAATTTCCAGTTTAATCTGGAAATTCAGCATAATCGATTATTAGCATATGGATAATCGATTATCTGGCTATGCTGTCCAGAATTGAAAACTTACTTCAAAAACCATTTCGGTTAAAAATGAAACGTTAAAATCATTTTGTTTGAAGTATTTGAAATATGTTTATGATAAATATGATTTGATAAAATGATTTTATGCATATTTATGATGACCTATGTTGAGCCAAAAGACGAGATAACTTAAACGTTGCTCTTACATTGGTTCTACCTAACGACCTACGCCTTGGGTCTTCGGTCTTGAACTTTTGAGCTCGTCTTTGGCTTGTCTATGCAATCCATTCATCAATATGCTTCTCGGCATTCAATCTTGATTGTTTGTCATATAATAACGTTGTTTGACACTTGACTTCATTGTTTGTCATTCATCAAAACCTATACCTGAAAATCATGCTAATACAACCAAAGCACACATATCATGGATAGAATGATTTTCTACACAAAGTAGTTCCTATGACGTGAACTACTTTTGATTTGATCCCGAAAGGATACATAGGCAGCCTCTCTGAGGTTAAGTCATTCCAAAATAAAAGCCAAATGTCCCCAAGTAAGAAACTCGGGCAAACGTTGTGATGGTTGTGAAAGATAAGATTCCGAAAGTTGTAATTGTTAACCCACGTGGAATTGTTTTTGAGCCTGTTATACCTTTTTTTTCTAGCCCTGTCCAAAGCCCACATTACAGTCCAAAGAAATACCTTACGATCAGTCTATGAGAAATGCAAAGTCAAGCAGGTAAAAGTAATTCATGACAGGGGGAATACTCAGGTTCAAGCAGGAAAACAAAAATAAAAAATGAGAGAGTCTAATTGGTGAAAATCCTCGTGGGCACCATAAAGCGTGGGGAGTGAGAGAAATAAAAATGAGAGAGTCTTATTGGTGAAAACCCTCACTGGCACCGTAAGGCGACGTAAGTGAGGGAAATAAAAATGAGAGAGTCTTATTGTTGAAAACCCTCACGGGCACCTTAAGGCAAAAGTGAGTTAAGAAATGAACAGATGAGAGAGGTCTGCTGGTGGAAAACTGTTTCAAGGCACCGCAGGATGAACAAGGTCAAGGTTTGGGTAATGTAATCAGGTGATGGAAATTCAGGGGAAACAAAGTATGGCAACTGGAAGCTGGTTAGTTGGATAGATTGGGCCGATTAGTTCGAAATTCATGTCATGACCATTGATAACATATGTTCCGATCAGATAAGTTTCTTTTCCTTCTCTTTTGTAAACAGTCATCCGGTTTTGGATTCTTCTTATCCCTAACTCATAAAATCATTGTATGTCATTTATTTTGGGGGTTTTATCTATCTAAATTATTTCAATGTCAGTTTTGTTCACTAATAGCTTCCAAAAATTGTAAAGCTCAGTGTGGTCGGATTATGTCAAGGATAACATGATGTAAAATGGAATATAGGGAATCACCGCAAATTTCATCGGTGGAATGGTTGGAAATGTCGTGAGAAATGAAAAGGTTCATATGAAGAGGTGAAAAAGAGGTGAAACAACAATATGGGTACAGAACACTCGGTTTGTCAAAAGTTGGGGAATTTGAAAGTCAGTCAGAAGGTTAAGCGGTTCAGGGCCAATTTAGGGGAGCTGGTCGAAACAAAGCAACGCAATGGAAGGATTTTCAGCAAGAATGACATCAACTAACCACCATTTTAAACTGACACAATTTTTCTTTGATGGAAACAGGGGCAAAAAAAATCGATAGTTCCGGAGGAACTCTCAATAAGATAAAAACAAGCAGTAATCAGGTTTGACCACAAAGTTTTATATGATTGAAACATAAGATAATCATGAATAGCATACGGGAATATAAGTTGGTTGCAGAGTTTGCATGTTTAGAATAAAATTCAAGTAGAAGTTGTTAGGACCTTCCTGGATAATATGATGTAGTGCAAAAACCCCTGTAGATAACATGATGTGGTGAAAGTAATGCCTTAGGTTCGTGATTGTTAGGAGTTGTCAGGACCTTTCTGGATAATAGGATGTAGTTTAAACCCTTGTAGATAACATGATGTTGTGAGAGTAATACCTTAGGTTCTTCATTAATGAGAGTTGTTAGGACCTTCCTGGATAATAGGACATAGTTCAAAAACCCTTGTAGATAACATGATGTAGTGAGAGTAATACCTTAGGTTCATAATTGTTAGGAGTTGTCAGGACCTTTCTGGATAATAAAACGTAGTTCGAATACCCTTGTACGATAACATGATGTTGTGAGAAGTAATACCTTAGGTTCATAATTGTTGGGAGTTGTTAGGACCTTCCTTGATAATAGGATGTAGTTAAAAATCATGTAGATAACATGATGTAATAAGAGTAATACCGTAGGTTTGTAATTGCTAGGAGTTGTCAGGACCTCCCTAGATAATAGTACTTAGCTTTCAATTTCTTAGTAATAGTTGGTATATGATTCAGTAACACTAACCCATGGGCCCAGATACCAAACTCGAGCAGAAAAGTTTCCTTGTTTTCGTATGTTTTGTTGAAGTCAGGAGCCCGCCTGGAGAGCATGCGAATACATTTCAAGTTGAAATCAGGAGCATGCCTGGTGAGTAGGGAATATATTTCAAATGCAGCTGTCAGGAGCCCGCCTGAAAAACAAGGGAGTACAATTTAAGTTTTAGCTTTCAAATTCGTTGTTTTGTCTATTCTGAAGTCAGGAGCCCGCCTGGAGAGCATGGGAATACATTTCGAGTCTTGAAGTCAGGAGCCTGCCTATATAACAGAGGTATTACAAGTCAAATTTTAGTTTTCAGTTCTTATTAACATCCTGTAACGTGCACCCAGTTCCCAAACTGGGGCAGAAAGTTTTCTTTGTTTTGTCTATTTTTAGCAGTCGGGAGCCCGCCCGTATAACAGAGGAATACATTTCAAGTTTTGAAGTTGGGAGACCGCACGTATAATAGAGGAATACACTTCAAGTGTGAAGGTGGGAGCCCGCCCGTATAACATAGGTATTATAAGTCATGTTTTAGTTTTCAACTTCTTATTAATATCCGGTAACATGTACCCTGTTTCCGAACTGGGGCAGAAAGTTTTCTTTGTTTTATCTATTTTGTAAAGTCTGGAGCCCACCCGTATAATAGAGAAATGCATTTAAATTTTTGGAATCGGGAACCCGCCCGTATAATAGAGGAATACATTTCAAAGTTTGAAGTTGGAAGCCCGCCCGCATAACAGAGGAATACACTTCAAGTGTTGGAGTCGGGTGCCCGCCCGTATAACAAAGGTATTACAATTCAAGTTTTAGTTTTCAAATTCTTATTAACATCCGGTAACGTGACGCCCAGCCACCAAATAGGGGTAGAAAGTTTTCTTTGTTTTGTCTATTATTTGAAGTTAGGAGCCTGCCTGGAGAATAGAGTAATAGTTTCAAGTTCAAGTTCAGCAGTCGGGAGCCCGCCCGTACAACAATTGAATACATTCAAGTTCAACAGTTTGAAGAGAAGAGGCAACATATCAGTTTACAATTTGGAGCGGAAACAATGGATTTCAGCAGGAGAACACAAGACAACAAGGCAACAAGAAAATACAAGACAACATGGCAACAGGAAGTACAAGAACATGTTTGAAGAATTTAGATAGGAACTTTGTTGTCATGGCCCGGATTTACCCACCATCGGGAGTCGTGATTGAGCCTACTGTCGGAGCTAGGCAAGCCAACCCTTTTTAAAACATTTCACAAAACTTTAATCTAAAACAGTATAATGACTAAAATAATTAATTAAAAACCACGCGGAAGACTTCTAACAAAAATAACATTAGTAAGTGCAGAAGTTTGTAACATGTCTCTACCCAGTATCTGGTGTACCTACTCACGGACTACTATAGAGAGTACCAAAAACATCAGTCTGAAAGAAATTGCATAATAAGTCTGTGTCGATACAATGAAAAAAATGGAATGAAATAGATGAGACTCAGGACCCGCGAATGCCAACGAACTACCTAAGAGTCTCGGCACTGAAGGCGCACTCCCAAGCTACTGCTGCGGTTAGTAAGTTGTCTCCTGACCTGTGCACAAAAGGGCACAAAAGTGTAGCATCAGCACAATCGACCCCATGTGCTGGTAAGTGCCTAGCCTAACCCCAGCGAGGTAGTGACGAGGCTAGACCGTACCTACCACAATCAACCTGTATAGATATATGTGCAGTAATGGAAAGATAAATAAAATTTAAACAGATAATGGGAAGGGGACATGCTGTGGGGTGTACAATTCAATTATAAGACCAATGAACAAGAAATGGAAACTGAATATTAACATCAATAAAAGAAAGCCAGTGAATCAACAACTGAACGGCACCAACCTTCGTGCTTTAACTCTCAATTCACACCAAATCTGTCAAATATAGTGCACGGCATCACCCTTCGTGCTTTCCTCACAAAAGTTGTCAAATATAGTGCACGGCATCACCCTTCGTGCTTTCCTCACATAACTCTCACATCAAGGCACAGAATGACCCTTCGTGCTTAAATAATCAAGAAACATGGCACAGAAAGACCCTTCGTGCATAATTATCAATACGCGGCACGGAAAGACCCTTTGTGCACAATCTCTCTTTCTCACCCAATCAACAGTAACAACCAATCAGGGAAAGGAATATAAAATAAGATTAATCATCCCGGCAAGGGATAACAATATAACAATAAGTCACAGCAAGGGAGAACAATTCAACAATAGTTCCCGGCAAGGGAAAATGATTCAACGACAAGTCTCGGCCAGTGAAATATACCAAAATTTCTTCTTTAGCTCATTTGCTTCTCAGCTATCACTTCATAGTTCATTTAACAAGTAATTAACTCAATTGTTTCACTTATTTCGAATTTTAAAAGCAATTATGACTCACGGCGGCCATGCTAGACTCGCGCGCATAGGTAAGCGTCACCATACCAATACACCGACTCCACATAGCACATAGCAAATATTATCCTAATCCTATTCCCTCAAGCCAAAGTTAGATCAAACACTTACCTCGGTCCGAAAATAGCAATCAAGCCTCTAATATTTCTTTTCCTCTATAATCCGCCTATGAAATAACGATAGCTAGCCATAATAAGTACAATATTATCAATAATAGCTTAAAAACAATTCCATAGCCTAGAAATGAATTTCCTATCATTCTCCCAAAAATACCAAAATCTGACACTAGGCCACATGGTCCAAACTGGAGGCTCGGACCAAATTCGAATCACCCATAACCCCACGAATCCAAATATATGATTTGTTTAAAGATTCGACCCCAAATTGAGGTTGAATCGCCCAAATTCTCAAAAACCTAACTCTACCCAAAAGCCCTAATTTTTACCATGATTTCATGTTTTAGGGTTAGAAAATTGATAATTAGATGAAGGAATAATGAATAAATGAAGTGAAGAATACATACCCAAAGAGTTATGGAGAAAGAAGAGCTTGAGTCTCGCTAATGGAGGAATTTAGGAGGAGCTCGTGTGACAATTTTAATGAATCCCGTAATGAAACAGTGCTGGAATTAAATATTTAACTGGAGCATTTTGGCTTATGCAATCACAGGAATTGGATTGCGATCGCATATAGATGGGGAGGCTAAGCATCGCGATCGCAGGAGTGGAGCTGCGTTCACGTAGAAGAAAGATGGGTCCTGGCCGGGTTGGGTCTGAACACTATGCGATCGCGATAAAGAGAGTGCGATCGCACTGAAATGACTGGAAAACCTATGCGATCGCAGGTAAGACTATGCGATCGCATAGAAGAAATTTAAGTCACCTGAGGATAGCCTTATGCGATCGCTTGTAGATGAGTGCGATCGCATAGAACAAAACATCTATGCAAAAATTACCAAAAATCTGCCAAAATTTTAAGAGCAAAACCGCCCGGAACCACCTCCAAAATCACTCATGAGCCCTCAGGGCTCCCAAGCAAGCACAAACACTAACTCAATATCATCCTACAAACTTGCTCGAGCGATCAAATCATTAAAATAACATCTAAAGCTCATAATTTCATTTCAAAGTTCATAACTTCTAAATTTCCCATTTTTGGTCTGAAACACGTCAAATGATGTCCGTTTTCAACCAAACTTTATAGATAGTGCTTAACACTCATTTAAGACTAGTACCGGGCGTCGAAACCAAAATACGAGCCCGATACCATTACGTTTGATCAAATCTCATTTTCATCTTTCCTTGAGCATTTCAGAAAACAATTTCACAGAAAAATTCCTACTTAGGCTTGGACCTCGGATTTCGATTCCGGGAATACGCCCGGATCCCATATTTTTCTAGGGACCCTCTGGGACCACATCACGGGTCCGAGTCCGTTTACCTAAAATATTTACCAAAGTCAACTATATCAATATTATTATCAAAATTCATAGTTTTATACATAGAATTCAAGTATTTCCACGTAAAAAGTTTCTGGCTTCGCACCCGGACTGTGCACACAAATCGAGGCAACCAAATAAAGAGGTTTTCAAGGCCTCGGAAGCACAAAGAAAGGGAGAATTACGGTGATTATCATTTGGGTCGTCACGTTTGTAATTCATAGTTTATAGCTTAGCCTAGCTTCTTTTTATTTTGACATGGTGTAATAAAGGAGGTCAGCAAGCAATAATAGCAGCAACAGTAGTAAAATCACAGCTCCTGGTAGTCCTAACTACCAGACACTCTCGAACTACACTGACTTGATTTCTTTTGTAGCCAAGGATATGTAGGCAATCTCTGAAGCAAGGTGCGGTTAACTTTTTCAAAAGTACTTTATATGGAATATTCAAACGAGCAAAATCGCACGTATTTGCTCACTTATCTTTGCACGAAAACTCTTCGTGTTTCCAAGCAAAGAGGGGCAGCTGTGAGCACGTGATTTTTTCCCTAAGCTAATTATTCCCAACATTTCAAACAAAATATTTCTTTATTATCTTACAATATTTGTGAATTTTTGTGTTATTTTCTGGTAATTGTTACATTTTATTTGTGAATTTTAATTCATACAAAATATAAAAAATACATTTGGAATTTGCAATTAGGATTTAATTTTCTATATTAGGATTAATTAGTGGTTGGTTTGTTTTTAGAAAAAAATATAAAGAAAATAAAAAAAATAGTTCACTTTTGCATTTTTAATTGTTTAAATGTGAACTCGTCACGAAATAGATTTTAAATAATTTTAGGAGTTAATTAGTTTAACTTTGAAATATATTAAGACTTAATTTTAATTTTTAGCATAATGAAATCAGAAAATTCAAAAAAAAGATGATAAGTAAAATACACAAATAAATAAAAGAAGGAAAAACAAAAGAAACTAAATCAAGAGAAAAAAGAACAAGGCTGATTACATTTAGGAGAATCTGAGCCCAAAAAATCATCCACGCCCAAGCCAACCAAGGCCCAATTTTCTCCTGACCCATTCCGGTCCAAGGCGCCCAAAACGACATCGTTTTTTTCAATTCAATTGAAGCCTTTATCTTTTCTGATCCAACGCCATGTATTTATTCAATCCCTTTTAATAAAACTGTCCAAAAATTAGCCATTCGCCCTAGATAGCCTTCGTCTTCCTCGCACCCCTATTACTCTGCTGCCTGCCGTTGCCGGAAATCGCCTCCACCGGTGGTGATGCCCCAAATCCACACAAAATTACACCATAGGATCTCCTTTTCCCCTCTTCTCAAATCCGGATTTAGTTTCACTCGAATCATAACTTCTCAAATCCTCAATCAAAAATCCGGCCAAAATGGTAACTCATCCAAATCCGACCAAGTTAACATCAAATCATCTTCTCTCTTCCCTCATCCCAAATTTCCACTTGGTTTTCGTCGAATATCACAAAAATTCGTCGAATCGTTAATCTAGTATTTTTTGAAATCATGTCTGTTGGGGATTCGAATGCTTGATTACTTTAAGCTAATGTTACATGTTTATTTGAAACGAAAAAACACACTACATTAATTGAAAGCCAAGTTCGAGGCCAGTCAGTCACGAGGAGGTCAAAATTTGTGAGTTTCTTTCTTACTATCTGCTTATATTGTTCATTTTTGTTGTGTTAATAGTTTAGTTAAATTTCAGTGTTTTTAGAATTAGTTTAATTCATGACCATGTTTGCCGATTAATCAATTTAGGATTAGATTTCATGGTCTCTCATTTTCTATTATCAGTTTGTTTAACTAGCAATTCGATTAGGATAGTTTGTGTTTATATGCTTGTTCTTCATCTCTTTTGGTCAATATTGGGTATTGGCTCGTCAAGTCAGTTAAATTCAATTTGGAGTTAATTGTGGTAGAATTAGTAAATGCATTTTGGCTTCTTTGATTCGTTGCTTCATGTCAAGTAGTCTGATTATGTATTTAACCAATTAGTTGCTGCATTTTTGTTGAGGGTTCGTGATCAATTTAACTTCTTCATTTAGAAGTTTTGTTTGATTTTGAATGGTTGATTGAAGTTTTGTTTGTTTAATCTTGGTTATTTGATATGTGTGGTTATAGATGATAGTGTTCTTAGTTAGTTTAATATAGGGTTGAGGTTAATTGAGGTAAATCAGTAATTTCAGAATCTAAATAAGGGTAGTATAGGCATTCCAAAGGTAGAAAACAAATCTAGAACACTCTAGGGCCTTCTAGAAGGGGACCTTAGTGTACGTTATAGAATTCTTTGAGCAGTTACTTGGGCAACAAGCCACAAATTCAGGGACTAATCTCAAATAATCACTAAATTCAGCCGCAATGCCTTCATGTAGAAGTTTTTGGCCATCAAAACCCCCCCCCCCCCCCCCCCCCCGAAAGGCTTTCTCTCTGATTTTCAGATCTAAGCTTGAAATTCAAACCTTCAAAATCCAAAAAACAACAAAAAATAGAAAAATCAAAAAAAACTTTTACCGTTTCATTGCCTTTTAAGATCATTTTTAATTCCTATTTGAATCTATATTTCTACTCTAGTTTCGAGTTTTAGAAAAGCATCTAGAAGGATTTGATAACTGGTTCAAGTGCATTTGGGTCTTCTTGAGTTAGGTTTTGGTTGAGTTTTACTCCAGTGAAGTTTCAGAAGCATCTAAGTTTAATTTCGAAGGCATTTGGATGATTTTCGGGTCATTGTGGTGTTATTCAAGTCATTTGGGTCAATTTCCTGCATAATTTGTGTGTTGTCATCTGTTGATATCATTTGAGACTGTTTTGGATTGGGACAGGCTGTGATTATCCCTAGCTACTGCTTATCTACTGATCTACTTTGTTCTTCCTGTATTGCACTTTTCCAGGTACACATTTCGAGTTGGTTTTGATGTATCCTCCTCCTATTGACAACATGAATAGAAGATAAAATCAATTCTCTACTTTGGATCTATTATTTTGTTATATCTAAATAATTTTGTTGTGATTTTGTGGTTGAGCAGTGTAATCACATTTAGGATGACTTATTTGAAGTAGGTTATGTAATAATTAGACTATGTGCTTACTATTTCATGGGTTCATATTGTGAGTTAAATGCATAAGTTAGCTTCAGTAGTCATAAAGTAGGTTTGAATAGCTTCATATTTCAATATGTTATTTAGGTAGTACTGTTATGCAATCGCGATTCACTTGAAAGGTAAAGTCAGTTTGAATTGTTTGGACTTAAATTGTTTGATTTAAATTCCAGGCTACGTGGCTTTGTTTTTTATTAATTTGGCCCTTAGTGTTTTAATGAGTGGGCTAGACTTAGCTCTAGTGGCCACGTTCGTTTGGTCCCTGGCTGAAGTCTGTGAATGGTCAGATTTTGGCATGGGCCTAAGTGCAACTTTCCCTCCTTTGGCACACCCTGGAAGTTCATGGCTTGTTTAATTCAAAGCTAACAAACGGAATTGACTAGGTTTTTTTATTTTATTTTAGAGACAAATTACAATAGAAAATTATAAGTTGCTTTAGGTTTGCCTTCTAAATGAGCCTCGCCAAACAAAATAAAATTATGGGGCTCTCGATAAATGATATACCAAAATACTTAGAATTTGGAATGGGTTATTTAATGAATTTCACGGCCCTCCCCAAAGATAATAACGCATTAGACGCTTTAGGTACGATTTTAGTAATTTACCTTCTTAAACTCAGGTGCACATTTATGTGACCCAAATCCAAATTTCAACGGAGTCGAAATATGTCAACAATCATGGGTACATTGATGCGACATGGTCTGAGGCATGTTTTCACGACGTTGCAATTCTTATTATAAAATAATAAAATCAGTTTTAAAATTAAAAGGCACATAAGTTAAAACTTGTTTTGAAATCATATAAATTCAAATAGACAGTTGAACGACCGTGCTAGAACCACGGAACACCCGAATGCATAGCACCTTCTCCCAGGTTAACAGAATTCCACACTCAAATTTCTGGCTCGCGGATTGTTAACAAAGTCATGTTTTCCTCGGTTCGGGATTGAACCGGTGACATGGGACACCATCAATCTCCCAAGTGGAGACTCTGAAATCTTAATAATCAAATCCCATTCCGATTGTCCTTGAATTGGAAAAACTTCTTTATGCCCTTGCGGCTGTAGTGAAAAAAGAGGTGTGACAGAAATTTTTGTCTTGCAGTATGTAATTTTCTAAAGAGTTTTTGCTAATGCATGCTGAAGTTATTTAGTTCATTACAAAAACTTCATACCAAAACATGTTAAAGTTTTGTAATGTAATATATAGTTTTATCATGAGTTTTATCCGAAACATCAGTCTAAATAAGCTGAATGTTTTTAGTTCATTTGCGTAAACATCAACCTAAGCATGCTTAATATTTTGTCATGTAGTTTGTCAATAGTATTTTATTAAAGAAGGGCAAAATCATCTTTTTAAAATGCTTTTAACAAAAAAAATGGATACGGATGCAAATAGAAAAACAAAACGGGTGTAAGTTAAAAGGGGAGAACAAATAAGGTGCCCCATGAAATTTTTACGTGCTTGAAGGATGAACAAACAAACATGGGCTAAAATATAGGCGAACGAGGGTGTTATATGTAAGGCTCCGTGAAAATGAGTGCTCAAATGCTAGCAGCTCACAAAGCCAAGTCTACCTACGTGGGTCAGATTCTTTTTACTATTTTGCACTTAAAAATGCAGATTTGAAATATTTCCAGAAAAGGTCAAATATGTGGTCCAAAATGCGGTCGCAGATCAAGAATGCAGACTGCATTTCTTCTGCAGCGAGTTCCAGAGAGCAGTCAAATTTTGGTGTTGAAAATGCTATTAGATCTGCTATCGCATAATCAATATGCGTACCGCATAGTGACTGCATATGATCCCCGAAGAATTTCAAAGGTCAGTTCTGCGGCGCATTCTGTGACCGCAGAATAGGAATGCGGACCACATATCCACCACATCCCCAACAAGAGAAGGTCCGAAACTTGAGAACCTTCTGCGGTCCATTCTGCGGACCGCATGTCAGTTCTGCAATCGCAGAATTGCATCGCAGATTGCGCTCGCCCAGTTATTTTCCAAATTCTAAACCCGACCCCCTTTCTAATAAAACATCCCATCCCTTATTTTAACACAATTTATGAACAAAATAAGAGAGAGGAAGAGAGAGTTCTTGAGAGAGAAAGCTATTTATTCATCAATTGATCTTTCAAAATCATTGGAGCCCGGGGAATTTTGATGCATTGTCTTCACTCTGACTTCTCAGGTAAAAACCCTAACCTATTTTCCCTAAATTTTCGAACATAAGCTTGGGAAGGAAACCTCTCATGCACTAGATTTTGAAGCTCTTTATAAAACCTTCATGCATGTGTTTAAAACTCTAAAAATCTAGTCAAAGGAGAATTAGGTAGAAAATTATGAGTTCTTATTTTAAGGCCTATGTGTTGATCATGAACTAGATTGACCCGTCTTGATTTCTTGGTGAATTGGAGTATAATTTTAAAGGAGATATTCAATTCCAGGTATGTATGGTAACTATGATCCTTGTGAAATCGCACCGTGTTGATGTGTGAAATTGCATGATAATTGATACTCATGTGGGATTAGGGTGAAACTCTTGTGATTTATACTTTTCTAGCAACATCTTGTGGCAAAAATAGAGGAACATGTAATTAAAGAGTATTCTTGAATGGTGAAATCGAAACTACTGTGGTAAAAATGTATACGGTTGGTTATCAACATCCATTGTGGTAACTTGGATTGTGTACGAATTGGTGAACATGAGGAAATTGTTGTTGTTAGTTGTGGAAATACTTTACCCTTTGTTCTGGTTATATCTTAACAATGTGCTATAGTTGAATTCTTGTATTAGTTGTTGTGTCGTATGTTATTTGTGAACTGAAACTGTCAGGAAGGGTCGGGTTGCGCGCCGCAACACGGTGAAATAAGGTGGGTTTGGGTGATAAGGGTGGCCGAGGTAATAAGGCTGGACGAGGTAATAAGGGTGGAAAAAGTGATCCAATATCACTACTGAAATGAACAGAAATTATGAAATGATCAATGCGAAATTATGAAATGAGACATCAGGAGAGTTTGTAACCTGTGGGGCACTGATTGCCCCTTTGTTTGACTAATTTGTATCACCGATTTGTGAAGTGCTTGGTTGTTGTTTTATTGCTGTTCAGTTTTCTACATTGTATATGTATTTTCGGCTTGAGTTTACTTGGGACAAAGCTTGTTCATACATACCAGTACAATTCAAATGTACTAACGTCCCTTTTGTATGGGGCGCTACATTCGTGTTATGATTGTAGGTGGATCTGTGGCAGGTACTCCAGTCCACCGTCCGTAGCTCCTCCTTCTTCTCCATCGGCAGTGTTCGTAATTGGTGAGCCCCTTTCCTTCCGGGGCCCTGCGTGTCTCATGCCACCTTTGTTGTTGTATCTTGAAGTTTTGTGTCGTTATTGTAAAGGTATAGCCGGGGCCTTGTCGCGGACAAGTATTGTATTATTTTCTTCATCTAAGAGGCTCCGTAGATTGGATGATGTGGGTTATGGAACTGGTATAATATATGTGTATGTAGTGGGCGTTGTAATATGTAATCCACGCTAGCTGTTAATGATAATATATATATTTTAGTAAAAGATGAGTTCTGTTTACTTTCAGTTGCATCAAGTATCGTTGGTTAATTAATAATGAATATTGTGGGGTAACACGTGGGAATAGGAAAGGTAACCAGGTCCGCTTGACTGGGGTTACCCGGTCGAGCACCGGTCATGTCCCTCGATTTTGGGCGTGACAAACTTGGTATCAGAGCCTAAGGTTTAAAGTGTCCTACCTCGCAGCCGTGCCTAGTAGAGCCCTTCTTATCGGTGTGTTGTTGACCACATCTATTAGTTGGGGGCTACACGGGCATTTAGGAAACTATTCCCTTCTTTGTTATTCCAGTTCGTGCAGTGAAGTAATGTTGTGTCTAATTCATGCTCTATTTCGAATTTTCAGAAATGGCACCTAAGAAGAAAGCAAGACTCGGCCTAGGGGCCAATGCCACTGCTAGTGCGGCTGTGGATCCTGTGCCGACTACCATGGGTGAGAGTGATTCCCCAGTTTTGAATTTGCCGGCTCCATCAATTTCTGATCCAAGCAATCCTGTTCCAGCGGCGGCCGAGGGTACCACTATCCCTCCTGCCAATGCTCCTGATCCTGATGTTGCCCCATCTTCCGGTCCCGGGATTTCTGATGGGGACCTTAGAGGAGCCATTCATATGTTGACCCAGTTAGTGGCCGCCTAGGCTTAGAGATCTCATGGTGCCCCTGTGTCCTCCAGCGGACAGGAGACTCAGATAGCTCTAGAGTACACCAATTTTTGCGATTGGATTCTCCAGAGTTCTCAGGCACATACCCAGGGGCCGATCCACAGAATTTCCTTGATGAGATGTACAAGACCCTTCATGTGTTGAAGGCTACAGAAATAGAAGGGGTAGAATTGGCTTCATACAGGTTGAAGGGAGCAGCGCGTTCGTGGTTTGAGATGTGGGAGGATTCCCGTGAGGAGGGAAAACCTCTGGCTAGATGGGATGAGTTTGTAGATGCCTTCATGGACAACTTCTTGCCTGCCGAGACAATGGCAGCCCGTGCCACCGAGTTCGAGGTTCTTAATTAGGGTAGTATGAGCATTTGGGAGTATCATATGGAGTTTGTGAGGTTGTCCAAGTATGCTCCTCCGTTGGTATCAGATATGGAAGCTAGAGTTCGACGATTTGTTCAGGGTCTCATCCCATTGTTGGTAAATGAGGCTGCTATAGCGTCTTTGTATTCGGACATGAACTATGGGAAGATCATGGGTTCCGCTCAGGCCAAAGAGGCTACGGAGTTAAAGAATCGGGCAGATAGGGAGAGTAGCAGCAAGGCCCGGTTGATGGGTCACTCAAGAAGGCTAGCTCCAGGGAGACGGTCATCAGGACCACCTCAGTCTTATGCTCAGTCCTCAGTCTGTACACTGCCATCCGAGCACCGTTACCAGCAGGGTAGCCCTTCACGGCCAGGTTCAGACAGCAGGAGGCCCCGCCAGTTCAGTCATTCGGGGAAGAGACCTCGTCAGCATGGAGGTATCTGTCCCATGTGTGGGAGATTTCATAAAGAGGCATGTTACTTGGATGCTCCAGTGTGTTACAGTTGTGGGGTGAGAGGCCACATACAACGAGACTGCCGTGCACCCAGACAGGGTATGGGTAGGGGATTTGCTCAGCCATCCAGTTCATCAGTTGCTACGTCGTCAGTGCGCCCTCCAGCCCCAGCAGGGCGTGGTGCAGCCAGAGGTGGAGCTCGTTGTGGGGGCGAACCTAGTAGGTTTTATGCATTGAGTGGTCTTCAGAGTGCTGAAGCTTCTCCAGGTGTTATCACATGTATCCTATCTGTCCAGACGATTGATTGCTATGCTCTTATTGATCTGGGGTCTTCATTATCCTATTTTACTCCATTTGTTGCCTCGAGTAATAGAGGTCCAGTTAATCCAGTAGGTAATATTCCAAAGGTGGTGAAGTAGTAAGGTTCGAAGTGTTGTGTAATGTTTGCAGTAGGGTTGTAAGCATAGTAATTTATAGGTTGACGAATTCGGTTGCTGCAACAAATTAATAGTCCATTACAAGATTGTAGAATAGTAATGCCAGAAGAGTCGTTAGTAAATCTGAGTTTCTTGAATGGTGGCTTTGTGGGATTTTGGCTATCAAAATGGACATAATCAAACTTGGGTTGTAAAACAGAAGTAAAGGGTAAGAAAAGGCCTATAGTAGGATTTGGGTTAGGGTGACGAAGACAGAAAATTTTGGATTAGTAATGAGAGAAAGCCAATGTTTGGATAGAAGCTGATAATTTCAGCATGAGTGTAGCTTCGGAATTCTTTCATAGGAAAATGTCCAAGTCCAATCGTAACAAGTTACTCTCATTTCTTGGTTACTGAGAGTTGTAGCTTTTACACTTTTCAAGCATGCATATCTTTTAGCAAGACGGAATTCAAAATAGATTCTACAAGATAAGGAGAGATAAGCTAAAAGGAACTACCCTGACTGGCGTACTTTTCATATCCTGATTCCTCAGGCAGTAAGATCCGCCAAAGAGGTTCATTTCTTCTTATTTGTTTGAGATCAGTCAGTTGACCATACTATTCAATGTCAGTTGGTGATTTTATTAATGTACTGTTGATCGAGTTTAGTAATTACAACAAACTTCATAGACTTACTATTTCGAAGGAAAACTCGAGCAAATTCGAGTGAGTTTTGATTAAATGGCGATTTCAGGATCACTGTTGCTGACGTTTATTTTGTTTTCAGACACTGACAAATCTTGCATTTGGAGGCTGCATGATTGGCATAGTCAAAACCTACAGATGATGTTCCCATTACTACAGCCTTGGCAAGGCTTTATAAGCCTGTAAACAGTACTAATTCTGGGCATAATCGACAAGGTGATATGACTGCCTCACGATATAGAATAAATATACAAGAGGAGGTTTTGAATAAAGCAAACATCAGTAGCAGGGGCAGGACATGTTGAAGCATCTATAAAAGTTCCAGCTACTGTAGGTTCAAATTTGGAGGCTGTTGTTGCATTGAATGCAAATGTGGATCGAGCTGCATCTGGGGACGTTAATATTTGTTCCAACATCACCATGTAACAATACTAAAAGATGTAATTATGTAACTAGGAAGCAGTAACCAGGTGGCAAAGCAGTTCGCAAGAGGAAAAATGATCAGAACATGGAAAATGTCCAGCCCATGTTAGAAATTGTCAGAGATTGTAACATGAAACGGATCCATGAAATCTAAATCAATATCGACTAAGTTGGGGATGAGAAATGGTTTTAATATGATTAAAAATGTCATGAACACACAATTTCTCATAGAAGCTCATTTAACTGAAGCTAAATTGTACCTGCAGCAATTGCTTCGTCAAGAATATCTTTGAAACGGTGTGAATCTAACTTGGGGTCAGAGCAAATCATAGAACAAAAGAGCCAGCACATTAATGAATTAGATGGTAGAATAGGGATCATGAAGTTAATGGAAATGAATATTGCACCTGTTGCATCAGCGGAAAAACTAGTGGGTATTAAGAGGGTGGATCAGACTATTAAGGAAGGAGAAGCTATTAAAGTAGGTTCGTTAAAGCATTTGCTGCTCGTGATAGTACTAGTGCCCGAACTGATGGATTAGAAGCTGCTAATGTGAATTGGATTGATACGTAGGAAGCGGACACGGTAGCAGCGATGTCCCAGCCTGTGCATAAGGGACAAGAACTGGAAGGGGTTGATGTAGCTGAGATGCAAGAATTAGAAGTTCAAGCAGTGCATAATTCAAAATCTGAAGAATGGGTAGTAAATCGAGCCACTAGGACTGTTGTCTAACTGAATGAATCACTTTAAGCCACTAGGACTGTTGTCTCTATCCACATTCAGTATGTTTCTATCAATAGACATCACGAATACCAGAACGACAATCAATTTAAAAAGGACATTATAAAAAGTAAATGAACAGTCCAAAAAATGATACTTCTAAAATGAAATTACAAGAACACTAAATCAAGCATGACAAACAAAACTAGAGAAACGGGTTCTTTAGTTTTGGAGCTTGGACAACTTGCACATCGGCACAAGAGATTCCGTTCGGGGAACAAGGTGATTCAGGGAAACAACTAATATCTACAGGGAATAACCAACATTAAAGGACTTTATCTTGGTTTGATGTTTTTTTTTCCGATTTTCTAATGTCAAAAAATTCAAGTTTAAAAGTACCAGGAGTTGATTCATTACCAATTATCTTTATTTGTCAAGTTAGTCTAGATACATTAATTTGTTTTGTATTAGTTTGATTCTGACCATCGTATTGTTCAGGTTCTTCTATGCACCTAGTGCTTGCATTTACCCCAAGTTCAAACAGCTTGAAACAAATGTGAACATGAAAGAATCTGATGCATGGCCAGCAGAGGTTTATTTCCTAAAAATATCGTGTTTCCTTACTTTGCCATTAAATAATTCAAAATAACGGATTTTAACTTTTTCTTGGTTTGGGTATGGCCTCAATATCTCAAGCAAATTCTACAAATAAGATGCCGGTTTCTAAGGAGAAATTAACTGTTACAAGTGAGTTCTTGTGCAATCGTAAGATTTGGGCTTATCAAGTAGAAGAGGATGAATAAGATGACATGAAAAACGACAACTAGCATGGCATGTTAGAGTAAAATAGGATTTTTAATGTACTAACTTGTTATATGATTCGATCTAGTTATCACTTGAAGATGGTGATAAAGGCTGATCAAATACTATCTTTGCAAGATGTGCGTATTTACTCCCTAGCTCATCATATTTACTCTCTAGCCCTTCCAAACGTCCTATTAGCGATTCATTTTCGTTTACGGCAGTATTCAGCTTTTTCAACAATGCAACTTTAGAGGAGTTACCACCTTTTAACTCCTTAGCGGTTATCCCACCACCAAATCCAACTACATAACACTTTTATTGAGGTCCGAAGCACCTTTCCACAACCTCAATGTTTGTAAGAGACGATTCACATTACAATTCTTTGATTTTATCCTGGAAAATAAAAAATTATTTCATTAAAATATATAAAACACAATAAATAAATAATATAAATTAAAATCTATCAGTAAACATACATATTTCTTAGTGGTTTTAGGTTCGACAAGCTTGTTATCTTTCTTACGAGTCTCAAAAAAATAGTTGCCATATCTGATGGATTACCATATTTACCTCCCTTCACATTACAATAAACAAGTCAAAGAAATTTTTGAAACAAAGACGAGGTTTCTTAATTGAATTATAAGATTTTCTCACCAATTCATAAATGATCTATCTAATCGGTTTACTACGTGTACGATGAGGCATTCTCAACTTAGACCTATTGACTGAGTTTTTTTTACTTGTATCCTATATCAATAATATACCGGCAAAATTTTGGTTAGCCACTTAATATAACACAATGTTAATAAATAACTATGAAATCATACCTTAAATTTTTCAGTTAAAAATAACTCTTTGACCAGCCATTTCCAATCACTCTCGTCTACCCCCTCTGGCACTTATCTTAAAGCATAGCGGAATGGCTTAGACTTTATGTTCTTGTGCATCAATCCTCTCCAATTATTCCATAATTTTCTCGTGTATTTTAAGACATGATCTCGTTGATCATTTATGTTATCACTATCAAATTTGTCCTATATTATTTCACAAGTATCATTAATAGTGAAACTCAAAAAAATTCAAATAAAATATAATTTTAACCAACTATGTGTATCATAGGAGATTATAAAGCTCATAATGGTTATACGAGTTCTAATTTATAAAGAGGGCATATTCCTTAAAGAAAAAGGTGAAGCAAGCATCAGTTGACATTTGGTTCTATTAGACCGGCAAAAGAAAGATACTTATG
Source organism: Nicotiana benthamiana (assembly GCA_034376525.1). Taxonomy (NCBI): domain Eukaryota; kingdom Viridiplantae; phylum Streptophyta; class Magnoliopsida; order Solanales; family Solanaceae; genus Nicotiana; species Nicotiana benthamiana. The sequence continues at coordinate 84,312,313 of CM067328.1, forward strand.
CACAAATATACCTGCAACAGTCAAAATGAGAGGTTAGCCAAACATGAAGCAACAAATATGCATGAGTGAGTATTAATAACATAAGAATAGGTGTATCCCAAGATTAAAATGAGGAACAAATTGTGAATCAGTTATAAGGGAATCTAGAGAATCTAAGAAAGTGACAGGGTTGAGTTTATCTTAAATGTTCTCAAAGTACTTTATTCTAGGACTTGGCAACTATTACATCAAAATCTCTAATTATTTATGCTGGAGTAGTTCTTTTAATTTACATTTGAAATTTACACCTCTAATTATTTATGCTGGATTAGTTATTTTTTCAGAAATAAAAAAAAAAATTGACAAGTTCACTAGATTCTGAAACTGCAAACTAGTACAAAAATCTTAACATATTTGTAACCTTTGTGTTGTATTATTCATTTACAAATTACAGACTAGTATAAAGTCATAATCCACTTAAATTAGTTTCCAGTTTTATGAAGCATTCCATTCACTTAGAATTAAACTCGTAACATAAATGAAATAACTTCAAGAAGAATCATGATTTTAGTCACAAAAAAAAAGACGAGAAAAGTCATCAACATATACATGCCTACAACAGTAACAAGTGCCTATCTCTGTCTTGACTGTAAAATTGCAATTGAACTTTCAATATGGCAAAGCCATTCATTCAATGGATGATGTAAGCTCACAGTATTTCCTTTTCATTTGTGAAGAAGCAATAGAAAAGGCAAATCAAGATAGTAATACTTTAAATTCTTACCGTAACAGATTGCCACATGTGCTCCAGCTTAGATCCTTCGATTTCGGACCATGACTGTATGCGCAATAGGCACATATTACGGTCAAGAACTAATACAACTTAGTGTCTCAAAATTAAGGCATGATGCTTCTCAACAACTCGATTGTTGTAAAAAGTGACTCTCAACTTTTCTCTAGTTTTGAGTCCTGCAACTTTTTTACACCTATTTTTTCCTCACTTTTTTGGCCTTTTCAGTTTCATATGGACCTGTAATATCATTTAATTCAAACATATAAAAAAAATTTAGTTCAATAACAACAACAACAACAACAAAATTACAACTTAAGACAATAATATACTTATTTCGCTTCTTTTTGTGCCTTGTGTCGCTTCTTCATCAGGGAAGGAAGCATCAGATTCCAATATTGGATCAAAACCAGGAGGCCCAAGATTATCCTTATCAGCTTGCTTATTCTGATAAGAAGCTACTGCATTATATTTTATTTTTTGCCATCAAAGTTCTGTATTAAGCATTTGCTCTTACTTGTTTGGCCTTTTCAGATTCATATGCACCTGTAAATCACAATTAAGTAAAAAAAAAATCAGTATAGTAACAACATCAAAGATTACAACTTAAGAAAATAATATACTTGTATTGCTTCTCAGAGTGCTTTGCATCGCTTCTTCATCACGGAAGGAAGCATCAGATTTCAAAATTGGATCCAAACCAGTGTGACGACCCGCCCGGTCGTCTTTGGAATTTATGCCCCTTTCCCCCATTAACTGCTTCCCCTAAATTCATTTCTGTTATTTTGGTTTACCGGGACGTTCGGTGCAAAGTTTCAGGTCAAACGGACGAGTGTTGATTAGGTTTTTTATTGAAAGCATGTTTTGGATGAACTTGAAGTTCTTAGCCTTGAATCTTTGATTTAATTGAGGTTTCAGTGTTGTTTTAGGTATTTTAAGGATTTGTATGAGTTTGAATAAGGTATTAGGTGGTATTGGTGTTTTTGGTTGAGGTCCCAGGGGCCTCGGGTTTGTTTCGGATGTTCGACGGGTTATTTTTGGAAGTTAGAAGGAAATTGTAGCAGGCCTTCTATTGTTTTCGCTTCTGCGGCTTGGGAACTGCAGAAGCGGCACCGCATAAGCGGCCCTCGCACCACAGAAGCGAGGTGGTCCCTTTTCCTCTGAGACCGCAGAAGCAGTCAGCTATCCGCAAAGGCGGAGCCGCATAAGTGGTTACAAGTCCGCAGAAGCGGACTCCGGCCCTTTAAGTGAAAACCGCAAAACCGGTGGTTTATCTGCATAAGCGGTATTGCAGAAGCAGTCCTTGGGCCGCAAACGCGAAAATTACTGCTATGATAAGGGTTTATCCGAGGCTAAATTTCAAAAGTTGGAAAATCAGTTTTGAGCTTGGGCAAGGGCGATTTTGAGAGAATTTCAAATAGGACATTATTGGGTAACGTATCTATGATCCTTTCTAGTTATATTCCATCATTTAGTAGTTAAATCCATCATTTAAATTCGAATTAAGGATAAAAAATGGAAGAATTTTGGTGAATGTTCATTGACCAAACTATTGTGTTTTGAGGGGGCATTCGACCTCTGATTTCTGAGATTTTTTTACGGTTAGACTCGTGAGAGTACGAGGTTTCTTAAAATGTGAATTTTTTTTTTATTCCGAGACGTTGGCTTGAGGGGCATTTTGGTTATTTTATCTATTTTCGTGCCTTAGCTTTACTTTTAATAGTTGAATTAGTTACTTGCAATGTTATTTACATTATGTAATTGGTTTGAATAGATTTGGGTCACTCGGAGTTGGATACTCATGGCAAGGGCATCGTTTCTTATTGATTTTTATACCGGTTCTGTGTAAGTGGGTTGTCTAACCTTGTGTGGGGGACTTTGTCCCTTAGGATATGATATTTGGTATTTGAATGCCTGGTACGTGAGGTGACGAGCGCGTACTTGAGCTAATTGTTGAAAACCCGAATTTTTACTTCAAATATTTGAACTGAGTTTTCCCTCGTATTTGCTTTATTTTACTTGCTACTATAGCCTGTGCTATTATAGAAAGGCGTGTTTAGATGATAAAAAAATTTGCCTATTTTCTTAATTTTCCTTAATTGAAATTACGTAAAGCATGTTAGGTTAGAATTATTTGTTACTTGTATTGTTGTACTTCAATTTCTGAATATTTCTCTGATTTTTGGTTGCGCATTTACATTGGGTCTACAGATGTGGGACTCCGGTAGCTCCCTCGTGTTTGTTTAATTTGGGACTGCAGGTTCAATTCACGATAGATCCCCCTGTACGGTTATATGGAACTACGGCAATGCAGCCGGTAGATTTCCCCCAGTACTGGGTATTGATATGCGATGAACTACGAGTTAGATTCCCAGAAGATCCCTTCAGATATGTATTCATATGGTGGACTACGGGACGGTATCCCGGTAGCTCCTTGTACAGATTGATAAAATGGACTACAAGACGGTATCCTGGAAGGTCCTCATTATTGGTGCTGGTATTGAGCTGTTTACTCTGTGTCATCTTATTTTTCTGCGAGTTAATTGTTGTTGTGTACTCCGATCTATTTCATAGTTTTATGTCCTTATTTCTGCTTATCTCATATTGTTTTCAGCCTTATTATATATTTTTTACCTCAGTAGGCCTTGAACTTCCTCGTCACTACCCGACCGAGGTTAGGCTTGGCACTTACTGAGTACCGCTGTGGTGTACTCACACTTTTTCTGCGCATGTTTTTCATGTGCAGATCCAAGTACTTCCGGCCAGGCGCACTATCAATAGCTTCAGCGAGCTCACGGAGACTTGAGGTATATCTGCTACGTCCGCAGATCCGAAGTCTCTATTCCATTCCAGCTGTAGTCGATAACCTTTATCCTTCTATCTATGTTTGTTTTAGATACTCTAGTGTAGAGCGTATTATGATACTCTTCCGAGTCTTTGGGATAGTTTCAATATGTTATGTGATAAAGCGTATGCGCCAGGCGGCAACTATATACATTATTCATTTTATTTCGCTTTTAGATTATTAAATTCGTAAATGTTGTTACTTCTGCAATGTGTTAGGCTTACCTAGTCATGAAGACTATGTCGTCATGACAAGTTCACAATTGATGAACTAGGGTCGTGACAACTAGGAGGCCCAAGACTATCCTTCTCAGCTTGCTTATTCTGATTAGAAGCTATTGCGTTATAGTTTTTATTTTTGCTAATCGAATTTCTCTGTTCAACGTTTATTCTTACTTTTTTGGCCTTTTCATATTCATATGGACCTGTAAATCACAATTAAGTAAAAAAAATTAATACAACAAAGTTTTAGGGAGTACAATGAGAATGGGATGAATCGAGTAACTGGAGATATCACTGTACGTGATGTTCCAAAAGTAGATAGAGGTCCAGCTAAGCCTTCTCGAGATGTGCCTGCTAGGATAGCACTAGCAAGGATTTCTAATACTGTCAATCCTATAGTGCAAGCTTATGATAAAGTTGCTTCTGCTATAGCCATTCTGTCAACTGGTGCTACAGGGGATACTGCAGGTATTGGGGAATTTACACCAAGGCATTCTAATAAAAATACTCAGGAGGTGGATCAAAGGGGAGTGAAAGAAAGTTTGAAACCTTCAGCCCTTACAAGTCAAAATAAGGTCCAGGAGGGAATGACAGATGGTGATCGAACTAATGGTAATGCACTTGTTGGTAATGTAATATCTGATAGTGCAGCATTAGATCAAAACAATAAAGGAAAGGATATGGTAAAAGTAATAATTGATCCTCCAGGTGGTAAAGTTTGCATTGAGGCTGATGTTTTGGAGTATACTCAAGCTGAATGGGAGCAGGGGTTTGAGTAGGGGACTCTGGCTCAGTGAATTGGTGCAGTTGCAAATCTGGAGGCTTCTACTGCTATAAAAGCAACTAGTGATCGAGTTGTTCCACTTGTTAAATTAGTGGATAAATCAGAGGTAGAAGGTGCACAATTTGATTGAGTTAGCATTGCCAAGTATCATGCAGCAGTAGCAGTTGTAGGACAAACTGAAAAATTGGAGACTAATGTTACATTGAATGCAACTGGTGTGACAATTGATGTATTTAATAAGGCTACAGCATTTACCATCTGTCTAAACTTTAGCGGTTTTTTCACACACACGCACACATGACTCTTGTCGGAAATATTGAATTCAGCAAAATGCATCGATATTAAGTTGCATCTGCCTCTAAGGAGGACAAAGTGAAAAGAACAATCAGTTCATCAGTAGTCGAAAGCAAATACAAATATGACTCGACTGTAAAAATCCAAGCAGAATCCATGGTCCATCTATAGACTCTACAACAAAGAAAGCATACGTTCACTTTTATTGGAAGCCAAGCAATCCAGACATCAAAGAGAAACCAAATATTTCTATTAGGAAATATTGTAAATATTTTTTGTGTATCTTTTTATTATTGGTAGAATATTCTCTCATTAATTGTACAATCCTATAGTTGGTAGGTTTTGATTTTCCTTCATTATTATACAATCCTATAGTTGGTAGGTTTTGATTTCCTTGTACTCTATATATACTTTGGTGAGCAATACAAGAAAATCACTTCTCCCTAAACTCTCTACATGGTATCATACGCCAGTGGCTTATCGCCAAAACAAAAAAAAAAAACCCACGGAGTTCCAATTCCGAGACTGAATCAAACGGAAAGATTTTCTTTGTGCTTTGCTGTTAATTATCTTTCTTTGCTTCCCATGTTCTTGGCTTTTCACTGTCCTCCTTTGCCCATTAAATATGTATACAGGGTTGACTCCAAATTTTGGTAAATTTTCCCTTGGTGCGTAAACACTGATTTTTTTTTCAGCATTGAATAAACTTATTCCACTCCTTGATCTCTTATTAGGATATACTATGATCATGTCTGTCAAAAGTTTCATATTTGTCAGAATCTAGTTCCTTCTTATTAAAAGCAGCTGCTTCAATAGCAGCCTCTCTAATTCGTCCTTCTTACGCATCTCCTCACGGAGCTCCAGTTCATTCTAGCAGCATGCTTCTTCTGCTCCCTTCGATCCATTCCAGATAACGAAACTTGTGAAGTTTTTTTTTATTTTATTTTATTTATTTTTTATTGTGATATTGCCTTTTGACTCGACGTCGTTCAGCGCCTCCTCTCCTTTGCATCAGCCTCATGGCCGCAACAACTTCAAACGATCTTCTCCAGCCGATTGCCATCAATGCATCGGCTCAGATCCCACTCAAATTGGATTCCACTAATTACCTGGCGTGGAAATTCCAATTCCGGACCCTTCTTACGGGTTACGACCTCCTCGGCTTCTTGGACGGCTCGAAGCCGTGCCCACCAGCCACTATCATCGACAAGGAGGTAACTTCCCCCAATCCAGCATATCCTTACTGGATTCGCCAGGACAATCTTATTCTCAGTGCCATCATCTCGTCGATCACACCAACGATCATCTCGTTCATTGCCGCTGCGGTAACCTCTAAAGAGGCATGGGACATCCTCGCGCGCACATACGGCACTGCTTCTCGTGGTCGTATCATGGCTCTCAAACAACAGCTCCACAATCCGGTAAAAGGTTCCAAATCTATTACTGATTTTATGCACGGTATTCGCGTTATTGTGGATGAATTATCTCTCCTGGGTGTTACTGTTGATTCTGAGGATCTTGTCATTAAGGTTCTAAATGGTCTTGATGCCCCATATATGGAACTCTCTCATGCCATCCAAGCCCGCGAATCTCCAATATCTTTTGCTGAATTACATGACAAGCTGTTAAGCATGGAGGCTCAGATTACTGCTCGTGCGCCGGCCTCCTCCGCCGTATCTGATTTGGCTCCGTCGGCTGCCTTCGCCGCCGGACAGCAGCCAGTCCGTCACCGCTATGGTAGCCGTGGGCGCGGCCGTAGCAGCCGCGGGTCAGTCTCCGGTCGCAGTGGTTACTCCAGCAATAGCCAATCTCGCGGGTACAATGGGAAGTGCCAACTCTGCAGTGAATTTGGCCACTCCGCGCGCCGCTGCCCATCCTATCCCGTCTCCGGCGCCAACCAGCCCCCTTACGGTGGACCATTGCCGCGGCCAGCTTATGCTTCGCCGCCTTATCCAGCTGCTCACACAGCCCATCACTCTCCGACGATTCCCTCTGCATCCGATTGGATCCTGGACTCTGGTGCCTCTCATCACATAACCTCTGATCTTGCCAACATGTCTCTTCACAATCCTTATACTGGCTTCGACAATGTGGTTATTGGAAACGGTGAAGGTTTGACAATTACTCATACTGGACAACTTAACAGTCATTCCTCTCTTTTATTATCTGGGGCTCTCTGTGTTCCACATATGCGTAAAAATTTGATCTCTGTTGCCCAATTATGTCGTCACAATAATGTTAACGTTGTTCTTTCTGATACTGATTTTCAGGTGAAGGATCGTCGCACGTGGGCAACACTCGTTCGCGGCCCACTTAGGGGCAACACCTACTACTGGCCGGCAGCTTCCAGTCTCCCATCTGCCCTCACGGCACAAAAGCTCTCTGCATCATTGTGGCATTCTCGGTGTGGTCATCCGTCAGCTAAAACCCTGCGTCATTTAGTGTCGTCTAGCAGTATAGCGTCCAGTAATGTGTCTGATCTTTCCTGTGTATCTTGCAAGCTTCATAAGTGTCATAAGTTACCTTTTTCTGAGTCAAGTCTATCTTCTACTGCTCCCCTGGAGCTTATTTTCTCTGATGTATGGACCTCTCCGATTATTTCTAATGAAGGGTTTAAATATTATGTCATCTTTGTTGATCATTTTTCTAAGTATGTTTGGTTTTTTCCTTTACGCCGTAAATCTGATGTCTCACAAACCTTCCCCATTTTTAAATCCATTGTAGAGAAATATTTCTCTGCTAAAATCATTACTCTGTATACTGACAATGGGGGTGAATTTCTCGCTTTACGCTCTTTTCTTGCCTCTCATGGCATCTCTCATCTTACGTCACCTCCTCATACTCCTCAGCACAATGGCTATGCTGAACGCCGTCACCGTCATATTGTTGACACTGGTCTCACTCTCCTTCATCATGCCTCTATACCTCTCATTTACTGGCCTTATGCCTTTGCTACAGCAGTCTACCTCATTAATCGTCTTCCCAAGACAAATCTCTCGATGCGCTCCTCCTTTGAGTCTCTCTTCCAGAAACGCCCCAACCTTGCCAAATTACGTGTCTTCGGCTGTCAATGCTTCCCTTGGCTTCGGCCCTACACCTCACACAAAATGGAACCCAGATCTCGTGCCTGTGTCCTCTTCGGCTACTCTACTACTCAAAGCGCCTATCTCTGCTTTGATCCCTCAACGTCTAAAATCTTCGTCTCGCGTCATGTCACCTTCCATGAAGATGTCTTCCCGTTCTCCAAAATGTCTAACCCCGAGTCTCCCCCTGTACCCATTCCGGTCTCCCTAGAAGTTCTTCCACTGCCGCCACCAGTACCTGCCGTTGCTCCCACTAGCGATCCTTCACCGGACACACTCCCGGTGCCACCGCCCGCGCCACCAGCGCCCCTTCCGGCACCGCCAGCGGCCCCTGCCGCCGCTTCACCCATTATGCCGCCACCTGCATCCTCTCAGAGTGGTCATCATATGCAGACTCGTAGCAAAAATAACATCTTTATGCCCAACAAGAAGTTTGGTATGTCTGCTGTCACCTCTCCTGCTTTTACTGAACCTCAGACCTTGTCCAGCGCTATGTCTGATGAGCGCTGGCGCGCTGCTATGTCATCTGAGTTTGATGCTCTCCTACGGAATGGCACTTGGGATCTTGTCCAGCCTGATTCCTCGCAGAATGTTGTGGGTTGCAAGTGGGTGTATCGCATCAAACGCAAGCCTGACGGTACTGTGGATAAGTTCAAAGCCCGGCTTGTTGCAAAGGGCTTTCATCAGCGTCCAGGTTTAGATTTCCAGGAGACTTTCAGTCCGGTTGTTAAGCCGGCAACTGTGCGTTTGGTTCTCAGTATAGCTGTATCCAAGGGCTGGCCTCTTCGTCAAATGGATGTGAACAATGCCTTTCTCCACGGGAGGCTTACAGAGGATGTTTATATGGCACAACCTCCGGGCTTTGTTGACAAAGCCTATCCATCATATGTCTGTAAGTTACAGAAAGCTATTTATGGTCTCAAACAGGCCCCCCGGGCATGGTACAGTGCGCTCCGCCAAAGCCTTCTGACCATGGGTTTCGTCAACACTACCTCTGACACTTCGCTCTTCGTCTTTCAAAACTCTGGTATTACGGCCTATTTTTTGGTGTATGTTGATGATCTCATATTGACTGGTAATGATCCTGCTTTCTTGAACCGTGTGATTGACTCTCTTGGGTCTCAGTTTTCTCTTAAAGACATGGGTGATCTACGCTACTTTCTTGGTGTTGAAGTTCTGCGCAGCTCCAAGGGGTGTTTTCTTTCTCAGCGTAAATATGTTGTTGATCTTTTGACTCGTCATAATATGCTGGAGGCAAATCCTGTTCAGACGCCAACAGCGGCGTCAACTCGCCTTCATCTGGCCGACGGCTCGGCCCCTGCCGACGCATCCGCCTATCGCCAGGCCCTTGGGGGCCTCCAGTATCTCTCCTTCACTCGTCCTGATATCTCCTTTGCTGTGAATAAACTCTCACAGTTCATGCATGCTCCTATTGTCACTCATTGGGGTGCAGTTAAGCGCCTATTCCGGTATCTAAATGGGACGCGTGACTTTGGCGTCTGGTTGCGTCCTTCATCTGCTATACCTCTGCATTGTTTCTCTGATGCTGATTGGGGTGGAAACTGTGATGACCGCTCCTCAACTGGTGCCTATGTTGTTTTTCTAGGGCCAAATCCTATTTCCTGGAGCTCCAAAAAGCAGCGTTCCGTTGCACGATCATCTACTGAGGCTGAGTATCGTGCCATTGCTTCTGCTGCCGCTGAAGTACGTTGGCTTCATTCCCTGCTACGCGAGCTTCATGTCCCTCTTCCGGCTGCTCCTGTCATTTACAGTGACAACATTGGCGCCACTTATCTCTGTGCCAACCCTGTGTTTCATTCTCGCATGAAACACATCTCCATTGATTATCACTTTGTTCGTCAATTGGTCCAGAATGGGTCCCTTCGTGTTGCTCACGTATCCTCTGCTGATCAGCTTGCTGATGCTCTCACCAAGCACTTATCTCGCCCTCGGCTTCTTCTACTGATGTCCAAGATTGGCGTGTCCTCCGGGCCTCCATCTTGAGGGGGCGTATTAGGAAATATTGTAAATATTTTTTGTGTATCTTTTTATTATTGGTAGAATATTCTCTCATTAATTGTACAATCCTATAGTTGGTAGGTTTTGATTTTCCTTCATTATTATACAATCCTATAGTTGGTAGGTTTTGATTTCCTTGTACTCTATATATACTTTGGTGAGCAATACAAGAAAATCACTTCTCCCTAAACTCTCTACAATTTCAAGCTCCACCAGAACAGAAAGCTGGATGATTGGATGCTGAAAATAGAGGAAAAAAGGGAATAACAGCTCAGTTTTGTAAACAATGTAGACTATGAAACAATACAAATTCAAATGAAGCTCGAGAGAGAGACAAATGAACACACTGGAGTATAAGTTCAGTACTGTGCAGCAAAAGACATGAGGATTGTATAAGCAAATCAGCTTAAATTGAACAAAATAAAAAGGTAGCAAAACAGACAAGCATAGACAAGAAAACCAAAAACTGCAGAAAAAATGCACATCTAAGAGCTGCCCAAAAAAAAAGTACAACCCAGTATAATCCCACTTAGTGGGGTCTGGGGAGGGTAGTATGTACAGACCTTACCCCTACCCTGGGGTAGAGAGGCTGTTTCCAAATAGACCCCCGGCATCCTTCCCTCCAAGAACTTCCCACCTTTGCTCTTGGGGAGACTCAAACTTACAACCTCTCGGTTGGAAGTGGGGGTTGCTTACCATCAGAGCAAGCCCCTCTTGTCTTAAGAGCTGCCCAAGTTAAAACGAATCAAGTTAATGCACCTTTCTGCGCTTGCAATGGATAAGAACTCGATGATTTCTGATATCTGGAGACAATAAGAAAGAAAGATAGCATTCATATACTGGGAGTATAGGACAAAAAACATAATAGAGAGAATGCTAGAGATTGTATCTGTTAGCACTTTCAAAGCCTCTGTAATAGCACTCCTTGACAAAGTTGATGCCTCCTGAAAGGAGAAAAAAACTTCTGACTTTTCAACCAAGTACAAGAATTTAACGGAAAAGCTCTCACTCAAGGGAAAGATATCCACTTTAGAAAATTGAGAAACAAAACATTAGATACAAAAATTATCAGAAGGCTGAATATTGATGCTATAAACTTGCTAATTACAACATTTACTAACATCAATGCAATCTAAACTCTAAGCTTGGCAGCACTGTTCCTATGTGGAACATAAACTGGGCATTCAGTTTTAAGTTATAAATAGAAGAAATAAAAATGGATGTCTATATTGCAACTCTATTAGGAACAAAATGTGCCATTTTTTCCATTCTATCATATCGTAAAAATCAGAAGCCGGATTATCGAGACATAACATCTATCAATGAACTACTCTCAATCCCAAGATAGTTGGAGTCGGCTACATTAATTCGTATCTTTATAGGAATCCTCATAATTGAGAAACCAGCAGACTTGGGAGGTACTACTGTGCAAAAGGAGGTGCAAGAACTGGGAGGTAAAGCTACTTTGGTTCCTGTTGGTAAAGCTGGAAATGAACCAGCTATGCCTACAGTCGTTTGGAGGCTACTCGGGGCAACGAATCAAGTGCTAAAAGAGTGAAAAATAGTAAGGGTGAGGAATAGACAACAGTTAATCGTGCACAGCAGTTAAATAGCAATAAGAAAGCTCTAGTTAACGAAAAATAGAATAGTGCTTTGAAGAACTGTACAGTTTATAATTACTTTGATGCATTGGTGAATGACTATGAGGAGGATTATGGGAAGAATAGGCAGCAGGTTAGTATTGAGGCCGAAAAAAGATCTGGGCAATTACTAGGTTCATCAGAAAAGGAAGCATCATATTCCAATATCAGATCAAAACCAGGAGGCCCAAGACTATCCTTCTGAGCTAGCTTATTCTGATTAGAATCTACTGCATTATAGTTTTTATTTTTGTCCATCAAAGTTCTCTGTTCAGCGTTTGCTCTTACTTGTTTGGCCTTTTCAGATTCATATGGACCTGTAAGTCACAATTAAGTCAAAAGAAATCCAATACAATGACAATAACAAAAAATTACAACTTAAGAGAATAATATACTTATTTCGCTTCTTTGTTCAGCGTTTACTCTTATAGAACCAAAAGCTCTTAAGCTTTTCCCTCGTCCCCTTGCTAAGGCTCCAGGTGGAATGTATGCATGCTTAAAAGTCTTCAAAGTTGATACCATTTCAAACTTCTGAGATTTTGATGGATCCATGTCAACCTAGTAGCAATAAAATTAGTTGATTAATAGATATCCATATCAATTTCATCATATATGAACATGTGAATGTGTAGGAAACAAACTAAAAAGTTAAATGGCAATAGACAATAGTAATGAATAAAATTAACAGAAACATAACACATGAAAACTTAAAGAAAACAAATGTTTAGTGATTCAATCCATTATATATGAACATACAATCAGCTAAGAAGAAATCCGTTGGTGGAGTTTTAGAAACGTTTTTCCTTTCCTATAACTTAACCTATAAATCAAATGGGTTTTAGTATGGAACTTTTATTATAATAAAGGAGTTAACAAATTAAAAGCACGTGTGATAGAACTCCAAACCTTCTTGAGTTCTTTTCCTTTTTAGTTGTGAAGAATTATCTAACTCCACCTCTAAATCGTCAAAATTATTTTGCAGAATGTCAAAGGTATCACGAGGTTGCACCTTTTGTACAACATGCCAACCTTTATTAGAAATATCCTCAGCATCAAAAACTTGTGATGCTTGGCTGGCTAGTATAAAAGGCTTATTTATTTTCAGAAATCGCTTGCAGTCAACATTTACAAAACAATATTCATCTATTTTAACTCCTTTTTCTTGGTCATACACATCAAACCATGTACATCGAAATAAAACCACCCTTCTTCCTGGAACAAATTGTAATTCTAGAATCTCTGTTAGTTCACCATAGAAATCAACATTTTTATTCTCTTCAGCGTTCTCTCCAACTACAACCACCCCGCATTTTTGACTTCTCAAATTTTTATCATAGTCCAACACATGAAACCTATACCCATTAATAATATAGCCACGAAAACTTGTCATATAGTGTGGGACTACGTGACAATGAAAGCAAATCTGCCATTTTCTTATTGTCATCGTACTTTTCCAATCTTGCGACCTATCAGGATCAAATACATAGCTTAGCAAATAATAATTACATAGTTTGAAAAATATTATTATTAGTTGGTACTCACCTGTCACGACCCCAATTCTGGTCGTGATGGCGCCCAACACAACTGCCAGGCAAGCCCGACCATTTACACTCTTAACCTAAGCATGAGCTCAAAATCAGTTAATTGAATATCATTATCGATAATAAAGCTAAAATCTTAACTGATAGATGGAAACCAAACTGGATAAATCTCCTGGGGATCATGAGTCTAGAGCCGTTAACAATACAGAGTAACAAGACTCCAATAATACAATTGTTCAAAACTGCGGAAATAATAGTAAGTAAATAGGGAAAGAGTCGGGTCTTGCGAACGTCAAACAGCTACCTCGACAATTCCAATAAAACTCTGAAGCCGCAATTATCTAAGCTAAACTTCCAAAATAACTGAATCTGCACACATGGTGCAGGGAGTAAAGTGAGTACTTCTAACTCAGTGGTAATAAGAGAGAATAATATCTGAGCGATAAAAAAAATACGTATGGGCACACCAAAATGCTATAAAAGACAGTACAACCATTTGAGAGGAAAAAACTGAAATACTGTGATAATCCTTTAGGAAATCTCAAGATCAGTTCAAAATCTCTTTTACAAAGTCTTTGTTACAAATATCTCTTTTTTTCTTTTTCAACAGCCAAGCATATGAATACTATATCAGATAGAACAAGTCGGCTCATAAGTCTGCCCATTGGGCACAACACTCCTTAACATATAACACCAGGGTATCTAGTCAAGAAGGCAAGTAACAGTATGTATGCCAAAGATATATGAGTACTAAATATCGTGCCACGTAGTACAAACAGGAGTGAATGCGTGAATGCAATTCAATACACATGACCGTTGCGGCGTGCAGCCCAATCCATTTGGGTAACCTGCACTCACTAGGGGTGTGTACAGACTCTGGAGGGGCTCCTACAGCCCAAGCGCTATAATACTGCGATGTGCAGTCCGATCCATGCATGTATATGTATATACTGTTGCGACATGCATCCCGATCCATGCTCCGTCCAGCAGTGCACATAAGCCCCTTGGGCAATAGTAAAATAGCATATCTCATCTCAAAACGTCAGTAAAATATTATTTAAGTTTTCAAATATTAGAAAAGTGGCTGAGTTTGCAAAACAGTATTTAGAACCTTGGACTAAGATTAAATAATATGCAACATAATGCAAAAACAATGACATCAATCCCTGAAGGATTCAAATAATCGGCACGAAGCCCAAAACGTGGCAATCTGCCAAAATCATGACAGCAGCAAGTAGTTTTCAGTTAATCACGTAGTAAAATTGACAACCGGGACGGACTAAGTCGCCATCCCCAATGGTGCTCTACCCCACGCTCATACCTGGCATGCGAGTTAGCACAATACAACACTATGATGTGGAAATCAGGGGTTTCAAACCCTCAGGATATCATTCACAAGTATTACTCACCTCGAACCGGTGAAATTCCTCGCTCGCGATGCGTTTGCCTCTTAAATTGACCTCCACACGTGTTGAGTCTAGCCAAAAACAGAGCTAATGCATCACAATATGCAAATGGAATAATACCCACTCGAAAACTATTGAATTATAGCAAGAACCTCGAAACTAGCAAAACCTGAGCCCTGGGCCTGTTTCTCGAAATATACGAAACTTACATTACCAGATTCCTAGTCTCTCCACGAGTCCGTGCATACCAAGAACTCCCAAATCCGAGCACAAATGACCTATCAAATTCCAATTTGAAATATAAAAACTGAAGCCCTAGCTTTACCCCTTTTTGATGAATTTCAACCAATTTCCATCTTAAATCTAACAAAATCTCGTGTATTTAGGCTAAGGAACTTACCTTCAATCAATCCTCTTTGAATCCCTCTTCAATTAGCTATCTCAAGCTCCATGCTCAACAATGGAGGAAAAATAACATAGGCTCGTGGATGAAATATCAATTAAAAACCTTCTGCTCAGGTTTAATTTACCCTACGCGAATAAAGTCCAAACCCACGCGTTCGTGATGACCAAATTATGTTGACCCCAATTAACCTCACGCGAACGCGGCTACCAACCCGCGGACCCTAAGTTCCAAAGTCTCCACCTACGCAAACGCACCCCTCTGGCTACGATCCGGGAGAGTAATTACTCATGGCCTCACATCCTTTCTACGTGAGCGCACTACATGCACCGCGAACGCAATGCTTTACTCCCTAGGATGTTGCGAATGCAACCTTGAGCTACGCGAATGCGATGAATAATTTCCAGGCCTCTCAAATTTACTCTACGCGTTCGCGACACTCCCCACGTGAATGCGATGCACAAAACTTCTGCAATAAAACAGCTGAAAAACCTACAACACAATAAGTCCAAAAATGGTCCGGTTGACCACCCGAAATCATCTCGAGGCTCCCGGGACCTCAACCAAAAGCACCAACGCGATCCATTCCCCTATTCAAACTTGCTCGAATCATCAAAACGCCATCGTTAACATCAAAATCTTCAATTTTCATCAAATCAAAGCCGAAGTTTTCTTTAAACTTCCGAAACTCACATTCGATCAAACACCCTACCAAACGACGTCCGAATGACCTCAAAATTTGCAGACATATCCAAAATCACCTAACGAAGCTACTAAAACTCTCGAAATTCCATTCCAACCCTCGGATAAAAATCTCTCCTATCAACCGGAATTCGCTAAAATTCCAACTTCGTCAATTCAAGCCTAATTCAACACCGGACATGCAAATTCGATTCCGATCCCACTCCTAAGTCACAAATCATCCCCCGAAGCTAACCGAACCACCAGAATTCACATCTGAGCCCTCTAACCACATAGTCAACTTCGGTTGACTTTTCTAAAATAAGCTTTCTTCTAAGAGGCTATGTGCCTCATTTTCGACCAAAACCAATTCAATTACACCCGATCGAATCTAATACTGATATTGAAACATGAATCAACACAATAAGGGGGAAACGGGGTTGTAACTCACGTGACGACGGGCCGAGTCGTCATATCTTCCCCAACTTAAAATGATCGTCCTCGAGCGGACCTAGAGTCGTCCTAGAAGTTCACCAATAGCGGAATAACTTTACCATGCATATAAACTGGGTGATCCCACGTCACCCTATCTCATATAGGTCCGACAACACCATATTGATGAAAATTGTTTTTCAACCTATTTAGTCTATAAACCATATAACAACATTTCACCCTCTGAAATCTTACACAAGATCATAACCTTACATTTTTACTCAGAATAAACCCGAACCAGCTGTAATAATCCATACCTGCAACCTCGGTTGTAATCATATGATATACCACATAACTCAAACACATGCAGCGATAACTTCTATTCACAACAGCTGCCCACGACAACCAATATCGATAGAAAATCTCTTGTTAGATAAAGTCTCATTTCAATACCTTCATATACTGCCAACGGCAACTGAAACACGCGATATACTGAACCCATCTCTCAGATCAGCCATTCATAAATCCATTTCCCTCTTGACTGTTACTACAACAAATTTATGAGCCAAACCTAGATATTACCTTTCTAACAAGTTGAAATCAAATTGGTTCATACTCATTAATGAATCTAATGACCACTTCGACTGCAACCACCCCTCTGGTGATATGACACCTCAATACAGACCTAATCCACAACTTGCATAATACACGCACCAATGAGAAGCAGTCTGAACATACTCAAATTATGACAATGACTCAACGAAAGAGTTGTACCTCAAGCTCAACAGTACCATTACAACACAAAACTGAGATCCCATCTCACATCATAGAAATAGAGTACCTGAATTTCCCTCGAAAGGTCATTACTTCACATGGCCTTGCCACAACGCACGATCCTATCCAAACACTATCACCCATGAAGCACCTCAAGTCACCATGCTCAACACGGACAGCCACACACATAATTAAGGTCTGAAACACAGCAATCCATCATACCTACGGTGAAGCAAGTAATATACTCTATTCAATCCTGAAAGGACACAACCGATGCGCTATTCGCCGAGCAACACCCAGTACGGACCTTCCTCAGAAACCAGGAAGTAATGCGTACAAAGTAACATATGAAAAACTATTCTCAACATCACACTATTGCGGCGTGCAACCGGATCCAGATAAATATCCGTGACGGCGTGCCACCCGATACACATATATATTTCACAAAGGAGATGCACATCGAGCCAAATTTTATTATTGCGATAAACACATATAGTCTCATGCCCGACCGCACGAAACGCATCTGAACAAGTCCCTCAATACCGGAACTGAATCAATGGTAGAAACCTCTGCACTGACATCCGTCACGAAGGCCCAATTAATAAAGCAATGCTTGCCAGCCGTCCGCTAGTCTCTGGAATACAAGCTACCCTGCTAGAACATAATACGATGCTTCTTGTCGCGCAGCCTGTGGCATTTTTCGACATAGCCCATAACACATTAGTCTAGACAACCTGACATTGGGATAACTAGTCTTCAATCTAATATCATAACACAAATTTAACATACCAAACAAAGAATGATCCACTCTGACCTCCAATTTCCATAACCACTAGAAGATATTGTTACACACGATCTACAACCACTACATGGTTGGATCACGAGAACTTCTAGTCTCCAACACACACATGAATCGCTATGTCTGGTCCCACACTCCGCCGTACTAATTCATAACACACATCAAGTATCTATTCATACCACGAAAGATATTCAAATTGTTTCCATGCGCCATCAACAACTCAATTATCAATGGTCTATCCAACAAGAGAACACCGCAATACCACAAAATATTATCAGTTTTTCATTACCTTGCCCCCTTTTCTGAACATAAACCTCGGCTATATCACTAGCATAGCAATACCGTCTTTCTTAACATCTAAAGGTCAACTCTTAAATCACCTGCAACTGCCCGTGCTGCTTATGAATTTAATGACTCCCCATTATGATTGAACCAAAACCTTGAACACGCAAATCTCAATTCTCCATGTCATAACACATAGACCATACCACAGTAGGATAACATGAGGACTTCTATCTCTCTCCTGCGCTGCAGACATCGATTCACTCAACTAGTCAAGAACTTTCATGATCCCATATAGGAGAAAAATTATTACAAGCTCCATGCTTCGCATACCCATATGAAATATACTCAGTTTCAAACCACGGTAAATACATCAAGAACTCTTTCTCCCAATTCCATTGCACAAGCTAAACTGCAAGGACTGAATCCTTCTATCCAAACCGAGGAGCAAACAGCCAGCACTTAAAAGCTTTGCTGCACAATACCTATAAGGCTCATTACCTCGAACACATACAATAATTAATCATATCCTTACCACACCGATTTGGTTCATTATCAAGCTATTCCATTTATCCAATTTCCTTCCCGATTCATCTTTAATTTTCTCCATTGCTATAGCACCACAATACATCAACCTAGGTTACCACATGGGACTCGCACATAAAACCACACTGTCTAAGACCCATAGGCCACTGAATACCCACTCAATCGTTTCCTAGAAATACAACATTCCAGAATGCTTTACTTTGAAGAACTTACCTGCGATTCTGAATTCGTTTATCATTACCTTCCAAATGCGCATAAGTAGAATAGAATCCCATGATTAACACAAGGTACCACAAGTCTTGATCTTTTCTAATGAAAACACAGTCTCTAGCCACATACACAAACTTAAGACACCTAATTGTTACATGAAAAATCTTGAACACAGTAAAACCATTCCCGAGAGTCATTCACTCTTATTCAGCTGCAATTCACCTGCTCTAAATGAACTGAACCACTCGTGCCTTATTGTTATTCTGATGGATACAAACAACCATCTTCCTTCTTTATACACCGAGCATTCTTTATCAATAGCAGCTCAAAAACACCCTAATATTTCCTCACATTTACGAAAGTACCCTATAACCTTTGTAAAAAATTTCCTTCACACGTGCCATCCTCAGCTCAATTTGTACAATCAGAACTGATTAGCCATCATCCCTCGAAATGGAACCAATATTACACATAATCGTGCAATCAGCTGACCAACAGCAACCTCTCCAACTTGGCTTGAAGCCATATATCAAGGCACTCTTAACAACTCATAGCTCTTTTACTCCAATGATGCAACAATGTTATAGTAAGATTAAACTCAAACCATTTACAAGTTTGTGAATACACAAATCATCTAGCACTGACATTCTCTGCAAACCTCGCATTCATTTCCACATCAGCTGAGTCCATTTTCTTATGCGTCCCCAAATTCTCAAATTTCAACACACACCCTTCAATTACACATGATACCTTCTAACATACACATAATAATCATACCCCTCAAAAACACTCTGCAGGAGATAACCCGCCTGCTTCGCCTCATTTTGATATTTCAACATACCTTCCACCATCATATACGTTACACAATCAATTAGTCTTTCTGAGTCTGAGCTCATGAGTAATTACTCATCGCCTCACATCTCCTCTACACGAACGCGATCTTGAGCTACGCGAACATGATGACTAATTTCTAGGCCTCTCAAATTTACTCTACGTGTTCATGAAATTCCCCACGCGAACGCAATGCACAAAACTTCTGCAATAAAATAGCTGAAAAACCTGCAACACTATAAGACCAAAAATGGTTCGGTTGACCACCCGAAATTATCTCGAGCCCTCGGGACCTCAACCAAAAGCACCAACGTGATCCATCCCCCTATTCAAACTTGCTCGAATCATCAATACGCCATGTTAACATCAAAATCCTCAATTTTCATCAAATCAAAGCCTAAGTATTCTTTAAACTTCCGAAACTCTCATTCAATCAAAAATCCAACCAAACGACGTCCAAATGACCTGAAAATTCGCAGACATATCCAAAATTACCTAGCGAAGCTACTGAAACTCTTGGAATTCCATTCTGACCCTCAGATTCAAGTCTCGCCTATCAACCGGAATTCGCCAAAATTCCAACTTTGCCAATTCAAGCCTAATTCTACACCGGACGTCCAAATTCGATTCCGATCGAACCCTAAGTCAAAAATCATCCCTCGAAGCTAATCGAACCACCAGAATTTACATCCGAGCCCTCTAACCACATAGTCAACTTCTGGTTAACTTTTCTAAAACAAGCTTTCTTCTAAGAGGCTGTGTGCCTCATTTTCAACCAAGACCAATTCATTACACACGATCGAATCTAATACTGATATTGAAACATGAATCAACACAATAAGGGGAAAATGGGCGGTAACTCACGTGAAGGCAGGTCGGGTCATCACATCACATTTTCTTGTAACCAACTAATAAATTATCTATTAGAATTTTCTTGAGAGGTATCAACTGGAGTTTGTGAAAACTCTCTACAAAATTGTGGTGTAAAAATATGTCAGCTTAAATTAAAATATAGAGAAGGTATTAAATTATTATAACAAGTCTTTACTTACTCAAGAATTGGTTGAACTTTATCGTTGTTTTTCAAAATATAAAAATGTGCTTGCTCCAGATCATTTGAATCAAGTTTGTCTATTTTCCCACCTCTTAAAGCTCTTCCAGATAGATAAAAAATTGCTAAACCTCCATCAGATTCTATAACACCACCATCATAATTTCATTCAAGGCGATTAAACTTTGTTTCCATTGTATGCAAATACCTTGAACATAAGGTCATACATTCAGCTACTAAATATTCCTCTGCAATAGAATCTTCTGCGCATGCCCTATTATGAATAAAAGGCTTCAGAAGGTACATATATCGCTCCATTGATTCATCCATCGACATTGAATAGGTACAACAATCTTAGCTTTATTAGTTAAATGAATAAGCAAGTACTTCATGACATCAAAAATGTAGGAAGGAACACATTTTCTAACTTACACTCAGTTTTAGGAATCTGGCCATCTATCTTCTCTAATTCTTTCATTCTTAAATATTTTTCTCCAAGCACATTAAAAAATAATGACAACTCAATAAGTGGTTCCCGTACAGATTTGCTAAGCATACCACATATTTCAAATGGGAGTAAATATTGTAGAAGGACATGTCAATCATGACTTTTTAAACCAAAAATTTTGCGATCTTTAAGGTTGAAACACTGAGAAATATTTGATGAAAATCCATCTGGGACCTTTAAGTTCTTCAGAAAATTAAAAAATTTATACTTCTCTTTAGAAGATAGTGTAAAACATGTTATTGGTAAGTCATAATTATCCCTATTTTTTATTGGATGCAATTATTTTCTTATGTTCATTGCTTGCAAATCCAACCGATTGTTCTTGGTGTCTTTGGTTTTCCCTTTAACGTTTAAGATTGTCCCCAGAATATTATCACACATGTTCTTTTCAATATGCATCACATCTACTGCAACAATAGAGTTCTCCAATAAGGAAGATCAAGAAAATACTCTTCTTATTCCAATTATCATCCCTACTCTCATGTGTTATTTTAACCTTCCTTTTTGGATCATTTGTTAATTGTAAACCATCTAAATCAGCCACTTGATCAAGTATAGCATCACCAGATAGCATTTTTGGTGGTAATCTTCGCTCCTTTATGCCATCAAATGACTCTTTATCATTCCTCCATTTGTGATTAAAAGGAAGAAAGCGTCTATGGCCCATATAACATTGTTTTTTACAATTTTCTAATCTAATTGAAACAATTTCTTTATTACAACACGGACAAGCCATTTTTCCTTTTGTACTCCATCCAAATAAGTTCGCATACACTGGAAAGTTATTAATGGTCCATAACAAAGATCCATGTAACATAAAATTTTGTCTAGTTGATGCATCAAATGTCTCCACTCTCGATTCCCATAATTCTTTTAATTCCTCTATCAAAGATTGAAGATAAACATCGATAGCATCTCCAAGACTCTCAGGACCAGGAATAATCACTGAAAAATAAAATAAATATTTATAACAAATCATCCGAGAATAATTAAAATATGTTCAAAATAATTTTCAATTTTATGAGGAATACATAATAAATACTATTCAATCCACTCCAATTCAAATAATTTCACCTATCAAAGTGTCGACACAGATAAGAAAAAAAAATTAACAACTAAAATTTTAGTTGATCTCAAAATTTTAAATATTAAATAAATATTAAATGGTTATTTTGTCTAGTAAGAATTAGGCAAAATCTTGATTACAAAAAAATCTCCTAAACTTAAAATGATAAAAGGGAAATTTTAATAATCCAAGATATAAATAGAGTTGAACGACAAACTTTCCTTGTTTAGGCAAATTTAATTAACTAAAAAAGGAAGTTTCCTAAATCTAAGAAGGAGAATGAGAAATTTAGTACTCCAAAGTATAAATGGAATTAGAAAGACATTATTTTTCTTTTGGTCAAATGAAATTTTATTTCAACCATTGGCAAAGTTATATTAGCTGTTCATTTGGACTCTAGAACAGTTCTCAAAGTTACAATCAAAATAGTAAACTCTACAACTATGATTGTTAAACTAGGCTTCTATTACAGACAAAATGAAAATTGTTACGATTGTGAAGAATCGCACAAGGGATAGTTATTCATAGTCTGCAGAATGGGCTCCATTTAGAGTGCTTCATTCCAGCTCTATTTCTGTTCAATTGTTGAAACATTCTGTTGTTTTTTTCCATCCAGATGGTGTAGACTACTGCTGCAAACACCACCCCAAGGATGGCTTTTCTGGGATTCCTGCTATTGACATTATCAGATAACCATTGCACTTCTGATTCCCCTGTGCCAATTGTTCTTTGATACTTCAACCATTGTAACATACCTTGCCACAGGTCTTTGGAATATAAGCAGTCAAAATATAAATGATCATGTGTTTCTTCAATATCTCTTCCACATAATATGCAAGATGTATTAATTTGAAGTCCCCATTTAACCAATCTGTCAACTGTTGCCAATCGCTTATGCAGTGCCATCCATAAAATGTATTTCTATTTTGGGAGCATGCTAGTCACCATCACTAAGTTTTTCCGTAGGACCTTGGGGTATTGCGGAGTGGTATGAATGTATGCTTTTCTGATGCTAAATTGCCCATTTTGAGTACCTGTTTGCATTCCTGTTCCATCATTTGCCCACCATTCCCTTGCTCCAATCAATTTCCTAATGAGCCAGCTAGCTTGTTTAGGAATTTCCATTGTATTAAGGTCCCTCTTCTTTATGTAGTGATAATGGATCCATTTGATCCAGAGTTTTTCTTTCTTTGCCATTAATGCCCAGAGAAGTTTTAACAGAGCTGCTTTATTCCACTTTTCATAGGAAATAATGTTCAAACCTCATGCTGCCTTTGGTTTACACATTTTTTCCCAGGCAATTGGGTTCCTATGACTAGTTTCAGACTACTAGTCCACAGATAATTCCTGCAAATTCCATTAACCAGTTTTATGATTTTTTTTGGAATGAGGAATATCTGGGCCTAGTAAGTTTGCATTTCAAACAGGACACTTTTAATGAGTTGCATTCTACCAGCATAAGATAAGAGTTTGGATGTCCACTATCTTTTCTACTAGGGGCATACATTGTGATATAGTGAGTTTTCTTGTAGATAGGGGAACTCCTAGGTATTTGAAAGGCAAGGTTCCCTCTGTTAGGTGCAGTTCAGAACAAATTTTCTTTTTGAATTCAGTTGAAACACCTGCTATATATAATGAGCTTTTATCCATATTGTCTTGAAGTCCTGACACATTGGAGAAGTGTTCAAATTCCTTCATCAATAATTTCATGGACGTTTCATCAGCCCTACAACACATCAAAAGGTCATCTGCAAAGCATATGTGTGTGATTTGTAGATTGGTGCATTTGGGATGGAAGTTGAAATCTGGATTCCTGTTTAGTTTCTTTAGAGATCTAGTTAGATATTCCATGGCTAGGACAAATAAGTAGGGGACATTGGATCTCCCTGTCTTAGTCATTTCCTTGCTTCAAATGTGTTGGTCAGTCCTCCATTTATCAGAAGGGAGTAACTGACAGTGGAAACACATTTCATTATTAGCACAACTAGTTTGTATGTAATTCCAAATTCTAGGAGTACTGCTTTCAGAAAAGCCCATTCAACAGAGTCGTAAGCCTTTCTAATGTCGACTTTGATCATGCATCTAGGAGATATTGTCGTGTGAGTATAGCCTTTCATCAGTTCGTGGGCCATAATTACATTATCCAGAATGTTTCTCCCTTCTATGAAGGCTGACTGGGCGTGCCCGACTAAATGATCCACAACTATTTTCAGTCTATTTGTTAGGATCTTTGAGATGATTTTATACAGAGTAGAATAGCATGTAATGGGACGAAACTCTTTGACATAGCTAGGATTTTTCACTTTTGGAATCAAAGTAACGGTGGTGCAGTTAATCTGTTTTAGGATTTCTCCATTTTGGAAGAACTGCTTCACTGCCCTGGTAATTTCCCCCCGAACAATTGGCCAAAATTCTTTATAAAATTCATCAGGGCAGCAGTCAATACCTGGAGTTTTATCTTGAGGAAGATTCTGTACTGTCTGTTTGATTTCCTCTGCAGTCACTGGTGTCAACATTTGCTGCTGTTGGTGCAGATTTAGGCAGGGGCCATCTCTGGCCACATTGATGTCAATGCCTGGACTTTGAACTGCTGCTGTACCCAGTAGGTTGTGGAAGAATTGGATGAATTCTTGTTGAATCTGTTATGGATCAGTAAGCTTCACTTGGTTCTCTATGAGGATACAACTCACTTTATTTCTTGCTTGTCTGGATTTCATGTAAGCATGGAAGTATTTGGTATTACTATCCCACAGTTGGATCCAGTTTGATCTTGATCTTTATCTCAGAACCTGTTCTTGAATAGTTTCCCATTTTTCAATGTTCTGTAAGAGTTGTTTTTCTTTTTGAATCTCCTGCTTGTTGAATTGGTCTTCATTCAGTTTGTATTGTGTTTCATTCAGTTCCTCTCTCAATTGTTGCAGTTTTTTGTCAGCAGATGAATGTTCCTGTGAATGTATCTGGTGGACTGTTCAATCTGTTTCAGTTTGCTCCAAATAGAGTACATAGTACATCCTTGAATCTGCTGGTTCCAGATTGTGTGAACTGCTGCCCTGTAATCTTGATGTTTCATAACTGAAATGAGTAATCTGTATGGCCTGTTCACTCTGGTTTTTACAACTTCAGTGTCTAGCAGTATGGGAGAATGATCTCAGCATCCAGGCAGCATGTATACTGCTTCCACCCCAGTATAGGAGTTGAACCATTCATCATTGCCAAAAGCCCAATCAATGTGGCTGTAAATCCTGTACTCATCATCTCTCTTATTACTCCAAGAGAATCTATTTCCTCTTTTGGTAATCTGCCCTACTCTAATGTCCTCAATGCAGCTTTGGAAATCAGCTATCTCTGATTGGTGTACATGTTGCCCATTAATCCTGTCATCCACCTCCAGTACACTATTAAAGTCACCCAACATAAGCCATGGACCACTGTATTGGGCAGTTCTCAAACTCCTCCATATGGGTATTCTGTGCTGGATTGAATGTAAGTCATAGACAAAAGTTATGTAGCTAGAAAATGTTGAGTTTCTGTCTGTCACCTGGCAATGTATCATCTGGTCAGTTGTTTCTAGGATTACAACCTGGATGTTTAGCTTTTTCCACATTATCCAAATCCTCCCATTTTGGGCAGCAACATAGTTATTTTCTATCTTCCATTCATCTCCCAGCTTCTTGTAGATTTTCTATGAATGTTGTTGTTTCACTTTTGTTTCAAGACAAGCTATCATATCAACTTTGTTTAACCTCAGGAATTTTACTAGTTCTCTCTGTGAATAGGACTTATTCAGTCCTCTAATATTTCAGGACACAATGACGCGTAGTGAACGTTTAGGCAAAAAATTTATTAGCAATAAATGACTATTCCTAAATTGTAGGAAAATTAATTAAATATTGTATCCAAAATTAATGAAATACTAAAATTACTGTATTATCCCATGTGAACTACATGTTTTAAGGGGTAGAAAAGGAGAACAGTATTTCGCTAATGGCCTTCGTGTTTTTAATATAGTACTAGGTTTATTGTACGCGCGTTGTGTGTTCCCTATCTTAATAAGTAATTTTTTGTAAGAATTTTATATATATATTTTAAAGTTATCTTTAAATTATAAAATAAAGTATAAGCTTCTAAAATTAATTAAAATATAATCCTATATAGCTAACTCATAAAAAAGAATTTGTTCATAAAAGTCCTCTATCATTATATTATTCAATATATTCACCTCAAATTATGCTCTATTTTTTAATTTTATCAGTTTAACTTTACCAATTATTATACAGTACTTCCTTTTTAGTTTCACTAAAAACACATAACCTTGAAGATTTAAAACTTTTCTAAAAATGTTATTCAAAAGCTATTCTACAGTTTATGCGAGAAACTACAAACATGATTACTTAGCACTTTTATTATGATTCTTTACAAAAAATTCATTTAACATAAATTAAAAAATTAACTCTTATGTCTTCTCAATTTATCTCTTTTCAAAGGTTATAATGTTACCCAAGTAGTAATGTTTTAGTTGATGAGATTTAGAAAAAATTAATTTACATAACTTTGGGGAAACGTGCGTGGCAAAGAAAGCATTACTAAAACATAAAGATTTAATAGGGTGAACAAATTACTATGAAAAATCATTGAAATTTACTGCGTGTGTATGTACATATTAATTTAGATATTTTATATTTAATATATAATCCATTTTAAAGTTCTAAATATTTATATTTCCAATATAGTTTAAATAAGAAAAGGTTCAATAATTAAATAAAGTTAAAATAAAAAAGATTCACTAAATAAGATTACATTGATTAATCATAATTAAGTGATCATAAAAGTATATGTAGAAAACACATTTTGTTATGAAATAATATAAGAACAAGAACAATATAGATAAAAGTAGAGAGAGGAGTATTCTTATTGATACTTTTTGGGATGATTTACAATGGGAGAAAACTCCTTTATTTATAGGGAGAGAAAAGACTTAGCCTCAAAGTAGAACTCTTCTATAAGATAGACATTCACTCTAATTAGAGTTCTATTTATAACACTCCCCCTTGAATGTCTATTCAATAATGTGCCTCGTTAAAACCTTAACTAAAACAAAACCCAATGGGAAAAAAATTAAAGAAAAGGAAAAAGAGTACACATGTTTGAATATGCGCCTATTGGTTGCCTCGTTAAAAACCTTGCAAGAAAAACCCAGTGGGACAAAACCTTGTAAGGGAAAAAGAGTGCAACGCGCATTAACTCCCCCTGAAAAGAGCATCAATTCACATCCTTGAGCATTTGCATTCCAATCCTGTGCACCATCTTCAAAACGATCTTTTGTAGAGATTTGATAAATAAATTAGCCATATTGATTTGAATAAATATTCCGCACCTTGAAATTATCATTCTTGATAGATATGAACATCTTCATATAATGTCGTGGAATGACTCTTCAATATCTCCATAGAGGTATTCTCGATGCCATCATGCTTATAGTTATAGCAAGATACATATGTACACAAGTTGCACTTAGGATGTGGTACTTCAGGACCAAGAATTGTATATGCTTCAAGCAACTTCAATCTTTCATGGATTGACATATAAGTTAAGTCATATAAGCCATATAATAGACTTTAGATGCATATCAAGTTTTCATGTCATGCTAAACAAATAAGATATCGAAAACTGATTACACATACCATTGACTTTATACTTTCAAGTATTTGAACTACATGTCCAAAACTACATGTCTTTCATATGGAATCAATTCTGCTTGAATTGTATCTCTTCCATTTAGTCAATATTTTTGCTTGTATTCGACAAACATAAGATCCTCATCGATATTTAGCGCTATCATAGATGTCATCGACGAACATTTTATATCGGTTCCAGTAAATTTTCATAAAGACATAACATGGAGATCTCTTTATTCATATATTCAGGTACCTGAATCTCTCATGAGATTTTATGAAGTGTTATGTCATGTGATCTTCTAGATCACTTGCCTCCCCATTATGATCACTTTGATCATTTGCTCATCTTCTTTATTAAGAAGTTATTTTGAAACCGATTTGTCTATACGCTTTAAGCGTATCAAAGACTTTGTCCTTCTGGGACTTAATATGAGCATTTGCAGTGAGAATATAGTTACTTTCTTTGGGTCAGCAAATGCGTATAGCATGCTTTGCAATATGTTGCAATTGAATTATCCTTTTATGAACTTCAGGTTCATATTATGATATTCGAGGATCTATATATACAAATGATAATTCATCCCATGTAACCTTTTCTCAAGTGTTTATCATGTCTCCCCCTCATGTTAGAAAAGCTAACTTGTTTCCTCAACTTTGAGAGTCCATCTTTGTGCATTATGGTGTTAATGAAAATATACACCGCACATCAATAATAATAAGATGAAATTATTTTGTTCCTGAACCTGAACCACTTGTGAGGGGAGAATATAATATACTCTCGTATACAACGTATATCAAACTGATATATATAACTTTGTTCTCATAAGAAACAGTTTAGCTATTAAGTGGAGGCACTCAATAATTATCTTGCTAAACCAACTATGATATAAACCAACTTATCAAGATGAACTATCTTGAATAGAAAATCTGGAAATTTTGCTCGAAGTTATATTACTGAGCAATTTACCTCGCAAGCACCGGCCAGGCTGCGGGTTAATAACAATCGCACATGTAACCATATCATAGATGCATCATATGTGGTATACATGGCAGGTGAATAGGCCCATATTCACCTTTGATATTTCCAGAATTTATGGGATTCAACCCGAACTCTTTAGTTGGTCAATTAATTAATGAGAACAAGTAATACAAGAGAATTCGTAAAGAACTTTCTAGTTCTTTAATATTTACCCATGTGAATTCTCTATTACTGCACATCATACTTAAAATGATATGGCTAACCCGAATGCCAACTGAATAAATTATTAATATTGATAAACTTCAAATGTACACCATGACATGTGCAATTACCAATAAACTTCAAGTTTATTATGAGATGGGTTTTTATATCAATAAATGTCCACTTTATTGTGGTATTCTTGTGTAGTACAAACTGGAGAATAAAGCGGGTAGTTTTTCACATACAGATTATCCCGCTACAAGTTGTAGTAATAGAAGATATCAAATCTTTCCTTTATTTATAGTCTCAATATAATCAATCGCTTTCGCATATAATTTGGAAACTGAATAAGTTTCTTTGAGACTTACTACAACACAATACCTTATTGGTAATCAATTGTGTTTCTCCAGCATAGTAATAATTGGCTCTTCTAGAGCTCTCAATTAATTTTGTACTACCACAAATTCATCAACGTCCATGTGGTGAATATCTCTTTTAAAGAGAAAGTTATACCATTATGGTCATGTCAAAATTATATGCAAGATATGTTTCTTGAATTATTATTGTCCTTTGATAATCACATTGACAAATTATTTTGGCGTACAATAGGTACGTGACCAATGACTATTCATGCCATAACAATGACATTATTTTCATATATCATCTCAAACCTCCTTCTAGGGGTGAGTGTGGTATATTCAATACCAATTTCATGTTCATATTCTTTTAATAATGAATATGTATTCGTGAATCAGATGTTGTCACATTCACTGCGGGGATATGTGATTTTGTTATCCTTTTCAAATCTGTAAATGCGTCTGGCATTCGATTTGCTATTCTTTGCAAATGGATAATATTTTGCACCTCTTTTTCACAAATAGAGGTATGTGGATCAAGATGAGATAATGATGCATTTTTCCACAAAATTTCCCGTTTGGTTTCACCAACTTCTCCCCCTAATTTTGGGAAAAGTGTCTCATCGAATTGACAGTCTGCAAATCGTGCATTGAACAAATCCCCTGTCAATGTTTCGAGGTAGCGAATAATGGAGGGCAATTCAAACTCAACATATATTCCTAACCTTCTTTGCAGACCCATTTTGGTGCAATATGGCGGTGCTACAGGCACATATACTGCACATCCAAAAATTTTTAAGTGGGATATATTAGGTTCATGACCCAAAACTCATTGCAATGGGGAATATTTGTGATAATTCGTCGTTCTGAGACGAACTAGCATTGCTGCATGCAAAATGGCATGACCCCAAACCGAAGTGAGCAGCCTCGTTTTCATGAGTAAATGAGGAATTCATGATTATTCTCATCTATTGTCTCAATATGATATCCATTTTGAATGATATCTTTAAAACTCAACAAGTTCCTTTTAGACTTGGAGGAGAACATTGCATTCTCTAAAATGTTGTTCCTTTAGGCAGAGTTATAGTTGCTCTTCCGGAGCCTTTAATCAATTTACTACTACCAGAAATTGTAGTAACATCTACCTTACACATACTTAAATGAGAGTAATATTTCTTCTCTTTGAATATCGTATGTGTGGTACATGAATCAATTAATCAAAAGAGATATACGAACATGAGAATAAACAAATTTAATCCGTTGCTTCATAATTAAACAATATTTTCAAAATCTGCTGAGGTTAGTCGATTAACTTAGTTAATAGTCGACTAACTTGGGAAGCAGTCATTAGGTTAGTCGACTAACTAAATCAGATAGTCGACTATCTTGCCTTGCGGAAAAGTCCAGTTTTAATGCGAAATATTAGTTAGTCGACTAACTAAGTTGATAGTCGACTAACTTAGTAAACAGTCATCAGGTTAGTCGACTATCTAAATCAGATAGTCGACTAACTTAGTTTGCGGAAAAATCCAGTTTTAATGCGAAATATTAGATAATCGACTAACTGTTAGGTTAGTCGATTAACTCTACTGGAAAATAAAAATATCTTTGAAATTTAAGCATATTGAAACATTCTAAAGAACTAATACTAACATTATATTATAAGCTAGCTAATACGAGCTGATACTAATGACTATTAGTTTATTCACTAACTAATACAAATAAGTAAAATAAAATCAAACAATTTCATCTTCCTTCATCACAGATCCATCACCAATTAAGTGGTCTATTTTCCCCTCAGGGTGCTCAAAGAAGTCTGCCACATCCAAGTGGGTGATGTCAAAATTGTCGTCAGAGACAGAATTGGTTTCAGGGCATTTACCTTTTAGAGATGCTTGATAAAGCTCAACCAAATGTCTTGGTACACGGCAAATTTTTTTTCCGCCCAGTGCCATTTTCCACCGCAACGATAATATATAGTTTATGAACTATTTGCTTTTGGATTCTCATCGCATCGTGCTTGTGGAAGAGTGACCAACTTCAGGTTGTCATATCTCTCCTTTAAGCCATTCCACAAGATAGGTGGATCTTTGACTGTGATATATTCAATTTTCAAACCTTCATCAAGGTGATGGCGAAAGAAAATCAAGGCCTTAGCACAGTTTCAAACCTTCATCAAGGTGAAGACACAAGAAAATCAAGACCTTAGCATAGTCTTGGGTGGATGCATTATTTCTGTCTTTAATGGCGTCTCCAAGACCCATTGCATCCAAATGGATTTCAGCATCCAACACCCATGTCATATAGTTCTTGCCCGAAATTTCAAGGGCAACGAACTTTCTTTTCATAATGTCAGACATAAAACAAAATTACATCAAGAGCGTGTCCATACTTACGGGCTTTATTACAATTATCACATTCACTTCAAGGAATGGATCATAATCATCTGTACGTGCTATATACAATATCATGTCAAATATTACTTTCATAAAGTGAAAGATTATTTTGAGAATCTTTATTATTCTCATTATCACAATGATGACGATTATAGTTCCGTCTATTGCCACGTCCACATCCATTGATACCTTCACGGTAATAATTTTGTCTTCTTTCAGACTTATCACATACTGCTATCACATTCTCTAAAGGGAATGAGAATGAAGCAATTTCAATGGGACGGATTTTCAATTCTTTTCCCACAATCATACATGAATTTAATCATGGCAAGACATAGAAATTTTACCACTTCACGTGTTTATAATTTCTTACAAACTCCATTAGAGTTATAATCAAACTTTGTTGTCTATGTTTGTATATGAAATCAAATCGTAGAATTTCAAGAATTTGAAAGGGAAAAGTAAATTACTTACCTTTAAGGTATACCAATAAATGTTGTGATATCAAATATACCTCTTGAGTTTCCATCCCGTTGCATTATTTTATGATGATACCATCTCTTCTATTCTTCCGATAGAAATTCTCATATGGAGCAGTAGCAATCGTTATTACACTCTTTTGCTTGGAAATTCACCTTCAAAAAGAAAACAAAAGTAAACAACGAGAAAGAAAAAAAAATTGAAGAATTTCAGAAACCAAAATATCACAAATCTCGTTTCACTCAAATAGAAAAATCCAAACGACGGAACACGAATTAGAGTGGATGAATCTGATTGCAACTCGAGATTCTGAGAGCGATAATTGCTGAATATTAAATTCAATTGGTTAGAGACTCGTGCTGATAACGTGTTATGAAATAATATAAGAACAAGAACAATATAGAGAAAAGTAGAGAGAGGATTATTCTTATTGATACTTTTTGGGATGATTTACAATGGGAGAAAACTCCTTTATTTATAGGAAGAGAAAAGACTTAGCCTCAAAGTAGAACTCTTCTATAAGATAGACATTTACTCTAATTAGAGTTCTATTTATAACACATTTCATATTATAAACATCAGTAGTGAGTAATTTCTATGTGTGACCGCTTTCATATATATATATATATATATATATATATATATATATATATATATAGATTTAGGCTTTTACAATTTAGTATAATTAAATATGCTATCAAATTATTATTTTGGTTGGTTAATTGAACATAAATAAATTATATTATATGATTACAATAAGAGCTTTTAAAATTCATGTTTAATTGTTCCATGCTAAACAATTTTAATGTAGACGCTATTGTATTAAAAAAATTAATATGTGATCTCATGACCTCGTTTTCCATTAAATTAGAAATCAATTCAAAGCACCATACAAAATGTTCTCATCTATTTTCAATTAGTATAATATATATAAGCTAAAATATTTGTGTATATTTTCTTACCTAATTTAATAAGAGATCTAATATGCAAGATTTTATTTTATTTCAACGTCCTAAATATTAGGAAATTATTTGAATTACAATTTTATTCATTATAAAAGGTATTTTAAAATGGTAAAACAGGCGAAAGATATTTCGCTAAGGGTTTTCATGCTTTTAATATAGTATAAATATAAATAGATATAGATAGATACATATTAAATGTTCAATTCTTAAATTCAATGCTCGGAGCGTCATGAACATCAACTGGAAGATAAAATCTCGAAGGCAACGAAGAATTCTCACCTGCGAACGAATGGACAAGTTCATACATTTGAA
This sequence comes from Nicotiana benthamiana, assembly GCA_034376525.1. NCBI lineage: Eukaryota > Viridiplantae > Streptophyta > Magnoliopsida > Solanales > Solanaceae > Nicotiana > Nicotiana benthamiana. The sequence goes on from CM067328.1 coordinate 84,345,862, forward strand.
ATTTTCTGCATTTAAGACAAGTTATCATACTCCCTACGCACAATAAAAAGAGGAACCTTTATAAAATTACGGCGACTTAAATGAAATTATAAACAAAAAAATAACTGAAGTTCCTCAATTACAAAGAAAAAAGTTTCACCAGTTGCAAAACATAGAGCTGAAATTTGTCACTTACTAAAATAAAAACTTCAGCTCTAGAGCTGAACTTTAGGCACGACTACTAGAATGCTAAAGTTTTGCGTAATTGCCTTTGCCACTTCAGCCTCGTATGCTGAAGTTATTCGAAAAAACGGCTACGCTTGTAATTTCTTTTTTTTTTTGCAAAAAAAATACAAGTTAAAACGTGACACAAAAACAAGTATAAATACAAAAACAAATGCCCCATTTCATGCTAAGCCATAACGTAAAAGGATAAGCTAAGTTCTACAAATAAGAGAGCAATATAGAAAAGGAAAAAAAAGTAAAGAAAAACTTCATGCTGACTTTCAAACTCCTTTAGTTCAAATTTAGAATGTCAAAGTTGTTTTCAAAGCGATTCTTTTTTTTTTTCCTACGTAAGGAGGCCAAAAAGATTAAAAAAAGGGTAATACGAACACATAAGTTTTACGGTGTGCTTCACACAATTGTCATTAATTCTTTGATATCTTTTTTTATTTCACAAATTTATAAACCTATATCTTATATTTTTGAGTCCATATTATTTCGGGTTAATAAAATTATGTGATAAAAATAAATTTACGGACTTATATCTTATACTTTTGAGTCCACAAAATTCCGGATTAATAAGATTATGAGACAAAAAAGGGGCACAAAATATTTTATTTTTCAAATCTACTTTTCGAAAAACTCGCATTTATATAATTATTATCACAATCATATGTACTCAAGTAGCGTAAAATTTAAAAATTTAAATCTATTAAACTGTTATGAAATAATATAAAAGACAAGAACAATAACTCAAGAACAAGAGCAAATAGAGAGAAGAGTAGAGAGAGTTCTTCTTATTGATACTTAGAGAATGTTAGGAGTGATTTACAATGCTAGAGGGCACCTCTATTTATAGGGAGGAGGATGATTTATCTACCAAGAATAGAACTCTAGAATCTCTCTAATTAAAGACATTCACCTTAAATAGAAGTGTATTTATAACACTCCCCCTTGAATGTCTATTCAATGATGTGCCTCGTTAAAACCTTAAAACAAAACCCAATGAGAAAAATTAAAGTAAGGAAAAAGAGTACACATGTTTGAATATGCGCCTATTGGTTGCCTCGTTAAAGACCTCGCAAGGAAAACCCGGTGGGACAAAACCTTGTAAGGGAAAAAGAGTGCAACGCTCATTAACTCCCCCTGATAAGAACATCAATTTATGTCCTTAAGTCTTCGCACCCCGATCTTGTGAACTAGCTTCTTGAAGGTTGACTTTGGTAGAGATTTTGTGAACAAATCAGCCATATTGTCGCTTGAACGAATCTGTTGAACATTGATATCACCATTCTTTTGAAGATCATGTGTGAAGAATAACTTTGGTGAAATATGCTTCGTTCTATCTCCTTTTATGAATCCTCCCTTCAATTGAGCTATACATGCTGCATTGTCTTCATACAAAGTTGTGGGTAGTTTATCACACTTCAAATCACATTTGTCTTGGATATGATGTATTATCGACCTTAACCACACACACTCCCGACTTGCTTCATGAATAGCAATTATCTCGGCATGATTAGATGAAGTAGCCACAATTGATTGCTTAGTCGATCGCCAAGATATGGCGGTTTCTCCACAGGTAAACACATAACCCATTTGAGATCGAGCCTTGTGTGGGTCGGACAAATATCCAGCATCAGCATAACCAACAAGATCCGGGCTGCAATTCTTGCTATAAAATAAGCCCATATCGGTAGTTCCCTTTAGGTACCGCAATATGTGTTTGATCCCATTCCAATGTCTCCTCGTAGGAGCCGAGCTAAATCTTGCTAAGACATTAACTGAAAAGGATATGTCAGGTCTTGTAGTATTTGCAAGATACATTAGTGCGCCAATTGCGCTAAGATATGGTACTTCAGGACCAAGTAGCTCTTCATTCCTTTCTTGAGGTCGGAATGGATCTTTGTTCACATCAAGTGATCGAACAACCATCGGTATACTTAAAGGATGTGCTTCATCCATGTAAAACCGTTTCAGTACCTTTTCTGTATAGGTAGATTGATGAACAAAAATTCCGTTTTCCAAATATTCAATTTGCAAACCAAGACATAGTTTAGTCTTTCCGAGATCTTTCATCTCGAATTCATCCTTTAGATAATCAATTGCCTTTTGGAGTTCTATAGGGGTTCCAATGAGGTTTATGTCATCAACATATACGGCAAGTACAACAAATTCCGATGTTGTTTTCTTTATAAAAACACACGGGCAAATGGCGTCATTTATATAGCCTTCTTTTAACAAGTACTCACTAAGACGATTATACCACATTCGTCCAGATTGCTTTAGACCATACAAGGATTTTTGCAATTTAATTGAGAACATTTCCCGAGATTTTGAGTTGTGCGCGTTTGGCACCTTGAGTCCATCGGGAATTTTCATGTATATCTCATTATCAAGTGAGCCATAAAGATAGACAGTAACCACATCCATTAAGTGCATGTCAAGCTTTTCATGGACAGCAAAACTTGTGAGATAATGAAAGGTTATCGCATCCATTACAGGCGAATATGTCTCTTCATAATCGACACCAGGCCTTTGAGAAAAACCTTGTGCAACAAGGCGTGCTTTATATCTTTGTACCTCGTTTTTCTCATTTCTTTTGCGTACAAAGACCCATTTATAGCCGACAGGCTTAACACCATTAGGTGTTTCAACTATAGGGCCAAAAACTTCACGTTTTGCCAGCGAATTCAATTCTGATTGAATTGCTTCTTGCCACTTTGGCCAATCCTGTCTTTTTCGACATTCTTCAACAGATTGAGGTTCGAGATCCTCACATTCTTGCATAATGCTAGATGCTACATTATAAGCAAAGGCATTATCCACCACAATATCCACTCGGTTAATATTTGCCTCAATATTAATTGGATTTAGGGATAGTTCCGTATTTTCCAGAGTCTCGGGCTCAATGGATTCTTCATGAACCTCAGAATTTGTTAAATCATGAGATTCTTTCGTGGTGTCATTTTGATCGTTCTTTTTCCTCTTTCTAGGATTTCGATCTTTGGAACCTAATGGTCTGCCACGCTTCAGGCGTGCATTTGACTCATTGGATATGACACTAGATGATTGTCCAACAGGGACATCAATACGGATTGGAACATTTTCCGCGGGAATGTGGGATTTCGTTATCCTTTTCAAGTCCGTAAATGCGTCATGCATTTGATTTGCTATTCTTTGCAAATGGATAATCTTTTGTACCTCTCTTTCACAAATAGAGGTATGTGGATCAAGATGAGATAATGATGCATTTTTCCAAAAAATTTCCCGTTTGGTTTCACCAACTTCTCCCCCTAATTTTGGGAAAAGTGTCTCATCAAATCGACAGTCTGCAAATCGTGCAGTAAACAAGTCGCCTGTCAATGTTTCGAGGTAGCGAATGATGGAGGGCGATTCAAACCCAACATATATTCCTAACCTTCTTTGCGGACCCATTTTGGTGCGGGATGGCGGTGCAATAGGCACATATACTGCGCATCCAAAAATCCTTAAATGGGATATATTGGGTTCATGACCCAAAACCAATTGCAATGGGGAATACTTGTGGTAATTCGTCGGTCTGAGACGAATTAGCATTGCTGCATGTAAGATGGCGTGACCCCATACCGAAGTGGGCAGCCTCGTTCTCATAAGTAATGGCCTTGCAATCAACTGCAGGCGTTTAATTAACGATTCTGCAAGACCGTTTTGAGTGTGAACATGAGCTACAGAATGTTCAACTTTTATCCCGATTGATAAGCAATAATCATTAAATGCTTGGGATGTAAACTCAGCAGCATTATCCAGTCTAATGGACTTAATTGGATTATCTGGAAATTGTGCTCGTAGTCAAATTATTTGTGCCATTAATTTCGCAAACGCAAGGCTGCGTGATGACAACAGGCACACATGAGACCATCTACAGGATGCGTCTATCAAGACCATGAAATACCTAAACGACCCACTAGGTGGGTGAATAGGTCCACAAATGTCCCCTTGTATACGTTCCAGAAACGTGGGTGACTCAGTCCCAACCTTTGTTGGTGATGGCCTGATAATCAACTTGCCTTGATAACGCGAAGTGCAAGGATATTCATTATTCGAAAGAATTTTGAAATTCTTTAACGGATGCCCATATGAGCTTTCTATAATCCGTCTCATCATGACCGATCCTGGGTGTCCCAATCGATCATGCCAAAGTACAAAGGTATTGGAATCAGTAACCCTCTGGTTTACTGTTGAATGTGCCTCAATTGCACTAATTCTTGTCCAATACAGGCCACAAGATAAAGACGGGAATTTCTCAATAACCCTCTTTTGGCCAGAGACATTCTTTGTGATGACGAGATATTCAAGATTATCTTCATCCATTGTCTCAATATGATAGCCATTCCGGCGTACATCTTTAAAACTCAACAAGTTTCTCTTAGACTTGGAGGAGAACATTGCATTCTCTATGATTAACGTCGTGCCCTTGGGCAGAGTTACAATTGCTCTTCCGGAGCCTTCAATCAATTTACTACTTCCAGAGATTGTAGTAACGTTTGCCTTACACATATTTAGTTGAGAGAAATACTTCCTTTCTTTGAGTATTGTATGTGTAGTACATGAATCAACTAGGCAAATACTTTTACAGTTGGATGTTGATCCAAGTTCGCTTTGTGAGATATCCATATTTGCTATCCCATAGTTTGACATACAAAAGAGATACAAGAACATAAGAATAAACAAGTTCAATTCTTTTGTGTCACATAATATTTTCAAAATCTGCTGCTAACAGTTGACTAACAAAAACAGATATGTTATCCATTACTTTGCAGTTTGAAAATTTCAGTTTAAACGTTTTCTTCAAACAATCGATTGTTAAACACAAACAATCGATTGTTGAACATTGACAATCGATTGTTAAACACACACAATCGATTATTTGCTATTTTGAAAAACTTCAGATCATACTGTCTTAAGACAATCGATTGTTATGCATAGACAATCGATTGTTGGCTATTTTGAAAAATTCCAGAGCACACTGTTTCAAGACAATCGATTGTTATGCATAGACAATCGATTGTTGGCTATTTTGAAAAATTCCAGACCTCACTGTTTCAAGACAATCGATTGTTAGACATAGACAATCGATTGTTGGCTATTTTGAAAAATTCCAGACCTCACTGTTTCAAGACAATCGATTGTTAGACAAAGACAATCGATTGTGGATGATTTTTGAAAAATTCCAGATGACACTGTCTTAATGACAATCGATTGTTAGTCAACGACAATCGATTGTTGATCAATTGTTTTTCAACTTTAATGCGAAACTAGTTGATAATCGACTAGTTTTTCAGGCTAGTCGATTACCCCTACTGAAAAATAAAAATATTATTGATATTTGAACATATTGAAGATATTCTAAAGAACTACTGCTAACATTGCTTTATGAACTAACTAATACGAGCTAATACTAATGACTATTAGTTTATTCACTAACTAATACAAATAAGTAGAACAAAATCAAATAACTCCATCTTCTTTCATCACGGACCCATCGCCGATTAGGTGGTCTATTTTCCCTTCGGGTTGCTCAAAGAAGTCTGCCACATCCAGGTGGGTGATGTCCTCATTGTCGTCATAGACAAAATTTGTTTCAGGGCCTTTTCTCTTTCGAGATGCTTGATAAAGGTCAACCAAGTGTCTTGGTATACGGCAAGTCTTTGACCAGTGCCCTTTCCCACCGCAACGATAACATATAGTTTCTGAACCATTTGCCTTAGGATCTTCATGACCCCGTTTCTGCTTTCGGTGGTTATCTCTCCTTGGGGGTTGACGGACTTCATTGGAATTTCTTCCTTGTCTACGTCCCTGGCTTTGACCCCGTTTACGACCATGACCATGGTCCTTTTCATGTTTGGCATAATGAGAGTGCACCTTATCTGCTTCAGGCAGTGGTGTAGACCCAGTGGGTCGATTTTCATGATTTCTCATGAGCAGGTCATTATTTCGCTCAGCCACTAGTAGAAGAGAAATCAGTTCAAAGTACTTTGTAAAGCCTTTCTCTCTGTACTGTTGTTGCAGTACTATATTGGAGGCATGAAACGTTGTAAACGTTTTCTCAAGCATATCATAATCGGAGATATTATCCCCGCATAGCTTCAATTTAGAAGTAATTCTGAATATAGCAGAATTATATTCAGAAACGGACTTAAAGTCCTGGAGCCTTAGATGAGCCCAATCATATCGTGCTTGTGGCAGAGTGACCAACTTCAGGTTGTCATATCTCTCCTTTAAGCCGTTCCACAAGACGAGTGGATCCTTGACGGTGAGATATTCAATCTTCAAACCTTCATCAAGGTGATGGCGCAAGAAAATCAAGGCCTTCGCACATTCTTGGGTGGATGCTTTTTCTCTATCTTTGATGGTGTCTCCGAGACCCATAGCATCTAAGTGGATTTCAGCATCCAACACCCATGTCATATAGTTCTTGCCCGAAATTTCAAGGGCAACGAACTTTCTTTTCGTAATGTCAGACATAATCGAAATTTAAATTAGGAAGAGGAAAATACCTTAGATTTCTCGAGAATGGTTCTTGAGACGGTAGAGTCTCGTGCTGATAACGTGTTATGAAATAATATAAAAGACAAGAACAATAACTCAAGAACAAGAGCAAATAGAGAGAAGAGTAGAGAGAGTTCTTCTTATTGATACTTAGAGAATGTTAGGAGTGATTTACAATGGTAGAGGGCACCTCTATTTATAGGGAGGAGGATGATTTATCTACCAAGAATAGAACTCTAGAATCTCTCTAATTAAAGACATTCACCTTAAATAGAAGTGTATTTATAACATAAACATTGTTTTCTCTTCTTTTTTTTATTTGGGCATAGTCTTATTGTTTACCACCGTAGGAAAAAGAAAAGAAGAGTGCAGACCAATTAAGTTAGGTTAGATATTTTTACTTAAAGATTAGAAAATAATCAGAGTAGGAGTGCAAAATAGATTTTACCTAACTATTAGGTATTTATTTAAAGACCAGAAGCGCTGGAGAAGATTTACCCTAATAATTCCTTTAATTTTCTTCTTAAATAGAATGACAAATATCTGTAAAATCAAAATTAAAGGATCAACAGCAAGCTTGTAGCTAAATTCAACTAACAAAACCTAACTAGGAAAACGGAAATAATACTTTTACAGGTCATCAAAATTATATATGGACCAAAAAAGTGATGAAAGACAAAAAAGAGCAGCTCAAGATAACACAAATCTATATTAACCGCATTCCTTTTCAAATAAATTACCCATATATTCTCTCTTCTCTATCGTTTTTGATATTCACCAAATCTCCAAACCCTAATCTGAAGCAATCACCGATACCCTTTTCAATTTATTATCTCAAAATTGCTTCTGAAATTCGCCGATTCTTCCAATCCGATACCGAGTGTTTCCATCTCTTTTTCGTTGCTATATTCCGGTAATTTTCTTTTTCTTCTTCTTAAAAATATTTCATATCCTATTTTTTTTACGATTTTTGAGGATCTATGTGATCGTAGCTTTGATGAGGGTTTTTTCTTGCAAAATTGGTGCTTCTTTTATATTTTTGTGCGTGCGTGAAAATTATTGTTATTATTCAGAGTATTCAGGATTACTTGCTTGGATTAGTTGGTGGATGGTTATGTTTGTTTCTTTATTTTTTTATTTTTGGTTAAAACTAATTTTAATGTAGAGTGAAGTGTTAGTTTTTCCCTCAAAATAAATTCAGATGATGGATCGTTGTCTAATGGGTCGATTTTGAAAATAAAATTCATTGATGTCATGTTTTCAGTGTTATGAATGTTAAATTTGTTGCAAATCTATTGTAGTTCTACTCGAGCCTGGTTTCAGATAGGATATAAAGACTCTAGTAATCGTCGTTTGCAGGCCGATGGACATGATTTCGGACCAGTTAATGGATTTTTGGCTTAGTGTGTTTGGTTGTCCTTAAAAGCTATGCAATTCTAGCATGAAATTTTGTCTTCAAATATTTTGTATGCCTTAGGCTTTTGGAGAATAGAGCTTCATGTTAGTTCATTGAGTGTACGAGATTGAATGTCTGTTTATATGTTAAGGGAGATTGATGCAATACCATGTTCTAGTGTTTCTGGAGCTATTCATTTCATTTTGCTGAGCCTTAGTTTGTACTGATCTTTATTTTTTAATTGAACAGGGATTATGGCTCTTGCGCAGACTTACTATTCACAAGCTGGCCCTTTTCGTGGAGACTCTAGGTCGTTTTATGGTAGAAACCAGATTAGTGGAACACATTCTTCTGCTTACAACCATTATGACACTGTTGTTAGTCATCTTGTTAGCTCTAATGGTTCCCATGACTTGAGTAGAAATTTTAGTGAGTATAGCTATGATTATGATAATTTCGTAAAGCCTGAGGCTGAACCTTCTTTGAAGAGGAGGAAGTGTTCAGCTTTTGGTTGGGAAAGCAGTGGCAGGTACTCCCAAGCAACCAATGCATGTAAAGATGTTCCTTCAAAGCAGCCAAGCACATGCTATAATGTTCCTTTGAGGAATTCCAGAGCGTATGATGATGCATATTCAGCCTGTAACAACAATTCAGCCATTACTACTAGTACTTCTAGATCTCGTTCTGATGCAAGTGCACCCATGAGCTCTAAGTGCGACCGCTCATGGCTTGAGGATACTGAAACTGATAATATCTTTATGTGTAGGGAGCAAATAGATAAGTGCTCCCCATCTAGGAAAGATGGTATTGATGCAATGCATGAAGCACATTTGCGATACTCGTATTGTGCTTTCCTCCAGAACCTCGGGATTCGCCTGGACCTGTAAGCTCCTTTTGGAATTATAAATTGTATCTTACTCTTTTTTTTATTTACGGTTCTTATGTTTAGATAATTATTTACGCTATTTCTGTTGGACTTACTAATGCTATTTTGTTTTTGTTTTTGTTTTTGTTTTTGTTTTTCCTTTCCTTCACTGAGCCGAGGGTCGATTGGAATCAGCCTCTCTGCCCTTTCGGGTAGGGGTAAGGCTCGTTTACATATTACCCTCACCAGACCCTACTTTGTGGGACTATACTGGGTAGTTGTTGTTGTTATCTTACTCATTTTTACATTTTAATTCAAACAGCCTCTGAAGCTTTTGGGGTTTGCCGCCCCTAGTTTTTTCAGGAGGATTGCCTGCATAGGTTGCTTGATCTTACGAATTTGTTATCTGATGGAACTAATAATTATTTGTACCTTCTTGCAGGCCACAGACCACTATTGGAACTGCCATGGTTCTATGTCACCGCTTCTTTGTGAGGCGATCACACGCATGTCATGACAGATTTGTGAGTTCGTTGTTTTATGTACTAAAATTTGCTATAATTTTGTCTCCTCTAAATTTTTCGCTTCATCATATCCTATGCCTGGCTAATTTTTAGTATTTTAATTCTATTTGCAGTTGGTTGCTACTGCTGCTCTCTTTCTTGCGGCGAAGTCAGAAGAGACTGCACGGCCTCTCAACAATGTTTTGAGGGCCTCATGTGAAATTTTCCACAAGCAGGATCTTGCAGTTTTATCATATTTACTACCTGTGGTTAGCACTCCTGCTTTGTCTTTGTGCATCATTGAATCATTGATCATCATAATATCCTTCGATTGGAAAATTGTGAATTTTTTAACATACTTCTAATGCATATGGTGCTTTTTGACAGGACTGGTTTGAGCAGTACCGTGAACGTGTTATTGAAGCTGAGCAGATGATACTGACCACTTTAAATTTTGAACTGAACGTGCAACATCCATATGAACCTCTTACATCCACCCTTGAAAAATTAGGGCTTTCTGAAACAGTATTGGTGAATCTAGCACTGCATCTTGTCAGTGAAGGGTAAGTTGATCAATCTCCATTATGATTGTTAATGTGGTTCTGAAATCGCAATTGATTTTTGTTGGAACCTTTTGTTTTATTTTGGCATTATACTTTCTTTGCTAGAGGTTGTAGATTCCCCTAATAATTCTAAATTGTTGATCAACAGGGATTCAAAGTTTCATGGTTATCTGGATGATAAGATTTTGTCATACTTCTGACTCCTTTTAGATTTACAACTGTTTGTAACTTGTGTAACTATGGTTTTTGCTCTCCCTTGACTGCTCTAGCTACCCATTCTGGCTTGTGATATTGATATTTTGGATTGCCGTATAATTGCAGGGTCTATAGAAGGATTAGCTTGCTCGTCTGTATGATATTTGCTGGCGGTTGATATGCTGTGCATCAAATGTTTTGTTTTACCGTCTGCAGTTAAAACTAGCCATTTCTTGTGGATGCTTTTCCATGCTGACATCTTAATAGTATGGCCATTGACCATAGAAGAATGTCAAAGATGCTCGAGAAGTTTGCCATGATACTTTATGTTTTTCATGCTCAAATGGAACAACTCCATGTGGAGTCCTCATGCACTTTGTCTCTTCATGTAGCCTATTCCTCAGGTGTCCATGTAGGATACCAATTATTCGGTCAGAGAATTCTATAATGGTTGGTAGTGTGTTCTTGACTGCCTAGTGGTGGGGCATGGGTAGTCGGGTTTTTGGAACTGGTGAATACAGATTTTACAAGTTCTCAACTTCTCATCTTGTTGGAGCAAAGAATTATTCCTAAAATGTGACATAAAACAGATTAACATCTTGAAGGGTTAGTAATCTTTGTGGTAGGACAGGTCTGCATAGACTATCGTTTTCTGTGTGATAAGTTGGAAAGATTATCATGCCTATGTAATTAGTGGTTCTTGTACCATTTCTTGTTTATACCTCGACGGCTTTGTAATTGTCCTACCTCTATTACTAAAGGATCCATGATTTGGGGATTGTGGTTTTTGGTTCCCAGACTCCATTTGGTGCTCTCTCTCTCTCTCTCTCTCTCTCTCTCTAGAATAACCATAACGTTCCTACTTTTCTTCTCATCATCTTGATCTTCTCTCTTTCGCTACAGACACATACTAAATCCGGTTTTTCTAGTTATGCTGCTTGTTATGCACACGTGCAGTCCATAGGCACACTTGTAGCAGAATAAGTTACTGGCAGGATAGTTCATCGTCCAATTAACAGATAAATAAGCAACTGTCACCTGCATTTGTGTAGACCCTGCTCTATTCCTTGCAAATAGCATCAATTGAATGATGGTGGAGGCTTGATTTCTGTATTTTTCCTGGTTCTGTTATTTTTTTATTTCGGAAAAGTGATCTGATGATTCATATTTTCCATCTGGACACATAACCGACTCAGAGGTACAAGCTATGATTGCCTGGATGCTGTATGGCTAGCGCCCAATATTGGTGGTCTATCTGGATATGCTAGGATATTACATTTCATTTAAGTGGTAATATTCCTACTGGGAGATCACGTAGTGGTGTTAAATGTTAGTGTTTTACTTCTGGTTATGTGATGGAACTCTATATTGATAGTCCTACTGCAATCACTAGCGCCCAATATTGGTGGTCTATCTGGATATGCTAGGATATTACATTTCATTTAAGTGGTAATATTCCTACTGGGAGATCACGTAGTGGTGTTAAATGTTAGTGTTTTACTTCTGGTTATGTGATGGAACTCTATATTGATAGTCCTACTGCAATCACTAGCACCAACAAGGTGGGTTGGCAAAGCTGATGAGACCAAGTAGTTTTTGGGTTAATGAAAGGACGTGTTTCTGTGGTTTTTGCTTTCTCCCCAGCTACTTGATAACTTCAACTCATTGTCCTAAGTTTTATTTATGTATATACCCACACACATATTTTACGTATAACACACACACATGCATAAATAGTCAAAACATCATTTATTTATTACTTATAAGAAGTACAGAGGTCATTATATTACTTAAAAGGTATAACACACATACATAAGTGCTTGTTCTTTCTTCGACCAAGTTCGTTGTTCGGAGCACTAACGTTCTCCTAAGTGGCTCGTGGCAAGCACTTGTAATGCAGAGAGCATTGCTATGCTGAGGTGGAGCTGTAATGTATAAAATTTACTAATTATGGTTTGTTATCTATGTACCTATATATTACTTTCTGAAGTTTGAGGACCCCAGTGGCTTGAAATCTTTTTTATGCTTATCAAACTTTGTACTAGAAAATTTGTTCACTTTATAAATCAAATTTGAAGAGCTCTTTCGAAACTACACACACACACACAGAGACAGAGAAGAGGCGTAATTTCTGAAGTTATAGGATGACTTCTCTTTTTTAATTGATACTCTTTTGGAACTCATTATGAATTAAACGGCTGTAACATTCAAGTGTTACTTCAAATGAGGAAACTTCATTTCTCTGTGCTCTCTTTTTTCTCCTTTTGGCTTGCTTAGTGGATTGGGCAGCATACTTTTGGAGATTGTGGGATGCCTGACTGACAGAGACCGTAGCTGGCGAAAATGCCTGCATATTGTTGGATAATGTAGTTGTAGAGGGCACTGATTTTCCAAATGTTAGTGTCTTCCCAACATCTAACAGAGGTTAGCTAATTTCTGGGTGTCCTGTTTAGGTTTTTAGCAATAACTTTCTGGCAGAAAGGGTGACGCCTGTTTACTGTGTCATTCTGTTAGCTCTTTCATGGTAGATATGAGCAAATAAGTTTCTGCTCAAATATACTGCAGTATGAGTGAAATTTAGAGTGAGAATCAAAGCTGGCAAGTCCACAAGTTCTATTGTCTTTCCTCTGGGTATGGTAGTGAAAAATAGTGCAACAGTTGTTGCTTGTGTCTGTCTTGTTTTGGTATATGAGGTACATATATTTTTGGGGTTATACTGCAGCGGAGCTGGAAGTAGGAGTTGATGCTATATAGATGATGTTTATTATATATTTCACTCTCTCAACATTGTGCTGAAGATTCTTGGATTTTTCCAACTCGGTTGCTGCTTGCTTAGTTGGTAAGAGAAAGTTGCCTCGGCTTGCTCTTTTGGCTTTTCCACATGACTCGAAACGATTGCTTAATGAATCTTATAAATGTGTTAGACTTGTATTCTGTTCACTGTTTGGCCAATGTACTTTCTGAAAATTTATGGATCTCATGCTTTTCTGGAAATGTAGCTTACAAAGGACATGCGTTGCTGCGGATGGTTTGTTTGCCTATCTATATAGTTTTTGGGGAAGTAGATTTTGTGTAGCATTAGTCATCTCCTATTCTTAGTAGATTTCCTTTTGCAGGCTCCGAAGTTCACTCTGGCTTCAGTTCAAGCCTTACCAGATAGCTGCCGGGGCTGCATATCTAGCATCAAAATTTCTGAACATGGATTTGGCTTCACATCATTCTGTCTGGAAAGAGTTTCGAACACCCTCGAATGTGCTTAGAGGTACACATTTATATCCCCAACATAAAGTAATAGCTAATTATTGGCTGCAGTACTTTGGCAAAAGATTTGATCCTGATTTATTGAGAGCGAGTTTCCTTTTCCGCATCATAGTAAGAACTATTTGGATTATAGTTTCTCCAATTCTGACTTTGATATGGACATTTTTTAATTGAGGGGTGGTGGATTTTAAACAAAGCTCAAGTTCACAATGATCAGACCAGAGAAACACCAGGCTTTGATCCGTATGGCTTGCATTTTGTCCCTCCATCTTTACTATATAGGTGGTACGATCCAATTGAAACTGAACTATCATGTCTAACTAAATAATGAATTGGGCCAGATTTTATTTCATCTACTTCTGGTGGCTCCTCGAACAGAAAACTAGGTTTGACTTTAGATAATTGCCGATCTTTTTGTATTATTGGCAATTGGTTTTCAATCCCCCAGAGTCCATATTTTAGGAATTTGCATTGTAATTACTGAATTTCACTTTAAATTTTGTGCTTGTTTGTGCAATTCACCTTATACGTGCTTTTTGCTGCAGATGTTGCACAACAGTTGATGGAGCTCTTTTAGGAGCCACGAGAGACGGCAGTTAACATCAGCAACATTAAAAGTCAATATCACCAATTTTTTGGGTCTTCACTTGGTAGATGTATTTGTAGATTCTACCATCATGCATAGGCTTTTAAAGATCAGTATATAGATTAACTGTGGAATTTCTTTGTTTGAAATTATCTGTGGAGTGCTTGTCGTCTGTACCTTGTCGTAAAGAACTTCATTCTTCGTGTAAATTGTTTTTTTCTCACTGCAAAAGTATCCATTAATTATTGAGATCATTCTCTTTTACCTCAGCTTTTTATGCTTATTCCTAGTTCATAACAAAGAGAACAATTACTATAGATAGATGTATGACGAGTCTGACATGGGTAGCATTTGCTTGAGTATTTGCAAAACCTTTTTTGTAAGGTTTCCATGTTAGTTTGGTGGAAATGTTTCCCAGAGCGTGCAATTAATTCGAAAAGCACTTTTGAGCAGCAATTAGTGTTTAACCAAGCTTTTAAAAGTTGTTTCTAGGTGTATTTTTCTTAAAAGTGTTTCAAAAAAGTGATTTTGGAGAAAATTATTTTTTCTGGTTTTTCAAAACTGTTTTTGTTTTTTCTCAAAAGTACTTTTTTTTTCCTTTCAAAAGATTGGCCAAATACTTCAACTTTGGAAAAAAAAGTGCCTTGGCCAAACAGATTATTTATAACCATCTTTGGACCAATGAGCCCTAAAATGCATTTTTTACGCTTATGTTTCCACTAATCTCCATATTCTGCGAATAAAATGTCCTTTTGATTGTAAAAACTATATCATCAGATGGCATAAGATTTGACTAATTAATTTGAAAATTACTTTTAAGCAGTAATTAGTGTATGACCAAGTGTATACGGCAGGAATCGGGGCTACCTGTTTTCATTCTTTGGTCGAGGTAGGAATGTCACGTCAAAGAGCTAGGACGTCGACTTCGGACCGAGGTCGATATCAGAAAGAAATAGATTTCGAGTGACATCAGTATAGTTTGATAACGAAAAAGGCGGGATATCTGTGATTAGTCGAGGATCGTGGCCTGAATCTCGGAATGGATCAATCTACGGCGGTTAATCAGATGTTAATATGACATCCTTCTATAATTAGAAGCGTACCTTATTTAGGACTCCTCTATTATATAAAGAAGGATCCCATTCTTTGTAAGGATCATTATTGTTCATTAACAAGAATATATACACTCGTTACATTCCTGCTATTTCACTTATTGTTCATCAGAGTTGCTTTATCATTTACTATTCTTACTATCCCATCTCGAGACTACCCCAAATCAAGTTCGAGACTGGGCTAGCATACTAGTTTGATTTATTTTATTCTCTAATTTATTCATTTATTTATTGGACAAACTCACATATCCTTAAAATCACAACATAAGTTTAATTGTTTTTTGAATTTGAGGGTAACCAATTTGGCGCCCACCGTGGGGTTAAGGATAATAGTGATTATTCGGTGTTGCTTTTGATAACACGCATTATTTTATGCTTGTTCGTGTCAAGTATCTTTGCTCTCAGGTTAAAACATGTCAAACTCACAAAAAGCATCCACACATGGTGAAGATGGTCTCGGGTTTCACGGGGAAAATGATGATGTAATTGCTCAAGGAGCCGACATACCATAGGCTAATCTCGAGGGAGCACCGGTTGCCAATCTAGTCGATGTTAGTTCACACGTTACTTTAAATGCAGGCCTAGGTGCGAACCTCGAAGGAAGTGTACACAGAGAATGCCAATCTGGTGGCCAAGGATATTCGAGATGCTACAGGCTCAACATGCCACTATTGCTCAATTACAAAATCAGCATAGGACTCCGAGTGGGGTCGAGCCAGAAATCACCCGCCGCACCGAACTAGTGCCAGAAAGTTCGAATGGTAAAGAATCGGGGACTGATCCTGCAATAATGAAAATGTTCGAGGAGCTCACCAAAAGAATTGAGTCATGAGAGAAGAAAATCTAAGCTAATGATAAAAAGTAGAAACATACAACTCCCGAGTTGATCAGATACCGGGGGACACCACCAATCTTGAAAGGGATGGATTCGAATAAATTTGTACAAAAGCCGTTCCCTTCGAGTGCGACGCTGAAAACAATTCCAAAGATGTTTTGTATACCGGACATACCTAAATACAATGGGACAACTGATCCTAACGAGCATGTCACCTCCTACACCTGCTCCATCAAGGATAACGATTTGGAAGATGATGAGATCGAATCTGTTTTAGTGTAGAAGTTCGGGGAAACCCTATCAAAGGGAGCAATGATTTGGTACCACAATCTACCACCAAATTCCATTGAGTCGTTTGCCATATTGGTAGACGCTTTCGTAAAGGCACATGCCGGAGCCATAAAGGTTGGGACAAGGACATCGCACCTTTTCGAAGTAAGACAAAGGGATGAAGAAATACTGAGGGAGTTTGTATCACGATTTCAAATGGAATGCATGGAGTTGCCATAGGTCACAGATGATTGGGCTGTTCCAGCTTTCACTCAGGGATCGAATGAACGAAGTTCGATAGCTTCATATCAGGTGAAGAAAAATCTGATCGAATATCCAGCTGTAAGTTGGGAAGATGTACACAATCGGTACCAGTCGAAGATTAAGGTCGAGGATGACCAATAAGGATCTCTTTCCGGGTCAGTGCACTCGAATGGGTCATCCACCAAAAATTAGTGGGACATCGATAAGAGAGCCAAGATCGAACAAAGACCGATATCAACTGTACACCTCAAATCACAGGAACAACTGTCCAGGACGCAGTCACGCCTGAAACAATCGCAGAAGCGATCAGGGACAGAATTCTTGGGGACTCATGAGTAAAAATAGTTTTGACAAGTACGCCGACCCCACAGAGGAACTCATATTATCAGAGTATAATACTGGTGTCGTTGCGTCAGGTATTGTATCAGCAATTGGAAGAATCAAAGACACCAGATGGCTTAGGCCCATACAAACTGACCTTCCCAAAGGAACCAAAATTTGATGTGTAAATCTGGTATGCATGGTCACAAGACCGAGGATTGCAGGCAATTGAGAGAGGTGGTATCCCGTTTATTTAATGAGGGACAACTTCGATAATTCCTAAGTGAGAATCATTTTAGGGAAAGGGACGTCAGCAAGAAAATTGAACAGGAAGAACCACATCATGTGATTAATATGATCGTCGGAGGGGTCGATATTCCACAAGAGCTCGTGTTCAAACGGACTAAGATGTCAATTACTAGGGAGAAACGTACTCGAGACTATGTGCCAGAAGGCACCGTATCATTCAACTACGAAGAGGCAGAAAGAATTTCTCAGCCTCACAATGACGCTCTAGTAATCTCTATCTTATTAAATAAAGTTCAAGTTAAGCATGTTTTAGTGGATCTAAGTAACTTAGAAAATATCATCCGATCTAGGATCGTGGAGTAACTCGTCCTACAAGATCAGATCGTGCACGCAGCTCGATTCTTGAACAATTTCAATATGGTAGTGAAATAACTAAACGAGAGATTATCCAACCGATGAACATGACTGGAACTATCCAAGATACCAAGTTTCACATGATCGAGGGCTACATGAGGTACACCTCTCTACTCGGGAGGCCTTCGATCCACAATATTAGGGCATTCCCTTCGACTCTCCGCCAAATGATGAAATTCCCGACGTCGAATAGGGTAAAAATAATGTACTGCGAGCAGCATGCTGCAAAAGAAATGTTCGCGGTCGATGAGGTAATACTTATTTCGATGCTATCAACATTGGAAAGATCGGGCATCAAAGGTAAAAAGGAAGCCAAATATCAATCATCTCTACCAGCCTCGACCGAATTGGAGAAGCAGGAAATAGAAGATGAAGAGGAAGAGGAAGAGGAAGAGGAAGATTTTTTGACCCCTCAAACTTTTGTTGTTCTCGAAGATTCCGACACCACCAAACCAACAATCGAAGATATGGAGTAGGTTATATTTATCAAGCACCTGCCCGAGCGAAAGGTATACCTGGGAACGGGGTTAAATCCTGAACTCAGGGAAAAAACTTATTCATTTTCTTATTGATAACACAAATTGTTTTTTTTGGTCCCACTTAGACATGACAGGGATCCCGCCAGAAATAATAACGCATCGACTAAGCATGGACCCAAAGATTAAATCAGTGAAACAAAAGAGAAGGCCCTCGTCCAAGATAAAACACGCATATAAAAAGGACGAGGTAACTAAACTTCTCAAAATAGGGTCCATTCGGGAAGTGAAGTACCCCGAATGGTTAGCTAATGGAGTCGTAGTTCCTAAAAAAGGGAACAAACTTAGGATGTGTATAGATTATAAGGATTTAAACAAGGCATGTCCTAAAGATTCTTTTCCACTACAAAATATCGATCGCATGATCGATGCCACGTCCGATCATGAGATCCTTAGTTTTCTCGATGCCTATTCCGGGTACAATCAAATTCAGATGAAACCGAGAGACCAAGAAAAGACTTCATTCATTACCAAATATGGAACATATTGTTATAATGTAATGCCCCTCGGGCTAAAAAACGCAGGAGCTACCTACCAACTCCTAGTAAATAAAATGTTCGAAGAACAGATAAGTAAATCAATGGAAGTATATATTGACGACGTGCTAGTTAAATCCTTGCGCGCGGATGACCATTTGACACATTTGCAAGAAACATTCAAGATACTGAGAAAATACAACATGAAGCTCAACCCCGAGAAATGCATTTTTGGGGATGGATCGGGCAAGTTGCTTGGCTTCATGTGTCAAATCGGGGAATCGAGATCAACCCTGATAAAATCAAGGCTATTGAAGACATCACCATCGTAGATAGCATTAAAGCCTTGCAAAGGCTGACAGGGTAGATAACAGCCTTAGACTGATTCATGTCGAGCTCATCGGATCAGAGTCATAAATTCTTCTCTCAACTCAAAAAGAAGAACGTTTTCGCCAGGACCCCGCAATGCCAACATGCGTTAGAAGAATTGAAGCGATACCTCTCGAGCCCATCATTGCTTCATACTCCAAAGGTAGATGAAAAACTTTACTTATACTTGGCTGTCCCGGAGATCGCAATAAGTGGTGTCCTGGTTCGAGAAGAGCAAGGTACGCAATTTACTATTTATTATGTAAGATAAACTCTAGGGGAAGCAGAAATTAGATATCAACACTTAGAGAAATTGGCACTTGCGTAGATAAGCGCCTCTAGGAAGCTAAAATCGTATTTTGAATTTCACCTCATATGTGTACTAACCACTTACCCACTCTGTAATGTATTGCATAAGCCCGAGTCGGTCCGATTGGCCAAATGGGTCGTCAAAAATAGTGGGTACGATATCGAGTATCAACCCCGAACAACCATCAAGCCACAAATTTTAGCATATTTCGTGGCTGATTTCATGCCAACCCTTGTACCTAAAGTTGAGAAGGAACTCTTGTTAAAATCAGTTACCTCACGGGGGGGGGGGGGGGGGGAATGGACCATTTTCACATACGGCGGCTCGAATGTTTAGGGGTCCAAGCTAGGTTTCATTTTTAAGCCGCCCACGACCAACACTATTAGAAAATCCATCAGAACTTCTAAGATGACTAACAATGAGACCGAGTACGAGGCTATGTTTGAAGGTCTCGAACTAGCTAAAAGCTTGGGGGGAGGAAGTCATTGAAGCCAAGTGAGACTCTATGCTAAACCTTCGAGGTTCGAGAGGACAGAATGAAAAGGTATTTTGACAAGATTCATGTGACTTTGCACCATTTTAAAGAATGTAGTTTGCAGCACATACCTCGCGAGAAGAACAATGAAGCCGATGCTCTTGCAAATTCGGGGTCCTCGGTCGAGGAGGACGAAATCAGCTCAGGGACTGTTGTTCAACTCTCGAGATCAGTAATTGAAGAGGGTGACGTTGAGATAAACTCCACAAACTTAACATGGGACTCGAGGAATAAATATATCGAGTACTTGAAAAACGGAAAGCTCTCATCGGACCTTAAATAATCGAGGGCCCTATGAAAAATGCTGCTCGATTCACATTAACTGAAGATGGAACATTGTACAGGAGGACGTTCGACGGACCATTAGTAGTTTGTTTGGGACCAGGGGACACAGATTATATGCTACGAGAAGTCCATGAAGGTACTTTTGGGAAGCATTTCGTTGCTGGATCACTAGTTCACAAGGCCATCAAAGCATGATACTATCGGCATAGTAAGAGAAAAGACGCTAATGAGTTTGTTCAAAAGTGTGATAAATTCCAAAGGTATGCACCAATGATCTATCAGCCTGAAGAACAACTTCATTCGGTCCTATCCCCATGTCCATTAATGAAATGGGGGATGGATATCATCGGTCCTCTAATCAGTTCCAGGTAAAGCTAAATTCATTTTGTTTATGATTGACTACTTCTCTAAATGGGTAGAAGCACATGACTTCGAGAAAGTCAGAGAAAAGAAGTTATACACTTCACTTGAGATCACATCATATGCCGATTTGGGATACCTACCGAAATCGTACGCGACAATGGAAAGAAGTTCATCGGTAGCGAGGTAACAGAGTTTCTCGAAGAACATAAAATAAAAAGCATCTTATTGATACCATATCACCCAAGTAGAAATGGACATGCCGAGTCAACGAAAACAATTCTCATTTAGAATCTAAAGAAAAGATTGAACGGTGCCAAGGGAAAATGGAGAGAAATTCTAGCCAAGGTCCTTTGGGCATATCGAACAACATCGAAGTCCAGTACGGGGGAAACCCCATTCTCCTTAGTATATGTCTTTGAGGGCTTGATTCCGATCAAAGTCGGGGAACCTAGATCCAGATTTTGACATACAATGAAAGAATCAAATCACGAAGCTATGAATATTAACCTCGAACTATTGTATGAGAAATGAGAAGCCGCACTCATTCACATGGTTGCGCAAAAAAAACAAATCGAGAGGTATTATAATCGAAGGGCGAATCTTCGACACCTCAAAATAAGGGATTAGTCTCGAGGAAAGCCACCCTCAATACTCGAGACCCGAATGAAGGGAAGCCCGACCCAAATTGGGAAGGACCATTCCAGGTCCTCGATGTCATCGAAAATGGATCCTAAAAACTTGGTACAATGGAGGGCGAAGAATTTCCAAACGATTAGATTCTTTAAGGTATGACTTTCTCCCTTTTTCATTTGTGTCTGGTGCTAACTTATTGCAGGTGTTCGACCGAAGACGTTGAGACACTATTTAACACGAGAGCCTTAGGTTTTAAAGCATGCGTTGCACTCTTTTTTCCTTAGATCGGTTTTTATCCCAAATGGGTTTTTTCGACGAGGCTTTTAACAAGAAAACAATATATGTGCTACCTGGGAATAGTTCAACAGTATATGAGGTTTCTCTACATTCAACCTCGAATACTACGGGACATCACCCTCGGATGAGTTATTTTTAAGGGAAAATACTTGGTGTCAAAAGGGCCTCGATAGGGAAACTGTGTACTGGGCCAAATGATCGAACAAACCATGTCCATGTAGATTAATCGAGCCCCAATGGAAAAACATGTACGAATGCATAAATTTTTCACAGAAGCATTTTTCCTTATCAAATATATAGTGCCTCAAAGAAAATTTTCTATTATACAAGCTCCATGCTTATGAATTTTGTGAAAAATGGATCAAGGGCCAAGTACAACTATACCTCAAACGGTAAATGGCTCAAGGGATGAGTATAAATATATCTCGAATGATAGATCCCACTACTTGGTGACTGCCATCGAAAATCAACATGTTCAAATTACCTAAAGACCTCAAAGAGGCATCTCTCGATTTATAGGCCAATGCTATTATTCTAAGAGACTACACTTCGAACAATTTCAAAGTATTATTAAGAAAGTAAGACCAAATGTCACACCCAAAGGCTACGACCAAACTAACGCGACTCGGAGACGTCTGAACCATGCAATAAAAATAAGCCTTCAAATTCTCTAATAAAACGTTTTAAAAAGTCTACCCTCGGAAAAATAATCAAAGGGTATCAATAAAATCAGCCATCGAAAAACCTTAAGAGGTATCGAATTATCCAACTACAAACTTGTGCTAAGGCACAAAAAATAGAGGGGTTTTGATCAACACTAAAACATCAAAAAGAAAAACGCAATGGGTACAAAATATGCATGCTAAGTCATAAGAAAATTTTACTAAGTCTTTAAGCCAAAACAGAAAATATAGCCATCCTTTAGAGGCCTTATCGGCTCAATTCAAAGAGTCTAAGGGCCAACACACTTTGATTTCGAAAACATATTCTCACTCAATTCGAACCTAAGGGTCTCACTCTCTAGAATTTGAATAAGAACCTACTCGACTACAGATCGAGATTTATTCCAAATTCAGGTTTCACTCGAACTTGACTACAAAAGCAGTATTATTATGGCTTCGATCAAGTCATTTAAAAACAATGTCTCGAACATATTATTTAAAGCATAAAAATATGCTAAAGTTTTACAAGGCATGGAACATGATCGAAGACAAAATTCGAGAAGAAATTCAAAAGAGAAATTTCTTTATATATTTGGAAAAAAATATGTAGAAGAGACCGACAAGGGCCATACACAAAATTTTAAAAAAAATAAGGAAAAAATCCTAAGTGCCTAATCTTCCTTGGGAGCTTCATCTCCATCTTATCCGCTCACACTCTTGGAGTTATCATCATCAGACTCTTCGACCTCGGCTTCTAGCACTTTTGCATTCTCAATATCGGCCGTGAGGTCAAAGCGAAAAGCATGAACCTCCTCGGGAGTCTCCCTCCGAAACTAACATTTGGAATGCTCTAAGCGAACTTAAGAGGCATAAAAAATTTCCTTCGCTCGAGCGTTAGAGGCTTCAGTGTTGGATCGGTAGACAACCATGACCGCCTTCACGTCGGCTGTTGCATTTTTCGCAACAGATGTGGCCTTTGCAAGCTCAACAGCCAGCCGAGTCTCGAGCTCTTCAATTTTCTTGGCTTGAGCCAAACTCTCTTCCCTTATGCTTTGGAGTAGACGCTCAACCGAATATAGTTGGACCTAAGTGGTATCTTTTTACGAGGCAAGGCAATCCATGTTCTGCTTGAAGCCCAAATTCTGTGCGTTTTTTGTCTCTGCCTCCTCGCGAAACTGCTCGATTTTCTCAACCTTCTGCTTAACCTACAGGATCTAGGTGTTAGTCACCAATATCAAATTGATATGTCAAGCTCCTGAAAATTTATATTACCTGCTCGATGAGGTCGGTTTGCCTCTTATGGGCTGTTGCCAATTCGGCTTGGATGTCCCTAATCTCCTCTTCTAACTACACATAGAGGAGTTTGAGGGCATCTCTCTCCTCTATAAGTCTTCTGATAATGGCCTCACACCCGTTTAACTCGGCTTGGGATTTGGTGAACGCTTCCCGATGAAGAGTCAAAGCTATGAAGAAACGAAAGAAATTATATAGAAGGAAATAAAAGCAAACTTAATACCGAAGGATAAACTTTACCTGGTTCACGAGTCGCCGAGCCTCGTCATCTAGGTCGAGAACATCATTGACCCCTGCAAGGTAGCCAGGGAATATTTCTTACCCATCGTGGGTCCTTCCTACATCGGGGGTCTCCACAGACTGAGCCTCCCAAAATTGCCCTTCAGAAAATGTGTGGCCGGGGTGGAGAATCATCAATATTGATTTCCCCAAGCAAGTCACTTGGGTCACTCTCTCCCTTTTGAAGGGCCTAAAGTTCGGACCCTTCAGGCATACCCGCCAGTTGTTCGTCATGGCAAGAGTTATCTTCGGCCCTCGATGACCTGGGGAATTTTCTAGGACCACCTTTTGAGATCTCCTTGGTCAGAGGATGAACTTCCTCAACAATCATCGGCTCAGCTGATTTCGAAGCTTCGACGCTTCAACTCTTTCGAGCCACCGGCTAGCAACTAGCATCTTCCCTCTTCTCTTCTTCATCTTGTAGTATTAGGCTACGGCAACAGACAAAGCAACAAATTGATCCTTCGACTTGCGAGCTTACTCTTCTTAGGCTTAGGGGTATTAGAAGGCGAGGCCCTTCTCCTTTTCTTGAACTTAGCTGGTTTGGGAGCCACCTCGTCCTCAAACGGGGCCGTCCTCATTTTAGCAACATCCTTGAGACCTGCATAAAAGGGAGTCAAGTATTAATAAAAAGAAACGTTTTAGAAAGAGGCATCGAAAGTGTACAAGATAAGATTACCATGATTCTTGGCCTCTAATCTGACCCTTGTCAACTCACACTGGCAGCTCTCGGCATGGGAGGAAGTCGAGGTCAACTTCCGAACCCAGTCTTCGATGTTGGGGACCGTGTGAGTCATCCAGGAAACTACTGCATAACAGATTAAAACATTACATAAAGAAAAAGTAGAGTACAAAGACTAATGGGTAATATGTTACTTACGATTGGGGTTACACTTCTCGGGGGACGACATTTTATCCTCTGAGATGAGGTCGTAGGTGCTTACCTGCACGAATTGGATCATACAATCCCGGTCATTGTCCTCATCAGCGCTCGCAAACAAGTCCTTCATTGCCCGGCGTTGGAGCTTGATCAACCCTAAAAGAGTTGAGGTCGATATAGCCGCATGAGGTGGCTGAGAGTGAACTCTAACCCCTCGGCCTTGCTAGAAAAAAAACAGAGCATGATAACTATACGCCAGAATGAAGGATGAACCTGGCCAAGGGTGACCTGTACTTCTTGCAAACTCTACAACAACTAGGTGTCATGACGCTAGTTCACCAATCGTGAACCTTCCGTGACGAGACCTAGTCTTCGCGACTAGGTAAGACTAACACATTGCGGAATTAACAATCTCTACGAAGAATAATCATAGAATACCGAATAATGTAAAGAAATGTATAGAGTTGCCACCTGACACATACACTTAATACCAAAATGCTGAACCAACTCCAAAGACCCATAATCCCACGGGAAACACAGGTTATAGAGGAACATACGATGCTCTAATCAACCAGAATAGTATAATACAAAGAAGAAAGGAACAACAACTAGCTAACTATAGGTAGAATGAGAGGGAGACTCTTCGGATCCGCGGATGTATACCTCAAATCTCCAAATATAGCTCCTGGATCACTGATAGTGCGCCTGACCAAACTTACCTAGATCTGCACATGAAAAACATGCACAAAAGAAGCATGAGTAAACCACAACGGTACTCAGTAAGTGCCAAGCCTAATCTCGGTCGGGTAGTGACGAGGAAGGTCAGTGCCCTACTGAGGTAAAATATATAATAAGATTGGCAAAAATATGAGATAAGAAGAAATAAGGATATACAACTATGAAATAAATCGGAGTACACAACAACAATTAACCCACAGAAAAGTAAGATAACCCAGAGTAAAAAGCTCAACACCAGCACCAATAATGAGGATTTTCCAGGATACCGTCCTGTAGTCCATTTTATCAATTTGTACGAGGAGCTCCTGGGATACCATCCCGTAGTCCACCGTATGAATGTATCTGAAGGATCTCCCGGGAATCTTACACGTAGTCCTGCGCATTTGAATATCTGGAGGATTTCCCGGGACGTCGTCCCGTAGTCCAACATATCAATACCCAGTACTGGGGAAAGACACTGGCTGCATTGCCGTAGTTCAATATAACTGTGCACGAGGTCTATCGGGAATCCAACCCGCAGTCCCAAATAAACAAACAAGGGGGATCTACCGGAATCCCAAATCCGTAGTCCCAATATAAATGCACAACCAAATCAGAGAAATATTCAGAAATTGAAGTGCAACAATTCAAAGCAACAAATAATTTTGGCCTAACATGCATCACGTAATTACAATTAAAGAAAACCAAGCAAAAGGCAAGTTTGGATCAGCTAAACATGCTTTTCTATACTAGCACATTCTATAGTAGCAAGTACAATAAAGCAAATACGAAAGAAACTGAGTTCATGTATTGTAAGTAAAAAATTTGGGTTTTCAACAATTAGCTTAAGTACACACTCGTTTTCTGACGTACAAGGAATTTATTTACCAAATATCATATCCTAAGGGACAAAGTCCCCCACACAAGGTTAGGCAAGCCACTTTCCTCGAACCGCTGCAAAAATCAATAAGGAATGATGCACTTGCCGCGAGTATCCGACTCCGAGTGGCCCAAATCTATTCAAACCAATTACATATTTTAAAAAAATCATAAGTAACTAATTCCACTATTAAAATTAAAGCTAAGGCACCAAAATAGGTAAAATGACCAAAACGCCCTTCAGGCTAACATCTCAAAATCGAATAATTTTCACATTTTCAGAACCCTCGTACTTTCACGAGTCTACCCATATAAGATTCATCCAAATCGGAGGTCAAATGCCCCCTCATATTCTCATAATTAGGTCTAAGAACTTTACCCCAATTTACCCAATTTTTGATCCTCAAATTGAATTTAAATGATGGATTTAAAGACCAAATGATGAAATATAACTAGAAAGCATCATAGAAATGTTACCCAATAATCTCCTCTTCAAAATCCTTTTAGAATCACCCTTCCCCGAGCTCAAATTTGATTTTTTTAACTTTTGAAAACTAGCCCTCGAATTTTCTCTTATCTTACTAGCGGTTTCCGCTTTTACGGTCCAGGGACTGCTTCTGCGGTCTAGCTTTTTTGGAGAAGCCAACCGCATTTGCGCTTCTCTTAAATAGCCGACCCACCGCATCTGCGGTCCATGCATCGCAGAAACAAGTCCGCTTCTGCGAAACTTATACCGCTTCTGTGGTTTCAAAGCCCACAACTCCCTTCTGCTTCTGCGGCTGTCAAGGCGCTTTTGCGATGCTGCTTCTACGGTTTCCAAGCCGCAAAAGAAAAAGCAACAGAACACCTGCTGCAATTTCCTTCTAACTTCCAAAACTAGCGCGTCGAGCATCCAAAACACACCCGAGGCCCCATGGACCTCAACAAAAAACAGCAATACCCCCTATTATCTTTTTCAAACTTATACCAATTTTTAAAACACTAAGACAACAACGAAAACTTGATTAATTCGATGATTCACGCCTAAGAACTTCTTTTTATTCCAAAATACGCTTTCGATAAAAAACCAGACCAAACCACGTCCGATTGACCTGGAATTTTGCACGTACGTCCCAAATGACATGATGGTGCTACAGAAACTTCCAAAATCCCATTCCGGTCCTCATATCACAAATTCACCATCGGACCGAAAACTTCCAAATTCAAACTTCCGGCATTCTAGCATAAATGAGCTACGAACATCCAAAACACATTCCAAACATGCTCCCAATCACGAAATCACCTAACAGAGCTAACGGAACCATTAGATTCCCATTCCGAGGTTGTCTTCACACTATTCTATTTACGGATCACTTTCCAACACTTAAGCTCTCATTCAGGGACTAAGTGCCCCAAAAAACTCTGAATTCTAACACCGAATGTCCCGGCAAACAAAAATAGCAGAAATGCACTTAGGGGAAACAATGAATAGGGGAACGGGGCATATGTTCCAAAGACGACCGGCCGGGTCGTCACATCCTCCTACACTTAAACATTTGTTCGTCCTCAAACGAGCATAGAGAGCATACCTGAAGTAGAAAAAAGATGAGGGTATCGGCTGGGCATATCCCGCTCGGTCTCCCAAGTCGCCTCCTTGGCTGGCTAACCCCGCCATTAAACCTTTACTAAAGTTATATCCTTTGACCTGAGCTTTCAAACCTGCTTATCCGATGTCTCCACTGGCTCCTCAACATAGGACAAGTCATTTTCCAACTGGACTGAAGTGAACTCCAACACATGAGATGGGTCACCGTGATACCTACGAAGCATCGAGACATGAAATACTGGATGAACCCCGGCCAAATAGGAGGTAAGGCAAGATCATAAGCAACCTCCCCAACTCGCTTCAAAATCTCAAAAGGGCCAATGAACCTCGGGCTCAACTTCCCTTTCTTCCCAAACCTCATAACGCCTTTCATAGGCTAGACCCGAAGCAGAACCTGCTCACCAACCATAAAGGAAACATCACAAACCTTTCGGTACACGTAACTCTTCTGTCTGGACTGGGCCGTACGGAGTCTATCCTGAATCACCTTAACCTTCTCTACCACATCCTGGACCAACTTAGTTCCCAATAACTTGGCTTCACCCGGCTCGAACCAACCCACCGGGGATTTGCATCTCCTACCATATAAAGCCTCATAAGGCACCATTTAAATGCTGGATTGATACGTGTTGTTGTACGCAAACTCAGCCAATGGCAAGAACTGATCGTAAGATCTTCTAAACTCAATCACACACGCACGTAGCATATCTTCAAAAATATGAATGGTGCTCTCGGACTGTCCATGCGTTTGAGGGTGAAGAGCTATACTCATAGTCACCTGGGTACACAACTCCTACTGGACGGCTCTCCAGAACCGTGATGCAAACACTAAACCCTTGTCTGAGATGATAGAAACTGGAATGCCATGCAGAATGACAATTTCCCTGATATAAATCCCTGCTAACCGCTTCGCTGAGTAAGTAGTACACACTGGATTGAAATGAGAGGACTTGGTCAGCCGATCCACAACAACCCAAATGGAATCAAATTTTTTCGCAGTTAGAGGGAGACCAGTTACAAATCCATAGTGATATTCTCCCATTTCCACTACGGAATCTCCATCTGCTAGAGTAACCCTCCCGGTCTCTGGTGCTTAGCCTTTACCCGCTGACAGTTGAGGCATCTAGCTACAAACCCTGCTATGTCCTTTGTCATTCGCCCTCACCAATAATGCTGCCTCAGATCCTGATACATTTTCACGACACCCAGATGGATGGAGTACCGCGAGCTATGGGCCTCTGTCAATATCAACTCCTGAATATCATCAACATCGGGTACACAGATCTGACCTTGCATCCTCACTACCCCGTCATCTCCAATAGTCACATCCCTAGCATCGCCATGCTAAACTGTGTCCTTGAGGACAAGCAAATAAGGGTCATCATACTGCCGCTCCCTGATACGATCAAATAACAAAGACCGAGAAACCACACAGACTAGAACCCGACTAGGCTCCAAAAGGTCCAATCTTACGAACTGACTGGCTAAGGCTTGAACATCCATCGCCATAGGTCTCTCTGAAGCTGGTAAATATGCCAAACTTCCCAAACTCTCTGCCCGGAAACTCTAGGCATCGACTACCATATTGGCCTTGCCGGGGTGATAAAGAATAGTAATATCATAATCCTTCAGTAGTTCCAACCATCTCCTCTAGAGCAAGTTCAAATCCTTCTGCTTGAACAAGTGTTGTAAACTCCGATGATCCGTGTAAATCTCACAAGGAAAACCGTTGAAACAATGACGCCAAATCTTCAGGGCATGAACAATAGCAGTTAACTCAACGTCATGGACATGATATTTCTTTTCATGTACCTTCAACTATCTGGACGCGTAGGCAATCACCCTACCGTCCTACATCAACACCGATCCAAGTCCGAGTCGTGAGGCATCACAATAAATTGTATAGGACCCCGAACCAGTAGGCAAAATTAGAATAGGGGTTGAAGTCAAAGTCGTCTTTAGCTTCTGGAAGCTCGCCTCACACTCATCTGTCCATTGAAAGGGAGCACCCTTCTAGGTCAATCTAGTCATAGGGGCTGCATCGATGAGAACCCCTCCACAAAATGACGGCAATACCCCGCCAGGCCAAGGAAACTGCGGATCTGGGTAGCTGAGGAGGACTTGGGCCAACTCTGCACGACCTCCACCTTCTTCGAATCCACCCAAATGCCCTCACTCGATACCACATGGCCTAAGAGTGCCACAGAACTCATCCAAAAACTCAAATTTTGAGAACTTCGAGTATAATTTCTTTTCTCTCAAGGTCTGAAGCACTGCCCTCAGGTGCTGCTCATGATCTTCCTGACTCCGGGAGAGTACAAGAATATCTTCTATGAAAACAATGACAAATGAGTCGAGATAGGGCCTGAATACACTGTGCATCAAATGCATAAAAGCTGTTGGGGCTTTGGTCAGCCCAAATGACATGACAAGGAACTCGTAATGGCCATACCGAGTCCTGAAAGCAATCTTCGGGATATCCGGCTCCTGAATATTTAACTAGTGATAACTTCAGCCCAAATTAATCTTAGAAAAGACCTGTGTGCCCTGAATGTAGTCAAATAGATCATCGATACGAGGCAAAGGATATCGGTTCTTCACTATAACCTTGTTCATTTTACGATAATCGATACACATGCGCATAGAACTATCCTTTTTCTTTACGAACAAGAAAGGAGCACCCCACGATGAAACACTAGGTCAAATAAAACCCATATCAAGAAATTCCTATAATTGATCCTTCAACTCCTTCAACTCAGGAGGAGCTATACGGTAAGGAGGAATGGATATGGGCTGAGTGCTCGGCAGCAAATCAATACCAAAATTAATGTCCCGATCGGGCGGCATGCCCTGAAGATCAGTTGGAAACACATTGGAGTAATACCGTACCACTGGGACAGAGTCAACAGAAGGGGTATCAGCACTGACATCTCTCACATAAGCTACATACGTGCGCACCCCATCTCAACCATACGCTGAGCTTTAAGAAAAAATATAATTCTACTAGTAATGTGATCAAAAGTACCACTTCACTCAATACGCGAAATACCTGGAATAGCCATCATCACGGTCTTAGCGTGACAATCAAGAATAGCATACTGGGGCAACAACTAGTCCATGCCCAAGATAATATCAAAATCAACCATATCAAGTAATAAAAGATTTTCCCTGATCTCAAAACCATGAATAGTAACCAAACATGACCGATAAATGCGGTCCACAACAAGGGAATCTCCCACGAGAGGAGAAACATAAATAGGAGAGATCATGGTCTCTCGGGCTATGCCCAAATGCGGAGCAAAATAAGATGACATGTGAGAATAAGTAGAGCCTGGATTGAATAGAACTGATGGCTCTTTGTGACTAACCAATATAATACATGTGATAACCGAATCGGAGGCAACAACCATGATACGAGCATGAAGAGCATAATATCTGGCACGACCCCTCCCTCGAGGGAGACCTCTATCTCCACAATCTCTGCCCCTGGCTGGCTGGGCAGATAGGGTGGCAGCTGGAGCTGGAACGATAGCCTACGAACCCTCTAGAACATGCTGAGGCTATGGAGTCTAAGAAGACGCACCCCTCCCAAGTTTGGGGCACTCCATAACCATGTGGCGAGTATCCCCCCACTCAAAACAAGCTCTGGGAGGGCACGGTGACTGTGATTGACTGGGTCTACCCTGCTAGACTGACCTACGGAAGTACCCTGCGCAAGAGGCACACTAGAAACCGGAGGTGCATAATAAGGCTCCTAAGATCTGGGAGGCGCTGGAGTACTACTAGATGAAGGAAGAGCTGAGTGAACTGGGAGATCAATGTAGCCCCTACCATAATGTCCTGCTGCTGATGTACGGGTACCAGAGTAGTGACCCGACTCTCGAGACATCTTGGCCTCTTTCTCCTCGGCTCTCTGGCGTGCATGCCCTCTATCCTCCTGGCTATGCTCACTACCTGCTGATCGGGTATATCCATCTCCAACTCTCGAGCCATTCCAGACCTGATGGGAGGAATAAGACCCTCAATAAACCGGCGAACCCTCTCCCGAACAGTAGCCGCCAAAGCCCGTGCATGCTTGGCCAACCTAGTATAATGGATGGCATACTCAGAGACGGTCGTAGGGCCCTGGCGCAATTGCTCAAACTCTGCGCGCCATGCATCTCAGAGGCTCTAGGGAACAAACTCCCTCTGAAACATGTCTGAAAACTGAGTCCAAGTCAAGGAGGCAACCTCGTCCAAACTGACTAACTCAAAGGTGCGCCACCATTCATAGGCGGCTCCCCGAAGCTGGAAAGCTGCGAAAGAAACCCTCTCAAGGCAGTAATACCCATAGTGCGAAAGATGCAGTGACAATCCTCCAAAAACCCCAAGGCATCATCCGTAGCTAGTTCGCTGAAAATAGGAGGGTCGTACTTCTTGAACCTCTCCAGTCTACGCTGCTCATCCTCAGAAGCAGGTGCCCCATCCTCGGGCTGAATCAGTACTGCAGGATGGACGGGAATAATATCTTGAACATGCCCCATATGCACTCTATGCTTCGGAGTGCGGGCTGTGGGAGTCTGGGCTCCTCCCCCGGCCTAGGATGTGGCTGCAGGAAGGGGAAGTAACCCTGCATGTGATAACATAGTATACATGCTCATAAACTGTGCCAATGCCTCCTAAACAGCTGGAGTAGTGGTGGCTGTGGGCGTGTCAAGTGCCTGAGCTCTAACTGGATCTGCTGGCGGTAGACGGCAACTTGCGCAGGTGCTCGAGCCACGCCACGCGTGCATCCACGGCCCCTGCCCCGGCCCCTGCCTCTAACAGTTGCAGGAGGGGGTGTGGGTGCTTGATCATCCTGGGTTGTGCGTGTCCTCACCATCTATGAGAGAATAAAAGATAGAAGTTTTGAGTCAATGTAAAAAATATAGCACGACACAGAATTCAATGAAATGAAGATCTTTCCTAAACAGTTACATAGCCTCCCGCAGATAAGTACATACGTCTCTGTACCGATCAACGAGACTCTAATAAACCGACCTGTGTCCCGTGACTCCTATGAACCTAGAGCTCTGATACCAACTTGTCATGACCCTAGTTCAGTAATCGTGAACCTGTCGTGACGGCACCTAGTCTTCGCGACTAAGTAAGCCTAACACATTGCAGAATTAACAATCTCTATGAAGAATAATCACAGAATATCGAATAATGTAAAGAAATGTATAGAGTTGCCGCCTGGCACATACACTTAAATACCAAAATGCTGAACCAACTCCCAAGACCCAGAATTCCATGGGCAACACAAGCTATAGAGGAACATATGATGCTCTAATCAACCATAATATTCTAATACAAAGAAGAACGGAATAACAACTAGCTAACTATAGGTAAAATGAGAGGGAGACTCTTCGGATCTGTAGAAGCGACAGATGTGTAGCTCAAGTCTCCGAATATTGCTCCTGGATCACTGATAGTACGCCTGACCGGAAGTACCTTGATCTGCACATGAAAAACATGCGCAGAAGAGACATGAGTACACCAAGGCGGTACTCAGTAAGTGCCAAGCCTAACCTCGGTCGGGTAGTGAAGAGGAAGGTCAGGTCCCTACTGAGGTAAAATATATAATAAGGCTCACAAAAATATGAGATAAGCAGAAATAAGGATATACAACTATGAAATAAATCGGAGTACACAACAATAATTAACCTGCAGAAAAGTAAGATAACACATAGTAAACAGCTCAATACCAGCACCAATAATGAGGATTTTCCAGGATACCGTCCTATAGTCCATTTATCAATTTGTACGAGGAGCTCCTGGGATACCATCCCGTAGTCCACCCTATCAATGTATCTGAAGGATCTCCCGGGAATCTAACCCGTAGTCCAGCGCATTTGATTATCTGGAGGATTTCCAGGGATGTTGTCCCGTAGTCTAACATATCAATACCCATTACTGGGGGAAATCTACTGGCTACATTGCCGTTGTTCAATATAACTGTGCAGGGGAATATATCGGGAATCGAACCCGTAGTCCCAAAGTAAACAAAAAAGGGAGAGCTACCGGAATCCCACATCCGTAGTCCCAATGTAAATGCGCAACTAAATCAGAGAAATATTTAGAAATTGAAGTGCAACAATACAAAGCAACAAATAATTCTGGCCTAACATGCTTCACGTAATTACAATTACGGCAAATCAAGCAAATAGGCAAATTTGGATCATCTAAACATGCTTTTCTATAGTAGCACAGGCTATAGTAGCAAGTAGAATAAAAAAAATACGAAAGAAACTCAGTTCAAGTATTTTAAGTTAAAAATTCGGGTTTTCAACAATTAGCTCAACTACGCGCTCGTCACCTCACGTACAAGGTATTCATTTATCAAATGTCATATCCTAAGGGACAAAGTCCCTCACAGAAGGTTAGACAAACCACTTACCTCAAACCGGAGCTAAAATCAATAAGGAACGATGTCCTTGCCACGAGTATCTGACTCTGAGGGGCTCAAATCTATTCAAACCAATTACATATTGTAAATAACAACGCAATTAACTAATTCCACTATTAGAATTAAATATAAGGCGCAAAAATAGGTAAAATAACAAAAATGCCCCTCGGGCCAACGTCTCATAATCGAATAATTTTCACATTTCAGAACCTTCGTGCTCTCACGAGTCTACATATATAAGATTCATGTAAATCAGAGGTCAAATTCCCCCTCAAATCCTCACAATTAGGTCTAAGAACTTTACCCCAATTTTGATCCTTAAATTGAATTTAAATGATGGATTTAATGACCAAATAATGAAATATAACTAGAAAGGATCATAGAAATGTTACCCAGTAATCTCCTTTTCAAAATCCTCTCAGAATCGCCCTTCCCCGAGCTTAAATTTGATTTCTGAACTTTTAAAAACTAACCCTCGAATTTTCTCTTATTTGAACAGCGATTTTCGCTTTTGCGGTCCAGGGACCACCCCTGCAATCCTGATTTTGTGGAGAAGCCAACCATCTTTGCGGTTCTCTTAAATAGCTGACCTACCGCTTCTGCGGTCTATCCATCGCAGAAGCGAACTTATACCGCTTCTACGGTTTCCAAGCCCACGACTCCATTCCGCTTCTGCGGCGGCCAAGCCACTTTTGCGCTGGCCCTTGTGCGGTTCCCAAGCCGCAGAAGCAAAAACAATAAAAGGCTTGCTGTAATTTCCTTCTAACTTCCAAAACTAACCCGTCGAGCATCCGAAACAAACCCGAGGCCCCTGAGACCTCAACCAAAAATACCAATACCACCTATTATCTTATTCAAACTTGTACCAATCCATAAAACACCTAAGACAACACCAAAACCTCGATTAATTCAATGATTCAAGCCTAAGAACTCCTAATTAATTCAAAATACAGTTTCGATAAAAAACCTAACTAAACCACGTCCGATTTTCCTGAAATTTTACATGCACGTCCCAAAATGACATGACGGTGCTATAAAAGCTTCCGAAATCCCATTCCGATCCTCGGATCACAAATTCACTATCGACCGAAAACTTTCAAATTCTAACTTCCGGCATTTCTAGCCTAAATGAGCTACGGACATCCAAAACACATTCCGAACACGCTCCCAATCCCGAAATCACCTAATTGAGATAATAGAACCATCGGATTTCTGCTCCGAGGTTGTCTTCACAATATTCCAATTACGGACCACTTTCCAACACTTAAGCTCTCATTCAGGGACTAAGTGCCCCAAAACACTCTGAATTCTAACACCGAACGTCCCGGCAAACCAAAATAGCATAAATGCACTTAGGGGAAACAACTAATGAGGGAACGGGGCATGAATTCCAAAGACGACCGGCCGGGTCGTCACACTAGGTCAAGAGGACCCAATGTGAAGGGGTAAGTGTAGACACTTAGAAACCCCTCCACATGAGTGATAATACTTTATTTGGGAACGAGGATTTGTACCATAACCTCGGCTCCCCAGTTAATGTCTCTTTCACAGCCTCTAGATGGCCATCCGTTATCAAGCAGATGTATCTCGGCACGTGTTCACATTGGCCAAGGACCTATGGAGGGTTCTCGACTTTGAAGTCGGATTTTAAGACACAAGGTCCACATACTCGTGAGGGAGCAGTTCCACCAGTGTTTTCTCACCGACCAGCCGAGAAGAAGAGCAAGAAGCTTTTTCTTTTTGTGGGATGGTCTTGCTGGTTTTCTCCAGAAATGCAGGTAGAAGGAGGCAGAAAGAGGTGAAATTTGGTATTTTTGGTACTAACAAAGTTTGACTCAATGGGTGGTTAAAGAGAAGAGATGGAGAGAGTAAGAGGCTTAAAAAACTTGGTGGAGAAGAAAGTAAAATTTTGATTCAACCAAAGAGCCTGTATTTATGGATTTACGGCAACGGTTCGGTGGTGCTAGTGGCCAACCGTCCACTGGCAAATAGTAATGGTTTGGGGAACTGTATCGACAGGACATTTCAGTCACCTCAATCGCTTACGTCATAGGGATGATATCATTATCAGGGTCTCCAAAAATCGAGGCTCAAGTAGTTTTTTTTGTCATTTTACTCTAAGAAACGAGGGGACTATCTGCATATGGTAGAAATCGGGACTACCCGATTTTATTTTTTGGTCGAAGTAGGAATGTCACATCAAAGATCTAGGACGTAGAGTCCGGATTAAGGTCGACATCAGTTGCGGCTAGAAAGAAACAAACTTCGAGTGACATCGGTATAGCTTGATATGGGAAAAATCGAGAAATCCGAGATTGGTTGAGAATTGTGGCGTAAATCTCGTAACGGATCAATCTACGGTGGTTAATCAGATGTAATATGATTCCTACTATAATTAGAAGTGTACCTTATATAGGACTCTTTATTATATAAATAGGGATCCCATTCATTTGTAAGGATCATTATTGTTTATTAACAAGAATATATACACTCATTACTTTACTGCTATTTCACTTATTGTTCATCAGGGTTGCTTTATCATTTACTATTCTTACTACCCAACCTCAAGAATACCTCAAGTCGAGCTCAAGACTTGGCTAGCATATTGGCTTGATTTATTTTATTCTCTAATTTATTCATTTATTTTCTTGCCTATCAAGTGGTATTGGACGAAATCACAAATCCTTAAAACCATAATATAAGTTTAATTATTATCTGAATTTAGTGATAAATACCAAACTTTTAAAAATTACTTCTAAGTGCATTTGCTTGAGTTTTTGAATTTTTTTAAAGGTTTCTATGTTAGTTTGGTGGAAATCTTTTCCAGAACGTGTAATCTTTTCAAGATTTCCAAAAGCCCAAACACAGGCGTTATTAAAGTGCTTCGGATTTGATTGGTAATTTATTTGCATACGTTGGCTGGTAGGGAACTCTATGCTACTCACTGAAAAGATTAGAGATAGTATCTCAGGCATAGACTTTTGGTTAATGCATCTATATCTCTCTATATTTATATTTATATCTATCTATATATCTATATAAAACTGAGAATTGAAATAGTAATGTGGCACCACTAAAATCCAGCATTTATATTTATCTTTTTTCTTATTTTTTTGAATTTTCGTACTTATTTCAATACACTCTCAATTTTTAAAATGCTTTCGCTATACATAATTATCATGAGTCTTAAACAAGAGAAGAGGAGGAAATTTTGGAATTGAATTACATCTTCCCCTACATTCGTTAATTACCAGTCTTAAATAAGGGAGAGAAATAGATTCAATTTAATTGGGCAAAATAAGCAGGTTAAATGACTTAAAGAAGTAAATGCATAAAATAAAGCTGGTACAGAAGTACAGTACTCCTTCCGATCCAAAATAAGTGATTTTCTGAATGTTTTCACATAAATTAAGAAATTCACCTTTTAGCATTAATTAGCAATGGAATTGACCATATTAATCTTTACTATCTCACATAAACACTCCTAACACAATCCAACACTATTTACTCCAAGGACAATGTGGGGAAAATTATTAATTCACTCTTGTATTTTGAAAAAATCTTATTTTGGATCACAAGATAAAGGCCACAAAATCACTTATTTTAGACCAGAGGGAGTATTATAAATCAGAAACGGCTTCTCTGGTGAATCCTCACTCCTCTTAATTTTCTTCAATCCAGTGAAAGCTCTTTGTATTATTTTTTCAACCGTTATTAGAATTAAGGATACAATTATGAGTAGTAAATAGTATATAATCTGATATTTATTTGTTGTTCTTCCAAATATAATGGTCTCTGGTTGAATATCAAATACATTGTGGTGAGTTTTCAATTCATTTTTCATCATAATAGTATTCTGTATGACATGTTGAAATTAGAGTAAAAATCAAATATTTCAATAATTATTCATATATCCACATTTATTCATGTCATACGATATGTATGTACATAGAGATATGGAGGAGACAATGTCAATGATGGTGATGATAATATTAGAAATACCTTTCTATCAAACTTCACAAGCTGGTCAAGAAGTTTAGTAAGCTTTTATCCGAATTTTGATTCAATATCACTTTGTAATTGATATTCTTTTTCAAGTGTATTTGTTGTTTTGCTTGTGTCTATAATATATGGATCATCACGGGGCTTGTAATGGTGACCGTGTTGTCACAAATATTATTTTTAGTGATACTTTTTTTATAGAGTAGAAAATATATTCTAAAAGTTCTTATACTTTATTGGGTTTTACTAGGAGATTACTGGCTATTATGTGAAGAATAATTTGTATCTAATTTACGGAGATATAATGTTGCACTTCTCCAAGACTAATGACCAACACTTTTTGGTATTTTTCTCTTATTCTGTCCAATTATTTGGTTTATGGAGATATAACGTGGCACTTTTTTAGAACTAAAATGACCAATTATTTTTATCAGTTTTTGGCATCTGCACGACTAAAAGTATATAACAATTTTAATTTTTTTCCTCCCTTGATTAAAGGTGTACATATAGTAACTCCAAAAATTAATTGACTGCGGTAAGAAATTTTAAAAAAGTTCCTCTCTTTCCGGTTTTTGCATAATATTAATTGCCAAGAGAATACATTTAATAAGGCAAATTGAAAGAGGAAACAACAACA
Source organism: Nicotiana benthamiana (assembly GCA_034376525.1). Lineage (NCBI taxonomy): Eukaryota > Viridiplantae > Streptophyta > Magnoliopsida > Solanales > Solanaceae > Nicotiana > Nicotiana benthamiana. Next base: position 84,384,596 of record CM067328.1, read on the forward strand.
ACAACAACTACCCAGTATATTCCCACCAGGTGGGGTTTGGGGAGGGTAATATGTAGACGAGCCTTACCCCTGCCCAAAAGGGTAGAGAGGCTGTTTTCAGTCGACCCTCGGCGTATAGGATAAAAAAGGGAAAGCTGCATTAAGAAACAAAGGTAAAATTAGAAACACAAGCAAGACAAAACAAAATAATAAAGCACAAGTACTCCCGCAGAAATAACGTAAATAATTATGGAAACATAAGCAACATAAATACAGTCGCATGCAATAATAACAAGCAGTAACTACCATACTAACAACCCTCTGGGGACATAAGCTAAAACACTAATCACCTATGGGTAACCCTACTATCCCACACCCAACCCCGGGAAAGGCGTACGGAGAACTCTATGAGCCCCTAGCCTACAATCCTGATTCTAGACCTCCAGACTCCCCTATCAAGGGTCATGTCCTCGGTAACCTGCATTCTGGTCATGTCCTGTCTAATCACCTCTCCCCAATGCTTCTTAGGCCTCCCTCTCCCTCGCCGACCACCAACAATCTCCAGCCGCTCGCAGCTCCTCACCGGGGCATCGGGGCCCCTCCTCCGAACATGCCCGAACCACCTCAGCCTCGCTTCCCGCATCTTCTCGTCCACCGGGGCCACCCCTACCTTCTGTCGAATAACTTCATTCTTGATCTTATCCAGCCTGGTGTGCCCACACATCCACCTAAGCATCCTCATCTCCGCAACCTTCATTCTCTGAACATGCGAGTTCTTCACGGGCCAGCACTCCGCCCCATACAACATCGCAGGTCTAACCACGGCTCTGAAGAATTTCCCCTTGAGTTTGTGTTCTTATTACACAGGACCCCTGAAACGAGCCTCCACTTTGACCACCCCGCTCCTATCCGATGGGTGACGTCCCCGTCAATCACTCCGTCCCCCTGAATCACAGACCCCAGATATTTTACACTGTCCCTCTTGGCGATGGCCTGAGAACCAAGCATCACTTCCCTGCCTACCCCACTCGGCTCGTCGCCAAACTTGCACTCCAGATATTCTGTCTTAGATCTGCTTATTTTGAAACTCTTATACTCGAGGGTCTGTCTCCATATCTCTAACCTTTCACTAACACCGACCCTAATCTCGTCTATCAATATTATATCATCAGCAAAGAGCATACACCAAGGCACATCCCCTTGGATATGTCGGGTTAGAGCATCCATCACTAAGGCAAACAACAGGGGGCTCAGCGCCGATCCTTGGTGGAGCCCCATTACCACAGGAAAATATTCTGATTCGCCCCCCACCGTCCTAACCCCAGTCTTAGCTCCATTGTACATGTTCTTGATTACTCTGATGTAGACTTCTGGCACACCCTTCGCCTCCAAGCACCTCCATAGCACCTCCCTCCGGACCTTATCATACGTCTTTTCCAAGTCGATAAGCACCATATGAAGGTCCTTCTTCTTATCCCTGAATTGTTCCGCCATCCGCCTGACTAGGTGAATCGCCTCTGTGGTGGAGCATCCCGGCATGAAACCGAACTGATTTATAGAGGAAGTATAAGGTAGGGAAGAAATAGTAGAGTGTTTAGGGAATTGAGAAGGAAAGAAAAACAAGATCAAAAGGAAAAAGAATTACGAAAAAGTGTAAATGACTTGAGTTTAAACAAATGCATATTCTCTTTTATTTTTAGTTTCTTTACTTTTCATTTCATGTTTATTAAAAGTTTTACTATTTAGTGAAAAGAAAAAAAAATCAAATGCATATCTAAGTACACATTCATGTATAGAAAAAATCAAGTATTAAAATCATATGCGCACAACTCTGCCCCATACAAAGTACAAATCTCTTTAAAATTCTTATAAAAAATCTGATAAGAAGATAGATTCATTAAGCTCAACTTCTAACAAGAATAATAATATTATCATTTATAACTTAATCAATATATAGAATAATTTCTTATATGCATTTAAATAAAAAAACAATTATCTCTAATATCCAGATTGAATATATAATAATTATTTTATTCAATGATACTTATAGCTACCACGCGAAGCACGGACAATTTCTCTAGTCCATCAATAAAGTAAAAATAGAATAGATTTCTTATTGTTTTCGTAGAGGTTTAAGAGGGAGGGGCAGCGTCAAATTAAACTGAAGATATTTTGAGTCATCTTGCTATCCATTCTCCCAAATGTCATCGTGGACAAGTCTGTTGATAATGAACTTGAAGTTCTTTCTCATCGGCTTTTGGAAAGGAAATGGGATAATGCATAAAATCTACCATATTCTATAAATCATTTATCAATTATACACATTTTCTTTTCGGGGGGTCCTATTACCCTTTGCACTTATTTTTATCATAGTTGATTTAATATTGTATGTTATTAAATCAATTAATTTAGTATTATTTTTACCATAATTTATTTGATGTGTCGGGTTTAATTGATCATATAATATTAAATTTATTATGATAAAATTAAGCTCAAGGGGTAATAGGATCCCCGAAAAGAAAATGTGTGTAACTGGTAAATGGGTCATACGATGGGTGTATTTTATGCATTATCTCAAAGGAAAAAAGAAGAAATGAGAGCTTTATTAGTAATTTCATGGAATTGTTGTTCCCATTTTGGGTTCGTTGCATCATTATGTTATTTGTATCATTTGACCCTAATTATTTATGCAGTTGTGCTATCTCTTAATGTAATTCTTATTATGAGTCTCCCCTCCAAAGGTAATAGATGATGTTCGTCTCCTATTATTTTCCCTTTTCTTTTTATTTATAGATGATAGCAATGCTTTCTAAGTGCTAGAAATTGGTTACATCTACTTACTAGAGATATTAAATATTTTTTATTCACTAACTAAAAAATACTTTGAAAAAAAAAAACTCGTATGAAAACAGAATTTGTAACTGAAAAACCAAAATTAAAAAATTGGAGGTGCTTGGCTAGCGAGGAATGAAGTGACCACAAGACACTTTTCATGTCAGTGGCACTACCTACAGACTTGCCAGGGGTAAATAATCAACTATGAGATACACATAACAGGCATCGGTGTTTCTTTTATTAAAGGGGGAAACACCGGACAAACCACCCCTATCACAAATCTTCTGGTTACAGAAGTGGTTTAGGGTTTAACAATATTTATGTGCAATCTCAACCCCACACCCCCGAGTTGGGCTCAGTGTGCATCCGACCGCGATTTAAAAGAGAAAGCTAACTACTGAATGTTCGGTGTGGGACTACGTAATCGGTGGACCCTCCTTTCTATGGGACCTAGGTCTTAGGTGGTTCGGGATTCCAAAAATACAAAAATTTTCTCTCGAAAGCATAGAATTATTTCTCCTCTTTCAAAATTAACAGCTATCTAACATGTGACAAGGCAAAATCTTATCAGCCTTTTGGGACTTCTCAGTAAAAGGGCATGGCTTTTAGCACTTTTATTGGTGAAAATTCTGGCTCTGTCATTGCCTAAGATATACAACATGTTGTGTAACTTTTTATTGGTGGAAGTTTGTAATCGAGTACATGCAGATAATTACTTCCTCCGGTCTATTTAAGTGTTTCTTTTATTTTTTGATTTTGGTCCAAAATAAGTATCTCGTTAGGTAATCAAGAAAAAAAATTAATTTGTTTATACTCTTTTATCCTTATGTGCAGAAAAGTAATAAATGGCACTATAATCATGTGCCCAATATATAATAAGGATAGTTTAGTTATACTAGGTAATTTTGTATAGAATTTAATATTTTCTTAATGGTCATGCTAAAAGTAAAAGAGACGCTTATTATGTAGCGGATGAAGTATTTTTTAATCCCACACGTGGTCTTGTAAAAATCCCTAGATTCAATGTACAAAACTTTTGGGAACGTAAATCACTACGTTACGTCTCTTGACATTTATATTTCAACCAAATTGCCGTAGCTTTCAGCAAACCAAACATCATTAAATCTGTTAGTCGAGCCAACGTAAACACTTGTACGTGTGATTATATTATTTTTGATATATGCTATTCCGCCAAATTCAGCGTGGCCCAAAAATAACTATACTCCTGAAATATCAGTAAAATTCTTATTTTTCCGTTTAGCTTAATGGCCCTTTTTTCCCTCCAAAATATTTTCCTCCAAAATTAGTTAATAACTTTTGGTTATTCCAAAATATTGATCCCATAAATCATCATTCTCTCAACATTAGAAGATAAGAAGCCTTCGTATATACCGATGGCAGCCTTCGTATGTACGCTCAAGACATATTTTTTTTAAAATACAATTACGTTTTTTTAAAATATAATTACGTATTTTTGTTAAATACACTTATGTATTTTTTTAATTAAATGCAATTTATACGGATGAGAAGATCAAAGGTCTATTATGTATATATCATACCATATACTTATGTTAAGATAGCTTTCATTAAACACATAATTCACCACACTTCCTTAAACTAAACATGAATACTAGCCGAGAAAGTAGTTTGGATCCATTAAATACGAATAAAAGTGATCAAGGAATGCATTACATACATCATTAGGACTGAATTCGGACGACAGTTTGATGAATGAAGATGAATCGATCGACATTGATTCAGACGTCAACTTCAACGATGGAGAAAATCCTATTGACGATTTTGCTGCTCCCGATGATGATGATGATGATGATGATGATGATGATGATGATGATGATGATGATGATGATGATAATGATGTTGATGGTAGTTATGACAACATTATTTAGAGGGAGAAGTTGGAGAGGACATGAAAATGCCTAATGAGTTCAGTGAAGAAGAACTTATAACTGGTCCAATTACTGGGATGCGGTTCAGTAGTAAGGATGTTCTGTTTGATTTTTACAAAGAACATGCAAGATTATCGGGTTTTCGCATTGTCAAAAGAACATCCAACAAAAAAGGTGGTGATATTGTTAGGTATGTGCAATATGGTTGTGATAGGTCTAGGAAACCAAGGAATAAGCATGTTGCCAAGAGGAGGAGCTGTCGTGCTAGAATAAATGAAATTTGGAGGATAATGGTTCATGGCGTGTTTCAAAGGTGGTAAAAAAACATAATCATCAACTGGAACCAACACTATTGCGATTGATGGCTGGACACAGATCGCTTAGCAAGTCTCTTAAGAGAACTCTTGCAGCCAAATATATTGCTGGCTTAAGACCCTCAAAAAATATAAGAGTCCCTGAAGTACTTGTTGGTGGCCCCGAAAATTTGGGTACTACACCAAAGGACTGTAGAAATTATATCTTGAAGAGTAGAAAGCTTCAGTTGCAAGAAGGGGAGGCACAATCATTACTCAAGTTCTTTAGTGACATGCAACAAAAAGATAGGGAATTTTACTATTCCGTAGATGTGGATAGTTTTGGTCGAATTCGTAATGTTGTATGGATCCATTCACACTCTAAGGTTGCATATGAGGAGTTGCATGATGTAATATGCCTTGATACCACAATCTTTGTGAATCGATACAATATGCCATTTGCTTTATTTGTTGGTGTCAATCAGCATAGGCAGTCCATACTTTTGGGATGTGCTCTTCTGTCTAGTGAGGATATAACAAGTTACAAAATGGTGCTATCTATATGGCTTGGGGCTCTAAACAATATTCATTCGTTGGCTATCATGGCTGACCAATATGATAGTATTAAGGCAGCCATCAGTGCTGTGATGCTAAATACAATACATAGATATTGTATATGACACATATTCGCAAAGTTGCCTACAAAGTTAAGCAGAGTTCCATGCAAAGATTGCAAAGGCAGAATTTAAGGCTTTAGTCCTTGATAGCATTAACGTTGCTGAGTTTGAGAGACGATGGACTGATTTTATTTGGAGAAGGAGAATTGGGTTCCGGTATACCTAAATGACCACTTTTGCGCTGAGATGTTTTGCACATAAAGAAGTGAAGGAATGCATGCTTTCTTTGACGGATTCATCACCCGACAAAGCACTTTGAAGCTATTTGTTCAGCAATATGAGTTAGCCATAAGAGCTAAGTTCGAGAAATAATTGAAAGATGAATATAGGTCAAGGTGCTTTGAACCAAAATGTTTATCTGAATTTGCATGGGAGGAAAAATTTCAAACATGTTATACTCGTGAAGTGTTTGAATTTTTTCAAGTACAGTTAAGGAAACTATACCACTTTGAAATCAGCTCCCCTGAAGACCATCAATCAACAACTGGGGTGGAGAATTACATTATCTTAGATTATTCGTTCAGGAGTTTTAATACTATAGATCCATTTGTATTCACGGTTGAATGTACACCTATTGGCAAATATCTAAGTTGCAGCTGCAAGTGGTTTGAAACAAGAGGTATTCTATGCTGCTATGTACTTAAGGTGTTGTCTCATAAGAGGATTAATAACGTTAATGAGAGGTATATATTGAGAATGTGGAGAAAAGATGTTGTTCGTTCGCACCTGAAACGTTTCTTTCTTGGAGGTTACCCACGTATGAGTTCTGAATACATGATGTACAGGGAACTATTAAAGCATTTTGACCGGGTTTGTGATATTGCATTTGACACTGAAGTGATGAGGCGATATATTAAGTATCATTTGAACTGATTGGAGCATGAGATTTTGAATTGGGATGATGATCAAATGATAATTCCAGATGGGAATTTGAAGATACACCTGATGGTGTGGGTGAGGGTGGGGGTAAGGATGGGGATGGGGGTGGGGGTGAGGATGAGGGTGATGGTGATGGTGAAGGAAGAAATATAAGAGATCCTAGATACATACCTTCTCATGGACGTCCAAGGTTGAATAGATATAGAGGACGAATTGATTCATACTTTAGAAATTCACAAAACCGTGACAGAGACCGTTTTAGAGGGAGTGGTAGAGTGGTGGTAGAAGTGACGGTAGAGACACTGATAGAGGGCGTGGTAGAGGCCATGTTAGAGGCCGTGGAAATACTGGGCTAGCAGAAGGAATTGAGGTAAATTATAACAAGTTATTATTATATTTTTTTCTAAGAAAATACATTGCTTATTAGTGTTATTTACTATATACAGCAAGATGATGCAACAATACAAGCACACAATAGCTTGCCTGATCTTAACGATGAAGCAGATTGGGAGATAGAAGACTTGACCGTTTAGTTTGAGATGATTTAAGATTAAATCTTATTTAATTTGATTTAATAGTGATGTTCTTGAATTTTTTGACGTTGTTTGTAATAATTTAAACATGTGATATCATTGTTAAATATTTACTCGTTTTAATGTTACCTCATTTTATCGTACTACACTAACAATATGTGATTAGAGGTGAAAGACTTCATAATCAGTTCAAACTAGGGCTCGTTTGGTTGACGGAGAGGCATCCATAGTTTTGGTTGATGTTAGTTGAATTGTATTTATTTCAGGGGAAATTTGGTGTTAGTTGACTTGCATTTATTTTTTGGTTACCAACCCTATATTGAACTAAAAACTATTCACATTCCAACTATATAGTTAGGGTAATGAAATGACACCAAGTGATATATCAATTGATAACTGCCAAAGGTAGGAAAATCAGAAGATTCCGAAATCAACATACACATTACATAACCAAACTGGAAAATAAAACTACATATTTCCACATAAAAAAGCTAACAAAAGTTAAAAACAACACAAACTGGGAAGACGAAACATAACTAGTTAATTTCAACAGAGTTCTTCGGCCTGTCACGTGCAATTGGAAGATAACACAGAATTCTGTAATTTCAACCAACTCAAAGTTAATTAACCAACCCCGGTTGATGTTATTTTCCATCACAAAAAATTTGCAACTGTCTTTGAACCATCTCCGCTTACCCATGTTAATTTCCATAAACCAAGGCTGACCATCATAGTGAAGAACCAGTGAGCTATGTGATTCAGGAAGGTGTTCATAAAAATATTTTGGAATATGCTGCAAACAAAAAGAAAAAAAATTAAAATAATGCAATATGTATACTTTTGGTTGAGAGATTAATAAAAAGAAAAACAGTTTGATTGATACTATATTACAACAAGGTCTATTTGTTTCAAACTGAATTTGATTGAAACTCAATTTTTTTATGTTACTTGGTTGGTTGAGAGATTAATAAAAAAGATTAGAAAAATAATTTCTTTGATATTTTATTACAACCAGATCTGTTTGTTTTAAACTGGATTTGGTTGAAACTTTTTATTTGTTGAAACCGGATATGCCCCTCGTCAAAAACCAAATCGAAACATCACTTAGTTTGTTTATGATTCTTTTGCAAAATCAAGTCGAAAATCACAAGCATTTAAAAAAAGTAGAATTTTAAATGAAAAAGAGCTCATTTATCATATAATCTTGCGTTATGTGTGAATCCGTCATCAGAACTTCAAAAGATGGATTCATATCTTTATCAGATGGGGATCGTTTGGTTCAAGGATTTTGATAAGAGTTAGGGTTTAAAAGTTGTATGTGATTGGATATGGAGTTTGAGATCCGATGGACTATTATATATATGTAGTGATTGGGTATGGACTATTAAATATTTGTAGAATTTGATCTATTGATTTTGCATGAATTTGAAAAGAATACCATTTAACTATATCTTTTAAAAACAGTTATTATTTATGTGACCTAATGTTAAATATAAAATTACAGATATTTTGTTACTCCATATACTTTTATCACATTTTCTCAAAGATTTATAAATTAATAAAAATAACTTACTATATGAAAAATGTCATTAAGTCATTTAGTGAATTTAGCATGTAAGTGAACACAAAGCCATTAGATTTGTTAGGATATTTAGTAGACATAATTAGGTGTTCATAGTCTTTAAAATTGTTTCCATTAAACAAGATCACTATCTCAGTTAATGCAAAAGTAGAAAATTAAACTTAACAAACACACATGGCATTATGAAAGATTCACATCATAAGAAAATTAAAACTAGCCAAAAAAGATAATTGTCAAAACATGGCATTTAACAGAATTGTTTAAAAACCCACAACTGTAGCAGGTAATAAACCATGCCATCTAACAGGCAATAAACCATGCCATGTACCAGAATTGGTCCAAAAATACAATTTAACAGAATTGTTTAAAAAACATCAAACTATAACAGGCAATAAACCATGTCATGCACCAGAATTTATCCAAAAATGCAATCTAACAGAATTGTTTAAAAAACATCAACTATAATAGGCAATAAAACCATGCCATGCACTCGAATTTATCCAGAAAATGAAATTTAACAGAATTGTTTTGAAAACCCACAATTGTACTAACATTTCAGTACAAATTCAGCAACATGTGATGCACACCTAAATTCAGAATTCAAACCTGCTGATCTGAGAACTTCATAATCTGCACTCGTCATGGCCTCAATTGTGATTTTCGCAAGAGCCAGAGACTTTGCCACAAGAAGATTCACCAGTTGCATGTGTGGACTTATCCCTCGAAGCCTCCTAATCACAATTTTTCTGAGGTTGATGAATGTTGTTTCTACAAAACTTGCTTCCAAATCAATGTTATCACGTACCATTGGTACAGAAAAAGGTTCCACCTACAAAATAATTAAAAAGAAACACCAAATGATTTCAGCACCTAAGAATTCACTATCTTAAGTAAACGTAAGAATATAACCAAATGATTAAGTAATAGAGTAACCTTGATTTTCATAAGTTCTAAACATGGAAAGCGTTTCATTAAAGACAAAGTACAAGCAACATAATACAATTCACCGAGATATAGACCGGAAAGGTAAGGAGTTTTGACACCGGCAACACAAAAGGGGAGACTAGTCGGTACATCTCCTGCACCTGAAGCCAATAACTAGAAAGAACATCCCAAGTAAAAATGATGGCATATAGAGCACAATATAATCCATCTATGAAAAAGTACTAGACTGAAGTTATGAAGAACATTTACCTTGTGGCCATGGTTATCCAAATGAACATGCTCTACCCTAGATAAAGACTGAAGAACCCTAGTATAGTGAGGTATTTCTTCCAGGACAAAGCCTCCCCTAAAAGCAAGCGTGGCTTGTGCCAGAAGAAGAACATTTCTTAAACTAATATTCCATGCTCTGCTTGTGAAGTCAAGGGAATTCAATTTGGGGGCATCAACAAAAATGACAACATCGTGATCATATAGGATCACAAGCACGAATTGCTCGAGCAACATGCACTGAGAGATGAAAGCTGAAAACAAATTGTGCTCCATTGAAACATTGTACAGCTTTAGGCAGACTAACCTCTCAAATCCTGCGAAGGGTGTTGGATGGTCTATTGTACAATCTTCGAGAGATAGGTGCCTCAAATGCACACAACTAAAAAATAATAAACCATCCAACTTGTAGGGTGTCCTCCTATAAGGAAATTTGATATTGAGATATTCAATACCACTTCGATAAAGAAACCCTAACAACTGGTTAAAATAAGAAAATTCCTCCGTATACGGAATTAAGAGGGTAAAGTATTTAATAGGCCCTCGATGATGGTTTAAAAGATATCGAATTATAGTAGCAAAGTAAGTAGGTTGGTGCATTCTCAAAAGGGTTCGATCAAGAGTTACTTGTGGAATTCTACACCAAGTATACTGCCACTTCCTACTTAAGATGCTTGTTCTAACAACATCTGGTAATGGCATCCGTACCAGAATATTATCAATAATATTATCAGGGAGGTTTCCTAGTATATCAAAGGGTAAATTTGTAATGCAGTTTCTTCTTACGACCGGAGACATTGTTAGACTTAGATAATTGGTAAAATGAAAGTGAAGATTGCGATTATGGAAGAAGAAGATGAAAGAATCTTGTTGATAACTTGAAATTTTGAAGATGGAGCGCCAAAAGACCATGGACGCATCAACTCCTAAACCAAAATTTTGGGGTATCGATTAAACAATCCCAAGGTAGATATGTATAGAGCCCTATTTTAGAATTCCAATGTATATAAATGAACGTCTAAAACGCATCAAAGTTATAATTGGTTCGTTGGTGTCATGACCCAATTCCCAAACCCGTTTGTGATGGCACCTCTTGTGAAGACAAGGCCAGCCAAACCGTTTTAGAACACCAATTAAAGTAGTTAGTCAGTTATATAATAGTTCAAATATGAATTAATGATATTAATCAATATAAATACAACCCAATACAGTCCGACCGGGGTGTCACAAGTCACGAGCATCTAGGAGGGTCTTTATTAAAATTTTAAAGTCTATAATACATAGAGTAAAATTTGGGAATCAAGAAAAAGAAGAATCTCGGTGCCGCGAACACCGGCGGTCACCTTGCTTAGCTACGATAGCAATACCTTCAATCCGCTACTAACCCGCTACCGGGTGAACAATACCTGCAACTGCACCCGATGTGCAGGGAGTAAAGTGAGTACTTCCAACTCAGTGGTAATAAGAGAGAATAATATCTGAGCGATAAGAAAATACGTATGGGCACATCAAACTGCTATAACAGACAGAACAACCCTTTGAGAAAAAAAAACCGAAATACTGTGAAAAAACCTTTTAGAAAAATCTCAAGATCTTTTCAAAATCTCTTTTACAAAGTCTATTTTTCAAATGTCTCTTTTATTTTCAACAGCCCAGCATATGAATGCTATATCAGATAGAACAAGTCGGCTCATAAGTCTGCCCCTTGGGCACAACACTTCATAACATATAAGACCAGGTTATCAGGTTAACAAAGCAAGTAACAATATGTATGCCAATGATATATGAGTGCTAAATGTCATGCCACGTAGTACAAACAGGAGTGAATGCGTGAATGCAATGCAATGCACATGACCGCTACGGCGCGTAGCCCGATCCATGGGTACCCTGTACTCACTAGGGGTGTGTACAGACTCCGGAGGGGCTCCTTCAGCCCAAGTGCTATAATACTGCGGCGTGCAGTCCGATCCATATAATATACTATTGCGGCATGTAGTCCGATCAATATTATATGCTACTGCGGCGTGCAGTTCGATCCATGCAATATGCTACTACGACATGCAGTCCGATCCGTGAAATATGCTACAACAGCATGGAGTCTGATCCATGCAATATGCTACTGCGGCGTGCAGTCCGATCCATGCAATATGCTACTATGGCGTGCAGTCCGATCCATGCATATGTATGCATATGCAAACAAAACACTCGAGGCCTGAAAGCCTCCTTACATCACTGTTCATGCCCTCACATATGGCCCTCAGCCTGAATTAGTCCAAAATAGTCAAAAGCCCCTCGGACATCTGTAAAAAAATATTACTCAGCTCAAACAATAGTTCAATATCAGTTAAAACTCCAAGTTTGAGAAAAATATAGCTGAGTTCATGAAACCGTGTAAATCTCATGGACTGAGTTCAAATAATATTTCAAATAGTGAGGAAAACAGTGATGATAGTTCATAAAGAGTTCAAATAATCGGCAATAAGCTCCTAGTATGGCAATGAGCCTAAGTCATAATGATAACCACAAATCATTTACATTTTCGCGGTAAACAACCAACAACCGGGACGGACCTAGTCACAATCCCCAATGGTGCTCTACCCCACGCTCAGGTCCAGCGTGCAGGTCACCACAATACAGCACTAAGATGTACAAATTCGGGATTTCAAACCCTCAGGATATCATTCCCAAGTATTACTCACCTCGAACCAGCAAAAACTCTAGCCCGCGATGCCTTTGCTCCTCAACCACGTACGTCAAATCTATCCAAAATCGGTACGAATATATCATAATATGCTAATGGGACAACACCCAATCGAAAATAATCGAAATATAGCAAAAATCTCGAAACAAGCAAAACCCGAGCTCCAGACCCACTTCTCGAAAAATTCTCAAAATCACATCTTGGATTCCTTGTCTCGCCGCAAGTCCGTGCATATAAAAATTACAAGAATCGGAGTCCGTTTGACCCCTCAAATCACCACTTTGACCTCTCTTAGGTTTCAAGCCCTAACCACCATTTTAGCCTTAAAATCCTTAAGTTTCAGTGTTTAATCTACATTTTTACAGCATATAAACATAATCTGAGGCCAAGAATCATTATCTGAAGGAAACCCTTGAAACCCTCTTTAAAATCGCCCAAGAATCGCCTTCCCCGAGTTCCAAAAATTTTTTCCTTCTCTATTAAACTCGGAAACACTGTTCACCTAAAACCTCAGTCGATTTCCGCTTACGCAATCAAATGACCGCACCTGCAGTCCCCGCTTACCGACCACACGACCGCTTATGCGGTCTCACTTAAACCACACGGGACCGCTTCTCTGGTCAAAATGCCGCTTTTGCGGTCCCCGCTTCCGCGATCCGATGACCGCTTCTGCTGTTCCCTCATGAATTCCATGACACCTTCTGTGGTCTGTTACCGCATATTGCGGTAGCCGCTTATGCAGATACCCAAACCGCTCCAGCGGTACAAGGCGGCCCTCCCTCAGGCCACTTCTGCGCTGACCGCCTATGCGGCTCCTCTTCCGCAAAAACGGAAATACCAGAAGCCAGACTTTATTTTCATGCAACAACTCCAAAAACCTATGTTTAACCACCCGAATTCACCGTGAGGCCCCGGGACCTCAACCAAGAGCACAGACCAAACCTAATACTTCATTCAAACTTGCTCGAATCATCAAAATGCTAATGTTAACATCAAAATCTTCAATTATGATCAATTCAAAGGCAAAATTTCTAAAAATCTTACGAATTGCATATTCGATAAAAAACCCAACCTACACACATCCTAATGACCTGAAACTTTGCACTTATATCCAAAATCAACTAACGAAGCTACAACAACTCTCAGAATCCCATTCCGACCCTCGGATCAAAATCTCACCTACCAACTGAAATCCGCCAAAATTCGAACTTCGCCAATTCAAGGCTAATTGTACACCGGACCTCCAAAATCAATTGCGATCGCACTTCGAAGTCACAAATCAACCCCCGAAGCTAACCGAACCACCGGAATTCACATTCGAGCCCTCTAACCACATAGTCAACTTCCCGTTGACTTTTCTAATACAAGCTTCCTTCTAAGAGGCTATGTGCCTTATTTTCAACCAAAACCAATTCAGTTACACCCGATCAACTCTAATACTGACATTGAGACATGAAGCAACACCATAAGGGGGAAACAGGGCAGTAACGCACGTGACGACGGGTCATTCATCACATCCTCCCGAACTTAAACAAACGCTCGTCCTCGAGCGTACCCAGACTTGTACTAGAAGCAATCCAATAGCTGAATGAACTTACCAAGCATATACTCGGGGTGATCCCACGTCACCCTATTTAACATAGGTCCGATAACACAATATAGCTGGAATTTATTGTCCATCTAAGCCATAAACCACATTGCACTTCCCGAAATAAAATGCACGAAATTAGAATCTCACGTCTGCATTTAAAATAAACCCGAACCAACTGTAATAACCCATACTCGCCACTCCAGGTGAGACCATATGATAAACTACACAACCTAAACACTCGAGACGATGGCCTCTATTCACGGCAATTGCCCACAATAACCGAATACTGATAGAAAACCTTTTTATTAGCTAAAGTCTTATTCCAACACCTTTATATACTGCCAACGGTAGCTGAAACACGCGATATACTGAACCCATATCTGAGATCAACCATTCATGAATCCATTTCCCTCTTGACTGATACTACAATAGGTTTCCGAGCCAAACCTCAAAATTACCTTTCCAACAAGTTGAAATCAAATTGGTTCCTGCTCTTTAATTTACTCTGGTGATCGCTTTGACTCTAACGACCCCTCTAGTGATATGACACCTTGACACAGGCTTAAGCCACAACTTGCGTAATACACGCACCTGTGAAAAGTAGTCTGAACATACTCAAATCATGACAATGACTCAAACGAAAGAGCTGTACCTCAAGCTCAACAGTACTATTACAACACAAAGCTGAGACCCCATCTCACATCATAGAAATAGAATAATGAATACTCCTCGAAAGGTCATAACTTCACGTGGCCTGGCCACAGCGCGCGATCCTATCCAAACACTATTACCCATGAAGCACCTCAAGTCACTATGCTCAACACGATCAGCCATGCACAGATTGAGGTCTGAAACTACGCAATCCATCACACCCACGGTGAAGCAAGTAATATACTCTATGCAATCCTGCAAGGACACAACTAATGCGTTATTCGCCGAGAAATGCCCAATACGGCCTTCCTCAGAAACCAGGAAGTAATGCATACAAGGTAACATATAGAAAACAATGGTCAACATCAAGCTGTTGCGGCGTGCAACCCGATCCAGATAACATACGCTGTGGCTGCGTGCCACCGGATCCACATATATATTTCACAAAATGAGATGCACATCGAGCCAAATTTTCTCATTAGAATAAACACATATAGTCTCATGCTCGGCCACAAGAAATGCATTCGAAACCTCAATACTGAAACAGAATCAATGATAGAAACCTCTGTGCTGACATCCTCCACGAAGGCCCAATTGATAAAGAAATGCTTTCCAGCCGTCCGCTGGTCTCTGGAATACAAGCTACCCTGCCAGAGCATAGTTCGATGTATGTTGCCACGCAGCCTGTGGTATTTTCTGACATAGCCCATAACCATTAGTCTAGACAACCTGACATTGGGATAACCAGTTTGCAATCTAATATCATAACCCAAGTGTAACATACCAAGCAAAGGAAGATCCATTTGGACTTACAATTTCCATAATCGCTAGACGATGTCGATACACACGATCTACAACCACTGCATAGTCGGATCACGAGAACTTCTAGTCTCCAACATATATAACACATGAATCACTATACCTGGTCCCACTCTCCGCCGTACGAATTCATAACACACATCAATATCCATTCATATCATGAAAGATATTCAAAATTTTTCCCCGCGCCAGCACCAACTCAATTATCAACGGTCGATCCAACAAGAGAACTGCAAAACCACCAAACATTATTAGTTTTTTAGTACCTTGCCCCCTTTTTTGAACATAAACCCTGCTAAATCACTAGCATAGCAATACCATCTTCTTTAATCATCTGAAGATCGACTCTTAAATCACCTGCAACTGCCTGTGCTGCTTATGAATTTAATGACTTCCCATTATATTATGAACTGAACCAAAACCTTGAACATGAAAATCTTAATTCTCCATATCACAACACATAGACCATACAACACTAGGATAGCATGAGGACTTCTATCTCTCTCTTGCGCCGCAGACATCGACACACTCAACTAGTCAAGAACTTTCATGATCCCATAAAAGAGAAAAATTATAACACACTCCATGCTTCGCATACCCACAGGAAATATACTCATTTTTAAACCATGTTAAAACACATCAAGAACTCTTTCTCCTATTCCATTGCACAAGCTAAACTACCAGGACTGCATCCTTCTACCCAAACCAAGTCAAGCAAACTGCCAGCACTTAAAAGCTTTGCCACACAATACCTGTAAGGCTCATTACCTCGAACATATACAATAATTAATCATATGCTTACTATACCGATGCAGTTCATTATCAAGCTATTCCATTTATCAAATTCCTTCTTGGTTCATCTTTAATTTGATATTCTCCTTTGATGTAGCACCACGATACCTCAACCTAGGTTACCACACGAGACTCACACATAAAACCACACTGTCTAGGAACCATAGGCCACTGAATACCCTCTCAAACGTTTCCCAGAAATACCACATTCCAGAATACTTTACTTTGAAGAACTTCCTGCGATTCTGAATTAGTTTACCATTACCTTCCAAATGCGGATACGTAGAATCCCATGATTAACACAAAGTACCACAAGTCTTGATCTTTTCTAATAAAATATAATCTCTAGCCATATGCACAAACTTAAGACACCTGATTGTTACATGCAAAATCTTGAACACAGTAAAACCATTCTCGAGAGTCATTCACTCTTATTCCGCGGTAATTCACCTGCTCTAAATGAACAGAACCACTCCTGCTTTATTGGTATTTTGACACCGCAGAATATGATTTCCTACAAATACAAACAACCATCTTCCTTCTCTATACACTAAGCATTCTTTATCAACAACGGATCAAAACCCCCTAATATTTCCTCACACGTGCCATCCTCGGCTGATTTCTACAACCAGAACTGATCTGCCATCATCCCTAAAAACGGAACCAACATTGCATATAACCGTACAATCAGCTGACCAACAACAACCTCCCCAAGTTGGCTCGAAGCCATATATCAAGGCACCCTTAACAACCCATTGCAGTTTTACTCCAACGATGCCCCAATGTTATAGTGAGATTAAACTCAAGTCATTTACAAGTTTGTGAATACACAGATAATCAAGTACTGACATTCTCTGCAAATCTCGCATTCATTTCCACATCAGTTGAGTCCATTTTCTTAAGCGTCCCCAAATTCTCAATTTCAACACATACCCTTCAATTACACATGAAACCTTCTAACATACACATAAGGATAATACCCCTCAAAGCACTCCGCAGGCGATAATCCACCTGCTTCACCTCATTTCAATATTTCAACATGCCTTCCACCATCATATATGTTAGACATTCAATTAGTATTCCTGAGTCTGAGCTCATACCGCCACATGAAATGTAGACTTTCCAACTAAGAGACCGCCATCGAAAACAAACACTGAACATCTCATCTATTATCCATCAGACTTCTTCGTCACTACCAAAATCACATAGACACGCCTTGTAGTACTGAAATCCTCATCACATGGATATCCCCTGCCAACCCAGCTAATAAGAACATTACTGAACATATAAGTTCAAAACACTTGCTCACACAATTAGCACCTCGGTGCTCAAGCCATAGGCAAAGATCCAGCCTCAAGTCCTCCTGACTGGACCAACATAAATTCATGGAGATTACATTTCGCTCCTCGATCGGGGAATCACAAGCCATCCAGGCACATATACTACTGAGCGCTCGCGTGCGCATACAAACGTGGAAGGAATTTCAAGAATTGTATCTCAAACTGAATCAAGTACGCACGATAAGAATTCCAAGAAAGTGAAGTTTTCATAAAGGTTTTGCAGCCTCTCGAGGATAAATACAGACGTCTCCGTACCAATCCGTGAGACTCTACTAAACCTGCTCATGACTTGTGAGACCTGGTAACCTAGGCTCTAATACCAACCTGTCACGACCCAATTCCCAAACCCGATCGTGATGGCGTTTCTCGTAAAGATAAGGCCAGCCAGACCATTTTAGAACACTACTTAAAGAAGTTAGTCAGTTATATAACAAATCGAACTCGTTCAACAGGATCTGAAGAGATGTAGCATCGTTCTCTACCACAGATATCATGGATAACTCTTCATAATGGGTTGGCAACATTAGAGCTCTATAAACATTGAATACCTCCAATTAGTCTCCTACTCTCATTGTCATCTTTCCTTTGCAAACAACAATAATAGCTCGGCCTGTAGCTAAGAATGGATGCCCCAAAATAAATGGGACTTCCTGATCAGGCTCGTAATCCAGGATGATGAAATCAGTAGGAAATATGAAAGAAACCACATGAACTAGCACATCTTCAATTACTCCCTCGAAATGAGCAAGGGAACGATCAGCTAACTGCAAGATAACCGTTGTTGGGCGTAGTTTACCCAATCCCAGCTGTCTGAACAAAGATAGCGGCATCAAGTTTATGCTCGCTCCAAGATCACATAAAGCTCGCCCAACATCATGTTTACCAATGGCATTGTGGATAGTGAAACTACCTAGATCCTTTAAATTCTAAGGTAGTTTGCCTTGAATTCTGGAACTGCACTCCTCAGTGAGTGCCACAGTCTAAAACTTGATCAACCTCCTTTTATTTGCCACAATCTCCTTGATATACTTTGCATATTTGGGTACTTCTTGCAAGATGCCTGCTTCAAGATGTCAAGGAACCTTTTATATGCAACATTGTACTTTACTTTCTGCAATCTTTGAGGGAATGGAGGTGGTGGCCTTGCAATCAGTTGTGGTGATTTCTCAGCTACCACATCTTCACCCGGCTTCTCCAGCTCCTTGGCTTTCTCTAATGTTGATTCTATAGTGGATGGCCTTTCTTCAAAAGTCACTTGTTTCCTCTTTATAGGAGGAACTTCTTCTAGTTGTCTCCCAATTCTCAACGACACGACATTAACTGGTGCCTTAGGATTTGCTTCACTGTCACTTGGAAGAGCTCCAGTTGGTCTAGTGTTTTGAGCACTAGCAAGCTGTCCCATTTGATGCTCCAAATTTCTCACCGTTGTGGTAAGAGTTTGCTTGTTCAATCATCATCTTTTTAAACATTTGTTCAAGGTGACTTGTAGAACTTGTTTGCTATTCAACATGAGGTGGTCTATACTGTTGTTGAGGTGCTTGAGGCCTGTATTGATTCTGAGTGCCCTGGTTTCAACCCAAGAGAAGTTTGGGTGGTTCCTCCAATTGGGATTGTAAGTGTTCCCAAATTGATTTTGTTGGCCCCTATTTGAGTTACCCACGAAATAGACAGACTCAAGAGGACATATGTCGCTCGTGTGCCCTTCGCCACATATTTCACAAAAAGCTTGAACCTGTTGTACCTGTTGCTTGTTGATGCCCAGGTTTATTTGGCTGACTTGATTTGTCAGTGCAGAAATTTGTGCTGATAATGCCAAGATGATATCTAACTCAAGAACTCATGCATATTTTTGCACCGTGTGTCTGCTACTCTGTCCCTGCAATCTGGATTTCTCTTGGAAAATTTGTTCAACAATACATATATTTCATCAAAGCTTTTCTCCAATACCTGACCTCCAGCTACAACATCTACCACAATTTTTGTTTGAGAATGTAGCCCTTCTATGAAAGTGTGGACTAAAACTTCATTCGTCTGATTGTGATGAGGACAGTCTCTGAGTAGCCCCTTGAACCTTTCCCAAGATGAATATAAAGATTCTCCTGCTTTTTGTTTGAAGGCAACTATTTCACTTCGGATCTTTGCTGTTTTTCCAGAAGGAAAGAACCTTGCCAGAAATTTTTTTGCCAAATCATTCCATGATGTAATGGAATTAGCTAGTTCTAACTTTATCCATCACTTAGCTTCGCCCAACAGAGAAAATGGAAAGAGTGTGAGCCTTACATAATCTGGAGTGACCCCGTTAGTGATATATATATCACTAATCTCCAAGAAATTTAGAATATGATGCTGTGGATCCTCATGTGGAAGACCCATGAATTGCCCATTTGCATGAAGCAACTGAATCATGCTTTGTTTCAGTTCAAAGTGCCCAGTGATCCTGGGCTTCACTATACTAGAGGTGACATTAGTAATGCTAGGCATCGCCACCTCCTGAGCAACCATGGGTTGCTCTTCCGCCATGTCCACTGGAAGTTGAACTAGTGCCTGAATATTGTTCGAATCCCTTGCTTCCCTCAACCTCCTACGAAATGTTCTCTCAGGTTCCGGATCAAAGCCTTGAAGTCTGTCCTGACTTCGGACCCTACACATTCAATCAAGGTTCTTGAGATTTGATCAACAATCAAGTAAAATTAGACTCGACGAAATAGAAAATTAAAACATAAACTAGCAAGTAGCTAATGTTAAGTTTCCCCGGCAACGACGCCAAAAACTTGTTGCTCCCAAATGCACACGCAAGTATACGTGGTCGTACAAGTAATAAAATGATAAGTCGAGTGTCGAACCCACAGAAACGTATATCAACAACTCACTAATACGGCAATATTGTTAATACGCCTGGCTAAGTTCAAATTCAAGAGTTTAATTATGCTAATTAATTTTAAATGACAACTAAATTATAAGGTATATATCAAGTTGATTGTTGTAATATTAATAGAGATAAATATTCCAGGGTTTTGATTAATTCACCAATTATATTGTGTTCTAATTAACTCTTCTTTTCATATAATTCGCTCATGGTTGTTAATTAATCGATAAATGCTCTCATAGCTTTCTCCCAAAGTACTACTTACCTATTCTCAATATATTAACGTCTATATTCCTATGAAATCAATCTATTAAGAACGTATTAAGATCACAATATTTAATTAAGAAATGTGATTAGGTATATTCCTATCCTAACCACAAATCTACTCCCCTTAAGGGTTAAGATCATGCTTTCTTCAAATCTTCTCTAATCTAAACATGGCTTTTCCAAGCATAGCATAGATAGTAAATAAAACCCAACTGTTGGCCAAACAATTAAGCAATTAAACATAGAATTAAATAAATAAACATAGATGAATGAATTATAATCAATATCAAATTAATCTCAAACAACAATATTCATGGCTAAATCACAACCCCAGAACAATGGGTGTTTTAGCCACTCATGGTCGTACCAAACTCACAATAAAAGTCTTATACATATTATGAACAAACAAGTAGAAGAAGGTTAGAAAGAACTCTTTTAATTCTTGATCCAAGGTAGTATTTTTCCTCTTTCTCCTTGCTTCAAGATGAGTCTTCAATGGCTTCTCTCCAAAAATGAATAGTGTTTTTCGACCCTTTTCTCCAAAAATCTGATGATGATTCATAATGGAACTTTTGATTTATGATAATTTGGTGGACTACTTTCCAAATGACCAATTAATCCCTCAATAATTAAACTTTCCAGACAAGACTAGCGCGGGAGCGCATGACCAGCGCACGTCCCGCGCTAGTGAGGTTTCATTCTGCCCACATCGCTGGACTAGTGCGAGAGCACATGACCAGCGCACGTCCCGCGCTAGTGGGGGTTTTCCTTTGTGACTACATGCTGCTCAACTTTTCATCCTTTGACTCCAATTTTCACTTGTTTTCCATCATAAGTCCTCATTAAGTTATTGAACTCATGTGAGACATTAAAGTCACTATTAGAGCCAATTTTTGTATTTAATTCAACATTTACAATAGTAACCCATCCATAAGTCGAGCTAAAACATAGGCTATATTACACATTTTAGCCTATTATCAGGCACCCATAAGAAACGATTTGAACACACTCAAATTATGACAATTGACTCGTATGAAAGAGCTGTACTTCAAATTCCTCCGTACGATCACAACACAGAACTGAGATCCCATGTGACATCATAGAAATAGAGTACCTTAATCCTTCTCGAAAGATCATCATCACGTGGCCTTGCCACAACGCGCAATTCTATCCAAGCACTATTACCCATGAAGCACCTCAAGTCACCATGCTCAACACGATCAGCACGCACAGATTGAGGTCTGAAACCTTGCAATCCATCACACCCACAGTGAAGAAGGTATTATACACTATTCAATCCTGAAAGGACACAACGGATGCGCTATTCGCCGAGCAACACCCAACACGGATTTTCCTCATAAACCAGCAAACAAGGCATACAAAGTAACATATAGGAAACTATTCTCCACATCACACTATTGCGGCGCGTAACCCGGTCCAGATAACATACCCGTGGCGACGTGCCACCCGATCCAGATACCATAGCCATGGCGGCATGCCACCCGATCTGCAAATATATCTCATAAAAGGAGATGCATATCGAGTCAAATTTGCTCATTACAATAAACACATATAGCCTCATGCCCGGCCACAAGAAAACACATCCGAAACCTCAATGCTGGAGCTGAATCAATGGTAGAAATCTCTGCACTGGCATCCGCCACGAAGGCCAAATCAATAAGCAATGCTTGCCAGCCGTCTGCTGGTCTCTGGAATACAAGCTACCCTGCTAGAACATAATCCGATGTACCTTGCCACACAACATGTGGCCTTTTCTGACATATCCCATAACACATTAGTCTAGACAACCTGACATTGGGAAAACCAGTCTGCAATCTAATATCATAACCCCGAATTTAACATACTAATCAAAGAAAGATCCACTCACACCTCCAATTTCCAACAACTGCTAGACAATGTCGATACACACGACCCACAACCATCGCATGGTTGGATCACGAGAACTTCTAGTCTCCACAACATATAACGCATGAATTACTATGCCTGATCCCACACTCCGCATACGAATACATAACACACATCAAGTATCCATTCATACCACGAAAGATATTCAAAATTCCTGCGCCATCAACAACCTCAAATATCCGCTTCGGTCCAACAAGAAAATTTGCAATACTACTAACATATCATCAATTTACATCACTTTAATCGTCTAAAGATCGATTCTTTACTCACGGCTAGCTGACCGTGCTACTCAAGAATTTAATGATTTCCCATTATGAAGTGAACCAAAACCTTGAACATGAAAATCTCGATTCTCCATATCATAACACATAGACCATACCACTCTAGGATAACATGAGGACATCTATCTCTATCATGTGTCACAGACATCGACGCACTCAACTAGTCAAGAACTTTCAGGATCCCATATAGGAGAAAAATTATTACACACTCCATGCTTCGCATACCCATGGGAAATATACTCATATTAATACCACGGTAAAACACATCAAGAGATGTTTCTCCCAATTCCATTGCACAAGCTAAACTGCTAGGACCGAATCCTTCTACCAAACCAAGTTAAGCAAACTGCCAGCACTTAAAGCTTTGCTGTACAATACGCGTAAGGCTCATTACCTCGAACACATACAAGAATTAATCATACTCTTACCATACCGATTCGGTTTATTATCAAGCTATTCCATTATCTAATTTCCTTTCTGATTCATCATTAATTTGATATTCTCCTTGGTGTAGCACCACAATAACTCAATTTAGGTTACCACACGAGACTCCCACATAAGACCACACTATCTATGACCCATTGGCCACTGAATACCCTCTCAAATGCTTCTCAGAAATACAATATTCCAGAATGCTTTACCTTGAAGAACTTCCTGCGAATCTGAATTCGTTACCATTACCTTCCAAATACAGATACATAGAATCCCATGATTGACATAAAATACCACAAGTCTTGATCTTTTATAATGAAAACACAGTCTCTAGCCACATACATAAACTTAAGACACCTGATTGTTACATGGAAAATCTTGAACATAGTAAAACCATTCTTTAGAGTCGTTCACTCTTATTCTGCTGCAATTTACCCGCTCTACATGAACGGAACCACCCGTGCCTCATTAGCACCCTGACACCGCAGAACATGATTTCATACAGATACAAACAACCATTTTCCTTCTTTATGCATCGAGCATTCTTTATCAATAACAGCTCAAAACATCCTACTATTTTTTCACATTTACGAAAGCACCATATAAGCTTTGTAGAAATTTTCCTTCACACGTGCCATCCTCGGCTCAATTTGTGTAACCTGAACTGATCCGCCATCATACCTCAAAACGGAGCCAACATAGCACATAACCATGCAATCAGCTGACCAACAGCAACCTCCCCAACTTGGCTCGAAGCCATATATTAAGGCACTCTTAACAACTCATAACACTTTTACTCTAATGATGCCACAATGAGATCAAACTAAAATCATTTACAAGTTTTGTGAATACACATATCATCTAGCACTGACATTCTCTGCAAACTTTGCATTCATTTCAACATCAGTTGAGTCCACTTTCTTAAGCGTCCCAATTCTTCAAAATACAACACATACCCTTCAATTCCACATGAGATATTTTACATACACATAAGGATCATACCGCTTAAAACCTTACGCAGGAGATAACCCACCTGCTTCGCCTCATTTCAACATATTCACATACCTTCAACCATTATATACGTAATACACAATCATTTAGTCTTTCTTAGTCCGAACTTATACCGCCACATGCATTGCACCTCACTTTCCAGCTATGGGATATGAAAATATTCTTAACGCGCCCATGCCTCAGGCTACACAACAGAGCGCAATAGGAAACAAACACTTAACAGCTTAGCTATTATCCATCAGATTTCTTCGTCACTACCAAAATTATATAGATACACCTCGCAGTACTAACATGCTCATCACATGGGTATCCAGCCGCCATTCCGGCTGATAAAAAAAAACACTGAGCATATAAGTTCAAAACACTTGCTCACACAATAAGCACCTCGGTGCTCAAGCCATAGGCAATATATTCGTCCTCAAGTCCTCCAGACGGCCTAACATGAACTCATGGAGATTACCTCTCGCCCTCAATCAGAGAGTCACAAGCCATCAAGGCACATATCTACTCAGCGCTCACGTGCAGATATAGACGTGTGGAATGAATTTTCAAGATTTATCTCTGACTGAATCAAGTACGCACGATAAGAACTCCAAGAATGGGAAGTTTTCCTAAAGGTTTTGCAGCCTCTCAAGAATAAATACAGACGTCTCCATACCGATCCACGAGACTCTACTTACCTTGCTCATGACTCGTGAGACCTAGTAACCTAGGCTCTAATACCAACTTGTCACGACCCAATTCTCAAATCCAATTGTGATGGCGCCTCTCATGAAGGCAAAGCCAGCCAGACCATTTTAAAACACCACTTAAAGCAATTAGTTAGTTATGTAACAGATCGAATCTAAATTTATGATATTAATTAATATGAATACCAATATAGCCCGACCGGAGTATCACACGTCACGAGCATCTAGGAGTGCCTTTATTAAAATATAAAAGTCTATAATACATATAGTAAAATCTTGGAATCAAGAAGAAGAAGAATCTCAGTGCCGCGAACGCCGGCGGTCAACTAGCTTAGCTACGATAGCAATACCTTCAATCCGCTACTAACCCACTACCGGGTGAACAACACTTGCAACTGCACACAAGGTGCAGGGAGTAAAGTGAGTACTTCCAACTCAGTGGTAATAAGAGAGAATAATATCTGACCGATAAGAAAACACGTATGAGCACACCAAACTGCTATAAAAGATAGAACAACCCTTTTTGATAAAAATCAATATACTGTAAAAAATCCCTTTAGAAAATCCCAAGTTCAGTTCAAAATCTCTTTTGAAAATATGCTTTTTCAACAGTTGCAAAAGTAATTTCAACAAGTAGGAAGTAATCAGAAACCTGCCCCTCGGGCTCAGTATCAACGTCTCAGTACAGTATTAGCCCCACGGGCTCACTCCCAACTCACAATATCCAACATCAGCCTCTCGGGCTCAGCACTCCTTAACATATAACACCAGGGTATCTGGTCAACAAGGCAAGTAAGAGTATGTATGCCAATGCGAAATGAGTGCTAAATGTAATGCCACGTAGTACAAGCAGGAGTAAATTCACGAATGCAATGCAATGCAATGCATATGACCGCTATGATGCATAGCCCGATCCATTTGGGTACCTGCGCTCACTGAGGGGGTTCAGACTCCGGAGGGGCTCCTACAGCCCAAGCGCAATATCAATATCACACCACCGCAGTGTGCAGCCCGATCCATGCAATATTCTACTGCAGCGTGCAGTCCGATCCATGCATGCATATGCAGATGTACACATAACACTCGAGGCGCGAAGCCTCCTTACATCATCTTCATGCCCTTACATATGGCCCTCAGCCTTAATCAGTCCAAAAATAGTCAAAAAGCCCCTCGAGCATCTATAAAACAATAATACTCAGCTTAAACACTAGTTCAAATGTCAGTTAAAACTCCAAGTTTGAGGAAAATATAGCTGAGTTCATGAAACAATGTAAATCATATGGACTGAGTTCAAATAATCTTTCAAATAGTGAGGTAAACTTTGATGATAGTTCATAAAGAGTTTAAATAGTCGGCAATAAGCCCCAAGTATGGCAATGAGCCAAAGACATAATGATAAAAACAAATCATTTACAATTTCACGGTGAAAACCAACAACCAGGACGGACCAAGTCACAATCCCCAATAGTGCTCTACCCCACGCTAAGGTCCAACGTGCAAGTCACCACAATAGAGTACTAAGATGTGTAAATCCGAGGTTTCAAACCCTCAGAATATCATTCCCAAGTATTACTCACCTCAAACCGGCAAAATCTCAAGCTCGCGCCGCCTTTGCCCCTCAAATCGGCCTCCACGCACGTCAAATCTAACCAAAATCAGAGCGAATACATCACAATATGCTAAGGAAATATAACCCAATCGAAATTAATTGAAAAACACCTAAAATCTCGAAGTTGGCAAAACCCGAGCCTCGGGTTTGCTTCTCAAAAAATTACGAAACTTACATTTCTAGAATCCTTGTCATGCCACAAGTTCATACGTACCAAGAAATCTCAAATTCGAGCTCAAATGACCTATCAAATCCCCATATGAAATATCCAAACTCAAGCCCTAGTTTCTTCAATTCTATACCCAAATTTAGAGAACGAATGGACGATACTTCAACAAAATCATGTATTAAACTCATAAAACTTACCTCCAACCGATTCTTGTCAAAACCCCCTCCAAAATCTACCAACAAGGTCCTGAGGTGGTGCAAAAAATGGAGGAAAAATGAGATAGGTCGCGGATGAAATAACACTTACAACCATTATGTCTGCCTAGTTATTACCCTATGCGATCGCATCACATCCATTGCGATCGCATAGCACAACTTACTCATTACCAAAATAACACTATGCGATCACATAGCACCCCTGCGATCGCATAGAACACCACTTCCAGGGACCCCAGGCCCAACAACCCTATGCGAACACATACCTCCTTACGCGATCACATAGCTCAATCTCCCAAACCAATGCGATCGCATAACCTTAGTGCGAATGCATAGCACAAAAACAGACCTCTCTCCCGGCCTCCTATGCGATCGCAATACCTCTCATGCGATCGCATAGAGGAAAATCCTCTACAACATTTCTGTTGATTTCTGCAACTCCCAAAAACCATACACTTTCCGATTGACCACTCGAAACCACCCCGAGGCCATCAGGACCTCAACCAAAAGCACCAACATGACCTATTACCTTATTCAAACTTGCTCAAGCAATAAGAACGTTATCATTAACATAAAAAATCACCAAATTCCTCAAATCCAAGCCTAAATTTCTTAAGAACTTTCGAAGCTCATATTCGATCAAAAACTCGACCAAACGACATCGAATGACCTAAAAATTTGCAGACATATCTAAAATCACCTAAAAAAGCTACTACAACTATTGGAATTCCATTCCGACCCTCGGCTAAAAATCTCACCTACCAACCGGAATCCGCCAAAATTGAAACTTCGCCACTTTAAGCCTAATTTACACCGGACCTCCAAATTCAATTTTGAATGCTCTCCTAAGTCACAAATCATCTCTCGAAGCTAACCGAATCATCGGAAATCACATCCAAGCCTTCTAACTCATCAACTTTTGGTTGACTTTTCGAAAACAAGCTTCCTTTTAAGAGGCCATGTGCCTTATTTTTTAACCAAAACCAATTCAATTTCACCTGATCGAATCTAATGCTGATATTAAAACATGAAGCAACATAATAAGAGGGTAACAAAGAAGTAACATATGAGACGATGGTTCGGGTCGTCACATCCGTGTCGATAATAGCCGTTTATAGTAAGGTCATACGTATTGGCCTATCGCAATCATATGAGTCCATTCAGTACTATGATTGTAGTAAGGTAATTACATCGTTGTGGTTCGTAGTAATGTCGGCGGTATAGATAATACATCGTTGCGATTTCATAATAATTGATCGTCCATATATTTTCATTATTAAGGTCATACGTATCGAGCTATATCAACCATATAAGTCCATTCACTAGTATTATTGTAGTCATATAACCTAAGCTAATTATATCATTATGATTCCTAGTAAACTCGACCTTTTATATAATATGCATCTATATAACTTCATTAATTAAGATCATATATATTACCTTATTTATATAATTAAATATATAATTATATATATTTTTATTGATTATTATTATTTATAATATAAGGTAATATGACTAATGTATTCTAGCTTCTTTTTTTAGGAGGGAAAACAAGAAGACATTTTTTGACTAAAATGTTAAATACGAATTTCGGAGGGAAGCAAAGGGAAAAGTAAAAATACAATTGGAGGAAAATTGAAAGTTTTTACTCTTTATATATCTCTTAAACACAAGAACAACATCTCCAGCTCTCTAAACAAAATAGATCCCATAAACATGAATGCTAATATATGGATTGAAAAATAATTGTATCCATGGTTTCGGATGAAGGTGCCAAAATTGTACATTAAGCATGATTTCTGGTAATTTTATTTTTCTTAAATTTTCATATTTGATAATTTTTTATTATCCCAACTAGTCATGAACCCTTAACTCTATCTATACATTATGTTCTTGCAGTTTATTCCAAAGAGATTCTGTGGCTATCTTCCTCCTATCTCGGAAAAAATAATGCTTTGATGTATTGGGAAGGATTGGGCTGTGATTCTCAAAAGTGGTGTTCGTAGAAGACTCGTCAATGGGTGGAAATAATTTGTTGTTGACAATAATATGAAGAAAGGGAATGTCCTTCTCTTTGAACTAGTTGAGGCTACATCAGGGGTTGTGATCTTCTCTGTTAACTAATGCATAGCTTGATAATTTCATCTCTTTAGTTATATGTAAGTACTTCAAATGATTTTAGTATGATTGTTCTCTTTAGTAATGGATTAATATGATTGTTCTTTATAATATTTTTTGTGTTTTTTCCATTTATTATTGTTATATATTTTTTTTATTTCAAGAAGACTAATTTTTTATAAATAGCCATGAAAATTGGGAAGTCATTAAACATTGCAGAAGTCCCCAATTTATTTCTATCATTTTACAAACAAGAACAAGACTACGAAGATTCCTTTTTTTCCAAAAAAGTTTAAACATCGACATCAAAACCTAAACCTAAATGTAAACCTACACGAACCTAAATCAAAAGAGAACGTAAATCTAAAGCTAAACCTAAACCTAAACAACGATCAAATATCTTTGTAACGATAGAATATGATGGAATTACGCTAGACATAGAGAGTGACCATCGGTTATTTTCCACTTTCCGTCAAAGTGGGTTAGTGGGGAGTTATAACCATAATTAACTTCCCCTAATTTATCCAAATATTAATTTAACAATAAAATATATTTATATTAAACTCAAATACTCACGTGGGCCATATTATTCAATCTTTATATGTATTAATCAAGTCTTCTAAGGTAAGACTATATGACATAAAACCTATGTAGTGCAATGGAAGAATTTTTAAAAATAAAATAATGAGAATCTGTCAAAATCTGTATAAGCGGATGGATAAATTAAAGACAATCTTCTATAATTAATTGTAGTCATGGAGGAGTGTAATGGTTCATTGAGGTGTGAAATATACTACTGGAAACAGTAATGGTTGCATGAAGGAGTGTAATGGGCTACTGGGAAGTGCAATGGATGCATGGAGGAGTGGAATGGGCTGCTATTGGGAAGTGTAATGGTTAGGGTCTCTACAAAGAGACTTTAATTCCTACCGGAAAGTGGAAAGAGATTATAATCCTCCCTATATATTTTTCTGAAAATATGCTACACCTACATAAGACAATCAAACTACAAATACTACTAAGCATAATGATGGATAAGACTCCGACAAAGAAACCTGCTGAACAACCGCTGCATGGCTCACCTGTGAGTCATAACATCTTGTACCAAGATTTGAAGCGTGATTACATCAAGCTGAAGCGTGAGGTTACAGTGTTGATTGAGAGGATTGTTCGTGATAGTAGCATTGATTATCTCAAGAGTGTCATGTTGGAAGAGCATCCCCTTACTTTGCTCTAAGCTATGCTTGACGGTATGCCCACACCATCCGTCCAGAGTGGAGCTAAGAGCAATTCTATCATTGTTATCACTAGTGATATCGAGTCCGTCTCCAAGACCTCAAAGTCTGTTTCAGTGAACCAGAATATTGAGTAGTTATGAAGATTTATTTCATTTTTTTTATTATGTGTTTGTCCGTCTATGAAGTTTTCTAACCCTCCCTCCATATTGATATTTTTATTTATCAACTTTTGTAATTGTGATGTTATCACCCAATATCGTATTAATGAAGCAAATTTTTATTATTACCGTTTGAATCTTTTTTATATTTTATATTTCTTTATGAACTTTTTCCAGATGATAACCTGGGGTCTTGTATTTGCAAGAATAGAGTTTGTTGATACAGCAAAAGGGTATAGAAAACCCTTCTAAAAACACCGAGTCTAATGAACGTTTGATTAAAGTTAACAAAACAGTCCTATTGTCTTCAATATTCCAACTGCTCGTTTGATGCCTAATGAAATAAAAGTACTAATAATAACATTTGTAAAGATTAATTAAGTACTCTAAAAATTTTCAATTTACTTTCCAAATTAATATAGCACATGAAATTACGACAACAACACTTGAAAAATATGAAAATGTATTGTCAATAATTATGAAGATAGTTTAGTACTTCAATGTGAAAAATATAGCACATACTGAATTTATGGAGATAGTTGATGAGTACTTGAAGATCGTTGAGTGCTTATGAATGAATGTAGTAGGGATGTTCAAAATGATAACACCTTGGCACTTACAAGGTTCCAGCAATATACACAAATTAAAACATTCAGTTCATTTCAAAATAGTTTGCAAAAAAATTATATTCTTATTTCATTCCAACACGGAGCACAA
Source organism: Nicotiana benthamiana (assembly GCA_034376525.1). NCBI lineage: Eukaryota > Viridiplantae > Streptophyta > Magnoliopsida > Solanales > Solanaceae > Nicotiana > Nicotiana benthamiana. Next base: position 84,416,083 of record CM067328.1, read on the forward strand.
AAGACAAAGGCTTTGGCATCCTAAATACAAAGTCTTTGGCATCTATTATACAGAGATTGAATGTGGCAACCAGTAATACATAAAACTAAACAATCAAACTGATATTAACCAAACTAAACAATAATCAAACTGAACAATTTATTAAAATTTTTATCTCTGCAAACATTCCAGCTAAAAACATAGATGATATAGCACTTGCTCCAACATCACTTTCATCAACACACGAACTTCAAGATTGTTCTTCACTGTAAATATTTTCTTTTTGAAATTCATTGAATGCTGCTACTGCTTCAGCATAAGATTAGTAATACTTGAAGATGCTTCCTTTGAAACCTATAACCATAGGAGCACACTCACACCAAGAGTTGTATAATTCTAGATTTCTACCACGAAATACTACATACACCTTTGATGCCAATATATTATCTGCTTGAGATCCATTTCTAAACTCAAATAAAGCTGCAATGGCTTCATCATACGTTTTGAAGGCCTTGAAGATGCTTCCCTTGATACCAATAACCATAGGAGCACACCGATGCCAAGAGTTGTATAATCCAAGCCTCTTACCACGAAATACTACATAAACTTTTGAAGTATTATTCCTCTTCCCGTGGTCCATTCCTTAATCTCACCCTAAGAAAGATAAGAGATGAAGAAAGAGAAAACAAAGATAGAAAAATGGGGGCCGGAAAAGGTTTTTAGGTTTGGCCAAATATATTAAGTGTTTAGGGTTAGAAAGTAACCTCTTTAATCATAAATATCAGTAGTATAATTTTTATACGTATTTTCTTCAATTTTAGACGCATTTTCTCTAATATATTATTTGTATATTTTAGTGTATTTCGATTAATTGGTATAGCATATGTAAATTTTAATGTATTTTGTTTATTTAGTATAGTATATGTATATGTTCTTTATGGAAATTGATGAAGAATGCATCTTGGGAAGGTAAGGCAAATAAATTAGTGAGAAAGAATTTTTGAAAAAATGAGTTTGAAATGAAAAATCTGCCAAAGGATATATGGAAAATGAAAATGCACAAATTTCCATTATGCCCTCAAAAGCCGTGCGAAGTAACCATTATACCCCCATTTGGAACGTTTGGGCCATTCTTGGTGTGGCTAAATAAAATTTTCGATTATGTTTTTACTATTACTTCACTTTATATGGATTTCATGCCAAAACAAATAAAGTACCTTACCATTACCTACTTTTCCATTTTCAGATGAATATTGATTATAGGAGATAAAAATCTATTTTGCTCTATTGTGATGATCATATAATATAATCTTTTTCTAACAAGTAAATATCACAACTATATTCACAAGTGGTAACTTCAATTTTGCTTCATACTTACGACCTTATATAATTATATACTTATCGACAACAAAGAAATTATGACTCATATTAACTAAATTCAGTTATATGCAAAGTGCAAATTTGCAATGAAGAAAAAGTTTGGATAAAATTTTCCGCAGATCATGGGAGCCAAGAATGACTTTCATACGTAAACACTATTTTTTGTAATTATCTTTTGTGAGACGAAGAACTATAAAAACAACATACCATTACTCTTCATGACTCTGATACGACATGTTGAGAATATAATATCTCGCCGAGGAATAATATTCAGGATAAGTAATAATAATACAAGAGAGTAATAATGATGCCGAATCTTTTAACGAGATAAAATATAATACATGTGTGGAGCAATAGAATATCATTAAAATATTACAACTTGGTAGTGTTAAGAGACCCCTCATTGCAGAAGCGCGTTCGCTTTTGCAGAAAAACACTCAATTATGTGGACCCCTCTTACTCCCCTCCATTCGGCTTTGGCGACCAAGGTTACGCACGGTGCGATACCACACCTGCAGCCACTCCCACCGCAAGTGCGAATGACTAGATGCCACAAACCTTCAACACTTTGCTAAAGTGCAACCAAGCTCCGTCTCTATCCGAATCCTACCCTAGGGCCCAGGACCTCGACCAAACATGCAAACAAGTCCTAAATACCATTTTGAGTCGGGGGGGGGGGGAGGGGAGGGGCAATTTGAGCCCAAACCTATTTAACCCGCCCAACCAATCCAGAGATTAATGGAGTAGGCTACAACATTTTAGCTCATGGGTCAATTTGGATTGAGCCCAAGTTAACCCATTATTTTCTATAGCCCATTATAACCCATTTAACAGCGCAAATACAACTCACGAACCTCACCCACAATGAAGGATCTCAACCCAACTTATCTATAAATTCACTTAGTTATCCTATTTTATTTTTTCTGTATATTTAATTTTCTAATCCTTTTTTTTACACAACCCACCCAGTCACCCTATCCCTACCCCCCTAAATAAATTTAATTTTTTTTGTATTTTCAATTTTCAATTTTCAATTTTTTTGATTTTGTACGCCCCCCACTCTCCCTCGTAACCCCCGCCCCCAATCCCCCCAACCCCCTAAAAAAATTTCGGCCTTTTTTTTGTATTTTTAATTTTCTTTTTCTTTTTTATTTTTATGCACCACCCACCCTACACCCACCCCACCCATACCCCCGGCGCAAACCCCCTAAAAAAATTTACTTTTTTTTTGCATTTTTAATTTGGTTTTTTATTTTTATGCACCCCACCCTACCCTACCACCCCACCCCACCCGCACAAACCCCATCAAATTTTTTTTAATACTTTTTTTTGTATTTTCAATTTTCAATTTTTTTATTTTTATGCACCACCCACCCTATCCCACCCCCACCCCCATCCCCCTATCCATAAAATATTTGTCAATTACATATTTTAAGTTAAAATATTTTTTTATGCAAGATGAGCATGGTTCTAAAACATGGGTCAAGTTGGCTGGGTTGGCTTATGACCCATTGTTTAGCCCATCTTGACCCAACCCATCTTAGCCCAAATAAACTTTTGGCTAGGTTAGGCAATGATCCATTTATTACCTAACCCATATTGACCCACCTAAATTTAGCCCAACCCACCCATTTGCCACCCTTATTTCTGAGCATTATCGAAGCCTCACATCACATTAAACAACATGGAAACGTGAATCGCACCCCAATTCAAGACTATTGAAACCAATGAATTGCCAACAAAGCATCTGTGGACATAACCGCTCCATCACCGGTCTGAGTCACTACACTCGACTGAACTGCCATAGCTGGCTGAACCACTGGAACCTGAACCTGGGGAGTTACCAGCTCCGGAGTTCGTGTAGCAGAAGTATGAACCCCTACTCCAGCCTGAGAAACGGTTGGTACCACTAGAAGCAAACCCGCTTTGGTGACACTCTCCATGAGCCCTGCCAATCTGACCAAAGCATCCTGAAGGACTGGAGTGCCTATTTCCAACCCTCAATAACCGTTTTTCACCTCGAGTTCGGCTCCACTTCAATCAAATCTATACAATAATGACTTTACATTATCAATATATGTTAAAAAAATCAAACTCAATGCCTAAATATAGATTTCCAAGCATTTTCCCAAAATTTCAAAAATCAACCTCGAGCCCGCTTGGTCAAAACACGAGGTTCAGACCAAATTCATATCACCCATTCCCCCACGAACCTGAATATATAATTTGTTTTCATATTCGACCCCAAAATGAGGTCTAAATCAAGAAAAGGTAAAAATCACCAACTATACCCAATTCCCCCAATTTCTACCCTAAATTACATATTTTAGGCTTAGTAATTCAACAAATATTAATGGAAAATGAAGAAAATGGGTTAAGATTTACTAACCCAAGAAGATTTGGTTAAAAAGGAGCTTCAATGGACGCCAAAAGACCTTGGAGAAGAAAGAGCTGGTGTGTTTTTATGAAAATCCCGCAATAAATTGATTCAGGAAATTAAAATATAACCGGGCAAAAATTTCCCTTCGCGTTCGCGGGAGCATGGTTGCGTTCGCGAAGGGTTGACTCAAAAGACCATAAAGTTCGCGATGTGAAGGATGCGAATGCAAAGAGATAAGGCTGGGGGTCCAGGGATTTGGCCTACGCGAACATGTGGGACTACACGTGGACGCGATGAAGAAATTCGGGGAACTACGCGAACGCAAGGCTACGAATGTGAACACGAAGAGGAATAAAGACTAATCCCCCGGTCACTTCACCCTATGCGAATGCGAATCCAGAGCTGCGAACGCGATGAAGGAAAAATGAGGAGCTTTGCGAACGCGAACGAGGCACCGCAGACGCGTAGAAGGAATTGTCTGCAACAACTGAAGCCAAAAACCTACTTCTTTTCTAAGTCCAAAATAACTTCGAAACACTCCCGAGCCGTCGGGGCTCCTAACCAAATACATTCACTAATTCAACAAAATCCTACGAACTTAACCGTGCGATCAAATCGCCAAAATAACATCAAAAACAAGGAATCAAACCTCAAAATCACTAGTTTTTTCTCAAACTTCATAAACTTTTAAATTTAGAGTTTTAAGTCCGAAACACGCCAAATGACATCCGATTTTGACAAAACTTCATAGAAATATCTTAAACCATATATAAGATCTGTACCGGGCGCCAAAAGTAATATACGGGCCCTATACCAACATGTTCTAATAAATTTCATTTCCATTTCCTTAATAATTCCAGAAAAACAATTTACTCAAAATTTCATTTCTCGGGCTTGGGACCTCGAAATTCGATTCTGGGCATATACCCAGGTCCCATATATTTCTACGAACCCTCCAAGACCGTCAAATCACTGCTCTGTTTACTAAAAATGTTGACCAAAGTTAAATTTATTCATTTTAATACCAAATTTTAGAATTTTTCATTGAATTACACATTTAAGCTTTCCGGCTATGCGCCCGGATTGCGCACGCAAATCAAGGCAACTAAAACTAAGGTCTTCAAGGCCTCAGAAGCGCGAAATATGTAACAAAATAGGTGATGACCCTTTTGGTCGTCACATTCTCCACCTCTAAAACAACTGTTCGTCCTCGAACGGACAGAAGAAGGAAGAACCAGAGTCAGGAAATAGATGAGGATAACGGCTTTGCATATCGGAATTGGAATCCCAGGTTGACACCTCAGGAGGCTGAACTCTCCACTGAACACGAATAGAAGGCAAACTTTTGGATCTCAACCCACGAACATGTTTGTCTAGAATATCAACCGGCTCCTCCTCATAAGATAAGTTCTTGTCCAACGAGATAGTGCTGAAATCTAACATACGTGCTGGATCACCGTGATACCTCCGAAGTATAGAAACATGAAAAACTAGATGTACAGCTGATAAGCTAGGCGGAAAAGCAAGTCTATAAGCCACCCCTCCCACTCAATCAAGAATGTCAAACAGACCAATGAACCTAGGGCTAAGCTTTCCCTTCTTCCCAAATCTCATCACGCCCTTCATAGGCGACACCTGGAGCAATACTTTCTCACCAACCATAAAAGCCACATCTCGAACCTTGCAATCTGCATAACTATTTTACCTGGACTGGGCTGTACGAAGCCTATCCTGAATGATATTGACCTTGTCTAAGGCCTCCAGAACAAGATCCTTACCCAATAACCGAGCCTCCCCCCGATAAAACCATCCAATTAGAGACCGACATCGCCTACCATACAACACCTTATAAAGAGCCATCTGAATGCAGGACTTTTATCTGTTGTTGTAGGAAAACTCTGCTAAAGGCAAAGGCTGGTCCCACGAGCCTCTAAAATCAGTGACAAATGCTCAGAGCATATCCTTTAAAATCTGGATAGTCCGCTCGGACTGACCATCCGTCTGGGGAGAGTGCCCAATTCTTGCTGAACTACTTTCCAGAAATGCGAGGTAAACTGCGTTCCCCAGTCCGAAATGATAGATACCGGCACACGGTTAAGACGAACAATCTCCTGGATATAGACCTTAGCTAACCTCCCAAATGAATAGGTTGTCGCAACAGGAATGAAATGCGCTGACATTGTCAGCATATCAACAATGACCCAAAATGTATCAAACTTCTTCCGTGTCAACGGAAGTCTAGTAGCTAATCCATGGTAATCCTCTCCCACTTCCACTCGGGAAGTTCAATCCTCTAATATAATCGACCAGGCCTCTGATGCTCATACTTAACCTGCTAACAATTCAAACATCGAGCCACATATGCAACTATATCCCTCTTCATTCTATGCTACCAATAATGCTATCTCAGATCCTGATACATCTTCACAACGCCAGGATGAATAGAGTACATGGAACTATGAGCCTCATCTAAGATCATCTCTCGAATCCCATCAATATTGGGCACATAAACTCGCCCCTGCAATCTCAAAACACCATCATCATCTAAGGTCACCTGCTTGGCACCTCCTCACTGCACCGTGTCTCTAAGGACACACTATTGGGGATCATCCAACTGTCGATCACAGAAACATCCGAATAATGAAGAATGAGCGACCGCGCAAGCCAACACTCAACTAGGCTCAGAAATATCCAACCTCACAAATCGATTGGGAGGGCCTGAACATCCAACGCAAGCGGTCTCTGGCTGACTAAAATATAAGAAAGACTTCCCATGCTGGCTGACTTCCTACTCAGCGCATCGGCCACCACATTGGCCTTCCCCGGGTGATACAAGATAGTAACATCATAATCTTTCCACAGCTCCAACCACCTTCTCTACCTAAAATTCAACTCCTTTTGCTTGAGCAAGTACTGAAGGCTCTTGTGATTAGTGTACACCTCATATGTCACACCGTATAGATAATGCCTCCAAATCTTCAATGCATGAACACTGGCTGCCAACTTTAGATCATGAACCAGATAAATCTTCTCGTGGATCTTCAACTGCCTCAAAGCATAGGCAATGACTCTTCTATCCTACATCAATACTGCACTAAGCCCATTATGGGAACCATCACAATAGACTGTATAAGGCCCCAAACCCGTAGGCAAAACCAATACTGGTGCCGCAGTCAAAACTATCTTGAGCTTCTCAAAGCTTGCCTCACACTTATCCGACCATCTGACTGGGAACCCTTCTGGGTCAATCTGGTCATCGGGTCTGCAATAGATGAAAAATCCTCCACGAACCAATAATAGTAGCCTGCCAACCCTAAGAAACTCCAAATCTCTATAGCTGATGCTGGTCGAGGCCAGTTATTGACTGCCTCAATCTTTTATGGATCAACCTGAATACCCTCTGCTGATATAACGTGACCCAGGCATGCAACCAAACTCAACCAGAACTCACACTTTGATAACTTAGCATATAACTGTCTATCCTTTAGAGTCTGAAGTAGCACTGTGAAGTGCTGCTCGTGATCCTCCTGGCTGTGGGAGCATATTAGAATATCATCAATAAAGATAATCACGAACAAGTCCAAATATGGCCTGAAGACTCAGTTCATCAACTCCATAAATGCTGCTGGGGCATTGGTCAACCCAAAGGACATGACCAAGAACTTATAATTCCCGTACCGAGTGCGGAAAGTTGTCTTAGGGATATCAAATGACCTAATCCTCAACTGATGGTAGCCAGATCTAACATCTAACTTTAAAAACACCTTGGCACCCTGAAGGTGGTCGAACAGGTCGTCAATCCTCGGCATTGGATACTTATTCTATATTGTAACCATGTTCAATTGTCGATACACAATGCACATCCTCATCGAACCATCTTTTTCTACAAAAATAACATTGGTGCACCTCAAGGCGAAACACAGGGTCTAATGAAACCATTCGTAAGAAAATCTCGCAACTAATCCTTTAACTCTTTCAACTCTGGCGGGACCATGCGATACAACGGGATAGAAATGAGCTGAGTGCCTGGAGCCAGATCAATGCAAAAGTCGATATCCCTATCGGGCGACATACCTCGCAGTTCTGAAGGGAAAACCTCAGGAAACTCTCTAATCATGGGTGCAGAATCAATAGAAGGGACCTCTATGCTGGAATCGCGAACATACGCCAAATAAGCCAAACACCCTTTCTCGATCATTCGTCGAGCCTTCATGTACGAATTAACACTATGGGTGGAATGTCCTGGGGTCCCTTTCCACTCCAAACAACGCAAATTCGGTAATGCTAAGGTCACGGTCTTGGCATGGAAATCCAAGATAGCATGATACGGGGACAACCAATCCATACCCAATATGACGTTGAAATCAACCATGTATAAAATAAACAAGTCAACACGTGTCATAAGACCCCCAATCACCACAACACAAGAACGATGGAATCAATCAACCACGATAGAATCACCCATCGGTGTAGACACATAAACAAGAATACTCAATGAATCACTAGGCATGACCAGGTACGGTCTAAAATAAGATGGCACATACGAATACGCAGAACTTGGATCAAATAGCACTGAAACATCTCTATCACAAACTAGAATAGTACCTGTAATGACTGCATCTGAAGACTCTTCCTCTGGCCTGGCTTGAGAGCATAACATTGAGGCTGGGACCTACCACCCTGAACTGCCTCTCTGGGATGGGCGACTGCTGGCTGGGCTCCACCCCTGGCGGCCTAAGCTCCACGTCTAGCACTTCTACCCCCACCAATAGCTTGCTAAGGGGACTGTAGAACACTTGGTGCCTGTACCATGGCACGAGAACCTAGCTACTGTGAACTACCTGATGCTCGAGGGTAAAATCTAGCAATGTGACTCAGATCACCATAAGTGTAGCAAGACCTCGGATGCTGAGGAAACTAAGACTGACCCTGTCGACCTGAATGACCACCTCAGAAACTGTGAAGTGGTGGTGCACTGATAGGTGCTGGTGGTGCACTATAAGGCTGCTGATCAAAATAATGTGGCTGAGAACCATGACCACCTAATGAGCCATAAGAGTCATGGAGAGCTAACTAAAAAGGCCTAAGATAGTGGCCTCTACCGTAAGAATCTCTATCTCTAAACGAGGTACAACTGAATCTACCTGAGTGGCGGGGCCTCTTATCTGACCAATGACCTCCTTCTTGTGACAGAACTATCTCAACTCGGCGGGTCATATTGGCCGCCTCCTAAAAGATAATCTCACTACCAGTCTCCCAAGCCATCTGGACATGAATCACTGAATCAAACCATCAATAAACCTCCTCACCCTCTCTCTCTATCTATCTATCTATCTATCTCTCTCTCTATATCTTTCTTTCTCTCTCGGTAGGGAGTATGATAAGAAGAATGGTGAGCTAGATCGATGAACTTATTCTCAAACTGAATGATCCTCACGGAACCCTTTTAGAGGTGCTCGAACTGTCTCTGAAGAGCATCTCTATGAGTAACAAGGAGAAACTTCATCATAGACAAGTATAAAAATTGCTCCCAAGTCAAAGATGGTGACCCTGCTGGTCTGGCTAAGAAATAATCTCTCCACCAGTCTTGGCGGATCCAGATAGGCGAAAGGCGGTAATATCGACCCCATTGGTCTCAACAATACCCATGTTCCGAAGAACCTCATGAAAGCTATATAGGAAATCTGGGGGGTCCTAAGAGGAAGCGCCGGTGAACGTGGTAATGAAAAGCTCGGTGAACCTATCAAGCCTCCACAAAGCATCTCCGGACAAATCCGTTCCATTGATGGTCTGCGTCACTACACCCGGCTGAACTGCCATAGCTTGCTAGACCACTAGAACATGAAACTGGGGAACTACGTGCTCCAGAGTGCGTGTAGTAGGAGTCTGAGCCCCTTCTCCTGCCTGAGAAGCGACTGGTGCTACTGGAAGAAAAACCCGCTGTAGTGACACTCTCCATTAGCCATACCAATGTGACCAAAGCATCCTGAAGGACTGGGGTGGCAAAGAACCCGTCTATGACCTGAGCTGGGCCCACTGGAACTACTGGGGCTGGAACCACCTTCTCAAAATCGATCTGAGGCTCCGACACTGGTGTTGCTGCTCGGGGCTGAGCTTTGCCCCTACCTCGGCCTTGGCCTCTGCCCCTAGTGGGAGCTAGTGTTGGGGGCTCGAGCTGCTGAGCGGTAGATAATGAAGAATTTTTTCTTTCCATTTGCGAAAGAACAAAGTAGAAACTCAATTAGTATTTGAGAAACAAAACCGCACGACAAGAAAGAATAAATGTGAAGTTTTCCTAACTTTGTAGCCTCTGGGGGATAAATACATATGTCTCCGTACTGATCCCTCAGGCTTTACTAAGCTTGTCCGTGAGTTGTGAGACCTATGTAACCTAAAGCTCTGATACCAACTTGTCACGAATCGGATTTCCCACCATCGGGAGTCGTGATGATGCCTACTATTGGAAGCTAGGCAAGACAAACATAATTACCTTTTCATTAACAATACAAATATTTTTAACCAATATCAGGCATAATATAAAAGCAACGAATTTAACAAAATAAGCGGAAATATTAAATTAAAGAAAAACTGAATAAAGATGCGGAAGAATGCAATATAAACCTGTACCCAAGATTGGTGTCACAATGCTCATGAACATCTAAGAATATTAAATACAATATATTAAAGAAATATATCTGTTTGCCTCGAATACAATGAGATAACAGTCTAAAGTAAAGGATAGAGGAGACATGAGCCTGCGGACGCCTGCAAGGCCACCTCGGTGTCTCGCTGGACTGAAGGCCTACTCCCACGCTACTATTTTTGCTGTCTAAAGCCTGCATATGTGTAAAATAGCACTGAGTGTAGTAGAAGCACAATTAACTCATGTACTGGTAAGTGCCTAGCCTAACCTAGGCAAAGTAGTGACGAGGCAAGAACCAGACTACCAGATAAACCTGTGCAGTTCAAATATATATATATATATATATATATATATATATATATATATATATATATATATATATGTATGTATATATTTATATATATAATGGAAAGAAATACGGGAAGTAAACAAGCAATAAAGGAAGGGGGAATTTGTTGTGGGGAGATAATAGTTACAAAGAGAAAATCCCAAATAAATATGGAAACAACAAAACCAAAATCCGAACAAGAATTAGAAATCACGAACTTGCACGGCATCACCCTTCGTTCTTTTACTCTCGTCCTCACCAAATCAATCGTATTAGTAAATCATGTGCACAATATTACCCTTCGTGCTTTTACTCTCTTCCCTTACAATAATATTCAATGAATATCAGTACGGAATGGTACATCATACGACACAACATCACCCTTCGTGCTTTACACTCTTTCCTCACAGTAACAATGCACGACATCACCCTTCGTACTTTATCACTCTTTCTCACCCAAACAACAATTACAAATAAGGGATGAGGAAGTAAACAATTAATACTAGAAATCCCGGCAAGGGAATGCAATCAAATAGTTAAATCCCGGCAAGAAAACCATAGCAACAATTTCAATATCCCAGCAAGGGAGAAAATCAACAAAATGGCACAATATCCTGACAAAGGCATAAACCAATAAATCTTTATCTTTCTTTAATTTCTTACTTAATAATTCACTTTATCACTTGAACCAATGCTCCAAAGAATCCAATTATCTCATATACATTCTCAATTCATATCATAACTCGAGCCAATGCTCCTCAAAGTTTAAAGCTCATAATTTCCTTCACGTGCTCTTTACAACACATAGAAATCATCTAATAAGCATGAAAGCTACAAAAAATATTAGAATAATCCCAATATAAGAAATCACGGTCATGCTAGACATCAATGTATAGATACTCGTCACCATGCGTATACATCACACTCGACAATTAGCAGTAGCAAACAAGACTCAATTCCTATTCCCTCAAGCTAAGGTTAGACCAAACACTCACCTCAAACTTCCACGGCCAAGTCAATCCTCAACAACCGCTTCCCCTCTCGAATTCGGCCCCAACTCAATCAAATCTATGCAATAATGGCTTTACATTATCAATATATGCTAAACAAATCAAACCCAATGTCTAAATATAGATTTTCAAGCTTTCTTTCAAAAATTCAAATAAATCAACCCTGGGCCCGCTTTGTCAAACATGAGGTTCAGACCAAATTATATCACCCATTCCCCCACGAGCCCGAATATATTTATTTTTTCAAATTCGACCCCAAAAATAAGGTCTAAATCAAGAAATGGAAAAAAGCCCAAATTATATCCAATTCGCCCAATTTCTACAGTAAATTACATGTTTTAGGCTTAGGAATTGAAGAAATATTGATGAATAATAAAGAAAACGGGTTAAGATTTACAAACCTAAGAAGTTTTGGTGAAAGAGAGCTTCAATGGACGCCTAAAGACCTTGGAGAAGAAGGAGCTCGAGTGTTTTTATGAAAATCCCGCAATACACTGATTCTGGAAATTAAAATATAACTCGGAAAAAATTGCCCTACACGTTCGCGAGAGCAAGGTTGCATTTGCGAAAGGCTGACTCAACAGAACATCCCACAAACTTAACTGTGCGACCAAATCGCCAAACTAACATTATAAATATGGATTCAAACCTCAAAATCACTAGTTTTTCCTCAAACTTCATAAACTTTCAAATTTAGAGTTTTAGGTCCACGATATTCGACTTCAACCAAACTTCATAGAAATATCTTAAACCGCATATAAGACCTGTATCGGGCGCCAGAACAAATATACAGGCCCGAAACAAACAAGTTCTAGTCAATTTTTATTTCTATTTTTCTTAATAATTCTAGAAAAATAATTTTACTCAAAAATTCATTTCTCGGGCTTGGGGCCTCTAAATTTGATTCCGAGCATATGCCCGAGTCCCATATTTTCTACGGATCCTTCGGGACCGTCAAATGACGGGTTTAGATCCGTTTACCCAAAATGTTGGCCAAAGTAAAATTTATTCATTTTAATACAAAATTTTAGCATTTTCACAGAATTACACATTTAACCTTTCTGGCGATGCGCCTGGACTGTCCATGCAAATCGAGGTGACAAACAATAAGGTTTCCAAGCCTCAAAAGATCGGAATGGGTTACGAAATAAGTGATGACCCTTTGGTTCTTCATATCTCTATTCCCCTAGTTGATACTCCTCGTATGTTCTTTTACTAATTTATGACTTATAGAGATAGTTAGTTCGGGTTTGGAAGGATTCGGGTTTAAATTGGAACACTTAGTTCCTTAATAGGGGCTTAAAATGGTATACTCTAATTTGAGTCAAACTTTTGAGTAAACAACCTCATAACTTGGATTTGACGGTCTTAATAGGTTTGTATGATGATTTATGATTTGGGCGTGTGTTCGGATTGGTTTTTGGGTGACCCAAGAGAGTTTTGGTGCCTTATGTTGAGAGTTGGCGCATTGGCGGTTTTAAAGTTCTTTCACTTTAGTTTGGAGTAGGTTTTGGTGTTATCAAGGTCTGTTTGGATTAATCCAAAATGAGAATAACCCTGTATGATTATATAATACTTGCACACTAAATTTGGTGTCACTCCGAGTAGTCTAAGTATGATTCGCCGCGTTCGGAGCTAGTTAAAAACTCGAAGTTCATAATTTAATTCAATCTATTTTGGTGGTGAGATTCTTCGTTTTGATTTTATTTTACGTGTTTCGAGAGTTCGAGCAGGTCCATATTATGTTTATGGATTGTTGGTGCTTTTGGACAGGGTCCCCGGTGGCTCGGGTGAGTTTCAGTCTTCTCGGGCTTGGGCAGCTTGCCTCATGATGCAATGGTGTTCTGCAATAGCGTTGAAGAAATGCCTGGGCAGTGTGTTTTAAAATCGGTACTTAGGCTTAGGTTTCTTCATTTCACTCACTTGTTGTCTTTGAAGATGTGTTTTCACTTAGCACTTTGAGGTAAGTAATTGCTATAAATTATGAGTTAAATCATATATTATAGGTAGGTTTTTACATATAAATTTTTGAAATTTTAGGAAATTATTGGAAAAACCTAGGTTTTGATAAAAATGGGATTAAACCACAAAAAAAAAATTATGCAATTGGGTAGAAATTATATATTTGATATCGTAAGATTATGGGTAACATTTAACTTCAAAAATTTCTGAAATCCGGGCATGTGCACCTGGGGTGAATTTTAGGAATCCGAATAGGTTGGGTAGTTACTTTAATAGCTAAATTATGAACTTGCGAGTGCATATTAATTAATTTATATAATACTTGGCTAGCTTCGGATTGTTCGGCACCAAGGTGAGGCTTTAGAGTGAATTTGTATGCCGGAAAGTGAGCTTTGGGACAATGTAAGTCTATTGCCTAATCCGTTGAGAGGAGATTTACCCCATAGGTGTTTGAAATTACTATTTTCTTGTAATTGTGGGTGCAATATGCATGAAGTGACGAGATTTCATGCGTAGCTAAAAATCTTGCTTATGCCTGGGTAGATTAGGATCATATCATGAAATTTCTTGTATTGTTTGCACTCTACTTATTAACCTAAGCGCTAAAATTATAATGAGACTAGATAAAGGATTCGTAAGACCGAACTTCACTTACTTTAAGTTTTGACGAGTTACTTGACCGTTGATAGAAATTGTGCCTCTTGTGTGCATTAGTCTTCAGATAACCGCTAAATCAAATGCTTGTAGAGTATCATCTCTTCTTATGGAGAAGGCCGAATTCCCCAGTAGTATAATAGATGCATCACTATGGGTTGAGCCAGTCGACCCTGGACAGTATACACATTATTCTGGTTCAATCCTTACGGCCTCGATATAAATTGTGCGTGATAATGCTCGGAATCCGATTACACTTGATATTAATTTTTATGACTTGAGAAATTGTATTTACTTGATGGCCAGTAATTGTTAGAGTTTGTATGTGTCAGTGGATATTTTAAATTGACACTTTTTAAGGAATCACTTATTTATTGTTTGTTATTGTGTTACTATTATTATTGATGTATTCCTGTCTATTCAGATTTTTTGTAGTTGATTTATCGGACCATATTAAGTGTCCATGTCAATCCGTTGTGATTACTTCGACAAGTATAGACCGGATACTTACTTGGTACATGTTATTTATGTACTCACACTACGCTTCAACACTAATCATACAAGATCAACAACATGTGCATATGGTATACATTCAGGCGAGGACCCCTATTACCTCGAGGCCTAGTGGTGAGATGCTCTCTGATCTGTTCTACAGTACCCACAGTCTCTTTTTTGCATTTACTTTGTGTCTATCTTATTTCTGATAGTAGCATATGTGTTTTATATGTTAATACTAGTTGCTCATACACTTGTGACATAGGGTTTCGAAAACATGCTAGGAGACATTTTATGGTTTTGAGTATTTATTTAATTGTATTTACTCTCTCATTAGTTTATGCTTTACCTTAGTATAATTTCACACCATTCATTTACTTAATAAATAAAAATCAACTACCTTTAAATTATTAAAAAGGAAAAAATTACATGACTAGTTCACTGTTAGCGGCGACGTTGGGCTCCATCACGACTTATAGAGGAAATTGGACCGTGACAAATTAGTATAAGAGCACTAGGTTAACATAGGTCTCGTAAGTCATGAGCATGCCTAATAGAGTCTTGAAGATCAGTGCTGAGACGTCCGTACTTATATTCGAGAGGCTCTAGCAGGGTTAGATGTTTGTGATGGACTATGAGGCGGATTCTCTGAGTTGTCTCGCCATTCACTTATGATTCTCCCCTTTGATTCAGAGAGATTTTGGTGGTTTATTGCGGGGTTGTACTATGGTATTGTTTACCATGAAAATGATAATAACAATTAAATTTGTTAATGGGACTCTAATAATATGCGATCTATTTTTATGCTAGTTGTTAGGCTATTGATGCTATATATATGAAGCTTAACAACGAAATATGAACTAAAACAGGGTTATAATCAAACCAAGGAGCTAGCTGTCCGGGCCTCAGGCTAACCGATGAAGGTTCTCGAGGTCGATGCCTGGGCTCGAGCTCGATCTATCGGTGGCAACCGAGAAAGGACTAAAAATTAGGATATAATTAAAAAGAGGCTGTTTATGGCCAATATCAAGCATTAGATGAAGAAAAAGTATGAAAGCAACAAATGAAAGATGAAGTCTTAAGAGAACAAGTTAGAGAGAAAAGAGAGAGAGTTGTTATTATTCTTGTGGTTAATAGTTGAAGAAAATTTCCTACAAAGTGCCAATGATCCCTCTTATATAAGAGGGGGGGATCGAAACATACTACAAGATACACTAATTGATAAAGGAAGTGGGATGGGACAATTGACTAGCTTCATAATGTAGCTGTAGACTAGCTTTAGACTAGCCTGGTAGCCTTATCTACCGTTGGATCCATTCTTCAGAAGTCTCCCATGCCCGTTGGGGGCTCGACCAACATTTTCCCTAGGCCGGGTGTAGATGGATCTTGAGGGAGGTACCCGGCCCATAGTCTCGAACCTCCGAGGTGATGTCTTGAAGTACCTTATCAACGAGAAATTGGTCTCCCCAATTTTGCCATACACAGATAATCCCCGCGTTTCTTAGATAGAAACAATGAGAAAATATTGTGACAATCTACTCCATGGTCTCCCATAAAGATGTCGCGTTGATGATGCAAGCCTCTATGAATACCGAAATGTTTCATCGTTTCATTTTTTAGGGCCATCCGATGCGTCGTGTTTTTTTGTTATTCGAGGCCATAATTTCACCGTTGATTCAACTCCCATGAACGCATTGAATGTCGTTACATTTTTAGAGGGCGATAAATGCATCGTCTGTTGCTTTGCCCTTCTATTTTATAAATGGGGCCTTCGGTGATCAGTTTTTAATCCATGCATTCTCCAATACTTATCCAATCCTCCTGTCTTGCTATATTTACTCTTTGACGTTTACCATGCTTGAGGACCATGGCCTCAAGATTTGATGGTGACATCAGGCGTGCTATGGCCTATATCCCGGACCTTATCTGGTCAAAAAAGATTATACTGCCTCTGTGTTTTTTTGGTTGTCATCTTTCCTAACTCGGGATGATGAAGAAGAGTACCAATTTCCTCCGACTCCAAGAAGTATTTGGATTATACACCGCTGCTCAAGAGGGGTCTCGGATTATACACTACTGCTCACCCTCTTTTCTCGGCATGGCGCATTACACCCCTTTGCATTCCTTAGGGTATGGTGGCACTATCTATTAACTGTTGCCTCCCATGCCAGGGAAACGTCTCAAGAAGTGGATTTATAATAGTAATACTGGTGGAGTTCATACTAGCCAGATTTTTCACCCAACCACTTTTTGTCTCCCTTCAGCTTCTTCTTCGTCACTTTTCTCTTCTCCATAACTTTCCCATTCTACATCTTCCCTTTTGAAGATGCCATTTCGGGAGGGTCGAGATGAGACTCCCGAGGGGATTGTCCTTGGAATATATTGTCTTTGAGGACACGCACTTGAGGAGATAATAGCGGATATGTCACCATGGAGGATGCACTTTTGGGAATAGGATAGATTTTTAGGATTTTGTTTTATGTAAGCACTTCTGTTTCTTTGTTCCCATGTAAGGATCCCCCTGCGGGCTTTTGCAATCAGATGCAACAACCCCACGAGGGCCGTTGTGAGAAAACATTTATAAATATAAAGATATTTTCTTTCCTTCTGCCTATGATACTTGCCGTATTCTTTTATGTTAGAGAAGACTCCAAATGCATGATCCTGTTTTTTTGTTGTTAGTAGTAAACCTAGATGTTAATATTCCTTCTGGCCTTCGGTTGATGAAAATGGCTTCGCGTGGGTCTTTTGCGATTCATTGGATTGAACATGAATAAGGCCGATAGACTCGGGCTGCCGGGACCCTAACTTTGCGCTAAATGAGAATATTCTTCTGGGCCTCGGAGTCATGACATACCAATTGATTTCCGTAATACCCTTTGAGAAGAAATTTTCTCGGGGACCCATGGGTGGGGGCTGCTTTTGATTTCTTTAGAGCAGTCTCCGAGCGAAGACTTGCTCGCACTCGGACTACCCCGAAGTGTGTTTAAGTGTGAATAACCTTATGGTGTTGTAGATAGATTCTGAAAGAAGGTTTGTACGACCTTAGCTAGCACCCGAAGCCAGGTCCATACGTGTGACGTTCAAAATATGCTTATTTCTTGAGAGCCCGATTACCTTTGATGGAGATCCTCGACGTCGGGTGCAACCCTTGTGTTGGCAAAGGTTTTATTGGCTCCCTGGAGCATAGCCTTACCTTGATGGAGGTGCTCGAGGTTGGGTACCGCCTCGGGACTGGAGAGGATGTTATCGGCTAGTGTTCCCAACCAGCTCCGAGTTAGGAAAATTGTCACCGTCTTTCCCACATATAATGTGAGGTTGTTTTCACCTTCATAGGGGTTACCCTATTTTAAGCAGTTGCCATTTTCTTTCTGCATCATGTTTTCAGTATTTTGGTATTAATACGCCTGCAAACCTTTTTGTGTTTTAGTTCTTAAACTTTGTGACCACCACGGCGGCTATGTCGGGGTCTGGTGACCTTATGGTGTCGATTAATTACACCCTTCATTGTTTTTGTCAAGGAAAACAGAGAGTGAGTATGGATGTTTTGGTTCGCCGAGGTGCAGACCACTGGCATTATATCCTAGGAGCTCGCAAACTTAAGAATGGGGATAGACTCTTATTTACAGCGAGAGTTGGTTTAGTAGATGTGTGTTCCTCCCTTCTTCTATTGTGTTTATACGGGCGTCAGGCGAGTTCTTGACCTGCCGGGCTTGGTCCATGGATTTGGCGACCCACTCATCCTGGTCAGCGTTGCACTATTCCTTCCTTGATATCAGTTTATACTTCTTACTTAGTTTTCTTCTGTAGGCCTCCGACAACTTGATCCGGACTGCTTCATTATGGAGCAAGTCTTCGGAAAGCTCCGGATGAGGGTAGGTCCCTCAGGCTCTTTTGCGAGGAGAAGGAAGTTGAGGTGACACACCGGCTATATGAGACGTACAGGAACTCGAATTACGAGAGCTATTTGATGGGTTAGGTATTTTCATGTCCAGAATGGGTATGCGTTTCGCTTTTTAAACTTTTTGTGTTATCTTTTCGCCTATCCTAGTTTTAAGAAAAGACGAAGGCGCTGGAGCGACTTAGAGGTGAAGCTGACCGAGTCAGGGATAACTGTGGCAAGCTAAGAGCTCAAGCGCAGGCTCAAGCTTCAGAACAGAAAGGTGCCTTGGCTGATGATCCTACTTGGAGGCCAAACCCCGTTTGTCTCGTGACAACGCTTCAGTTCAAGCGTATATGATCACGAAGATTGAGTCCAAACTTTCAACGGTCGGGCTGAGGTCGTTGATAGTCGGGCTGAAGCAGCATTGAGCCAGACTAAGGCTGGCTAGGAGATGGCGGCTCATTTGAAGGATGCTACTGATGCCCAAGCCGAATTGAAGAGGGTCCTCGATCATGAAGAGAGGATCAAAGTATGCTCTTTGTAGATCCCGAAGAAGGGTTCTCGAGGAGATCAGAGCCAGGGGTTTTGTCCTCCTGGAATAGCTGGCACGAGCGAGGACAGACAAGTGTGATGCGATCATTCCTATCGAATACTGAGGAGAGTGAAGATGAAGCTGGTAAGCCGTAGCCTTCAAGGGTAGGGCGTAGGCTCCACCATCTTGATATCGCACATATCAAGACAGAAGATGCACATATTTATGTATTTAAAATAGAAGACAACCTGAAGATTTATTTCTTATGTATCCCTTTCTGCTTTGCTTCTGACCAGGTGGACTAGTTTCGGAGTCGGTGAGAATCATTAGATTCGTCATATGGCTCTGAGGCTCATAAGGCATACCTGGGGGCTCTTACGAATTCGGTTGATGCGCTTTTAGTGCAAGCTGGCGTTAGAGCTCTTATGCTTTGTTCAACTATTTTGGGTTTAGTCTCTAAGTCGGGCTTTGACTGGATCCCAATAGACCCTCAAGCTTTTGGGTCTGTATAGGCGGGCAATAATGGCTCTTATGGCTTGCCCTTGGGCATTTGTCTTTTAACTATTTTGGGTTCAGTCTTCGAGTCGGGTTGTGGCTCGAGCTCACACGACCCTCAAGTTTTGTTTTTTCATGGGCTGGTGACTATGACTATTATGCCTTAGGTCGAAGCCCCCTTTTATGTATGTGGCCTAGAGGATCGTGAAGCTTGCGATGATGGGTCTTACGCTATGCCATTAGGAATATATAGTGAACTATTATGGATCTGGTCTCCGAATTGGGTTACGACTCGAGGACCCTCAAGCGTTCAAAATTTTTAGGCCGGCGACAGTGGCTCTTACGCTTTTGGTCGTTGTGACCGTTTAGTGTGTGTGGCCTTGAGGCTCATTAGGCTGGTGACAGTGGATCTTACAATTTTCCCTTAGGCATATGTAGGCTTTGTTTTCCTCTTATTAAGGACTTTTGAAATAATTTTGCCTGACCTGTCATAGGTTCGGGAAGAACCTCGATTTCAAGTCGTTGGCGGCGATGTTCGAGCACCTCAGAAGATTTAGCTCATAGGTTGAGTAGCTCGAAGCCTTTGTGATTTGGAGTTGACATGGTCTAAGGTCCTTTGCCTGTCAAGGGTAGAATGTTTAACCGGTTCTTTTTGAAGTAGATTCGAAGTTATAGCCTATGATTTTATAGCGGTGGTCGGCCGTTCCGAGTCACGTTAATTTGGATGGTTTAGCCGTATTGATCCTACTTATTTGTGTTTAGCCGCAACCATTTTTGGTCCTGGTTTGGTAATTTAGGAGTCTACATCGAGGGTATGCCCTTTCGGGAGTTATACAAATGCGTCATATAACCTAAACTTACGAGTTTTATACATGTAGTAAGGTCTTATCATATTTTCACGCCTGTTGAGGTCTTACAATTTTTTCATGTTGTTGATGTCTTACAAATTTTTCATGCCTGTGGAGGTCTTATAGTTTTTCATGCCGTTGAGGTCTTACAGTTTTTCATGCCGTTGAGGTCTTACAGATTTTTCATGACGTTGAGGTCCTATAGATTTTTCATGCCTGTTGAGGTCTTACAGATTTTTCATGTTGTTGAGGTCTACAGTTTTTCATGCTATTGAGGTCTTATAGGTTTTTCTTTCATGTTGAGGTCTTACAGATTTTTCATGTCGTTGAGGTTTTACAGTTTTTTCATGCCGTTGTGATTTAACATATTTTTCATACTGTTGAGGTCTTACAGATGTGGTTTCTACCTTAGGTAGGTTTTACAGGACCGAGTCTACCCACTGGGGACATATGGCCTCGTGTTTTGTTGAGTTGATGGAGATGGAATTCTAACGGCAGTCCCCGAGTCATCGAATGTTTCTTGACTGGGGAGCCATTCTTCGTAAACTTTGTAATGCCTAGTCGAGGTATTACGATTTTGGAGATCCCGACTCTAGGGCTATGTGTTTTTATTTTGAGGTATTGACGTCAGTCCCCGAGTACTCGAGGTACCTTTGATTTTGGAGATGCTTAGTAATTTTTGCGTTGCCTTACCTGAAGTTTTTATGATTTCGGAGTCTCGACCCGAGGTCGTCTGAGTGTTGAATTGTCGATGCCAATCCCCGAGGGTTCGAGATGTTTTCAGCGAAGGAATTGTTGCCTTATCTTGCGAATGTGTCTTGACCAAAGATATTCAGTACACAAGTACACGTATTCACCAACAGGAGTCTGGCTATATGTACACAGTTCGTTTTCCTATTTGACCCGGTACATTATTTTTCTTCAAGGACCCTATTTGGCATTTCATGACTTCTCAAAGCTGGTAGCTTCCTACAGAATGTCCCCAGCGTTTGAGGTGGACTGAAAAAGAAGTCTTGAGCATTTTTTGAGTTTACCTTAGGTAGCACACAGATGTTGCCTCGTTGAAAACATTGCCGGTAAAACCCTTCTTTTGGGATAAAAACTCAGTCGAAGGAAAAGAGTGCAACAGGTGCTTTAAAAACTTAAGGTCTTCGAGTAGGGTTAGCGTTCTGGCCTCTTTGATCAAGTGCATGCATAAGTGTTAGTCCGAAATACAAAATAAAAAGGGAGTTGGTCGTACCTTGGAGTGAGATATGCCGGCGAGGCCTTAAGGATTGATTCAATACAATCGTGAGGGCTGATTTGTTACGATCAATCGATGGGAGGACGCGGTATGGTCCTTATTCTCATTTCATCATGTTTGATTGAGGGTGAAGCCCGATCATCCTTTGGCTTATTCAAGGGCAGACGTATGAGCATTGGTGCCAGGTCGTGCATTGAGAACATTTCTCTTCCAGCAAGCTGTTCCACATAGACGATTTTAATTATGTCCTTTGTTGGGAATTTCATCATCAGGTGAAGGATGGATGGTATGTAGTGTATCCATAGCTGTCCGAATAAGGCGTTATACCTCTTGTATCCTTGAATAACATGGAATTTGCATCTTGGGCCGTGGCGACCACAATGACCGAAAGGATGATTTCTCATTTCGTTGTTTCACTTGCCATGTTGAATCCGTTAAGGACCCGAGTGGTGCACATGATTTGGTTGAGCAATATGAGTTGCTACATCACCCTCGACCATACAATATTGGCCAAACTACCTGGATCCACGAGTACACATTTTATTTTGAAAGAATTTACAAGGAAGGAGATTAGTAGTGCTTCATTGTGAGGTTGAGACAAGGTCTCGGTGTCTTCTTCGCTGAATGTGAGGGCATCTTCAGGAATATATCCTCGGGTCCGCTTTTCTCTGGTGATGGATATTTTCGTTCTTCTCATTACGGGTTTATGCGGGACATCGGTGTCCCCATGATCATGTGGATGACATGTTGTGGCTCGTTTGCCTCGTTCTTCTTGGTCACCTCCCTTTCTCGAAACTAATTTTTGGCCCGATCGCTAAGTAATTCCCGGAGATTCCCTTTATTAAGTAGTCGATATACCTTTTCTCGTAGCTTATGACAATCCTCGATCCTATGGCCACATGTGTTGTGAAATTCATATATCAAGTTGTAATTCCTTTGCGAAGGATCCGAGTGTATAGGCTTGGGCCACATGGCTTCTCTAATTTTACTGATGGTGAACTTGATGTCCGCCACGTCGATGTTGATGTTGTGTTTTAACAAGTGAGACGCACCCTTCACCACTACATTCTGATTGAATTTGGCTCTGCTGATGAGCCGCCGAGGATCCTCTCCTCGATCCACTCTCCGATCATTATGAGCTAGGTTGCGCCTCGGGTCGTTCCTCTTATCTTTGATGTACGATTGATACCTTTCTTTGTTTGGTTTTGGTTCCTTTTTCATGAGCCTTCTTTGGTATACTGAGCTTGAGGAGGCTCCCAACTAGTCATCCTCAGCCCTGATCAATGACTGGTACCGGTTGTGGACATCTGACCAGGTCGCGGCTGGCTACTCGGTCAGATTCTATTTCAACTATTTTAAAGCCCTCGAGCTTCGTTCGTTCAGACCTTGAGTAAAGTCCTGCACTTACCAGTCATCGGAGACTAGCGGTAGCTCCATCCATTCCATATGAAAGCGAGACACGAATTCGCGAAACATCTCATTCTCCTATTGCTTGATTTTGAAAATGTCAAACATTCACGTTGCTACTTTGATGGCACCGGCATGTGCCATTATAAAGAAGTCTGCTAGAATGACGAATGAATCTATGGAGTTAGGAGCCAAGTTGTGATACCACATCATGGCCCCCTTCGAGAGTGTTTCCCTAATTTTTTCAGCAATACAGACTCGATCTCATCATTCTCTATATCGTTGCCACTTACTGCCCATGTGTCGGCAGTAACATGTTTAGTAGAGTTTGTTATCCCATTGTACATAGGAAGTTTCGACATTCTAAATTCATTGGAATGGGTTTCAAGGCCTCTTCCTTTGGGGAATGGCCTTTGTATGAACTTCTTCAAATCCACACCCTTGAGAACCGAGGGTGCGCCCGAGATTTGGTCGACACTGGAGGTTTAGTTCTCGACCTTCTTATCGTTGTCTGCTATCATTTTCTCGCTTGATTCAATCCTTTTTGTGAGATCCTCGATCATTTTTATGATGGCATGGTTGGCTATCGATCCGTTATTGCTCGATCTCTCCGGTACCTATTCAGTTGAGGGAGCTATTTCTGGTGCTACTGTGCTGGGAGTATTCGGGTGGCTTTGCAATTGAGTGATAGCCAACTGTGGTGCCTGCAACATTTCAAAAATTACATGAAGACTAACTACTTGTTCTTCTAGGGTGTGGGTTTTTTGGGCTTCTTGTTGGTCGCCAGGTTGTATGCTCTTGTCAGCGTGTGAGGTTTCGTCGACCTGCTCTGCGTCTTGCGAATCCGCGTCCACTGCAATCGGTGCAGGTGTATAATCGGGGTTCTGCGGTGGTGCACCAACAACTGGAACAACCACACTATTTTCCCTGTGGTTTTCGAGGTTGTCATTCTCGACTCGGTTTACTAAGCCAGGCATTTTGACCTGAAATCGAATATCTTGGACAAGAAAAAGTGTGAAAGATAACTTGTGTTGCATAATGAAACCCGTATGTAAATAATCACTATTATTTTAACCCCACGGTGGGCGTCAAAATGTTTACCGTGAAAATGTTAATAAAAATTAAATTTGTTAATGGGACTCTAAAATATGTGATCTATTTTTATGCTAGGTTTTAGGGCACTTGATGCTAGATATGTGAAGCTTAACAACGAAATACGAACTAAAACATGGTTATAATCAAACCGAGGAGCTAGCTGTTTGGGCCTCGGGCTAACTTATGAAGAGCCTCGAGGTTGATGCCTTGGTTCGAGCTAGAGCTATCGGGGTAAACCGGGAAGGGACTAACAATTAGGATACAATTAAAAAGAGGCTCTTTATGGCCAATATCAAGTAGTAGAGGAAGAACAAGTATGGAAGCAATAAATGAAAGAGGTAGTCTCGAGCGAGAAATTTAGAGAGAAACAGGCCTACAAATTGCCAATGGCCCCCCTTATATAAGAGGGGGGATCCTAACATAGTACAAGATACATTAAATGATAAAGGAAGCGGGACAGGACAACTTACTAGCTTCATGATGTAGATGTAGACTAGTGTTAGACTCGCCTAGTAGACTTAATCGGTCCAGATGCATTCTTCAAAAGCCTCCCATGCCTGTTGGGGTCTTGAACAATATTTTGCCCAGGTCGAGTGTCAATGGATCTTGAGGGAGGTACTCGGCCCATGGTCTCCAGCCTCCAAGGTGATCTCTTGAAGTAACTTATCAACGAGAAATTGGTCCCCCCGATTTTGCCATACACATGTATCCAAATCATTATGGCCCGGAAGGTTGATGTGAAGACTCCATACAAGTAGGTTATGGAGATAGCTCGGAGGATGGAGGGTATTCGTTAGTAGGAATGAGAGTAGACATCCAAGGATAAGAGGCTTAGATATTCTAGAGGGTTCATTGGTGATCCATCTAGGGACAGACGTTAATTTTAGAGGGGTTAGTCTAGCAGTTCCACATATCAAGCACCCCCGCTTTCTCGGGGTGCTCTAGTTCAGCCCTATATCAGTGCCATTCCAGAAAGCTCCTACAGTCCATCGAATATTTAGGGTTCCTCAGGTGAGTGTTCAGGTCCCTAGAGTCAGACTCAGGGTCAGTCATATTCCTCACCGAGAGGTTGTTTCGAGTGTAAGGATCTTGGTCATGTGAGTAGATTTTTCCCCTGTCTTTGGAGTAAGGCTATACAGTAGGGACATTAGCCTATGATTACTACATCAGCTACTGCACTAGTCGTCTGGCCTCGTAAAGGTGGATGGCAGGTGGGTAGAGGCCGTCTAACAGTGGAAACTAGTAAAGTGGTGCTCCAGCTAGGTTCTATGCCTTTCCAGCTAGACCAATTGTAGTAGCCTCAGATGTCGTGATAAAAGGTATTATTTCTGTCGGCAGTAGTGATACCTCAGTACTATTTGATCCAGTTTCTACTTATTCATATGTTTTATCTCTGTTTGCTCATTTTCTGGGTGTTCCTCGCAAGTCCTTCGGTACTCCTGTATTTGTGTCCACACCAGTGGGCGATTTTGTTATTTTGGTTAAGATTTACCAATCTTGTATCATGACTTTTTGTGGTTATGAGACTAGAGAGGATCTTCTGATGCTCGATATAACAGACTATATCGTCATCCTGGTCATTGATTAGTTGTGTCCGTACAATGCCGTCCTTGATTGCATGCCAAGATTGTTACCTTGGCGATACTATAGGTGCCTAGATTAATATGGAAATGTTCACCTGCCAACGCATCTTGTTGGGATTTCTCTTTCCTGAAGGCTCAACACATGGTCGAGAATGGTTATTTGGCCTATCTAGATGATGTTCGGGATAATGTTTCAGAGACCCCGATGATTGGTTCAATGCCCGTGGTCCGGTAGTTCGCCAATGTGTTTCCTTTTGATCTATTAGGCATGCTACTGGATCGTGATGTCGATTTCTGTATCGATTTGGCTCCAAGTACCCTACCTATCTCTATTCCACCACACCGCATGGCTCCTGGGAAGGCCAATATGGTGGCCGATGCCTTGAGTAGAAAGATGGTAAATATAGGCCTTGCATTTATTCCGGTAGGTGAGAGACCACTTGTATCAGATGTTCAGGCCATGGACAATCAATTCGTAAGGTTAGATGTTTTGGAGCCCAATGGTTCTAGCTTTTGCGATTTCTCAGTCTTCCTTATATGATTGCATAAGAGAGCATCGGTATGATGACCCCATTTTCTTGTCCTCAAGGACAAAATGATTCCAATGAGGTTACTATTGGGGATGATGGGGTGCTGCGGATGTACAATTAGATTTGTGTGCCCAATGTAGATAGGCTACATGAGTTGATTCTTGAATAGGCCCACAGTTTCTGGTATTCCTTCCATTCGGGTGCCGCAAAGATATACTAGGAATTGAGGCAACACTATTGGTGGAGGAGGATGAAGAGGGATATTGTGGGGTGTGCAGCTTGGTGCCTAAATTGTCAATAGGTGAATTAAGAGCATCTGACACTAGCATATTGCTTCAAAGACTTGAGATTCCGGAGTGCAAATAAGAGTGTATCACCATGGACTTCGTAGTTGGGTTCCCGCGGACTTTGAGGAAGTTTGATGCTATTTGGGTGATTGTGAATAGGTCGACAAAGTTCGCTCATTTTTTCATGTTGGACTACCTATTCTTTAGAGTGGTTGAGTGATATCTACATCTGCAAGATTGTTCGCCTTCACAATCCATCATTTCAGATTGGGGAATATAGTTTATATCGCAGTTTTGGAAAGCCGTAACTTGATAGTTAGGCACATGGGTTGATTTGAGTACAACATTCCACCATCGAACTGTTTGGGTTAAGTTGAGTACGACATTCCCCATTAGATGGACGGATAGTCAGAGCGCACTATTTATATATTGAGCATATGATATGCACTTGTGTCGTGGATTTCAGGGGTTCTTGGTATTAGCTTCTGCCACCGGTAGAGTTTTCCTACAACAACAGCTACTAATCGAACATTCAGATGGATCTATATGAGGCTTTCTATGGGAGACAAGGTTAGTCTCCAATGGGTTGGTTCGAGCCAGGTGAGTCTAGGCTATTGGGTACTAACTTGGTTCAAGATATATTGGACAAGGTTAAGTTGATTCAGGATCGGATTCGCACCTTGCAGTCTAGACAGAAGAGTCGCATCGATCGGAAGGTTCATGATGTTGCTTACATAGAAGGAGAGAAGGTATTACTCAGAGTTTCACCTATGAAGGGTGTTATAAGGTTCATGAAAAAGGTCAACTGAGCCCTCAGTATATTGGGCCGTTAGAGGTGCTGTCACACGTCCTTTTTCTACCCCGTAAGGGGTATATATAGGGGAGTTTTTTCCAATTTAAGTGACTATCGATACGAGATTATTTATTTAAGATTCGGAGTCTCCACTTGGGATAATTTATTGTGTCCCATATCATCGATTCAAATCCCGAATCGAGGAAAGATTGACTATAT
The DNA here is from genome assembly GCA_034376525.1 of Nicotiana benthamiana. Taxonomy (NCBI): domain Eukaryota; kingdom Viridiplantae; phylum Streptophyta; class Magnoliopsida; order Solanales; family Solanaceae; genus Nicotiana; species Nicotiana benthamiana. Next base: position 84,443,829 of record CM067328.1, read on the forward strand.
TTGATAGTCCGCGAACAAAGAAATTCGGGTAAGGAATTTTGTTAATTTTGAGAAGGTGTTAAGCATTCCCGAGGTCCGTGGTTCTAGCATGGTCTCTCAACTACTATTATTTGCCTATTTATCTTATTTTAAAATATTTTTGAAACTTATGTGCGTTTTATCCCTTTTAAAGCCCGTTTTTAATAATCCAGGCTTCTCATACAACTAATTACTTAATTACACATTATGAATCAAGTCACGAAAATAGTAAACGATCTGCAACACGTTTATTTTATTAACAGGATTAAAATTACAGCCGTGTCACATAAATGTACCCCCAAATTTAAGAAATTAAGCATCACAACTACGTCACGGGAACCGTACTCGCAAATATGATGATTTATTAGAACGCGACTAAAGCAAGCCACGATATTTATGAATATTAACGGCCTAAGCATGCTCCTAACAAATATAGGCGAGTAGCAAAGCAATAGACAATTACAAGATGCATTTCATAAACTTTATAACCCGAGCCCCTTTAATCTAAGTTGTTAAAATAACAACTTATCACACCCGCAAACTTAAACTATTGCTTGTCCCCAAGCAATGAAAGCGACAAAATCTCATCCCAAGTAGTTAACTCAACAATGCATCCATATCATGCCAAGCCAAATAGGTCTACTATAAGCAGAAAACAAGACTTTGAATGGTACAAACAATTACTCCCAAGCATTTGAATTATCAAGAACTTCTCATGAACTTCATTATACTAAAAGTGCTCAAACACTAATGCCAATCAAAGTAGCAATCAATTCATGACACTAAAGCTTCAAAATTTGCCTCTCCATCACAATCAACTTTCTTTGGTCATTCCGTCCAACTGAAAATGGGATTAAATTCGCAACTCAATTCTCATGTGCCCTCACATTTAAGAGAGGATGCCACACTCATAAATCTTAATTTAAAATAAAAATAGAATATCAAATGGAAAGAATTAGCACTCTCTCAAAAAGAAGTTTAAATGCATACAAGTAGTACCATAGGCTTGCCCTTTATGTATTCCTCCACTAATGTAAACAACTTGGTTAAAAATCAATTAGGACTTAAAGGGTTGTAGTTTAGGCTTTTGGCTAAGGTAGGGCACAATTTTTGTTAGAGTGACTCAAAACCTCCCCAAGCACTACAAAGCTTACATTAAAGTCCACTTCCTTCAAAAACACTTTCCATCCTTTCTTCACTTTTCATTCCACACCTAGTCTTCCCTTTATTAATTTTTTTTTATCATTTTATTCTATATACTTTTTTTCACCTTTTCAATCAACTTCCACATCACAACTTTTCCAACTTTCACCCCCAAGCTTAGGCTTGTAGCCTATATTTACACTTTTAGGGTACTTAGGGAAGTAGGGTGGCAAAAGCTAGACCATTTAAGAAAAAAGGATTTAAGCATGTAATGTGGTTGCCAAAGAATAAGGTTAAAGGCTCAAAATTGGTTGACTAGGAAAAATATTCAAGGGTAAGAAATTTAAGGCATACTAGCGGTCCAAGGAATGCCTAATATCATTTTTCAAACCAAGTTAGTCTATAATTGCTCCTTGAACCACATTCTTGGCATGTTCTAGACTACAAGTAATACAAAAGAATTCACAAATAAATCTCACCACGCATGGCACATGAAAACTCAAGTGGAATACAAATCCAAAATCCAATTGAAACAAATAACTCAAAGAGGTTACATATAGAATAACGGAAGCTATTTAGTGAATTAAAGAGCCAAAAAATGAGTCTAAAAATTTATGAAATTTTTAATTCAATTTTCTTCTTTTTCAACAACCAAAGTTTCATATGCCAAGGTTTAGATTATGTTGGTGCTAAGCAAGCCACAACTTAGTCAATGGGCACAAACCCCAAATCAAACCATTTATACTTTTCCTAAATTAATAAAATCTAATTATAAATACAAGACTAGTTCCCTTATAATTTGTCTATATAGCCATCATCAGGAAAAATCGACGAAAATAAAAACTTTCTTCAATTACCCGTTTCAAGAAGCAAAATTGGCATTCTTCAAAAAGGAACCCTGGTATAAAAAAGTTAAGAAGATAATAATAAAAATAAAATTAGAAGCCAATAAACAATAAATAACAAAAATAAAAATCTATTTTAAGGAGTTAATAAACATACTAAAAACAATCAACATACTAAAAACAATCACATCACTAATATGCCATCCCCAGAGCTATTCACAATTATACAACAAGAATAGTTATATAAGAAGCCCCCCCCCCCCCCCAACTAAAGATGTTTCAATTTCCCCAATGCAACTAAACATAATAGAGTAAAATAGTGGAAAGTGCTCCCTGAATACTGCATCAGTCAGAACTAGAGGATAAGGGAAATTTTAGCTGCACGTCTGCCTCATCATCATCATCCGAGTCCTGAGAACCACAAAGTGTAGTCAACTTTTGCATCATCTTGGACAACAAATTACTTTTCTTCTTCTCGTGCTCTTTGAACTTTCTCTTCCTCTTTTCCATCTTTCCTTGCCTGCGACTCTTGTTTTCTAGCCATGTGTTAATGGTCTCCATCTTGCCTATGATTTCCTTTTATTCTTTAACCAAATCCTCCATGGATGGCGGGGCCTTTGTCCCAATAGATGTGCTAGCCCCAGGTAGCCCAGTGGGAAGGCCAGCTATAAGCTTTCTAACATGTGCATGTACCCCATATATCTGGCTGGACAAGTGACGTATAGTGTGAGGACCATACTGGAGTGGTCTCATGGAGTCAAAGGATCTGGATGGATTAGTGGTGGTCTTTGAGAACTTCCCAAATGAAGGGGAAGCGACATCAATGCGCCTCTTTTACTGTTTTTCACTGCGCCCCCTTTTCAACAAAGGATGGATCATCAACATTCCTAGACCTTTCTCAACGTCATTGGGGTGTCTAATCACCCCAGCATCATAGCAAAGTCAAGTGATCAAGGATGGAAAGAACAGGCTCTTGGACCTCCCGTAAATGGCTTCTTCAATTTCTCGGGCAATATGTTCCCCCACATTGACATGTAGACCATCCATGATAGAAGCAATCATCAATGCTTGTCTTGTGTCACATCAGTGTCATTTGTAGAAGTTGACACTCTCGAACAGATAATGGAAAGCCATGCCTTCGCTTCAGCCGTGAAGTCGTGAGAATCCACTCCCTTGTGCATTGTCAGCCACTTTGGAGTAGTCCCACCATGTAGCTTATCTACTAGACATTGGCTTCCTCTTGCTCTGGCTCTTCTCTGTAAACCTCATTGTCAACATTGGGGAGGCCATAAACATCACTGATTATCTCAGAGCTGAAGTGAACTTGCATGCCCCACACTGTAGGAACCAAGACACTATGGAAATCACTTCGCAAGGCATTTGCATAGAATTCCAGAACTATTTTGTGGTTGGCGTTGTTTAGTTTCTCAGCAAAACAAATCCACTCGCTCTCCATCAAGCTCGTGTAGAAGCCTGGCATTTTATCTTCAACGGTTTTTAAGTTTATGCCTCTTTCTCATACAATGGTTTTGGGTAGGAGTTCATCATATCTCCGCTCACATGCCCTAGACAAAAACCATTCATGATCAAAAGCTTCCTCTTGTCCAGGTCCAAAGACATGTTCTTGTGCAATTTCATGTTGTTCCGGTTCCATTTTAAGTCCAAATAACTAACATAATAGACCAACAATATTAAAAGCTCATACAGACACTTAAAACAATGTATTATGAAGTATTTAGGCCAAAGAAATTGGCAAAAAATGTCCCAGCCAGAGCTGTCCGAAACTACTATTTTTTCCAAATTTTGGGACTGCCAGGCATTGCTCTTCGCATTCGCGAGCAGCCAGCCGTGTTCGCCAAGAGTTAAAAAAAATCCTAGGCTCCAACTTTCACGTTCGCAAGCAGACCATCATGTTCGCGAAGGACAAATTCCTCTCCCCTATTGCTAGGCCTTCGCGTTCACGAAGGTCATCTTTCCGCCCATAAAAGTTTCTTCTTTGAGGCTTTCTTCAAACTTTTGGGGTGAAGATTTTTCTTTGTTAATTTATAGAGCATTTACACACATATGATACCCAAAATTTTCTTACAAACATACACTCACGCTCAACCAATCTCACCCAGCAAGCACAATGAAATTCACACACAGATTTGACATTTCAGATCATGAAGTTTTTCGAACCCTAGGAACCAACTACCATGGATGTTATTCCATTATTTCTTACAAAGAAAGAGAACAAAGAGTTAATAGGAGAGCGATGAATTTACATACCTTGAGAATGGAGATGAAAATTAGCAAGAAACTTGAAGATTTTAGACACTTTGAAATTTTGGTGCATAAGGGGTTAAGGATCTGTTGTTTGGGCAGATGAGGGGTTAATTTTTCATTTCCAGTAGCCTTGTCATTTTAAACCTACCCGGCGCTACGCGTTCGTAGTGGTGTTACGCGTACACGAAGGGTAACCTTTGTTGAATCATCGCGAACGCGACATGATGAAATGCGAACGCGCAGTGTACTTTCCTGAAGATCACAAACGCGATTAACCTTTACTCGAATGCAAGGCATTAAAATTTTCTAAACCTACGCAAACGTGTGTGGTCCTCGCGAACGCATAGAGTAACATTTGCTTGTTCTTCAACAACTCTGGTAGCTACTGATTTTAGCTCTCTGGAATACTCTGGCCTGCTCAAATAACCTCCAAAAAATCTAAAACTTGGTAGATTAGTTACAAATTATATTATAATCTATTCTAAGAAGAAAATTTCAAAACAATTACTAAAATTTTTGAAATACGATGGGTTGCGTCCCATTAAGCGCCGCATTTAACGTTGTGGCACGACCCAAAAAAACATTACCACTTTTATTTCCACTTAGATTATATGAACTGGGTATGTAGCTTGGAATCAAGATGCTGACCACGAGCGATGGGGTGATGAGTTGATGATCAAGCCAAGCCTTAAATTCTTCATTTTGAACTTCTTGTCTCTCATGCGAGGAATGTCATTTTGTGTGATGACCCGGCCCGTTGTCACATGAGTAACCGTCCCATTTTCCCCTTTTTATGCTTCTACATATTTCATTATATGTGTTTGGAGAGTTTGAAGTGAATCGGACAGAGTTTGGTTGAAATTGAGACAATTAGTCTCTTTAAGAGAAGGCTAGTTTGAAAAAAGTCAACCGGATGTTGAATCACGAGTTAAAGGGCTTGGAATGGATTTTCGGCAATTCTTCTAGTTTCGGGTGGTGATTTATGGCTTGGGAGTAAAAATGGAACTAAATTTGGAGGTCCGGTGTAGAATTAGGCTTGAATTGGCTAAGTTTAAATTCGGTGAATTCTGGTTGATAGGAGAGATTATGATACGAGCGTTGGAATGGAATTTCGAGAGTTGTTGTAGCTTCGTTAGGTGATATTGGATATGTCTGCAAATATTTATGTCGATCGGACGTCGTTTGGTCCGGTTTTTGATCGAATGTTAGTTTAGGAAGTTATAGTTGAACTTAGGCTTGAATATGTTATTATTTGATGATTTTTGTGTTAAAGATTGTGTTATTATGATTGGGACATGTTCGTATGATGTTTTGGAATAGGTTGGTGGTTTTGGTAGGGGACCCGGGGGCCTCGAGGTATTTTCGGATGGTTGAGCGGAGGTTTTGGAGTTTGTTGCATGAAATCAAGAGTGAGTTCTGGTATTTCCGCTTTTGTAGAAAGGGAGCCACTAAAGCGGCGATCAAAGAAGCGGCGGGTGAGCCGCAAAAGCAGAATTGAGGTAAAATGGCCTGGATCGCGGAAGCGGATTGGAGAAACCGTAGGCGTTGACCGCTTAAGCGGTAGTTTACCGCAAAAGCAGTCCCAGGAGGAATTGTTGGACCGCAAAAGCGGTCGAGGGGCTGAAGAAGCGGTAGCCACGTAGGCGGAGGTAAGACAGCTGAAGCGGAAATTGATCTGGGCAGAAGGGTTAAATTATCATTTTTCATCCGCGAGCAAAAATCTTCACTATTGTTGAACACATTTTGGAGCTATTGGACGAGAGAGTAAGAGGATTTCACCTAGGTTTTGACTTGAGGTAAGTTTTATGGGCTAATTACATGATTTAATTGAAGAATCATCTAAATCTCTGAACATTGGGTGATTGGTTAATTTAGGGCTTGGTTTTTGGTATTGAAAATCTGGAATTTGAAGGGACTATTGGACTCCGATATTGATAAACTTCATATGTATGGACTCGTGGTGAGACGAGGATTCCAAAAAAGTGAATTTTATAATTTTTCAAGAAGTGGGCCCAGTGCTCGGGTTTTGCCAACTTCGTATTTTTGGGTGCATTTCGAGTTATTTCAATTGAGTTATGTTCCGTTAGCCTATTTTGATTTATTCCTACTGGTTTTGATTAGATTTGGCACCTGCGGAGGTTGATTCTAGGGGGAAAGGCATAGCGGACTAGTGTTGGAGCCGATTCAAGGTGAGTAATATGTGTGGATGATGACATGATGGTTGAAACCCCAGTGTATCACATTGTGAAGCTGTATTGAGGCAAGACACGTACTCTACGGAGAGTGCGGGGTCGATTGTGATTGGGGACTGCGTAGTCCGACCGATTGGCATTATACTGTGTTGTTGGCTATAAATGAGCTGGTAACCTCCTACTTGGATGGTTATGGATATATTTGGGCTGTGTGCCGGTTATTTAGATCTCGTAAGGATCGTTCTCACTATTTTTTATGAGTTATAGCATATTTTCATGATATCAGTCCTGAGCTAGAACAATGTTTAAATAAGATGGGTAAATTCTGTGTTGAACACCTAATTCTATAATTGCTGATAAACGGAACTAGAAACGGTAAATAATTTATGCCTGTGAGGCTTGTATGCATGTAGGTGGACTGAAAGTTGATCGAGCTCCATGCGACAACGTATGTTACTATGATATTGCGCTTGGGCTGTAGGAGCCCCTCCGGAGTCTGAACCCCCACAGTGAGCGCGGGTACCCAAATGGATCGGGCTATGCGTCATAGCGTTCATGTGCATTTTTGCATTGCATTCATGCATTTACATTTATCTTCTATCTCATATACTGCTTATTAGATTTACACTGTTAAAACGAATAGGAACACTGTTGTATCTTTACTGTGTAGTATATTGAGATTCCTTGCCTTCAATATTATTATACATGTCTATTACCACTGAGTTGGAAGTACACGATTTACTCCATGTACCATGTGTGCAGATCCAGGTACCTCAGGATAGAGTTGATCTTTCAGCTATTTTTAGTGTATTCTCCGGAGCTTGTCGAGGTACCTGCCTGGCATGCGCATGACCCGACTCCTCCATTATTACTGTATTTTGATATTTTCGCGTACTCAAATAATGATATACCTTAGTATTATTGCGCTATTCTGGTAGAGGCTCTTGACTCATAACCCTCAGATCTGTGGGAGGTTGTTATGTACTTGTTTTTGGGATGTTTTCTATATATAACTGCTAAAATTTCAGATTTTCTCTTCGATATTAATGATTTGTGAATTAAGTATGCGAGCTTGTAGCTCAGAACGTGAGTGTAATTGGTCGGGATTGCCTAACAATATGGTGGGCGCCATCGTGATCGGGTTTGTGGTTGTGACAAGTTGGTATCAGATCCTAGGTTACTAGGCCTCATGATTCTTGGTTAGTAGAGTCTCACAGATCGGTACGGAGACGTCTGTATTTATCCTCGACATGCTGCAGAACCTTTTGGAAACATTTCATATTCTTGAACTCTTATTGTGCGACTTTGTTGTTTTGAGAACAAAACTTCTATATTCTGTTCTCTCGCACCATTGCCACCATCTAGAGGCCGTGGATGCGTCCGTGGTCATTGTAGAGCAGCAGGAGCAGTACCAGTTGACCAACCTATCGCCCCTATTCGGGATCAGCCCCCAGTTGTTGATGCTCCAGCAGCACCCGCTCAGGCACTGGCACTGCCTATTGTTATTCCTGGACTTCAGGAGGCATTATCCCAGATCTTATCTATCTGTACTCGTTTGGCTCAGGCAGTTTCAGCTGCCGCTACCGCATCGGCATCTCAGACCGGTGGTGGTTATCAGACCCCCGCAGCTCGCACACCAGAGCAGGTTGTGCAGGGACTTCAGACGCCAGAGGTAGCCCCAGCTAAAGCAGCTGCACTGGCTGTTCCACTTGCGGCAGTTGCGCCTGCCCCAGGGCATGTTGTTCCGGTGATTCCTGACGACGAGCAGTGTTGGTTAGAGAGGTTTGGCAGACTTCAGCCTCCTACATTCAGCGGTACTGATGGCGAGGATGCCCAGGGATTTCTAGATATGTGTCAAAATATGCTTCGTACAGCCAGGACTCTGGAGTCCTGTGGGATAGCTTTAACTACCTTCTAGTTCTCGGGGCTAGAATTCACATGGTGGGAGGAGTTTGAGAGATGTAGGCTTGCAGGAGCAGCATCCCTTACCTGGCAGCAGTTTTCCATTCTCTTTTTTAGAGAAGTATGTGCCACAGTCCCGTAGAGAGGAGCTGCGCTCGGAGTTTGAGTGGCTTGTTCACGGGGATATGACAGTGACTCAGTACACGTTGAGGTATACTCAGTTGGCCAAAAATGTTATATGGATGATCCCGACAGAGCGGTAGAGGATCAGGAGGTTCATAGATGGCCTCAACTATTCTATTCGTATCTTGATGACCAGGGGCAGAGTGGTAGCAGTGACCTTCGAGGAGGTAGTGGACCAGGCTCGCCAGATTCAGGTAGATCGATGCCAAGAGCAAGATGAGAGGGAGGCCAAGAGGCCTCGAGGTTCAAACAGCTATAGTGGTGCTCCATCTAGGGGCCATATTCATCAGGGCGGAGGTCGTTCTTTTAGGCCCCCTCAGTCAGGCCGCCCAGAGCACAACAGAGCTTCTTCTGGCCGTGGTCGTTAGGGTTATCAGCAGGGCCAGTCTTCACTCAGTGTAGTTCCAGCTAAGAGTTCTGCACCCGCTCCATCAGCCTAGGGTTCATCTGCAACGAGGGGTTCCCTTCAGTCCCCTTCTCCAACTCCGGGTAGTTGTGGTAGGTCTTAGCAGAGGGATCAACCCTCCTCTTTTATTCCATCTACTTCAGCACCATCCCAGTCTAGTAGGGGTGGGGGTAAGCCATCTTGAGGTCGCCCCAGGAGTGTTGAGCAGTCGAGCGGTGGTCAGGCTAGTTTCTATACACTTCCAGATAGGAGAGATGTTGTTGCTTCAGACGCAGTGATCACATGCATTATCTCAGTTTGCCACAGGGATGCCTCCGTTTTATTTGATCCCAGATCCATATATTCTTACGTATCTTCTAACTTTTCTCATCATTAGGGGACTACCCGAGGGTGTCTAGCATTACATGTGCATGTATCTACCTCGGTGGGTGATACTATTATTGAGAACAACGTTTATCGGTCTTTTCTTGTAACTATTGGGGGTCTGGAGACCTGAGTTGACTTGTTGCTATTGAGCATGGTGGATTTTGATGTTATTCTAGGCATGAATTGGCTATCACCGTGCCATGCTATTCTGGACTGTCATGCCAAGACAGTCACATTGGCTATGCCAGGTATCCTGAGGATCGTGTGGCGTGTGTCACGCCCCAAATCCGTGGGCATGACCAGCACTCAACCGGGTATCCCCAGTCGAGTGGACCTGGGTGCCTTTCCTATTCCCCACGCGTTACCCCACATTATTCAATGATAGTTAACAAATGGATACCAAATTTCAATTAATAGAACGTAGGATTTCTCTTTTATAGCCACACATTATGATTAACAGGGGACACCTTTTACAAATTATATATTTGATTAGCAAGGAACGTGGTACACAAGTTTACAGCGCCCAAACATATACTTTTAATCATAAGTCCTGACCCACATACCACTGTCTATGGAGCCTCTACGAGAATAGTAGTACAACACTTGCCGGTGACAAGGCCCCGGCTATACCTTTACCAAAAGATAAAAACTCCAAAATACAACAACAGGAGTGGCATAGGCCACACATGGCCACAGAAGGAAAGGGGCTCACCAAACACGAATACTGTCGATAGAGAGGAGGAGGAGGAGCTACGAACAGTTGTCTGGAGTGCCTGCCACGGATCCACCTACAATCGTAACACCAATGTAGCGCCCCCGGCAAAAGGGACATTAGTACACTTGAATTGTACTGCATGTATGAACTAACTCTGTCCCAAGTAATCTCAAGCCAAATTGCATGAACAAGTATATAACTGAACAACAATAGTACAAGTACAACCAGGAAGCAACAACCAAGAATTTCACAACAATTACTCACGTAGTCATACGAAGGGGCAATCAGTGCCCCACATGTTACAAACTCTCGTGCTGTCTCCTTTCACATTTTCACATTTATCATTTCATGATTCATATTTATATCAATAGTGATATTGGATCACATTTCCACTCTTATTGCCTCGTCCAACCTTATTAGCTCAGCCACCCTTTTCACCCCAACCCATACCTTATTTCACCATGTTGCGGTGCGCAACCCGACCCCGCCTGACAGTTTTCAATTCACAAGAACAAACAGCACAACAACAAGTACAAGAAATCAACCATGGCACTTTGTTAAAATAATACCATAACAAGGGTATTAACATCCCACAACAAGTAACAACAATTTTCCTCATGTTCATCATCATCACAACAATTTTTCACAACTAACCACACACCTTATTCCACAATATTTCCATTTCAGGTGTTCCACATTGTTTTCATTTCCATTATTCCACATTGTTTTTATTCCCGCTATTCCACATTATTCCGTTTCCGTTGTTCCAATTACAAGTTCCACAACATTCACCAAAACGTACTACCACACAATTTGTACAACACGAAAGCTTCACAATGATTTTCACATGAATATCAACAATCAACAATTTCACAACTAGCATAGGCGATTACACGAGGATCACAGTTAGCCATACATTCCTGGAATTGAATATCCTCTTTAACCTCTACCCCAATTCATCAAGCAATCAAGAAGGATCAATCTAGTTCATGATTAATACATAGGCCTTTACACTAGGAATTCACAATTTACTACCCAGTTCCCTTTTTACAAGATTTTTGGGTTTTGAAGACATGCATGTGGATTTCTAACAAGAATTTTCAAAATCAAAGTATGAAGCTCCCTCCCTAAACCTGAGTTCGAAAATTAGGGGAAAAGGGTTAGGGATTTTACCTTGAAATCAGAGGGGAATGCAGATGCTCAAGATGGGCTTTGATGATTTTTGAAAGATCAATTGATGAAGAAATAACTTTCTCTCTCTAGAACCCTCTCTTCATCTCTCTTATTTTGATTAGAAAATGGGCTAAAAATGAGAGATGGGGTGTTTTATTAAAAGAGGGGTCGGGCTTAGAATTTTAGAAAATAACTGAGCGAACACGATCTGGGACGCCCATCTGCGATCGAAGAGCTAACATGCGGTCTGTAGAATGGACCACCAAAATGGCTCAAGTTTCAAACCTCTAGGGTTGGGAATGCGGTGACTATGGTTTGCGTTCTGAAACTTGCGTTCTGCAGTCGTAGAATCCAACGCAGAATTGACCTTTGAATTTCTTTAGGGACAATATGCGATCACTCTGCGGTCAGCATATTGATTATGCGATCGCAGATTTGAGCGCATTTCCAACATAAAAGTTTGATTGCTCTCTGATTCATTCTGCGGTTGGAATGCCGTCCGCATAGCTAATATGCGACCGCATTCTGGACCGCATTTTGACAATTTTCTGGAAAAGTTAATTCTTTCAATTTTTATAGGCTTAAATCACTACCAAGCGTCCGAGGCTTAAATCAGAGTAGACACCACAATTTACTAAGTTCTGAGACAAAATTATTTACGGGACCTTACATTCTCCACCGCTTAAGATTATTCGTCCTCGAATGAGAACATTGGAAATCGACGAGTTGGAAAACATGATATGCAAGTTTCTACACCTTTTATTAACTTTCAAGTTTGTATTAGAAAATTTTCGCCAGAGTTTCCTTTGTAATATGGACATAACCACCTGTCATAGAATCCCCAAAATACATTTCTAAGAACCATTACACAACTTGCTACCTTTACAACGGTTATATAATGCAAAATTCTCATACTTGCACATATTCAACCTCTCTACACACTTCTAGCAATTTTGGCACACTATATGGAATCAAATTAAGCATTAATTATCTGCACTATCAAAATCGTTTACCTGATACATCAGTACGACACGGTTATTTATCTCAATACAAATCCTCCATGCAAAAACTAATCATTATACAATTAGAACACTTTAATACTCTCTATCCATGCAAAATTAATCATTGCTTCTTACATCACCTTATCATGAGAGCACAAAACCTTCATTACCAAAAAGGACTGCACATTGTTCAAATAATCACATCACATAAATTTGGTTAGCACAACTTGGAGAACTACCATAATAAGGCACTTGGAAAGAGAAGGGATGGCTATTACACCTAATGGAACACAACACTAGCTTCCCTAGGGACAAGATTCGCACGATCATTCCTAGCCTATTCAAATAGATGGGGGTATTTTGTCTTCATCACATCTTCTGCTTCCCACGTGGCTTCCTCGACTTGTTGGTTTCGCCATAACAATTCGACTGAAGTAATCTCCTTGTTCCGCAACTTTCGGACTTGTCTATCCAAAATAGCAACCTGAATCTCTTCATTCTACAACTCTTCTGTAACCTTGATGTCTTCAACTGGCACAATCATAAACGGATCACCCTAAACTTTCCATAACATGGATACATGGAACACCGCGGGCACTAGGGACATTTAAGGGGGAAATTCCAACCTATACGCAACTTGACCGATCTTTCAAAGGACTTGATAAGGACTGACGTACCTAGGACTTAGTTTTCCTCTCTTCCCAAAGCGCATGACTCCATTCATAGGGGACACCCTCAAGAATACCCAATCTCCTTCTTGAAACTTCAACTCTCTCCGACACACATCAGCATAAGATTTCCGGTGACTCTGAGCAGTCTTCTTCTTTTCCTGAATGACTCTACCTTCTCCATGGCCTGATGCACGAGATCTGGCCCTATTAATTCCGCTTCACCAATTTCGAACCACCCAATCGGGGACCTATACCTTCTTCCGTACAATGCTTCAAACGGGGCCATCTTGATGCTAGCATGGAAGCTGGTGTTATAAGAAAACTCAATAAAAGGCACGTGATCATCCCAATTACCCTTGAAATCCAAGACACATGCCCGCAACATATCCTCGAGCGTGTGAATAGTCCGCTCTGCCTGGCCATCGGTCTGCGGATGAAAAGCTGTGCTAAGATTCACTTGAGTACCCAAACCTTGCTGAAATTTCCTCCAGAAGTTAGATATAAACTGAGCTCCTCGATCCTAAATGATAGAAAGTGGCGTACCATGAAGCCTCACTATCTCCTTGATATACAATCGAGCATATTGTTCCGCAGTATCGGTGGACTTAACTGTCAAGAAGTGAGCTGATTTGGTGAGCCTATTCACAATTACCCAAATTGAGTCAAACTTGTGCTGAGTACGAGGTAGTCCTCTCACCAAGTCGATATTGATCATTTCCCATTTCCACATCGGTATTTCTATGAGCTGAGTCAACCCTCCTGGCCGCTGATGCTCGGCCTTAACTTGCTGGAAACTCGGACACATAGAGATGAAGTGTGCTACACTCTTCTTCATACCACTCCACCAATAGGTATCATTGAGATCGTGATACATCTTCGTAGAGCCCGGGTGCACTGAATACCTAAATGATGAGCCTCTTCCATTATCCTCTCCTGAAGATTACCCACGTCTGGGACACACAACCTGTCATGGCACTGTAGCGCACCATCATCGCTGCCGAGCGAAAATGCAAAAATTCAGTTGCATAGAACAGCCTCCTTCAACTGTGCCAATGCTGGATCAACAAACTGCTTTTCTTTAACCTCTGCCACGAGTGACGATTCTGCTGTATTATGCACCATATGTTCCTCCTCATTCGGGGCCGAGATACAAACCCCAAGGCTGGCCAACTGATGTATCTCTCGAGCTAGGACCCTCTGATCCGCCCTCAAGTGAGCCAAACTACCCATGGATTTCCGACTGAGGGTGTCGGCCACCACGTTTGCTTTCCCTGGATGGTACAAGATGTCTATATTATAATCTTTAACCAATTCGAGCCTACGCCATTGCCTCAAATTTAGCTCCTTCTACTTGAACAAATACTGGAGACTCATGTGATCTGAAAAAACATTTACATGAACCCCATAACGATAAAGCCGCCACATTTTCAAGGCAAACACTACTACCGCAAGCTCCAAATCATGAGTCGGATAATTCTTCTCGTGATTCTTGAGTTTCCTTGAAGCATATGCTATGAACTTTCCCTGCTGCATCAAAACACACCCTAAACCAACCCTGGAGGCATTACAATAAACCACAGATCCCCCTGTTCCCTCTGGCAAAGCCAATACTGGTGCCGAAGTCAACCATGTCTTCAGTTCTTGAAAACTTTTCTCACAAGCATCTGACCGCTGGAACTTGGCTGATTTCTGCATCAATTTGGTCAATGGGGAGGCGAGGGTGGAGAATCCCTCTACAAACCTCCGATAATACCCTGGTAACCCCAAAAAGCTATAGATCTCCGCCGAGGTCGTGGGTCTATACCAATCCTTCATCGCCGCAATCTTTTGCGGGTCCAACTGAATCCCCTCACTGGAAACAACATGACCCAGAAAAGCGACGGACTCCAACAAAAATTCACATTTGGAAACTTGGCATACAATTGGTGCTGATTAAGAGTCTGCAAAACCTCTCTGAGGTGATTGGCATGATCCTCCCTGCTTTGCGAATATACGAGGATGTCGTAAATGAACACATCACGAAGGAGTCTAAGATTGACTTGAAGACCCGATTCATAAGATCCATAAAAGCTATCGGAGCATTGGTTAGCCCAAAAGACATGACCAATAATTCAAAGTGGCCATAACAAGTTTTGAAGGCGGTGTTAGGAATATCCTGCTCCTTGATCTTCAATTGGAGGTACCCGGACCGCAAATCAATTTTTGAGAAGAACCTTGCACCTTGCAATTGATCGAACAAATCATCTATCTGAGAAAAGGGTACTTATTCTTGATGGTGACTTTATTAAGCTACCGATAATCAATACACATCTGAAGCGACCCATCCTTCTTTCTGATAAAAAGAACCGGAGCACCCCACGGCGACACACTTGGCCGGATAAACCCCTTCTCTAATAGATCCTTCAACTTCTCTTTTAACTCCCACAACTCTGTCGGCGCCATTCTGTACGGGGGGATAGATATTGGCTGGGTATCTGGCAATACATCAATCCCGAAATCTATCTCCCTATCTGGCGGGATCCCTAGAAGCTCATCTTGAAATACCTCAAGGAACTCTTTCACAACTGGCGCGGACTCGGGGCAGGCACCTCTGGAGTAGTGTACGCCACCCGGACTAAACGATAAATACACCATTTTCTGATCATCTTCGAATCCTTGAGGTAGAAAATAAACTTACCCCTTGGCACAACACCATTTCCCTTCCATTCAACAACTGGCTCATTAGGGAACTCGAGTCTCATGACTCTCGTCCGGCAATCGAGCTTAGGGAAGCACGAATAGAGCCAATCCATCCCCATGATTACATCAAAATCCACCACCCCAAGCTCAATAAGGTCGGCCGTGGTAACACGACCACCTACCATGACAACACAATTCCTATAGACCCGCGTGGCTGAAATGGAATCGCCAACAGGAGTAAATACTGAGAACGGTTCAAGAACAGCCTCCTTCAAGTTCAATCCCAAAACTCGAAGCAACAAATGGAGTGACATAGGACAAAAAAGACTGCAGATCAATAAGAGCATAGCAATCAACTGTCTGAACAAATAAGATACCTATGAAAACATCTGGGGAAGCCTCGGCACTATTATGGCCACTTAATGCATATAACCTGTTGGGTCCTCCACTACCACGAGCTCCACCTCTGGCTGCCCCACTCCCTACTGGGGCTGGAGGGCACACTGATGACGTAGCAACTGATGAACTGTGTAGAAAATCATTCTATCCATGATATGTGTGTTTTGGTTGTATTAGCGTGATTTTCAGGTATAGGTTTTGATGAATGACAAAAAATGAAGTCAAGTGTCAAACAACGTTATTATATGACAAACAATCAAGATTGAATGCCGAGAAGCATATTGATGAATGGATTGCATGGAAAAGCCAAAGACGAGCTCAAAAGTTCAAGACCGAAGACCCAAGGCGTAGGTCGTTAGGTAGAACCAATGTAAGAGCAACGTTTAAGTTATCTCGTCTTTTGGCTCAACATAAGTCATCATAAATATGCATAAAATCTTTTTATCAAATCATATTTATCATAAACATATTTCAAATACTTCAAACAAAATGATTTTAACGTTTTCATTTTAACCAAAATGGTTTTTGAAGTAAGTTTTCAATTCTGGACAGCATAGGTGAATAATCGATTATGCAAAAGTGATAATCGATTATTCTGGGAAATTCCATTTATTGGAAATTTCCGCAGAGTAGGATAATCGATTATACACTTGGGCATAATCGATTATCTTGTATCCGTTGCCAAAGTTTTTTAACGAAAGGCAGATAATCGATTATGCAAATCTGATAATCGATTATCTTGGCATAAAATCAGCATAATTGATTGCCAATTAAGCAACGGACATACTACTTTTACCACCTATAAATAGAGGTCTTTTGAGCTGATTTGAAACACACAACACCTCTCATTATTCATATACATATTGATATTATTTGTCCATCATTTTAGAGCTTTTGTTGAGCCAATTGCGAGACAACTTTGAGTTGTTCATAGAGCTAATATTGTATCTCTTTGTCTACTCTTTTTAGAGAGTTCTTGTTGTAAAAGAGAAAGGTGTTTGAGAAGACCATACCTTCTCATTGATTGTCGGGTTTGCTAAGTACCCTCAATCTTAGTGTGTGAAGTCTTGTGGTGCGGTATCCACGAGCAAGGTGAAGTCTTGAGGTGAGGTATCCTCGAGCAAGTTGAAGTCTTGTAGAGTTTACATCTACGAGCAAGTGTAACGGTTTGTTAGGCACCCGTAAGCTTAACGGAGTTAGTGGAAACTCGAGAGAGTCTCTCGGGGACTGGACTAACCACACGTTGTGGTGAACCAGTATAAATTCGGTGTGTCCTTTCCTTAATCTCTTAATTACTGCATATACTTTACTCCTGCAATTTTAATTCCGCAATATTTATCAATATTCTCGTGCCGCACTATTCACCCCCCCCTAGTGACGGGCATAAATCCTAACAATTGGTATCAGAGCCAGGTTCTCTGAAAGCCTTAACCGGTTCAGAGAACGATATATTTTTTTGTTGAGAATATTGAACGCAGGAATGATGAGCGAAGGACACTCCACCAATAGGCCTCCACTATTTGACGGAACAAATTACACATATTGGAAAGAGCGGATAAGAATCTTCATCCAATCAAATGACTTTCGTCTGTGGCAAATCATCAAGAACGGTGAACAAATGCCGACAAAGAAAGTTAGAGAAACCACGGTTCCAAAGGAGGAAGATGAATATACTGCCGAGGACATCAAGAAAGTTAAAAATAACGCAAGGGCTGTCAATTTGTTACATTGTGCGGTGAATCTGGATGACTATCGAAGATTTCTTGCTGCACAACCGCCAAGGAGATGTGGGATAAACTTGAAATCACTTATGAAGGTACGCCTCAAGTCAGAGAATCAAAAGTTGATTTTCTAACACATGAATATGAACTCTTTAGAATGAGGGAGAATGAAAGCATCGATATTTTGTTCGATCGGTTCTCAATGATCATCAACAATCTCCATGCTCTTGGGAAAGTATTCTCGAACAAAGATCTTGTTCGAAAAATCTTGGGAGTCTCACTCCCGAATGGCGATCCAAAGCCAATGCCATCCAAGAGTCGATAGGAATCACGGACGTCACAATTGATGGACTAAGAGGTAACCTCAAAACTTATGAAAGCACTATTCTTAATCCTTATCTTGGAAATAGAGGTCCAGGTATTGCCTTCAAAGCCTCATCCTCTAAAAGAGAAGAGGTAAGTGATTCGGATAGCGATGATGATAATATTTCCAATGCCTTGATCGAAAAGTTTTATAAGTTTATGAAAAAGGAAATAAAGAAGGAAGAACCAAGTCCTTCATGCCAAAATTGTGGAAAACTTGGCCACACCAAATCACATTGTCCAAAATCCAAGGACAAGAAGAAGAATAAACACCAAAGGCGTGTGACATGGGATTCGGACAGCACGGGCAATGAAACTGCCGCACTATGCCTTATGGCCAACGAGGAAGAAGAGGTAAGTACTCCTAACTCTTACTCTTATGAAGAATTACAAGAAGCTTTTCAAGAATTATATGATGCATTGAAAAAGTCTTCAAAAATCTCCAAAGAGGCCAAGGCTAAAATTAAAGTTTTAGAAGAGAAAAATAAATTTTTGGAAAATGACAATATTGATCTTAAAAATAAAATTAAGGAGATGAATGAAGCCTCTTCAATTGATCAAAGTTCCAATTGTTATTCTTGTAGTTCTTTGAAAATAGAGAACATAGAACTTAGAAACACACTAGAAAAACGTAGTGCTGATGATCCTAAAACAATTGAAGAAATTAAGAAGAATATTAGAAAGGATGATAGAAATGAGGTTGGACCACCTAGAAATAATTCTAGGAACTTCACTAATGAGTCTAAAATTAATCATTTTAGACCACCTAGAAACAACTCTAGGAATTTTATTAATGAGTCTAGAATGAATCATTTTAGACCACCTAGAAACGACTCTAGGAATTTTGTTAATGAGTCTAGAATGAATAATTTTAGACCACCTAGAAATGACTCTAGGAATTTCAACTCTTCTAGGAATAACGACTTTAGAACACCTAGAACGTAATTGGCTCAACCAAGACATATGCACAACCCGAATGTTATATGTCATTATTGCAACCGGGTAGGACACATAGCACCCGTATGTTTTGCAAAACATAGGGATTTATCTTTGAGCTATGATTATTATTTGCCTAACCCCCAAGGACCCAAAAGTGTTTGGGCACCTAAAACCTATTTTTAGGTACGTTTGCAGGTGTGCTTGAAGACTACAATATCGTAGTAGATGCACCAAGCACGAAACCATATTGCATCGAGGGGGAATTTCGGTTAGCTATCATATTTTTGATAAAAACATAATAGTTGATATGCGTTAACGATTGATATGTCTTTGTTAACGATTTGTATCAATTACTTTTGTTGATTCATGTTTTAATAACTTTTATTTCGAATAACAATTGGTATCAATTATTTTTGTAAAAAATAATGATTGATTCATGTTTTGATGAATATTATTTTTGGTTTGAATAACAATTGATATATTCTTGAAAAATAAATGATTTGTGTTTTTAATACAACTATTGGTTTGTTAAAAATTAACTGTTGATATGCTCTTAAGCAATATGATTTGCGAAAAATAACTGTTATTATGGTTGTTATGTTTTTACTAACATTTGGTATTATTTCATGTTGGTATGATTGTTTAAATATCGTCAATGTATATTCCTCATTGTATTTCCTATTCTATTCTTGACACTAACAATTGATATACCCAAAAGGGGGAAGTGTCGAAAGGGGAAAGTAGCCTTTGCATACTCTCTTTTTGCTAATGCCAAAAGGGGGAAGAGTTTAGGCGATATGCATCAAATAAGGGGGAATATATCTCGTTATAGTATGCCTTATTTGAGGGGGAATTATCATTAAGGGGAATCATTTGCATGAATTGTATGTTGAGATATAGCATGAATTTAGGGGGAATCCGATATGCATATCTCCTGTTGTTTGTCATTATCAAAAAGGGGGAAATTGTAGAAAATCATTCTATTCATGATATGTGTGCTTTGGTTGTATTAGCATGATCTTCAGGTATAGGTTTTGATGAATGACAAACAATGAAGTCAAGTGTCAAACAACGTTATTATATGACAAACAATCAAGATTGAATGCCGAGAAGCTATGAATGGATTGCATGGAAAAGCCAAAGACGAGCTTAAAAGTTCAAGACCGAAGACCCAAGGCGTAGGTCGTTAGGTAGAACCAATGTAAGAGATCCGTTTAAGTTATCTCGTCTTTTGGCTCAACATAGGTCATCATAGATATGCATAAAATCTTTTTATCAAATCACATTTATCATAAACATATTTCAAATACTTCAAACAAAATGATTTTAACGTTTTCATTTTAACTAAAATGGTTTTTGAAGTAAGTTTTCAATTCTGGACAGCATAGGTGAATAATCGATTATGCAAAAGTGATAATCGATTATTCTTGAAATTCCATTTATTGGAAATTTCCGCAGAGTATGATAATCGATTATACACTTGGGCATAATCGATTATCTTGTATCCGTTGCCAAAGTTATTGAACGACAGGCAGATAATCGATTATGCAAATCTGATAATCGATTATCTTGGCATAAAATCAGCATAATTGATTGCCAATTAAGCAACGGACATACCACTTCTACCACCTATAAATAGAGGTCTTTTGAGCTGATTTTTGAAACACACAACACCTCTCATTATTCATATACATATTGATATTATTTGTCCATCATTTTAGAGCTTTTGTTGAGCCAATTGAGAGACAACTTTGTGTTGTTCATAGAGCTAATATTGTATCTCTTTATCTACTCTTTTAAGAGAGTTCTTGTTGTAAAAGAGAAAGGTGTTTCTGAAGACCATATCTTCTCATTGATTGTCGGGTTTGCTAAGTACCCTCAATCTTAGTGTGTGAAGTCTTGTGGTGCGGTATCCACTAGCAAGGTGAAGTCTTGAGGTGAAGTATCCTTGAGCAAGTTGAAGTCTTGTAGAGTGTACATCTACGAGCAAGTGTAACAGTTTGTTAGGCACCCGTAAGCTTAACGGAGTTAGTGGAAACTCGAGAGAGTCTCTCGGGGACTGGACTAACCACACGTTGTGGTGAACCAGTATAAATTCGGTGTGTCCTTTCCTTAATCTTTGAATTAGTGCATTTACTTTACTCCTGCAATTTTAATTCCGCAATATTTATCAATATTCTCGTGCCGCACTATTCACCCCCCCTAGTGACGGGCATAAATCCTAACAAACTGGAGGGCTAATCATGTCCCCCACCCGCGCCCTGCCTGGGTGCACAACGGTCTCACTGTATGTGACCTCTCACTCCACAATTCTATCATACTGGAGCATCCAAGTAACAAGCCTCTGTATGAAATTTCCCACACTTGGGGCATATACCCCCGGTTGTCGAGGTCTCATCCCCGAATGACTGAACTAGCGGACCTCTTGCTTCCTGAACCTAGCCCTGAAGGGCTGCTCTGCTGGGAACGGTGCATGGATGGAAGTGAACTACTTGAGGATTGAGCATAAGACTGAGACGGTCCTAATAACCCTCTCCTTGGAGCTGACCTCCCTGAGTGACCCATAGACCGGGCCCTGCTGCTACTCTCCCTGTCTGCCCAAATCTTCAACTTTCTGGCCTATGTGGCCTGAGCAAAACCCACGATCTTTCCATAATTCATGTCTGAATGCAAAGCCATTGTTGTAGCTTCATTTACCACCAAAGGGCTGAGACCCTAAACGAATCACCGAACTCTAGCCTCCATAGTCCATACCAACTGAGGAGCATACTTGGACAACCTCACGAACTCCACATGATATTCCCAAACACTCATGCTACCCTGCTTAAGAACTTCAAACTCGGTGGCACGGGCTGCCATGGTCTCGGCAGGCAAGAAGTGGTCCATGAAGGCATCTACAAACTCATCCCATCTAGATGGAGGGCTCCCCTCCTCACGGAAATCCTCCCACATCTCAAACCATGAACGTGTAGCGCCCTTCAACCTGTACGAAGCAATTCTACCCCTTATATCTCTATATATTTCATTACTCGAAGGGTCTTGTACATCTCATCAATGAATTCCGGCGGATCGGCCTCTGGGTCTGTACCTGAGAACTATGGAGGGGACAATCGCAGAAACTGATGAACTTGGGAGCTGGAGGAATCTTCCTGTCCACTAGAGGACACAGGGGAATCATGAGATCGTTGGGCCTGAGGCCACTAACTAGGTCAACATACGGATAGCTCCTCTAAGGTCCCCATCAGAGAGGCCGGGATCGGAAGCCAGAGCAACATTAGGATTAGGGGCATTGGCAGGAGGGATAGTGGCACCCTCGAGCGCCGCTGGAACAGGATCACTTGGGCTAGGAACAGATGGAGCAAGAAGTTCGAAACTGGGGGATCATCCTCCCCCACGGCAGTCGGCACATGATCCACAGCCGTACTAGAAGAGGCATTGGCCCCTAGATCGAGTCTAGCTTTCTTCTTAGGTTCCATCAGTAAAAATTTGAGATAGAGCACAAATTAGACATAACATCACTTCACCGCACGAACTTGAAATATCAGAAAAGAGTATAGTTTTTTCCTAAATGCACGTGTATCCCCCAACTTATAAATGTGGTTGAAAACACACCGATAAGAAGGGCTCAATAAGGCACGGCTCCGAGACATCCTAGGAATCCTTTCAAACCTATGGTTGTGATACGAAGTTTGTCACGCCCCAAATCCGCGGGCATGACCGGCACTCAACCGGTTATCTCCAGTCGAGTGGACCTGGGTGCCTTTCCTATTCCCCACGCGTTACCCCACATTGTTCAATGATAGTTAACCAAAAGATACCGAATTTCAATTAAAAGAACGTAGGATTTCTCTTTTATAGCCACAAATTATGATTAACAGGGGACACCTTTTACAAATCATATATTTGATTAGCAAGGAACGTGGTACACAAGTTTACAGCGCTCAAACATACACTTTTATACATAAGTCCTGACCTACATACCACTGCCTACGGAGCCTCTACGAGAATGGTAGTACAATACTTGCTGGTAAAATGGCCCCGGCTATACCTTTACCAAAAGATACAAACTCCAAAATACAACAAAAGGAGTGGCGTAGGCCACACATGGCCCCAGAAGAAAGGGGATCACCAAACACGAATACTGCTGATAGAGAGGAGGAGGAGGAGGAGCTACGAACAGTGGACTGGATTGCCTGCCGCAGATCCGCTACAATCATAACCCGAATGTAGCGCCCCCGGCAAAAGGGACGTCAGTACACTTGAATTGTAGTGGCATGTATGAACTAACTCTGTCCCAAGTAAACTCAAGCCAAATTGCATGAACAAGTATAGAACTGAAAAACAATAGTACAAGTACAACCAGGAAGCAACAACCAAACATTTCACGGCAATTATTCACGTAGTCATACAAAGGGGAAATCGGTGCCCCACAGGTTACAAACTCTCGTGCTGTCTCCTTTCACATTTTCACATTTATCATTTCATGATTCATATTCAAATCAATAGTCATATTGGATCACATTTCCACCATTATTGCCTCGTCCACCCTTATTACCTCGGCTACCATTATCACCCCAACCCACACCTTATTTCACCGTGTAGCGGCGCGCAACCCGACCCCGCCTGATAGTTTTAAATTCACAACAACAAACAACACAACAACAAGAACAAGAAATCAACCATGGCACTTTGTTAAAATAATTCCACAACAAGGGTATTAACATCCCACAACTAGCAACAACAATTTTCCTCATGTTCATCAAAGTTGATACACAACTTAGATCATCACAACAATTTTTCACAACTAACCACACACATTATTCCACAACATTTCCCATTCCAGTGGTCCACATTGTTTTCATTTCCATTATTCCACATTGTTTCCATTCCCGCTATTCCACATTATTTCCATTTCCGTTGTTCCAATTACAAGTTCCACAACATTCACCACAAGGTACTACCACAGAATTTGTACAACACGAAAGCTTCACAATGATTTTCACATGAATATAAACTATCAACAATTTCACAACTAGCATAGGCGATTTCACGAGGATCACAGTTAGCCATACATACTTGGATTTGAATATCCTCTTTAACCTCTACTCCAATTCATCAAGCAATCAAGAAGGATCAGTCTAGTTCATGATTAATTCATAGACCATTAGAATAAGAAATTCCAATTTACTACCCAGTTCCCTTTTTACAAAATTTTTGGGTTTTGAAGACATGCATGTAGATTTCTAACAAGAATTTTCAAAATCAAAGTATGAAACTCCCTCCCCAAACCTGAGTTCGAAAATTAAGGGAAAAGAGTTAGGGATTTTACCTTGAAATCAGGGGGGAAGGCAGATGCTCAAGATTTTCCGGGCTTTGATGAATTTTGAAAGATCAATTGATGAAGAAATAGCTTTCTCTCTCTAGAACCCTATCTTCCTCTCTCTTATTTTGTTCAGAAAATGGGTTAAAAATGAGAGATGAGGTGTTTTGTCAAAATAGGGGTCGGTCTTAGAATATTAGAAAATAACTGAGCGAACAAGATCTGTGACGCCCATCTGCGATCGCAGAACTGACATGCGGTCCGCAAAATGGATCGTAGAAATGGCTCTAGTTTCAAACCTCTCAAGTTGGGAATGCAGTGACTATGCGGTCCGCATTTGCGTTCTGCGGTCGCAGAATGCACCACAGAACTGCCCTTTGAATTTCTTCAAGGGAAAATATGCGATCACTCTGCGGTCCGCATGTTGATTATGCGATCGCAGATTTGACCGCATTTTCAACATCAAAATTTTGTTGCTCTCTGATTCATTCTGCGGTAGGAATGCGATCCTCATAGCTGATCTGCGATCGCATTTTTGACCGCATTTTTATACTTTTGTGGAAATTAATTCTTTTAATTATTAAAGGCTTAAATCACTCCCAAGGGTCCGAACGCGGCGACTCTACACATTCAGAACACATAATCAGAGTGGACACCACAGTTTACTAAGTTTTGAGACAATTATTTACGGCACCTTACAGCATCGTACGACGGATTATGTTCCCAGTAGGTAATCTCTTTCTTGAACGCCCAGCGGATGGTTTGGAAGGGATGTTTATGTTATCTAGCATTTTTGAGGGATGTTGGGGCTGAGACTCCTAGTCTTGATTCGGTTCCTATGGTGAGGGATTTCCCTTATGTATTTCCAGCAGACCTACCGGGCATGCTGCCGGATAGGGATATTTACTTCGGTATTGACTTGGTGCCGGGCACTCTGCCCATCTCTATTCCTCCCTATCGTATGGCTCCAGCAAAGCTAAAGGAGTTGAATGGGCAGCCCCTGAACTCCTAGATAAGAGGTTCATTCGCCCGAGTGTGTCGCCATGGGGCGCACCGGTGTTATTTGAAAAGAAGAATGATGGCACAATGAGAATGTGCATTGATTACAGACAATTGAACAAAGTGACAGTAAAGAACAAGTATCCACTACCCCGTATTGAGGATTTGGTTGACCAGCTTCAGGGAGCAAAGGTATTCTCTAAGATTTATCTCCATTCAGACAATCACCAGCTGAAGATTAGAGATTCTGATATCATGAAGATAGCTTTCAAAACGAGATATGGGCATTATGAGTTTCTGGTTATGTCATTTGGGCTGACTAATGCCCCATCCGCTTTCATGCACTTGATGAACAGTGTATTTCTGCCGTATCTGGATTCTTTTGTGATCATGTTTATTGATGATATTCTGGTGTACTCTCGTAGCCAGGAGGAGCACATACATCACTTGAGGGTGGTATTGCAGAGGTTGAGAGAGGAGAAACTGTATGCAAAGTTCTCCAAGTGTGAGTTCTGGCTCAGTTCCATGGCTTTTATGGGGAACGTGGTGTCAAGTGATGGTATTCAGGTTGACGCAAAGAAGATCGAGGCTGTGCAGAGTTGGCCCAGACCGTCCTCAGCTTCTGAGATTCGGAGTTTCCTTGGTTTGGCGGGTTATTACCGCAGGTTCGCTCAGGGTTTCTCATCTATTGCTTCACCCTTGACGAAGTTGACGTAGAAGAATGAACCATTTGTGTGGTCAGATGAGTGCTAGGAGAGTTTCCAAAAGCTCAAGTCAGTGTTGACTACAGCTCTGGTACTAGTATTTCCATCAGATTCAGGCTCTTACTCGGTATATTGTGATGCTTCGAGAGTTGGGATCAGATGTGTATTGATGCAGGAGGGTAGAGTTATTGTGTATGCCTTGCGTCAGCTTAAGCCTCATGAGAAGAACTACCATGTTCATGACTTGGAGTTGGCTGCTATAGTTCATGCTTTGAAGCTTTGGAGGCACTATCTATATGACGTGACCCGTGATGTGTTCATGGATCATCGCAGCCTTCAGCACTTGTTTAAGCAGAAAGACCTCAATTTGAGACAGCGGAGGTGGCTTGAGTTACTCAAGGATTATGATATCACCATATTTCTTCATCCGGGGAAGGCCAATGTAGTAGCCGATGCTTTGAGCCGGAAGGCGGTGAGAATGGGTAGCTTGGCATACATTCCAGTTCGGGAGAGGCCCATTGCAGTTGATGTTCAGGCTTTGGCTAATCGGATGGTGAGGTTAGATATTTCATAGCCCAGCTGGGTTTTGGCTTGTGTGGTTTCCCAGTCTTCTTTGTATGATCGCATCAGGGAGTGCCAGTATGATGATCCGCATTTGTTTGTCCTGAAGGACAGGTCCAGCATGGTGATGCCAGAGATGTGACTATTGGCAGTGATGGTGTGTTGTGGATGCAGGGCCGGATTTGCGTGCCTAATGTGTATGGGCTCTGAGAGTTGATATTAGAAGAGGCGCACAGCTCGCGGTATTCTACTCATCCAGGTGCCGCGAAGATGTACCACGACTTGAGGCAGCATTATTGGTGGAGGAGAATGAAAAAGAACACCGTGAGTTATGTGGCTAGGTGTCTCAATTGTCAGCAGGTCAAATATGAACATCGGAGACTCGGTGGTGTACTTCATCAGATTGATATTCCCGAGTGGAAATGTGAGAGGATTACTATGGACTTTTTGAGTGGTCTCCCTTGTACCTCTAGGAGTTCTGATTCTATTTGGGTGATCGTTGATAGGCAGACAAAGTCTGCACATTTCATTCCGGTGTGTACCACATATTCTTCGGAGTGGTTAACAGATTTTCATCCGTGAGCTTGTGCGGTTGCATGGGGTTCCAGTTTCTATTGCCTCAGACAGGGGTACTCAGTTTTCTTCCCAGTTCTGGAGGACTTTTCATCGGGAGTTAAGCACTCAGATACAGATGAGCACGGCTTTTCATCCCCAGACGGACGGACAGTCCGAGCGTACTATTCAGATATTGGAGGACATGTTGCGTGCCTGTGTAATTTATTTTGGAGGTTTTTGGGCTGAATTCTTGCCGCTTGCAGAGTTTCTTATAATAATAGTTATAAGTCCAGCATTCAGATGGTGCCGTATGAGGCTTTATATGGGAGACGGTGTAGATCTCAAGTTGGCTGGTTTGAGCCCGGCAAGGCTAGACTATTGGGGATAGAGTTAGTTCAGGATGCCTTAGTGAAAGTGAAAGTTATTCAGGAGAGACTTCGTACGGCTCCATCGCGTCAGAAGAGATATGCGGACCGGAAGGTTCGGGATGTATCTTATATGGTGGGCGAGAAGGTTTTGTTGAAGGTTTCTCCTATGAAAGGCGTGATGAGTCCGCGATTCATTGGACCCTTTGAGATACTCAGGAGGATTGGGGAGGTAGCCTATATGCTTGCTTTGCCACCCAACTTGTCTGGGATTCACTCGGTGTTCCATGTTTCTATGCTCAGGAAGTTTGTTGGGGACCCCTCTCATGAATTAGACTTCAGCATGATCCAGATGGATGAGGACTTGACCTATGATGTGGAGCCAGTGGCTATTTTGGGTTGTCCATTTCGAAAGTTAAGATCAAAGGACAGAGCATCGGTGAAGGTGCAGTGGAGAGGTCGGCCCATGGAGGAAGCCACTGGGGAGACCGAGCAGGAGATGCGGAGCAAATATCCTCCTTTGTTTGAGGCTACAGGTATGTATCTTGACCCGCTCGAGGATGCGCATTTGTTTTAGTTGGGGAGGATGTGACGACCCGATCCATTGTCACGTGAGTTACCGCTCCATTTTCCCCGTTTTATGCTTCTACATGTTTCATTATATGTGTTTGGAGAGTCTGAAGTGAATCGGGCAGAGTTTGGTTGAAATTGAGACAATTACTCTCTTTAAGAGAAGGCTAGTTTGGAAAAAGTCAACCAGATGTTGACTCATGAGTTATAGGGCTCGGTATGGATTTTCGATGATTTGGCAAGTTTTGGGTGGTGATTTATGACTTGGGAGTGAAAATGAAACTGAATTTGGAGGTCCGGTGTAGAATTAGGCTTGAATTGGCTAAGTTTGAATTTTGGCGAATTCCGGTTGATAGGTGAGATTATGATTCAGGGGTCGGAATGGAATTTCGAGAGGTTCTATAGCTTCGATAGGTGATTTTGGATATGTCTACAAATTTTCAAGTCAATCAGACGTCGTTTGGTCGGGTTTTTGATTGAATGATAAATTCGGAAGATATAGTTGAAACTTAGGCTTGAATCCGTCGTGATTTGATGATTTTTGTGTTAAAGGTTGTGTTATTGTGATTGGGACATGTTCGTATGATGTTTTGGAATAGGTTGGTGGATTTGGTTGGGGTCCCGGGGGGATCGGGGTATTTTCTCATGGTTGATCGGAGGTTTTGGAGTTTGTTGCATGAAAAGAAGAGTGGCTTCTGGTGTTTCCGCTTTTGCGGAAAGGGAGCCGCTAAAGCAGCAACCGCAGAAGCAGCGGGTGAGCCGCAAAATCGGAATTGAGGAAAAAGGTCCTGGAGCGCAGAAGCGGATTGGAGACCGCGTAGGCGTTGACCGTGTAAGCTGTAGTTGACCACAAAAGCGGTCCCAGGAGGAACTTGTGGGACCGCAAAAGCGGTCGAGGGGCCGCAGAAGCGGTAGCTGCGTAGGCGGAGGTAAGACCGCTGAAGCGGAAATCAAGCTGCGCAAAAGGGATAAATTATCATTTTTCATCTGCGAGCAAATATCGTTTTCCTCCATTGTTTAGCACATTTTGGAGCTATTGGACAAGAGAGTAAGAGGATTTCACCTAGGTTTCGACTTGAGGTAAGTTTTATGAGCTAATTACGTGATTTTATTGAAGAATCATCATCCAAATCTCTGAAAATTGGGGGGAAATTGAAGAATATAAGGCTTGGTTTTTGGTATTGAAAATTTGGAATTTAAAAGAGCTATTGGACTCCGATTTTGATAAACTTCATATGTATGGACTCATGGCGAGACGAGGATTCCGAAAATCTGAATTTTTTAATTTTTCGAGATGTGGGCCCGGGGCTCAGGTTTGCCAACTTCGTATTTTTGGGTGTATTTCGAGTTATTTCGATTGGGTTGTGTTCCATTAGCTTATTTTGATGTATTCCTATTGGTTTTGATTAGATTTGGCACCCGCAGAGGTTGATTCTTGAGGGAAAGGCATAGCAGAATAGTCTTGGAGCCGGTTCGAGGTGAGTAATAGATGTGGATGATGACCTGATGGTTTGAAACCCCGCTATATCACATTGTGACGTTGTATTAAGGCGAGACACGTAGTCTACGGTGAGTGCGGGGTCGATTGTGATTGGGGACTATTTCTTAGTCCGACCGATTGGCATTGTACTATGTTGTTGGCTATAAATGAGCTGGTAAAACTCCTACTTGGATGGTTATGGATATATTTGGGTTGCGTGCCGGTTATTTAGGTCCCGTGAGGATCGTTATCACTGTTATGTATGAGTTATAGCATGTTTTCATGATATCAGTCATGAGCTAGAACACTGTTTAAATATGATGGGTAAATTCTGAGGTTTTGAACACCTAATTCTTTAATTGATGATAAACGAAACTAAAAACGGTAAATTGTTTATGCATGTGAGGCATGCATGCATGTAGCTGGATTGATAGTGGATCAGGCTGCGCGCTGCAGCGTATGTTACTATGATATTGAGCTTGGGCTGTAGGAACCCCTCCGGAGTCTGAACCCCCACAGTGAGCGCGGGTACCCAAATGGATAGGGCTGCGCACCGTAGCGTTCATATGCATTTTTGCATTGCATTCATACATTTACATTTATCTACTCTACCTGTTACTGCTTATTGAGATTTACACCTTTCAAAGAATAGGAACACTGTTGTAGCTTTACTGTGTAGTATATCATTATACATGTCTATTACCACTGAGTTGGAAGTACTCACTTTACTCCCTGCACCATGTGTACAGATCCAGGTACCTTAGGGCAGAGTTGATCTTTCATTTGTTTTCAGAGTATTCTCCGGAGCTTGTCGAGGTAGCTGCCTGGCGTTTGCAGGACCCGACTCCTCCATTATTACTGTATATTGATATTTCTTAATACTCAGATTATGATATACTTTAGTATTATTATGCTATTCTGCTAGAGGCTCTTGACTTATGACCCTCAGATCTGTGGGAGGTTGTTATGTACTGGTTGTTGGGATGTTTTCTATATATAACTGCTAAAATTTCATATTTTCTCTACGGTATTAATGATTTGTGAATTAAGGAAGTGATCTTGTAGCTCAGAACATGAGTGTGATTGATGGGGCTTGCCTAGCAATGTGTTGGGCGCCATCACGACCGGATTTGGAATCGTGACATTTTGTTTTCTTATTTTCTCAAATTGTAGGATGTATGGCACAAGTTTTTCCTCCTTGCAATCCTTCATTGCTACATGTTGCTCAACTTCCCTATCACCACACAATTCCAATGTTAAAAAATGCTTGGAATGTGACTTCAAACCTCCAACTTGCAGTTTTTCTCGGATTTTGATATCCTCTTCTTCCCCCGGACTAGAGTCAATCTCAATCAAATTTTTATTTACATCGGTTGACTCTAATTCTATTTTTTTCTCGGCATCATTAGCATTCATGGAGCCGGTTGGCGGATGTTCAATTCTTCATTCCTCAAAATAAAGCTCACTTTCTTCCTCGGATTTGGACTTTTCTTGGCTTCCTTCTACATTCTCAAGTTGGTGGGCATAGTGAGCCTCAACCAATAATTTCATTTGATCTTCTAAGGATTGGATTTGTTCATCATTGTAAGACAAGCCTTGTTTCAAATCCTCGAGTGCAAAGTTGTGTTTCTCCTCATTGTAAAGAATGGTCTCCAACATGAGCATTATCTTCTTATTTTAAGCATTTGTGAGTTCCTCTTGGTTTTGATCAAGTGCCAAGGAAGGATTTTCAACTTCTAAATCCAAGGAAAATTTTTGTCTCTCATTAACTTCAGGGGATTTTTGGACCTCTAAGACTTCAAGCATTTCTTCCATTTGCAAATTCAACCTCTCAAGTGTGTGAGCATGTAATTTTTGCCCTATATGAATTACTCCCAGAAATTAAAAAAAAATAACTTCTTTCAGTGTTTGCAATTTCGGATTTTTGTGACATTTTCTGTTTATGGTTTGCATTTTTTCCATGAATTTTATTTAATGAAAAAAAATACAAAAACATATATTGCATCTGCTTTTAGGACTTAATTTTGCATATTTTTAGATTAATTAGTAATTAGGTTTGACAAAAATAGAAAAATCACAAAAATAATTTATTTGTGCATTGCTTAATTCTTAGCTTTAAATTTCGTTAGTTTTTCCTTAATTTGGTAGTTAATTAATTGTGTTAATTATTAATTATATTTTAATATAATTGGTAGGTTAATTTAGTTTTTAAGAGTTAATTTAGGTTCTTATTTTAATTTGAATAGGAAAAGAAAAGAAAATTAAAAAAGGGGCAATTGAAGAGTTCAAATTTTTGGGTCAAATGTCCAAATTTCCCCAAACCCAAACCAAACCCCCTTGAACCCGTCCAAGACACCTAACCCAGCCCAAGTCCATTCTCTAACCCGGTCCAGGATCCGGATCAACAATACAATCGTGTTTCTCCATGATTAATCCTGGCCGTCGAGGTTTCATGATCTAACAGCTAGGAAGCTAGGGTGTCTTTAATATATAAGTGTCCAAACGTGACCCTCTCTACCCCCTCATCACTAACCTCTCTCAAATCCTAGAGACTAATCCCAACCGTCTCTGCTGTCTGCCGCCACCGAAAATCGTCTAAGGCGGCGGCGAGTCTCCAATTGCACTCACAATTATACCAAATCACCACTTCGCCTTCTTCGTTCCAGCTATCCACTCCATTCCTTTCAAAAACCCCTAGAACTTCTCGAATCTTCATTTTAAAAATGGAAACCCTAGCGCCACCACAGTTCTCTGGTGGCGGTGGCGCCTCTGTTGATGCACAAATCAACACCAAATGACCACCACGACTTCCTCATCCCAAATACCAATCCCATTTCCCTAAAATTACCCCCAAACCCTTCGAATTTTAGATCGAAGGATTGAACCCAAATTTCAAAAGTTCTATGCTCCAGTTTTATTTAAAGATTTAGGTCGATTGTGATGTTATTCGTGTGTTCTTTTAAAGAGCACACGATTAATGTCATAGTAGACCAAGAATCCATGAAAATTGAAGATTCAGATTCCTTTCTCCATGTGTTTGAGCAACTGTAGGTATTCTTCATGCTTATTTTGTTGAATTTTCTTTATCTTTCTTTCATTTTGTTCCTCCCCTATCATTTGCTTATTATTTCCATTTGTCTCCTTTGATTGACCGGTTTCAGAACTTTGCATATTATTTTTTTTAATTAATTAGGGTCAATAATATGTTAGTAATTTAGTGTTAGTTTATTAATTGTTAGTTACGTTAATCAGACTCATGAAATACTTTTGCTCAATTGCGTATGTTCTTCTTGCTTTCATTTTGATCCAGATTTTGGGTTTGATTGTTTTTGGGCTAAAGGTATATACCTTTAAGTCCATCCATGGGTTTGTTTTATAAGAACTTGACCCATAGCCCACTGAGTAGGCCTAAGTAAATTGACAAGGTTTCATGGGTGTTTTACGAAGTTCGGGTTAGGGAATTGATGTGCCGGGAAATTTTGGCACATTTCAATACTAATTGCTTAGATTTTAGCTTGTTTTAATGAAATTATCTCCTCTACTTATGCAATTTTGGTGTTTCTACAATACATAATGATTAAGGACCCAAGAGCATGGAAATGAGAGCAAAAAAACAAGAAAAGAGCAAAATATAGCAAAAATGTGGTTCTACGACGTGTTATGCGATCGCAGATCACTTATGTGAGCCACATAATTGACACTCACATCGCAGACAAAAGCGGAGTTCTGGGAAAATCTCAAGTCAGGAATGCGGTCAATTATGCAACCGCAGAACCTGTCTGCGAGCCACAAAGTGAACTGCAAACCAACCATTAGGGTTTCTGAAGGACGAAT
Organism: Nicotiana benthamiana; assembly: GCA_034376525.1. Lineage (NCBI taxonomy): Eukaryota > Viridiplantae > Streptophyta > Magnoliopsida > Solanales > Solanaceae > Nicotiana > Nicotiana benthamiana. The sequence goes on from CM067328.1 coordinate 84,477,198, forward strand.
GTGCGATGCAGAATGCGATCACATTTCTGAAATGCGAACCGCAGATCTGGAATGTGATGATTATCTTGGAACTAGGGTTTCAGTCTGCAATGGGGACGTCCAAAATACGGACTGCATGTATACCTTTGCGACAAGAATGGGTCGCATTTCTGACTTGAAAGGGTATTTTTGTCCATTTTCTCTCCCGATTTTCAGTCCACCGAAAATAATTTTATGATGATTTTGTGATCTCATCTTATCTAGCTTTTGAGCTAGATTCCAAGACATAAATACTCCTCACTTTTGGAAGATTTTGGGTCAAGATTCAACACTTTGTAAGCTTTATGACATTAAATACTCTTTGGCTTTTGTATTGTAGTATGAATAGCTAACTTTAAATATATCCAAAAGGGCATTGGTGGCTTGGGACAAAGTGTGCAGACCACTATCAGCTGGAGGTCTTAATATTTTGACTGTATGGAACAAAGCAGCTATAACTAAGTTGCTATGGGATTTGTCTAGGAAGAAAGACTACTATGGTTTAGATGGGTACATTCTTATTACATCAAGCAGGGTAACATTGCCACAATTAACATTCCAAAATTAGCCTCTTGTGTAGTTAGAAAGATACTGGAAAGCAGGAATATGATACTGGAGAGCCATAAGCTTCAGGGTGATCTAATTGGTAGACTGCAGAGTATATGTAGGCTGGACAAATTTCACATTCAGAAACTATATCTCATTATGCTCCCCAGTTTCAATAAGGTTGAATGGAAGAACTTGATGCTGATCACTAATGTCCTACCTCGGCATAAGTTCACTGCTTGGTTAGCTGCTCAACATAGGCTTCCTACAGTTGACAGACTGCAGAACATGGGCATACAAGTTCCAGCAACTTGTGTGTTTTGCAAACAAAATGTTGAAGACTTTAATCACCTATTCTTTGAGTGTCCTATCACTAACAGATTGTGGTCAAGAATATGCTCTTGGATGAGGCATTCCAGAACAGTTAGCTGCTGGGAAACAGAACTTCATTGGATATGCAGCAAAGCAAAAAGCAGACTGTGGCAAAATTCTATCACAACTGCTGCGTTTGTCACTACAGTTGGCCTCATATGGAGAGAAAGGAATCGCATTCTATTTGAAGGGGCTGCTTTTGTGGAGGAATTGATATGCAGAGAGGTTGCCTTACTTATACACCTTCGAGGCAGGAATTGCAAAAATTGGCAGGCTGGTCTGAGACAGCTTAATTGCTTTCCTTAGCTATAGCAATTAGATACTTACTGTTATGATACTTGTGTATAGATAGCTAAGATAGTATAGAGAATACTTGTAAAAGTGTAGTAGCCAGTCCAAACTACTAATATAGAGCTCTATGATGTACATATTCTTTGAGATCAATGAAACTAACAGTTATACCCAAAAAAAAAATACTAAGGTTGTAGACCCTAAATGGGTGTTATGTTAATGGGTGTTTAACATTCAATATATATATAATGGTTGGTTGATATTTATTTACTTCTCATTCTTCATTTATTGTTGGTGGTTGCAAACATTAACAAGTACCACTAAATTCTTACTTTGCTTGGGAAAGTGAGTTAGAATTTAGTAGAAGTAAATATCAAAGACTCAAGGCTTTAAACCTTATTTAATAGAATCGTATTGGAATAAGTGGGTTTTATTTGGCATATATTGATGGTTCTTAATTGCAACTCTTTTATATTTGGAATAATCATAAAGAGAAAATACTACCTAACTATTAGGAAATACTGTGTAGTCATTTAGGCATCATATGCATATCAAAAGAACATTCCATTAGGAATATATCATATTAATACCGATAGCATTACATTTCATTAAAGGGGACACAAACTTGGTTTCTTTAATCCAATTAATTATATTATCAGTATTCCAACTAGCTATTACTTCAACACAAACTCAACTCATACTCTTGTCACCATTAATTCATACTCTTGTTACCTTTAACTTAATAGAATTACGACTTTAGTCAAGCAACACACTATTAGAGTAACCTTTTCACAACTTTCCCTGTGGGATTCGACCCCAATATTGTTCGGTTATTACATTTGACACCGATCGCCTTACACTAATTATTGAAGTATAATTAGAGCATATAAAATTTTGGCGCCGTTGCCGGGGAATACCGTTTTGAAATTACTATTTAGCGTGTGCTTTACTTAACGTCTATTTATATTCCATCACACTTTGGTTGCTTTGCTTGGTGTTGATAGGAAAACATGTAAGAATATGGCGATGATGTAGAGGCGGAAATGGGAGAGAATCCTTTTGCAGACATCGAGGAGTACATTGAGGATACTAACCCTATTGTACCTCCAGAAAAAGAGAAGGTACAAGAAGTGAACCAAGAAGAGTTAAAGGAAAAAGTGAAAAAGAACTCAAAAGCTCTACCTCCTATTCCTAGACCTCCTCCTCCTTTTCCGCAAAGACTCCTGAGAAGGGTTGATGATAGCAAGCTTGAGAAATTCAATGACATTCTAAAGCAATTATCGATGAACATTCCATTCATAGAAGCTTTTCAAGAAATGCCGGGGTTTTCCTAATATTTGAAGGATTCGATCACCACAAACGGGACCACAAAGAATGAGGTAGTAAACATTACTCACCGGGTTATCTCTATTATTACCATAACCGCTATCTAAAAGAAAGAAGACCCGGGAGTCTTTACTGTTGGAAACACGTTCTCAAGGCTTTATACTAAAACGTGTGTTCTTATGTGTAGGTTTTGATGAATGACAAACAAGCGCAAATTGATATATGACGAAGTTCAAGTACAAGCGCACAATTGGTGGATAACGAGATTCAAGCACAAGATCAAGTTTTATTGTTTTACATGAGTCGTTCTTAATTGTGATCTTGATCCAACAACTTGACTCATGACATGGCTTCTCTCGTAAAACTATTTTTACAAAATAATGCATATTTAATTTAATGCTAAATGATTTTAAATCATGCATATTTACTTTAGTCAAAATGATTTTTAAACATGCCTCTAAAATCTGGACTAAGATAATCGATTATGTACTTATGATAATCGATTATGTTAAGCCAAGACTGCATGACAATCGATTGTGAACTAATGACAATCGATTGTGTTAAGGCAGTGAGCATCAGGTTTTTCAAACCTGCATGAAAATCGATTGTGAACCTTATGACAATCGATTGTGATGAGGCAGTGTACATCAAAGTTTTTCAAAACTCAGAATAATCGATTGTGAAGCTAATGACAATCAATTGTGAAGAGACAGTGTCCATCAGATTTTTCAAAGTCACAAAATAATCGATTGTGAACATATGACAATCGATTGTGTTGAGGCAGTGTCTTCCAGACTTTTTCAAAGTTATTAAATAATCGATTGTGAGTATATAACAATCGATTGTCAAGAGGCAGTGTCTAAAATGATTTTCAAAGTCTGATAAATAATCGATTGTTAACATTACACAATCGATTGTGAAGCTGACCGTTGTCGTAAAGTTTTCAAATACCGTCAGGTAATCGATTGTTGATTTTGTACAATCGATTGTTGAAACTAAAATCTGGTAAAGATATTTTGAACGTTGCTGAATAATCGATTGTTGATTTTGTACAATCGATTGTTGAAATTAAACTCTGGAAAGGATTTTTTGAACGTTGCTGAATAATCGATTACTGATTTTGTATAATCGATTGTTTTACGTAAAATCTGGAAATGATTTTTTGAACGTTGCTAATAATCGATTGCTGATCTTGGATAATCGATTGTTACGCGTAAAATCTAGGATTGGTTTTTGGAACTATTGGCAAACAATCGATTGTGGATTCTTGACAATCGATTGTCACACAGTAAAATCAGCAACTCTTAATTGGCAATTAGGCAACGGTAATGCCAATTTTTTCAACTATAAAGCTTCATTTCAGTGTTTTAAACACAACAACACACAACAACTGATCATATAATTGCTATAAGCTTGCATGCTCTATTGCTTATCATTTTATATTCATTACATAAGTTTTTGAGAGCCAAACTCTTGTCGAAAGTTGTTGCGATCTTGAGCGTATTCTTTTACTCATATCTACTCATTAAGGAGTGTCTTGTTTGAGTGCTTTGTGCTTTGTACACTTGAAGAGAATTGTTATTCTCTTGTTGTAAGAAGGAACTTGTGTTTCCTTGGTTGAAGTCTTGGAGTGTTGTATCTCCGAGCAAAGGTAGTTGAGGCTTGTGCCCTCAAGTTGTGGAGGAACTTGTGTTTCCTTTGGTTGAAGTCTTGGAGTGTTGTATCTCCGTGCAAAGGTGTTGAGGCTTGTGTCCTCAAGTTGTAAAGGTTTGTTAAGCACCCGGAAGCTTGACAAGTTAGTGGAAATCTCGAGAGAGTCTCTCGGGGACTGGACTAGCCACGGGTTGTGGTGAACCAGAATACTTCGGTGTGTTCTTTCTTATTTATCGCATTTATTTATTTCCTGCAAATTTTAAATTCTGCAAGTTTACGCTAATTTTTATTATAACGCCATTCACCCCCCCTCTAGCGTTAAGCGTATTATCTAACAATTGGTATCAGAGCCCAACTCTCTGAAGACTAAACAGTTTGAGAGAACCGTCCATGGCTTCTACTCGTGACTCTTTTGCAGGAATTGATGAAGGACAATGCTCCACACGACCACCTCTATTCAACGGCACAAACTATACGTACTGGAAGGAGAGGATGAAAATCTTCGTTCAAGCAAACAACTTTCATCTCTGGAAGGTGATAACGAAGGGAAATCAAATTCCAACCAAAAAGGTTGAAACCGAATGGGTTCCTAAGTCCGAAGAAGAATATGACGCGGATGATATCCGAAAGGTGCAAAATAATGCTAAAGCAATTAATTTAGTATATTGTGCTGTAAATGCTGACGATTACAGGAAAATATCGTGTTGCACAACGGCGAAGGAAATGTGGGACAAGCTGGAAATTACGTACGAAGGTACGGACCAGGTAAGGGAAGCCAAAATTGATTTCCTAACCCATGCTTATGAATTATTTCACATGAAGGAAGGTGAAAAGGTGGATGAAATGTTTGAACGATTTTCAATAATCGTAAATGATCTACATGATCTCAAGAAGACATTCACGGATAGAGAACTTGTTCGAAAAATTCTTAGAAGTCTCACTCCGGCATGGCGATCAAAGGCCGACGTGATTCAAGAGTCCATTGGCGTCTCAAATGTCACCATCGACGCATTAAGAGGTAATCTTAAGACTTATGAATCTACTATACTTAACCCTCTTGTTGATGATCAAAGGAGGCAAAGAATCGCTCTTAAGGCAAGCACAAGCCAACCTCAAGTTGATGAGGACGGAGACAACGAGTTTGGACTCGTTATCAAAAGATTTCAAAAGTTCATGCGAAAGGAGTATGAACGAAAGGGCAAAAAGCAAGGCGAACAAATAAAGTGCTATGAATGCGGTGAAACCGGGCACATCAAATCAAATTGCCCAAACATCAAAAAGGAGAAGAAACCTTTTAAGAAGCAACGTGCATACATTTCTTGGGGAGGAGACTCCGGAGATGAGTCAAGCGAAGAAGACGAAGACGAAGCTGCAAACCTTTGTCTTATGGCGCAAGAAGACAAGCAAGATGAGGTATGTCAAATCTCTTCTAAAAACTTCTTTACTCTTAAAGAAATGCGAACTGCTTTTGATGAGCTATATACTGAATTTATTAAGGCTTCAAAAACTGTCAAGAGCATAAAAGAAAATGTTTCTCTAAAAGAAAAAGATTTTCAAAAACAGCTTTCTTTGAAAGAAAAGGATTTAGAAAAACTGGTTTTAGAAAATGAGAAGCTGAAAGAGGAAAACAAGTTTTTCAGAAAAAGAAGCGCCGACAAGCCCGAAAGTTCTATTAAAAATTGTTCTTCTTGCATGCATCTCAAAAATGAGGTAGATAGACTTGAAGGTACCTTAGATAAGTTTAATTCTTCCCACAAAAATTTGAATAAGGTCCTTGTTAATTTGAAATCAACCAAGCATGGCATAGGCTTTAAGAATGAGCCTAAAGAAAAGGTTGAAGCCAAACCCCAACCACCTAAGGCTCAACCTAGGATGAATAAAACAAATGCTTATCCTAGAAATAGCAATCCTAGAACAAATATGCATGCTAGACCAAATGTTGAACATTTTAGAAGACCTAGAAATAACTTACCACCTAGAAATGACTACCCTAGAAATGATGCATATTCTAGGCCAAACACTAGAAGGAGTTTTGAACCTTTTAGAACATCTAGACATGACCATTACTCTAGAAATGCTGCTCATTTTAGAACTAATAGTAGGAGAAATGGTTCTCATGAAATGCGCAATAGTCATAATGAAAATAAAGTAAATCATTTTCGTCCATCAAGTTACTATGAACCTAGAAGGATGCATAACCCCAACGTGACTTGTCATTACTGTAGACGCATTGGTCATATTGCTCCTGCATGTTTTACACGACATAGACATATCACTCAATCGCATCATTATAATATGTCTAACCCTCAAGGACCCAAAATGGCATGGGTACCTAAAACGCATTAATTTGTTTTGTAGGTATGTTTGAAGGGATCAAGTGTACTATGGTACCTTGATAGTGGATGCTCCAAGCACATGACGGGAGACGAATCCAAATTCCTTCAACTAGAACACAAAGAAGGAGGAAGTGTGATTTTTGGGGATAACAATAAAGGAAAGATTATTGGCATCGGATCGGTTGGTAAGGATGAAAATTCCTCTATTAAGCATATATTACTTGTTAAAGGTTTAAAGCATAATCTCTTGAGCATAAGTCAATTATGTGACAAGGGAAATCTTGCCTTATTTGATTCGGATGAATGCTTAGTATTTAGACGTAGCGATTTCAAAATTATCCTTCGTGGTTTTAGAGTGGATAATATTTATATGGTTGATCTTGTTAATTTCTCACCCGAATATGTGGATTGCCTTATGAGCAAAGAGGATGATACTTGGCTATGGCATCGTAGAGTAGCACATATAAACATGCATCTTTTGAACAATTGATTTCACAAAACTTAGTTATTGGTCTTCCCAATTTGAAATTTGAAATTGACTTATTTGTGATTCTTGTCAAAAAGGAAAGCAAACAAAAGCATCTTTCAAATCGAAAAATATTGTTTCAACTACTAGACCATTGCAATTGCTTCACATGGATTTATTTGGACCATCTCTCATTGAAAGTCTAGGAAGAAATCGTTATGCTTTTGTGATTGTTGATGATTATTCTAGATTCACTTGGACTTTATTTCTTGCCCATAAAAGTGACGCTTTTCAGAATTTTAAATATTTCCTTAAACGTGTTCAAAACGAAAAGGAAACAACCGTCAATTCAATTAGAAGTGATCATGGGGGAGAGTTTGATCACAATCTCTTTGCGGACTTTTGTGACGAACTCGGTATCGAGCATACCTTTTCCGCTCCACGAACACCACAACAAAATGGGGTGGTGGAAAGGAAAAATAGGTTCTCGAAGAGATGGCTAGAACCATGCTCGAAGAGGCTAAGATTCCCAAACATTTTTGGGCGGATGCCGTGAGTACCGCATGCTACATCTTAAATAGTGTAGTCATAAGGCCAATACTCATGAAGACCCCTTATGAACTCTACAAGGGAATGAAACCAAATATCTCCCATCTTAGAGTATTCGGTTGTAAAGTTTTTATTCATAACAATGGAAAAGATCAATTGGGAAAATTTGATGCTAAGTCCGATGAGGGAATTTTCATTGGTTATTCTTCACGTAGCAAAGCATATAGGGTTTTTAATAAAAGAACCGAAACTGTGGAGGAATCCCCTCATGTTGTATTTTCCAAAAATAATGCTCGCTTGGCGAGAAAGGATTCCGGTTTTGATCTTGCAGGTATTTTAAATAGCTTGAAAGACAAAATACAAGAGGAAACGCCTAAGGAAAATAAAGACGAAATGTTGAAACAACCAACGGAGGAAGCGCCACAATTGGAGAATGAAACGAAAATGCCTAACGAGTGGAGGACAATCAAAGATCACCCTCTCGAACAGGTAATTGGCGACGTCGGAGAAAAGGTAAGTACTCGAAACTCCCTTAAAAACGCCTTAGGTCATACTGCTTTTGTTTCTCAAATTGAACCATCAACCATCTCCGAAGCAATTGGGGATGAATTTTGGACCTTGGCAATGCAAGAGTAGCTTAACCAATTCAAACGGAATGACGTTTGGGATTTGGTGCCAAGACCCGAAAATCATTCCATAATTGGTACGAAATGGGTTTTTCGAAACAAACTAGATGAAAATGGTGTAATCACTAGAAACAAAGCTAGGCTCGTAGCAAAAGGCTATAACCAAGAAGAGGGTATTGACTATGAAGAAACATATGCTCCCGTAGCTAGATTAGAAGCTATTCATCTATTGCTCGCATTTGCCTCTTCTATGAATTTCAATTTATATCAAATGGATGTGAAAAGTGCTTTTCTAAATGGTGTTATTCAAGATGAAGTTTATGTTGAACAACCCCCTGGTTTTGAAGATTTTAAATCTCCCGATCATGTTTTCAAACTCAAAAAGGCTCTTTATGGTTTAAAACAAGCTCCCCGAGCTTGGTATGAAAGATTGAGTAAATTTCTTTTGGAAAATGATTTCATTAGGGGGAAAGTTGACACCACCCTTTTTGTTAAGCACAAAAACAATGATATTTTATTAGTTCAAATCTATGTGGTTGATATTATATTTGGTGCTACTAACAATGTCTTGTGCAAGGAATTTTCCGATATAATGACAAGCGAATTTGAGATGTCTATGATGGGTGAGTTAACATTCTTTTTGGGATTACAAGTAAAGCAAATGAAAGAAGGTACGTTCATTTGCCAAGCCAAATATTGCAAAGAATTGCTGAAACGATTTGAAATGAACAATGCAAAAGCAATGGCGACTCCCATGAGCACATCCGATCATCTAGACAAAGATGATAAAGGTAAGGAAGTCGACACTAAGAAGTATCGAGGTATGATTGGCTCTCTTCTTTATCTTACTGCTAGTCTTCCGGACATCATGTTTAGCGTGTGCTTATGCGCCCGTTATCAATCGTGTCCGAAGGAGTCTCACCTTACTGCGGTAAAACGGATTTTGAAGTACCTCATTGGTACTACAAATGTGGGTCTATGGTACCCCAAAGGTTCTTCATGCCAACTCGTTGGCTATTCCGACTCCGATTTTGCTGGATGCAAATTGGACCGCAAGAGCACTAGCGGCACTTGCCATTTGCTCGGTAGCTCTCTCGTTTCTTGGTTTAGCAAGAAACAAGTAAGTGTTGCGTTGTCCACAACCGAGGATGAATATGTAGCCGCGGGGAGTTGTTGCGCTCAAATCCTTTGGATGAAACAACAACTTTTGGACTATGGCCTAAGTCTTGATCATATCCCTCTTAGATGTGATAATACTAGTGCCATATGCTTGACGAAGAACCCCGTTCTTCATTCGCGAACAAAACACATTGAAATTAGACATCATTTTATAAGAGATCACGTTCTCAAGGGCGATGTCGAAATCGAATTTGTTGAAACCAAAGATCAATTGGCCGACATCTTTACAAAGCGCTTAGAGAAAGAGTCCTTCTTCCGAATTCGTAGTGAACTCGGGATTCTTGACTCCACGTTGATCTAAGTCATGCATTGCATTTTTTTTACATGATTTCTAACTTGAGCGTCGGAGACGTCTAACGAATTTTTGCAGGTATCGCCCTAAAGGTAGGGGGAGTTATAAAGCATGACGCGCAATAATCAAGTCTTCTTCAGAAAAATCGGTTTCTGTCGTCTAATAATCGATTATCTCGTATCAATAATCGATTGTACTGCTATTACATGAGTTATTGTACTCTCTTTAAGTAATCACGTTTATTTTCAATAAATAAACAAGTTTTTTAATCCTTGCCATTTTATTACATTTTTTTTGCTAATGCCAAAAGGGGGAAGATAACGGGTATGCACTCTCAATTCTTATTAATTGAGGGAGAATTCATATATTGAGGGGGAACTAATTTTGCATACTTGTTGCATATATTTACTTGTCTTGAATCGTCATTATGAATTGTCTAATTTGCATATCCCGCTTAAAGTTTGTCATTATCAAAAAGGGGGAAATTGTTGGAAACACGTTCTCAAGGCTTTATACTAATACGTGTGTTCTTATGTGTAGGTTTTGATGAATGACAAACAAGCGCAAATTGATATATGACGAAGTCCAAGTACAAGCGCACAATTGGTGGATAACGAGATTCAAGCACAATACCAAGTTTTATAGTTTTACATGAGTCATTCTTAATTGTGATCTTGATCCGACAACTTGACTCATGACATGGCTTCTCTCGTAAAACTATTTTTACAAAATCATGCATATTTAATTTAATGCTAAATGATATTAAATCATGCATATTTACTTTAGTCAAAATGATTTTTAAACATGCCTCTAAAATCTGGACTAAGATAATCGATTATGTACTTATGATAATCGATTATGTTAAGCCAAGACAGCATGACAATCGATTGTGAACTAATGACAATCGATTGTGTTAAGGCAATGAGCATCAGGTTTTTCAAACCTGCATGACAATCGATTGTGAACCTTATGACAATCGATTGTGATGAGGCAGTGTACATCAAAGTTATTCAAAACTCAGAATAATCGATTGTGAAGCTAATGACAATCGATTGTGAAGAGACATTGTCCATCAGATTTTTCAAAGTCACAAATTAATCGATTGTGAACATATAACAATCGATTGTGTTGAGGCAATGTCTTCCAGACTTTTCCAAAGTTATTAAATAATCGATTGTGAGTATATAACAATCGATTGTCAAGAGGCAGTGTCTAAAATGATTTTCAAAGTCTGATAAATAATCGATTGTTGACATTGCACAATCGAATGTGAAGCTGACCGTTGTCGTAAAGTTTTCAAATACCGTTAGGTAATAGATTGTTGATTTTGTACAATCGATTATTGAAATTAAAATCTGGAAAAGATTTTTTGAACGTTGCTGAATAATCGATTGTTGATTTTGTACAATCGATTGATGAAATTAAAATCTGGAAGGATTTTTTGAACGTTGCTGAATAATCGATTATTGATTTTGTATAATTGATTGTTTTACGTAAAATCTGGAAATGATGTTTTGAAGGTTGCTAATAATCGATTGTTGATCTTGGATAATCGATTGTTACGCGTAATATCTGGGATTGATTTTTGGAACGATTGGCAAACAATCGATTGTGGATTCTTGACAATCGATTGTCACATAGTAAAATCAGCAACTCTTAATTGGCAATTAGGCAACGGTAATGCCAAGTTTTTCAACTATAAATACAGCTTCATTTCAGTGTTTTAAACACAACAACACACAACAACTGATCATATAATTGCTATAAGCTTGCATGCTCTATTGCTTATCATTTTATATTCATTACATAAGTTTTTGAGAGCCAAACTCTTGTCGAAAGTTGTTGCGATCTTGAGCGTATTCTTTTACTCATATCTACTCATTAAGGAGTGTCTTGTTTGAGTGCTTAGTGTTTTGTACACTTGAAGAGAATTGTTATTCTCTTGTTGTAAGAAGGAACTTGTGTTTCCTTGGTTGAAGTCTTGGAGTGTTGTATCTCCGAGCAAAGGTAGTTGAGGCTTGTGTCCTCAAGTTGTGAAGGAACTTGTGTTTCCTTTGGTTGAAGTCTTGGAGTGTTGTATCTCCGAGCAAAGGTGTTGAGGCTTGTGTCCTCAAGTTGTAAAGGTTTGTTAAGCACCCGGAAGCTTGACAAGTTAGTGGAAATCTCGAGAGAGTCTCTCGGGGACTGGACTAGCCACGGGTTGTGGTGAACCAGAATACTTCAGTGTGTTCTTTCTTATTTATCGCACTTATTTATTTCCTGCAAATTTAAATTCCGCAAGTTTACGCTAATTTTTATTATAACGCTATTCACCCCCCTCTAGCGTTAAGCGTATTATCTTACATTTACTACTCCATGCACTATCAGGGTGCATGAATTTGCAAGGGCCCTTTGTGACAATGGGGCTAGCATCAACTTGATGCCACTTGCCATTTACAACCAAGCGGGATTAGGGATGCCAAGGCTAGTATGCATGAGATTACAAATGGCCGATCATTCCATTAAGCGACCGGTAGGAATTATTGATGATGTGATTGTGAAAGTTGGAGAATTCTCTTTGCCGGACGACTTGGCAATTCTATATTGTGCAGTTGATAAAGAAATCCCTATCATTTTGGGGAGACCACTCCTAGCCACGGGAAGAGTACTCATTGATTCAGAATGCAACAAAATTAAATTCTGGTTGAATGATATAGAAGTCACACTTCAAGTAAGCAAGGGCATGAAGCTACGCCATGAGTATGAGAGCATTTCAGTGATAGATTTTGTCGATGAGGTGGAAGATGCCGTCGAATTGAAAATAGAAGAACAATGTCTTGGAGAGTTATTGGCGGCCATATTGGTGAATTGGAGAATAGAGCCACACCCCCCGCAAAGCCATCAATCATTGAGCCACAACAACTAGAGCTCAAGCCACTTCCGCCGCACATAAGGTATAAATTTTTTGGCTCTAATAATACTTTACCGGTAATCGTTTTGTCTTTGTTAAATGATGTGTAGGTAAACCAATTGTTGGAAGTCTTGAAAGATAATAGGCAGTACATTGGACAAAAAGATTGTAGACATCCGGGGAATCCCCGCGGGAATCTCTAAACATAAAATCCAATTGGAAAGCGAGAAAAAACCAAGTTTAGAACATCAACATCTGTTCAAGAGGTAGTGAAGAAAGAGATTATCAAGTGGTTTGATGCTGGGGTAGTCTACCCCATTGCCGATAGTTCGTGGGTGAGCCCAGTACAATATGTGCCAAAAAAGGGGGGAATGACCGTGATCGAAAATGACAAGAACGTGCTTATCCCAATGAGAACAGTGACCGAATGGCGGGTTTGTATGGACTACCGAAAACTTAACAGTGCTACATGCAAGGACCACTTCCCTATTCCTTTTATTGATCAAATTCTTGATCGGCTAGCAGGGAGGTCATTCTATTATTTCCTTGATGGGTATTCCGGCTACAATCAAATATACATCGCTTTGGAAGATAAAGATAAAACTACCTTCACTTGCCCGTATGGAACTTTTGCTGTTAGCCGAATGCGCTTAGGCTTGTATACTGCTCCAGCCACGTTTCAAAGGTGCATGATGTCCATTTTCTCTAAATGGTAGAGTACTTTCTCAAAGTTTTGATGGACGATTTCTCGGTAGTTGGTGATTCTTTTGAGCACTTCCTTAACAATCATAGACAAGTGCCTAAGAGATGTGAAGAGAGCAATCTTGTGCTCAATTGGGAGAAGTGTCACTTCATGGTGGATGAAGGTATTGTATTGGGGAACAAAATTTCAAAGCATGACATTGAGGCCGATCGGGCAAAGATTGAATTATTTCCAAGCTTTCTCCAGTTACCTCCATGAAAGGTGTTCGAAGTTTCTTGGATTATGTCGGGTTTTATAGGCATTTCATTAAGGAATTCTCAATGATTTTTAATCCTATGTGCAAACTCTTTGAGAAAGATGCGAAGTTTGTGTTCAATGAAAAACGCCTTAAAGCTTTTCAGGAACTGAAGCAAAGTCTCACCATGACACCATTATTGTCACCCCCGATTGATCACTTCCTTTCGAGCTCATGTGTGATGCCATTGGTGTAGCCAATTGAGGAGTGCTTGGCCAACGCCATAATAAACTTCTCCAACTTGTCTACTATGCAAGTAAAACTCTCAAGGGGGAACAATTGAACTACATGGTAACTGATCAAAAGCTTCTTGCAATTTTCTACGCCTTCAAGAAGTTCCGGACTTATTTGTTGGGGTCAAAGATGGTAGTATACAATAATCATGCGGCTCTTCAATGTCGAATGGCAAATAAGGATGTAAAATTTGATGGATCTTGTTCTTGCAAGAATTTCTTCTTTGAAGTCAAGGATCACAAGGGAACTCAAAATCAAGTGGCGGATTATTTGTCAAGGGAGATCTTGAAACCAATGATGCATTCCCGGGTGAGCACATATTCGCATTATCTAGAACTTTTGCTCCTTGGTATGCCGATATTGCTAACTACTTGGTTAGTGACCTTATCCCAGACAGATTGGAATCATATCAAAGAAATAAATTTTTGAGAGACTGCCGGCAATACTATTGGTAGGAACCATTCTTGTTTCGTATTTGTGCTGACAATACTATTAGAAGGTGTGTTCTTGAAGAAGAGGTTATGCCAATTCTCAAGGCATGCCATGACTCACCGGTTGGGGGACATCATGGGGAAAATCGAATGACAGCTAACATTTTTGAATATGTTTATTATTGTCCTTCCATCTATCATGCCAATAAAATGATCAAGGCTTGTGACCAATGCCAACGACAAGGTTCAATCTCGAAGAGTCATGAAATGTCAATGCACTTTCTGACGGTGATCGAGATCTTCGACGTATGAGGAATTGACTTCATGGGTCCCTTTGTAAGCTCTTGTGGGATGAAATATATGTTGGTAGCTGTGGACTATGTGTCCTAATGGGTTGAATCAATCACCTTACCAAACAATGAGGCAAGGAGTGTGACCACCTTCTTGAAGAAAAACATATTCACTCGGTTTGGCACTCCTAGATCCATTCTTAGTGACGGTGGATCTCATTTATGTAACAAGGCTTTATCGGGGCTGTTTGAGAAGTATTGTATCAAGCACAAGGTGGCCACACCTTATCATCTGCATTCAAGTGGTCAAGTTGAGGTTTCCAACCGGGAGATCAAGAGCATTCTAGCAAAACCTGTTAATGCAAATAGAAACGACTGGTCAAAGAGGCTAGATGATGCATTGTGGGCATACGCACGGCGTACATGGCCCCTAACTATACTTCTCCTTATCGGTTAGTCTTTGGTAAAGCTTTTTATCTCACCATGGAGTTAGAACACAAGGCTATGTGGGCATTGAAAAGGTTGAACATGGACTGGGCTGACACTGCAAATATGAGGTTAACACAATGGAGAAATTCCGGTTCCATGCTTATGAAAGTACAGCTGTGTATGAAGAACGGATGAAGTTTGTCCATGACAAGAAGATCTTGAAAAGAGAGTTCAAGACGGGTGATTTGGTCTTGCTATTTAAATCAAGGCTAAAATTATTTCCGGGCAAGCTTAAATAAAAATGGTCCAGTCCATTCAAAGTGGTCAATGCCTCTCCCTATGGAGCGCTGGAACTACAATCGAAAGATGGGTCCCGGACATTCAAGGTAAATAGCCAACGCGTCAAGCACTACTTAGTTAGAGAAGGAGAAAAACATTTGGTGGAGCAGCTGGATCTCAAAGATGGTCAGTTTCTTGCCACTGAGTGAATCCAAAGGAACATCAACTTCGACGTGACGCGACGTTAAATCAAGCGCTTCATGGGAGGCAACCCATGTGTGGTAACACTCTTTTGTTCTTTGAATTTTTAATTTTTTATAGATAGAGTTACTTCAGAAATTTAAAGTGTGTGTTAGAGTGAAAGGGGTTCAAAAGATCATAACACTTGATAGGGATGCATAAGAAGGGCGGAAAAAAAAACCACCATGTGAAGTTTGCTGCAAAGATTTAGGATCATTTTCACTATGCGGACCGCATTTTGATTCCGAACCAAAATAAAAGGTTTGGTTAAAATTGTGGGTAAAAATGCATCGAGGTGGTGCACTGTGCGGACTGCATTTCACTTATACGACCGTATTTGTCACCCTTCAGCAGGTCACTTGACCCTACCGTATAACACATATACGGTCGCATTGTGTTTTATGCGGTGCCTTTCCTACCCCAGAATTTACAAGGCATGTGGACGCATTCTCTCATCTCTAAATCACTCAAACAAAGCAAAAAAACAAAAACAAAAGTAAAAAACAAGCACAAAAGTAAAAAAAACAAAGAAAACAAAAAGGAAATAAAGGGGAAAAAATAAGAACATCACATGAGAATCAAATCGTTCAAGCTTCAAATCATTCTAGAACAAAGAAATCAATTTGTTCTACTCATACTTGTAGTGTGCACGCTAAGCCTCACTGGTATTTACCCGTTCCCCACTCTTCTTGTTTACAATTCATATTGTGTGCTCGTTTATTCTCATTCATCCCATTCTGCAAATATGTGTTTATTTTCTGCAGTGTATAGTTGTTTCTCCATAGTTTAGTCGATTCTGGGTTGGAAACTATCTAGGGTAATGCGTAGAAGGAAATAGGACCACCATTGTTTAGATGGTTGTTAGAATCTTAAAGACGAAGGCATTTGCGGCCCGCAAAGTCGAAATGTGGTCCGTATTTTTGCCACAAAACTGAACCCGAGTTCTTCTGATGAAGATGGTGAAATGCGGTCACATTGTGATAGCATAATTGGTATTGGGACTGCAAATCTACCACAGAGTTATAAGAACACCCTGTTTTGAGCCATGTATTTTTCGGTTATTCTGCGATCGCAATCTCCACTTTGTGGCGGGATATACGATTGCATTTTGTGACGTTTGTTTTGGGAAAGTCAATTCTGCAATGGTTATGCAGTCCGTATAGTGGTTATGCAATCGCATAACCCACCGCAAACTGAGACTGATTTAATAATAAAAGATCTGCGATGATTCTGCGGTCCGCATTATGGTTTTGCGACGGCAGATCAGGTCGCATTTTGAGTTTTTCTTTAAATTCATATGTTTCTTATCACTATTGCTAATGATGTCACTCATACTTTACCATTGTGAATATATTCCTCCAAAGAAAAACTCATCTGCTGCATCGAAACGGGCTTCCACCAGTCGTCAGGCATCACAAGAAAAGCGTTTACGATAGAGGAAAATTTGCAGAGCCCCTCCTTGTCTGAAGAGGAGGAGATCATGCCCTCGATCAATTTAGAGGCTGAAGAGAAAAGGAAATGGGGAGAAGACTTCCAACTACAAATTAGGGTTGATGGTTCCAGTAAACTATACAGAGAAGAGCTCACCAAGCGCAAAATCCATGCCGAAAAAAATTGAGCTTGAACGGGCTGAAAGACCAGTACCCCCATATCCAGGAAAACATACAAGTACAGAGATGGGAGTGCTTCACTGAGCCACCCACTGATTTCAATGAGATCCTTGTGTGGGAGATCTATGCATCCTATAGAGCCTCCAGGACTAAGCACCATAAACACAACAGAATTTTCAATGACGAAGTACTTATATGGGGGAAGACTGTCTTTTACAAAATTAATGCCATTACTGAGTTGTACTTCCCAGGTTGGAGAGCAGGCACAACTGAATATGATACTAAATTTGCGAATAGTGAGAATGGGTGGATTGCTTCAGTGATAGAGATGGGGACTCCCGCTTGGATCGACCCTCGGCACAAGATATATAAGGAAGATCTCACGAGAGAGGGTCGCTACTAGCTCAATTTTTTTTACTTCTAGATTGGTACTAACTCTGAATAAGATTGAAACAGCCAATTGAGAAGGCCCTTCTTATTGCCTGTATCATGACTAGTATCAAGATAGATGTTGGAGCTTTGATCTTCCAAGAAATAGGTATCCGGGCATAGTAATACAAAACTTCACATCCTTTCCCTTGCCTGATCACAGCCTTTTGTAAAGCTGTGAAAGTTCCCATCCTGCCACACTATTACAAAACTGGGAAAGGGACGAGGGATATTGATATCACTCGTATCACTGATGCTGCTACCCCATGACAAGTTCAGGTTTAGGATGCAATTGATCTAAAGCACAGCGACTCCCAGACCTGGTAAATCCTTAGGTTCCAGTGGTCTCCACTTCCACTTATGAGCTTGTTTCTCAATCCACCACTATGCAGCCTGCTATTGCTGTTCGTGCCATCTCAAAGCTTACTCTACTGGATCAGCATGCCAATGCCAAGGTAGACCATCTTATGAAGACCTTGCCCAATCTTATAAAACAAGCCCTTACTCCTATGCAATCCTCAGTGACATCCCTCCAACAGTAACAGTCAGTGTATCAGGATCATTTGCAGCAACTTGAGTTGAGGGTGGAGAAGATAGATAGGGGTAAAGTTAGTGGGTTGCCTAGCCTCAAAGAGGATGTTGATTCTATGAAGACCGAGCTCCACAAGATGCAGAACTTGGAGTTAGATCTATCATCCGTTCTTCCCACAGATGGTGATCACATTACAGGAACAGCACCTCCGGACTTGAGCCTTGTTTCTCTACACGTATGACTGACACTGCTCCTCCTCAGCTGGGACCCCTGAGCGTCTAGCTCCTCCTGTACACATTGACATTCTCGATAAGGAGGCTTTCGGACGATCGACTAAGTCTGAGGAAGGTAAGGAAGGGGAGAGTTCTGGATCTTCAGACGATGATAGCCCTCAAGATAAGGGCAAGCATACTATAACTCCAGATATTGAGGAGGTGGAGCGAGCACAGCTCAAGATAGTAATTGAGCATTCGCTAGAAGATTTGGCCGCCTCTGCTGATCTATCGGCCACTCAGCACTCAATAGACGAGGCTAGCAGCTCACAGGTCCCAGCTTCAGTTATGGACTAGCCAGAGATCCCTCCTACAGTTGTGATTCCTCCTCAGAGTGAGTTCTCAGTACCAGTTCCAGCATTGGAGAGTGCCCCTCCCAGCACAGAGCAGGCTACTGACTCCCATAGCACCTATTACGCCTCAGGGAGCCCCTTACGCTCTTTTTTTTTTTTGTTTTTCTAGATTGGGGGCAATGCATGAGCTTCAGTTGGGGTGGTAGCCTTGTGATAATATTTTTGTAGCCTTCTGATATTTCTTGTGACATTAGAAATTAATATACGTATGTATTCCTTTGAGTTAGAAGCAACTTTTATACTTATATGTAGTTTGTGCCATGAATATGTTAACATGATTCTCGTACATAAGTTGTGTTGTTTAGTTCATATTATGATTATATTAGTATTTATGATACCCTTGTACATGCATAAAAGAAAGGTAACAACAACAAGTAGATGGTAGTTAGTAATGAATTCCCCTTGGTTTTTCTTATCCAGGTTCTTTTCCAAGGGAGTAATGGTAGAACCAGGACAGTCAAAGGAATCATATTAACCGGTTTGGTATAATTGCCTAGTATCAAGCATGTGTGTCTGTATATAGAATATAACCTTCCATATAAAAACAAAAAGAGATCAATTGTGTGAAGTGGAGGCTCTCTTTGTGACTCTATGTCGACCTAGATTTATACATGTGTCTATGATGAATGCTTTGAGTTGCCAAATGTTGACTCGAGGGCGTCACCGGTTTGGTGTAATTTCCTAGTATCAAGCATGTGAGTCTGTATATATTATATACCCTTCCATTAAAAAAAAGAGATCAATTGTGTTAACTTGAGGCTCGCTTTGTTACTCTATGTCTACCTAGAGTTATAAATATGTCTATGATGAAAGCTTTGAGTTGCCAAATGTTGACTCGAGGGCGTCAAACTATGTGAGTAAAATAGTTCGTGTGCGATGTGTGTGTGAGTTCTCTATGTGTAAATAATTCTTGTGTTTGCTGCTGCTATCTAGAACTTGACTGGTTGGTTTTTCGATGCTTATTATAATTACACTTGGTTGGATAAATGACAAAAGGAGGTTTTTGGGAATTTTTTTTGGGAAAACCAGTTATCCTTTCCAGCTATCCATTGTACAGATTGTATCATTAGTCACCCCATTTGAGCCTTGAACCCTTTCTTTGGCCACCTTATTACAAATTGTTCTCTTTTTGTGAAATAGTTCCCTCTTTTGAACCCGTGTCTCCTTGAATATTAAGAATGAGGATAAAATCCTAAGTTGGGGGTGTGGTTTAAAGTCGGCACTTGGCAAGATTGTACAATGAGTGTAGGAGATTGAACCACAAAATGGAAACTACTCATACTCCAAGAGCATAAAAGAAAAATAGAAGAAAAAAAAAAGAAAAAAAATAAAGAGAGAAAAGTTTATACTATGAAGGTTATGTTGTTAAAAAAGAAGCAAAGGGCAACAAGAAAGAAAATGTGATTAATGTTCAAAGAAGGTATAGTCACTTGTATATAAATGCTTATCTGACCCTTCCCTAAACCTACATTACATGCTTAAAAAGTCCTTATTCTTAGAAGTAAGTGATGAATTAAAATAAGAGAAAGCCTATGGTAGGTATATTGTAACACTTGAAAGTTCTTTTTTTCTGAGAGTGAGTGTATTTGTGAATTCGTCCCTTTTCGTTGTCATTTTATATATTGTAATTTTGGGACTTTCTTTCTAGTGAATGCACATGAACTGTGGAGTTGTGCATAAGATGAGTGTTTGAGTCAAATGCAATTGCACTGAGCTGAGGGTAACAATTTGTCTCAATGTCAGAGGCTCGAGGTTCACAAGTTTATTAGTTTTCCTTGAATATATTGTCGGTTCAGGATGGGTAAAACAATTGAAGATCCATGCTTGAAGTACTAACAACTAACACCATCCATGGCCATTTTTGGTTCATGTTCTATAAATAGAGTCTAGAATATGATAGTGTAGTGTTAACTGCTTGAGGACAAGCAAAAGTTTAAGTTGGGGGTGTTGATGTGCCGAAGAATTTTTGCAGATTTCAATACTAATTGCTTAGATTATACCTTGTTTTAATGCAATTATCTCCTTTAATTATGTAATTTTGGTGTTTCTACAGTATATAAGTACTAAGGACCTAAGAGCATGGAACTAAAAGCAAAAAGATAAGAAAAGAGCAAAATATAGCAAAAATACGATTCTGCGATGCGTTATGCAATCGCAGATCATTTATGCGAGCTGCATAGTTGATACTCACATCGCAGACAAAATCAGAGTTCTGGAAAATCTCAAATCAAGAATGAAGTCCATTATGCAACCGCAGAACCTGTCTACCGAGCCGCAAAGTGAACCGCAAACCAACCATGAAGGTTGCTGAAGGACGAATGTGCGATGAAAAATGCGATCGCATTTTTAAATGCGACCCGCAAATCTGGAATGCAGTGAAGATCTGAAAAGTATGGTTTCAGCATGCGATGGGGATGTCTGAAATGCGGACCGCGTGTACGCTTTGCGAGAAGAATGCGGTCGAATTTCTTACTTGAAAGGATATTTTTGTCCATTTTCTAATGCAATTCTCAATCCACTATAAATATTTTTATGTTGATTTTGTGGGCTCTTCTTATCTAGTTTTTGAGCTACATTCCAAGACATAAATACTCTTCACTTTTGGAAGCTATTGGGTCAAGATTCTTCACTTTGTATGCTTTATGACGTTAAATACTCTTTGGCTTTTCTATTGTAGTATGAATAACTAATTTTAAATACTAAGGTTGTGGACCCTAAGTGGGTGTTATGTTAATGGGTGTTTAACAATGAATATATATATTAACTAATGCCATTAAATTCTTACTTTGCTTGGGAAAGTAGGTTATAATTTGATAGAAGTAAACGTCAATGACTCAAGGCTTTAAACCTTGTATAATAGAATCGCTTAGGAATAAGTTGGTTTTATTTGGCATATTTTGATGGTTCTTAATTGCAAATATTGGGTAGTTATTTAGGCATTATTTGCATATCAAAAGAACCTTCCTTTAGAAATATATCATATTAACACCAATAGAATTATATTAATTAAGGGGACACAACCTCGGTTTCTTTAATCCAATTAATTACACTATCAATATTCCAACTAGTTGTTGCTTCAACACAAAATCAACTCATACTCTTGTGACAATTAATTCATACTCTTGTTGCCTTTACTTGAATAGAATTGTGATTTTAGTCTAGCAACACACTATTAGAGTAACCTTTTCATGTATATTCCATGTGGGATTTGACCCCAACCTTTTTGGGTAATTATATTTGACACTGAACGCCTTAGACTAATTATTAAAGTGTAATTTGAGCGTATCAAGAATGTTTAGTGTAACTAACTTAGAAGCTTCTAGTAGGGGTTTTTATCCAATTTCAGACTTTTTGGTTGTCTAACTTGGGAAACAAGTCAATGTTTTAGGGATTCCTAAGCTAAACAAGAATTGAAAAAGGTACCTAAGGGTTATAATAAAATCTAAAGGGTTTCCCTACTTGGTGGACAATAAAGGCATTGCATTCTTGCTAGGCAGACTTAGAGATCAGATTTTAGAGATTTTGAAGATCTAAAAATAGAGACAATATAGACGGCAGAAAAATACCAAAAATCTACTGTTTCATCGAGTTTTTCCATGAACATTAAGGTTTTTAATTCACTGAAGTCATTCTCTTATTCCTTTGTGGTTTCAAATGGATTGATTTTTTTTTTCAAAGCTGAATTTTGTACATATATTTCGGTGATACATCTGGGGGGGGGGGTGTTCAAGCTTGAAATAGGGTTTGGATCCTGGGTTTGATACTGTTGGTTTCCCTACTATTGCCTAGCTGAAGTTACTGCTTTGTTGTTGTTGTTACTTCCTCACTTATTTTCCTTTAATTCCAGGAACAAACCTTTGAATCTCATAATGTGAAACCCAGTTTGAAGATAGAATGAAGGCCGTTTTTACATCTTAATATTAGTTCTCTTTGTGTAAAAGCTATTTTTTTATGATTCTACACCTTGTTCATTTCAATTAGTGATGTAGTTTAGTGGTTTTCCTCTCAACATAGCTAAGATCTCAGGATGTAATTAGCTATGGACTGTTGAGACCATGAAATATCTATATCTTATTTGGTTGTTTAGCTTTAGTGGTGTAGTTTAAGTTTTGCAATCCATGTTAGCTAAATGTAGAAATTGTATTGGGAATTGTGAGGTTCTATTATAGTCCAGTAGGTGCAAGCTTGATACTCTTTTAATAGTCTAGCTATACCATAATAATTGAGCTTTTGTTGTTCATGAAGCATGGAAATCATTGAGAGTTTAATCTGTAATAGTACTAATTTCTTTCAAGTTTCGCTGCCATGTTTAAATGTTAGTTTATGTCTAAAAGTTTGAACTATTAAGTGAGCATGAAAGTGATTAATGTATATTTGTGAAAGTATTAATTCTATGGTGAATGGATGTTTTGATAAATGTGAATTGTACATGTTTTATACCCTTTCTTACATGAGCTTGGGGCATTAATTGCTCTAAATTAGTCCTGAAATGCTTACAAGTGTGCTTGATTGCAGGTTTGGACGACAAGATGATAAATATCACAAATCGGCTCAAAAAGGAGTGAAACCAGCCAAGCGTCAAAAGATAACTGAAGCGGGGGTCAAAATGACCTGTGCGGTCCACACTATTTTGCAATGCTGCCGCAAAGGAAAGTTCAGAGGCTGAGTATAATCAAGGCTACCCTGCGCGGTCCGCACTGATTTTCCATGCGGTCGTGCATGTGACTTCAGAGGCCCTACAATTTTGAAGACATTTCTACGCGGTCCGCACTGATGGAAGTTCGGTGATCTAGAAAACCAAGGCAAAAACCCACGCGACCGCACAACATATGAGTGCAGTCCGCGTGGGTAGATGTTCAGATAGTCCATGTTTTGGCAAACTATCCTACGCGGCCGCGTCCCTTTTCTACGTGTTCCGCGTGGCTCAGCCAACACGTCCGCGTGACAAAACCGCGCGGTCCGCATCCCCAGTGCCAGAAGCAAAGAATTGAAGACCAATTGCCCTTCGCGGCCGCGTGACATTAGTACCCGGTCCGCGCCAGACCCTCAGGGGTATTTTTGTTCGGTTTTTCTTGTGTAGTATAAATAAAACATTTTACCTTTTTAGGTTTAGTTTGGATTTTCAGAATAGCTGCTGATTCGAGACTTCACATTGTTAGCCTATTTTGGGCAATTTCTTCTAGTTTTAAAGTGGATTCAAGTAGATTATCAATATAGATAATTATTATGTCAATTTCATCTATTATTTCTTTAAGTTCTGTTACTACTATAACTAGCTAAACCCATTATCTAGGGTTGTGGCTCAACCCTAGTGTGGGTAATTAATGAATGTGATTATTTAGTGCATCAATGATGTTGGGTATTTATTAATTGGATTAATCTTATGTTTTCACCACGATTTTGTGGTTGAAAACACTAAGTCTAGCTTAGTGGGTCTTGACTCTTCTTGAGAAAGATAGTCTATGATCCCAAGATTAATTCCCATGAGAATGGTAGTCCCAATTAATAGGTTAAACCTCGAGAGAGTAACTACCCAACTTCAACCATTAGTTGCTTGGGCAAATTAGCCTACCCAATTGATCTCGAGAGAGCCTATTGGGAAAAATCACTCTTTCTACCGAGAGGTGTGAGAGTGAGTGAAAAAGTGCAACGGTTATAACATAAGTCCTATAGTCATCGTTCGTGCATTAGGAATCTCTACCCGTTAGTTAACCACCTAGGTACATGCCACGACCCTAGTGCCTTTCTCTATATTGCATACAACTAGAATCATTGCCTTAGCATAATTTAGTTTTACAATTGTATATCAATTGTAGCTATTACTATAGAGAAAAACCAATAATGTTATAAGATAAATTAGGAGCCAAAACACACTTCTAGGCTTAGCAAATACTCAACTCCAAATCGAAGCTCTCTGTGGAAAATCGATCCTGATACCACTATCGGGTAAAAGTATCCGCTCCCGCTCTTTCTTAAGATTGAGTCTGCACCGATCATGCTTCAGTGGTTAGTTTCCCTAGCCTTATTTTTCTGGTCGTTCGATTCGAGTTTGGAAATTTGCAAATTAAAAATTCAGTTGTTCATGCATTTTTCTTTAGTTGGAAAACTTTCCTCCTACGGCTGCTTGGATTCGATTCCCTCATTTCTGAATCATTTGACTTGGACATGCTTTTGTTCTAATTGGGCCTGCTTCAAGCCCAATGTTAATTCTGACTTGTCATGTTAAGGCATGGATGCCTTCAACTATTGTGAAGGATAGGTATAGGTATCATGGAGGCCTCTATTCTGCACGCATCCTATATGGACTGGGCTCCTTTGGGCTTTTGAATTGAAATATTAACTGGTCCACTAATAATTAAATATAGTGGGCTTCGGACTTTTAAAAATAGACTTTAGGATTTCAATAAGGTGCTTTAGATTATTGTAGGTCTTTCATTTCTTTAATCAAGTTAGAATAAATGGATTTGCACAAAGGTTTCTAAAATCGGATAATTAAGCCGAATAGAACATTTGAGCGACCGTGCTAGAACCACGAAACCCACGAATGCCTAACACCTTCTCCCGGGTTAACAAACTTCCTTACTCCGATTTCTGGTTCGCGGACTGTTAAACATAGTCATTCTTTTCCTTTATTCGGGATTTTAAACCGGTGACTTAGGACACCACTAATCTCCCAAGTGGCGACTCTAAAAATTTTAATAAATAATTTCGTTTCAATAGTCCTTTAATTTGAAAAACACCCGTTGTACCCCTTCCGGGGGTGTAGGAAAAAGGAGGTGTGTTGGCCCAAGTTTAGATGAAGTTTTGAAGGTTGAGAAATGAACTGAGTCATGGACCAGGTCCATCATGGGAGACACAGTGGATATCAACTTATACATGTGAGATGCATGTGATGAAGTTAAGTCTCAAGGATCAAGCAGCAATATCTTCTGAACTAATCGAAAAGGTTGCATAAAGGATAAGGAGATGAAGCCTCCTTATGTGCAGAGAACTTAATATGGATTAAGGATAAGGATTATAGTTTGTCTTGCTTTAGGACTCAAGTTCGATAAAGGATAAGCAATTGAGTCTCAATCAAACTCTAATCACTAACTCATTAAATAACTATGATTGTTCTCTTTTACAGGTATTGAACATACGCATAAGTAAAACTAAATTGAAAGCAAAAGAGCAAGGCAATTTTGCAAGCAATTTATGTGAGATTTAAGTGTGCACTCTTGAAGCTACTTGAACAAGATAGAAGAACCAGCTCCATTGTGTTTATTCTTAATCTATTTCAGTTGTGGTAGGTGGTTTAAAATTGTACCTTCCCAGCTTTCATAGAAGCAATTGTATTAGGTACTTTGAGTATTCAAGTTAGAGTTAACTTGAAGGTGTCACAACAGTTGAGATTGTGTGCTACACTAGGATTAGAGTTAATTCTTAGGTTTATAAGAGTTTTGTAAATACTGTTTTAGCTCATTAATTTTAGAGGATGTTTGGGAAAATCCTACTAAGTGGTAGGTGATGGGTTTTTTCACCTTTTGAGCCAAGTATTTTCCACGTAAAAATCTTTCTGTTCTTTATTTTCTGTACTTTTAATTCCGCAACAGTTGTATTTAGAACACCTAGAAGAACCAGGTTCTTCTAGATTGAAAATTAGGTACCACACAAATCACCCCCCCCCCCCAGGTCGTATTGAGGTTTGGAAAATCAATTTTGTATCAGAGTGGGTTATCGTTGAAGAGGCTAAAACCTTAAGAAAAGATCAACATGAGTGCACCACCTGGGAACAAGGAAGGGCAATCCACTGCCAGGCTTCCACTGTTCAATGGACAATATTACTTATTGGGGGAAGAACAGGATGAAAAATCACATCATAGGAGAAGACTACGAACTTTGGGACATAGTCATTGATGGTCCTTTGGCAACTACAATGAAAAATGAGGAAGGAGTGGATGTGCCAAAGACAAGAGCTGACTGCACTGCTGAAGACCTGAAAAGTGGGAGAAAAATACTAAGGCCAAGAAATGGCTTGTATGCGGACTAGGTCCAGATAGGTACAGTAGGATCCAAAGTTGTACTACTGTGAAGAAGATACGGGAAACTTTTCAAGCGGCTCATGAAAGAACACCTCAAGTGAAAAGATCCATATGAACACCGTTGTACTCATAATATGAGAATTTTACTATGAAAGATGGAGAATTTATCCAAGAGATGTATAATAGGTTCCCTATACTGACAAATGAACTTACGCCTATTGGAACAATTATTCTTGAAGAAGACAAGGTTGAGAAAATATTGAAAGAGTTCTCCCAATTGCTTGGGATAGAAAAATCACTGCTATTTAGGAATCCAAGAATATTGCTACTCTCAGACTAGATGAACTGATTGGAAATCTTACTGTTTATGAATTAAGAAGACAAATCAGGAAGATGGATACAACCAAGAAGGCGAGAATCCTAGCTCTCAAAATTGCAGAAGGTTATGATCTGGAAGATGATGAGATGGCTATGATCAGTAGAGATTTCAAAAAGTACCTGATGAGAGGAAAGGATTCATTGAGAGGTACAAACTTCAACAAGTTAAGAGCTCTTGAGAAACAGACCAATGACGGTTGCAATAAGTGTGGTAGGACTGACAACATGATCAAGATTGCCCTCAAAGGGAAATTGAGTGGAAGAAAGAAAGGGCTGAACGAAGAAACAGGAAGAAAGAACTGGTTCAACCAAAAAGAAACAAAGGTTCAACCAAGGATGTGGTTGCTGCTTAGGCTGAAACCTCTGATGATGGCTCAGAAGATGAAGCTGAAGAAGAGCAAGCTCTTATGGCATTGGAGAAACCGATGATGAGCAAGAGGTAAGTATTTTGCATCTTAAAGACAAAATTAAATTTATTTCTAAAGAAAGGATGGCTAAGCTATTATTAGACTTCATTGATGAGTCTGAGATAGTTCACAATGAAAATAAGTTATGTCTAGGGAATGTGTGATCTTAAAAGCAAAATGCAAGAGCGTAGAGTCTAGGGCTGATGAGAGTGATAACAAAAATGCTGAGACCAGGATCATGAGCTCAATATCAGTGTCCTTGAACATAGATATGAGAATTCAAAATTGAAACTAGGAACAGGAAAAATGAAGGTTGATCACTCATATCTCACTCTAGAAGAAAATTTAGGAAAATTGAAAGATGAGCTATATAAGAAAGATGAAATGATCAAAGTCCTAAAAGAAGATCTAGGAAAAATGCAACCTGAACTAGATAGAACTTGCAAGTGGAACAAGGCTTCTGATGTATTTTCTTTGTTACAAGAGCACCACAGTAGCAGCAAAAGAGGACTTGGTTATGGTACCCAAGCTCCAAAATGGGATCAAAAAAACAAGTACCTCACACTTCCTGAAAATAAAATCGGCACACACTAAGGCAAGACTTGCCATTACAAAAATGAATGTAATGGAAAAGAAAAGGTAAGTCAAAATAACAAAGCTTTTGTTCAAGAAAAACACAAGATGCCTAGTTGGGCAAGAAAGAATCTTATTCATCCTTTTGCCCATAGAAGACTAACCCTAGATTTCCTTTTGTAGGTCCAAGTGAAAGGGAGGAGCCAAATATGGTTTATGTATAATGGCTGCTCAAAATATATGATTGGGAACAAGAACCAGTTCCTTTCGCTTGAGAACCTAAAAGAAAGTAATGTCTCCTTTGGGAATGGAAAGAAATGTGTGATCATTGGGGTTCGAAAGGTAGGTATGGCAGACTCTCATTCCATTGAGAATGTCTACTTGATAGATGGCTTGAAATATAGCCTAATAAGTGTGTCACAACTGTGTGACATAGGTAACCTTGTAGCTTTCCCCTCTACCAAATGCTTTGTGATTAATCTTACCACTAATAAGATCGTTTTGCAGGGAAAAAGAGTTAAAAATATTTACATTGTAGATTTGTCAAATCTTTCAGAAAATGAATTCACTTGCTTATATGTGTTAGTTAATGATCCCCTCTTGTAGCACAAAAGACTTGGCCATTCCAGTCTAAATCAGCTAAGCAAATTAGTCATCACGGACTTGGTGATAGGGTTATCTAATATTAAGTTTAAGGAAGATAAAATTTGTGAGGCATGTGCAAGGGAGAAGCAGGTAAGATCATACTTCAAATCCAAGAAAAATGGTAAGTACGTCCAAGACGTTGGAACTGGTTTATATAGATCTTTCTGGTCCAATAAGAACCATGAGCACAGGTGGGAAGAAATATGTGATGGTTAATGATTATAATAGATTTACCTGGGCACTATTTCTGATATCTAAAGATGAGGCATTTGAAATTTATACTACTTTTGTTAGAACAACTCATAAACAATTAGGAAATCAACTTGCATTCATTAGGTTTGATCATGGAACTGAATTTGAAAATGCAAAATTTTCTGAGTATTGTGATGAAAATGGTGTAGATCATAACTTCTCTACCTCTTGGACTCCTCAGCAAAATGGAGTAGTTGAAAGGAACAACAAGACCCTTGAGGATATGGCAAGGACATGCTTCTCTCTAGTAAATTACCTTGCAGCTTCTGAGCAGATGCTGTAAACACTGCATGCTACATAATCTATAGATGGATGACTGGACCTCTTATTGATAAGGCTCCCTACGAGTTACTTAAAGGGAGAAAACCAAGCATATCCCTTCTTAGGGCATTTGGTTACAAGTGCTATGTGCATAATAATGGAAAAGATTTCTTGGGTAAGTTTGATCCCAGAAGTGATGAGGGAGTATTCTTGGGATATTCATTACATAGAAAAGCACATAAAGTGTTCAATAAAGGAACTTTATGTGTAGAAGAAAGTGTGCATGTTGTATTTATTGAAACTAACATTCTTTCTAAGAGACAGGACATGAAGATGAAGCCATTGGACTGGTAAAAAAAATGACTGAATCTATAGCACAAGTCAGACTGGCATCAAAAGAAGGGATAGGTGACGGAACAGGTTCTTCTACTCAGTACAACCTGGCAAGAGGAACTAATCAGGGAGAAATTGAAATAAACTCTCTACAAGAACATGTTCCTCAGTAACAACACATAGGAGACTCATCTAATAGAAATCAGATATTCCACAAGTATCAAAGTTCTCATCCTATTGAGAAAATTATTACTGATCCAACATCTAGAGTCAAAACTAGATTGCAACTAAAGAATCTGTGTGCATTTGATTCTTTTTCTATCTCTTATTGAACCTAAAAATATTGTTGAGGCTTTTCAGGATGCAGATTGGGTCAATGTTATGCAGGATGAACTCAACCAATTTGAAAAAAGTCAAGTCTGCCATCTAGTTCCAAGACACAAGGACAGATCAGTGATTGGCACAAAATGGGTCTTCAGGAACAAACTTGATAAATACGAAACAGCTACAAAAAAACAATGCAAGGCTGGTGGTTCAAGGATATATCCAAGAGGAAGGCATTGACTATGATGGGACCTTTGCTCCAGTTGCAAGACTAAAGGCAATCAGACTCCTCATAGCCTTTGCAGCAGACATGGAATTCACTCTTCACCATATGGATGTCAAAAGTGCTTTCCTGAATGGCTACCTAAAGGAAGAAATGTTTGTGAAATAACCTCCAAGATTTGAAAGAAAGGAATGTCATGAGCATGTGTACAAGCTAGACAAAGATTTATATGGGCTCAAGTTAGCCCAAGAACTTGGTATGAACGGCTATCAAAATTCCTACTGGAGCATGGCTACAAAAGAGGTAAAATTTACGGTACCTTGTTCTTAAGAGAAAAGGGTAAACAGCTCCTTATTGTGAAAATATATGTTGATGATATAATATTCGGGGTCACTACTGATAAGTTGAGTAAGGACTTTACAAAACTAATGGGAAGTGAGTTTGAAATGAGCCTGGTGGGTGAACTTAACTTCTTATTAGGCTTGCAGATGAAACAAAGTCCAAATAGAACCATGATCCATCAACAGAAGTATACAAAAGAACTAATCAAAAAGTTTAAAATGGAGGCCTCTAAAGAAATAGATACACCTATTGCAACTACTACTAAATTAGATGTTGATGAACCTGGTTCATCAGTTGATCAGAATTTGTATAGGGGTATGATTGGTTCACTCGTATCATACTGCCAGTAGACCTGACATTGTTTTCAGTATAGGGCTTTGTGCTTGTTTTCCGGAAAATCCAAAAGAGTCTCACTTGAATTCTATCAAGAGGATATTGAGATATCTAAAAAGCACCACTAGTTTGTGTATTTTGTATCCCAAAGGTAGTAATTTCAATTTAGTATGGTATGTTGATATTGATTATGCAGGTTTCTTAGAGGATAGGAAGAGCACCTCATGCATGGCACATATCCTTAGTTCATGTCTTGTGTCATGGGCTACCAAAAAAATCAGTAACCCTATCTACTGTTGAAGCTTAATATGTTCTTGCTGCTTCTTGATCTGCTCAATTTCTATGGATCAAACAACAGCTGGTAGATTTTGGAATTGAAGTGGGATGTATACCAATATTCTGTGATAACACTAGTTCTAATAAGTGTGACAAAAAATCTTGATATCTTAAAAGGACCTAGCACATAGATGTTAAACACCGCTTCTTAAGAGATAACTATGAGAAAGGATTGATTTCAATAGAATATTGTGCTATTGATAAACAAATAGCTTACATCATCACTAAAACATTGAGTAGGAAAAACTTTGAGAGGAACAGGTTGGAATTAGGAATGATTAAGATCACCTAAAAGGTCCGGTTCATAATGCGAAATGAAAAAAAAAGGAAAAATGACAAAAAGAAATTGGTTAGGAGTTCTACTTTGTGTAACTAGACTAATTCTTATGCAGTCTCATACTTTCATCAGTATACTCTTGTGACATGTGTTTATAGTGACTCACTGATCTCTTACAAAGTTTTTTTTCTATTCTGACATTTGAGACATAAACAAGTGAATTTCTACTTGAAGAACTTGGTTCATCAGTATATGCTCATGAGAAAGTTTAGGTATGTTTCTATACTTTGCATAATTTGAAAGATTAATTTTCCAATCATGAACAAAAGTCTTATTTTCACCAAACTCCCAGAAATTAAATCCGTTGAGCACTGAACCAGTTTCATTCTCCTAAAACTCTAAGGAAAACGGGATTTTTGGCTAAAATCTAGCGTCGCCTATTAGTCATTAAGAGACCGGAATTCTAAAATGATTAGACTCCTGATTGGCTACTGCAAAAAGGCTATCGTTACTGTATTTAATCATAATCTTCATTAAATACACTCTACATCCTCCTTTTTAAGTCCACAGCCGTCATTAATCTCTCCTAAAATTCCAATCATCCTCTCCCTCTTAAAAATTCCCAAAATTCCCCAGAAATACTTCACCATGACAAACCCTCAAGATAATCCTGGTACTCCCCCACCAATATCTCATATTACGTCCTCATTTACACCTCCTATTCAAACCCCAAAACCTAAGTTTCGCCAGAAGAAAATGTTGCCCATAAAAATAGTATCTTCTAGTTCTCTGAGAAATATTTGAATAAAAAATTGAGGGCTAGCAAGAATAAAGAGAGCCCTGTTAAAGAATCTGACTCTAGCTCTTAGTCTGAAGCATTCATCTCTGCCAGCGAAGGAGAAGAACATGGCTCTTCTGACACTGAAAACAATCAATAAACCCCTGGTGAGGTAAATACTTGTCTTGTATTCTCAAATGTCATAGAAAAGGTGGATAATAGGTTTGTGTTAGTTGGTTCGGTGAAGGATGCAAAAGGGGCTGAGTCCTAGTAAAAGGGGAAAGAAAAAGAAACACAAATTTCTTGCAATTTGTGGAGGGATAGAGGAGAGTGGCAAGAAGTCAGGGGAAAGTGAGTCAGGGGGGGCTGCTAAAGGTCTTGCACATTTTGAACAGCGAGATGAACCTGGTTCATCTGTTAAGGAAACCCTAGCTGACATCTTGAAGAAGTTTGGGGCCAGCTATGATCCAAAAAAGAGCATGGCTTCTTCCCAAAATACCCCAACTACTTCCAAGTCAGCAAAGAAAAGCAAGATGACATCTCTTAAGCCTACTGTCCCTTCATTACCAAAGGGAGGAGCTACTAGGAGCAGGGTCAAACAGAGTGAGGCAGAATTGCAAAAAGCTTTAGAAGAAAGTAGGAAAAAGAAGAAGGAGAAGGGAAAAGAAAAAGTTGTGGAAAGTTCTGAAGCTGTAGAAGAGAAGGAGGAGGAGATGGAACCTATCCATCAAGAAAGAGGTACAACTGTGGAGGTTCCTACTTCCAAACCAAAAAGATCCAAGACTTCCTCAAAGAAGTCTTCAGAACCTGTATATACTGAACCCTCCATAGCCAAAAGAACCAGGTCTGCAGGGAAGGGGAAACAAGTAAAAATTACTGAATAAGAAGAAGAAGAATGGAGCGGAGAAGAAGAAGAGGAAGAGTCTGAGATAGAACATGATAGATTTCCCATCTTTGGCAGAAGGAAGATTTTAAAAGGCAGGTTGTTTAAAGACCTGGAGGAGCCAGGCATGATAAGATTGGTGGATGCCCTAGATGCACAAGGATGGAAAGACATGGTTTTTCAAATGGAAAGAAGGTTGGCAAGGATGGAGCTTATTGAGTTTATGGCCAATGCCACTGTGAAAAATGGGGTAGTCAACAGTGTGGTTAGGGGAGTAAAGGTGCAGTTTGATGCACCTTAATTGGGCAAGATTCTAGACATACCCAGCAAGGGTTATGATGACGATACTAGGATGATCTTCCTACTGCTCTCCGAATCACTAGAAACTTCTGTGATACAGAATCTGCTGAAGATGTGCCAGAAGGTTTGTGCAGAAGAGTGAGATGAAGCCTGAGCACAAGGTGCTACTTGGATTTTTGAACAAATCTTAGCTGGCTAGACAGGAAAGAAGGCATAATGCTTACTACATGGACTTGGTTCTTCTAGAATGCCTTGTGAGAGGAAAGCAGATTAACTGGCCTGCTTTCATTGTCAAGTTGCTGGACAGAGTCTTCAATGGCTCCAAGGCTCATGCTACTCCATATGGGTTTATATTGACAACTGTTCTGGACTCGCTGAATGTTCCCTTGAAGAAATGAGAGATGGCTTCAAGAAAGGAGCATTGTTTTGTCAAAACCTTGCAGGCTTGTGACTATCTCCTCACTGTGGCCTCAATTTAACCTGGTTCATCTCTGAAGACTCCTGTGAACAGCAAGGTTAGGGCCGTGGTTCAAGAATGTGGAATCATAGATACTAAAATTGCTAGGCTTCAGGCTCGTGCTGCTGAAGTGAAAAATGAGAGAAATAGCCTGAAAGCTGAGCTAACAAAATAAAAGGAAAAGAGTGAAGGGATGCTTCAGACTATGCTTAATCTTCTCCAATCCCAACCCTCTAGTTCCTCCAAGTCATAGGTGTTCCAGTTCCTATCTATGGACCAGTCTAGAAACCACCCCCCTAGTGACCCAGATTTGGGACTTTTCTTTATTTTTGTTGCTCATAGTTAGTTGTTTTTTCTTTCTTTTTATGGTCTGGTTTGTAGAAACATTTCCTAATAAATGAAAATTTGCTTTTTCTCTTGCTTTATGAATATTTGGATCTTAATAGTAAGTTTTTTTCAAGTTGATTATTGATTAATTGAATTATGCTTTCACTTACAGTTTCCCTAGTGGCCATGAGTAATGATTAATATCTGAGATTCACATTATATGAAACTTTTTGATGATGCCAAAAGGGGAAAGAGATGTTGTTCTTTACTTTGTATTCTGAAGTAACGTGATACTTATAACCTGGTTAAACCTGGTCCTTAATGATAAGTTAAAATTTCTATGTTACAATGTTGATAATTCAGCAGAGTTCCACAAGTTCTCTAATTAGCAAAGGCACAAAGTTTCTCATTATCAAAAAGGGGGAATATGTTTGCCCAAGATCAGATAAAGTTTTGAAGATTTACAAATGAACTCAGTCATGGACCAGGTCCATTATCTGAGACACATTGGATATATACTTAACATTGAGATGCACGTGAAGAAGATAAGTCTCAAGGATCAAGCAACAATATCTTCTGAACTGATCGAAAAAGCTGCATAAAGGATGAAGAGATGAAGTCTCCTTATGTGAAGAGAACTTAATCCTGATCAAGGATAAGGATCGGAGTTTGTATTGCTTTAGGACTCAAGTTTGATAATGGATGAGCAATTGAGTCTTAATCAAACTCTGATTACTAACTCATTAAAATAACAGTGCTTGTTCTCTTTTACATGTATTGCACATACTCAGAAGTAAAACTAAATTGAGAGCAAAAGAGAAAGGCAATTTTGCAAGCAATTTATGTGATATTTAAGTGTGCACTCCTGAGCTACTTGAACAAGATAAAAGAACCAGTTCCATTGTGTTTATTCTTATTCTAGTTCAATTGTAATAGGGGGTTTAAAATTGTACCTTTCCAGCTTTCATAGAAGTAATTGTATTAGGTACTTTGAGTATTCAAGTTAGAGTTAATTGGAAGGTGTCGCAACAATTGAGGTTGTGTGCCACATTGGGATTAGAGTTGATCCTTAGGTTTACAAGAGTTTTGTAAATGCCGTTTTGGCTCATTGGTTTTAGTGGATGTTTGGGAAAATTCTACTAAGTGGTAGGTCATGGTTTTTTCACCTTTTGAGCCAGGTGTTTTCCACGTAAAAATCTCTGGGTTATTTATTTTCTATATTTTTAATTCAGCAACAGTAGTAGTTAGAACACCTAGAAGAACCAGGTTCTTCTAGATAAAAAATTGGGTACTACACAAATTACCCCCCCCCCCTCTTGTGTGATATTGACGTTTGGAACATCAAGGTTTGATAGCTCTGGCGATTCTGCTGGAGAAAAGAACCCTGAATCTCTTGTTAAGGGGTTCAAAATTTGAGCTTAAACAAATTGTTATGTTTGGCTTAATCTAATTTTGTTACATGTTTGGGCCTAATGTGCTAACTGTAGTTTTTACCGCTTTGATATTCTGTGAACTATGTGTAAACTGCTACGAAACTCTTCTTCTCTCTAAGTCTTCTAAATCATGAAGGAGTGTGCACTATGTGTGACGTTTTTCTATTAGAGTCATATCCCAAATTTTAGAATGAGGTTCGGATAAGTTGCAAAGCTGGTGAAACTTCTGTATTCCCAGTATGCTGCCCCCTCCCCCCAGCTCGAGTTGCCCGCTAGGGTAAGCCAGGTCTAGAACAATAAACCCAGGTTTGGACCTATTATAACAAGACCTCATGTCGGATCCCTAGTAGAAACGTTTGCTTGCATCATGTGTATTTTCCCGAACTACGCTAGTTTGATTCTCACAAGGTGTGCGATACGTAGGCAACCTTCATCGGGCCTAACTTCCCTTTTGCAAAAACATCCCTAAAGAATAAAAAAATTATTTTATTTGCAAATAAGAAAGGTTATACCATTCTTGTCAAAAATAGCCGAATGTCCTTCAAAAGGTCGCCGGAAGGCTGCTTTTGCAAGAACATCAACTTGAGTCATTTTTCAAGGTTTTGGCTGGTTAACTTACACAGCCTTAAAATCTTCATTTTCGAAGTGCTGAAAGGCCGTATTTGCAAAGCCGGGTTTTCTAATGAAAATTTTGGAAAAATGAACGATCTTTTTTCTAGAGTCAAAATGAGCCATAGTTTTCTTTGAATTAAAATCAACTTAATAAATGTGCAGGATGAGCACAAATCAAAATGAATATTTTTTAGTCCGTGAAGAGATCCCTTTGGAGTTACATATGTGGTGGCACGATCTGGGGGACGACAACAAGA
Organism: Nicotiana benthamiana; assembly: GCA_034376525.1. Lineage (NCBI taxonomy): Eukaryota > Viridiplantae > Streptophyta > Magnoliopsida > Solanales > Solanaceae > Nicotiana > Nicotiana benthamiana. The sequence goes on from CM067328.1 coordinate 84,513,591, forward strand.
AAGTTGTGACAAAAGCGTTGGGTGGTCTCATTGGGCTCTTAAAGGTTAAGCCAAGGAAAGACATAGTTGAGTCCTTGATACCATTTTGGGACCCGGCACACAATGTATTCCAATTTTTGTGATTTCGAATTATTTCCTACACTGGAAGATATAGTAGGCTAAGCTGGTTTTGAGGGAAATCTTAGAAATCAATATCCGATGGTCCCTTGAACAGTAACCCCTCACAAATTTTTGGATTTTTTAAGCATAACTCGGGATGTCAGAGACGTAAATTTGGCCAAAGAATTATGTACCTTCCTTTTCCTGTACCGACATTACGGGAATCCTCGAGGCTTTGTGTCGCCAAATACTGGTCTTACTCACGCAGGAAACGAAGCAAATGGAATCTCAAAGAGGATTAGCTTTCGGGCATTCCTGAGTATTTTGATATGCCCCCGAAAAGGCAGGAATATAGAGTGGGGACTCGTAGGAATAACTGACTTTGTGATAAAAAGGACAGATGGGATCGTAGTGCCATTGATATTGGTTGAAATCTACCTAGCTCTGACTTTTTACCAAGAAGGATAAATGTTCTTTGAAGGGTGTCATATGCTATTGCAACTGTGGATGGAGGAACATCTTTGCCATCGCCCGGGGTATCTGAACTATGGTACGATCGGTCTCTAATGTATTGAAAACCACAAAGAGCGGGTAAAGGTTCATCAGTTCCCAGAGGGTATAAAAGCATGGCATACCATCTGAGATCTTTAACTATAAACAGAATCAAATGGATGTTCGGGTGGCTCTCGGTCAAGGAAGTAATTGATATGTTGGCTGAGGTGTGTTTTCTGCTATTAATGGGTCTTCGGAGTATCCAGCCTTATGCTCCGCACAGAGTCCTACATCAATTAGGATGATACCAAACTATCACACACGATGAAAAGTTGAGTTGTCAGGTTATTGAGCTGGAACCAAAGGTCATTTTCCAAAAGACAGAGTGTGTCGAATTTAGCATCAGTGCAGATTTTTAGAGCCTACAACTCAAGTGCGAGATCTATCCAGAGGTGAGGTGGAGCCTAGATACAATGCAAGAGATCATGGAATCATCATGAGCCCCAAAGACCTGCAAAGAGGCCCCATGTCTAACAATTCACCAATAGACCACAAGTACAATGGGACTGGTTGACCAAAGAAAACGAGTATAAAGTCAAAATAAGCTAGTTGGAAACGAGAGTCATGGAGCTTTTGTTTTAAAATGGGGTTCAGTTGCTGGAGACGAGCCCAAATTCAGAAAATGAAGGTAGCGGCAAAAACCCTGTCAGAAGTGCCAGAGATACAAAATTTATAGATAACATAAGGCAGAAAGTGGGTGAGTACAGTTTTGATCTCAACAAAGCAGAAAGTGAACTAGCCATGGCTCAAAAAACAATTGGCTGAAAATACAGTGGAACGAGCATGCCTGATTAAACAATTAAAAGAAAGGTACGACAATGAGGTCGCGGGGCTAATGAAAAGGGCCATCACCGCGGAAAATAAAAAAATCAAACAGGCGAAAGATTTCAAGGTTGAAAGAGAATAGTGTTATGCAACAATGGCACAACTAGAAAGAGATTTGCAACACCTTCAAGAGAAAAATCAGGTATCCAAACAAACATTGAAGCTAGAACCCAGCAGAGTAGGCGTTTGTTGCAAGAGAAGTGTGTCATATGAGAGAGAGTTAGAACAATTCCCGACTATATCGCGATGAAGTGCACTAGTTGTGACGACATGAATAGATCTATGTTTTTGGCAACTTTGATGACCTTTGTTTGTCAGATAATGGAAGTTCTCTACTACCTCCAAAGGGATTTAGCACGTCGGCCCGTGGCGAGACCGAATGACATCTCGCGGGCCCCAGGAGCAATGGAGGCACTGGGTCATTTTTTTGAGTCTGTATTTCTTCTTTCCATCAGAGTCTATTAGTTTCTTGTTTAGTCTGTTATTTTTCGAGTTGTTGCAATCAAAGTTTGTTTTTTATGAAAATTTTGAAATTCCAAAAAATATTTTATTATTTTTATCTCCAAGAAATGTGTTTGGTCTGATTCATGTAGGGTCATGATACATAGGTAATCTACATAGGGTTTGACCATAGCCCTAAGAAAAAATAAAAGAGAAAAAAGTAAAGAAAAGAAAAACAAGAGAGGAAAAGAAACGAATCAGAGAACCAAGAGAAAGAAACAATGGCACAATAGGGAAATGAGAGAATAAAAACCAAGAAAAAGCTAAGGCAATAATGAAAGAAAAAAAATAAGAAATAAAAAAGAAGAGGAAAAAGCCGGGATGATGCAAGCAGCTGACCAAATGCATAATATAAAGTGTTAACAGCTTAGGTGCATTCATTCTACAAAATGTACAGTTACCCATATGTTAAATTCCCGAGCGCTAACGTGATGGCTTCATTTTGTTAAATTCATAGCAGAAGGGTGGTAGGTTTGTGGTTCTTAAGGTAACTCATCCATACAACACAAGGTCAAAGATCTAGGCAGTCATGGCTGGCAAAGGGTTGAACACGGGTGTTACTGATTTGTCTAAAGGATTTGTTGAATTAGAATCTGAGTTGAAAGAAGAGTTTTTGAGATTGAAAAAGACAGATGGCCGAAATGTAAAAATATTGGATTAGTCGGTGTCCTCCACCATCAATCCCCCAATGCCCAACATTATGCTCCAGAATCAATAGCCAAGGTCTCGGGTCCATACTCTCATGCTCCTCATTTTGAGCCTCCTGGTGAGGTTATGAATCTTGCTAATACAGTGGAGCAAGATGCGATAACTAGAAAGATGAAAGGGTTTAAGATGCCAAATTTTAATTTGTATGATGGGCGGGAAGATCTAGTATCCTACCTGAGGGGCTATTGCAGTGAAACGAGAAATGTTGGCAAGAAAGATGAGTTGCTGATGGCGTATTTTAGTGAGAGCCTGACTGGGGAAACCTTGGAATGGCATAATCATCAAGATGTCAGGAAGTTGAATACATTTGGCGACATGGCTCGAGATTTTGTGCGACATTTTCAGCACAATAAAGAAATTGTCCCAAACCGTTCCTCCCTATCTTAGATAAAAAAGAAACCCAAGGAAAGTTTCAAGGAATTTTGGGTTAGGTGGAACGAAAAATTTGCTCAACATAGTCCTCCCATTGATAGAAAAGATATCGTTGAGCCCCGCCAAAAGACAGGGCCCAGTGGTCATTCCTGCCAAGCATCGTCAGCCTCAGCTCCAACCCCAAACCTGTCCCCGAGCTCCACATAATCTACCTCAGCATTATCCTCCGAACAATTATTGGTCATATGTCCAACTACTAGGTCACTCCCTCCACCGGCGACAGGGTCAAGTGGGTGTTCTTGCTAAATACTTTCAGCCTCGACATCAGCCCCATGGATATCCCTATGCACCATATGTTCCACATCCACAAGGGCCGCACCATGCCCCAACGAGCTTACGAAAAACCCCCTAGATCAGGTTTCCGGCCCAATCAAGCACTTAAGAATGAGATGTTGCGGAAGAAGAAAGCCTACTTCCATTGGGAGAGTCATACGTCAATCTGCTCCAGAGGTTAAGGAATTCGGACATGTTAAAGTCGATCCATATAAAAATGCCAAACCCTCTTCCAAAGAAGTTTGATTTTTCCCAAAGGTGCGCATATTGCTTAGACGTCCCGGGGCATGACATAGAGAAGTGTTGGAATCTAAAGAGTTCGATTCAGAAGCTTATTGATGCAGGCGACATTGTCGCGCCAAATCCAGATCTAGCAGGCACCACCCAACGTCCATCGCTTGTGCATAATAAGACGCACATGGTGTGTATGATTTATTTTGAAAAGGAATGTGATAATTCTTCTAGGAGCCTAGGAGGCCCACATGCTGCTAAGATTTCAGTGCTATTAGAGGTTGATCTTGAGAATTGTTCGACAAAAGGAACCCAAAAGCAATTTGTTACGAACAATGTGATGAAGACTTATAAAGCTCCTAGTATTGTTGATACAGAAGTCAGTGGCTAAGATTTTGAGTCTGAGGATTGGAAAGACACTCTTTTCTTGATTAGCCAAAAAGGAGTTTTGGCGGTTCATGTTGTTGTCATTTCTCTTGTCCGAGTTATTTCAGGGTTGTAATTCAGATATTGTGTTATTTTTCAAACCCTTCTATCCTTTTATTATATCTAGTTCCTTTAGTTGTAGTAACTCATTTAGTGTTACCTAGCTTTGTTTTAGGGTTATACCCCAGTTTATTTTGCTTATTTCGTTGTTCATACCCTTTAACCATTTATGTTTAGTTATTTTCTCCTTTTATAGTTATTTTCATGTTGGTTCTAGTAGCATAACATACACGCATAATTCTCAACTTCGGCTCAAATGTTAGTTTAGTCATGAAGTAGTAAAATATTTTTGAAGAAGATAGGAGGCACTTGAGGGAAATAACAGATTTGGACATTGTGAGATCATTTGGCCCAAACCATGTGAAACTGGGACACATAGAACATAAATAAAACCTATTGAAATGCATCATGCTGCATCGAGTTAAAGCTAACGGCATGTTTTCCCCAAATTGACAGGGTCCGTTCGTGGTAATGAGAGTGAGAGTTTTGTCCAATGGTGCTTTAAAATTGACAAATGTAGAAGGCGGGTGTGTGGATATGCTTATCAAGTCTGGTACAATCAAAAGATGTTACAAATGTCTTCCTTGGTTTGTTTAAATATGTTATTTGTATTTGGCATGTTTTGGAGATTGGAATGACGAAGGTGTTTTGTTCTGCTATCTAAACACTTTATCTTTTGTTACCCCTTTGAGCCTCATTTATTTTCCTTCATGCCCCTCTTTCGGTTTCAGTAGAAAAGATCATAAACACATGCGTAAAAGATAAGTAAAGGAAAAAGAGAAAAGTAAAAGAATGAAAAGAGAGGGAAGGAAAAAGGGAGAAGAGAAAAAAAAACAACAAGGAAAAAAAAACAACAAAACAACAAAAAGAGAAAATGAAGAAAGAAAAGGAAAGAAGAGAAAGAAGAAGAAAAAGGAAAGAAAAATCGAAACAACAAAGTAATTTCTATGACATGAACTACGTTCGACCTGATTCCTTTTAAGGATATGTAGGCAGCCTCATGGTTCGGTCTCATCGTAATAAAAATCTGAAAGTCCCCAAGAAAGAAACTGGGGTAGAAGTTGTGGTTGTGCAAGAGATTTGATTCCGAAAGTTGTAACCTTGAACCCATTTGAAATGTTTTGAGCCTTTTGATACCCTTTATTTCTAACCCCACGCAAATCCCAAATTACGGTCCAAAGAATGACCTTCCGATCAGTCTTGTATAAATTCCAACTCGAGCAACTAGAGATGATTCATATGAAGGGAAGCACTCTGGTTCAAATGGAAAAAAATGAAAATAAAGAAATTCTTATTGGTGAAAACCCTCAAGGGAACAGAAAGGCGACGGGAGCTGAGATAAATCAAAATATGAGAATCTTCTTGGTGAAAATCATGGGCACTTTGAGGTGACTGTAAGTTGAGAGAAAGAACAAAATGAGATAGGATTGATGGTAAAAACCCTTCGAGCACTACAAGTCAAATAAGGATTGAGAATCAGATGGAGAATCACCAGATGGAGTTTGCGAAAGATGACTAAAGACGGAGAATAAAAGACTGGTTTCACTATTTGAGGGTAAAAGAGGAGTTGAACATCAAACTTTCTTGACAGAATATCTACAGGTGCATGTCATGGTCATTAGATTTGGTATCCACACCTGAAAGGTTTCTACTTTGTAGCTTTCTTATTAGGAATCATCTCTTTCCTTTGTCCTTCACTCTGTTCCTTTTGTTTTGTTTACTTCGTCCTCCTGAGTCTGTTTGGTCATAACAAGTGAGAAATGACTTCAAAATCTGCTACCAGCTTTCCAGTTGAACAAAATGGTATTTGGCTAGCACATCAAAGCATCATAAGTCAAGAAAGAAAAGCAAGCACACTGAGTTGGTAACAGTCAACATGCTTTGGGATCCTTGTGAAATAAAAAGGCTTGGTATATATCAATTCATGAACAATGCAATAGATGAAGGGTTAGCGTGAATAGATCAAAGGTATTTCCTGTGATAAGATTGACAAAAGGGTGGTAAATCAGTGACGAGCAAGACCTTCCAAGCAGAAATAAAAGTTATCATGGCAAATGAGGGAGCCGTAGACCTCAAGAACAGGACCAGTGGTTTAGAATGAACAGCATACGCAATGGGTGTGACAAGTGTTGTGTTTTGGGATTCACGTGAGACACAAAGGTTAGTAAGTGTCATTTCAGGATCAATGCAACAAATAGAAGGTATAGGGTTTGAATGAAGAAGAGGTATAGTCTATGTTAAGGGTGACAAAGAAAGTGGTTAGTCAAGAAACGAGCAAGGTCTTCGAATGGAAGTCAGTTATCATGACTAGTGAAGGAGCAACAGACCTCAAGGCCAAGGCTAGTGGTTAAGTCAAGAAAGAATAACATATATGCGGAGTGGGGGCAATTGACGTGCTTTGGGATTCATGTGGGACACAAAGGTTGGGGAGATGCAAGTTCATGCAATCCAACAAATAGAGGATATTGGGTATGAACAGAGAAAAGGTATTTTATGTGATGAGGACGACAGAAAAAGGAGTTAGTCTATAAAGAAGCAAGGTCTTCGAGTGGAAATCAGTCATCATGGGAAGAGAAGGAGCAATCTCCCTCAAAGTTCAAGGACACAAACCAACCACCACATTTTAAACTGACAAGATTTTTCTTTGATTGAAACAGGGGCAGAAAATTTTGTTTGCTTTGGAGAAACACTCCATAGGGGGAAGAGCAAGCAACAAAATAGGTTTGACCGCAAACTCTTAGAACCTTCCTGGAAAATGTGACTTGGTTTAAATTTCAAACCAATCCTGAGTAGCATAATTTGGCATAAATACACCCCAAAGGAATATAAGTTGGTTTCAAAGTTTGCATGTTTAAGATAGGATTCAATTGGGAGTTATTAGGACCTTCCTGTAAAGTAGGAAGTAGTTTAAGACCCTATTAGATAAAAGGATTTAGAGGAAGTAACACCTTTACAAGATACAGCTTAGATCTATAATTGATGTCTAATTAAGAGTTGTCAGGACCTCCCTGGATAATAGTACTTAGCTTTCAAATTCTTAATAATAGTTGGTAGAATGATTCAGTTTAATACTCACCTTATGCCCAGCTACCAAATTAGGGCAAAACATTTTCCTTGTTTTTGTCTATTTTATTGAAGTCAGGAGCCCGCCTGGAGAGCAGGGAATACATTTCATGTTTAGAAATCACGAGCCCGTTTGGATACCATGGGAATACATTTTGAGTTCAATAGTCAGGAGCCCGCCTGGATAGCATGGGAATACATTCAAGTTTAGCAATAGGAGCCTTCCTAGATATCATGGTAATCTATTTCAAGTTCAGCAATTAGGAGCCCGCCTGGAGAGCATGGGAATACTTTCAAGTTCAGCAATCAGGAGCCCGCCTAGAGAGCATGAAACTACATTTCAATTTCAGAAATCAGAGTCCAACTAGAGAGCATGGGAATACATTTCAAGTCGAGCAATCAGGAGCCCGCCTGGAGAGCATGGGAATACATTTCAAGTTCAACAATCAGGAGCCTACCTAGAGAGAATGGGAATACATTTCAAGTTCAGCAATCAGGAGCCTGCCCAGAGATCATGGGAATACATTTCAAGTTTAGCAATCAAGAGCCCACCCAGAAAGCATGGTAATACATTTGAGGTTCAGCAATCAGGAGCCTCCTAGAGAGCATGGGAATACATTCAAGTTCAACAATTAGGAATCCGCCTGGAGAGCATAGGAATACATTCAAGTTTAGCAATCAGGATCCCTCCTGGAGAGCATGGAAAAACATCCAAAAGTATAGTCTGCAGTCATGCATCCACATGGAGAAATGGAAAACATCTCCGATTACAATTCAAGGTGTCAACAAATGGATTTCACTGGGAGAATACAAGTCAATAAGGCAACAAGAAACACAAGAGCAAGTTTGAAGATATAGATAGGATTTTTATAATGCATAGATCATAGCCTAGGCTAGCTTCTTTTTATTTTGACATGGTGAAATAAGGGGTTAAGTAAGCTGTAGTAGCAGCAGCAAAAGTAAAGTCATAGCTTCATGGTAGTCCCGGCTACTAGACATTCTTGAACTTCACTGACCTGATTCCTTTTCAGCCAAGGATATGTAGGTAACCTTGGAAGCATGGTGCAGTCAAATCTTTCAAAAATTCTTTATACAGAGTATTCAAACAGGCAAATATCGCTCGTATTCGCTTACTTTATCTTTGCCCGAAAACTCTTCGTGTTTCTGAGCAAAGAGCAGCATCTCTAAGCACGTGATTTTTTTCCTATGTAAATTACTTCAAGAAATTTAAAACAAAATAATTCCTTTCAGTATTTGAAATTTTGCGGATTTTTTTGATATTTTCTATTAATTTTTTGCATTTCGTCCGTGTATTTTAGTTAATGAAAAAATACAAATAAAAATATATTGCATCTGCATTTAGGACTTCTTTTTTATATATTTTTAGAGTAATTAGTAATTAGGATTTTTAAAAAATAGAAAATCACAAAAAAAAAATATTTGTGCATTGCTTAATTTTTAGCTTTTAATTTCCTTGGTTTTCCTTTAATTTGGTAGTTAATTAATTGTGTTAATTATTAATTAGAGTTAAATATAATTGGGTAGGTTAATTTAGTTTATAAAAGTTAATTTAGGTTCTTATTTTAATTTGAAGAGAAAAAAAAATTAAAAAAGGCGCAATTGAAGAGTTCAAATGTTTGGGCCTAATCTCGAAATTTCCCCAAGCCCAAACAAACCCCCCGAACCCTTCCAAATCACCTGACCCTGCCCAAGTCTACTCTCTAACACGGTCCAGGCTCCACACCGCCAAAACGACCCTGTTTCTCCTTGATTAATCCTGGCCGTCGAGGTTTCATAATCTAAAGGCCATGAAGCTAGGGTGTCTTTAATATATAAGTGTTCAAACGTGACCCCCCCCCCTCTCCTACCCCCTCATCTCTAACCTCTATGAAACCATAGAGAGTAATCCCCGCCGTCTCTGCCGTCTGCCACCTACGGCAGCGGCGAGTCTCCAATCACCATCAAAATTACACTGAATCACCACTTCACCTTTCTCGTTCAAGATATCCACTCCATTCCTTTTAAAAACTCATGGAACCTCTCGAATCATCATTTTAAAAATGGAAACCTTAGCATCGTCATAGTTCTCCGGTGGAAACACCACCTCTGTTCAAGCCCAAATCAATACCAAATGACCACCACAACCTCCTCATCACAAATACCAATCCCATTTCCCACAGATCACCCCCAAATCCTTTGAATTTAAGATCGTAGGATTGAACCCTAATTTCAAAAGTTCTGGGCTTTAGTTTTGTTTAAATATTTAGGTCGATTGTAATGTTATTCGTGTGTTCTTTTAAAGAGCACACGGTTAATGCCATAGTCGACCAAAAATCCATGGAAATTGAAGATTCAGATTCCTTTTTCCATGTGTTTGAGCCAATGTAGGTATTCTTCCTGCTCTTTTTGTTGATGTTTCTTTATCTTTCTTTCATTTTGTTCCTCCCCTGTCATTTGCTTATTATTTCCGTTTGGCTCCTTTGATTTCCCAGTTTTAGAACTTTGCATTTTTGGTTTTTTAATTAATTAGGATCAATAATGTGTTAGTAATTTAGTGTTAGTTGCGTTAATTAGACTCATGAAAATTTTTGCTCAATTGCATAATTCTTCTTGCTTTCATTTTTTATCCAGATTTTGGGTTTGATTGTTTTTTGCCTCAAGGTATATACCTTTCGGTCCACTTGTGGGTTGGTTGTATAAGAACTTGACCCATAGCCCACTCAGTAGGCCGCAGTAAATTGACCAGGTTTTAGGGGTGTTTTAGGAAGTTCAGGTTAGGGAATCTTTAGTGTAACTAACTTAGAAGCTTCTAGTAGGGTTTTTAGCCAATTTCAAGCTTTTGGGTAGTCTAATTTGGGAAACAAGTCAAATTTTTAGGGATTCCTAAGCTAAAACAAGAATTGAAAAAGGGACCTAACGGTTTTAATAAAGTCTGAAAGGTTTCCCTACTTGCTGGCCTATAAACGCATTGCATTCTTTCCTTGCAAGGCAGACTTAGAGATCGTATTTTAGAGATTTTGAAGAACTAAAAAAAAGAGAAAATATAGATGACAGAAAAATACCAAAAATCTACGGTTTCATCTAATAGGCTTCGGACATTTAAAAATAGACATTAGGATTTGAATAAGGTGCTTTAGATTACTGTTAGGTCATTCACTTCTTTAATCATGTTAAAATAAATGGATGTGTGCCACGCCAAATAAAACTACAAATGTGTGGCCCTTCTCAATTATTTTCTTTTAAAATACATAGAGCTCGGGACGTTTCATTTAGCAAATTTTTGTGGCCTTCACAAAATTAACAACGCGTTAGTTGCTTTAGGTGCGTTATTTAATAATACTACCTGCCTAAACTCGGGTGTGCATTTCATGTGACCCAAATTCAAATCCTAAAATATTGAATAAAATATGCTTCGTATTGCGAGTGTATTTCATGTGACGCGATCCAAAGATATGTTTTACACGACGTTCAATCTTCTTTATAAATGAAGAAAAGCGGTTATAGTTTAAAATTTTCACATAGGTTCAAAATATTCTAAAATTTAATAATTAAGATGAATATAATAGTTTAGCGATTGTGCTAGAACCACGGAACCCGAAAATACCTAACACCTTCTCCCAGGTTAACAGAATTCCTTACTCAGATTTCTAGTTCGCGGACTGTTAAACAGAGTCATTATTTTTCTCTATTCGCGATTTTAGACCAGTGATTTGGGACACCATTAATCTCCCAAGTGGCACTCTGAACTTTTTAATAAATAATCCCATTTTTATTGTCCTTTAATTAAAAAAACTCCCATTATAACCCTTCCGGGGGTGTAGGAAAAAGGAGGTGTGACAAAGTGCCATGTCATTTTGGAGACTATCTTCCAAAAGCTCCTCCAAGACACTTTGTTCATTGTTTCCTCCTTCAAGTAGGCATTCTAACATGAGCTTGAACCCTCCATTGTGGTCGTGCTCGACTTCTTCGATTTCCATAGCCCTATAAGTTTCATCACAAATAGTAGAACCATCATAGAGGGGGCTTGGGGAAAGGAAGGACAAATTAACACAATCATCCCAATGACCATTTTGAAACCTACACTTATCACAAATACTCCACTCATGGGTTTGAGATTGTGCGTATAATCTACCCCCCGAAGAATTTAAATAATTTTGCCACGAGTGTGGTTTTCCATAATAAGGACATGGGTCATCAAAGTATGAACAACTACCATCCGACCAATTTTCTTTATATGATATCATTTTTTGAAAATAAGAAAATAAACAAGAAGTAATCAATAAAAATAGACCAAGGTACGAAAATAATAATTACATAAATATTCACGAGTTTGGAACAAAGCACTTCTGCTTATTTCTCAAACAACCTAAATTACGCCAAATTGTCCCCCGGCAACGGCGCCAATTTTGGTGACGTCTAAATCCACTACTAGAACGTATTAGATGCGGTAGAATACAATATAATTTATCCAACTATGAGTCAAGGTCGAATCACACAGAGAACAATGTGTAGGCTATTAGGAATGTAAGAGAATTATCGTTTATCGCACAATGCCAAACACTAAGAATTGATTTTGGAAAATATTTTATATCTAAATGCGTAAATATAAACTAACCTAGAAAGCAAGTAAAATGATCAATGGCTACAAGTATGGTTGCATCGGAATTACACACAAGTAACGATCCAATGTATTTCATGAGTTTACAAATATGAGCGAGTTTATGCTAATTAATCCCTTCTAGTTATGGTTCACACAGATACGCCTAGTTGCCTTTATCAATAATGAACTCTCCAGCTATCATAACTCTCTCTTGAGCAATTGTAATAATTTTCTAGACGCACTCTCTCGAGCGACGCTAGCTAGATTCACGTTACAGTTCACTTAGATCACAACCAAGATATGGTTATCTCTACTCCAACCTCTAAACCCTCTGTTATGACTTTCTCCTATACTCCGGGAGTGATGTTGTTCAAACAATTACCTAAATATGCACTCTCTCTTAAGCAGATACATAATAAATAGGCACATCTGATTGAGGATCATGTCAATTAGCTACAACGTGGAACAAAGAAAGATTTCAACCTAGCAATCTATATTAACATAACAAGAAGTTCATTCAATACATAAGCACAACAAAGTATTTAATCCACACTTTAAATATGAATATTCTCATAAACAAGATTAAAAGTATTGGATAAAATACTACACACTTAGATATACAATATAAAGCAAGAAAATGAAGAAAGCAACATAAGTGGGTAAGAAATCCTTAACCACAAGCTTCAAATCTTCAAGACAAAAGTGTGTGTGCAAAACCTAGCTTCCAACCATGTTATCTCAAGCCCTAAGAACTTAAAATACGCCTAAGGTCTGCCAAAGACTCGTACAAAATGAGCTGATTTGGGTATTAAAGGGTTTGGGGTCAACAATGTAAAATTCATGTACTGCCCAGTTTCCACGCCAAATTGTTCATCGCGTTCGCGCTCAAACCTTCGCGCTCGTGAAGGTTTACTTTTCTCAGCCATCGCATTCGCGTATATATCTTCGCGTTCACGAAGGTTCCTATTTTGCTTCAATGTGTTCTCGTGTGTACTATGCATTCGCGTAGGTTTAAATTTTGTATCTTTGCGTTCGCGTTTATCCCTATGTGTTCGCGTAGGTTTGGTTACTAATTCATCGCGTTCGTGTGCTTTACTTCGCGTTCGCGAAGGCCTGTGTCTTGCTTCTTTGCGTTCGGGTTGTGTACTTCACATTCATGAAGAATAATTCACTGGGCAAGTTCATTTTGTCCATTTTAGCTCCTTTTGACTTGTTTTCACTTGGTTTCTCCACCCTTTACTTCTAAATCACATAAAACCTGTAAAATGGAAGTAAAAGACATTAAACAAATGATTTTTATTACTTAAACATAACAAATGTATAGGCTTAAGGACAAGAGCTATAACCAATTCGAGTAAACACGAACACATAACCGGCGAGCAAATTCAGAACCACAGAGAACAATCTTTTAAATCTTAAAAGGCTTCAAATTTTATTTTGGACAAGATTCACTATAGTCTCATATCTGTAGTAATTGCTTTACGCTGATATACTCTACTGAAAATACTTTTTCGGGTATCACAGTTTAGATTATAAAAGAACTGATGGTATAGTCAAATCTTAAAACAATATAATTCAAACCAGTACGCTACGACTTCTAATAATAAAAACAAACAAAGCAAAACAAAGGAAACACCACAAATTACACATACAGTTATCATCTTAAAGCAAAACTTTTGATTGAATGCAATTATATTTGTTTTTCAACTTAAAAGAAAATTCTTAACCGAAAATAGAACACAAAGATCTGAAACAGAATAGAGCGAATCGTGACAAGAAACGACACCGAGAACCGACAACGGAAAACCTCGAAACAGCTATTTCTAATGTTGATCGCTCGAATGGGATCTCGCCGGTGAATTCGCCGTGTTGCGTGTGCAAAGGAGCTGTTTTTACTGGAGATTTGTGGAGTTTTTATGGCTGAAATAATGGTGTCTTCTGCAACGATTAATGGAGCTCGCCGGAACATATTATCTGGCAAAAAACAAAAAAGAGATCTGGCCAGCAAATAAAGTCACCGAACAATGACCTCGAATCGGGCACAAAGCAACTTTCAAACTCAAATGAAATCCATGAGTTTGAAAGCAAAAATCGAGATCGAAATCAACGAGAAGAAACCAAAACTCGGCAGAGGTGTACTAGGTCGAGCGGTCTTCAGGCTTTGGTGTTCTGCGTCTGCTTTTGGTGGTGGTCGGCGTTTCTCGACGAGTTCGCCATTGGTTTGGTGAGGGTCTGTTTTTGCTGGGTTCTCAAAGTTGAAGATGGGTCTTAGGCGTTCGGTATCCTAAAAAAGAAGAGCTGAACGCCCTCTACGCCCAGGATGAGAAAAATGGCTCTTCCTTTCTGATGTTCCTAGAGTTAAGTCTTGTGAAGATGAAAATCAAGCTTTGGGTCGCTGGGATTTTCAGCGTTTTCCCATGATAAAAACAACGGCTGATATGGAGTTATTCTTTTGAAGAATGACGTGGTGGGGTTTTTTTTTGTCAAAAACTGCTGATATTCTAAGAGTCTAGGGTATAGGTTTTTTTGAGCAAAATTCATTTCTAGCCATTCGTTAAAAAATAATAGCATTATAGTAACCATAAAATCCGGTAACTAAAATTAGGCACGACATGATATTCCCATTTCATTACTCTGTCGTTTGATTTTGATTTTCTATCATTTCAACAAACTAAATAATATCTCCCCACAATATTGTTTCTCTTTGTTTTACTCCATATTGATAGTACTAGTAGTTTTGAAGCATGACATAAAAACAAATTACTATATACTTTGAAGTTAAATGTGTTTATAAAAAGCGATTTCATTTCCAACGTCCTCAACATTTCTTTTCTTTAGGTTGACATCTAAAAGAGTTTTTCCTTAATTTATTTTGGCTTTTAATTTTTTTAATATTACTGTATTTCTTTTTTTTTCACATGTCACTTTGTTGTTCAATATTTTTTATTCAGTGTCAATGAATTTCCAGCTAAATACACTTCAGTTTTTCTTAATATCATCTTGATTATGAATCTTCTTTTGGAGATACAATTTGACCTTTTTTGCATTTAAGAATTTATGTAGGTACAATATGTCTCATCTTCCTTCTTCCAAAAAGAAAAAATTACTTTTCAGTGTCCATAAATCTTCTTCAAATTGTTTGCTTACGAGTTAAGATACATATAATTATTTTTACTATAATAGATATAGGCCAATGCATGAGAAGCTTTGACTAATCACAAGTGTGAAAGTTAACGAGTAATTAAGTGCTAGAAGTTAAAAAAAAAAAAAGAGAAAAAGGATACGCCAATATAAAGATCCCTACACAGAAAAGAGGTTTGGTGTTGCTCTTTTAAACTAAATTCGTTACATATATAGAGATGTTGTCTGACTCTGACCCGTTCAGTGGCATTTTCTTAGCTAATTTACTGTATCACCAGGCAGTTGTTAATATTATTAGTAAAATCAAACATATATGTCCCTTGATCATGCAAAAAAATACTAATTTGCTAATGACGAAGAAAGCTTCTAACTTGATACATGATGTAGGAATCTGTTAGTTAGACAGAGGGCGGCCCAAAATCCAAAAAGAATTTGATGTCGAATGGTAGAGGCGGATCCAGAATTTTAAGCTTAATGGTACTGCAGTAGGGTGGGGAAATATGGGTGGTGGGGTGACTGTTTGTTCTTCATCATTACTACAAAAGAAAAAGGTGAAACATAGGCAGGTCCTTTGACTTCCCCCAAGATAAATTCTAAAGATAATCTGAAAGACTCTTAAATGTTTCAAATGGTTCGTTTGAAAGAGAAACTCCTCTAGGTATACAAAGAGTTCGAAATATCTACAATATAAACTGGTATTATACAAAAAATATACAAAATAGATAGTCACCGTACAACTAATATACAAAATAGCTGTAACTATACAAAATATATACAAAATAGATGTAACTATACAAAATATATACAAAATAGATGTAATTATATTATATATATACAAAATAGACTGTCCCTATACAAAAAATATATAAAATAGATGTTACTATACAAAATATATATATATATATATATATATATATATATATATATATATATAAAAGTCTGTCACAATACAAAAATACATGATACTCTCCAAAAGATTAAAAAATACATATTATATACAATTTTGATACATTTTTTAGACAGATTATATATTCATGTTACAAAATATATTTGGGGTACACAAATATATACACTTTAGATACACAATCACAGTTAAGATAGGCTCAATATACACCAATGATACTCTGTCGAACTTAAGATACAATATTTATACACTGCAAAAAATATTTTCTCCATCGCGCTAGGTAATGGTCGAACCTGCGACCTTTAGCTTAGGAAACATGTACCCTATCCACTGAGCTATAGGCACTTGTGTTGTTATACTCATTCCGTTCGGCTACTATATTCAATATGTTTGGGCCGAAGGGCTATTTTTTGAATGTGGTACAAAATATGAGCTATTAAAATTTTGAGAGGCTACAGAGGGTAGTTTTTCCTGTTTCCAATATATTTTCAGTTGATTGCTCTAATTGTATTAGGTTTTTGTGCTATTTTTAGGTTAGGGGGTATGAGCTTAGAAATTATGGCTTGGGAATTATGGGCTGGATTTGGAAATTAGGCCTCAAATAGATTCTTTGAATCAAAATTTTATTCTTTCTCCGTGAACAAGACTAAAAAACTACGTCATTTACTAATTAATTTTACTTAAATAAAATAACTACTAAAATAAGACTAATTATTAAAACAAACCGATTTTTTGTATTTTCAAATATCATATTAAAATAAAAATAAGATACTTTTTGTGTAAATTTTTTAAGTTTTACGAAAGGTATATAAACTAAAAGCAACTAAAAAGAAGAAATATTTTTGTAATTTTTATTTTTTGATAAAATAAAGCAAACGATTTAAAACTAATTGAAATATTAATATTAGGCCTAAACTAAATTTTTACGCTATAATGGGTGAATCTCGGGAATGGTCAAAAATCACATGTCTACAGGTGCTTGAAAGGATTGGGGAGGTTGGTTACAGGCTTGCATTGCCGCCTATTTATCGAGTGTTAATAAAGTGTTTTATGTTTTCATGCTTCGGAAGTATGTTGGTAATCTGTCTCATGTTTTGGACTTCAACACGGTTCCGTTATTTGGTCATTTGAATTATGATTTGGAGCCGCTGGCCATTTTTTATCAACAGGTTTTAAAGTTAAGGTTAAAGAACATAGCTTCAGTGAAGGTGTAGTGGAGAGGTCAGCAAGTCCAAGAGGCTACTTGGGAGACCGAGCGGGAGATTCTGAGCAAATATCCACGCCTATTTTATACTCCGGGTTTGATTCTACACCCGTTCGAGGACAAATATTTGTTTAAGAGGGGATAATGTAGTGACGCGACCGGTTTTTTTGAGTATTAGAGCCCTCTTCATCCATTTATTGCTTATTCTATGCTAATTTGTTGTTACGTGACTTTTCGTGGAGTCAGTTCGGTTCTGGGGATATTTTGGAATAAATTGAGATACCTAGTCCCAAGGTTGGAAACTTAGGTTTTGCTAAAAAAAAGTTGAAAGAGTTGACCGGATATTAACTATTACGTAAATGGCCTGAAATAGAGTTTTAATCATTTTGATAGCTTTATACGGTGATTTTTGACTTATGAGTGTCTTTATATATTGATTTGGAGGTTTGTAGGTGATATTGACTTGAATTGGCAAAAGTTAAAATAATGGAAGTTTGAAGAGTTAAGTTGAGAATTGACTTTATAGTTATCCGGCACATATTTTGGTTCCGTAAGTTGGAATAGTTCCGTTGTATCAATTAGGACTCATTAGAAAAATTTGAGGTTAATCGGAGTTGGTTTTGTATGTTTCGGCATTAGTTTTGGAAACTAGAAGTTTATGAGTTCAATATGCTTGAATCAATGTGTGATTCATGGTTTTAGTGTTTGTTGATGTGTTCCGGAGGGCTCTGGTGTGATTCGGATCATATTCGGTGCATTATACTTTGAAGACTGCTATTTTTTTTGTTAGTGGTTTGCTTATATGTGATTACGAGTGGAGGATTGCGGCCGTGACCGCGATCGCGAAGAGTATTGCTGACAGTTGGGGAAAATATGCTATGTGTTTGCGAGAAGGTGTATGCGAACGCGAAGCTTGGGAAGGAAGTGCTACGCTAATGCGTGTGTTAGATGGCGCTCGTGAAGAACAATGGAAGAGACTAGGGTTCACACGAATTGTTCTTCGCGATTACATGAAGAGGTTCGCGATCACGTAGGTCTGGGAGTCACGTTCGCGTGAGGTTATTTGCATTTGCAAATAGTAATTTTGGCAGCTTGTGGATTTGTGCTTTGTGATTGCGAAGCATTTCCCGCAATCGCGAAGAAAAGCACTTAGGCAGAATATTAGTTTTCAAAAATGATGGTTAGAGTAAATTTTCATAATTGGACCTTGGGAGCTAGAATTAAGGCGAGTCTTGGAGTGATTTTTAAGGGGTTCATTTAGGCAAGTTATTCTAACTCGAATTTGGTTAATATAAATGACTATATTATTATTTTAATCTGTGTTTTGGATTGAAAATTTGGGAAAAACTGTCGAAACTTTATAGGGTATTGTGTTATCTACCTCGGTGGGTGATACTATTATTATGGACCACATGTATCAGTCTTGTCTTGTTACTATTGGGGGTCTGGAGACCCGAGTTGACTTTCTGCTATTGAGCATGGTAGATTTTGATGTTATTCTGGGCATGCATTGGCTATCACCGTGCCATACTGTTCTGGATTTTCATGTCAAGAAAGTCACATTGGCTATGCCGGGTAATCCGAAGATCGTGTGGTGTGGTACGACTGATTATGTACCTATCAAGGTAATCTCTTTCTTAAAGTCCCCGCGATGGTTGGGAAGGGATATTTATCATACCTAGAATTTGTGAGGGATATTGGAGGTGAGGCTCCTAGTCTTGATTCAGTCCCCGTGGAGAGGGAAATTCCTGATATGCTTCCAGCAGACCTACCAGGCATGCCGCCGGACAAGGATATTGACTTCGGTATTGATTTGGTTCCGGTCACTCAGCCCATCTCTATTCCGCCCTATCGTATGGCACTAGCAGAGTGAAAGGAGTTGAAGGAGCAGCTGCAGGAACTCCTAGATAAGGGGTTCATTCGCTCGAGTGTGTCGCCGTGGGGCGCACCGGTGTTATTTGTAATGAAGAAAGATGGAAAAATGAGAATTTGCATTGATTACAGACAGTTGAACAAAGTGACAGTAAAGAACAAGTATCCACTACTCCGGGATTTGTTTGACCAACTTTAGGGAGCAGAGTTATTCTCTAAGATTGATCTCTGTTCAGGCTATCACCAGCTGAAGATTAGGGATTCTGATATCATGAAGACAGCTTTCAGGAGGAGATATGGGCATTATGAGTTTCTGGTTACGTCATTTGGGCTGACTAACGCCCTAGCCGCATTCATGCACTTGATGAACAGTGTATTTCCGTCGTATCTGTATTCTTTTGTGATCGTGTTTATTGATTATATACTGGTGTACTCGCGTAGCCAGGAGGAGCACGCGCAGCACTTATGGGTGGTATTGAAGAGGTTGAGATAGGAGATGTTTTATGCAAAGTTCTCCAAGTGTATGTTCTGGCTCAGTTCCGTGGCTTTTCTGGGACACGTGGTGTCCGGTGATGGTATTCAGGTTGACTCAAAGAAGATCGAGGCGGTGCAGAATTGCCCCAGACCGTCCTCAGCTACTGAGATTCGGAGTTTCCTTGGTTTGATGGGTTATTACCACAGGTTCATTCAGGTAGTTCCATCTATTGCTTCGCCTTTGACGAAGTTGACGTAGAAGAATGCTCCATTTGTTTAGTCGGATGAGTGTGAGGAGAGCTTCCAAAAGCTCAAGTCAGCTATGACTTCAGCTCCGGTACTAGTATTGCCATCAACTTCAGGCTATTACTCGGTATATTGTGATGCTTCGAGAGTTGGTATCGGATGTGTATTGATGTAGGAGGGTAGAGTTATTGCGTATGCTTCGCGTCAGCTAAAGCCTCATGAGAAGAACTACCCTATTCATGATTTGGAGTTGGCTGCTATAGTTCATGCTTTGAAGATTTGGAGGCACTATCAATATGGCGTGTCCTGTGAGGTGTTCAAGTATCATCGCAGTCATCAGCACTTGTTTAAGCAGAAGGACCTCAATTTAAGACAGCGGAGATGGTTTGAGTTACTCAAGGATTATGATATTACCATATTGTATCATCCGGGGAAGGCCAATGTAGCGGCCGATGATTTTAGCCGGAAGGCGGTCAGTATGGGTAGCTTGGAGTATATTCCAATTGGGGAGAGGCCCCTTGTAGTTGATGTTCAGGATTTGGCTAATCGGATGGTGAGGTTAGATATTTCAAAGCTCAGCCGGGCGTTGACTTGTGTGGTTTCCCTGTCTTCTTTGTACGATCGCATCAGGGAGTGCCAGTATGATGACCCGCATTTACTTGTCCTGAAGGACAGGGTCCAACATGATGATGCCAAAGATGTGACAATTGGTAGTGATGGTGTGTTGCGGATGCAGGGCCGGATTTGCGTGCCCAATGTGGATGGTCTCCGAGAATTAATATTAGAGGAGGCCCACAGCTCGCGGTATTCTATTCATCCGGATGTCGCGAAGATGCATCAAGACTTGAGGAAGCATTACTGGTGGAGGAGAATGAAAAAGGACATTGTGAGTTATGCGGGTAGGTGTCTCAATTGTCAGCAGGTCAAGTATGAACATCAGAGACCTGGTGGTGTACTCCAGCAGATGGATATTCCGGAGTGGAAATGGGAGAGGATTACTATGGACTTTGTGAGTGGTTTCCCTCGTACCTCGAGGAACTTTGATTCTATTTGGGTGATTGTGGATAGGCTAACCAACTCTTCACACTTCATTCCGGTGTGTACCACCTATTTTTCGGAACGGTTACCAGAGATTTTCATCCGTGAGATTGTGCGGTTGCATGGGGTTCCAGTTTCTATTGTCTCAGACAGGGGTACTTAGTTTTCTTCCCAGTTCTGGAGGAATTTCCATCGGGATTTGGGCACTCAGATACAGATGTGCACGGCTTTTCATCCTCAGACGGACGGATAGTCCAAGCGAACTTTTCAAATATTAGAAGACATGTTGCGTGCATGTGTTATTGATTTTGGTGGTTCTTGGGCTGAGTTCTTGTCACTTGCAGAGTTTGCTTATAACAACAGTTATCAGTCCAGCATTCAGATGGCGCCATATGAGGCTTTATATGGGAGACGGTGTAGATCTCCAATTGGCTAGTTTGAGCTCGGTGAGGCTAGACTATTGGGGACAGAGTTAGTTTAGGATTAGAGAAAGTGAAAGTTATCTAGGAGAGACTTCGTACGGCTCAGTCGCGTTAGAAAAGTTATGCGGACCGGAAGGTTCGGGATGTGTCTTATATGTTGGGCGAGAAGGTTTTGTTGCAGGTTTCGCCTATGAAGGGCATGATGAGGTTTGGAAAGAAAGGGAAGCTGAGTCTGAGGTTTATTGGACCTTTTGAGATACTTAGTAGGATTGGGGAGGTGGCCTATATGCTTGCTTTGCCACCCAACTTGTCGGGGGTTCACCCGATGTTCTATGTTTCTATGTCAGGAAGTATGTCGGGGACCCGTCTCATGAATTAGACTTCAGCACGATCCATTTAGATGAGGACTTGACCTATGATGTGGAGCTAGTGGCTATTTTGGGTCGTCGGGTTCGAAAGTTGAGATCAAATGACATAGCTTTGGTGAAGGTGCAGTAGAGAGGTCGGCCCGTGAAGGAGGCCACTTGGGAGACCGAGCAGGAGATGCGGAGCACATATCCTTGTTTGTTTGAGGCTCTAGGTATGTTTCTTGACCCGCTCGAGGACGAGCATTTGTTTTAGTTGGGGAGGATGTGACGACCTGACATGTCGTCACGTGAGTTACCGCCCCATTGTCCCCATTTTATGCTTCTATTTGTTTCATTATATGTGTTTGTAGTGTTTGATGTGATTCGGGCAGAGTTTGGTTGGAATAGAGACAATTAGTCTCTTTAAGAGAAGGCTAGTTTGGAAAAGTCAACCGGATGTTGACTTATGAGTTATAGGGCTCGGAATGAATTTTCGACGAATTGACTAGTTTCGGGTGGTGATTTATGACTTAGGGGTGAAGTCGGAACTGAATTTTGGAGGTCCGGTGTAGAATTAGGCTTGAATTGGCGAAGTTTGAATTTTGGCGAATTTCGGTTGATAGGTGAGATTTTGATCTGGGGGGTCTGAATGGAATTCCGACAGTTGCAGTAGCTCCGTTAGGTGAATTTGGATATGTGTGAAAATTTTCAGGTCATTCGGACGTCTTTTGATTGGACTTTTGGTCATATGTGCATTTTGGAAGTTCATAAGAAACTTAGGCTTGGATTGGAGGAATTTGGTGACTTTAGGTGTTAATGTTAGTGTTTTTATGGCTCGAGCAAGTTTGAATAAGGTATTAGATCATATCTGTGTTTGTGGTTTAGCCTCGGGAGCCTTAGGTAAATCGGGATGGTTGAACGGAGGTTGTAGGAATTTTTTGCATTTTCGGATGTGCTGCTTCTGCTATTTCCGCGTCTGCGGAAAAGGAGCCTCTTAAGTGGTTCCGCAGACGTGGCGGGTGAGCTGCAAAAGCGGCTAATGAGGGAGTTAGCCTGTATCACGGGTGTGGAAGGAAAACCGCATAGACGGTGACCACGTAACCGACAGTTGATCGCAAAAGCAGTCCCTGGGAGAATAAGCTGGACCGCAAAAGTGGTCGAAAGGCCGCAGAAGCAACAGCCGCATAAGCGGAGATATGACCGCAGAACTGGAAATAGTGTTGGGTTTAATGAGTAGTGATTTCACAAATTTGAAAAGAGAAGAACATTTGGACCTCGGACTAAGGTGGGTTTGGGAGCGATTTGAAGAGGATTTTGGGGGAAATCATCAGGTATGGATTCTTGGACTTAGAATATGTCATTATAGTGTAAAAACATGGATTAAACACTAAGAATTTAAGATTTTAAGGTTAAAAATGGTGGTTAGGGCTTGAAACCCAAATGAGGTTAAAGTATTGATTTGAGGGGTTAAAGGGACACCGATTCCTGTAAATTTGATATGTACGGAATCGTGGCGAGACGAGGATTCCGGTAATGTGAATTTTGTAATTTTTTGAGAAGTGGGCCCGGGGTTCGGGTTTTGCCAACTTCGTGTTTTTGGGTATTTTTCGAGTTTTTTCAATTGGGTTATGTCCCATTAGCTTATTATAACATATTCCTTATGATTTTGGTCAGATTCTGCACCCCAGAAGGTCGATTTGCAAGGAAAGCACAAGGCGAGCTAGGATTTTGGCCGGTTTGAGTTGAGTAATGGTTATGAATGATATACTGAGGGTTTGAAACCAAGTATTTGCACTATGCGGTGCTATGTTGAGATAAAACAAGTGTCATATGATGAGCGTGGTGATACTTCTGCTGGGGACTCGGACTTGGTCCATCCCGATTGTTGACTTACTGCACTTCTTGACTGAGACTAAGCTTGTACTCGTATATATTTGGGCTAGTTGCCATGTTTGGGGCCTTGTGCCGATCTGTAGAACTCCTAGGGAGCATGTTGAGCCGATTGACCTCACTTTACCTACTGAACACATACCATCTGTCCTGACTTTGACTGTAAATCATGAAATAAACTGGACGTAGTAACTTGCACTCTAAATGAGCAATACCTAGGGTTGAACATCCTGTTATAGCAGAGTGGGCCCAAGAGGCCAACTCTATGTTGACTGAGAGGTGACCCCGTAGTGAGGGTATTTGATATATATATTATATTGGATCAGGCTGCACGCACAACATTATATATATTATATTGGATCGGGCAGCACGCCGCAGCATCATATATATTATATTGGATCGGGTTTCACGCAGAAGCATTATATATGCTATATTGGATCGGGCTGCACGCCACAGCATTATATATATTATATTGGATCGGGCTGCACGCCACTGTGATATATTATATGGATCTGACTGTACGCTGCAGTATTATAGCGCTTGGGATGAAGGAGCCCCTCTAAAGTCTGCACACACTTCCAGTGAGCGCAGTACTATATTATTGGATCAGGTACGCGCCACACCACTATATATATATATATATATATATATATATATATATATATATATTATATTGGATCGAGCTACACGATGCAGCATTATATATATTATATTGGATTGGGCTGCGCACCGCAGCATTATATATATGGTAGTAGATCGGAATGCACGCCGCAGATGTGTTAGTAACTGGTCAAACGGAAAGAGGAGTATTTATCAAATTCTCTCCCCTGTTAGCATTTTTACTGTTGTTACTGTTGATATTAGACCTGTATAGTGTTCTTACCGGATTTCTTATATTCAGTTGTTATTTATTGCTATTAATCACTGAGTTCGAAGTACTCACTCTACTCCCTGCACCTTCTATGAAGATACAAGGATCCCGGAGGCTTAGTTGTGCTTATCTGTTGTTGCCTAGTTTGGTTCAGGAAATATCGAGGTAGCTGTTGGCATCCACAGGACCTGATTTCTCCTCTTATCTATCTTTTATTTCCACATCTAAATTTTCCTTGTTTAGGATACTGTCTTGTTGTATCTAGAGGCTCTGACCTGTGACGCCGGATCCGTTGGGCTGTTATTACTTTTGATTACATTTTCCGCATTATTTTTGTTGTTATCAAATTGAGAATTTTAAGCTAAAAATAGTATTTAAGTTAATGGTTTGGCTGGGAATGTTTTAATGGTCGTGCTTACCTAACAATGTGTTTGGCGCCATCACGACTAGGATTTGGGTCGTGACAAAAGGAAATAGGTTCACATAAATTGAAACGGGGGGAGTATATCATTATGGGCAGATTAGCATGAGATTGGTGAGCATGAGAAACTGTAAATATAGATGACTGAGTTGGGGCCTGAGAGCCATGTTGTGAGTGAGATTTATTGATCGGGCTGCACTCCGCAGCATGCCTTATGGATGTGTGTGTATATTTATATATGGATTAAGATGTACGCTGTAACAGACATTTTAGGCTTATTATTATGGGATCGGGATGCACACTGCAACATGACATATTGGCTTATTATTAGAGCTGGGGTAGGATCTGTCCCTCTAGAATCAAAAACACCAGCAGTGAGCCCAGGAATCGTACTATGCTAACTGACTGAGTGTGATGAGTGAGAATTTGGTCAGTCCGATTGAGTACTCTCAGAGTGCGAGTACGTGAGATTTTCTTTGTGTTTGCATCATATGTGACATGTAGATATAAAGATGTAACATTTCTCATATCCATCATACTTGGCATATATCGGTATTGAGCATAACTGTTAAACCTAAAAACATGTCTACATTCTTGTTCTTCTGTGTACCAACAGATTGTGAGTTTCTTTAAGATATCATTATCATATTTCCTAACCTATTTGTATTGTTTAAGAGTTTTGTGACGATCCGGCTCGTCATCTTATGAGTTACCTCTCTATTTCTCCCATTTTCTGCTTCTTTATAGTTTATTACAGTGTCTTATGAGATCGAGTTGGTTTGGAGTGGTTTTGGTAGGAAATGAGACACTTAGTCTCTTTAAGGAAGGCTTAGTTGGGAAAAGTCAGCCGGATCTTCACTTATGTGTAAGAGGGCTCTGATGTGATTTCCGATAGTCTGGTTAGCTTCACGGGATAAATTGTTACTTAGAAGTGTAATCGGAATTGGTTTTGGAAGTCCGGTGTAGAATTTAGCTTGTTTTGTCGAAGTTAGTATTTTAGCGATTTCCGGTTGGTAGGTGAGATTTTGATCCGAGGATCAGAATGGAATTACGAGAGTTGCAGTAGCTTTGTTAGATGATTTGAGATGTGTGTGTGAAAAAATTTAGGTCATTTGAAGGTGGTTTGGTTGGATTTTTTTATCTAAAGCGTGTTTATGATGCTTTGCGAAACTTAGACTTGGATTCGATGTAAATTGAGGGATTTGATGTTGTTTGGGGTGTTTTGACGGTTGGAACAAGTATGAATAAGGTTTTAGGATGTGTTGGTACTTTTCTTTGAGGTCCTGGGGGGTCTCGGGATGATTTCGGATGGCTAAACGGGAAGCTTTGGACTTGTGCAATTCACTACAACAATTTGCATTTTTAGTGTCAACATATAGTGGCGACCCTATAGGTTGTTACAACATTTATAGTATTAGCAGCAACACTAACGGTTGCCACAGAAGGTAAATATTTAGCAGCGACTTTTTTGAGATCGCCTCTGATGTGGCTAAAATTTTCAGTACCGCGAAGAATAAATATTTGGCTCCAAATTATTTGCGGCGGCTTTAACTTATTGCCGTTAAAGAGATTTTGCAGCGACTTGATCGCTACTATACACTAGAAAATTTAATTTAAAATAACAAAACAAAATTAATAAAATCCTATGCTTTCTAATTAGAAGAAGCGAACCCCTTTAGAGTTCAGACACACAAATATAACTTTCCTCTCTCTAGAAATCCTTCCCCCTTCTCTCTAAAATCACATATGGCTAAAATTTGCATGACCCAGCTCTAAATCTCTCTAATCAAAATGTGAATCAGGTATGTGTTCAAAGCCCTAATCTTTTCATTTTTCTTTTAGGAACAAAAATTTTATTTAGGTGCTGCTCAAATCCACGATTTTATAGCAGAAGATGCTAAAAAATGTAATCTAAAAAAGGAAAGAGGAGGGGTTAAGTGAACAGACCTTATTGGAAAGGTCATCACTGAGGCGCTCAATATAAGGCCTTTGACCTAATTTCTCTCTAAATTCTTCAAGTGTGGATTCAATTTCTGAATTGGGTATTGCAAAACCACGGTCTTTAAGCATTTCGAGCACAGTTCTGCGCGCAACGAAGTACCTGTGGCTCTCAACTCTCATAGCTTCTAGTGATCCTAACTCTTTCGTTTTTGTTTATACCCATACTAGTTTATCTATAAATTTATGTTTGTGGGTTTTTTATAAGGATTCTTTAAGGCAAAATTTTCACATGCAGTTAGGGATTATTGTTATTTCAGCAATTTTATATTTGTATTCTTAGATTTCATCTCGAATTTCTCTGAATTTTTTGATATCTACAGGAATACAAAAAAAGAATTGCACAGGAAGACTTATTTGAGGCGTATTTGGTGTTGTTGTTGTTTATGATTTTTAGTCTTGACAGAACTCGGCAATCTTAGTTTGGGTAAGTTAAAAGCTTCATGTTGAGAGACCTATTGTATGTTGATATTTCATACTCGTAAGGGCTGGTTGAATCGCTACCATAATTTTCCTTTAGCTGATGTATCCAATGTGTTTCTACTGTGGTGTATTCATTTTTGTTATGTAGGTTTCTGAAATTCATTCTGATCTCAGATTGTATGAGAATAAAGGCCATTTACAAACAGATAATTAAATTATTTAATATTCTCTTGTGCTGTGTTTTGTTGTACCATCACCATGTAACCAATATTTAAACTGTAAAAACCATTCTGTATTTTTTCAGCTTTTATACTACTTCGATAGTCCTTGTCCTTCCCTTGCACCTTGTTATATTCTATGAAATATTTGCTTCTTTAGAGCAATTTCTAGCATTTTGTGAGTTCACAAAAATGGCATGAATGTGATTTACTACTTGCTTCGGTCCAGATTGCCAATGTTGGGAAAAGTAAACTAGATTCATCCAATTTACCTAGTTCATGTATTAGGAAATTAGCTAAGATGCACGTTTGAAAGACATATTTCCCTATATGAATTAGATTGCTCTAGAAAAAAGTTTAGAGCCTATCAATTTAATACTCTTTGAGTCTAGTTGGGTAAGAGATGTTAAATATGTTTGTAAATTATCAATAAGAGATGTAGAAATTTCTGCTGATTCTGGTATAACCGCATCTGCGGTTTGGGGACCGCAGGTGCCAAGGGGAGGCCACAGGTGCGATTATTGGTCTGGGCAGCTATTTCTGCAAAAGCGGTCGAGTTGGCCACATCTCCAAATCCGCTGAGGCGGAAATTGTGTCGCAGAAGCGATTCTTGAGATTTAAATGAAATTCTGCAGATGCAGAGGCAGGACCGCAAAAGCGGGTTTTGGACCGTAGATGCGGTCATGACTGGGCAAAATAAATAAATGAGTCTTCTTCGAGATTTTTGAAGGGTTTATTCATTTCTACTTCGGACTTAAAGATTTTTGGGCGATTCTGAAGAGGGATTTCAAGGGAATTCGATAAGGTAAGGATTTTGGACCTAAAACGCAATTCTATGGTGATATTTTATGAATTAGGACTGGAAAATAAGGAATTAATGGACTAAAAATGGAGGTTTAGGGCTTGAACTTAAGAGAGCTAAAATAAAGTATTTGCGGGGTCAATTGAACTCCGATTCTTGTGTTTTTATATGAATGAACGCATGGCGAGATAAGAAATCCTTTGATGTGAAAATTTCTGAGTTTCGAGAATTGAGCCTGGATTCGGATTTTAATATTTTGGGGTTTTGTTATATTTTCGATTGTTTTCGCTTGGATTTTCTTCGCTTAGTATATTGTAACGTATTCATTCTGCTTTTGTTTAGATTCGACGCGTGAGGATCCTGATTTGAGAGGCAAGGGCATAGAGCTAGAGCTTTGGCTGGTTTGAGGTGAGTAATGATTGAAAATGATGTTCTGATGATTTGAAACCCCGTACTTGCACAACACAATGCTATATTGAGATGAGATACGTGCTTGATAATGAGAACTGAGTCATTTACTATATGAGATTACGACTGTTAGATAATACGCTTAACGCTAGAGGGGGGGTGAATAGCATTATAATAAAAATAGTGTAAACTTGCGGAATTTAAAAATTGCATGAAATAAATGAGTGCGATAAGTAAATAAATAAGAACGAACGCACCGATATATCCTGGTTCACCACAACCCGTGGCTAGTCCAGTCCCCGAGAGACTCTCTCGAGATTTCCACTATCTTCATCAAGCTTACGGGTGCTTAACAAACCGTTACAGTTGCTCAAGGATACCGCACCTTAAGACTTCACTTGCTTGAGGATACCTCACCCCAAGACTTCAACCACTAAGACTTTGGGTACTTAGCAAACCCGACAAATGAGAAGATATGTTCTTCTCAAAACAACTCTCTTTTACAATAAATACTCTCTCAATAGAATGGATAAAGAGAAACAAAATAAGCTCTATGAACAACACAAAGTTGTCTATCAAATGGCTCAACAAAAGCTCTAAAATGATGCTTGAAAATGATCAATATGTATATCAATATATGCAAGAGTTGTGTGTTTTAAATCAGCTCAAAAGACCTCTTTTTATCAGTGAAAAAGTGGTGCTGACCGTTGCTTAATTGACAAATAAAATCCCTGATTCTGTGCTCAGACAATCGATTGTTTGGAGTAGACAATCGATTGTTTGACCAACGTTCAAAAATAGATTCCTGATTTTAGGCTAAACAATCGATTGTTAACTCTAAATAATCGATTGTATTCAACGTTCAAAAATCAATTTAGGATTCTGTGGGAACGGTCAAAATATAATCGATTGTATGAAAATGACAATCGATTGTTGATAATCGATTGTGGGACAAAGACAGTCGATTGTTTTGATATTTAAAAACTTCGGTTGCTCACTGTCTCAAAATAATCGATTGTTAAAAGTAGACAATCGATTGTTGACTTCATCTAATCGATTGTGTACTTCATATAATCGATTATGTTGTTCCAGTGTTCAAAACTTTGGCAACGGATCTATTATATACCATTGATATACACTTGATATACACTGTGTATACCCGAATTGAAAACTTACTTCAAAACCCATTTTGGTTAAAAATGAAAATGTTAAAATCATTTTGTTTGAAGTATATTAAAAATATTTATGATATATATGATTTAATAAAATGATTTACTTTAATAAAATGATTTTATGCATATTTATGATGATCTAATGTTGAGCCAAAAGATAAGATAACTTAAACGTTGTTCTTACATTGGTTCTACCTAACGACCTTCGTCTTGGGTCTTCGGTCTTGAACTCTTTGGCTCGACTTGGCTTGTCTATGCAATCCCGTCATCAATATGCTTCTCGCCATTTGATAGTTTGTCATATTATATCGTTGTTTGACGCTTTGACTTTATTGTTTGTCATTCATCAAAACCTATACCTGAAAATCATGCTCATACAATCAAAGCGCACACATCATAGATATACATGATTTCCAACAATTTCCCCCTTTTTGATAATGACAAACAACGGAAGATATGCATATTGAATTCCCCTAAATAGATGCTATATCTCAACATACAATTTATGCAACCAATTCAATTCAATATAATTCCCCCTTAATTGAATATTCCCCCTCAATTAAGGCATGCATATCGCCCATATTCTTCCCCTTTTTGGCATTAGCAAAAAGACTATACCAAAAAATTTTAAACCATTGACGATACCAATCGTTATAAACAAGATCATATCAAATATTAGTAAATGGCATACTAATGATAACGGTCATTTTTCTCAACAATGCCAATTGTTATTTAAACTAAAAATATTCATCAAAACATGAATCAATCATTTATTATAAAACCAATTGATACTAATTGTTATTCAAAAATAAAACTTGTTAAAGCATGTATCAACCAAAACTGATATAGATTATTTGTACATATCAACTTATTGCGTTTTTATTCAAAATACGATAACTAACCGACGTTCCCCCTTAATGCATTAAGGTTTCGTGCTTGGTGCATCCACTACAATATTGTAGTCTTCAAGCACACCTGCAAAAAGAACCTAAAAGTAGGTTTTTGGTACCCAACTTCTTTTGGGTCCTTGGGGGTTAGGATAATAACAATTATAATCAACACATAAATCTCTATGTTTAGCAAAACAAACGGGTGCAATGTGTCCTACCCGATTACAATAGTGACATATAACATTTGGATTGTGCATATGTCTAGGTTGAGCCAAATGCATTCTAGGTGATCAAAAGTTGTTCCCCCTAGAACCGTTGAATTTCCTAGAGTCATGTCTAGGTGGTCTAAAATTATTCATTCTAGACTCATTAGCAAAAGTCCTAGAGTTGTTTCTAGGTTGTCTAAAATAATTAATCTTAGACTCATTTGTGAGGTTCCTAGAATTCTTTCTAGATGGACCAACCTCATTACTAATATCCTTTTTATTCTCTTCAATTTTAGGACTATCAACACTACGTTTTTCTAGTGCGTTCCTAAGTTCTATGTTCTCTAATTTTAAAGAACTACAAGAAGCACAATTAGAACATTTATCAATAGAAGAAGCTTCATTCAATTCCTTGATTTTATTTTTGAAATCAACAATGTCATTTTCCAAAAATTTATTTTCTTTGTCTAAAACTTCAATTTTATTTTTAAGAACGCCATTTTCATTAGTCAATTTTTCAAAATCTATTTCTTTCAAAGAAGAGGATTTTTCAAAATCTTTTTCTTGTAAAGAAAGTGTTTTCTGAAAATCTGTTTCTTGCAAAGAAAGTGTTTTCTGCAAAGAAAGTGTTTTCCTCAAATCTTTTATCGTTTTGGAAGCATTAACAAATTCACCATACAATTCATCATAGGCATTTTGTAATTCTTCAAACGAGTGAGAGTTAGAAGTACTTACCTCTTTTTCATCGTTTGCCATGAGACATAATGCGGCGGCTTCATCGCCCGAGCTGTCCGAGTCCCGTGATACTCGCCTATGGTGTTTCTTCTTTTTCTTGTCCTTCTTCATAGACTTACAAAACTTTTCAATTATATCATTGGAAATATTATCCCTTTTCGAATCACTTACCTCTTCTCTTTTAGAGGATGAAGCTTTGAAGGCAAAATTCGAATTACTTCTAAGATAAGGATTGAGAATTGTGCTATCATAAGTTTCGAGGTTACCTCTTAGTCCATCAATTGTGATATTCGTGAATTCCATTGACTCTTGGATGGCATTGGCTTTGGAACGCCATTCGGGAGTGAGACTCCGTAGGACTTTTCGAACAAGATCTTTGTTCGTGTAAACTTTCCCGAGAGCATGTAGATCGTTGACGATTTTTAAAAATCGTTCAAACATAACACCAATGGGTTCCTTCTCCATTTTAAAGATTTCATATTTATGTGTTAGAAAATCAATTTTAGATTCTCGGACTTGAGGCGTACCTTCATAAATGATCTCGAGTTTGTCTCACATCTCCTTGGCAGTTGTGCAGCACGAGATTTTCCTATAGTCATCCGCATTCACCACACAATATAATACTTGGATGGGCCCTTGCATTATTTTCAACTTTCTTGATATCCTCGGCATCATATCCATCTTCGGATTTTGGAACCGTGGTCTCTCCAACTTTCTTTGTTGGCATTGGTTCACCGTTTTTGATTATTTGCCACAAACGAAAACTGTTTGCTTTGAGGAAGATTATCATTCGCTCCTTCCAATATGAGTAATTCGTTCCATCGAAAAATGGAGGGCAAGTGGTGGATTGTCCTTCATTCATCGTTCCTGCGTTCAATAATCTCAACAGAAAAAATATATATTGCTCTCAACCGGTTAAGGCTTTCAGAGAGTTAGTCTCTGATACCAATTGTTAGATAATACGCTTAACGCTAGAGGGGGGAGGGAGGTGAATAGCGTTATAATAAAAATAACGTAAACTTGCGGAATTTAAAAATTGCAGGAAATAAATGAGTGCGATAAGTAAATAAATAAGAACGAACTCACCGATATATCCTGGTTCACCACAACCCGTGGCTAGTCCAGTCCCCGAGAGACTCTCTCGAGATTTCCACTATCTTCGTCAAGCTTACGGGTGCTTAACAAACCGTTACAGTTGCTCAAGGATACCGCACCTTAAGACTTCACTTGCTTGAGGATACCTCACCCCAAGACTTCAACCACTAAGACTTTGGGTACTTAGCAAACCCGACAAATGAGAAGATATGTTCTTCTCAAAACAACTCTCTTTTACAACAAATACTCTCTCAATAGAGTGGATAAAGAGAAACAAAATAAGCTCTATGAACAACACAAAGTTGTCTATCAAATGGCTCAACAAAAGCTCTAAAATGATGCTTGAAAATGATCAATATGTATATCAATATATGCAAGAGTTGTGTGTTTAAAATCAGCTCAAAAGACCTCTTTTTATAAGTGAAAAAGTGGTGCTGACCGTTGCTTAATTGACAAATAAAATCCCTGATTCTGTGCTCAGACAATCGATTATTTGGAGTAGACAATCGATTGTTTGACCAACGTTCAAAAACATATTCCTGATTTTAGGCTAAACAATCGATTGTTAACTCTAAATAATCGATTGTATTCAACGTTCAAAAATCAATTTAGGATTCTGTGGGAATGGTCAAAATATAATCGATCGTATGAAAATGACAATCGATTGTTGATAATCGATTGTGGGACAAAGACAATCGATTGTTTTGATATTTAAAAACTTCGGTTGCACACTGTCTCAAAATAATCGATTGTTAAAAGTAGACAATCGATTGTTGACTTCATATAATCGATTGTGTACTTCATATAATCGATTATGTTGTTCCATTGTTCAAAACTTTGGCAACAGATCTATTATATACCATTGATATACACTTGATATACACTGTGTATACCCGAATTGAAAACTTACTTCAAAACCCATTTTGGTTAATAATGAAAATGTTAAAATCATTTTGTTTGAAGTATATTAAAAATATTTATGATATATATGATTTAATAAAATGATTTACTTTAATAAAATGATTTTATGCATATTTATGATGATCTAATGTTGAGCCAAAAGATAAGATAACTTAAACGTTGTTCTTACATTGGTTCTACCTAACGACCTTCGTCTTGGGTCTTCGGTCTTGAACTCTTTGGCTCGACTTGGCTTGTCTATGCAATCCCGTCATCAATATGCTTCTCGCCATCTGATAGTTTGTCATATTATATCGTTGTTTGATGCTTTGACTTCATTGTTTGTCATTCATCAAAACCTATACCTGAAAATCATGCTCATACAACCAAAGCGCACACATCATAGATATACATGATTTCCAACAACGACTTGGTCCATCCCAGTGATGATTTTACCGTGTTTTGGCTGAGACTTATTTATTATCATTATGAATTGGGCTAATTGCCATGTTTGGGGTATTGTCCCGACCTGTAGAACCCTTAGGGACATTTTGATTGATTTTCCTCACTCTACTTTTTAATAATCATATCCTCAGTCATGTGTTTATCTATTTAAAATGATTGAAACTGATTTAATCATTTTAATTCTAAATGAAAGAAATATGTGGGCTGAGATCCCTACTTCCTATTATTGTGCCCCACAGAATGTGATTATAATGACTGAGTGGGGGCGAGGACCAATAGTAAGGATGTTATATATATTATGGATCGGACTGAATGCCGCAGTAATACTTATATGGATCGGGCTGCACGGCAAAATAATATTGCACTTGGGCTGCAGAGCCCCTCCAGAGTCTGCACACCTCCAGTGAGTGTAGTCAACTATTTATATGGATCGGACTGTGTGTCATAGCTTTGTATAGGTCGAGCTGCACGTCGCAACGATTATTTTGATTTCAATTATCGTGAGAAATATATGGATTGATTGTT
This sequence comes from Nicotiana benthamiana, assembly GCA_034376525.1. Lineage (NCBI taxonomy): Eukaryota > Viridiplantae > Streptophyta > Magnoliopsida > Solanales > Solanaceae > Nicotiana > Nicotiana benthamiana. The sequence continues at coordinate 84,548,028 of CM067328.1, forward strand.
GAAGCTAAGTAATAACTAATGGATACTGTGCTCAAGGAGCGGAATTATAATTGTTAATTACCTGATAAGCTACTTGTTTTACCTGATTTAAGGAGATTTCGCTTGATTTCGTCATTATATTATTTCTTAAAGTTATTTCCTACTTTGATATAGAACTGCTTAGTGCATTTACGTGCTTTCATTCTATCAATCGTTATTTATCGTTATTACTCACTGGGTCAGAGTACTCATATTATTTCCTGCACCTTGCGTGCAGATCCAGGTATTCCCGAGGCCTAGTGGGAGCTTTCTTGCTGATCATCATCCACCGGGGTCATCCAGATAGCTGCATGGCCTCCGCAGACCCGATTTCTCCCTCTATCTTTTACTTTTCAGTATTCAAGACTACATCTGTACTAGGCTGTTGTAATCTTGTGATTGAGGTTCTTGACTTGTGAGACCAGACTAGTGGGCTATTGTAGAGATATTATTATGGTTTCCGCACATTTTATCTACTGTTTCAGACTTCTGTTTATTTTGAATTGGTAATTAAACTTTGTTGATTGGTAATGAACCCTATAAAAAAGGGGTTGTGAGTGTTAATTGGTCAGGCTTGCCTAGCATTGTGTTGGGCGCCATCACGGCCGGGGTTGGGGTCGTAACAAGTTTGTATTTGGACTGTATTGGTTGAGCTTGTCACTGCTTTCATCCCGAGGTTAGTCTTGTTACTTATTGAGTACATTGGTCGGTTGTAATCATACAATATTATGCTTTCATGTAAAGATCCAGGTACTTCCGGGCATGAAAGTTACTAGTGCTGAAGCTTATTCAGTTTTGGGAATATCGATGTAACGACCTTAGCGTCTGCAGACCTTCACTCGCCTCTTTTTCTTTTAGTTTTATTTATATTGTTCTACCTTCCTAGATAGTATTTCAGCAGTCAGACAATGTTATTGGATTGATGATCATGTATCCAGTGACACGCGGATTTTGGAGAATTCTGCATTGAGTTGCGGTGTTTTTTTAAGTTATTATGATATTTTACTTACTTAAGCTTATTTCTATATATTTAAATTTAAGATGCCTGTATTTGTGAGTTGTTGGCTTGCCTAGTATTGTGATAGGCTCCATGACAGCACATGTGATTTTGGGTATTGACAATCAGATGCATTACTACGTTCGTAATACCATCACGGAGACCTCCATATTCTTCTATTAATTTCATCTAAGGATCCATACTAACAAAATCACAAACATTATTAAAATCATAATAAAGGATCGATATAGGATAATAACACTGGATAACTTTTTCAATGAGAAAACCCCACTTTATACTTATTAAGCCCAAATAATTCACTTTTTAATAGCCATGCCCAAACTATTTACCCTGCCTACCTTGTCGACCCAATTTATTTATCCGGCCCCCATATTTCACAAGGTCCAATGTACCCATCTCTTCGCTATCTTCGATCCAACCCATCTATTTCACCCGGCCCAAGCTTCCCATGCTTTTCTTCGTTCTTTAATAGTTAACAAGTAGAGTAGAGTATAGTTTCCAAATCTCCATAGCCAACGAATGAGAACGCAAAATAAAAGCACATTCGAGTTTTAAATTTTTTCTTCTAATTCCTTTCTATCTCTTCGTCTAGTACCTAATTTTGGGTGACATTTATTCTTTGGATGAAATTTTTGCTTCTGAAAGTACATTTTAGTGAAAGTGGATTTTCAAAATCATAGGATTTTGTATTTTCCTTTGTACTTTTGTGAATCAATGTCTATGGGTTGTTGTTTTCTCCATGGGTCGGAAGCATTGTGTACGTAGATGGTGGCGCCGTGGACAATATCATTCTTCAACACAAGTAGCTACTGAATCCATTGCCTCAGCCATGTCTACTCCTAATTTTTCCTTATTTTCTGATTCTTAGTTTCCATTTAGTCGTAACCCTAGCAGTAGTCATGTTGAAAACACAACTGAAAATGTAGAATTAGAGGGTGGAAAAGGAAACAATATTAATGCTTTGTCAGTCGATGAAACTCTCTACCTGTCATTACCCGATACAAATTCTGAACCAGTCATAGGAGGTGTTCCTGTGACTGATAAGGGAAAAGGTAAAGTTGTTGAGGATTCTGAGTAGGGGGAAGCCGACGTGAATCCGTTCCTAAAACATAGACTCATCCAGTAGATGTTGATTATAGCGATGATTCTCAGTTAAAGAAGAAAAAAATTGGTGTCGCACCCAACAAGGTAATTTTCTTCCAATTATGATCTTTGAGATTTTTAATGTATAGTACATTGTTATTTTTGATTTCATGTTATGCTTTTGCACTATATTATAGTTATAGTAAATTGTGTTAATTTTAAGTGAATTCTATTTCTTTAAGTAAATTATGTACATTTAAGAGAACAGTTATAAATTTATTACGATTTTCACTTATCTGTTTATTCCAGCTATCCATTTCATCAATGTTCAGTGCGACGTAATAGTGTTTATAGTTGTCAAAATCCAAATAGACAGATTAAATTAATGTTCTGCTTGAGGTTTAAAAAGGGTCACCGATTCAGTAGCTGTTGCTGTCAACCATATTTATTGAAGCCATAGCTACTCTGTGTGATTTTTGATTTTCAACTTTGCATTAGATGGTTTTGTACATGATTTAATATATAGCCAGTTAATAGTGGTGGAGAGACTCATTGAAGGAATGGGACCGTGTTAGTTAGGAGTGCAGAATGAGCTTTTCTTTATAGGTGGCATTGTGTGGATGGGTTCAATGGGCGAGAAGCGCTAGTACTATTACATAAGTTCCTTGTCGAATATTAGCTATCTTGTAGTGCAATTTATGTGAGTGTATGCTATTCTTTTACTTCCTTAGTAATCTCAAGAATATGCAAGATGAAAAGTATTTTGCTACTATCCTCTAAAATATGTATTTGATAGAATAATTTTCGGATACTGTAGATTTAATAACTAAGTTTCTTTTGGCTTTCCCTCCTTAGTAATATTAAATATTCATCTTCAAATGAAACAAATTAAAGTAAGTTTATGCATTGATGTTCACTTGGCATTGCTGCAAACTGTTCCCACACTATTTTCCTTTTGTTTCTTTATAAGTAAAATTTCATGTCTCCATGTTCAAGACTATTGGAAACATAATTCATTTAAATGATAGTTCTAACCTTTTGGACATGTGCTGGTGGATGCGAAAAACCCGTTTGATGGTGTTCATTATTTTCACTCTTATCTTCCTGCATTTATGTTCTTTATTCGATTGTTGCGTTTAATAATGCTCTTTTGTTTTTGTTTTTTATTTTTCTTTTTATTTTTCTTTTTCTTTTTCTTTTTCTTTCCCTTCACTGAGCCGAGAGTCGATTGGAAACAGCCTCTCTGCCCTTTCAGGTGGGGGTAAGGCTCGTCTACATATTACCCTCCCCAGACCTCACTTTGTGGGAATATACTGGGTAGTTGTTGTTGTTGTTGTTGTTGTTTATTCGATTGTTGCGTAACTGGTTGGCAATGGCATGCATGATGTTTCCCATAGAAGTCTTGTGCCTATAGACATAGTGTATGTGTATTATGTGATAGTTTATGTAGTTATAAACAGTTGTTGGAACAATCCCGTATAACTGTTTACCCTGTTAGTATAGCTATATATTATCATATGCTTCTGGATCCTTTTTTTAGCTGTCTTCGCGATTTGTTTTTCCTTAAATAATAGTAGTATCATACAATATCTTGAAAATACTTTATAGTTGCATTCCTTTCTGCTTTTTCTCTTTATTCCTATTTGTTATGTAATAGTAGTATAGTCATTTGTAGTTGTTGAAAATTAGTCAGTAGAATTGTATACCCTACTGGTATAGTTATATGTCGTGTTGGTATCGTATGGTAGTTGTAATATCTTTAGTTGGCTTAGTTGCATTTAAGTGAATTCTATTTCTGAAATTATTTTATATGAACATATTTTGCAGTGATAGGATTTCCTTGTACCTATGGACTTAGATTATAAACCAAAGGTTGATTGAGATACCAACTGCCATGTTATTCATCAATTGAAAGCGAATTTATCAAAGAGGTAACTTCGACTGTTTAAGAAAACATGCTTTGGCTATTTTTTAGATCTGACATCAATTATTATGTAGATTCGAGTTATGCGAAAAAAGATAGCGTAAAAAATTGTCCCTAGAGTCGAGACTAAGAGGAATGTATAAACCAATGCTTCCAAGATTCGATCGTGGTTTACAATTATAGCTTTCACACCTGTTTACTTCTTTTTATTTTCTTTTTTTATCATCTTCCAGATAAAGAATGAAGAAGAGTAAAAACGAAGTTGATTCAAATAAAGATTTCTCAGGTACCCATTTTCCTATTAGAGAAATACATCATGAGGTGAAAAATGAGATGCGGTTTGTAGTGAATGATTCTAGGTTGCGCTTTTAGTTAAGTGAATTTGCAGTTTTTACTGGATTGAAATGTAAGGGTGATACAAGTATATAGAACATAGCAGAGAATAGGCTGATTTCAAAATATTTTGGGACTGCATCCGTGACATTTTCCCAACTAGCAGACTATTTTAAGAAGAAGAAATAGGAAACAGATAATGATGCGTTGAAGATATCAATTCTTTATTTTGTGAGCAGCTTCTTACTTTTTCAACTCAAAACAAAAGTTATTTCACAGTCTTACATTGTCTTGGTTGATTCAGTGATTTTAATAATTATCCCCGGGGTATGGATGTTTATAAAGCTACAATTGACTTGTGTTCCAACAAGTTTCAAGATAAGCCTTTTTTATAGACTCGGTGGCTTCCCGTTGGCTTTACAAACTTGGTTATATGAATGTTGCCCAAGTTTGGGTGGTCACTTTGCTGATCATCTTTGAAACAAACTTCCATGAATTTTGAATTGGGTAATAATAGGTCAAACACCGAATGAGCGAGTTGCTTTGCAAATGTGTAGCTTGCAACGCGAGCAGGTAATTTTTTCACAGTTTTATTGCCTCTCAATATTTTGGTACAGTAGTTTAGTCATAGTTGTAGCAATATCACAGTTTCGTGATATACTCTGTTGGTATATATGTATACTATATTGGTATTATGTATACTATATCCCAGTTCAGTGATATACTCTGTGTATACTATATTGGTATCATATATTAATAGGGATCTTTTATCTTTCCAAAATTTATTATCATTTCTATTTCTAACTAGTGTGCTTAATAATTGCAGCTAAAGAACATCACCCTAACTGATGATGAGAAGCAACTATTTGATATGTGTGGTCTAAGCTTTGAAATTGAAGTTGAGTGCACTAATAGTCAGCATGATAGCTTTCAGGTCTTTGGCACCCAATTACCAAAGACACAAAGTATGCATGAAAGCACTGGAGGTGATTCCTAACCTACCAATGCTGAGGTAATGAAGGAGTTACAAGCTTTGAAGTTTTTTGTAGAGAACAAATTTGAGGAGGTGCTTGCAGCTATTGGTAGCCATTCAATGAAACCAAAGGGAAATTCAGCGGTATTGATCTTTTATATAATATAATGCTATAGCATATTGTTCAAATATGCAATATATGCTTATAGGATACTATTCCATTCTTCACTTTTAGTGCACATAGTATTCTTGTAATATACATAATACTAAAATGGTTAGTTTCTCATTTTCAACATAAGCAACAAGATAATGATCATGACTTTCGTGAGATACATAATGATTATGATTAGTTTGAAAGTGGCCACGTTAAGAATGATCTTGTAGTTATTGGAGATAGCACGCCCAAAGAACCTTCTTGTATGTAAATCACAGATTTGACTGATTTTTTTCTGTTATTTATTGAAAATAGTACTCTTGCTTATACTGTTATATGTTTAGTATCTGGTTTTGGTGGGGTTGGTCAAGATGGAGGTGCCACTGGTGTCAATGTGAAGAATATCACAGCAAATGATGTCGTAGTTAATGATGATTTGCGTTCTGGTAAAATGTTGTATATGTAATTTTTTTCTTTTTTTATTTATTGAACTCTATGTATTTGTGCATTGACTAACCTTTTTTTTTTAAAAAAAAAATCAGCCCCATTCGTAAATGCGCATGATTTTGGCTTGGATTCTAACTTTGAACTGTCTGCATCTACAATTGATCAAATCAACACCATTACACAACAAGAAGCATATAAGCAGTCATCTCATGATGTTAAAAAGTCATGTCCTGCTCCGCTGCCATCAGAAATCCCTGTACAGACACGAGCAGATGTTGTTATTGAGTCTAATACTACTTCACAGGGTACGATGTTAATGTTACCAATTCTGTAGTTAGTATGTAAATGATAGGTTCTTGATAGTTTTTATTTTTTATTTAAGTAGTATGCTGATAATGCTTTTGTGTGTTCAACATGTCGGGTTGATGGTGTTGGTCAAGTGGATGTTGGTGGCGGTAATGTGAATTTTCCTTCTGGTAGTGTCTTCAATATATAACTTTTTATTCTTTTTTTCTAAATTTCTTAACCTTGTATATTTATTTATTCACTAGCATTTTCTAATTTAAGCTTCATGTCAACACGGGGTGATCTTCACTTGAATTCTGATTTTGAATATACTGATTCTCAACTTGATCTAATTGTTGTCATTACACAAGGAGGGAGATGTAATGTAAATCAATCAGGAAATGAACTGACAACTTGTACTATAAATAAGCCTAAATATGATCAGTCGGTATCAAGAAGTATTGTCCAGATACAAATAGACGTTGAAACTACTTCTGCAGTTTTCACACGGAAAAGGCGCCCCGTAGCTATAAAACAGTCGTTGTATAAGAATGACTGAAAATTTGGTGTTAGTGCAGTTGGGGGATCCTCGAATGTTATCAAAGGAAGATTTTCATTTGTAAGTGACATTTTAGAGACTGTTGATTTTAAGCTTACGACTGCATTCTCAAACTTTGATGAAGAAAACATGCAATTGGGAGAATGCGTATTCGTGTCGATATACTTTTGTTTTTTTTTCTTAATGTTTGTTGTTTTCTTATCCATATCTTCTTTTATGCAAAATAGGAAGTGTATTTACCTGCTGATCAAAAGCTAAAGCCTTGTTTTGACTTTGAAATTGAACAGATTGATTATAAGATATTTTTTCATACCTTAAACTATTTTGTCAGGCCGCTCTCTAGTTCGGTATGTGTACTATTTATTATTTTTGTTGTTGTAGTACTTCATTCATATTGTTAGTGGTAGTCATGTTTTATTCCTCTCTTTTTTGCAGCACTTGAATATTATATTATACTATCTTAGGAAGAAGGCGAAATATGGAATTAATATGCCAATCAAAGTCACAACTACCGATACTCTTTTTAAGAATATCATTCAAAGGGTTTTCACAGAATTTGTAAAAGGTGGGAAGCAAGATCATTTGATTGATAGATCAGACGATATCATGCAGTACATGAAAGGATTTAGGATGCATTGCAATACTCCATGGCACCAAGAAGTGTTAGAAACACGTTCTCAATGCAATATACTAAACATGTACTCTTTTGTAGGTTTTGATGAATGACAAACGAAGCAAAAATTGATATATGACGGAATTCAAGTACAAGCGCACAATGGTTGCGAATAAGATTGAAGTTCAAGATATAGCTTTTAATTGTTATTGAGTTGTTCTAAAACTGTAATCTCGATCCTATAACTTGACTCATAGTATGGCCTCTCTCATAAAACTATTTTCCAAAATCATGCATATTTAATTCTGTGTCAAAAAGATTTTAAATCATGCATATTTACATTAGACAAAATGTTTTCTAAACATGCCTCAAAAATCTGGGCTAAAATAATCGATTATGTACTTATGATAATCGATTGTTTCTGAGCCAAGACTGCATGAGAATCAATTATGAATTAATGGTAATAGATTGTGAGTAAGACAGTGAACATCAGGTTTTTCCAAATCTGCATGATAATCGATTGTGAACAAATGACAATCGATTGTTGTTGAGGTAAAGTTTTTCAATACTCAAAATAATCGATTATGAACAAATGGTGATCGATTGTGTTGAGTTGATGTCTTCCAGTGATTTTAAATTTAATTAAGTAATCGATTATGTCTTTAGATAATCGATTATCACTGAGACAGTAAGTTTTATGATTTTCAGAAAATAACAAGTAATCGATTGTTGCAAAGGACAATCGATTGTTGAAGCTGTCCGTTGTCAAATGATTTTCAAATACCATAAGGTAATCGATTATTGATTCTAGATAATCGATGTTCTGCTTAAAATTTGGAAATGATTTTTAGAACGTTGCTGAAGTAATCGATTATTGATTTTATATAATCGATGTTTTGCTTAAAATCTGGAAATGATTTTTAGAACGTTGCTGAAGTAATCGATTATTGATTTTATATAATCGATGTTTTGCTTAAAATCTGGAAATGATTTTTAGAACGTTGCTAAAGTAATCGATTATGAACTTAGTGTAATCGATTATCTAATTTTGAATATTGCCAGTAATCGATTATAGATTATGTATAATCGATTGTGAAGCGTTAAATCTGGGATTGATTTTTAAACTGACTGGCAGATAATCGATTGTTTGGTCTTAATAATCGATTATCACTGAGTAATTTCAGCAACTCTTAATTGGCAATTAGACAACGGTTGAACCAACTTTTTCAACTATAAATACAGCTTCATTTCAGTGTTTTAAAAACAACAACATACACAAAACTGATCATTACATTGCTATAAGCTTTCATTCAATTGTTCTTCATTTTCTACTTATTTCATAAAGCTTTTGAGAGCCATATTATTGCTTAAAGTTGTTGTGATCTTGAACATATTCTTTTACTCATATCTACTCAATAAGGAGTACTTTAGTTAAGTGAGTGTCCAAGTATTTGATATACTTGTAAGAGAATTGCGATTCTCTTGTTTCAAGGAACTTGCGTTTTCCTTGGGTGAAGTCTTTGAGATTGCGATCTCCGAGCAACTGTTTGAGGCTTGTGTCCTCAAGTGTGTAACGGTTTGTTGAGCACCCTTAAGCTTAACAAGATAGTGAAAAATCTCGAGAGAGTCTCTCAGGGACTGGACTAACCACGTTGGTGGCCAACCAGTATACATCTTTGTGTAAGTTTATTTTTCTGCATTTATTTTACTTCCTACAAAGTTTAAATTCCGCAAGAAAACGCTAAATTCTATTAATACGCTATTCACCCCCCCCCCTCTAGCGTAAAGCATAGTTTCTAACAATTGGTATCAGAGCCCAACTCTCTGAAAACTTAACCGTTTGAGAGAACCATCCATGGCTTCTACTCTTGACTGTTTTGCAGGAATTGAAGAAGGACAATGCTCTACACGACCTCCTCTATTCAACGGCACAAACTACTCATACTGGAAGGAGTGGATGCAAATCTTTGTGCAATCAAATAGCTTTCATTTGTGGAAAGTATTCACCAATGGAAACCAAATCCCAACCAAGAAGGTGGAAGACGAATGGGTTCCAAAGACCGAAGAGGAATATACCGCGGAGGATATTCGTAAGGTTCAAAATAATGCCAAAGCTATAAATTTATTATATTGTGCTGTTAATGCTAACGACTACAGGAAGATATCATGTTGCAAAACAGCAAAAGAAATGTGGGATAAGCTTGAAGTGACATACGAAGGAACCGACCAGGTACGAGAAGCTAAAATTGATTTCTTAACTCACTCTTATGAACTATTCCACATGAAGGAAGGAGAGAAAGTAGACGAAATGTTTGAGCGATTCTCAATGATCGTGAATGATCTACACGCCCTCAAAAAGATGTTTACGGATAGAGAACTTGTCCGGAAGATCCTCAGAAGTCTCACTCCGGCATGGCGATCAAAGGCCGATGCAATCAGAGAATCCATTGGCATCACAAATGTCACAATTGACGCATTAAGAGGTAATCTCAAAACCTATGAATCAACTATACTTAACCCGTTTGTTGATGATCAAAGAAGGCAAAGGATTGCTCTAAAGGCTAGCCAACCACAAATTGATGAGGAAGGTGACAACGAGTTTGGACTCGTTATCAAAAGGTTTCAAAAATTCATGCGCAAAGAGTATGAACGCAAGAACAAAAAGCAAGGCGATCAACTAAAATGCTATGAATGCGGAGAAACCGGGCACATAAAATCAAATTGCCCTAACATCAAAAAGGAGAAGAAACCCTTCAAAAAGCAACGTGCATACATCTCTTGGGGAGGAGATTCCGGAGATGAAGCAAGCGAAGAAGAAGACGATGAAGCAGCAAATTTATGTCTCATGGCTCAAGAAGACGGCAAAGACGAGGTAAGTCAAATCTCTTCTCAAAATTTCTTTACTCTTGATGAAATGAGAAATGCTTTTGATGAACTATATGCTGAATTTATCAAAGCTTCAAAAACTGTCAAAAGTGTTAAAGAAAGCGCTTCTCTAAAAGAAAAAGATTTTCAAACACAGCTTTCATTAAAAGAAAAAGAATTAGAAAAACTGGTTTTCGAAAATGAGAAGCTAAAAGAGGAAAACAAGTTTTATGGAAAAAGAAGTGCTGATAAACCTGAAGGTTCTACTAGAAACTGTTCTTCTTGTGTGCTTCTTAAGAATGAAGTAGCTAGACTTAAAGGCACATTAGATAAGTTTAATTCTTCGCATAAAAACTTGAATGATGTGCTTGTTAATCTAAAATCAACTAAACATGGAATAGGATTCAAGAATGAAGAAAAGGTTGGTGCTAAACCACAACAACCTAGAGCTCAACCTAGGACTAATAACCAAAATGCTTATCCTAGAAGTAGAAATCCTAGAAATAACTTGCATGTTAGACCAAATAGTGAAAATGCTAGAAGACCTAGAAATGATGCATATTTTAGGCCAAACCTTGAACAATTTAGAAGACCAAGAAATGACCCTCCACCTAGAAATAGATATTCTAGAAATGATGCATATTTTAGACAAACTTGTGATCCTCCTAGAGCTCATAATAGGAGAAACAATGGTGTTCAAAGTAGAGTAAGCAACCTTCATTCATCTAGTTACTATGTACCTAGAAAAATGCATAATCCCAACGTGACTTGTCATTATTGTAGACGTATTGGTCATATTGCTCCCGCTTGCTTTACTCGTCATAGACATATAAATCAATTGCACCATTATAACATGCCTAACCCTCAAGGACCCAAGATGGCATGGGTACCTAAAGAACATTAATTTGTTTTGTAGGTGTGCTTGAAGGGATCAAGTGTACTATGGTACCTTGATAGTGGATGCTCCAAACACATGACGGGAGATGAATCCAAATTCCTTCAACTAGAGCACAAAGAAGGAGGAAGTGTCACATTTGGTGATAACAATAAAGGAAAAATCATAGGCATTGGTTCGATCGGTAAGGACGAAAACTCCTCTATTAAACATATACTAATTGTGAAAGGTTTGAAGCATAATCTCTTGAGCATAAGCCAATTATGTGACAAGGGAAATCTTGCTCTATTTAATTCGGATGAATGTCTTGTATTTAGACGTAGTGATCTCAAGATCATACTTCGTGGTTTTAGAATTGATAATATCTATATGGTTGATCTTGCAAACTCCTCACCCGAATATGTTGATTGTTTAGTAAGCAAAGAGGATAACTCTTGGCTATGGCATCGTAGAGTAGCACACATGAACATGCATCTTTTGAACAAGCTTCTTTCTCAAAACTTAGTAGTTGGTCTTCCCAGTTTAAAGTTTGAAAATGATTCTATTTGCGATTCTTGTCAAAAAGGGAAGCAAACCAAAGCATCTTTTAAATCCAAGAATATTGTTTCAACGTCTAGACCTTTGCAATTACTTCACATGGATTTATTTGGTCCCTCTCGTATTGAAAGTCTTGGTAAAAATAAATATGTTTTTGTAATTGTTGATGACTTTTCTAGATTTACTTGGACTCTATTTCTTGCAAATAAAAGTGATGCTTTTCAAAATTTCAAGTATTTCCTTAAGCGTGTTCAAAACGAAAAGGAATCGACCGTCAGTTCGATTAGAAGTGATCATGGGGGAGAGTTTGATCACAATCTCTTTGCGGATTTTTGTGACGAACTCGGAATCGAACACACCTTTTCCGCTCCACGGACACCACAACAAAATGGGGTGGTGGAAAGGAAAAATAGGTGTCTCGAAGAGATGGCAAGAACCATGCTCGACGAAGCTAAGATTCCCAAATATTTTTGGGCGGACGCCGTGAGTACCGCTTGCTATGTTTTAAATAGAGTAGCAATTCGGCCGATACTCATGAAAACCCCATATGAACTTTATAAGGGTAGAAAACCCAACATTTCTCATTTACGTGTTTTTGGTTGTAAATGTTTTGTTCATAATAATGGGAAGGACCAATTGGGTAAGTTTGATGCTAAATCGGATGAAGGTATTTTCATTGGTTATTCCTCACGTAGCAAAGCATATAGGATCTTTAACAAAAGAACCCAAATTGTGGAGGAATCCCCTCATGTTGTGTTTTCTGAAGATAATACTTGCTTGGCGAGAAAGGAATCCGGTTTTGATCTTGCAGGTATCTTGGATAGCTTGAAAGATAAAATCCAAGAAGAACCTTCAAAGGAAAACAAAAATGAAATTGGGGAACAACCAACGGAAGAAGCACCACAATTAGAAAAAGGAATAAATACGCCTAACGAGTGGAGAACGATCAAGGATCATCCTCTCGAACAGGTAATTGGCGATGTTGGAGAAAAGGTAAGTACCCGAAACTCTCTTAAGAACACTCTAGGACACAATTCTTAAGAGTTCACGGCATTACTTGTTAACACTAGTGCAATTTATTAATTTCGCTATAAATTACTAACTTGAGCGTCGGAGACGTTTAAATCTATTTTGCAGGTACCACCCCAAAGGTAGGGGGAATTATGAAGTTTTAGCACAAAATAATCGACTATTTCAAGCCACTAATCGATTATTTTCTGTGCAGTACATCGATTATCAGTATCAATAATCGATTGTTTATGACTGATTATTACTATTATGCATCTGTGTTTAATTTTTTACTTCCTAAATTGCATAATCGATTTCCGCCTCAGTCATTCAGCAATGCTTTCTACAACAATCGATTATTTTTTCATACAATCGATTATTTGACAAATTCTGATATTCTCCAAGTTCACTGTATCAAATTAGTTCCCTAAATAATCGATTACCAAGAGTTGACAATCGATTACTTCATATTAATTTTTTTGTTACCGTTTGGATCCTCAATCGATTCCTGTCAGGTCTTAAATGCTCCATAATCGATTACCAAAATTTAACAATCGATTATTTCATTCAAATTTTTTTACCGTTTGACTCAAGAATCGATTTGTCAGACTCAAAATCTCAATCAAACAGTAAATACAATCGATTATTTCAGTTCAATAATCGATTATCTAACGGTCAGTAATTTTAATTCTTACCGTTTTCTGACTGCTCCTAAACCAAAATCTCAGCAAATGTCTCCATTCAATACTTGATAATCCTTTCCTCTATAAATAGGCATCATAAGAGCTCACATTCACCCACTCAAGCACTATCTCTAGTATTCAAAAGCTAAATCTCTTCTATTTTCTTTGCCAAATTCCAGCAGTCTTTCTCCTAACATGTCTGGACGATCTTCAAAACGTTCCCGATCCAAACATGGCGCATCAGCCTCAACCGCCCCTCCTCCTTTAAATTTTCCATACCAAGACGGTTCCGTCTTGTTCTTTGAAACTGAAAATAAACTCACAAGGTTCCTATCAAAATTTGAGAAACGCACCATTCTTCCTCCTCGGTTCTCAAATAGTAAACTCCTTGAGCCTTTCACCCCTGCCGCAAATATGTTAAAGGAGTGTCAACTATATGACTTCTTGCTTCTCACTCATCCTCACATAAACACAACTCTCATTCAAGCTTTTTACTCAAACCTCCATAAAGATGAAGATGGCGAACTTGTCACCTCCATTAATGGGGTTCAAATTCTTCTCTCTGAAGAGAATCTCCACACCATTGCCCGCCTTCCAAATGAAGGTGAAGACCTTTACTGGTATATTGATAAGGCTGGGGCTCTCTTTGATGAAACCATCCTTCTCCACCAAGCCGGTATAACCTCCTATGATCCATCTATCTCTACCCCTCGTCCTACCATAACGGGAATGGATCCAAACTACCGGTTGATTCTTTACTTCATCACCCGAGTCCTCAAGCCTAGACGGCACAATCACACCACCATCTCCCAGGAGGATACCAAACTTCTGCATGCCATTGTCACCGGAGCCAAAATAAATTGGTGTCGGCTCATCAAAATTCATATGCTCGATGCCATCAGTGATGACATGCCTCTTCCTTATGCCCTCCTCATTATGAACTTCCTTGAAGCATCCGGATTTGTCACAGAAAATGGTCCTCTCAAAAGGAGTACCAAAATTTGGGAAATCTCGGAGTCTTCTTTCCATCATGATGGTGATCATGCTCCAGCTCCTTCTTCAAGTCGTCCACCCCGTCGTGCTCGTTCGTCCCAAGAGCCTACTCTCCAAACCATATCCGACCAGCTTGCTCAACTCACTCATGAGATCCATGGATACTTTGATCATGTCAATTATCCATATGCAGCTCTCGTTCCTTTTGAAGCAGCGCCGGATAACGAGGCGGACAACGACGGAAATGAATAATTTTTTTTTGTGTTTTGTGTGGTTTTTGCTGTTGTTCTCTTTGGTTCCCATTGATGTACCCTCTTTTTTTTTTCCAATAAATAAACCTTGTTTATTTCATCTTTTTGCATCTTTCCTTACTATTTTTTTGCTAATGGCAAAAGGGGGAAGAAAACGGGATATCGGGTATGCACCACCTCTTGATTCATTGATTGCTTATAAGCTAAAATTGAGGGGGAACTCTAAAATTGAGGGGGAACAAGAACAAAATTGCATAATTGTTACTTGTCTTGAATTGTCAATATCTTTTGCCTAAATTGCATATCCCGCTTAATGTTTGCCATTATCAAAAAGGGGGAAATTGTTAGAAACACGTTCTCAATGCAATATACTAAACGTGTACTCTTTTGTAGGTTTTGATGAATGACAAACGAAGCAAAAATTGATATATGACGGAATTCAAGTACAAGCGCACAATGGTTGCGAATAAGATTGAAGTTCAAGATATAGCTTTTAATTGTTATTGAGTTGTTCTAAAACTGTAATCTCGATCCTATAACTTGACTCATAGTATGGCCTCTCTCATAAAACTATTTTCCAAAATCATGCATATTTAATTCTGTGTCAAAAAGATTTTAAATCATGCATATTTACATTAGACAAAATGTTTTCTAAACATGCCTCAAAAATCTGGGCTAAAATAATCGATTATGTACTTATGATAATCGATTGTTTCTGAGCCAAGACTGCATGACAATCAATTATGAATTAATGGTAATCGATTGTGAGTAAGACAGTGAACATCAGGTTTTTCCAAATCTGCATGATAATCGATTGTGAACAAATGACAATCGATTGTTGTTGAGGTAAAGTTTTTCAATACTCAAAATAATCGATTATGAACTAATGGTGATCGATTGTGTTGAGTTGATGTCTTCCAGTGATTTTAAATTTAATTAAGTAATCGATTATGTCTTTAGATAATCGATTATCACTGAGACAGTAAGTTTTATGATTTTCAGAAAATAACAAGTAATCGATTGTTGCAAAGGACAATCGATTGTTGAAGCTGTCCGTTGTCAAATGATTTTCAAATACCATAAGGTAATCGATTATTGATTCTAGATAATCGATGTTCTGCTTAAAATTTGGAAATGATTTTTAGAACGTTGCTGAAGTAATCGATTATTGATTTTATATAATCGATGTTTTGCTTAAAATCTGGAAATGATTTTTAGAACGTTGCTGAAGTAATCAATTATTGATTTTATATAATCGATGTTTTGCTTAAAATCTGGAAATGATTTTTAGAACGTTGCTAAAGTAATCGATTATGAACTTAGTGTAATCGATTATCTGATTTTGAATATTGCCAGTAATCGATTATAGATTATGTATAATCGATTGTGAAGCGTTAAATCTGGGATTGATTTTTAAACTGACTGGCAGATAATCGATTGTTTGGTCTTAATAATCGATTATCACTGAGTAATTTCAGCAACTCTTAATTGGCAATTAGACAACGGTTGAACCAACTTTTTCAACTATAAATACAGCTTCATTTCAGTGTTTTAAAAACAACAACATACACAAAACTGATCATTACATTGCTATAAGCTTTCATTCAATTGTTCTTCATTTTCTACTCATTTCATAAAGCTTTTGAGAGCCATATTATTGCTTAAAGTTGTTGTGATCTTGAACATATTCTTTTACTCATATCTACTCAATAAGGAGTACTTTAGTTAAGTGAGTGTCCAAGTATTTGATATACTTGTAAGAGAATTGCGATTCTCTTGTTTCAAGGAATTTGCGTTTTCCTTGGGTGAAGTCTTTGAGATTGCGATCTCCGAGCAACTGTTTGAGGCTTGTGTCCTCAAGTGTGTAACGGTTTGTTGAGCACCCTTAAGCTTAACAAGATAGTGAAAAATCTCGAGATAGTCTCTCGGGGACTGGACTAACCACGTTGGTGGCCAACCAGTATACATCTTTGTGTAAGTTTATTTTTCTGCATTTATTTTACTTCCTGCAAAGTTTAAATTCCGTAAGAAAACGCTAAATTCTATTAATACGCTATTCACCCCCCCTCTAGCGTAAAGCGTAGTTTCTAACAAGAAGAAGTATAGGTCTCATTTTGGTTTGAGTTAATTGCATCATGAAAACTTTGTAGGATTTTAATAGTTTTTGGTAAAGTATGGCATTATTAGTAGTAAATGACCTTCTGCCGATTCAAGACTCTAGGAAACTTGTGCATTTATAAAATATTTCCAGCTCTTAGTGTTTCTTTTGTCATATTTAATTATTTTGGTTCAGAATATGTGGTATATATTTCTTCAAGTACATGGGGGTTATCAGTTTAGTTATGTCTCTTGATGCTGAAAATTTGCCGATTTTGTTTGATTTCTGCTTATTTTATTAGGATTTTCTTAGGCTTCTTCCATAAAGTTGTTGGTTTATTAAGATGTCGAGGTCCATTCCTTTGCTATAGGGTAAGGTTTAATGGATTCTGCAAGTGAAAATAAGGGGCAGATGAAGCGAAGTTTAATGATCTTCTTTCGAATGTGATGATGGTCTAATACTTAATGTTCATCTGTATTTTTAGCATAGATGGTGTATTAGTGCAGTAGAACTATATACCAATCAGGTATACTGATATACCATTTGGGTATCACGTTGTATTTGACTCACCTTTTTTCCTGCAACAACTAGATGTAAGTACTGGCATGAGTTGCAAAACGTGCGCATTTTGGGTATCACGTTGTATCTGGTGCACCATTTGTATTTCTGCGCATATATGGTTTTAGCCTTATTAGTGCAATACCACTATATACCAGTGAGGTATACAAATATAACATTTGGGTATCAGCTTGTAATAATATACCTGATGATGTACAATAACTGCATGTAAATGGCTTCCAATTTGATATACTTCAATATAGACATGAGCTGCAAAGTGTGCCCATTTTGTTAACAAAGTATGTACAAATGTTGCATTTGCAGCACCACTTCTATTTCTGCACATATTTTGATACTAATAAGATATACAGATATACCAATAAGGTATACAGATATACAACTTAGGTATCTCACACACACACACACACACACACACACACACACACACACACACACACACACACACACACACACACACATATATATATATATATATATATATTAGTATCTTTTTTCCTGCAGCAACTAGATGTAAATGTATCCCACTTTTATATATTAAAATAGAAAATAAACAGATTCTTATAAAAAATACAAGTAGCCATATAAATTTATTGCCAAAAAGTAATTTCGCAAAGAATCATCATACTAAATATATGTCTAATGCAAGAAATGCATTTTATTTCTTTTCAATGCAAATGCTATGATTTTATGATATATGAGTTTTATAAAAATATTGAAGCATTATATCAATATCTCTTTGGATTATTTAGGCATGTTCTCCGATTGTATCCTTTTCTCCGGCATAATGCACATGTAACTGTATTTCCTTCCCAGCCTCCTATGCCTCTCTTCTTTTTAGGTCTTCCTGGTTTGATTTGTCCTTTTGGTGGCAGTACCACCTGGGAAGAGACATGTTATGGAATTTTCTACGTTGTTTCATCAGGCAATGAATTCATTGGTATCTCATATGTTTTCAGCAAGTAGTCTATATTCTAGTAATCTGAGCAATACTAGTACGAATCCATATGGAATTTTTGTATAACTGCCATTGCATGTGGACATGGAATATTGTCTAGCTGAAACCTCCTACAAATGCAGTTTCTTTCATGTAGGCGCACCACATTTCTTGTTTGGCCCTCAATTACTAAATATAAAAATTCAGTTGATGGCAACACCTAGTATAATATTAATTAAGAAAAGTCATTAGCTATATGAAGTAATAGTATTTTTAAATAACAATATTCAATTGTTTAGTGAAATCACTAAGGTAAAAAAGTAAAAATACAGAACATGCAATGTTTTTATGATTTTGAAAATGCATACAGTCATCGTCTGTGATAAGATAGTATTATCTGCCATTATTATTTCATACTTTGCACCAGTCTTCATAAATGATTCCACTGCATCCTTCCGATTGCTGTAATTCTATTTTTAATCAATATTGCCATAAAGTCAAGAAAATTTACAACTGGGAGGTCTCTTGCGTGCTTGTTTGCTGCATTTACTGATTCTGCAATATTCGATGTCATGGTCATGGTTCTATTTGCCTTGGAATGCGCCCGGGACCATATCATATCCAACATCCATCAGGTATGTTTTCACTTTACTATCAATAGTTTCTAACTCTGCCATATGCCTGTTGAATTCTTCAACAATGTATGCTCTTGCTAATGAAAAATATACTTTTTGATTAGTTTTTGGCTCTTCCTGAAGTTTGTCTTTATGTTGTTTCGCGGATGGAACATACATGCATAATGAGTGATTGGATAGACAATTGAAGTTGCTTTCCATATAGCATCATGCATGTCTGATACAATGCACATTCTCTCTCTTTGTCCATAGGTTTCTCTGAACAATACGGAGAACCATTCCCACGATACATCATTTTCCAAATAAACAATTGCATATGCGAGGGGTAGAATTTGTCCTGTAAACCCAAAGAACAAAATATCAATTACAACACACTATATTTATTTAGCATTTCATATAGTAGTATAGTCATAGGTAGGTGCATGTGTGTAATTGGTATACTTATATACCATAGTGGTTTCATATAATATTTAAAAATATTTTTTGTTTCTTTAACTGAATATAATTGGATTGTACACAAAATATTAATTTAGTATTTCATATAGTAGTATAGTCATAGGTAGGTGTAGGTGCGTAGCAAAACAACTATATACTCTGTTGGTATACTTGTATACCATACTGGTATCATATAATATTTAAAAATATTTTTTGTTTCTTTAACTGAATGTAATTGGATTGTATTCTTATCTTCTCCGCCTGGCATGGAAGCCGTGAATATGGTCCCTCTATATGTTGACTTTAAAAACTTCCATCAACTACAGCTGTTGGACTACAATAGACCCATCTTCTAATCGATCCATATATAGCTATGCATGCATACAAGAAGCTCCCATCTCATTCAGTGTGTAGTCGTGTCACTTATCCTGGGTAGTACTCTAACATATAAAGATATGTTGGCATTTCTTTATGACACACTTGGTGGTCGTCTCAATAATTGCATTGCTTTTTCTTTTGATCTTCATGCTTGCATGTAGCTTAAGTCCATACCATATGTTTTTTGGATGTCTCTTTGGATATTTATTGGTGTATATATGGTTTTCGGATCAACAAGTTTATCTTGTACCATAGTTGCAACAAGAGCTGAGATAACTTGCTTTTGTGAATAAAATCTCTTATCGGTTAAACAACTGTGGACATAATTGAAATCCGTCACTTTGAAAAGATTTGATGCTCACAGGCTTGATGCTTTAAGTCTCCCTGCATCTTTCATCCACGCATTCAAGGATATACTTGTTTATAATACAAATACAGTTATATATATCATGTTTTACTGATAAAAAACATACAAAAATCAGTACAATTATATACGCATATGGTATACTCTGTTGGTATACTTATATATTGTATCAGTATCATATTTTGTTGATAAAAGATATAGACAAAGCAGCATATACTCACATAGTATACTGATTTAGCATACATATATACTATATTGGATTTATGTTTTACTGATAATAACAAAGACAAACCAATACAATTATATAATCGCATAGTATACTGATATACCATACTTATATACTATGCCAGTATCACTAATAAAAAAACACAGACAAACCAATACAATTCCATACTCGCATAGTATACTTATATACTATATATGTATCACATAGTTTTTAACTTAAAAACAAGCAGAAGAACCTTCTTGGGCATGATTTATGAACCCAATATTGACATTTTTCTCTAATGACATACTGTTTCATAACAAGAGCCAACAGGTTCTTGTCTTTGGAAATTTATCCTTTTTCAATATTGTGATGAAATTGATCAGTTTGCATCATCAAGTTCTAAAATAGCGTCATTTCCTTCTTCCACATCAAACGCAGTAATCATATCAGTGCTTTCAAATTCTGCAATTTCTGATGAAATTGGAGCAACATCGAAACTGGAGGTGCTTGCATCTATATTTTTTTAGAAAACGAAACACATAGGGGAAGCGTTGTCATCCTTGCACTTTATTTTTTCAATTCTATGTAAACACTAACACTCATATCGCTGCAAATTGTAATTGGTGGATATCCTTGAGCAATAACATACTGAATAACTATTGTTTTATTGTCTTTTTGCAGTTGCTTTGATATTCTTCTGAGAAGTTGTTCAAATTTCCAATAGGTCTTTATTAGAATTGCATCAACATGAAAATTTATGAAATTATTGTTATCATCCCATTCTCCACTATGTTGCAGCAGAATTGGAATATTTTCAAGATTCTGAAGTTATAATCACTTTTATGTCCAAAATTGAATCTCAACAATATAAATTTCAACAGTGTTCAAAATCAACAATGTTCGATTTCAACAAAATAACAGCAAAATCAAACCTCTAGATCTCCATATCTCCAAACCTAGATTAGAATTTTTTGCTAAATTTTAGAAGTTTAGCTCCGAAATCAAAATAAAAACAACAACGAAATCAAAATCTGAAGAGAACAGCGAAATCAAAATTCGAAAAGAAGAAGAGAATCAGCATCTTCGATCTGTTTTTTCACACCTACTACTCTTCAAATTAGGGAATATCAGTGGAAATCTCAATATTGTGCGCTGATTTTCTAAAATTTTGACCAACTTTTGTGTTTTTATACCTATGGCATTAAGCGTGGGTAGTTGTTTTTATATTCCCATTTATTTATTAAATAGGTAGGAGATTATAATTATTTAGTGGGTAGAATTCATTAGTGGGCAGGACGGAATAAATAATTTCACTTTTATAGGTACTACTGTCGTTTTCCCTTTTCCAATTGCCCATGCAAACATCACAAGATTGAGATGGTGTACACAACCTGCCCTTGGGAATATATTGAAAATGTTTCCAAAAGTGAGTTTTCTTTAATATGAACATGGATCAACAAAACATGAATACTTATCGGACAATAATTTTTTATTTATAGATGCCATGTCATTGTGAATACCGAATATAATTTCAAAAATAGAACTTGAATAGAAAGAAAGAAAAGTCTAATCTAGATAGACAATTAACTTCTAAGTCTCCGACAACGATGCCCAAAATTTGTTGCTTCATAACGAACACGCAAGTACACATGGCCGACAAGTAATAAAAAGTGAGTAGAGTATAGTTTCCAGAAGCACTTGTGATTAACTACCCATTAAATTAAACTAAAATAATTAATCTATTCAAATGTCTGATTATTCAACTAAAGCTAATCTAGAGACAAGTCTGCAATCTTAAAGACGAATTCAATGGGAGAAAATATTCCAGAGCTATGGGTTAGCTAACAATCCCATTGAGTCTTCCACTTAAATTGTCTAATTTATTTATATAGTTTATTGATTGACATGGTTAATGTTACTCGTAGTATTATCCAAAATTACTACTCTTGTATTCAAGCTAACATAACGCCTACATTCCTATAGAATTAGGATTAATAAAAATGCATTAATAATTTCTCTACAGTAACCAAGCAAGGAGATTAGGTATATCTCTATCCTAACGACAAATCATTTCTCATGCTCAGGTTCAAGATCTTTCTCTACTCAATCATATTTGCAATGCAGAATTTCCTTTTCCAAATTCAAACCTAGATTCATATATAATATTTAATTGGTGATCAAGCATTCAAATAATTAAACGTAAGATTAAACAAATAAATTAATATTATTAAATTATAAGAATAATATAAGTTTCAAACTACAATGTTCATGTAGAACACACACAATTCTAGAACTAATAAACTATTAGACTAAACTAAAGGAAGAGAAGAGAAGAAAACTAGTCGGATGCCTCCTCCAAGCGTGATCTCCGCTCAATTACGTGAATTCTCTTCAAAGTGTGTTTGATTTCCTTCAAATTAAATTTAGGATCCCTTTTATATGATTTGGATTCATGTAAGACCGAAATAACCTTGTCCTTAACGAAATAAAAAAAATCCCGCTCGCAGGGTCGAGGACAGCGCCTACCGCTGAAATTAGAAACGCTTGCTGCCTAACTTTACGGTCATCTTGTTGCATGCCTTTTTATCTGAATTGTATATCGTTATTTTTTTATTGTCTTCCACTTGGGAGAAAAGCACCAAGGTTGTCCCCGTTTTTCCTTCTTTTTTATTCGTTTTTGTTGCTGTTAGCCCCTTGATAAGGCTGATCGGCAGCAGTGGCAGTGGCAAGGACTTTGGCATGATGACTTTGCCATTAGCCTATGTGCAGGATAAAATCAACATGCAAGACAATGCGGGTGTTGTCGATGGAAACAAACTATTGTAAGGGCAAGTATGACGGAATATGCATCTATTTGAGGGCTTTGATGTGACGGACTACATAAAAAATATAAGGGGTCTGCGTAGAAGCAAAGGACAAGACCTTAACGGAACTAGGTGGGCTAGACAGATGCTTGACAAGCCAAAACGGGAAAGACCTCGACGCTAAAATGGGGCAGCTTAGTGCCAAGGCAGTGGAATTGGCAATGTGATGTTGCCATGACTTTGGTGAACGGGCTGGCACCTAAGTTAATTGTGGGAAAACGATTTGGCAAAGGGAAGGGCATCAAGACTTGGTGACTTGATGCTAAAATCAGCATTGGCATTGGCAGTTGGCAGAGTTGATCAAGTAGGGGCGACTTGACAAGAACAATCACTTGTGGCAGCGGCGTCGTGCGGCAAAGTCATGGGCGACGAGCTGTGGCGATGGCATTGAGCGGGAGCAATGTCAAAGGCCAAGGCTGGGCGCAATGCCAGCCTTAGGGGTGCAGCAGCTGGCTAAGAAACACGCACATGCAGTGCACATGGGGCAGTTTTCAAGTAGGCTGTGCACATGCCATGTAGTTGGGCGGCTTAATCTACCCTTGTCCAAATGTGCTAATTTATGCCGAAGAGTTTCCACGTTTTTTGGGGCATGTTCTTACATGTTCCCACATTTTTTATCATGGGGATCATGTCCTATCAGTTGGGGGATGTCAACTGAACATAGGAACTAATTTTGGGTTGTCTACATTATAAATATATGTGCTAGTAGCCTTAAAACAGGCTAAGTACCTAGGGAGGGAAATAGTTTATAATGTAGGCATATGGTTTTCTATATTATGGCTTGAGCATGGCAAAATATGTTCCATTTCCTTGCCAAACGAGTGGGTAGCGCGAGACGCCTTAGGCAGGGGCTTTTATAGGGTGGAATCATGCAATTGTTGGCTATTTTGTGAGTTGGTGCCTGCCAAGAGTGGCAGCACCTTGCCAAACTCAAGAGTTTCCTTTGTAATTTATTTTATAAAAGGTTGGGAAAAAGGTTTCCTATAAATCTGCTTGTCTCCTTCTTATTTTTGTTGCCTTAAATTGATTCTAAGTGTTAAACCTTGAAAGTGAAAGAAAATCGGGTAAGGCTGAGGTCAAGTGGGGACTTGATTGCCGCACAGTGGGCAGCATTTTCGGAAAAATGAAAATGCCTCTGTGACAATTGGTATTAGAGCTAGGTTTCGTGATGAGGTCGAGACGGACATGAACAAGGCTGCAAGATAAGGGTCAGTTTTCTTGTTCGTGGAAGGACTATCTTTGCTTGGAAAATTTAGAAAAAGGTAAGGAATGGGTGATGCAGAAAATTTTTAGTTTATGGGTGCCTAAAACCAGTGTGTGTTCTTTCAAATAAGTCAGTTGATGTACTGAATTTGTTGTGGGATTGACGGACCAGGAAATGTAATGAGAAAACAAAAACGTTGCACTTGAGGGCAAAGAAAACGTATTCTCAAACGGATGCTGAACTTGTGACGACTTGAAAAAAATGGCAGCATGTGTTGGGATCTATTCGATGAGGGCGTCGAATTCAACTGGTTGGGTGGTTTTTTAGAACCTTGACAAAGATGATCGACAAGCGACGCGGCAGTGGCTAGATTTTGGAATGATGGTCTTGCCATTGGCCTATATACGAGGGAAAATCAACATGCAAGACAATGCGGGTGTTGTCGATGGAAACAAACTATTGTAAGGGAAAGTATGACGGACTACGCATCTATTTGACGGCTTTGATGTGACGGAATACATAAACAATATATGGGGTCTGCGTACAAGCAAAGGCCAAGACCTTAAAGGAACTAGGCGGGCTAGACGGATGCTTGACAAGCCAAAACGGGAAAGACCACGGTGCTAAAATAGGGCAGTTTAGTGCCAAGGCAGTGGAATTGGCAATGTGATGTTGCCATGACTTTGGTGAGCGGGCTAGCACCTATGTTAATTGTGGGCAAACAACTTGGCAAAGGGAAGGGCATCGAGACTTGGTGACTTGATGCTAAAATCAGCAGTGGCATTGGCAATAGGAGAGTTGATCAAGTAGGGGCGACTTGACAAGAACAATCAACTGTGGCAGCGGCGGCGTGCGGCAAAGTCATGGGCGACGAGCTGTGGCGATGGCATTGAGCAGAAGCAGTGTCAAAGGCCAAGGCTAGGCACAATGCCAGCCTTAGTTGTGCAGTAGCTGGCCAAGAAAAACGCACATGCAGTGCACATGGGGCAGTTTTCAAGTAGGCTGTGCACATGCCATGTAGTTGGGCGGCTACAACTACCCTTGTCCAAATGTGCTGAATTTAGCTGAAGAGTTTGCACATTTTTGGGGCATGTTCTAGACATGTTCCCACATTTTTTATCATGGGGATCATGTCCTATCAGTTGGGGGATGTCAACTGAACATAGGAACTAATTTTGGGCTGTCTACATTATAAATATATGTGCAAGCAGCCTTAAAAACAGGGTAAGTACCTAGGGAGGAAAATAGTCTAAACGGTAGGCATAAGGTTGTCTATATTATGGCTTGAGCATGGCAAAAATATGTGTCATTGCCTTGCCAAACGAGTGGGCAGCATGAGACGCCTTAGGCAGGGGCTTTTATATGGCGAAATCGTGCAATTGTTGGCTATTTTATGAGTTGGTGCCTGCCAAGAGAGGCAGCACCTTGCCAAACTCGAGAGGTTTCTTTGTAATTAATTTAATAAAAGGTTGGGAAAAGGGTTTCCCGTAAATCTGCTTGTCTCCTTCTTATTTCTTAAGTGTTAAACCTCGAAAGCGAAAGAAAATCAGATAAGGCTGAGGTCAAGTGGGGACTTGACTGCCGCACAACGGGCAACATTTTCGACAGACTGAAAACGCCCCTGTGGCAACAAACACCAAGGGTGTCCTCGTTTTCTCCTTCTTTTTTATTCGTTTTTGTTGCTTTTTATTTATTTTTTGTCCAATTTTTTTCATCTTCATAATGATTTATTCATATACAATTAAAATATAATATTAAGCATAAAATAAGATAATTAATACTCAAAAAAATGATTAGAAGTACTAAAATGTGAGGCAATATAATAGTTAAATATATAAATTTTTTGTCGAACATGAATAGTGCAAAGGCTAAAGTTATGAATGATCCTCGAAAAAAAAAAAAGAAATCAACTTGTGTCAGCACATGCTCTTTCCACATGATTTATCCATTCTGCATGGCACACACCCCGCTCCCACGTTCTCTCTTCTATGCATGTGACCAACATGAATAAACAAAAAACTTATCACCCAATATATTAACATTTAGCTTCACACTTACACAGCCTTTTCAAGACACGCGGATATTTGCAAGCAGAGAAGCTCCAGTCACAAGTCCTTCAACGGAGAAGCTTCAGTGAAAATACATTCTTATTAATATTGATTTCTTATCCTTAGTCGTTGTGTATCTACAGGATATTGATGGCAACAAGATCTGTTCATTTTGTCTGGTTACTTATTTTCTCTCTGGCCATCATCAAAATTGCATCTGCAATAGTAAATGAATCATTTAAACAAGAGAAAGGCATAGATCATGCATACTTTGTCGAGAAAACAATTGTTCAGAATGCTTTGTCAAAAGGAGCAGGTTAATTACACTACTTATTATACGCAAAAATTAATAACTTAAATAAGACAAGTAAACGTATGTAGTAGCATAAAAAAGTTATATTAATCCTTTTCACTTGCAGTGTGCTTAGACGGATCACCTCCAGCATACCATCTTGACCGAGGATTTGGACATGGAGTCAGAAACTGGATTATTCTACTCTCAGTAAGTTCAACATAGCACAAGTTTGATTCTACCGTTTTATATATAGACATGAGGCTGTTATTTTTTTTCCCAGAAATTACTTATGACATGGATAGTACAAATAATTTCTACTATCAGGATAATTTAAAATGTCATAATAGGTTGTTTGCGTTATTTTCCGGTTAGTAAATACAGTTGCTATGAGCAGTTAACTTAAGTTATCTTTTAGGACCTAGTAATACAAATATTCTCTTATATATTACCAGTATATAAAAGTTAAATTTTTTCTTCACAACATGGAGAAAAGTTTTGATCTCTAATTATTATGAAGACGTGATTTTTGAATAAATATTCGAATTTTTTTACTTTGTTTATAGGGAGGAGCATGGTGCAGAAACATCACGGACTGCCTGAACCGTTCCAAGACTGATTTGGGTTCTTCAAAACTTATGACGCCATTTATATTTCTAGGCATTTTCAGCAAGAGCAAAAGTGAAAATCCAGGTTCTCTTGAATTAGGACACCAACATCTTGTTTTGAATTATAAATAAAAAATTATTTCTTGAAACAACTTGATGAAATGAAAATAATACAAGTTTGACTGACAAAGTTGGCTTATTAAATGTTGTGGTGGTGCAAATTACTCTGTCCAATTTTTTTTAATCATACGGTTATGTATTTATTGTAAAACATGCAGATTTTTACAATTGGAACAAAGTCTTTGTACGATACTGTGATGGTGGAGGGTTCACTGGAGATATCGAAAGCATTGATCCCGTATGTTCTCTTTTAAGTTTCTGTTTTAAAATCTATGTTTATCTATGTTAACAGTGGAAAGCCATTAAGTTAAACTTTAAATTATTGAAATAACCTTTATCACCCGTATATCCTACTCCTTCTGTTTCAATATATTTGATTAGTCAATTCGAAAAAGAATGACATATCATTATATTTGGAAATAATTTAATATTATATTTTATAATTTATTTATTTTACCCTTAATAAGAAGCTTTTATAGCTACAAAAAAATCATGACCTCATAGAGTTTTTACCCCTTAAACTTTTAGGACCACATGTTTCAAAAGTTTTTTATATCAATCAAACTATATCATCTAAATTGGAATAGATGGAGTAGTTAATATTAAATTAATATTAAAAATATTATTAACGCCCAACTCCTAAGAGAAGACAACGCTTGAGACGCTACAACAGCCCCCAACGTAAATGACTTAACGACGGATTGAAATGGTGGCTTTTTTTTCTTGCACTTTCACTTGTAATTTCTATTTTACAGTATGCTAAACTCCTGTTTTACTGTGTATGTTGATTTCTCTCCGAGTCGGGGATGAATTATCAGCATTGGTTGAAGCACACTATAATGAGAAATCTATTACAGATTTCCTTTTTGGTGTCATTGTTTGATCAAAAAAGTGTTAAACTTTTTAGTTAAACTAATGAATGATAAATTAAATGGCAAATTTTAGTTGAATTTAATAAATTCTAGGCCACATATAACAAGATACTCGAGAGATGAACAATGCTTAAGGGCATTAAATAACGGATTCAATGATTGACAATGAATATAATAGCATGGATACGTAATAAATATAGATAATGGCAATAAGTGTAATAAGAAATGATCTACCCCCCAATTACTGTATATATGATTGGAACGTTCCTTGCCTTTTTCAACAAGTGGAAAGGTGAGAAGTGAAGATGGATATGGAATCTTTGAATCTTGTGAACAAAGATTGAACGATGAGTGCTTGAATAAGTTAATCAGTGAACAAGATAACTTTTATATATTCTCTATTGTCAACCTTTATAATGTGCTCTTATCAAAAAGTAAAAATCTCTTTCTGTTCTCTATCCCTTCCTATTTATAAGAGATATTTTCCAAAAAGCCTAAAAAGTATAGTATGATCTAAAGGAATATTTTTTTATGTTTACCTCGAAACCTATGCTACCGTTACTTCTTCATGTTGGCTACCCGTTTTGACACCAGCCTTTTTGAGAGCAACCTTCGATTGTTACACTATGATCAACTCTGTCCTTTGTCTTATTTATTGGTTACCGCCGAGTCACCAAATTTGAATCTATGCAGTCGCTAATCACTATTTGTATGTGAAGAAGTCACCATGCTTAAAAGTTCTTTCATATAAATTGTTTTTTGCCATCGAATTCATCATAAGGCTAAGACATGGGTTTGGATTACTAAGAAAGGGGAAGAAATGGACAAATATGATATACACACAAAAATTTGTTGCTCTCAAACGTACACGTAAATATACGCGGTCGTTAAATAATAAAGTGACTAAAAGTCGGATGTCGATCCCTCAAAGACTTGTGATTAACGAGCAACTAAATTAGACTATCCTAATTATCTAAACAAGAATTAAACCTAGAAGTATTTGATTCTAAACTAATTAATTAAAGAAATATAAATAATGAATGTTTTTTGTATAGAGAAAGAGCGGATTTTTATGATATCAATGTAATGAAAATGATCTAGAGTTATGGGTTATCCAACATTCCTATTGTATTCTTCAATTGACTTGGCTAACTAATTTATTGAGTTTATTGATTAACATGGTTAATATTGCTCATTAAAATCTGTCGAGTTCTTACTCTCCTATACAAACTAACCTAACGCCTATATGTCTATGGAGTTAGAATCAACAAGTACACGTTTATAATTCCTCTATTTCAACCAAGCAAGGGAATTAGGTATATATCTATCCTAACCGCGAATCCTTTCCCTGATGCCTAGGTTCAAGAACTTGCTTTACTCAATCCTATATGCAATCTAGAATTCTCACTTTCGAGTTCAACTCTAGATTCGTAGATAGTATTCAATTGGTGATCAAGCAATCAAATAATTAAGTGCATGCTTGAATAAATAAACCAATATGATAAACTAAGAAATCAAAATCAATGTCCGAATAATAATATTCATGAAAGAACCACAACCCTAGAACGTGAAGTTTAGCTCCACATAGACATGGCAGCAAAACAATAAATCATACATATAAACATAAAAAACTAAGTTGGTGGAAGAAAAGATGGAACCCGGCCTCCACGGCAGCTCTGTGCTTGTGCTTTCCTCTCAAAAACGTCCTCCTCCCTTGGTCAAAAGTTATATAAGAATTATGTTTAAGGACTATTTATAAATGTAGAAAAAAGCTTAAATAAAATAACCCAAGTCCAAAATAAAAAAGGAGACAAAATTGCCTCGAAGTCGAAAAGGCGCGTCGCAGCCTATAACGCGAAGGAATTCCATTGCGTCGCTAGCTTTTCCAATTTGCTGGTTAAGTCAAATTTGATGCTTGCCTAACTATTCTTTTCAGGTGCATATCTTACGTCTTTCGTGTCCATGCCTCCATTTTCTCCAAAGGTGATCCATGTAATTTTGAACTCCTTACCAGCAAAATACTAATCAATTCAAATCTTTTAATTGCCAAACTTTCACGTGATGTTCATCAGCTCCCTTCAACTTAATATTCTTCCACTATAATCTCCAACGT
The DNA here is from genome assembly GCA_034376525.1 of Nicotiana benthamiana. Taxonomy (NCBI): domain Eukaryota; kingdom Viridiplantae; phylum Streptophyta; class Magnoliopsida; order Solanales; family Solanaceae; genus Nicotiana; species Nicotiana benthamiana. Next base: position 84,578,419 of record CM067328.1, read on the forward strand.
ACACCTAAATCATTCAAAATATCATTAATTAATGTATGGTTAATATTTAAGTAATCTTGGCAGGCTTAATATAAAATACACCCAAAAGAGGTAAAAAATGCGAGTAAATTAATATTGAAATACATGAAAATATATCAAACATCATAAATTGATACGGAGGAAATAATACATGACTATACTAATTACACTATATTATTAGTATAGTCAAATTGTTTCATCTAAATTAAAACAGACGAAGCATTATTTTTAAAAAGAGAAAAATAGACCAGTCCTCTTCTTGCTATCAGACTTAGGTTAAAAAATGCCAGTTGTGAATCCAAATAATGCTTATTTATTTTATGCTATCCTTACTTCATAGTCTCGCGGTGTCTCCTCCAAATCACTCCCGAATCTTTTCGAAGTCAAACCAATCTGTCCCGCAAGTCACAAAACAATAGATACTCATACGGGGGATTCAAATACACAAAATGACCGGTCAGATCATTACATCTTCATTGTGCACAATATAATTCTTGAGCTTGTGTTTCAAGGGGAAACACATTTCACAATGCTTCAGGTATTTACACTTTAGTTATAGTATTAGGTTTTAGCAAGTTGCATGTACTAGCACCTATAGGGGGGAAACACATTTCACAATGCTTCAGGTATTTACACTTTAGTTACAAAGAAATATTTTTAGGTTCAAATACGAAGATTAAAAATCTAACGACGCCTGCCCCAACTAAATACAGACATCTTTGTTACAGTATTAGGTTTTAGCAAGTTGCATGTACTAGCACCTATAGGGGGGAAACACATTTCACAATGCTTCAGGTATTTACACTTTAGTTACAAAGAAACATTTTTAGGTTCAAATACGAAGATTAAAAATCTAACGACGCCTGCCCCAACTAAATACAGACATCTTTGTTACAGTATTAGGTTTTAGCAAGTTGCATGTACTAGCACCTATAGGGGGGAAACACATTTCACAATGCTTTAGGTATTTACACTTTAGTTACAAAGAAACATTTTTAGGTTCTAATACGAAGATTAAAAATCTAGCGACGCCTGCCCCAACTAAATACAGACATCTTTGTTATAGTATTAGGTTTTAGCAAGTTGCATCTACTAGCACCTATAGGGGGGAAACACATTTCACAATGCTTCAGGTATTTACACTTTAGTTACAAAGAAATATTTTTAGGTTTAAATACGAAGATTAAAAATCTAACGACGCCTGCCCCAACTAAATACAGACATTTTTATTATAGTATTAGATTTTAGCAAGTTGCATGTACTAGCACCTATTGGAGAAAAAATTAAGAATTATTATTAAGTGGAGTTGTGGCTTTACTCCGACTCGTAAGTTCCTTGCTGTACGTAATTATTCACTACAATCAGTTTGTAAGTTTTTGGTAGTAACGGACGGGCAGAACATTTTTATCTGTGTTTGGCCTTCTTTCTCTCCTGTTTGTGTTTTTAATTTTATTAGATGAAGGTATCTAGATATTATAAATTTCATATAATTAATCTATGGCAATTCGTAATTAGAGCCAAATAATTTTCAAAACGCACTCTTGGTAAGTGTTTACATTTTCTTTAATTTGTCATCGAGTTTCTTAAATACACTTTTCTCATTCTTTTAATCCAATTTTATATTGTTGGGTTATAGGTTTTTAAATATTTTAATTTATGTGTATATTTTATTATTCAGTTGTTTTGATACTTGTTAAATTCTGGTATTTCTTTTGTTTTAGGCAGGATACAATAAATAGCACCTGAATTTGTACTCAAATCTCTGTTACACACTTGTTGATTACGGTCAACCTTTTACACATTCAACTTTTTAAAAGTGTATCAAATACACACTACTTTTTTCTTGATCAATTTTTCAAAACATGTGTGATTTCACGCTCCAATCAGATAGTGACACGTGTCATTATTTTTTATTTAAAAAATAAAATAATTAAATTACACCAATACCCCTTAACCATCTTCTCCATTTCATATCTTTTTCTTCTCCATGGGAGATTGATGCCAGACACCACCAAAAATCTATATTTATCACCTTCATATTATAAAGCAAAATTAGGAACTCAAGTACATTAATCATGAGTTTCTGAGTCTAGATTCAAATCTAACACAAGAAATATAATGCAAAACTCAAAACTCCATAAAAGTTGGTTATGGCCAATTCCATGGTTGCTCGATTCGTGGTATAGATTCAAACTCAAATTTATAAAATTCTCTTGATATAGATTTCTTTTAACTTTCTTTACTAATTTCTTCCAAAACTATTTTATATTATTGTTATTCTTAAAATGGTGGACATGGAAGATGAGAAAAATGGGTGGGGAAGAAGACGAAAATGGGAAAAGGGGGAATGGAAGCAACAAACTGGTTGTTTGTTTTCTATGGGAGAGGGAGTGAAGTTTTCTATGGTGAGATTTTGGAGAAAAAGAAAAAAAATAATTTCTCCATTGTTGCAAGAGTTGGTTGTTTGTTTAAGCTATTGAGAAAGAAGATGATGTTTTTAACTAAAAAAAATGGACATGTGTAAGTTACACACGAGAGTTCACATATTTCTTTTACTATTCACTTGCCTAATTTGTGTTTAAAGCACGCTCTTGCCATGTAATCAAAATGGTGTGTAACTAACACATTTTTAAAAGGTTAGGTGTGTAAAAGGTTGCCCGTAATCAACAAATGTATAACAGGGATTTGGGTACAAGTTCAGTGCTATTTTATATATTCTGCATTTGTTTTAATACTATTTATATAAGTGTATTCTCTAAAGTGATAATTTAAATATTTAATGAATGCGTTTACTTTCTCTTCTTCCATGAATTATTCTTCCATAATGTTGGCTTATTGAGAATTGAATTATTGACGTGGTTTGATAGCCTTGATGAATCGATCATCTTATGTCGAACTAGAATGAAAAAGAAATTGATTTTGCATAGTAGGCTTGTATTTGGAACATGTAGAAGAACTGTCGATTCTATTTGGACTATAATGAAAATGAAATCTTTTTTTAAGTGTTAGTACATGGGCTATTGATTGTTTGTCGTATACTACATGACTCGGGATTTACCGTGAAAAGCATGTGTCGAGAAACTAGTTTACACGTAAATATGAATACTGAGTTTTAGACATTTCTTTATTAGTGAACACAACATGGAACTCTGCTGATCTTCCTACATTGTTTAGGCTACCAATCTTCATTTCAGAGGTGCAAGGATATTTGATGCAGTAATTGAGGATTTGTTGGCAAAAGGATTAAAGGATGCAAAGAATGTATGTAAATTTAAATTATAACTGAAATTTTATTTTCAGTATATCAGGTTTCATATTGAAATTATGCAATATTATTTAGTAATCGATTCATCACACATACTAAGAGAGATTAATAATGCAGGCCATTCTTTCTGGTGGTTCGGCTAATGGATATCCAGCAGTGCTATACTGTGATCGGTTCCACAATTTATTGCATAAAGCTCATAGAGTGAAATGTTTGGTGGATGCCGGTTACTTTATCCATGTGTAAGATATATATATATATATATATATATATATATATATATATAAGGATTTTAAATTTCCTATATAGCAAATGACTGTAAATGCTATATATCTAACTTTGAGCATCTTATTATTAATAGGAAAAATCGACGTCTAGCAAATGTCTTTGAGTCAGTCTTTAGAGATGTGGTTACTTTACATGTATATTAATCCTATCTCTTCTTATTCATTTTTGTTTTTACCAGTACATATCTGTTGATATCTGATATTTAAACCTATTTACTTGAGTTGCAGGGATCTATCAAAGTATTACCAAAATCATGCACTTCAAAAATGAAACCAGAATTGGTACGTCCACTTGATTCAATTATTATTTATGTGTCCTATTTTGCCCTTGGAATAATTATACAAACTACCAATTCAATGCAGTGTTTCTTTCCAGAAAACATACAAGAAGATGTCAAGACGCCTTTTTTTACCGTGATGTCAGCATTTGATAGTTATCAGGTAGTTAGACACTTGTGCATTTGTTTCCGGTCAGTAGTTACTTTTTCCTCCACGATGTTTCATTTTGAAGTTCACTCGAATGATTTGAAGGTGTGCACCTATTAGGTGTAAGTTTAATCTTTAATTAAGTTGTTCTCGAATTACTCATAGGCCGCCTAATTTAATTAATACTCCATTCGTTTTAGTTTATGTGAATCTATTGCTTTTTTCGATCTGTTAAAAAAAGAACGACTTCTTTCTAAATTTGCAATTTGGAAGCAATTTAGATTAAACTTACAATTCCACCATTAATGGGAAGCTTTTATAACCACAAAAATGCCCTAGGCCCCTTTTTAACTTTGTTTAGGATTACAAATTCCAAAAATTTTCATTCTTTTTTAAACTCTATGTCCAGTCAGACATATTCACACTAATTGGAACAGAGGGAGTAGATTATATAGTAAGTTAATTAAACTAGTTTGGATTTACTTTATATGCTAATATTTTTTTTACAGAAGAGTACTTTTTTGAAAAATTTGACCAAACACAATTTGTTTATTAGATACAACAACAACAACAGCAACAACAACAATAACAACCCAGTATAATCCCACTTAGTGGGGTCTGGGGAGGGTAGTATGTACGCAGACATTACCCCTACCATTGGGTAGAGAGGTTGTTTCCAAATAGACCCCGACATCCTTCCACCAAGAACTTCCCACCTTGTTCTTGGGAAGACTCGAACTCACAACCTCTCGGTTGGAAGTAAGAGTTGTTTACCATCAGAACAACCCTCTTGTCTTAGATACAGAAAGAAATATTTCTCAAAAATTGATCAAATCCAACCGCTTCTATCGGAAATTACATAGGTGAAATACTATTTCTACTTCTCAAAATAAATAGTTTTTAGAAGTTTGACAAAATATGCTCTGAGTGTATTTAAGCTGTAGTTTATCCAGGTTATAACTTGTCTCACTTGTAGTCGGTGACTAAAGCTTCTTTTAAAGTATCAATGGATATTAAACTCAACTATTTAGTAGTGTGCTAGCGTTCCTTTTTCCATTTAAAGTTTCTAATATAAATGTTTTTCAGGTGGACAATATTGTAGGCTCTAATATAAGCGAATGCATTCGAGCCCGAAACTGCACTGAATGTCAGAACAATGACTTTAAAGGTCTGTACATGTCCCTGGGTAAAATATATACTCACTAGTTATAATTCTACTTCTTTTGTTATTCAACGGACCTGCAGGGTCGAAGTTTCACTACTCTTGAAACCGAAATATTCGTTTTAGGAGTTAGAAATATATAAAGGGAGATGCAATTGAAACATATATACCCTGAAAATCATAATTTATTTAAGGAAAAAATTATAAGTTCCCTCCAAAACTTGTCTCGAAAAGTCATTTACATATTTTAACTTTAAGAGTGACCTATCTAAAACTACAAAGGGGGATGAATTGTAATTTTGACTTCGGTCTCCTTTAGTCAACTACTTTACCAATATAGTTGACCATGGTACTAATAATAATAATAATAATAATTATTATTATTATTATTAGTGTGGTGCAGAATGACAAATTGCAAATAAATAAATAAAATTATACCACGGTATTCTATATTGGTTTGGATTCATTATAAATCCTAGTCCATCCTCCTTGGGTTTGGGTTGTATGAGCTTCTCTATGATGTCTCCTTATCAAACTTCGTTACAAGAGGGTTTTGTGACTTCTTCACACTTCACTATCTTGTCTCTAATTAGACAGTAGGAGACCGTTGGTATTCAGCAGATAATTTACGACAGGCAAGAGATTTGGTCTTTGAAAGATATTCCAAAAATAAAGTAGGAGGCCTTCCAAAATGCTGCTTAATTTTCACATGTAGGCTTCCTTTATCGATTGCGTTGAATTAGCTCATTCTTAGTAAATAAGCTCCATCAATTGCTTGAATTCTGCTGGCGGGATTTCCTATTGAATGATTGATTCTTCTTACCATGTAAGTCACTATCTTTCAGCTCTTGATTGATTCTTCGAATTCTTCTTTCCTTGTTAAGTTGCTATCTTCCAGCCTTTGATTGATTCCTCGTGCGTCAGACATTCTTTTTTTCCTTTTTCTTTTTGCACAAGTGAGTTGTCCTTCATCAATGTGATCCTGCAACTTCACAAGTGATGTCATCATTAAAACAAGGCTAACAATCCCCCTCTTTTTTGATGATAACAATTTGAACAATAATTGAGGATGATCAACTTATGATACTTCCCTGACAGTAGCGTGTGGAACTTCTCCCCTTGAGTATGTGCTCCCCCTGAATTGATGTTCCTCCTGATATAATTCTTCACCCTCTTTTGCAACAACAATAATAAAAGTACAGAAGAGATAATAATATGTGCACATAAGTTGCTGACCTAACCATGGAAGCAGCCGACTTAAGTAATTATCTAAGACCAGAAAAACCATAAGTCTGAGCGGCATGTAGTCCACTACGCCACTGATTGTTCAGAACATCCACAAAACATACCATAAAATATAAATTGTTAAAACCACCATGCAAAATCAACAAAGGAAGTCAGTAAGGTGCTGCAGATGACGTCTTTCAGCTGATGATAGTTTGGTGTCATGGTGATAGAGATTCCATCAATCCAGTCATGCAGTTCCCTGAATCCACCAACTGGCTCATGTGCCATTCATTCAACTTGACTCGATTTTTGAGGTATCAAATTTGGCTTCCTTTTATAATTCTGATGTCTTCCACCATTGTCTGGTAGCAGAAAGAAGTTCCTTGACAGTTTTAAATTTTTTATCTGTCCACCAATCTTGCGGACAGTTCTTGATCAAATGAGTGAGAGGTTAAAGCTTTTGCCTTGGAGTGGGTTGTTATGTTCTTGCTTTCGGTCTCATGCTTCTTCACCTATATTCCTTTTGTAGATATGTACCCCATGTTAACTAAGTCTATAGAGTTATAACACTTAGGCACGAGAAAGAACGGAAGGTTTGAGATAGATTTGATGTGCTTGCAATAGACGGGTGATGTCATGTTGTATGGGAGACTCGTTGGGTCATCAGCACTTTCAAGCATAAAGTAAATCACCTAGGACAAGAGTTTGACCCTATGTTTAGTGAGTAAGAAGTAGGCTAGGAATATATCTCGCTGAGACAGTGTTGTAAATAGCGCTCGCTACAGCGCTAAAGACGTGTAGCGAGGCGAGGCTATAGCGCCACACAGGGGACTGTTGCGTTACGAGGCAGAATAGCGTGCGCCTCTGCTTCTGTTGCGAGTGTCGAGGCGAGGCGAGTGGCAATGCGAGGCGTCGCTATTTTGATTATACAGAAAAATTAAAACAGTCAGCTTCCTTCAGTTGCTCCAGTCGACGAAAATTAGGGTTTCGCTCCATCTTCTTCTTCCATCGCCTGCGACCAGCACGAGCCAGGTATGTTCTTCCTTCTTCTTTCTTCTTTCTTCCTCTTTGCTCTATTTTTCTTCTTCTTTCTTCCTATCTATGCTCTGTTTTTCTTCTTCTTTCAAATATATTTCATCACGACTTTTGCTTGAAATTTTGCTAAGTCTATCCTGTAAGGAATGTCGAAGAGCACCTGCAAAGATAAAACAAGAAATGTTAATCTATTTATTAGACACAAGAACTGCTAAATTATCCCTTTTTTGCTCTGTTTTTCTTCTACTTTCCTTTGTTTCTCCATCATCTTCGGCTATTCTTTTTATTTTTTTTCTCGATTTTTCCGAAACATTCCCTTCTTTGCTCTGTTTTAGTTTCTTTATTTTTCTTTTCACTTTTTCTGCAATTCTGCTAAGTTGCTTCAATTATTTTTTTTGTTCTGTAGTTCTGCTTTTAAAATAGTTTGGGAGGCAGTAACTTATTGTGTTATTTGATTTATTACTATATTTTTCTATAAAACAGCGCCGAAAATTGAAATGGCGTCATCCGATAATAGTAAACGAAGTGATATAGCTTGGAATTATGCTATACAAGGCCCGTCAAGAACTGCAATTAAATATTTATTCTGTGGAAAAACATATAATGGTGGGATAACTCGTCACAAGCAGCATTTGATCGGTGGATATAAAAATGTAATACAATGTCCCCTTTGTCCGCCCGAGGTTAGGGAGGAAATAAAAGCTTTTGTTGAAAAGAAAAATTTAGTAAAAACTCAAATGAGTTATGAAGCATCAGTGAATTCCGTGAATCTAATTGATGAAAATGATGAGATGGATGAAGAAGGTGAAATGAGACCTCCCCCCCCCCAAAAGGCACTCTCAATCTAGTGGGTCATCCACGGCACGTTCGGTGGCAAAATGCCCTATCAATCTTTATTACTCGGCAAAACAACAAGAAAGGGGAAAAGGTGAATAATGTTCGGGTAAAGATGTCAAGAAGACTTTGAGGGATCGCGCCATTAGTGCCTTTGCATCATGGATATACGATGCAGGCCTTCCTTTTAACTGTGTCAACTACAAAACTTTTGATAAATTCATTGAGGCTGTAGGACAATATGGCCTGGGGATGCAGCCTCCTAGCTATCATGAAGTTAGAGTAACTCATCTTAAAAAGGAGGTGAAGAAGGTAGACCAAATTATTGAGGAGCATAAAGTGGAATGGACCAAGTTTGGTTGTTCCATTATGATGGATAAGTGGACAGCACGGAATGGGAAAATGATCATAAATGTGTTGGTGAACTCTCCAAGAGGGAGTGTTTTTCTTGAATCTCACGATGCTAGCAACTCTTCTACAGATGGAAGCAAAATGTACAACTTGTTTAGAAATACTATTGATAAAATTGGAAAGGAAAATGTTGTACAAGTTGTTACAGATAATGCTAATGAGAATGTTAGTGCAGGGAAGATGATGGAAGCTATCTATCCAAACATTTATTGGACTCCATGTGCTGCCCATTATATCAACTTGATGTTTGGTGACATATTCAAGGAACACCCATATGCTTCAGGTAACTTTAATATAATTATCTTTCAAGCCTTTAACTTTTACTTATATCCTAACCTTTTGTATTAAACTATTAATTTAAAAATTGCTATTGTTACTTTTACAGTTTTCGCTAAGGCCGTCAAGATATATGCTTACATCAGTCAGAGGCCGTTGTTGTTGAATTTTTTGAGAAAATTCACACAAGAAAGAAATTTGGTGAGACCGGCCAAGACTAGATTTGCAACGGCTTTTTTAACTTTGCATAGTTTTTACTTGCAAAAGGGAAATTTGAGAAAGCTAGTTCTTTCGACTGATTGGAAAGATAATAAATATGCAAAGGAAGCTGCGGGGAGAGAGGTTGCCAAAATTCTTATTGCTCCATCATTCTGGAATGATGTCGTTCGGGCTCTTAAAGTTGGTGGTCCTTTGATTCGGGTGCTCCGTATGATGGATGGGGAGAAAAAACCACCAATGGGCTATCTTTATGAAGCCATGGATAGAGCGAAAGAGAGTATTGCAGCATCATTTGATGGAGATGTTAGGAAATATGAGAAAGTTTTTGAGATAATTGATAGCAGGTGGGCATCAACCTTTGCATGCAGCAGGCCATCTTCTGAACCCGGGATTATTTTACAAGAACACTAGTCAGGAAACTTTGGCTCTAATGGTGTGGGTTGGATACCATGCATGTCTTGAGAAGTTGATTCCTAATTTAGCGACGATAGATCTAATAGGGGAGGAGTTTGGTAAGTACGATCAAGCAGATGGCCTATTTGGTTTACCGGCTGCCATTAGAGCCAGTGACAAAAGGTCGCCAGGTTTGATTTATACTTATTAACTTCTAAAATATTTTACTATAGTTGAATGGTGGAAGCAATTTGGAAGTCAAACTCCAAACTTGCAAAAGTTTGCTATCAAAGTAAGCCTAACTTGTAGTGCATCTGGATGCGAGAGAAATTGGAGCGTATTTGAGCATGTAAGAAGTAGATTTGTTATATTAATATATTCTATATTGTATTGTTATTAGTACTTACTAATTAATAGGCTTGAGCTATCTCGTCTCAATGATCTAGTGTATATTAAATACAATAAAACATTGAGGCGACGTTATGAAGCTCGCGATACTATTGATCAAATTTTGTTGGACAATATTGATGAGGCAAATGAATGGTTAACTGGAGCCCCCCAAAATCATGAAGTTGAACAAGTGTATAAAGGAGATGATCTTGATTGGGATACCGTTTCTATGGCCGTTGGAGTTGAGGAGAACATCTATGGACTTAGAGCGAGTTCTTCAAGTTCAACGTACAAGGGAAAGGGGGTAGCAAGTTCAAGCCGGTCCACCCTAATTGATGAAGTGTCCGAGGATGAAGAAGATGATAGCCAATATAATGCTATCAATTATGATGTTGTAGAATTTGAAAATCTTGAAGAAGAATAGATGTTGCTTATTTTAAAGTATAGACTATTAGTCTTTAATTTATGAATCTATTATGAGTTTATGACTATCTATTATATATATATATATATATATATATATATATATATATATATATATATATATATATATATATATATATATATATATATATATATATATATATATCTATTTATATATATATATATATATATTTTCTTTTTATATATTGTCGCCTCACATCAAAAAAGCGAGCGCTTCGCTGCGCGCCTCTCGCCTCATTGAAGCGAGCCTTTGTCGCTATTGGTCGCCGCGCGCTATCAAAAACAGTGCGCTGAGACATATTACTGAAAGTATTTCGTTTTGACTTCTACGTCTCTCTTTGAACATATAGACTGAAAGAAGCTTCTATTTATAGGCCTTGGAGACGCTTAACACTTTATTTTTGGTTCTTGAGAATGGTCATCACTTCTCCCGGGACTGGGATGATTATCCCTTCCCAATGGGTCTATATCCATCCCTGAATGTCATCGGCACGACGAAGCCCTAGGCCTAAATAAACAAGTACAGATGACATGGTTTTGTATTGATCCGCTTTCGATCTGTCGAGTGACGATTGGCCGAGGGGCCCTTTTTTCTTTTGTAAGAGAAAAGATTGTAGTTGGGTCATCAGCACTTTCGAGCATAAAGTAAATCACCTAGGGCAAGAGTTTGACTTGTTTTTAGCGACTAAGAAGTAGGCTAGGAATATATCTTTGCTGAGACAGATTATTGAAAGTATTTCTTTTTGTCTTCTACGCATCTCTTTGAAAATATAGACTGAAAGAAGCTTCTATTTATAGGCCATAAAGACGCTTAACTCTTTCCTTTTGATTCTTCAAATGGTTGTCAATTCTCCCAGGACCTGAATGAGTATCCCTGCCCCATGGGTCTACATCCATCCCTGAATATTGTCGGTACGACGAATCCCTAAGCCTAAAGGGCAGTACGTAAACAAGTACAGATCACATGGCTTTTTATTGATTCGCTTTCGATATGTCGAGTGACGATTGGCCAAGGGGCCCTTTTTTCTTTTATAAGGGAAGAGATTGTAGCTGGGTACAAATAGGCCGGAACGAGTAGGAAAGCACGCGGGTTGTACCAGTCAGCTTTGATATATCGAGTGACGATTTCTCCATCTCTTAATAAAGGACGCCCAATGGTGCTTTTACAAAAGTATGATCACGATGGCAATAACTTCTCGAGACTATCGAACCTAAAATCCACTTCCTCTCCACTCCATGGCATGACACCTTTCGCTTATCCATTCCGCTCGTCCAGATGCGGTGCCCTTTCTTATTATCATCTACCGCACTTTCTTTCCTCCCGGCTATTCACGCATGAAGATCGCCTTCGCTTTCAGATTCAGAGCGGGTCTGCCTTCCGAAAAAAGCGTCGAAGGGGTCAGAGCACCGTGGGTTAATGAAAAGTCGTCCGACTTCTCGGTAACCGAAAGAGAGATTTTTGCCTCTTTCTTCGAGTTGGTAATTAGAGTTAGAAGCTTCATAGCTTCCTCCACTCACCTCCACGGGTGAATATAGTCTTCTAGACACTTTCTTGGCTAGTCTTCCCCCTTAACATAGTCAGACCGGCATGAAGCTTTCAGTGAACTATTGAAGCTATCGAGAGAGTAGCAAATGCTGACGGTGAGGAAGGTTACAGACTTTCGGTGGATGCGGAGCCAACGAGTTCAGTCCCAAGCATGTTGGTCCGGCGAAATCAATCTAAAGCATATTTGGTTTGACAGAAGAAGTCCAGAGGAGTACGCTGAGCTTCAGATATTCTCATCATAGAGGCTATACAAATTGAACATTCCAGAAGCTTTTAGAGATCGGCGCCTAGGTACGACACTTGAGATTTCCCATGCTATTATTCAAGGGCCCATCAGCAGAAATATCACGAGTAGTAAATAAACGGGAAGGAGATAATAACACAACCCTTTTGCCAATGTAGATGAATCTTCTGTCCAGATCAGATTTCGACCTGTCTTCCAAGACTTAACACTAATATATAAGCATTGATACACGAAACCCAAAATTATCAGCTTCGGCAATAGGATCTAGACCCCTTCCGAGAAGCTAGAAAAGCATCTGAGCCGAAGCATACGATGCCCATGGAGAGCCTTTTCCTTTGTGAACATTTGTGTGCCCATAAGACATGATAAAAATTGGGCTTCTAGATGCCTTAAAATAAAGAAGCCCCAACCTCTCGGTGTCTTACACGTCTTCTTCAAGCCTGCCTTACACCACTGAATCCCTAGTCCTTTGTTTATTGTGTAGTTATAGTACCAATATCCACTAATCGTTGTTTCCAGATACGGTTGCCAGTTGACATCTCTTCTAACTCGTCGATACGAGAAGCAAATTGTTGTGTGAATGAATCAGTATCTATATATAAGCCAAGAGGCAGATCTTGTGCCACTACACCTGGTCGTATGAAACTGGCATGCATCTTGGCTCATGAGTGCAGCCAATACAACCACAACATAACTTGCACGAGATTCAACAACCGAAGCTACTAGTAGTCCTGAGGGTGATACATCCACCTATAATAGTTAGCAGTATTGAACAAGCAAGTCATCGGTCCGAGGAAAAAAAGACCGCCTTTGAAAAAAAGGAAACTGTTTTCAAGAGGGGAAGTTCTTCTGGAAATCTCAGGCATACTACTAATCGATTATTCGGCCTGATCGAAATAACCTAGGAAAGGTTTCAGCCTAGATAACCAACTTCTCATACCAAGGGAGTAGAAAAGGAAGCTCTTTTAGGAAGAATAATGGTAGCAACAATGTGAGCAAGAATTTTGGTTTCAAAATTGATATTGTTAGGCCTAGTTGATTTGGGAGAGGGTTAGTGGATGCTTTAACAATGTATTTCATTACTTGTTCAATCGAAACTTCAAGATCATCTCGCTAAGAGTCATTAAACAAAGTGGCGTATCCGGAGCACTTGCAATTGAAGATGGAATCAAACCTAGAGAAATCAAGAACAATGTATTTACCAAGAACCCGAGATTCAATTTTATCAAGTATTGGGATCGAATATTGGTATAGAACATTCGAACAAAAGTTTAAAAACTTTGGGAGGGGCTTGAGTAAGTATGTTTTCCCAGATTTAAAAATCCAAAAAAGTCTATTACCTTTCAATTGTTTCTTTCCATGTCCTCAAGATCGATGATTTTTCCATGTGCAATAGGTTTCTCCTTCAATGCATGTGCATGTCTCAATTCGGGGTGTCCCAGAAGTTGATGTCAAAATCATACATTCCATGTAGGTCAAATTTAACCTTCTTTGGAGAGATGGACTCAAGGTCTTCCATTGGTCGTTTTCGCAGGGCTTTGCTTTCTCGATTTTGAACATCGTTGGAGGGTTTAACCCTAGAGAAGACAAATATTTTAGATTGGAAACAGTCAAGATCAAGAAGTTTGTGGTTTTTAGGGATTGATTTTGCCTTATTCCACAAACTTTTGCAAATGTATGAGCCAGAGTTCTTGGAATTTTTGGCCATGCTTTTAGTGGATTTTATGACAGACAAAGGAATAGTCTTAAGAGAAGTGTGTGATAGAGAAAAATAAGAGTAATTATAGATACTGACAGGAGAGTTAAAGGAAGGTTAAAAGAGAAACTAATCGGTAGTGTTAATGAAAAGACACGTCTGAACAGACGTGTCTTGAAGAAATGAAAGGGTACGAAAATGAGGGAAAGTAATTAAGGAAGTGCTGAGGCAATTTTTTTAAGTCGGGATAGGGAATATATGCAATCATAGAAATAATGCAACAGAATATATTATGCGCAAAATAAGTGAGAAATTAATGAGAATTAGAAATAGTGCCGAGAGCACTTAGTGTACCAAACCTTTCTTGAAGCAAGGGTTTGGTTAAAATATCTGCTAACTAATCCAACATTCCAATAAATAAAATTTTAATTTCTCCTTTTATCATATGATTTCCAATAAAATAATGTTTAATCTATATATTTTGGCCAACAATAATGCACAAAATTTTTCAATAAACAGATAGCACTAGAATTATCATAAAATTTTTGATTTGATTTAAAAAGAATATCATAGTTATTATGTTGATGCGACATCCATAGTAGCTGGGCGCAACATTGTACTATAGAATTATTTTTTTCTTCATTTGTAGATAATGGTACAGAACTTTATTTTTTGCTATTCTAAGAAATTACAGATTTTTCAAGGAGTTGGCATGTTCCACTAATGCTTTTTCTGCTATCCCACCACCTCCAAGATCTGCATTTAGAAAACTTTCTATTTTGAAATTGTTTGAACGAGTATACCTTAATTCACATGATGTATTTCCAACAAAATAAACGAGTCTTTTGACTTCAATCAAATGAGATTCTTTAAGAAAGGATTGAAACTTAGCACATTTGCATGCGCTAAACATGATATCTAGTGATTAGCGGCTAAGTAGAGTAAAGAATCAATCATTCTACAATACTTGGCTTCGTCCATGATTTTTCATCCTTTATCCTTATCTAAGGAGCATGATGGACTCATTGGTACATCGATTGATTTTCCATTTTCATTCCAAAATTTTTGATGAGTTTCGTGGTATATTATGTTTGGAATATGATTATACCTTCCTCTGATTTATGAATTTGAAGTCCAAGGAAGAAAGCAAGTTCTCCCATCAAACTCATTTTGAATTTGCTTTGCATAAAGTTTAAGAAGTCCTTGTAGAAATCAGGGTTAGCGCTTCCAAAAATAATACCATCAACACTAAATTTTAATAAGAATGCTAGTAATTGAGGATCGCTTGGTATAATCACATGATATACCACATAACTCAGATACTCGTAATAATACCTTCTGACCATAATAGCTGCTCATTACTACACCTGATACCAGCAACATACCTCATATCACATAAAACTCTGATCTAAGCCTTCGTACACTCCGAATGATGAAAGAAACATGTAAAAACTCATATTCACCTGTCAGATGAACAAGTTTTGGAGCTCTCTCGCATGTCGAGAACTATGATCAAATTCTAAGCTGACTAGTGACCTTACTCTTCCAAACATACCTTAACCAAATATAATGGCATAAATTCCAAGTCCAAAAATCTCATTTTACCCAATGCAAGCTACTCGACTGACAGGCCAGACTAATGACACCTGGATAGATGTAATATGTGTGCCCTCGAGCAACGACTCAATTATAACAAATGATGAAAGGAGAACCAAATGAGAGAACTGTCCGACAAGTTCAACATGTACAACCCCAACGACACTATACTATGAATCCATCCCACAGAGGAGAAGCAAAACACATGAAATAACTAAGAAGAATCTCATCCTAACAGCACCTCGTTGCTTCACACAGTCTAATCCAAACTTAACGATCTGCATAGAACACCCATCGAGCTATAATGTTTACAATCAATAAGTAAATGTGTATCAGCAGTAAACACACGAATTGTATGACCATAACCATAAAAAAAACTAGATAGAACCACACACTACATATAGGAAAAATACGATCAAGTGCAAAAAGTAACTCGACATCTTGAGAGCCACCTCGCTCAAACTTCGCCATAAGGCTCGAGCAACACCACATTATGTATGTAAATATCAACGGCCTCACAACCCATCGTAGCATAAGAGAGTAATAGATTAAGAACAGTAGGACATGAATAATACAAACTCTAGTTGATGACACACCCATAACAACACCTGTGCTGAGTAAATAAAACCTATTCTGATGTAGAATACAAATTCTAACTAGGCATCCAAATGGGCCCCTAAACCAATCTAATCCTCCCGAAATAGGTAAATAGCCTTCCAAATATCCACTGTAGCCCATCCATAACACGTACCATCAGCTTCTCAACTCTTGTCATATCTTCATAGTCCACAACCAAGGAATAGTCTACCTTTGAGAATTTTAGTCACCAAATCCTAAGAATATAAAGATTTTCATATTCGATCACAAATCGACCACTCATTTGGCTGACATATTCCTCATACACAACTATCTCATGAGAAACACTCTCATGAATCTTACCCGCCACGTAGCAAAATCTGAGTCAGCAGTGAACAACCAAGTGATTATCGTATTACTAGTCAAGCATCCACAAGTAAAACACAATGCGCCTTCTGAAATGCGAATCCTTCTTAAGTGATCCCAAATAGTGCTAGCATTCTTCTAAACATCTGAAACCGTCCATGTTTTCTAGAACTCATGGCCTTCCCATTGAAATCGAATAGCAACCTTGTACATGCAATCTAAATCCCATACGGTGCACTATATCTATTATGCCATCATATTAAAAGTACGAGAATCCCATTATCAACTCTGAATCACAAGCATGATAGACATTCAATCAGCCATAAACCTTTCACTTGACCCCGTGAAGGAGAAAAATCACAATACATAACAAACTTGCCATGCTTGTAAAAGTCATCTATCTCAAGTCATGGTCGAAACTATCGAAAACTCTTTGAGACCCATTAGTACAAAACCAAGCCATCGGAACCGAATCCATCTAACTTCAATCAAGTCAAGAAAACCGCCAAACCTACGATTATTTCTAGCAAACACATGTAAAGCTTGCTTCACCTAAAGAATTGATCACTTCCATTACTATGTTGATCCAAACCACTACTAAGCTGACCTATTTCTTTGAGTTCCTCTTGACTTGCCTTCAAGTTATCACTTGTCCTTGTCAGTACACTACGATACTTAGCGCAAGCTTCACCCCAAGGGATCCTATCATGAAATCACATCATCTTAAGACCCATAAACCACTATTTCCCTCTAAGACACCCAATAGCACCGCAACCGAGATACCTACTATGGACAGACCTTCTATGAGTTTGAAGTAGTTTCTTTAACCTCTCTAATTCTAAAATATAGAATTAATAAAGATAAAGAAATACCGCAAGTCTTGACATCATGCAATGCAAATCTTAGAACTTAGCCACTTAAAAATCTGGGAAATTGTCAAATATAATTTATAAATCGTGAACTCATTAGAATCTTCTTGAGAGTCATCCAATCTACTCAAGTCTTCTATGCACCGCCAATACGAGCCGAACAACTTGTGCTCTATTAGCACATAAACACCTAACGAAGTAACCCTACATATAAGCAGCCGAGTAAATCCCTTCACCTTACACACTATATCTGCCACGAATAACAAATATGAATTATTCCAAAATACCTACATGCCCATCCCCCCCCACACACACATTAACCTCAAAATCAGCTCCCTTCAAGTCTTAGCTAACCTATAGTACGCCTCAATCCATAATTAATATAACATATGGCCACACTATCTAATCATCGATAGCATCATCCCCCACCTCCCCACTTTGCTCAAAGCCATAGAACACATCTTATAACCCGAAATACCCTTACTCCATATCTACCATTATCTCACACTATAATTCAACTAAATCCTTCATGAGCTCATGTACCCCTAATCATAAGATAACTCAAATAATTTGCTAAGCACATGTCCAACTTCGTCACACTCATACAAACTCCTTCAATAAATCTTAACTCTAAGTGCATTACATGCACATCCCATTGGGTAGAAAGAAAAATCTTCACAGAAACACTGTCAGGATTAGAAATCCATAGACTACTCCATAGGAGATAACTCACCTACTTAGCCTCAAACTTGCACCTCTCGATGACCCTATCATAGTCACAACAACTATGTAGTTACTTTATCCTCCCAAGGCTGAACTCATCAATAAGACACAGGAATCTACTTCATACCACAAATGAGTAACTGAAAGAACTCTAACATACTCAGAACTCAAGATTGTATAATATTTCAAGACAGAAATTGAGCATCCATAGCCATTTCACATCCTAAGTAAAATCTTCTCACACATATAGACCACCTAAGCATAGTCCTCGGTCACATAACACTTATCATATATTTATGCAACCACTCATTGAGCCATCAATTCGACTCTTAAGGATACTACCGGGCATATAAGTCCAAAAGCACACGATTACATAACAAACAGCCGAGCCTAGGCTGGATACTGAACCTGGCCTCAAGTCCTCTAGTTTGGCCTATCTCCTTAACACAAAGAACACATCTCGCACCTTATCTATGACATCACAAGCCATCTATGCACAATTGATATTGGGTGCTCAACAAAACATACAAGCTGAATAAATACTCCTAAATGCCCTCCCACGTGTATCGACCTCCGGATGGCCCGAATCTAGCTGAAAAATAACACGAAACTAGAAGATAATACCATAGGAAACAATCCCAAACAATAAAGTTTTGTTCATTATATAAATATGCAACGTCAACCAAAATTTTAACCCAGTACCGTATCTTGGAACCCGACCAAACTCACAAATATCGGTTACTCATTCTAATATGGGTCCAAATATACGAGTTTCCTCCAAATCCGACCTCAAATTGACCCCCAAATCTTCAATTTTCGCTCTCCAAAAGCATAGCAAAAACCTCCAAATTTCTCTTTCAAATCACATAATCTATGTATATAATATCAAAATTGAGCCCTATTGCCTTGTATGAAAATCCTCTTCAAAATATCGCCCATCTCCAAGTCTAGGGCTCAACATATGAAATAATGAGTCAATATCTCGAAAGTGCATCAGTTATACTTCTGTCTAGTGGTACCCTTCGCGAACACTACTACTGCCTCACGTTTGCGAAGTAAGAAAATCTAACTGCCCAAATAATTATTCACGTTCTTGGTCGACTCTCGCAAATGCGATATACACATTGCCTCCTCCTTCGCAAACACCAACTTTCCCAATTCCTTGCTCTCTTAGCGAACGTGACCCGCAAGGCACAAATACGAAGAAGAAAAACTGCAACTCAAATAACTCTTTGCGAATGCGATAGCCCTGCCGTGAACGTGATGAGGACCTGACACCAGTGAAATTTTTTGCAATATAAGAATGCTCTCGATGGTCCAGAAACCCATCCGATCCCCTTGAACCCCCTAGAACACTGCCCAAAGGCTCGGAACATTGAAATTAATATAAACACCACGAATCGATGATCTAAATACAAGTTAAGCTTCTCTTAAGTTCATTAACTTCTAATCCTCGAACCAAGCATTAATTCAACCCTAACCAATTCGGATTAATCCCAAACTTTGCACACGTGTTTCAAATGATAAAATGAACCTATTTCAACTTCCGAAAATAATATCCGAATTTGATGACATCAAATTCAACCCACGGTGAAACTTATGAACTTTCCAAGCCTTCTAATTGCTAACTTTTGATATTTATGGCCAAACCAACCTAGGATCCTTCAAATCCAAATCCGGACATATGCCTAAGTACAATATCACCATACGAACGTATTGAAACCATCAATATATAAATCCGAGATCATTTACAGAAAAGTCAAAATTTGATTAACTCTTACCGTTCAAGCTTCCAACCATGAAACTAAGTGTTCCAATTCACTCCAAAACCTTCCCGAAACTAAACCAACCATCCACACAAGTCACATAACAACAATTACATATACAAAAAGAATCAATAGGAGAACGGAGCTAAATATACAAAATGACCAGCCGGATCGTTACGGTATTTTTATATAATTTATTTTCTTCATTTACACCGAATGAAAATATCAACATTAAACGGGGAAGCACATGTTTCCTACTACACATATGAAACCCCTTTCCCTTCCACGAATCACGTATACATAGTTACTATATTTCTAAAACTTCTATTTGTTATTGCAGAATTGAGGTCGGAATTCTTAAGTGCTTTGCCAAAACCAAATGATCCAAAACAAAGAGGAGCTTTCATAGACTCTTTTAATCGTCATACCCAGCTTGAACTGTGGTGGAATAAAGTCAACGCCACTCCGATAAGTAATCTGGTAAGAGACTATTTATTATATATTCTTGGTAGTGCGCTCTTTTTCCAACTCTTCGTGTGTGTATCGTTTAAGAAGTTACTTTAATGTCGAAAACTTTCCTCTTAATCAGCTTTCAGTTTATTTTGCATGCCTATAGCTTGAGTTTGCGGCCTATTAAATCAGAAAAGAAAAAAAAGATACAAATTTTGTGTTTTTAGGCCTAACTGGGATTGGTGGGAATCATATAAATTCAGTGGAATAATAAAGTAGTAGTAACATTTTTGTATTATACAATGCAACAGATCCAAGTACACACATAATGCTCTTCTAAACAACCGATGTTTTCGTATCGGTAGCACAGTATGAATTCCAGCTCTTTTAATTTCAGCGTTTTGAATATATATTCTTGCATTTTGTTTGACTACACTAGTAAAATTATAAGGAGAAGCTTTATGTTTTATTTTTCTATTACATACAATTAGTGGCGGACCGAGAATTTAAACTATATGAGTTCACCTTTTAATATTTTTAACATTGCACCCATTATATTTTTAAAGTTATGGATTCAAATCTATTATATTTGTAATTTTAATAAATTTTTACACATAAAATTTTACTATGTATCGAAAGTTATGGATTAAATTTAACCTGTAACTACCACTGTGCATCCACCCATGCATACAATTCTTTCATTTTCTAATATTTTTAGTGTTGTGGGTGAAAACTGTTATTAGACCCTAATTCCAATATCACACGATTATAAGGATTGTGTTGCAGAAGATCGTAAGTTAACTAGGATACAATCACACAAAGTAAATAGAGAAAAAAAATAAATAGCATAAGGATTTAATTAGATTCTGCTAAAACTAATCCTTGGGGCAGAAGCAGAGAGAGTTTTTTTACTATGAAGTAGAAAAAAAAAACACAATACAATCTATACAATCCCCAACTACAATTCCTATATATGGAATCCAAATAGTCGCAAACCTATAAGAGAAAGGTTTTTCCAATCTGACAAGGACAATAAGTTTCTCTTTCCCAAATCTATTAGAATAATGGATTTTTCAAACCTACAGGGATTATGGATTTTCTAAAAATACAAGAAAATATTTTAAGCCACAACAAATCTTCTCATTGCGTTGAATTCTCTTCATCAACAGAAATAACGTCTTTCTTCCTCGCCCTCAGCCTTCAGGGCTTTACCCGTTGTCGCACACATCAATCAAGTCTAGGCAACACCTAAACTTGCTAAGAGATCCAATCTCTTCTATCGTAGCATATATCCGTTTTTGGTTTTGTAGTAGAAATAGCTTATGGATAGCTACTATACTCAAGTTCATTATCGGTCTCTGCAAGTGCCAAAGAAAATTCCACAAGATTTGTATATCCAAGAAGATTTCCATCAACTATATTTACAAATTTTTGTAGTTAGTTAATCACTCACTTCTCTCTTCTTGTTGCAATGCTATATGATTGTTGTTGTGCAGGTGCATCAACGTTTTCATCTTGATAAATTTTTGCATCGCATCCACTTTTTCGACTTTAGAACTACTGTACTGAGCTAGTAGAAATTTAATTTCTGAAGCTCTATGCGATCAATGAAACCACCGTGTGTTTCTTCTATTCCCTTCACCTTCTAACTGTCCCGTATGGCAGATCTACTGAATATGACATATGATAACTAACCCTGAATTCTTTTGATCTGTGCACCATAACCTATAACCTTTCACTCCAGCTGCATGCCCTACAAATATATACTTCTTTGCCATCGACTCAAGCTTTCCATCCCTCACATGAGCATAAGCAGGAAAGCCAAATATTCTCAAATTTGAGTAATCGGCATATGAAATGAACCATACCTTAAAAGGCATTTTGAACAAAACAGTTGGGGATGGAAATACGTTGACCAAATAACAAGATATATTGATTATTTCAACCCAAAAAATCCTTCCTAACGTACAGTGTGAAAGCATATGTCGTGCCCTACCATAAAGTTTTATGTTCATAAGTTTTGTAACCCTATTCTGTTGTGGTATTCCAACACAAGTGAAGTGTCTTAATATGCATGTCTGATGCAAAAACTATTGAACTCTAAATTGAAAAATTCCAACCCATTATCAGTCCTAAGACAATTAACTTTTTTTTCGGCCTCTAAACCAACGTTTTCTATTTAACAAATATTGGAAATGCTTAATCTTTTGTTTTAGAAAATACATACGCACACCCCATTGTTGAGTAATCGTCAATAAAGTCATAAAAAAATATATCATTGTACTCATGGTCATTTATCAATAAAGATATCGTAAGATGGTGATAAAAAAACATGAAATTAAAGTTCCCAGAACCAATTTGATCAGACCCCAGTTACAGAGATCCTAATTTTTGCTGTGAATTCCATGGTACTCATGGTCATAAGATTGGGGACTGCAGAAATCTTCATGAAGAGGTAGAAATGTTGCTGAAAATGACAATCTTAAAGAGTTATTAAGTAATCGGGCTAAGAATAATTACGTTAAAGTTCATGATACAATATAAATAGCAAAGCTAATAGGATCTCCTCATCTCACGATAATTATGATTTTTGGAGGAGTTGAGGTGAATGTAGTAACATTTTCGTCTACAAGAACAATGAAGATATAAGTCATTCATGGAAAGAGGATTCGTGAAGTACCACATGATGATGAAATTACTTTCAGTGAGGAAGATGCAGATGCCTAACATTACCATATAATGATGCTTTGGTAATATCTTTAAATATTATAGATCTTAAAATTAAATGTGTGTTGGTTGATCTAGGTGGTTTGGCTGATATTATTCAACTAAGAGTTCTAAAACAAGCAAAGCTGACCGATAACAAAGTTTTGGAAATAAAGCTTTTAGTTGGATTCAACTTAGCAAGTATGACGACCTATGGAGAGATCGTGTTGCCTACATACGCCGAAGGGGTGATGAAGTTTACATTAATTGAAGTTGTGGATAGTGATATGATAACATGATTATCGGTAGACCGTTTATCCATGATGTGAAAGTTGTTCCATAAACTTATCATGAGTTAATTAAGTTCCCAACACCGAATGGAATTAAGCATAATAGAGGTGATCAGCCCGCTGCATGGGAAATGTATGTAATTACTTTGTCTATTATAAGGCGGTTAGAGTCAATATACTGTAACTACAAGGACCAAAGTAAACTTCCAATTCAATCCCGCTGACAATGACGGTAGTGATTAGGAGACCTGCATATTTACTAAGTAACCAGATCTTTTATGTATCAGAAGAAACTGATGCAACAAAGTCAACCACAAAAGAGATCGAACAAGTCACTTTTGTTTATTGAGTTCCTGAAAAGAAAGGTTTACTTGGGAACGGGGATGAGTTCCAAATTCATACTAAATTATTGAATTTATTAATGCTAACTAATTGTTTTGCGTGGTCTCACTTAGATATACAATTATGCCACTTGAATTAGCAGTTCATAAGCTAAGGTTGGAGCCCAATTCCTTCTCGCACATAGAAAAAAGCCAATTGCTGAGGTCAGAAACAACTTTTTAAAGGTGGAGGTATCCAGATTACTTAATATAGATAAAATATATGAAGTTGAATATCCTGATTGGTTAGCTAATGCAGTGGTCGTACTTAAAAATAATAAAAAGTTTAGAATATGTATTGATTTTAATAAGTCTTTTCCTAAAGTCTTTTTTCGTTGTCAAATATTGATCAAATAATTGATACCATGGCTGACATGATGAGTTTTCTTGATATGCACTCCAAGTATAATCAAACAAGGATGCACCCGGAGGATCAAGAAAAGCGTCATTTATTACTAATTTTGGTACTTATTATTATAATATGATGCCTTTTATGCTCAACAATGCCGGAGTCGCATGTCATAGGCTCATGAACAAGATATTTGATTGTCAAATTGATAAAACTATTGAATTATATATGTTGGTTAAGTATTTTAGTGACGAGAACTATTTGACTCATCTGCAAGAAATGTTTGACATTTTAAGGAAGTATAATATGAAGCTTAACCCAGAGAAATCTACTTTTGGAGTTGGGTCCAAGAAATTTCTTGGTTTCATAATGAGGAATTGAAGTAAATCTAGACAATATAAAATCCATAGAAGATATTCGTGATCAACTAAATAATGTAAAAGAGGTGCAAAGGTTGACAGGAAGATTGACAACCCTCAGTAGGTTTATTTCAAGATCCTCAGAAACATGTGACTGGTTCTTTGCATTGTTTAAAAAGAAGAATGACTTCTCATGGACACTAGAATGACAATAGGAATTAAAGAATTTTAAGAAATACTTGTACAATCCCCTTTAATATCAAAAGAAAAGAATGAAGAAATTATTAGTGCATCCGGCGGAGTGAGAAGATGCGACAAGTGTAGTTATAATCTAGGAAAATGAATGTACGCAATACCCTATTTACGATGTTGTAGAATACTATCAAAAGCAGAAATATGGTACCTGCACTTGGAAAAATTAGATCTAGCTCTCATAGTTGCTTTTCGAAATCTAAGGCCCTACTTTCAGTGTCACCCTATAGCCGTTGTGACGACTTTTTCCCTAAGGAACGTCCTCCATAAACCCGAGTAATCAGGTAGCTTGGGTGAATAGGCGCTTGAAGTTAGTGAATTTGATGTAAACCACATATAGAAATTAAATCACAAGTTTTAGTCGACTTTGTGGCTGACTTCAGTCCGGGATGATGCCTATAGCTACAAAAGAAGCAGTTTTGGTATCGAGAACTATGTCTCGAGTTTGGACCTTGTTTACAAACAGGGCATCCGACGTGAAAGGGTCTAGTCTTGGGATAGTGTTAATCACTCCTTCAGGAGAAATCTTAAGGCAGACCATATGATTTGGTCCTTTAACTAACAATAAAGTTGAGTACAATGATATGGTGGTAGGACCCGAATTAGCGCGGAGACTAGGCTCCGGGGTGATTCAAGTGTAGTGTGATTCTCAGATGGTGGTTAATAAAATATATGGTGTTCTTATTGCTAATGCTTAACGTATGAAGCAATACTTAAACAAACAAGTTTTACTTTCCCGATTCAAGGAGTGGTCGATGATCCATATTCTAAGTAAGGACAATGTGGAGGCTAATGCACTAGTTAACTTATGGTCTTTAGCAGAGGTAAAGAGTGATGATTCCAATTCAATTGTACAATAGTTGCAATCAATTATAGATGTGGATGGTTATTGCGAAGTTATTTCAACAAACCTGGTATGCAATTGGAGAAATGAATTTATTAAATATCTAATACATGGCAAATTTCTTGAGGATTCTAAAGGCTCCCCAGCACTTTGAAAAAACATTGCTCGGTGTTGTCTTGTTGATGAACAACTATACCGGAGATCTTTTCAGGGTCTGTTGGCTCGATGATTAGGGCTACCAGCAGATGATTATGTAATGAGAGATGTTCATAAAAGAGTTTGTGACAATCATTCTGGAGCAAATTCAATAGTGCTCAAGTTAATGAGAGTTGGTTATTATTATCCATGACTGGAGCAAGATGCAAATATGTTTGTGCAAAAAATGTTATAAATGTCAATGTTATGCTCAGTTAATATACCAGTCGGCTGAACATTTGTATTCAGTTGTGTCGCCATGGCCGTTAATGAAATGAGGGATGCATAGAGTTGGACCTTTGCCTCAAAGACTTGCACATGTAAAATTTCTTTTGATTGTGACTAATTATTTTACTAAATAGGTCTAAGTAGGTGCTTTCAAGATGGTGTTGGATAATGAGAGATAGAATTTATTTCGGGTCACATCACATGTCGATTTGGAGTGCCAAACGAAATTGCTTGTGCACAATATCTTTTAGAGGGATTGAAAACTAGTCATCACGTATCATCTGAGTGCTAATGGACAAGCAAAGTCAACCAACAAGGTGATAATTCAAAGCCTCAAAAATAAGTTATGGGTTGCAAAAGGCAGGTACACTGAGGATTTATTGGGAGTAATATGGGCATATCGAACCACGACAAAATAAAGCACTGGAGAAACATCTTTCTCCCTTGTATATGGAGCAGAAGCTCCAAATTGGTGGAGATAGTTTAACCAACTATAAGGTTTTCCCAAACAAGCGAGAAAAAAAAATGCTGAAGCTATGTCGGTTAGGCTAGAATTGCTTGATGAAATTGAGATTTGACCTATGTGAGGATGGTTGCACATAAGAAAAGAATGTAAAGATATTATAACTGTAAGGAAATCTCTGTTATTTTAAATTCAAATACTTAGTCTCCAAAAAGTGACTTATAATACCCGAGAAGTCAATGCTGGAAAATTGTGACCAAATTGGGAAAGACCTTAACGGATTTTATCTGTAGCCGAAAAATATTCATTTCAGTTGAAAAATTGAAATGGAGTTAAATTACCAAGTAACCGGAGCATGAGTCACCTCAAAAGCTACTAGCGTTAAAGATTATTGATTATGCTGAAAGTACATGCTCCAATTATTTTTTATTCAATTAGTTTTTGTCCCTATGGGTGTTTTGGTAAGGTATTTTAACGAGGCAACAACGTAAAGCGTATTACGAATAAAAGTTGTTGATGACAACTGGAAATCAAGTATTCGAATACTCATACTTTGTATGTGAACACTCTTGGGGGGGGGGGGGGGGAGGAGTCAGTAGTTATTGCTACTGGTGTTAGATCGTGATCATAAACACTAAAAGCGTCAGTTCTAGCTTCAAAAAATCAAGTGTAATATATTGTAACAAAACAATAACGGGGATTGCTAAAATCGGAGAACATGTTGATATTTTTTGAACTTAGAAGTTTAGCTGTTATGAATAACCTCAGTAGGACCGCAGACTGCACATCCAACCTTGTAGAAATAAAAAGGACAAATTAGCCACATATGTTGGCAGTTTGTTTATTTGGAATGATTTTCTTTCTTGACTAAGTACACTTTTGAAAACAGAAGAAATAAATAAAATATCTTTTATTTTTATCTCTTATTTCTTGTCTAAGAGATGTGGTGTTCCTTTTTATTAGAATGTTGTTTATATAATAAACATGAGTATCAAAAATAAATAGGAGAAGTCCTTTTCAAGAGCACAGTAAACTATAGGGTCTTCACTTATAAAATCTTTCTAGTTAAAGATTACAAATCAAAAGTATAAATAGAAGAAACTAAAGTTAATCTGATGAAAAATCCCCCAATTTTATTAGTATAAGAGCATCGATAAAAAATATGTATTTCTAAGTAAACACCCAGAGAGGTTAAGTAAGAAAGTTATCTTTCATTTCAAAATTTCAAGCCAAAAAGCGAGTCCGGAATAGTTATACGAGTTATAGCCACAAGAATTGTTTCTTAAAAAAACAACTTTGTAAAATGTATCAATCTACTTTATTAGCAGAGGTTGAAGGTTGAGAAGCTTATATGCATATTGTGGACTTAAATGTTGCTCATTTTCGAGCTCAACATCTTCTCCTCCATCTTTAAATTTTGAAGATTCAGAGCTAGTGTTCGAAGAGCTTGATGTAGTGGGTCGGGAAGGAATGTTTTCGAAGGAGGTTGTTTCTAAAGCATGAGCTTCAACAATGTAGTCGTCTATATTTTCAATGCTATTTTTATCATCCTCCAAAGTCTTCCTTCTCATGCTGTAAACAACATGAATTTTCTCGAGTAAGAAAGAATCCTCTGAAGCTTTTAATCTGGCTCGACGTTCTTGGATTTTCCACTGCAGCCGCTCATTGTCAACTTTTAAAATGTTGTAATTCCCTGACATGTTAGAATTGGTTTTGGTATGTTTCACAATTTTGTTCTATGACCTTTTGAAGCCTTTCTTCTATTTTAGCCCTCTTATATTCGGCTGTAGTAGCTTCCTCGGTACTGGAACATAAGTTACCTTGCAAGTTACTTATTCTTTCCAAGAAAGCAGACTCAGACTTGGCAGCCAATGTTATAGCATCCTTCAACTCTACCCATTTAATCTTCAGCTTGGCAAGCTCATCATATAGCTGAGTGGCTTCTTCATTATGAGCCATTTTTTCTTGCTCCATTTACTCCAATTTGGCCTCGAGTTTGCCCAATTGAGCAAGTTTTGCCTCTAGGACATACAAGCGCTCAACAAGTTGATCCCGCTCAATTTGAAGCGCTACCTTGTAAAGTATCATCCTTTTCAAGCCCTTAGAAGCAAAAAAAGGTAGCATGCAAGATTAACTTTAAATTAATCGATGATGGTGAAAATAGACGTGAAGAATAATAGGGGAAAATTATGGTAACTGAGCAGAAAGATGCATGATGTTGTTTATTAGACATTCGGCAAAAAAAGCATCTATTTTCCTCCGATCGTTTTTCATAGCTAGAGGTTTCAAGTATTGGCTACCCCAACCGGTTGGGAGAGTAAGTGGAATTCATCAAGAATAATAAAGATAATACTAAGTTTACCGTTATGATTTCAAATGGAAGCTAAAGAGACATTTTCTCTGTTCCCTTATCATGTGACCGGGGGTAACATTTACCTTGCTCTCGATCACGCGGTGATCAAGGGAAGAACATCAGTTGATGGTGGAGTAGAAGTTGGGGCATCACCTGCAGGAAAACCCTTCTGGTCGGTGAGAACAACTAGAGCCCAGAAAGGAGTGTCAGTCATTTCAGCCAATTCACACTCTCGAAAGAGTTCCTCCATGTTATCCGGTTTACTTTTTAATGTTCTTCTTCTTCTTCTTTGAATAGAAACCGTTTCAGTATTGTCCTTGACTTGTTCTTCATCAATGACCCCAATGTCCGGTCCTCCCTAAATCTCATCTATATCGGGGAGCTTCTTTTTAGCCTCAGTCTTAGGGGAATGATTTATTTTTGTTATCTTCCCCTTGGTTCAGGGATGGATTGATGATGCTCCTTCATTGGAAGCGACAGATACATCACGAGTCCTTTTTCGGTCAAGGGCCTCTTAAAGTCATTGTTGGGCCTCATTCGGATCGAGTAAAACCTCAACAACCTGACAAAAAAATGACCCCTTTAGAATGATTGAGGTTGCAACATGAAAAGTTAGCAATCTATTACCGAAAATGAAAGCTTAGGTCAACAACAAATAAATGATGAAGATGTTCTTACTTTTATTTTTGCACTTCTAATTTTTCTTTACTTAAATTTTCTTCCACAAGCGGAGCTCCGGCGTGGAAGTATACAATTTTTTTGAACTTATTGGGTTAGGTTCTCTAACACCAGGGAAACCCAGAGAGTGGCTCAAATAAAAGGAGTAAAAGTTTATGAAATATTAGAATACTTTCAAAATAAAAAAGAAAGAAATATTATAGTAGACTTACGTGCATAGTTCCAAGATTCAAGAATGTGGGATGATGATGCTGGTAAAATATTTCTGGGAGGTCTCTAATCTCTCCATCCAACCACGTTCATCATCATCATCATCATCTACATTGGTGATTATAGTATTGTGACCACGTTTGCTAAGTTTGATCACGCCTCCTTGAAAGATCTTGGGAGCATAGAGGCAGATCAAATGTGTAGGAGTAAGTTTTATCAAATATGTAGTAGTAAGATTTTCTTGTGTCCGAGAAAATAGGTGGAAAAGACAAGCTACCGTACGCCATGTTGTCGGACCCAGTCAAGCCAAACAGACTTCATAATTTCTGCAAAATTCAAGAGTGATATGATCTATTTTCTTTCTAAGTATGAGGGTAAAAGGGTATGTACAGACAAAAACATACCCTGGTTTGCTAAAAGTTACCCTCTCAACTTGGAGTCAGGCCAAAACTTCAATATTATTCAAGTCACAATTCTCCATTACATTGGGGATATATCGGAAGGGAAAATGGAAGAAACATATTCATCAATCGCTCTATTTTTGTCGTTATCAGGGTTGGAGGAAGTATTTTGAACTTTGAAATCCCTTTTAAAAGACAATGTTTAAGGGATAATTGTATTTGTTGTGCGAGGTTCAGCGTTAGAATTCTTGGGTTGGCTATTCGTAGATGGTCCGTCAGAGATGCAAGTCCCGATATTGATGGATGAAAAAAGAGCTGAACCAATAGTAACATTGTGTCGTTTGGTGGTAGAAGATGAGGTTCTAGAGAACAAAATAACAGAAGTCATGGAGACTAAAAAAGTAAAAATTGATATTCAAACTCGAAAATTTTGCTGAGAAAAGCGAATTGTAGAGAGTTCTAAGAGATTTGATGAAGAGGTGAGGGAAAAGTGAAAGATAAAATCTCTGGGGGGGAGGGGGGGGGGGAGGTCATATAGGTGGTTAACTATATGCCATCATTACCGAGGTACTTGGCAAACCTGTTCATCAAATCTTGGAGGAAAACGTGTTAAGCCTATTAAATGCAAAGAGACATTCGTCATTTCAAAGGTCAGAAGTCATTCAAGAACTTTCCTGCCAAGAAAAGAGGTCTTATCTACTTCCCGGTCGCATCAAGTTGACTCACCGAAAAGTAGGGGGGACTATCTGTATTAGGTAAAATTCATAGCTTACAGGTGTACATTTCTCGAACAGACATGGGGTAATGACGATAGAGCAGAGATGATTTAGTATATAATTCATACCAGATACTAGCACATAACCGGTATTGTGTAAATTCCGAGGACGTACAAGTTGTGGAAGAGAAATCAAAAGTGAGTGGCCGGCTGGAAAGAGCAGCATTAAAGGATAAGTTGTTACAGAAAATTATTGAATTTAATTCCAATGTTATGCAACCATGAAAGAAGGAACTTTATTCATCTTTAAGCGGATATGTTTTGTGGATCTTGTCTCCTCAAATTTAACTATAAATTACAACATTTGTACTCACTATAGGGACACACGAAATATTAGAACCACAAAGGCTATCATTCTTTCTCTCATTTTCCTAAACTTTATAAGATTGTTATCAAGAGTTTTCAATTATTCTTAGTTCTGGTGGGATTAACATGAAGTCTAGGTTTGTTCTTTCTTTAATTATCATTATTTCGTTTCCTTTATTCTTTGTTATTTCATTAGTCAAATCAATTTAATATTATGTCTATAAGCCATATTTACAAATTTAATTGTACTTCTTTTACGATTAAACAAATTCAAGCCACAAATAACTGACTGGGATAAAAGTCGATATGCCATGGAAAAGAGAACTCTGCTTTTCCTTTACGGGTTCAAGTTAAAAGCTGAAAATAAAGAAATTTCTAAAAGTAATTGATTTGAATTTAATTGAATTTGTTTTGCGTACTAATACGATGATTGGATACTAACTTTATACGAGTAGTCGTGTATTTGATACTTAGAATTCAAAAAATGACAGTTAAGTTGCACAAATTAGTCACTCCTTCTAGGCTTGCTACCAGGTTTCGCCATGATTGGATCAAACTAAGGGATAGTTAGCAATTTACTTAGCTGACTAGTGCATTTTTTTCCCGCAATTCATTGAAATTTAGTTGCTAATGGCTGGATCAATTGGCTGTCAAATTTCATTTGGACTTCAGTCAAATTTAGTTTACTTTCCCATTTGGACTTTGGTCTTCGTGTTACCCTAAACAATTGTCCATTTATAACTTTGAACTTTGTTGTAGACCATTTTTTTCTCGGTATAATCTATTTTCTTTTGTTATGTTTTTGGTGTAAAAATTAAAATCCTCTATATTTATATGCACCCTCACTACTTTTTGCACTAAATGTTTGCACTAACATTTTTTGTATTATTGGATACTTCAAAAAATCGATTCAATTATGTATTCTGTTTATTGGTTTACAGTGAAAACTTTCGCAATTTTAGGAAAAGCAAAAAGAAAAAGAAGCATTTCTTTCATTTTGTTGATTAAATGGAGTGTTTATATATGCAGACTACGATTGAGGTATTTGGTGATTGGTACTATGATCGGAAATACTCCTATGTGATCGATGATCATGATTTGCCACTCCCTGTTTATTTATACACCAACGGTACTCTCAAATCAAGAGGCTAATTTTGTTATTTATGTTTATTCCGAGGAAATTCTCAATGCGTATTCTTCAAATATTATTTATGTGATATTCTATTTCACTGGATGAAATTGTTGCCAATTTGTAAGAATTGTGTTGACGAGTGTATCCCTTCAATCAGCAACTTTTAATCTCAAAGTGCTACCACAGTATAAAATTAGCTTGACTATTGAGTTCATTGTGCATTTCATAGGATACTATTTTTTATGAGACTCAACAACAACAACGATCAGGTTAGAGAGAGAATGTCTATCTTCTCACTATAAGAACAACCATCTACTACCATCAATATTCCTCCTAAACCATCGGATAAATTCAACCCTCAACCAAACAACTCCTCATCCTATAAGGAAACACTCCTATAAGATGAACTCAATATCAAACTTAGTAAACCACTAACAACAGAACGCATGCTTCCCATGGATATGGACACTCTCCAAACTCATGATAATAAAACCGACACGGTGGCAATAAAACTGAGGACTTTACACCGACTAGGGGGATTAGGCAAGAAGACCCCTTATCCCCCTATTTTTTTATACTTTGCATGAATATGTTGTCTAATAACATCAATCATGAAGTTGACATTAGGAATTGGACCCCCCTCAAGTTTAACCCTAGAGCACCTTGTATATCTCACCTATTTTTTGCAGATGACATGACTTTAATGGGGAAAAGAATCAAAAAACCCTCACAAGTATTAACAAGTGCCTAACAAATTTTAGTAGCCTTTCAGGTCTAAGTGTCAACAAGACTAAATCTAAAATAATCCTGTGTAAAAAATGCTCTAATGATACTAAGGAACTAGTAACCACCACCCTAAGAATTGTTACGGGCAATAATTTTGGGAAGTATTTAGGATTTTCCATGTTCAATGGCATACCCAGGCATAAGGACTATCTACCACTACTTGATCGGATGAGAGGAAGACTGAATAGCTGGAATGCCAGATGGCTTAGTATGACATGTATACTATTAAAATCTGCCCTAAGTACACTGCCAAATCACATAATGCAAACAAGTTTGCTCCCAAAAAATCTCCTCAAGAAATTGATAAGATACAAATGAATTTCCTATTGGGTACTACTCAAGACAAAAAAAAATTTAATTAATTTGATGGGATACTGTTACTAAGAAAATTGCCAAGAGGGGTTTAGGTATAAAAAAGGCTTCCCATAAAAATCAAGCCCTAATTACTGGCATTGCTTGGAGGATCATCAACAATATACATTCCTTATGGGCAAAGGTTCTAATTAGCATCTACGGGACAAAAAAAAGAACAATTTGTTCATCGATCACTTGGAAAAGTCTAATGATAGGATGAAATATTTATAGTAAAGGAATTAGATGGCTAGTACATAACCATTCTTGATTAAACATTTGGGATACAAACTAGATTCCAAATTACAAAAGCCTTCGGAGCAGTATTGAAGGTCCATTAACTAAGGGAGAAAATATGCTACAATTAAGAACATTAGGGAAAATAATAAATGGTGCTTAGAAAAACCTTCCTTTGACCTACCAACCCCAATTAAAAATAGTATCAATATAATAGCTTGTAACAAAAACAGTTCAAACAACCAAAACAACTTATGCTAGAGTCTAAATTCCAACGAATTGTTTACAACATCTTCTTCACATCAAATAATTGACAAGAATACAAATAACGCGCATAATAATATTTGGCTATGGAATCTTCAATGCCCCAACAAGATAAATTTTTTTGCTATTGAAGATATACCACATGCATCTACCCACAAGATGCTATCTAGCAAGAATAGGGGTTAATATAAATCCTTCGTCCCCAATATGCAAAAACGACAATGAATCAATATATCACTTCTTCTGGGACTATCCTATAGCCACAAACCTCTGGCAAAAAATAGGGATAAACACTGCTGATAGTCCAAGGCACGATAATTGGATGAACTTCTTAATAAGCAATCATCCAAAAATTACTCTAAGATATCTAAATTGGCAACAATTATTTCCTTTTATAATATGGGAAATATGGAACAACAGGAATCATAACAATATTAACAATAAAATCAACCCAATAAATATAAAGAAGATCTTAGCTTACACTAATGAATATTTTTTCTTCACACACAAAAGTCTAGTAGTTGACAGGTCTATTCAATTACAAGTAAAATGGGAGCAACCACCAATAGGGTGGTACAAGACAAACATCGATGGGGCTTTTGACAAAAATATCATGGAAGGAGCCATCAGTGATGTTGTACGTGATACAAAGGGAAAGTGGTGTATGGAAATATCAATGAAGGTTAATTCAACCTCACCCTTGCAAACGGAACTCAAAGCTCTAAGCCACAACTTACAGTTAATGATCAAGGAACAAATCTTTCCAGTTGAAGCGGAAACTGATGCCACGGAGATATTAAATATAATTCACAAAAATACCACTACCAATAATAAATTATGCCATAAATGCAGGTTATTGATGGAGGAGGAAACTAAGCAGGGGATGATATCATTCAAGCATAGCTTCAGGAAAGGGAATAAAGTAGTACACGTTTTGGCAAATGCAGCACTAAGGAACAACTCTTTTGATAACCTACATAGTTTTCCTAAATCTCCTGATTTTGTAAAGATATCTACGAGAAAGATAGAAAGGGATATGTTTATGCAAGAACTTGTAATATTAAATAATGTGAAAATCTAGCTGCCCTCGGGAATATTAGTGCCATACGTTGCCTAATGGTAGGTTCTAATGATACATGTATGGAAAATATTTATAGGGTATATATATATATATATATATATATATATACACACACACACACACAAAGACACACATACACACATATATATATGTGCTTTCTGTTTAAAAATAATAATAACGACCCAGTGAAATCCCACTAATAGGGTATGGGGAGGATAGTGTGTACGCAGACCTTACCCCTACCCCGAAGGAGTAGAGAGGCTGTTTCCAAAAGACTCTCAGTTCAAGAAGACAAAAAGACAAAGAAAGACAATGTTAGTGATATATATATATATATATATATATATATATATATATATATATATATATATATATATATATATATATATGTTGCCAAAAAAAAGGGTAGCTTTTATATATAAAAGAAATTTAACTTTAAACTTGATCTCATGTTATAATTAATGACATATTTCTGTAGCCACAAACATTACTTGGTAATTTTAAGGTAATATGGTCTATTTTTTTTAAATTTATATGTTCAATCAAACACTACCACATTATTATATTATACTTAAAGTATGAAGACCTAAACAAAAATATAAAACGATAAAATCCTTTTAGTGATGATGGACGGTTATACCCTTTAAAACTAAAGCATCTTCTGCAAGCCACTTCTTTTACGTTATCAGCAATCCATAAATGGAGGAGTTACTGTTAATAACTATACAAACAAATTCATATTTAATGGAAATTGTATTTGGCGGTCATTCTTTATAGAGATACAAAATAGCACGAAAATGACAAGTATCTCAACCACGGAAGCATTTAGATTAGATGAATACAATTATAAATTAGTGAATGAACCCAAAATCCCAATTCGTCGTAAGGCATTTAATACATTTGCTAGGCAAGTCGAGCATAACAATAAAGAATAAAAATAAACGAAATTTGTAGAAATAGCATAAGTTTAAAACCTCAACATAACAAAATACTACCAACACGCGATAAACTCATCTAGAAACAGATAAATATAGAGTCATGAGCTCTACCAAGAAATACAAATCTGAAAACTAAATAACAATACTACTGAACTAAAACAACAATATATAAGAAAAGATAAGTCAAGTCTGCGAGCGAAAATGCAGTCCTGCCTCGTCTCTCGATACTCTGCTCAACAAACAACTCTGCTATTTATAGGTGGTACTAACACCTGGATCTGCACTATTAAGTGTACAGTGTAATATGAGTACAACCAACCCAATGTACTAACCCCAACAAAGTAAAAGAAGTAAGAATTTTAAATGATACATGTTATAACCTGTACAGTTTCATCAATTTAACAGGTACCGAACAATAATGTATTGAGTATAAAGTACAGAAGGAACTATTTGTATGTATGTGTACAATTTTTTAATTACTCTACTTAGTAAATGATACAACATATAAGGATAGTATGCAAATGAATCACATAAATAACCACGAAAATTGCAAGTAAAAATGAAATGCAAATCAAAACAAACACTGGCTAGATTTTCTTCAACCATTCCTCGTTCTTTGGGGCCAAAATGTCGCCTTGATTCAGCTCCTATGAACATATTGAATGAACTTGTTGTTACATTTTTCGAGGAAGATTATGGCTATGTCGGTTACTTCGCGCCTCTTTTTTATATATGGGGCCTTCTGTGATAAGTTTTCCATCCAAGCGTCCTCCAATTTTTATCCATTCCTCCGTTCATGCTATCTTTACTCTTTGTTGTTTACCATGTTTGAGGCTCATGACCTCAGGATTTTATGGCGATATCAGGCGTTCTAATACCTATCTCCTGGACCTTGTCCGGTCGAGCGAGATTATGATGCGTTTATGTTATTATTGTTGTTATTATTGTCTTCTCTGCTAGCTCGGGGCGATGTAGCAGATGACCAGTTTCCTCTAACATGGGGAAATGTTTGGGTTATACACCGCTGCTCAAGAGGGGGCTCAGATAATACACCGCTGCTCACCCTTGCTCCTTGGCTTGGCACATTATACCCCCTTTGGAGTCCTTGGGTGTGGCGGCACTATCAACTAATAGTTTCCTCCCATGTCGGGGCATAGTCTCAAGAAGTTGCTTCATAATATTAATAC
This sequence comes from Nicotiana benthamiana, assembly GCA_034376525.1. NCBI lineage: Eukaryota > Viridiplantae > Streptophyta > Magnoliopsida > Solanales > Solanaceae > Nicotiana > Nicotiana benthamiana. Next base: position 84,615,403 of record CM067328.1, read on the forward strand.
TGGCAAAAGTCATACTAGCTAGATTTTTCATCCATTCACTTCTTATCACCTTTTGGCTTCTCCTTCGTCACATTGCTCTTCTCCATCGATTTCCCTTCTACATCTTCCCTTTGGAGATGCCATTCTGGGGGGTCGAGATGAGACTCTCAGGGGGATTGGGCTTGGAAGATATTGTCTTTGAAGAAGCGTGCTTGAGGAGATGATACCCAAAATGTTTCCATTGAGGACACACACTTGAGAATAGGCAAGATTCTTGGACTTTTGTTGTATGTACACCCATCTGCTTCTTTGTTATTGTGTAAGAATCCCCTTGCGGGATTTTGTAACCATATGTAAGGACTCCTCCAGGGCCGTTGTAAGAAAATGTTTATGAATATAAAGATATTTTCTTGACTTCTGCCTTTGATACCTGCTGTATTCCTTTATGTTTGCGGATACTCTGAATGCACAATCCTGTTTGTCGTTGCTATCAACGAACCCGGATGCAAGTACTCCTTCCGACCTTCAGTTGATGAAAATGGCTTTGCGCGAGGTTTTTTGCGATACCTTGGATTGAACCTGAATAGGGTCGATAGAATCGGGTCACCGTGACCTTGACTTCGAGAAAAATGAGAATAATGTTCTGGGCCTCAGGGTCATGACTTACTAGTTATGTTCCATAGTAACCCCTGAGAAGAAATTTGTGCAGGGACCCGTGGGTAGGGGTTGCCTTTGATCTCTTGAGGGCATTCCCCTAGCGAAGGCTTGCTCACACTTCGACTCCCAGGAAGCGCGCTCTGAACTTTTGTGTGAATAACCTTATTGTGCTGTACATAGATTTTGAAAGAGGGCTTGTCCGATCTTAGATGGCACCTGGAGTGAGGCCCATATGGGTGAAGTTAAAAAACGCTCATTTCTTTGGAGCTTGATTCCCATAATGGAGATCCTCGAGGTCGGGTGCCACCCTTGTGTTGGCGAAGGCATCATTGGCTCCCTAAAGCATAGCCATATCTTGACAGAGGCCCTCGAGGTCGGATATCGCCTCGGGACTGGAGAGGGCGTTGTTGGCTAGCGTTCCCGATCGGATTTGAGATAGGCGAATCGTCTCTGTCTTTTCCACATAAAATATGGGCTGTTTTCACCTTCTCAGGGGTTACCGCGCTTTAAGTGGTTGTCATTTTATTTTTACGCCAGATTTTCGGTATTGCGACATTAAAACGTCTGCACATTTTCTTGCCTTTTAATTTTCCAACATTGTGACCGCTACGATGGCTATGTCGGGGTTTATCTAATAGGGAGGGTAGAGCTCCACCCCTGATATTTGGGATTATTGGGGTCTGCTGACTATGTGGTGTCGATTGATTACGCCCTTCATTGTTGTTGTCGAGGGTAACAGAGATCGGGTATGTATGAGTTGCTTCGCTCAGGTCCGGACCGCTGACATTGTACCCTGCGAGCCCGTATCATTTATTGAATAATGGGGATATCCTCTTGAGTGGTGCGTCTCATGCTTTACCAGTTCTGCCTATGGCAAGGGCTAGTTTCGTAGTTTTATCTTCCTTCCTTCTTCTGTAGTGGTTTCACGGGCGCGAGTTGACATTCTTGACCTTCCAGACTTGGTCCAAGGGTTTGGTGGCCCACTCGACCTATGAGGAGAGCGAGTGGCAAGCTTTGTCCAAGGACATATGAGAAGAAAAATATCATAGTGAATGTTGCGATATACCTTCCTTGCTATCACCTTCCACTTCTTACTGAGTTTTCTTTTGTAGGCACCCGAGAAGTTCGAGTCCGGACTGCTTCAATTGAGGGTAGGTCCTTTGGGCTCCTTTGAGAGGAGAAGGAAGTTGAGTTGACACATAAGAGATATGAGGTGTACCGGAGCTCGAATTACGAGAGCTACTTGATGGAACATGTAATTTCTCATCCCCGGCGTGTATGAATTTTGCCTTTTAACTTCTCAGGTTAACACTTCATCTATCCCAAGTACAGAAAAAGATGGAGGCTTTGGAACGCCTTAGGGGTGAAGCCGACCGAGCCAGGAATGTGTGTGGTGAGCTAAGAGCTCAGGTGCAGTCTCAAGCTTCAGAGAAAGAGGGTGGCTTTGCTAAAGTTCATGCCTTTGAGACCCTACTCCACTTAGCTCATGACAATGCTTCAGTTCAAGAGGATATGATCATGAAGCTCGAATCTGTATTTTCGAAGGGTTGATGCTCGGGCTAAAGCAGCACTAAGCAAGACTAAGGCTGATCAGGAGATAGCGGTTTATTTAAAGGATGTTACCGATGGCCAAGCTAAATTGAAGAGGTTCATTGATCGTGAAGAGATGATCAAAGAATATGCTCGTTGTATATCTCGAAGAAGGGTTCTCGAGGAGATTGGCGCCTGGGGATTTTTTCTCTCGAAAGAGCTGGCGCGAGCGAGGGCAGACGAGTGAGATTCTAGATTATTTTTGTTCGATGCCGAGTAGACTGAAGATGAGGCTGGTAGGTCATAGCCCTCAGGGGCGGGGCATAGACTTTGCCATCTTGTATGTGATTTTTCAAAGTGCATTTTAAGATGGAGAGTGCATTTTTTATGTATGTAAATACAAGAAAACTTGAAACTTGAAGCTTTTATTTTTTACGCACACCATTCTGCTCCGCTTTTGACCAGGTGGACTAGTTTCGGAGTTGTTGAGAATCCTTAAATTCTTGTTATGGCTCCGAGGATCATTAGGCATTCGGTCGATGCAACATTTATGTAAGCAGGCGTTAGACCTCTTATGCAGTGCTCAAATGTTTTGGGTTTATTCTCAAAGTCAGGCTTCGACTCAAGCTCATTCGTCCCTTAAGCTTTTGTGTCTGCAGGTGCAGGAAAAAATGGCTTTTGCATCTTGCTCTTGGGAATTTGTATTTAACTATTTGTAAGACCCCATGAAAATGAGTGGTCAAATCCTAGCAACTCATAGAGTCAGGTCCACCTATGCGTTGGGACCCTTTTCTACTGATCTTATACTTAAAAGTCTAAAGTAAAATTTTTCCTGAAAAAAATATCATTTTTGCGGTCAAGAATGTGGTCGCAGATCACGTATGCAGACCGCATCTCGGCCGCAGAGTTAGTCAGAGATTAGCCAAATTGGATGTTGAAAATGCAATCCATTATGCGATCGCATAACCAATATGCGGACCTCATAGTCGTCGCATAAACTTCTAGAGGATTAGAGGAGGTTAGTTCTGCATTGCAATATGCGACCGCAGAACATGTATACAAACCACATTCTCACTGCATACCGATGCAGAGAGGCCAGTAATTTGGGACCATTCTGCGATCCAATATACGGACCGCATGGTAGCTATGCGATCGCATAGTTGACCGCAGATCCTGCACGAGCTTAAGTTTTTCTAAGATTTTATACCCGACACTTTTTCCAAAAAAATACCCCAACCCCTCATTGTTACATAATTTCTAAACAAAACAAGAGATAGGGATGGGATAGTTCTTGAGAGAGAAAGGATTCTTCATCAGATTGATCCTCCAAAACTATCTGCGCCGGGAAAATTTTAAGTTATTGTCTTCATCTCTACTCTTACAGGTACAGTACCTAACCCTTTTCCCCAATTCTTCAGATTTAAGCTAAGGGGTGGAGTCTTATGCTTTGATTTTGAACTAATAATTGAAAAGTTCAACCCTCATGCATGCCATTCAAAACCTAATATCTAGTAAAAGGGAATTGGGTAGTAGTAGAGAACTGTGCTTGACAGCCTAAAATAAGCCAGGTAGTAATTGTGAACTTCAAATTCTAAGGTGCATGCGTTAATTTGTGAATTGGATTGACACGGCTAGATAACTTCGTGACTGAGAAAAGGAACTTATAAAGGGAATTCGACTCTAGGTATGTATGGCTAACCTTGATCCTTATGAAATCGCCTTGCTTGGTATGTGAATTGTTTGGTAGCTGATATATATGTGGGTTATCTGTGAGCTTCTTGTGACTGGTTTGATTATGAATGCACCTCGTGGTAAATTTGAATAACAAGTGATTGAAGGAATCCGTAAAAGGTGAAACAAGATTATATGTGATAACAATGTGCTTGAAATGTTGTGGGTAATTGTGGTAACTTGAATTGAGTACGAACTGTTGAAAGTAATAAAATTGGTACTAATATCTATGGAAACGCTGGTAACATTGTTGTGGTGATGTCTTGAGGAGTTTTGTTGTTTATCCTTGTGATTTGCTGTTTGGTTGTGATTATTATGAATTGAAATTGTACGGCGGGGTCGGGTTGCACGTTGCAACACAATGTTATAAGGTGGTGGGTTGTGGTGATAAGGGTGCCCGAGGTAATAATGGTGGAAATGTGATCAAAATCACTATTGAAATATACTCTTGAACAAATTACTGACATCATTGACATGGAATTTTGAAAGGAGACTGCAGGAGAGTTTGCAACCTGTGGGGCACTGATTGCCCCTTTGTTTGACTTGATTGTACCTTCTGTGTGTGTTTGGTTTCCATTTCCGTTGTTGGTTTTTATTTGTATATGGCTTGAGTTGGGAAAATGTTTGTCCATACATACCAGTACGATTCAAATGTGCTAACGTCCCTTTTGCTAGGGGCGCTACATTCGTGTTATGCTTGTAGGTGGATCTATAGCAAATACTCTGGTCCATCGTCCATTGCTCTTCCTCATTCCGGTCAGCTGTATTGGTGAGCCCCTTTATTTCCGGGGCCCTGCGTGGCTCATACAGCCATTTTCTTGTATTTTTGGATCTTATTTTGGCGGTCATGTCCCTCGGATTTGGTGTGTGACAAACGTGGTATCAGAGCCTACAATTTTAAAAAGAGTCCTTGGGTGTCTTGTAGCCGTGCCTAGTAGAACCCTTCTTATCGGTGTGTTCCCGACCACATCTATAAGTAGGGGGGTTACACAGGCATTTAGGAAACTACTCTCTTATTTGTTATTCCATTTCGTGCGGTGAAATGAAAAGTGTAAGTATATGTGTCTAACTCGTGCCTTGTTCCGAAATTTTCAGATATGGAACCTAAGAAGAAGATTAGACTCAGCCTTGAGGCCATCGCCAACCCAAGTGCGATCGTGAGCAATGTACGTGATGCCGTGGGCGAGAGTGAGTCCCCGGCATTGAATCTGCCTGGCTCGTCCCTTCCGGATCCAAGCATTCCTATTCCAGCAGTGGCAGAGGACGTCACCATCCCTCCTGCCGATATTCCTAATCCTGACATTGCTCCAGCTCCCGGTCCTGAGGCTTCTGATGGGGACATTAGGGGAGCCATCCATATATTGACCCAATTAGTGGCTGCTCTAGCCTAGAGATCTCACGATGACCCTATGTCCTCCAGCGAACAGGGAGATTCTGCCAGCTCCAAAGTTTACCAATTTCTGCGATTGGCCCCTCTATAGTTTTCAGGCACAGACCTAGAGGCCGTTCCGCAGGATGTTTTCGATGAGATATACAAGACCCTTCGTGTGATGAAGTCCATAGAATCAGACAGGGTTGAGTTTGCTTTCTACATTTTGAAGGGAGCGGCACGCTCGTGGTTCGAGATTTGGGAGGATTCCCACGAGGTGGGGAGCCCTCTCTCTAGATGGGAGGAATTTGTGGATGCTTTTATGGACCATTTCTTGCCTTCATAGAAAATGGAAGCCCGTGCCACAGAGTTCGAGGTTCTCAAGCAGGAATCAGCATGAGTGTTTGGGAGTACCATATGGAGTTCTTGATATTTTCCAAGTATATACGCAGTTAGTATCGACCATGAGTGCTCGAGTTCGGCGGCTTTTTCAGGGTCTTAGTCCTTTTGGTGGTGAATGAGGTCGCTACATTGGCCTTGTACTCAGATATGAATTATGGGAAGATTGTGGGTTTCGCTCAGGCCACAAAGGCTAGGAAGTTGAAGATACGGGTAGATAGGGAGAGTAGCAACAGGGCCTGGTCAATGGGCCACTCAGGGAGGTCAGATCCCGAGAGAGGGACATCGGGTCCATCCTGATCATATGTTCAGTCTTCAGCAAGCGCAACCATCTGTGCACAGCCATCAGCAGGGTAGTTCCTCGAGACCAGGTTCTGACAGTAGGAGGTTCCACCGGTCCAATCATTCGGGGATGAAGCCCCTGCAACTTGAGGGAGCTACATGTCCCAAGTGTGGAGGTTCCACACGGAGACATGCTATTTGGACATCCCGGTATGTTATAACTGCAGGGTAAGAGGTCATGTCGAACGGAACTATCGTGCACTCAGACAGGGCATAGGTAAGGGATTCGCTCCGCCATCTGGTTCCTCAGTTGCTACATCATCTGTGCGTCCTCCAGCTCCAGCAGGGCATGGTCTAGATAGGGGTGGAGCTCGTGGTAGAGGTGGACCAAGCCGGTTCTATGCTTTTGAGTGGTCACCAGAATCCTGAATCTTCTGCAGATAGGGTTAGAGGTATCTTATCTATTCAAGCCATTGATTGTTACGCTCTTATTGACCCTAGCTGTTCCTTGTCCTATGTTACCCCATTCATTGTTTCAAGTTTTGGGATAGAGCCCGAACAGCTTCTTGAGCTGTTCTCTATATCAACTCCGGTTGGTGATTCTATTATAGCCGCGCGAGTTAATAGGTATTGTGTTGTTTCGGTGTGTCGTCGTGTTACCACGGCCGACCTTATTAAGCTTGGAATGGTAGATTTTGATGTGAATATGGGAATGGACTGGCTTTATTCGTGCTTTGCTAAACTTGACTACCGGACGAGAGTCATGTGACTCGATTTTCCCTATGAGCAGGTTATTGAGTTGAGATGGAACGGTGTTGTGCCAAAGGTAGGTTTATTTCTTACCTTAAGGCTTCGAAGATAATTAAGAAAGGGTGTATTTATCATTTGGTTCGAGTGGAGGACACCGCTTCAGATGTGCCTTCCCTCGGATTCGTGCCAGTTGTAAATGAATTTTCGGAGGTATTTCCAGATGAGCTTGCAGGGATTCCGCCAGATAGGGAGATTGCCTTCAGATTGATGTGTTGCCAGACACCCAGCCAATATCTATTACACCATACAGGATGGCGCCAACAGAACTATGCGAGTTAAATGAGTAGATGAAGGATTTATTAAAAAAGGGGTTCATTCGATCGAGTGTGTCTCCATGGGGTGCTCCAGTTCTTTTTGTCAGGAAGAAGGATGGGTCACTTCAGATGTGTATCGACTATCGGCAGCTTAACAAGGTCACCATCAAGAATAAATACCCTTCACCCCAGATAGATGATTTGTTCGACCAATTTCAAGGTGAGAAGTTCTTATCCAAATTGATTTGTGAGCCGGGTATCACCAATTGAAGATCAGAGAGCGGGATATTCCTAAGACCGCCTTCAGAACCCGCTATGCTCACTTCAAATTCTTGGTCATGTCTTTTGGGCTAACCACTGCCTCGGCAGCTTTTATGGATCTTATGAATTGGGTCTTCAAGCCATTTCTAGATTCCTTTGTGGTTGTTTTTATTGACAAACTCCTCGTTTATTCGTGAAGCAGGGAGGATCATGCCGATAATCTCAAGGCAGTTTTGCAAACTCTTCATCAGCACCAGTTGTATGCTAAATTCTCAAAATGTGAATTTTGCTTGGAGTCTGTCGCTTTTTTAGGACAAGTTGTTTCCGGAAAGGGGATTCAAGTGGACCCCCAAAAGATTGCAGCGGTGAAGGATTAGCCTAGACCCACAACCGCGACGGAGATCCGTAGCTTTTTAGGATTAGCAGGTTATTATTTGGGGTTTGTGGAGGGGTTCTCTACCCTCACCTCCCCATTAACTAAATTGACGCTGAAATCAGTCAAGTTCTAATGGTCTGATGCTAGTGAGAAAAATTTTTAGGAATTGAAGTCAAGGTTGACCTCGGCACTAGTGTTGGCTCTGCCGGAAGGCACAGAATGATTTGTGGTGCATTGCGATGCCTCCAGGGTCGGTTTAGGGTGTGTGCTCATGCATCATGGGAAGGTTATAGCGTATGCTTTATGGCAACTCAAGAATCATGAGAAGAATTACCCTACGCATAATTTGGAGCTTTTAGCACTTGTGTTTGCCATAAAAATATGGCGGCATTACCTTTATGGGGTCCATGTGGATGTGTTCTCGGACCACAAAAGTCTCCAATATTGGTTCAAACCGAAGCTGTTAAACTTGAGACAACTGTGGTGGTTAGAATTGCTCAAAGATTATGATATGAACATCTTATACCATCTAGGGATGTCAAACGTGGTGGCCGACGCCCTCAGTCAGAAATCCATGCGTAGCTTGGCTCATTTAGTAGCGGATCGGAGGTTCCTTGCTCGAGAGGTTTATCAGTTATCCAGTCTTGAGGTTTGTATCTCGACCCCAAATGAGGAGGAGACTATGGTGCACAACATAGCAGAGTCGTCGCTCGCAGCGGAAGTCAAGGAAAAGCAGTTTATTGATCCAGCATTGGCACAAATAAAGGAGGTGGTTCGGAGTAACAAGATTTCGGCAACCTCTTCCGATAGCAAGGATGGTGTGATACGATGTCAAGATAAGTTATGTGTTCCAGATGTGGATAACCTTCGGGAGAGGGTAATGGCGGAGGCTCATCATTCCAGGTATTCGGTGCACGCAGGTTCTACAAAAATTTATCACGATCTCAAGGAAATTTATTGGTGGAGCGGTATGAAGAGGGATGTGGCAGACTTCATATCCAAATGCTCGAACTATCAGCAAGAAAAGGCCGAGCATCAGCGGCGTGGTGGGCTAACCTAGATTGTGGAGGTACCAATGTGGAAATGGGAGATGATCAATTCATGGCAGGACTACCTCGCACTCAGCGTCCGTTCAATTCAATTTAGGTGAAAGTGGATCAACTCACCAAATCAACTCACTTCTTGCCAGTCAAATCCACTGATACTGCAGAACAATATCCTCGATTGTATATCAAATAAATAGTGAGACTTCATGGTACTCCACTTTCTATTATTTCGGATCGAGTGTGGAAGAAATTTCAGCAAGGTTTGGGTACTCAGGTGAACCCCAAGTTGTGCCAAAAATTTTGTGTGTTTTTGTGATAGATAATCGACCCATGGTAGAGTGAGTGTAAAGAAATAATGATTAGTTTTACATGGAGGTATTGTATTGAAATGATTAACTGTCGCGCACTCCCTAAAATAATCAACTATGTGCAAAAGGGTATCAAGAAATTGACTGTGTCTAGGTATGAAGGTAATGAATTGAACCATAGGCAACCTATCATATTGAATGGAGGTATCACACTCTTGTGATTGTGATAAGTAAATGGCTTTGATAGTACATACGATTAATGCTTATTTTAATTGCATGTGGTGTACCAAAATAGTTAAAAGTCTGTCGAGAGGTTGAATAAGTATAAGTGTGAAGGTCATGCATTGTATAACTGTTATAGGGGTAGCAATATTTGTGTAATGGTGCTTGGAAATATGTTTTTAGACTCAATGACATGTGGATATGTCCATATTACAAAAGAAACTCTAGCAAAATTTTTCTAAATTATAAAGAGTCAGTGAAAAATTAGGAGCTTGCATATCATGCTTTCAAACCATTTGATTTTCATAGTTCACATTCAAGGATGAATGATCTTAAGCCGGGGAGGATGTAAGACCCCGTGAAAATGAGTGCTCAAATCCTAGAAACTCATAGAGTCAGGTTCACCTATGCGTTGGGACCCTTTTCTATTAATTTTATACTTAACAATCTAGAGTAAAATTTTTTCAGAAAAAAATGTCATTTCTGCGGTCAAGAATGCGGTCGCAGATCAGGTATGCGGACCGCATCTCGGCCGAAGAGTTAATCAGAGAGTAGCCAATATGCGGACCGCATAGTCGTCACATAAATTTCTCGAGGATTTGAGGAGGTCAGTTAAGCGGTGCTTGATGTGACCACAGAACAGGTATGCATACCACATTCTCACAGCATACCCAGGCATAGAGGCCAACAATTTGGGACAATTTTGCTGTCTAATATGCTGACCGCATGTCAGCTATGCGATCACATAGTTGGGCGCAGATCATGCACGAGCTTCAGTCTTTCTAAAATTTTAAACTCGACCTGTTTTCTAATAAAACACCCCAACCCCTTATTTTAACATAATTTCTTAACAAAACAAGAGAGAGGGAAGGGAGAGTTCTTGAGAGAGAAAGGATTCTTCATCATATTGATCCTCCAAAACTATCCGCTTCGGGAAAATTTTAAGTTATTGTCTTATTGTCCACTCTTACTGGTACAATCCCTAACTGTTTTTCCCAATTCTTAAGATTTAAGCTAAGGGGAGGAGTCTTATGCTTTGATTTTGAACTAATAATTGAAAACCCTCATGCATTCCATTCAAAACCTAATATCTAGTAAAAAGGAATTGGGTAGAAGTAGAGAACTGTGCTTGACAGCCAAAAATAAGCCAGGTATCAATTGTGAACTTTAAATTCTAAGGTGCATGTGTTACTTTGTGAATTAGATTGACGAGGATAGATAGCTTGGTGACTGAGAATAGGAACTTAAAAAGGGAATTCGACTTTAGGTATGTATGGCTAACCTTTGATCCTTGTGAAATCGTCTTGCTTGGTTTGTGAATTGTTTGGTAGTTGATATCTGTGTGGGTTATTTGTGAGCTTCTTGTGACTGGTTTTATTGTGGATGCACCTTGTGGTAAAAGATGAATAATAAGTGATTGAAGGGAATCCGTAAATGGTGAAACAAGATTATCTGTGATAACAATATACTTGAAATGTTGTGGGCAATTATGGTAAATTGAATTTAGCACACTGTTGAAAGTAACTAAATTGGTACTAATAGCTATGGAAACATTTGTAACATTGCTGTGGTGATGTCTTGAGGAGTTTTGTGTTTTATCCTTGTGATTTGCTGTTTCGTTGTGATTATTGTGAATTGAAACTATACAGTGGGGTCGGGTTGCACGCCGCAACACGGTGTTATAAGGTGGTGGTTGTGGTGATAAGGGTGGTCGAGGTAATAAGGGTGGCCGAGGTAATAAGTGTGGGAGAATGATCGGAATCACTATTACAAATTTGTGAAATCATTGATGCGGAATTGTGAAAGGAGACAACAGGATAGTTTGTAACCTGTGGGGCACTGGTTACCCCTTTGTTTGACCTGATTGTACTTTCTATGTGTGTTTGTTTGCCATTTCCATTGATCTTTTCTATTTTCGTACGGCTTGAGTTTACTTGGCAGAAGTTTTGTCCATACATAACATTACAATTCAAATGTGCTGACGTCCATTTTGCTGAGGGCACTACATTCGTCTTATGATTGTAGGTGGATATATAGCAGGTACTCCGGTCCACCGTCTGTAGCTCTTCCTCATTCCTGTTAGCTGTACTGGTGAGCCCATTTACTTTTGGTGCCCTGCGTGGCTCATGCCACCCTTATTCTTGTATTTTGAGATATTATTTTGGTGAATGTAAAAAGGTATAGCCGGAGCCTTGTTACCAGCATGAATTGTATTGTCATCTTTTATCCTTAGAGGCTCCGTAGACATGAAAAGTGGGTCATGAACCATGTAGTAATACTATGTATTTTGGGCATTGTAAATTGTAAACCACGCTAATGTCATCTATGTTATGTATGTTTTGTAAAAAAGGAGTTCCAATTATAAACAACAACTTCCACTCGGTTAGTAAGTAGTGGAAAATGTGGGGTAAATTGTGGGTCGGGAAAGGCATCCATGTCCACTTGACTAGGGATACCCGGTCAAGTGCCGGTCATGTCCCTCAGATTAGGAGAATGACACTATTTTGGGTTCAGTATTCGAGTCGGGTTTTAACTCGAGCCCATCTAACCCTCAAGTTCGGTGTTTTGTGTGGGATGGCGACAACGGTTCTTACACCTTGGGTTGAAGCGACCTTTTATGTAAGTTGACCTAAGGCTCATGAATCTAGCGACAATGGCTCTTACGCTTTGCCCTTAGGCATGTGTAGTTAACTATTTTGGATTTGGTTTTTGAATCGGGTTACGACTCGAGCTCACTTTGACCCTCAAGCTATAAAATATTAATCTGGAGATAATGACTCTTAAGTTTTTTTGTCAATATGTTCTTTTATTATGTGTGGTCCTAAGGCTCATTAAGCTGGCGACAACGGCTCTTACTCTTTTCCCTTAGGCATATATAGGCTTTATTTTCCTCTGGTTAAGGGCTTTTTAAATGATTGTGCCTGACTCGTCGTTGGCTCGGGAAGAACCTTGATTTCAAGTAATTTGTGGTGATGTTCGAGCACCTCAGAAGGTTTAGCTCGTAGGCTGAGTAGCTCGAAGCCTTTGGATTTGGAGCTGACATGGTCGTAGCTCTTTTGCCTATAGAGGGTTTCCTATTTAACTGGTTCTTTCTGAAGTAGATTTGAAGTAATGGCCTATGATATTATAGCGACGGTCGGGCATCCCCGAGTCATATTAATTTGGCTAGTACAGCCGTATGACCGTAGTCATTTGTGTCTGGCCGGAGCCATTTTTGATCCCAAGTATAGTAGTTTAGGCATCTACATTGAGGGTATGCCCCTTTCATAAGTCTTACAAATTCGGCATATAGCCAAAACTTCGGGGTTTGGGTTTATGTATGTATTAAGGTCTTAAAAAATTTCATGACTTTTGAGGTCTTATAGTTTTGTGGATACTTGGTACAAGTATGACTCATGCCTTGATTGAGGTGTTACAGTTCAAGTTGTTGACTCTCGGTACGAGTGTGATTCATGCCTTGCTCGAGTTCTTACAGTTTTTTCATGTCGTTGAGGTCTTACAAATGTTTTCATGCCATTGAGCTCTTATAGTTTTGTCATGTTATTGAGGTCTTACAGATTTTTTTCATGCCGTTGAGGTCTTATATTTTTGTCATGTCGTTGAGGTCTTACAGATTTTTTCATGTCGTTGAGGTCTTAATTTTTTCATGCAAATGAGGTCTTACAGCTTTGTAATGTCGTTGAGGTCTTATAGATTTTTCAATGCCATTGAGATCTTACAGTTTTGTCATGCCGTTGAGGTCTTACATATTTTTCATATCGTTTGAGGTCTTATAGTTTTGTTGATACTTGGTATAAGTATGATTCATGCCTTGCTTGAGGTCTTACAGTTTTATCATGCCGTTGAGGTCTTTCAGATTTTTCATGTCGTTGAGGTCTTAAAGATTTTTCATGCCGTTGAGATCATACAATTTTTCATCGCGTTGAAGTCTTAAAGTTTTGTCATGAAAATTGTGGTCTTACAAATGTTTCATGCCATTGAGGTCTTACAGAAGTAGTTCTTGCCTTATGTAGGTCGTACGGGACCAAGTCTGCCCGCTCGGGGTCTCATGGCCTCGTGTTTTGGTTAGTCAATAATGATGGCATTTTGATGGTAGTCCCCAAGTCATCTGGAGTTTCTTTACTCGGGAGCCATTCTTCGTAAACTTTGCATTCATCCGTCGAGAGCTTGCAATTTTAGAGATCCCGACCCTGAGGCAGTGCATTTTTATTTTAAGATTTCGACGTTAGTCCCTAAGAATTCGAGATAACCTTGATGTTGGAGATGTTTAGAGATTTCATAGTTGCTTTATCTGAGGGCTTATGATTTCGGAGTCCCTACCTGGAGATCGTCTAAGTGTTGAATTGTTGATGCTAGTCCCTGAGTGTTCGGGTTGTTTTCGGCGGAGGAATTGTTGCCTTATCTTGAAAAAGTGTCTCTACAGAGGATATTCTTCGATTATTTGATACAAGGGTACATGAATTCATCGACGGGACTACGTCTCTGTGGACACGGTTCGTTCAACAATTTGTCCTGGTACATTACTTTCCTATTGTGACCGCATTTAATTTCATGACTTTTCCAACCGGGTGGCTTCCTGGGGGAAACGCTCCCAGCATCCAAGGTTGACTGCAAAAGAAGTCTTGAGTATTTTTTGATTTTCCCTTCGGTATCATGCAGATATTTGCTCGTTAAAAACCTTTCCGGTAAAACCTTTCTTTCGGGATAAAAACTCGGTCGAAGGAAAACAGTGCAACAGATTCTTAAAAACCTTAATGTATTCGAGCACGACTAGCATTCTGACCGCTTCGATCAGTTGTCTGCATATGGGTTAGTCCAAAATACAAACTGAAAAGGGATATGGTCATACCTTAAAGTGAGATATGCCGGCAATGCCTTCGGGATCGATATGTTCCAATCATGAGGATTGATACGTTACAATCATTCTAGGTAAAGACGCGATACAATCCATTATTTTATTTAATCAAGCTTTGTTTAAGGTGAGGCTCGATTACCCTTTGGATCATTCGAGGGAGGAGGTGCCACCGATGGTGCCATGTAATGTATTGTTCCGCTTAGATGGTTTTAACTCCGTCCTTTGTTGGGCATTTCATCATGTGGTGAAGACTCGACGGTACCAATCTCATGCAGTGTATCCACGGACGTCTTAATAAGGTGCTATACCTCATGTCTGCTTCGATTACATAGAACTTGGCGTCTTAGGTCGTGATGGACATGGTGATCGGAATGCTGATTTCTCCTTTTGATGTTTCACTCGCCATGTTGAACTGACAATATTTTTCGAGCTACCTGGATCCACGAGTGCACATTTTATTTGAAAATAATTTACAAGGAAAGAGATTACGAGCTCGTTATTGTGAGGTTGAGACAAGGTCTCGGTGTTCTCTTTACTGAATGTAAGGGCATCCTCGGGAATATATTTCCGGGTTCGCTTTTCTCTGGTGATGGATATTTTCTTTCTTCTCATTATGGGTTCCTGCGGGGAATCGACGCTCCCATTATCATGGTGATAACATGTTGTGGCTCGTTTTCCTCATTCTTCATGGTCGTCTCTCTTTTTCGAAAGTGATTCTTGGCTCGATCGCTAAGGAATTCCCATAGATGCCCTTTGTTACATAGTCGAGCTACCATTTCTCATAGTTGATGACAATCCTCGGTCCTGTTGACCATGTTGTGAATTTGCACAATAATATGTGATTCCTTTGTGAAGGATCTTATTGTATAGGCGTGGGCCACATTGCGTCTCTGATTTTGCTAATGCCGAGCACTTTGTTTTAAACATCGACATTGAAGTTGTATTTCTACAAGTGAGGTGCACCCGTTGGCCCTGCATTCCTATCGAATTTGGATCTTTTGATGTGTCCTCGAGGATCCTGTCCTCTGTCTATTCTCTGATCATTGCGAGGTGGGTTGCGCCTCGAGGCGTTCCTTCGATCCTCTATATATGGCTGATATCTTTCTTTGTTTGGTTTTGGTTCCTTTTCTAGGAGTTTTCTTGGTTATACTAATCCTGAGGGGGATCCCATCCGGTTATCCTTGACCCTAATTTTCGACTGGTACTAGTTGTGTATGTCCGACCAGGTTGTAGCCGGATACTCAATCAAGTTCTGTTTCAGCTATTCTAAAGCCACTGAGCTCGTTCATTCATTCCTTGACTTAAAGCCTGCACCGCCCAGTCATCGGAGACCGGGGGTTGTTCCATTTATTTCGTTTGGAAACGAGAAACAAATTATCGCATCATTTCATTCTCACTTTGCTTAATCTTGAATACGTCGTACTTCCTTGTTGCTACTTTGATGGCACCGATGTGTGACTTTATGAAGGAATCTTCAAGCATGGCAAATTAATCTATTGATTTGGGAGCTAAGTTGTAATGCAACATCATGGCCCCTTCCAGAGCGTTTCTCCAAACTTTTAACGACTACGCACTCGGTTTCATCATTCTTTATGTCGTTTACCTTTACCGCACAAGTGTAGGCAGTAACGTGTTTAGTGGGGTTTGATGTCCCGTTGTACATCGAGACCTCTGTCATTCTAAATTTCTTGCGAATGCGGTTCGTGGCTGCTTCTTCAGGGAACAACCTTTGGTTGAACTTCTTTGAATCCACACCTTTCAAGACCGGGGTTGCACCCGAGATTTGGTCAACTCTGAAGTTATAGGTTTTGACCTTCTTGTCTTTGGCTGCTATCATTTTCTCGCTTGACTCGACTTTTTTGGTGAGGTCCTCCACAATTTTTACAATGACAGGATCGGCTACGGATCCGTTTCTGGTCGATCTCTCCGGTACCTATACGGCCGAGGGGGTAGTGTTAGATAATACGCTTAACGCTAGAGGGGAGGGGGGGGGGGTGAATAGCGTCATAATAAAAATAGCGTAAACTTGCGGAATTTAAAAATTGCAGGAAATAAATAAGTGCGATAAGTAAATAAATTAGAACAAACGCACCGATATATCCTGGTTCACCACAACCCGTGGCTAGTCCAGTCCCCGAGAGACTCTCTCGAGATTTCCACTAACTTGTTAAGCTTACGGGTGCTCAACAAACCGTTACAACTTGAGGACACAAGCCTCAACAACCTTTGCTCGGAGATACAACACTCCAAGACTTCAACCAAGGAAACACAAGTTCCTTCTTACAACACAAGGGACTAACACTTCCCTTCAAGTGTACAAAAACACTTAGCACTCAAACAAGACACTCCTTTAAGAGTAGATATGAGTAAAAAGATACGCTCAAGATCGCAACAACTTTCGACAAGAATTTGGCTCTCAAAAGCTTATGTAATGAATACAAAATGATAAGCAATAAAGTATGCAAGCTTTAGCAATTGTATGATCAGTTGTTGTGTGTTGTTGTACTTAAAAGACTGAATTGAAGCTGTATTTATAGTTGAAAAACTTTGTATTACCGTTGCCTAATTGCCAATTAAGAATTGCTGATTTTACTCAGTGACAATCGATTGTCAAATTACCACAATCGATTATTTGCCAGTTCTTCCAAAAATCAATCCCAGATTTTACGCTTAACAATCGATTATCTAAGATCAATAATCGATTACTGGCAACGTTCAAAAAATCATTTTCAGATTTTACGTAAAACAATCGATTGTCAGAAATCTACAATCGATTACTTGGCAACGTTCAAAAAATCATTTCCGGATTTTACTTAAAACAATCGATTATAAGAAATCAATTATCGATTACCTGACGGTATTTGAAAACATTTTGGCAACGGTCAGTTATACAATCGATTATACTAAGTTAACAATCGATTATATATCAGTCTTGAAAAATCAATTTAGATACTGCCTCTTGACAATCGATTAATATAGGTTCACAATCGATTACTTAATAACTTTGAAAAAATCTGGAAGACACTGCCTCAACACAATCGATTGTCATAAGTTCACAATCGATTATTTTGTGACTTTGAAAGATCTGATGGACACTGTCTCTTCACAATCGATTGTCATTAGCTTCACAATCGATTATTTTGAGCTTTGAAAAACTTTGATGGACACTGCCTCATCACAATCGATTGTCATAAGGTTCACAATCGATTGTCATGCAGATTTGAAAAATCTGATGCTCACTGCCTTAACACAATTGATTGTCATAAGTTCACAATCGATTGTCAAGCAGCTGACTTAAACATAATTGATTATCATAAGTACATAATCGATTATCTTAGTCCAGATTTTAGAGGCATGTTTTAAAATCATTTTGACTAAAGTAAATATGCATTATTTAAAATCATTTTGCTCTAAATTAAATATGCATGATTTGTTAAAAATATTTTTACGAGAGAAGCCAAGTCTTGAGTTTAAGTTATCGGATCAAGATCACAATTAAATACCAACTCATATAAAACTTAATCTCGATCTTTGTCTTGTGCTTGAATCTCGTTGTATATCAATTTTGCGCTTGTGCTTGGACCTCGTCATGTGTCAATTTGCGCATAGTTTGCATTCATCAAAACCTACAAATATGAACACACGTTTAGCATAATGCCTTGAGAACGTGTTTCCAACAATTTCCCCCTTTTTGATAATGGCAAACTTTAAGCGGGATATGCATATTAGGCAATTCATAATGACGATTCAAAACAAGTAAAAAGATGCAACAAGTATATAGATATGCAATTTGTTCCCCCTCAATATATGAATTCCCCCTCAATTTATGCCGATAAGTATTGAGAGTGCATACCCGTTATCTTCCCCCTTTTTCCATTAGCAAAAAAATAGAATAATAAAAAAGCTTGTTTATTTATTAAATCTGCAATTTCAGACATAATAACGCAAATAATGTCAAGACAATCGATTATTGATACTCGATAATCAATTATATAGAAGAGAAATCGATTGTTCTATGCGTCAAGCTTTATAATTCCCCCTGCCTTTAGGGCGATACCTGCACAAATACGTTAGACGTCTCCGATGCTCAAGTTAGAAAACATGTGAAAGGGAAAATGCAATGCATGACTTAGATCAACGTGGAGTCAAGGATCCTGAGTTCACTACGAATTCGGAAGAAGGACTCTTTCTCTAAGGGCTTTGTAAAGATGTCGGCCAATTGATCTTTGGTTTCAACAAATTCAATTTCGACATCGCCCTTGAGAACGTGATCTCTTATAAAATGATGTCTAATTTCAATGTGTTTTGTTCGCGAATGAAGAACGGGGTTCTTCGTCAAGCATATGGCACTAGTATTATCACATCTAAGAGGGATATGATCAAGACTTAGGCCATAGTCCAAGAGTTGTTGTTTCGTCCAAAGGATTTGAGCGCAACAACTCCCCTCGGCTACATATTCAGCCTCGGTTGTGGACAACGCAACACTTACTTGTTTCTTGCTAAACCAAGAAACGAGAGAGCTACCGAGCAAATGGCAAGTGCCACTAGTGCTCTTGCGGTCCAATTTGCATCCAGCAAAATCGGAATCGGAATAGCCAACAAGTTGGCATGAAGAACCTTTGGGGTACCATAGACCCACATTTACAGTACCAACAAGATACTTCAATATCTGTTTCACCGCAGTTAGGTGAGACTTCTTCGGACACGATTGATAACGAGCGCATAAGCACACGCTAAACATGATGTCCGGACGACTAGCAGAAAGATAAAGGAGAGAGCCAATCATACCTCGATACTTTTTGATGTCGACTTCCTTACCTTTTTCATCTTTGTCTAGATGATCGGATGTGCTCATGGGGGTTGCCATTGCTTTTGCATTGGTCATTTCAAATCGTTTCAGCAATTCTTTGCAATATTTCGCTTGGCAAATGAATGTACCTTCCTTCATTTGCTTTACTTGTAATCCCAAAAAGAATGTTAAGTCACCCATCATAGACGTCTCAAATTCGCTTGTCATTAAATCGGAAAATTCCTTGCACAAACCATTGTTAGTAGCACCAAATATAATATCATCCACATAGATTTGAACTAATAAAATATCATTGTTTTTATGCTTAACGAAAAGAGTGGTGTCAACTTTCCCCCTAATGAAATCATTTTCCAATAGAAATTTACTCAATCTTTCATACCAAGCTCGGGGAGCTTGTTTTAAGCCATAAAGAGCCTTTTTGAGTTTGGAAACATGATCGGGAGATTTAAAATCTTCAAAACCGAGGGGTTGTTCAACATAAACTTCTTCTTGAATAACACCATTTAAAAAAGCACTTTTCACATCCATTTGATATAAATTGAAATTCATAGAAGAGGCAAAAGCAAGCAATAAACGAATAGCTTCTAATCTAGCTACGGGAGCATATGTTTCTTCATAGTCAATACCCTCTTCTTGATTATAGCCTTTTGCTACAAGCCTAGCTTTGTTTCTAGTGATTACACCATTTTCATCTAGTTTGTTTCGAAAAACCCATTTCGTACCAATTATGGTATGATTTTCGGGTCTTGGCACCAAATCCCAAACGTCATTCCGTTTGAATTGGTTAAGCTCCTCTTGCATTGCCAAGGTCCAAAATTCATCCCCAATTGCTTCGGAGATGGTTGTTGGTTCAATTTGAGAAACAAAAGCAGTATGTCCTAAGGTGTTCTTAAGGGAGTTTCGGGTACTTACCTTTTCTCCGACGTCGCCAATTACCTGTTCGAGAGGGTGATCTTTGATTGTCCTCCACTCGTTAGGCATTTTCGATTCTTTCTCCATTTGTGGCGTTTCCTCCGTTGATTGTTCCAAGATTTCATCTTGAGTTTCCGTAGGAGTTTCCTCTTGTACTTTGTCTTTTAAACTATTTAGAATACCTGCAAGATCAGAACAAGAATCCTTTCTCACCAAGCGAACATTATTTTCGGAAACACAATATGAGGGGATTCCTCCACAGTTTGGGTTCTATTATTAAAAACCCTATATGCTTTGCTACGTGAAGAATACCCAATAAAAATTTCTTCATCGGATTTGGCATCAAATTTTCCCAATTGATCTTTTCCATTGTTATGAATAAAACATTTACAACCGAATACTCTAAAATGGGAGATATTTGGTTTCCTTCCCTTGTAGAGTTCATAAGGGGTTTTCATGAGTATTGGCCTTATGACTACTCTATTTAAAACGTAGCATGCGGTACTCACGGCATCCGCCCAAAAATGTTTGGGAATCTTAGCCTCTTCGAGCATGGTTCTAGCCATCTCTTCGAGACACCTATTTTTCCTTTCCAACACCCCATTTTGTTGTGGTGTTCGTGGAGCGGAAAAGGTATGCTCGATACCGAGTTCGTCACAAAAGTCCGCAAAGAGATTGTGATCAAACTCTCCCCCATGATCACTTCTAATTGAAGTGACGGTTGTTTCCTTTTCATTTTGAACACGTTTAAGAAAATATTTAAAATTCTGAAAAGCATCACTTTTATGGGCAAGAAATAAAGTCCATGTAAATCTGGAATAATCATCAACAATAACAAAAGCATAACGATTTCTACCAAGACTTTCAATGCGAGATGGTCCAAACAAATCCATGTGAAGCAATTGCAATGGTCTAGTAGTTGAAACAATATTTTTCGATTTAAAAGATGCTTTTGTTTGCTTCCCTTTTTGACAAGAATCACAAATAGAGTCATTTTCAAATTTCAAATTTGGAAGACCAACAACTAAATTTTGTGAAACCAATTTGTTCAAAAGATGCATGTTGATGTGAGCTATTCTACGATGCCATAACCAAGAATCATCCTCTTTGCTCATTAAACAATTCACATATTCGGGTGAAGAATTTGCAAGATCAACCATATAAATGTTATCCATTCTAAAACCATGAAGGATAATTTTAAAATCGCTACGTCTAATAACTAAGCATTCATCCGAATCAAATAAAACAAGATTTCCCTTGTCACATAATTGACTTATGCTCAAGAGATTATGTTTTAAACCTTTCACAAGTAATATATGCTTAATGGAAGAAACTTCATCCTTACCGACCGATCCGATGCCGATAATCTTTCCTTTGTTGTTATCACCAAAAATAACACTTCCCCCTTCCTTGTGTTCTAGTTGAAGGAATTTGGATTCGTCTCCCGTCATGTGCTTGGACCATCCACTATCAAGGTACCACAGTACACTTGATCCCTTCAAACATACCTACAAAACAGATTAATGAGTTTTAGGTACCCATGCCATTTTGGGTCCTTGGGGGTTAGGCAAATCATAGTGATGTGATTGAGTGTTATGTCTATGTCGTGTAAAACAAGCAGGAGCAATATGTCCAATTCGTCTACAATAATGACAAGTCACGTTAGGATTATTCATCCTTCTAGGTTGATAGTAATTGGACGGACGAAATTCATTTACTCTATTCTTGACAATATAACTATTGCGCAAATCATGAAAATCATTTCTCCTACCATTTGTTCTAGGATACGCATCATTTCTATAATAGTTGTTTCTAGGTTGGAAGTCATTTCTAGGTGTTCTAAAAGGTTCAAAATTCTTTCTAGTGTTTGGCCTAGAATGTGCATTATTTCTAGCATGATAATTTCTAGGTTGCGATTGATGAAAACCATTTCTAGGTTTGTTGTATCTAGGATGAACATTTGTTTTATTTATCCTAGGTTGAGCCTTAGGTGGTTGGGCGTTGGCTTCAACTTTCTCTTTAGGCTCGTTTCTAAAACCTATGCCATGCTTGGTCGACTTCAAATTAACAAGCACTTCATTCAAATTTTTATGAGAAGAGTTAAACTTATCTAAGGTGCCCTTAAGCCTTTCTACTTCATTTTTGAGATGCATGCAAGAAGTACAAATTCTAGAACTCTCGGGCTTGTCGGCGCTTCTCTTGCCAAAAAAATTATTTTTCTCTTTCAACTTCTCATTTTCTAAATCAGTTTTTCCAATTCCTTTTCTTTGAAAGAGAGTTGTTTTTGAAAATCTTTTTCTTTTAAAGAAGCATTTTCTTTTATACTCTTAACAGTTTTTGAAGCTTTAATAAATTCGCTATACAACTCATCAAAAGCATTTTGCATTTCTTCAAGGGAAAAGAAATTTTTGGAAGAAATTTGACATACCTCTTCTTTGTTGTCTTCTTGTGCCATAAGACAAAGATTTGCGGCTTCGTCTTCTTCTTCCTCACTTGACTCGTCACCGGAGTCGCCTCCCCAAGATATGTATGCTCGTTGCTTCTTGAAGGGTTTCTTCTCCTTTTTAGCATTTGGGCAATTTGATTTAATGTGCCCGGTTTCTCCGCACTCATAGCACTTTATTTAATCTCCTTGCTTTTTGCCCTTTCGTTCATACTCTTTTCGCATGAAATTTTGAAATCTCTTGATAACGAGTCCGAACTCGTTGTCTCCGTCCTCATCATTTTGAGGTTGGCTTGTGCTTGCCTTGAGAGCGATTCTTTGCTTCCTTTGATCATCAACAAGAGGGTTAAGTATAGTAGATTCATAAGTTTTAAGATTACCTCTTAATGCGTCGATGGTGACATTTGAAATGCCAATGGATTCTTGAATCGCGTCGGCCTTGGATCGCCATTCCGGAGTGAGACTTCGGAGAATTTTTCGGACAAGTTCCTTATCCGTGAAGGTCTTCTTAAGAGCATGTAAATCATATACGATTTTTGAAAATCGTTCAAACATCTTATCGACCTTTTCGCCTTCCTTCATGTGAAACAATTCATATGCATGGGTTAAGAAATCAATTTTGGCTTCCCTTACCTGGTCCGTACCTTCGTACGTAATTTCCAGCTTGTCCCACATTTGCTTCGCCGTTGTGCAACAAGATATCTTCCTGTAATCATCAGCATTTACAGAACAATATAATAAATTAATAGCTTTAGCATTATTTTGCACCTTTTGAATATCATCCGCATCGTATTCATCTTCGGACTTTGGGACCCATTCATTTTCAACCTTCTTGGTTGGAATTTGTTCTCCATTCATTATGACCTTCCAAAGATGAAAACTATTTGATTGCACAAATATTCTCATCCTCTCCTTCCAGTATGTATAATTTGTACCATCGAATAGCGGTGGTCGGGTGGAGCATTGTCCTTCACCTATTCCTGCAAAAGAATCACGAGTAGAAGCCATGGATGTTTCTCTCAAACGGTTAAGTCTTCAGAGAGTTGGGCTTTGATACCAATTGTTAGATAATACGCTTAATGCTAGAGGGGGGGGGGGTGAATAGCGTCATAATAAAAATTGCGTAAACTTGCGGAATTTAAAAATTGCAGGAAATAAATAAGTGCGATAAGTAAATAAATTAGAACAAACGCACCGATATATCCTGGTTCACCACAACCCGTGGCTAGTCCAGTCCCCGAGAGACTCTCTCGAGATTTCCACTAACTTGTTAAGCTTACGGGTGCTCAACAAACCGTTACAACTTGAGGACACAAGCCTCAACAACCGTTGCTCGGAGATACAACACTACAAGACTTCAACCAAGGAAACACAAGTTCCTTCTTACAACACAAGGGACAAACACTTCCCTTCAAGTGTACAAAAACACTTAGCACTCAAACAAGACACTCCTTTAAGAGTAGATATGAGTAAAAAGAATACGCTCAAGATCGCAACAACTTTCGACAAGAATTTGGCTCTCAAAAGCTTATGTAATGAATATAAAACGATAAGCAATAAAGTATGCAAGCTTTAGCAATTGTATGATCAGTTGTTGTGTGTTGTTGTACTTAAAAGACTAAATTGAAGCTGTATTTATAGTTGAAAAGCTTTGTATTACCATTGCCTAATTGCCAATTAAGAATTGCTGATTTTACTCAGTGACAATCGATTGTCAAATTACCACAATCGATTGTTTGCCAGTTTTTCCAAAAATCAATCTCAGATTTTACGCTTAACAATCGATTATCTAAGATCAATAATCGATTACTAGCAACGTTCAAAAAATCATTTCCAGATTTTACGTAAAACAATCGATTGTCAGAAATCTACAATCGATTACTTGGCAACGTTCAAAAAATCATTTCCGGATTTTACTTAAAACAATCGATTATAAGAAATCAATAATCGATTACCTGACGGTATTTGAAAACATTTTGGCAACGGTCAGTTATACAATCGATTATACTAAGTTAACAATCGATTATATATCAGTCTTGAAAAATCAATTTAGACACTGCCTCTTGACAATCGATTGTTATAGGTTCACAATCGATTACTTAATAACTTTGAAAAAATCTGGAAGACACTGCCTCAACACAATCGATTGTCATGAGTTCACAATCGATTATTTTGTGACTTTGAAAAATCTGATGGACACTGTCTCTTCACAATCGATTGTCATTAGCTTCACAATCGATTATTTTGAGCTTTGAAAAACTTTGATGGACACTGCCTCATCACAATCGATTGTCATAAGGTTCACAATCGATTGTCATGCAGATTTGAAAAATCTGATGCTCACTGCCTTAACACAATCGATTGTCATAAGTTCACAATCGATTGTCAAGCAGCTGACTTAAACATAATCGATTATCATAAGTACATAATCGATTATCTTAGTCCAGATTTTAGAGGCATGTTTAAAAATCATTTTGACTAAAGTAAATATGCATTATTTAAAATCATTTTGCTCTAAATTAAATATGCATGATTTGTTAAAAATATTTTTACGAGAGAAGCCAAGTCTTGAGTTTAAGTTGTCGGATCAAGATCACAATTAAATACCGACTCATATAAAACTTAATCTCGATCATTGTCTTGTGCTTGAATCTCGTTGTATATCAATTTTGCGCTTGTGCTTGGACCTCGTCATGTGTCAATTTGCGCATAGTTTGTCATTCATCAAAACCTACAAATATGAACACACGTTTAGTATAATGCCTTGAGAACGTGTTTCCAACAGGTAGTTTTCGGGGCTACTATGTTGGGGGTCTTCTGGTGGCCTTGCAACTGAGCGATAGCCAACTGTTATTCATGCAACATTTCGAAAATAACATGAATACTAACTTCTTATTCTTCCCGAGTTGGGGTCTTTTGGGCTTCTTGTTGGTTGCTTTGTTGTACGCTCATCTTGGTGTGCTAGGTTTCGTCGACCTGCTATGCATCCTCTGAACCCAGGTTGGCTAGAATCTGTCCAGGTGCGTTATCGGGGTTCTGTGGTGGCGCAGCAATAACTATAATGGCCACACCTTTTTCTCCGTGTTTATTGAAGGTTGTCGTTTTCAACTCTATTCATTGAGCCAGACATTAAATCAATGATTTTGAATAAGAAAAGGTGTGAAAGATAACTTGCGTTGTGTAATGAAACTAGCAAGAAAATAATCACTATTATTTTTAGCCTCACGGTGAGCGTCAAACTATTTACCGTGAAAATGATAATTAAAATTAAATTTGTTGAGGAGACTCTAAAAATACGTGATCTAGTTTTATGCTAGTTTTTAGGGCTATTGATGCTAGATATGTGAAGATAAAAGGTGAAATGCGAGCTAAAACAGCATTACAATCAAATCGACGAGCTAGCTGTCGGGGCCTCGGTCTAACTAATGAAGTGGCCTCAAGGTCGATGCCTGGGCTCGGGCTCGAGCTATCGGGGATAATCAATAAGGGGATAACAATATGATATAATTAAAAGAGGCTCTTTATGGCTAATATCAATCAATAAATGAAGCAAATGTACAAAAGCAATAAATGAAAGTTGTAGTCTCGGGCGAGTAAGTTAGAGAGAAAAGAGAGAGAGAGAGAGAGAGAGAGAGAGAGAGAGAGAGTTGTTATTGATCTTGTGTAGAATAATTGGAGATACTTTCTTACTAATTTCCAAGGATTCCCCTTATATAATTGGGGAAATCCAAACATAGTACAAGATACATCAAATGATAAAGGAAGCGGGATGGGACATCTAACTAGCTTCATAATGCAGTCGCATACCAGCATTAGACTATCCGGATAGGCTTACCTAGACCCAGCTCCATTCTCCAGAAGCCTCCTATGACTGTCGGGCTCTCGGTCAATATTATCCCCAGGCCAGGCGTCGATATATCTCGAGGGAGGTGCCTAGTCCATGGTCTCTATCCTTTAAGGCGATCTCCCGAAGTACCCTATCAATGCGAAATTTGTTCCTCCTCCCCCAATTTTGCCGTATACACAAATGTTTGAGGAAGACTTTAGAATGGAGTTTTGTCAGTTCCGTCAGTTTTTTGGGTGATTTTGGACTTAGGGGTGTGTCTGGATTGTGCTTTGTAGGTCTGTAGCTAAATTAGGCTTGAAGTGATGAAAGTCAAAATTTTGGAGATTTTGACCAGTAGTGGACTTTATCATATTGGGATCAGAATCTAATTCCGAAAATTTAGAGTAGGTTTGAAATGTTGAATATGACTTGTATGCACAATTTGGGGTCAATCGGATGTGCTTTGATAGGTTTTGACATCGGTTGTAGAAAGTTGAAGTTTAAAGTTCTTTATGTTAATATTGGAGAGTTATTCATGTTTTTGCGTTGTGTGATATGATTTGAGGGCCCGACTATGTTTGTATGGTGTTGTTGGACATGTTTGTGTGTTTGGTTCAGGTCCCTGGGGCCTCGGATTGATTTAGGATGCTTAACGGATTGAAATTTTGACTTAGGAAATTGTTGAGATTTGCTTATTTCTAGTGTTTTTGCACCTTCGGTGGGGAGGTTGCAGGTGTAGGATCGCACATGCAAAAGGTCTAGCACAGAAGTAGAGATGGATGAGAGATAAGGGTTAGCAGGTGTGAGGTAATATTCTGCATTTTCGATGCTTGCATATGCGCCTAAGGAGCGCATGTGCGACGAGATACCGCAGAAGTAGACTAGTTTCTGCAAGTGTGCATATGCATGTGCAGCCACCTCATCGCAGATGCCAACATTGATGAATAAAGATAATTCCACACCTGAGATGGTTTTTCCATAGGCGCGGAACCGCTGAATGTGGAAAACCCCTCGCAGAAGAGAAATCACTACCAGAAAAAGGGGCCAAATCGAGTGTTTTATCCATTTTCAAAATTTGGGACTTTGAGGATTACGCGATAATTCCAGTATTTTTCAGAGAGAACTTTGGGATGATGATTCCTAACTTGTTTTTGGTTGTATTCCAGTAATCTATCATTTATTTCATCATCGAATAAATGAATTTTGGGAAGAAAGATGGAAGTTCTTCAACTAAGTTTTTTGAGATTGGATAGAGATTTTGATATCAAATTTGGATAATTTTTTGTATGAGTGAAATCATGAGTGCATGAGTGTTCATATTTTGTAGTTTTCACCTTGTGACGACCCGACTCGTCGTTTTTCGTATTTCAGCCCCGTTGTTCCTGTATAATGCTTCCCCGTGTGTTGATATATGTTTTTGGTGAGTTTGAAGTGTGTTGGGTTGAATTTGGTTAGAAATGAGACCAATAGTCTTTTTAAGGAAAGCTTAAGTTAACAAAGTC
Organism: Nicotiana benthamiana; assembly: GCA_034376525.1. Lineage (NCBI taxonomy): Eukaryota > Viridiplantae > Streptophyta > Magnoliopsida > Solanales > Solanaceae > Nicotiana > Nicotiana benthamiana. The sequence goes on from CM067328.1 coordinate 84,642,975, forward strand.
AACCGGATGTTGACTTATGAGCTATAGGGCTCGGAATGGATTTGCGCTGATTAGACTAGTTTCGGAGGGTGATTTGACTTGGGAGAGAAAACAGAATTGAATTTGGAGGTCCGCTGTAGAATTAGGGTTGAATTGGCTAAGTTGCGTTTCGGCGAATTTTCGGTTGATAGGTGAGATTTTTATTCGGGGGTAGGAATGGAATTCCGAGAGTTGCAGTAGCTTTGTTGGGTGATGTTGGATATGTCTGCAAAATTTCAGGTCATTCGGATGTCGTTTGGTCGGGTTTTTGATAGAATATGATTTTCGGAAGTTATATGATTAATTTAAGCGTGAATCCATCGTGATTTGATGATTTTTGTGTTTGAAGATGTGCTTTTGTGATTGGAACAAGTTTGTATGCTGTTTCAAAGTATGTTGGTGTCTTTGGTTGAGGTCCCGGTGGCCTCGGGGTGGTTTCGGGTGGTCAAGCAGATCATTTTTGGACTTATAGTGTTGCAGGTTTTTCAGCTGTTTTATTGCAGAAGTTTTCTTCATCGCGTTCACGTGGGAAGTTTCGCAAATGCGTAGAGCAAGGAAGTAAAGCTTCGGGTTCGCGTAGCTCAAGGTCGTGTTCGCGTAGTAGGAATTCCTAGAGCATCGCGATTGAAGGCAGTTAGTCGTGTTTGCGTAAGGGAAAGTTGGGGTCAGCATAATTTTGTCAACGCGAACGCGTGGGTCTTGGACCGCGTTCGCGTAGGGTAATTTGGCACCTGGGCAGAATGGATTTAAGTCACTTTTCATTTGCGAGCTATCTCATATTTCCTTCATTTTTGCACCACCCTGAGAGCTTGTTGACGGATTTTGAAGGGGATTTCGATGGTAAATGATTGTAGGTAAGTCTCGTGGTCTTAATAAGTCATTTTGTCGAAGAATCATCCATTAATTCTCTGAAACTGGGCATAAAAATTGAAGAACTAGGGCTTGAAGTTTCAAATGGAAATTGGGGATTTTGAGCAGCAATTAGACTCCGATTTTGATGAAGTTTATATGTATGGACTCGTGGCGAGACGATGATTCCGAAAATGTAAGTTTCGTAAATTTTTGAGAAGTGGGTCGGGGGCTCAGTCTTTGCCAACTTCGTATTTTTGGGTGTATTTTGAATTATTTCGATTGGGCTATGTTCCATTAGCCTATTCTGACGTATTCCTATTGGTTTTGATCAGATTTGGCATCCATGGAGGTTGATTCTTGAGGGAAAGGCATCGCGAGCTAGTTTACGACTGGCTTAAGTTGAGTAATGGCTGTAGAGGATGACCCGAGGGTTTGAAATCCTCGTATATCACATTTTGACGCTATTATGAGACTGGACACACACTCCATGGTTAGTGAGGGGTCGTATATGTTGAATATTGTGACTCCGTCCAATCCGAGGGATAGATTGTACTATGTTGGCGAAAGCTTCGCATACTATATTGATGATAAATATGGGCTTGATGCCATGTTTGGGGCCTTGTGCTGACTTGTGGAATCCTTTAGGGATCGTTATCTCAGAATTTTCATCATTTGCATATTACTTGAATTTATTCTAGTTTAAATACTATTTTTGCAAACTCATCCATATTTATATGTTTTGAGAACTCAAATGATTTTTAAATGATATTTCGGGCTGACGAGTACTATCTCGCTATTTTTAGACTATATATATAGTTTTAAATGGAAGCGGTGGTAACTATGGACACCGTGTATCTTTAAATGAAAACTGTGGTAACTATAAGCATCGTTTATATTAAATGGCAATGGTGGTAACTAAGGACACCGTGTATTGTAAAGGAAACGGTGGTAACTAAGGACACCGTGTATTCCAATGGAAACGGTGGTAACTAAGGATATCGTGTATTGTAATGGAAACAGTGGTAACTATTTGCACTGTATGATATGGCGCTTGGGCTGTAGGAGCCCCTCCGGAGTCTGAACCCCCACAGTGAGCGCGAGTACCCATATGGATCGGGCTGCACGTTCCACAGTATTAATGCATTGCATTGCATATCATGCATTTATTTACTGTTGCTTTGTTTGTATATCTCTGAGGCTTGTACGGCATAGAACTACTAGATAGCTTCATTTTGTGTTATTTCGTGTTTTCTTATCTTTGGGTTTTTATACATACTTATTACTCACTGAGTTGGTAGACTCACCCCATACTCCCTGCACCTTGTATGCAGATCCAGGTGCTCCAGAGACCTAGTGTTGCTGTTGTTGATTACCCAAGCTATTGAGAGTATTAAGGTAGCTGCCCAGCGTTCGCAGGACCACTTGCTCTGTTTCTATCAATGATATTCTTTTTTGCTATTTTTTAGACTTTGTATCATTTCCGTTCAGACTTGTATCCTATTTTGTTAGAGGCTCTGTACTCGTGTCTCCTCGGTTTTGGGAGGATTATTGTTCTTGCTCAGCTGTGTTATCTTGAATTGTTTCTTTTTGGCTGGAATGCCGTTCTTTGTTGTTGTTTGGTCGGGCTTGTCCAGCCTCACGGCCAGGCGCCATCACGACCGGGTTTGGGGTCGTGACAAGTTGGTATCAGAGCCTAGGTTTACTAGGCCTCACGAGTCATGAGCCGGTTTAGTAGAGTCTTGTTTATGGGTTTGTCGTGCACCACACTCATAAGTAGGAGGCTACAAAACCTTTAGGAAACACTCCACTTTCTTGAAATCTTATCGTGCGTCCTTGATTCAGCTTGAAAGAGTAACTCCTGAAATTTCTTCCACGTGTTCGCATGCACGTATGAGCGCTCGATATTATATGTGTTTCGATGACTTGCGATTTCCGATCGAGCGGCCAGATGCAATCTTTGTGAGGATTATGTTAGGCTAGTCGGGAGGACTTGAGGCCAGATTTTTATTGTCTATAGCTAGAGCACCAAGGTGCTGACTGAGCTAGCTGATGTTATGAGCTTATAAGTTTAGTATTGTCCCTAATTGTGGTAATGGCGGCTGGATATCTTCATCATGAGTACGTTGGTGCCGTGTGATGTGTCTGTATGACTTGGTAGTGTCGAAGAAGGTCTGCTAGGTGATAAAAAAACCAGTAAGTATTTGATTTCCATTGAAATCGGATGTGTTGCCCCGAGTTATGGGCATGTGAAGAATCTTTTCGAGTCTTCTAGCTGAGGGTAGAGTAGATTGCATGCTGCGGTATGAGTTCAGACTCAAGAAGAATAAGTGATGGTGTGAGGTGTATGACGATGGATGATATACCGAAATATTATATTGAAAGAAGCAGGTGGGTTATCTCCTGCAGAGTGTTCGGAAGTGGTACGATCCTTATGTGAATGTTAGAAGATCTCATGTGTAATTGAAAGGTATACCTTATGTGTTACGTTTCGAACAGGTGCAGTGCATGTTCATGTGTCAATTTTGATAATATAATACATATAGTATTGAGATTTAATGTTGTTGATATACAACGTGATTCTTGTCAAGTCATGGATATGTAGTTAGGATGGTTTGGGTGATTCTCTAGCAGGTGGATAGGCTCAATTACAAAAGGAAACTCTGCCGAATTATTTTGGAAACTTGGGACTTAGTAGAAATTTTGTCGCCTTAAGGGTGGGCTTAACGGTTGTGTGAATGAATGCAAGAATTGCAGAAGAGTTAGAATTGCTGAACATCTGTGTTTCCTCAAGCTTATGGGAATGTTAGCCTAATCTCACCATGGTATTACGATAGCAATATAGTACATGTGTTGTGATGTATATGGCTTCGAGCTAAGTTGGGGAGGTTGCTGTGGATGAGCTGATTGAACTATTATGTACTGTGTTAACTCCGGTTTGATGCATGTGAGTGAATCAGTTCTTGTTGCAGAAAGTGAGCTGAGGGTGGTACGAGTGAAGCAAAATTTTGCCAAAGGTTATATGGTGCTTCTTATGTGTGGGAAAATAAGAGAATGTCTTGAGTTGACAATAAGGTATGCTTAGTGTTAAGAGAAGGAAGGTTCTTGGTTGTATCAGAATAAGATCGCGTCATGTGGTGTTGGAGTGCTGATGAGGCATGAGTGATTCGATTCGTTAAGTCAAGTGATTTGTAGTGTGTATATGAGTGGATGACTTTTGAGAATGGTTTTGACCGAGTCAGTGTTTTTGTTAGAACAGGTCAGTAGTTAGGGTATTCCTGTGTTGATTACGGGAAGCTATGCACCGGTATTCGGGAATAATGGCAACTAATTCTGGGTAGTAGGAAGTTCTTCAGGTAAGGTGCTTTGGAATGTGGTATTTTTGAGAACGTTAGAGAAAGTATTCAGTGGCCTATGAGTCTTAGACAGTGTGATCTGGTGTTTGGGTTTCATATAGTGAGCCTGGGTTGAGGCATTGTGGTGCTACAGAAATAGGGTACATCAAGTTAAAACGAATCAGGTGGGAATCTAGACAAATAAAATAGCTTGTTAAGGGACAGAGTCGGTATGCTAAGGATATGATCAATCGTTGGTATGTGTTCAAGGTAATGGGCTCTAATAAGCGTTGGGCAGCAAAGCTCCTGAGTACTGGAAGTATGCTTAGCTTGGTTCAGGTAGAGGGATTCTGTCCTTGGCAGTTTAACTTGTGTAAATAGAATTGGGAGAGAATTCTTGTTGAGTTCATCATAGGTTAGAGATATATCTTTTTCTATGAATATGCGGGGCATGGAGTGTATAATAATTTTTGTTCCTCTAAATGGGATCAATGAAAGTTCTAGACTAGTTGAGTGGGTCGATGTCTAAGGCGCAAAAGGGAGATTAAAGTTCTCATGATATCCTTGGAGGATCTGGTATATGCGGTATGTTGTAAAGGGCTGAGATGGTCGTGTGCAAGGTTTCAGCTCAGTTCTGAAGGTATGGTTGATTTGGCTATGTCCTAAACATCGAGTAGCTACAGGTAATCAAAGAAATGGTACTGTTAGTTTCAAGTGATTCGGCGATAACATATGTCTCAAAAAAAGGTTAATCCCACAAATGATACATCAATAGTGTTACAACACTTTCTTATGAGATTGATTGCTAATACCCGAGTTGTGTGATGGTACAAGGGAGTTTTTGAATATCTGTCGTGGAATAATTGGATACTCGAGGTGTAATTTGTATTCTTATTTGGGTTCAGGTTCCTTGATTCGTGTTCTATGGTTAGTTGGAGACTGGGAGTTCTCCGGCGCAGTCTATGTAGTGGTTATGGATCGTGTGTGTTGTGTTGGTACTGTCAGCGGCTATAAGGAGTTTGCAATCCGGGTGGATCTTTCCTTGCTTAGTATATTAAATTCTGGATACGACATTGGAATGTAGAGTTATTGTCTCAGTGTTGCAGTATTCTAAACGATTGTGCTATGAGTCATGTTGGGAAATGCCGCAGGTTGCGTGGCAAAGTGTATCAAACCATGTTCTAGCTGACTGGTTATCTTCCAAAGACCAGCGTACGAGTGGGAGGGATTGCGTTCCTTGATTGGGCCTTCGGGGCGGATGTCAGTATAGAGGACTCTACCATTGTTTCGGTTCCGGTATTGAGGGTCTTTTCAGATGCGTCAATGTGACCGGGCATGTTGCCTGGCGAGATTGTGGATTTCGGTAATTATTTGGTGTTGGGCACCATATCGTGCGGCTCCATCATGAGTCATAGTAGTGGAAGTGGAATCTTGTAGCTTACAACGCGTAATAAATATCTTTATGCACTCAGTTTGCTTACGACCGATGTTGGTATTTTGTTATTTTGAGCAAATTTTGCTCGATGTGTGCCTCCCTATGTGAGGTAGTTGTGTAGATCGGGTGGCACGCTGCCACGAGTATGTCGTGTGGATCGGGTGGCACACCGCCACGAGTATGTCGTGTGGATCGGGTGGCACACCGCCACGAGTATGTTATCTGGGTCGGGTTGCGCGCCGCAACAGTGTAATGTCGAGAATATCTTTGCGTGTGTTGCTTTGTATTCATTGCTTCCTAGCTTACGAGGGAAGTCCGTATTGAGAATCTCTTTGCGGATATTGTGTTGGTTCTGTCCTTTTAAGACTTAATGGTGTATAATACTTGTTTCACCGTGAATGTGACTGGAGATTTGGTTTCAGGCATAGATATGTGCATGGGTGTCTACTTTGAGCATGGTAACATGAGGTGCTTCATGTGTAACGGTGTTGGGATAGGATCACGCGTTGTAGCGAGGCCACTTGAATTTATGACCTCTCGAGGAGGATTCCGATACTCTATTCCTATGATGTGAGACGGGGTTTCAGCTTGGTTTTGTGAAGGAATTGATGAGCTTGAGGTATACCTCTTCCGATTGAGTCATTTGCCCTGATTTGGGTATGCGTTGACTCTTTCTTGTGTTGAAACACGTTCTCAAGGCACTAAACTAAACGTGTGTTCATATTTGTAGGTTTTGATAAATGACAAACGATGCGAAATTGACATATGACGAGGTCCAAGCACAAGCGCGTAAATGTCACGCAAAGAAGTTCAAGCACAAAACAAACAAGATCAAGACTAAACAAAGTTATACATGAGTCGTTCTTTAATTGTGATCTTGATCCGACGACTTAACTCAAGACTTGGCTTCTCTCGTAAAAACATTTTTATAAAATCATGCATATTTAATTTAAGGCAAAATGATTTTAAATCATGCATATTTATTTTAGTCAAAATGATTTTTAAACATGCCTCTAAAACCTGGACAAAGATAATCGATTATGTACATATGATAATCGATTATGTTAAGGCAGCTGCAAGACAATCGATTGTGTACCTTATGACAATCGATTGTGTTGAGGCAGTGTCCATCAGATTTTTAAAATCTGCATGACAATCGATTGTGTACCTTATGACAATCGATTGTGTTGAGGCAGTGTCTGTCAGATTTTTCAAAGATACAAAATAATCGATTGTGAACCTTATCACAATCGATTGTGTTGAGGCAGTGTCTATTAGGTTTTTCAAGACTGAAAAATAATCGATTGTCCATATAACATAATCGATTATGTAAATGACCGTTGCCAAAATATTTTAAAACTCCGTCAGATAATCGATTATAGAATTTTAATAATCGATTGTTTGAAGTAAAATCTGGAAAAGATTTTTTGAACGTTGCCAAGTAATCGATTGTATATTTCTGATAATCGACTGTTTTACGAAAAATTTGGCAATGATTTTTTGAACGTTGCCAGTAATCGATTGTCGTAGCACAAAATTAGCAATTCTTAATTGGCAATTAGGCAACGATTATGCATGCTTTTGACACTATAAATACATCTTCAAATCAGTCTTCTAAACAAAAGAACTGATCATATTATTGCTAAAGCTTGCATACTCTCTTATTCATCATTTTCTATTCATTACATAAGTTTTTGAGAGCCAAATTTTTGACGAAAGTTGTTGCGTTCTTGAGCGTATTTATTTTACTCATATCTACTCTTAAGGAGAGTCTTGTTTTGAGTGCAAAGTGTTTTTATACACTTGAAGGGAAGTGTTAATCCCTTGTATTGTAAGAAGGAACGTTGTGATTCCTTTGGTTGAAGTCTTGAAGTGTTGTATCTTCGAGCGAAGGTTGTTGAGGCTCGTGTGACTCAAGTTCTCAGTTTGTAACGGTTTGTTAAGCACCCGTAAGCTTAACGAAGTTAGTGGAAATCTCGAGAGAGTCTCTCGGGGACTGGACTAGCCACGGGTTGTGGTGAACCAGGATAACATCGGTGCGTTCGTTCCTTATCATTTACTTATCGCACTTATTTCATTCCTGCAATTTTTAAATTCCGCAAGTTTACGCTGTTTTTTATTATAACGCTATTCACCCCCCCCCCACTCTAGCGTTAAGCGTATATTCTAACAATTGGTATCAGAGCCCAACTCTCTGAAAAACATAACCGTTTGAGAGAAACAATCCATGGCTTCTACTCGTGATTCTTTTGCAGGAATAGGTGAAGGACAATGCTCCACCCGACCACCACTATTCGATGGCACAAACTATACGTACTGGAAGGAGAGGATGAGAATATTCATTCAATCGAATAATTTTCATCTGTGGAAGGTTATAATGAAGGGAGAACAAATTCCAACCAAAAAGGTTGAAAATGAATGGGTTCCAAAATCCGAAGATGAATACGAGGCGGATGATATCCGAAAAGTGCAGAACAATGCTAAAGCCATCAACTTATTATATTGTGCTGTAAACGCTGATGATTACAGAAAAATATCATGTTGCACAACGGCGAAGCAGATGTGGGATAAGCTGGAAATCACGTACGAAGGTACGGACCAGGTAAGAGAGGCTAAAGTTGATTTTCTAACCCATGCATATGAACTATTTCATATGAAGGAAGGCGAAAGGGTCGATGACATGTTCGAACGATTTTCAAAAATCGTTAATGACGTAGATGCTCTTAAGAAGACCTTAACGGATAAGGAACTTGTCCGAAAAATTCTCCGAAGTCTCACTTCGGAATGGCGCTCCAAGGCCGACGCGATTCAAGAGTCTATTGGCATTTCAAATGTCACCATCGACGGATTAAGAGGTAATCTTAAAACTTATGAATCTACTATACTTAACCCTCTTGTTAATGATCAAAGGAAACAAAGAATCGCCCTCAAGGAAAGCACAAGCCAACCTCAAAATAACGAGGACGGAGATAACGAGTTCGGAGTCATTATTAAGAGATTTCAAAAGTTCATGCGAGAAAAGTATGAACGAAAAGGCACACAATAAGGAGATCAAGTAAAGTGCTATGGGTGCGGAGAAATCGGGCACATTAAATCAAATTGCCCAAATGTCAAAAAGGAGAAACCCTTCAAGAAACAACGAGCATACATATCTTGGGGAGGCGACTCCGGAGACGAGTCGAGTGAGGAAGAAGAAGACGAAACCGCAAATCTTTGTCTCATGGCTCACGAAAACAATCAAGAAGAGGTATGTCAAATTTCTTCCAAAAACTTCTATTCTCTTGAGGAAATGCAAAATTCCTTTGATGAGCTGTATAGTGAATTCATTAAAGCTTCCAAAACTGTTAAGAACATTAAGGAAAATGCTTCTTTGAAAGAAAAAGATTTTGAAAAACAACTCTCTTTGAAAGAAAAGGATTTGGAAAAACTGATTTTGCAAAATGAGAAGTTGAAAGAAGAAAATAATTTTTTCGGCAAAAGAAGCGCCGACAAACCCGAGAGTTCTAGTAAAAATTGTACTTCTTGCATGCATCTAAAAGATGAGGTAGAAAGACTTAAGGGCACCTTAGATAAGTTCAATTCTTCTCATAAAAATTTGAATGAAGTTCTTGTTAATTTGAAATCGACCAAATATGGGATAGGTTTTAAAAACGAGCCTAAAGAAAAAGTTGAAGCCAAACCCCAACCACCTAAGGCTCAACCTAGGACAAATAAAACAAATGTTCATCCTAGAGATAACAATCCTAGAATCAACATGCATGCTACACCAAACACTAGAAGAAACTTTGAACATTTTAGGACACCTAGAAATGGCCCTCAACCTAGAAATAACTATTCTAGAAATGATGCATATCCTAGACAAAACACTAGAAGAAAAGTTGAACATTTTAGGACACCTAGATATGTCTTTCAACCTAGAAATAACTATTCTAGAAATGCCGCATATCCTAGAACAAATAGTAGGAGAAATGATTTTCATGAAATGCGCAATAGTCATATTGTCGAAAATAGAGTAAACAATTTTCGTCCGTCCAACTACTATCAACCTAGACGAATGCATAATCCTAATGTCATTTGTCATTATTGCAATCGAATTGGACATATTGCTCCTTCTTGCTTCACTAGACATAGACACTTAACTGCATGTCAAGCACAACAGCATGTTACACCTAACTCTCAAGGACCCAAAACAGCTTGGGTACCAAAGACTCATTAATTTGTCTTGTAGGTATGTTTGAAGGGATCAAGTGTACTTTGGTACCTTGATAGTGGATGCTCCAAACACATGACCGGAAACGAATCCAAGTTCCTTCAACTAGAACACAAGGAAGGGGGAAGCGTTATTTTTGGAGATAACAACAAGGGAAAAATTATCGGCATTGGATCGGTCGGTAAGGATGAACCTTCTTCCATTAAGCATATATTGCTAGTTAAAGGTCTAAAACATAATCTCTTGAGCATAAGTCAATTATGTGACAAGGGAAATCTAGTTTTATTTGATTCGGATGAATGCTTAGTTTTTCGCCGTAGCGATTTTAAAATTATCCTTCGTGGTTTTAGAATGGATAACATCTATATGGTTGATCTCGAAAATTCTTCATCTGAGTATGTGAATTGTCTTATGAGCAAATAAGATGATATGTGGTTATGGCATCGTAGAGTAGCTCACATCAACATGCATCTTTTAAACAAATTGGTTTCACAAAATTTAGTTATTGGTCTTCCAAATTTGAAATTTGAAAAAGACTCCATTTGCGATTCTTGTCAAAAAGGGAAGAAAACAAAAGCATCTTTTAAATCGAAAAATATTGTTTCAACTACTAGACCATTGCAACTTCTTCACATGGACCTTTTTGGACCATCTCGCATTGAAAGTCTTGGTAGAAATCGTTATGCTTTTGTTATTGTTGATGATTATTCTAGATTTACATGGACACTATTTCTTGCTCATAAGTGAAGCTTTTCATAATTTTAAATGTTTTCTTAAACGTGTTCAAAATGAAAATGACACAACCATCACTCAATAAGAAGTGATCATGGGGGAGAGTTCGATCACAATCTCTTCGCGGATTTTTGTGACGAACTCGGTATCGAGCACACCTTTTCTGCTCCATGCACACCACAACAAAATGGAGTGGTGGAAAGGAAAAATAGGTGTCTCGAAGAGATGGATAGAACCATGCTCGATGAGGCTAAGATTCCCAAACATTTTTGGGCGGATGCCGTGAGTACCGCATGCTACATTTTAAACAGAGTAGTCATAAGGCCAATATTCATGAAAACTCCCTATGAACTCTATAAGGGAAGGAAACCAAACATCTCCCATCTTAGAGTATTCGGTTGTAAATGTTTTATTCATAACAATGGTAAAGATAATTTGGGAAAGTTTGATGCCAAATCCGATGAAGGAATTTTTATTGGTTATTCTTCACGTAGCAAAGCATATAGGGTATTCAATAATAGAACCGAAACTGTGGAGGAATCCCCTCATATTGTATTTTCCGAAAATAATGCTCGCTTGGCGAGAAAGGATTCTGGTTTTGATCCTGTAGGTATCTTAAACTCAATAAGTCCTCAAGACAAAGTACAAGAGGAAACTCCTAAGGAAATTCAAGGTGAAACCTTGGAACAATTATCGGAGGAAGCGCCACAACTAGAAAAAGAAATGAAACTGCCAAACGCTTGGAGGACAATCAAAGACCATCCTCTCGAACAGGTAATTGGCGACATCAAACAACAGGTAAGTACTCAAAACACCCTTAAAAACACCTTAGGACACACTTCTTAAGAGATCACGTTCTCAATTGGTCAACATCTTCACAAGGCCTTTAGAGAAAGAGTTCTTTTCCGAATTCGTAGTAAACTCGGAATTCGTAACTCCACACTGATCTAAGTCATGCTCTACTTCTTTCAAATTACTAACTTGAGCGTCGGAGACGTCTAATTCTCTTTTGCAGGTATCGCCCTAAAGGCAGGGGGAATTATAAGGCAATGATAGAGAAAAATCGATTGTCACAATCAATAATCGATTATCATTCCTTTAAGTCTCATGCTTACTGTGCCGGAAAATTGATTAGCAAGTATCACTAATCGATCATTTATGTGTTATGCTTATTATGACGGAAAACCAACATATTGTTTGACCATTTTTGCCTTGCAGGTTTTTGATTGTTAATTACTAATCGATTCTTTTCATTAATCGATTACCGTCTCGGCAATTCATTACTGCATTCCTAAAACAATCGATTGTCTCAAAAGTATAATCGATTATTTTCTGAGTCAGAAAATCACTGTGCACACTGTGTAAGTACAATCGATTACCATAATTCAACAATCGATTATTTTCAGTCAGTAATTCAAATCTTTGTTACCGTTTGGGTCGTGCAAGATTCCCACAATCAATTTTGTGTCATTTCCGAGTACAATTCAAAAACTCCATAATAATCGATTGTTTCGATTTCACAATCGATTGTGTAACGGACAGTGCAAATTTTTTACCGTTTCTGACTGCTTTGGCTCTTAAATTTCTGCAGATTCTCACCATAAATGAAATGCCATCCTTCTCATTATAAATAGGTACCATATGTCCTCAATCTCTTCACTCAAGCATCAATCTTATCTCCCAAACTTTCAAAAATCTCTCAAATTTCTTACAAAGGCTATTACTACTTATTGAAAATGACGAGCAGACACACCAAACGTCGCCGTTCCAGCAGACATGGTGCATCTTCTTCTGCTGCTCCTCCTCCTCCAAATTTTCCACACCAAGATGGCTCTCTTTTACGGTTCAACACTGAACCAGAGTTAACTCGATTCATGACAAAATTCGAAAAGCGTGAAATTCTTCCTCCTCGCTTTTCCACCAGCAAATATCTTGAATCCAGTGCCCCCGCTGCAGTTGCAAACATGCTTAGGGAATGCCAACTCCTTGATTTTCTATATCTTACCTATCCTCATATTAATCCTCCCTTAATTCAAGCCTTCTATTCCAATCTTCATGAGGACGACGATGGTGAGCTTGTGTCAAACATTAATGGAGTTGAAATTCTTTTAACCAACGAAAACTTACATTTCGTTGCTCACCTTCCTCGAAGTAGGGAAAACATTTCTCTCTACATTAGAGAAGCCGGCGCCTTATTTGATGAACGAATTCTCCTAAACCAAATAGGACTTGGAGCTTATGACCCTAATCTGTCCAATCGTCGTCCTACCATTACGGGCATGCTCCCCGAATATCGCTTAATTTTCTACTTCATAACCCGAGTCCTCAAACCACACAAACATAATCCTACCACTCTCTCCCAAGAGGACGCAAAACTCATGCATGCCATTATAACCGGGGCTCACATCAATTGGTGTAAGTTCGTCAAAATTCACATGCTTGATGCCATTGGGGACGATAGACCACTTCCCTATGCCCTCCTTATAATGAATTTTCTTGAAGCCTCCGGGTTCAACACCACTATCGGTCCTCTCAAAAAGAGCACCAAGAAATGGAAAATTTCCGAATCCTCCTTTCCCCATGACGGCGAACATGCAGCTCCTGCTCCTCCTCCAACTCGTCAAACGCGTCAGCCTCAAGCTCCTACACTCCAAACTATTTCCGACCAACTTGCTTCTTTGTCCACCTCCGTCAATAGATTGACATATGAGATCCATGGATATTTTGATCATATTCACTATCCATATGCTGGACTTGTCCCTTATGAAGCAGTGCCAGATGACGAGGCGGAAAATGATAATAATGAATAATTTTCTTTATTTGCTTTTCTAGCTTATTGTTCTATGTTTTCTTGTCTCCTTTATGTAATCGTATTTTTTAATCAATAAACAAGTTATTCACTTATTCAATTTTTTTTTTTGCTAATGGCAAAAGGGGGAAGAATAAGGGCTATGCACTTAATATTTATTGGCATAAATTATGGGGGAATTCATATGTTGAGGGGGAACTAATTGCATATCTATATACTTGGTGCATATCTTTACTTGTCTTGGATCGTCATTATGAATTATCTAATATGCATATCCCGATTAAGTTTGCCATTATCAAAAAGGGGGAAATTGTTGAAACACGTTCTCAAGGCACTAAACTAAACGTGTGTTCATATTTGTAGGTTTTGATTAATGACAAACGATGCGAAATTGACATATGATGAGGTCCAAGCACTAGCGCGTAAATGTCACGCAAAGAAGTTCAAGCACAAGACAAACAAGATCAAGACTAAACAAAGTTATACATGAGTCGTTCTTTAATTGTGATATTGATCCGACGACTTAACTCAAGACTTGGCTTCTCTCGTAAAAACATTTTTATAAAATCATGCATATTTAATTTAAGGCAAAATGATTTTAAATCATGCATATTTATATTAGTCAAAATAATTTTTAAACATGCCACTAAAATCTGGACAAAGATAATCGATTATGTATTTATGATAATCGATTATGTTAAGGCAGCTGCAAGACAATCGATTGTGTACCTTATGACAATCGATTGTGTTGAGGCAGTGTCCATCAGATTTTTAAAATCTGCATGACAATCGATTGTGTACCTTATGACAATCGATTGTGTTGAGGCAGTGTCTATCAGATTTTTCAAAGATACAAAATAATCGATTGTGAACCTTATGACAATCGATTGTGTTGAGGCAGTGTCTATTAGATTTTTCAAGACTGAAAAATAATCGATTGTCCATATAACATAATCGATTATGTAAATGACCGTTGCCAAAATATTTTCAAACTCCGTTAGATAATCGATTATAGAATTTTAATAATCGATTATTTGAAGTAAAATCTGGAAAAGATTTTTTGAACGTTGCCAAGTAATCGATTGTATATTTCTGATAATCGATTGTTTTACGTAAAATCTGGAAATGATTTTTTGAACGTTGTCAAGTAATCGATTGTATATTTCTGATAATCGACTGTTTTACGAAAAATCTGGAAATGATTTTTTGAATGTTGCCAGTAATCGATTATACGTCTTAGATAATCGATTATGCTGCGTAAAATCTGGGAATGATTTTTGGAACGAATGGAAAACAATTGATTGTGCCAACTTGACAATCGATTGTCGTAGCACAAAGTCAGCAATTCTTAATTGGCAATTAGGCAACGGTTATGCATGCTTTTAACACTATAAATACATCTTCAAATCAGTCTTCTAAACAAAACAACTGATCATATTATTGCTAAAGCTTGCATACTCTCTTATTCATCATTTTCTATTCATTACATAAGTTTTTGAGAGCCAAATTCTTGACGAAAGTTGTTGCGTTCTTGAGCGTATTTATTTTACTCATATATACTCTTAAGGAGAGTCTTGTTTTGAGTGCAAAGTGTTTTTATACACTTGAAGGGAAGTGTTAATCCCTTGTATTGTAAGAAGGAACGTTGTGATTCCTTTGGTTGAAGTCTTGAAGTGTTGTATCTTCGAGCGAAGGTTGTTGAGGCTTGTGTGACTCAAGTTCTCAGTTTGTAACGGTTTGTTAAGCACCCGTAAGCTTAACGAAGTTAGTGGAAATCTCGAGAGAGTCTCTCGGGGACTGGACTAGCCACGGGTTCTGGTGAACCAGGATAACATCGGTGCGTTCGTTCCTTATCTTTTACTTATCGCACTTATTTCATTCCTGCAATTTTTAAATTCCGCAAGTTTACGCTGTTTTTTATTATAACGCTATTCACCCCCTCTTTAGCGTTAAGCGTATATTCTAACATCTTGTTGGCGCGTGTATTATGCAATTGTGGCTTAGGCCTGTATTGAGGTATCATATCACCAGAGGCGGTGTGTTAGATTCGAGCTGAGAAATGGGGTCATTAATGAATATGAACATATTTGATTTCAGCTGGCTAGAAGAATAATATCGAGGTGTGGCCCGAAAATCAGTTGTGGTAATAGTCAACATGGAAGTGACTTCATGAATGGTTGATCTGAAGAACTGCTACAGTTCGTTGCGTGCGTTAGTTATCATTGACAGTATACAAGAGTGCTGGATTGTGTGGTATGTTGTATGAATTCACCTGAGGATGCAGGTGCTGGTTGTTACAACTGGTTCGGGTTAATTCGAAGAATAGATGTGAGGTTCTGATCTTGTGAATGATTTCGGGAAGTGCAGTAAGGTTCTACAGTTTATAGGCCAGGTGGATTGTGAAATTTCAGCTATGTAGTGTTATCGGTACCTAAGTGAGATAGGGTGACGTGGGATCACCCTGGGTATATGCTTGGTAAGGTCACCCAGTTACTGGGTTGCTTCTAGTACAGCTCTAGGTACGCTCGAGGACGAGAGTTTGTTTAACTTGGTTAGGATGTGACGACCCGACTCGCCGTCCTTTGTATTTCAGCCCCATTATTCATGTATTATGTTTCCCCGTGTGTTTATATATGTGTTTGGTGAGTTTGAAGTGTGTTGGGATGAATTTGGTTAGAAATAAGACCAATAGTCTCTTTAAGGAAAGCTTAAGTTGAAAAAGTCAACCGAATGTTGACTTATGAGCGATAGGGCTCGGAATGGACTAGTTTCGGAGGGTGATTGTGACTTGGGAGAGAAAACGAAATTGAATGTGGAGGTCCTCTGTAGAATTAGGCTTGAATTGGCTAAGTTGAGTTTCGGCGAATTTCTGGTTGATAGGTGAGATTTTGATCCGGGTGTCAGAAAAGAGTTCCGAGAGTTGCAATATCTTTGTTAGGTGATTTTGGATATTTCTGCAAATATTCAGGTCATTCGGATTTCGTTTGGTTGGGTTTTTGATCGAGTATGAGTTTCAGAAGTTATAAGAAAAATTTAATCTTGAATCCGTCGTGATTTGTTGATTTTTATGTTAAAGGACGTGTTTTTCTGATTGGAACAAGTTTTTATGATGTTTCTGAGTATGTTGGTGTCTTTGGTTGAGGTCCCGGGGGCCTTAGGGCGGTTTCGAGTTGTCAATCGGACTATTTTTGCACTTATAGTGTTGCAGGTTTTTCAGCTGTTTTATTGCAGAAGTTTTGTTCATCGCATTCGCGTAGGGAGTGTCGCGAACGCGTAGAGCTGGGAAGTAAAGCGTTGGGTTTGCGTAGCTCAAGGTCGCGTTCGCGTAGTAGTAATTCTTGGAGCATCGTGACCGCGGGCAGGTACTCGCATTCGCGTAGGGAATGTTGGGGTCAGTATAATTTTGTCATCACGGATGCGTGGGTCTTGGACCGCGTTCGCGTATGGTAATTTGGCACCTGGGCAGAATGGATTTAAGTCACTTTTCATTCGCGAGCCATCGTATATTTCCTCCATTTTTGCACCACCTTGAGAGCTTGTTGACGGATTTTGAAGGGGATTTCGACGGGAAGTGATTGAAGGTATGTCTCGTGGTCTTAATATGTCATTTTATCAAAGAATCATCCATTAATTCTCTGAAATTGGACATAAAAATTGAAGAACTAGGATTAGAAGTTTCAAATCAATATTGGGGATTTGGAGGAGCAACAAGACTCCGATTTTGATGAAGTTTATATGTACGGACTCGTGGCGAGACGAGGATTCCAAAAATGAAAGTTTCGTAATTTTTCGAGAAGTAGACCCGGCGCTCGGGTTTTGCCAACTTCGTGTTTTTGGTGTATTTTGAGTTATTTCGATTGGGCTATGTTCCATTAGCCTATTTTGACGCATTTCTTATTGGTTTTGATCAGATTTGTCATCCGCGAGGTTGATTCTCGAGGGAAAGGCATTGCGAGCTAGTTTACGGCCTGCTTGAGATGAGTAATTGGTGTAGATGATGACCTGAGGGTTTGAAACCCTGGTATATCACATTGTGATGCTATTATGAGGTTGGAAATGCACTCCATGGTTAGTGAAGGGTCGTATATGTTGATTATTGTGATTCGGTCCAATCCGAGGGATAGATTGTACTATGTTGGCGAATGCTTCGCATACTATATTGATGCCATTTTTGGGGCCTTGTGCTAACTTGTAGAATCCTTCAGGGATCGTTATCTCAGAATTTTCATGATTTGCATATTACTTGAATTTAGTCCATTTTATATACTATTTTTGCAAACTCAGCCGTATTTAAACGTTTTGAGAACTCAAATGATTTTTAGATGATATTTCAGGTTGACGAGTACTATCGCGCTATTTTTGGACTGTATATATATTATTAAATGGAAACGGTGATAACAATGGACACCGTGTATTTTTAAATGGAAACGGTGGTAACTATGGGCACCGTGTATTTTAAATAGCAATGGTGGTAACTAAGGACACATTGTATTGTAATGGAAACTGTGGTAAATAAGGACACCGTGAATTGTAATGGAAACGGTGGTAACTAAGGACACCGTGTATTGTAATGGAAATAGTGGTAACTATTGGCACTGTATGATGTGGCGCTTGGGCTGTAAGAACCCCTACGGTGTCTGGACACCCATCGAGCCGCACATTCCGTAGTGTTCATGCATTGCATTGCATATCATGTATTTATTTACTGTTGCTTTATCTATTTATCTCTGAGGCTTGTATGGCATAGAACTGCTAGATAGCTTCATTTTGTGTTATTTCGTGTTTTCTTATCTTCGGGTGTTTATACATGCTTATTACTCACTGAGTTGGTAGACTCACCCCATACTCTCTGTACCTTTTGTGTAAATCCAGGTGCTCCAGAGACCTAGTCTTGCTGCTGTTGATTACCCGAGCTATTCAGAGTTTTGAGGTTGCTTCAAAGCGTTCGCAGGACCATTTACTCAGTTTCTATCAGTCATGTTCCTTTTTGCTATTTTGTCATACTTTGTATCATTTCCGTTCAGACTTGTATCCTGTTTTGTTAGAGGTTTTGTACTCGTGACTCCTCGCTTTGGGAGGATTATTACTCTTGCTCAGTTGTGTTATCTTAAATTGTTTCTTTTTTGCTAGAATGCCGTTCTTAGTTGTGGTTTGGCAGGGCTTGATATCCTCATGGCCGGGCGCCATCACGACCGGGTTTGGGATCGTGACATACCTGGTTCTGAGATGTGGTCCCGGGGAGAATGTTAGGGGCAATTTTCCAATTTCTACTTTAACTTTGATTTCATTAGCAAGATTAGTTTCTTGTAGTTATGTTTATGATATGTAATTGATTTTGGATAGATTTGAGCCATTCAGAGTCAGATATTGATGTAAAAAGCATTGTCACGAATTGATTGAGCGTGGTTTGAGGTAAGTAGCTTACCTAACCTTGTGTGGGGGATCTCCCCTTAGGATTTGGTACTGTTTTGATATGTGAGAGCCGTGTACATTAACTAAAGATTGCGTACACGGGCTATTTCTTTTAAAACTCTTTTTTTCACTAAGTAATAACATGTTTCACTTTATTTGAGCTACACTATCATATGTAATTATCCTGTTTAGATTAGAATAACATGTCTACGTGTCTTAGTTGCCTATCTTAACTTTGTGCACCATGCTTAGTTAATTCCTTGCTTCTTCCTTGACTTGTACTTAGTCTAATTGCTTCATGTTGTAGCTGTTATTTATATTGTTTAAGTTGTGCATTTACTTTTGGGACTATGGAAAGGTATTCCGGAAGATCCCCCTGCATATTTACTTAGGGACTACGGAAAAATATTCCGTGATATTCCCTACATATTTACTTTGGGAATATGAAACATTATTCCGAAAGACCCCCCTACATATTTATTTTGGGACGACAGAGCGGCATTCGGGGATATTCCCGTGTCCTGCATAATTGTTTTGGGACTACGAGATGGTATTCTGAGAGACCCCCTACACATTTATGTTTGGGACTACAAGACGATATCTCGGAAGATCCCATGTTGTTATCTTTGTGTAATGAGGTTTTACCTTTCTATGATATCATTCTTGTTAAATTGAGGTCCTTATTTTACTGCTACATTTCATTCTATCTTTTTTTTTAATTATATAAAGACGAGTAGTTCCCTGACCTGAGCTCATGACTACTCGACCAAGGTTACGCTTGTCACTTACTGGATACTATTCTGGTGTAATCATGCCCTTTCTTGCACTCATTTTTTCGTGTACATATCTAGGTACCTCCTACGAACCTCATTTTTAGTTGCACAATCGCTGTCAGGAGACTATAAGGTACACGTGCCACGTCCATAGACCTCTGAGTCCCCTTTTATCCTTTACGATATTGCTTACCTTTTATTTACTCAAGTATAGTTTTACAGAATAGTTGACAAAGATCTTAGAAGCTTGTGACTTACAGTGTTTTGGAATTTGGGAAAGTTATGTACATTTGAAGAGTGATTATTGAATGTGCCGAGCGACATCTCAAAAGCTTATTTAAATTATTCGTTACTATTATTTGCTAACTTTTACGTTTTCTTTTCATTTCCACAAATGTTAGGCTTACCTACTCGTAGAGACTAGGTGTCGTCATGATAATTTTACAGACGGAGGAATTGGGTTGTGATAGCTTGGTATCAGAGCTCTAGGCTCATAGGTGTCGTGAATCATAAGCAGGTTTATTATAGTTTTGCCGATCTATTCGGAGATGTCTGTACTTACCTACAAGAGGCTATGGAATTATTAGAAAATTTTCACTTATTTTGATTCCTTGTCGTGCAAGATTGTTGAATTTGAAATTCTAAACTTTTGTATTTTATTCTTTCACTACATTTCAGCTTCGAGGAATTGTGTATCAGTGGAGGTGTGCTTATGAGTTAGCAAATCCGGCTGAGGCAGCTTCCCTTTCATGGACTAAGTTCTCAGACATGTTTTTCAGAGAGTATGTACCTCAAAGCCTCAAGGACGCATGATGCATGGAGTTTGAGCAGTTGCACCAGGGTGCTATGACTATTTTAGAGTACGCAGTTCGTTTCAGTGACTTGGCTAGACATGCACCGGCCTTGGTTTCTACAATTTGAAAGAGGGTCTGTCAGTTTATTGAGGGGCTCCATCCTGGCATCAAGACTACCACGGCACGAGAGATAGAGATTGATATCTCGTACCATCAGGTGGTGAGTATTTCTGCAAGAGTAGAGGGAATTCTTGCTCGGGATATGGATGAGAGATGCGCCAAGAGGTCTCGAGAGTCTAGCCATTGTTTTGTGCCCGTGCCCCAGCTGTAGTTCGACATGGTAGGAGCTATGTTTGTCACCCCGTTCATTCAACTCTTCCATTCGCTAGTGGTGTTCCGGTACGTTTAGGCCTCAGGAGCCTTACTATGCAAGTCCAGTATCTAGTGTGCCTCCTGCACGAGGTGCTTATATAGGCTGAGCCTTATCACTTTGAGTTGTTTGCAAGTTATTTGAGAAACGGTAAAGACTATACTCACTTTATGTTCATATATTATATTGCAAACATGTGCCTCGTAATTCAAAAATTTTTCTTTTCCTTTCTTGTGTAGCAGGCGGAACGCCTCGACAGGATCATATACCACACTCTTATGGGAGCAGGAAGTTTTCCTTGGCAGCATAATAGATGCATCTATGGTTTGTGCCTCTCTATCTCGGTAGTGTACGCGTTATGACGGGATCGGGTCATTCGTCTTGACAATATCATATTCATCTTGGGATCGGGCCATATGAAATCCACATAATCGTGCATTATATTGCAAGCAGTGTGAATATTCACGAGAGTTTCCTTCCACGGATGCCTTGCATTTTATATGGCATTTCTTATTCATTTGATATTGCCACTATATATTTTCTGAATTGTTGAGATAGGATATGAGATGAGAAGTTTATATTGTTTAAAGAAATTTTGAAAGGTTATGCTAGTTACCATTTCATCCTATTATTATTGTTGTGCTGCATATATGTTTAGTATTTAGCATACTGCTTTATAGGACTTCTAGTAAGTGTCGGCGTCGATCCCTCGTCACTACTTATCCGTGAATAGGCTAGATACTCAGTGGGAGTGCATTGATTTACGTTCCCATGCTACACTAGGTGCACTTATTTTGTAGGTGTGTATATATATATGTCTAAATGGTTTTTTGGGTGCAAGGGCGCGACTGTTGCTAGGACTTTTCGGTGAGTTGCATTTTCATGTTACGATCCACAACATGCGGAGTCTTATATGATGTCTCCATCAGAGTTATTTATATTCTCTTTCCTACCTTATATTCCAATCATATGTTTATTATTATTGAAATCCTTAGTAGATTCTCATACACTTGTGACACCGAATTTCAAGCGTTCTCACTGGATGGTTATTATTGTAGTTTACGTAATTATTACCATTTCACCTTGTAATTTATAATTTATACTAGATCTGGAAATAAAATAAATCATGGGTTTTATATGAGTTAAGAGCTTACTCTACTTATTTAATAAGCTTCATGATTTCAAAAAACAAAATTGTAACTAAGCTGATTAAGTAGCGTTGGCTTGCTTCTGGATGGAGTTAGGCGCTATCACAACCTATGGCATATTTTGGGTCGTGTCATCTTGGTATCAGAGCTCTAGGGTCACTTGGGTCTCACGAGTCATGAGCAATTCTAGTAGAGTCTTGCGGATCGGTACGAAGACGTCTGTACTTATCTTCGAGAAGCTATATGGGGTGTTGAGGGCACTTCCCTTCTTGATCCCTCATCGTGCGATTTGAATCCTTTGAAGCTTATTCCTTCATTTCCTTCCTACTCAATCTTATGCAACGTGGAGCACTTGTTATCAATTGGGCATCGAGGAGTTGCGGTGGTACTGCAGACATGGTGTAGGATGTTTCTCCATGCGTATTCGGGAAGGCTAATACTGTCGCCTTGCGGATGGGTGTTATGTCATTTCAGCCCAGTATCTGTATTTCATATGGTTTCAAGACTACGCACCGATTAATGATGCTCATGTGTTGTTAATACACAATATTGTTGTGATAGTGGGGTGTTTGTTATGTGTTGAGGCGGTGAATGACTCGAAAGGTGGATTTCTCAGTGCATGGTTTAGAGGTTTCACATCTAATTTCAGTGGAGGAAAGGAAATTAGACTATGGATTTTCATCTTTAGGTTAATGGATTAATGAGATTTGATATTTTTGACCGTGAATTCTCATTTGTGATGTAGTATCGTCGTCCTTGCTTGAATGCATTAAGATTTATCGTTGTTATGGTCTTCTTTGATTTGCCCTCGGAATAGGGTGTTGTGAAATGGTACTTGAGAAGTGGTTGTCAAAGATGGCAGTGTGTAGCGGTATTAGAGTCGGAGCAGTGCTTCTAATGTTGATGGCTCGAGAAAGATGATCATTGATAAGGTTTACAATTGGTAGTAATTTATTAGTATAGGTACTACAAAGATAGACTTTGGTTTGAGGCAGCAATTGGCAGCGATGGATAAGGAAGGACATGTCAGAGGTGTGTTGCGGTGATTGAATAGCTACTAGGTAGAGTATGAAAAGCTTATGTTGACAAGTGGCTTAAAGGAGATGGGTTAAACAAAGTGGGAGTGACAACGTAGCATATGGATTCTGTTGTAGTACAGCCACATGCATTGGGAAAGGTTTAGAGAAAATTGGGATGGAGGCTACTACGCTGAGGAAGATTGAGTATGGAAAAGAGGAGTTTATTTTAAATGAATAGGGGTGTTATAACTTGATTATCGTTTTTAGATGCAATGTGACTTTGAGTTTGGAATGCATTGTCAGACTTTTACTTGATGTCAATGGGGAATGAACATACTCTTACAGCTGGTGGACGAGCATGGGCTCGGGAGGTTTAGTGATTTCGTTGTATTGCACCCAATGCAGCATCATTAGAACAATCGGTATGGAATTGTAAAAGTGGTTTATCTCCTATGAGTATGTTAGTAGTTGCATGATTTTGATAAAGTTTCTACGTAGAGTTCTACGTCCTACCCGAAAGAAGGTCGAATATGCGATTGTGGCTGATAATTCATAATGTTCATGAAAATTTTAACAAGGGACTACAAGAAGTTTGGTGGGTTGACGGTGCGAGATCATGGTAATTTAGGAGCATGAATCTTTGTGGGTTCTACATTATGTTATGGCAGCTTAAATCCAACTGGGGGAACCCATCGTCTATGACTGGAGTGCGTGGTTGTCTGCTCATGCGGTTTATGGTTATCGGTACATTAGTGGATCAATTATGTCTATGAAAAAAAAATATCAGTGGGTAATTAGAGCAAAGAACTTGATAAATTTGTGCTATATTTTCCCTTACTGGTTCATGAGCAGGTTTTTGGAAGACTCAAAGTTTCTGCATATTGTGGATGTGATGTACGAGGAAAGAATTCATCCGGTTACTTCTTTGGGAGTGTTCAAGTGCTATCAGTGCACTAGAGTTGGGTTATATATTCGGGACCAAGTCAGAATGGGTGATTCACCACATTGTTTCTAATAGGTTGAAGAATGTAAGCGCGATGTAAGGATTTTTGGGTTTGTTATGTGACTGAAGATCAGGATTTTGTAGCAGAGTGTGAAGAATAATTAGGGAATTTTCTATGTTATCATCAGGTCTGCAGGACAGTATTATAGAATTAGGAGAAATAGGTTCGGATTCATAGGAAGTCTTTCAAAATGGGTATACCAGTTGGAGATGCTATTGTGCGCATAAGGAGGGTATGAGATAGTTCATAGGTATCAAGACGATGTGGTCTCGTAAATTGGGTCACTCGGGATGAGTGTTGTTGAGTTATTATAAGTTTTTGAATGAAACTATCATCATTTCTATGGCAAGTGAAGAGTAATTAAAGGAAGTCGTGTCAGTAGTAATGGTTTGAATCATTATGATTGTGGCAAAAATTACTTCATTTGGCGTGTTAAGTTATACACGTGGCGTGTGGTTGTGTGTACAGGCCTGATAGCCACAATAATTTCCTTTATTTGGGAGGTATTCGATTCCTACGGGCTTATTATGTGTAAATGGATCTCAAGAGTTATGGCGTTTTAGACGACAACTTCCGGTTTGTATTTTCAGCGGTCATGGGAATTCAACTGCGAGTTGCAATAGTTCTTCTAAGATGAGTTATCTGAAAGGTTTCTAGACAATGTGTTTATTCTACTTATAGTTCAGGGGTTATGATGAATCCTTGTACTCTTGCGTAGCGGCATGATAGGTGCGTTGAGTGGTATAGAAATTTGAAGTGGAGGAGCAAGGTTACAGTTGGTATTGACAAGAACATCATGAGCACGAATGAGCGGGGAAGAATTTAGATGTTCAGTGTAGCGAGCATTTTATTTAGTGTCACCTGATGACGATATCCTATGTAAGAGTCTTTGTGTACTGGATTGTGATTCTTGATTTTCTTTACAACATTGGCATGGTTGGTGGTACAGTGTTCAAACTTTGCTACCTGGTGCAGATGGTTATGGCAGCATATCCCATGGGGAAATTTATATAAGTGTGACATGTTAGTCAATTATTGTTAAGGATTGAAACCAAGTGTGGAGATTTTAGTACTGTCGCTAATAAGAAAGCTTATGCCTGAATGGCACTCTATCATTTTGTTGTGGACGGTGGAAGTTTGTTCCAGATTGGAACGTTGCTTGTGTGTCTCATGAATAGGCCCATTTTGGATCCTTGAAAAGTTGTTGTCCTAGTATGGTATAATAAATTGGTTTGAGGTCCATTGATTGGTCTAATGCGCATATGTGCTCTACATCATGTCAGATGTGTTCATTCAGCATAGCGTTGCTTATGTAGGGTCTTCGAGCGTTGGATATTATTCCCGTCGTCAGCTATTCCCTATAATAATCTATTATGCCATTTGGGTTATGAGAAGACTTGATTATTCGCACGTGGGTTGTTACTGCATGTGGCTTATGATGTTATATGAGCAGGATGGCTCTTGAGATGCAAGTCATTATTGCACTTTAGTTGTTCTTGGGTTTTGTAGTGTATGGCGCTATCCGTCTCCCCCAGGATTGTATTTTTGCACTTGGCATGCTTATGGTCTATATTCGAGTATTTCTTACGTATAAGCATTATGGCTTGATGGATAATTCTGTATTTCTTGTTATGTGTAGATCGGGTGGCATTCCACCACAGATATCTTGTTTAGATCGGGATTACATATTGCAACCGTACTATGTTTGATCGGGTTGCAGGACGTAACGATAACATGTGTTGATCGGGTTGTATGCCGTAACGGTGAGATATTGAGAACGGTTCTCTGTATCCATTCTTATGTATTTTATTTCTCATTTTCTAAGAAGTTTTCATAGCATCTGCTCAACCGTTTTATTCATTACGCGGGCTAGGTAGTTCTTTTCCAGAGTCCGTTCTTTCTTATGTGTCATATTGGAGTTGTTGCTTGTTGGTGCACAGATGGCGTCATATGTGATCTTGGACAATGTTTGAGGTGTCTTATTGTATGAGCAGCTTGTACTGGGTGAGATGAGGTTATTAGACCTGAAATCGATGCGATCGGATTCATGCAAGATGTATTAAAGAGAGAATGTCACTATTCAATTCAGAATGAGATTACGGTTCTTTCCAAGAGGAGAAACTATGTGAGCCATTAATTTTATCAGTGGTTAAAATTTCGTGTGCATATGTTTCATCGTTGCAGTATTGTGAGGATTGAAACAGGTCTTATATATGTTATGGGGTAGATTATGGGCTTCGAGTCATTGAGTTTGCAGATGTTGTGCTTGGAGGAGCTTGCCTTGGGCTAATGAGTGACGTGGTGTGTTTTGGGATGTCATCATGAGTACATGATCATGTGTGGGTTCTGCTTATGGAGATTGATTCGGTGTTCATATGTTAGAATCATGTCTGGTAAAACCATTCGGAGGTTGGAATTTGGTTCCAAGCTAATTGACTAAATAAAAGGGAGAATCAACAGTCTAGCTTGAGATAGTATGTTTAACTGGGTTTGGTAGCACGGGTAGGTGCACAAGATGTTGAACAGTGATTTTGGGGAAACTTTGGAGCAGTTCTTAGCACGTTCGAGGATAAGGGTATGTTTGAGTGGGGAGAATGCAATGACTCGATTGGTCTTTTTGAACCCTAGTACGTTATTCGACGGTTTGAGGCCTTGAGTAGATTCACTTCATGTATTATGACTTGTACGTGTGGTAGGAATTTGATTTTGGGAAGTTCAAAGTTGATTCAAAAGAAAATTTCTAATTTCGGAAGATTTAAGTGGAAATAATTGACTATGGTTTTACCTTTGAGAAAACAACCTCATAATTCAGATTTGAAGTTCTAATAGGTTCATATGATGATTACGGACTTAGGAATATGTTCGAGTTGAGTATCGGGTCGCCCAGGAATATTTCAGCACATATTGTGGAAAGTTGGTATTTTGAAGGTTTTAGAATTTCCTAAGTGTAGTTTGAGGTGGACTTTCGTGTTATGGATGTTAGTTTGAGGTTTCGAGCCCAAGAACATATTTGCATCATAATTTATGACTTGTACGTAAAGTTTGGCTTCATTCGGAATATTTAAGTATGAATCGAGTTCGTCGAAGTTTCTTGGAAACTCTCTATACCCTGTTTTTGGGGTATTTAGGGACCTGACTCCAGTGCATAACCCATGCTAGTGTGGTAGAAGGAAAACCAATTAGCGCGGGCTACGCGCCCCCGCGCTAAGGTCGCGCTTCTGACCTATACCCAGGAAAATGATCATAACTTTTCGTATACACCTCCAAATGATGCACGGTTTGTTGCGTTGGAAACTATACTCAAAGAGATTTAATTTGATAGGTAGATCCATACATAAACCTGTATATAGCTGGAGATATGATCCTTTAAAGTGAGGTCATGTGCACACTTATTTACAGATTTTTTCTAATCTAAAATTTTCTAACTTGGCTAAGACTTAGGCCTCTCCTTAGACCCCAATTCACCTATAATATGAGCTATGTGATTATTAACATATCTAATTGTTACCCATTATAACGTAAATCCTTATTAGCACACAAAATGAAATAATTAGCCTACCTTGGCATGGCGAAATCTCAAGTTACTTGGAAAAATTTTCCAGTGCCTTACATTTCTCCCTATTTTATTGCAGTTGTTGCTGATTCTGGTTTTTTTCTTCACAAACGCGAAGGGTGTCACACTTTCACGGAGAGGAAAAATTGGTGGCTGCCTTTTTGTGCTTCAAGTACGCGAATAAGGGCAAGGGGTCAGGGGGACCTTACTTTACGCGGAAGGACAACTGCAAACGCGAAGGAGGAATGAAAGCTGGGGGCAATTAGCCATTGCGAATGCACGAGATTGAATGAGAACTGGATGTTCTACATGGTTAGGCCTTCATGAACACGACCTTGGTCATGCAAATGCGATGACGGACGGGGGCCGGGGCAGATTGTTTTAACTCGGGATTCTGCTCATTTTACTCATTTATCTCTTGGTTTGGGCTATTTTTTGAGAGCTTAAAGGGGAGATTTTTCCTCATCTATTGCTAGATAAGAAATTCAAGCGTATTGCTAGATATTTACATGGATTCTACAAGGATTTAAACATGAAAATTTATGGAAATTGTGAGATTTTGATAGAAAAACCTAGAATTGGTATGTTTGGATTTAAACCACGAAATTGGACATGGAATTAGAAATAAATCATATTTTTGAGTTTGTAGTGTTACGAATAATGTTTATCTTCAACAATTTTAAAAATACGGGCACGTGGGCCCGGGAGTTCACTTTATTGGCTTTTCGAGCGGAGTTGGGAACTGTTATAAATTACTTCATTAGGGGTATTAGTTTACTTTTTATTCGTTTGCACCTTATTTGACTAATTTCAGATCGTTGGCGTTGAATTGAGGAGTTAAAGAGTCGTTGGAGCCGATTATGGAACTTCAGACGAGGTAAGTCTCCTGTCTATTCTTGTGCAGGGAAAACTCTCCCCTATGTGATATATTGTTATATGCTACTAGTTGTGGGTGGTATATAAGCACGAGGTGATGAGAGTTCGTACATGGCTAAATCATATTTTTGTCCAGGTAGATTTATGACCTTACCATGTGATATTTGGATTATTTGAACTCATGTTGCTGGTTAAATTAAATAAAATTATAACCGAACTTGATTTGGAAATTATATATATAATAGGCCGAGCCTTATCACCTTGAGTTGTTGGCAAGGTATTTTAGAATCGGTAAAGTTTATACTCACTTCGTGTTCATATACTGTATCGCAAGCACGTGCCTCGTAATTTGAGAATTCCTTTTCTTTTTTGTGAAGCGGTACGAATTACTTAGAAGTGTCAAGTGCCACACTCTTATAGGAGCAGGTCGTTCGCCTAGGCAGCATAATAGATACATCTGCAGTTTGTGTGCTTGACCCTTGACAATGTAAACGCTATGATTGGATCAGGTCGTTTTCCTCGACAGTGTCACGACCCAAAATCCATGAACAGGCGCGATGACACCGGGAACCGCTGTAGGTCAAGCAAATAATAAATAATTAATTTGGTTCTCTTTTTACTTTTTTTTTTATAAATTATAGTTTTCCTTCAATTAAATAGTAGAAGATGAAAATTTTAGAGTAAATAAAAATATTTACACAATCTCAATACTGAATAATCCATAATCATCCCAGAACTCGATGTCACAAGTGCATGAACATCAATTAGGAAAAGATAAAATAAAATACACCATATATCCAAAATACAACTTTGGACAGGAGAGAAAAAAATATAAATACTCTGAAGGGACTCTGCTAGCTACGGATCGTAAAATAAGATGCAGCTCACCTAAGTCCCAGTATCAACCATAATGTGCGCTCGTAAGGCCACTATACATACATGTTCCTGTACAACAAAATATATAGCAAATGTAGTATGAGTAAAAAACAACACGTACCTAGTAAATATCCAATCTAATATCGAAGAAGTAGTGAAAAAGGTCGACTGCGACACTTACTAGTGGTCCAATTATATGATAATATGAAATTTTAATTAAGCATGATATACAACAATAAGACTCAGAATAAAAAATAACTAAACAGGTCTCCCTCATATTTAACAACCTAAATCACTTCCTTCCTTTAAAACATATGATCACACAAACATTGAATTTATACCAATTATAAAAGGCAGTTCCAGTTCTATTATCACACACAAATTCCACCGAGGACGTTTGTCTCGATCCAACATAAATGTAAATTGTGCACTACCACAGTCCAACGCCGTAACCCATAGATGCACCTATTACCCCGCGAACCATACATGTGATGCAGTAAAATAAAAATTTAAGGAATTACCTCGCGCGTGGATCGTAATTGCGACACGGTCACACATAGATTTCTTAAGTTATTGTAGTATTCTTACATTCTTTTCAAAATAGGAAGTTCAAATAAAAACTCTTAACATCCCAACTTTTCCTCAATTTCAACTCCTTTCAAAACAATTACTAAGAAAAATCTATCTCTCCCTCTCAAGGCAAACAATAAACATAAATCAATAACAAAATCAACAAGGCATGATGTAAGCCTAAAATTACCTGAACATTGGCGTAGCTAGTAGCTACATATGGACTCTCACCACCTCGTATGTACATAGCCTCCACAAATAAAATTGCATAATAATATACTTTATCTATGGAGTTAATTCCCTCCTACAAGGTTAGAAAAGAGATTTACCTCGCTCCGAATTTCCATAACCGGCTCTCAAGTCCTTCCGACGACTTAACCGGTGCCCAACACTCCAAAACTAGTAAATAAATGTGAAACCCATTAAAATATACTCTAATACTCGCAAAAATTCTACTTAAACATTTTCCCAACTCCGCTCGGAATGTTGATAAAATCACCTTTGAACCCACATACCCGGATTTCGAAAAGGTTTTAAGATAAACTTTACACATAACCCCCACGAACTCAAATATATAATTTATTCCAAATTCCATGCTCAATGTTATGATCAAAATCCAAACACTAATTTATAAGTTTTGTACCAGAACCCTAAATTTCCCCAAATTTTCCATGTTAAAATCTATATATAATCCAACTATTTAGCTTGCAATAGGTGAGAATCACTTACCTTTACGTAGATGGTGAATATTGAACTCCAACATCGCTCCATGACTGACTCCAATGGAGGAAATGAAGTTAAAATGAGTCAAACCCTCGTTTTAAAGAAACACACTGCCTAGTGACTTCTCGCACCTGCGGTAACTTGACCGCGGTTGCGGTTTCGCAGGTGCGGCAATTGCTCTTACTTTTGCGGTCATCCCCAAGCTACCTACTTCCGCTTTTACGCCTTCCCTTCCACAGATGCGATCTCGCTTCTGTGGTGAGACGACCGCATCTGTAGTCCCAGCACTGCCTAACCAAAGCCGCTTCTACGGCCCTTATAGCCGCTTCTACTGCCCCACACCTGCAGCCCAAGCCTCACAGGTGCAGTTACATCAGAAGGCACCTGATCTAATCTTTCTTCCATTTACCAAACTCAATCTTTAAAATTACATCAAACAACACCAAAATAATGAACCACAACTCAATTCAAGCTTTATAAACTTTAAACTTCTACATTCGATGCCGAAACTTATTAAATCACGTTCGATTGACCTCAAATTTTACATACAAGTCACATTCAACATTATGCACCTATTCAAACTTCTAAAATCAGAATCTGACCTTGATATCAAAAAGTCTAATTCTAGTCCAACTTCTCAAAACCCTTCAAATTTCTAACTTTCACCAAATGACCCCAAAATAACCGAAGGACCTCTGAATCCTCTTCCAGATGCGCTCCTAAAATCATAATCACCATACGGAGCTATTCCTACATTGGGAATCCCAAGCAGACATTGATTACATTGAAATGCACTTCAACCCAAACATATAAAATTATTCCAAAATTCTAACTTCCAAAATAGGCACTGAAATGCTCCCAGGTCATCCAAAACCCAATCCGGATATATTCCCAAGTCCAAAATCATCAAACAAATATGTTGGAACCTTCAAAACCTGATTCTAAGGTTGTTTACTCAAATATCAGAACTCCTCCTATTCTTCCAACTTAAAACTTCTGAAATGAGAATTTCCTTTCTATCGACTCTAAACTCCCCGAATTACAATTCCAACCATGCGTATGAATCATAATACCTGAAGTGAAGCTTCTCAATGCCTCAAACTGGTGAACGACGCCCTAGAGCTCAAAACGACCGGTCGGGTCGTTATAGACAGTATCATATTCTTTATGGGATCCGGTTGTACATCCTTGGCATAATCCTGTGTTATATCGCTAGCAGTCAAAATATTCATGAATTTTCCTTCAACTAATGCCTTGCATTGTGACGAACCGAAGGGTCATCACTCTAATTCTCCCTTTCCTTGCGCTTCAGAGGCATTGAAAACGTCTTATTTTGTTGTCAGGATTTACGTGTGCAATCCAGGCGTGAAGCTGAAAATGTTTTATGTGAAAATATTTGAACTGTGTTAAAAACCAAGAATTTTGATAATAATATTGCTATAGTGGACTTTTCTCAACGTTTTGGGTAAACGGACCCGGACCCGTGATGTGACGGTCCCAGAGGATCCATAAGGAAATTTGGGGTACGAGTGTTTTCCCGAAATCAGAATCCGAGGTCCCAGGCCCGAGTACGGAGCTTTTCTATGAAATTGTTTTTTAAAATGCTTAAGGAACAATAAAAATGGAAATTTGATCAAAAGTGATGGTACCGAGCTCGTACTTTGGTTCCGACGCCCCGTACAAGTGTTAAATGTGAATTAAGCGCTACCGGTAAAGATTGGTTGAGAAAGGGCGTCGTTTGACGTGTTTCGGACTAAAAGTGGAAAGTTTGAAAGTTTAGAACTTTGTAATGAAAATCATGAGTTTTGGAGGTTGATTCTTTAATTTTGATGTTATTTTGGCGATTTGATAGCATGAGTAAGTCCGTAGGATGTTTTTGAGATTGGGTGCATGTTTGGTTTGGACCCTTGAGGGCTCGGGAGAGTTTTGGATTCGCTTTGAGTGCATTTTTGATTGGATAAAGTCTGCTGGTATGCTCATCGCAATTGCGATATCCCCCACTTTCATGCCCTCTTCGTAAATGCGAAGCAAGAGATCGCAATTGCGACGATCTCCTTACCAGCCTTCCTTCACAAATGCGAAGACCTCCCTCGCAATTGCGATATCCCTCAAGCCTAGCCCAAGTTCACATTTGCAAACCCTATCTCGCAAATGCGAGTTCGTTCTTTTCCCAAACCAGTTAGCATTTGCGAATTCCTTCTCGCAAATGCGAGATTCTCCTTCTTGTTGCTTTGCTCACAATTGCGAACTCTTTCTCGCAATTGCGAGATCTGCGTCTGTGCAAATCTTAACCGATTTTAAACCTCATTTTTCATATTTTCAAAACCCAAAACCTCCATAGGCGATTTCTCTCGAACCCCTTCTCCCCCAAACCAAATGTAAGTCAAATTTTACTAGTTTTCTTCAATCCTTATCATCTTCTAACATGATTTAATCCCTAAATCAAAGCTTTCATGGTTAAAAGTGGATCATTGGGTAGAATTTAGGTTTGCCATAAAAGTGGGGATTTGACCTCAATTTGGGGTCCTATTTCAAAACAAATTGCATATATGAACTCGTGGGGGAATGGGTCGGTTTTGCTTCGAACCTCGAGTTTTGACCACGTGGGTCTGGGGGCATTTTGGGATTTTTGGGTAAAACTTTGGGAATTTCATTCTTATGCATTCAAATTGATTTAACTATCATTTATTGATACGTTTGAGTTAATTGTGGTTAGATTTAACAGTTTTTGAAGCGAATTCGAGGGTAAAGCTATTCTAGAGGCGTGAGTTGAGTTGGAAGATTTCGAGGTAAGTTTTTGATCTATCTTTGGCTTGAGCGAATATGATTAGAGTATTTGATTGTATTTGCTAAATGATCGAGTACGGTGTATAGGCATGGTGACGAGTATCTATGCACTGGTGTCTAGCACGATCGTGAGTTGTAATTGTCTTTAAATTCAAAAGATGTGAATTAATTGAATTAATTGGTCGCTAACTAAATTATGAATTGATAATTGAAAGGTAAATGAGTTAATGGAGGAAGTGTGGTGTTGAGTTATCTTTCCCTTGCCGGGACATGTTGTTGATTTATCTTTCCCTTGCCAGGACATATTTTTGATTTATCTTTTCCTTGCCGGAACATATTGTTGATTTATCTCTCCCCTACCGTGACTTGCTGTTGATTTAGTCTCCCTTGCCGTGATACTCTTGGATTGTTAGATGTACCCTTGCCGGGCTCAGCTGTTATGTTGACGAATTTCCCTAATGGGTCCTCCTTTGAGAAGATTGTTGGAGTTATTCAATAATATATCATGGGATCGTGTGGTATGACGTCCACTTATATAATACATCCTGGGATCGTGTGGCATGCCGTCCACTTATTGTTATTGGCCTGAGATGGTGCGTGATCGAGTGACGCACCGTCCATTTATACATTACTCTATGGGATCGTGTGGCGCTCCATCCACTTGTATACTACACAATGGTATCGTGTGGCGCGCCTTCCACTGTAGATGAGTAGATCATAAAAAACTGAGATAGAGTTATTGTTTTTACTGATGTTCCATCTTTATCTTGTATCCCCCCAATTTATTTCGCATTATATTGCTATTGTTTCTTTCCTTTCGAGTTTGTATATGATTATTGCATAGGTCAATTGTGGTAGGTCCTGTCGAGCCTCGTCACTACTTTGCCGGGGTTAGTCCAGGCACTTACCAGTACATAGGGTTGATTGTGTTGATACTACGCTTCCTTGCCTTTTGTGCATAGGTCAAGACGCAGCCTACGGACCACAGCTATAGTTCGGGAGTGATCTTTCCCGAAACTCCGATGTAGTTCGCTGGAATTCGCGGTCATTGAGTCTCCCTTATCTTTTCTTTTTAGTTTCTTTAATTGTATCAAACAGAAGTATTATGTATTTCTTTCAAACTGTGCTTGTAGTACTCCTTTAGTCATCCGTGAGTAGTGACACTAGATACTAGGTAGAGACATTTTGTTAGTTTTCCGCATCTTATTTTCGCTATTGTTGTTAAAAGGTTCCGCATGTTTTAGTTAATTATTTTAGTATTTAACTTGTTTTAGATTTAAGTTTTGTGATAATGATTATAAAGGTTGGCTTGCCAAGCTTCGATAGTAGGCAACATCACGACTCCCGATGGTGGAAAAATTCGGGTCGTGACAAGTTGGTATCAGAGCACTAGGTTACTTGGGTCTCACAAATCACGGACAAGCTCGGTAGAGTCAGAGGGATCGGTACGGAAACGTCTGTATTTATCCCCCAGAGGCGAGTTAGAAAAATTTCACATTGTTCATTATTGTCGTTCGATTCTGTTTCTCAAATATGGATTGTTATTCTACTCTATTCTTTCACAGATTACGAGAATACGTGCGTCTTCTTGTTCCGCGCAGCAGTCCGAGCCCCTAACAGTAGCTCCTGCGAGGGGCAGGGGTCGAGGCCATCCCAGAGGCCATGGCATGGGCAGAGCTCAGCCCCAGGCAGCACTTCAAGGGGTGGAGCCTCATATTGAATTTGAGGAGGAGGTTCCAGCTCTACCAGCTGCAGTGGGCCCAGCTCAGGTCCCAGGAGAAGTGTTTTCTTCGGATCTTAAGGATGCTCTTGTCTTCAGAGTAGGCTTTATGGACACTGTGGCTAGAGCGGGATTGCTGCTAGTAGCACCAGCCACTTCTCAGGATGGAGAAGGGGTTCAGACTCCTGCTACACGTACTCTTGAGCAGGTAGCTCCCCAGACTCAGGTTCCATTAGTTTAGCCCGTAGTGGTATCTCAGACAGGCATTACAGCTCAGGCCGGAGATGGGACGGCCATGTCTTCGGATGCTTTACGGAGACTTGATCAGTTATCCAAGATTTTCACGACTACCTTGAGCAGTGCTTTATCGGAGAATCCCCAGGACTTTCTATACATTTATCATGAGATCCTCAGGACTATGGGGATAGTAGAGACCAATGGGGTCAATTTTTGCACTTTCAGGTTTGTAGGGTCTGCCAAGACTTTGTGGAGGGATTTCTGCTTATCTAAACCAGCAGGGTCACCAGCATTGACATGGGATAAGTTGGCAGAGTTATTTTTGGAGAAGTTTCTCCCCGTCACTCAGCGGGAGAAACCTCGCAGACAATTTGAGCGCCTTCAGCACGGCTCCATGACAGTCATACAGTACGAGACTAGATTTGTTGACTTGGCATGCAATGCAATAGTGATACTCCTTACAGACCGGGAGAGGGTCCGGATGTTCATTAATGGATTAATTCAGCCCATTCGTCTACAGATGGCTATGGGATTTGGGAGAGATATTACTCTTTAGGAGGCGGCCAATGTGGCCCGTCGAGTAGAGATGATGTTGGTTCGAGGAGGTAGTCAGGGTTCTTGACATTCAGGCAGATTTAGTGGTACCTCATCTAGAGGTAGGGATTTCCATGATTGAGGCCATCCAACGAGACCTTTCCAGTCAGCACTCTAGGCTTCTCATAGTGCTCTAGGTGGTCGTAGCTCTCATCCACAGTATTCTTACCAGCAGCTCTTCAGCTCACCGTCAGCTCCTATCAGTGCACCAGCACTTCGATATTCTCAGCAGCCGAGGGCTTGCTGCACTTTTGGAGATCTAATGCACATTGCCAAGTATTGCCCTCGAGCTTCCAACAGTTCACAGCAGCAGGGTCCTCGTCCCATGATTCAGGTAGCAGATGATCCACAGGCCGCCCAGCCAGCTAGAGGCGGGGGTAGAGCCCATAGAGGTGGAGGTAGAGACTGTAGAGTGTGAGCTCAGACAGCCAGGGGCAGGGGTCAGCCTGCAGTAGAGCATCCCAGAGATGAAGTTCAGGGAGGTGGGGGCCAACCCCGTTGTTATGCATTGCCAGCCAGGCCGGAGGCCGAGTCATATGATGCTGTGATTACAGGTACTATACTGGTCAGTGATAGGGGTGCTTCAATATTATTTGACGCAGGATCTACTTATTCTTATGTGTCATCCTATTTTGCACCCTATTTGATCACGCCTAGTGATGCTTTGGTTTTTCTTGTATGTGTGTCCATACCGGTTGATGATTCTATAGTGGTCTACTGAGTGCATCTTTCTTGTGTGGTGGTATTTAAGGGTCTTGAGACCCGTGTCGACTTATTGCTTTTAGACATGGTGGATTTTGATGTTATATTGGGGATGGACTAGTTTTCCCCGTATCATGCTATCTTGGATTGTCCGAAGACTATGACTTTGGCCTTGCCATATTTGCCCCGACTTGAGTGGAGAGGGACCCCAGGTCATGCCACCCGTAGTGTTATTTCGTATGTCAAGGCTTGACGTATGGTCGAGAAGGGTGTCTAGCATATTTTGTATGTTCGTGACTCCAGCGCAGAGGTTCCATCTATCGACTCTGTTCCTATTGTTCGGGAGTTCCCCGAAGCTTTTCCTGCAGACCTGCTGGGTATGCCTCCGGCAGGGATATTGACTTTTGTATTGATTTGGCTTCTGTTAGTCAGCCTATTTCTATTCCGCCATATCGAATGGCCTCGCAGAGTTGAAAGAGTTGAAGGAGCAGCTTCAGGACTTGCTTGATAAGGGTTTCATTAGACCCAGTGTGTCACCTTGGGGTGCAACAGTGTTTTTTGTGAAGAAAAAGGATGGGCGATGAGGATGTACATTGATTACCGGCAGTTGAACAAGATGACAATAAAGAAAAAGTATCCACTGCTGAGGATTAACGATTTGTTTGATCAGCTTCAGGGTGCGAAGGTGTTCTCGAAGATAGATTTGAGGTCTGGTTATCATTAGCTGAGGATTAGGGCGTTTGATGTCCCTAAGACAGCTTTTCGTACTCGGTATGGGCCTTATTAGTTTTTGGTCATGTCGTTTGGGTTGACCAATGCCTCGGCAGCATTCATGGAGTTGATGAACCGAGTGTTCATGCCTTACTTAGATCTATTTGTTATTGTATTCATTGATGATTTCTTGGTATACTCCCGCAGTCAGGAGGACCATGAGCAGCACCTCAGAGTGCTTCTTCAGACTCTGAAGGATAGCCAGTTGTACGCCAAGTTTTAAAAGTGCAAATTTGGGTTTAGTTCAGTAGCATTGCTGGGTCATGTCTTATCAGAAGAGGGTATTCAGATGGACCCGAAGAAGATAGAGGCAGTCAAGAAATGGCCTAGACCAGTTTTAGCTACATAGATTCGGAGCTTCTTGGGGTTAGCTGGTTGTTACAAACTTTTTGTGGAGGGGTTTTATTCCATCGCACCCCCGATGACTAGATTGACTAAGAAGGGTGCCCAGTTCAGGTGGTCAGATGAGTGCGAGGCGATCTGCTAGAAGCTCAAGACAGCTCTGACTACGGCACCGGTATTGTTCTTACCCACGGGATCTGGGCCTCATACTGTATATAGTGATGCTTCGTGCATCGGACTTGGTGCAGTGTTGATGCAGAACAACAAGGTCATAGCATATGCTTCGAGGCAGTTGAAGGTCCACAAGAAGAATTATCCAGTTCATGACCTAGAGTTGACAGCCATTATTCATGCCTTGAAGATCTTGAGGCACTATTTGTATGGTGTGACGTGTGAGGTGTACACGGATCACAAGAGCCTTCAGTACTTGTTCAAGCCGAAAGAGTTGAATTTGAGACAGTGGAGGTGGTTGGAGTTGTAAAAGGACAATGATGTTTCTATTTTATATCACCCAGGAAAGGCCAATGTGGTGGTCGATTCTTTGAGTAGGAAGTCAGCCAGCATGGGCAGTCTTGCCTGTATTCCGGTTACTCAGAGACCGCTTGCCTTGGATGTTCAGGCCTTGGCCAATAGATTTGTACGGTTGGATATCTCTGAGCCCCAGCAGGGTGTTAGCTTACGCAGTCGCTCGTTCATCATTGATGGAGCGTATTCGAGAGCGGCAGTTTGATGATCCCCATTTGAGATACTTGACCGTGTGGGAAATGTGGCATATAGGCTTGCGTTTCCGCCTAGCTTGTCAGTTGTTCATCCATTTTTTCATGTATCCATGCTTTAGAAGTACCATGGTGATCCCACCCACGTGTTAGATTTCAGTACCCTCCAATTGGACAAAGACCTGCCATACGAGGAAGAGCTGGTGGGTTTTTTAGACTGGAAGGTTCGACAGTTGAGATCATGGAGTTTTCATTCAGTGCGTGTTCAGCGGAGAGGTCAGCCTCCTGAGGCATCGACCTGGGACTACGAGTCTGATATGCAGAGCCATTATCCCTATCTATTCCCCAACTCAGGTACTCCTTTCTTTTGTCCGTTCGAGGACGAACGGTTGTTTTAGAGGTGGAGGATGTGACGACCAAAAGGGTCATCATAGTAATTCTCCATTTCCTTGCACTTCTGAGGCCATGTAAACCTCTTATTTGGTTGCTCAATTTGGGTGCGTAGTTCGGGCGCGAAAACGGAAAATTTTATGTGAAAATGTTTGAACTCTGTGTTAAAAACCAAGAATTTTGATAATAATATTGCTATAGTTGACTTTGGTCAATATTTTGGGTAAACGGACCCGGACCCATGATATGATGGTCCCGGAGGGTGTGTAAGGAAATTTTGGACCCGGGCATCTTCATGGAATCGGATCCGAGGTCCCAGGCCCGAGTACGGAGCTTTTTTGTGAAATTGTTTTTAAAAGTGCTTAAGGAAAAAAAGAAAATGGAAATTTCGTCAAAAGTGATGGTATCGGGCTCGTATTTTGGTTCCGACGCCCTGTACAAGTCTTAATTGAGCGTTAAGCGCTATCTGTAAAGTTTGGTTGAGAACGGACGGCGTTTGACGTGTTTTGGACTAAAAGTGTAAAGTTTAAAAGTTTTGATCTTTGATATGAAAATCATGAGTTCTGGAGGTTGATTTTTGATTTTGATGTTATTTTTGTGATTTGATCGCACGAGTAAGTCCGTAGGATGTTTTTGAGGTTGGGTGCATGTTTGGTTTGGAGCCCCGAGGGCTCGGGAGTGGTTTGGATAGGCCCTGAGTGCATTTTTTTATTGCATAAAGTCTACTGGTATGCCTGCGCTGCAGGCTTTGCAAATGCAAAGCCAGTCATTGCAATTGCGATATCCCTCCAGCCTAGCCCAAGTTCGCATTGGCGAACCCTATCTCGCAAATGTGAGTTCATTGTTTTCCCAGCCCAGTTCGCATTTGCGAATTTCTTCTCACAAATGTGATATTCTCCTTCTTGCTGCTCAGTTCGCAATTGCAAACTCTTTCTCGCAATTGCGAGATCTGCGTCTATGTAAATGATACTTAACTGATTTTAACCTCTCTTTTCATCTTTTCGAAACCCAAAACCTCCATATGACATTTCACTCGAACCTTTTCATCCCCAAACCAAATCTAAGTCAATTGTTACTAGTTTTCTTTAATCCTTATCATCTTCTAACATGATTTCATCCTTAAATCAAAGCTTTCATGATTAAAATTGGAGATTGGGTAGAGTTTACGTTTTTCATCAAATTGGGGATTTGGACCTCAATTTGGGGTCCGATTTTAAAACAAATTGCATATATGAACTCGTGGGGGAATGGGTAACCCGTTTTTGGTTTGAACCTCGAGTTTAGACCACGTGGGCCTGGGGCATTTTGGGAATTTTTGGGTAAAACTTTGGAAATTTCATTCTTATGCATTCAAATTGATTCAACAAGCATTTGTTGATACATTTGAGTAAAATGTGGTTAGATTCATCCGGTTTTGAAGCGAATTTGAGGGGTAAAGCTATTCTAGAGGCGTGAGTTGAGTTGGAAGCTTTCGAGGTAAGTGTTGATCTAACTTTGGCTTGAGGGAATATGATTAGAGTATTTGATTGCTATTTGCTAAATGATCGTGTATGGTGTATTAGCATGGTGACGAGTATCTATGTACCAGTGTCTAGCACGACCGTGAGTCAGTCTTTAAATTCGAAAGATGTGAATTAATTGAGTTAATTGACCGCTAAATAAATTATGAATTGATAATTGAAAGGTAAATGAGTTATAGAAGGAAGTATGGTGTTGATTTATCTTTCCCTTGCCGGGACATATTGTTGATTTATCTTTCCCTTGCCGGGACATATTATTGATTTATCTCTCCCTTGACGGGACTTGCTGTTGATTTAGTCTCCCTTGCCGGGATACTCTTGGACTGCTAGTTGTACCCTTGCCGGATTTAGCTGTTATGTTGACGAATTTCCCTAATGGGGCCTCTTTTGAGGATATTGTTGGAGTTATTCAATAATACATCATGGGATCATGTGGCACGCCGTCCACTTATATAATACATCATGGGATCGTGTGGCACGCTGTCCACTTATTGTTATTGGCCTGAGATGCCGCACGATCATATGGCGCGCCATCCACTTGTACATTACATTATGGGATCGTGTGGCGCGCCATCCACTAGTGTACTACAGAGTGGGATCGTGTGGCGCGCCATTCACTGTAGACGAGTAGATCATGAAAAGCTGAGATAGAGTTATTGTTGTTACTGATGTTCCATCTTTATCTTGTATCCCCCCAGTTTATTTCATATTATATTGCTATTGTTTCTATGCTTTCGAGTCTGTATATCATTATTGCATATGTTAATTGTGGTAGGTCCAGTCTAGCCTCGTCACTACTTCGCCAGGGTTAGGCGAAGAACTTACCAGCACATGGGGTCGATTGTGCTGATACTACGCTTTTGTGCCTTCTGTGCACAGATCAGGACGCAGCCTACGGACCGCAGCTATAGTTCGGGAGTGATCCTTCAGTCCAGAGACTCCGAGGTAGTTCGCTGGAATTCGGTGGCCCTGAATCTCCCTTATCTTTTCTTTTCAGTTTGATTAATTGTATCAAACAGACATATTATGTATTTCTTTCAGACTATTTTTGTAGTACTCCTTTGGTCGTCCGTGAGTAGTGACACCGGATACTGGGTAGAGACATCTTATTAGTTTTCCGCACCTTGTTTTCGCTATTATTGTTAAAACACTTCCGCATGTTTTCATTAATTATTTTAGTATTTTACTTGTTTTAGATTTAAGTTTTGTGAAAATTACTATAAAGGTTGGCTTGCCTAGATTCGACAGTAGGCGCCATCACGACTCCCAATGGTGGGAAAATTCGGGTCTTGACAAGTTGGTATCAGACAACTAATTTACTTGGGTCTCACAACTCACGGACAAGCTCGGTAGAGTCTAAGGGATTGGTACGGAGACTTCTGTATTTATCCCTCAGAGGTTACAGAGTTAGGAAAAGTTTCACTTTCTTCGTTCTTGTCGTGCGATTCTGTTTCTCAAATATTGATTGTCATTCTACTCTATTCTTTCACAGGTGGCGAGAACACATGCGTCTTTTTCTTCTTCCATGTAGCAGCCCGAGCCCCCAGCCGCAGCTCCCGCGAGGGGCAGGGGCCGAGGCCGTGCCAGGGGCAGAGCTTAGCCCCAGGCAGCAGTTCCAGGGGTGGAGCCTCATATTGACTTTGATGAGGAGGTTACAGCTCCACCAGCTTCAGTGAGGCTAGCTCAGGTCCCAGGAGGAGTGATGTTTTCTTCGGATCTTCAGGATGCTCTGGTCCGCATAGCAGGCTTTATGCTAACTTCCACAATAGGCACTGAAACACTCCCGGGTCATCCAAAACCCAATATGGATATATGCCCAAGTCCAAAATCATTATATGAATATGTTGAAACCTTCAAATCCTGATTCTAAGGTTGTTTACTCAAATATCACAACTCATCCAATTCTTCCAACTTAAAACTTCTGAAATGAGAATTTCCTTTCCAAATCGACTCTAAACTCCCTGAATTGCAATTCCGACCACGCGTACGAATCATAATACCTAAATTGAAGCCGCTCAAGTCCTCAAACTGGTGAAGGATACACTAGAGCTCAAAATGACTAGTCGGGTCGTTATAGACAATATCATATTCTCTATGGGATCCGGTTGTACTTCCTTGGCATAATCGTGCGTTATATCGCTAGCAGCCTGAATATACATGAAATTTTCCTTACACTGATGTCTTGCATTTTATATGGAATATCTTATTCATTTGATATTGCCATTTGATATTTTTTGAGTTTTTTGTATATGATATGAGATTGAAAAGTATATATCATTAAAAGAAATAATAAAATGTTTTGCTGGTTACTGCTTCATCCTACTATTAGTGTTATGCTTCACATATGTTTAGTATTTAGCATACTGCTTTATTGAACCTCTAGTAAGTGTCTACGTCAACCCCTCATCGGTACTTTTCTGGGGTTAGGGTAGATTTGTGTACACGTTGATTTACATACTCATGCTACATTTGTTTCACTTATTATGCAGACATGTGTGTATATATTTATATATATATGTATGATGGTATTTTGAGCGCAATGGCGTGGCTGTTGTGGGGACTTTAATGTAATCTGCATTTTCATGTTACTATACAGGGCATACACAGTCTCCATCAGAGTTATTTATATTCTCTTGTCTAACCTGTATCCCAGACATATGTTGTATTATTTAGTACTCCTTAGTAGATGCCCGTGCACTTGTGACACTGGATTTTGGTGGTTTTCACTAGATGTTAATTATTGAAGTTCATGTAATTATTATCATTTCACCTTATAATTTAATATTTTATACAAAAGTTGGAAATAATGGGTTTTGTACTAGTACTACACGTTACTTTACCTATTTAATGGGATTCATGATTTCATAAATAATACAATAAGTAATTAAGTTTATTAAGCACAGTTGTCTTGTCTGACAGCGACATTAGACACCATCGCTACCTATAGTAAACTTTTCGTGATATAATGTATATGGTGAAATCAGAGAGATGTATTTCTCGTCATTAAGGTATATTCGGGGATTCATATCGGTATCTCATGGCTACAGGACTACGATTGAGCTCCCTCCCCCGAGGTTTGCCAATGACCCAACAAAGATTCTGAGGGTGGGGAACTCTTGAGGCGAGCAACTAGCATCAGCAGAGTCTAGTATCATGCCTAACCGTCGCATCCCCGTGTCTTTACATTTAATGTATTCTATACTATATTGTATTCCCTCTCCTAAATAAAGGGAATCCACACTACTTTGCAAGAGGGTGTTGTTGCTCCAACTATTCTACACAAGATAGTAATATCTCTCTCTCCTTCTTGTCTCTAAACTTACTC
The DNA here is from genome assembly GCA_034376525.1 of Nicotiana benthamiana. Classification (NCBI taxonomy): domain Eukaryota; kingdom Viridiplantae; phylum Streptophyta; class Magnoliopsida; order Solanales; family Solanaceae; genus Nicotiana; species Nicotiana benthamiana. Next base: position 84,686,585 of record CM067328.1, read on the forward strand.
GCTCTTACTCACTCGAGGACGCTCTTAGCATTTATTAATCTCATACTTATTCTTCATCTATTGCTTGGTATTGGCGATAAAGAGATTTCTATTAGTATATCTTAACTCTAATACTATTTCCAATTATCCCCGATAACTCGAGCTCGAGCCGGATATCGATCCTGAGGCCCTACATCGAGCAGTCCAAAGCCCAGGCAGCAAGCCCCTCGATTTGATCACTGCCTCATTTTTAGATTGTATTCCCTCGTTGAACTTCATACCCATAGCATCAACTGCTCTAATAACTAGCATAAAAATAGATCACATATTGTTTGAATCTCATTTTAAAATTTAATTGTTGTTACCATTTTTACGGTAAACAGTTTGCGACCACCGTGAGGCTAAAAATAATAATGAATATTTTCTTGCTGGTTTCATTGCACAAATGCAAGTTATTTTTTATCTCTTGATTTCAGGTCGAAATGTCTGGCTCAGTAAATAGGGTCGAGAATGATTACCTCAAAAATCAAGGCGAAAACGGTGTGGTTGTTTCTATCGTTGGGGTACCACCGCAGAACCCCGATAACGCACCCGGACCGATTCTAGCAAGCCCGGATTCGCAAGACGCGTAGAAGGTCGATGAAACCTCGCACAATAATGGAAGAATACAACATAGAGGCCAACTTGAATGCCAAAGACCCCGATTCAGGAAGCACATGTAGTTAGTCTTCACGATATTCTGAAATATTGTAGGCAAAGCAGTTAGCTATCGCTCAATTACAAAGCCATTTGAAGACTCCCGGCATAGTAGCACCAGAAACTACTCCCCCAACCGAACGGGTACCGAGGAGGTCAAGCAACGACGGATCAGTAGCCGATCCTACCATCGTGAAAATGCTGGAGGGTCTCACCAAAAAGAACGAGTCAGGCGAGAAAATGATAGTAGCCAATGATAAGAAGTTTGAAACTTATAACTTTAGAGTCGACCAAATCCCGGGAATGCCCCCAGTCTTGAAAGGTGTAGATTCGAGGAAGTTTGTGCAACAGTTGTCCTAGAGGAAGCTGCTACGAAACCCATTTCCAAGAAGTTCAAAATGCTAGAACTCCAAAAATACAATGAGACCTCGGATACCAAAGGAAAATTCCACTGCATATACATGCGCGGTGAAGGGCAATGACATAAAAAATGATGAGATCGAGTTCGTCCTACTGAAGAAATTTGTAGAAACACTCTCAATGGTGGCCATGATGTGGTACCACTACATAGCTCCCAGAACCATAAGTTTATTCGCCATGCTAGCGTACTCCTCCGTAAGGGCTCATGCCTGTGGCATCAAGTTAGAAACAAGGTAGTCTGACGTATTCACGATTAAGCAGAGGGAGAATGAAATTCTGCGAGAATTCGTGTCTCATTTTATGACAGAAGAAATGGAACTACTCCCAATCTCCAATGATTGGGTAGTGTAGGCCTTCACTCAAGGCCTGAATGAACAAAGCTCGGCGGCATCGAGGCATTTGAAAGAAAATCTTATCGAGTATCCCACTATAACCTAGTCGGACATCCACAACCGATACTAGTCAAAGATGAGGGTCGAGGACGACCAACTGGGAGACCCTTCGGGCTTAGAATACCCGAGCAGACTCTTAGCGAAGGAGCCAATATCAAATAAAAAGAGATACTAGCCGTACCTCGATGATAGGAGAAACGCTCCAAAACACAATCCACTTCGTAAGGATCAATTGGTAAATCGAGGACAGAACCCTCAGGGACCCCTCAACAGGGGTGGCTTTTGATGGTGACATGGAGCCAGCAAGGGCACCCTGCCAATCAGAGTAAAACTTCAACGTCAATGAATCACACATCGTGTTCGCATTTAGAAAAATCAAGGATGCCACCCAGACCAGTACACTCGGATCCTTCCGAAAGGAACAACAATTTGATTTGGGAGTTTCGCAACTCGCATATGTATCGAACTGGGGACTACAGGCAGCTTTGAGAGAAAGTGGCCCGACTACTCGATAACGATCACCTGCGAGAATTTCTAAGCAACCGGGCTAAAAACTAGCACTGAGAAAGAGAAACGGCCAAAAAGAACAAAGCAGAAGAGCCCGAACACGTCTTCTACACTATTTTTTTATGATCGTCCGAGATGAATTCAAAAAGAGGACCACATAGAAACCGCTAAACAAATAGTAGAACTCAAATGCGCAATCATCACCAAGGTATTACCTCTGCCTCTTTCTATCTTCTATATCATGATAGCTGTTGCGCATACTAACGACCAAGGCATTCAGAACACCGCTCTGGCTCGAGGACCTTGAGTTTTCAAAGCGTCCATAGCACCTTTTTCCTTTGATCGATTTATTTATCCCGAAATGGGTTTTTACCGGCAAGGTTTTTAACGAGGCAACGTCCGGGCACTTCCTAAGAAGGATTCAATGATCTTGCCGGACATTCATTGCAATCAACCCTGCCCCGGGAAATGACAAATGAGGTTCCAATAAGAAATGATGTACCGGCACAAATGATCAAATGAATTGTGTCCGCATGAGCTGGGCTTATGTCAACCCACCGCCATGTATTCACGCCAAGCAATCTAAGAATATCTTTCACCTAAAGCGTCTCGTGCTTACTAATATAATATCAGCATGCTCACGGTAGGGGTCCCTCATTCGAATACGCCCAGCAAATACTCGGAGACTTAGCATCAATAATTTAGCACCCGCACGACCTTAGGGTCAGGAATCCGAGCTCATAAGCCCCCAATGAGGTTATTCCAAACTCGAGAGTACTGGTCTTTGGGCCTAATCAAACTCGAAGACTTGGAAACTGTCGTCAATCGCCATACAATGGAAAACCGGAGGCCGCAAGACCCCGAGCGGGAAGACTCAATCTAGACAGATCTATTTTATATAGCAACAAAAATCTGTAAGAACTCAACAAGCATGACAAATTGTAAGACCTCAACAGGCATGACAAACTGTAAGACCTCAACATGGATGACAAACTATAAGATCTCAACAGACATGAAAATTTTGTAAGACCTTACTATAAGCATAAAACTGAATCCTGATGTTTAGGCTATATGTCTCATTTGTAAGACTCTCTAAAGGGCATACCCTCAATATACATGCCTAAAATATCACTCTGTATAAAAAATTGCTCCGACCAAACACATGAAAATACGATCAAAACGGTTGTACCATCCAAATTAACGTGACTCGGGGATTCCCGACCGTCACTAACAAAATCGCAGGCCATTACTTCAAATCTACTTCGAAAAGAATCTGTTAAAATAGTCTACCCTTACAGGAAAACAAGCTTTGACCATGTTAGCTCCAAATCACAACTTCGAGCTACTCTGCCTACGAGATAAACCTTCCGAGGTGCTTGAACATTGCCGCTAACGACTTGAAATCAAGGTTCTTCCCAAACCGATGATAGGTCAGGAAAAATTATATCAAAAAGAGCTTAACGAGAGGAAAACAAAGCTTACAATATACCCATGGGTAAAAGCCTAAGAGCAGTTGTCGCTAGCCAAACGAGCCTCGGGGCCACACACTAAAAGGTCGCAACGACTAATAGCGTAGAGCCATTATCGCTAGTTGATAATTGAAAACATGAGGATAAAATGAGCTTGAGTCGTAACCTGTTTTGGTGACCGGATCAAAAATAGTTAACTACACATGCCTAAGGGCACAACATAAGTGTCACGGTCGCCAGCTCCATAAGACTTAGGGCCACATACATAAAAGTTGCTCTGACCCAAGGCATAAGAGCCATTGTCGCCAGCCCATGCAGACTTAAAACTTGGGGTGAATTGAGATAGTCGGATCCCGACTCGAAGACTAAACCCTAAAATGGTTAAAGTGCATAAGACCAGGGAAAAAATAAAAGCCTTTATCACAGTCCTAATGAACATCAAGGCCATATTATAGGTTCAAAAGTTTCTAACAACCCAAAGATTAAATTGACCCGATTGAGATGATGACGAACAAGTGTGAAGACGATACAAATTGCGGGGTTCCCCCTCTTATTTTGACATATAGGCAGTGAAACACAATCTCAATCTATGACATATTATGAAATCTATATACACAATGAAGAAGGCAGAGAGTAAACATTCCTTCTTTGACAACTACGGCCCAGTGGCCCCCTCCTCACTATCTTCAGCATCGGACAGAAGGAACTTGGCATCATACACGTCCCATTTGGCTTGCTTGATCTCCCCCGATATATTCAAGCCCCTGGCATAAATCTCCTCGAGGATTTCCCTCAGAGATCTGCACCTCACATATTCCTTGCTATTGTTTGTACGATCAAGGGACCTCTTCAGCTTAGCTTTAGCAACGACATCTTTCCTTGAATAGGCCGTCACTTTGTGTCTTGACGTGAAATTTCTCATCACAACCTCAGCCCCAACATTCACCACCTAGATTTTTGCCTTCCAATGCTCGGATGAAAGCCTTGCGACCATTTTTGCCCGAGCAGAATCGTTCGCACAAACAGTCTGGATTTGCGCCTCAAGAGCAGAAGCCCTGGCCTGATCCCTCTCTTTGGACACAAAATGGGCACTCACATGTGACTGCAGCTCGATAAATTCGCATTTGACTCAGTCAACCTCACCCCAGAGTATTCCCAGCTCATCCCCTTGTCCTTCAACTGAAATATCAAGAGGCCAAGATTGAAAGAGAGTGTAAGCTAGCACAAAATACAAGGTACCTCTTTCTCGAGGTAGATCTCACTGATACGACTCCAGTCCACCTCATACCATAAGAAGACGAGCTCTCTTTCCTTTGCTACACAAAGAAGCTTGAGGGATTTCTCCTTATCCAGAGCCTCCCGCAACGGGGCCTCAGAACGAAGCATCTTAATTTTAAGCCTGTCGAAGGTTTATGAAAGAAAGGCAGATAAAGAAAAAGAATAGGGGAAAAGGAAAAGGGCGGGGCCAAAACACTCTTACAGTAGTCAAAACTCACCATGAGGCCAAAACGTTGAGCTTTGCCGAAGGCCGAAGCAATGACCGATGGCATACCATATTCAAAAGGCTCCTGATCGACCGAATCACTCCTCCTTAATTCCTACGAATAAGTCACCTCAATATTGAAAACACGTTCTCAAGGCATTATACTAAACGTGTGTTCATATTTGTAGGTTTTGATGAATGACAAACTATGCGCAAATTGACATATGACGAGGTCCAAGCACAAGCGCAAAATTTTGATATATAACGAGATTCAAGCACAAGACAAAGATCGAGATTAAGTTTTATATGAGTTGGTATTTAATTGTGATCTTGATCCGACAACTTAAACTCAAGACTTGGCTTCTTTCGTAAAAATATTTTTAACAAATCATGCATATTTAATTTAGAGCAAAATGATTTTAAATAATGCATAATTACTTTAGTCAAAATGATTTTTAAACATGCCTCTAAAATCTGGACTAAGATAATCGATTATGTACTTATGATAATCGATTATGTTTAAGTCAGCTGCTTGACAATCGATTGTGGACTTATGACAATTGATTGTGTTAAGGCAGTGAGCATCAGATTTTTCAAATCTGCATGACAATCGATTGTGAACCTTATGACAATCGATTGTGATGAGGCAGTGTCCATCAAAGTTTTTCAAAGCTCAAAATAATCGATTGTGAAGCTAATGACAATCGATTGTGAAGAGACAGTGTCCATTAGATTTTTCAAAGTCACAAAATAATCGATTGTGAACTTATGACAATCGATTGTGTTGAGGCAGTGTCTTCCAGACTTTTTCAAAGTTATTAAATAATCGATTGTGAACCTATAACAATCGATTGTCAAGAGGCAGTGTCTAAATTGATTATTCAAGACTGATATATAATCGATTGTTAACTTAGTATAATCGATTGTATAACTGACCGTTGCCAAAATGTTTTCAAATACCGTCAGGTAATCGAATATTGATTTCTTATAATCGATTGTTTTAATTAAAATCTGGAAAGGACTTTTTGAGCGTTGCTGAGTAATCGATTGTAGATTTCTGACAATCGATTGTTTTACGTAAAATCTGGAAATGATTTTTTGAACGTTGCCAGTAAACGATTATTGATCTTAGATAATCGATTGTTAAGCGTAAAATCTGGGATTGATTTTTGGAAGAACTGGCAAACAATCGATTGTGGTAATTTGACAATCGATTGTCACAGAGTAAAATCAGCAATTCTTAATTGGCAATTAGGCAACGGTAATACAAAGTTTTTCAACTATAAATACAGCTTCAATTCAGTCTTTTAAGTACAATAACATACAACAACTGATCATACAATTGCTAAAGCTTGCATACTTTATTGCTTATCATTTTATATTCATTACATAAGCTTTTGAGAGCCAAATTCTTGTCGAAAGTTGTTGCGATCTTGAGCGTATTCTTTTTACCCATATCTACTCTTAAAAGAGAGTCTTGTTTGAGTGCTAAGTGTTTTTGTACACTTGAAGGGAAGTGTTAGTCCCTTGTGTTGTAAGAAGGAACTTGTGTTTCCTTGGTTGAAGTCTTGGAGTGTTGTATCTCCAAGCAAAGGTTGTTGAGGCTTGTGTCCTCAAGTTGTAACGGTTTGTTGAGCACCCGTAAGCTTAACAAGTTAGTGGAAATCTCAAGAGAGTCTCTCGGGGACTGGACTAACCACGGGTTGTGGTGAATCAGGATATATCTGTGCGTTTGTTCTAATTTATTTACTTATCGCACTTATTTATTTCCTGCAATTTTTAAATTCCGCAAGTTTACGCTAATTTTAATTATAACGCTATTCACACCCCTTCTAGCGTTAAGCGTATTATCTAACAATTGGTATCAGAGCCCAACTCTCTGAAGACTTAACCGTTTGAGAGAAACATCCATGGCTTCTACTCGTGATTCTTTTGCAGGAATAGGTGAAGGACAATGCTCCACCCGACCACCGCTATTCGATGGTACAAATTATACATACTGGAAGGAGAGGATGAGAATATTTGTACAATCAAATAGTTTTCGTCTTTGGAAGGTCATAATGAATGGAGAACAAATTCCAACCAAGAAAGTTGAAAATGAATGGGTCCCAAAGTCCGAAGATGAATACGATGCGGATGATATCCGAAAGGTGCAAAATAATGCTAAAGCTATTAATTTATTATTTTGTGCTGTAAATGCTGATGATTACAGGAAGATATCTTGTTGCACAACGGCGAAGCAAATGTGGGACAAGCTGGAAATTACGTACGAAGGTACGGACCAGGTAAGGGAAGCCAAAATTGATTTCCTAACCCATGCATATAAATTGTTTCACATGAAGGAAGGCGAAAAGGTTGATGAGATGTTTGAACGATTTTCAAAAATCGTAAATGATTTACATGCTCTTAAGAAGACCTTCACGGATAAGGAACTTGTTCGAAAAATTCTCCGAAGTCTCATTCTGGAATGGCGATCCAAGGCCGACGCGATTCAAGAATCCATTGGCATTTCAAATGTCACCATCGACGCATTAAAAGGTAATCTTCAAACTTATGAATCTACTATACTTAACCCTCTTGTTGATGATCAAAGGAAGCAAAGAATCGCTCTCAAGGCAAGCATAAGCCAACCTCAAAATGATGAGGACGGAGACAACGAGTTCGGACTCGTTATCAAGATATTTCAAAAGTTCATGAGAAAAGAGTATGAACGAAAGGGCAAATAGCAAGGAGATCAAATAAAGTGCTATGAGTGAGGAGAAACCGGGCACATTAAATCAAATTGCCCAAATGCTAAAAAGGAGAAAAAACCCTTCAAGAAGCAACGAGCATACATATCTTGGGGAGGCGACTCCGGTGACGAGTCAAGTGAGGAAGAAGAAGACGAAGCCGCAAATCTTTGTCTTATAGCACAAGAAGACAACAAAGAAGAGGTATGTCAAATTTTTTCCAAAAATTTCTTTTCCCTTGAAAAAATGCAAAATGCTTTTGATGAGTTGTATAGCGAATTTATTAAAGCTTCAAAAACTGTTAAGAGTATAAAAGAAAATGCTTCTTTAAAAGAAAAAGATTTTCAAAAACAACTCTCTTTCCAAGAAAAGGAATTGGAAAAACTGATTTTAGAAAATGAGAAGTTGAAAGAGGAAAACAAATTTTTTGGCAAGAGAAGCGCCGACAAGCCCGAGAGTTCTAGAATTGTACTTCTTGCATGCATCTCAAAAGTGAAGTAGAAAGGCTTAAGGGAACCTTAGATAAGTTTAACTCTTCTCATATAAATTTGAATGAAGTGCTTGTTAATTTGAAGTCGACGAAGCATGGCATAGGTTTTAGAAACGAGCCTAAAGAGAAAGTTGAAGCCAACCCCCAACCACCTAAGTCTCAACCTAGGATAAATAAACAAATGTTCATCCTAGATACAACAAACCTAGAAATGGTTTTCATTAATCGCAACCTAGAAATAATCATGCTAGAAATAATGCACATTCTGGGCCACACACTAGAAGGAATTTTGAATCTTTTAGAACACCTAGAAATGACTTCCAACCTAGAAACAACTATTCTAGAAATGATGCATATCCTAGAACTAATGGTAGGAGAAATGATTTTCATGATTTGCGCAATAGTTATATTGTCAAGAATAGAGTAAATGAATTTCGTCCGTCCAATTACTATCAACCTAGAAGGATGCATAATCCTAACGTGACTTGTCATTATTGTAGACGAATTGGACATATTGCTCCTGCTTGTTTTACACGACATAGACATAACACTCAATCACATCACTATGATTTGCCTAACCCCCAAGGACCCAAAAATGGCATGGGTTCCTAAAACTCATTAATCTGTTTTGTAGGTATGTTTGAAGGTATCAAGTGTACTATGGTACCTTGATAGTGGATGATCCAAGCACATGACGGCATTCGAATCTAAATTCCTTCAACTAGAACACAAGGAAGGGGGAAGTGTTATTTTTGGTGATAACAACAAAGGAAAGATTATCGGCATCCGTTCGGTCGGTAAGGATGAAATTTCTTCCATTAAGCATATATTACTTGTGAAAGGTTTAAAACATAATCTCTTGAGCATAAGTCAATTATGTGACAAGGGAAATCTTGTTTTATTTGATTCGGATGAATGCTTAGTTTTTAGACGTAGCGATTTTAAAATTATCCTTCGTGGTTTTAGAATGGATAACATTTATATGGTTGATCTTGCAAATTCTTCACCCGAATATGTGAATTGTTTAATGAGCAAAGAGGATGATTCTTGGTTATGGCATCGTAGGGTAGCTCACATCAACATGCATCTTTTGAACAAATTGGTTTCACAAAATTTAGTTGTTGGTCTTCCAAATTTGAAGTTTGAAAATGACTCTATTTGTGATTCTTGTCAAAAAGGGAAGCAACCAAAAGCATCTTTTAAATCGAAAAATATTGTTTCAACTACTAGACCATTGCAATTGCTTCACATGGATTTATTTGGACCATCTCGCATTGAAAGTCTAGGTAGAAATCGTTATGCTTTTGTTATTGTTGATGATTATTCCAGATTTACATGGACTTTATTTCTTGCCCATAAAAGTGATGCTTTTCAGAATTTTAAATATTATCTTAAACGTGTTCAAAACGAAAAGGAAACAACCGTCACTTCAATTAGAAGTGATCATGGGGGAGAGTTTGATCACAATCTCTTTGCGGACTTTTGTGACGAACTCGGTATCGAGCATACCTTTTCCCGCTCCACGAACACCACAACAAAATGTGGTGGTGGAAAGGAAAATAGGTGTCTCGAAGAGATGGCTAGAACCATGCTCAAAGAGGCTAAGATTCCCAAATATTTTTGGGCGGATGCCGTGAGTACCGCATGCTACGAATAGAGTAGTCATAAGGCCAATACTCATGAAAACCCCTTATGAACTCTACAAGGGAAGGAAACCAAATATCTCCCATTTTAGAGTATTCGGTTGTAAATTTTTTATTCATAACAATGGAAAAACTCAATTGGGAAAATTTGATGCCAAATCCGATGAAGGAATTTTTATTGGGTATTCTTCACGTAACAAAGCATATAGGTTATTTAATAATAGAACCCAAACTGTGGAGGAATCCCCCGATATTGTGTTTTCCGAAAATAATGCTCGATTGGCGAGAAAGGATTCTTGTTCTGATCTTGCAGGTATTCTTAAACAGTTAAAAAGACAAAGTACAAGAGGAATCTCCTAATGAAACTCAAGATGAAATCTTGGAACAATCAACGGAGGAAACGCCACAATTGGAGAAAGAATCGAAAATGCCTAACGAGTGGAGGACAATCAAAGATCACCCTCTCGAACAGGTAATTGGCGACATCGGAGAAAAGGTAAGTACCCGAAACTCCCTTAAGAACACCTTAGGACATACTGCTTTTGTTTCTCAAATTGAACCAACAACCATCTCCGAAGCAACTGGGGATGAATTTTGGACCTTGGCAATGCAAGAGGAGCTTAACCAATTCAAATGGAATGACGTTTGGGATTTGGTGCCAAGACCCGAAAATCACACCATAATTGGTACGAAATGGGTTTTTCGAAACAAACTAGATGAAAATGGTGTAATCACTAGAAACAAAGCTAGGCTTGTAGCAAAAGGCTATAATCAAGAAGAAGGTATTGACTATGAAGAAACATATGCTCCCGTAGCTAGATTAGAAGCTATTCGTTTATTGCTTGCTTTTGCCTCTTCTATGAATTTCAATTTATATCAAATGGATGTGAAAAGTGCTTTTCTAAATGGTGTTATTCAAGAAGAAGTTTATGTTGAACAACTCCCCGGTTTTGAAGATTTTAAATCTCCCGATCATGTTTTCAAACTCAAAATGGCTCTTTATGGTTTAAAACAAGCTCCCCGAGCTTGGTATGAAAGATTGAGTAAATTTCTATTGGAAAATGATTTCATTAGGGGGAAAGTTGACACCACTCTTTTTGTTAAGCATAAAAACAATGATATTTTATTAGTTCAAATCTATGTGGATGATATTATATTTGGTGCTACTAACAATGTTTTGTGCAAGGAATTTTCCGATTTAATGACAAGCGAATTTGAGATGTCTATGATGGGTGAGTTAACATTCTTTTTGGGATTACAATTAAAGCAAATGAAAGAAGGTACGTTCATTTGCCAAGCGAAATATTGCAAAGAATTACTGAAACGATTTGAAATGACCAATGCAAAAGCAATGGCAACCCCCATGAGCACATCCGATCATCTAGACAAAGATGAGAAAGGTAAGGAAGTCGACATCAAAAAGTATCGAGGTATGATTGGCTCTCTCCTTTATCTTACGGCTAGTCGTCCGGACATCATGTTTAGCGTGTGCTTATGCGCTCGTTATCAATCGTGTCCGAAGGAGTCTCACCTAACTGCGGTGAAACGGATATTGAAGTATCTTGTTGGTACTGTAAATGTGGGTCTATGGTACCCCAAAGGTTCTTCATGCCAGCTTGTTGGCTATTCCGATTCCGATTTTGCTGGATGCAAATTGGACCGCAAGAGCACTAGTGGCACTTGCCATTGGCTCGGTAGCTCTCTCGTTTCTTGGTTTAGCAAGAAACAAGTAAGTGTTGCATTGTCCACAACCGAGGCTGAATATGTAGCCGCGGGGAGTTGTTGAGCTCAAATCCTTTGGATGAAACAACAACTCTTGGACTATGGCCTAAGTCTTGATCATATCCCTCTTAGATGTGATAATACTAGTGCCATATGCTTGACGAAGAACCCCGTTCTTCATTCGCGAACAAAACACATTGAAATTAGACATCATTTTATAGGAGATCACGTTCTCAAGGGCGATGTCCAAATTGAATTTGTTGAAACCAAAGATCCATTGGCCGACATCTTTACAAGGCCCTTAGAGAAAGAGTCCTTCTTCCGAATTCGTAGTGAACTCGGGATCCTTGACTCCACGTTGATCTAAGTCATGCATTGCATTTTCCCTTTCACATGTTTTCTAACTTGAGCATCGGAGACGTCTAACGTATTTTTGCAGGTATCGCCCTAAAGGCAGGGGGAATTATAAAGCTTGACGCATAGAACAATCGATTTCTCTTTTATATAATCGATTATCCAGTATCAATAATCGATTGTCTTGACATTATTTGCGTTATTATGTCTGAAATTGCAGATTTCATAAATAAACAAGTTTCTTTTTAATTATTCTATATTTTTTTTGCTAATGCAAAAGGGGGAAGATAACGGGTATGCACTCTTAATACTTATTGGGATAAATTGAGGGGGAATTCATATATTGAGGGGGAACAAATTGCATATCAATATACTTGTTGCATATCTTTACTTGTCTTGAATCGTCATTATGGATTGCCTAATATGCATATCCCGCTTAAAGTTTGCCATTATCAAAAAGGGGGAAATTGTTGGAAACACGTTCTCAAGGCATTATACTAAACGTGTGTTCATATTTGTAGGTTTTGATGAATGACAAACTATGCGCAAATTGACATATGACGAGGTCCAAGCACAAGCGCAAAATTGATATATAACGAGATTCAAGCACAAGACAAAGATCGAGATTAAGTTTTATATGAGTCGGTATTTAATTGTGATCTTCATCTGACAACTTAAACTCAAGACTTGGCTTCTCTCGTAAAATATTTTTAACAAATCATGCATATTTAACTTAGAGCAAAATAATTTTGAATAATGCATATTTACTTTAGTCAAAATGATTTTTAAACATGCCTCTAAAATCTGGACTAAGATAATCGATTATGTACTTATGATAATCGATTATGTTTAAGTCAGCTGCTTGACAATCGATTATGGACTTATGACAATCGATTGTGTTAAGGCAGTGAGCATCAGATTTTTCAAATCTGCATGACAATCTATTGTGAACCTTATGACAATCGATTGTGATGAGGCAGTGTCCATCAAAGTTTTTCAATGCTCAAAATAATCGATTGTGAAGCTAATGACAATCGATTGTGAAGAGACAGTGTCCATCAAATTTTTCAAAGTCACAAAATAATCGATTCTGAACTTATGACAATCGATTGTCTTGAGGCAGTGTCTTCCAGACTTTTTCAAAGTTATTAAATAATCGATTATGAACCTATAACAATCGATTGTCAAGAGGTAGTGTCTAAATTGATTTTTCAAGACTGATATATAATCGATTGTTAACTTAGTATAATCGATTGTATAACTGACCGTTGCCAAAATGTTTTCAAATACCGTCAAGTAATCGATTATTTATTTCTTATAATCGATTGTTTTAACTAAACTCTGGAAAGGATTTTTTGAACGTTGCTGAGTAATCGATTGTAGATTTCTGCCAATCGATTGTTTTACGTAAAATCTGGAAATGATTTTTTGAACGTTGCCAGTAATCGATTATTGATCTTAGATAATCGATTGTTAAGCGTAAAATCTGGGATTGATTTTTGGAAGAACTGGCAAACAATCGATTGTGGTAATTAGACAATCGATTGTCACACAGTAAAATCAGCAATTCTTAATTGGCAATTAGGCAACGGTAATACAAAGTTTTTCAACTATAAATATAGCTTCAATTCAGTCTTTTAAGTACAATAACATACAACAATTGATCATACAATTGCTAATGCTTGCATACTTTATTGCTTATCATTTTATATTCATTACATAAGCTTTTGAGAGCCAAGTTCTTGTCGAAAGTTGTTGCGATCTTGAGCGTATTCTTTTTACTCATATCTACTCTTAAAGAAGTGTCTTGTTTGAGTGCTAAGTGTTTTTGTACACTTGAAGGGAAGTGTTAGTCCCTTGTGTTGTAAGAAGAAACTTGTGTTTCCTTGATTGAAGTCTTGGAGTGTTGTATCTCCGAGCAAAGGTTGTTGAGGCTTGTGTCCTCAAGTTGTAACGGTTTGTTTAGCACCCGTAAGGTTAACAAGTTAGTGGAAATCTCGAGAGAGTCTCTCGAGGACTGGACTAACCACGGGTTGTGGTGAACCAGGATATATCGGTGCGTTTGTTCTAATTTATTTACTTATCGCACTTATTTATTTCCTGCAATTTTTAAATTCCGCAAGTTTATGCTAATTTTTATTATAACGCTATTCACCCCCTCTAGCGTTAAGCGTATTATCTAACACTCACTACAAGCTATTTCGCACCCTCGTGTATCTTCCCTTTATAGGCACTCCTTGATCCCGAGGCCAGTAATATTTCCTCCTACCCCGGAGGACACGGCCTTGCTTCGAAAGAACTCCTAGCACCTGCGAAAGTTAAATAAAATAAATCAGCAAGAAAGGCACCATCTTTTAGGAGGTAGAGCGCCGGGCACCTACTGTGATGCCTCGCCACCCATTTCCCTTTTGAAAATTCTCACCATCGACGCCTATCATAAATCGAGCAAGCTACGAGCTTACGAGACCACTCGGCTAAATCAGGGACCTCACTTGGTGACCAATGAGTTGCTGTAAATAAAGAATCGAAAGATATCGTTATGGAGCTAACCTCCAGTTGAAACGAACACAGTTCATATGAGGCACATACGTGTGATGTTCCATTTCTTAGGAAATGGCAAAAATTCTCAAGGAATGATCCCAGCGAATCGATTCATCTATCCACAGTCCTCGTTATCCTTGCTGCCGACTACAGGAGCTCAGGTGGATTGACGTTGAAGAGCAATTAGGCCTCGATAGCATAATGGCTGATACAACCTCACGAGATGCTGAGGGTAAACACTATCCCGACTTGTCCGCTAAATATCTCATCGCCTATACTATTCTCCAAAGAGAGAGCTGAACCTGCGCCACCGTTCCTTGATATCTCCGACAAAAATCAAGCATGACCCGATCGATTGAACCTGATGCGGAAACATGAGTGTATACACTCAAAATTCCCTCAACATATGTCATTAAGATCTCGTCGGGGTAAGCTACTTGCAAAATCACGCCTTCCCCCCTTCTGCAATATTTTATAATCATCTGGAGGCTTTCCTCCCCTACTGATGAAATGATCCTTGACACATGCTTCTGATGGCTTGAAACATTAGGAGGTTTCCTCAGCATGACAGCTCTCCTCGAGGCAGGGCATTCCTAGCCTCGCTCTCCTTACGCCGGGGGAGAGACGCTGGCACCAACCAAATGTGGAACGCAGGGGAGACTCCCCTTTACCCGATGATCAGACGTCGAAGAAGCAGCCATGGCTACGGTAAACTAGGGAGAAAAAAGTAAGGATCTAAGGAATAATTTTCTGAAATAGGGAAGCGGAAGGACAAGGACAAAGTGCCAGGACCTGCACAAGAGACAACCTTTTCAAAAATAGGAAATTCGCCACCTGAGATACATCAGAAAAAATATATAGGGGCACAGCAACAAGTACCCGCCTACCAAAGAGGGCCAATTAATTATGGCCGCATTATATCACTCTCTCCTAGGGAAGTATATTGGCGGAATCACCCCATCCCCTTCATAACTAAAAAACTACGGACCTCGGGGAGCCCCCCGATCTCACGAGCCTCGGTCCAATAGGAGCTGTCGATTTAACCCCGGGACATGGCCAGTTTTAGGGTCCCTTTTTGATCCAAGAGCATGCCCCGAAGGGCCGACGACGAGAGGCAAAAACTAAAACGCAAAAGCAAAAGGTCAAGGAGAAGGGCTGACAGAACTAAAACCCCTTCTTTACATTGTAAAAAAGAAAAACATCTTTACACAATCAATTCCCCCAAGGGCCGCATATATGGGGAAAGAGAAGGGATACAAAAAATATTCGGAGACTACTCCTCGTCACTATTATCTTCGCCTTTATCGAGGGCATCTAAAAGTACCAGTTCTTCCTCCACTTCACGGGCCTCCTTGAGATTTGCTTACAGGTCGATACCTCTTGCTTCGATTTCCTCTAGGGTCTCTCTCCTCGCCTCTACCTTAGTGTGCAAAATATCTCAGGTTAGTTTCTGCTACGCTGCTATGGATATGTCACAAGATATTCTATGCATGATGGCTACATCCTCCTTCTAAGTAACAACATTTTGTTTGACCTCACACATAGTCGCGGCCAAGGTAGCAATCTCCCTGGGAGCATCCTTGAGAAGAACCCGGGATATCGCCAAATCCCTGGCCGCTATTTCATATTGCTCCCTCAGCCCGGATATCTCAGCATTTTGTTGATTAATCAGTGAGCCACTCTGTTCGACATACAAGGTAAGCCAATATATATGGGAATACACA
Source organism: Nicotiana benthamiana (assembly GCA_034376525.1). Taxonomy (NCBI): domain Eukaryota; kingdom Viridiplantae; phylum Streptophyta; class Magnoliopsida; order Solanales; family Solanaceae; genus Nicotiana; species Nicotiana benthamiana. Next base: position 84,702,734 of record CM067328.1, read on the forward strand.
ATAAAAGCCGGGCACGAGCAAGGCAAAGTAGTTGCATTGAATCTAGTTGCACGATTTAAAGCTACTTAAACATCATCTTCGAGGGCCCTCGGTTCACGAGCCCGACAAGAGCCAGTCATTCTAGACTCAGCAGCCTGCGGTCGTGGCACCTGTGAGTCTCTCGCACTCGACCTCGTTCTCCACTCTAGCGGGAATTTGTCACCATCCTCCCCCTCGATAGAATTCTGTCCAAAAAGAATAGCCTTTATAACTTCTGCACAGTCTCATTCTGCGAGTAGTGGTAGGAGATTCCACTCTAGGGCCATTTAGCCCTTCCTTAATAGCTTTTAGCTCTGCATTCAGGGCCCCCAATGCCCTAATACACTTGGTATAACCTACAATCCACTGCCCAACGCTATTGTGAAAAACTCCTTCTATGGAACTTTTGGAGTTATTGTAACTAGCATCAACATTAGGTTATAACAACCTTTCGGGGAATCCATTTGTACTTGATACGAATTTTTTCGTGGGTAGGGGATTAAAATCAGTCATCAATTTGAACTCAATATCTTTTTGCACGGTATGATGGAGATTGACTGTATTATTCACATTGTTCTGATTGTTAGATTTCCTAGTAATCCAAATATCCCAAAGGGAAAAACATAGCAGACTATTCCAATCAAGAAGATTGTGTCTTAAGGAGAACTTTTGTATTTTTAGTTGGGTTAGCCAATTACCTTTAGAAGGATGTAAAAAGATAGTCCTCTGATTTCATTCCAAAGAGCTTGACTTATGGAGAAAGTAAGGAAGATGTGCTCAGAGGATTCCACCTCCCCTTTATTGCATATAAGACAAATTTTATCAATGTTAATACCAATATGAGTAAGGTAACTTCGGCATGAAAGTCTGTTATGCATACATTGCCATAATAAATATTTAATTTTTTTTGGACAATGTAGAGACCATACCAAATTGTAGTCTGTTTGATTTCTATTCTCAAAATTCTTTATTAGCTTATAACAACTTCTGCTAGTGAGGATGCCTCTTTGGTTGAGGGGCGAACTGGCAATGTCAACCGAGGGACCCTTCATCAGAATTTTATTGTTATAAATTTTCTGTTCAATTTCTTTTAGGATATCTATTGTGATCTTTGCCATGTCCCATTTATTATTACACAAGAGGTCTTTTAACTTATTGTTTAAAGTATCCGGCCTAAGGGGCCCCTCAATTGTACCCCTTATTTTTCACAATTAGAATTTATATATTTTAATCCGAATTTAGATGATGAGACCATCTTGTCCCTTGACTACAAATTTTCCATCCTTTAAACATGGCTTTCCAGGTGAAAGAGGTAAGTTTTGAAGGATCCTTCCCACAATATCTATGATGATTAAATTTGTCCAGGGAGTAGTAGGATGCTTGATAAGTCTTCAAACAAGACTAACTAAATTGACAAGGTTTTTATTTTTGGCAGTTTGGATGCTCAAACCCCTTACCTCTTAGGGAATGTAGACTTGGGAGCATTTGATTAGGTGAATCTTCTTTCTATTTTCAGTAGTTCCCCATATAAAGTCTCTCTGAATTTTATCAATAAGGTTTTGATTTTTCTTTGGTAGTAGTATATATTGCATGTAGTAATTAGGAATAGAATTTAGAAGAGACTTGGCCAAAGGAGTGCGACTTGCTATGTTAATGAATCTCAATTTCCAAGATGCAAGCTTGGACCTCATTTTTTCAATTATGAAAAGGTAGTAAGCTAGTCTGGGTTTCTATTGAGTATAGGAAATCATAATTAGGTGTCAAAGTGGTCGATCTTCTTGATGCCAATCATATGAGTAGTTTATTTGGTATTATCAGGCCTACAATTTTTGGAGAATAGAACTTTAGACTTTGGATGATTTACACTATGCCCGGATAAGGAGCAAAGCCAAAAAAAAAGAGTTGATTTAATTGCTAGGCACGATTTTTGGGTAGCCTTAGACATGAATTTTAACTCATCTTGCTGGCCCAAGTTCAGTTGAAGTTTTGAAGATTGACAAATGAACTCACTGATGGACCTGGTCTATCTATGGAGACACAGCTGTTATGGCCTTGGGGATCAAGAAGCACGTGAAAAAGATAAATCCTCGGGGATCAAGAAGCAATATCTTCTGAATATCTTCTTGACTGATCGAAAAGATTTCATTTGGGATAAGGAGAAGATGTCTCCTTATGAGAAGAGAACACATCCGAATAAGGGTTGTTAGTTTGGATTGGTCTACGACTCAAACTCGGAGGATCAGAAATTGAGTTACAATCCAACTCTAATTGCTAATCTAAAAAATAACAGAGTTGTTCTCTTTTACAAGTATTGCACATACGCAAAAGTAAAACATAATTGAGAGCAAAAGATAAAGTCTGTTTTGCAAGCAATATATGTGAGATATAAGTGTGCAGGCCTGAAGCTACTTGAACGAGGTAGAAGAACCAGTTCCATTGTGTTTATTGTTAGTCTATTTCAATTGTTGTAGGTGTTTCATATTGTACCTTTCAGCTTATTTAGAAGCAATTGTATTAGGTACTTTGAGTATTCAAGTTAGAGTTAACTTAAAGGTGTCACAACAGTTGAGGATGTGCGCCACACTGGTATTAGAGTTAATCCTTAGGTTTACAAAAAGTTTTGTAAATGTTGTTTTGGCTTAGTGATTTTAGTGGATATTTAGGAAAATCCTAGTAATTAGTAAGTTGTGATTTTTTTACCTTTTGAGCCAGGTGTTTTCGACGTAAAAATATTTGTGCACTTTACATTCAGTATTTATTATGCTGCAAACCGCAGTAGTTAGAACACTAAGAGGAACCTGGTTCTTCAAAAGCAAAAATTGGGTACCACACAAATCACCTCCCCCCTCTTGTGTGGTATTGGCGTTTATAACATCAGATTCGCAAAACGTAATGGAAAGTGAGTTTGAAATGATTATGATGGATGAACGCATCTTCTTCCTAGGATTACAAATCAAACAACATCCAAATGGAACTATGTTCCATCAGTAGAAGTACACAAAAGAACTAATCAAAAAGTTTAAATTGGAAGAATCCAAAGAAATAGATATTCATATTGCCACTACCACTAAATTAGATATTGATGAACCTGGTTCATCAGTTGATTAGAAGTTGTATAGGTGTATGATTGGTTCACTTTTATATCTTAGTGCTAACAGACCTGACATTATTTTCGGTGTAGGGCTATGTGCTCGTTTCCAGGCAAATCCAAGGGAGTCACACTTGACAACTATTAAAAGGATATTGAGATATTTGAAAGGCACCACTGATTTGTTTCTTTGTTATCCCAGATGTAGTAATTTTTATTTAATTGGATACATCGATGCTGATTATACAGGTTTCCTAGTAGATAGGAAGAGCACCTCAGGTATGGCACACTTCCTGGGTTCTTGTCTTGTATCATGGGGTACCAATAAGCAGAATTAATAGCTCTCTTTACTGCTGAAGCTGAATATGTTGCTCCTGCTTCATGTTGTGCTCAATTGTTGTGGATTAAGCAACAACTAGAAGATTTAGGAATCGAAATGGGATGCATACCAATATTCTGTATAACACTAGTGCTATAAGTATAACAAAGAACCTTGTTCATCATAAAATAACTAAGCACATAGATGTTAGACACCACTTCATAAGAGATAACTATGAGAAAGGGCTAATCTCGATAGAGTTTTGTGCTACTGACAAGCAAATATCTGATATCTTCACCAAGGCACTAAGTAGAGAAAACTTTGAAAGGAACAGGTTGGAATTAGGGATGATTAAGATCACCTAAAAGGTCCAGTTTAGATTGCACAATGAAAAAAAATGAAAAAAATGAAAAAAAAATGATTTTTTTTGTTAGGAGTTCTTAATTCATGTAAATATCTTGACTAATTCTTATGCAGTCTCATACTTTAACTACTATACTCTTGTGACATGTGTTTATATGACTCATTGATCTCTTAAAACGTTTTCTATTCTGATATTTGAGGAATAATCAAGAGAAGTATTACTTGAAGAACCTGGTTCATTAATATATGCTCATGAGAAAGTTCATGTACGTTTCTATACTTTGCACAATTAGAAACATAAAATTATCAATTATGAGAAAGAGTCTTAAATACACGAAATGTCCATAATTTTATCTTTGAGAAAATTGAACGAGTTTCGTTAAAACTAGGAGTCCAAGTATAATGGTCTCTTCCATAAATATCAGCAATTCTCATTAATCACTAATGAGACCAGAATTCTCAACTAATTATTCTCTTAATGACCTCTGAAAAGCCTGCCATCACTGATCTAATCATGACCCCTATTTAAAAACCCCAAATCACTCATAACCCTCACTTTATTCTCAAAACCTCTGATCATCTGCTTTCTTCTCCAAAAATTTCCCAAGGTATCCAGAAAATTCTCCATCATGACTAATCCCCAGGATAATCCTAGAACTCCACCACCAGTTTCCCCTAACACCTAATTTTTCACACCTCATAGTGAACCCCCGAAAACCAGATTCTGTCACCAAAAAATGTTAGCAAGAAAAACAGTGGCATTTGGTGCTTTGAGGAGAGTTTTGAATGAAAAACTACGGGCTAGTCAGACAAAGGAAGTCCAAGCGAAACGGTCTGACTCAAGTTCTGTGTCCGAAAATTTTATCTCTGCCAGTGATGAAGAAGAACTTAGGTCTTTAACAATGACAAGAGTCATGAAAACCCAAGAGAGGTAAACACATGTTACGTGCCTTATTATATAGTTGAAAAGGAGGAAAATAGGTTTGTTCTGATAGGGGATGTTAAAAATGTTGAAGTGGATGAATCTAGTAAAAGGTGAAAGAAAAAAAAAAGGGAAGGTTTTAGCAATCTATGGTAGTCGAGAAGAAGGGGGCTTGAAGTCAATGGGAAGTGGGTCATGAGAAGCTGCTGAGGGACTAGTGAACTTGAGTGAACAACCAGATGAACCTAGTTCATCTGTGGAGGAAACTTTGGCAGATATGCTGAAGAACGTTGATGCTAGTTATGATCCCAAGAAATGCATGGCTTCCTCACAACAGACCCATGTTGCGTCCAAACCAACTAAGAAGAGCAAAGTGTCATCACCTAAGCTTGCTCTTAGGGTTAGAGCCACTAGAAGTAGAGTTAGTGAGAGTGAAGCAGAAATGCAAAAGGCTCTAGAGGATAGCAAGAAAAAGAAGAAAGAAAACGGGAAAGCTAACATAGTCTAAATTTCTGAGGCTGCTATTGAAGAAGTGGAGGAAGAGATGGGACTGGTCCATCAAGAGCGGAGACGCTTTTGGAAGTTCCCACTGCCGAATCAAAGGGAACTAGGTCTTCTGCAAAGAAGCCCTCCAAGTCAGTATCTGTTGAACCTTCTCTTCCTAAGAGAACTAGGTCGGTTGTGAAATGAAAACAAGTAAAAATAACTGAAGAAGAGGATGAAGAGTGGAGTGTCAAGGAAGGATAAGAAGAATCAGAACAGGAACAAGATAGGTATGCCATGTTTGGCAAAAACAAAATTCTTAAGGGAAGGATGCTCAAAGACCCTGAGGAGCAAGGCATGATGAGATTGTTGACTGCACTGGAGGCACAAGGATGGAACGACATGGTCCTTCAGATGGATGGTAGATTGGCCAAAAATGAGATTGTTGATTTCATGGTCAATATGCGTGTGAAGAATAGACTGGTAACTAGCACTGTGAAGGGGGTGAAGGTGAAGTTTGATGCACCCAAGCTCGGCAAAATTCTGGATATTCCTAGTGAGGGATATGATGAATATACAAGGAAAAGATGTCCTTGTCTAGATGGACTGCTTACTGATCTTCAAATCACTAGGAACTTCTGTGACACTCAAGCTCATGAGGAGGTGCCTGAAGCAAGGGGCTGTACAACAGAGTAAGATGAGGACAGAGCATAAAGTGCACTTTGAATTTGTGAACAAATGTCTACTGCCTAGACAGGAGAGGGGGCATATAACAAATTACATGGACCTGGTCCTTATGCAGTGCTTGGTAGAAGCAAAGCAAATTAACTGGCCTGCTTTTATTCTAAAGCTGCTAGACTGGGCGCTCAATGGTTCAAGGCTCATGCCCTTCCTTATGGATTTATTCTGACTGGTGTGTTGGATAAGATTACAGTTCGCTTGAATAAATAGAAAATGCTTCAAGCAAAGAGTACTTTGGCATCAAGACTCTCCAAGCCCGTGATTACCTGTTTCATCAGTGAAGACTCCTCTGAATAGCAAGGTCAGAGCCTTGGTTTAGGAGGTTGGGAAAAAGGATGCTGAGATTGCAAAGCTTCAAGCTCGAGTTATTGAATTGGAGGAAGAAAGGAATGGGTTGAAAGCTGAACTTGAAAAGAAAAAAGACAAGAATGAAGGGATGCTCCAACAAATGCTTAATCTACTACAAACCCAACCCTCCAGCTCCTCAAAGCCTTAGGTTTCCTTGTTCTGTTGTGAACCAGTCTTGAAAACCCCCTAGTGACCCAGATTAGGGACTTTTATATGTTCTGTTTCTCCTTATCTTTGCTCAGGGTTGGTAGTTATTGTCTTTCTTTTGTGAACTGCTATGTAGAAGCATCACTTATCAATGAAAATATGAAGTTCTCTTGCTTTATGTTAATTCTTATCTAATTGTTCTTTTTCTCAAGTTGGTTTTTGACTAACTAAACCATATTGGGTTTTTACTAACTAAAGCATGCTTTCACTTGCAGTTGCCCTAGTGGCCACGAGTAATAATTGATATTCTGGGATTCACATTATGTATGAAACTTTTCAATGATGCCAAATAGGGGAAGATGTTGTGCTTAAGTTATATTATCTGAACAGTGATGTTTATGAACTAATTAAATCTGGCCTTAATTATAAGTTAGAATTTTAAGTGTTTTAGCTACGTTCCACAGGTTATCTGATCAGTAAAAGCACATAGTTTGTCATTATCAAAAAGGGGGAGTTTGGTGGCCCAAGTACAGTTGAAGTTTTGAATATTTACAAATGAACTCAGTGATGGACCTGGTCCATCTTCAGAGACACAGTTTTTATGGTCCATGCACATGAGACGCACGTGAAAAAGATAAATCCTTGGGGATCAAGCAACAATATCTTCTGAATATCTTCTTAAAAGATAGAAAAGATTGCATATGGGATAAGGAGAAGATGTTTTCTTATGAGAAGGGGACACATCTGGATAAGGGTTGGAGTTTGGATTGGTCTAGGACTGAAACTCAATGGAGGATCAGAAATTGAGTTACAATCCAACTCTAATTGCTAATCTAATAAATAACTGAGTTATTCTGTTTTGTAGGTATTGCACATACGCAGAAGTAAACCATAATTGAGAGCAAAAGAGATAATCTGTTCTGCAAGCAATATACGTGATATATAAGTGTGCAGCCTGAAGCTACTTGAATGAGATAGAAGAACCAGTTCCATTGTTTTAATTCTTATTCTAGTTCAATTGTAGTAGGTGTTTCACACTTTACCTTTTAGCTTATATAGAAGCAATTGTATTAGGTACTTTGAGTATTCAATGTAGAGTTAACTTGAAGATGTCACAACAGCTGAGGCTGTGTGCCACACTGGGATTAGAGTTAATCCTTAGGCTTATGAAGAGTTTTTATGAATTGTGTTTTGGCTCAGTAATGTTAGTTAAAGTTAGGGAAACTCTTACTGAGTGGTAGGTCGTGATTTTTTCACCTTTTGAGCCATGTTTTTTTCACGTAAAAATCTTTCTGCACTTTACTTTCAGTATTTATTATTCTGCAAACTGCAGTAGTTAGAATACTTAGAAGATCCTGGTTCTTCTAAAGATAATATTGGGTACCACACAAATTCCACCCCCCCCCCTCCTTGTGTGTGGTATTGACTTTTATAACATCACATCCGCAAAAAGTAAATGAGAAAAACTAGGGCTTTTCCTACCAATAGTGATAGCGTCCCAGTTACGGATGTCAACCTGAAATTCAATGTATCTAGTTAACAATTCTAGACTAAGAATGCATATGTAGGGAGATAAAGGATCTCGCTGACGGATACCTCTACTTGGTTCAAAAAAGGAGTTGTTGGAACCATTGACTAACACTGCAATGGAGCTGGTTAAAATGTAATTCAGAAGAAGTCTAGTAACTTTAGGGGAGAAATTAAAGAATCTAAGGGTGCAATAAATAAAAGACCATTCAATCCGATCAAAAGCATTCTCTAAGTCTATCTTAACCAACATGTGGCCTTCCTACCGTTGCAAATTCCTATGGTTGGAGACTAGCTCTTGGATTATTAGTGCATTATCCGAGGCTCTCCTTTTTTGCATAAAAATTGCTTGTAAAGGGCTAATGATTTTTTCTAGGAAAGGTTTTAGACAATTAGCCATTATTTTAGTAACGACTTTGTAAATCGTATTACAATATCCAATAGGATAAAAATTCTTAATGTTGTTTGCATTTGAAATTTTAAGAATTAAAAAAAAGGAGGGTTTTGTTGATCTCTCTAGGTAATTTTTGAGTATTGAAAATAACATGATAATTTTTTGTTACTGAATGGCACAAGATTTTCCAACATTTTTGGTTAAAAAAAGGTGAAGTCCATCCGGACCCGGGGCAGTAAATGGTTTATAGGAAAAGATAGCTTTTTTATCTCTATACAAGTAGACGTGCAGCTAGTGTGGTAAAAACAAGTTGTGAATTAACAAGGGGAATATTAGTGGATTATTTCCAATTTGAGCAAGAGTTGGAGGTGCTGATAATATTTGTAAAATAGTTTAGGACATTGGAGGTTATAGAGGTATAGTCATTTATCCAATTACCTATCTAATCCTTAGAAAAAGATTATTTTATTTCTTTTGTGTCTATTTGTAGCCGAAATATCAAAGAATTTTGTATTCTCATCCACATCGTTAAGCCAGATCACTCAAGATATAATTTCCAATAATTCTCCTCAATCCTAAGCAGGTCATTATAATCCCTTTTTAGGCTGATTTCTAGGTTTTGAAGGAGAGATGGTACTAGTATAATACCTAAAACTCGGGATACCTTGGAGTCATGCTTTTTATTTTTTTACCCATTATATCATCAAATGTTTATATTTCCAAATTTTAACATTTTGAATAAAAGAGTTACTAGAAGCAAGGTAATCTGAATTGGTCCAGCTCTTTTGTACAATATAAACAATATCGGGATGTTTGCACCAGAAATTTTCTAGTTGAAAAGGTTTGGCATGGTGGCTTAGATTCTTTGGGATCAATTCAACAACTAAAGGGGTATGATCAGAGTGAGTCATTGGTAGATGACATTTGGAGTGATTAGGGCAGAGGTCACACCATAGATCATTTCCTAGGGCCTTGTCAAGCCTTTCCATGATCAAACCTTTATTTCTATGTCTATTGTTCGACCAAGTAAACTTACAACCTTCAAAACCTAGATCTTTAACACTGAACTAATCTAATTTTGTATGAAGGAACTCTGCCCTATTAGAGTTTATATTTCTCCCCCCAAATTTTTCATTTGAGCTAATTATGTAATTGAAATTCTCCGCCACTATTAACCAAGGCTTTCTATTGCTATTAGAAATGTTTTCAAGGTTATCCCAGAGAATATTTCTACGTTGATAATTAGTATTAGCACAAATAGAGGCGAATAACCAAGTTTCGCAAATGGGAAGTACCTCAATGGTGGCATTCTTGGTTCCTACGAGTGAAGTTTTGAACAGAAACCGCCTCGTGCTTCTACATAAAAATTATCCCTCCTGATTGCCTCTCAGCTGGAACTTCTATGAGCTCAGAGAAACCAAAATCATCTAACCAGTTCTCATTAGTAACCAATCTAGTTTCTACCAACCTAGTCTCATTGTCCAACATTTCCCTAAGATTCCTACGGAAGTTGCCATTGTATTCTCCCGTATATTCTATATAATAATGTTAGTTGGATGATTCATTGGATAGATTGGTTGTTAGTTCACTTCCTCCCCATTCTCCCTCACCCCCCCTGCAGGCATGTGATGACCCAACGGGGTCGGGTCATCACCGATTTCTCATCCAATTCTACGTCTCTGTGGACTTGAAAACCTTATTTAGGATTACCTCGATTTCCATTCATAGTCCGGGAGCGTAGCTGTGAGCTTAAATATGAAATTCTTTGAAAAATGCTAAGTTTTAATATAAAAATCAATAAATTTAACTTTGGTTAATATTTTAGATACACGGACCCGGATCTGTGAATTGATGGTCCCGAAGGGTTTGTAGGAAAATATAAGATTTGGGCATATGCCCGAAATTGAATTCTGAGGTCCTATGCCCGAGAAATAAATTTTTGAGTAAAATGGTTTTCTAAAAATATTTAAGGAAATTAGAAATGAAAACTGATTAGAAAGTAAGCGTATTGGGCCCGTATTTTTGTTCTGGCACCTGGTACAGGTCCTATATATGAATTAAGCACTTTCTATGAAGTTTGGTTGAAAATGGACGTCATTTGAAATATTTCAAACTGGCGCCGTTAGCCACCCTTCATATCCACAATTCACTTATTGCACTTCCAAACAACTTTATTTTACCAACAATACATTTCCAACCAAGAATTTATTTTATACATATGAGAAATTGTGAGTCTTATGCATATCGAGTTTTCTCACACAATTTGATATACTAACCTTTATTTGAAACACGATGCAAAGTGGTACCATTTTAATATTCAACCTATACTTTGATCATATATCTTCATTCATAAGGTTCAATTAGGAATAGTCAAGTTTATAGGTAATAACACGGAATACAGAAATTAGAAATTTTGAGCCAACCATACTTGAACTTATGGAAACATTTATGAAATTCGATTCTAGGAGAGAAAGTTTAGCCAACATGCATGAGATTTGCCCCTTAAAAATACTACGACGTCCACCACACTAAACAACTTCAATCTACAACAATGCAACATATTTGCACCAATATTAATAAGATTTCTACACTTTTAAGTAAATTAGATTTTTATCAAAATCTTATGTGCATGTCATTTTTCAACCACCTTCTATGGAATTTATTCACCTAACAACCACCTCCCACACCAATTATTCACCTTACCATCATCTCTAGGCTATCAACAACTTCCATTAGCACATGCATGCCCAACAATTCCCACCCAAATCATCAATCTCCTTAATTAACCCATTTCGCAATCTTTACAACACCATCACGAACAAGAATAAGCATATTTGGATTCCAATCACCATCCCACAAGTCCTAACATATGTTTCATACATAAATAATTACCATAGAGTAGTTAGAGATGGTGGACATACCTCTTGTAGTAAGAATCTTGAGAATCCCCACTTATAGTGTTCTTGACCAGTCTGGAGATTTGAATGGAAATCAATGACTCTTCATGATTAATCCTTGTGAATATAAGTGTTTAGGAGTAGAAATCAACCGAAATACTCTAAAAATTTACGTTTGTTCATGGGAGGGAAGTATGGAACGGATTCCCCTTAATGGAGCAAGCCCTAGCTCAAAAAATGACCTAGAGACCCTCCATATCCGGTCTTTGGGGAATTTATAGGGTTGCTATGTGCACGGTCGCACATAGGTCGTGCATCGGCCGTGCACACAAGGAAGAAATGTTCAAGTATGCGCGGCCGCGCATTTGGCCGCGTATATGACACAGATCTAGCAAATAGTCATATATATATATATATATATATATATATATATATATATATATATATATATATATATATATATATATATATATATGTATATATATATATATATATATATATATATATATATATATATCTATATATATATATATATATATGTGTGTGTGTGTGTGTGTGTGTGTGTGTGTGTATATATATATCATGTGATTTTCCAACTTGCCTTAGATTTAGGCCTCTACTTAGAACCCATATCACTTATAATATGACTTATACTCTCATTATCATATCCAATTGATATCCATCATATTAAAAATCCTTGTTTGCACACAAAATAAAATAGTTAGCGTACCTTGCCACCACAAAATCTTAAATTACTTAGCAAAATTTTCCGGGGCCTTAAAATATGATTCAAACTTTCAAGAGTGTGCAAAATACCAAGTCCTAAAGCCTTGTTGAAGTGCGGATAACACAAGAATTGTGCAACCGCAGAAAATGTTTTGCAGTTGTAACTCAGAAATGTGTGACTGTAGTATCCAAGCTCTTGTCAACTAAAGAAATCTATTGACAGCATATGTAATTGTGCGACCGTAGAACCTCCCGAGTAACATTTTTGTTAGTGAATTTTGGCCCACAAAAAATAGACGAGTTTCACATTATTAGGTCAAGTTTCGAAGTTTGAGTTGTTCAAGCAGTTAAATTTTTCCATTTTAGGAAGTTTGTGACTATTTTAGTGTTTAAACATTATCTTTATCATTTTAATCTTTGATTATGAGTTTAATTAGCATTTTTTATTTTTTCTTTTCAATTTTCACTATGAGTAGCTAGATTTTCACTAGGGTTGCGACCCAACCCTAATGTGTAAACCATATGGGTACTTAATTTAATGTGTGTTTATGATTGGGTGTTGGTTATTTAGCATATTTTATGATTCAATCCTAAAATTAATGATTGCAAACATTGATTCTGCCTTTTTGACTTAGTCTCTACTTGAGAAAAAGAGACCTCCAAGTGTAAACCAATGTTCCTAGAAGGATCCAATACCCGACCCTTCAAGATCAAGTGTAAACCAATGTTCCTAGAAGGATCCAAGCCCCGACCCTTCAAGATCAAGGGTGGCGGTCCCCCTGGTGGAAATTGCATTGAATCCAGTTGCACGATTTAAAGCTACATAAACATCATCTTCGAGGGCCCTCGGCTCACGAGCCCGACAAGAGCCATTCAATCTAGACTCAGCAGCCTCCGGTCGGGGCACCTGTGAGTCTCTCGCACTCGACCTTGTTCTCCACTCTAGCGGGAATTTGTCATCATCCTCCCCTTCAATAGAATTCTACCCAAAAAGAATAGCCTTTATAACTTCTGCACAGTCTCATTCTGCGAGTTGTGGTAGGAGATTCCACTCTAGGGCCATTTAGCCCCTCCTTAATAGCTTTTAGCTCTGCATTCAGGGCCCCCAATGCCCTAATACACTTGGTATAACCTACAATCCACTGCCCAACGCTATTGTGAAAAACTCCTTCTATGGAACTTTTGGAGTTATTGTAACTAGCATCCACATTAGGTTATAACAACCTTTCGGGGAATGCATTTGTACTTGATACGAATTTTTTTGTGGGTAGGGGATTAAAATCAGTCATCAATTTGTACTCAATATCTTTTTGCACGGTATGATGGAGATTGACTGTATTATTCACATTGTTCTGATTGTTAGATTTCCTAGAAATCCAAATATCCCAAAGGGAAAAAGATAGCAGACTATTCCAATCAAGAAGATTGTGTCTTAAGGAAAACTTTTGTATTTTTAGTTGGGTTAGCCAATTACCTTTAGAAGAATGTAAAAAGATAGTCCTCTAATTTCATTCCAAAGAGCTTGACTTATGGAGAAAGTAAGGAAGATGTGCTCAATGGATTCCACCTCCCCTTTATTGCATATAAGACAAATTTTATCAATGTTAATACAAATATGAGTAAGGTAACTTTGGCATGAAAGTCTGATTTGCATACATTGCCATAATAAGTATTTAATTTTGTTTGGACAATGTAGAGACCATACCCAATTTTAGTCTGTTTGATTTCTATTCTCAAAATTCTTTATTAGCTTATAACAACTTCTGCCAGTGAGGATGCCTCTTTGGTTGAGGGGCGAACTGGCAATGTCAGTCGAGGGACCCTTCATCAGAATTTTATTGCTATAAATTTTCTGTTCAATTTCTTTCAGGATATCCATAGTGACCTTTGTCATGTCCCATTTATTATTACACAAGAGGTCTTTTAACTTATTGTTGAAAGTATCCGGCCTAAGGGGCCCCTCAATTGTACCCCTTATTTTTCACAATTAGAATGTATATATATTATAATCCGAATTTAGATGATGAGACCATATTGTCCCTTGACTACAAATTTTCCATCCTTTAAACATGGCTTTCCAGGGGAAAGAGGTAAGTTTTGAAGGATACTTCCCACAATATCTATGATGATTAAATTTGTCCAGGGAGTAGTAGGATGCTTGATAAGTCTTCAAACAAGACTAGCTAAATTAACAAGGTTTTTGTTTTTGGCACTTTGGATGCTCAAACCCCTTACCTCTTAGGGAATGTAGACTTGGGACCATTTGATTAGGTGAATCTTCTTTCTATTTTCAGTAGTTCCCCATATAAAGTCTCTCTGAATTTTATCAATAAGGTTTTGATTTTTCTTAGGTAGCAGTGTATATTGCATGTAGTAATTAGGAATAGAATTTAGACAAGACTTGGCAAAAGTAGTGCGACTTGCTATGTTAATGAATCTCAATTTCCAAGATGCAAGCTTGGACCTCATTTTTTCAATTATGAAAAGGTAGTAAGCTAGTCTGGGTTTCTATTGAGTATAGGAAAGCGTAATTAGGTGCCAAAGTGGTAGGTCTTCTTGATGCCAATCATATGAGTAGTTTATTTGGTATTATCAGGCCTACAATTTTTGGAGAATAGAACTTTGGACTTTGAATGAATTACACTATGCCCGGATAAGGAGCAAAGCAAAAAAAAGAGTTGATTCAATAGCTAGGCAGGATTTTTGGTTAGCCTTAGACATAAATTTTAACTCATCTTGCTGGCCCAAGTTCAGTTGAAGTTTTGAAGATTGACAAATGAACTCACTGATGGACCTGGTCCATCTTGGGAGACACAGCTGTTATGGCCCAAACACATGTGACACACGTGAAAAAGATAAATCTTTGGGGATCAAGAAGCAATATCTTCTGAATATCTTCTTAACTGATCGAAAAGATTTCATTTGGGATAAGGAGAAGATGTCTCCTTATGAGAAGAGAACACATCCGAATAAGGGTTGTAGTTTGGATTGGTCTACGACTCAAACTCGGAGGATCAGAAATTGAGTTACAATCCAACTCTAATTGCTAACCTTAAAAATAACAGAGTTGTTCTCTTTTACAGGTATTGAACATACGCCAAAGTAAAACATAATTGAGAGCAAAAGAGAAAGTCTGCTTTGCAAGCAATAGGCCTGAAGCTACTTGAACGAGGTAGAAGAACCAGTTCCATTGTGTTTATTCTTAGTCTATTTCAATTGTAGTAGGTGTTTCATATTGTACCTTTCAGCTTATTTAGAAGCAATTGTATTAGGTACTTTGAGTATTCAAGTTAGAGTTAACTTAAAGGTGTCACAACAGTTGAGGATATGTGCCACACTGGTATTAGAGTTAATCCTTAGGTTTACAAAGAGTTTTGTAAATGCTGTTTTGGCTCAGTGATTTTAGTGGATATTTAGGTAGATCCTACTAATTAGTAAGTTGTGATTTTTATACCTTTTGAGCCAGGTGTTTTCGATGTAAAAATATTTGTGCAGTTTACTTTCAGTATTTATTATGCTGCAAACCGCAGTAGTTAGAACACTAAGAAGAACCTGGTTCTTCTAAAGCAAAAATTGGGTACCACACAAATCACCTCCCCCCTCTTGTGTGGTATTGGCGTATATAACATCAGATTCGCAAAACGTAATGGAAAGTGAGTTTGAAATGATTATGATGGGTGAACTCATCTTCTTCCTAGGATTACAAATCAAACAACGTCCAAATGGAACTATGTTCCATCAGTAGAAGTACACAAAAGAACTAATCAAAAAGTTTAAATTGGAAGAATCCAAAGAAATAGATATTCATATTGCCACTACCACTATATTAGATATTGATGAACCTGGTTCATCAGTTGATCAGATGTTGTACAGGAGTATGATTGGTTCACTTTTGTATCTTCGTGCCAACAGACCTGACATTATTTTCGGTGTAGGACTATGTGCTCGTTTCCAATAAAATCCAAGGGAGTCACACTTGACAGCTATTAAAAGGATATTGAGATATGTGAAAGGCACCACTGATTTGTTTCTTTGTTATCCCAGATGTAGTAATTTTTATTTAATTGGATACATCGATGCTGATTATACAGGTTTCCTAGTAGATAGGAAGAGCACCTCAGGTATGGCACACTTCCTGGGTTCTTGTCCTGTATCATGGGGTACCAATAAGCAGAATTAATAGCTCTCTCTACTGTTGAAGCTGAATATGTTGCTCCTGCTTAATGTTGTGCTCAATTGTTGTGGATTAAGCAACAACTAGTAGATTTTGGAATCATAATGGGATGCATACCAATATTCTGTGATAACACTAGTGCTATAAGTATAACAAAGAACCTTGTTCATCATAAAAAAACTAAGCACATAGATGTTAGACACCACTTCTTAAGAGATAACTATGAGAAAGGGTTAATCTCTATAGAATTTTGTGCTACTGACAAGCAAATATCTGATATCTTCACCAAGGCACTAAGCAGAGAAAACTTTGAAAGGAACAGGTTGGAATTAGGGATGATTAAGATCACCTAAAAGGTCCAGTTCAGATTGCACAATGAAAAAAAATGAAAAAATTTGAAAAAAAATGATTTTTTTTGTTAGGAGTTCTTAATTCATGTATATATCTAGACTAATTCTTACGCATTCTCATACTTTAACTACTATACTCTTGTGACATGTGTTTATATGACTCATTGATCTCTTAAAATGTTTTCTATTCTGATATTTGAGGAATAATCAAGAGAAGTATTACTTGAAGAACCTGGTTCATCAATATATGCTCATGAGAAAGTTCATGTACGTTTCTATACTTTGCACAATTAGAAACATAAAATTATCAATTATGAGAAAGAGTCCTAAATACACGAAATGTCCATAATTTTATCCGTTGAGAAAATTGAACCAGTTTCGTTAAAACTAGGAGTCCAAGTATAATGGTCTCTTCCATAAATATCAGCAATTCTCATTAATCACTAATGAGACCAGAATTCTCAACTAATTATACTCTTATTGACCTCTGAAAAGCCTGCCATCACTGATCTAATCATGACCCCTATTTAAAAACCCCAAATCACTCATAACCCTCACTTTATTCTCAAAACCTCTAATCATCTACTTTCTTCTCCAAAAATTTCCCAAGGTATCCAGAAAATTCTCCATCATGACTAATCCCCAGGATAATCCTAGAACTCCACCACCAGTTTCCCCTAACACCTCATTTTTCACACCTCATAGTGAACCCCCAAAAACCAGATTCTGTCACCAAAAAATGTTTGCAAGAAAAACAGTGGCATTTGGTGCTTTGAGGAGAGTTTTGTATGAAAAACTACGGGCTAGTCAGAGAAAGGAAGTCCCAGCGAAACGGTCTGACTCAAGTTCTGTGTCCGAAAATTTTATCTCTGCCAGTGATGAAGAAGAACTTAGGTCTTCTTACAATGACAAGAGTCAAGAAAACCCAAGAGAGGTAAACACATGTTACGTGTCTTATTATATAGTTGAAAAGGAGGAAAATAGGTTTTTTCTGATAGGGGATGTTAAAAATGTTGAAGTGGATGAATCTAGTAAAAGGTGAAAGAAAAAAAAAAGGAAAGTTTTAGCAATCTATAGTAGTGGAGAAGAAGGGGGCTTGAAGTCAAGGGGAAGTGGGTCATGAGAAGCTGCTGAGGGACTAGTGAACTTGAGTGAACAATCAGATGAACCTAGTTCATCCGTGGAGGAAACTTTGGCAGATATACTGAAGAACGTTGATGCTAGTTATGATCCCAAGAAATGCGTGGCTTCCTCACAACGGACCCATGTTGCGTCCAAAACAACTAAGAAGAGCAAAGTGTCATCACCAAAGCTTGCTCCTAGGGTTAGAGCCACAAGAAGTAGAGTTAGTGAGAGTGAAGCAGAAATGCAAAAGGCTCTAGAGGATAGCAAGAAAAAGAAGAAAGAAAACGGGAAAGCTAACATAGTCTAAATTTCTGAGGCTGCTATTGAAGAAGTGGAGGAAGAGATGGAACTGGTCCATCAAGAGCGGAGACGCTATTGGAAGTTCCCACTGCCGAGTCAAAGGGAGCTAGGTCTTTTGCAAAGAAGCCCTCCAAGTCAGTATCTGTTGAACCTTCTCTTCCTAAGAGAACTAGGTTGGTTGTGAAATGAAAACAAGTAAAAATAACTGAAGAAGAGGATGAAGAGTGGAGTGTCAAGGAAGGATAAGAAGAATCAGAACAGGAACAAGATAGGTATGCCATGTTTGGCAAAAACAAAATTCGTAAGGGAAGGATGCTCAAAAACCCTGAGGAGCAAGGCATGATGAGATTGTTGACTGCACTGGAGGCACAAGGATGGAACGACATGGTCCTTCAGATGGATGGTAGATTGGCCAAAAATGAGCTTGTTGATTTCATGGCCAATATGAGTGTGAAGAATAGACTGGTAACTAGCACTGTGAATGGGGTGAAGGTGAAGTTTGATGCACCCAAGCTCGGCAAAATTCTGGATATTCCTAGTGAGGGATATGATGAATATACAAGGAAAAGATTTCCTTGTCTAGATGGACAGCCTACTGATCTTCAAATCACTAGGAACTTCTGTGACACTCAAGCTGATGAGGAGGTGCCTGAAGCAAGGGGCTGTACAACAGAGTAAGATGAGGACAGAGCATAAAGTGCTCTTTGAATTTGTGAACAAATGTCTACTGCCTAGACAGGAGAGGGGGCATAAAACAAATTACATGGACCTGGTCCTTATGCAGTGCTTGGTAGAAGGAAAGCAAATTAACAGGCCTGCTTTTATTCTAAAGCTGCTAGACTGGGTGCTTAATGGTTCAAGGCTCATGCCCTTCCTTATGGATTTATTCTGACTGGTGTGTTGGATAAGATTACAGTTCGCTTGAATAAATAGAAAATTCTTCAAGCAAAGAGTACTTTGGCATCAAGACTCTCCAAGCCCGTGATTACCTGTTTCATCAGTGAAGACTCCTCTAAATAGCAAGGTCAGAGCCTTGGTTTAGGAGGTTGGGAAAAAGGATGCTGAGATTGCAAAGCTTCAAGCTCGAGTTATTGAATTGGAGGAAGAAAGGAATGGGTTAAAAGCTGAACTTGCAAAGAAAAAAGAGAAGAATGAAGGGATGCTCCAACAAATGCTTAATCTACTACAAACCCAACCCTCCAGCTCCTCAAAGCCTTAGGTTTCCTTGTCCTGTTGTGAACCAGTCTTGAAAACCCCCTAGTGACCCAGATTAGGGACTTTTATATGTTCTGTTTCTCCTTATCTTTGCTCAGGGTTGGTAGTTATTGTCTTTCTTTTGTGAACTGCTATGTAGAAGCATCACTTATCAATGAAAATATGAAGTTCTCTTGCTTTATGTTAATTCTTATCTAATTGTTCTTTTTTTCAAGTTGGTTTTTGACTAACTAAACCATATTGGGTTTTTACTAACTAAAGCATGCTTTCACTTGCAGTTGCCCTAGTGGCCACGAGTAATAATTGATATTCTGGGATTCACATTATGTATGAAACTTTTCAATGATGCCAAATGGGGGAAGATGTTGTGCTTAAGTTATATTATCTGAACAGTGATGTTTATGAACTAATTAAATCTGGCCTTAATTATAAGTTAGAATTTTAAGTGTTTTAGCTACGTTCCACAGGTTATCTGATCAGTAAAAGCACATAGTTTGTCATCATCAAAAAGGGGGAGTTTGTTGGCCTAAGTTCAGTTGAAGTTTTGAATATTTACAAATGAACTCAGTGATGGACCTGGTCCATCTTCGGAGACACAGTTTTTATGGTCCATACACATGAGACGCACGTGAAAAAGATAAATCATTGGGGATCAAGCAACAATATCTTCTGAATATCTTCTTAAAAGATAGAAAAGATTGCATATGGGATAAGGAGAAGATGTTTTCTTATGAGAAGGGGACACATCTGGATAAGGGTTGGAGTTTGGATTGGTCTAGGACTGAAACTCAATGGAGGATCAGAAATTGAGTTACAATCCAACTCTAATTGCTAATCTAATAAATAACTGAGTTCTTCTGTTTTGTAGGTATTGCACATACGCAGAAGTAAACCATAATTGAGAGCAAAAGAGATAATCTGTTCTGCAAGCAATATACGTGATATATAAGTGTGCAGCCTGAAGCTACTTGAATGAGATAGAAGAACCAGTTCCATTGTTTTAATTCTTATTCTAGTTCAATTGTAGTAGGTGTTTCACACTTTACCTTTTAGCTTATATAGAAGCAATTGTATTAGGTACTTTCAGTATTCAATGTAGAGTTAACTTGAAGGTGTCGCAACAGCTGAGGCTGTGTGCCACACTGGGATTAGAGTTAATCCGGAGGTTTACGAAGAGTTTTAATGAATTGTGTTTTGGCTCAGTAATGTTAGTTAAAGTTAGGGAAACTCTTACTGAGTGGTAGGTCGTGATTTTTTCACCTATTGAGCCATGTTTTTTTCACGTAAAAATCTTTCTGCACTTTACTTTCAGTATTTATTATTCCGCAAACTGCAGTAGTTAGAATACTTAGAAGATCCTGGTTCTTCTAAAGAAAAAATTGGGTATCACACAAATCCCCCCCCCCCCATTGTGTGTGGTATTGAATTTTATAACATCACATCCGCAAAAAGTAAAAGAGAAAAACTAGGGCTTTTCCTACCAATAGTGATAGCGTCCCAGTTACGGATGTCAACCTAATATTCAATGTATCTAGTTAACAATTCTAGACTAAGAATGCATATGTAGGGAGATAAAGGATCTCCCTGACGGATACCTCTACTTGGTTCAAAAAAGGAGTTGTTGGAACCATTGACTAACACTGCAATGGAGCTGGTTAAAATGTAATTCAGAAGAAGTCTAGTAACTTTAGGGGAGAAATAAAAGAATCTAAGGGTGAAATAAATAAAAGACCATTCAATCTGATCAAAAGCATTCTCTAAGTCTATCTTATCCAACATGTGGCCTTCCTATCGTTGCAATTTCCTAAGGTTGGAGACTAGCTCTTGGATTATTAGTGCATTATCCGAGGCTCTCCTATTTTGCATAAAAATTGCTTGTAAAGGGCTAATGATTTTTTCTAGGAAATGTTTTAGACAATTAGCCATTATTTTAGTAACGACTTTGTAAATCGTATTACAATATCCAATTGGAAAAAAATTCTTAATGTTGTTTGCATTTGAAATTTTTAGAATTAAAAAAAGGAGGGTTTTGTTGATCTCTCTAGGTAATTTTTGAGTATTGAAAATACCATGAAAATTTTTTGTTACTGAATGGCACAAGATTTTCCAACATTTTTGGTTAAAAAAAGGTGAAGTCCATCCGGACCCGGGGCAGTAAATGGTTTATAGGAAAAGATAGCTTTTTTATCTCTATACAAGTAGACGTGCAGCTAGTGTGGTAAAAACAAGTTGTGAATTAACAAGGGGAATATTAGTGGATTATTTCCAATTTGAGCAAGAGTTGGAGGTGCTGAAAATATTTGTAAAATAGTTTAGGACATTGGAGGTTATAAAGGTAAGTCATTTATCCAATTACCTATCTAATCCTTAGAAAAAGATTATTTTATTTCTTTTGTGTCTATTTGTAGCCGAAATATCAAAGAATTTTGTATTCTCATCCACATCGTTAAGCCACATCACTCAAGATATTAACTTCCAATAATTCTCCTCAATCCTAAGTAGGTCATTATAATCCCTTTTTAGGCTGATTTCTAGGTTTTGAAGGAGAGATGGTACTAGTATAATTCCTAAAATTCGGGATACCTTGGAGTCATGCTTTTTATTTTTTTACCCATCATATCATCAAAATTTTATATTTCCAAATTTTAACATTTTGAATAAAAGAGTTACTAGAAACAAGGTAATCTGAATTGGTCCAGCTCTTTTGTACAATATAAACAATATCGGGATGTTTGCACCAGAAATTTTCTAGTCGAAAAGGTTTGGCATGGTGGCTTAGATTTTTTGGGATCAATTCAACAACTAAAGGGGTATGATCAGAGTGAGTCATTGGTAGATGACTTTTGGAGTGATTAGGAAAGAGGTCACACCATAGATCATTTCCTAGGTCCTTGTCAAGCCTTTCCATGATCAAACCTTTATTTCTATGTCTATTGTTCGACCAAGTAAACTTACAACCTTCAAAGTCTAGATCTTTAACACTGAACTAATCTAATTTTGTAAGAAGGAACTCTGCCCTATTAGAGTTTATAGGTCTCCCCCCAAATTTTTCATTTGAGCTAATTATGTAATTGAAATTCTCCACCCCTATTAACCAAGGCTTTTTATAGCTATTAGAAATGTTTTCAAGGTTATCCCAGAGAATATTTCTATGTTGATAATTAGTATTAGCACAAATAGAGGCGAATAACCAAGTTTCGCAAATGGGAAGTACCTCGATGGTGGCATTCTTGGTTCCTATGAGTGAAGTTTTGAATAGAAACCGCCTCGTGCTTCCACATAACAATTATCCCTCCTGATTCCCTCTCAACTGGAACTTCTATGAGCTCAAAGAAACCTAAATCATCTAACCAGTTCTCATTAGTAACCAACCTAGTTTCTAGTAGAGCAACCATGCATGGACGGTGGTTGTCCAACATTTCCCTAAGATTCCTACGGAAATTGCCATTGTATTCTCCCGTATATTCTATATAATAATGTTAGTTAGATGATTCATTGGATAGATTGGTTGTTAGTTCACTTCCTCCCCATTCTCCCTCACCCCCCCTGCAGGCATGTGATGACCCAAAGGGGTCAGGTCATCACCAATTTCTCATCCCATTCTACCTATCTATGGCCTTGAAAACCTTATTTAGGATTACCTCGATTTTTGTTCATAGTCCGGGAGCGTAGCCGAGAGCTTAAATATGAAATTCTTTAAAAAATGTTAAGTTTTAATATAAAAATAAACAAATTTAATTTTGGTTAATATTTTAGATACACATACCCGGATCTGTGATTTGATGGTCCCGAGGGTTTGTAGGAAAATATGAGACTTGGGCATATGCCCGAAATCGAATTCTGAGGTCCTATGCCCGAGTAATAAATTTTTGAGTAAAATGGTTTTCTAGAAATATTTAAGGAAATTAGAAATGAAAACTGATTAGAAAGTAAGCGTATCGGGCCCGTATTTTTGTTCTGGCACCTGGTACAGGTCCTATATATGGATTAAGCACTTTCTATAAAGTTTGGTTGAAATGGACGTCATTTGAAATATTTCAAACTGGCACCGTTAGCCACCCTTCATATCCACAATTCACTTATTGCACTTCCAAACAACTTCATTTTACCAACAATACATTTCTAACCAAGAATTTATTTTATACATATGAGAAATTGTGAGTCTTATGCATATCGAGTTTTCCCACACAATTTGATATACTAACCTTTATTTGAAACACGATGCAAAGTGGTAACATTTTAATATGCAACCTATACTTTGATCATATATCTTCATTCATAAGGTTCAATTAGGAATAGTCAAGTTTATAGGTAATAACACGGAATACGGAAATTAGAAATTTTGAGCCAACCATACTTGAACTTATGGAAACATATATGAAATTCGATTCTAGGAGAGAAAGTTTAGCCAACATGCATGAGATTTGCCCCTTAAAAATACTACGACGTCCACCACACTAAACAACTTCAATCTACAATAATGCAACATATTTGCACCAATATTAATAAGATTTCTACACTTTTAAGTAATTTAAACTTTTATCAAACATCTTATGTGCATGTCATTTTTCAACCACCTTCTATGGAATTTATTCACCTAACAACCACCTCCCACACCAATTATTCACCTTACCATCATCTCTAGGCTATCAACAACTTCCATTAGCACATGCATGCCCAACAATTCCCCCCCCCCCCCCCCCCAAATCATCAATCTCCTTAATTAACCCATTTCGCAATCTTTACAACACCAACACGACCAAGAATAAGCATTTTTGGATTCCAATCACCATCCCACAAGTCCTAACATATGTTTCATACATAAATAATTACCATAGAGTAGATAGAGATGGTGGACATACCTCTTGTAGTAAGAATCTTGAGAATCCCCACTTGTAGTGTTCTTGACCAGTCTGGAGATTTGAATGGAAATCAATGAATCTTCATGATTAATCCTTGTGAATATAAGTGTTTACGAGCAGAAATCAACCCAAAATAATCCTAAAATATTACGTTTGTTCATGGGAGGGAAGTATGGAACGGATTCCCCTTAATGGAGCAAGCCCTAGCTCAAAAAATGACCAAGAGACCTTCCATATCCGGTCTTTGGGGCATTTATAGGGTTTTTATGTGCGCGGTCGCACACAGGTCGTGCATCGGCTGTGCACACAAGGAAGAAATGTTCAAGTATGCGCGGTCGCGCATTTGGCCGCGCATATGACACAGATCTAGCAAATAGTCATAGCTTTCCGTATATATATTCAAATGAGGAACGGTTTGACGCATTGGAAACTAGACTCAAAGCGCTTTAATTTGATATTTTGTGCATTACATAAACACACACACACACACACACACACACAGATATATATATATATATATACATATATATATATATATATATACATATATATATATATACATATATATATATATATATATATATACATATATATATATATATATATATATATATCATGTGATTTTCCAACTTGCCTTAGATTTAGGACTCTACTTAGAACCCATATCACATATAATATGACTTATACTCTTATTATCATATCCAATTGATATCCATCATATTAAAAATCCTTGTTTGCACACAAAATAAAATAGTTAGCGTACCTTGCCACCACAAAATCTTAAATTACTTAGCAAAATTTTTCGGGGCCTTAAAATATGATTCAAAGTTTCAAGAGTGTGCAAAATACCAAGTCCTGAAGCCTTGTTGAAGTGCGGATAACACAAGAATTGTGCAACCGCAGAAAATGTTTTGCAGTTGTAACTCAGAAATGTGTGACTGCAGTATCCAAGCTCTTGTCAACTAATGAAATCTATGGACAACACATGTAATTGTGCGACCGTAGAACCTCCCGAGTAACATTTTTGTTTGTGAATTTTGGCCCACAAAAAATAGATGAGTTTCACATTATTAGGTCAAGTTTCGAAGTTTGAGTTGTTCAAGCCGTTAAATTTTTCCATTTTAGGAAGTTTGTGACTATTTTAGTGTTTAAACATTATCTTTATCATTTTAATCTTTGATTATGAGTTTAATTAGCATTTCTTATTTTTCTTTTCAATTTCCACTATGAGTAGCTAGATTTTCACTAGGGTTGCGACCCAACCTTAATGTGTAAACCATATGGGTACTTAATTTAATGTGTGTTTATGATTGGGTGTTGATTATTTAGCTTATTTTATGCTTCAATTTTAAAATTAATGATTGCAAACATTGATTCATGCCTTTTTGACTTAGTCTCTGCTTGATAAAAAGGGACCTCGTCTAAGATAACTTGGCTAACAAGGAATTGGGTTAATTGAGAGTTTGGTTAGGCTAATTAAAGAGTTCAAACTAAAGATAGTGAGAATCCAAGTTGATCTCATATCAACTATTTTGTTTGATACCTGTTTGAACTTGAGAAAGTCAAATTGGGCAATACTCTTTGACTAAGAGGTATTGAGTTCTTAATGTAGAGTTGAGAGCTATAATACACAAGAAACAAAATAAGTATTGACGTATTTAACCTATTAGGCGAACACCTAGGTCATGGCCACATCCCTAGGCATTTTAACTATTTGGAAAATACCAAAAATATTCATTTGCTTCTAGTTTCTTTTACTACCTTGTAATTGTTAGAGTAAAAGTAGAATTATAATTCAAAATCTTTTGTAGACGTGCAAATTGAGTTAATCCATTCACTTTCATCAAGTGTATACTCCTAACACCAATTTTAAATTCCTGTGAAATCAACCCCGACTTTTGTTAGGTATTCTTCTGATGATCATTTCACGCATTATTGAGTGCGGATTGGACGTGGACCAATTTTTGGCACCGTTGTTGGAGAGTTAGATGTTGCTAGCTATATATTTAGGTTTATTTTTGGAATATCTTCTTTTCCTTTTGTGTTACTATATTGTGCTAGAAACATTAGGTATGACCATGGCAGTAAACAATGATCTTGGAAATATGCCTTTGAAGGATGTGGACAGCGAGGATAAGCAAGTTGAGGAGGTACCTCTTGAACCTCAAGCCAATAGAAAAAGTCATGTTCCTCATGACAATGTACCCGCTCCAACCCCACCTCCACCATGAGCGGGTCTACGCCAGGTATAACCCAATGAAGGATATTCTAGTACAATAATCCCTCCCCATATTAGGTCAGGCAACTTCCAAATCACCAATGTGATGTTCACTTTGCTTGAGCGACGGGGTTTTTTCACTAGTGCTCTAACTCAAAATGCGTATAAACATTTGAAGGGTTTTGTGGATAAATGTTTAGGGAATAAACAAATGAATGTCTCTGAGGATGCATTGAGGCTAAGTCTTTTTCCCTTCTATTTAGCGGGAAAAGCTTTATATTAGTTGGAATGATTACTGAACCATTACATTCACACTTGGGATAAGTTGGCAGAATGATTCATTACTAAGTTCTTCCCTCTCGGACACATGCCTAAACATTGAGATGAGATTTTGGAATTCAGACAAGATCCAAATGAACCACTACATGAGATATGGAAGCGCTATAGAATAATGGTTAAGGAATTTCCTAATAACGATATAACAGAAAACATGATTCAACAAACCTTTTATCACGGGATTAACATAACCAACCAATGTACAGTGAATCAACTTGCCGGTGGGAACTTCATGACTACGCCTTATGTGGAGGCATGTGATATTTCTAATGATATGGAAGAAATATCATCGACTATGAAATGCTGGGCCAATGTTCCACAAGGTGATCCGAATATGATCCACCATCAAAAACAATTGCATGACCATGGGCAAGCCATTACTGAATTGACTACTAAATTGACTACTACCATGAATCAACTAGTAGAGACTCAACTTAGTCAAGTGCAAGATCCCACGCAAGTCAATGACATGGAAGGGGTGAAAATTATGGTGAATAAGAGGAGGACCAAGGGTCACAAGTACAAACTCGAGTGGAGAACTACATGCAAGAAGATAGTGTCTTTGAGTAAGATGCTTCCTATAATGAAAAAGAAGAGGAAGTGCAATATGTGAACAATTTTCAAGGGTAAAGAAAATACTTCAAAAACTCAAACCAACAACAATGGCGACCTCAAAGCAATTAAGGCAGTTGGAATTCTAACAATCAAGGAAATTGGAGAAGAAAAAATAATCAAGGGAATTGGAAAAACAAAAATAATCAAGGTATTAGGAATGGAAATAACCAAGGAAATTGGGGGGGTGTAACAATCAAGGTGGATGGAACAATATCAAGGTAATTCAGGGTACGTTTTCAAAGGTCCTAGAAGTACTAACAACCGAGCAACCCACCTCCTTATCCTTCTCATAGTCCAAGTTATTCAAAAAATAAGATGGAGCATATTGAAAATGTGATCAAGTAAATCATGGAATAGAATGTTGATTTGGATGCCCAACTTTCCTCATACAATTCATCAATCTGCAACCTAGAAGTTAAAATGGGGCAACTCTCTCAAGTACTAAATTCTTGTCCTAAAGGGGCACTACGAAGTGATGTGATAGTAAACCCAAAAGGGTGGAAACAACACGGGGCATTCTATGATCATTACTATAATAAGTAAAAGAGGTGGGAATGCACCCACCTCAAGTCAAAGGAAACTTGTTGATGATGATCAAGTTATGCAAGAAGAGGAGATCCCAAACAATGTGGCGCAACCTATTGATGAAGTTTGGATTGATATTGACAATAGTGTGGAAGAGACTGAAGAGGTGGTGAACCCATCTAGGGAGCACATTATTGACATACCAAAGCTGGTAGTGCAAAAGGCTAAAGAAACATTGCCTAAGCCTCCACCTCCATACCCTCAAAGACTTTCCAATCAAAATGGTGAGAATAAATTCAATAATTTCATTTAAATGATGAAGATTCTCTCAATTAATGTGCCATTAGTTGAATCTTTGGAACAAATGTCCAGTTATCCAAAGTTTACGAAGGATCTTGTGCCAAAGAAGCGGTCAATGATTTTTTAAACCATCAAAGTCAAAGATCAAGTGAGTGTAATTTTGCATTCAATTGTTGCTAAGCTGGAGGATCCCGGCGCTTTCACGATTCCTTGTACAATTTGAAGTGCCGAATATGCTAATGCTCTTTATGATCTTGGGGAAAGTATCAATTTGATGCCCAATTAAGTTTTCAAGATTTTTTGAATTGGGAAACAAAGACCTACATCTATGACAATGCAAATGGGTGATCATACTATAAAGAGGCCCTTGGGAGTGATTGAAGATGTCTTTGTTCATGTTGATAAATTCATTCTCCCAGTGGATTTCGTTATTCTAGATTGTGAGGCCGATCATAAGATGCCTATTATTCTTGGAGACCTTTCCTTTCTAGAGGGAAGACTCTTTGTTATGTCAAAGAAGGATAACTTACCTTCTGGGTTGGTGATGAAATAGTGGTATTCCATTTGTGTAAGTCGATGTGGCAACTAAATAGCAATGAGGTGTGCTCTTTTGTGGACTTGGTGACCGTTGTTATTGTTGATGAAACAAGTGCTACAATTAATGTTGGTGATATGTTGGATACCGTCTTGCTCAACTTTGATGATGACGAGATGAGTTGCTTCATGGAATATGAGAACTCTTTACAAAGAATGGGAACGTACAATTATGCACAAATTGTCCTTGGATCTTGATATAGGAAAACTCCTCCTACAAAGCCTTTAATTGAAGATCCTCCTACCTTGGAGTTGAAGCGATTTTATCCACATATTCAGTATGAATTCCTTGGTCCTTGTTCTACTTTACCGGTTATTCTTTCCTCTTGTTTGTCTAGTGTGCAGGTAGATTCCATATTGGTGGTGCTACAAAAGAGGAAGAAGGCTATTGGTTGGACTTTGGAAGATATTTGAAGGATAAGCCTCACCTTTTGCATGCATAAGATCTAGTTCGAGGATGGCGCCAAACCATCTATTGAACATCAAAGGAGACACAATGAGGCTATGCAAGAATCTGTCAAAAAGGAGATTTTTCAAGTGGTTGGATGTCGGGGTTGTCTACCCTATCTCTGGTAGTTCATGGACCTCTCTGGTTCAATATGTCCCAAAGAAGGGGGGCATAATGGTGGTCACCAATGACAAGAATGAGTTGATTCTTACAAGAAGAGTGACCGGTTAGAGGTCGTGTATGGACTATTGCAAGCTCAACAAAGTCACAGGGAAGAATCACTTTTTACTTTTTTTCTTAGATCAAATGCTCAATAGATTGGCCGAACGTGCTTTCTATTTCTTTCTTGATGGGTACTCTGGCTACAAACAAATTCTCATTAGCCCAGAAGATGAAGAGAAAATATTCTATACATGTCCGTAAGGTAATTTTGCATTCAACCGGATGCCATTTGGTTTATGCAATGCGCCGACGTCTTTTCAAAGGTGTATGATGGTTATTTTCATCAAAGATTTCTCTTTGGTGGTGAAACCATTGTGCAAAACTTTTTAGAAGGATGATAAGTTTAACTTCAATGATGATTGAATGAGATCTTTTGAATTGTTGAAGCTCAAGTTGACAACTACTCCATAATCACCGCTCCAAATTGGAGTGTGCCTTCTGAACTTATGTGTGATGCAAGTGACATAACGGCTAGGGCTATTTTTGGGGAAATGCATCAACAAGATTTTTCATCCATTCTACTATGCTAGTAAAACACTGAATAGTGACCAATTCAACTATACAATTATGAAGAAAGAGTTCCTTGATATTGTGCTTGCAATTGAGAAGTTTGCCAGTACTTGATGGGTGCAAAAGTCATTGTCCACACGGATCATTCGCTTCTTCGTTATATTATGAGCAAAAAGGACTCCAAAATTCAGTTGATGAGATGGATGCTCTTGTAAAAAAATTTTGATATTGACATCCAAGATAGAAAAAGTAGTGAAAACCAAGTGGCGGACCGCTTGTCTCATTTGAAGGGGGAAGGGAGGCCGAATGATGGCCATGAAATCAATGACTCCTTCCGCAATGAGCAACTCTTGGAAATTTCAATGAAAAAGGTGCCATGGTACGCGAATGTAGCAAATTTTCTTGTGTGTGGTATCATCCTTGATTAGTTCTCTTCAAGCCAAAGGAAGAAGCTCAAACGGGATTGTCAAGATTATTATTGGGATGAACCATAACTTTTCCAGATTTGTACGTATGGGATGATTAGAATATGTGTATCGGAAGAAGAGCAAGGTAAAATTCTTGGGGCTTGTCATCCTCCATATGGTAGTCATCATGTTAGAGCGACGGTGGAAACCAAAGTGCTTAGTTGTGGTTTAGATTGGCCCACTCTTTACGAGGATGTAAGTTAGTTCGTGAAAAGATGTGATGAACGTCAACGGGTTGGTGGAATCTCAAACAAAAATGAAATGCCTCTCACTATCATTTTGGAGATTGATCGTTTGGTGTGTGGGGTATAAACTTCATGGGCCCTTTAGTGAGTTCTTATTGAAATACCTACATCTTGGTCGCGGTGGATTATGTGTCCAAATGGTTTGAGGTCATTTCTTTACCTAACAATGAGGCAAGAATTGTGGTGTCTTTCTTGAAGAAGAATATTTTCACAAGCTTTGGTACTCCCAGCGCAATTATATGCAACAAGGGGTCACATATTTTCAACAGGGCTTTTGACACTTTACTTAGAAAGTATAGTGTTACTCATAAAGTCATGACTCCCTATCACGTACAAGCTAGTGGGTAAGTGGAAGTATCCAACCGAAAAATAAAGAGTATCTTGTCCAAAACGGTGAATGCTAATCGAACGAATTGGTCTAAGAAGCGTGATGATGCATTATGGACTTATCGGTTCGGCTTACAACACACCTATTTTTTTTTGGGTCCACTAGGCAAATCCCTAGGGTTAATTTTCATAAATTAAATAAAAAAGAAGATTACAACAAATAGGAGAAATAAAATAAGGCGAGTTACACTGACAATGTTACCCATATAACACAGCCGGCATAGATCTTACCTTAGCTATCCTATTGAGAAAAATAAAAGTCTCTTGGACTAGCAAACATGTAAAAAGAAAGAACTCGCAAGAACTAAGAATTGACTGATCATCATAGAGTTAATAACATGCTCTGTGATGTTATTACATAGAATGATACTAATGTGATGGTAACATAAATAGATGAAGCATCCATAAAGGTGCCCTTTTTTTTCTTTTGTTGTGAAAATTTTGATTTGTAGAAAGTTTTCTTCTTCCACGCAATTCTTCAAAAAGTCTTCAAACTTCATGCTTTATTCTTCAGACGATTGGATTTTGGAAGAAATGTTTGAGCAACTTGTTTTTGTTTTGCATTTCTCATTGGAAGCCTCCTTATGTTTACGTCTTCACACGCCCTACCGTCCCAACTTCTTTCCCTTTGATGAGATTTCTTATTTCTTACACTATGCAATGGTGACAAATTTCCTTTTGTTGAAGCTTCTGCTCGGCATTGGTTTAAACTATCATGTTCTTCCCCTTCTTCATATATGTGTCTTCCTGCGAGAATTGGATTTGGCAGTTCCATCGCTTGCAAGAGTTGTCTTTCCTCGGATGAGATTACTGAAGCAGTTGTGACGAGTTGCCTTGCCTGTGACTTTGCATTCCTTTGCTGCTTCTGATTCTGACTAGTTGATGGCAGCGCATTTGCGATTCCATCAGCCACTGATGCTTCGGCTAATCTTAGTTGACGATTATGATCTGTTTCATTCTTGTTGAATTTTGATGTCGCTACAGTTGTAATAACATGTTTTGCATTATTTCTTGGAACAAAAACTGGAGCATTATGTTTTAAGCAGTTGTTTTGAGTTGTTGTTTGTTTCAAAATTGCACGACAGTTGTTAGTTGCAATATTTCTTTGAAATTTTCGCTTGCTGAATCATCACTATCCTCTCCACTATTATCCTGATCAGATTCTTGATCATCTTCTTCCGATGAATAACCAGCAAAACCTTCACACCAGCTCTCCTCATCATCGTAATCTCGTTGGTCTTTCCACAGTTTCGATTTAATGACTAGGTCCGTCCTCTTTGGCCATGTAGGAGTGAATATGTTTGGAGAACTTTGAAATTTGGATTGTAGTTGCCTATTTGTATCAGTAACATAAGCTATAATCTTTGCCTCTGTATTCTGTGAGTTATTTTGACTGTCACCAAGCTGCAGATTTTCTCTAAAGAGTTTTCTTTCATCGTCATTGACATTGGCAAGTGCGGCAAATGAGTTTGAAATTGAAGGTAAAACTGGATTGTTTCCTGCGATGTGAATTTTATTTTTGGTTCTTTGTTTATCGATATCATGTCGAGCTGTGTTCTATATAAATTCATCGTTTGTACTGGTTGCTATTATTTGAATCTCATAAACATGATTGTCATCCCCAGATTTAGCTCGAACATCAGGACATTGCAACAGAGGTGTATGATCCAGTTCTTTTGAAATTGAAACTGCATAATGTGATTCATTGTCTATCGACATGTTGGATCTGTTATTATCAATTGCAACAACAGATTTTTTGGTATCTTCAGAAAAAGCCAAATCTCATGCTTTATTCTGTTCTAAAGAATGTTGTTGTCCAGATTTTGTTGAAGCATCCAGTACATTTGTAACTGTCGACTTTTCATTTGGTTGTACTGACAAAACAGAATGAAGTGTACCAGATGTGACATTATCTGATGCCTCCAAATTAGTTCTAGTTGCTTGACCAAACATAGCAGTGTTTTGATTGACATTCTGGTTGTTGCTTTTTGCATTGTCTATTTGTGGCATAGTAAATGGATCTGTTTGTTTCACATTTGATACCATCTTTTCATTTTCAACACTGATAGGAAAATTCAATGGAACAGTGTCTGGCAATTTACAAGACTGGACAGAGTCTTCCTTTGGCCTTGTAAGGACAGAATCTTTCTTCGGCCTGGGATTTCTGCAGTTGTATCACTTGTAGCAGAGGCATGCCCATTGCACTTGTGATGCTGCCCATCAAGATCAGCCACATGCCCATCCTTTGCATTAGTAGTAACATGATCTGCAGAAGCCAACATTACAACATCAGTATCCACATTTAATCGTGCATAGCTTGTAGAATCAGGTGCATCTCTAGGAAGGTTGGGAGCTCTTTTATCCAATAGTGAAACTTCTTCCATAGACTCCACTTGAATTGCTGCATCACTGCATCTATCAGTCACACCAGCAACCAAAGCAATCCTGGTCATTACATGTTGATCTGCCTCAGCCCTATCAATCACAGTAGTTTCTGAAACCTTAGTCACAGCATTCTGTTTTGTAACATTGGGTGAAACCTCTTCCATTGACTCCACATGAACTGCTACATTACTGCACCTATCACCAGCAACCACAGCAGTCCTCATCACTACATATTGATATGCCTCAGCCCTATCAATCACAGTAGGTTGTGAAACCTTAGACAGCATTTTGTTTTGTAACATTGGGAGATCCTTTATCCAGATGTGAAGCCTCTTCCATAGACTCCATTTGAACTGCTGCATCACTGCACCTATCAGTCACACCAGCAACCACAGCATTCCTAGTCACTAGAGGTTGATCTGCCTCAGTCCTATCAATCACAGTGGTTTGTGAAACCTTAGACATAACAGTCTGTTTTGTAACACTGAGAGGTCTTTTATCCAGTTGTGAAGCCTCTTCCATAGACTCCATTTCAACTGATGCATCACTGCACCTATCATTCACACCAGCATTCCTAGTCATAATATGTTGATCTGCCTCAGCCCTATCAATCACAGAAGGTTGTGAAACCTTAGACATATCAGTCTGTTTTGTCACATCCTTTACAGTATAATTTTGTACTGCTAGATCATTTCGACCAACAACCTCCTTCAAGCCATCCTTTTCTTGTAAAACATTAACACCTTGTCCAGCTCTTTTATTATTTAAAAATCGCTTGCATCACCTTGCAGTTTGTCAACAGCATCCACTTCGATTCCAGACAGATCATTTACCAGATTATCCTCTGCCACCACCTATGCTCCAGCCTTTTCTTTTTTAATTCTACACACCTTGTCATGGTGACCTTGGTGTTTGCACTAGGCACAATACCTAGGAAGGTTGTCATACACTATTTCTTGATGGAACTCGACAGA
Organism: Nicotiana benthamiana; assembly: GCA_034376525.1. Classification (NCBI taxonomy): domain Eukaryota; kingdom Viridiplantae; phylum Streptophyta; class Magnoliopsida; order Solanales; family Solanaceae; genus Nicotiana; species Nicotiana benthamiana. The sequence continues at coordinate 84,736,959 of CM067328.1, forward strand.
TTTACCTGAATCTGAATCTACAATCTGCAGCATGACCTTTTTAGGATGATTATTCAATAGATCAAGCATAACATTAACTCTTGCCGCGCTAGGTCTCGTTCTATCCTGTGTCGCTTTATCAACAACAAGAGGTTTTCCCACAGCTGAGGCTATCGACATTAACGATCTCTTAGCAAAGAAATTTGGTGGCAGGCCTGGAAGCGAGATCCATACGACTGAATCCCAAAGACCATGGGAATGTTCTGAAGAAGTATTCTTCGCCTTTGGATTTAAGATATCCAGTCGACTTTGAAAGGAAGTGAACATAATCATTGAATAGATCAAACCTTATTAGCAGATGATGAAATTCCAATTGTCCAACGTTACAATGGCCTTGAACATTGAATTGCGACGAAAATATTCTTCGCACTTCCGATATGTTAGGTCTTCCATAAGAGAATTTTAACACAACTGCCTGATGTAAACCTTCTTCCCTAATGAAGTTGTTCACGCCTTCCATCGAGAATTGAATAATTGGTTCACCATGATCAAATTTAACGGGACAAAGTTCAATTTTTGTCGGAGGAGGCTGACTTGCTTGTACTATTGTAGCATACGATTGCTTTGAAGTGTCTTTTCGATAAGCTTTTACGTGATTTTGGATTACCTCTCCCACAGCCAAAGGGTGGGGAGAGATCAATGCAGCCATGGCTGCCCAGCTCACAAAACAACTACAAAATTCTAGAGATTGAACAAGGACTCATCCATGTTCTATACAACCGAGAATTGAAGAAAATCTGAAAAATTTTCTTTGAGCTATAGTGATTATATAATCAAAAAAAGATCTTGAATATATGGTTAAGGATTTGGATAAGAAAACAAGTGAGGATTGATCGTAATGAGAAAGGGGTTATTTTGACACCACCTTTGCTACCATCAACCGCCAGATTCCGGAAATATGACCATTGAATAGTGACGGAATCACTATTCACCCTTCTTCCTGATTAGAGAGAGAATTTTTGGAATCACTGTTCACTTACAACTCATGACGATATTACAACCACCTATTAGGATGTCACCATACTGGTTCGCGTTTAGAAAAGTTTGTCATCTTCAGTGGAACTAGAGCACAAGGCCATGTGGGCGCTAGAGGAGTTGAATCTTGATTGGGATGTAACTGCTAACTTGAGGATTAAACATTTGAATGAATTAGATGAGTTCCGGTACCATGCTTATGCAAGTTCATCCTTGTCAGTGCGGAGGTCAATCTGTGAAAACGGGTAAAATGTCATGACCCAAACCGGAGGTCCATGACTAGCACCCGACCATACTTGCCGAGCACCAACATACATTTTATCTAACCTTCTTTATTATATTTGAGGGCTGAGGAGATAAATATAAATGGTAGACATGGATCATGGTCAACCAACAATAAAATACGATGGCATGAACCTACATAACATAGAATGACAAGAAAATCAAGAATATATATATATATATATATATATATATATATATATATATATATATATATATATATATATATATATATATATATATATATATATATATACGGTACGAGCTACCACGCTATCATGAAAAGCTATACAACAAAAACCAGTTGACAAGGCATACGAAACTATACATTCGACACCTGTCTATGAGCCTCTACAGGAACATAAGTGCTGCAACATAGTCAGAACAGGGCTCCGACATACCCATAATGTCTATAACAAAAATGCATACCAAGACCAAGGCAAGTCCAGAGAAGGGATCTCGCCAATCACCGGTGAACTGGAAAGCCTACTGTGGTATAGGAGTTGCACCTACCTGTCTATCAGGACCTGCAGCCCAACATGCAGCATCAACAAATAAAAGGACATCAGTACGAATAAAGTACTAAGCTTGTAAGGCAGGAGACCATAAATACGAACAGTAATGTAAGCATGGAAAGAAAATATACAACATGTAACATCTGAGTACCTCTGAGGGCTACATACATGAAATGCATGATACATATGTATAAATACATAAACTTTTATAACATATGCCTCATTGGGAATCATCATCATCATATCGTGCCCGTCCGTAATAGGCTCAGTAAAAATGTACCCGACAATCATAAGGCTCGGTAGGTCATACCCGACCACGTGGAGCTCGGTAAAACCCAACTGATTAGTGGTTGCACAGTAGGTACCGTACCCGACCGACTACAGCGCGACTCGATAGAATAAAATAGATACATATATATAATGCATGATCGACTTATGGAATCACATTTCAAACCTTTCGGAATGACGTAAGGTAGGTATCCTCTATATATGTTAGTAGGACTAACTCTTCACCATGGACCTTATAAGAATTAGGAAGTACCAACAATATTGATAACATAATAATAAGAGAAGCAACAATAGCATCAATAGTTTCGTAAGAGGGGAAACAATATAAGTATTGCTACCTTCTAAGAGTATAATATCTTTGGAAGCACGTTCAATACATTACGTAAAATTGGAGTCGTGCAAAAGAAGTAAAGGGATAGCCTCACATACCTTTTATATATTGCCCAAATCTCAAGCTATGCAATTGTCACACTCCCTAGTCTACAATAAGAGAAATGATACTATCGTTATCATTTAAGATATGTATCGACCACCAACTATTTTACGATAAACGGACAGCACCTCCCCTATATATATGACTTCACACCATTCAAAAAAATCACCAAACAGCCAAAACAACATCAATAATAATCATATTGAGTCTCCCAAAATAGTCCACCAACCGATAACATTACTACTAAGCCTTTTGATATATATTTCACAAGTTCAATGGTTTAGCCACAACTTGGATAATATTAAATACATATAGAGTAAGAGTTTCCTTACCTTTATACAGAAATAACAACTCCAATTTGACTTTAAATTTCCATGAAATATCCCTCGAATGCAACCACAACAACAAGAAAGCAAAACTAGCGGCCAATTAGTGTTTTTCGACACTAGAATCACTTTTAGAGGCTTGAAATCACCTAGGGTTGATATTAACAATATGAGGGAGTATTTAAAGAACATAAACCCTTTAAAACAACCTCCCAATCGAGCTGTATAAAACAAAAATGATCGACAACAAGATGAATAAGAGACTTACTAGCGCCACGGGATTTCCGAAACATGATTTGTGTTATTTGCCCTTTGTTTGGGTCTTGAATCTTGAGAAAATCTTCAGAGGGTGTTTCTAGGGTTCTAAAGTATGAATATAATGAAAATAAATGACTATAAATGGGTTGGAGGCGTCATATATAGGTCCAAATGTCTTAAACCCCCTTAGTGGGCCCCATAAAGAGGTGCTTGGCGCAGTCTCGCAAAAATACGAATATCTCTCTACTCTAAGATCATATCGACAAATGGTTTAATGCGTTAGAAACTAGAGTCATAGATCTTAAATTTGGTGGTTATATCACTCCATAATTCTAAGTAAATTAGAATAAAAGCTTAGTAACATTTTACATAATGTTTAAGTAAAATTATGAACCTAAGTTGCGACAACTTTTGTCGAATTTTGTCTCATAACTCATTTGACTTCAAGACTTATAATGCGGATATTATATGATTAAAATACCTTAAAACATTACCTATGGAGTTTACTAAGCATCCTAGGTTTATCCTAAAATATAGCTGACAACATCTATGATTCGTTTAACTTCTAATACTTGTTATCCACCCTTATACACATTTGTATCATTTAAGACCAATAAAATTAACTTCTTATCATCTTAATGATAATACTTTCATGGATTTATGTCGAATACCTTATGTCATGAGCTAAAATATGTGAATATGGGTTGTAACACCCTTCCCCCCTAGGAAAATTCGTCCTCAAATGTAAGGGTCTATGGGGAGTCCAAATCACCATGGATTCCAACGGAAATTTCTTATCAATTTCCTCCTATAAAATGGTCACTAGCCTAGCTTGCAAGCACTTAAGCCCAACATCTGGCCGACTACACAAAGCATTATGGATATTTATATCTGCATATCACTATTTTGTATTAAGGAAGAGTATTCTCAAGTTATTGATTATATCATAGAGTCGTTTCACCTTCCAATGTATCATGTGTTCCACCAGCATCCTTGTTATCTTCATTCTGGAATAGGTAAGGGTATGTATACTTTATCTCCTCTTCAGCTTCCCATGTCATCTCTTCCACATTCTTGTTCCTCCACACTACTTTGATGGAAGCTACATCTTTTGTTCTCAGCTTCCGGACTTGTTGATCTAATATAGCCACTGGCACTTCTTCATCTAATAGGTCCTCTGTATCTTGTACACCTTTGATAGGGATGACTCGAGAAGGGTTTCCACTACATTTCCTCAATAGAGATACATGGAATACCGGATGGACAAATTCCAATTCGGATGGCAATTCTAACTCATACGCAACAAGTCCAATTCGTCGAAGAATTTTATATGGATCGATATATCTTGGAATCACCATACCTTTCTTCCTAAAATGCATAACAACCTTCATTGATGAGATCCTCATGAAAACCAAATCAGCAACCTCAAACTCCAGATCATGACGTCGGACATAGGAGTAAGACTTTAGCCTACTTTGTGCCGTCCTCAATCGTTCCTGTATCACCTTCACATTTTCAATGGTTTGGTGAATCAAATCCTGCCCATATAATTTTGTTTCACCGACTTCAAACCATCCAACTGGTGATCTACATCTCCTCCCGTATAGTGCCTCATTTGGGGCCATTTTAATACCGGAATCGTAGCTATTATTGTAGGCGAATTCTATGAGTGGAAGATGGTCATCCCAGTTCCCCTTAAAATCTAGAACACATTCTCATACCATATCTTCCAGTGTCTAAATGGTACGTTCAGCCTATCCATCTATCTGCGGATGAAATGCGGTGCTGAGATTCACTTGTGTGCCTAAACCCTTTTGAAAAGACCTCCAAAAGTTAGCCGTAAATTGACCTCCTCGGTCTGATATAATAGATACATGCACTCCGTGAAGCCTAAAATTTTCTTGATATACAACTTCGCATAATCTTCAGCCATGTAAGTTGTCTTAACTGGCAGAAAATGGGCACATTTTGTAAGTCGGCCAACTATACCCCCATATGGATTAAACTTATGATAAGTGTGAGATAATCCAATAACGAAATCCATTATAGTCACCTCCCATTTCCAGGTCGGGATCCTATATTCTAAAGCAATCCACCGGGCCTCTGATGTTCTATCTTTACTTGTTGACAATTAGGACACTGGGCTACAAATTCTGTAATAGACTTCTTCATGTTATCCCCCCAATACTGCTCCTTGACATCATGATACATCTTTGTAAAGGTGGGATGGATGGAATATCGAGATTGATGAATCTAATTCATAATTTTCTCTCGCAAACCTGCCACATTAGGCACACATAATCGGCCCTGGTATCTTAGTGCCACATCTCCTCTGATCTCAAAATCCGTCATTTTGAACTACCGAATGCTCTCTCTTAGTAGTACTAAGATAGGATCTTCATATTGTCGTGCTTTTACCTCGGCTACCATAGATGATGGTGATGTATTCTGTACAATAACACCTCTGTTATCAGAGTCTAAAAATCTGATTCTTATATTGGCTAGCTAATGAAGCTCTTTAGTCAATCCCCATCTACTTGTATCAATTTGTACTAAGCTTCCCATTGACTTACGACTAAGAGCGTCTGCCACAACATAGGCTTTACCGGGATGATACAATATCTCGACGTCATAATCTTTTAGTAATTCAATCCACCTACGCTACCTCAAATTCAATTCTTTCTACTTGAAGATGTATTCTAAACTATTGTGATCTATATAGATGTAAACATGGATGTCTATAAGTAGTGCCGCCATATCTTTAATGCATATATTACAGCAGCCAAATCCAAATCATGGGTTCGATAATTCTTTTCATGCTTCTTCAATTTTCGTGATGCATAAGCAATCACCTTCCCACGCTAAATCAATACGCACCCCAAATTTATACCTGAGGCATCACAATATACCACATAAATTTCTATTCCTTCAGGGAGAGTGAGCACTGGTGCGAATGTTAATCGATTCTTCAGCTTTTGAAAACTACGTTCATAAGTGTCAGACCACTGGAACTTGGTAGATTTCTTTGTTAACTTAGTCAATGGTGCTGATATATAGTAAAAACCTTCTACAAACCACATATAATATCCTGGTAGTCCTAGAAGCTACGAACTTCTGATGGTGTTGTAGGTCTCGGCCAATTCTTTACTGCATCGATCTTCTGAGTGCAACCACTTACCCTCGTCGGATATCACATGGCCAAGGAATTCTATTGAGTTCAGCCACAATTCACATTTGGAGAGCTTAGCATATAACTTACGATCTTGAAGTATCTGTAATGCTATCCATAAGTGGCCCACATGTTCCGCCTCCGAACGAGAATACACAAGAATTTCATCAATGAATACAATCACAAACACATCAAGATAGGTCATGAATACAGTATTCATGAGATCCATAAAAGTTGTCGGGGGCATTTCTTAGCCCTAATTACATCACCAAGAACTCAAAGTACCCATATCATGTCCGGAAGGCCGTCTTTGGAATATCCTTCTCCTTAACCCTCACCTGATGATACCCTGAACGTAAGTCAATCTTGGAGAAATACTTGGCACCCAGGAGTTGGTCAAACAGGTCATCAATTCTTGGAAGTGAATACTTGTTCTTTATAGTAAACTTATTCAATTTTTGATAGTCGATACACATCCGTAACGACCCGTCTTTCTTCTACACGAATAGGACTGGAGCACCCCAAGGTGATGTGTTAGGCCTAATGAAGCCCTTTTCCAGCAAGTCCTTTAACTACACCTTCAACTCTCGAAACTCTACCTGGTTCATTATTTATGGAGGGACAGATATCGGTTGAATGTCAGGAAACACATAAATGGTAAACTCAATCTCCCTTCCAAGTGGAATGCCTGGGAATTCATCTGGGAAAACATCTGGAAATTCATTGACCACGGGGATTGATTTAGAGTAGGCAGCTTTGCCTCTGCATCCCTAACGCGAACGAGATGATAAATGTAACCTTTTGAGGTCATTTTCTTTTCCTTAAGATAGGAAATAAACCTACCTTTTGGTGTAGCAATATTCCCCTCAAATTTCACCCGGAAATTGAAACCTAACCATCTTCATACGACAGTCAACAATTGCATAGCATGAGGCTAACCACTACATTCCAATTATCACATCAAAATCAACCCATTTCTAACTCAAATAAATTTTTCGAGGTTTGGCGACTATAAATCATCAGACTGCAACCTCTATATACCCTTCTAGCAATCACAAAATCTCCTATCATAGTAGATACCACAAGGGGCTTACTTATCAATTGAGGTTCAATGCCAAACTTATTAGCCACCTAAGGGTGTAACATATGATAATGTAGCTCCTGGATCAATCAGCATGTATACATCATAAAAAACACAAAAAATATACCTGTAACACAACTGGAGATGAATCGAGATCCTGTCGACCTACTAGAGCATAGGCTAGATTTTGAGCACCACTCAAACTCGGCATTGCACCTCTATCTCTACCACGACTTGTTAACTGCTGAAAACCCCGTGTTGGAGGTCAAACTGATGAGGAAGACAGTCACAGATCCAACCAGCTGAGCCGTAACATCACGTCCCCTGTTAGGACAATCCCGCATCATAAGGCCAGGCTGTCCGCATGAATAGCATGCATCAGAACCTCGACGGCACAGTCCAAATTGGGCCTTGCCGCACTGATCACAACGTGGTGTTGGGGGTCTCATCTGACTAGTATCCCTGTGATGTTGCGAGCCAAATGCCCACGAACTCTGACCTAGACCAGAATAGGATTGACCATATCAAGGCCTCTGAAACTGTGAAGGAACACTAGCTACAGATGACGATGAATTCCTCGAAGGTTGGGGCCTGACAGCGCCTCTAAAGTCATCAAAATACCTTGCAAATCTCGCCCTCTTATGTTGTCCCCTATCTTGCTCCCAATTTTCCCTCTGCTGGCACTTACGATCCTCTAGGGTCTGGGCATAAGCCTGAATATGGGAAATATCCATAACCTCTACCAAGGAGGTTGTCGAGCACTCATTTATCATATGTGGTCCCAACCCGTTCATGAACAAATGCACCCTATCACTCATCTCGGTCACCATATGGGGAGCATACCTTGCTAAAGAATCAAAGTACATATTGTACTCTTGCACATTCATATTGCCTTGTTTAAGGTTCAAGAACTTATCAACTCTAGCTCGTCGTATCTCAACTGGCAAGTAGTGACGAAGAAAGACCTCAGAAAATTCCTTCCACGTAGTTGGAGGAGCGTTTGAACGCCTGGATCTCTCCCAACTATCATACCAGAGAACAACTAAATCTCGTAGCAGATAAGAAGCCAACTCTACTGCCTCTGTATCACTAACATGCATAACCCACAATGTACGATAAACCTGGTCAATAAAAGTCTAGGGGGTCTTCCTTGGGGTCTGATCCAGTAAACACTGGAGGGTCTAAATTAATAAAATCACGAACTCTCGTACTAACTAGTTTATCAGCGGCACTTGTATTTTGCCTCTGAGCCTGAGCAGCTACCAAGCTAGTCAATAACTGCAAAGCACTCTGCATATCCTGATCTGTAGTGCCAGACGGAGGAACTGGAGGTGCTGGGTGCCTCTTAATATCCTCTGTAGGAGACGAAGTAGATGAGGTATGAGATGGCATCTCACTCTGAGCCTCACTTTGGCATGCTCTCTCTCCCGCAGCTATATCAAGCCGTCTACTAATTGTTTGCTTCCTAGTCGAAGGCATCACTGAAAGAAAATAATGTTAATATTAGAGATGAACACTTTCGACTCAAATCTACGCACGATCCAGATTCAGAAAGAAGGTAACAACCCTAGATGTCATATAGCCTCCTGATTATAAGTGTGGCACGCTACACATCCATAATCAAGATTCTACTAGACACGGCACATAGAAAATCCCTAGTACATACTTGCTCTGATAACAAGTTTGTCATGACCCAAACTGGAGGCCCATGACTTGCACCCGACCATACTTGCTGAGAACCAACGTACATTTTATCAAACCTTCTTTATTATATTTTAGGGCTGAGCAGATCAATATAAATGGTAGACATGGATCATGGTCAACCAATAATAGAATACGATGGCATGAACCTACACAACATGGGATGACTAGACAACCAAGAAACTACATAAATATGGTACGAGCTACCACACTATCATAAAAGTCTATACAACAAAAACTAGTCATCAAGGCATACAAAACTATACATGAGTTGACACCTGTCTATGAGCCTCTATGGGAACATAACTGCTGCAACATAGCCGAAACAGGGCCCTGAAATACATATAATGTCTATTACTAAAATGCATACCAAGACCAAGGCAAGCCCGGAGAAGGGATCTCGCCAATCACCGCTGAACTGGACAGCCTATTGTGGTGGGGGAGCGGCACCTGCCTGTCTATCAGGACCTGCAGCATGACATGCAGTGTCGATAAATAAAAGGACATCAGTAGAAATAAAGTACTAAGTATGTAAGGTAGGGAACCATAAGTACGAACAGTAATGTAAGCATGGATAGAGACTATACAACCTGTAATATATGAGTACCTCTGAGGGCTACTAACATGAAATGCATGATACATACGAATAAATACATAAACTTTTAAAACATATGCCTCTGTGGGCATCATCATCATCATCATCATATCGTACCCGGCCGTAATAAGCTCGTTAAAAATGTACCCGGCCATTATAAGGCTCGGTAGATCGTACCCGGACAGGTGGATCTCGGTAAAACCCAACAGATTAGTGGTTACACAGTAGGTGCCAAACCCAATCGACTATAGCGCAGCTCGGTAGAGTAAAATAGATTCATATATATATACTGCATGATCGACTCATGGAATCACATTCTAAACCTTTCGGAATGACGTAAGGTAGGTATCCTTTGTATACGTTATTAGGACTAAATCTTCACCATGAACCTTATAAGAATTAGGAAGTACCAACAATATTGATAACATAGGAATAAGATAAGCAACATTAACATCAATCATTCCATAAGATTGAAAACAATGTAAGTACTTCTAGCTTCTAAGAGTAGAGTTCTTTGGAAGCTCAATCATTACATTATGTACAATCTAAGTCGTGCAAAAGAAAGAAAGGGATAGCCTCACATACCTTGTATATATTTCCCATATCTCAAGCTATGCAATTGTCACACTCCTTAGTCTACAATAAGATAAACGATACTATCGTTATCATTTAAGCGTCATAACCATTATGTATTGACCACAACCTATTTTACGATAAAACGGACAGCACCTCACCTATATATATGACTTCACACTATTCAAAAGAAACAACAAAAAGCCCAAACAACATCAATAGTAATCATATTGAGTCTCCCAAGATAGTCCACCAACTGATAACATTACTACCAAGCCTTTTGATATATATATTTCACAAGTTCTAGCTTCAATGGCTTAGCCACAACTTGGATAAAATTAAATACATATAGAGTAAGAGGTTCGTTACCTTTATACAGAAAGTACAACTCCAATTTGACATTAAATTTCCATGAAATATCCATCCAATGCTGCCACAACAACAAGAAAGCGAAACTAGAGGTCAATTAGTGTTTTTCGGCACTAGAATTACTTTAAGAGGCTTGAAATCACCTAGGGTTGATATTAAGAACATGAGGGAGTATTTAATGAACATAAACCCTTTAAAAAAACCTACGAGCTGTAACAACACAAAAATGAGCAACAACAAGAAGAATAAGAGACTTACTAGTGCCACAGGATTCTCAACACTTGATTTGTGTTATTTACCCTTTGTTTAGGTCTTGAATCATGAGAGAACCTTGAGAGGGTGTTCCTGGGGTTCTAAGGTCTAAATATAGTGAAATAAATGACTAAAAACGGAGTGGAGGCATCATATACTGGTCCAAATGTCTTAAACCGCCTTAGTGGGACCCATAGAGAGGTGTTTGGCGCAGTCTCGCAAAAAAGCAAATATCTCTCTACTCCGAGATCGTATCGATGAATGGTTTAATGCGCTAGAAACTAGACTCATAGATATTCAATTTGGTTGTTATATCAATCCATATTATAAGTAATTTGGGATAAAAGCTAAGTAACATTTGACCTAATGTTTAAGTAAAATTATGAACCTAAGTTGCGACAACTTTTGTCGACTTTTATCTCATAACTCATTTGAATTCAAGACTTATAATATGGATATTATATGATTAAAATACCTTAAAGAAATAACTTTTAATTTTACGAAGCACCTCTAGGTTTATGCAAAAATACAGCTGACAACATCTTTGATTTGTTTAACTTCTAATACTTGTTATCCACCACCTTTGTATCATTTAAGACCAATAGAATTAACTTCTTATCATCTTAAAGATAATCCTTTCATGGATTTATGTCGAATACCGTATGTCATGAGCTAACATATATGAATATGGGTTGTAGCATGAACCGGACCTGAAAATGTGTGGATCACAGATTAGGTTCCAAGAATGTTTACTCGGGTGGTAAGGTGCAGACCACAGATGAAAATGTGCAGCCGTACTCGTCTCTTCTCCCTTCTCAAATATTTTGGTACTAATATAATTGTATACCTTATTTTATCCTTTTCCCACTATAAGAAAAATACTGCTACACCACTATTTTTTCTTGGAGATTGTAATTGTCCATACACACAGCCACCTCAATAAGTCACTCATTGCACATATTCTATCGGGTATGCTTCGATTTAACGCTACCATTTTTGTTAGTTTATTTTATAGATTTCTTTAGTTCTTTTTAGGCCATATGTTATTGGAGTTCAATCGTGTGTCAATGTAGGGTAAATCAGAGTTAGGTTGACTTAATACACGTTTATCGGCACTGGATTTGTGAAATTCCATGCTTTTACAATGTTTCCATGTCTATTTGAGTGAAAAATTAAAAAATACAAGTTGCCAATATTGTCTGCTCATAATAGTTTGAAAATCTACGGCCGCACATGAATTTATGCGGTCCCCAAATTCGAATTTTAGGCAAATCAATGAGGAATTAATCTGAGGTCGCACTTCAAATTGTGCGAGCACACATTTTCCCATGAGGCCACAGATCAGTATTTTTTTGTCATCAGAGACTACTCACTTTGAGTCTACAATGTGCGGCCGCAGTAAAAATTGTGCGGACCACAGAAATTCTCTTGTGGTCACAAATTACCCTATTCTCTATCATCGGAGAGTTACCATTTTTTAGCCTCAGAAGTATGGTCGAAATCACAAATGTGTAGACCGCACTTCACTTCTGAGTTCGCACAACAAAAATGTGTGGTCCGCGAGTCCCCATCTGCGGCCGTAGTTAAAATTGTGAGTTTCGCAAATCTATTTCCCTACAGTCATGACTTAATGTACAATCCCACTTTGTCTTGTGGTTTTTCTTTATTTACGTGTCTCATGTATATGTTTGAACATTGAATTGTAGCTAACAATCACCTGTAATTGACACAGACAATGGTTCAATAAAGAGGACGAGGCGATGTTTCAAAAGGGAGAAGTGAATCTTCTCAGGGTCGAGGCTAGAAAGTAACGTCTAGCAGAGCGAGAGGTGCAGACCTCTTCGAGTCTAGCTCATATGTCCTATCTTGGGAAGTGCCAGAGGGAGATTCAGCCTCTGTTTAGGAGTAACCTTCCACACAATCAAGGCCTCAGGGAAGATATGAGCTCATGGATGAGATGTCTTCATCTCACAGCACTTCTGACGGATCGAAGAGTTCTAGTCAAGCTTCTGAACCATTGACTATACTAGTCGTTGAGGCACAGGTTACACATGATATCCCCGATAATAGCATAGGGAGAGATGCTATAACTTTAGTCCCCTCAAGATCAAATAAGAAGGAGATTTGGGAGGATCGTTCTGGTCAGCTTGGACACCTTCACCAGTTTCCATATGTAGTGGCCGATGAGGTCGCTAACTCTTGTGCGACAGTTTTGTTGAGGGATTTGGAAGTATAACCCAGCTATATTGAGACAGTTCAAGGCACACAAGGGATAGATATTGTTTGCTCATACGTTTGAGGATGCCAAAGCATACCTCGTCCGCGAATTCTATGCCAGTGTGGCTCATATAAAGAAAGGGATGAAGGTGACTAAAGTACGCAAGCTCAAGCTGAGGTTTAATCAGCATATGCTAAATGCGAACTTGGGCTTTGAGGATGTTAAGCCGAAGGAGTATTTGGATAAGTGTGCACTGAAGGAGGCGATACGTCCTTGGCTAGTTTAAATTCTAGCACAACCAAGGCCACCACCACCACAGATTGCCATTAGAATTCCCATCCACGAGAGTACTCTAAGTTTTAGGGCAAATGAGTGGAAAACCTTTGTCTGCAGTAGACTAGATTTGAGCCAAAATGAGACTCAGCTTCCTATTCCTTGGGCAGTTCTTGTGTCATCCATCATTTTCGGGTACACGACTAATGTGGGTGTTGTGATGTCGGGCAACATCTCATTGATAGCATGGAAGGGTAGGTCATCCTACCCTTATCCCAACACTATTACAAAATATCTCACTGATGCAAAGGTAGAGCTGAGAAATTTTGATGCCAAGGTGAAGGCAAAGAAGCCCTTTTATTGATATTCACTTATGGATACCAGCAACCCGAAGAAGAAATCTTAGACTCGTATCACCACAAGCCGGTCTGATGAGCCAGTTATGGTAGTTTCTGAGACAGCAGATATTCCATCCACCTCGGTTGAGTCTTCTTCCAGTACCGCAGTAATGCATCTGCCATCATCCATAAATACTACCACTACAATTTCTTCCATAGCACTGAAGCCAGTTCACATTCATGGTTCCCCACTATATACATTGTGAGTCTCCTAGACATTGGCGAGTATTAACAATTTGATGTACACATCTACTACAAAGTTATCTGACTTGTCTAGTACTGTTGCAACGCATTCTTGTTCTCGAGAACCTCAGACTCATTCTACAATTGATGAGACACTTAAGAAGATTTTGGAGAATCAGAAGAAGATCATGGCTACCTTGGTATAATACGGGTAAGTGATTGAAGAGCTAGGAAAGGAAGTAAACAAAATGAGGAATTCCTAGGTCAAGAAGAAATTAGTAGAAAAGTTCCGGTGGGAGGTGACTAGACATACTACAGCTGGAGACCTTCAATTCAATATGTTTCTTGACCTGCACCAATCTGACCCAGATCCTTCAGCACCATCTGCAACGATAGCACCAGCAAGCCAGTTTGACAAGCCAGACCTTGTTGCCGACACTGGTGCGGTAGTGCATGATACGCCAACCCAACCACACCTAGATTTGAGGACTATGAGATTTAGTTGGGTGATCGTAAAGGAGATGACATTGCTGGGGGCAGTAATATGTCTAAGGATCCATAGGGAGTTTTGGTCCCCCTCTCCTCTTTTACTCTTAGTAGGCGTTTGGACATAAAAATTGTAAAATTCGGAAAAATGGTGAAAACAATTTTTAAGTGAAAATGGTATTTGAAATTTAGAGTTTTGTTTGGACATAAATTTCAATTTGGGTTGTTTTTGAAGTTTTGCAAGTGATTGGAGTGAAAATTTTGAAAAAAATAACTGTTTGCAGTAATTTTGAAAAAAATTCAAAATGCATCTTCAAATACAAATTTGAAATTTTATGAACAATCGTTGATTTTGAAAAAAAAAAGTGAAATATTTTTTGAAAAATCTTCCATCAAATTTTATTACCAAACGGTCACTTAATTTGCTAAGCATTGGGGACAATGCTTTTGGGGTTGGAGTTTAAACACATTTGGTACACTTTGATACATTTTTGTCTGTAATAATTTTATGATACTTTTTCTTTTCTTATTTGTATTTATCTATCTTCTCTCTCTTATTATGTATATTCATTCTAGATTTAGTAGTTTTAACTCATTAGCTTCTTTATCTTTTCCATATTATTTTTTGTTTTGTTAAGTAGCTTCTTTTTATGCTTGAGTAGATAATAAACCTTTGGCTTTCTTAACGTCGCGATTCTTTCCAAAGGTAGTTGTTGTGTGAACCGAATGACTCGTCTCAGTGATGGATGGCATGACAACCATCTTAAGAAATGAGTCCGTTTTTTGTGTTTAGATAATAATAGTGATAGTAATGAATCAAAATACTTAATCAAGTAATTCTCGAAGAGTTAATCATGCTTCAATTGGAACCAACACATTTAACTTTGTGCTTATGGTTAGAGACAAAGTTTTTGAAGGAAATAGCTCTAGTTAATGACTATGTAACTCTTGAGTTTACTTTGGTAATCATCGAGTGGTTTAATTGGTCCATAGTGATCTTTAAACTTGAATCTAATCATTGTATTCTCTCGACTCTATCCTCTTCTGGTTGCGTGAGGGGTGACAAGAATTGTTTCTAGTCCAAGTATCCGTGCGAATGGTCTATAACTTGCCCTGAATGTCTTTCAAGGTGAAATCTTAAGTTTTGCTTGGTTTAAGAAGTGATTGTAGGCTTTCCTTGGCCCGCTTGAGTGTTCTATTGCCAACCAATGTCGTGATCCCTAGTCAACCCCTTTGAGCCTCTAGCCTTCTTTTGATAACCATGTTATAAGCCTTTACCCGTTTTATCGTACCACTTGGCACTCAAAATTTCCTTAACATTCTTGTGAAACAGATGGCTTAAAACATAAGTTTGGGGAGAGATCATAAATTTGAAAAAGTTATCAAGTCACAAAAAGAGATAAGAAATGATATCTATGAAAGATAAGGCAAGAGAAGAAAAGAACAAAATGAAAAATGCAAAACATGGATAAGTGGAATGTTTGATGGATTCAAAAAGAGGTAATGATCCCAAGCATTGAGAAATCAAAAAGCGAGAAAAAGAATGAAATGAACAAGAAATAGTGATGTTAAGTCTCTCTAGTCAACGGTGAAAATAAAGTGCCTCTAAGAATTGGCAATTGTGGGCCGAGAAATGAAAGTACGGAGTGTTTAAGGAAAGGTGTAACTACTTACTCATATGGTATCCTATCATAATCTAAAAGCCTTTATTACATCCCTAAAGAAGTCCTACTTGATTTCAAACAGAGTGAGCTTACAATAGTGGCGATTTACATGAGGGGAAAGCCTATGGTGCTTGAAGCCGTACCTGTGACATTCTCTTGTGATAGACGAGTGAACAGTTCATGAATCCTAAGATTGAGTGCTAATTTCTTAAGTAAGCTTAGAAAATGGACAGTAGAGGAGGAAGAGTTTGGAGTCCCTCATAATCTACATGATAGAACAAGAGTCCTGGATGAGTAAAGTCAATTCTTGAAGCTCAATGATCACATTAGAAATATGTATGCATAAAAGTTTGACTCGTCACCTTGTTGATAATTCATAAGTATTGTGGGTAATTATTGCTATCAACTAATGTGTTAATGGCTTACCTTTGACTCGCTAAAAACCCCTTAACTCTAGGAGGTGGGTACTAACTTATGGGCTTGAGGACAAGCAAAGACTTATGTTTGGGGGAGTTGATAAGTGGGGATTTGGACTACTTGTTAGTACCTTTTTGCTTTTGTTTTAGTCCGAAAGTATTGATTTATGTTCCTGAAACTAATAAAAGTCTGCAAATTGCAGGAATATTGAAAGTTTGGTCTGCTATGATAAAATCTGACTCAAAAAGGAATGAGCTGAATCATAAGGCAATAAAGGGAGCTAAAAAAAGAAGTGTGGTCCAAAGAAGAAAGTGTGGATCGCAAGATTCCACCCGCGGTCGCAGACCAAGTGAAAGAGCCCAGCAGGACTTTTGGCCAATATGTGGACCGCACATGAATTAAGTGTCCGTAGAATAGGATCTGCCCTGACAAATGGTTCAAAGCTCAGAAGTGTGCAAATGACCAAGTCCTTAAGCCTTGCTGAAGTGCGGACGCACATGAATTGTGCAGCCGTAAAAGATGCTTCGCAACCGCAACCTAGAAATGTGCGGATGTAGAATTTAATCTCCTACCAACTGAAGAAATCTGCAGACTACACATGGAATTGTGGACACAGAACCTCCCTATGGGAATTTT
Source organism: Nicotiana benthamiana (assembly GCA_034376525.1). Lineage (NCBI taxonomy): Eukaryota > Viridiplantae > Streptophyta > Magnoliopsida > Solanales > Solanaceae > Nicotiana > Nicotiana benthamiana. Next base: position 84,754,090 of record CM067328.1, read on the forward strand.
TGTCCGTGAATTTTGGCCCACTATAAATATACGAGTGTCACACTTTTAGGTCAAGTTTTGAAGTTTGAGTTGTTGAAGTTGTTACCTTTTTCCATTTTAGGAAGTTTGTGACTATTTTAATGTTTAAACATTATCGTTTATTATTTAAATCCTTGATTATGAGTTTAATTAGCATTTTTTCTTTATTGTTTTCAATTCCAACTATGAGTAGTTTGATTGTGACAAATCCCTAGTGTGTAAACCTTATGGGTATTTAAATTAACATTTGTTTATGATGGGGTGTTGATTATATAGCTTAGTTTATGCTTCAATTTTAAGATTATTGGTTGTAATCATTGATTCATGTCTTTTGACTTAGTCTCTACTTGAAAAAAAGGGATCTAGTCTAAGATTACTTGGGTAACAAGGAATTGGGTTAATTGAGAGTTTGGTTAGCCTAATTAAAGGGTTTAAACTATAGATAGTAAGAACCCTACTTAAGATCATATCAACTACTTCGTTTGATACCCATTTGAACTTGAAAAGGTCAAATTGGGCAAAATTCCCCTTTGATCAACGGGTATTGAGTGAGTAATGTAGAGTTGGGAGCTATAATACACCCCAATCAAGTAAACAAGCATTGACGTATTTAACCCATTAGGCGAACATCAAGGTCATGGTCTCATCCTTAGGCATGTTAACTATTTGGAAAAACACCAAAAACATTCATTCGCTTTTAGTTTCTCTTTGTAGCTTATAATTGTTAGAGTAAAAGTGGAATTAGAATTCAAAAACTTTTGTGGAAGTGCATATTGAGTTAATCCATTTGCTTTCAACTGTATACTTCTAACACGCATTGTAACTCCTATGAAAATTGACCCCGACTCTTGTTGGGTACTATTATTCTAATGACTGTCTTCACTCACTATTAAGTGTGGATTGGGTGTGGAAGCTCTCATAGTGGAGCACCGAGGCCTATAAAACAACAAAAACGGTAAGAGGCAACAACCTCAAGCGAAATTCACAAGGGAGTGTAAACGTATTGATGTCTTACCCGGTTTTGTGCATGATGAACCTCGTTAAAGAGACTTGACGAGCCACCTCGTTCATCTTTTCCGGGTCTTCCTCGTTCGCCATGCATTGAAGGTTGCTAGCTATGCCCACTAGAGCGAAAAAAACCCGAGCATCCTCCATGACAGTAAGAATGAGAGTCCTTTTGCGGTTGGGGGTCCATGCTTGATGTGGGTAACTACTTTATCAGTTTGTGGCTAGAAAAGTCTTCCAAAGTGGATATGTCCACGCCATTGAAGAAGGATTGGAGATGATCGTCTACAACGTGAGCTCCTTCGCTTGAACTTTCCTTACCTTCTTGGGCCTCTTCAAGCATGAAATTGATATAGGAGGGCATCTTGACAATGTCTATCACACCGGTCACCCCTTCAGAACATAAATGGCTTCTCGGGAGGTCATAACCCCCGTATCCACTTCGGCATCTTGGGTCCAAATGGGATCAGACTCTTGGCTCCTTTCCTCGGTTGATGCTTGCTCCTTGGAGGGGTCGATGGATGAGCAAAAAAGAAGTTGTCCTCTTAAGAGTTATCCTGAGCCGGCGAAGCAAGTCAGAGTTTGGTACCCCGGACTTAGTATTCTTCTTAGGATTAGAAGCTCAGGTGGCCGCCTTATTTTATCTTCACCTCGGGGTCTGGTAATCCTGAGGATTTTCTTCTACCCTGTGGCAGCCCCGGGCTGTCCTGTAAAAGGGAGGATCAATGGATAATCACGCATCCTCGTCCCCATTCAGAGGCCTAAGTTCGGTGGTATTAGACAAACCTTCGAAGAAAGGGCAAAAAGGTCAACATTACGTAAGCTTGGGGCGTTTTAATAGCTATTCAGGAGGAATACTTACCATGGGAGCTGGACTCCCATCTGGCCTTTGAAAGTTTGCGCTATGCGCGCTCATAATAGGATATTTGCTTGCAGATTCCTTCGATCCACTCCTTGAGCCGAGGGACCGCACTAGAAACTCGGGCAACTGTTGCACGACCATAAATACTAGTGATAAGAAAGAAATAAAGTAAGGTTGACAGTTAAGGAAAGACTACACTTATGAGATGCACTCCACCTCTCGGGGAATGGTAGGAACTCAGAGAGGATCAGTTCTTTAAATTTTACCCGAAAGAAGCGCCCCTGCCAACCTCGGTCTCTATCCTCGTCGATGCCCAAAAGGGAGCATTGCAAGCTCGGTAAACAAACTTGATTAGCCCCCTTTGGAAAATTCGGGGACTGTACAGTTGGATTAGGTGGTCGAGGGTGAACCTAGGAGATTCGGTATTGTTCATAAAATAACATAGGAGGAACACGATCATCCAAATGGATGGGTGGATTTTTCCAAGGAACACCCCGTACCTCTTAAGAAAGGCTAGGACTAATGGGTCTACCAGTCCCAATATGAAGTGGTAAGTGTAAATACTTAGATACCCCTCTACGTTGGTAGTAATAAATCCTTAGGACTGGGGACAACCACGTCTTTTCCTTCCCATTTACGGTCCTCTCAAACTACGGGAAGGGTATCTTCAGTAATGGAGCATATGTATCTCTATGCTCCTTCGCCCCAATCTTGTTTGGAGGAGGCATTCTCGACCTTGAAGTGATCTCCGATTGAACATCCCCCGAGTAAAAAGCTTTTCATGTGGGCTCTGTAGCCACTTCGGCATCTGTGACCTGGTGGGAAGATCAAGAGGCAGCCTGCTAAGGAACTGATTTGGAAGTTTTAGCCATTTTAAATCTAGAAAGTGTGAAGAAAAAACTTTTTTTAACTATCTCTCTCTCTCTCTCTCTCTCTATATATATATATATATATATGTACCTTAGGGGTCCGGTCGAGGACAAAACCACTGCTCAGCCTAAATCCTAGTCCGTCCTTAACTTCACAACTAGTTTGGTTATTCATCTCATCTTTAACTCATTTATCTAATATTTTTTATTATTTGTGTTGAACATATCCACATATCCTTAAAATCGCGTATAAATTCAATTGTTGTTCGTATTAAGGATAAACAACCATCTAACCAAATATTGTATATATCCAAATGATACAATACAATGCAATATTATATGATACATTATGAAACGATACATAACTACCATAGTGCATTTGGAAAGGTAATAGTGCCTCCGAAAGCTTTAAATTGAGGTTGGCTAAAAGCACATTCAGAGAGGCCAACAAGGCAGCACACCTAGTGGCTAAGAGGGCAATCAAGGAGATTCAGGACACCAATGACTCCACTATTTTGTACTATCCGCCCTCCCCCTCCCCTTATGTTTATGATACTCTTATCTCGGATCTAGAAGAAAGGCCTTTGGTAACAAAAAGGCTAAACAAGACAATATGCTCTAATCTAGTTCATTTTGGTAATCTTAATGTCGTAAGTGACATGGGTTGTAATAGCCAAGTAGGAAATACCCTTTCGGGTGAACCTCGTTGTAAGAATTCTAATATTGCCTAGTTAATATAATTATTAGGTCCTTGGTGCTAAAAAAAAGAAGTTGGCTAAAAGCTATTTCAACTCTGATTATTCAAGATTTCCATAAAATAACGGGACTGAAACAAGGATGTCTAGCAAGTTCCGCTTAAAAAGTAATAGCGATGACGTTGGTGAATATTGAAAGTGCGCAAATTTTACATGGAGGACTATGTGCTCTATATGGAAAAAGGGAATGCTTTGAATCGAATCGAAATCCAAAGAGAGGGGATGATTTTGAGCTTTTCTATCCATGTTTTTTTCTTTTTCTTTGCTGTATCATTTTTGTCACTATTATATTTTCCTTTGGTAAGCACTAAGCAGGCTTCCTCTTTTCTTTTTCCTTTTCATCTTTTCCTTTTAATCTTTTCCTTTTTCTTCTTCTATTTTACTACTTCTTATGATAGTGATAAAAAAAGCTTAAATTTAGACACAACTTTAACGTTTAAACAATTTTGAGTTTCCATCTTTTATGTTGAAAAAGCTTTCGTCTTTTTGGAAAATTTGACAATATAACAAATTGACAATCCATTGCTAGTTTCTTTAGTTTTATATGTGACAGAATACCTACAGATGAGAACTCTGGAGATTTAGATTCTAGATATGATAATAAAGTTATAAAGCCCCCGCGAAAAGAAGCTTTGAGATAATGATCTGATGTCCTCCACTTTAATTGATATTATGAGACAAAAGTTTGGGTATTTGATACTGGACACTACTTAGGAACAAGTGAAAAAATTATTTTCTCTGTTCATTTTTACTTGGTATATTTTAATTTTTCACGCCTGTTAATAATAAATAAAGTATAAAATTTATCATGATATCTATATTAATTGATGCATATTTTATTAGATATGAAAAAATAATTTGAATTAAATAATAAATATTATAAATATAATAGAAAAAAAAATATCTTCTCTCAATAGGCATAAAATAACAAGCAAAATTAAAATTTTATTTTTAATATACATACCGAGTAAAGGTGATGGAGAGATAACTAATCACTTGCATTAATTGTGCAGCAGATATACCATGGACCATATTGTAGATGGTGAAAGAGATAAAAAATATTAATTGAAGATAGGGGTGTAGTCTTTAGAGACGATGCTATCTATAGAGAGGCAAACAAGGAATCAGGACAAATTAACATCTGCTTAGTCACAAGCAACGTCTGCATTTTTTCTTCGAAAAAGTTCAAAATATATAATTCTAACGAGAAAAAGTTTAAATATAAAAACTTTTACCTCCTATAGAAAATTATTACACCATATTTATTATAAATCATAATTATATTAAAATATTATTATCTATTAGCTATCTTTTATATGTTATCGCAAAATTTGTATACATTGTATACACTAATATATAGGCATGAAATACGCTATTTATGTTTTTTTCTCTCTTTTTCTTTCAGTTAACACACGCTCTCTCTCAAATCACAGCATGATTTTTCTTCTTTATCTTCCCGAACTCTCTCTCACAGCAAGTTTATAGGAACAAATTTCTAGGAATTGATCCTTAACGTTTTCGCTCCAAAAGTTTGTGGTAATTAGTAAAGCTTTTGACCGATTCACGCCAAATTACTCTGCCATTTTTCTTTTTCTTTTCACTATTTTTTTTAATTTCGCAATTGTTAGGGTTTAAGAAAGAAACTTCAAATTTTGTCTTCAATGGCTGATTCAACAACTCCGAAGAGGGTTACACGAGGTATACCCACTAAAGCACTAAATTTTGATCGTCGGCGTCACCATCCACTATTGGCTCAGGCGAACTATCTGGCCATGGCTACGCCGGAGAAGATTTGAGGGTTGTATTTTTGTTCGTCTCCGTTTTTAGATTTAATACAAGGTATATACTCCTTCTAGTCCACAATAAGTGATCAATTTGACTTGGGCATACACATTAAGAAAATACTAAATTCTAAACAAAAATAGTTAATATGACTAAACTACCCTTAATTAGATATTATAACATAATTTAATATGAGTAAAAGACTTTTTAGGAATACGTAAGGGTAATTTCTAAAAAACAAATTGAATTTTTTTCTTGATAATATAAATTGACACTTATTTTTTACCAAAATAAAAAAGGTAAATTGGCCACTTGTTGTGCACCAGAGAGAGTAGTGTTTTGCTTGGCTAGAAAAAGCCACCACTATAGAACTTTCTTCTTTTCTTTATTTTTTTAGTCACATATAATGATACAAATACATTATATTCTATACAAATACATTCAAATATATTATATTTGTATAAATACATTATTTTTCCGCATATATTTATTTATTTCGAATGTTTACATTTTTTTAATACATCCTAATATCATTTTGCTTTGTGATTTTTTGTTGTTTGAATATAGTTGAATTGAATTCGGTGAATCGCTTACTGTATAATAGTGAATAATAAATATCAGTAAATTGAATACAATAAATACAGTTGTCACGACCCAATCCCCTATCCGGTCGTGATGGCGCATGTCGTGAATACAAGACCAGCCAACTAAACCCAATTCATCCAATCAAAATAGTTAAATAGTTCATAAGCAATTTAAATGTGGTTTAGCGATAATAATCAGCGGAAGTACAACCCGACACACCAAACAAGAGTGTCATAAGTCACAAGCATCTATTAGAGTATAAATACAACTACAAGGTCCGAAATATATAAAACATGACTGATAAACAGAAAAAGAGAAAAACGGTGCTGCGAACGCTGGCAGTCACCTAGCTAAACTCCGATAACTCTGCCTCCGATCAGCCGAAAACCCGCTACCGAATGAATAAATACATGCATATGCACACGAGGTGCAGGGAGTAAAGTGAGTAACTCCAACTCAGTGAGTAATAAAGATAAATAACTACTGATCAGTAAGAAATCACATAAAGCAAACCAACATGTTATATAAAAGCAGCGTAAAACCTTTTGAGAAAGAGCAGTAAAGCTGCGAAATCTTTAGAAACATCTTAGCTCAGTTTAAATCCCTTTTTAAAAATTATTTTTTTAACAGTTATGCAGTTGAATACAACAATTAGTGCAGATAAGCACAGAAATCTGCTTCTCGAGCACAACTCTCAATTAAAAGGTTATGTCAGGCAATTAGGAAGATAACACATAAAGTAACACATTCAACAAGTAATGGCGGGCAATTAAAAATAAAGTAAACACCTAGAACAGTAGCAGCCCCTCGATCTCACTCTCACAACAATAACAACCCCTTGGGCTCACTCTGTGATCACAATGGGTACCCGCGCTCACTGGGGTGTGCAGACTCCAGAGGGGGCCCATACGACCCAAGCGCTATATCAAGCTATCCCATGGCATCAAATCTAGGCTCTCGGCCTCATATCACTCAAGCCACCTTGTGACATATATAGTATCTCAGGCCCTTGGCCTCATATCACTCAGTGTATGCTCACATCAGGCCCTCGGTCTCACTTAATTAGAAAATAATCGCAATCCTCTCAGGCATTAGTAAAACAGTAGTTCTTGTTAGGATTTATGCCCGTCACTAGAGGGGGGGTGAATAGTGCGGCACGAGAATATTGGTAAATATTGCGGAATTAAAGTTGCAGGAGTAAAGTAAATGCAGTAATGAAAAGATTAAGGAAATGACACACCGAATTTATACTGGTTCACCATAACGTGTGGTTAGTCCAGTCCCCGAAAGACTCTCTCGAGTTTCCACTAACTCCGTTAAGCTTACGGGTGCCTAACAAACCGTTACACTTGCTCGTAGATGTACACTCTACAAGACTTCAACTTGCTCGAGGATACCTCACCTCAATACTTCACCTCGCTCGTGGATACCGCACCACAAGACTTCACACACTAAGATTGAGGGTGCTTAGCAAACCCGACAATCAATGAGAAGATATGGTCTTCTCAAACACCTTTCTCTTTTACAACAAGAACTCTCTAATAAGAGTAGATAAAGAGATACAAAATAAGCTCTATGAACAACTCAAAGTTGTCTCTCAAATGGCTCAACAAAAGCTCTATAATGATGCATAAATAATATCAATATGTATATGAATAATGAGAGGTGTTGTGTGTCTAAAATCAGCTCAAAAGACCTCTATTTATAGGTGGTAGAAGTAGTATGTCCGTTGCTTAATTTGCAATCAATTATGCTGATTTTATGCCAAGATAATCAATTATCAGATTTGCATAATCGATTATCAGCTTACTGTTACAAAATCGGAAGCTCATTTTGTGCTAGAATAATCGATTATTAGATTTGCATAATCGATTATATGTCTGTCGTTCAAAAACTTTGGCAACGGATACAAGATAATCGATTATGCCCAAGTGTATAATCGATTATCCTACTCTGCGGAAATTTCCAATAAATGGAATTTCCCAGAATAATCGATTATTACTTTTGCATAATCGATTATTCACCTATGCTGTCCAGAATTGAAAACTTACTTCAAAAACCATTTTGGTTAAAATGAAAACGTTAAAATCATTTTGTTTGAAGTATTTGAAATATGTTTATAATAAATATGATTTGATAAAAAGATTTTATGCATATTTATGATGACCTATGTTGAGCCAAAAGACGAGATAACTTAAACTTTGCTCTTACATTGGTTCTACCTAATGACCTACGCCGTGGGTCTTCGGTCTTGAACTTTTGAGCTCGTCTTTGGCTTTTCCATGCAATCCATTCATCAATATGCTTCTCGGCATTCAATCTTGATTGTTTGTCATATAATAACGTTGTTTGACACTTGACTTCATTGTTTGTCATTCATCAAAACCTATACCTGAAAATCATGCTAATACAACCAAAGCACACATATCATGGATAGAATGATTTTCTACAATTTCCCCCTTTTTGATAATGACAAACAACAGGAGATATGCATATCGGATTCCCCCTAAATTCATGCTATATCTCAACATACAATTCATGCAAACGATTCCCCTTAATGATAATTCCCCCTCAAATAAGGCATACTATAACGTAGATACATTCCCCCTTATTTGATGCATATCGCCTAAACTATTCCCCCTTTTGGCATTAGCAAAAAGAGAGTATGCAAAGGCTACTTTCCCCTTTCGACACTTCCCCCTTTTGGGTATATCAATTGTTAGTGTCTAGAATAAAATAGGAAATACAATGAGGAATATACATTGACGATATTTAAACAATCATACCAACATGAAATAATACTAAATGTTAGTAAAAACATAACAACCATAATAACAGTTATTTTTCGCAAATCATATTGCTTAAGAACATATCAACAGTTAATTTTTAACAAACCAATAGTTGTATTAAAAACACGAATCATTTATTTTTCAAGAATATATCAACTGTTATTCAAACCAAAAATAATATTCATCAAAACATGAATCAATTATTATTTTTAACAAAAATAATTGATACCAATTGTTATTCAAGATAAAAGTTATCAAAACATGAATCAACAAAAATAATTAACATCAATTGTTAACAAAGATATATTAATTGTTAACACATATCAACTATTACGTTTTTATCAAAAATATGATAACTAACCGACATTCCCCCTCGATGCAATAAGGTTTCGTGCTTGGTGCATCTACTACGATATTGTAGTCTTCAAGCACACCTGCAAACGTACCTAAAAATAGGTTTTAGGTACCCAAGCACTTTTGGGTCCTTGGGGGTTAGGCAAATAATAATCATAGCTCAAAGATAAATCCCTATGTTTTGCAAAACATACGGGTGCTATGTGTCCTACCCGGTTGCAATAATGACATATAACATTCGGGTTGTGCATATGTCTTGGTTGAGCCAAAAACGTTCTAGGTGATCTAATGTCGTTATTCCTAGACGTATTGCGATTCCTAGAGTTATTTCTAGGTGGTCTAAAATGATTCATTTTAGGCTCATTACCAAAATTCCTAGAGTTGTTTCTAGGTGGTCTAAAATTATTAATTTTAGACTCATTAGTGAAGTTCCTAGAATTATTTCTAGGTGGTCTAACTTCATTTCTATCATCCTTTCTAATATTCTTCTTAATTTCTTCAATTGTTTTAGGATCATCAACACTACATTTTTCTAGTGTGTTCCTAAGTTCTATGTTCTCTATTTTCAAAAAACTACAAGAAGAACAATTAGAATTTTGATCAATTGAAGAATCTTCATGCATCTCCTTAATTTTATTTCTAAGATCAATATTGTCATTTTCCATAAATTTATTTTTCTCTTCTAAGACTTTAATTTTAGCGTTGGCCTCTTTGGAGATTTTTGAAGAATTTTTCAATTCATCATATAATTCTTGAAAAGCTTCTTGTAATTCTTCATAAGAACAAGAGTTAGAATTACTTACCTCTTCTTCCTCGTTGGCCATGAGGCATAGTGCGGCAGTTTCATCGCCCGAGCTGTCCGAATCCCATGTCACACGCCTTTGGTGTTTGTTCTTCTTCTTGTCCTTGGATTTTGGACAATGTGATTTGGTGTGGCCAAGTTTCCCACAATTTTGTCTTGAAGGACTTGGTTCTTCCTTCTTTATTTCCTTTTTCATAAACTTATAAAACTTTTCGATCAAGGCATTGGAATTATTATCATCATCGCTATCCGAATCACTTACCTCTTCTCTTTTAGAGGATGAGGCTTTGAAGGCAATACCTGGACCTTTATTTCCAAGATAAGGATTAAAAATAGTGCTTTTATAAGTTTTGAGGTTACCTCTTAGTCCATCAATTGTGACGTCCATGATTCCCATCGACTCTTGGATGGCATTGGCTTTGGAACGCCATTCAGGAGTGAGACTCCGCAAGATTTTTCGAACTAGATCTTTGTTCGAATATACTTTTCCGAGAGCATGGAGATCGTTGATGATCATTGAGAATCGTTCGAACATAATATCGATGCTTTCATTTTCCCTCATTCTAAATAGTTCATATTCATGTGTTAGAAAATCAACTTTTGATTCTCGGACTTGAGACGTACCTTCATAAGTGATCTCGAGTTTATCCCACATCTCCTTGGCGGTTGTGCAGCAAGGAATCTTCCGATAGTCATCCGGATTCACCGCACAATATAATAAGTTGACGGCCTTTGCGTTATTTTCAACTTTCTTGACGTCTTCGGCATCATATTCATCTTCCTCCTTTGGAACCGTGGTTTCCCCAACTTTCTTTGTTGGCATTTGTTCACCGTTCTTGATGATTTGCCACAAGCGAAAGTTATTTGATTGGATGAAGATTCTCATCCGCTCTTTCCAATATGTTTAATTTGTTCTGTCAAATAGTGGAGGCCTATTGGTGGAGTGTCCTTCGCTCATCATTCCTGCGTTCAATATTCTCAACAAAAAATATATATATCGTTCTCTCAACCGGTTAAGGCTTTCAGAGAGTTAGGCTCTGATACCAATTGTTAGGATTTATGCCCGTCACTAGAGGGGAAGGTGAATAGTGTGGCACGAGAATATTGATAAATATTGCGGAATTAAAATTGTAGGAGTAAAATAAATGCAGTAATTAAAAGATTAAGGAAAGGACACACCGAATTTATGCTGGTTCACCACAACGTGTGGTTAGTCCAGTCCCCGAGAGACTCTCTCGAGTTTCCACTAACTCCGTTAAGCTTACGGGTGCCTAAAAACCGTTACACTTGCTCGTAGATGTACACTCTACAAGACTTCAACTTGCTCGAGGATACCTCACCTCAAGACTTCACCTCGCTCGTGGATACCGCACCATAAGACTTCACACACTAAGATTGAGGGTGCTTAGCAAACCCGACAATCAATAAGAAGATATGGTCTTCTCAAACACCTTTCTTTTTTACAATAAGAACTCTCTAATAAGAGTAGATAAAGAGATACAAAATAAGCTCTATGAACAACTCAAAGTTGTCTCTCAAATGGCTCAACAAAAGCTCTATAATGATGCACAAATAATATCAATATGTATATGAATAATGAGAGGTGTTGTGTGTCTCAAATCAGCTCAAAAGACCTCTATTTATAGGTGGTAGAAGTAGTATGTCCGTTGCTTAATTTGCAATCAATTATGCTGATTTTATGCCAAGATAATCGATTATCAGATTTGCATAATCGATTATCAGCTTACCGTTACAAAATCGGAAGCTGATTTTGTGCTAGAATAATCGATTATTGGATTTGCATAATTGATTATCTGCCTGTCGTTCAAAAACTTTGGCAACGGATACAAGATAATCGATTATGCCCAAGTGTATAATCGATTATCCTACTCTGCCGAATTTTCCAACAAAAGGAATTTCCCAGAATAATCGATTATCACTTTTGCATAATCGATTATTCACCTATGCTGTCCAGAATTGAAAACTTACTTCAAAAACCATTTTGGTTAAAATGAAAACGTTAAAATCATTTTGTTTGAAGTATTTGAAATATGTTTATAATAAATATGATTTGATAAAAAGATTTTATGCATATTTATGATGACCTATGTTGAGCCAAAAGACGAGATAACTTAACCGTTGCTCTTACATTGGTTCTACCTAACAACCTACGCCTTGGGTCTTCGGTCTTGAACTTTTGAGCTCGCCTTTGGCTCTTCCATGCAATCCATTCATCAATATGCTTCTCGGCATCCAATCTTGATTGTTTGTCATATAATAACGTTGTTTGACACTTGACTTCATTGTTTGTCATTCATCAAAACCTATACCTGAAAATCATGCTAATACAACCAAAGCACACATATCATGGATAGAATGATTTTCTACAGTTCTCATCCCAAAATATCATTTAAGTTTCAATCTAAGTAAAAGTGGCTGAGTTTGTAAAATAGTAGATATCGACAGGACTGAGTTCAAGTATTAAGTCAATCAGTGAGGTAACAGTGATAAAAATCCTCGAAGGGTTCAAATAATTGGAACGAAGCCCAAATATGGCAATCAGCCAAATCATGATGATAACAAATAAGTTCCACTCAAATACGCATTAAAAACATCAATCGGGACGGACCAAGTCATAATCCCCAGTAATAAATGACCCCACGTTCATCAACAAGCGTGTGTCTCACCTTAATATAGCACTATGATGTGCAGTGCAAGGTTTCAAACCCTCAGGATATCATTTATAATTATTGCTCACCTCAAACCGGCTAAAACTTTAGCTCGCGATGGCTTTTCTCCTCGAATCGACCTCCTTTCGCGTTGAATCTAACCAAAACCGGAGCAAATACGTCACAATATGCTAATGGAACAAAAACCAAGCGAAAATAATTGAAAAATATCAGTAATCCCAAAATTAGCAAAAACCCGAGCCGCAGTCCCACTTCTCGAAACTCAAAATTCTTTACATCAACGGGTTCTTTAACCTCCCACGAATTCATAAATATCAAAAAAATTCAAATCCGACCTCAAATGGTCCTTCAAACCCCAAATCAAAAGTTCAAAAACCCAAGCCTTAGCTCTTCCAATTTTAGCTTAAGTTCCATGAATTCCTAGGTTAATTTCACGATAGAATCACATTATAGGTTTAAAAATCTTACCTCCAATCAATTCTCCTTGAACGTATATTCAATCACCTTCAAAAAGCTCTCAAAATGCTCAGCTATGGAGGAAAATGACTCAAAATCGCGATCAAATAACTTAAACACTTTCTGCCCAGTTCTGACTTTTCTTCATCACAGTCGCGGCCCAAGCCTTGCGATCGCGAAGAGAAAAATTCCATGACTCCCAAGACACTCTATGCGAACACGACCCTCACACTGCGAACGCGATGCTTCCCTTTTCCAAACTATGTGAACGCCATACCTTAGATGCGAATTCGAAGAGCAAATCCACTGAACCCCAGATCCTCATACGCGAATGCAAAACTCTGCATGCAAACGCAAAGCACAAGATCAAAGACCTCCGTGAACGCGAGACCTAACACGCGAAAACAAAGGCTAAAATCAGTCCAACCCACAATCCTTCTACATGATCGCGATGGAACCCACGCGATCGCGAAGGCTTATAAGCCTGCAACATCTGTACAGCAAATTCTGCAACTTCTCAAAGCCAAAAATGATCTGATTGACCACCTAAAACTCACCCGAGGCCCCCGGGACCTACACCAAAAGCACCAACATATCCTAAAACCTCATTCAAACTTTCTCCAATCATCAAAACACCTCAAACAACATCAAATTACCCAAAACTCATCGAATTCAAACCTAAGTCTTCTAAAAACTTTCGAAATACGCTTTCGATAAAAAACCCAACCAAACCACGTCCGAGTGACCTGAACTTTTGCACACACATCACAAATAACATAACAAAGTTACAACAACTCTCGAAATTCCATTCTATCCCTCATATCAAAATCTCACCTTCCTACCAGAAATCGCCAAGATACTAACTTCGCCATTTCAAGCCTAATTCTACTTTGGACTTCAAAAACCAATTCTGATCGCGCTCCTAAGTCATATATCACCCAACGCAGTTAAACGAATCATAAATTTTTTATCCGAGCTCATATACAAATAAGTCAAATCTTGGTCAAACCTTCCAAATTAAAGCTTTCAACTAAGAATGTGCTTCCAAAATTCATTCCTATTTTCGTAAAAACCAATGCCAACGATTTACATTAAATACATCATAAAGGGCAATTCATGCCCGAGAACTGGCGATCAAAGTGTTGAAACACGTTCTCAAGTCGCTAAACTAAACGTGTGTTCATATTTGTAGGTTTTGATAATTGACAAACCGACGCGAACGGATCATTGACATATGCCGAAGTCCAAGCACAAGAGAAACAAAGATCAAGATTAAGTAAAGCTTATACATGAGTCGTTCTATAATTGTGATCTTGATCCGACAATTGATTCAAGACTTGGCTTCTCTCGTAAAATCATTTTTATCAAACCATGCATCTTTAATTTAAAGCAAAATGATTTTCAAACATTTCTTTTTAACCAAAATGAATTCTAAACATGTCTTTCAAATCTGGACAAACAAAATCGATTATGTACTTTATAATAATCGATTATGTTAAAGCAGTGTACACCAGATTTACAAAGCTGTAAGATAATCGATTATGTACCTTATGATAACCGATTATGTTAAGGCAGTGTACACCAGATTTTACAAAGCTGCAAGATAATCGATTATGTACATTATGATAATCGATTATGTTAAGGCAGTGTTCACCAGATTTTTTAAAGCTACAAGATAATCGATTATGTACCTTATGATAATCGATTATGTTAAGGCAGTGTTCAGAAGATTTTTTAAATCTACAAGATAATCGATTATGTGCCTTAGACTAATCGATTATGTTGAGACAGTGAGCATCAGATTTTACAAAGTAGCAAAATAATCGATTATGGCTTTTCTGGTAATCGATTATATTAAAGACCGTTGCCAAAGTATTTTCAAACACTGAAAAATAATCGATTATGTACAATCAGACAATCGATTATGTTAAGCATAAAATCGGGGATTGATTTTTGAACATTGTCAGGTAATCGATTATACGATTTGGATAATCGATTATTCTGCTTAAAATCTGGGATTGATTTTTGAACGTTGGCAGATAATCGATTATGCAGAATCAGATAATCGATTATCCTAGCACAAAATCAGCAATTTGTGATTGGCAATTAAGCAACGGTCTTGGGTGTTTTGAGCACTATAAATACAACTCAAATTCACTCTTCTAAGAACAACAACTGATTACATTCTTGCTAAAGCTTACATACTCTCTTTGCAATCATTTTATATTCATTTCATAAGTTTTTGAGAGCCAAACTCTTGACTAAGTTGTTGTGTTCTTGAGCGTATTTATTTACTCATATCTACTCTTCAAGAGAGTTCTGTCTAAGTGAGTGCTAAGTGTTTGTACACACTTGAAGGGATAGTCTAATCCCTTGTTGTAAAAAGGAAAAGTAGTTCCTTGGATTGAAGTCTTGAGGTGAGGTATCCTCGAGCAGGTTGAAGTCTTGTAGAGTGTATATCTACGAGCAAGTGTAACGGTTTGTTAGGCACCCGTAAGCTTAACGAAGTTAGTGTAAAACTCGAGAGAGTCTCTCGGGGACTGGACTAACCACACGTTGTGGTGAACCAGGATAAAATCCGGTGTGTTCTCTCCTTATCATTTTAATTACTGCACTTACGTTATTCCTGCAATTTTTAATTCTGCAAATTTACATTGTTTTTTATTATAACGCTATTCACCCCCCCCCCCCACTTATACACATGTTCATCCTCGAACGTACCCAGAGTTGTTCTAAAAGCATATCAATTGCTGAATAACCTTGCCATGCAAATACCCGAGGGAGATCCTACGTCACCCAGTTGATACCCAATTTTTTCCTATGTATTTTTTGTACCCAAAATACTTATTAAATATCATATATGTGCATATATAAGCACGCCCAAGAGTTTGGAATTTTTAATGATTTTTAAACCAAATTATTGCCTATTTGTTACACCATAAAATCCGATAATTATTCCCATAATTATCATTTTTGTCAATAACTTATTTTATCCTTATATCTACACCAAAATATAATTAAGGTAATTTTTTGCACATTTTTACATATTCATTTGGCAATTTTAAAGTTAAATTACATATAATTGCAATTATAGCCTATTTTTGTAATTGATAGCATTTTATAATTATAAAATCACTCCCAAAATTTTTAAACTAGTGTTTATATAATATTTACTCAGTACTTTTAATTTCTTTTTAAAATTATTATTGCTATTTTATAAAATATAAATGGAAAAATGGTTATTTACATTTTAACCTCAATTGTGTTTCAATTTCAGCCAATTGTTTCGCACCCCAATTCACCCCCTAAATTCAAGCCCAAATTGCCCAGCCCAACTGCCATGCCAAACTGACTCCAGATCCAATTATCCAAACACGCCCGGTTGATCAACGGCTTAGATCTCTCATTTTGTCACGATCCATTTCCATAACAGGTCATGATGACGCCCAAAAACTTTACTGGGCAAGCCAAGTGCGGAATATTACTAACAATTCATATAGAGTAATAGTCAAATTTAAGTGAAATACCCATTCAACTAGGGTTTAGAACGAAGAGAGATAATATAGTAGGAAATAAAATGTACAGCCCCAAAAGCAAGTCTACTAATGCGTGTGTGTGCCAAAACCTGGTGTCACAATGTACGGGCATCTAGTAGAATATACAGTATCTCTACCCTACTGTCTAAAATAAGGTAAAGAGAGCAAAAATACAGAAGAAGATTCCATCCGGCTACCGAGCGATGAAGGAATGGAAGCAGCTCACCGCAGAAGTCTCTACAGCCACTCGCTGGCTCACACCCGATCGATATCCAGATGAATCAGCCTCAGACCATGTACATTTAAGTACAAAAGCGTAGCATGAGTACATAAACAACATGTACCCAGTGAGTATCCCACCTAATCTCGAAGAGCTAGAGACGAAAGGTAGACTTGATATCCACTAGATCAAGATAATATCATAATTATACAATTTAAAGCATAGATATTTAAGTTAAACCACAGTTACAATGGAAGTCGTAATCATACTTCTTTTATCATTTTTTTCTTCTTTTGCATACTTAGCAATAAATCATGAAAAGTCTAGGTTAAAGCGCATATATATATATATATATATATATATATATATATATATATATATATATATATATATATATATATATATATATATATATATATATATATATATATATATATATATATATATATATATATATATATATATATATATATATATATATATATATCATGCGCAACAATACTGAGGTCGACGGTTTATGTACAAGGGAATAATTCTTCCAAGTTCAAAAATAATCACATGTTCATTTTTCACTCTCCTCTAATCTCTAGCATGTCATAAAAGACCAGTTAGATAATTAAAATAATGAAAATATTAATGTAGGCATGATGTGGGTCTTAAACTACCCAAACATTTAATATCATAGTAGCTACGCACGGACTCTCGTCACCTAGTGCGTACGTAGTCCCCGCATTTGATAGCAATTTATTCTTTATTATCCCTAAGGTCAATTCCCTCTCACGAGGTTAGAAATAAGACTCACCTCGCTCCAAAGCTCTCTTTCAATTACAAGAATAGGCTCCAACCTCAACTTGAAGCCGAACGAGCAACAACTAGTTAAATAAAGCAAGAACTAGACAATAAGTGTTTACAAGTTGAATTCTAACTAATTTAAGTGATTTTCCAACCTTTCCCGAAAGTTTCCTAATTCTGACCTCAGGCCCACGTTCCCGGATTCCGAGATTTTTCAAAAGATATCACTCTCTATAACCTAAGGATTACTAATATGTGATTTTTTTAATTTTATCATAGCTAATTTGGTGGTCAAATCTTAATTTTGTCAAAACCCTAGGTCTAGCTCTAACCCTTGATTTTACTTGATTGTTGGTGTTAAATCTAGCTAATGTTCATGTATTTAAGCTAAAAATGAGTGGGGATTACTTATCTTATGATGTTATGTTGAAACCCCCTCTTTGGAATCTCCAAAATTGCCCAAGAATTGAATGATAAGGGAGAGAAATGGCTTGGTGTTCGAATTAAATGTATCCCTATGCCTAGCGTTTTCGCTTATGCGGAAGGGATTGCGCTCCTGTGGCCACCGCTTCTACGGTTTTGGGCCGCTTCTGTGGTCCAGGCCCAGACTGGAAGAACCGCTTCTGTTGTCCTTAACCCGCTGATGCGAGACCGCTCCTACGGTCTTGAGGTCGCTTCTGATATATCCCCGAGCTGCCCATTTTCCGCTTTTGCGGATAGAATGTAGGAAATTATTCTATCCATGATATGTGCGCTTTGGTTGTATTAGCATGATTTCCAGGTATAGGTTTTGATGAATGACAAACAATGAAGTCAACTGTCAAACAATGTTATTATGTGACAAACAATCAAGATTGAATGCCAAGAAGCATATTGATGAAGGGATTGCACAGAAAAGCCAAGACGAGCTCAAAAGTTCAAGACCGAAGACCCAAGGCGTAGGTCGTTAGGTAGAACCAATGTAAGAGCAACGTTTAAGTTATCTCGTCTTTTGGCTCAACATAGGTCATCATAAATATGCATAAAATCATTTTATCAAATCATAAATATCATAAACATATTCATATACTTCAAACAAAATGATTTTTAATGTTTTCATTTTAACCAAAATGGTTTTTGAAGTAAGTTTTCAATTCTGGACAGAACGGCCAGATAATCGATTATCCCTTATGTGATAATCGATTATGTTGGGTTTCTAGCCAAAACTGGAAATTCCAGCATGGCTGCATAATCGATTATCACAATGAGGATAATCGATTATCTGCCTTTTTCCAGCTTAAACTGGAAATTACCGAGAGGATAAATAATCGATTATGTGATTGAGAATAATCGATTATCCTACTGTCAGTTTCCTTCCAACGTCTAGTTTTATGAACGTTGAGAAGATAATCGATTATGTAAAGTAGATAATCGATTATCTGGGCGTAAAATCAGCATTATTGATTGTCTATTAAGCAACGGACATACAACCTCTACCACCTATAAATAGAGGTCTTTGGGACATCATTTCACATGAACAATATCTCTCATTATTCTTGAACATATTGATAACATTTCTACATCATATTTAGAGCTTTTGTTGAGCCATTTGAGAGACAACTTTGTGTTGTTCATAGAGCTTATATTGTATCTCTTTAACTACTCTTCATAGAGAGTTCTTGTTGTAAAAGAGAAAGGTTCTTGAGAAGACCATACTTTCTCATTGAGCGTTGGGTTTGCTAAGTACCTTCAATCTTAGTGTGTGAAGTCTTGTGGTGCGGTATCCACGAGCAAGGTGAAGTCTTGAGGTGAGGTATCCTCGAGCAAGTTGAAGCCTTGTAGGGCGTACATCTATGAGCAAGTGTAACAGTTTGTTAGGCACCCGTAAGCTTAACGGAGTTAGTGTAAACTCGAGAGAGAGTCTCTCGGGAGACTGGACTAACCACACGTTGTGGTGAACCAGTATAAATTCGGTGTGTCCTCTCCTTACTCTTTTAATTACTGCACTTACTTTACTCCTGCAATTTTAATTCCGCAAAATTTATCGATATTCTCGTGCCTGACTATTCACCCCCCCTCTAGTGACGGGCATAAATCCTAACAGTTGGTATCAGAGCCTAACTCTCTGAAAGCCTTAACCGGTTGAGAGAACGATATATTGTTTTTGTTGAGAATGTTGAACGCAGGTATGATGAGCGAAGGACACTCTACCATTAGGCCTCCACTATTTGATGGAACCAATTATACATATTGGAAAGAGAGGATGAGAATATTCATCCAATCGAATAACTTTCGATTATGGCACATCATCAAGAACGGTGAACAAATGCCGACAAAGAAAGTTGGGGAAATCATGGTTCCAAAGGAGGAAGATGAATATAATGCCGAAGATATCAAGAAGGTTGAAAATAACGCAAAGGCCATCAATATGTTGTATTGTGCCGTGAATCCGGATGACTATCGGAAGATCTCTTGCTGCACAACCGCCAAAGAGATGTGGGATAAGCTTGAAATCACTTATGAAGGTACGCCTCAAGTCCGAGAAGCTAGAGTTGATTTTCTAACACATGAATATGAACTCTTTAGAATGAAGGAGTCTGAAAGCATCGATGATATGTTTGATCGATCCTCAATGATCATCAAAGATCTCCATGCTCTTGGGAAAGTATATTCGAACAAAGATCTTGTTCGAAAAATCCTGCGGAGTCTCACTCCCGAATGGCGTTCCAAAGCCAATGCCATCCAAGAGTCGATAGGAATCACGGACGTCACAATTGATGGACTAAGAGGTAACCTCAAAACTTATGAAAGCACAATTCTTAGACCTTCATTTGGAGATGAGAAAAGTCCAGGTATTTCCTTCAAAGCCTCATCGTCTAAAAGAGTAGAGGTAAGTGATTCGGAAAGCGATGATGATACTATTTCCAACGATTTAATTGAAAAGTTTTATAAGTTTATGTAGAAGGAAATGAAGAAGGAAGAACCAAGTCCTTCATGCCATAATTGTGGAAAACTTGGGCACATCAAGTCACATTGTCCAAAACCCAAGGACAAGAAGAAGAAGAAGAAACACCAAAAGCGCATGACATGGGATTCGGATAGCTCGGGTGATGAAACTGCCGCCCTATGCCTCATGGCCAACGAGGAAGAAGAGGTTAGTACTCCTAACTCTTACTCTTATGAAGAATTACAAGAAGCTTTTCAAGAATTATATGGTGAATTGAAAAAGTCTTCAAAAATCTCCAAAGAGGCCAAGGCAAAAATTAAAGTTTTAGAAGAGAAAAATAAATTTTTGGAAAATGACAATATTGATCTTAGAAATAAAATTAAGGAGATGCATGAAGATTCTTCAATTGATCAAAATTCTAATTGTTCATCTGGTGATTCTTTGAAATTTGAGAACATAGAACTTAGGAACACACTAGAAAAATTAAATGTAGAAGATCCTAAAACTATTGAAGAAATTAAGAAGAAAAAGCCCAGGAAGAATAAAAGGCCTAAAAAGAATAAGAATCATGATAGAAATGGTGTTGCACAACCTAGAAATAATTCTAGAAATTTTGTAAATGAGTCTAGAATTAATCATTTTAGACCACCTAGAAATGATTCTAGGAATTTTATTAATGAGTCTAAAATTAATCATTTTAGACCGCCTAGAAATGACTCTAGGAATTTCAACGCTTCTAGGAATAACGACTTTAGATTACCTAGAACGTTTTTGGCTCAACCAAGACATATGCACAACTCGAATGTTATATGTCATTATTGCAACCGGGTAGGACACATAGCACCAGTATGTTTTGCAAAACATAGAGATTTATCTTTTAGCTATGATTATTATTTGCCTAACCCCCAAGGACCCAAAAGTGTTTGGGTACCTAAAACCTATTTTTAGGTACGTTTGTAGGTGTACTTGAAGACTACAATATCGTAGTAGATGCACCAAGCACGAAACCTTATTGCATCGAGGGGGAATTTCGGTTAGTTATCATATTTTTTAATAGTTGATATGTGTTAACGAGTGATATGTCTTTGTTAACAATTGGTATCAATTATTTTTGTTGATTCATGTTTTGATAACTTTTATTTTGAATAACAATTGGTATCAATTATTTTTGTTAAAAATAATGATTGATTCATGTTTTGATGAATATTATTTTTGGTTTGAATAACAGTCGGTATATTCTTGAAAAATAAATGATTCATGTTTTTAATACAACTATTGGTTTGTCAAAAATTAACAGTTGATATGTTGTTAAGTAATATGATTTGCTAAAAATAACCGTTATTATGGTTGTTATGTTTTTGTTAACATTTGGTATCATTTTATGTTGGTGTGATTTTTTTGAAAATCGTCATTCCTCATTTCATTTCCTATCTTATGTTTGACACTAACAGTTGGTATTCCCAAAATGGGGAAGTGTCAAAAGGGGAAAGTAGCCTGTGTATACTCTCTTTTTGCTAATGCCAAAAGGGGGAAGAAATTAGGCGATATGCATCTAATAAGGGGGAAAGTCTCCACCTTCTAGTATGCTTTAATTGAGGGGGAATACTCAATTAAGGGGGAATGTTTTCCACAACTTGTATGTTGAGATATAGCATGAACTTAGGGGGAATCCGATATGCATATCTCTTATTGTTTGTCATTATCAAAAAGGGGGAAATTGTAGGAAATCATTCTATCCATGATATGTGTGCTTTGGTTGTATTAGCATGATTTCCAGGTATTGGTTTTGATGAATGACAAACAATGAAGTCAACTGTCAAACAATGTTATTATGTGACAAACAATCAAGATTGAATGCCAAGAAGCATATTGATGAAGGGGTAGCACAGAAAAGCCAAGACGAGCTCAAAACTTCAAGACCGAAGACCCAAGGCGTAGGTCATTAGGTAGAACCAATGTAAGAGCAACGTTTAAGTTATCTCGTCTTTTGGCTCAACATAGGTCATCATAAATATGCATAAAATCATTTTATCAAATAATAAATATCATAAACATTTTCATATACTTCAAACAAAATGATTTTTAACGTTTTCATTTTAACCAAAATGGTTTTTGAAGTAAGTTTTCAATTCTGGACATAACAGCCAGATAATCGATTATCCCTTATGTGATAATCGATTATGTTGGGTTTCCAGCCAAAACTGGAAATTCCAGCATGGCTGCATAATCGATTATCACAATGAGGATAATCCATTATCTGCCTTTTTCCAGCTTAAACTGGAAATTACCGAGAGGATAAATAATCGATTATGTGATTGAGAATAATTGATTATCCTACTGTCCGTTGCCTTCCAACGTCTAGTTTTATGAACGTTGAGAAGATAATCGATTATGTAAAGTAGATAATCGATTATCTGGGCGTAAAATCAGCATTATTAATTGTCTATTAAGCAACGGACATACAACCTCTACCACCTATAAATAGAGGTCTTTGGGACATCATTTCACATGAACAATATCTCTCATTATTATTGAACATATTGATAACATTTCTACATCATATTTAGAGCTTTTGTTGAGCCATTTGAGAGACAACTTTGTGTTGTTCATAGAGGTTATATTGTATCTCTTTATCTACTCTTCTTAGAGAGTTCTTGTTGTAAAAGAGAAAGGTTCTTGAGAAGACCATACCTTCTCATTGAGCGTTGGGTTTGCTAAGTACCTTCAATCTTAGTGTGTGAAGTCTTGAGGCGAGGTATCCTCGAGCAAGTTGAAGTCTTGTAGAGCGTACATCTACGAGCAAGTGTAACGGTTTGTTAGGCACTCGTAAGCTTAACGGAGTTAGTGTAAACTCGAGAGAGTCTCTCGGGAGACTGGACTAACCACACGTTGTGGTGAAGCAGTATAAATTCGGTGTCTCCTCTCCTTACTCTTTTAATTACTGCACTTACTTTACTCCTGCAATTTTAATTCCGCAAAATTTATCGACATTCTCGTGCCTCACTATTCACCCCCCCCCCTCTAGTGACGGGCATAAATCCTAACATAGAAGACCGCTTATACAATCTCACTTCTTCTTGTCCAAGAGCCGCAAAATCGGTTATGACAGAAGCAGCAAAGTTGGTTTTTCCTAAGTTTTTAACTTCACTCGATTCTCGACCATTTGACGCTTGGGGCTCCCGAGCCCCGCCCGAACATACCGACAAGTCTGAAATCACGAGGCGGACCTAGTCAAACCCTTAAAACACCCAAAACAATTCTAAACCAAGATATCGAACCCCGAAACAAATTGAATCAACTTAATAAACTTCAAGTTCTTATTTTCCTTTGAACGGGTCAAAACGCCCTTAAACTACTCGAACTGACACCAAATTTTACGGGTGGGTCTTAACTGATATTTCGAACTTGAACCAAGTTTCGGAACCATAATCCAAACCCGATACCTAGGTTTTTAATGAATACTTAGATTCTTTAATTCATAAAAATCTTGATTTAACAATTCTACATAAAAATTGCGTACTTGGGCTAAGGACCTCGGAATTTGATTCCGGGCATACGCCAGGTCCCATAGTTTTCCACATACCTTTCGGGACCGTCAAATCACAAATCCGGATCCGTTTCCCAAGAAAGTTGACCGAAGTCAAATTTGGCCTTTTTAAGAAACCTTAAGGAAATAATTGGTTTTATTTTCATTCAAAACTCTTCTAACATCCGAACTAATCGCTCCCACAAGTCGTATTGCAAGCAACCCCCAAACCCTACCCCATTCTCTCTGATACGCCGCCTCCAATTCCTCTCTTCTTCAAATGTTGTCAAAACCCTAATCGCCTCATACCCCTTTTCAACCTCGTTTCCACCAGAATCCATGGATGCTCTATCCATGGACGACCTATACGCACCTCTTACTGCTCTCACATGCCTGATGCCTGAAGATTCGAGGCCAGTCTTCGAGGATCTTCACCCAGACCTTCGTCGATTCAAGGTTTTCAGCCATATCTAGCCGTGCTCCGGCATATCTTAGCCTCCTTAGCCTGGTTCCGACCTTATCAACTCAGATATGATCTTGTATTTTCCAAGCCTTTCTCGTCCTGTAGGGTTCTAGAAAACCCTAGCCTATTCAAGGTTTTTTTTTCATTTATTCGTTTAGATATGGGCTAGATCTATGTTGCATGTGACGTTTAAAGCATTTTCCCCAAACTTCCTTTTCAAAACCCTATGATTTTAAATTAGGGTTTCTAAGTCTGTTTGTTAATGCTTTGTTCAATTCATCTGCTTAGCAACTCTAGGTCTAGTTGGTATTAAAAACTGTAATTATCGAGATTTGTTTGTGTTTCTGAGTCTACATGTTAGTGTTCGTTTGATTTACTGCTTAAGTGGTGAAAACCCATATTTTAGTGTTTATTTGAGATTCTAAGACTATTTGTGTGTTTATCTGCTTATCTCCTCTAAATTCAATTGATTTCGAAAACTCTAGTTCTTTGGGGCCTATTCAAGCCTCTTGAGTTTGTTTGTGCAAATTGTCTGTTTAAAATTACTCAATTAGATTCTATTGCTTCAGCATCTTGTCCTTTATGTAATTTCTTTTTGTTTCCAGTTCTTGCTACCTGTCAAACTTGACTATGATTTTCACTCGGCTCTTTGTACGCTCCTGGCCCTTTTCTCTATTACTAAACCACCGAGACCTAACTAGCATATTTCGATGTTTTCTCTATGCTATTACTGTATGTTGTTTTCTCTTTCCATAGCTTGGCTTGACATGATTATTAATTGTGCATTCATTTATATAGTGAGTCCCTTTTGTGATTGATTTTCAAACTCGTAATTGATTGCAAACTTTTCCTTTCATGAAATTCTGATTTTTACTCGCCTGTCAAGGGTTAATTGATTCTCTTTCTTTGTTTGGCATTACTAAACCCTTTCCAAATATAAGTACAATCATGTACATAGACTTAAATACCAACTGTATGGTTTTACTGATCCTTTTAAGGTAACAACCATTCTACTTACAGATTGATTTTTCCTTTCCTTATTTGGATCATGTTTGTGTTCATTTGAATAAGAATCCCTTGATTAAAGGGAAGTCTTGTGTTAATTGATTCTGACTATGATCATGCCCATTTGTGTTGAAACATGACTTGTTACCTTATTCTCTACATGTTTTGAAAGTTATAAATATCTGTACCTTTTCTCTTTCAAAAAGAAGTTCTAAGAGAACAAAATCACTACTTCTTCTCTCAAATACATTTAAAATTTCTTAAGCCTCCGAGTTCTCTAAACTTACAAGTTCAAAACTTTTTTCTCTGATTGTGGTTTTAGCTGAAAGAATACTGTTGTTTCTTTGTTTACTTTCTCTGCAACTGGTAAGCCTCTCCCTGTTTAAATTCTGCCTCTCCACTACATGTTTATTCTTCAACCTCTCCTATGTTTGTCTTACTGTTTTGATGTTGTAATTTCTGCAAGTTTTATAACTACTTTTGTTTGTGTTTACATGAATTCCCACTCCCCAATTCCCTTTGTACGTTGAGTTATGGTTCAGAAAAATATGACTACACTTAACATTGTTGTTCGTGTATATGGACTGGACTCCCTGGGTCCTAAACTCTTTCAATTCCCATTCCCCTTCCCCTTTATGTGTATTTTAAGCCTGAGACTTAGGTCTGGCAGTGTCCCAATCTCTATCCAACCTTCAATAGGTTTGTGCTCCTCTTTGTTGGCTGAACAGGCTTGGTCGTGGATGTGCCAGTCTACCTTATGACTAGGTATGACCACCAGCGTTCCTTGGCACTTCCTAACCCCTCTATTGCACTTGAACTCATTCTTAGAACATTAAGTTCTGCCCATTCCTTGTGAGCCTTGATTTGGGACCATCGAGCTCCCTCTGAACTAGCGTACCTGGGGGCTGGCTCTTCCATAATGTAATATAACTAGTTCTAATTAATATCTTGGAATTAAGCACTGCTTGGAGTTCTTGAAACTCCTTAGATCTCTAATACACCCTAGATAAGAGAAGGCTCTTGAAATCTAGATCTCGGAAGTGGTTCAATCTCATATTATTATATACTAAGTCCGAATTAGGCTGCTCTGATGTAGCTGTAATTTGTGATTTATTTTTAATGCATGTCTTATTTTTTATCTGCAATAATTTTTATAAACTCAGGGATTCAGTGAACAGGGGGGGTTTAATTTTATGTACAAAGGGTAGAAACCATGCATATAGGTTTTAACTTTTAATTTCTGCAAGTATGCATATAAAGACCATGCCCATAGGTTTTAACTTTTAATTTCTGCAATTATGCATATAGAGACCATGCCTATATGTTTTAACTTTTAATCTCTGCAACTATGCATATAGATACCATACCTATAGGGATTTCCATTTCTGCATTTATAATGACATTAGGCAAACTGTTAGGTTTAATGATAAATCAGCATAAAGATATCATATTTATAAGGTGGTTACCATTTGAAAAAGGTATTTAAATCAGTAACTTGTAGAAATCATGCATGTAGGAACTTCAAGTCAAAACTGTCTCACTTGTCTGAAACAGTACCGATTTTTACCGAGACAAATGCATGCTTTCTGAACTGTTTAAACTTTTCTCATAATCAGTTCGGTGCATATTTTCTAAAACTTACTATTCTCTAATAAAAATTTTCCAAATCATCTTAAACCTACTTATTTATACTTCTCTGATAAACCTTTGGGTCAGTCTGCAAGTAATTTCTTTGTCAAAACTCGGCAACCCTTTTCCTTAGACAACATGTTAAGTCTGCAATCTTTTCTAAAACCTATCTTACTTTGCAGCTCCTTTACAATCAGTAGTTATGTCCCACACTTTGATAAAAGCGTGTCAATCAAGTGGCTCAGTCTCTGGCAACTGCATTCGAGTGAGCCTAATGCGGACTTCCTATCTAAAAATATTTGTTGAACCAGTCTGCTTACCGCTTTAATTTAATTTATGACCAAACCAGTACTTGCAATACATGCTAAACCATATGATTTATCTCATTTAAGGGGGTTTACGTGGGCCTTACTTGCTTACCTTCTTTCCTATTTATTGTATTATGTGTTTTTGATTGACTTCTTAGTATTTTTTTCCTTTGAAACTCTCAAAAGGTCCCAAATCCCTTTCCCTTTTAGGATTAGTAGTCCTAAACTCCTCCGGGACTGATAGGATTGGGACGGGTACTAGCATACAGTAAGTAACGAAACTTTCCGCGCTTTAATATCTTAACGGGGTGGGAAGGGTAGAATATAGATATGATAACCGGTGTGCTAATATCACGTGCGACCCTTCTTCTGAGGAGTGATTGGTTGATATTACATTTATATGATCCATATTATTTGTAAACCTAGGACCCCTCTTCCCTTTAGTTGTTAATTTTTTTAAGTTTACTTTTAAAACTAACTTTTATAAACTCTCTCCTTCTTTATATCTTAAATATGTTTGCAAAACTATGTGAATCCATTTGCCTTATTTTTTCTACTTATCTTCTTAAAGTCACAATTGTAGCATGATTGGAAACCACACTTGTGGATCCTGAAGGGTGCCTAACAC
The DNA here is from genome assembly GCA_034376525.1 of Nicotiana benthamiana. Lineage (NCBI taxonomy): Eukaryota > Viridiplantae > Streptophyta > Magnoliopsida > Solanales > Solanaceae > Nicotiana > Nicotiana benthamiana. The sequence continues at coordinate 84,782,090 of CM067328.1, forward strand.
CTTCCCCTCGGGATAATTTCTAGCCCTTAACCTAAACTTTGGTCTCTTCATCTCAAACTCTTCTAAAAAGTATCCTAATGCACTATAATCATTAGGTGGCGACTGTTCAACTTCTAATCCCAATTCTCGAAAGGGAATAGATTTGTCCTCCCAATATCATACACCCGATTTCAACCCTTTAGAAAAAGAGGCATCGAAAGCATGACGACTCTTCTGGGGACTTCTTTAGGCTTTTACCATTGCATGTTGCTTGTGACTTTATTATCTCATTAATTGCTTTATTTACTGTCTTTTATTCTTTAACTATGAAACTAACTTGGCTCTTCATGTATTTTCTTTCCTTTAACTGCTTTCCTTTACTGCTTTATTTCAGTACTGTTGTAATTACGAGCAATTATTTATCTTATGAATGTGGAAATACATGTCAATTTGTTTCATTCTTGTAAATTACATCTTCAACATCATATTCCACTCGTTCCAAACAAATACCATAGCAACAATGCCTACAATGAGCGGTTGCTCCCTTCCAATATTATCACCCATTAAATATGGCAAAGGAATATTTACGCTAAAACCAATCGATCATCGGTGCAGTGAGCGGTTCCGTGCCTTTCCCTCTTAGTTTTCCGCTCAAGGGTACCGGTCAAATACCCCCACAGAAACCTTACTTTTCTTAACTGTGCATGGATCATGGTCAAACCTAGTCAAGTCAGTTATGTTGTCCACATAATGACTCATTAAGATAGCCTTGTCTAAAGTCCATCGGGTTTCCCTGAAACCCAAACGGACACCTCCATGTTCTGTGCATTTATTTGGAGAACTAAATGCTTGATATGCTAATTATTAGTTTAAATAGTCCCCAGATTTGGCATGGTACCCAATATTATCCAAGGCTGCTAAATTGGTGGAAAGACCTCCACTGCAGTAATCAAACACTTGTCCGCAAATACTTAGGGAATTTTCCTTATCTTCTAGAAATCCAGCCTGACAACAAATTCATAGAGACTGCAACAGTGTTATGGGATAGTGACTGGTCTGTATTCCGCTTCGAGGACCTTGAAATGACTCATCTGCTCGAGGAAATAGTAGGTTTAGTTGGTATTCCTTGGGAGACTCCGAGTTTGCTTATGCCACAGAATCACAAAGGTAGGGGTTTCCTTAAGATGATGGGACTGACAAAGAATCCAGACTTTACCTGTTTGAAAGACTCCTACATTACATTCAACTATATGTACGAGAGGTACGACCATAGCAAATCATACCGCACCTACTCAGACGAATTCGCCATCACCTCACTAGGGCACATTCACAGAAGGGCCTTCCTATTCAAGTTTTTTTTCTAGGGATAATAGTGTTCTCTATGAAGAAGGCTAGGATCCACGCCAGACTGGCCATAGTAACCAAGACTCTGATGGAACGAATTGGCGGGCAGCCCTTCAATATAGTGCCCATGATTGTTGCTGAAATATACCAATACTTGAATAACTAACAGCAAAAAGCCAATTATTTTGAGGGATGCAACTTATTACTTCAGCTCTGGCTCATGGAGCACCTCCAGAAAGGAGAATATCGTCAAGAGAACCTACGCAGACACTGGGATGACTGATCGGTGCGGACTCAAACCTAAGAATGAGTGGGCGCGATTACTAATAACCCAATAGTGTATCGGGGTCGATAATTCCACAGGGAGATCCCATTTAGAGTTGATGTATTTGCTAGCCTAGAGATGCTTTTTTAACTTCTAATTGGTCTTGTTATCATTTTGGGTTTTCTATTTGATATCAACTAAAGTTATCACTACTATTGTAAGCTAAAATTGTGCTAAGTTATGATTCTAGATTTATGCAATAAAAGAAAAGCACTAGGGTCATGATCTACACCTAGGAGGCTAATTAACGGGTATAAAATTCTAACGCAAGGATGATAATTAAGGGGAATATGGATAACCATTGCACTTTAGCATTCACTCTCACACCTCTTGGTAAAGAGAGTGATTTTGCCCAATTAACTCTCTCGAGACTAATTGGGTAGGCTAATTTGCCCAAGCAACACAAGGTTCAAGAAGGGTAATTACTCTCTCAAGGTTTAACCTATTACTTTGGACTACCATTCTCATGGGTCCATCCCAAACCCTTGTTGGGTTGAATGTGAGGTCATAGACTCTCTTTCTCAAGAACATTCAAAACTACTAAGCTTGTCTTAGTGTTTGCAACCACCAAATCTAAGTAAAATCATACAAACAACCCAAATACCAAACACCCAATATCATCCAAGCATTAATTAAGAATACCCATTAATTACCCACACTAGGATTGAGCCACAATCCTAGCTAATGGGTTTAGCTAGACATGGAACAAGTATAAAAAGAAGAAATACTAGAATAAGCAACATATTCATTAACTACACGATTAATCTACTTAAATCCACGCTAAATACAAGAGAAAATCGCCTAATGTAGGCTAAGTACGTGAGTCATGAGCTCAGCTTCTACAGAGAATGATAAAACTTATCTTACAAAAGTAAAGAGTTCTATTTATATTACACAGGAAAAACCGGACAAAACATGCCCCTGGGGGTCTGTTGCGGACCGCATAGAAATGTCATGCGTCCGCATATGGCTTGTAGTCTTCAGTTCTGGCTTCTGGACTTGAGGATGTGGACTGCATGAAAATGACACGCGGTCATATAGGTCTTGATACACAGACCTCGTGGAAATGGCACACAGCCGCACATCTACAATAATGTGGCGCGTGTAAATGGCATGCGGCCGCACAAGAGATTTTCCCAAGTTTCTTGTTCTCTAAACTTATCCCACGCGGACCGCACTGATTTGGTGTGCGGTCATGAAGCCCTGATGCCTTAAGTCTCTGAACTTCTACTCTCTTGTCACTGAGGACCGCATGGAAATAGATGCGGTCCGTGTGGGTTTACTTTGTTTTGGTCACTCTCTGAACTATCCTGCGCGGCCGCACACCAAAACAGTGCGGTCCGCGCAGGTCATTTCTGACTTGGCTTCTTGCAGACTAATTTGTGTTGCCGCACATCAAAACAGGACGGTCCGCACAGGTGAGCTTCTTCCCACTTTGGTTATCTGTTGGCGCTTGGCAGGTTTCACTCCTCTTTGGAGCCGATTTGTGATATAGATCATCTCGTCACTCAAACCTACAATCAATTGCACTTTGTAAGCAATTTAAGACTATTTTGAAGAAGTTTATGCACAAAGCTCCGGTAATAAGGGGTATAAAACATGTATAATTCAAAGATATCAACTCCCCCAAACTTAAATCTTTGCTTGTCCTCAAGCAAATAAGAATGAGACCTATCCCCCAAAGAAAAAAAACACCCCAGTAATTCTTGTTCTAAGGTAACCTCAACGGGCCTCAGTTGGGACTAACAATTGCCCCCAATGCATATGTATCATTAACACATTTAAAACTTTGAAAACTTGTGGATCAGTGGGACACAAGAGCATCAAGGGATGACACAACTCGTCAAGGAGCCTTTCTCGAACACTTCGGTCATTGTGGAACCTAGAATCACATATCTTCGACTTTCCCTAAGTGAACCTCACCTTTTAGAATAATTGCACTCAAAACGAGGTGAATGAGTTCTCTCTCATCTCTCACAAAGAAAGAGCCCTAAGACCGGCTTTAAGCACCATATTCTTGCCCTTCATGTAAGTAGCCACTAATGTAGGTTTCTCTCAACTCAAGATCACATAGGGCTTTTGCAGAGTCATTGTGAAGGCTTTTGGGTAGAGGTATTATATGATGTTGTTTCAATGGTTTCAATCTTCCCATAGGATCTTCATTAATTCATTTTGGCACACTTTCTTGACTCAATTGAGTAATTCACTTCTTTCGGGCTAAAGGGATGCAATATCGCTCTTTCTTTTGCAATTCAACACCTTTCTCCTTTTTGTATACTTTTCCATCCCTTTTTCACTTTTGTTGTCCTTTTGATTCCCTTTTTTATTTTTATTCTCTTTTTTTGTCTTTTTCTCTTTTTCATTGCCTTTCTTTTCTTTTGCTTTTGTGCCTTTCCACCACATCGATACCATTCTTGTTTCCCTCCCCCAAACATAGTCATTTGCCACTACTCAGGGGAAGATTTGGGTGCCAAGAGAAGGCCTAATTGAGAATGGGTGTAGGCTTGTAATTTGGTTCATGAAAGAGTAAGGCTCGAGGTTCAAAAGGGGTGAACTTGGGATCATTTGATTAGTAGGTCATGGAATTGTTCAATTCTGCACTTTTGGGATCAAGGAGAGCCTAAGATCATTTCTCAAGTCAAGCTCCACCTATTATTTTGCCTCCACAAACATTCAGGGCAAGTTTACGCCATCGGCACGGTACTTGGGCTCAACACATCGAATTCTCACCACACACACTCAAGGATTGCCAAAAATGAAGTCGAGGGCCCACAACGACCTTAGATACTATTCAAACTCACAATGGCCCAACATGAACATATGATGATTGTTTGGTCAACACAAGAGTCTCAAGGTCATGAATTTCACCATCCTAAACACAACTTAATGTCTTTGACAATAGGATCAAAGGCAAATTTGTTAGGCCCAAGTGAAGCCTTGCTTGAGGTACCCTTAACTACAAAAAACTTGAAAATCAAAAATAAAAATCAAAAACGGACGCAACCCTTAAGAAAGCTGTCACGCTATCTATCATAGGGAAGAGCCACTTGGTTCACACAACATTCTACCCTTAGAAAGAACCGTATCATTAAGAAAACCAAAGGCTTTTTGCCAACACCAAAACAAAACCAAAAAGAGGCTACGAGCCTAACTTTGCAACTAAAAAAACTTTTAACGAAAATTACAAAAATGGAAAGAAAGCTCAAATGAAACCCAAATGAATACGTAAAAAGGGGAAGTAGAATAAACAACTAAGGGAGTTCAAAATCAAAAGTTATATACAAATCAACTAGAACTGTGATGTGCTAAAAGTAGTCTATATGTACAATCATCCAAATGTAAACAAAAAGTAGGCCCACACCCCCACGAATAAGAGCTGGAATTGTCCCCAATGCTAACTACCAAATAAATTATCAAAATCAAGTAAAGGATATAGGAGTGGCCCCTCATGCCTCATCAGTTGCTCTCTACTGGTTAATGGCTCCTGTGTCCTCTGTAATGGTCGGGACCTCAGGCCGGTCCTCAGCCTGCTGGTGTTGTGCTACGGGAACATCCGGTGCCTACTCCTAAAATGGCTCAACTATTGCTGGGGCTAGAGGAGGCTCAATATTTGCAATGCTGGATGGGCCCTCCTAAACTAGTGCCACTGCTATCACAACTCCCTCAGTATTGGGGAGCTTTCTCTTCTTACTCGGCTTCTCCTCCTCCTGTGGCTGCACATCTGATGGCTCCACGGACGGCTCAGCAAACAATAAGTCAAATGGTAGCTGATCTGCTACCAACTTGTCTACATGTACCTGTAACTTTGCCACCAGCACCTCGGATGCCTTTGTCTTTCTAAGCTTTGTGTGCTCATTAGCAAAGTCTTTGAGAGCCTTGCTATGCTCTCCAATTGCCTTTGCCAAATTTGCCTGCTCCGCAATCATCTGTTCCTGGTTGGCCAGGATTTTCTTCAGAGTCTCATAAATGGAGGTAGGCACCTCAACAATCATCGGGGCTCTCTCTGCCTGAACTGCAGTGGTCAGTATGGACAACTTGGATGTCGGAGCCGACATCCAGTTATTCAAACTAGCAAGTGTGTGTGTGAGCTAATTGGCAGTGAATTTGTGAGTCTTTGACACCGGAATCACCGGGTCGTCGGTGACAGTAGGACGAGCTGTGGATGGGCCTGGAGGCACTATCTGAGTAGTAGTCTGCTCAATGGCAACTGGCTCTTCAGACTGGCCAGCGGCGGAGGAAGTAGAGACTTGACCCTTCTTGGAGCCCATAGGGTTATCCGGACCCTTTTACCATACCAAGTGTACGGGCTCACCGGGGGTGCCATGATGTCAAATTTCTTCTTTTTCACTTTCATCTCCCGGAAGTAGAGTGTCAATGTGTTAAGGAAGGGGTAGTTGGTCTTTGTCTCGTTCCCCACATGAGAGATCACCCAAGACGTGATATTACCTATATTCAGTGGAAAGCCCGCCATGATAGAGACAACAAGAATAGCACGATCAACTAGAACCGAATGATCATGTGTGGTCGGGTCTAGCTGATTGCACACAAAGTTCAACCACCCTTTGGCTTCAAAGTTGAGGGTACTTCTGTAGATTTTCTCCTATTCCTTCAACCACACAGGACCTGTACCTAGAGCAGGTAGAATCCCGGCTAATCACGAGTGAGCTTCTTCTTTCAGTCCAAGCTTTTCCAAGTATTGAGACTCGTCTTCCTCCCCAAACCCTAGAAAGTCATTCAAAGATTTCCCATCAAACACTATCGTCTTGTCCCTCACCTTTGTTGCTTTTGTATCCCGAACCACATGGTGAACATTGCTGTAAAATTCTTTCACCGTGTGTTCATTAGAATTGTCAACCTTTTCCTTAAAGAATCCCCAATCCTCTCTCGTATGGAATTGAGCTTGTACATAAGGGTTGTGAGGCAGCAAGTCGGCATCAATGAAATGGTGCTCTAGAATCAGCTTTCTCTTTGTCCACCATTCCCTATACCGGTGGAAGGCTACCTCACTAATAAACCTATCCTCCAAAGCCTCTGGCTTCCTTGTTCTGTCAATCCCCCCAATCTTAGGTTCTCCTCCCTCGGCATACCACGCACTCTCCCCTGATATTGAAGCTGTGGGAGAGGTGGAGTATTGGCCCTCCTCTTCGTCATCGGTCCCGAACTCATTAAACGAGCTCGAGACTACATTAACTGGCTTTTTGGAAGTAGCCATGGTTGCATCCTTCGAAGAAGAGTCTTCAGGTATGGGACCTCTATTGACATGTTGTCAGGGATGGAATCTAAAGCGATGTCCCGGGAGGGTGCATACTCACTCCCAAATGAATAAGACGCCGCCATGTCGGCTGCCCGAATGATCTTTCTCTGCTGCTTCATAGTCTCTTTATCCTTGGGAGTGAGTTTTACTATTCTCCGCATAGAATTCCCTCGAGAAGCACCACCCCCCTGGGTTGTTTATTCGAGCCCCCGCGTTGTATTTGTTTGCCACTCCATTTCTGCACCATTGTCTACAAAGCATAAGCGTTTGAGGTTGTTAGTAGAAGCACAGAATGAGAACAGGCGGTTATAGCATCAAATAGAAATTGCAGGATATGTGTTGCAGACAGGATTCATACCGACTGCACAGCAAAATCATGCTGTCCGCATTGGCCAAATTGTTACACAGGTAGTTCTCAGAAAGCACCTACGCGGATCACAATGTTTTGGATTGCGTCCGCGTAGGATGGACGCGGACCGCCCAGAAATTGATGTGGTTCGCATAGGTTGAGCATCAAAATTCACCTTCTCTGAACTCAGGCCATGTGGTCCGCACTGATTTAGACCGCGGCCGCAAAACTACAGTGATGCAGACCGCACAAAAGTGGGTGCGGTCCGCGCAGGTCAAACTCAAGAATGACAACTCTATAAACCCAAGGCCACGCGGTCCGCACTGATTTGGACCGCGGCCGTACTAGGTTCATGCGGACCGCACAAAAGTGGACACAGTCCGTGATGAGAGGCTGCTAACATTGGTCTATCAGAACTCACGCGACCGCACAAGAAGTTTTGCGGCCGCAAAGGGCCACTTAACTGGCAGGCAACAAGTCAATTATTAGTTGAAAATTCAACATTAACAAGCCTAAGTGCCCCTACTCAGTTATTAGCAGTAGTTTATGTGCCCATTGTTCAGCAAACTTACCCAAATCCTAATCCAATCAATCAACTAAGAAGAAAAAGAAAGAAAATAAGAAGTTACACTAATGGGATTTAATGAAAATAACAAAAATTAAACTAAGAACTGAATTAGATGAAGAAGTGTTACCAGTTAATTGATGAAATTGATGATATATCACAGTGGGAGTGATTGAACAGTAAGTGAGAGTTTTCAGACGAAATTTTGCAAAAAGAGTAAAAGGAGGCCCAGACGTCTATTTATAGAAAACTGTGGGGCCCAATTCTCACCTACCTGCACGGCTGCACAAAAATGGCACACGGACCGCACAGGATTTTAGAGCACGCGGACCGCACTGATATGGCATGCAGCCACGTGGGAAGCTTCAAATACTTGGTGCATTTGGTCATTCCCACGCAAACCGAACTGATTCGGATCGCGTCCGTGTGGAAAATTTATCAGAGAGTGGCCATTTCTGATTCTTCCTACACGGACCGCACAAAAGTAGCATGCGGCGGTGTAGTATCTTCTGAGTTTTACACCTTCAATTTGTCAAGCCCACGCAGAGTGCGGCCACGTGGGTATTGATCAGGGACTGTTCACTTCTTACATTTTTCTTGCACTAGTTAAAACAATATCCCTACAACACTTCTCAAACTATCAGCTCAAAAAATCTATTCTACAACAAAAAAATAAGGGAAAACAATAGACATGGGTTGCCTCCCAAGAAGCGTCTGATTTAACATCGCGGCACGACGCATGTTACCATCATAGTCACTTCAAATGAATCAGCGCCACCACATGGCTATCATAAAACTTACCCAAATAATGCTTGACTCGATGGCCATTGACCCGGAATATCTCACCTTTTTTGTTTTTGAGATCAATGGCACCGAAAGGAGTAACACCAACCACTTCAAAAAGACCTCTCCACTTGGACTTAAGCTTTCCCAGAAACAACCTTAACCGAAAATTGAAGAGAAGAACCATATCACCAACTTTGAATTCTTTCCCCCAGGCATACTTGTCATGGAGGTACTTCGTCTTGTCCTTGTAAAAGGAGGAGCTGGAGTATGCATGAAACCAGAACTTATCAAGCTCGTTCAATTGTTCAACCCGGAGATTGGCCGTAACATCCCACTCTAAATTCAACTTTTTTGAAGCCCGCATCGCCTTGTGCTCTAATTCTACCGGCAGTTGACATGCTTTTCCAAAAACCAACTGATATGGTGACATGACAATCGGAGTCTTGAATGTTGTACAGTAGGCCCAAAGAGCATCATCCAATTTCTAGGACCAATCACTCCTATTTGCATTGACAGTCCTTGATAAAATACTCTTGATTTCTCGATTTGAGACTTCAACTTGGCCACTCTCTTGAGGTGTATAGGGATTGGTCACTTTGTGGTTTACCTCATACTTGGTAAGCAAAGAATCGAAACCCTTGTTGTAAAAATGAAAGACACCGTCACTAATTATGGCACGGGGTGTGCCAAACCTCGTGAAAATGCTCTTCTTCAAGAAAGCCACCACACTACAAGATCCATTGTTGGGTAAGGTGATGGCCTCAACCCATTTTGACACGTAATCCACAGCTGCCAAGATGTAAGTGTTGCCACAAGAACACATGAATGTTCTCATAAAATCGATCCCCCAAACATTAAAAATATCGACCTCAAGAATCGTGTTAAGGGGCATCCCATCTTTAATTGAAATTCCTCCGGCACGTTGACACTCATCACATATTTTCATATAATCACCGACATCCTTGAACAATTAAGGCCAATAGAACCCACAACTCAGCATTTAGACTCCGTCCACGCCCCGCCATGATGACCACCATAGGGCGAAGAGTGACAAGCTTCCACAATACTCAATTGCACTTCTTCGGGAACATACCGGCGAATCTCACCATCGGTGCAAATTTTGAAAAGGTATGGCTCATCCCAATGGAAATCCAAAGCATCGTGTAAGCTTCTTCCTTTGGTTAGACGAGAGCTCACATGGGACCACACCGGTAACCAAATAATTAGCAATGTCGGCAAACCACGGCATGTCAAGCATAGAAACTAAGAGGATTTGTTCGTCCAGAAAAGAATCATTTATCTCAAGGCCATCCGAAGGCCTCCCTTCCTCCTCTAATCTAGGCAAGTGGTCCACCACTTGGTTTTCACTTCCTTTTCTATCAGCGATCTCCAAATCAAATTCTTGTAGAAATGTCATCAATCTTGCTTTTAAATCCTTCTTAGTCATCAAGTACCTAAGGGCGGCGTGATCGGTATGGATAATCACTTCGGCCCCCATACGGTACGCGCAAAAATTCTCCATGGCAAATACAATGGCAAGCAATTCCTTCTCGGTGACTGTGTAATTTCGTTGTTCCTCATTCATCGTCTTGCTAGCATAATACACCATAGAATAATTTTTGATTTTCCGGCCCAAGACCGCCCCCACCGCAACATCACTAGCGTCACACATGAGCTCAAAGGGTAAGCTCCAATTGGGTGCGGTAAATGATAGGGGTAATCTTCAACATTTTTTAGAAGCTCGAAGGCCTCCATACACTTGTCATCAAACACATATTTTGCATTTTTCTCCAACAACTTACACAACGAATTCACCACCTTAGAAAATTCCTTAATGAATCTCCGGTAGAAACCCGCGTGTCCTAGAAAGCTCCTCACCCGTTTTACAGAGTTAGGGGGAGGAAGCCTTGAGATCACCTCGATTTTTGCTTTGTCAACCTCAATCCCTCTTTTCGGAATTTTATGACCCAACACAATTCCTTCTTCCACCATAAAGTGGTCTCCCAATTTAGCATCAAATTTGTCCCTTCACAACAGGCCAACACACGATCAAGATTTTTAAAACATTCACCAAACGAATCCCCGACCATACTAAAATCGTGCATGAAGACCTCCAGTATGTCCTCCACCATATCGGTGATGATTGCCATCATACATCTCTGAAAGGTCGCTGGAGCATTACATAGTCCAAATGGCATACGCGAGAATGCGAATGTGCCATACGGACATGTGAAGGTTGTCTTTTCCTGGTCCTCTGGGCAATGAGAATCTAGTTATAGCCAGAATAACCATCTAGAAAACAATACAACGCCCAGCCCGCAAAACGGTCAAGCATCTGATCAAAGAATGGCTAGGAAAAATGATATTTTCTGTAACCTTGTTTAGTTTTCGGTAGTCCATGCATAACCTCCAACCCGTCATAGTACGAGTCAGAATCAGCTCATCATTATCATTGGTCTCTATCGTCATTCCCCCCTTTTTTGGCACACACTGAACTGGAAAGGTGCACGAACTATCAGAAATTGGATATACCACACTGGCGTCAAGCCACTTGATGATTTCCTTCTTAACCACCTCTTGCATGGCCTCATTGAGTCTCCTTTAATGTTCAAGAGATGGTCTCGCATCCTCCTCCAATATTATCTTGTGCATGAAAAACGTGGGGCTAATACCCCAAATACCCGCCAAGGTCCATCCAATTGCCCTCTTTTGCATTTGAAGAACTGCCAAAGTGGCGTCCACCTGCACGTTAGTCAAGGAAGAAGAAAGAATAACCAAAAAAGTGAAATTAGGACCAAGAAACTCATACTGAGGTGAGGAGGAAGTGGTTTCAACTCCAACACTGGTGGCTCCTCAATGGATGGTTTGGTGGGTGGAGTTTTGCGATTTTCAAGATCAAGAGATAGCTTCCTCATCTCATAAGAATATAGCCCATGCCATGAAGTGCATTCACACACTCCACCCTTTCCGGAATATCATCAACCTCCATGTTCAAGATCATGGCCTCGAGTGGGTCGTCAACATTTGCCTTTGCACTTGTGTCATCCAATATCACCGCCGTGACAATGTCAACAAACGAACACACTTCGGTGCTATTTGGTTGGCGCATAGATTTGCATACATGGAAAACCAACTTTTCATCACCAACGTGGAAAGTCAATTCTCCTGCCTCTACATCAACCAAGGCCTTTCCCGTAGCTAGGACAGCCTTCCAAGAATAATAGGCACCTCGAAATCCACCTCGCAATGAAAGATCACAAAGTCCACCGGCAATATGAACTTGTCAACACGAACTAGAACATCATCAATAATTCTCAAAGGCCGCTTCATAGATCGGTCCGCCATTTGAAGCCTCATAGAAGTCGGGCGAGGTTTCCCGATACCCAAAGTTTTGAACGACGAATAAGGCATAAGATTGATGCTTGCCCCCAAGTCATATAGGGCCTTTACAAAATCTGCGCTTCCAATGGTGCACTGTATTGTGAATGCACCAGGATCCTCTAGCTTCGGAGCCATGGAGTGCACAAGTGCACTCACTTGATGCGTCATCTTGATAGTTTTGCACTCCATAGATCTCTTCTTAGTCACCAAATCCTTCATGAACTTTGCATATCTGGGCATTTGTTCGAGTGCCTCCACCAAAGGCACATTGATAGTCAAACTCTTCATCATCTCAATAAACTTTTTAAACTGATTGTCACCCTTTTGCTTGGCCAATCTTTGAGGATATGGAGGAAAAGGTCTAGGTAAAGGTGCCTTGGCTTTTGGCACCGTAGGTTCCGGCATGTCAATGACGTGATCCCTATACGGGTTCACGGCCCCTTGGGTCTCCTCCTCACCCTCATCAGTATCTATTCTCACTTCATCCCTCAAAATTGGTTCATTAATATCTTCAACCACTAATGGGACATCATCTTCCCGCAACTCATCATCATCGACCCTAACTTGACTTTCTTGCACGTTACCCCCTCTCCCGCTATGCATCTTCACCGCCATGACATGGTTATTGTGCCCACCCTTGGGGTTTACTACCGTATCACTTGGTAGTGCACCCTTCAGGCGAGTGTTCATAGATTGTGATATTTGTCCAAATTACACCTCTAAGTTCCGGATCAAAGTGTTGTGGGAGGCTAATTGGGCATCCGAGTCATGATTCCTCTTCTTCATTTGTTCGAACATGTTCACAATTCTACCCATATCTTGACCCGAAGAACTCGACCCTTGAGATTGGAACGGAGGTGGGTTGTTCGGTTCTTGGAACATCGGGGGACTTTTAAAGCCTTACCCCCGATTGCCTTGATTACCTCCTTGATTATTGTTCCACCCACCATTGTTGTTGTTGTTTCAATTATTGTTGTTTCCACCCTAATTTCCTTGATTGCCCCAATTGTTACCTTGATTAACCCAATTGTTACCTTGATTGCCTTGATTACCCCAATTATTGTTCCAATTTCCACTATTTTGTTGGTTCCCCCAATTGCCTTGGGAACACAATTGTTGATTCCATTGATTTCCTCTATTACCTTGGTAGTTATTGACATATTGAACCTCTTCACTTTGGTCATCATAACATCCATTCGAATAACCACCATTCCTATCATCCAAGTTGTCAAATGTTTTGCGGAGGTTGTTGTTTCCCTATTTGCCTTCTTTTCATCATACTCACTAACTCAATGGCATTGACTTGACGCGGATTTTGAACTTGTTGAAGTTGCGCCTTAGCCAATTGGTTCATTGTTGTTGTGAGTTCGGCGATGGTTTGGCCGTAATCATGTAACTCCTTAGGAAAGTGTATAACATTTGGGATCACCTTGAGGAATAGTAGCCCGGCTTTACCATGCCGAAGAAGTATCGGCCATTTCATCAAGAACATCAGAAGCTTCGTTGTATGGAAGCTTCATAAAATTACCACCGGCTAACTGATTAACATTACATTGGTTTGTTGTGTTAATACCTTGATAGAACGTCTGTTGGACCATCACATCATTCATATCGTCGTTGGGGCACTCTTTCACCATTGTCTGAAATCTCTCCCATATCTCATGTAAAGGCTCGGTCGGCTCTTGCTTGAAAGCTAGGATCTCATCTCTAAGAGTCGCCATATCACTAGGTGAGACGAACTTCGCAATGAATTTATCCGCCAATTCATCCCAAGTAGTGATGGAATGATTTGGCAATCGCTCCAACCAGTCAATGCTTTCCCCAAAGTGAGAAGGGGAAAAGTCTTAGCCTCAGTGCATCTTCCGAAACATTCGCCTGCTTGCTCCCCCAACAAGTATCCACAAACCCTTTCAAATGCTTGTAGGCATTTTAGTCTGAAGCGCCTGTGAAATACCCTCGTTGTTCGAGCAAAGTGAGCATGACATTGGTGATTTAGAAGTTCCCGCCTGGATTCGGGGAGGAACTATTGCACTTGCATTCCCTTGATTGGGTAGAACTCGTGGAGCAATTCTTGGTGGAGGTTGAGGAGGGTCTGGTATGTTGTCATTAGCATTAGCATTGGCATTAGGATTCCTACCCCTACTTTGAGCTTGGGGTAAAATCTCATCTTGTTCCACATCTTCCACTTCCTCCAGTCCAACATTAATAGGATCATTCGCATTTAAAGCCATTGGTACCTGAGTGAAATGAACAAACAAAATAAGTAAAAGAAGGAAAGAGAAGCAAAACACAAAACTAGCCAACAAATATTCAAACACCGTAAAGCTCCCCTGCAACGGCGCCAAAAAGTGATCGGTGCAGACTCAAACCTAAGAATGAGTGGGTGCGATTACTAATAACCCAATAGTGTATCGGGGTTGATAATTCCACAGGGAACTTCAATTTGGAGTTGATGTATTTGCTAGTCTAGAGATGCGTTTTGACTTGTAATTGGTCTTCTTATCATATTTGGGTTTTCTATTTGTTATCAACTAAATTTATCACTAATAGTGTAAGCTAAAATTGTGCTAAGTTATGATGCTAGATTTATGCAATAAAAGAAAGGCACTAGGGTCATGTCCTTAACCTAGATGGCTAATTAACGGCATAAAAGTCTAAAATAATGATGATAATTATGGGAAATATGGATAACCGTTGCACTTGAGCACTCACTCTCACACATCTCGGTAGAGAGAGAGATTTTGCCATGTTGACTCTCGAGAGACCAATTGGGTAGGCTAATTTTCCCAATCAACTGAAGGTTCAAGTAGGGTAATTACTCTCTCGAGGTTTAACCCATTACTTGAGACTACCATTCTCATGGGTCCATCCCAAATCCTTGTTGGGTTGAACGTGAGGTCATAGACTCTATTTCTCAAGAAGAGTCAAAACCTACTAAGCTTGACTTAGTGTTTGCAACCACCAAATCTAAGTAAAATCATACAAATAACCCAAGTACCAAACACCCAATATCATCCAAGCATTAATTAAGAATACCCATTAATTACCCACACTAGGGTTGAGCCACAACCCTAGCTAATGAGTTTAGCTAGACATGGAACAAGTAGAAAAAGAAGAAATACTAGAATAAAGTAACATATTCATTAACTACATAATTAATCTACTTGAATCCACGCTAAATACAAGTAGGCTAAATACGTGAGTCACGAGCTCAACTGCTACAAGAATGATAAAACTTAACCTACAAAAGTAAAGAGTTCTATTTATACTGCATAGGAAAAAACCTGACAAAAATGCCCCTGGGGTCTGTTGCGGACTGCATAGAAATGTCATGCGGCCGCATAGGGCTTGTGGTCTTCAGTTCTGGCTTCCGGACTTGAGGATGCAGACCGAATGGAAATGGCACGTGGCCGCATAGGTCTTGTTATGCAGACCCCGTGGAAACGGCACGCGGCCGCAAATCTAGAGTGATGCGGACCGCGTGGAAATGGCATGCAGCCGCACAAGAAATTTTCCCAATTTGCTTGTTCTCTGAACTTCTCCCACGCGGACCGCACTGATTTGGTGTGCGGCCACGTGGGCCTAATGCCTTGAGTCTCTGAACTTCTACTCTCTTGTCATTGCGTACCGCGTGGAAATGGATGCGGTTTGCGTGGGTTTTCCTCTTTTTTGGTCACTTTCTGAACAATCCTGCACGGCCACACACCAAAATAGTGCGGTCCTCGCGTAGATCATTTCTGACTTGGCTTCTTGCAGACTAATCTTGGCGGCCGCACATCAAAATAGTGGGGTCTACACATATGGCCTTCTTCCCGCTTTGGTTATCTGTTGACGCTTGGTCAGTTTCACTCCTCTTTTGAGCCGATTTGTGATATAGATCATCTCGTGGCTCAAACCTGCAATCAAACACACTTTGTAAGCAATTTAAGACTATTTTGAAGCAGTTTATGCACAAAGCTCAGGTAAGAAGGGGTATTTAACATGTATAATTCAAAGATATCAATGATCACATCGCCTTCCACCATCCAAAGAATATGAATTATATGCCTAACATGTTCGTTCAGCCAGAGGACACTGGAGGATGGGTAGAGTTATTTGTGAATCTAAAGAAGACCAGGTATAGTGGATGGTCGATTGTTTCCCTATGGAAGAATTCATTGTTCCATCCCGAGATGCACCTTTCTCATACTCATTGGTCTAAGATGAACTTATCCCTATGTTCCCCTCCGAGCCATGAGGTAGGCTGGAAGAAAGCAAATCATACCAAGTGTCGACAAAATGAGCCACTTCAGGGGCTGACTTCCAGGACGATGATAGCCTTCACAAGTGCCAAGCTCAGCACATATGGAATTGCAAGCTTGTTTTCGGGAAAGAATATATTGAGCCAGACATGTATTACGTCGGTTGTGTGCCGCACTATTCAGGTTGGTTGGAAGATAATCACAATGGTATGGGTCAGCTCGGATTCATCCGAGGTCACAGGGTCATCGACGAGAAAGCTGAAGCACAAGTTAAGTACAGTCAATTGCGCAAGAGGATTCGAGAGTGTCAAAGTGAGCCTTGGGAAATACAAGAAGCCAATCAAAAGTTGATCGAGTAATGTAAGGATATGGCCATCAGCTCCAACAAGTGACTAGAGTATTTGGAGCGGGATCTAGTAGAGCTAGAAGGAAAGTTCATCAAGAGGATTGAAGACTGTCAAAATGCTAAAGGGAATGTAGGCGGACATTTGGCCCGAGCTTATTTGCTGATCGGACTGCGCGAGCTGGTGAAGCTGTTCGAGGGAGACAAAGATGTTGAATCTGGGGAAGGTCCTTTTGGAACCACGTAGTTAGGAGTCTTTCATTTTGCATTACTAATGTAATAAGTCCAATGGCCACTAATGACATATTACTTCATGTTATTTAGTGTCATTTTGGATTCGTCCTATTTTTATCAATTAAATGAGGCATTTAGCATTATAAGTTCTCCAAAATAATTTGTTGTTAGGCCTACCTTGGGCACAATGAGGCACCCATATCAGGATGCGGTTTATATCCTTGCACAATGTGTTTAAATATGGTAACATTTTTCCTTATAATCTGTACTAACTTATTACCTTTTGTTTTTATTTTATTATGCCCCTCCCTAAAAGTTAGTTCGTGCATTCTGGCACCATTATCATACAGGACGAGATCCAAATGACCTCCACCTCCTCCAAGTCTGAGTCCTATACGGAACAAGAACAAAAGTAGAATGGAAGAATCAAGCACCAGAAAGGAAAGAACAGAGATTCCTCAGGGTACCCCGGTTGCTAAGGAAACTGCTGACCAACTTGAGCAGAAATTATTGAAGTTCCGAGAAGAACTGATCAAGTTCGGAACTTGGAAAATTTATCATTCTCTCTCACCATTCTTGATGTCAACTTTCCAAATCCTCAAAATCCCGGACCTCCACTGAACACCCCACAATCAAAGATGTAACCCACTTTGCTCAACACTACAACATATGTCACAGTCCAAACAACACTCCACTACTCATTCCTGAACCACTGAACACCACAAAGGACCACCTCCATAACACTCCCATCTACGTGAATACCGTACCCCACTACACCCAACCAATATCAAGTGCACCTGAGTCTGATGATAAGGACTCTCTCATCAAAAACTTAGAAACAAAACTCAAGTTTACCGGCCGAGTCCAGGGCATGGAAGGAACAAAGGTATAGAGGGGCTAAATTATGAGGACCTCTGCATTCAGCCAGATGTTGAACTTTCGGAGGGGTACAAACCTCCCAAGTTCGAAATGTTCGATGGCATGGGATATACCAGAGTCCATCTATGGACATATTGTGATTAGCTGGTCGGAGTCGAGAGGGATGAGAAAATCCGTATGAAACTCTTCATGAGAAGCTTGAAAGGAGATGTTTTATCCTGGTGCATCAGCCAGGACCCCTAGAAATGGACACGTTGGGTAGGTATGGCATCATTTTTCATGGATAGGTCCCGATTCAATACAGAGAATGCACTAGATTTATTCTACATCTAGAATTTGAAGAAGAAGCCAACCGAGACATTTCGCGAGTATGCTACTCGTTGGAGATCAGAGGCTGCTAAGGTCAGACCGGCCTTAGAAGAGGAATAGATGAACAGATTCTTCGTCTGGGATCAGGATCCATTTATGAGAGGTTGATGCTGATCGAGGGTCAAAAATTCTCTGATATCATCAAGCTGGGAGAAAGAATTGAGGAAGGCATTAAGAATGGTATGGTTACTAATCTTGAAGCATTGCAGGCCACCAACAAGGCTTTACAGTCTGATGGCATGTTCAAGAAGAAGTATGTGAATGTTGTGATGATCGCATAGGGAGCCAAATCACCACAAAAATACCACACTTACCTGTCACCTCCACTTATTTATTAGCCTATCCCAAACTACAAAGCACCCGCGCGCTCTTACCAAAATCCACCACCCGTTTACCAATCACCTCCACCTCCCACATATCAACCCACTTCACCCATATACTCTCAACTAACACCTATTTATCAAGCTTATAATGCTCAACCATCTCACTACCAATCACCTCCCACTCGCCAAAATTTCCCCTAGACCCGGAGCAAATTTTGACCGCAGACCTCCCAGACAATACACAACCATCACAGAGCCAATTGACTAGATATATGAGAGAATTAAAGCTGCTCGTTACATCTCCCCTATCCCTGCCATAACTCAAAAAAAATCCTTTCCAGTGGGTCAACCCTAATAAGACGTGTGCATACCACTCCGGCATGAAGGGACATACCATTAACAAGTTCCGCTCGCTGAAGGACAAGATTCAAACTCTGATCGACAATAAGGTTATTGTAGCAAATGAGCCTGCTCCTAATGTTTTCAACAACCCTCTGCCTGACCACAAGGGTGGAGACATGCATATGATCGAGATCAAACATGATTGGGACCCCAATGGGTCAATAGGATTGATCGCTGAGGGTGATGAGGCAAAGAAACCGGCGGTCATGCTTAACCCAATTGTTGTGCAGAATCATCCCTCCACATGTGGTGAAGTAAATATATCTATACCTCTAGCACCTTCTTTTGCAAAGGCACCCGGACCAATTCAGGTTGAGTTTGGAGTCTCGAAGACACCTGCACCTTTCGAAGTTGTTGTGTTACCACCAAGGGTACCTATTCCTTAAGCAATGTCAGACATAACACTGTTCCACTCAAATGTCATACCATGGGATTACACAGCTGAAGCGAGAAGGAAAGGGAAGACCAAGACGGGATAAGCAATTGGTGTGCAGGGTATGACCAGAACAGGTGGGGTTAACACTCCGGAGCACCTAGATGAGTCCGGTAAGCAAGCCTCTGGACGGACTATTGAAATCGGGACCGATGATCTTTCGAGGAAAAACAAGCTAATGAGTATTCGGACATTGAGCAATTGAACAAAACACCAGCGCAGATCTCCATCCTAGCTCTTCTATAGAGCTCTGACACACACAAAAATTCCTTGATGAGGATTTTGAGTGAAGCTTTTGTGCCCAGCAACATAACTGGAGGCGAAATGGAAAATATGGTAGGGAAAGTACTGGAAAGCCGCAAGATCACCTTCCACGAAGATGAGCTACTGCTAGAAGTACTGAGTCACAACAAGGTCCTACACATCACCGTGCAATACGATGATTACTTCATCACTAAAGTCCTGACCAACGGAGGATCCAGCCTCAACATCTGTTCGTTAATCACTCTCAGAACATTGGGAAAGAGCCTGCACGAGATCAAAGATGGATCCATCAATGTCAAAGCCTTCGATGGGTCCCAAAGGTATACTATTGGAGAGATTAGCCTATGCATGCAAATGCGACCAACTTAGTTTGACGTTGACTTTCAAGTGATAGATGTCCCAACCTCCTATAACTTGCTAGTGGTACGACCATGGATCCACGCCGTCGGAGCTGTAGCATCGACCCTGCATCAGGCAGTGAAGCTCAAATGGAATCACCAAGAGATGATTATCCATGGCGATGGTAGCAGCCCCATATATTGGTCTCCAGACCATCCCAATGATTGGAGGCAAAAGGAGAATAGGCGGAGAAATATACTGCCACATTGAAAGGGTGAACGTCATAGACAAGGATAAATGGTGGGGTAACAAGATTGAAAGTATCTTGAATTGGTGTGGGTACGAACCTAGAAAGAGACTCAGCAAAAATCTCCAAAGAATCACCAAACCCATCAAGCTGAAGAAACATGGTACTACATTTGGTTTGGGGTATGAATACACTTGGAAGGAGTTCAATGACTGGTCGCCACCGTGGTGCGGACACTACTACCCACTTGAGCATCTGATACCTCGCCTGGAGCAGACTTTCCAGCTGGCAGACATCATATATGGAACAGAGGAAGATGAAGCATTAGCAGCCACGAAGAATCTGTTCCTAGAAGATGATAATATGGACTGCTGTGTTATTTTTGATGGGGAAGGGGAGGAAGACACTTCTATACAAGATGTAAACCGAGGAGAGCGCCTCAGCAATTATTCAATCAGAACCACTAGAGCCCGAAAAGCTTCGGGGTAGCAAGGCTAAACAAAAGCACCATGCATCACATTTTTACTTTTTACTAGCTAATTTTATTTCCGCATTGTCTTTAATTTTGAAAAGAGCTCCGATGTTCAAAAAATTATAAATTCAATCAAAGCATTTCAGTTTATTATATATCTCGCTCTTATTATTTTCTATATCATTGTCACACCCCAAATTTGAGGGACATGACCGGCACCTGACCGGGTAGCCCCAGTCAAGCGGACCTGGGTGCCTTTCCTATCCCACGTATTACCCCATGTTCTC
The DNA here is from genome assembly GCA_034376525.1 of Nicotiana benthamiana. Lineage (NCBI taxonomy): Eukaryota > Viridiplantae > Streptophyta > Magnoliopsida > Solanales > Solanaceae > Nicotiana > Nicotiana benthamiana. The sequence goes on from CM067328.1 coordinate 84,802,906, forward strand.
ATTACTCATTAGTCAAAGGAATTTTCCATTTATAATTAAAATACCTTTTTACAAAACATACATAGTCACTTAATGAGGTTTATAGCTTATATCACCCAATATACAAAATACATATTTACATAAGTTCACAACCCACATTTACTGTCTACGGAGCCTCTAAGGATACAAAAGGATGATACAATTCTTGTCGGTAACAAGGTTGCGGCTATACCTTTCAGTAAAAATCAAAACAAGACTCCAAAATAAAAAGCGTCATGAGCCACGCAAGGCGCTGAGAGGAAAGGGGCTCACCAATACATCCGACGGAAAGTGAAGGAGAGCTACGGTCGGTGTACTGGAGTACCTGCTATGGATCCACCTACGATCATAACACGAATGTAGCTCCCCCGGCAAAAGGATCGTTAGTACATTTGAATTGTACTGGTATGTATGAACAAACCTCGCCATAAGTAAACTCAAACTATAAACAAGTAGCAAGCAATAAATGAATCAATAATCGAATATACATTAAAGGAACAGTCAAGCCAAATAAGTTTACAATCTCTCTTTTTTCCCCTTCAACATTATCACATCAATGATTTCAAAAAATTTCTCGTATTTTAATTTCAATACTCTGTCCCAAGTAAAATAAAACCATATGCAAGTAGAAAAAAGTAATAGAACTAGCAACCAAACACACATGTAAGGAACAATCAAGCCAAACAAGTTTACAAACTCTCCTTTTTCCCCTTCCACATTTCCATGTCAATAGTTTCACAGTTTGCTCATATGTTTGTTTCAATAAAGATTTCGATCACTTCTCACCCTTATTACCTCGGATACCCTTATTACCTTGGCCACCCTTATCACCACAACCCACACCTTATAACTTTGTGTTGCGGCAAGCAACCCGATCCTACCATACAGTTACAATTCACAAACAACACAACAACAATCAATAATTCACAAAGATTAACAACAATACTTCTTAAGAACAACCACAACAATTTACAGGTATTTCCATAACCATCAATACCGTTTTCCATCATTCTCAATAATTTATATGCAATTTAAGTCACCACAATAATTACCCACAACAAGCAAAATATGTTATTACCACAGTTTTCTAATTGCATCATTTACGACTTCCTTCCATCATTTCTTTCTTAGTTCTTACCACATAACACTTTCACAATCACGAATTTAGTTTATTTCCAATTACTTGCACAATTATATCGGGAGACTTAACCACAAACACTCAAACAAAACCAATCACAACAATTTTACAAAAAACCCACATAGATATCACATACCAAATAGCCATACACCAAACAAGGTGACTCTACAAAGGTCAAAGTTATTCATACATACCTGAAAGAGCTTTCTCTTAAATTTTTTTGAATACACCAACACATCTAGCAATCACAATCTATAAGAAAATAGCGAAAATCGATTAATAGGTAGAAAGATTACCTTTGGTGTAACCCTCTTAGGAATTTCATCAAATACCTAACAAGTGAAGTAGACTACAAGGTTCTACAATGGAAATTCCTTCTTCCCTTAGACAATCTCATCAAGAACTACCCAAAATAGTGCATTAATTCCACATACTGTAGCTTAGTGACACATGCATGGCCTATTTCTAGCCCAACTATATACTTTGAACTCATAACTCCTTGTATGAAATTTTTAGAAGTAGAACTTACCCGGATGGAAGACAATCTGAGGTTATATTTCTTGATTCTTGAAGATTGAGGAAGTTTTGGATGATTAAGAGTTAGTCCCTTCTTTCTCTCTCTATATGCTCTCACTTCTCTCTAAAATCAGAAGAAAATACCCAAAAATATGAACCCTAAACGAGTTAAGTAAAATAGAGTTCGGGTCTTAAAAACCTATTTTTTGTACTGTCACGCCGCATAGGACGGCGCATGGTGCGCCATGGTAATGGAAACTATTCTCAAAAACAAAATTGAGGGTTCTCTGATAACTTGCACTGTCACGACGCATGGGACGACGCATGGTGCGGTGCGGTAGTGTAAAATTCTTTGCTGCATTTGGTAATTTGATCATAACTTTGTGTAGGAATATCCGATTGAAGAATGGTTTAAAACGATGGAAACTAGACTTAAAGACCTTTCATTTGATATATTATTCACCACATAAAACCATATACATAATTATGTGTGCTTATTCAAAGTGGGGACTTGTGCAAGCTCATTGGGAATTTTAGTCTATTATGAACCTTTCCAATATTTCTTAGACCTAGGCCTTTCCTTGGACCCCAAGTTACTTACCATAAGACTTATACACGTATTTAAAAATTATAATTGATGTACATCATGTTAATAGCATATAAAATATTATAATAATCCTACTTGGCACCACGAAATCCTAGGTTACTTAGGAAAATTTTCAGGGGCTCTACATTCTCCCCACCCCCCAAGATCATTCGTCCTCAAATGAGGTTTTGAAAATCTGTAGGTTTTGAAAAGAATAAAAACGTGATATACAAGCTTCCAAAAAAAATTTTCACTTACCCCCTTTTTTTATAAAACTTTTGCTAGATTTTCCTTTGTAATTTGGACATATCAACCTGTCAGAGAACTACCGAAACATATTTCCAAGAACCATTACACAACTCATATCATCCCTTTAACCGGTATACAATTCATTTCCTCAACACTTGCACATATTCAATCGGTTGACACATTTTTTCACATAGTTTGGTCACTTCGATGAGTCCCACACAGTTCAACCAATACACTATACGCATTTTAATTAATCATTACCAATCTACACTACCATTAATCATTCACTTATTACAAGATATCTTAATAAACTTTCATTTACCAAAAAGGGTTTGCGCATGATTCAAATAATCATAACACATATAATTTTGCACATCTTAAGGAGTTACAAAGCATTTAGGGGAGATATGGGGTGTCTTTGCACCAACTGGAACACAACATCAGTTTGCTCAGAGATAAAAGTTCGCATCACTACTAAACTTGTTCAAACAGATGGGGATATTTTTCTTTCATTTCATCTTCCATTTCCCATGTGGCTTCCTTAAATTGATAATGCACCACAATTTTTATATATATCAATGACAAGAACCTCAGCATTACAGACACTACTTTATCACAATGATACCTGGGCATGGACCACACATTTTTAAATCATAACACCTAGAAGGTACCTTTCAAATCAAAGCCAACTACTATGCAATCAAGATAAAATATTTTATTTCCACAGCACTCTCGGCCTTCAATGGCCTCTTATATCTACAAACTTTGCCAGAATACATTCACATGAATAATTTCGACCCCAAAACTTACTTAACAAGGATAACAAGTAGATATTTCGCATAAGCTAACCATCCACTAACTTTACCTTCAATAATTTCCACCGAAATGATACACAATGATCTCCACCTATCTTGTTAGACATAGACATATGAATCCACAAGATATATGGCAAACAACTATGGGGACACTTCATACTCCTGGTGCGGCCTAATGTGAATACACTTATGCAACCTTTATAATCAACTCACATAACATCTTCAGGGAAAAATATTGAGAATAGCCTGCCCACCTTCCAGACTCTAAATCTCCAGGAGAACACTCACACTAAACCCTTGATGGCCTTCAACAATTACTCTAAGATGTCCTATCATAAACTGACCATAAAAGTACCTATCAAATCTATATGTGATCATACTGCAAAGAATCCTATTTGACTTTTCTCAACTTACAATACCCAATGGATATAATACAATGAGGAACAAGAGATTCAAGATTAGGTTGGATTTATTCAGGAATTCATTAATGCGATGAGTAGAGTATTTTATGAGGTTATATGCTAAGGGACACGAAATTTACAACCAACAATGCTGACATGGTTAACCACTGTGATGACGTAAATTATTACACAAATGAGGCATAGGGGTAAGTAGTACATTGCCAATAGGAATAATTAAGGAGGAATATTCAAATTCATGACCCAGTCATTTCCTAGGGTGAAGGGAAAATCCGTTTATCAAATATAAGAATACTCTGGCACCTTTAATGTGATTGGGGTGTCAAAATACATGAAGTTGAATTACACTCTTAGCAATTACCTGACACGTGAAATCTATGCCACAAGTCCATGAGGATGAAAAGAAGTTGTACACTTATGAGACCATCATATTCTCAAACAACTTAACCCGCCATGACAGTTGATCCTATATGAGAGAACAAAAGATATGAAAACTTAGTCTTTCAAATAAATATGCTCATGATATGTGCAAAAATCTGAAGGCATCTAATCACACCCTTTCACGAGTAAATTCCACATATCTAGCACAACTAAATGTTGGCACAAAACTATGTATTGATTAGAGGCATTTTTTTAATGGTTAACATGATGCTACGGGTAGAAAGACAAATGACACTCTTTTCCACCAAAGGAGGTGGAATACCAAGGTTAGCAAAACTCCCCTCACCTGACAATGATATAGCCAATTATTCTAGAAGCCGAGTGAGAAGAAAGACACGTAACCCATCCAGTCCGACCCATTTAAGATGTTGAAAAAAAGTATACACTTTGGTTTGAAATCATGGCAATTTAATCTCGAACTTTAAGGAAAATCATTATTGTTTTCTTTTTTGAAATCCAAGAGACAATCCCTCGTAGTCCTAGAAAAGTGTAAACAATGGCAACAAAGTAGCTAAAACCATTACGAGTTGGTATAAAACAAGGCCTCAAAGTTCCCACATGGATAAGTTCGAATGAATGAGACGTTTTAATGCATTTATTGAGCATTTATCAATAATAACGGAAATCGATTAATTGTTAGAAAGATTACCCGTGGTGTAACCTACTTAGATATTTCATCAAGTACCTAGCAAGTGAGCTAGACTACAAGGTTCTACAATGGAAATTCCTTCTTTCCTTACCCAATCTCATCAAGAAATACCCAAAATAGTGCATTAATTCCACATAATATAGCTTAGTGACACATGCATGGCCTATTCTAGCCCAACTATATACTTTGAACTCATAACTCCTTGTATGAAATTTGTAGAAGTAGAATTACCTGGATGGAAGACAATCTAAGGTTATCTTTCTTGATTCATGAAGATCTGAGGAAGATTTGGATGATTAAAAGTTAGGCCCCTTATTTCTCTCTCTATGCTGTCACTTCTCTATAAAATCAGAAGAAAATACCCAAAAATATAAACCCAAAACGAGTTAAATAAAATGGAGTTCGGGCCTTAAAACCTCATTTTTTGTACTGTCACGCCGCATGGGACGGCGCATGGTGCGCCGTGGTAATGGAAAATATTCTCAGAAACGAAATTGAGGGTGCTCTGATAACTTGCACTGTCATGCCGCATGGAACGGCGCGTGGTGCTGCGCAGTAGTGTAAAATTCTTTGCTGTATTTGGTAATTTGATCATAACTTTGTGTAGGAATGTCCGATTGACGAACGGTTTGAAGCGCTGGAAACTAGACTCAAAGACCTTTCATTTGATCACCACATAAAACCTTGTACATAATTAGGTGTGCTTATTCAAAGTGGGGACTTGTGCAAGCTCATTGGGAATTTTAGCCTATTATGAACCCTTCCAATATTTCTTAGACCTAGGCCTTTCCTTGGACCTCAAATTACTTACCATAAGACTTATACACATATTTACAAAATACAATTGATGTACACCATGTTAACAGCACATAAAATATTATAATAAGCCTACTTGGCACCACAAAATCCTATGTTACTTAGCAAAATTTTACAGGGCTTTACAATCATTTACTTTAGTTACACAGCATTACTAATACTTATGTTGACGATGAACCAACGATTGTGACTTGCAGCGAGACAATGCAACAAATGGAAATAAATTAAGAAGAGGATGATATCCCCGAAGAGGTTGTCATAGAAATCAAGAATTTTGAGAATAGACCTAAATCTAACTTGGACGAAACTGAGGTCATTAATTTGGGAGATACAAAAAATGTCAAAGAAACGTGCATCAATGTTCACCTGTCACCATCAGAGAAGAAAGAGTACACGAAATTCCTAAAGGAATAAGAAGACATATCGCCTGGTTGTATGATGACATGACTGGTCTCAGTACATTCATTGTAGCTCACAAACTGCCAACAGATCCAACATGTCCACCGGTAAAACAGAAGCTCAGGAAATTCAAACCCGACATGAATTTGAAAATCAAAGAAGAGGTTACTAAGCAAGTCAAAGCCAAGGTTCTCAGGGTAGTAGATTATTCGACATGGTTAGCCAAAATTGTGCCAGTACCAAAGAAGGATGGGAAAGTTAGAGTCTGTGTCGACTATCGGGATCTTAACCGGACCAGTCCCAAAGACGACTTCCCCTTGTCGAACATACACATTCTTATCAACAACTGCGCCAAGCATGAGTTGCAGTCTTTTGTTGATTGTTTCGCTGGGTATCATTAGATATGGATGGATGAGGAAGATGTAGAAAAAATGGCTTTCATCACGCCATGGCGAATGTACTCTTACAAAATGATGTCATTCTGTTTAAAGAATGTTGGTGCCACCTACATGAGAGCCATGACTGCCATCTTTCATGACATGATACACAAGGAGATCGAGGTATATGTGGATGACATCATCGTCAAATCCAAGAAAAGCAGGGATCACATGGAAGACCTAAGAAAGTTCTTCAACAGACTGAGGAGGTACAATCTGAAACTGAATCATGCCAAGTGTGCATTCAGGGTTCTTGCTAGAAAAATAATGGGTTTCATCATGAGTCGTCCAGAAATAGAATTGGATCCATCAAAGGTCAAAGCTATCCATGAATTGCCGCCACCAAAGAACAAGAAGGACGTGATGAGTTTCCTGGGGAGACTAAAATATATCAGACGGTTCATAGCTTAGTCCAAGATCATTTGTGAACCTATCTTCAAAATGTTGAAAAAGACCAAGTAGACTGATGACTTTTCAGAAAGCTTTTGATAGTATTAAGGAATACATGTCAACTTCGTCAGTCTTGTTCCCGCCCGAGCCAGGATAACCCCAATTGCTTTACCTTGTGCTATTTGATGGAGCATTCGATTGTTTTCTGGAATGACATGATGAAAAGGGGAGAAACGAGCGAGCCATCTACTATCTTAGTAAGAAGTTCACACCGTACGAGGCCCGGTATTCTCTTTTAGAATGCACTTGTTGTGATCTGACTTGGGTAGCGCAGAAGTTGAGGCATTACTTCTGTGCTTACACAACTTATCTCATATTCAGAATGAACCCTCTGAAGTATATCTTTCAGAAACCCATGCCCAATGGCAAGCTCTCCAAGTGGAAAATCCTACTAAGTGAATTCGACATTGTTTATGTGACCGATAAAGCAATCAAAGGGTAAGACTTGGTAGATCATCTCGCCGAGAATCCCGTGGACGGAGAATACGAGCCCCTAAATACGTATTTTCCCAAGAATCCCAAAGCATGTTGATTATTTGTCTTTTAGTGTGACTAATTGGCATGCGTTATCATTTTGACATGTGGCATGATCCCATTGGCTCTTCCGTTTGACTTGGTGTGACACGTCATTTGACACGTGGCACCAAACTGGACCTCTAGGAAGATGACATTTTGGACTTAATGAAGTAGGTTCATCACTTTAGCTCATTTAGCCCAATGGATTAAGACTTATTTATTTAATCCATATATATTAGACTTATATAATTAATTTAATATTAGCTCATATATTTATTTGGACCGATATATATTGAATTTAAATATCGTCCAAATTATTTTATGGATTTAATTTTAATAAAATTGACATGCCTATAGATTGAAATACCAATCTCCCAATGTACACTAGAGGAGTAGCACTTAGTGTTAATCCTCTCATATTCTTAAGTCTAATATTGATAAAAGATGGTCCATTTGATTATTTTAATAAACTTAGTAAGATGATTTCTTATCACCCTAGCTTAGAATCGCACAAGCTGAAGTTATGCCTAGCTCCTCCATCTGGATAATTTTAACCAAAAAAAGTGCAAATTTGGGTCTAATAAATGTCATTAATTTCTTGCTAAAATGTTAATGAGATGTGACGTTAAAAGATGTTAATGGGGCATAATTTCCAATATATGAATAAATCTATTGTTAATTAATAAATTAATTTAAATTAATTTTAAAAAGGACCGAATTGAATAGATAATATTCCCTTGCTCATGCTACATGGTTAGTGTGAGCAGAGGCGGATCTATATGTAAAGAATGGGGTAGTATGATATCCGCAAGCTTTGGCCGAGGTTATAGAATAGTATATAGATGCATGTCTATAAAAGGAATGCATACAAATAATTTAAGTGGCACCCCCAATGACAAAATGATTTGTCACGATCCGAATTTGCCACCTTCGGGGACTGTGATGGCACTAACAAGTAGGAGCTAAGCAAACCAAACTTAATTATTTTTCATTAAGCACCTATTCCTTTTTAATAATTAACAACATTAAAATAAAGTCAACAGAATTATATTCATAGGCAGAGGTCTTAAATTTCAAATAACGGAATAAAATACGGAATTCCCAACATGAATCTCTACCCAAGAATTGGAGTCACATACTCACGAACATCTAAGAATACTAAATACAAGTTCTAAAAGAAACATCTTTGTTTTTGTCTTGGATACAATGAGATAACATTCAAATATAAAGGATATGGGAGACGTCGGGCATGCGGATGCCTGCAAGGCTTCCTCGCTGTCTCGCTAGATTGAAAAACTGCACCTACACTATTGGAGCTGCTGACCAAATCCTGGAACTGTGCAAAAGAGCACCGAGTGTAGCATTAGCACAACTGACACCATTTGCTGGTAAGTGCCTAGCTTAACCTCGGTGAAGTAGTGACGAGACTAGGACCAGACTACTAGATAAAGCTGTGCAGTTCAAATATATACAGGAAGTAAACAGTCAGTAAACAGAAGGGGGAACATGTCATGGGGAGGCAACAGTTATAATTAGGAAACCATAATATAAACATAGAAGCAGCCAAAGAATTTACAGCGAATCAAGAAAACGAATATTCCAAATAAAACACACTTGAATCAGTAACTGTTGCGGCGTGCAACCCGATCCTTAAATATCATTATTGCAGCGTGCAATCCGATCCATAAATATCGTCTAGCATTATTGAGGCATGCAACCTAACCCCCAAATATCATTGTTGTAGCGCGCCACCCGACCTATAAATATCATTGTTGCGACATGAAACCCGTTCCATATGGATATTAGTTATCATTGTTGCGGTGTGTAACCCAATCCATATCATTTATCGTTGTTGCAGTATGCAACCCGATCCAGATTTTTTATCACTATTGCGGAATGCAACCCGATCCATATCATTTAACATTGTTGCTTCGTGCAACCCGATCCACCAATATCATTCTCCTCATCCAAACAGCTGTCACAAATATGGGGCAAAGAAGTAAACAAACAATGGAAGAATATCCTGACAAGGGAATACAATCAAGCAGTTAAATCCCGACAAGGGAACAATATCAATAAACTCAATATCCCGGCAAGGGAGAAAATCAACTACCGGCAGAATGTCCCAGCAAGTGAATAACCATTAAAACATCTCTTTCTTTCATTTCTTACTTTATAATTCACTTTGCCGTTAGAGACAATGCTCCAGGAATCAGATAATCATAATGTCTTTCATATGTTCTTTACATTATATAAGAATCCTCAATTAAGCATGGAAATTTCAACAAAATCATGATAATCGCATTTTAAGGACTCACAGTCATGCTAGACACCAATGTATATATACTCGTCACCATACCTATAAACCGTACTCGACAATTAGCAAGTAGAAAACAAGACTCAACTTTTATTCCCTCAAGCTAAGGTTAGACCAAACACTTAATTCAAACATCCACAGACAATTCAATTCGCAAATACCACATTTCCTCTCGAACTCGGCTCCAACTCAATTAAATCTATACAATAATTACTTTATATTATCAATATATGCTAAACAAATCATACCCAATGCCTAAATATAGATTTCCAAGCTTTCTTCCCAAAATTTCAAAAATCGACCCCGAGCCCGCTTGGTCAAAATACAAGGTTCGGACCAAATTCATGCCACCCATTCCCCTACGAGCATGAATATACAATCTGTTTTCAAATTCGACCCCAAAACGAGGTCTAAATTAAGAAAAATTGAAAAGTCGTATTCTACCTAATTCCCCCAATTTATACCCTAATCGACATGATTTAAGCTTAGCAATTCAATAATAAATGATGAAAAATGAAGAAAACAAGTTGGGATTTACAAACCCAAGAGGTCTTGATGAAAGGAAGCTTCAACGGACTCCTAAGTGGTTGGGGAATAAGAGAGTTCGTTTGCTTTTGAAGAAGTCCCGTAATGGTTCTGTTTTGGACATGTTAAATAATTGGGCGAATTTGCCCTATGCAATCGTGGAAGAGGGATTGTGATCGCATAGGGTCTAGAAAATTGGCTATTGCAATCGTAGGAGGCATATAGCGAATGCATAAAGGAAAAACAGGCTCCATTTCGGATTTTGCTTTTACACATTGTGATCACGAAACAAAGGTTGAATTCACATTGAAGGGACTAGGCTAAGCTATGCGATCAGGGATCAAGCTAATTGATCACATTAGACAAAAATTGGGCAGCTAAAACTTACACTATGCTATCGCGGAGCTCCTATGCAATTGCATAGAACAACATACCAGAACACCAGAACTAGATTTTCTACTAGTGTTTTCTAAGTTCAAAATACTCTAAAACACTCCCGAGCCCTCGAGGTTCCTAAACAAACACATACACTAGCTCAACAATACCCTACGAACTTAATCGTGCGATCAAATCGTCAAAATAACATAAAAAATGAGGAATAAATCCTCAAAATCATTACTTTTTCATCAAACTATAAACTTTCATTTTAGAGATTTATGTCCGAAACAAGTCAAATGACGTCCGATTTCAACCAAATTTCACAAAACGTCTTAAAATACATATAAGACATGTACCGAGCACCAGAACCAAAATACGGGTGCGATACCAATATGTTCTAATCCATTTTCATTTTAAATTTCCTTAACAATTTCAGAAAAATATTTCTTTCAAAAATTAAGTTCTTGGGCTCGGCACCTCAGATTAAGATTCCGGGCATACGCCCGAGTCCCATACTTTTCTACGGACCCCACGTGACCATCAAATTACTGGTCCAGGTCCGTTTACCCAAAATGTTGACAAGAGTCAAAGGTTACTCATATTAACACAAAAATTTAGCATTTTTCACAGAATTACAGAAAGAGAGAGAAAATAGGTGATGACCCTTTGGGTCGTCACATTCTTCACCTCTAAAATAATCGTTCATCCTCGAACAGACAAAAGAAAGAAGTACTTGAGTCGGAAAATAGATGAGGATAACAGCTCCAAATATCGAACTCGGACTCCCGGGTCGATGCCTCAGGAGGCTGACCTCTCCACTGAACATGTACATATGGGAAACTCTTAGATCTCAACTGACGAACATGCCGGTCTAGAATAGCTACCGGCTCCTTCTCATAAGACAGATCATTGTCCAACTAGAGAGTGCCGAAACTAACACGTGGGCTGGATCGCCGTGATACCTCCAAAGCATGGACACATGAAAAACTAAATGCACGGCTGACAAGCTAGGCGGCAAGGCAAGTCTACAAGCCACCTCTCCCACACGATAGAGAATCTCAAATAGACCAACGAACTAAGGCTAAGCTTGCCCTTCTTCCCTAATCACATCACACCCTTCATAGGTGACACTCAGAGAAATACCCGTTCACCAACCATGAAAGCCACATCTCGAACCTTGCGGTCTACATAACTCTTCTGCCTGGACTAAGCTGTACGAAGCCTATCCTGAATGATCTTGACCTTGTCCAAGGCCTCCTGAACCAGTTTCGTACCCAATAACCTAACCTCTCCCAGCTCAAACCACCCAACTGGAGACCGACATTTCCTACCATACAATGCCTCATAAGGAGCCATCTGAATGCTGGACTAGTTGTTGTTGTTGTAGGCAAACTCCGCTAAAGGCAAGAACTGATCCTATGAACCTCCAAAGTCAATAACACAAGCTCGGAGCATATCCTCCAATATCTGAATAGTTCGCTCGGACTGTCCCTCCATCTGAGGATGAAATTCTATGCTCAACTCAACCTAGGTGCCCAACTTACGCTGGACCACTCTCCAGAAGCGCGAGGTAAACTGCGTACCTCGATCCAAAATGATAGATACTGGCACCCCATGAAGGCAAACAATCTCTCGAATATAAATCTTAGCTAACCTCTCGGATGAATAAGTGGCTGCAAAAAGAACAAAATGCACTGACTTGGTCAACCTATCAACAATGACCCAAATCGCATTAAACTTCTTCTGGGTCAACGGGAGTCCAGTAACAAAATCCATAGTAATCCTCTACCACTTCCACTCGGGAAGCTCAATCCTCTAAAATAGTCCAACAGGCCTCTGATGCTCATACTTAACCTGCTGACAATTCAAACATCGAGCCATATATGCAAAAATATGTTTCTTCATTCTATGACAGTGCTGCCTCAGATCCTGATACATCTTTGCGGCGTCCGGGTTAACAGAGTACCGGGAACTATGGGCCTCCGCTAAGATCAACTCTCGAATCCCATTAATATTGGGCACACAAACTCTCCCCTGCAACCTCAAGACCCCATTTATTATCTAAGGTCACTTTCTTGGCGCCTCCACGCTGCACCGTGTCTCTCAGGACACACAAATGGGGATCATCAAACTTCCAATCACGGAACGCTCCAATAACGAAAAATGAGCGAATGTTCAAGCTAACACTCGGCTAGGCTCAGAAAAATCCAACCTCACAAATCGATTGGCTCAAGCCTGAACATCCAAGAAAGCGGTCTCTAGCTAACCAGAAAATAAGCAAGACTCCCCATGCTAGCTGACTTCCTACTCAAAGTGTCGGCTACCACATTCGCCTTTCCCGGGTGATACAAGATAGTAACATCATAATCTTTCAACAACTCCAACCACCTCCTATGCCTCAAATTCAACTCTTTTTGCTTGAACAAGTACTGGAGACTCTTGTGATCAGTGTACACCTCACACGTCACTCCATATAGATAATGCCTCCAAATCTTCAAAGCATGAACAATGGCTGCCAACTCTAGATCATGAACCGTATAATTCTTCTCGTAAATCTTCAACGGCCTCGAATCATAGGCAATGACTTTGCCATCCTGCATCAAAACTGCACCAAGCCCAATATGGGAAGCATCACAATAGACGGCATAAGGCCCTAAACCTGTGGGCAAAACCAATACCGGTGCCCTAGTCAGAGCTGTCTTGAGCTTCTGAAAGTTTGCCTCACACTAATCTGGCCATCTGAACTGGGCACCATTCTAGGCCAATCTGGTCATCGGGAATGCGATAGATGAAAACTCTTCCACGAACCGACGATAGTAGCCTGCCAACCCCAAGAAACTTCGAATCTCTATAGTTGATGATGGTCGAGGCTAGTTCTTGACTGCCTCAATCTTCTTCGAGTCCACCTAAATACCGCCTACTGATATAACGTGAGCCAGCAATGCAACCGAACTCAACCATAACTCACACTTCGAGAACTTAGCATATAATTGACTATTCTTCAGAGTCTAAAGAACCATTCTGAGATGATGCTCGTGCTCCTCCGACTGCAGGAGTATATAAGAATAGCATCAATAAAAACTATCACGAACAAGTCAAAATAAGGCCAGCACACTCGGTTCATCAACTCTATAAATGTTGTTGGGTCATTGGTCAACCCAAATGACATGACCAGGAACTTGTAATGCCTGTACCGAGTGCATAATGCTGTTTTAGGGACATCGGATGCCCTAATACTCAACTGATGGTAGCTAGATCTCAAGTCCATCTTTAAAAACATCTTGGCATCCTGAAGCTGGTCGAACAAATGTCAATCCTCGGCAACAGATACTTATTCTTGATCGTAACTTTGTTCAATTGCCGGTAATCAATGCACATCCTCATCAAACCATCCTTTTTCTTCACAAATAACACTGGCGCACCCAAAGCGAAACGCTGGGTTTATGAAACCCTTCTCAAGCAAATCCTGCAATTGATCCTTTAACTCTTCCAACTCTGGCGGGATCATGTGACACGTCGGGATAGAGATGGTATGCGTGCCGGGGTCCAAATCAATACAAAAGTCGATATCCTTTTGGGCGGCATACCTAGTAGGTCTAAAGGGAAAACCTCAGGAAACTTCCGAACCAGGGGTACCGAATCAATAGAAGGCACCTCTGCGCTGGAGTCACGAACATACGCCAAATAAGCCAAACACCCTTTCTCGACCATGCGTCGAGCCTTCACATATGATATAACACTGCGGGTGACATGACCTGGGGTCCCTCTCCACTCCAAACAAGGCAAATATGGTAAGGCTAAGGTCACGATCTTGGCATGGCAATCCAAGATAGCAGGATACGGGGACAATTAATCCATCCCTAATATAACGTCGAAATCCTCCATGTCTAAGAGAAATAAATCAATAAGGGTCTAAAGAACCTCAAACACTACCACATAGGAATGATGAACTCGGTCGACCACAATAGAATCACCCACCGGCATAAACACATAAACAGGAATACTCAATGCATCACTAGGCATAACAAGGTATTGATACCCAATTTTTTCTTTTTGTACCCAAAGTACTTCAATATACCATATACGTGCATACAATAAGGACACCCAAGAGTTTTGGTACCTGTCAAAATTTTTAATGATTTTTAAACCAATTTATTATCTATTTTTATACCACAAAATCCAATAATTGCTCCCAAAAAATTATCATTTTTGGTGAATAACTTATCTCATTCTCATATTTAAACCAAAATATTATTAAGGTCATTTTATATATTTTTACAAATTTATTTGGTATTTTTACAGGTAAATTACATGTAATTGCAATTATAGCCTATTTTACGATTAATAGTATTTTATAATTATAAAATTATTTCCAGTATTTTTAAATTAATATTTATATAGCATTTCTTTGCTTAGTATTTTTAATTTACTTTTAACAACATTATTACTATTTTTATAAAATAAAAAATTGGCTATTTAACATTTAGCCCATTTTTATTTCAATCACAACCCTTTCTCCTTTCAATTTGGCCCTTAATTTGACCCAATTCGGCCCCAAATTAAACCAGCACAATCCTTAAATTGCCCGACCCCTAACCCGATTAAAAAACCCACTCGGCTCCCCTTTTGATCCAGGTCGTTGATCGTTTTGATCAACGGCCATAATTTCCCCTTGACTTTTTTAATTCCCAAACCCTTTGACCTAATTCATTTCATCCGAGATGCCGCCATTTAACCCATTTGTCTCTCAAATCCTCTCGAACCTCTCCAAAATCCTAACTGCCTCCCACCTTATCTTACCATATTTTCACCGGAATCTATGGCGTCTCCAGCCATGAATGGTCTGTACTCATCCTTTCTCACCATCAGACCTCACCATTCAAGGATTGGAGGCCTAACCTCAATGGTTCTCCTTCAGATCCTTCTCATATCTGTAAATCTATGGCTTCTCCTGCCACGCTCCGGCATATTCAAGCACTAGAGGCCTGATTCCTGGCCGCTTCAATCCAGGATCTAACTTGTTCTTCCAAGCCTTTCTCGTTTCTAGGGTTTCTGAGAAACCCTAAGTTGTTTGAGATATTTCTTTATTTATTTTCTTAGATCTATCCTATATTGGTGTTCTACGTACCTTTTTAAGTGTTTTCCCCAAATTTTCTTTCAAAACTTATTTGCTTTCAATTTAGGGTTTCTGAAAAGTTTTTCATAACATCTTTTCTAATCATTCTTCTTCTTTTCTTTATGTGTGTTTGTCTATATCATTCTTGTGTGTTTCCGTTTTACTACGCATATGTTGTTCTTCTACTTTTCATTTTTCTACTATATATGATACTCATGTGCTTTGTAATCTATTGTGCCTCTAATACTAGATGTGTATGTTAATACTATATTTTCCTACATGCTCTTTGCTATATTTTCCAATATTATTCTACTATATGTGTTTTCTATTGAGTTATTTGATTTTGGTTGCTC
Source organism: Nicotiana benthamiana (assembly GCA_034376525.1). Taxonomy (NCBI): domain Eukaryota; kingdom Viridiplantae; phylum Streptophyta; class Magnoliopsida; order Solanales; family Solanaceae; genus Nicotiana; species Nicotiana benthamiana. The sequence goes on from CM067328.1 coordinate 84,819,044, forward strand.
TATTGGAGTCTGTTCGTGTTCTTGCTAAACGTGTTTTCATCTACTGTTTCTTAAAAGTTTACTTCTGAGCTCGCTTAAGTTTTGGACTTCTCTTAAACGTGTTCTTTTATGCTCTTAGATCAAATTTTCTTTTACTCCGTTGCTTCAAACATGCTATATGTATGTTGGTTTCTTATGAGTTTCTAACGGAGACCTCTAAGCTTGTTATCTTTATTCTCATCTCTACTTCTGATTCAAGTTGAAACCCTAGGATATAGAGTTTTCTTTGGCAAATCGGACTTGTACCCCTCTTGCTTATGATTCTGAACATTTCCATGTTAGACTCTTTTCTAAGTAACATGACGACTCTTTTTATTTGATTTGTCTATTTTATATATGAGAAATTCTTCTTTCAAAAAGGTTTTTCCAACTACTAAAGTCTGAATTTCTTTAATAAAGGTTTGATTGATTGTTACTGTTTTTCTCTAATCGAACCATCTTTACCTTTTCCTGACTTAGTTCATTCGAACAAAGCCTATAAATTTTATTTTACTGGTTGTTTAATTGATTCTCTTTTCTTATTTTTCACAAGCCGTGTACCATTTATTGTTTTTCTTAAATAACTTCTATGTACTTACCCCTTCTGCGCTACTTTGAAAGGTTTTAATCAAATTTTCTTTCCTTAACTTACTTTCACCCGTTAAAATCTGAATCCCTTAAACAAAGGGAGTCACATTTCACTGATATCTCATTGCCTTCTTTATTTGTTTTTCTGCACTATAAAAGGGGCTGCCCCTTTGCACTTTGAGGACATGAATTCCAACTGAATACTTTCAAACTCACTTAGAATTCAATACTATTCACGAGTATTCGAGGTTTTTCTCTAAACTCACACTCACACTCACACAAATAAAGTGTTCTCTCTGATTGTGGCTTGTTTGCAAGAATCCTGCTTTCTTTGTTTGTCTCTTTCTGAAACTGGTATGTTCTTTATTTAAGCTTTTGCCTCACCTTATGTGTTTATTCCATAGTTCATTCCTTGTTTGGCTTACTATTTATATGGTGTAATTTTCTGTAAGTTTTCCTTTGTTTCTGTTCTTATATGAATCCCTACCCCTAATTCCCTTTATGTGGATGAGCTATGGTTAAAAAATTTGGCAATACCTGAAATTATTGTCCATGGATATGAATTGGACCTTCTGAGTCCTAAGCTCTTTCAATTCCCATTCCCATTCCCATACATGTATGCTGAGTTAAGTCTTTAGTCTGGCAGTTTCCTAATCACTGCCCAGGACGTGGTCCGACCTTTAATGGGTCCTTACTCTTACTTGTTTGGCTGACAAGCTGGTCAAGGGTGTGCCAGCCTACCATATTGCTGGGCATGACCCTGCCTTGACACTCCCTAATCCCATCTGTTGCACTTGCACTTGTTCCTAGAATCTGAGTTCTTCCCCCTCTTGTGAGCCTTGCCTTGGGACCCATGAGCTCCCTATGAACTTGGACACTTGAGGGTTGGCCCTTCCATACTGCACTTTAATGCAGTTCTAATTGATATCTGGGGTGTAAGCACTGCCTGAAGTTCCTGAAACTCTTTGGGACTTTGAAACACCCTAGATGAGAGAATGCTTTGGAAACCTTGTCTTGGAAGTGGTTAATCTCATGTTATTAGACATTGAGTCCGAATTAGGTTCCTTGGATGTAGCTGTAATTTTTGATGTAAGTTTTTCTTCCAGTTCGATTCGTTGGTCTGTAATAATCTATAATAACTCGTGGGGATTTAGTAGAGAAAGGGAAGGGGTCTACTTTATGCACAAGGGTAGATATCATTCCTATGGGGATTTAACTTCTGATTTCTTCAAGTACAAACATAGATATCATGCCTATAGGGGTTTAACTTTTGATTTCTACAACTTCATGCATAGACATCCTACCTATAGGGTTAACTTCTAATTGTTCTGCAAATTCACACATAGATATCCTTCCTATAGGCTCCTGTATTTTTGCATATATGTCATTAGGAAAACAATTTGTAGGTCTAATAACAAAAGCTTCATATAGACACCATGTTCATAGGACTTCTGTTAACGTCAGAAAAGGTGTCAAAACCAGTAAACACATAGAAAGCATGCCTATAGGAAATCTCGAATCTGAACTGTCTTATTCGTTTAAAGCAATATCATCTGCTGAACTCGTATTTATTCTATTAAAATCTGTAACCATTTCTACAGTCAATTTGCATCTTTTTCTAAAACTCGTATTATTCTATTAAAATTGGTAAAAAAAAATTTATATAATCAGTTCGCATATTTTCTGCAATCAGTAGATATCATGCTTAGTTTTATTCAACACATAGGTAATCAATCATTAGGTCAGTTTTAGACAACTGCATCTGAGCGGACCTAATGCAGGCTTCTTGTCTAAAAATATACGTTGAACTAGTCCGCTTATCGCCTTAATTTAATCCAGACCAAACCAGTACATACAAGATATGCTAAACTGTATGCCTTATTTGATTTAAGGAGGCTTACTTGAGCCCTATTTGCTTACTTGTTTTCCCATACTTGCATTACGTGTTTTGAATGTCGCCTTAGTATTTTGTCCTTTGAAAACTCTCAAAAGACCCCAAATTCCCTTTCCCTTTAGGATTAGTAGTCCCAAATACCTACGAGACTGATAGGATTGGGACGGGTACTAGCATGAAATAAGTAACGATACATTCTGCGCTTTAATACCTTAACGGGGTGGGAAGGGTAGACAATGAATATGATGACTGGTGCGCTAATATCACGTGCGACCCCTCTTTTGAGGAGTTTACAACGGGTATTGCATTAATGTGATCCATATTATTTGCAAACCTAAGACCTCCTTTCCCTTTTACTTGTTATTCTTCATTTAAGTTGTTAGAAACTATCTTTCTAAACTTTCTGCTTCTTTTACTTTTAAACTCTTAAACTTGCGTGCAATATTATGTGAAAACCCCTCTATTTGAGACTTCTATTTGTTCCCTTGTTATTTAAAGTCACAATAGTAGTATGGTCGGGAACCACACTAGTGGATCTTGAGGGGTGCCTAACACCTTCCCCTTGAGATAATTTCTAGCCCTTACCTAAACTCTGGTTTCTTCGTCTCAAACCTTTCTTCAACTCCAAAACTCAATTCTCGAAAGGGAATAGAGTTTCCCTCCCAAATGTCTTGTACCCGATTTCAACAATTTCGCGAGAAAAGGGGGTGTCGACACCAGGTACGGTGCAAAATAGGATTACTCATACGAATACGTAGACCTTGGGTCAAATAGAAATAAAACATCTCTATCATAGACCAAACTAGTACTTGTAATGACAACATCTGATGACTCAGCCTTTGGCCTGGCTGGAAGAGCATAACATCGGGGCTGGGTCCCACTCCCTGAACCATATCTCTGGGATGATCGATTGCAGGCTGGCCTCTACCTTTAGCGGTCTGAGCTCCACCTGTATGTCCTCTACCTCCACCTCTATGTCCTCTGCCTCAACCTCTATGACCTCTGCACCCGCCTCTAGATGGCTGGGCAGGCTGTGGAACCTCTGTTGCCTGAATCATAGCACGAGAACGCTGATGTTGAGAGCTGCCATAAACTCAAGGTCAATATCTGACAATGTGCCTCGTGTTTCCACAAGCATGGCAAGACCTCGGCTGCTGCGGCTGAGCACCCCTCAACCTCGGGCAAGCCCTCCGGAGATGACCATACTCGCTACACTCATTACATCCATGTGACTACTATAGCTGCTAAAACGGAGGCCGACCTCGTCGACCTAAATGACCACCTGAAGTACCATGAGTGACCTGGAGAGCTGACTAAAAAGGCCTGGAAGGATGCCCTCTACCATAAGAACCTCTATCTCCTGACGAGGTACCACTGAATCTGCATGCATGATGGGGCTTCTTATTCGACCCATGACCATCTGCGAAAAAACGGAGTAGGAATTCAATCGGCGGTTGAGAAACAGGACCGCACGACAAGAAAGATCAAATATAAAGTTTTCCTAACTCAATAGCCTCTGGGGATTAATACAGACGTCTCTGTACCGATCCCTCAGACTCTACCAAGTTTTTCTGTGAGTTGTGAGACCTATGTGACCTAGTGCTCTGATACCAACTTGTCATGACACGAATTTCCAACCTTCGGGGGTCGTGATGGCGCCTACTAGTAGGAGATAGGCAAGCCAAACTTAATCACTTTTGATTAAGCACATATTCCTTTTTAATAATTAACAGTATTAAAATAAAGGCAACGGAATTAAATTCATAAGCGAAAGTCTTAAATTTCAAATAACTAATAAAATACGGAATTCCCAACATGAATCTCTACCCAAGAACTTGAGTCACATACTCACGAACATCTAAGAATACTAAATATAAGGTCTGAAAGAAACATCTAACTGTTTGTCTCGGATACAATGAGATAACAGTAAAATATAAAGGATAGGGGAGACGTCGGGCCTGTGGACGCCTGCAAGGCTACCTCAATGTTTTGCTGGACTGGAAACCTGCACCCACGCTACCAGAGCTGCTAACCAAATCTTGGATCTGTGCAAAAGAGCATAGAGTGTAGCATCAGCACAACCGACCCCGTATGCTGGTAAGGGCCTAGCCTAACCTCGCGAGGTAGTGACGAGGCTAGGACCAGACTACCAGATAAACCTGTGCAGTTCAAATATATACATACAACGAAAAAAAATACAGGAAGTAAACAGTTAATAAATAGAAGGGGGAACATGTCATGGGGAAGCAATAGAATAATTATTAAACCACAATATAAAGATAGAAGCAGCCAAAGAATTTACAGCGAATCAAGAAAACGAATATTCCAAATAAAACACACTTGAATCAACAATTGTTGCGGCGTGCAACCCGATCCTCAAATATCATTGTTGCGGCGTGCAACCCGATCCATGAATATCGTTTATCATTGTTGCGGCGTGCAACCCGACCCTCAAATATTATTTTTGCGGTGCGCAAACCGACCCATAAATGTCATAATTGCAGCGTGTAACCCGATCCATATGGATATTAGTTATCATTGTTGCGGTGTGCAACCCGATCCATATCATTTATCACTATTACGGCGTGCAACCCGATCCATATCATTTATCACTGTTGCGGCGTGCAACCCGATCCATATCATTTAACGTTGTTGCGAAATGCAACCCGATCCACCAATATCATTCTCTCTCATCCAAACAGCAGTCACAAATACGGGGCAAAGAAGTAAACAAACAATGGAAGACAATCCCGGGAAAGGAATACAATAAAGCAGTTAAATCTCGGCAAGGGAACAATATCAATAAACTCAATATCCCGAGAAGGGAGAAAATCAACAATCAACAAAACGTCCCGGCAGGGAAATAACCATTAAATCATCTATTTCTTTCGTTTCTTACTTTATAATTCACTTTATCGTTCGAGATAATGCTCCAGGGAATCAGATAATCATAATGTATTTCATATGTTCTTTACATTATGTAGGAATCCTCAATTAAGCGTGGAAATTTCAACAAAATCATGATAATCGCATTTAAGGACTCACAATCATGCTAAAATGTATAGATACTAGTCACCATATCAATACACCGTACTCGACAATTAGCAAGTAGTAAACAAGACTCAACTTCTATTCCCTCAAGCTAAGGTTAGACCAAACACTTACCTTAAACTTCCACGGACAATTCAGTCCTCAAATATCGCTTTTCCTCTCGATCTCGGCTCCAACTCAATCAAATCTATACAATAATGACCTTATATTACCAATATATGCTAAACGAATCAAACCCAATGCCTAAATATAGATTTTCAAGATTTCTTCCCAAAATTCCAAAAATCAACACCGGGCTTGCTTGGTCAAAACACAAGGTTCGGACCAAATTCATGCCACACATTCCCCTATGAGCCCGAATATATAATTTGTTTTCAAATACGATCCCTAAACAAGATATAAATCAAGAAAAATTAAAAATTCCGAATTCTACCCAATTCCCCCAATTTCCACCCTAATCTACATGATTTACGCTTAGGAATTCAATAATAAATGATGAAAAATGAAGAAAACAAGTTGGGATTTACTAACCCAAGAGGTCTTGATGAAAGGAGCTTCAATGGACTTCTAAGTGCTTGGGGAAGAAGAGAGTTTGTGTGTTTTTGAAGAAGTCCCGTAATGGTTCTATTTTGGACATTTTAAATAACTGGACGAATTTGTCCTATGCGATCGTGGAAGAGGGATTGCGATCGCATTGATCACCAAAATTGGCTATTGCGAACGCTTAGAGGAAAAATAGGCTCCATTCCGGATTTGGCTTTTACACATTGCGATAGCGGAACAAAGGTTGAGTTTGCATTGAAGGGACTAGGCTAAGCTATGCGATCATGGATCAAGCTATGCGATCGCATAGAATAAAAATTGGACAACTAAAACTTACACTATGCGACTGCGGAGCTCCTATGCTATCGCGTAGAACAACATACCAGAACACCAAAACTGGATTTTCTGCAACTTTTTTCTAAGTTCAAAACATTCTGAAACACTTCCGAGTCCTTGGTGCTTCTAACCAAACACATACACTAACTCAACAACATCCTACGAACTTAATCATGCGATCAAATCGCCAAACTAACATAAAAAACGAGGAATCAGACCTCAAAATTATTACTTTTTCATCGAACTTCATAAACTTTTGTTTTAGAGATTTAAGTCTGAAACACGTTAAATGATGTCCGATTTCTACCAAGTTTCACAAAAATATCTTAAAATACATATAAGACCTTTACCGGGCGCCGGAACCAAAATACGGGCCCGATACCAACACGTTCTAATTCATTTTCGCTTCAAATTCCCTTAACAATTTCTTTCAAAAATTCATTTCTCGGGCTCGGGACCTCGGATTTTGATTCCGGGCATATGCCCAAGTCTCATATTTTTCTACAAACCCTCCGGGACCGTCCAATCACTGTTCCGGGTCCATTTATCCAAAATATTAACCGAAGTCAAAGTTACTCATATTAACACCAAAATTTAACATTTTTCACAGAATTTCATATTTAAACTTTCCGTCTACGCGCCCGGACTGTGCACGCAAATCGAAACAACTAAAAATAAGGTTTGCAAGGCCTCAAAAGCACGGAAAAATAGAGAAAATAGGTTATGACCCTTCGCGTCGTTGCATAATTCCAAGGTGCCACTGGAAAGGCACTGTCATTTCCACCTTTGCGGCAGGAGATCGAGTCCCACTTGACACAAAATTTTAAGAAGCCTTTGTTTGGCGCATTTAACTGCTACAAATTCCTTTGTTTCTTCTTTGGTTTTATTAGTTCATTTTAAAATTTCTTTTCTCCTTTTTTCCCCCTTTAAACATTAAATATAACATATATAAAAGCAATTCTTTCACAAATCTAATTTTTTTCCCTTAAAAAAGAAATCCCTGCTATTGCACGTTCCCAACTCATCCATGATTTATGAGTAGATGGTAATTTTTTTTTTCTCCAGGAGCACAACTTCAATAAATTTATTTGAAGAAACCAAACAATATAAATAAAAATTCTTGAATAAGTTACGGTTCCAATCAAGAATGAAAGCTTATTTTATTAAAATGCTTTAAAGTAAGACAATTATATATAATATCGAATGAGCTTAATTTTTATAAAAGAAAAATAAATTGAATAATGGCTGTAAACTTACTTCTGTTTTAATATTTAGACTTATTAGTATAAGTGTTTTCTTTGAGTATCCTAAAATATATATATTGATAACGAGCCTTTTTTTCTTGTACAAATCTTATGCTTTTTTTCAAGTTATTATAATTATTACATTTTTTTCTCGATCGATTTATCTATATTAACCTTAAAGACAAAGAACCCGAGCTGACATCTAAATAAATCAAATTGATTAAGCTAGCGTTTGAGTATAGATCCCAAATTTATTTTGAAAAATCTGATTTGGGTGGAGTTTGGTTTGAAGATGAAAATGTGTTTGGACATACGTTTTCAAAACATATTTTTCAACTTTATTTTGGAAAAACATGCTAAAAATTCCCAAGTTTTCGGATTTTTGCCCAAATTCAGCTCAATAGCTGGATTTGGGATTTGAAATTTGTGGTTTAAGATTTGGGCCAAAATATAGGCAAAATTTATGGCCAAACACGAGTTTTGAAAACAAATTTCAAAATTATTTTGGAAAAATGTATGGCCAAACGGGGCCTAAAATGTAAATTGTAACATGGGCTATGTTTAAAATTTGTGGCATCCGAAACCTCTAAATCCTGTATCCGCTTCTGAGGGTGAGGTATATGTTAAGACAATGTGGCACTTATACCTTCAAATCTTTACGTATTCTACTTTTGGTCTTTTAGGTTTGTCAAGAATAAATTCTTTTACCTAATTAAATACTCCATCTGTTTCAATTTATGTGAATCTATTTGACCGGATACGAGATTAGTGAAAAAATTAAAGACTTTTTGAATTTGTGAAGTAAAATATAGCATATATATTTTGTGTGGCTATAAATTATTGCGTAAATATAATTTTTTTAAATATAAAAAAAGGATCATTATTTTTTGCATGGACTAAAAAAGAAATATGTTTAAGTAAATTGAAACGGAGTGAGTATTTAATAAACTCTATCGGTTAAATTTGATGATAGTGTAAAAAAAAAAGAATTAACCAAAACATAAAGTCATTACCATTGTAATGTACTGTAAAATTTGAAAAAATAGAATAGAATATTCAAACTGTATGCAGTGAGAACTAAGGCTGCAAATCTGGCGGTTCCGAATCGGAATCGGACCGGAACTGCAGCCCTGGCGGTTTAGGCGGTTCCGGTTCCGGCGGTTCCCGGAAATCGTGGCGGGGCGGTTCTACCTGTTGGAACCACCAGAACCGGAACCAGAACCGGAACCGGACCGGTTCTGGCGGTTCCAAACGGTTCTGTAACGGTAATTTTTTAAAAAAAGAAAAAAAAATTTAAAAATAATTTCCAAACGGCTCTTTTACAAACTAGCCGTTTGGAAGTTTAAAAATAGCCATTTGGCCCCCAAACTTTAATTTAACCCCAAACTTTATATAATTACACTATTTCCCATTTCTCAACTATAAATACCCCCTCATTCTTTCATTTTTATTCACCAATTTATCAATATCTCTCAATCTCTCTCAAGCTCTCTTTCAATCTTTCTAGTGCAAGTGCTTAATTTATTGTTGCAAATTCGTGAAACATTGTGAAGTTGTTGAATTGAAGTTTTCAAGTATTCAATTTCAACGATTTTCAATTTTAAAGAAGTTGTTCGTCAATCCGGTAAACTTGTTCAACTCTTACGTGCTAATTATTATGGCATTTTCGTTGAAAAATATGTTCGGTAAAGAAAAAGCTAAAACCGGTGAAAGTAGTGGCCAAAATACTACCCCTCCCCCGGTTGATGACAATCAACATAAAACCGAAAGTTGAATTCTTGCCTGGTAATAAATTGGTGGAGGGAACATCTCTAGAGATTTTGGAGAAATACGGTACAAAGGACAACGTCACACCATCTTTGCAACACCATGCTGATGGCTTGGAAAAATGTGCAATGGAACATGTGGTTTTATCTCAATGGGGTGGTTCAAATAAGGCAGGATTTAAAGTAGTGCCTTCAAACACTAAGAAGTCCGTTCACCTTGATGGTGTGTTCAATATTGTATCGTACGACATAGTCCTTAAGCTTCAAGATCTACTTATGGCATCAACTTTTAAGGTAAGTCCAGTACATTATCTGCAGGATCTGACATCTGCTGTAATTCAATTCTCTAATACCTGAACAATTTGAATCCTTAGTAACTTATCTTTTGATGGACCTTGACATTGTATTCGACATGGCTCAGTATATGTATTTGTCTATTATTGTGAGTGATATAACATGACTGAAAAGTTAAAAGACCTTTTTTTTGTTATCTGGATTTTATTGCATTATTATTGTAGGGGCTTTGTCTGCGAAATCAATGGAGGCACACAGGACAGGGAAGAAGCATATGGCTCGGACAGGGAAGAAGCATATGGCTCGGCTCCAGGAACTCCAAAAGATGTCGAAAAAACTGAAGTGGCCGATGATGTGGGTGCAACTGTCAATAGAATTAACCCCAAGGAACAAGAAGAACCGTTCACCACAGGGGATAATTGAGTTAAGTCATGTTCAGGGAATAATGCATAAATTATGATGTAACTTGTACATTGGCATGTCTTCTTTTAGTTTTTTTCCATTGGGGGAAGGAAGATTAAGAAAGATATGCCATTTTGGTCAATAAATATGCTCTTTATCATATCCTTGAATATCTTTTGTCTCAATATTTCTTTGTCTTTACTTCTATATCAATCCTTGAATATTTATATAACATACAATATATAACATACAACACAATATACTAATGACAACATTCTTTTATCAATATATACTACTTATATACAATTTATACTAATTACTAACTACAACATAATATACACTACTTATATACAATATATACTACTTAAATACAATATATACTACTGATATACAAAATATACACTACTTATACACAATATATACTAATTACCAAACACAATATATACTATACTAATAACATAGTACACCATATAAAATATATTCTAAATATACTAATGACTACTATACAAGATATTAATTTAAAAAAAAAAAATTCAGAACCGCCGAGAACCGCCGGAACTGCCAGAACTAGAACCGAATGGTACCCGGAACCGTATGGTAGCGGTTCCGGCTCCGGAACCGGCAGAATCGGAACCGCCAGAACCGAAACCGCTAGAAACGGAACTGAAGATCCAAATAGACCCAGAACCGGAACCGGATACAGCCTTGAACATGACTTCAGCTATTTCTAATATCCTTTTTGCATTATTTTAATTTTCTTCAAACAACCCCCATTTCCCTGAAACATATTTTTACCCCAAGAAGTAAACTTGTGGTGGACTCACCGGACTAGCAGACTCTACAGAGAAATACACATCAATTCACGAATGTTAAGTCATATATACATATCCATCTCTCGCTTATTCTGGAAGAAAAGAAATTCTCATCACCCTACCCTGACATTGACACTTCAAATTCTTAATCAGCAGAAACCAGAAAAAACCCAATCTTGATCCCAATTTTCTCAAAATTCACCTCTAATTTTGGCTTTTTAAGCTATAATTTTGGGCTTATTCATCAAGAGGGGTTCGAATTTTTGAGGTTTTGGGGTTCATTAAACTTATATATTAATACATATATATATATAGATATGTTATCAGATCATTTTCAAAATGGGGTGGAGACGGCGAAGCTGATGTGGTCTCGGATTCCGGCGACGGAGGAGGAGGAGGAGGCAGACGGCGGCGAGGTGGGTCCATCATCAACAAAGGGCAATGGGAGCACTGTGGAAAGTCTTGATTATGAAGTTGTTGAAAATTATGCTTACAGGGAAGAACAGGTGCTAGATCCTTTTTTGTAAAGCACAATTCTTAGTCCTTTTTGTTTAAAGATAATAGCTTTATATTACTTATTAAAAAGGATTCAAGTTATATGCACTGTAAGTATAAAGTCTTTTTAGCTACCAGTATTTTAAAACTTGTTATAGGAGGTTAGTTACAACTTTTAGAGTTACCAAGTTACTTGTAATGCTTATCTTAGAGATTTACCTTTTTATTACCTTCTAAATTACAACAGTGCATAGAACTTAAACTCATAAAAAAGTATTAGCTCTATATTAGAAAAATATGATACTATATGAATAGATAATTACATAAAACCTCAGTTCTTGTTCTAAATATACATGCTTTATATTAGTATTGTATATAAAAAATGAGAAATAAAATGGTTAGTTGCTTTTATATTAGGAAAATAAGATATCTGAAGTTGTGTTTGATGTGTGTTATATGGACAGGCCAAAAGAGGAAAGCTTTATATGGGATATGCTGTTGTGGTGAAATGGTTCTTGGCATTACTAATTGGAATTGGTGAGATTCGTTGTCAACTTAATCTCTGGTTATTTCTCTTTATACCCTATAGGAATAGATTTTCTATTGTATGTTCTTGTCCCTGGTACCCCATTTGCCTCAAAGTGATAATTATGGAGTTAGGTTATGTTTTTGCTTCACATGAAAATGTTGGAAGGATGGATATTTGTGATAACAGTTTTCTGTGCTGTGAGTAGTTCTAATAGGATTGTATTGGCGAGAGCACTTTTTTGCTGTTTTTTCCCTCTATTTGGAAAGAGAACATCAATATCTTATGCCCATTTCCAGAAAAAAGCTCATTTTTTCAGCCACGGGATAAGACATATGGAGGATCATAATATTGACATGAGATGAGTTTAAATGGAGTAACATGATCAATGGGATTCATGTAGCTAATCCCAACTTGTTATTGCTGTTGTATAAGACATTTGGAGGATCTCATTTTGCCTGATTCTAGATTTCATCCAAGCAGCTCCTTCTAATTGTTAGGTCCTTGATAGTCACGCGATATTATAAAAATCAAGGGATGGGGATTAGAGTCGAGAAGGACAAATAAATTTCCAGAATCACATGTGTCATTTGAACTATTTTGATTTGTTCTCGACTCCTATACGTTGCATGTAAATAGATTGACATATAACTGGTGACCTACTTAGCTGAAACATTACAGGAGGAAGAAGATGTTCTTTCTTATACCTGCTTATATCCTCAGCAATAGAGAACTGGAAATCTTGACAATGCATCTTGTATCAATCTTTGCATGCCTTGAATAGAATGGAACATATAAATGGAGAAGGAGGATTCATATAGATGGATCGAATTAATTTGGATTGTGGAGTTACTCGTTGCCTGGTTGACGTTATTAGATGTAAATCTGAAGCTAGGATATTTTTTTCTCTTGTTTTCTGTTTCTGTTTTGGGAGCCTCAACTAGCTCTTTCATTCTGGGATAAGGTATCATTACATAGATAAGATCTTTTAACACTCAGAAACTGAGAAATTAAAGTTTCTTCTTTTGCTCTGATTTGCCTCTACAACAACAACAACAACTACTACCCAGTATACTCCCAACAGGTGGGGTCTGGGGAGGGTAATATGTAGACAAGCCTTACCCCTACTCGAAAGGGCAGAGAGGCTGTTTCCAATCGACCCCCGGCTCATAGGATAAAATGAGAAACAGCAGCAAAACAAAACCAAGGACAAAACAAAAACAATAAAGCATTAGTACTCTACTCGGTCATAAATGAATCCCAAAAATCAGCCTTTCATGTTATTGTAAAAGAATATCTAAATAATCATTTAATTACTGTACCTGGGCTAGCTTATTCTTTATTAATAGAGGTCTCATGTTTAAAGACAACACTGAATTTTTCTGAGGTTTGCTACTACTTGTAAATAGCGTGGATAGTTATTGTGATAGTCCGAATCATCTCAGAAAATATGATCGCATAGAAGCCATTAAGGTAATAACTTGATTTAAGAGACTGAGATTAAATTGCTAAAGCCTTGGGGTATGTCCCTTTCAGGGTGCAAACAATTTTTAAGGGCCATCGGATTGGGTAAAACCTGAATTAACCATGGTGCACTTGTGGGAAACTCCTTGCCGAGGGCTTGTGCACCCTAGGATTAGTCGGGGCTCATAGAGACTCGGACACCCGGCGCAAATAAAAAAAAGATTAAATTGCTAAAGCCCATTTAGGTGGTTCCATTTGGTGAGTGCTTCTTAATTTTGTTCTTGACTGATATATCATTTTCTTAACTATTGAAGAGGTACTTTTGGCCAGAAAATTTGTTAACTTTTTCTCAGAAAATTTTAAAAGTGCAAATGTAGTGTGCATTATCCTTGGCTTAGGAATTTTGTCGTATGACTCTGAAACTATGTGAGAATCATTTTTGAGCTTATAAGAGCTTTAGAAAATGAACTTGTCAGTCCCTATGTTGCCAAATTATATATATTCTGGCTTAACTTGGAGCTTTATTACTGTTTAGTACCTCAGAAGTAATGGTTATCTCTCTCGCTCTCTCTCTGAGTGGGAAAAGTTCTTCACCAGAAGGAATGGTTCTCTTTTCATGGCCTGGAAGTTCCGGAGTAGCTTAATTGATCATCTTTATTTTGTCCTTCAACGTGTGATGTTAGGACCAATCTTGTTGTTGGGATATATGTTTGGTGAACCATGAGTTTAAGTCATTGTCATGAGAAAATCTAGTGACTTGTATTTTAGAGGGTTGCAAATATTTTCAATGGAAATCTGTAGGAATTGGATCTGAATTGTTCATATTCCGCCCTCCTCTTGTGTCATTGAACTTAATTTGCTAAATTTGTTTGCTCATTTTATCATACAATACCTTCTTGTTGTGTTCCGGTTTATATGTTTAAACAGTGAAATGGTGGAGTTGAGAGAGTTAATAACACAACGCGGAGGGCAAAACATTATTTCCATTTCACTCTAGCAATCTTATTCTCTTTAATTTATGTGTTTCAAATAGCATTAGGCCTAATGGCTGCTTTCTCATGAACTGAGTCCTATTCATTTTCTCAGGCACAGGACTTGCTGCTGTTTTCATTAATCTTTCTGTTGAAAATTTTGCGGGATGGAAGTTCTCGTTGACATTTCAAATTATTCAGAAGTCATATTTTGCTGGATGTCTGGTGTATATTTTGATCAACTTGGTGCTAGTATTATCTTCTGTATATATTATCACACACTTCGCACCAGCAGCGTCAGGATCAGGGATTCCTGAAATAAAGGGTTATCTAAACGGTATGCTTGCGCTTTCTGACATTGGTTGTTGAATCTCTGGTGGGGATACTATCTTCTTCTGGGTTGCTCATTTTGGTCTGTATGTGTAGGAATTGACACACATGGTATCCTTCTTTTCAGAACTTTGATTGGAAAGGCATGGTTGCACATCTAAGCTTTGTTGTGGATCCTGTCACTCTAAATTAGATAATTTGTTTTTATTCTTATTCGGTCTTTTAGATTTTTGGAAGCATAGGTTCAGTGGGAGGTGGTCTTGCCCTTGGCAAAGAAGGGCCGCTTGTACATATTGGTGCCTGTATTGCTTCTTTGCTTGGACAAGTGAGTATACAGTGTCTAAATCTACTCGTGTTTTTTTTTTCTGTGACTGCATTTCACTTTTTGACTTTTCAAGAATCCAAATTTTATCTTATATTCTTTTTAGTTTTGACTCAATGTTCTGTTTCTTTTGACCTATCATTTGAATTAAAGATGTGATACTTGCTCTGTATTGGCGATCATCTGAAATATGTCCAGTGTGTACCTCCAAATGTTATGCTTGCTGAATGCTCATGTGTTTTTCTGTAATTACAGGGCGGATCCACAAAATATCACCTGCGGTCAAGGTGGCTCCAAGTTTTTAGCAGTGAAAGGGATCGTCGTGATTTGGTGAGTGACTGATATCCTTTATGTTAATTGAGATAGAATACCTCTTCCCATTTCTACCTGGAGGAATATTGTCTACCAGTTACCATCTCAAATTCTCTACCTGTTTTCCCCAAGGAGCTCTTTGGATATTTTCCAGCTTTTTAGGTCCTATACTGTTTTAGTTCGCTTGATCTGTTTGTCTAAGAAGTGCCAATTGAGGGTCTCCAATACTTGCTCAATTTTTGTAGTTTGACTGTTTGAGGCCCGGTGTTCTTAAAGCGAAAAGCGCAAACGACAAGGTCCCGGGGGATTGAAGCAAAAAGTGAGAACTGACACTCACGCTTCTTTGAAGTGAAGTGCACAATTCACAACATTTAAAAAATACCAAACATATGTTGAGTAAAGGGACTCAATGAAGTAGTACACGTGCAATTGTGATACTGCTTATGTTGTGGGACTCTTGGTTCTGGAAGCAAAATAGTATGCAGTGTAGTAATAATTGGAAGACAGTCAGAAAAATCATGTAACCGAGTGTTAGAGTTAAAAAATAACCTGGATACAATATTTTGCTGCTAAAACAATTCAGAAGTGGATTATCATCTTCTTATGTGCAAGTAAAGTTGGGATGTTGCACAATTATCCTTTGTTTTAAGCATCCAGATTTATATATTTATTAACAGTAAGGACACATCTTTATTGTGAGTAACAGCTCTTTTTTCATTTTTCTTGGTTGTTGCAATAATAATCATGCAATTTAATTTTGGATCCTGATTATATGAATTGACAATGTAAATAATTTTACAAATCATTGTTGTTTAACTTGTTGTATCAGGTTACTTACCGTCTTTTGCTGGTTTCAACGTACATGACTGAAATCAATTTTTTATTAACTCAATAGTGTAAAAAACTGAACAAATGTTATTTAGTGGTTCCCTCTTTTACATGACATGCTCTTCTTTAATTATTTGAAGTTGGTAAGAATCTATAAGAATCTCGCTACAACTTGAAAATATAAATCAAACCATATAATTGTGATAAGGATCTGTGAGAGTGAGCGCCTAATCTTTCAGACTGAGGTCTTAGGTTCGGTTCTAGGTTCCTTGCATGTGTTGGTTTTTTTGAGGTGCGCGATATCTGGCCCGGACGCCCCAGGTATCAAAAAAAGAAAAAAGAAGAAAAAGATAAGGATATTTAAGTCTGTAAAATGATATCAATTTCTCCACTTCTACGTTAGACCCTGTTTAAACACTATCTAGACCCTCCAAGCTTGTTAATCAATCTGAACAATCTAAATATATTGTTTCCTATTTTTCTACATAAGGTGTCAGCTTCTTTATGAATCTTAGGAAATGCTAAAATAATTTGGAGATGAAAGCTAAGATCTGGTCCTTACAATTCTTATAATGAAAGGGGGGTTTCTCTGCCCTAAGAAGTGCTTCCTCCTTTATCTGTTGACTCAGGTGACTTGTGGATGTGCAGCCGGAGTTGCTGCTGCTTTTAGAGCTCCAGTAGGTGGGGTATTATTTGCGCTTGAAGAGGTCACTTCTTGGTAATTCTCATATCTACACTGAGTTTCTTTCATGTATATCTAGTGCAATAGATGAATATTTTCCTTAATGAACAATTTTTACTTGTGCATACTGTATTTCTGACAATGCTAACGAACAGTATCTAAACCATTAATGTTAATCCCTTTGCTTTTGTGATTAATTGTCATATAAGCTGGTGGACTGGTTTTTGAATAACTGCTGTTGGCTTTTCCCTTTGTACACTTTTGAATGTGCTGCACTTTACTAGGAGCTAGAATTTGTTTGAATTATTTTTTCCAATCAATCATAGCAGCACAATGTTTTTACTTCCACTTGACTAGTTGTTAGCATGTTCCGCATTGTGAAAAATTAAATGCTGTCTGATCATTGTTGTTTCATCATTGACCAAAGGTGGAGGAGTCAACTGATGTGGCGAGTCTTCTTTACCTCTGCTATTGTAGCTGTTGTTGTCCGTACAGCAATGGGATGGTGTAAAGATGGAAACTGTGGTCATTTTGGTGCTGGAGGCTTCATTATATGGGACATCTCAGGGTTAGCTTCTGAAATCATTTAGGTCTTCTGTACTAACTTCATTTAGCTCTTCTGCACTATATTGTCGTTATTTTTTTGACATCTTACAATTCTCTCAGTGGTCAAGAGGACTATTCTTTTGAGGAGTTGTTGCCCATGGCAGTTATTGGAGTTATAGGAGGTCTTCTTGGTATGTTAGACTGACATTAAGATGTTGAGATACCGGAGAAAAATGTTTGGTAAATTAATTTGTCATGCATTGACCTTTGCAGGAGCATTGTTCAATCAGCTTACTATCTACATAACACACTGGCGTAGAAATTATTTGCACAAGAAAGGAAATCGTGTTAAAGTAAGTTTTCTTATTAAGATCAGGAATTTCTTGCAGTTGTGTATTCTCATGTTTAAAGATGAGTGTACATTAATTTACTAAGCTCGATGAACTAATTTTGTGGTTTCCCACTTTCAGATTATTGAAGCTTGTATCATCTCTGTGATAACCTCAGCCATTTCATTTGGATTGCCACTTTTTAGAAAATGTACTCCGTGCCCTGAAGCCGATGCTAACTCTGGCATTGAATGTCCGCAAGCACCGGGAATGTTTGGCAATTATGTTAATGTAAGATCCTCTGTGACTTGTAATTTCTCTTTTATTTTATCTTTATTAAAGCAGTTAGTCCCTTTTGCTTTGGTTCTCATAGATTTTGTTTTTATCATTTTTCTAAGCTTGTAACTGTCTATGTTGCATGTTATGTCCTTTCTAAATCCTATGCACATACTCTTAATGCATATCAAGCATGTCAATTGGCTCTTAATGGGTAGGAAGCTGTGATATGTGGAGAAGTACAGTCTACAGTTCCGCTTATGCTTAGTTTCTTGCATGAAAAATTTCAATCTTAGCATTTTATGGACTTAAAAGGGTTTGTTTTGTAGTGCTTGTGGATACCTGACTATCTTACTTCTTAACTGATCTCTTCTTGTTCTGGATCATTATTGATGCTTCTATTCTTTGTCAACACAGGTCGGGTCTTGCTTGGGTGCTCGTATATACAAATTACATGTAAAAAGTAGAGAGTAAAATTGTGTTTTGTCTTTGCCACATGGTTCCATAAGAGAAATGTTCTTGAATCTGTCTATGCTGCATGTGATGTCCTTTCTAAATCCTATGCACATACTCTTTGATGAATATCAAGCATGTCAATTGGCTCTTAGTGGGTAGGAAGCTGTGACTTGTGGAGAAGTACAGTCAACACTTCCGCTTATTTTTGGCATTGCAGGCACCTTAGTTTCATGCACGAAAAATTTCACTCAGCATTTTATGGACTTAAAGGGCTTGTTTTGTAGTGCTTGTGGATACCTGACTATCGTACTTCTTAACTGATCTCTTCTTGCTCTGGATCATCATTGATGCTTCTATTCTTTGTCAACACAGGCCGGGTCTTGCTTGGGTGCTCGTATATACAAATTCTTGTAAAATATAGAGAGTAAAATTGTGTTTTGTCTTTGCCACATGGTTCCATAATTCTGTTATCCTCTTTGTTTCAAGTCTATGTTCTGTTAGATAGGTGAAGCATTTATTCCTACCTCCAAGAGAAATGTTCTTGAATCTGTTTAGTGTTTGGACATGATTTGGTTTGATATTTAAAAAATAAGAGTATTTGACGTTGAAGTTGAACAAGTGTATCTGGAAAATATTTTCTCGAAGCAATTGTGCATACAAATCTGTTATGCATACTCGATCCAGGACTAGCAGTTGATTTACGACTGTGGTTTGATTAATTATGTGCTCACATTTCTAGTCCAACTCCAGGTGTTGCTGAAATATCTAGAAATGTTTCATTTATCTTTATGGTATTGGGTTGTGTTGATATTTGCTTCTTTGTTTTTCTTGATATCCAATTTGGCTTTTCTTCTTTTGTTGTTGATGCTTTAATTTTGTGAATTTGCAGTTTTACTGTCAGAACAACAAAGAGTACAATGACCTCGCAACCATATTTTTCAACACTCAGGTCTTTAAACAAATTTTGAACCTGCGTTCATTTTAGTTAATGCTGTCAAGTTTCCTTTTCACTGATGGAGCTTTTGTATCATACGTCTGCAGGATGACGCCATAAGAAATTTATTCAGTGCAAAGACAGCTCACGAATTCAGTGCTCAAAGCCTACTGACATTTTTGGTATTGAATAATTGTTATCTCTCCCTAGTCCCTTCCCGTTCATGATTGTGCAAGATGATAGCTTCATGAATTTTAGGTGTCGTCCAAACTTTTCCATTTCGGTGAAGTGTTACTGATAATTTTTAGGAAAAATCATGTGCTTGAAATTTAGCAAAACATGATAGCTGTATTGAAATCCCTATAGAACTGCTTTTTCTGTAAGTTAACATTGTAAAAGAATTTTGTAATGTTGTCTTGAGTTTAATTCAAAGTATCAGGATGTGAGTTTCTTGTGGGGTGGGATATGGTTCTCTATCTGCGGTGGAACTTTGCTATTCTTGTGCTCAGGTTGTGTGTTGAGTGAAACTTGATTGAGGCAGGAATCACTTTGTTTAGCGTGCATTTCTGAAAATTTCCTTCTTAAATCTTCAAATTTTATGCTTCTCAAACACAGTTGAGTTCTTGTGCTTAAGAGCACTCTTTTCCTGGTGTCAATTATACAGTTTAGGGAAGAAAGTTATAGCAAAATCTCTTATGTCTTGGTGGGTTACAATTATGCAGGAAACTAATGGTTGGTTTATTGGTCTGTCAGGTTATGTTTTATACCTTGGCAGTGGTGACCTTTGGAACTGCTGTTCCAGCAGGTCAGTTTGTGCCAGGTATCATGATAGGATCAACTTATGGACGACTTGTTGGCATGTTTGTGGTTAGCTTTTACAGGAAGCTGAATATTGAAGAGGGGACGTAAGTATTTCTTTCTTATTTATTCCTTCATTTTAGCCATACTAGTTTTTGGGCACGTGCTTTGCACGTGTATTCCATCAATTTTATATAATATATGTTGAAAAATAGTTCAAATTTACGCAAATATATTTTAAAAACATTTGATTGAAATATAAAGTAAAATCTAATAGATGTGCAAAAAGTTAGCATTGATAAGGTTATTTGCTCTTTCGTAAAATATGCATGTGTCATCTTTTTTTTTTCCTTCTATTTTAATGTACATATCATGTAGTATAGAAACTTCAGCATCATAATTGCAATGTAATATTTTGATTTTTTAATTATTATAAACAACTAAGATAGTAAAAATTGACTACAGTAAAACGAATATATTATTTAGAGCCAGTTTAAAATATAGATGGATCTACAAATATATTCAAAACAAAAATGGATCTCCAAATATTTGACACATCTGGTGCAAACGGTAAAATAATGATTAGACTGTTTCATATTCCGTGGATACTCTACACAATCATAGAAGTTGAATTTATAGTGTTCTGCGAGAGGGTTAAATGAAGGTGATTTAAGCAAGAGTTCAACGTACATTTTACAATTATGAAATTGCTATCTAAACTATATTTAAGCCCATGGAAATGCTCCTAAAGAAAATTTGGAAGTTCACACCTTTTGTAGCAGTGTAACACTTTGAAGCCCTTACAAGGCACACTTTTCAGCCCTTTGTGGTTTTCTCCTAAGCAATTTTGTATTTCTTGCTCACTTAAAAATACAAATATGACAAAGAAGTCGAAATTAACATAACCGTTATAATCCTACATGGGGTCTGGGGACTTGCAATCATTCAAACTAAATCTTAATTTTTTCTCCTAAAATAAGGAAAATGAAGTTAGAATGGAGGTCTAGAATCAGGGTTGTAGGATAGGGGCTCCTAGAGTTTTTCGTACGCCTCATCCGTGGTTGGGTGTGGGTCAGCAGGGTTACCCATAGATGATTTGTGTTTTAGCTGATGTCCCCCTATGGCTGTTAGATATGGTAGTTAGTGTATGATATTATTGCATGCGATTGTATTTATGTTTCGTATGTTTAGATAATTATTTACGCTATTTACGCTATTTCTGCCGGAGTTACTGATGCTTTATTGTTTTGTTTTTGTCTTTGTTTTTGTTTTACTGCTGTTTTTTCTTTTGTCCTATGAGCCGGGGGTCGATTGGAAACAGACTCTCTGCCCTTTCGGGTAGGGGTAAGGCTTGTCTACATATTACCCTCCCCAGACCCCACCTGGTGGGAGTATACTGGGTAGTTGTTGTTGTTGAAGTTAGAATGGAAGTAACCCCCATTCCCAACCGAGAGGTTGTGAGTTCGAGTCTCCCCAAGAGCAAGGTGGGAAGTTCTTGGAGGGAAGGATGCCGGGGGTCTATTTGGAAACATCCTCTCTATCCAAGGGTAGGGGTAAGGTCTGCGTACATACTACCCTCCCCAGACCCCACTAAGTGGGTTATACTGGGTTGTTGTTGTTGTTGTTGAAGTTAGAATGAAAGTAAGTATTACATACAAATTGTATGTAATATTGTATATTTAAAAATCTTAAGTTCTTATTCATTTATACGTAGATTTAGATGATAAAATATGAGTTGTACCGAAGTTTTCAAAATCAATATTACTGCAAAAATAGCTTTGAACACTTAAAACCCAAAAGCCTAAACATTATTATACATATAAAGACACTAAACTATAAATAGAGAACACTTTCTTAGCTACAAATTTGAAAGAGTACTTCCAAAAAGTCAATATATATAACATGCCTGCATTTCATTTATTAATTTATGTAAGGAAAATGAATCTAATGACAGACATTAACCTCAACTTCAATACCATCATCTTAACATTTTAGGAGGAAAGAGTGATTTTACTGTTGTGTTTATGCGCCTGTGGCTTCTTAATCCCAAGCTTGTTGGTTGGCTTCGTTGCTGCATATGCCATCTTTTCCAAGAGTGGAGAGAAAAGTTAAGAGCAATATTTCAACGGGAGACGAATGCCATGACGAAAGCTATAATCTTATCTTATCAAAAAAAGTTTTTAAAAAAGCCTGGGGTGTTTAAAAATTTTGAGCTATTCCACTCTTTACTTTGAGGTTTTAGGTTTGATATCAGATATTTTCACATGATAATCTTTCACTGGACTATCTCTTTTCTTCTCAATCATCTCTAATGTCTCCTAAACATTTTTTGTTGAAACTTTAGGTATGCTCTTCTGGGTGCTGCATCTTTTCTTGGAGGTTCTATGCGCATGACTGTATCTCTCTGTGTCATTATGGTCGAGATTACAAATAACTTAAAGCTTTTACCTCTGATAATGCTGGTTCTTCTCATCTCAAAGGTGAGTTTTGATGCTGGACAGCTTACAATACTCTCCAACTGTCTTTTCATTGACATAGGACTAAGGGTCACCCATGTGTAGGCTGTTGGTGATGCTTTCAATGAAGGATTATATGAAGAGCAGGCTAGATTAAGGGCACTCCCATTACTTGAATCTAAGCCAAAGTATCAAATGCGTTATGTGACGGCAAAGGAGGCATGTGGGAATCAAAAGGTAAGAGTTTCTTCAGTGCCCTTGTGATGGTCCTGTCCAACTAGCTGATGCTTGTTTCCTTGTTTGTGTGGAAGGTCATCTTTTTCCGGAATTGAACCAAAAACGGTTGTTGGTTTCTTCACCCTTTTCTAGTTGAAGTTATTGAGCTAGCACTCTTGTTTGATTTGGATGGCTGAAATCTTACTTCCTTTCTTGTTATTTTATTTCTGCTAAATGCAAGTGTAGAAGCAGCTCTGTATCCATGATACTTCAATAATGACCTCTACATTCATGCTGCTGGGAACACCATCTGATTTAACCATGACTAATAATCTGAATGCTTAATACTCTTCTGGCCCCCACCTGTGCAGTGGCTGTTCAAATTTTTGCTCACTAATCGCCCCTAATTCCTGCATCTTTTAGGTTGTATACTTCCCGCGGGTAGTGAAGGTTGCAGATATAGTTTCTATATTGAGGAGCAATAACCACAATGGTTTCCCTGTAAGTTAAGCTTTGTTCCTCTGCAATGTTTAATGGAAGCTATCTGCTTGTTTAATCATTCTTCTTACTCGTTGATTTTTAGGTTGTTGACCATGCAAGAAGCGGGGAGACACTTGTTATTGGACTCATACTAAGAAGGTGAGAGATATCGATGATCTTTTCTATTACAAAAATTTCTGTGCGAAGATCATAATCTGTAGACTTGAGCAATATATTTATTCTATCTGATTGATACTGCAGTCATTTATTGGTGCTTCTGCAATCAAAAGTTGATTTTCAGCATAGCCCTTTACCCTGTGATTCGAGAGGTGATCTCTTACCAATCAGGTAACTCAGTTGAACTATTACCAAGGATTGCTTATGGTGCTTCTTTGTCCACTACGTGTAAATTTTACAGATTCTGTATTTCACAGGCACAACCTTAGTGAATTTGTGAAACCCGTTTCTAGTAAAGGGATATCTCTCCATGATATCCATTTCACCCCAGATGATCTGGAGATGTACATTGATCTTGCCCCATTTTTAAACCCGTCTCCCTACGTGGTCCCAGAAGACATGTCATTAACCAAGGTAATCTAGTCACTTATTCTAATTTTTGCTTCTTCTAATGCTTTTTCTTTATTAACTTTCAAGGCAGTATTTTGCTAACGGTCGCATGAAATTGGAGATTTAGATTTAGTTATTTTGAGTCTAAAGGTGTAAGACGAGTTTATTTCACCCATGACTGGGACTAAGTTTAGCCATGGTGAACTTCAAATGATCAAAATGTTTGACATTCTGTTAATGGTACAGGTTTATAATCTTTTTCGTCAACTAGGACTGAGGCACTTACTTGTTGTTCCACGTCCTGCTCGTGTTATTGGCATGATCACTCGAAAAGATCTGATACTTGAGGTACTTTAGCTAGACCTATCTTCATATATACTTAAAGTGGTTATTTTTTTGGTTCAAACCATTCATCTGAATGGAGTGGGGTATGGACTGGGAGAGGATAGAGGGGCGGATCCATACTACCCGAGCTTCACAGCTTCAAACATGTGGGCCAACAGGGGTTGGACCAGCTCACTGGGGGTTTCTCTGATAATTTTTTAAAAACAAAGTGGTTACCGTATTTTCAATTGATGTTAATAATCCAGACTTTATAATGCAGGATAATGATGATCCAGCGGCCTTAGAGCTCCAATCCACTAGTGTAAGGTCTCTTTCTTTACTCATACTGATGGACATCTATCTGTTTTGATTATTATGGATGTGCGCCTGATTTTTGCCCAGTTATCCTGTGACAGCTACAACACAAGTACCTAAAATGTCTAAACATACTAGTGGATGCAAATAGGTCTTCTGTAAAGTAAAGCATCGCTGGTGGTTCATAGCACAGCACAAAATATGTCTGATGTGTGAGAGTATACAGATTCCTGATAGTGCAGAATACCTGAACTTAAGTTTTAGTCTCCCAAGAGAGTTGGGAAATCAAAATCAAAACAAGTTTCGTTGCCCTTATGTGTTCCCCAGTAGAGGTAGGAGTCCCATTTAACCAACAGATATATTTATTTGAAGTGGTAAAGCCTTGTATCTCCATAAGAGAAAAGTGAGGATCACATCCTTTAGTCTATCTCTAGATTATGGGTCTTTAGTTTAGAGGTAAAGTGACTAGCTTAAGTTATTTGAAGTGGTAAAGCCTCGTATCTCATACTTGTAAGAAGTTGTCGTAGTAGCTCCGCACAGACCATGCCTGTTGCATAGCCCGTGAATTTTTGTGCTCAATTCTTAAATCTTAATGCATCTAACAAAATATATTATCGTGATCTCTTTTATTCAAAAATCATTACTGAACAAATGGGAATAAGGTATCAACCAGCCTATGCAAAATCTAAATCCGCCAGAATTTTTTTGGATAGAGTTATTGTTCAATTAATGGATTAATGGTAGTTTTGAGTGTTACTCCTCTAAACTGAAGCAACTTACATTGACTTCTTTTTGGTTATCAGAGGTACGCAAGCTAACAATAGAAGGATCAAGAGGAGTGGAGATACTGGACAACCGCTTCTTGGTGGTCTTCTTTAAATATAGCTCCCAATGATTATGCTGCTATCTCTGCAGTAGAGTGGAGCTTCCAGCTTCCACTCTCAAGATTTTGGTTGCAGTAGATACATCTGATTCTATCTTAAATCTGTTAGTATTAGATTCTAGGAAATGTATAATGTATTCATTTCCCCTTGAGTCATGGGGTTATAGCAACAGATCAATTTTTTCTACTTCTTGAAATTAATCGAATAGTTGTGCTCCCTTTCATTGAATATTTACAGCAATAGTCCGAATAAACTCATACTGTTTCACATATTCTTGTATTGCAGTGGGTCTCTAGCAGTTGTGCATTTGATGGGTTTTAATTATTTCAGACATTATTTATAAGAAGAATTCTTCTTTACCTTATTTTATTTTAGAAAATTCTTATGAATTGCTTGTAGTTTTCAACTGAAATTAGCATTAAAAGGATATACCCATAAAAAGGAGCGTTACGTTAATTTAACCTTGGCTTAAAGTGCAATTAAAATTAAATGCTATTGAATTGGTTTTGGGGGGGGGGGGGGGGGGATGTTTGTACCTTGCAACTTATACTCTATATTCGAAGTCTGAGGGCTCAAACTGGATTATCCTCTTAGTTCTTTTTGTATCTTAGGTCAAAAGATAAAGTAATTTAAAGGAATTAAAATTGATTTCTTTCTTGAGTAAAAGTTATGGTAAAGAGTTACACTTTGACTACGTAGAATACTTCTTTAGATTTTTAATAATCTCTTAATTCAGTAAGCTTAGAATAGGGGTAAAGAGTTATACTCACTATTGCATGTATATGTCTCTGTTATGTGTAATTTACATATTGGAGCAGAAGTCGCAAGTACGTTCATTTTACATCAAGAGTCAGGAGATGGTCAATTACTGTTTTTAAATACTTGAATAGTTTATGCTCAAATCAATTATTCAAATACTTGAATATTTGATTTGAGCATAAAAATGACTGAAGATTTTATCCTTTTCACTAACACGTCAGAGTTCAAACGTTGCTATTCTAAGCTTATCTTTCTGAACCAAGTCAACCAATAACTCACATCTTCCCCTTAACGAGCAAATGAACCAACAAGCTTTACGGTTTGTTCGGATGATTGTTCCGTGTTAGTTTCATAATGTATGATGTATCTTATTATATTGAATTGCATTGTATCGAGTTGTTTGATGAATATAATGTTTGTCTTTTTATAATATCAACAATATGAAAAACAAACTTGCATTATTAACCAAATAGGGTACATAATAGAATTATTATATAAAAAAGTAGGGTAAAGAATAAAATATAATTATTTGATAATAAGAAAGGGCAAGATAAGAGAAAAAAGTAAATTTGACATTACATAAAATAGCATTTTTCACAAATTTAACGATACAAGACAATAAAATATAAGTAACAACCGAAACAAATATTGTATCTAAAAAAACAATACGATAACAACCATAAGCAAAGCTATTATGTAAAAATTTATGATACAACATGAAAGGAAAAGTACAATCTTGTACAAACTTTATATCACCACATGACAAAACTGGCATAAACTGTGTTACAATTATTACATTTCTGGAAACAAGAAATACCAATGTTTTCAACTTGGGTCATTGACAAATGCCATAACCATGCATGTAGAAACCTAAAATGACTTAGAAAATTCAAAGACTTATCCTCTTCCTTAAGCAAAATTAAAAAGAAGAACTACAGAAACAGCCATAGCAATACCAATTTTACTAGGAAGCCAATAAGAGGCATGGCTAGGAGAAGGAGCAGGCACTGATGTTACAGCAGGGATGGGACTGGAAGTAGGAGATGGATTTGGAGACGCCGATGATGAGGCACGAAGAACGTTGATGTCGACTTTTTGGCCTGCTTGACAATGACCAGGTACACCGCAGAGGAAAAAATGGTGGCCATGAGTTGTAATGGCAATGGAGTCATTCCCTGTTGTGTGTGTTGCAATAGGTGAAGATGCATTGCAGGACTGGTACTCAGCATGTGTCACTTGCATCACATTGTGGAATTGTGGGTTGTACTTGAATACTGTCACAGACTCTTCATTGTTAGGAGTAATTATATAAAGGAAAAATAAAAGAATTAACTTATATATGTTGTCAGAGAGCAATAAGTAAATCTCCAAACCAATCACAGCTTCAAGTTATATGAGTTCATTTTATGTGTGTTAGACTTCCACAGTTTCCAACTTAAGTTACTCCAACAGATCAAGATGTTAGAATATACGTGTATTAAAGACAAGCCCGGTGCACTAAGCTCTTGAGGCACAGGGTTTAAAGAAGGACTGGATCACAAAGGTATATTGTATGCAGCTTCTCCGGATCACAAAGGTCTATTGTATGCAACCTTACCCTGTATTTCTACAAGAGGCCGTTTCCACGGCTCGAATCCGTGACCTTCTGGTCACATGGGAACAAATTTACCAGTTACGCCAATACAACCCTTCGTTAAAATTTATGTGTATTATGTAAACAAAATTATACACCGATAGTATCAGGTTATTGAAAAGACGACTGTGTATAACAAGCACTGATGAATTGGTAATATAAAAAGTAAGGACGTTAACATGCTACCAGAAGTTAAACTACATTACAACAACAATAACAACCCAGTATATTCCCATTTAGTGGGGTCTGCGGAGGGTAGTGTGTACGCAGACCTTACCCCTACCCTTGGGTAGAGAGGCTGTTTCCAAATAGAAACAGTCATCCTTCCCTCCAAGAACTTTCCACCTTGCTCTTGGGGAGACTCGAACTCACAACCTCTTGGTTGGAAGTGGGGGTTGCTTACCATCAGAGCAACCCCTCTTGTCTAGAAGTTAAACTACATTGATATTTTTAATTACTTAAAGTTAAGTACAATCAAACTTTACTATAATAACTTCGTTTGTTTTGGATATTTTTAGATATTAATTGTTGTTATAGAAAACATATATTATAATAGAACATGAGATTTGATTCCGGAAAATTTTGACTTTATAGAAAAAATGTATATAAGAATGTTGTTATTGAGAGGTCTGACCGCAGCAGCATAACTTAATTGAAAGGTTGATTTGAAAGTCAATATGTAATCAAATTCAATTAGCAAAACTAGAGCAGAAAAGAACAGAGGAAAAAAGAGAGATTGGAGTTGAATCACATCGCTTAACTACATGTCTTTTGACAATCTCATGGGATAAATAACATGTTTGAGCTACTTGTCTTTCATGATTTTTACCAACAGGTCAACTTCAAAAGTATGTTAATCTATCAAAATTGAATTGTTGCCCATTATTACTCAATTTCCAAGTTACTAATCTACACTTACTATAGAGTTTCATGCTATATATAGACAGTTTTGCCTTAAATTAATTTTGCCATCTCCAACAACACTCTATTTTTTGCACCAAATTTACATTTGGTGCAAGAAATAGAGTAAAATGGCTCTAATGATACTTCATTTGTTGCACTATTATAGAGTATGAATAGTGTTGCACCAAATTCATTACTCTATATTTGATTTAATAATATTTTATTCATTTGGCATAAATAGAAGATAATACAGAGAAATAGAGTGGTTGGAGTAGAAAAAAATAATATAATATAAAAAAGACAGAAAATTTAATGTAAAAAATAGTGTAATGGTTGGAGTAGATTTGGTGTTGCACCATTTTAGAAAAAAAATGGTGAAAAAAATAGTCATTGTTGGAGATGCTAAATAGCTTGATGATACATGTTAGAAATTAGTGGTTGGGACTTGGTCAGTTAGTGGGGGCATTCAAATTTCAATCATGAAAGCGTGACACTGATCACTCAAATCAATCCAATATCAACCAAAGTTAAGTAGAAAAGTTATTAAACGTGGCCAATAGTAATTTTAGTCCTTGGACACTTGATATAGTACTAGTAGTTCTCTAAATTATGGGCAGACAGGAAATTTAAATAGTTGAAGAAAATAGTATTGCACCACAAATTTCACCAAATATAGTACACCACAAGTCCATCTTCTTGAAAGGATTGGCCAGGACATATAGGTGTGGACCTTCAATTTACTCTTATTCAAAGCTAAATTGACTATTTGTCTGACAAAACTGATCTGTAAATAATTAATTGAAGGAAAATTCAGGATTGAAAAATAGGTAGATAT
Source organism: Nicotiana benthamiana (assembly GCA_034376525.1). Lineage (NCBI taxonomy): Eukaryota > Viridiplantae > Streptophyta > Magnoliopsida > Solanales > Solanaceae > Nicotiana > Nicotiana benthamiana. The sequence goes on from CM067328.1 coordinate 84,848,633, forward strand.
AAGTTTATTGGCGGTGTGGGGGTCGTGTGTGTGTGTGTGTGGGGGGGGGGGGTGTCAAGGACATAGTGTGAAGAATAAACTAAATATTTTCCTGCAACTATACAGAAAAGGGCTATTTTTGTGCAGTGCATGTTTGTCTAAAAGTTAAAAACTTTCAGGCTAAAACAGAGTAAAAGGCTATTGTTGTATTGTTGTGCAGTGCAAAGTGTGCCCAAAGAATACATATTTTTGTATAAATTAATGTGGATAGTGGCAAACAGAGGGGGCTGTACCAGTTATTGGAGTTCCCTAAAGTTAGAACAAACAACTGTTTCAATTTTCTTCCAAGAATTTTACATCTCCATTCTGTTGAAGTAAAACAAGAAAATAAACCTAGAAAATGGAGCTTTATGAATCATACTCCAAAAAGAGTGTCAGTTTTCATAAAAAGGGACACAAATTTGAAACTTTCTCCTCATAATAACAAAAGATAAGAATTAGAGAATATGAATCACCAAGAAACAAAGGAAAACTACATACCAACTGTATCACCAACTACAAAGGTTTTATTAGCAGCCCATAGCTTGTAATCAACATTACCAATAGTTGTCCAACCAGCTGAATCTCCAACCTTATAGGTAACCCCAAAGGATAGCTGCACAAAACAAGCTATTATCAAGAAAACCAAAGCCATTTTTGGTCTGTTGTCAACAACAAAAGCCATGGATATATACTGAGATCAGGAGGCCCTTTTGTCTGCTTTTGAGTTTCACAAGACAAGACAACTCAAGAGTCTCATTCTGGTTTACAACTTATATATATATATAGTAAAGTATATCCGTAGGAAAAAACCAAATGGAATTTTTGGGAATTACATTTCTGCTGCTTCTGATAATGATGGACTTCTTTAATTAAAGCGCCACTACAGCCACTCCTCAAGCCTTGTTAAGCCCCCCCCCCCCCCCCTCCCCCCCATTCAAAAAGAAAAAAGAAAAAGGAAAAAATTAAAAATGGTCCCGAGCATGCCTAGGAAAAGGCATGCTTTTCCGCAAAGGAAAACTTTTTAAAAAAAAAAGTCAAAATCAAGAAATTGTATTTCCAAAGGAAAGGACTTCTATTATGTGTAAAAAGTTGACTTTTATAGTAGTTATAGTAATTTTAGAATATTTCTTGAAAGCAAAGTTGATACCCTAAGAATTTTTTTTTTATCAAATGGATACTTAAATTATGGAATGACCTAAAAATTTAATATAGTTGGCATTTGGCAGAAATATCAAAAGAAAGTGATTAACTGAATTTAGAACACTAGGGTAGGGTTGGAAGACTTGAAAGGTAAGGATGTTTGGGTATTGGTGGGTAGTTTGAGTCATACCACACAAGATCTCTTTCACACAAATTAAAGTATGTTGCTTTTAGTTTAGAGTTCAGGTTTAATTTGTTTTGTTTGGTGTGATATACAGTTTTGGCTTATAGGGGTAATGATGTCGAGATGAAGAGTAAGCCTTCAAGTTTGGTCTAAGTACAAGATACAAACCTACTATATGGAACTACCTATACTTACACGGTTACACAAATAGTATGATGCGAATGATAAAAGATGCGAGCGAAATAATCCGAAAACCATTTAGTAGACTTACATTTAATTTAATTGTTGGTGAGAAATAACAAGTATTTATATAAATAATGGAATACCGTGCAAATTGCTTCGAATACCATTATTATAAAAAAGGAATTATAATCTCCACCCTTTTCTTAAGAGAGTGAGAGGAGAGTGAGAGGGGGTGGGGTGGATGATAAGGAAAGGACACAGTCAGAATACACTTCATGTGGAATTGCTTCCATCACTGTCATTGAGCTATCCAGCTTGTTGGCTAGTTAGTAGTCCATATTTATTACCACTTAACTTTGTTTCAAGGAGTAAAACAACATAAATTATGTCAAAGACTGAAGAAATAAAGACAACACAATCTAACACAAACAACAACAACAACTCAGTATACGCAGACCTTACCTCTACCCTTGGGTAGAGAGGCTGTTTTCAAATAGAAACAACCATCCTTCCCTCCAAAAACTTTCCACCTTGCTCTTGCGGAGACTCGAACTCACAACCTCTTAGTTAGAAGTGGGGGTTGCTTACATCAGAGCAACCCCTCTTGTCACAACACAATCTAACACAACGATTCAAGATTCAATTCTTACCGATCGTTCAGATCTATTTCTCGCTACCTCAAGTCTTCCCTCGAAGATATAAAGCGCTACGTGCGTAAAAATATTGAATTAGTGGCTTATTCAATTGCCGATCAGTGGGCATCAAGCTCACACATAATGTGTTCACTAATTCAACTAAGGCATTCGTAGAGTTCAGGTTGAATAAGAAAATTTTGATTTGAATTTTCGATTTTTGGATTTAGGACATGACATTCTAAATTTAATCTAAATAAGTTCGGATTGAATCAGAATTATAAAGTTTGATTTTGGATTAATTGGTTTGGATATTATAGATTTTCGATTTTAAGCGTATAAGTTGAGATGTTTCTATTGTTTTATAAAAATGAATATCCAAAATGAAATACTCATGTTAAATTGCCTGAAAAGTTCCTCATTCTTGCCACATTCATCCAAATAAAATATTCAAGTAATGAAATTATTATAACAAAATACAACAAAGACATTAATAGGGTCGAAAGTTGCAATAATGAAATCATATCCAAATAGAAAGTATTCTGACAGTAACTTAGTAATTAATATTGAATATATGAGATAATATCTCATAGATAAGGTATTGAACTTATTACTATTTACATATGGATAATGGACTATACATAAAGTATAAAAAAATTAATTTTCGAATATCCAAAAATTCGAAATACCAAATCCAACATTCAATCCGAAATCCAAATATTTTAAAATTAATCTCAAAATCCAATCCGTAATCCAAATATTCAAACCAACATTCAAAAAACTTGGATTCCAGATTTGCACAAACTATGTCCACCCATAAGTTCAACAACTTAGAAAACGTTAACCAACCAGTCAAAAGTCATATCATTAATTCATCGTTTTGAAGATTTGTTGGGCTAAATCAAATCAAAGATATTTTTAACATATTATCCATTTTGATTCAAGTTTGCACGATTTTCATCAAAATGTCTCATACAATTAACCTTATACCTTATATATTTTTTCAATCTTTTCAGTTACCAATATGAAACTTTGTTCGCGCACTCCATAATAGATGTTGCTAGACTTGCTTCTTGTAATTTTAGCATAGAGTGGAAATTAATCTCCTCTTCCTATATCTCATATTTATGGCCTTATTGGAAAACAAAAAATAGAAATAAATGCAACGAGTTATCCACGAGAAAACTAGCCTCTATAACCCCTTAAAATTTTAATAGCCCATAGTTCGCCTATTGGCAGAAAATTGCCCTCCGGCCCAAACATATTACATCTAATAGCTCGAAATGTCTATTTTGTATATATTTTTGCATATGGACAATTTATTTTGTATATTTGTTGTATAGTGATAGTCTATTTTGTATAGTGATAGTATATTGTGTATATTTTTTGTATAGTGACAGTCTATTTTGTATAGTGATAGTATATTGTGTATATTTTTTGTATAGTGACAGTCTATTTTGTATATATTATGTGTAGTGACAGTCTATTGTATATAAATTACAGTGACAATCTATGTTGTATATTTTTGTATAGTAACGGTCTATTTTGTATATATTTTATGTAGTGACAATGCGTCGTATATAAATTGTATAGTAACAGTCTATTTTGTATAATTTTTATATAGCGACAGTATATTTTGTAATAATACCAATATGTTTTATTTGATTTTTCCTGATATTCTGTAAAACCCCATTTAAAATCTTGTAAAATATGAAATTGCAAATATATGAAATGACATACATGTACATGAAAAATCAAATAAAACAAACTTAGCTTAAAGAGTTTGGAGTCAATGTTATTGTAAAGTTAAAATCGGGGCTATCTTATTTTACTATTTGTTCGAGACCAGGGAGTTACTTCGAAAGTCGACCCCACTGTGGATTAGACCAGAGCACGGAAATGGACAATATCAGGTATGTTTAAAAGTGTCATTAATGCCAGATACATGCTGACATGAAACGACTACCACTCAACAAACATAATGCAACAACTTCGCTCTAGCCCTTCTCCGCTTGGGATATGAATGTCATCAGACCAATCAAACCCGTTGGTTCAAATAAACATAGTTTCATTCTGGTAGCTATAGACTACATTACAAAATGGATTGAACTCGCATCTTATAAAGATGTAACAAAGAAGGTCATAGCATATTTTGTTCAGGACCAAATCGTTTGTCGAATTGGAGTACCAGAGTCAGTCATTACTGAAAATTATGCCAATATCAATAGTGACTTGATAAAAGCCAATCATGAGTTTTCATGTGTTTTCATGCTTAAGTATTAATCGGGCCCCCGGATTGGATTCCCAACCACGAGACGACCCTTCGACAGGGAAATCAGGCCCATGGATTTGCCGTATACAAGCTTAAGTGTTAATCATGAGTTTTCATGGAAGAGTGAACTTTGAGAAAAAAGCAGAAGCTTACACCCAGTTGGTAGAATTCTGGAACATTAAGTTGATCTATCAGAAGAAAGGGGAACAAATGGACAAAATTCAACTTTCAACAGAATAATTCTACTTATACAATAAATCTTCATTACGTTATTGGAGTGAATAAAAAGATTAGGCTTGGGCCTAATTTTTGCAATATAAAGGAAGGGATTAGGTTAACTATGATTGCCCAGTAATTTCTTTCCAACAACAGATACCTAAATAAAAATCTTCAACAAGTTTCCACATAAGCATCCTCTTCTTACGCTATTTCTTGGCAGTATGTGTTTCAAGCAATAGGCGAAAGTTATACATGATCTCTTGATACTTGGTAGCTGATAATTTTGGAGTTCTCTCAAGATTAGTATAGTTGACATAGTAGAGTCCATATCTTATGCTATATCCATCTTGCCACTCAAAGTTGTCAAGAAGGGACCAAACAAAGTATCCCCTTACATCTGCACTTTTCCTAATGGCATTTGCTAAGGAATTTAAGTAACTATGCAAGTATTTCACTCTACGAACATCGTTCATGATATCCTCTATAGAAGAACTATTCCCAGCAAAGCCTGCAACATTGCCAATTATGTTAGTAGTTGTATCCGCCAGTGGATCAAATTGCATCACGCTCAAGTAATTAGTTGATAAAATGTATCTCATTCTAAAGGACAAGAAAGTGTAATTTTTTTCTTACCATTTTCAGTAATAAACATTGGAGTATTGTTGAATTTGTCCTTTAGATACATCACAACTTTTTCAATCCCTTGTGGGTACACAATTTGTCCGTCCACTTCCCCCTGATTCGTTGAAAAAAATCTTTTAAAAAATTAGTTTAGCAGTGTAAAAAGTGCAAGTAGTAATTTGCAGAATAAGGTTAAAGATAAGAATACTGATGTGATTTAAGGAAACATACAGGTTCACCAATGTAGATGCCGTCTCTTTGTGTAGTCCTAAAATAAGAACCCTCTGACCAAGAGTTTCCATGTTCGCAGGCAGAATATAAGCAATCTTTGATATAACAAGCCGAATAATGATTGATGCCAATGAAATCTAGGCCATAACTCAACTTGCTCAAATCATTAATTGAAAATTCTGGAAGATTAGATCCCAAAATTTGTACCATTTCTTTAGGATATCTTCCTAATATAATAGGGTCTAAAAACCTGCATGTGGGAATTTAGTAAAAAATATTCTTTTACTCTCTTTCTAATGAATAAATATCAGATATCGTAGAACTTTTATTGAAGGCTTACCAACTGTCATAGAATGATCGAGCTCTATGTGTTGCAGCTTTGTCTTCTGAGGAATTGCTTAATGGTTCATACCATTCGAAACCCATAGTAATGCCAATCATGCCTCCTTGACTTTTCTGACAAGCAACAGAAAATAGACTATCTTACTAATATCTTATTTGATCTTCTAACGAACATACAATTTCAGGGTCGATTGAAATGAAGGAATCTGAAGGAAATGATCCCAAAAAGAAGAAAACAAAGAAAGTGGGATTACTAAATTATGGTGATTTGATAGATAGCATAAGGAGGGAGTTTCCAAAGATAAATTTTTCATATATAGTCGTCTAAATATACAATTTCTTACTTCGCCCAAAATAGTTAGAGACTCGTGATGATATCTTGTTTTACCTAATGTTCCCTTTCCTTTCTTTAGACAAGTCAAACTATATTGTGAGACACTCCAAAATGAGGCTGCATTCGTGTCGGATCCTCCAAAAATATGTTACTTTTGGAAGATCTGGCAAGCACTCAGTATTATTTTCAAAGAGTCCGAGTAACATTGAACCTAACAGTAGCATTGCACTAGAAGATTAATTACTATTTGAACAAAAGTTGCGTGCAAGATCACGCCATGTTGAGAATTGACATGATAATGGAGAAAAGGGAAAGAGGCGTCGAATAAACCTGATATCTGGTGCGGTAAATGCTGACAGCATCTACATGAGATAGGATCATATTGTGAGCTGCAATGAAGGGTTCCCTTTCTGAATCCCCAGCACTACAATTCCCAAATATAGGAGAGCATCGACTTGGAGGGCCAGTCCCATCTCTATAGCCGCTAATGGCCACGAAGTTAGGCTCATTCATCGTTACCCAATATTTAACTCTATCTCCAAAGTATTTGAAGCAAATATTTGCGAAATAGCTGAAATCATTCCTGAAACAAAACTCATGCAACACGAATGTAACTTGTTCATCATTTTGGGTTTTAATAGAATCTACAACTAGCTTTAAGTATATGAGGGGCCCAACTACTTATGGTAAAGTCCCATAAGTTATGGACAATCATTTGGATTAAAATTAAAAGGAAAATTACCAGCTACAATCATTTGGATTAAAATTAAAAGGAAAATTACCAGCTACGTCCATTTAGAAGTAGCTTATTACAAAAAGTGACATATTAATAAAATATTACTAATATTAGCCAAAATAGCCAATTAGCTATTTATAGTAAAAAATATTAAATTTTTACTTTCTTTTTGGTGAATGCTATTATAATAGATTGGGTATATCTTAAGGAGCTTGAATCTTAGTTTTGAGATGATTTGGTGAAGTTTTGAGATGGTTTGAATTGGAAATTCGAAGTAAAACTGAATATGAAAAAAATGATACGTGTATCACATTGTGTATCACATATGTATCATAGTTGTATCGATTGTGTATCACATGTACATTTGTATGTGAGATACATGCGCAATACATGTTTGATATATGTGGCACAGAAAAAAATTTCGATATCGATTTAATTATAAATGTTGATACAAAACCAGTTTTAATCACCTATAATCTTCCTCAAATTTTGTATATTAACTTATTTATATGTTTTCAATGAATTTCGATTATACCCATAAAAAAAATTCTTTATTTATTTTGATTTTTATAATAATGACTAAAGGTTGGTAAATTAAAACTTATATATTATGTTTGTGTAAGTTCTCCTAAATAAATTCTTAACGATGTGATTAAAGCGAGCATGAGTTGTACCCAGGTCCACAAGAGTTCTGATATCATTGGGATGTGTGAGCGTATTTATAGTGAGTCCAAAACTTAAATAATGACTTTTGAAATTTAAAATAAATTTATAAAGTTTTAAAATAAAAATCACTTTTCTACCTAAAATGCATATTATATTATATTATACTGCGTTTTACTTCTCTGCAAAAGAGTTACAAACAGTCAACTTTTCTTCTCGGAAAAAGTCTTTCACGAGAGAGCACCCACGTTAGTCAACAGCCAACGGTGGGAAAAAGAGTAAAGAAAACCGCTTTTCAATGAGAAGTTACAATTCAAGAAAGAAAAAGCATTATTATTATTATTATTATTATTATTATTATTATTATTATTATTATTATTATTATTATTATTATTATTATTATTATTATTATTATTATTATTATTATTATTATTATTATTATTAACTACAGGCTGAATTGAAAGCTGGAGAACAGTACAGTCAGTCACTCTACCTTCGGTTACTTTTACACGCATAATTCACAAGTCATTCACCGTGGTTAAATTTCACCAAACCATGGTCTATAAAAGCCCCGTGAAAAATATGCCAAATATAAATAGACAGAAAATTATCCAAAGAAATAACAAAGGAAAAGCCAAGCTAAAATCTATTTGCCTTCTTCTATGTCTATTCCCACATCTCTTTCTCTCTCTCACTCTAAATCATTTTTTTTTGTGTTTACAAAAAATAAAAGAACATAACTATTAAGTATTTTTCTTGTTTGTATATATATATATATATATATATATATATATATATATATATATATATATATATATATATATATATATATATATATATATATATATTGTTCATAGGTTCTGAATCTTCTGACCTATTTTACAAACTGTAATGCACTAGGCAAAGGAAAAAAACTGTAATACTAAAATACAGTATAATATTGCGCTTTACTTTAACGACTAAATTTTTATTAAAATAAAACACAATATAGTTAGGTAGAAAAATAACTTTTTTTTTAAAACGGTATAAACGTATTTTGAACCCCAAAAATCATTATTTAGTCTTAAAAATACTCCACTAGTTAGAAGTAGTTGTCAGTCATAAAGTGTGGCAAAGAAATTTAAAAAATTGAGTTAATTAATGACTCTAATAACTTCATTGAGTTAATATATACCTTGAGATAGAGACCTTATAAATTACTGGAGTAATCAAATGAACCAATTATGAACCTAAATGGAGTAAGTTAGAAATTGTTATAACAAGTATTGATATTTAGTTTGATACAAACTATCATGTTGGTTGATTTAACTGGACGTGCTTGATGTCATTTAAATATTTGGTGTATGAGGTAGATGTAAGTTGAAATGTACGTACCTTTAAGGTATTTTTATGAAAATATACATATTAATTTCAAAGATATAGAAAATGTTTACAAATATTTATAATGTAGAGTGCATGCTTTTATAAATTTTTTAAGATATGTACAATGCATGTTCATGTCATGGATAGATGTTCAGTTGTTTCACTTGATACATAGTTTAACGCATTGGGCTCCTATAAAATTGTGTTGCGACACTTTACCGTATATGTGAACTTAGCCAACCACCATATCTGTCCTGAAGTTCTTGTGGTATGTCAAAATGTGTTAATGTGACAAACGGTTGGATCCCTGAAGCCATAGCAAATAACGAAATTTTACTTCTTTTCTATATTTTGGGTTATGTAAAAGCATAAAACTGTTAGCAAGAAAAGCAAAATGGACCTTTCTGTAGGAGTGCATCAATGAGCTTACTGTAGTGCTCAATTCCGGCCATATTAACTTCTCCAAATATTCCCTCTAGATAAAATTACAACCGACCAAAAACAAACAAAAGATTCTCATTGTAAACAACAATTAGGAGTTTATTTGTTTAAGATGAGGAATGGGGCCTTGGAGTAATTTGTAAAGTTGCCTACATGTGATCAGAAGGTTATGTGTTCGAGCCATCGAAACAGTTTCTTGCAGAAATGGAGGGCAAGACTGCATACAATAGACTCTTGTGGTCCTGCCGTTCTCCGAACCCACGCATAACAGGAGCTTAGTGCATCGGGCCGCCTTTATTTGTTTAAGACGAAAGAAAGAGACTAGTGATAGTTATAACTTACTAGGCAGAATTCTTGCCCATGATATAGAGAAACGATAGCTATTCACGCCTATATCAGCCATGAGTTTAATGTCCTCCTGTTTACATTTTAATACCAAACAGATCAGAACTCTTCCATTTCATGATTTACGCTTTTATATTATTGCTAATACACTACGTTAGTCTAAGCAGCTTTGGAATTATGTGCTTTCATAGGATGCTGATCAGTTTTGACCCATGAACTGAAACCAATGTGAGTTTTAAATCCTAATTACAAAGAAGAATTTAACTTTTTGGGGCCTTTTGTGTAACATGCATATGCAATTCTGCATGTATGCCTAGTATAGAATAAACTTGTTTTTGATTTGTTAAATAATTTTATTTGGACCTTTTGTGTAACAGCTTTGATTTATTGATTTGTTAATCAAACACATAAATTCTTGCTGCAGTGATTCTTTATTTATATTTTCATGTGAAATAGGGCCTAGTATAGAATAAACTTGTTTTTGATTTGTTAAATAATTTTAGGAAAAAGAAAGTTTAAAGTATATGGAAAGACATCCTTAGTCTAAGAAGAGGACAAAAAGGTAAAACAAGCTGCATATGATTCCAGAAACAGCAACATAACCTAGTATAATTCATTAGTCGGATTTGGAAAGGGTAGTTTGTATGTAGACTTTATCCCTACTGTGGAGTAGAGAGATTATTTCTGATGTATCATCGACATCCCTTTCTCCTACTCTTGGGATGACTTGAACTGACAACTTCTTAATAGGAAGTGAGGCATGCTTACTACTAGAGCAGCCCAACTCCTGTGAAAATGTTCAATGAAGTACTCCTTTTATTCCAGTTTATGTAAACCTATTTCTTTTTTTGGTCCGTTTCAAAAAGAATGAACTCTTTCTAAATTTAGTAACTATTTACCTTAAACATACAACTCTACCCTTAATGAGAAGCCTTTTATAACCACACAAATACTCTGGGCTTCATTTGAATTTGTTTAGGACCACAAATTTTAATAGTCTTTATTTTTTCTTAAACTCCATACCCAATCACACATATTCACATAAATTGAAACTAGGGAGTAGTAAGATTTCGAGATAAACATCCAAGAAAATGTTAGCCTTCTGAAATGCCTAAGAAGCCAGTAATCCCCGAGTAAGGGGCTTGTGGATTCTGTGTTTGCAGAAATTAATTAATTTTTGAAGCATTTTTTTTTTAAAAAGGCCGAGCATCAACTAGATCACCAAATAACGATGGTAGTGATCAACAGCAACATCTCCATTGCTTCCATCCGTAATATGACCTGAAAACGACCAAAATAATAAATAGAATTCGTGTTGCAAACATTGAAAGAAATTGGCATTCTAAAAGCTCACCAGCTTCATGGGTAAAAACGTCCCAGTTGCTGAGGCCTTTACCATCACTGAGATAAGCTCCTTCATACTGCGGAGAAAAAAAGAAAGCAGTTAAAAACAAAAATATCGGGAAAAAGGAAAAAGAACTGTGAGAAGAACCTGGTAATATGAAGAGGCGGTTCCAAACAAGAAATTGCTTGACAATGAAACTTGGTTTGAATTTTCTTGGAGAATAAGCTTGTCTGTTTGATGACATAACACCATGAAACCAGAAAAGAAGGTACAAATTGCTAGGCAAGTATGCCAAAACAGTGCAGGTTCCATGTTAGGAAGTCAAAAGTACACTGCTTTTTTTCAGTAAAAGATAATTATTAATTGCGTGTACTTCACTTTTAAGGTCAGAGAGAAAAGGTAAGAAGAAAAAGCAACATTTGACATGTTTAAATAGATATAATCTAGAGGAAATGGCCAGAAACATCTCAGCTACACTCAAGACTTAAACTACATCCTTGTACTATCACAATGACCAAAAGACATCCCTAAACTGTCCCAAATATGAGAGATTACATCCTTCCGTTAGTTTTCTGTTAACAAATAACGATTTCAACAAGAGCCACGTGACTATTCCACATAAGCACCAACTTTGTCGCAGTGCGAGCTGACGTAAATAGAACTCCAGCAACAAGTTCTGTTAGTTCTGGAACCGAAATCTGAACTTCATAGCAACAAAGTCAACGTACGATTAAATTCAGAAATTCTTTGAACCTTTAAATTGCTAATTTTTAATAAATTTTGTTAAATAATATTAGAGACTTCCGAATTCGATTCCGGGCATACGCTTAAGTCCCAAATTACAATACAAATCCATCGGGACAGCCAAATAACTGATCCGAGTTTGTTTACACAAAACATTGATCGTTATTAACTCAAAAGAGTTTTAAGGTAAAATTCATATTTTTTTTTAATTTTTCATATAAAAAATTCTCGGAATAAGGTAGGGATTGTGCATGCAAATCGAGGAAGGCTAAACGAATCTATTCAAAATCTAGAAACACATAAATGAAGGCTAAAACTGAAAATGACCTATAGGGGTAAGAAGGCCGGAAAAAATAAATAACAAACTGAATTCAACTTGTCCGTCCTGGATTATCTTTATTACAGTAAATAGCAATAACATATAAAAAGAAAAAGAGAATGAGGATCTTTTAAAAATTAATTATCTGTAAAATAAACAAAATGTTGTTCCCTACTGGTAAGAAAAGTGCTACAAGTTTTTTCTTTTGTTCTTATTTGTATATGAAAGCAATAGGTGGGAATGTTGGATAAAAAAATTAGACCCACTTTGCCAGAAAGACAAAAATATAAAAATCTCAACTAATTAGTTATTTAATTATACAACTAACATATGACAAAATGTAATTCCTTATATTATGACAAGATTCGATTCTTTATACTAGCACCACTTTGGCAGCAACAGATAATGATTTAATACTAAAACAAATATGACTAAGTATTATTTCTCTATATTATGGCAATAGATAATTCTCAATAATTAGTTCTTTATTACAACAGTATATGACAAAATGTAATTCTTTATATTATGATTTATGACAAGATTCGATTTTTTATACTAGCACCACTTTGGCAGCAAGAGATAAATATTTAATATAGAAAAATATGGCAAACTATATTTCTTTATATTATGGTAATATATAATTATTTATATTAGCACCACCTTCCAGAAAGATAAAATATTTAAAATCAATTGTTACGTATTATTTTTGAACCACTATCCACTACTCTAAAAAATTTGCTTACTTCAAGAGATTAAAATGACTTTAAGTTTGTTGACTTACAAGATTACATAGCTTCTAAGCCATTTCAATAGTTGTGTAATTGTATATTTGATGTATATAAAGTGTATATAAATGGACAGTGATGATATATGTTCTGGGCTCATGTGTTGGGCCACTGACACTTATGAGCCTAATGGGTCATATCTGAGCCCGGGTCATTTGACCCAATACCCGACCCGGTCCGGTCCATTCTTTATTTGTAAATGTATATGTGTGGTAGGTGGGAAGCTTCTGGACACAGATATTTTTCATTATTCACTCTTTCCAACACCGACTCTTCAGTTCTTTCAATCTCTCATCCTTCTCTCTACTTTCTCTCTCTAGTTTCTCTGTGATTTTATCGATTAATCTGAACATTTACATGGTATCAGAGCCTTACAACGATCCGATCATGTTCATTTGCATATCGGTTTCACTTTTGAACATTTGTTTGACGATTTTTGAGGATTTTTCTAAGATCGAATGGTCAGTGATGATTCCGTTTTTGATCGGACATGGTTCAAAGTGTTCTACACCATAATATCCAGGTGAATCTTCTTAACCTCAACGTTTTAACAATGTTTTGATCGGTTTTGGGTGACTTCTGGTGAGTTATCGGTATCTAGGGTTTTCGGTGGTTTTGACTTGCTGATTTACCGTCTTCCGGTGGTCCGATTCTCATCTCGTGGATGTTTGGGTAAATTTCCGACATCGTTTCTCATATTTCCGGTGACTGAATCGACGTCTTAACCTAGGGTTTCATACCTAGGGTTTTCACTACCATTTGAAGGCCGATCTTCTTCCGGTAGCGAAGAAGGAGGGTAACTTTGTTTTAAAATTCAATATTACCTGGTTTGTGCACCTGGTTTGTGTATATCAATTTTGGCTGTGTCTGTGGCTATTTGATTTGTTACATTTTGGTTGCTGAATCTGTTTTTCCTTGTTGATATATCATGGCTGCTAACACCAATACTGGTATTTTGGACTCTTCAAGTCCTTTATTTCTATACTCCTCCGATGTTCCCGGGGTATCTCTTGTCCCCACACCCTTCTCGGGTGATGGTTTTGGGGGATGGAAAAGAAAAATAATTGTTGCTTTGACTGCTAAAAATAAAATTGGTTTCATAGATGGAACCTGTCCTCGACCAGCCACTAATGCGGCTCAACAGAGATTATGGGACAAGTGTAATAGTATGGTAATCTCATGGCTAACTGCTTCTATTTCTCCTGCGATTGCTGAGTCCGTGCATTATTCTGATACTGCTCAAAGCATATGGTCACAACTTCAGGCACGCTATGGCACTGCCAATAGGACCAAAATTTATGAATTAAAAAGAGAGCTGTGTAACACCTCTCAAGGGTCCCTAGATATAGCATCCTATTTTAATAGACTTAAAGGTCTATGGGATGAAGTTGAATCTATGTGTGTGAACCATGGGCAAAGATGTGTGTGTGCTGCTAAGGAAGGTATAGTAAAGGAAAATGATGATTCTAAAGTGTTTCAGTTTTTAATGGGCCTCAATGACACATACATGGGAGTGAGGAGCAATATTCTGATGATGCAGCCCCCTCCAAACCTTGACAGTGTGTATAATATCCTCCTGAATGATGAGAAACAAAGGCATATTCAGTCTCCCTCTCATTTTAATCCGGATTCTGTATCTTTCGATGCCTACTCTAACAGGAAGCCAGTTGACTCTAATAAGGCTGCAATGCCTAATACTTCCTATTCTTTCAAACAAAGAGTTAACTTTGATCAAGGTAGAGGGTCATTGTTCTGTAGATACTGTAAGAAGTCTGGGCATTTAATTGATAAGTGCTTCAAACTTCATGGGTATCCACAAAATACAACTTTCAAAGGGAGGAAATCTGGTGCTGCTAATGTTGTTGCTTCAAATTCTGATGGTCATTTGTCTGTTCCTCAAGGGAATCCTGCTGCCAACCATGAATCTGTCTCAAAAACAGATGGTCAGTCTTCTGTGATACCTAGGTTGAGCAGTCAGCATTATGATCAGCTGATGAATCTTTTACAACAAACCCAGCTAGGGGCTTCTAATGCTCCAAACTCCTCTACCATGTGTGCTGTCAATTTTGCTGGTACTATGCTAACTGAGAGCCCAATTTCTGATTCCAAAGTTTGCCTGCTTACTAGTATTAATTCTGTGTCTTGGATAATAGATTCTGGTGCATCTAATCATATGACCTATAACAAACAACTACTTTTTAACCTTACACCTTTATCTGTTCCTTATCTTGTGACTCTTCCTAATGGTTACAAAGTAAAAGTAACTTGCACAGGCTCCTTCCAATTGACTTCTTCTATTGTTCTTCATAATGTACTGTTAATTCCTTCTTTCACACACAACTTAATTTCTGTCCATAAGTTGGTAAAGGAATTACATTGTATAGTCATGTTCTCTGAACATTCATGTTTCCTCCACATGCTACAGAGCCCTTCTCTGAAGAACCCACTGGATCTTGGTAAACAAACTGCTGGCTTGTATAAGCTGACATGGGTTCCTCCTTCATCTTCCCTCTCTTCAACAAGTTCTGTTTATTCTGCTTCTAATTCTTGTGACACTAGAAAGTTTACTGTTTTGTCTTCCATGCCTATTACTTGTAATGATACAATGCTGTCTGATAATAAAACTGTTTCATCTTCCTTACATGTAACTAGTCCCAATTGTAATAATGATTTGAATTCTGATATGAATTACATTTGGCACCTGTGACTTGGTCATATTCCTTTTGCACATATGAAATGTATTTCTTGTTTATCTTTTCCTTTTGCTTCTAAACAACCTTTCCCTTGCTCAGTCTGCCCTATGGCTAGACAAACTAGACTTTCTTTCCCAGACAGTTCCATTAAATCCTCTAAACCATTCCAACTGATTCATGTTGACACCTAGGGACCTTATCACACTCCAACCTTTTCTGGCTGTAGATACTTCATCACTATAGTTGATGATTTTTCAAGAGCAACATGGACTCACTTGTTAGGTTCCAAAGGCAATGCCTTTTCTATGCTTAAGTCCTTTATTTCTATGGTTAAGACCCAGTTTCATACTGTGGTTCAAACTGTTAGAAGTGATAATGCATTGGAGTTGGGTTCTAGCAATGAAGGCATTTCATTTTTTAGCAGCCAAGGCATCATCCACCAAAAATCTTGTTCCTACACTCCCCAACAAAATGGAGTTGTTGAAAGGAAACACAGAACCCTTCTTGAGACTTGTAGGGCTTTACTTTTTCAGTCTGGGTTGCCTACTTCTTTCTGGGGGGATTGTTTACTCACTGCTACATACCTGATTAATAGAATACCTACCAGACTGTTACATAACAAATCCCCTCTTGAATTGTTGTATGGGAAACCTCCTACTTTACTTCATTTAAGGGCTTTTGGCTGCCTTGCTTATGCCACTGTTCCAATCCCTCAAAGGGACAAATTGAAGCCTAGAGCTATCCCTTGTGTTTTCTTGGGGTATCCTTTTGGAAAAAAGGGTTACAAATTATATGATCTTAATTCCAAGAAATATTTGGTCTCCAGAGATGTCATATTTCATGAATCATGTTTTCCTTTTAAGTCTTCATCTCCTGCTGTTTCACCTTCTGTCTCCTCATTCCCTTCTGTTCCTTCTGGAGAAGATGATGATTTGACTGATTCTCCCTTGCCTACTGTTTCTTCCTTGCCTTCTGGAAAAAATGATGATCTCCCTGATTCTCCCTCCTCTGTCCCTCCACCTTCTTTTGATCCTATTCTTGCTTCACCTCCTATTTTGCCTTCCTCTCCTTCTGCTCCTGTTTTCAGAAAATCTTCCAGGACACATAATCCTCCCTCCTATCTTAAGGACTATGTCTGCCAACTCCCTGCCTTCTCTGGCTCTTCTTCCTCCTTTTTGGAATCTGAACCACTGTATTACTCTCAGGCAGCTTCAGTTCCAGCTTGGCAGGATGCCATGAGAAAGGAGTTTGAGGCCTTGGACACCAACCAAACTTGGGATGTTGTTCACCTTCCTCCTGGTAAGAAACTAATTGGTTGCAAGTGAGTTTATAAAAATCAAGTACAAGGCTGATGGGTCTATTAAAAGGTATAAGGCCAGACTTGTTATTAGGGGGGATACTCAAGTTGAGGGGGTTGATTTCACAGAAACTTTTTCTCCTGTGGTCAAAATGTGTACTGTTAAATGTTTGATTGCTGTTGCTGTGAAAAAGAATTGGAATCTGTTTCAACTTGATGTTAATAATGCTTTTTACATGGTGATTTGGATGAGGAAGTGTACATGAAATTACCTCCTGGTTTGACTGGATCTGCTGCTGTTTCTGATTCTGTTTCTCCTCTTTCTTCTCCTCTGGTTTGCAAACTCAAAAAATCTCTTTATGGGTGAGACAGGATTCCAGACAATGGTATGCCAAGTTGTCTCATGCTCTTTCTCTCAGAGGCTATAAACACTCTTTGAATGACTATTCTTTATTCATCAAAGGCACATCTGGGTCTTTAGTTATTCTAGCAGTGTATGTGGATGATATTATTATCACCGGGGAAGACAATGATGAAATCTCTGCTCTGAAACTGTTTCTTGATGATCAGTTTAAAATCAAGGACCTTGGGTCCTTGCATTATTTCTTGGGGATTCAGATGTCTCATGTTCCTGGTGGAATGGTCCTCAATCAGCAGAAATATATTTCTGATCTGTTGCATCAGTTTGACTGTTCTAGTGTATCTTCTGTTGTCTGTCCTTTGGATACAAATGTCAAACTTCTTGCTGATTGTGGTGACCTCTTACCCTCTCCTGATCAATTTAGGAGTTTGGTGGGTAAGCTTTTATTTTTGACACATACCAGACCTGATATCTGCTTTGATGTACAACATTTGAGTCAGTTTCTCAAGTGTCCTCGAGTACCTCATATGAATGGTGCTCTTCATGTGTTGCGATATCTTAAAGGCACTTCCTCTATGGGCCTCTTCTACTCTGCCAATGATGATTTTTCTTTGAGTGGTTATTCTGACAGTGATTGGGCTGCTTGCCCTGATACCCGAAGGTCTGTTACTGGGTTTTCTGTTCTTCTGGGTGGTTCTTTGGTCAGCTGGAAATCTAAGAAACAACCTGTTGTATCTTTATCATCTGCTGAGGCAGAGTATCGGGCTTTGAGCAAACTTGTGGCTGAACTTTCCTGGTTATCTCGCTTGTTATCTGATCTTGGTGTTCCTGTTGCTCTTCCAATTTCTATATACTGTGATAGTCAATCTGCCATCCACATTGCTACTAATCCTGTTTTTCATGAACGCACAAAACATATTGAGGTGGACTGTCATTTTGTGCGTGATCAGGTCAACTCAGGCTTCATTAAGCTGTTTTATGTATCTACTTCTCGGTAACTGGCTGATTTACTCACGAAGCCTCTTACTGGCACTGCCCTACATCCTCTGTTGTCCAAGTTGAAGGTGGTGTCCCCCTCCAACTTGAGGGGGGGTGTTGACTTACAAGATTACATGGCTTCTAAGCCATTTCAATAGTTTTGTAATTGTATATTTGATGTATATAGAGTGTATATAAATGGGCAGTGATGATATATGTTCTGGGCTCATGTGTTGGGCCACTGACACTTATGAGCCTAATGGGTCATATCTGAGCCCGGGTCATTTGACCCATTACCCGACCCGGTCCGGTCCAGTCTTTATTTGTAAATGTATATGTGTGTGGTAGGTGGGAAGCTTCTGGACGCAGATATTTTTTCATTTCACTCTTTCCAACACCAACTCTTCGGTTTTCTCAATCTCTCCTCCTTCTCTCTACTTTCTCTCTCTAGTTTCTCTGTGATTTTATCGATTAATCTGAACATTTACAAAGTTATATATTATCAGCGTAAAAGGAATTTACAATATTAGATCATCCAAAAAATATTACAGGTAAGCCTCTATAAAATATTAAATTTTGTATTTTTAAAATAGAGTATGTTACCGGTTATAATAGGTAAATGTGACCTAATAGTGTACAAAATACTTTAAGCTAACCGTGTAAAAAACTTTCAACACGTGCATTGCATGTGTATGCCGGGTCATGCAGTACATGCTTTATAAAATAATATTAATTTTACTAAAATAAAATTTTAAATAAATATTCTTACATAAAAGCTAAAATAATTTTGTATGAATGTTTAATGTGTATCGACATATGGTGACTCTTGTCGAAGTTAAAATAACTGGTTATCCTTTAAACCTACATAGATAAATAACTAAAAGTTAATTAGATAAATGTGATCTTTTTGTTTACTTAATTTGATTTTATTAAGTACAAATATATAAAGAAGCATATGTCGTCTAATTCTTATATATGGACGATTTTTCTGGTGTATGTGCCTTCCATATGTTTCATTTGTTTAGACATACTTGCCATGGCTGTAGCATCTGTTTGAAAATATATGTCATATTTAAAGTGAGTTGTACGACCTCATGAGAAATATTACAACCACTACATAGATGTAGATTATACCTTTTAACTTTGCAACCTATTAATAGTTATTTTAAGGCATCAAAAAGTATAACACCGATAAGTCATTCTCTATTACTAATTTCTAACTTTAAGAAATATTTAGAACATTGTAGACAAAGTAGTTACACAACTTCTATCCCATGTATGTAACGATCCCACCGATTATTTTGAGTATTTACACTACGCACTGTAGCTTGATGAAACGGGTAACACTGTATGATGTATTAGGATTTGTCTGTAAAATTTGAGTTCATTCCGAGTTGATTTGATATGTTTAGGCGCGAGTTGAAAGTTGAAAGATCGAAATTCATTAAGCTTATTTGAGGTGTGTTTTGTCGTTTCAATGCTGTTATGCTTGATTTGAGGCATCGAGTAGGCCCGTGTAATGCTATGAGACTTGTTGGTACGTTTGTACGGGTTCTCGGGGGCTCGAGTGAGTTTCAGATAGGTTTGAGTTGTGTTGCACTCATTTTTTAAATGTTTCGAAGTTGTTTTCTCAAGAATAAATGGTGCCAAATTAAACAAATGAGCTTCGATTTCTGTTTTGATTGAAGCATTAGATATATATCATAATTAAGGATCCATGGCAAAAAGAATCGTCGAATTTGAAAATTGTATGGGGATTTTATGGTCATTTTACTCAGAATTGGGTTGCTAGATTTTTCAGATTAATTACGAAATTGCCACTGACTTCGTATTTAAAAATTTGCACTATTTTTAAATATTGAATCCAATATATCTCCTTCATTATAAGGTCAAGTGGAGTTATTCAAAAGTCTAACTTCACTGAAAGTTTAGAAGGAATCTATTTGAGGCATCAAAAGCGAGTTTCAGGATTATTTGGCACACAAAACAAGGCATAACAGCTGGGCAAAAATACTTAATATCAAAAGATTATTTATTTGGTCATATTTTGAGCTGGGGAGTTCGGATTTGGACAATATTTGGAGGTGATTATCAACATATGGATTGTGATAAGTGTTATATTCTCGATTTTTGTTATATTTCATGAATTCATCTTTGTTTTTGGTATTTGATTGATGATTTCAAAGTGAAATTTGGGGGTTTTTTCAAAAGTTTAATAAAGTAATTTTTTGAGTTTGAACATCGATTCGGAGTCGGATTTGAGTGAAATAGTATAGTTGGACTCGCAATTAAATGGGTTATCATATTTTTATTTTTGTTGGGTTTTGAGGTGCGGGCCCGATTTAAACTTTTTTGTCGATTTTGGGATTTTGATTAAAGAGTCAAACTTTATCAATTAGGTTTATTTGAATTGCTTTTGGCTAGTTTCGAGCCATTTGAAGGTCGTACGCGCTTGATGGCATTTTCTTAGCATCGTTTGGCTTGTTGGGCATTAGATTTAGCTTGTTCGAGGTATGTAACCCTTTTTAACTTGGTGATGAGGGTATGAAACTATGGATTACGTATTTTGTATTTTGGTGTTTAGGTAACGTACAAGTAGGTGAAGGGTATGTGGGTGTACACCGTGAAAATCGTGACTCTGTTATTTTTATGGTATTGTGTAGTTACCTGATCTTATCTTTAGCCATGAAATCACTACATACTATAGTTATTAAGTAGTGATCCATGTTAGAAATCATGTCTAGGCTACATGCTTATGTAACGACCCGATCGGTGGTTTTGAGCTTTTGCACCTTGACCGCCACTTTAGGGTATGACTTTCCCCGTGTAATGTATTATGACCGATATAGATCGTTGGTTTTGGTTTTCAGGATAATTGGATGAAGTTGAAAGAACAGTTTCAGTTGAAAGCTTTGAATTTGAAAGGTTAGACCAAAAGTTGACTTATTTGTATTTGAGCTCGGATCGGAATTTTATGATTTGATTAGATTTATTGGATGTTTTATGACTTAGAAGCGTGATCGAAATTGGTTTTGGAGGTTCGGACTAGAATTTGGCTTGATTTAGTGAAAATGAGATTTTGGCGATTTGAGGTTGGTAGGTGAAATTTTTATCCTGAAGTCGGAATGGAATTCCAAGAGTTGTAGTATCTTTTTATGTCATTTGGCATATGTGTATTAAATTTCAGGTTATTCGGACGTCGATTGGTCAGGCTTTTGATCGAAAGTGTATTTCGAAAGTTTTTAAAAACTTAGGCTTGAATTCGATGAGTTTTGGGTAATTTGATGTTATTTGAGGTGTTTTCATGATTGTAACATGTTTGAATGATTTTACGGGTTATGTTGGTAGGCTTGGTTGAAGTTTCGAGGGCCTCGGGTGTGTTTCGGGAGGCTATTCGGATTAATTTCATGTTTTGAGAACTTCAGAAAATTTCAAGCCAGTTGCAGGCATTTTGGCCTTTGCGTTCACGAATAGGATCTCATGTCTGCGAAAGGCTGGGGTTCGTGAGCATCATGTTCGCGAGGGTCCTTGTCCCATTTAGAGAGGCAGCATCGCTTTCACGAGGGTTGATACACGATCGTGAAAGAGGATTTGGGGCTGATAGTCAGATATTCATCACATTCGTATGGAAGCGAACGCGTTTGCGAAGGTCATGGCTGTGGAGGCATTGCGGTCGCGATTGGCATGTCGCGTTCACATAAGATAAAAGATGTTAAATGAAATTTTGTGCTACGTGTTCGCGAAGAAGACTTTTAAATCCTGAGCAGAATGTTTTAATAGCTCTTGTCCGCAGTTTTGGATCTAACTTTAACCATTTTTGGGCGATTTTGGAGCTTCTTGAGGGGATTTTAAGAGGGATTCAAGAGATAAAACCTGGAGGTAAGATTTTTGAACTCCATACTCAATTATATTATGAAATCCACCTAGAAATTCATGGAAACTAAGCCTAAAATTGAATAACTAGGGCTTGAGAAATTGGACTTTTGAATTGGGATCTGAAGGACCATTTGAGGTCGGATTTGAGAACCTTGATATGTATGAACTCGTGGGAAGATAAGGAATCTGTTGATGTGAATGTTTTTGAGTTTCAAAAAGTGGGCTCAGGGCTCGGGTTTTGCTAATTTCAGGATTTTAAATATTTTTCGATTGTTTTCGCTTGGGTTTTATTCCCTTAGCATATTGTGATGTATTCGTTCTGATTTTTGATATATTAGACGTGCGTGGAGGCCAATTCCTTGGGCTAAGGCGTTGCGAGCTATAATTGTAGCCATTTCCAGGTGAGTAATGATTGTAAATGATATTCTGAGGGTTTGAATCCCCGGATAGCACATGGTATTGCTATATTGAGGTGAGACACACACTTAATGATGAATGTGGGGTCATTTACTACTAGGGATTGTGACTTGGTCCGTCCCAATTGATGATTTTGCCTTATAATTGACTTATTTGTTGTCATCATGATTTGGGATATTGGGGCTTCGTGCTAGCTATTTGAACCCCTTCGGGGATAGTTGTTGATATTTCCATACCATTTGATTTTATTCTTGAACTTAGTGTATTTTCAACTGTTTCCAAAACTCAACCAAGTTTATTTTGCTTTAGCACTTGAAATGATATTTCCAATAATATTTTTGGGCTGATCATCATGTTTTACTGTTGTTCGAGTGGCTTATATGATTTCTGACTGAGTAAGGGCGAGGGCCTGTACTGTGAGAATACTTTTGGATCAAACTGCACGGTGCAACACTGAGATACTGATTTGATTATGAAGATGAGGGTCTGAGATATGTACGCCACGATATAGCTTGATATTGCACTTGGGCAATAAGGGGCCCCTCCTAGAGTCTGCACACCCTCAGTGAGCGCCGTTGGTGAAATATATGGATCGGTCTGCATGTTGCGGCGGTGTTGCTACTGTACTATGTGTTTACTTTATTTCATTTGTCTGCCATTATCTGTTATTTGTGCTACTTCATATGGTATCTACCTGGTTCTGGAATTATCTATTAATTGAGTGTTGTACTCGATGGGCGGATCTCTGTGCTTATCTGCACTATTTGTTTTGCACTCATTTGCGTAACCACTAGAAAAGTCGTTTTCAAAAGAGGTTCAAACTGAGCTAAGAAGATTTTCTAAAGATTTCACAGCTTCACTATTTTTCTCAAAGGATTTCACACTTCTCTATCCAACATGATGGTTTGTCTTACCTGATTTCTAATCGCTCAATTGTTATTTACCTTTGTTACTCACTGAGTTAGAGTACTCACTTTACTCCTTGTACCTTATATGCGGATGCAAGTATTTGTTCATCCGGTATCGGGTTTTGACAGATCGAAGGAAGAGTCATCAGAGTTTAGCGAGGTGACTGCCAGCATCTGCAACACCATTTTTTTCCTTCTTTTGTTTACCAGTCCTATTTTGTATATCTCAGGCCTTGTAATAGCATTTATACACTAATAGATACTTATGACTTGTGACACCCAGGTTTGGGCTGTGTTTGGATTGTATTGTGCACTTAATAAAGAAATCTTTGTTTAGACTATGGTTATTTATTTGTGCTAGAAATTTGTATAAATATTTAACTTTTCTAAAAAGGCAAAATGGATCGGTTGGCTAGTCTTGTTTTCACGAGTGGCGCCATCACGATCGGATCGGGCTTTGGATCGTGACAAGTTTTTCTTAGAGCCTAGGTTACATAGGTCTCACGAGTCATGAGCAGGTTTAGTAGAGTCTCACAGATTGGAATGGAGACGTCGGTATTTATCCTCGAGAGGCTGCAGAACCTTTAGGAAATCTTTACGTTTTTGAATTCTTATAGTGCGTCCTTGATTCGGCTTGAAAAGTACCTGTTGAATTTCCTTCCACGCGTTTGCATGTGCGCATGAGCCCTCGGTATCATATGTTCCTTGATGGCTTGTGATTCCCTAATCAAGAGGCGAGATGTGATCTTTATGAGTTGATGTTGGGCCAGTCTAAAGGACTTGAGGCCAGATCTTTGTCTATGGCTTGAGCACCGAGGTGCTGATTGTATTAGCAATTGTTTTTAATGTTATATGTTTGGTATTGTCCCTATTATTGGAAGTGATAGTTGGATAGCCATGTGATGAGTATGTTTGTACTGCGAGATGTATCTATGTGACTTGGATGTGACGAGAAAGGTCCGCTGGGTGATAGAAGAACTACTAGGTGCTGGAATTCCATCTTGATTCGAGGTATAGCCAAGAGTTATGGGCGTGTGTAGAATCTTGTCATGTTTCCAGTTGTGATTCAAATATATTTATGTTGCGGTACGAGTTCAGACTCAGGAAGAGTTATTGATGCGTACAGTTCAGGGCGGTGGAAGGCATACATAAATGTTAATTGAAGGCAAAATAGATAGGTTATCTCCTGCGAAGTGTTCTGAGGTTGTTGACCCTTATATGATTGTAAGAAGATCTTAAGTGTAAGTGAAAATTACGTGTTGAAATTTGAAATTTTGTGTCGCTTAACGGAGTGGGCTTAGCTGTGGCGCGAATGAGTGCAAAATTTACCGATGATTTAAAGTACTAGATGATATGTGTTTAACAAGCTTACCAAGGATTTGAGTTTAATCTCACGATGTTATGGTGGCATCAATATAGTATAAGTATTATGAGTTATTGAGTGTATTTATGAGCCAAGCAGGGGAGTCTGATGTGAATAGTTGATTGTATAGTTAGGTGCTATGTTGGATCCCATTTTGAGGTGTGCAGTCAAATTAGATATGGCTCGCGAAAATAGGGATCGAGGATGGTTTGCGTGAAGGAAATTTTTTTGCCCAAGGTCATAATATTCTACATAGGGTAAGAGAATCATGGGATGTCTTAACTTGTTGTTGGTAAAGAATGCTCTGCGCATAAAGCAGAAAGTTGCTTGGTTGTATTGGGATGAGGATTTCATTATGTGGTGCCTGAGTGCCAATGAGGTACGGGTGCTTCTTTTTCATTAGGTAAGGTAAATTGTAGTTGAATAAGAGTGAATGAATGTCGAGAATAGTTCTAATGTGTTCAAGATTCTACAGGGAATAATCGGGTACCTTAAGGTTGTATATGTGGTTAGAGACTGTGTTTCACTGGAAGAGATCAAGACTTGTCATAGTTCTAGGCTAATTATAGGATTCTATGTATTAGTATCAGGAAGGCAAGGGTAACAGAGTTAGATTCGCAGGAAGTTCTTTAGAGTAAAGTATTCTAGAATGTGGTGTTTCTGAGAATGATTGAGAGAGTATTCAACGGCTTATGGGTCTCAGCCAGTGTAGGTTTATGCTTAGGTGTCGTGTTGTGAGCCTGGAGTAAGGAATTGTGGTGCTACAGCAAGAGGGAATATCAAGTTTAAGGTGAATCAAAAAAAAAATTTAGATAGCTAGGGTAGCTTGAAAGTAAACCAAACCACTATGGTAAGGATATGATTAATTCCTTGCATGTGTTCGAGGTGATGAGTTCTTATAAGTATTTTTCAGCAATTATCTTATATTTTGATGGCTTGCTTAGATTGATCAAGTTAGAAGGATTCAGTCCTAACCGGTTTGATTTGTGCAAAGCGGACGTAGAGTTCTTGATGGGTTTTACCATGGTTTGGAGATATATATTTTTTGCGGGCATGTAGAGCATGGGGTGTATAGTAATATTTCTTCTTGATGGGATCAATGGAAAGTTCTTGGCCGGCGGAGTGCGCAATTGTCTGTGGCTCGGAAGGGAGATGAAGCTCTCGTGTTATCCTAGGACGGTATGGTATATGCGGTATGTTGTGAGGATCGAGATTTGCATGTATAAGTTACGATTCAGTTCTGAAAGGAAGCTTATGTATCTCTTAATCAGCAGGTAGCCTCATATGTTTAAGGTAATGGTACTGCTAATTGGAAGTGAGTTGGCGAAATTATACGTTTTAGTAAAGGGAAATGTGGTTAAGTTGATGACACTTTGGTAGCACTGCGCCACTTTCTTGTTAGATCGACATGTGATATTCGGGTTTGCTTGGTGGCACAGGGAAATTTTAGAGTATCTCTCGTGGAATGATTGGGTATTAAAGGTGTGGCATGTGTTCTGACGGTGAAATTATGATTGGATATGGTGATTTGTGTGCTGTGTGGATGTAGAGACGGAAGTTCTCATACTCAAGCTAAGATGTGGTAGTAGATCGGGTGTATCGACAATGTTTAGAACTACTGAGATTTGGAGGCCCGAGTGGATCTTTCATTGCTTGGTATGTTAGATATTGGATATGATATTGGGGTTTACACTAGTTATCTCCGTGTTAGGTTATTTTGGACTATTGCGCTACGGGCTATGTCGAAAATGCCATGGGATGAGTGGCGAGGTGCGTCAGAGTATATCCTAGTAGAGTGGTTTTGTATTTCGAAGACCCACCAGATGGCTGGGAAGGATTTACCTTTCTAATTTGGGCCTTCATGATGGATGTCATTGCAGAGGCTTCTACCATTAATTTATTTTTGGTGGTGAAAGATTTATCAGATGTGTTTCTTGTGGCCGGGCATGTCACCGGGCAAGGTTGTTAATTTTCGTATTGATTTGGTATCAGGCACCGTATCGTGTGGCACCAGTAGAGTTAAGGAATTGAGGGAACATCTTCAGGATTTCCTTAATAAAGAGTTCGTTGGTAGGCCAATATGGATGGTGTTCTAGCTTGAAACGGCTCGGTTGGCTCCGAATTGAATTTTTGAGGGATGTGTTGATTCGATTGTTCTTGAGCTTATTAGTAACTTGGGGAGGTCTATGAGTTGCCTTTCTATGTTGCGATATTTGTTGGTTATGGGCACATATGGTGCGGTTCTACTAGGGTTCATAGTGGAAGTCGAGCGGGAAAAGTTATTGGGTGTTTCTCGGTGGATGGCATATTGGTTATGTCCTATTGGGTTTGTGTGGTATATGTTACTTGTTTCACCGATGGTGTAATGATTGGCTTTGGTTCCGGACATCAAATTGTGCGTGATTATCAGTTTCGAGCATAGTAACTTGAGCTGTTTCGTGTGGAACAATGTTTGGATAGGATCGCGCATTTGCAGCAAAGCTATATGGAGATATGACCTTGCGGGTTAGATTCGTGCGTTCTATTTCTATAATGTGAGACGGGTTCTTAGCCTTGTATTTTGGTGGTACGGGTGAGCTTGAGGTACAATTCTTTAGCTTAAGGGCTAGATTGGATTGTGCAATTTCAGTTGCAATGTGTTATCAAGCCTATATAAGATAGGGTGATGTGGAATCACCCCCGGGTATATGCATGGTAAGGTAATTCAGCGATTGGTTGGCTTTTAGAACAACTCTAGGTACGTTCGAGGACGAATGTGTGCTTAAGTAGGGGAGGATGTAACGACCCGACCGATCGTTTTGAGATTTTGCACCTTGATCGCCAGCTTTTAGGCACGACTTGCCCTGTGTAATGTATTATGACCGATTTGGATCGTTAGTTTTGATTAAAGAACAATTTCAGTTGAAAGCTTTGAATTTGAAAGGTTTGACCAAGAGTTGATTTATTTCTATATGAGCTCGGATCAGAATTTCTATGATTTGGTTAGCTTCATTGGATGATATATGATTTAGGAGCGTGATCGTAATCGATTTTGGAGGTCCGGAGTAGAATTTGGTTGATTTGGCAAAGTTGAGATTTTGGCAATTTTCGGTTAGTAGGTGAGATTTTCATACGGGAGTCGGAATGGAATTCCGAGAGTTTCAATAGCTTCCTTATGTCATTTTGGATGTGTGTGCAGAATTGTAGGTCATTCGGACATCGTTTGGTCGGGTTTTAGATTGAAAGTGTATTTCGAAAGTTTTTGGAGACTTAGGCTTGAATTCGATGAGTTTTGGTAATTTGATGTTGTTTGAGGTGTTCTGATGATTGGAACAAATTTGAATGATGTTATGGGTTATGCTGGTAGGTTTGGTTGAGGTCACGAGGGCCTCGGGTGTGTTTCGGTAGGCTAAACAGATCAATTTCATATTTTGAGAACTTTAGGTAGGCATTTTGTCCTTCGTGTTCGCGAAGGGTCGGGGTTCATGAGCATCGCATTTGCGAGGGTCCATTCCGTGATTGTGAAGGTTTGAGAGAGGAAGCATCGCATTCGCGAGTGTGGATACGCGATCCCAAAAGAGGATTTAGGGTAGATGGTCAGATATTCATCGCGTTCGCGTGGATCTGTGGAAGCACTGCGTTCACGAATGGCATGTCGCGTTCATGTAAGGTAAAAGATGGTGTACGTAATTTTGTGCTACGCGTTCGCGAATAAGGCTTTTAAAGCCGGGGTATTGTTTTAATAGCTTTTGTTCGCAATTTTGGAGCTATCTTTCACCATTTTTGGGCGATTTTGGAGCTTCTTGAGGGGTTTTGAAGAGTTATTCAAGAGATAATACCTGGAGGTAAGATATTTGAACTCAATACTCAATTATATTGTAAATCCACCTAGAAATTCATGGAAACTAAGCCTAGAACTGAAAAACTACAGCTTGATAAATTGGACTTTTGACTTGGGATTTGAAGGACCATTTGAGGTCGGATTTGAGAACCCTTGATATGTATGAACCCGTGGGAAGATAAGAAATCCATTGATGTGAAAGTTTCTGAGTTTCAAGAAGTGGGCCTAGGCTTCGAGTTTTGTTAATTTTGTGATTCTTGATATTTTTTGATTGTTTTTGCTTGGGTTTTGTTCCCTTAGCATATTGTGATCTATATACGTTTTGATTTTGGATAGATTTGACATTCATGGAGACCGATTCGAGGGGCAAAGGTGTCCCGAGCTAGAGTTGTAGCCGGTTCGAGGTGAGTAATGATTGCAAATAATATTCTGAGGGATTGAAATCCCGGATTGCACATCGTTGTGCTATATTGAGGTGAGACACGCGCTTGATGATGAGCGTGGGGTCATTTAATACTAGGGATTGTGACTTGGTCTTTCCCGATTGATGATTTTAGCGTGTATTTGACTGAAACATGTTTGTTATCATCATGATTTGGGCTGATTGCTATATTTGGCTTTGTGCCGGATATTTGAACCCCTTCGGGGATGGTTGTTGATATTTCTTCACTATTTGATTTTATACTTTAACTCAGTCATGTAATTTCACTGTTTTCAAAACTCGGCCAATTTTATTTTGCTTTTGCACTTGAAATGATATTTCCAAATATATTTTTGGGCTGAGCATCATGTTTATCTATTGCGCGAGTTGCTTATGTGATTTCTGACTGAGTAAGGCCGAGGGCCTGTATTGTGAGGATATTTTTTGATTGGGCTACATGGCACATCAGCGATATACTGATTTGATTATGAGGTCGAGGGAATGAGATATGTACGCCACAAGATGGCTTCATATTGATCTTGGGACTTAAGGGGCCTTTCTCAAAGTCTGCACACCCTCAGTGAGCACCGTCGACGAAATATATGGATCGAGTTGCACGCTGCATCGATATATGGATCGAACTCCACGCCGTAGTAGTGATGGTATTGTACTACGTTCTTACTTTATTTTATTTTTCAGCCATTATCTGTTATTTTTGCTACTTCATGTGATATCTACTTGATTGCCTGGCGTTATCTGCTAATTGAGTGTTGTGCCTGAGGGGCAGATCTCTGTGCTTATCTGCACTATTTGTTTTGCATTCATTTGCGTAACCGTTGGAAAGTCATTTTCAAAAGAGGTTTAAGCTGAGCTAAGAAGTATTAATGGATGCCATTATATGGAATGTGAGGTTAGTAAACACAATGCAAGCATTTGAATGGCTGATTACAATGCAAAGAAAACATCACTTTCAGTTCATAGGAATCATTGAGCCTATGCAGCAGTCTCACAAAATGGAGAGGTATAGAGCAAGAATTGGTTTGGCACAGGCTGTGGTGAATGTGTCAAACACGATTTGGGTTTACTTGATGAAATTTTTGCAGCTACTATTCTGTATAACATGACTCAACAGCTGACTTTGAGATTGATGCACACTGAAACTCATGATGAGCTCATCTTACGCTAGTCTATGCCAAATGTGATCGCATTGAAAGAATTGATCTGTGGGATTATTTGTATGCAATGGCATCAGATATGAAATTACCATGGCTAGTTGGAGGTGACTTTAATGTGATATGGGACGAGGAAGAGAAGTATGGAGGCTTACCAGTTTCTCCACTTGAAGTAGATGACTTTAGACACTGCATAAATACCTACTTTGACAGATTTGGGATTTAAAGGAAGCATATTTACATGGTGGAATGGAAGATCAGAGGAGGACTGTATTTTCAAAAGTTTGGATAGATATTTAGGCAATGACGAATTGCAACAGAACTTTCCTGGATTGGAGGTAACTCACCTGTCCAAAATTGGTTCCGATCATTGCCTGATGCTGCTGAAATGTGATATAGAAACTCCCCCAATTAAGAAGTCGTAATTGTACAGTAGAAGGGTGGATCCCACGTATGGTGAAAAATGCTTGAATGCAGGGACTTGATTGAGCATCAAATCTACTAGAAATTGAGAATGGGATCGCCTCAATTCTGGTTCGACAATTGGACCGAGATGGTAGCCTTATATTTCCAAGTTCCTGCACAGTTTGTCATTGATGAAGACATTCACAATGTCAATGATATGGTTGAAAATGGTATGTGGAATTTGGAAAAAATATTTCAAACTCTACCTGAAGATTTGTCAAACCACATTGTGCAGAATATTAGACCACCAAAAGAATGTGCAGAGTTAGATACACCATTCTGATGCTTGAAACAAGGGGAAATTTTTCAGTGAAATCTGCATGGGATTACCTGCGAAGAAGAGACATTCCAAGGCTAGATTACAAGATGATATGGGTCAAAGGCTTACCATTCAAGATATCCTTCTTCCTGTGGAAGGTGTGGAAAGCCAAACTGCCACTTGATGATTTCTTGCGTAGAATAGGATACTCCATGGCATCTAAATGTTGGTGCTGTGCTGATCCTAAGGAGGAGTCTTTAGTATTTTTGTTCTTCACATCAAATGCAGCTAGGAGTGTTTGGAGGTACGTTGAATTTTGACGGATTCTAGTTGATAGGTGATATTTTAATTCGAGGGTCGGAATGGGATTCCGAGAGTTTCAGCAGCTCCGTTAGGTAATTTTTCATCTGCGCGCAAAGTTCTAGATCATTTGGAGATGTTTAGGTCGGGTTTTATATCGAATATGCAATTCAGAAATTATTGAGAAATTTAGGCTTTGATTTGGCCATAATTTAAGATTTTGATGTTAACGTTACCGTTTTGATTATTCAAGTTAGCTTGGATGAAGTATTAGGACCGATCTGTGCTTTTGGTTGGGGCCCCGGGGGCCTCGTTTTGATTTCGGGTGGTTGAGCGGAGGTTTTTGGAGATGTTGAATTAAAATGGATTTTTGGCTTCTAGTATTTCTGCATCTGCGGAAGAGGAGCTGCAAAAGCAGTTTCGCAGATGCGGTTAGTTCCATCGCAAAAGAAGCTAAGAGGGTCGGACAGGTTTCCGCAAAAGGGGTCATGGAGTCGCTTCTGCGGGTTCGCAGAAGCGGAAGGAGAGCCGCAGAAGCGGAAAAGGGGGTCCGCCGAAGCGGAAGTGAGATCGCAAACGCGGATGGTCGGTATTTCAGCGAAAACCGCAGAAGCGGTAGAAAAGACGCAGATGTGGTCCCGCAAAGGCGGTTACGGGATCGCAGAAGCGGAAATGGCTGAGGGTTTAAAACATTAATCTATTCCGCGAGTTCATTCATAACCTCCTCCATATTTGACCATCTTGGGAGATTTTTGGTAGAGATTGAAGAGGGTTTCAACGGGAATTGATTGGGGGTAAGCCTCGTGACTTAGAAATGTTATTTTTGTTAAAAATCAACCTTAAATTCATGGAAAATTTGGGAAAACTTGAAGAAACTAGGGCTTGAGTTGTTTAATTCTAAAATGAGATTTGATGGCTCATATGAGCTCCGATTTTGGTATATTTATATGTACAGACTCGTGGCGAGACGAGGAATCCAGTGATGTGATTTTTGTAATTTTTTGAGGAGTGGGCCCGGGGCTTGGATTTTGCCTACTTCGTGTTTTTGGATGTTTCTCGAGTTCTTTAAATTTGGTTAAATCTCATTAGCTTATTATAACCTATTCCTTGTGGTTTTGATCAGATTCTACACTCGAGGAGGTCGATTTTTCGAGGAAAGCGTAGAGCGAGCTAGGAATTTAGCCGGTTTGAGGTGAGTAATGGTTATAAATAATATACTGAGGGTTTGAAACCATGTATTTGCACTATGCATTTCTATGTTGAGATAAAACACGCGATGTGTGACGAGCGTGATGATGTTACTGCTGGGGATTCAGACTCGGTCCATCCCGATTAATGACTTACTGTACTCTTTGATGAGACTGAGCTTATACTAATATATTTTGGGCTAGTTGACATGTTTGGGGCATTGTGCTGATCTCTAGAACTCGTAGGGAGCATGTTGAGACGATTAACCTCACTTTACCTATTGAGCACATACTCTCTGTCCTGCCCTTAACTGTGAATCATGAAATAAATTGGACTTAGTAATTTGCACCCTAAATTAGAAATACCTAGGGTTGAATACCCTGTCTTATCTGAGCGGGCCCGAGAGGCCAAGTCTATACTGACTGAGAGGGTTCAAGGACCCCACATTGATGGTATTTGATATAGACCGTATCAGGCTGCACACCGCAGTAGTATATACATATACATGTATTAGATCGGACTGCACGCCGCAGTAGTATATTATATATGGATCGGACTGCACCCCACATTGATATATTATATAGATCGGAATGCACGCTGCAGTGATATATTATATGGACCAGACTGCACGTCGTAGTATTTTAGCGCTTGGGCTGAAGGAGCCCCTCCGGAGTCTGCATACACCCCCAGTAACCGCAGTCGACTATATATTTTGGATCGGACTACGCACCGCAGTATAATATATTATATTGGATTGGACTTCGCACCACAGTACTATACATTTTATTGGATCGGGTTGCGCACCGCAGCAGTGCTAGTAAATTGTCGGACATAATACGGGAGTTTTATTAGTTTTTTCCCTGTTTAGCACATATTTACTGCCTTCACTGCTGATTTTAGAACTGTGTAGTGTTCCTACACGATTTCTTATTTCCAGTCGTTATTTATTGCTATTACTCACTGAGTTGGAGTACTCACTCTACTCCATGCACCCTGTGTGCAGATACAGGGATCCCGAACGCTTAGATGTGATTATATGTTGTTGTCCAGTTCAGTACCGGAGTTATCGAGGTAGCTGTCGACGTCCGCAGGACCCGATTTCTCCTCTTCTATATCTTTTACTTCAGCATTTAGATTTCCATTGTATAAGATATTGACTAGTAGTATCTAGAGGCTCTGACTTGCGACGCTTGATCTTTTGGGCTGATATTACTTTTGTTATGGTTTCTAGACTATTCCTATTAATATCAAACAGAGAATTTTATGTTAAACTTGGTATATTAAATTAGTGGTTTGGATGGAAATGTTTAAATGGTCGGCCTTGCCTAACAAAGTGTTGGGCGCCATTACGATCGGGATTTAGGTCGTGACAAGTTGGTATCAGAGCCTAGGTTACGCGACCTCGCAAGTTATGAGCCGATTTAGTAGAGTCTCGTGGATCGGTACGGAGACGTATGAACTTATCCTCGAGAGGCTGCAGAATCTTTAGGAAAATTTCATATTCTTGAAATTCTTGTTGTGCCACTTTATTGGTCCGAGGACTAAACTTTTGTATTCTATTCTCCTGCAGATGGCAAGGATGCGCGCGACTGGACGTGGAGGACGACCACCATTGCCACCCACTAAAGGCCAAGGACACGGCCGTGGTCGTGGTCGTGGTCAAGGCAGAACAGTAGGGGCAGCGCCAGTTTACACACCAGTTGCCCCAACTCAGGATCAGCCTCCAGCTGTAGAGGTTCCAGCAGCACCTGCCCAGGCACCAACTGTGCCGATTGTAATTGCGGGTGTTCAAGAAACCCTGGCTCAGATTTTATTGGTTTGCACTGGCCCAGCTCAGGCAGTCTCGTCCACTACCGCAGCTACATCTCAGAAAGGGGGTGGTCGTTAGACCCCCGCAGCTTCCATTTTAGGGTGATGGGGTACCAGTAATGCAAGATGATGAGTAGCATCATCTTGAGAGGTTCAGCACGCTTTTACCCCCTACTTTTAGCGGTATTCTGAGTGAGGATGCCCAGGGGTTTCTCGACAAGTGTCGATGTATGCTTCGGACAACAGGGATCTTAGAGACGAGCGGGGTATCTTTCACCACTTATTAGTTCTCAGGAGCAGCCTTTACATGGTGGGAGGCATATGAGCGGCGTAGGCGGGTAGGTCCAGCATCGTTGGCTTTGTAGGAGTTCTCCACTATCTTTCTAGAGAAGTGGGTACCACGATCCCAGATGGAGGAGTTGCGCAGGCAGTTTGAGTGGCTACGTCAGGGGGATATGTCTGTGACACAGTATGAGGTGAGAGTCTCTAAGTTA
This sequence comes from Nicotiana benthamiana, assembly GCA_034376525.1. Taxonomy (NCBI): domain Eukaryota; kingdom Viridiplantae; phylum Streptophyta; class Magnoliopsida; order Solanales; family Solanaceae; genus Nicotiana; species Nicotiana benthamiana. The sequence continues at coordinate 84,883,373 of CM067328.1, forward strand.
GCTCGTTATGCTCTGTGGATGGTTCCGACGGATTAGGAGAGGATAGACGGTTTGTGGAAGGACTCATTTATCCTATCCGTATTTGATGACTCGAGAGAGGGTTCTGAGCCATACCTTTGAGAAGGCAATGGATGTAGATCGTGATATTGAGATGGCTCGTCGTTAGGAGAGAGAGGAGAGGCAGGACAAGAGGTCTCGAGGATCAGGTAGCTCCACTGGTGCTCCGTCTAGTGGTCAGTTTCAGCAGAGTAGGGGTCATTCTTTCAGGCCTCCATAGCCAGCTCGCTCAGAGTACCGTGGATCATCTTCTTGTCGGGGTTATCAGGGCTCCCAGCAGGGTCAGCCTTCTCTTTGTGCACTTCCAGTGCAAAGTTCATACCATGACCCCTCTGTTCAGGGTTCATCCCGGCCGAGTTCTTCAGCCAGCCCCTCTAGTGTGAGTGGTTCCCTTTATTCCCATCCCCCAGCGCCAGGGAGTTGTTATGAGTTTGGCGAGTTTGGGCATATGCGGAGGGAGTGTCCCTGTCGTGCATCCATTTCATCTCATCAGAGGGGCAAGCCCTCATCTTTTGGCCTAGTGTCTTCAGCACCCTCCCAACCAGCTAGGGGTGAGGGTCAAGTAGTCAAGGGTCGCCCCAGGTTGGGAGGCCGATCTGGTGGTGTTTAGGCTCGTTGATACGCTCTTCAAGGTAGGTCAAATGTTGTTGCTTTGGATGATGTTGCTTCGGATGTGTTATTACATGTATTATTTTAGTTTGGCACAGGGATGCCTCTGCCTTATTTGATCCCGGATCCAGTTAGTCGTATGTATCTTCTTACTTCATTCATCATTTGGGTACTACCCGAGGGTGTCTTTTATTACCTATGCACGTATCTACCCCGGTGGACGATACTATTATTGTGGACCATGTGTATCGGTCTTGTCTTGTTACAATAGGGGGTTTGGAGACCCGAATTGACTTGATGCTATTGAGCATGGTAGATTTTGATGTTATTCTAGGCATGGATTGGCTATCACCGTGCCATGCTATTCTGGATGTCACGCCAAGATAGTCACATTCGCTATGCTGGGTATTTCGAGGATCGAGTGGCGTGGTATGCCTGATTATGTACCCAGCAGGGTAATCTCTTTCTTAAAGGCCCAACGAATGGTTGGGAAAGTATGTTTATCATATCTAATATTTGTGAAGGATGTTGGATTTGAGGCCCCTAGTCTTGATTCGATTCCCGTGGTGAGGGAATTTCTTGATGTGTTTCCAGCAGACCTGCTAGGAATGCCGCCAGACAGGGATATTGATTTCGGTACGGATTTGGTGCCGGGAACTCAGCCCATCTCTATTCCTCCCTATCGCATGGCACCAACAGAGCTAAAGGAGTTGAAGAAGCAGCTGCAGGAACTCCTAGATCAGGGTTAATTCGCCCAGGTGTGTCGCCGTGAGGCGCACTGGTGTTATTTGTAAAGAAGAAGGATGGCACAATGAGAATGTGCAATGATTACAGATAGTTGAACAAAGTGATAGTGAAGAACAAGTATCCACTACCCCGTATTGAGGATTTGTTTGACCAGCTTCAGGGGAAAAGATATTCTCTAAGACTGATCTCCGTTCAGGCTATCACCAGCTGAAGATTAGGGATTCTGATATCATGAAAACAGCTTTCAGGACAAGATATGGGCATTATGAGTTTCTGGTTATGTCATTTAGGTTGACCAATGCCCCAGCCACATTCATGCACTTGATGAACAGTCTATTTCGGCCGTATCTGGATTCTTTTTTATCGTGTTTATTGATGATATTCTGGTGTACTCGCGTAGCCAGGAGGAGCACGCCCAACACTTGTGGGTGGTTTTGCAGAGGTTGAGAGAGGAGAAGCCTTATGCAAAGTTCTCCAAGTGTGAGTGCTGGCTCAGTTTCGTGGCTTTTCTTGGGCACGTGGTGTCCAATGAAGGTATCCAGGTTAACCCAAAGAAGATTGAGGTGGTGCAGAGTTGGCCCAGGCCGTCCTTAGCTATTGAGATTTGGAGTTTCCTCGGTTTGGAAGGTTATGACCGCAGGATCATTCAGAGTTTTTCATCTATTACTTCGCCTTTGACGAATATGATGCAGAAGAATGCTTTGTTTGCGTGGTCGGATGAGTGCGAGGAGAGCTTCTAAAAGCTCAAGTCAGCTTTGACTACAATCCGGTACTAGTGTTTCCATCATCTTGAGGCTCTTACTCGGTGTATTGTGATGCTTTGAGAGTTGGGATCGGATGTGTATTGATGCAGGAGAGTAGAGTTATTGTGTATGCTTCGCGTCAGCTAAATCCCCATGAGAAGAACTACCTCGTTCATAACTTAGAGTTGGTTGTCATAGTTCATGCTTTGAAGATTTGGAGGCACTATCTATATGGCGTATCCTGTGAGGTGTTCACAGACCATCGCAGTCTTCAACACTTGTTTAAGCAAAATGATCTCAATTTGAGACAGCGAAGATGGCTTGAGTTAGTCAACGATTATGATATTACCATTTTGTATCATCTGATAAAGGCCAATGTAGTGGCCGATGCTTTGAGTCGGAAGGCGATTATTATGGGTAGCTTGGCGTACATTCCAGTTGGGGAGAGGCCCCTTGCAGTTGATGTTCAAGCCTTGGCTAATCGGATGGTGAGGTTAGATATTTCTGAGCCCAGTCGGGTGTTTGCTTGTATGGTTTCTCGGTCTTCTTTGTATGATCGCATTAGGGAGCGCCAGTATGATGACCCGAATTTGCTTGTCCTAAAGGACAGGGTCCAGCATGATGATGCCAGAGATGTGACTATTGGTGATGATGGTGTGTTGCGGATGCAGGGCCGGATTTGTGTGCCCAATATGGATGGGCTCCGAGGTTGATATTAGAGGAGGCCCAACGAAGAGAACAACCTAACACTGAATGCACACAGTCACAAACACTACAAAACTAGGGTTTCTAATATAGGTCTCTTATTGTTTTTCTCTCTTTTGCCGAATTCTTTTCTGGTTCAAGCTTCATTGTTTCAAGGATTTTTTAACAACAAAGAATTTGTTTGCTCTGTTGCTCTTAAGAAATTCGGCACATTTCCCTCCCTCTTTCTTCCATTCATCTCTCTAAATGATTTTGATACGTCTATGCTAAGTTCTATAGATCAATACTATGTTGTTGTGTTTTCGTTTGATTATTATGTTTTGTTAGTTTGACAACCTGTTATGATCAGTTTGTTCTGTTATGATTCTCTGAAGTAATAATCGATTAGGTAAATGGTAGTTATTGATTTTTGTTCTGAGTTTTCTTACAGTCTTCGCGCCTAAATTCTTATATGTTTATGTTCAATGTGAACTCCATAGTTTTCAGTGACTTGCAATAAACTCATTTCTGTTCTATTGCACTACTATAAATTTGTGAGTTTTGGAAGCTAAGTTTGCTAGTTGATAGTTATTTCTAAATTGAAATTTGAGAATTTTTCAAGACTTATATCCATATTTATTAATATTATGTTTGATCCTAAAATGTCTAAGGACTTTCTTGTCTGCCTGTGTTTGTTAAGCTGCCTTCGAGTTACCACTATGGTCCTTAGTCGGTTTGATTATTATGTGCATGTTTTTCTTTCACCAGTGATACTGCTATAATGTCAACCTCTGCATATGATTTTCATGTATCCTATTCGTTCATGACCAAGTTCATTATTTTGTAATCATAATAGATACATAATATGTCCATGTCACTTAACTAAGTTGAATGGAATATGAGTGTTCTGATGGTTTCTTCTCCGTATCTGTACCTATTAACTTCGAGAGTGATCTCAGCTGTCACTATGACTTTCACTTGATCATGCTCAAATGTTGTATGCATAGGAAAACTATCTTATTTGCATCCTATTTTCTTCGTATGAATATTGGCTGCATATATATTCTGTAAGGTTAAGTTATTTTCCTCTTCTTACTGTGAATCATAATTTTGTTTGGATAAGATCAACTAATAACTGTTGCACAATAAAGTTTTTTTGTTCCATAGTCATTTGAGATCTTCACACTATGTGCAATACATCCATGTCTTTAATATATTTAAAACCCCTGCTAAATTTTTGTGAAGTCTGCAGGCATCTATCATTAGCTTATCTTCAATAAAAGAAGGATTTAGACATATGGTTATAGTCAAATTGTCCTACGGAATTGAAACATGGTCATTCCATACTTACGTGATAAAGTATACCTATGTTTGAACTAAACTTGCTTTATACAATGTTTCCATTTCCTTTCTTCATTCGCATGATCAACTTGGTTATGTAATGTGTAAAGTTCTTTTCCCTATGTTAGATCACTATCTCATTTACCTTTCCTATGAACAGTCGACTGAATAGAACGCTATCTTCTGCTTTGAGTGACGCTTAGTCCTCCTCTTTACCGTCAACCTGAAGTTGAACTTGACTCTGAGACTTTATGAATCTCCTTTGTTGATATTATTAGAACATACTGACTTGTTGATACTGTTAGAATCATAACCCTATTGTGACCTCAAGAGCCCCATATTCGAACCTGTGAAATTATAATCATAATGAGAGTTTAATACCATGACTTTGATATTCTTTCTATGGAAATACCTGACCATAACTGTTGGTTTGAATCTGCCTTGATGTCCTTAAGGTTCCAAGTAATCTTATCGATACATGTTTTAATATGTTATGCTTTAATGATTCATTCCTGCGATAGTGTTATTAGGAAACCTTTTTTATCTTTGTATTCTCAACTCATCCCCTTCCCCTTTAGGTCTCCTTGATATTTGGTTCCCTATTTAGTATTAATGATATTATGTACTCTCTTGTGTTATTTTCATTAACAGGGAAGTATATATTTCGTGACAGATAATATCTTAGTACTTAGTTTGCATTGGAAGAGCCTTATTGGCACTTAAACCTATAAGAAAAGCATATAGCTAGTGATTAAGGGTATTTAGGAGCAGAGTTCGACTCTAGGTTGGGTTACACTCCCGGCACAAACATTGCCATAATCCTTTATTCCCTTGGAAACTTTGAAGCGTCAGGGGATCCAAGGGGAGCATCGACCTCGAGTGGAGTTCCCTCCTTAGCCTCTTAATTTATTGACACATTCAGTTCTTTAAGATCATATTTGGAAAGCCACATATGAATTGAATTTGGGAGTGTAATTGGATGTATATACACAGTTTGGCATGTTTTTTTAGACAAGTAATTACTTGGTCAACATGAAATTGGGTGTAATTGGCGCAATTACACGCCCCAATTCTGAAGGGGGAGGTGATAATTACATTCTGTAATTACAAGTTTACCTTTTAATTTCTTTCATTTTATTTTTTATTTTAATTTATTTTTTAATTTTAAATATATTTTTTTCTTTGTACATTACTTATCTTTTTTTACCTTTACCTCTTTTGATTCCATGTAATTGCTCGTATATTTTATATCTTATTTGTTTTATTTTCTTCATTTAGTGTAACTGTATTATTAATTTAGTTTTTGAAACTACACCTCCTAATATTAGAAACAATAAATCATATAATCTTGGCATATAACAAGTGATGTTGTTAAACTGGAATTTGTGTCACGACCCCAATTTCCCTCCGTAGGATGTTGTGATGGCACCTAGTCTCTAAGACTAAGTAAAACTAACAACCATGTGGAATATAACTGAAATAACAAACAAACTGTCAAATACTCAACAATTTTAATAAAGAAATCTTAGCAACTCAACATTTACAATTTCCCCAAAACCTGGTAATATCGAGTCAAAAGCTCTACAATGATATCATAATCATCCCTACAAAATTGTATCAAATAAAAGAAGGAAGATATAGAAGTAGATAGAGGATTGACTCTGAGGCCTGCGGACACCGGCATGTATACCTTGAAGTCTTCGAACTGTGCTCGCCTCATTGGTGCCTGGATTGATAGGAGGTATCCAGATCTGCACAAAAAGATGTGCAAAAACATAAAATGAGTACACCACAATGGTCCCCGATATGTTCCAAGCCTAACCTCATTAGTGTAGTGACGAGGTCAAGTTAAAGCCCTACAGAAAAATAATATGAAACAAGGCAGAAGATATAATGGCATAATTAAATGGCGGGGAAAAGAGCAAATAAGAATCAAGGAAATACAAATACAACACAAAGGAAGTAAGAATCTTACAAGTAAAAGAAAACAACAACAAAAAATGAAGCGTATAGAGGAAATCAATAGGGGCGCTTCCGAGGTACTGCATTGTAGTCCCAAGAGTAAAATAGCTCACAATCTTTTCTTATATCATAACAGCTCCTTTATATTTTGTTTTGAAAATTATTTTCCAAAATAGCATTTTGTGTCTTAGCCACGTTATCACACTGCAAGACTTCTAGTAGTTCCCCTACTAGCCACGCATTTCAAGCCTACATTATCTCACTACATACGTTTCAACACCCAGATCTTATATGATCGCATGCGTATACATAATCACAACAACATGGCAGAAACCTCATGCAAATAATAACAACCGCACGTCGAAAAGCTTGTGCAACAATAACAACTGCATGATAGAAACATCGTGAAACGATAACCACAGCACAATAGAAACCTCGTGCAACAACCAAATAATCACCTCAACAATAACCACGAAAAAATCAAAACACAACAACGAAAACAATGATATCTCAAGGATAATAATTTCATGTAAAGAATCCCGACTGTTAAATAATGAAGACAAAATCAAGAAAATAGGTAATTAAACTAAGCATGCAGTACAAATTGCAAATAAGAGATAAAACAAGTGAACATAAGAAATTAGGATAAACATCATGACTATACATGCTAAATTAACTCAGTTAAGACATAGAAAGGAAATTACTTAGCTAAAACCAGAATTTCAACATATAGCTCGTTCACACACTCATCACCTAGCGTATACGGACTTCACATATCATAAATTGTCATAAAGTACATAATCATAAGGGGATATTCTCCCACACTGGGTTAGACAAGTCACGTACCCCAAATGACGTTCAATCAATCAATAAGAAGACCTTTTCCTCGATTTTCTTATTCCGAACTGCACAAATCTAGCCAAAAATAATTATATACTATAAATATAACTACAAGAAACTATTCTTAATAATGAAATTATGATTTAGGCTAATAATTGGAAAATCGACCCAAAAAGATAACTCAGGCTCGCGTCTCAGAACCTGACAAAAAATATAAAATTCCAATACCCATTCGATATCGAGTCCAACCATATAAGAGTTATCCAGATCTGACCTCATTTTGACTTTTAAAAACTCTAGAATTCAGTCTAAGTGGGGGTCGAGGACCAAGTGTGGATATCAAAAAAGTGAGAAGAGATATTTACTTTGAGAAATTTGCATTATCGCACCGTGAAGCGCAAGGTGCTAGTGTAAAATTCCTACAGAGTAAAAAAAACCTGCTCTCTAAACTTTTTCATTGAGGTGACACGTGCCACACCTGTATAATTTTCTTAGAGTGTTTTCTCGTTTCATCTTGGAAAGGGTAGTTCTGTATGGACCTGCTTAAATACTATATAAATACATCAAAAATATGATTTTGACTTTTGACCTAGGAGGCTATTAGACAACGTTGGAGGCTTCATGTCACGACCCAAATCCCGGTCGTGATGGCGCCAAACACCTTGTTAGGGAAGCTCGACCATTTAAACATTCCTAGCAAAAACATTAACTTACATACCAAATTTAGCATAAATTCTCGGTTTGATAATAATAGAAATACTGTGGAAAACATAACAAAAAGCAATAACAGCCCTAAGGATCCAACTTCATAAGTCAGAGACTCTAAGTACAACTGAACAGTATCCTAAACAAAGGAAAACTAGATATGGAAGCAAAAGATAGATAAGAGGAAAGATCAGGTCCTGCGGACGCCAGCAGCTACCTTGATAACTCCGGTACTGAGCTGAGGACAGCATATGGTTGCAACTAAGCCTCCGGGATCCCTGTATCTACACACAAGGTACAGGGAGTAGAGTGAGTACTTCTAGCTCAGTGAGTAATAGCAATAAATAACAACTAAATGTAAGAAATCTGGTAAGAACACTATGCAATTCTAATATCAGCAGTAAAGGCAGCAACTAAGTGCTAAACAGGGAAAAGAAACTGATAAATACTTCTCTGTTCTGTCCGACAACTTATTACTACTGCGGCGGCACGCAACCCGATCTAATATAATATATATAATACTCTGGCGCGCAGCCCAATCCAATAAATATAAAATATTATGGCATGCAGCCCGATCCAATAAATATAGTCAACGGCGCTCAGTGGGGGTGTGTGCAAACTCCAGAGGGGCTCCTTCAGCCCAAGTGCTATAATACGTCAGCGTGCAATCCGATCCCTATAATATAATATTGCGGCGTGCAGCCCGATCCATATAATATACTACTGTGGTGTGCAGTGTGATGAAAAACGTGTATGTATATATGTTGCTGCGGCGTGCAACCCGATCTGGTATATATCAAATACCCTCACTACGGGGTCCTTGACCCCTCTCAGTCAATATAGACTTGGCCTCTCGGGCCCACACACCTAAGACAGGGTATTCAACCCTTGGTATTGCTCATTTAGGGTGCAAGTTAATACGTTCGGTTTATTTTATGATTTACGGTCAAAGCCAAGACAGATGGTATGTATTCAATAGGTAAAGTGAAGTCAATCAGCTCAACATGCTGCCTAGGAATTCTACAGATCGGCACCAGGCCCCAAACATGGTGACTAGCCCAAAATATACGTATCAGTCAGAAAGTGCAGTAAGTCATCAATCGGGATGGACCAAGTCCGAATCCCTAGCAGTAACATCACCACGCTCATCATACAGCACGTGTTTCATATCAACATAGCACTGCATAGTGCAAACACAGGGTTTCAAACCTTTAGTTTATCATGCATAACCATTACTCACCTCAAACCGGCCAAAATACTAGCTCGCCTTGCTTTTTCCTCGCAAATCGACCTCCTTCAGTGCAAAATCTGATCAAAACCACAAGGAATAAGTTATAATATGCTAATGGGACATAACCCAATAGAAAGAACTCAAAAAATACCAAAAAACAAAAAGTTGGCAAAACCCGAGCCCCGGGCCCACTTCTCAAAAATTTACGAAATTTACATCACCGGTATCCTCGTCTCGTCACGAGTCTGTACATATAAAGTTCGTCAAAATCGTAGTTCAAATGGGCCATCAAATCCCCAATTTACATTTCAAAAACCAAGCCCTAGTTTCTTCAATTTTTGCCCAAATTTTAGTGAATTAAAGGATGAATCCTCAATTAAATGGTATTTCTAGGTCTCGTGACTTACCTCCAATCACTTCCTGTCGAAATCCCGTTCAAACTCTACCAACAAGCTCTCAAGATGGTGCAAAAATGGTGAAAAAATGAACCCAAGTCGCGGATGAAATGTTATAAAACAGGTCTGCCCAGGCATATTTTTACTCTATGCAATCGCGGTCACCATCCCCCCGTTCACGATGACCAAATTTTATGGGCCAGGAATTTTCCTTACGCGAACGCGGTGCCCCAGCCGCGAACGCGATGCTTCAGAACCCAACACTACGCGATCGCGACTCAACACACGCGATCGCGATGTTCCAGCTGTCTCCACTACGCAATCGCGAAGCACCCAGAACCCAACCCTACACGATCGCGATCTTACCCACACGAACGCAAAGGCAAAACCTCTGCAACACGAACATATGAAAATCTGCTACTTTTAAAGTCCAAAAATGGTCCGATTGACCACTCGAAAACTCCCCGAGTCCCCCGGGATCTCAACCAAAAACACCAACTCACTCTAAAACATTATTCAAACTTGCTCCAATCATCAAAACACGCCCATTAACACAAAAATCATCAATTCTCGACGGATAGAAGCCTAAGCTTAACTAAAACTTCCGAATCTCACATTCGATCAAAAACCCGACCAAACAACGTCCAAATGACCTGAAATTTTATACACATATCCAAAATCACCTAAAAAATCTACAGCAACTCTCGGAATTCCATTCCGACCCTCGGATCAAAATCTCACCTATCAACCGGAATTCGCCGAAATTAAAACTTAGCCAATTCAAGCCTACTTCTACACCGAACCTCCAAATTCAGTCCGATTTCACTCCGAAGTTATAAATCACCACTCAAAACTAGTCGAATCGTCGAAAGTCCATTCTGAGGCCTATAACTCATAAGTCAACATCCGGTTGACTTTTCCAAACTTAGCTTCTCTTAAAGAGAGGAATTGTCTCAATTCCAACCAAACTCTATTCGAATCACTTCAAACTCTACAAATACATATAATGAAAAATATAGAAGCATAAAATGGGGAAAACGGGGAGGTAACTCACGTGACGACGGGTCGGGTCGTCACATCCTCCCCAACTAAAACAAATGCTCGTCCTCGAGCGAGTCAAGAAACATACCTGGAGCCTCAAACAAATGAGGATATATGCTCCACATCTCCTGCTTGATCTCCAAGGTGGCCTCCTCCGCGGGCCGACCTCTCCACTGCACCGTCACTGAAGTTATGTCCTTGGATCTCAACTTTCAAAGCTTATGCCCCAAAATAGCCACTGGCTCCTCATAATAGGTCAAGTCCTCATCGAACTAGATTAAGCTGAAGTCTAATACATGAGACGGGTCCCCAACATACTTCCTGACCATAGAAACATGGAACACCGGGTGAATTCCCGACAAGCTGGGTGGAAAAGCAAGCATATAGGCCACCTCTCCAATCCTCATGAGTATCTCAAAAGGTCCAATGAACCGCGAACTCAGCTTCCCCTTCGTTCCAAACCTCATGACGCCTTTCATTGGCGAAACCATCAACAAGACCTTCTCTCCCACCGTATACGATAAATCTCGAACCTTCCGGTCTGCATAACTCTTCTGACGCGACTGAGCCATACGAAGTCTCTCCTGAATCACTTTCACCTTCTCTAAGGCATCCTAGACTAACTCCATCCCCAGTAGTCTAGCCTCGCCAGGCTCAAACCAGCCAACTAGAGACCTGTCTGCCATATAAAGCCTCATACAGTGCCACCTGAATGCTAGACTGATAGTTTTTGTTATAAGCAAACTCCACAAGTGGCAAGAACTCTTCCCAAGAAACTCCAAAATCAATAACACAGGCACACAACATGTCCTCCAATATCTGGATAGTACGCTCGGACTGCTCGTCCATCTGAGGATGAAAAGTCGTGCTCATCTGAATCTGAATGTCCAACTCCTGATGAAAAGTCCTCCAGAACTGGGAAGAAAACTGAGTACCCCTGTCTGAGAAAATAGAAACTGGAACCCCATGCAACCGCACAATCTCACGGATGAAAATCTCTACTAACCACTCCGAATAATAGGTGGTACACACCGGAATGAAGTGCGTAGACTTGGTTAGCATATCCACAATCACCCAAGTAGAATCAAAGTTCCTCGAGGTAAGGGCGACCACTCACAAAGTCCATAGTAATCCTCTTGTCACGCCCCAAATCCGTAGGCATGACCGGCACTCAACCAGGTATCCCTAGTCGAGTGGACCTGGGTTCCTTTCCTATTCCCCACGTTACCCTACATTATTCAATGATAAATAGCCAAAAGATACTAAATTTGCACTTGAAAGAACATATGATTTCTCTTGTACAAACACACATTATGATTAACAGGGAACGTGGTATACATGTGTACGGCGCCCAAAACATACATCTTTATATATAAGTTCTAACCCACATACCATTGTCTACGGAGCCTCTAAGAGAGAGATAGTACAATAATTGCCGGCGACAAGACCCCGGCTATACCTTTACAAAAAAACACAAGACTCCAAAATACAACAACATAGGTGGCATGAGCCACACAAGGCCCCGGAAGGAAAATGGCTCACCAACACGAATACTGCCACTAGAGAAGAGGAGCTATGAGCGGTGTACTGAAGTGCCTGCCACGGATCCACCTACAATCATAACACGAATGTAGCACCCCCGGCAAAAGGGACCTCAGTACATTTGAATTGTACTGGCATGTATGAACAAACTCTGTCCCAAGTAAACTCAAGCCAAAATGTATATACAAGTATAAGACTGAACAATAATAGTACAATTACAACCATGGAGCAACAACCAAACATCTCACAACAATTGATTCAAGTAGTCATATAAAGGGGCAATCAGTGCCCCGCGGGTTACAAACTCTCATGCTGTCTCCTTTAACATTTCCACATTTATCATTTCATGATTCATATTCATATCAATAGTGATATTGGATCACATTTTCCACCCTTATTGCCTCGTCCACCCTTATTACCTCGGCCACTCTTATCACCCCAACCCACACCTTATTTTACCGTGTTCCGGCGTGCAACCCGATCCTGCCTGACAGTTTTCAATTCACAATGACAAACAGCACAACACAAATACAAGAAATCAACTATGGCACATTGTTAACATAGATCCACAACAAGGGTAATGCAATTCCACAACTAGCAACAACAATTTCCTCATGTTCATCAAATTGGTACACAATTTAAATCATCACAACAGTTATTCACAACTAATCACACATGTTGTTCCATAATATTTCCATTTCCACTGTTTCACATTATTCTCATTTCCATTGTTCCACATTGTTTCCATTTTCATTGTTCCACATTACTTCCATTTCCATTGTTCCACATTATTTCCATTTCCGTTGCTCTAATTATAAGTTCCACAACATTCACCACAAAGTGTTACCACACAATTATACCACACAAACGTTCACAATGATTCTCAAATAAATATCAACTATCAACAATTTCACAACTACTTCAGAACGCGATGCTTCAGAACCCAACACTACTCGATCGCGACTCAACATACGCAATCGCGATGTTCCGGCTGCCTCCACTACGCGATCGCGACTCAACACACGCGATCGCGAAGCACCCACAACCCAAGCCTACGCGATTGCGAGCTTACCCACGCGAATGCAAAGGCCATCTCTGCAACACCAACAGCTGAAAATTTGCTAATTTTAAAGTCCAAAAATGGTCCGATTGAACACTCGAAACCTCCCCGAGACCCCGGGACCTCAACCAAAAACACCAACTCACTCTAAAACATTATTCAAACTTTCTCCAATCATCAAAACACACCCATTAACACAAAAAATCATCAATTCTCGACGGATTCAAGCCTAAATTTAACTAAAACTTTCGAAATTCACATTCGATCAAAAACCCGACCAAATAACGTCCAAATGACCTGAAACTTTGCACATATATCCAAAATCACCTAACAAAGCTACAACAACTCTCGGAATTTCATTCCGACCCCCGGGTCAAAATATCACCTATCAACCGGAATTTGTCGAAATTCAAACTTAGTCAATTCAAGATTAATTCTACACCGGACCTCCAAATTCACTTCCGATTTCACTCCCAAGTTATAAATCACCACCCGAAACTAGTCGAATCATCGAAAATCCATTCCGAGCCCTATAACTCATAAGTCAACATCCGGTTAACTTTTTCAAACTAACATTCTCTTAAAGAGACTAATTGTCTCAATTCCAACCAAACTCTGTCCGAATCACTTCAAACTCTACAAACACATATAATGAAACATATAGAAGCATAAAACGGGGAAAACGGGGCGGTAACTCACGTGACGAAGGGTCGTATTGCCTTTCAAGATACAAGATTTAATTATTTTTCCATCAATTCAGTGCGGGAGTTTGAATTGTAACGTTGGATTGATGTTTTCTTATTTTTTAATTCTATTTGTGATGATTGCCTCTATGATTATAGAATAATTCCCTTAGGGTTGACAGGATTTTGTGAATTGACAGGATTTTGATTATTATTTGATCTCGTGAATTTATTGGAAGAAATTTAACTATAATTGTGATTATATTTATTATTGTGTTTAATCCGAAAAGGAGCGTAATATTGAATATTATTACAACGCATGCCTTAATTTATTTTGGCACTTTTTTAAAGTGATCAAAATGGCTTTTTGATCTACAATTTGAATTAAGATTAAGAAATATTTAAGAGAAATTCTCTTATACTATTCTTACCAATAGATTCTTGTAAGTTTCGTCACACTTCATATTAGCTTATTTAGACGGTTTGGGTTTAATCGACGGAGGGTTTGAATCAGAATAATAGGATAATAGCCTATTGAATTTGAGAGAATCAATATAATATTTAAAGTAAAATTTAATAATGTCAATTTCAAGATAACAATCTTGCATTTATCATGTTATCCCCTTTTTCACACTAATAACAAACTAATTCTGCTAACCTCTAGTTCTTTATAATTAATTATCAATTGCTTTACTTTTAGTAGTTAATCGTTGTTCGTAATCATTCCTTATCAAGTATTGATCATCTTGAATAGCAAATAAACCAAAAATTATTCGAATATTATTTAAATCCAATATCTTTGGAGACGATATTTTACTATACTATCTTTAACTAGCGAATATTATTTTCGTGTTCCGTCACTACAACAAATTTAGTCTAAGGCCACACCAATTATAAACAACAGTTGAAAAGGGTTGCTGAAAGTATCTTTGGCAAGACTTTTTAAGGGGCGGCCTTTGACTAACATTTTTGGCTACGGGTTTTAGGCAACGCATAAAAATTATTACCTTTTAATTGTATAGACTACGATTTTCAAGCGTAATGCAACACTGTTAAGCATGCTTATTTATATTAGTAAAGGCATTTCTTTGTAAGTGTGCTGTAAAGTCCCTTAAATATTTCCGCTCAAATTTTCCCCTAAAATTTGGCCGAATAATTATGGCCTAAAATGTTTCGCTAAAATATATTTTTTCAAGTTTTACCCACTCTACAGGATTATCCCATCCATCCTCTCCTCTAAAATTTGGCTTATCTTGTAACTATGAAGCAAATTAGTATTGTTGGTTTCTGGAAATCCCTGATGGAAGTGCTATATTTCTTTTAATTTCACTTTTCAAAAGTCAAAACTCTCTTTTCGTTGGAGCTCTGTGGCCATCAAAATTCAATCGGGGATTTTGATTTTTGGGCTTAGGGTTGTTGCTGATCTCCATATTTCAAAATCTTGTGTAAGATTTCTCTAAGGAATTTGGTAGTGTAATAACTTTGAGATTTGGCTTTTTTGAAATTTCTCAAATTCCTTTTTTGTGTAATGGCTTCTCCGAAATTTCTTTGAAATTTCTTTGCTTGTTTAGTTGAGAGCTTTGCGATTTGTTTAGTTAATGGATTGTCCGGAATCCATTGATAATCTTATTTTGGGAACATATATTAAAGCCTTTGTTGGTCCTTGCGGTTCGCAATCCTAAAATATTGTAATCCTCGCCAATCATATCCCATCCGAGTTGGGTACTTTCCTTGTACCCGAATGTATTATTCTTTCAGGTTCAGCCTGGGTTTCAATCTAGGTATTGCAATTTTGGGGGTAATTTTTTTTTTTTTTTTTTTTTGTAGGAATCAAGAATGTGGAAAAGTTCTCATTAGTTATAATTTTGGAAATCCTTTATTACAATTTTCTACATTGTATAGAGACATGCGCAAAACATTCTGTAACAGCAAACTTACATGGCCCCTTCTCTTCAGGAAATAATTATTTTCTTTCTTTTGTTTCATCTCAGTTTTGTATTATTAAACTTTCACACTTTTGCCTAAATAAAATGTATATAGTTCTTTTGTTACTTAATAGTGCTTATATTTGATGCACTTGGTGTAAATCTGAAAAAGTAAAGGGAGACAATATAATTTGTAATTCCAAAGAAGATAAAATGGACCAATTGACTAGAAAACTAAATTTGTTCAAGTTTTAGAGGTGATCACTGATATCAATTTGAACAGCTAGAATTAGTTCTATAACCTCTTCCCAACAGCACAACTTTTGCTTTAATGCAAGATTAATCTTTCTTTTTTTTTTTTTTTTGAGGGGGGGGGGGGGGGGTTTAAGAGTGAAAGTGCTTCTTCTATTAGCTGACATATATATCAGGGGAAGATGAGGTAGTTCTAAATAGTATTTTTCATTTATTCTGTATGAGTTCGGTGTAAAGGATCATATTGGTCTTTAAGTTTGGTACGTAAAGGGCTCTTCACTTTCTAAATGTGTGTTTTTATGTGTGTCTGTATACTTACAATGGTAAAGGCGAGCACTCTGCAATAGATGATACAAGGAAAAGTTAATGCAGATTATTTCAGCAGATAAGATTCCACTGTTATCTTCTGACTGATACTTCTTTTATTTCTTGTTTCATGTCATTTCTTATCTTCCTCCGTGTTTCATTTGATAACAATTAGTACTTCTTTTTCATGGCATTTATTCAAATAAAGAGATAACCGATGTTTCTTGATATACTCATAAGATCTGCCCTATCGGGTGGGGGTAAGGTATGTGTAAACATTATCCTCCCCATATCCCACTTTGTGAGATTTTACTTCGTAGTTGTTGTTGCTCATATACTCTAAGATTTAATTAAATGCTCATTTGGCCTTTTATCTGGCTCTTCCTTTGGTGAACAAATAAGAATCACTAAATAGACTAGTGTGTTTGATTATAAAGGAGATAGACTAGCGTCAATGTACAAGAAGATTATTGAGGCGAATATGGACTTTTAATTTCCTGACTGGGCACTACGCAAAACAGGAGGTAAATAGAATTAAAAATAGGGTATCTGATCCAGTCATGTCTAGAAAATTGTTGGCCAGATCGGGAAGTATAATCTGACATAAAATTCTGGATATTTCTCTGCCCTTTCGGGTTGGGGTAAGTCCTGTCTACATATTACCCTCCCCAGACATCACTTTGTATGACAATTCTGGGTAATTGTTGTTGTTGTTGTATATTAAATCTTTTTTCTGATGCATATAACTCACAGAATACACATGAAGTCTCTATTCCATTAGATTATCTTCAGTTGCGTCAGAATGTGGGGGTGAAGATACGATTAAGTACATATTTTGAGCTTGGCGTAGTTATTCTTTACCTAGTGATATGCACTTTTTGTCCACAATATATATAAGCTACTTCCGGAACTAATTATGTGTTGAGTAGTAATAACCTAAATGTGTAATGAAAGCCTCAACTATAAATTGAGCAGTATAGTTTGTTATTATTTTCACATGAACATGCTTTCTTCTTTGCTTCTTATATGATATTGGCTACAAAAAATTCGTGGAGTGAATTAATTTGCTTCTCTATTAGTGTCATTTTCCAAATAGATTCTACAATACCATGACAATGGAGTATATGACATACTTTGAGTTATTTTGGGAGTTGGGACAAAATCATAAATTTAAACTTTACTAATTATTAATATTCAAGCACACTTTTCATCGCATGCCATTTAAATTCACACTTATACTTTAGAATTTGGCTAAACTAAAGTGAAAGCTTAATGTTTTGTTACTTTAATAACCTATAGTACAGTTCAATATTTTCAAGATTTTGATGTCATGACCATTATGATGTTCATTCTATTAGGATATATTGTGTATATCTTTTGTGTATCTTTTTATTATTGGTACATATTTTTTCATTATTGTACAGTCCTATAGTTGATAGGATTTGACACCTCTCTGTACTCTATAAATAATTTGTGAGCAATACGAGAAAATTAATTATCCCAAAACTCTCTACATGGTATCATACGCCAGTGGCTTATCGCCAAAGAAACCCTAATTCTTACCTCCAGCGCCGCAAACCTTCACGGTGCCGCGCCGCCACTGCACTAATCGGCAGCCCTCTCTCTCGACGTCGATCAACGCCTCCTCTCCTTTCCCTCGCGCTTCATGGCCGCTACGACATCAAATGATCTTCTTCAGCCGATTGTCATCAATGCATCGGCTCAGATACCACTCAAATTGGATTCCACTAATTACTTGGCGTGGAAATTCCAATTCCGAACCCTTCTTACGGGTTACGAACTCCTCGGCTTCTTGGACGGATCGAAGCCGTGCCCACCAGCTACTATCGTCGACAAGGAGGTGACTTCCCCCAATCCAGCATATCCTTACGGGATTCGCCAGGACAATCTTATTCTCAGTGCCATCATCTCGTCGATCACATCGACGATCATCTCCTTTATTGCCGCTGCGGACACCTCTAAAGAGGTCTGGGACATCCTCGCGCCCACATACGGCACTGCTTCTCGTGGTCGTATCATGGCTCTCAAACAGCAGCTCCATAATCCGGTAAAAGGTTCTAAATCTGTTACTGATTTTATGCATGGTATTCGCGTGATTGTGGATGAATTATCTCTCCTGGTGTTACTGTTGATTCTGAGGATCTTGTCATTAAGGTTCTCAATGGTCTTGATGATCCATATATGGAGCTCTCTCATGCCATCCAAGCCCGCAAATCTCCCATCTCTTTTGCTGAATTACATGACAAGCTGTTAAGCATGGAGGCTCAGATTACTGCTCGTGCGCCGGCCACCTCCGCCGCATCTGATTTGGCTCCGTCGGCTGCCTTCGTCGCCAGTCAGCTGTCCGGCCGTAACCGTTTCGGTGGCCACGGGCGCGGCCATGCAGCCGTTGTTCATCCTCCGGTCGCGGTGGTTACTCCAACAATGGCCAATCTCGCGGGTACAATGGGAAGTGCTAGCTCTGTAGTGAATTTGGCTACTCCACACGCCGCTGTCCGTCCTATCCCGTATCCTGCGCCAATCAGCCCCCTTACGGTGGACCACTTCCGCGGCCAGCATACGCTTCGCTACCTTATCCGGCTGCTCACACAGCCCATCACTCTCCGACGATTCCCTCTACATCCGAGTGGATCCTGGACTCTGGTGCCTCTCATCACATAACCACTGATCTTGCCAACATATCTCTTCACAGTCCTTACACGGGTTTCGATGATGTGGTTATTGGTAATGGTGAAGGTTTAAAAATTACTCATTCTAGACAACTTATCAGTTATTCCTCTCTTTTATTGGTTGGGGCTCTCTGTGTTCCACATATGCGTAAAAATTTGATCTCTGTTGCTCAATTATGTCGTCACAATGATGTTAATGTTATTTTTTCTGATACTGATTTTCAGGTGAAGGATCGTTGCACGTGGGCAACACTCGTCAACGGTCCACATAGGGCCAATGCCTACTACTGATCGGCGGCTTCCCATCTACCGTCCGCCCTCACGGCGCAAAAGCTCTCTGCGTCATTGTGGCATTCTCGGTTTGGTCATCCGTCAGCGAAAATCCTGCGTCATTTAGTGTCTTCTAGCAGTATAGCGTCCAGTAGTGTGTCTGATTTTGCATGTGTCTCTTGCAAGCTTCATTAGTGTCATAAGTTACCTTTTTCTGAGTCAAGTTTATCTTTTACTGCTCCGCTGGAGCTTATTTTTCTGATGTATGGACCTCTCCAATTATTTCTAATGAAGGATTTAAATATTATGTCATTTTTGTTGATCATTTTTCTAAGTATGTTTGGTTTTTTCCTTTACGTCGTAAATCTGATGTCTTACAAACCTTCCCCACTTTTAAATCCATTGTAGAAAAATATTTCTCTGCAAAAATCATTACTATGTGTACTGATAATGGGGGTGAATTCCTAGGTTTACGCTCTTTTCTTGCCTCCCATGGCATCTTACATTTCACTTCACCTCCTCATACACCTCAGCACAATGGCTATGCTGAACGCCGTCACCGTCATACTGTCGATACTGGCCTCACTCTCCTTCACTATGCCTCTGTACATCTCATTTACTGGCCTTATGCCTTTGCTACAGCAGTCTATCTCATTAATCGTCTTCCCAAGACAAATATCTCGATGCTCTCCTCCTTTGAGTCTCTCTTCCATAGGCGCCCCAACCTTGCCAAACTGCATGTCTTCGGCTGTTAATGCTTCCCTTGGCTTTGGCCCTAAACCTCACACAAAATGGAACCCAGATCTCGTGCCTGTGTCTTCTTCGGCTACTCTACTACTCAAAGCGCATATCTATGCTTTGATCCCTCCACGTCCAAAATCTTCGTCTCGCGTCATGTCACTTTCCATGAAGATATCTTCTCGTTCTCCAAATTGTCTAACCCCGAGTCTCCACCTGTACCCATTCCGGTCTCCCTAGACGTCCTTCCGCTGCCTCCGCCAGTACCTGCTGCCGCTCCCCCTCGCGATCCTTCACCGGACGTACTACCGGCGCCACCAGCGCCTCTTACGGCACCGCCAGCGGCCCCCACCACCGCTACACCCACTGTGCCGCCACCTTCATCCTCTCAGGGTGGTCATCACATGCAAACTCGTAGCAAAAATAACATCTATACGCCCAACAAGAAGTTTGGTATGTCTGCTGTAACCTCTCCAGCTGTTACAGAACCTCAGACTTTGTCTAGTGCCATGTCTGATGAGCACTGGCGCGCTGCTATATCATTGGAGTTTGATGCTCTGCTACGGAATGGCACGTGGGATCTTGTTCTGCCTGATTCTTCACAGAATGTTGTGGGTTGCAAGTGGGTTTATCGTATCAAACGAAAGCCTGACGGTACTGTGGACAAGTTCAAAGCCCAGCTTGTTGCGAAAGGCTTTCATCAGCGTCCAGGTGTAGACTTCCCGGAGACTTTCAGTCCGGTTATTAAGCCGGCAACTGTGCGTTTGGTTCTCAGTCTAGCTGTATCCAAGGGCTGGCCTCTTCGTCAAATGAATGTGAACAATGCCTTTCACCACGGAAGACTTACAGAGGATGTTTATATGGTATAACCACCGGGTTTTGTTGACAAAGCCTATCCATCTTATGTCTGTAAGTTACAGAAAGCTATTTATGGTCTCAAACAGGCACCCCGGGCATGGTACAGTGAGCTCCGACAATGCCTTTTGCCTATGGGTTTCATCAACACTACCTCTGACACTTCGCTCTTCGTCTTTCAGCATTCTGGTATTACAGCCTATTTTTTGGTATATGTTGATGATCTCATATTGACTGGTAGTGACTCTGCTTTCTTGAACCGTGTGATTGACTCTCTCGGTACTAAATTTTCTCTTAAAGATATGGGTGATCTAAGCTACTTTCTTGGTGTTGAAGTTCTGCGCAGCTCCAAGGGGTGTTTTCTTTCTCAGCGTAAATATGTTGTTGATCTTTTGACTCGTCATAATATGCTGGAATCCAACCCTGTTCAGACGCCAACAGCGGCGTCCACCCGCCTTCATCTGGCCGATGGCTCGGCTCCTGCAGACGCATCCGCCTATCGACAGGCCCTTGGGGGCCTCCAGTATCTCTCCTTTACTCGTCCTGATATCTCCTTTGCTGTGAATAAACTCTCATAGTTCATGCACGCTCCTACTGTCACTCATTGGTGTGCAGTTAAGCGCCTCTTCCGGTATCTGAATGGGACGCGTGACTTTGGAGTCTGGCTGCGTCCTTCATGTGCTATACCTCTGCATTGTTTCTCTGATGCTGATTAGGGTGGAAACTGTGACGACCGCTCCTCGACCGGTGCCTATGTTGTCTTGTGGGGCCTAATCCTATTTCTTGGAGCTCCAAAAAGTAGCGTTCCGTTGCACGATCTTCTGCTGAGGCTGAATATCGTGCCATTGCTTCTGCTGCCGCTGAAGTCCGTTGGCTTCATTCCCTGCTGCGCGAGCTTCATGTCCCTCTTCCGGCTGCTCCTGTCATTTACAGCGACAACATTGGCGCCACTTACCTCTGTGCCAACCCTGTGTTTCATTCGCGCATGAAACACATCTTCATTGATTATCACTTTGTTCGTCAATTGGTTCAGAATGGGTTTCTTCGTGTTGCTCATATATCCTCTGCCGATCAGCTTGCTGATGCTCTCACCAAGCACTTATCTTGTCCTCGGCTTCTTTTGCTGATGTCCAAGATTGGCGTGTCCTCCGGCCCTCCATCTTGAGGGGGCGTATTAGGATATATTGTGTATATCTTTTGTGTATCTTTTTATTATTGGTAGATATTCTTTCATTATTGTACAGTCCTATAGTTGATAGGATTTGATACCTCTCTGTACTCTATAAATACTTCTGTGAGCAGTACAGTACGAGAAAATTAATTCTCCCAAAACTCTCTACACATTCTAGGTTTTTCACGACCTAAACATTTTACCTTCTTTTTTTTTCTTTTAATATTTCACTTGTTTATCTAGTTGAATACTTGGTATTATAAAATTTCTGCCTCGGAAATTTGGTTGCAAAAAGATGTTGAAAGGAATATTATTATTTTTATTTTTCTGCTTGGTTTCTGTAGCGAATATTTTTTATGAAGGGAACAGAGCTTTCATTTTCAGGTACATTGAATCTTCCATCTCAGTTATTTAAGTTTCTTTGAAATACTTTAATTATTTAATTACATCTCTATGATATTGCTAGTATATGATTCCATCTTTTTTTTTAAAAAAAATTCTAGGTATAGTCAGGTGGTCTCTAGTAATGGCATAATTCTTGAGTAATTGTTTCTGCCCATTTGCCTTCTTGGTTCTTTGATGTATGTTCAGTAATAGTTTTATACTTTATTCTGTATTTTGATTTTAGGTTGTTAGTTTTACATCCACATAAACAAAAAATGGATACTGGTAAAATTTAATCAAGAGTACAGAGCCGAGAAATGCACTCGGCGGTTATTTTTTAAAAAATCAGTGCTCCTTCATAACACTGTTCATCTTCATTAGGATATTTTATTTCATACCTCATTGAATTATGCTCCTTTCTCGTGATTACCATATTAAGAATGTAGTATGAAGTTTTTGGTATTGGCTAGAGTCATTAATATGTGTTGTTAAACTAGGTAATATGTGGTTTATATTCTTATTAAATAAAAGTGCACGATAAATAAATAAGGTTGGGGCTTGCAACTTCAAGAGAAGTAAGATTCCATACCTATAATGAGAACAAGTTCCAATTTACTTAATTTTGTTATAAATAGAGTTCTATTTAACGTGAATGTCCATAATTAGAGAGATTTTAGGGTTTACTACTTGGTGGCTAAGTCACCACCTCCCTATAAATAAAAGGGTTCTCTTCATTGTAAATCACC
The DNA here is from genome assembly GCA_034376525.1 of Nicotiana benthamiana. Lineage (NCBI taxonomy): Eukaryota > Viridiplantae > Streptophyta > Magnoliopsida > Solanales > Solanaceae > Nicotiana > Nicotiana benthamiana. The sequence goes on from CM067328.1 coordinate 84,906,350, forward strand.
CCTAAGTATCAATAAGAATACTCCTCTCTCTCTACTTTTCTCTCTATTGTTCTTGTTCTTGTATTATTGTTCTTGTTCTTATATTATTTCATAACACGTTATCAGCACGAGTCTCTAACCAATTGAAATTTTCGATTATTTTAACTTTTGTTTGTGTAGGGTTTTTGCTTCATAGCCGATTCGGCTCTCTCAACTCAATCGCCGCCCTTTTCTAATTTCTATACAGAAATATAGAAGAGATGGTATCATCATAAAGTAATGCAACGGGATGGAAACTCAAGAGGTATATTTGATATCACAACATTTATTGGTATACCTTAAAGGTAAGTAATTTACTTTTCCCTTTCAAATTCTTGAAATTCTACGATTTGATTCTATATACAAACAAAGACAACAAAGTTTGATTATAACTCTAATGGAGTTCGTAAGAAATTACACTCACATGAAGTGGCAAAATATCTATGCCTTGCCATGATCAAATTCATGTATGATTGTGGGCAAAGAATTAAAAATTCGTCCAATTGAATTTGCTCCGTTCCCTTTAGAGAATGTGGTAGCAGTATGTGATAAGTCTGAAAGAAGACAAAATTATTACCGTGAAGGTATCAATGGATGTGGACGTGGCAATATACGAAATTATAATAGTCATTATTGTGGTAATGAGAACAATAAGGATTCTCAAAATAATCTTTCACTATATGAAAGTAATATTTGACATGAGATTGTGTATAGCACATGCAGATGATTAGGATCCATTCCCTGAAGTGAATGTGATAATTGTAATAGAGCCCGTAAGTATGAACACGCTCTTGATGTAATTTTGTTTCATGTCTGACATTATAAAAGGAAAGTTCGTTGCCCTTGAAATTTCGGGCAAGAACTATATGACATGGGTGTTGGATGTTGAAATCCATTTGGATGCAATGGGTCTTGGAGACGTCATTAAAGACAGAAATAATGCATCCACCCAAGACTATGCTAAGGCCTTGATTTACTTGCGCCATCACCTTAATGAAGGTTTGAAACTGTGCTAAGGCCTTGATTTACTTGCCCATCACCTTGATGAAGGTTTGAAACTGTGCTAAGGCCTTGATTTACTTGCGCCATCTCCTTGATGAAGGTTTGAAAATTGAATATATCACAGTCAAAGATCCACCTATCTTGTGGAATGGCTTATAGGAGTGATATGACAACCTGAAGTTGGTCACTCTGCCACAAGCACGATACGATGAGAATCCAAAGGCAAATAGTTTAGAAACTATATGTTATCGTTGCGGTGGAAAAGGGCACTGGTCAAAAGCTTGCCGTATACCAAGACATTTGGTTGACCTTTATCAAGCATCTCGAAAGAGTAAAGGCCCTTAAACAAATTTTGTCTCTGACGACAACTTTGACATCACCCACTTGGATGTGGCAGACTTCTTTGAGCAACCCGATGGGAAAATAGACCACCTAATCGGTGATGGATCTGTGATGAAAGAAGATGGAGTTGTTTGATTTTATTTCACTTATTTGTAATAGTTAGTGAATAAACTAATAGTCATTAGTATCAGCTCGTATTAGTTAGTTTATGAAAAAATGTTAGTATTAGTTCGTTAGAATGTTTCAATATGCTCAGATTTCAATAATATTTTTATTTTCCAGTAGAGGTAATCGACTAACCTAACAGTTAGTCGATTATCTAATATTTCACATTAAAACTGCAAAACAATCGATTGTGTATGTTTAACAATCGATTGTGAATGTTCAACAATCGATTGTGTATGTTTAACAATCGATTGTCTTAAGACAGTGTGATATGAAGTTTTTCAAAATAGCAAATAATCGATTGTGTATGTTTAACAATCGATTGTCTTAAGACAGTGAAATTTTTCAAAATAGCAAATAATCGATTGTTGTATGTTTAACAATCGATTGTGAATGATCAACAATCAATTGTGTATTTTTAACAATCGATTGTCTTCAGACAGTGTGACCTGAAGTTTTTCAAAATAGCAAATAATCGATTATGTATGTTTAACAATCGATTATATTAAGACACAATCGATTGTGTATGTTTAACAATCGATTGTTTTAAGAAAATGCTTAAACTGAAATTTTCAAACTGCAAAGTAATCGATTATGGAAAACATATAATCGACTATCTGATTTAGTTAGTCGAATAACCTCAGCAGATTTCGAAAATATTGTTTAAGTATGAAACAAACGGATTGAATTTGTTTATTCTCATGTTCGTATATTTTCTTTTGTATGGCAAACCATGGGAATTAAATTGATTGAAGGCTCCTGAAGAGCAACTATAACTCTGCCTAAAGGAACGATATTTTAGAGAATGCAATGTTCTCCTCCAAGTCTAAGAAGAACTTGTTGAGTTTTAATGATATCAGTCAAAATGTTCTCCTCCAAGTCTAAAAGGAACTTGTTGAGTTTTAAAGATATCATTCAAAATGGATATCAGATTGAGACAAAACATGAGTATAATCTTGAATACCTCATTTACTCATGAAAACGAGGCTGCCTACTTCGGCTTGGGGTCACGCCATTTTGCATGCAGCAATGCTAGTTCGTCTCTGACTGACGAATTGACACAAATATTCCCCGTTGCAATTGGTTTTGGGTTATGAACCTAATATATCCCATTTAAGAATCTTTGGATGCGCAGCATATGTACCTATAGCACCGCCATCCCGCACCAAAATGGGTCCGCAAAGAAGGTTAGGAATATCTGTTAAGTTTGAAATCGTCCTCCATTATTCGCTACCTCGAAACATTGACAGGGGATTTGTACACTGCACGATTTGCAGACTGTCAATTTGATGAGACACTTTTCCCAAAATTAGGGGGAGAAGTTAGTGAAACCAAACGGGAAATTTTGTGGAAAAATGCATCATTATCTCATCTTGATCCACATACCTCTATTTGTGAAAAAGAGGCGCAAAATATTATCCATTTGCAAAGAATAGCAAATCGAATGCCAGACGCATTTACAGATTTGAAAAGGATAACAAAATCACATATCCCCGCAGTCAATGTGACAACATATGATTCACGAATACATATTCATTATTGGAAGAATATGAACATGAAATTGGTATAGAATATACCACACTCACCCCTAGAAGGAGGTTTGAGATGATACCACACTCACCCCTAGAAGGAGGTTTGAGATAATATATGGCCTGAATGATCGTTGGTCACGTACCTATTGTACGCCAAAGTATTTTGGAAATATGACTATTAAAGGACAATGATAATGTAAGAAACATATCTTGCATATAAGTTTGACATGACCATAATGGTATAACTTTCTCTTTAAGAAAGATAATCACCACATGGATGTTGATGAATTTGTGGTAGTACAAAATTAAGTGAGAGCTCTAGAAGAGCCAATTATTACTATGTTGGAGAAACACAATTGAGTATTGTGCTGTAGTAAGTCTCAAAGAAACTTATTCAGTTTCCAAAGTATATGCCAAAGCGATTGATTATATTGAGACTATAAATAAAGGAAAGATTTGATATCTTCTATTACTACAACTTGTAGCGGGATAATTTGTATACGAAAAGCTACCCGCTTTATTCTCCAGTTTGTACTACACAAACAAAAGAATGCCACAATAAAGTGGATATCTATTGGTATAAAAACCCATGTCATAATAAACCTGAAGTTTATTGATAAGTGCACATGTCATGGTGTAAATTTGAAGTTTACCAATATTGATAATTTATTCAGTTGGCATTCGGGTTAGCCATCTCATTTTAAGTATGATGTGCAATAATAGAGAATTCACATGGGTGAATATTAAAGAACTAGAAAGTTCTTTACGAATTCTCTTGTATTACTTGTTCTCATTAATGAACTGACCAACTAAAGAATTCGGGTTGAAGCCCATAAATTCTGGAAATATAAAAGGTGAATATGGGTCCATTCACCTGCCATGTATACCACATATGATGCATCTATGATATGGTTACATGTGCGATTATTATTAACCTGCAGCCTGGCCGGTGCTTGCGAGGTAAATTGCTCAGTAATCTAACTTCGAGCATAATTTCCAGATTTTCTACTCAAGATAGTTCATCTTGATAAGTTGGTTTATATCAAAGTTGGTTTAGCAAGATAATTATTGAGTGCCTCCACTTAATAGCTAAACTGTTTCTTATGAGAACAAAGTTATATATATCAGTTTGATATACGTTGTATACGAGAGTATATTATATTCTCCCCTCACAAGTGGTTCAGGGTCAGGAACCAAATAATTTCATCTTATTATTAATGTGCTGTGTATATTGACATGATAATGCACAAAGATGATTTCTCAAAGTTGAGGAAACAAGTTAGCTTTTCTAACATGAGGGGGAGACATGATAAAAATTGAGAAAATGTTACATGGGATGAATTATCATTTGTATATGTAGATCCCCGAATATCATAATATGAACCTGAAGTTCATAAAAGGATAATTCAATTGCAACATATTGCAAAGCATGCTATACGCATTTGCTGACCCAAAGAAAGTAACTATATTCTCACTGCAAATGCTCATATTAATTCCTAGAAGGACAAAGTCTTTGATACGTTTAAGGCGTATAGACAAATCGGTTTTAAAAGGAACTTCTTAATAAAGAAGATGAGCAAATGATCAAAGTGATCATAATAAAGTCAATGGTATGTGTAATCAGTTTTCGATATCTTATTTGTTTAGCATGACATGAAAACTTGATATGCATCTAAAGTCTATTATATGGATTATATGACTTAACTTATATGTCAATCCATGAAAGATTGAAGTTGCTTGAAGCATATACAATTCTTGGTCCTGAAGTACCACGTCCTAAGTGCAACTTGTGTACATATGTATCTTGCTATAACTATAAGCATGATGGCATCGAGAATACCTCTATGGAGATATTGAAGAGTCATTCCACGACATTATATGAAGATGTTCATATCTATCAAGAATGATAATTTCAAGGTGCGGAATATTTATGGCTGATTTATTTATCAAATCTCTACAAAAGATCGTTTTGAAGATGGTGCACAAGATTGGAATGCAAATGCTCAAGGATGTGAATTGATGCTCTTTCAGGGGGAGTTAATGCGCGTTGCACTCTTTCTCCCTTACAAGGTTTTGTCCCTCTGGGTTTTTCTTGCAAGGTTTTTACGAGGCAACCAATAGGCGCATATTCAAACATGTTTACTCTTTTTCCTTTTCTTTAATTTTTTCCCATTGGGTTTTGTTTTAGTTAAGGTTTTAACGAGGCACATTATTGAATAGACATTCAAGGGGGAGTGTTATAAATAGAGTTCTATTTAAGGTGAATGTCCATAACTAGAGAGATTCTAGGGTTTACTACTTGGTGGCTAAGTCACCACCTCCCTATAAATAAAGGGGTTCTCTTCATTGTAAATCACCCCTAAGTATCAATAAGAATACTCCTCTCTCTCTACTTTTCTCTCTATTGTTCTTGTTCTTGTATTATTGTTCTTGTTCTTATATTATTTCATAACAAATTTTTATTAGTTAGAATAAAAATTTTATCCATGTAATTATAATTATTGTCTACAGTTTATGCATGCTTGACTAAAATGCATGAGTATAACATATTAAACTAAGAGATAATAGAAGTTTTGGACCATTTATGTGTATAAGAAAATTGATTCATAACTTTATTACCTTTCCTCACCTGAAGCTAGAACTGCATACTCATTCATTTTGTTCTTCACATGACTTTTAAGATCGTAAATGAATGGAGGATTTTCCTGAATTAAAGGAACAATTTAGTTTATGACAAGGAGAAACGAGGGAATTGTGGTTAAGCCTTATATTCATAGCAGACATTTATTCTTTGCATAGTACTTGGTACTTAAATTTTCAAGGGGCAAGCTCTGCCACATTGCTCTGAGTTTCACTTACATGCTATTGAATTCTATCTGATTACAAATATCATTTAGAATATGCAGGAAAATCTGAAGAGTAGTTGGACATTGTAGCCCAAAGACAATGTGATCAATCGAAATTTAAAGATTAAGACATTGGACAATTATGATTTTGTTATTCCTGATACTATATGATACATTTGGTTTTATAAAGTTAATTTCTAGCATACACCTTGAAATATTTGTTTTATTTGTTGATGTATTACAAGAGATTTATTGCCGTTTTGAAGTTCATTGCAAATAAATACACTTGAATTACTCTTTTATTATCATCTACTTAATTGAATGCTTGAAATCTCTTTACTTAAATGTTATTATTAGATGCATACAAAATTTAATTTGTTGATAAAAAAATCATGACTTGTACAAATATAATATGCTTTATAGCTAAGACAAAAGCGTCATGCTTCAAAAGTGTGCCGGTGGGGATTGACAGATTTATGGCCGATATAGCAGATAGCAAAAGCCATATCGTACGAGTGTTGCTTAAGGAGTAACAATGGCTACACTTTTGAGGTATTGTAGTATACGAAAATTGTTATCATAAATGGAGTAACAATCGTTGCTTTTATTACTCTTTAGGCTACACTTTTAAGGCGTGGCTCCTAAAGCAACACATGTGAAGCATTGTCTTAGGTCAAAGGTTATTTTTATTTAGGTTACCCCTCAAAAAGCGTTGCTTTAGGTCGAAATGTGTAGCCTTTGGGAAAAAACAAACACTTGTTGGTAGTTTAGGCAACACTTTTTAAATGTGGTTGAAAGCCTAAACTGTTGTAGTGTGTTTTGTGATTCACTAATCTTCCTAATTGAGCTAAATTAACTTACTTAACTCCAAATAACCGACTAACTAACTTCATGTGAATTGACTTAGAATGCCTTTAAAACATTGCTAAAAATAATTTGGTAGTTGATTCACTAAAGGAAATGGTAAAAGCAAGAACCGTCAAATAGGAGTTATGCAAGAATTCAAGATAATACGTAAGATCGAATCTTTTGTTTTTCTTTTTTCCTTTTTAAAACATTACGCAAAACCATCTTCAAGTGCTTATAACGGACAAGAACTGAGTTTACAAATCTCATTCTTAAAAGATTAATTGGTTAAGAAATACATATCAATTTTACATACATAGATTAATCCCCTTAAAGATATGGGGGCAATTGTATCCTTTCATGATAAACTTGTAACATGTATAGTGTTGAAGGTAAAGGAATTGCAACCATTACATCATTAAAAATGCTTAGTATTCTGATTTTATTTACGTTTTACAAATAAAAAATTAGAAGATTAAATAATTCTCACACATATATATATATATGTATGTATGTGTGTGTGAGAATTATTTAATCTTCTAATTTTTTATAATGATCACGCGACGCACGGACAAATACACTAGTGTATATATAGAAGGCACATATTTTGTATTTATTAATTTGCCGTAAACTTCCATCCTTTATAGTTTTCTTTTCCGTTTTTCACAAGAATAACATATGAATTTAGCATTTTTAAAGAGAGACGAGGAATTATATTAGGTTGGAAGAGCAATCCTTCCGCGTCGGATTGCATGAGGTTTGGTACGAATCACACACCGATCGAATAAAATCAAATTATAGTTATTATTACCAAATATCCATTTGCAACTTTCACTGAATTTATCCAAAAATTACACAACCAACAATCTGAACAAAAAGTTTCAAACCTAACTTACCCTTGGTCGGACATACCAAATATTGACCTCTCTAGGTGTTGATCACAGTCAGAACGTCACTATTCTGTTCTTTTTCAGGGACACCAAGAAAGTAATAACTCGAACTTTTGAAATTGTTATGCCAAATTTCGAGCCCTCATACATTGCAGGAAACATCAAAGTGCTGGCTCAAAACTTTTACCCCTTCTAAAATAGTTATATTGACTTATTTCTATGCATTTTCTGTAGTATTGATTATCAGAAAAACTCGCTAACATATTTTAACTTTGACTTATTTCCCTTTTTACAACTGCGCAGAAGGATCAAATCCATTAGCATGTCCATTCTTCTTAACAACATCAATATAATCATCATCCACCATGTACCTCTTCCATAGCCAATGCTGCTTCCAAACCCTCTCAGTCATTTCCTCAATCGGCACATTCTTCGTCTCGGGCAACAAGAAAAAGACGAACAACGACATGACAAAAATCCATCCCGAAAAGAACAAGAAAATCCCGTACTTGAAATGGCAAAGCATGGAGAGAAAAGCTTGTGCCATAACAAACGTGAAGAGCAAGTTGACACAAACCGTAACACTTTGTCCAGCTGAACGAGTTTCTAAAGGGAAAGTTTCACTAGGAATTAGCCATCCTAGTGGACCCCATGACCATGCAAAAGCGGACACGTAAGTGCATACCATGACGACTACGAAGATACCCCAACCATGGCTGAGGTTGTCCGAATGGTCCGTGACTTTTATGCCGAGGATTATGGCGATTACAATTTGGGATATAAACATTTGGACGCCGGCTTCGAGGAGAAGGATTCGTCGTCCGAGTTTGTCGACTGAGTAGATGGAGACTACTGTGGAGAGAACGTTGACGGCTCCGGTGATGACTGCTGAGTAAAGGGCTGCACTGGTTCCGAACCCTAGTGTTGAGAATAAGACTGGTGCGTAGAACATAATGGCATTAATCCCTGTGAATTGCTGGAATATCTGTTCGAATAAAACAAGAAAACTAATGAACCATCAAAAATTTGATGAATTTTAGTGAGAATGCAACAACTCTTGTTCAATTGCTTGTGTTACTAACAATTCGACTTCTTTTTTCTCGCCTCAATTCAAAATTTAAGCTAAAAATGTAGGATAGTGGAGAGGATAGTGAATTAATTGGACTTAATTTTGTAAAAATTTCATTTAAAAGCTTAAATTATTAGAGAAATTAAGCATAATTATATTCATCCCTGGAATACCTGTTGCATAATAAAAGAAGAAAATGAACCGTTAAAATTTTGCATTCTAGTGAGAATGTAGAGAACTTGTAGTATTAAGGAAATTATCTTATCATATTACATTGAGATAGTAAATGAAGCAACATGATGAGTGAAAAATTGCTTAAAAATGAGTTGTTATAGCGAAAGTTCAACAATCTTGTTCAATTGCTTATGGAACCCATTAATGTTTATTATAAAGTTTACTTGTAATGGTATTTTATGACGACAAGAGGGGTTGCTCTGATGGTAAGCAACCCCCACTTCTAACCGATAGGTTGTGAGTTCGAGTATCCCCAAGAGCAAGGTGGGAAGTTCTTGGAGAGAAGAATGCCGCGGGTCTATTTGAAAACAGCCTCTCTATCCCAGGGTAGAGGTAAGGTCTGCGTACATACTACCCTCTCCAAACCCCACTATGTGGGATTTTGCTGGGTTGTTGTTGTTGTTGTTGTAGTACTTGTAATGGTATTTTATATATATTGTTAGTGCAAAGAACATATAACTAGTAACACAAGTGATCAGGTGAAAAAATAAACTGACCTGGAGGGACACAGAGATGATCAATTGAGGTCTATTTCTACGTTGGAGGAGATTTCTGAAAGGATGTTTGACTTGTTTAGCAATACGACTGGCCTCAACAAGCTCCAAAAATTCAGGTTCAATGTTGTCAGTACCTCGGATTTTTTTAAGTACAGTTTTGCCTTCTTCTAAACGACCTCGTTCTATCAAACTGTTAGGGGTGTCTACCACAAATATTGCACCCAAGGTCAGTAGCAATGCTGGAAATCCTGCTAATCCTAATGATAGTCTCCATCCCCATCCTCCACTTATTCTGCATTTACCAATTAAAGAAAAGCCAATTGTTAGGTTCAAATTGATCATGGTATATATATATATATATATATATATATATATATATATATATATATATATATATATATATATATATATATATATATAAACTAAAAGGAGCAATTACCATGAAATTATATAATGAGAACTTTTAGCCTTTTAGTTGTTTTGATATTTTAATCTTTTAGTGGATAAATATATAGTACTCTCATCTTCTTACTTTTTGGTGTTCGAATCTTTCTTTCTGTTCCTTTCAAGTTTCAAGCGATCACATGACAACAAAAATATGAATAATAGTAAAAATATTGTTGTAGATAACGAGAATTACTTCAGGAAATGTTGGTCAAAATCGCGATTGAAATCTCGTTATATATTATGAATATATGAAAAGAATGGACCTTGGGCCTAACTCAACCCCAAAAGCTAACTTATGAGGCGAGGATTGCCCAAGCCATATAAGGAGACCAAGGACCTCAAATCCCTCCGATGTGGGACAACTCAACACTTCCCCTCACGCCCAGATCTCTGAAGCGTGGACAACATAAATGGGGGCCCAACATCGGTAATAATAATTGGGATGAGTCTGGCTCTGATACCATGATAATAATGGACCTTGGGCCTAACTCAACCCCAAAAGCTAGCTTATGAGGCGAGGATTGTCCAAGCCATATAAGGAGACCAAAGACCTCAAATCCCTCCGATGTGGGACAACTCAACACCCCCCTCACGCCCAGATCTCTGGAGCGTGGACAACATAAATGGGGGGCCCAACATCGATAACAATAATTGGGATGAGCCTGGCTCTGATACCATGAAAAGAATGGACCTTGGGTGAGTTAGGCCCAAGGTCCATTCTTTTCAATATATAGGTACTAATTAATTTGGACATAAGGAATTATTTCTGGCTTGACAGACAACTCAAATGAAAAAAAATTGCATTTAGTAGAACAAATTTTAAATAAAATGTATTCTTAATTATATTTCCCATCATAGTTGAGGTAATTTTCAGTTGAAATCAACTCCAGCCGAGCGGATGGAACTGTCGGCTAGAGTCTAAAGTAGTTAGTTACAAACAAAGACTAAAGACAAGTACATGAAATATCATAAAAGAGGAAGTGTCAAAACATGAGTGATCCATAGTAAAGGAAGAAAATTAAACAAAATAGTCGTTAAGCAAAGATTCAAAGATGTGGACGAGACGTTCATTTTTCTGACACATTAAAATCAAATCCATGATACTAAGCCTCGACTTGAACTCTTTTGACAGTAACATATAGGGACTGAAGGTGTAGGAAAATTTTATTATGTTCTCTTTTGTCTTACGGTTGTGTGGGCCTAGATTTTTATGGACCAAAAAATGCAAGATTGGAATCCACAAGAGTCTCACACAACTAATTTCAGAGGTTAATAAAATAAAGGATAAACCTCCTTAATTATCTAATTTATGCAATATATTATAGTCTTATTCTAAACAAAAGAAAGATCGGAGAATGTGAGGAACTTACTTGGCTGTTCCGTAGTTGACGAGACTAGCGAAAAGAATGCCAATAGTTACGTTAAGTTGGAACAAAATGTTAAGTCCTCCGCGAATTCTTGTAGGTGCTATCTCTGATAAGAACAGTGGAACAGCCTGAAAATATCAAGCACACTACATTTTTTATTTTAACAAATAAATATATCTAATAAATATATGGACGGAACTCTAATTTATGAGACACTAGAATAATATGTTAATTCTCGAATTTTCTGGTAAGGTAGAAGAATTGGAAGGTAGAAACTTTCTTATGCTAAAATAGTAAAATACATATAAAAAACCCAAAATTACTCTAGTAAAAATTAATGAATGAGCTTTCTCGTCTATCTTATATAAAAGGACCTTTAGTCACGAATGACTTGAAAAACTTTTCTTCATATTATAGTTAGACTTTTATGAAATTACTAAAAGGACATCTCTTGGAATATGTTAATTGACTTTTAATTAAGGTTCTATATCCAAACTGCAGTAATTGTACTAAAGCTTGCAATTCTATTTGTTTCTATCTTCATAAGATTTTGCCAGTCAATAAGATATACTAAAATTTAATTATAGATCTTTTTTTTTTCAATATGAAATTTCTTCACATGATTTAATTCACATAAAAGTAGAGAAGGTCCTACTCGATAGCTGTGGCCAAGAGACACAATACTCCATATCCAAACATGTGATGAAATATATATATCCTAGCTCAAATGATAATTTTAGACCAAAAAGTGAAAGGGATAAGGATAAAAAGCAATTGAGGTATAGCCAGTACTAAAAGAGAAAGAACCACAATGAAGAAAAAGTAATGAACGATAAAGTAATTTTTAAGGAATTAGCTTTACAATGTGAGAAAGATACAAGGAAGCTGCGTATAGAGGACTTTTGTGGACAAAGACAAAGCTTTGGAGTCTCCACCAAAACATTATTTTATGCTTTTTAATACTTGTATGATTGTAAAGGTGTCTCACTCACGTGTAAACCTTGTCAATGACCCCAAGTTATTTTAAAGCAAGAAAACAAAAAAAGTAGAAAAAGCTTAGTGATATTTGGATTTAAAATTATAGCAAAACATAATGTGATTTTTTTCCCCTCCAATTTTCCACAACACCACCAAATGGCACATGGTCCCCGGTCGACCTCATTTTCCGATTTTGACTCAAATTAGTAAAATAAGATATTTTTAAGACCAACAATTATGTACAAAATTCATTGTAATAATTATACAAGTCTACATGTCTATAGCTTGTGACTAAGAAAATAGAGATCATTTATCAAGCGTTCAACAGAATAGACGTACGTAGTCTATTATTTCAACCAAAATTATAATATAATTAGCGGGGAAAATATTAAGAAAGAAGAAAAAGAAGTAAGATTCTAAGTCCTTGCATGGCCCCTCCATCATTGAAATTAAAATTGAATATAATGTGTTCATAGACGTGCGTCATCATATAAACTTAGATAATGAGAGATTTCGATTCACATGAGATTTTTTTTGGTTGGTGATGGTTTTTTATTCTTTTTGGTTTGGGGTGGGGTGGGGGTGGGGGTGGGGGACTTCCGATTTTTCTTTCTTTGTTTTTTTTTTAATTTTGAAATTTGGACGGCAATAATTTGCCCATTCCATATTGAGGATAGGTGTTAACGGTACAAGTAAAGTTTATACTCATGCACCAATAAGATTTGTGCTGTTAAACAATAAAATAAATGCCATTTAAATCCTATAATGTCTACCATTAAAGATAAACTTTTCAAAATCTTACGTCATTCCCCTTGACCAGAAATAGACGTTTTACATTATATTTTTTATTATTGAAATCTATTTACTATTTTCAGAAGAGAGTTGTTTTTGGCTAATCTATTTGAGAATTCTTTTTAAATTATTTAAAATTAACTCAATTTTCATTCACTAATAAACTATCTTTAAGTACAATACAATTTAAACGCTTACCTTCATAAGATTAAATCAAATGAGATACCTAATTTAGAGTAGAGGAAGTAACTTGTAAGGAGTACTTAGTAGAAGTATTTACATAATAGAAAATTTATAAAGTAATTATAGACAAATGTTTGGGTAAATATGGATTTTATAACCAACTTATTATCACAAGTGAATTAGCTACACAAATAATCCAAAAATCTTTACTCAATTATTGTATAAACTTATATATTTAAGAATTAAGTGAAAAAATAGTACTAGTGAGAATAGGGAGTCGAACCTGGTTAGCAAAACCAACTCCACAACCAAGAAGAATCCTTCCAATAATAAGCATAGCCAAATCTTGAGCTGCAGCATTGAGTATTACTCCGACAATGAAAAAACAACCAGCGATCAACATGGTTAATCTCCGACCAAGTCTTCTTGTCGTGTAAGAAGCAAAGAAAGTCGCCGTTAAACCCGCCAGATATAAAGATGAAGTAAATAGCTGCAGCCCTTGATTATCATACTTGCAGTAATTACTGTTCAATCCTTCTTCCTTTGTTCTCTTATAAACCGTTGGGAAGAATTTTTGCAGAAAAGGATCCATTGCCGTAACACCACCTGTAATTTTCACAAATTAAAAAAAACCATTATTATAGTATTAATATTTCAAAATTACAAAAGAGTGATCATGAGTTAATTTTAGAAATTCAGTTTTTCTTTTTTCTCTTTTAACTTTTCCATAGAGTGGGGAAAATCCCATTTGGCCGGAAAAGTTGAATTTTTCTCTCTTGTTCTTTTCGTACTAAAAGGTATCTTTTTTTTTTTCGGGTTCCTTTAACTTTTAGAATTTTATATACAATATTGCAACTTTAAGAAAGATTCAACCAAGCAAAACTTGGGTCAAGACATATTATTTAACCCATTACGTATTAGGGTAAAAAACAAAACCAGAAATAATTGCCTTTTAAAAGTATTCGAGCTTTATTTGGTTAATACAACACAGTGTTTTACAACTAGATTCAGAACAAACAAAGGATAAACTTTAAGAATCATTGGAAAACAAATAGGAAAGAAATGCTCAAAAGTGTTCAAGATTTTGGAACGTCAGGATCGCCATAATAAAAAGCTAGTGACTGAAAATAGCATTAGAAAAAGGAAAAAATTGTAAATTAATCATGAAAATATGGGATAATATTTACCAGAAACTCCGACATCATAACCAAACATAAGACCTCCGGTTGCAGCCATAATACAAGAAATGATAACAATAGGTGTGATTTTAGCCTCAAACTCCTTTCCTCCTGCACCGGAGGCCGTAAACCCTCCACCGGCCATCGTTAAGCTGAATTTTCCGACTTGAAATACAGTAGAAGAAGATGGTTTGTATGAGAAAAATGTAATGAGATAGTTAAATTTTCTGTGATAGAAATGATGGGAGTAGTATAGGGGTATATATAGAGTAATAGGAAATAGGAAGGCGACTAACTAACGAAGGAGAAAAGTATGGAACCCACCACCGGCAGCTTTACACGTGGATCACATATAAGTTGACTATCTTAGTTACATTGTTGTGTTCTTAAGTTTCTTGCTCGACGGCTATGTACTAGTCAACCCAACTGAATTCGATGAGCTATAAAACATGCAGCTGCTTTTATGAACAGTGTAGACCATTGCGCCCTTTTAATTCCCTTTTGGGGGTAATTAAGAGCGTTGCCAATTTGGTGAGGAAAGTGTAAAACAGTTGGACACTCTGTATATAGCTGCATTAGCTGTATAAAATTAGCGCATAACTCGTGCTATCCTACTGGGTAACGTAATTATCCACTTGCAATATATTTCGTTTTATTTTTTAGGTAATACTTAAGTTTTTGTTTTGCATATCAGCGTGATACGTAAAGTGTTTTGTTCATTAATTATTCTATTATCGTTTGGTTGGCTCACTCTTAACTATTATATTATCTATTTTTGCGGAAGCGAAATGTATAGTGTGAATGAGTCATAACTATTATACCAAAAAAATATGGCAGTCACTAAATAATAAATAAGACAATAAAGCAATAATAAAAGGAACACCAGAATTTACGAGGTTCAGCCAATTTTGTCTACTCCTCGGACACAACCAATATTTTATTTCACTCCAAAAAGACAAGTGAAATAATACTAAAAAGTGATGATACAAATGTCTTAAACATATGAGAAGGCAAATGAGAGGTGTGTTTAAATCCTAAACATTAGGCCTCTTTTTATAGGAAAAAATTCCCCACCAATTCAAAAGCCCACCGATGTGGGACTAAAATATTTTTGACATTTCAACAAATTTTTATCTTGCCAAAAATTCCACATCTTCAATTTTCTCTCAATAAAAAATTTTGGTTGTGTCTTCATCTTCAATCTTCAGTGTTCAACAGTATTGATCAAATCCAAGCAATGTTGAAAGTTGATCGTAGTCACCACCTTTGTCAGCATATCAGCACGATTCTCCGTAGTATGAGTTTTCTTCACCGTGACTCCACCTTCTGCTATGATTTCTCGTAGAAGATGATACCGAACATTAATATGCTTCGTCCTTGCATGATAAACTGGGTTCTTCGCTAATTGAATAGCACTTTGACTAAAACAAAAAATTGTGATACATTTTTGTTCAACACCAAGCTCCTTTAGCAATCATTGAAGCCAAATTGCCTCCTTCACAACCTCTAAAAGCCATGTACTCTGCCTCTGTTGTAGATAAAGCAATTGTTGGCTGCAAATTAGACTTTCAACTAACTGGGTCTTTACAAAAGTAAACACATAACCAGTAGTTGATCTTCGTTTGTCCATATCACCTGCAAAATCTGAGTCACAATATCCAACTACAGCCTAATTGCTTTCTTGATCAAAAACTAACCTAACATCTACAATATTATGAATATACCATAGAATCCACTTCACATCTTGTCAATGCTCCTTTCCTGGATTGTGCATATATCTGCTAATACCTCTAACTGCTTGTGAAATGTCAGGTCTCGTACAGACCATTGCATACATCAAGCTACCAACAGCATTTGCATATGGTACCTTTGACATATACTCTCGTTCAGCTTTATCCATTGGTGACATAGTAGTAATTAGCTTAAAATGAGGAGCAAGTGGAGTACTAACTGGCTTAGTCTAGTCATCTATGCCAAAACGTTATAGTACTCTCCTCAAATATTCTTTTTGAGATAAACAGAGTTTCTTTGAACGTATATCTTTTATTATCTCCATGCCAAGAATTTTCTTTGCCTCGCGCAGATCCTTCATCTCGAACTCCTTATTCATTTGAATCTAGAGAAGATATATAAAGAAACCATCTTTAAGCTTGCGCAAATACACACAATGATTGTATTTGCTTCTCTTGTACCCTTACTGCAACATAAACTTATAAAATCGCTTGTACCATTGTCTAGAAGATTGTTTTAATCTGTACAATGATTTTTTAGTTTTGCACACCATATTTTCCTTTCCAGCAACTTTGAATCCTTATGGCTAAGTCATATAGATTTTCTCCTCCAAGTTTCCATGTAAAAATGCAGTTTTTACATCCATCTGAACTAGTTCCAAATCCAATTGTGCTACCAAATCCAACATAATTCAAATAGAAGAATGTTTTACAACTGGAGAAAATACTTCATTGTAATCAAATCCCTCCATTTGAGCATATTCTTTGGCCACCAATCTTGCTTTGTAGCGAACATCTACTTGGTTATCTTAGCAAATACTCATTTGCACCCAATTGGTTTCTTTCCCTTCTGAAGATTGGCCAATCTCCATATATGATTCCGGTGAAGGGATTGTCTTTCATCATTCATGGAAATCCTCCACTTATCTTCTTCTGAACTTTGGAATGTGTCTTTATATGTGGTAGGAACATCATCAGCTACAATTGTGGTTGCACAAGCAACTGTCTCTATGAGACGAATAGGTTTCGTTATTATACTTTTTGGCCTGCTGGTTGCTATTGATTCAAGTTGTTGTTGAGGTTACTGAGTTGGAATCTCATCTAATTGCTCTCCATCCAGAGGGTAATCTTCATTTGTTTCCTCCTCTGCTTCTTGTGTAGGAAAAATAAATTTTCCCTTAAACTCCACCTGCTTAGAAGCACCATCATCTTGTTTGGTAACCTCACTTGTTACCTTATTTACATAGCAGATTCATCAAAGGTAACATCCCGGCTGAATATTACTTTCTTTGTCATAAGACACCATATACGATATCCTTTGACTCCAGAAGTTATCCCCATAAAAATAGCCTTCTTTTCCCTTGGATCTAATTTTGACTCCGTCACATGATAATATGCAGTTGAGCCAAATACGTGCAAAGATTCATAATCTACACCAGGCTTTCCATATCATTTTTCAAACGGTGTCTTACCATAAATAGCAGCAGATAGTAGACGATTAATGAGGTTGCATGCATATGTAATTGCCTCAGCCCAAAATTCTTTGCCCAACATTGTACAACATACACCGTACCTTCTCCAGCAAGGTCCGGTTCATGCATTTTGCCACTCCTTTAAGTTGTGGTGCATGTCTGACGGTGAAGTGTCGGACGATACTATCATTTTCATAGACCTTATTTACACGACCATTTTTGTATTCACCTCCCTTGTCTGTGCGAATACACTTGATCCTCCCGCCTGTTTGATTTTCCACCATCTTCTTCCATTTAAGAAAAATTCTCAATACTTCATCTTTTTCCTTCATTGTATATACCCATACTCTCCGGGAAAAATTATCATCAAAGGTTACAAAATAGTGCTTCCCACCAAATAAAGGTGTTTTGGAAGGACTCCAAATATCAGAATGTACCTAATCTAAAATGCCTTTAGTATTATGGATTGATGTATCAATTTTAACCCTTGTCCATTTCCCTTTGATACAATGCTCACAGAACTCAAATTTTCAAGTCTTTACTCCTTTCAATGATCCTTGATCTGACAGAGTTTTCAAGGATTTTCCTTCAGCATGTCCCAAACGCATGTACCGTAGCCTGGTTGCTTTTGCCTCTTTGTCATCACTGGACGTCACCTGTCCCAATAACTATACTACCATGATTGCGGTACATGTTATTGTTCTTCCGATTTGCCTTCATTACCACTAGTGCACCAGAGCATACTCTCATCACTCCATTGTCTGCAATGATTTTGAACGCTTCTGATTCTAGGGCTCCCACAGAGATGAGATTCTTCTTTAAATCTGGTAAATATCGAATGTCACACCTCATTTTTGCGCGCCTTACCCCGGAGGATAAAATGCACAAGGGAGTTTTTCCAATTTAAGTGACAATATTCAAAATGGAATTATTTATTTATTTCAGAGTCGCCACTTGGGAAAGGTTTGGCATTTGGTGTCCCAAGTCAGCGGTTTATCTTGAATCCTAATTCGAGGAAAATATTCGACTTTCCAAAATAAGTTTATGAACCAGAAATTCTAAGTAAGGAATTTTTTTGGCCCGAGGGAACGTGTTAGGCACCCCCGAATCCCGTGTTTCTAGCAAGGTTGCTTAAATTGTTGTAATGGCTAAATACCTGATTTTAATACATGTTATAACTTATGTGCTTTCATTAACTTTGAATCGATTTTATAATTATTTTAATAGAATTGCAATGTCGTGAAAATGCATCTCGTACCACGTCGCAATCAATGCAAGCATAATGTTTTGACGCATTTCGACTTCGTCGAGATTTGGATTTGGGTCGCATAAATGCACACCCGAGTTTAGGAAAGGCATGTTCATGCTTTTAAATAAAACGGACGGAAGGACAGAAAACGAATTACTATGTCATTAGCTCGTTTAAACTAGCATGCAAGAGAGAGGGTTTACTATCTAAGCTATTGCAGATCCGTACTTAGTTATACATAACAAACACTTTACATTATTCTAATGAAAGCTACTAATTAAACTAAATACGACTTAAGCTACAAAAATAACTAAATAAACTCTAAGCTCTAAGGCTTCATTTTATTCATGCTTTGAATTTCAGCTACATTGAACCAGTGTAATAGATGTGTGTACATGGTATTTGAGACAAAAGAAAGAGGGAGATCAGTAGTGAGCAGCAGTAACACAGCACAACTACACACATTTCAGCAACAACGGGATAACCAACGAAACCAACAAGAACAACCCAGGAATAGATTCGAAACCAGGCAGGAAACTTAAGCAAAATCCAGTAAACACTTAAGATACTTTCAGGCAGAAAAACCAATCACTCAAACTAAGAACGGTATTCAGCAAGTATAGAACCCAGGAAATATTAGCAGTCTCTGATGAACAACTGAAGAACTTAGTAAGACCAGTTGAATACCAGTAGCACCAGAATACACTCAATATCAAAGCAGAAAAGAGTCAGTTGCTAGGAAAGCAATAACTTCTGGTTTTTCAAGAGCTTATAGAAGCTGAAATTTAAATATAGATTAAAAATGAATTCAAGTGGAAACAATGGAACAATTCTTTGCTCTCTAAGCTTTTTCTGATTTTCCAAAAAACTCTCGAAAGAAGTTATGAAAACAGTGAGGGTTTTGTTGTGTTTCTTTTTGAATCTCTCTTAGACAGAAAAGAAATTATCTCCCCTTTCTGATTTTCTAAATTCAGTTTTCAATTTCTAATCCCCTAAAAATTCTTCCTCTTATTAGTCCCAAAATGACCTCTATTTTTACCAAAGGCATTCCCCCTTTTCAGCTCATTTCCTTTTACTTTTACCTTAGTATTATTACCTTTCATTCCTTTTACTTTCCAGCTACTATATTCTTCTAACTATGTGTAACTTATACCATTTTATCATTACTGATACTATTTCTAATTCCAATTAAGTAAACACTCTCATTACTTAGTGGCCACCTACCAATTAGTTCAAATTAAAGCTATTAGGGCCCTACTGGACAGGCTGCTCAATCAAACCAATTTTCCAAATTTCATGTTCCTAAATTACCCCTGAATCTACTGCAACAACTGTCCTACCCCCTAAATATTAATCAGACTCAAAACTAAATTAAATATACTTAAACTTGACAAACTGAACAAAATTAAAGTTCTGATTATGAAGCTATAACCAATTCATCACCTAAATCCAACAATGATTCAATCAATCAGAAAATATGCTAAAATTATACTGGAACAAAATTAGTGCCTATGTAATTTTCAAGCACATTTCAATGACGACACTTATTTAATCGACCATATAGGCGACAATGTACAACAATTAGTGACAAACAATCAACAAAAAAATCTACATATGATACGAGCAGTATTTGACAGAAATAGTAGATTATAATACAATCAAATAATCGGCGACACCAATCGAATCGATTACAAACATATAATCGATAACGAATAATTGACAAGCAAATAGTGGACTCATGGTATTCGGATAAAATATGGGAAATACGAAACAAATTATTCAACGATACTAATCGAATCAAACATGTATTCTACAACAAACACATCAAACAGAATAAAAATGGACCAAATAAAAGGTCTTCGATTTGGAGAAGAAGAGAACTCGGCAAAAAATTGGGAAAGATAGAAATAACAAAACTAAACTAATGAGCAGATATTAGTCAATGAAAAATATAAGAAAAAGAAGAAGGAATACCTTCAGAAGAAAAAATCAGAAATCAAACATCTTGGGCCAATTTCGGAGCTTGAGCCTTTGAGGTCAAACGGACCTTAATCGAGTGTTCTCAATTGATAACACTTCGACTAAGGTCCCCTAAACACTCAAATCTCTCAATTTGGACATTTAAACCAGGCTTGTATTTTTAGAGTTCTTGGGGCTCGGATTGGGGTTAGAGTAGTTTGTGTTAGATTCGAACCAAACTAAGCATGGTTTGGTGATGAGGAAGGCTAGGGACATGTTTGGGGTGAGTTTGGGGCCGGTTGGGTTAGTTTTGTATTTTACTCGAAACTTCGATTGAAGATTCAAGGAGCTACAACATGATGCGAACTAAAAGGGTCATGGATTAGTGGAGAGGGGAGTTAGGAGGTGCAGTTGTGTTGATTTGGTGGCGAAAGGAGTGATTGCCACCGAATTAAGGGCGGTGGGCTGTGCCGACGGTGCTAGCGTTCTTGGGGTGTTTGGTTTGGTTGAGAGAGATGAAGGGGAATGGGTCGTTTGGGAATGGGGTGTGTGAACGGGGTCTGGGAGGTTTTTGGGTATATTAAACATGACAATTAATTTAAGTCGTTGGATTATGAAAATCCAACGGCTGTGATCAAACGTCTTAGCAAAACGGGGTCATTTTGGGTCAAGTGGGTCCGGTGGGCTAACGGGTCAGGGGTCATTTGTACTGGGTGAAATGTGTGTTTTGGGCCTGGAATTTGTTTTAAAACCGGCCCAAATTCGAGGTTTTCGATTTTCCTTCTTTTCTTTCTTTTTTGTTATTTCTTCTTTTAAAATCCTAATTTATAAAAATCCTAAAAAATAAAATATAAAACCACAATTGCATTAAAAGAAATTAATCGACTCAAAAATAATGATTAACACCTAATATAAAGCACTAACAAAATCACACCTTTAAATAATAAAATAACAAAATCACCGAAAAATAATATTTTTTGTGATTTTCATTCTTTTAAAATAAAAAACGATTTAATTAACTCATAATAGTAAAATAAATCTTAAATTTACATGCCGCACATATTTTTTGTATATTTAATTAATAAAATAAACATTCAACAGACAAAACCAATAGTAACTATCCGAAATGCCGAGCAAATTCTCAAATATTATACACAAAAATAATTTTTTTATTTGTTTTGGAGTCATTGTTGTGAAAGAAAAAATCACGTGCTCACAGCTGCCCATCTTTGTTCGAAAATACGAAAGGTTTTCGGGCAAAGATAAAGTGAGTGGATACGAGTGATTTTTTTCTTTCGAGTACGCCGTGTGAAGCATTTTTTTTTAAAAAAAAGGTCTGACCGAAGCTTTGTTTCGAAGGTTTCCTACATATCCTGGGCTAAACATGAATCAGGTCAATGTAGTTCGGGATGTTTTGGTAGCTGGGACTACCAGGATCAGTGATTTTACTATTACTGCTTTGCTTTCCGTCGCCACTGCTTACTGACCTCCTTATTACACCAAAAGGAAAATTAAAGCTAAGCTAGTTATGCCTATCAATGTGAGTTACAAGATTCCTATATATAATTCTCTTGAAACTTGATCTTGAGTCTTAGTTGATTTTGTTGTAGACTTCGATCTGAATCTTGATGATCGCAAGTTGTAGGTGCTTGTTTATTTCTATAGCATTGAGTGAAACGGGCTTGGCGGAGCTTGTGACTTCAATCATATTTCGAGCAATCCGCAGCTTTGTTTGCTCCAATATTTGAGCTCATTTCTTTTCTTTTTTTTTTGTTCTTTTGTTCTTTTCTTTATTCTTGATGGAGACTCATTCCATCGGTCATCTTGTTCCATATGTTTTTAGGTCAACCAGCTTAAGACATCAAAGAACAAACAAACGAACGAAATTTTCTGCCCCAGTTTCCACTAGAAAAATTTCGCGAGTTAGTTGTGACACATATGTAAGCAGTCAAATCAGTATTGTGTATCCTTGTAAACAGATCCAGGTTGGGCTGAAAAATGGCCGGGTTATGCCGGAAAAGAGAGATGGGTCTTCGGGTTATGCCGGGAGCTCATCGAGTTATGCCGGAAAAGGTCCACGAGTTATGTCGGGAAAATCATTGGGTTATGCCGAAAAAGGTCCACGGGTTATGCCGGAAAGGGTCCATGGGTTATGCAGGAAAAGTTATTGGATTATGCCCGAAAAGGTCCACGGGTTATGCCGGGAGAATCATCGGGTTATGCCGGAAAAGGTCCACAAGTTATGCTGGAAAAGTCATCGGGTTATGTTGTACGAATCATCGGGTGATGCCGGAAAGCTCCACGGGTTGTGCGGGGAGAATCATGGGGTTCTTCCAGAAAAGTTCACGGGTTATGCTAGGAGAATCATCGGGTTATGCTGGAAAGGTCCACGAGTTATGTCGGGAAAGTCATCGGGTTATGCCGGGAGAATTATCAGGTTCTGCCGGAAAAGATCCACGGTTATGCCGGGAAGATCATCGGGTTATGCCGGAAAAGGTCCACGGGTTACGCCGGAAAAGGTCCACGGCTATGCCAGGAAAGTCATCAGGTTATGCCGAAAAGGTCCACGGGTTATGCCGGGAGAATCGTCGGGTTATGCTGGAAAGCTCCACGGGTTATGCCAGAAAAGGTCCACAGGTTATGCCAGAAAGGTTCAAGGGTTATGCCGGGAGAATAATCGGGTTATGCCGGAAAAGGTCTACGGGTTATGACGGGATTTAGAAAGGAAAAGGGTCCTTGGGTTATGCCAGGGAGATCCACGGGTTATGCCGGATTTTGGGAAAGAAAATGCTCATTGGGTTAAGCCAGGGAGATCCACGGGTTATGCCGGGATTTTTGAAAATAAAAGTCTCTTTAGGTTATGCCAGGGAGATCTACGGGTTATGCCGGGATTTTTAGAGGAGTGGGATCCTATGCTATCATGATATTCCTTTGGGATTTTTATTTTTTTCTTTATTCTGAATTGAGACTCATACCATAGTTTTACTGGAAAAATTTTGTGTGTTATTTGCAATAAAATTCTGCGGTATTGATGGGGAGATTGGAAAGGCACAACTCAAGGATTGGAGCCCTAATATTTGCAAGACGCAAAACGCTCAACTCGGGGATTGGAGCCCTAATGTTGGCTAAGGAAAAATGGTCAACTCAGGGATTGAAGCCCTAATGCCGGCTAAAGAGGAAAATGCTCAACTCGGGTATTGGAGCCCAAATGTCGGCTAAAGGAAAATTGCTCAACTCAGGTATTGGAGCCCTAATGTTGGCAAAGGCGACTAGGGAATGGAGGCCCTATGTCTAAAAAGTGCAACTCAGGGATTGGAGCCCTAATGTTGGCAAAGGCGACTAGGGAATGGAGGCCCTATATCTAAAAAATTCAACTCAGGTATTGGAGCCCTAATGTTGGTAGAGACGACTAGGGAATGGAGGCCCTATGTCTAAAAAGTGCAATTCAAGGATTGGAGCCCTAATGTTGGCAAAAAGAAACATCGGGGTTGGTGTCGGGAATTCTAATCTACCTCTTATTATTTCTTTTTATTTTTTACTTTTCATATACATATATATATATACATATATATATATATATATATATATACATATATATATATATATACATATATATATATATATATATATATATATATATATACAAGCTGATTCCATAAACCATATGTCTGATGATATTGATGGCTCTGTTATAACTAATGAGAAGTCTGTTGGAAATAACGCTTTACGCTAGAGGGGGGGGGGGGTGAATAGCGTTTTAAAAATATTAAGCGTTTTAGTGCGGAATTTAAAAACTTTGCAGAAATTAAAACAAGTGCAGTAAAGTAAACTTACACAATGATGTATCCTGGTTGGCCACAAACGTGGTTAGTCCAGTCCCCGAGAGACTCTCTCGAGATTTCCACTAAACTTGTCAAGCTTACGGGTGCTTAACAAACCGTTACAGCTGAGGACACAAGCCTCACCTAGGTGCTCGGGGATCACAATCCCAAAGACTTCAATTGCTCGGGGATACCAATCCCAAAGACTTCAATTGCTCGGGGATAACAATCCCAAAGACTTCAATTGCTCGGGGATAACAATCCCAAAGACTTCAACTGCTCGGGGATAACAATCCCAAACACTTCAACTGCTCGGGGATAACAATCCCAAAGACTTCAACTGAGGAATCACAAGTTCCTCAACAAACGAGAATCGCAATTCTCTTACAAACACAAAACAAACTCACTTTACAAAGTACTCCTCAATGAGTAGATATGAGTAGAAATAGTACGCTCAAGATCACAACAACTTAGCTCAATAGAATGGCTCTTCAAAAAGCTTTATGGATGAATGAAAATGATGATCAATGTAAGAAAGCTTTTAGCAATGAAAATACTTAAATTGTATATGTTGTTGTTGTGAAAACACTGAGTTAAGCCTGTATTTATAGGTGAAAAACTCAGTCTTACCGTTGTCTAATTGCCAATTAAGGATTGCTGAAATTACTCAGTGACAATCGATTGTCAAGACTAAACAATCGATTGTTTGCCTATCAGATCAAAAATTCAATCCCAGATTTTACGTCAACAATCGATTACTTCAAATCAATAATCGATTATTTATAACGTTAAAAAATCCTTTCCAATTTTTGGCATAAAACATCGATTATCAGGAAATCAACAATCGATTATTTTAACAACGTTCAGAAAATCTTTTCCAGATTTTACGCAAAACATCGATTGTTAAATATCAACAATCGATTACCTGAAGGTAATTTGAAAATGTATGACAACGGTTAGTTCCAACAATCGATTATCAAATAGAACAATCGATTATAAATTAATTTCAAAACTTACTGTCTCATATATAATCGATTATCAAAAGCCATAATCGATTATTAATTAATTTCAAAACTTTCTGTCTCATATATAATCGATTATCAAAAGCCACAATCGATTATTAATTTATTTAAAAACACTGGGAGACATTTTTCTCATTCTAATCGATTACCATTAGTTCATAATCGATTTTTCTGAGTTTTGAAAACTTTGCCTCAGTTAACAATCGATTATCAAAAGTACACAATCGATTGTTATGCAGTTTGCAAAAACCTGATGTTAACTGACTTACTCACAATCGATTATCATTAATTCACAATCGATTGTCATGCAGTCTTGGCTTAGAGATACTCGATTATCATAAGTACATAATCGATTATCTTAGCCCAGATTTTTGAGGCATGTTTGAAAAACATTTTAACAAATATAAATATGCATAGTTTAAAATCATTTGACACTTAAGTTAGATATGCATGATTTTGGAAAAATAATTTTAGTAGAGAAGCCATGTTATGAGCCAAGATTGAGGAATCAAGATCACAATTAATATTGACTCAATTATAACATTTCTAAACTTTGTCTTGAGCTTCTTGTAATGCATCCATTTTGTGCTTGTCCTTGAGCACTGCTATATATCGCTTATTGCTTTGTTTGACATTCATCAAAACCTACAAAAGAACACACGTTTAGTATATTGCATTTGAAACGTGTTTCCAACAATTTCCCCCTTTTTGATAATGGCAAACATAAGCGGGATATATGCAATAATTATTTTGATAATCCAAGACAAGAGTAAAGTATGCAATTTGATGTTCCCCCTCAATTCATGTTCCCCCTCACTTTAAGCATGAATGAAGTTGAGAGTGATATAGCATACTTCTTGATATCCCGTTTCTTCCCCCTTTTGCCATTAGCAAAAATTTACACAAGGGAAGAATATGAAAAAAAAATGTGAAATAAACACAAGTTTATTTATTGGAAAATTAAGATAACATTACAAGGGTGAAACCAAACATAACTAACCAATCAAGAACAAACAGACCAAAAACAACAATTTCTCATAACAACAACAATTTCATCATTCATCACCCCCATCCCCTTCATCATCATTGGTAGGCGCTTGATATGGCACCATCTGAGCATAGGCATAATGCACGTGATCAAAGTAACCATGGACCTCACGGGTTAGTTGAGTAATTTGGTCAGAAATGGTCCGGAGGGTAGGCTCCTGAGGAGGATGAGCACGACGGGCTTGTCGATTTTGAGGAGGAGCGGGAGCATGATCACCATCATGATGAAAGGAAGACTCCGAAATTTCCCAGATTTTGGTGCTCTTTTTGAGAGGACCATTAGCAATATTGACTCCGGAAGCTTCAAGAAATTTCATTATTAAGAGGGCATAGGGGAGAGGTATGTCATCTCTGGTGGCATTGAACATATGAGATAGAATAAGCTTGCACCAATTTATTTTAACACCGGTGACAATAGCATGAAGAAATTTGGCATCCTCTTGGGAAATGGTGGTGTGATTGAGTTTACGGGGTTTGAGAACACGAGTGATGAAATAGAGAATGAAACGATAATTCGGGTCCATACCCTTTATGGTGGGACGACGGGAAGAGGACTCATCATAGGCTACTCCGGCTTGGCGGAAGAGATTAGCTTCATCAATCATGACCCCGGCATCATTTATGTACTGGTAGATGTCTTCACCATCATGCGGAATGCCGGCAATGAGGTGGAGGTTATCTTCAGAAATTAGAATGGGAATGCCGTTAACATTGGTAACAAGTTCACCCTCATCATCTTTGTGAAGGTTGGAGTAAAAAGCTTCAACCAAAGAAATGTTGTAGTAGGGGTGAGTAAGGAGTAGGAAATTGAAAAGGTTGCACTCTCTTAGCATATTTGCTGCTGGAATGAATGGTGCAACAAGAGCGTTTGTTGAAAAGCGAGGAGGGAGAATAAGGCGTTTCTCAAATTTGGTTAAGAAACGGGTGAGCTCTTCATTGGATTCAAAGAATAGAACCGATCCATCTTGATATGGATGGCGAGAAGAAGAAGCACCTTGTTTGGAACGAGCACGTTTTGAGTTGCGGCTTGACATTTTTTTTTTTTGGAAGGATGTGCTAGGATTTTTCAAAGGAAACAAGAGAATTTGATGCTTGGGAGGCTTGAGTGAGTATACAAGAGCATATGTGCAGCCTATATATAGAGAAGGAATGAATCTTACATTTATTGGAAATGATTTGAAGAGATTTGAAGTCTGAAACGGTAAAAATAAATTCACTGACCGTTCAACAATCGATTGTTTGAATGGAATAATCGATTGTCATTAATGAAAATGATCTGACACATCGATTACACGCCAGAACGGTAAGAAAATTTGAAAAAGATAGTCGATTGTCAAACTTGGTAATCGATTGTTTTTCATATTTATGACCTGTCAGGAATCGATTATGGAGCCAAAACGGTAACATAAGTTTAAAACAGATAATCGATTGTCAATATATAGTAATCGATTGTTTTACTCACAGAGAGTTTGAATTTTGGCAAATAATCGATTGGCAGAACAAATAATCGATTGTTTGGAAGGGGGATGCTGAAATGATGAGACTTAATTCTATCAGGCAATGTAAACATTTAACAAGATTTCATGGCAAAAAATTGAATCAACAAATAATCGACTATTGATACTGATAATCGATTGTAAGCATAAATAATCGATTATGATCGATTTTTTTTTTCTTGTATCAAGATAATTCATACTTTCCTCTTACCTTTTGGGGGATGCCTGCAAAATAGAATTAAACATCTCCGACGCTCAAGTCAGTAATCTATAAATGAAATAATAACTTTGAAACTCGTGTAGTCGGGTGAAAAAAAATGAACTCTTAAGAATTTTGTCCTAGGATGTTCTTAAGAGGGTTTAGGGTACTTACCTTCCCTTCGACTTTGCCAATTACCTGATTTTGAACATCCTCCGTTCATTTTGGTCTTTTGGCTCATTCTCCAATTTACGAAGCTTTTTCCACAATTTTGCCTTTTGAATTTTTCGAAAATACTTCCGATTTAAAAAAACATAAGTCGTCTTTTCCGTCTCTTCCTCCTTCTTTGTGCTTTAATTGAAGGAATTTTGAATTCGTCTTTCGTCAAGTGTTTGGAGCATCCACTACACTTGATTCCTTCAAGCACACCTGCAAAACAAATCAATGCTCTTTTGGTACCCATGCCATTTTGGGTCCTTGAGGGTTAGGCAAATAACGACCATAATAATATGAAGAATCTCTATGCTTTGTAAAACACATAGGTGCAATATGACCTATACGATTGCAGTAATGACATACTACGTTCGGGTTGTGTTGATGCCTAGGTTGAGCCAACAAAGTTCTAGGCGAATGAAAATGATTAACACTAGATATATTGTTCCCATTTCTAGTATAATATCTAGATGGTCTAAAGTCATTAGTGCTAGACTTGTTGAAGGACCTAGTGTCATGTCTAGGTGGTCTAAGCTCGTTCCTAGAGTTATTTCTTGGTTGCCGAAAATTACTATTTGTAGGCTTGTTTGCAAGAATCCTAGATTTGGATCTAGGTTGTCTAAAGATATTAGTTCTACCCTTATTTTCATACATTCTAGCATAATGTCTAGGCGGTGTAGTGGAGTTTTTGTTTTTATGCCGTTGATTTTTCTTAGGCGATTCTTTTTCACCAACTTTAAGAACTTCTTTACTACGAGTTTCTAAAGTTTTCCTAAGTTCTGTGTTTTCTAGTTTTAAGGACTCACAAGTAGTACAAGTAAAACAATTATCAACACAAGAGGCTTCATGCATGGTCTTGATGACTTGTCTAAGTTCTATACTATCATTTAACAAAAATTGATTTTCATTTGCAAGATTCTCGTTATCACGAGACAGATTTTCAACCCCTTTTTGAGCTAAAGAAAGACGTTCTTCGAAGTCCTTGTCTTTTAAAAAGAGTTGTTTTTGAAAATCCTCTCCTTGTAGAGAAAGAGTCCTTTGTAAATCTTTAATAGTCTTAGAAGCATTTACCAACTCATCATGCAGTTTGTTATAAGCAATTTGTATATCGTTAGATGTACTTACCTCGTCTTTTTCGTCTGCCATGAGGCACTGACCAGTTGATTCATCGTTTGTGCTGACCGCTTTTTGAGGCGTGTTTTCGTGCAATTCCTCAAGTTTGTCCCACATTTCCTTAGCAGTTTTATAGTGGGAGATTTTTCGCCAAAGTTCCTGATTCAAGGCGTTATGAAATATATTCATAGCTTTAGTGTTGTATTCACTTACCTTATCTTTCCCGACTTTTGTCGTCAGTTGATCACTGTGTTTAATAGCTTGCCATAGATACAAATCGTTTGCCATTGTAAAAACTTGCATTCGATATTTCCAGACTGAGTAGTCGTTTTCGTCTAATATTGGAGGTGACATGCAGCATTCTCCTTCACCTATTCTTGCAAAGAAATTTAGAGTAGAAGCCATGGATGGTTCTCTCAAACGGTTAGGTTTTTCAGAGAGTATGGCTCTGATACCAATTGTTGGAAATAACGCTTTACGCTAGAGGGGGGGGGGTGAATAGCGTTTTAAAAATATTAAGCGTTTTAGTGCGGAATTTAAAAACTTTGCAGAAATTAAAACAAGTGCAGTAAAGTAAACTTACACAATGATGTATCCTGGTTGGCCACAAACGTGGTTAGTCCAGTCCCCGAGAGACTCTCTCGAGATTTCCACTAAACTTGTCAAGCTTACGGGTGCTTAACAAACCGTTACAGCTGAGGACACAAGCCTCACCTAGGTGCTCGGGGATCACAATCCCAAAGACTTCAATTGCTCGGGGATACCAATCCCAAAGACTTCAATTGCTCGGGGATAACAATCCCAAAGACTTCAATTGCTCGGGGATAACAATCCCAAAGACTTCAACTGCTCGGGGATAACAATCCCAAACACTTCAACTGCTCGGGGATAACAATCCCAAAGACTTCAACTGAGGAATCACAAGTTCCTCAACAAACGAGAATCGCAATTCTCTTACAAACACAAAACAAACTCACTTTACAAAGTACTCCTCAATGAGTAGATATGAGTAGAAATAGTACGCTCAAGATCACAACAACTTAGCTCAATAGAATGGCTCTTCAAAAAGCTTTATGGATGAATGAAAATGATGATCAATGTAAGAAAGCTTTTAGCAATGAAAATACTTAA
This sequence comes from Nicotiana benthamiana, assembly GCA_034376525.1. Taxonomy (NCBI): domain Eukaryota; kingdom Viridiplantae; phylum Streptophyta; class Magnoliopsida; order Solanales; family Solanaceae; genus Nicotiana; species Nicotiana benthamiana. Next base: position 84,937,188 of record CM067328.1, read on the forward strand.
ATTGTATATGTTGTTGTTGTGAAAACACTGAGTTAAGCCTGTATTTATAGGTGAAAAACTCAGTCTTACCGTTGTCTAATTGCCAATTAAGGATTGCTGAAATTACTCAGTGACAATCGATTGTCAAGACTAAACAATCGATTGTTTGCCTATCAGATCAAAAATTCAATCCCAGATTTTACGTCAACAATCGATTACTTCAAATCAATAATCGATTATTTATAACGTTAAAAAATCCTTTCCAATTTTTGGCATAAAACATCGATTATCAGGAAATCAACAATCGATTATTTTAACAACGTTCAGAAAATCTTTTCCAGATTTTACGCAAAACATCGATTGTTAAATATCAACAATCGATTACCTGAAGGTAATTTGAAAATGTATGACAACGGTTAGTTCCAACAATCGATTATCAAATAGAACAATCGATTATAAATTAATTTCAAAACTTACTGTCTCATATATAATCGATTATCAAAAGCCATAATCGATTATTAATTAATTTCAAAACTTTCTGTCTCATATATAATCGATTATCAAAAGCCACAATCGATTATTAATTTATTTAAAAACACTGGGAGACATTTTTCTCATTCTAATCGATTACCATTAGTTCATAATCGATTTTTCTGAGTTTTGAAAACTTTGCCTCAGTTAACAATCGATTATCAAAAGTACACAATCGATTGTTATGCAGTTTGCAAAAACCTGATGTTAACTGACTTACTCACAATCGATTATCATTAATTCACAATCGATTGTCATGCAGTCTTGGCTTAGAGATACTCGATTATCATAAGTACATAATCGATTATCTTAGCCCAGATTTTTGAGGCATGTTTGAAAAACATTTTAACAAATATAAATATGCATAGTTTAAAATCATTTGACACTTAAGTTAGATATGCATGATTTTGGAAAAATAACTTTAGTAGAGAAGCCATGTTATGAGCCAAGATTGAGGAATCAAGATCACAATTAATATTGACTCAATTATAACATTTCTAAACTTTGTCTTGAGCTTCTTGTAATGCATCCATTTTGTGCTTGTCCTTGAGCACTGCTATATATCGCTTATTGCTTTGTTTGACATTCATCAAAACCTACAAAAGAACACACGTTTAGTATATTGCATTTGAAACGTGTTTCCAACAAAGTCTGAATCATCACAATCAGTTACATTTGAATCCGTAACGGCCTTTCCGTTGTTATGTTTGGCCTTATTCTTCAACCTCGGATAGTATTTCTTCAGTGCCCCTATTCTCGACAAAAGGCACATTCATCTTTTCTGGGTTTAGATCTTGACTTAGATCTTTCTTTCTTTGACCTCGTTTGATTTTGAGGACGATCCCTCACAAATATTGCTTCTCCTTCTACTCCCTTCTATTTTTCTCGCTTTCTTTGTTCATAGCTGTACAAAGCCGAACAAACTTCTCTGAGAGAAACTTCATGATTTCCATGGAGTAGAGTAGTTTCAAGGTGCTCGTACTCATCATGAAGTGACACCAACAACATCAAAGCCAAGTCACCATCATCAGAAGTTGTATCCATATTTTGCAAATCCGTAATCAACTTATTGAAACTGGTGATATATTCATTCATTGTGGTACCATGAATATAGGTGAAGTAAAACAGTCTCTTCTTCATGTACAATTTATTTAGACTATTTTTCTTCAAACATTTATCCTCGAGTGCTTTCCATAATCTACTTGCAGAAGTTTCCTTTGTGTATGGATATTTCTGCTCTCTAGCAAGGTAGAATCGAATGGTACCGCAAGCAACACGGTTGAGAATCTTTCAATCTTCTTCTCCAATAACATCTGGATTATTTTCTTCAATGGCCAGATCTAGCCCTTGTTGAAATGACATCTAGAACCTTGCCTTGCCACATCCCAAAATGTCCGGATCCATAAAAAATTTCTACCGCAAATTTCGCATTTGACATAACTTTTCTCATAAGAGAAGATGCCAATGATGACGTATTGCTGACACTTGATGTAGATTCTTCTTGTTTATTGTCTCCCATTCTTTACATAAATATTATTTAATAGCTGATGACGCAAATCAAGATTATTTCTTTTCTGATGTAGATGATCAGACTAAGCTGCAACCACAGAGCATACTAAGACAGAACCTTGACTTAGTTACCAAGATAAATCTTTTCTGATGTGAAAGATCAGACTATGCTGCAATCCACAAAACATACTTAGACAGTACCTCGACTCTGATACCAATTATTACGGAAGCCAAATGTATAATGTGAATGAGTCACAACTATTATACCAAAAAAATATGGCAACCACTAAATAATAAATAAGACAATAAAGCAACAATAAAAGGAACAATAGAATTTACGATGTTCGGCCAATTTTGCCTACTCCTCAGACACAACCAATATTTTATTTAACTCAAAAAATACAAGTGAAATAATACTAAAGAGAGAAGATACAAATTCCTTAAACATATGAGAAGGCGAATGAGAGGTGTGTTTAAATCCTAAATATTAGGCCTCTTTTTATAGGAAAAAAATTGGAAAATTACCAGGTATGTCCATTTAGAAGTATCTCATTACAAAAATTGGCCAATTGATAAAATATTACTAATATTAGCCAAAATGATCAATTAGCTATTTATAGGTAAAATTATATATTAAATTTTACTTTTTTTAGTGGGTGCTATTAGAATAGATTGGATAGATCTTAAGGAGCTTGAATCTCACTTTTGGGATGATTTGGTGAAGTTTTGAAGTGGTTTGAATTGAAAATTCGAAGTAAAAACTGAATATGAGAAAAAATGATACGTGTATCACATTGTGTATCATATATGTATCATATTTGTATCGATTGTGTATCACATGTATATCCATATACATCTGTGTGTGAGATATATGCGTGATACATGTTTGATACATGTGCCACAGAAGAATTTTTTGACATAGATTTAATTATGAATTTTGATACAAAATCAGTCCAAATCACCTCCAATCTTCCTCAAATTTTGTATATTGACTTATCTATATGTTTTTAATGAATTTCGACTATACCCATTAAAAATTTCTTTATTTTTTTTTAAAATATTAGGTAGAGGTTGGTAAATTAAAATTTATATGGAATATTTGTGTAAGTTTCCTAAAAAATTTCCCACCAATTCAAAAGCCCACCGATGTGGGACTAAAATGTTTTTGACATTTCATCTATATCCATTAAAGATTTAGAAATTTGTGTATTTGACGAACACTTAATCCCTTGTTCCGTAAATCGTAGTCCAATTTCACTCTTCAAGAGCCAATTTATCTGGCTTTCCGTCTTTACGTACATATTAATTTCTTTGTGAAAACATAATTTATACATTTAAAAATAACATAAATTTGTGTTAAATGAAACTTTACGAATTCTCAATAGTTCATTTCGTGCTTTCTTAGAATATTAGGAATTATTGGACTCCACAATCCACATGATATATAGCGTATTTCTAGTCCTAATAAATATTAACGTTAATTCTGAATGGTTTATTTTCATGGTTTCTTAGAATATTAATAGGAATTATTGGACCTCACATGATCACATGAAAGTTGTGTAAATAGACACCTATGGAGTAATATAATTAGGTCATAATAGCGACAAAGTTTCATCTAATGATGACAAATAAGATAAGCGAAATCCATGGACATTGAGAGAATTGACTACAAATTCAGAATAATTTTTCTTACAGAAATACAACGAAGGGTGTGTTTGGTATAACGGAAAATATTTTTCGTAAGTAGTAATTTTATTCAATTTTTGGTGTTTGGTACGCAAGTTAAGAAAAATAATTTCTCAAGAGTATTCATCAATAATTTAGATATAATAAATATGAAGCCATAAACTTTCAAACCATCAATCTTCGAGAACCACAAATTTCATAAATTTTCGAACAGCTAAACTTTCAAAATCACGGAATTTCGAACACGTAAACTTTATAATTTCTAAACTCCTAACCTTCCAAACACATAAACCAACAAACTCATAATTTTGGAACTTGTAAACTTTTTGAGCATTTAAACCAATAAATAATAAAATTAAAAATGAAAAATATATTTAAATTTTTTTCGGGAGGGGGAGGGGGAGGGGGGCTAGGGAGGCAGAAAAAAAAATAGAAATTTAATTACTTGCGGGGGAGGGGAGTGGGTTTAGGAAGAGGTGAGTGGTATAGAAAAATAAAAAATCAGAAATTTAAAATTGCAAAATAAAATAAAATATAAGATAGAAAAAATTAATTTTTTTGCGTAGTGGGGTGGGGAGTGGGGGAAGGGTGAGGGGGTGGGGGGATGGAGGTGTCATAGGGTGCGTGATAACAACAAAACTGAAATTTGAAAAAAAAAACTTTTTTGTGGAGGGGGTGGGGCGGGTTTGTGAGGGTGAGAAAGATTGAGAAAAAACTTTGGAAAATGTTTTCCCTTCTCTTGATAAGGAAAATATTTTCTTCCAATTGAAAGAAAATGAATTAATAAGAAAAATATTTTCGTCCAATTGAAAGAAAATAAATTAATAAAAAAAATATTTTTCAAAATATTTAAACCAACCAAATATAAAAAATTAAAAAAATATTTTTCTTTATACCAAACACACCTTAAATCACTAAATGTTCCAGAAAAATTCAAATAGATGTTGTTAAAAAATAAACAAAGAATTACGTAAAGAAATGATGCTACCTTCCCAGGAAAATTCAAGTAAACAGTTGTCCTCGTCGAAAGAAAGAGTATCTACAGACCGCCAAACTGGCACCTCTTTTTGTTCTGTTTTTTTTCTTTTTAAAATTGGGTAATTTGCGTTTTCCATCCCTTATTTATTAGAAATTACATTGTTGGTTCATGAGATACCAAACTGAACATGTTTAGTATTCAATTAATATAATTTTGCTTTTGATCTCCATATATATATATATATATATATATAATTCACACACATGATTCTAGTAATTAAAATTAAATATGCTTAGTACGATATCAGGAATACTAAAACTAGGATTCTCCAATAACCAAATTGCAATTTTTTTTTTAGCTTAACTGTCAATTTTGTATTGATATCAAAAAAATATACGATGTAATCCTAAGGTAGTAGTATGGACTTCTACTCCTCATTTACACTTTCATTCTAGTTACACTTGAATTCTAGCTTCTCAATTCATATACACATCACTACCTAGCAGTTAATATTCAACCAAAACTAAGGATAGAAATTGAGCTTTGGTAACTCATCCTTCCATCTTTTACGAGTCCTATTTCTTGCATGTAATAGCAGTGCTACTTCTCTGCAACATTGTCCTTCATCAAAAGTCTTATTCTCAAACCTGATCAGATTCCTATTCTTCCATAGCAATGCTACAGCAGTCACAAATGCTGCTGTAGTGATCTCTTTCTTCTAGTTTTTACTCTTGGCATTTCTACAAATCCATTTCAATTCATTCTCCCAGCATTCAGTGGTTCTTGTAAGTCCCAACCATATACAGATTCTCCTCCAAACTCTACTGGTAATGTCACATTCAAAAAACAAATGGTTAAATTCTTCATCATACCTTTTGCAGAATGCACACAAGGAAGGTATTTGGATGCCCATAAGCTGTAGCCTCTCAATGGTAGGAAGTTTCTGATGAGCAGCTAACCAGACAGTGAATCTATGTCTAGGTAGAGCAGATGACACAAGCATTACATTCCTCCATACAATCTTAGGAAATAGAGGCAAAAGTGCAATATAGAGTTTATGAATTTGAAATTTTCCTAGCTTGCAAACACTCTGAAGTCTGTTGAATATATTACCTTGCAACTGAGTATTCTCCAACACCAATGTCCTACTATCCAATATCTTTTTTACCACCCAAGATGAGTTTGATGGCATAGCCACAGACTCAATGGTTCTATTCTTGATATAGTAGGTATGCACCCATTTAACCCAAAGACAGTCCTTCTTCCTTGTCAAATCCCATAGCAATTTAGCTATAGCTGCTTTGTTCCATACTTCCATTCTCACAACATTGAGGCCTCCAGAAGAAATAGGTTGACACACTTTGTCCCAAGCCACAAGTGCTCTTCTGGATAAAGTTGCTGTGCCTGTCCATAGATAAGATCTGCAAACTGCCTCTATAACCTTCAATACCTTCTTAGGAATTATAAACACCTGAGCCCAATAAGTTTGCATTCCAAAGATCACAGCCTTTATTAGTTGAGTTCTGCCAGCATAGGACAAAAGCTTTGCAGACCAACAAGTAACTCTTGCTGTGATATCTGAAAGGCAGATGTCCTTCAGTGAAACCTAAAGCAGCAATAATCATCTCTCTAGTATCCTGTGGAATACCTGCTAAATAGATTGCACTCTTGCCTACATTTGCCTGAAGTCCAGAAGCATTTGAGAATTTAAGAAATGTGCTGTGCAGTATTTGAATGGAGACTATGTCAGCTCTACAGAACATTAGTAAATCATCAGCAAAACATACATGAGAAATGTTAAGCTTCCTGCATCTAGGATGGAAATTGAAATTTCCATCCTTATGAAGCTGTTGCAGCAGTCTATTCAAATATTTCATGGCTAGAACAAATAGATAAGGAGACATAGGATCCCCTTGCCTTATACCTCTCTTAGCATTGAATGGTTTAGTAAGACCACCATTCATTACTAGGGAGTATAAGGCAGAAGAGATGCAGGCCATAATCCAGTCAGTAAATTTAGCAGGAAACCCCAAAGTAATGAGGATCTGCTTCAGAAATCCCCACTCTAATGTATCATAGGCCTTCCTGAGATCCACTTTTAGAACACATCTAGGTGAAACCCCTTTCCTAGAGTATCCTTTAAAGATTTCATGGCTAAGAAGAATGTTATCCATGATACTCCTTCCTTCGATAAAAGCAGATTGGGTAGGTCCAATCAAGTCTCCAATTACTCTTTTCATTCTGCTGGTTATAACTTTGGATATGATCTTATATAATGTAGTGCAACAAGCAATTGGCCTGTAATCCTTCACTGCGGTAGGAGATTTGACTTTAGGAACAAGGGCTATTGCAGTAGTATTGATCATATGAGGAATTTTACAGGTTTCAAAAAACTCCTTAGTAGAAGAAAATATATCCTCTTGTACTATCTTTCAGTTTTTTGTAAAGAACTCAATGGGAAAACCATCAACTCCAGGAGCTTTATCCTTGGGCATCTCATTAACAGCTGCATTGATTTCCTCCATTGTGACTGGACAAATAAGAATTCTTTGCTGCTCAAATGTAAGACATCTTCCACCTCTCATTATATTAGTATCCACACAGGGAAGTTCAGCAATAGATTCTCCCATTAGAGATTGAAAAACCTTTAAGAACTCCTGTTCTACAACAGTAGGCTCAGTTAATTTGATACATGTGTCAGTATGAATAGAAGTGATGTTATTTTGACCTTTCCTGATCCTCCATTGTGCATGAAAGTACTTGGTATTTGCATCTCCACATTCAATCCATGTAGTTTTGGATTTTTGTCTCATTACCTGCTCTTCAATATTGTTCCATTTATCAAGTTCTTCAAGCAAGCCTCTTTCTTCAATAATCAGCTCCTGTGAAAGACAGTTTGTCTGCATCTGTACCTGTAGGATATCAAGTCTTTCTCTTGTCTGGATGATCTGCTGTTTGTATTTGGCTAAGTGATCATTTAACCCCTTTAGCTGCTGCTTAACTGTCTTCAATTTGCTCTAAATCTGTTGCATATGAGTGCCATGATAAACCTTTTCCCAGACTTGCTTCACAATTTCATGAAACTGCTCATGTTCCATTACATTGCTATATAGTCTGAAAGGTTTAGGATGTAGTGGCCTATATGCACCAAATTTAACTAGAATAGGGGAGTGATCTGAAATCAAGGGATTCATATAATCAGCCTCCAAGTGTCCAAACTGTTGCAGCCATTGAAAGTTGCCAAATGCCCAGTCTATCTTGCTATATACTCTAGAGTCAGCATCTTGTTTGTTTGTCCAAGTAAAGTGCCATCCAGTTGCTCTTAAAGCAGTAAGTTGTAATTCATCTACTGTTCCTTTGAATTCCCTTGTTTCAGCCTCAGTCACAGGAGAACCAATTCTATCATCTGAGCTTAATACACAATTGAAATCACCACTTATAAGCCATGCATCTTGCTGAGGAATAGAAATTGTCCTGAGATCTCTCCATAACTGTGCTCTAAGAACTGCAGTGTTTTGAGCATAGATAACACTGAACTGAAATCTGACTAGACTTCTAGTATCCTCTACTAGACAATGAATAAACTGATCAGAAAGAGACACCCCTTGAACCAGTATATGTGGTTTCCATAATAGCCATATCCTTCCATTAACAGCCTTTGCATAATTGCACTGCCACAGCCAACCTTTTGCAATCCTGTCAAATATTTTCTTGGCTTTATGCTCTTTTACTCTTGTTTCAAGTATACCAATAACATCAACCTTATTATCAGTAAGGAATTGTTTCAATTCCTTCTGCCTTGGGGACAGGTTAAGTCCCCTAATGTTCCATGTGACTACAATCATGGATCAATATCTGGTAGACTGTAAGAAGGCCCAGGATCAAACTGTTGCCCTCTTCTTCCCATAATTTCCATGATTCCTTTCCCTCTAATACCCATACTAGCCACCTGTTCATCATTTGTAGTGCTAACAGTGTTTACTTCACTAAGTTGATCTTCAGAATTCAATTGCTCATTCAGCTGCAAATTTACTTGATTCTCCTCTAACTTGCTAGAATCCTGATCTGTCTGCACTACTGAGGCTGGTGGATCAAGAGCTTCCTCAGATTGCTTTTGGATTTCATCATTTGCTACATTCTTCTTTACAATCCATTCCTTCTTCTTTTGTTTCCCCTTCTGTTTGTGTCTAATTTCCCTTTTCCTTATGTCTTCTTCCTCCTCCTCATGCTTGTCTGAATTCCCAGTAGAGTACCAACACTCAATTGTGTCATGACCAAACTTGAGACAGTGGTTACAAAAAGTAGGTTTCCAGTCATATTCGACAGAGTGAACCTTAGATCCATAAGGTGTATCAATTTCCAATTCATCAGGAAGTTGATAAGCAGCATCAACTTCTACAAGTATTCTGGCAAATGAGATTTTGTCATAATGAGCAGTATATTTATCAGTGTACAATGGTTTACCAATCGCACTTGCCAACTTACTCAATACCTCTGTGGACCAATACCCTACAGGAAGACCTGGGAATCGAATCCAAATAGGTATAATGCTTAGCACACTAGCCTGAAAGTTAAAATCAATTTCCCATGGCCTTAGAACCATAGGCTTACTTCTAAAAGTATATGGGCCAGATTGCATGACTGTATCTCTATCTTCAGCACTATTGAATCAAAAGATACAATACCCTTCAGCATGCATTAGAACTTGAGGCTTAGTGACAAAATTCCAAATATATCTAACAAAGCTTTCCATATTTTGTTCACTAGGTCTATCTCCAATTACAAATCCAATCAGTGCATTCTTCCAATACTCCTGTTGTGGTTGTAAATCCTCTTCATAGATCTTCACTACCTTTTTACCATCTCGCAAAGTAGGAGGAACAAATGATAAAGGCTTACCCATTTGCACATATCTGTTGCCTCTGACTACTTCCGCAAGTGTAGGTTTTGAATTTTCTGTCTCAACAGCTTCAACATCAACTGGTACTGGAATTTTTGGTTCCGTAACTGCTAAAAATTGTAATCTCCTCGCTGTTGTATCATTCATCCCTTCCTTTCCTTGCAATCGATCCTTATCTGCTTCTGCATGCAATTGATCCTTCGATTGGTACTTCAGAGGAAGAAAATTTCCAAATGTTAGGGGTTCTAGAGTAGTTGTGATGCCATGCTCAAGTGTAACGAGCTTTGGAGGGACATCATTAACAATCGGAGCAACATTCCTTCTCTTTCTAGCCATTTCCGGCGACAGTTCCGCCGTGCTATTGTGCGCCGGATCTAGCACTGTTCTATTGATGCGCTAACGTGCGCCGAGAGCGTCCCTTCTTCTCATCTTACTTTTGCTATGTATCTTTTTCTGTACCAAATTGCAATTTTCTTTTACATTCATGTACATATGGAGTAGGCATCATGTCGACCATAATTTGTTTAGCGATCCACATGTACCTGCAAATAAGGGCTTAGAATTAGGTCATATGGAAATCGATCAATCATTCAATAAAATTTTATAATTAAGAAAAATACCGTTATTTAAACAAACAAAGAAAAAGATTCCAAAAAAGTCAAATAGGGTATAGTTGTTAATCTAATAGGTGATTGGGGACACCCTTAGTCAAGATCCTTACGATAAAGATACGAGATAAACCAAAAACAATTAACACAATAAAAAAAGAAAGAAATTCTAGCCATGTTTTACTTCCTTGAACAGCTGGATTATTTGTGACAAAATCTTGATAAGGATATCTATTTTATTTTCTACATTTTACTCCTCACGTGTATTTTGAGGGGGCAGCCAGCCTATAAACGAAAAGCCAAAAGCAAAACAAAAAAAAAGAATTTCATCAGGATCTCCCTTAATATTTTTTAAGTGCAGCTGGTATGCCCTTGAATATGGAAAAAACAGAATTCAATTTGGAAAGGATAGTAAAGATTTATTTTTGTTTCTGAAATTTCTATGGGTAAATGTAGGGGTGTGCATTCGATTTATCGATTCGATTTTGACCCTTATCGATAATTATTTATTGATTATCGATTTGAATATATACTTATGGTTATCGTTTCAATAAGATTTCGATTTTTTCGATTTCGATTTATCGATTTTTGGGGCATATCGATTCGGTTATCGATTACATCAATAAGAAAATTTTCGGGATTCCACCAAAAGTATATCGCTACAAACACGCCTAACTAATATGAACAAAAAGAAGTTAAAATAAGAAGATCATCGTTTATCACATAAATATTGTGTCAACAAGCACATGAAACGAAATTAAAGTAAGTGATCAAATGTATGCCACCAACACTGTAACAGTATAAAAAAATAAAATATATCATCACGGCTAATTTTATTTTTCCATTAATTAGAACTTTATTCCCTTGAGCTTTAAATATGACCATTCCTTAAATGTGGTAGAGGAAATAATAGCGCTAGGGACTTAGGTTAAAGGAAATGGTATTATAATATAAGGGTAAAAAAAATTTTAAAAAATATTTTTAAAAAAAATTATAAAAAACTAAAAAAAATAGTGTATGTTATCGATTTATCGATAAACCGATAAGGACAGAATCGAAATCGAAATCGATAAGTCGATAAAAAAAATTTTGAAATCGAAATCGATAAATCGATAAACCGATATCGATAAATCGGTACCAAATAATCGATTCGATTTATCAATAAACCGATTCGAATTCATACCAGGTGAACGGATTCTACAAAAAACAAAGTCAAATTTCAGTTTTAATTGAATATCTTAGTCAACTTCGGTATCTGCCTACTTATCTGGGCAGTTAGCTTCAAATTCTGCAAAAATTGACTACTAGCTCACGTTGTACCAGGTGTTTTAAATTGGTCTAATTATCCGGTATTTAAAATCAACTAAGGCCATCTCGGACCTTTATCTCATTTTGGAATTTCTCTATTTTAAGAATAACTTATTCCAATCATTTTATTCATTTTTCCCCAAACTTTTTTATATTCTTCTCTTTTTTCTATATTATATTATTATCTTTCATTTCAGTTTCATTTTTAATTTCAAGTAAACAAATTCCATCTTTTATTTTATTAATTTATAATTTCCATAATTAAAATAATTTCATAAAATTTTAAATAATATAGTTTGTAAGAAATTATTATAGATTAACTAATAATTAAAATAATAAGAAAATTATTGCTATACAAGATTAGTTAAATACATATTATATAACGATAAAATTCATTCAAAATACTAGATAAATATTCAACTTCAACCTCTAGTATTCTCCCATAAATGATCTATTAATGCATTTTTAAGATAATTATATATTTTTTGTACAATTATAACTTATAATAAAATTAACTTATAATTTTACATGAAATAATAGATGCACGAAAATTAATTTATCAAAATTATACACCAAAGTTAAGATATAATATTAATATTGTAAAAATGTTATATAAATATAATTAAGTGTATATAAATAGATAAATAAAAGATTAAATAATAAAAAAGTGATGAATAGTAAAGGGGGAGATGAATAGTGTACCCCCATATTTCAGAAAATACTATTCATCCCCTATTTTGGGAACAAAAATGGTGGAAGGTTGGAGTTAAATTTCCCCAAAAATTGCCCCCATTATGAGGGATGGAGGAAAGGTTGGAGATGCCCTAACTAGCTCGTGTTTGAAAATTATCTAAAGAAGGTAAAAGATCAATACATAAAGTTTTTTAACGAAAAGTATTTACTCCTTACTAACGAGTTTTCATTTTTAAAACTTGAACTAGCATATATTCCAAAACTACTTGCATCATTTGTTAGCTTTCTCCCATTGAGGATCGTCTTTGAGAGAACAAAATGTCGATTCTTCATTAGCTGAAAATGAATTCTTGTGCAGATATTAGTAAATAACTATCCACTAATTAATTAAAACTATTCTAAATAACTAATGACCACATTTAACTTCTAATATGTACAAATTGACCCTTTTACTAAATAATGTATATACACATCACTCCAATACTCCCCCTCAAGCTCGAGGGTGTAAAATTTTTAATACTCCAAGCTTGCCAAGTAGGTAGTGATGCTTCCCCGAGCTTAACAAATCTGCCTATTGGTCCTTAGTGTGCATATACTTAGTCTCTAGTAGTCCTTGTTTGGTCTTCTCTCGAATAAAATGACAATCATGAATTTCAATATGCTTGGTTCTCTCATGAAATATGGGGTTTGTCGCAATTTGCATTGCAGCTTTACTGTCAGAATAAAGAGGAACTGGTTTTTGCAATGTGATTCCTAAGTCATGGAAGTGTCCAGTTAGCCACACAATCTCTACAATTGCAGATGCCATACTTCTATATTATGCTTGCTTTCTGGACACTGTATGTTGCTTTTTTGATTTCCAGGAAATCAAAGAATTCCCAAGTTTCACTACATAGCCACTAACTGATCTTCTAGTGGCAGGGCAGGCTGTCTAATCTGAGTCACAAAATTCCATCAGTGTATCTTTAGGTTCCCTGTACAGTAGGGCTCCCATGCCAGGTGCTGCCTTTAAATACCAGACTACCATAAGTGATGCATCCATATGAGACTTCTTTGGGGCTTGCATAAACTGATTAAGGGTCTGCACAACATAGCTTATGTCTGGTCGAGTAACTATCGGATACAGAAACTTGCCTATGATCTTTTGATATCCTCTGACATCTACCATAGGATCTTACCTGCATTCTAACTCCATTATCATACTCCACTTAAGTCAGTTTTTGATTGATATCCAATGGTGTAATTGCAGGCTTTGCTCCACTCAACTATAACTCTGAGATTAACTCCAAAGTATACTTTCTTTGATTCAATAGAGTGCCCTGTTGTGATCTCAAAACATCTATTCCCAAGAAGTATCTCAATTCCCGTAGAACTTTAACCTTAAATTGCTGATGCATAACCTTCTTCGTTTCATCAATCATGGAATGTTGCTACCAATAATTAGTAAATCATCGACATATATGAGAATTACGACACTTTCTTTTCCATATCTCTTGGTGAACAAGGAGTAATCGAAAGCACTATGATGAAAACCTGCATTCAACAGTGCTTCTGTAAGCTTCAGGTTCTACTGCCTTGAAGCTTTATCAGTCCATATGATTATATTGCGCACCTTTGTCTCCCCCTGCTTTTGAAACCCAGTGGAAAATCGATGTACATTTCTTCATGTAAATATCCTTGAAGAAATGCGTTAAACACATCCATTTGATGAAGCTTCAATCTCTAGAAGCTACAATAGCCATGATAGAGCTCACAGTCACCATCGCAACTAGTGAAAATGTCTCATGATAATCCAAACCTTCCTGCTGATTGTATCCCTTTGCTACAAGTCATGCTTTGAATCTGTCTGCTTCTCCATTTGACTTATACTTGATCTTGTACACCCATTTTGAACCAATTGTAGATTCCCCATCAGGTCAAGGAACTACCTCCCAGTTCCTGTTATCCTCCAAAGCCTTCACTTGTTGTTGTGTTGCTTCTATCCACCTCTTGTCTTTTACTACTTCTTTGAATGAATTAGGATCCTTCTTCACCGAGAATGCATGAAAATAATCTTTATACTTCTGAGTGACATTGTCATAGGATAAGTAGTGAGTGATAGAGAGAGAGAGAGAGAGAGAGAGAGAGAGAGAGAGAGAGAGAGAGAGAGAGAGAGAGGCGCATTGTGAGGATTTTGGCATCATTGTAACATAATCTTGCATCCATATAAGTCGTTGTTTGACTCTAGTAAATTTCCTAATGTCTACAGTGGAAGGTCCATTTGATATTGGCATTCCTTGAAAGATAGGAGCAACCAGGTTATCTTCAACAAAACTTGTTAATTCCTCAGCTAGGCTTTTAGGTGTTATGGATACAAGTTTTCGTTCCAGTTGTTCTCTTTCATCAACTGTAGGTTGGTCTGCTGAATTCTCACATGTAGGCTCTGTTGTTTGATCCAAGGAGGTAATCAGATCATGCATTTAAGTTTCTTGATCATGTTCTTTAGGATTGTATACTTCTGCGACAGGTTTGTTACCCTGCAGTAAACACAGAAAATCTTCTTCGTTCTGATTCACTATGTGTGGATCAATGTGAAGTTGTGATTCTCTCAAAGGAAACATTGATTCTCTGAATGTGACATCTCTGCTGACAAAAAATAGTTAGTTTCTAAATCCAGTAGCCTATATCCCTTTGTGTGGAGCAATTCCTAACAAGATTGCTTTGGGTTTGAATTTTTACTCATTCACTAAGTTTGTAGCATAGCACAAGAAACCAAAAACTCTTAAATGAGAAAGTGATGGTTTTCTTTTGTGTAACAACTCATATGGACTCCTGCCACTCAATACTTTAGAAGGCAACCTATTTATGATGTAAACAGTAGTTTGCATACATTCACATAAAAATCGTTTTGGTAAAGTTTCTTGAAACTTTAAAGAACTTGCAATATCTAATATGTGTCTGTGCTTTCTCTTCACAACTCTATTTTATTATGTAGTGTAGGAACAACTACTCAGATGAATCACTTCCTTATCTTGTAGAATGGTGTTCCGTTAGCTTTTAAAGAACTCAGTTCCATTGTCTGTTCTAATTGCCTTAACAGAAGTATCAAATTGATTCTTAACTATGCACATAAACTGCTTCAAGAATACAATGGTCTCGCTCTTCATATGCATTAGAAATATCCAAGTTTTCCTTGAGTAGAAATCTACAACAGTAAGAAAATAGTGTTTCCTATTTTGAGTTGGTCTTCTATATGACCCCCAAACATCTATATGTTAGTGCTTCTCTATTCACTATCAGTAAAAGCAAGTCTATATTTCTTTGCCATAGGGCATATAGAACATTTATTATATATGCTACTATCTACTTTATTCTTCATAAATGGAATATGCTACAATACTTCTATTGAAGCATGTCCTAGCCTCATGTTCCATATCCAGCTTAAATCTCATGCTCTCCCGTCATTTCTAACAGCTGCTACTAACCTTTTAACCCTTTTTTCCTTTCAGCAAGTACAACCCTTCACTTTCTAGTCAACTTTGACACTGACATCAAGTTAAACTTGAACTCTGGTACATGAAGAACATTGTTAGAATGATGTCTACTGATAACTGTGGATTACCAATATGAGTATATTTGTACTAGTTCTATTAGGCATGCTTACTGATTCCCTTTTGTGTTTGTTAATACTTTAAACTTGTGGGGTCTTCAGCACTTTCTGTCATGAAATTGATAACCTAGGAGGAAAGATTGATTTTGAGTTTGGTGATAAGGCAGTAGACAAATAATATATTCCTTTGAGAGAAAGTTGAAAAAGAACTAGTACGGGGAAATAGGATGGTTGCCACAATATGGGCCAGAACCCGAGTTTAAAAACTTACATCACTGGGGTCCAATTAGTTTGAAAGGATTTTAGAGGGACACTTAACAATGCACCGTTTGGCTTGGTCAAAGGAGATATCAAAGTTATCAGGCCACACATTTTTAAACAGAGTAGGAAAACCAGCAACGACATTGAAAAAATGAGTCAAACAAGGCACAATCAAGACCAATACGCTTACCTAGCACTAGAGATTACAACCTATCCGGTTTACTAGAGTGAAGATTTGCATGAAACATTTTGACCAGGGATTAATATACCTTAGGAGGAGGAATAGAGAGTAATGTTTCCCATCTTTGATAAACAAAACGTTTTATAACCTAGCAGCTAAGGGCTTCCATATCATCAAGATCCACGACCCTTCCATGGGCACTGGGCTTGTCTTTAAGAGTAATGAAAAGATCCCTATTTGGGGCATCCCAAAAATTTAGGTTATTCTCGAGAGAGGCAGAGAAATCAACTTTTGATTTCTTTGGGGGTAGATGAAATAGTGGGATCTTCCATGGGACGCGTGCCTAAAGGTTTTTCTCCTAGAGGTTTGGAGTGTTAAGAGAAATCTCCCCGAGAAGAGGCAGAGCCTTTATAGTGATCAGACCCTAGGTCTACTTGCTTAGGAGGCACAGTAGGAGGCACAGAAGGGGGTTTTGCCTTGGAGCGGGTACTTTTCCTGGTGGAGGCAGAGGGATTTTTGGAGTGTTTCACCATTGTAGAGAAGGGACTTTGCTAGCGGTTTTGGAGAGGAGACGGAGATGAGAGTGACTGAAGGGGTTTTCTAACTTAAGAAGAGGGTTTTTACAGTTGAGTACATGAAAGAAAACGTTGTCAGTTGAGAAGACGTGATGATGGTCTTTCCATCTTCAAACTGCAAACTGATGTGAAAGAAGCGAAAAGAGAGGAAAAAAAATCGGAGGCGTAAAAAAATGGCAATTATTGCACTTTAAAAGTAACTGAGCACATAGGTCCTAAGAGTTATTAGAAATGCAAGTAATATCTAGTAATATTTTCAAAGTACAAAATCTTTCTTCTAACAAAGGTTTAGTAAAAATATCAACTAATTGAGCAGAAGTTCCCACAAAGAATATTTCTATGTCTCCCTAAGAACATTATCTCTAATAAAATGATGCTTAATATCTATATGCTTTGCTCTAGAATAATGCACATGATTTTTTGAAAGACAAATAGCATTAGAATTATCAAAAATGATTTGTATAGGATTAAATTAAATCTCATAGTGACCAATTGGTGAGACATCCACAATAGTTGTACACAACATTGTCCAATAGCAATGTATTCTGCTTCAGTAGTGGAGACTGATGCTTGTTTTTTACTGTTCCAGGATATTAATGCCTTTCTAGTAGTTGACATGCACCGCTTGTGCTTTTTCTATCTTCTTTATCACCTGCAAGATCAGCATCTGAAAAGCCTTATAGTTTAAATGAGTTAGAGAGAGGATACCGTAATCCATAAGATACAGTTCTAATGAGATATCGAATGATTCTCTTTACAACAGTCAAATGTGACTCCTTTGGAGCTGACAGAAACCTAGCACATTTACATACGCTGAACATAATATCTGGCCAACTTGCTGTCAGATATAACAGTGATCTAATCATTCCCTTATATTTAGTTTCATCAACTAGAATGCCCTATTTATCTTTGTCTAGATTTGTAGCGGGGCTCATTGTAGTGCCAATCAATTTTGCATTATTCATACAAAATTTTCGAATCAGCTCCTTTATATGTTTGGTCTGACATATAAAAGTTCCTTCTTCGGATTATTGAATTTGTAGCCCAAGGAAGAACGTGAGCTCACCCATCATGCTCATTTCAAATTCGATTTGCATAAGATATGAAAATTCTTTGCACATAAGATGGTTATCACTACCAAATATAATATCATCAACATAAATTTGAATAATGAGGTTACATTCTGATGATCGTTTAATAAATAAACTAGTGTCTATTTTACCTATGGTAAAGCCATGATAAAAGAGAATGGTACTCAACCTATCATACCAGGCACGTGGAGCTTGTTTCAATCCATACAGTGCTTTGGTAAGCTTGTATACATGGTATGGAAATTATGAATCCTCAAAGCCAGGAGGTTGTTTCACAAAAACTTCTTCCTTGATAAATCCATTCAAAAAGGTGCTTTTAACATCCATTTGAAACAACTTGAATCCTTTAAAAGATGCATATGCCAGAAGAATTTGTATGGACTCCAAACGAGCTACTGGGACAAAAGTCTCATCATAGTCAACTCTTTCTTACTGTGAATATCCTGAGCAACTAGTCTAGCTTTATTTCTTATGACCTTTCCATCCTCGTTCAATTTGTTTCTAAATACATACTTTTTTTCCGATTACAATCACATTGTCAGGTTTGGGTATAAGTTTCCATACTTGATTCTTGCTGAACTGATCTAATTCCTCTTGCATGGCTTGCACCCAGCTTGAATCTTTTAGTGGTTCCTCTATTTGTTTGGCTCATTCTGAGAAATCAATACAATGTTTGCTTTCTTCTTGAGAGCAGCTCTGGTTTTCATTACTTCGATTAGATCCCCTATAATAAATTTATGAGTATATTCAGGTTCACTTCTCCATTCATTTTGTCGAATTGCATTTGTAGTCGACTCGATTTGCTGATATGGAGTATTGCTGATATTTTCTCCAGTTGACTCGATCACCCTAGATGTATTAGCCGACTTCTGTGGTTTTCCTTTATCCTGAGCTTCTTGAGTTTGATCTTCGTCACCCACAGTAGTTCCTTTCACTACCAAGGGATTATTTTCATCGAATATAACATGTACAGATTCTTCTACATATAAAGTACGTTTATTATTAACTCTAAAAGATATACTATTTAATGAATAACCAAGAAAAATACCTTCGTCACTTCTTGGATCAAACATTCTAATATTGTCCTTACCGTTATTGTAAATATAACATTGTTTCCGAAAGTATGGAAGTAGTTGATATTTAGATGTTTACCTTTCTAGAGTTCATATGGGGTCTTCTTCAGAATTGGCCTTATGAGGCAACGGTTGAGAATGTCACAAGCAGTACTTACACCTTCTACCCAGAAATGGTTTGCAATGAATGTTCTAGTAGCATGGTTCTTGCCATATCTTGGAGAGTTATGTCCTTTCTTTACACAACCCTATTTTGTTGTGGTGAGCGAGGTGCAGAGAAATTATGAGTGTATACTTGATCATTATAGAAGTTTTCAAAAGATCTGCTTTCAAATTCTCCTCCGTGGTCACTCTGAATTTTTGAGATCAGATATCCCGTTTCTCTTTCAACCCTTTTGCAGAAAACTTCAAAATTTCTTAAAGCTTCGTCCTTATGAGACAAAAATATTACCCAAGTGAAACGTGAAAAATCATCAACAGTAACAAATGCATACCTCTTTCTTCCTATGCTAGCAGTTCTAGTAGGCCCAAATAAGTCCATATGAAGTAATTGTAAAAGTTTCAAAGTAGATACAATATCTTTATTTTTGAAAGAATTTTGGGTTTGTTTACCCATTTGACATGCATTACAAATATGAGTTCTAAAGAAATTCAATTTAGGCAAACCAATAACGAAATCATGTTTGGACAGATTTTCAATCAAATGCATGCTAGCATGACCAAGTCTCCTATGCCATAACCATGGATCATCAAACATAAAAGATAAGCAAATATGGCAATCTATGTTTTCAAAACCATCAAGTATGTAAATATTTCCATACCTTTTCCAGGAAGAATTATCTTACCTGATTTGTCTTCAATAGCACAATCTATTTTCTTAAACGTTACCTCATATCCAGAGCCGTAAAGTTGACTTATGCTCAAAAGATTGTAGTTTAGTCCATCGCGAGATAAAATTCAGTAATGTCACAATTGTTTTTGAAGGGAATTGTTCCATTACCGAATATTTTGCCCCTTGAATCATCTCCAAATTTGACACTTCCTCCATTGATTTTTGTAACTTCTTTGAACAGGTTTTTATTTTCTGTCATATGACTGGAACACGCACTATCTAGATACCATTTTCCTTTGCCGCTTACTCTGTGGTGTTTCTGTAAGTCAAGAAGATTACTTCCTTTTAGGTACTCAAGCTTGCTTGGGTCCTAGAGGGTTAGTAGTACTAGGTTCAAAATTTTTGGTTTCCAAACCCATCCTGACACATTTGATTTACAAAAATATTAAAAGGAATATATATGCCCACTTTAATTACAATAATGACATGTAGCTTCAGGCCTGCTTATAGGTCTTTCATAAGTGTTTGAACTAGCTGACTTAGTTCTAGCTGGTTCTTTCCTAGTTGACTTGTAAGTCACCTGGTCTGACCGATTGGTCGACTTGGATCTGGTTGGTTCCTTTCCAGTCAACTTGTAAGTCATCTGGTTTGACCTAACATAACTATGACTGGTGGATTTGCACAAGCTGCATTTGCAAACACTCAAACTCTTCCTGAAGTACTCCCTTTTCGATTTCACATACTTCATGTTTGAGTTTCCAGTGTTTAACCTCCATAGTGAGTCTCTTAAGCTCATTCATCATTTTTTGAGACTCTTTCAAGGTTGAATCAAGAATATCCTGCAACTCATTACATCTTTCACAGTCATAAGATCTTACCTCATTAGTTTCACCGTGCCATGAAACAGTTTCCATTCTCGTCATCTAAATCATCTTCATCTGTCCAGTATCCTGAAGTTTTGTTTATTTCATTCTCCAGAATTGTTATTAGCAAATATTTGCTCTCTCTCCATGGTTAGAGTTATCCTTATCGCTCTAGCTTCCGAAGGATTTGTTCTTGTTGAAGCCTCTGGAGATCTTCCTTTTCAGTTCTGAGCATTCATCTTGAGTGTGCCAAAATTTTCCACATTCATAGCATTTTCCATCGTTCTTGTCCTATTCGGTGTATTGTTTGGATCCTCTTGGTGGATATATTCATTTCTTTGTGTTCCTTTATATTCTCATCAGTCCATCCATATTTCTAGACATCATAGAAATCTCTTCTTGTAGAGCTTCAGGATCATCAATTTCATTTTCAGCCATTTCAGTAGAGGTTATGAACGCAACAATTTTCTTTTTCTCCTCTTGATTTGTCTTTTTCAAATGTGTTCTTTCAAGAGCAAGTTATCCTCATAGTTCATCATAAGATAATTTGTTTAGATCTTGAGATTCCAATGTTACTACTTTGGTCTGCCAACTGGTTGGCAGACTTCTGAGAAATTTTCTTACTTGATCACCACTGGTATAGGTTTCCAAATGCCTTTAAGTCGCTAATTTTGCTAAACCTGGCAAACATTTTTTCAATGAATTCACCTTCTTTCATTTAGAAGAGTTCATAATCATGAACTAGCACGTTGATGTGTATTTCCTTTACTTTGCTAGTTCCCTCATAGGTGACCTCAAGTTTGTCCCACATCTCTTTGGCCGTGTCACAACTCGATATTTTGTCGTATTTTTCACCACTAATCGCATTATGAAGCAGGTTTCTTGCCTTGTTATTCACTTGTAATGATTCCAGTTGCTCTTTTAAGTATGAATCTACATCCTCAGGATCAGCAAGTGGTGGAGTGCTAGCCGGTAGGGTATAGTTTTCCTTTTTGATGACTCTCCAGACTTTGACATTGTAAGCTTCAGCAAAGATTTCCATTCACACTTTTCAGTGATAGAAATATTGTCCATTGAATTATGGTGGTCTAACATGTGAAGTTCCTTCTTAAAAAAGAGCTCCTATGATCACCTGATTTGCCATGATCTTTTCTCACAAGCTATTAAGCAAAAGTAAAATATGAGCCTTGCTCTGATACCAATTGAAAGTACGGGGGGGGGGGGGGGGGGAGGGATTGTAACTCTTTAAAAATAATTGCTTATTAGTTGACTTGTTACTAGAGTAGTTGACTAGATATAATAAATTTATAGATATAATAACAGAAAGTAAATTGCAAGAATTAAAGACACCCAAATTTTTATACTGGTTCGAATTCAATGTGAATCCTAATCCAGTCCCCTTGGGTTGTATGGGAGTTCTCTTTACTAAATGAGTTTCTTCCGAGTAAAGTTGTGAGGATTTCACACAGTTTCTCAAGCACATATTTTTTGATACAATGCCTCACTAGTATTATGCTATCTTTCTTTCCCTGACTTGTTACACAACAGATCTTAGTGAACTACAATGCTTGTTGGCAGTAGAATAAAGAGAGTGATTTTTGTTAGACTAAAGTATATCTAAACTAGGGTTTACAACGAGCTATAAATACTTTGATGGATGGTAGAGGCTTGACAACCAAAGATATTTGATCCTTAGAAAAAATTGATTCTTTCCAAGAATAAGGAATGAGCCGTTGCTTCTCTTGATTGCTTTCCTTCAGCAGAGATACATACGAATATTGCTCCTTGATTGTTGGATCTTCCAAATGCGGACGCGTACCAAATCTCCTCGTATCCTTCAATCTTCCGTAATTCTGCCCTAGATTTGTGCCTTTGCTCAAGGCTTATTTGATTCTTTCCAGCTCAGCTGATCGTTGCTATTGCTGATTGATTTGTGATTAGATTCCGCCCAGATTTACTGATCGTATGCAAATTGATTTCTTTCCTTGAACATTATGAACCACTCTTGCAGTCTTCTTTACTTCTTGTAATTGATTTCCTGCACATATATATTATTGGCATCATTAAAACAAGATCTAACAGATTCACTTTATCACATTGCTCCTTGAGGTCTTCCCATACAGCATGTGCATCAAATGCATATATAATTCTACTAACGAGATCCTTTGAAACTAAGTTCATAATCCAGGATTGCACTATTGCGTTACATGTCTCCCATTCCTCATGGAGAGCATCCTCAAGCGTCCTTTCTGCACCCCCTGCTATGAATGAACCCTAATTTTCGCTTAGCCTTTAGAACTAGCTTCATCGATCTACTCCATAGCCCATAATTTGCAGAGCCTGTAAGCTGAATTGGAATCAACACCAGGCCCGGTGTGTCCGAAGGGTGAAGAAACAGTGGATGTGTGTGGTCGATCTTTTCCGTCGCTATTGACGATCAACTCGATGCAACGATCAAGCTAACAAATGATAAGAGGAGAAATTGAAAATCTCCGCGTTAAACTCAACTTTACAGAATGAATATGAACGAGAACTTTGAGAATCGATCTTCTCTGCTCTGATATCATGTTAGATTTCTACCATTGACGATCGTCTTTGAGAGAAGAAAATGTCGGTTCATTAACTGAAAATGAACCCTAAATATTGATAACTAACTATCCACTAATTAGTTAATACTATGCTAAATAATTAATAATCACCTCTAACTTCTAATATGTAGAAATTGATACTACACTAACTAATGTATAGACGCATCGCTCCAACACCATTCATATGCAATCTACATACTAACTTCTTTTCATTTGCAAGCTTTAATTTCAGAAGACAAAAATTCTTTATCAAGATATTTTATTTTATCATGGATTTGATTGAAGATATGCTTTGCTGATGTTACAGTGACTTCATTAATATGATCAAACAATTTCCAGTGAGAAACGGATATTAGAAATAAGAAACAAAGTCATATATCACTAGTTGGTGGTCTATATTTGTGTGGAACGCCAAAATTGACCACGGCAGAGATATGGATAAAATCCTTGAAGTCCAAAATAGCAGTAGGATATTAGGTGCTGCAGCTAGAAAATGAATTTGGATGAGAAGGAATATGCTAAGTAGAGGTTCAAAAGTGTTGTTTAATTATAACTTTTTGCGGGCATATTTACATATTCACGCGAGAAGAAAATATCGGCCTTTACGACTACTTGCTTCCCCAGAAATACCTGTGATGTTGAAATTCATTTGTGGACTTTTCTAAATATTAAAAACCACATAAAATTTACCAAATAAAAACCCCCCATATAAAATGCATAACCCAAAAAAAGAAGAGCTAATAGGAATTTTTTTATACATTTGCTATGTGTTATACTTGTATTTATTCACTTAACTATGTATTGTCAAATTAATCAATGCCTAAACTTAATACACATACATGTATTTATGCGTGTGAATCTCGATTTAGGCATAATTAATTTTGTTTTAATACGTTGTCATGCTATGAACCATAAAAGTTCAATTCTCTTATTGAGAAATCGTATTTTCAAGGGAAAATGTCCGAATTTGCGACGATGGTTTTAAAGGTTTTCACTCAGTTACTCTTAATTTGTTAGTGGTAGTTAATAATTGAGAAGAGAAAAGAGACAAGTTGCCCATCTTTGGTAGAATACAAAAGGAAAAAAATAATTCTGTTGGAGGAAAAGTCAGACTATATAGTCAACAATAGGTACTTGAATTTTATAATAAAGTGAATGCTGTAAAGTGTCCTTTCAGAAAAGTTATGTATGTTTTTAACACATCTAAGATATCATAAATTAATACATGTTCATACCTCCAAAATTATACACTCAATTAGGTTTGGAAATTCAAGTACTATGGAACTTGAATTATGTAATATATAGGAATTTTCATCCAAGAGTCTTATTACAAGGGATGCATGATTAAATAGTAACGTAAAGTCAACTATGTAAAATAATGTACTGACGTAAAGTTATTTATGTAAACAAATACATTGCTTAAGAAATTATGAAGTGTGAATTAAGATATTTAGCCTAAAAAAATTTGGATTTTAATTTAAGAAAAGAGAAGAGGAGGTCGGTATCAAGTTTGAGGACTCACTGGTGCAATAAGATCTCTGTCTTTTTCTTGTTCCTTTTCCGAATTTCTTTTTTCTATTTTGTCATAATGTTAGAAGACCGTTGACAAAATGGAAAAAAATGTGTTAGAAGACCTAGAGTATGTGTTTCATGGAAACTTCTATAAAGTGGACACCATCTATAATAGCCCCCCAGCCCCCCCCCCCCCCCCACACACACCAACCCAACACAGTAAACAGTAGTATCTAATTCTAACAAATAGAACGAAATCAATTTCCACGTCATTACTTGTCTTTCGATAGGGAAGAGGAAGAAAAATTTGTCAAACAAAAAGACTCTAATTTTATTTCGAGAATTAGATTTTAATATATATTTCAACAACACAAAGTATGCCCCCTAACAAGTTGTAATTTTTAGCCAATTACGTAGAGTTAATAATTGAAGGCTGATTTATACGCAAAATATCCTCACATTCACACAGGACGAGGAAAAGCCGTACTTGTAGTAGGGGTGGACATTCAGGTAATTCGGATTAAATATAGAATTTTGATTTAGATTTTTGGTTTTTGAATTGAAGAAATAACAATCCAAATTCAATCCAAATAAGCTTGGATTGGACCGATTTTTTTAAGTTCTGTTTCGGATTAATCGGGTTGGATATTTGGATTTTCGGTTTTGAGTTTATAAGTTGACATGTTTCTTTTTTATTTTTTTACAAAATTAATATCCAAATGAAGTACTCATATTAAATTGCCTGAAAAGTTACTCATTCTCACCGCAATCATCCAAATAAAATATTCAAGTATATGAAGAAAATATAACAGAGATATTAGTACGGTCGATAAGAAGCAGTAAAAGTAAAACCATGACCAAATAAAATGTTTTCTAACAGTAACTTAGTAATTAATATTGCATATATATATGAAATTATATCTAATAGATAGGATATTTAGCTTATTATTATTGACATATAGATAATGTACGAAAGGTAAAGCATAAAATTTTCGGATTTTCGGATATCCAAAATCTAAAATACCAAATCCAACATCCAAAAAAGTTAAAAATTAAATCCAAAATCCAATCCGTAATCCGAAACTCCAAACCAAAAATTTTAAAAGTTTAGATTTCGGGTTTGCCCAAACTATGCCCACCATTACAAGTTGTAACGAGGTATGACATTAGCAATATATTAATTAATTTCACGACTTGAACTAATTTTGACGGCTTGAACTAAGAGACTGACGCTAATTTGTACCGAATATCGTTGGAAACTCGTCATTCTTCATAATGAAGAAAGTAATTGTTTTAATTTTATATTTGGTGACTCGACTAAATTTAAATTCACGCTGAAAAATTACACATTATGAGGTAAAGAGCTTAAGCCCTCCCTAACAAAGACGATTTCATATCTTAAACTCGATCCGAACGACCTCATGAAAGATGCTGCCACATGTAAATTATAAACTTGTAAGTTATATTTAACGCCTGAAGGGTAAATTTGACCCAAAAGTATAACAGCAGAGATATTTTTGATAAGAAACTCAAACGAAGGATAAATAAGGCCTATTTGTCATAGTACAAGGACAAATCTGACCCATAACCGTAAAAACAAACTACTCAAGAATCTTTTCAAGGTGCTCATGGCATATCCAATACAAACAAAGCATCTTTCATCAAGCACATTTGAATCCTATTGTGAAACAAAAATGTCTTAACATCTTTGTTTTCATCTAAATTTATTATTATCTACAATGTTAATTAGTTAAAATATTACGAAATAACTAATATTTTAAGAACAAAAGGTATTTAAATTCACATAAAAAATATTAACAGTTTGATATTGGATCACTCTTCTTGTTATTTTTAGTTTTTAATATATTTTTATATTATATATTTTAATTAAATACGTATGTCCACAGGCTGGCCCAAGCCGGTCAAGCCTCATGGGCCATGGGCTTCCTTGGGCCAGGCTTAAAAGCGTTATTTTTTTTTGTTAAAACAAAGGTATAAAACATTAAATATAAGGCACAAGTTCAGGTTTAATGAAAAATTCAACTAAATTGTCTGATGTGAAGTTGGACATTAATAAATAAAAATTAGAAGAAACAACTTAAATGTGAATAGGTTGTATGCAGTCATAATCAAGATTAACATTCTATTATCATCACTAAAATCCCTATATTTTTAAAATAATTTACTTTTTGTTATAAATAGAGAGATTTTACACTTCTATTTAAGGTGAATGTCTTTATTAGAGAGATTCTAGAGTCCTATTATTGGTAGCTAGATCATCCCACTCCCTATAAATAAAGGGGTCTTCTACCATTGTAATACATCCCTAACTATCTCTAAGTATCAATAAGAATACTTCTCTCTCTCTATTCTCTCTATTGTTCTTGTTCTTGCATTATTGTTCTTGTCTTTATATTATTTCATAACACGTTATCAGCACGAGACTCTATCGTCTCAAGAACCATTCTCGAAAAATCTAAGGTATTTCCCTCTTCCTAATTTAATTTTCGATTATGTCTGACATTACGAAAAGAAAGTTCGTTGCCCTTGAAATTTCGGGCAAGAACTATATGACATGGGTGTCGGATGCTGAAATCCACTTAGATGCTATGGGTCTCGGAGACACCATCAAAGATAGAGAAAAAGCATCCACCCAAGACTGTGCGAAGGCCTTGATTTTCTTGCGCCATCACCTTGATGAAGGTTTGAAGATTGAATATCTCACCGTCAAGGATCCACTCATCTTGTGGAACGGCTTAAAGGAGAGATATGACAACCTGAAGTTGGTCACTCTGCCACAAGCACGATATGATTGGGCTCATCTGAGGCTCCAGGACTTTAAGTCCGTTTCTGAATATAATTCTGCAATGTTCAGAATTACTTCTAAATTGAAGCTATGCGGAGGTAAAATCTCCGATTATGATATGCTTGAGAAAACGTTTACAACGTTTCATGCCTCCAATATGGTACTGCAACAACAGTACAGAGAGAAAGTCTTTACAAAGTACTCTGAACTGATTTCTCTTCTACTAGTGGCTGAGCGAAATAATGACCTGCTCATGAGAAATCACGAAAATCGACCCACTGGGTCTACACCACTGCCTGAAGCAGATAAGTTGCACTCTCATTATGCCAAACATGAAAAGGGCCATGGTCATGGTCGTAAACGGGGTCATAGCCAGGGACGTAGACAAGGAAGAAATTCCAATGAAGTCCGTCAACCCCCAAGGAGAGATAACCGCCGAAAGCAGAAACGGGGTCATGAAGATCCTAAGGCAAATGGTTCAGAAACTATATGTTATCGTTGCGGTGGGAAAGGGCACTGGTCAAAGACTTGCCGTATACCAAGACACTTGGTTGACCTTTATCAAGCATCTCGAAAGAGAAAAGGCCCTGAAACAAATTTTGTCTATGACGACAACTTGGACATCACCCACCTGGATGTGGCAGACTTCTTTGAGCAACCCGAGGGGAAAATAGACCACCTAATCGGTGATGGGTCCGTGATGAAAGAAGATGGAGTTATTTGATTTTGTTTTACTTATTTGTATTAGTTAGTGAATAAACTAATAGTCATTAGTATTAGCTCGTATTAGTTAGTTCATGATGCAATGTTAGCAGTAGTTCTTTAGAATGTCTTCAATATGCTCAAATATCAATAATATTTTTATTTTCCAGTAGGGGTAATCGACTAGCCTGAAAAACTAGTCGATTATCTAATATTTTCGCATTAAAGCTGAAAAACAATTGATCAACAATCGATTGTCTATGTCTAACAATCGATTGTCGTTAAGACAGTGTAATCTGGAAATTTTTCAAAAATCATCCACAATCGATTGTCTATGTCTAACAATCGATTGTCGTTAGACAGTGTAATCTGGAATTTTTCAAAAATCATCCACAATCGATTGTCTATGTCTAACAATCGATTGTCGTTAGACACTGTAATCTGGAATTTTTCAAAAATAGTCAACAATCGATTGTCTATGTTTAACAATCGATTGTCTTAAAACAGTGATCTGGAATTTTTCAAAATAGTCAACAATCGATTGTCTATGCTTAACAATCGATTGTCTTAAGACAGTGTGCTCTGGAATTTTTCAAAATAGCCAACAATCGATTGTCTATATTAAACAATCGATTGTCTTAAGACAGTGTGATATGGTTTTTCAAAATAGCAAATAATCGATTGTGTGTGTTTAACAATCGATTGTCAATGTTCAACAATCGATTGTTTGAAGAAAATGCTTAAACTGAAATTTTCAAACTGCAAAGTAATCAATTATGGATAACATATCTGATTTTGTTAGTCAACTGTTAGCAGCAGATTTTGAAAATATTATGTGACACAAAGGAATTGAACTTGTTTATTCTTATGTTCGTGTATCTCTTTTGTATGCCAAACCATGGGAAGTAAATTGATTGAAGGCTCCGGAAGAGCAATTGTAACTCTGCCCAAAGGCACGACGTTAATCATAGAGAATGCAATGTTCTCCTCCAAGTCTAAGAGAAACTTGTTGAGTTTTAAAGATGTACGCCGGAATGGCTATCATATTGAGACAATGGATGAAGATAATCTTGAATATCTCGTCATCACAAAGAATGTCTCCGGCCAAAAGAGGGTTATTGAGAAATTCCCGTCTTTATCTTGTGGCCTGTATTGGACAAGAATTAGTGCAATTGAGGCACATTCAACAGTAAACCAAAGGGTTACTGATTCCAATACCTTTGTACTTTGGCATGATCGATTGGGACACCCAGGATCGGTCATGATGAGACGGATTATAGAAAGCTCATATGGGCATCCGTTAAAGAATTTCAAAATTCTTTCGAATAATGAATATCCTTGCACTTCGTGTTATCAAGGCAAGTTGATTATCAGGCCATCACCAACAAAGGTTGGGACTGAGTCACCCACGTTTCTGGAACGTATACAAGGGGACATTTGTGGACCTATTCACCCACCTAGTGGGTCGTTTAGGTATTTCATGGTCTTGATAGACGCATCCTGTAGATGGTCTCATGTGTGCCTGTTGTCATCACGCAACCTTGCGTTTGCGAAATTAATGGCACAAATAGTTCGACTACGAGCACAATTTCCAGATAATCCAATCAAGTCCATTAGACTGGATAATGCTGCTGAGTTTACATCCCAAGCATTTAATGATTATTGCTTATCAATCGGGATAAAAGTTGAGCATTCTGTAGCTCATGTTCACACTCAAAACGGTCTTGCAGAATCGTTAATTAAACGCCTGCAGTTGATTGCAAGGCCATTGCTTATGAGAACGAGGCTGCCCACTTCGGTATGGGGTCACGCCATCTTACATGCAGCAATGCTAATTCGTCTCAGACCGACGAATTACCACAAGTATTCCCCGTTGCAATTGGTTTTGGGTCATGAACCCAATATATCCCATTTAAGAATTTTTGGATGCGCAGTATATGTGCCTATAGCACCGCCATCCTGCACCAAATGGGTCCGCAAAGAAGGTTAGGAATATATGTTGGGTTTGAATCGCCCTCCATCATTCGCTACCTCGAAACATTGACAGGCGACGTATTTACTGCACGATTTGCAGACTGTCGATTCGATGAGACACTTTTCCCAAAATTAGGGGGAGAAGTTGGTGAAACCAAACGGGAAATTTTGTGGAAAAATGCATCATTATCTCATCTTGATCCACATACCTTTATTTGTGAAAGAGAGGTACAAAAGATTATCCATTTGCAAAGAATAGCAAATCAAATGCCTGACGCATTTACGGACTTGAAGAGGATAACGAAATCCCACATTCCCGCGGAAAATGTTCCAATCCGTATTGATGTCCCTGTTGGACAATCATCTAGTGTCATATCCAATGAGTCAAATGCACGCCTGAAGCGTGGCAGACCATTAGGTTCCAAAGATCGAAATCCTAGAAAGAGGAAAAAGAATGATCAAAATGACACCACGAAAGAATCTCACGATTTAACAAATTCTGAGATTCATGAAGAATCCATTGAGCCCGAGACTCTGGAAAATACGGAACTATCCCTAAATCCAATTAATATTGAGGTAAATATTAATCGAGTGGATATTGTGGTGGATAATGCCTTTGCTTATAATGTCGCATCTAGCATTATGCAAGAATGTGAGGATCTCGAACCTCAATCTGTTGAAGAATGTCGAAAAAGACAGGATTGGCCAAAGTGGCAAGAAGCAATTCAATCAGAATTGAATTCGCTGGCAAAACGTGAAGTTTTTGGCCCTATAGTTGAAACACCTAATGGTGTTAAGCCTGTCGGCTATAAGTGGGTCTTTGTATGCAAATGAAATGAGAAAAACGAGGTACAAAGATATAAGGCACGCCTTGTTGCACAAGGTTTTTCTCAAAGGCCTGGTGTCGATTATGAAGAGACATATTCGCCTGTAATGGATGCGATAACCTTTCGTTATCTCATAAGTTTTGCTGTCCATAAAAAGCTTGACATGCACTTAATGGATGTGGTTACTGCCTATCTTTATGGCTCACTTGATAATGAGATATACATGAAAATTCCCGATGGACTCAAGATGCCAAACGCGCATAATTCAAAATCTCGGAAAATGTTCTCAATTAAATTGCAAAGATCCTTGTATGGTCTAAAGCAATCTGGACGAATGTGGTATAATCGTCTTAGTGAGTACTTGTTAAAAGAAGGCTATATAGATGACACCATTTGCCCGTGTGTTTTTATAAAGAAAACAACATCGGAATTTGTTGTACTTGCCGTATATGTCGATGACATAAACCTTATTGGAACCCCTATAGAACCCCAAAAGGCAATTGATTACCTAAAGGATGAATTCGAGATGAAAGATCTCGGAAAGACTAAACTATGTCTTGGTTTGCAAATTGAATATTTGGCAAACGGAATTTTTGTTCATCAATCTACCTATACAGAAAAGGTACTGAAACAGTTTTACATGGATGAAGCACATCCTTTAAGTATACCGATGGTTGTTCGATCACTTGATGTGAACAAAGATCCATTCCGACCACAAGAAAGGAATGAAGAGCTACTTGGCCTGAAGTACCATATCTTAGCGCAATTGGCGCACTAATGTATCTTGCAAATACTACAAGACCTGACATATCCTTTTCAGTTAATGTCTTAGCAAGATTTAGCTCGGCTCCTACGAGGAGACATTGGAATGGGATCAAACACATATTGCGGTACCTAAAGGGAACTACCGATATGGGCTTATTTTATGGCAAGAATTGCAGCCCGGATCTTGTTGGTTATGCTGATGCTGGATATTTGTCCGACCCACACAAGGCTCGATCTCAAACAGGTTATGTGTTTACCTGTGGAGAAACCGCCATATCTTGGCGATCGACTAAGCAATCAATTGTGGCTACTTCATCTAATCATGCCGAGATAATTGCTATTCATGAAGCAAGTCGGGAGTGTGTGTGGTTGAGGTCTATAATACATCATATCCAAGACAAATGTGGTTTGAAGTGTGATAAACTACCCACAACTTTGTATGAAGACAATGCAGCATGTATAGCTCAATTGAAGGGAGGATTCATAAAAGGAGATAGAACGAAGCATATTTCACCAAAGTTATTCTTCACACATGATCTTCAAAAGAATGGTGATATCAATGTTCAACAGATTCGTTCAAGCGACAATATGGCTGATTTGTTCACAAAATCTCTACCAAAGTCAACCTTCAAGAAGCTAGTTCACAAGATCGGGATGCGAAGACTTAAGGACATAAATTGATGTTCTTATCAGGGGGAGTTAATGCGCGGTGCACTCTTTTTCCCTTACAAGGTTTTGTCCCACCGGGTTTTCCTTGCGAGGTTTTTAACGAGGCAACCAATAGGCGCATATTCAAACATGTGTACTCTTTTTCCTTACTTTAATTTTTCCCATTGGGTTTTGTTTTAAGGTTTTAACGAGGCACATCATTGAATAGACATTCAAGGGGGAGTGTTATAAATAGAGAGATTTTACACTTCTATTTAAGGTGAATGTCTTTAATTAGAGAGATTTTAGAGTCCTATTATTGGTAGCTAGATCATCCCACTCCCTATAAATAAAGGGGTCTTCTACCATTGTAATACATCCCTAACTATCTCTAAGTATCAATAAGAATACTTCTCTCTCTCTATTCTCTCTATTGTTTTTGTTCTTGCATTATTGTTCTTGTCTTTATATTATTTCATAACACTTTTAGAAATGTATCTTTATTTAAGTCAGATATATCTAACCAGACTTTGCACGCCGCTAAATTCAAACCTCATGCGTAGAGTAGACTATGGGTAGCTACTGCTGAGCCCTTCTTGGTTAATTGCGTAATTGGTGTCTAACGATGCAGTTGAAGCTTCTCATGGATGCCTACGTACTATTGGGTTTGAGTTAAGGTACGAATAGAAATTAGAGGGAAAAAATTAGGAGGGAAACAAAAAGTTTGAAATAACTCCTTTTTAGCTTTGTCTCTCGTCGCAAAATGGAAAGAATTTTGTGTTTATATGTAGAACTATTTCTTCTAACTCTTAAAGAGTTGAGAAGAGCGCAAGCTGTTGGCACTCGATTTGGATTTGAATATATGAATTTGGTTAAATGAATTGAGTGATAATTTTTTCGGACCAAATTTTTTTTTTTTTTTGATGTTAACTCACAGAATTTTAATTTAAAATTCACGGCTGTATTCGCGACCAACAGATGTAGAAACTTATTTATGCCGAAAAGACACCTTTTTTTGCATGAACAAATATCTTTGCACCTATTGAGAGCCCAACTAATTGGCTGCAAAATTTGAAGATTTGACACCATTTTTCCACACCAAAAATTTAAAGGAAAAAAAAAAACATACTCTCTCCTCTCCTCTTTTGTGTATTGCATATTTCAAAGGACAACAAGGTAAGTGTCACTGTCATTTGCTGTCATTTGTTGAGTTCTCCAAAATTCTATAATTTCTATTGTTAGTATTAGAGAATAGTGTTATGTTCTATCCTTATAGAATTAATCCAAATCTTAACAAATTATGAGGGGATTAAATTTTTTAAGAAAACATAGTTTTCTGTTTGGTTTAGAACTTTTTATTACTCAACTTCTATTTTTTATTTTGTTTGACATTGCAAAATCTATTTTCGAACACTGTATAATAACAAATACGCCTCAACCTCTAGAGTGTAAAAATAGTATATCTTAATTATGGCTCGAAACTTGGCACGGTAATGTGGTTACTTAGAAATAATATATTAAGAGTAAGAGGATCTTTTTAAGTGTGATAGGGTGTAAACAATCTAGGTCCACGACTCGTATTGTCCAATTTAGCTTAAAAGACCTCACAACTTTATCCTTTGACTTACATCGTCATTAAGTCGAAAAGCCTATGAACAATGTGAACTTGCGTATCCTTTATAACGTTCAACAATTTTCTTTTTTCATTCTAATATGTGATCATGTTCAATTCACGCCCAATCAAAGATTATGAAATGGTCTTTGCACTTATAAATTGGATATGAATCGGGGTCGAATCCACACGAAGTTTAAAGTGGTGTTAAAGTGAACACTCAATAAAAGAAATTCGAAATAATCAAATTTATCTTTCAAGCAAAGACGGGTAACTATTATCTAATTAACTACAAAGAGATTTAACTAACTAGCAAACAAATAATGATTCAAATATTTTAAATATTTTTATCAAATAGGAAAAATCCTAGTCTTGTAACCTTCACCTAGGCATAAACCAATGGGTAGAGTAAAATCTATGCTTGTTTGTTAGATCGGGGTTTGTTATGACTCTCAATGCTCAAGTACATACTCAATACCTCTCGGTTAAAGAGTGATTATGTCGAAATTGACATTCTCAAGATCAAATGGGTTGTAATCTAAATGATTGAATATGAGTTCAAGTTCAAATCCTTCAATCAAACTAATAAACTTCAAATAGTTTAATTTCTTGTTAGCCAAGTTTTCCTTGACTATACTCCTCTTTATCAAATAAGAACTAAGTAAAATAGGCATGAATCAATGTTTGCAACCATTGATTCTAGATATAAAGCATAAAAAAGGGTAAATAACATACGCATAATCAATAACAAGCACTAATATTAAGGACCCATAAGTTTTATACACTAGGCATGGATCATAAACCTAGATAAAATCTAGTTACTCATAAATCATAATCATTAGCATAGAAAAATGAAAAGAAGTAATTGAAGATATAAAACTAGAATTAAAAATAAATTAATGAGTCTTCTCTAATTGTGTGACGCCCCAAAGGGTCATCACCTATTTTCTTTCTCATTCCATGCTTTTGAGGCCTCAAAAACCTTATTTTTAGTTACCTCGATTTGTGTGCGCAGTCCGGGCGTGTAGCTAGAAAGCTTAAGTGTAAAATTGTATGAAAAGTGCTAAATTTGACATTAAAATGAGTAAATTTAACTTTGCTCAATATTTTGGGTAAACGGATCCGGATCCGTAATTTAACTGTCCCGGAGGATCTGTAGAATAATATGAGATTCAGACGTATGCTTGTTGATATCCAATTTTTCTCTATGTCTTTTTGTACCCAATATAATTTCAAAATAGCATGTAGATGCATGTATATCCGCAAAAGGTTTGATATTTTTTTACATTTTTTCAAGGATTTTAAAATCAATTTATTACCTATTTTGTACTGCAAAATCTAATATTTAGTCTCAAATTCTGTTATTTTGATAAGTAATTTATTTTATTCTCTCATTTACATAAAAATATAATTTATGTATTTTTACAGAATCTTTACAAAGCCGTTAGGTATTTCTTGATTAAAATTGCATTATATTGCAATTTTAGCATATTTTTCGATTTAATAAGTATTTCAAGTACAAAATCGTTTCTAATATTTTTAATTAATACCTAGATATATTTTATTAACTCAGTAATTTTTATTGGATTTTTATAAGGTTATTTACTATATTTATAAAATTAAAATGGGAAAAATGACTATTAAATTGTAACCCTTCTATTCTTTCAATTTTAGCTCGATTGAAGCCCAAATAAACCCCCCAAATTAACCCCCCAATTGCCTGGCCCAATTCAAGTTTACCCAACCCAAACCCGGCTAAAACCAACCCGCTCAATTCCTCTTTTAATCCTGGCCGTTGATCACACAGATCAATGACCCACATTTCACTTACCAAAATTAAATCCCAAATAACCCCTAACCCTAATCAGTTTACCAAACCAGCTGCCTTCGAATCCCAAATGCTCTCTAGCCCCCCTGAACCCTAATCGTCTCCGGCTCTATTTCACCGGCGTTCATGGCCGTTCAAGCCCTAAAATGCCTATATCCGTCACTCCTC
The DNA here is from genome assembly GCA_034376525.1 of Nicotiana benthamiana. NCBI lineage: Eukaryota > Viridiplantae > Streptophyta > Magnoliopsida > Solanales > Solanaceae > Nicotiana > Nicotiana benthamiana. The sequence goes on from CM067328.1 coordinate 84,973,276, forward strand.
ACCTCTTCTGGTCCCTGGGTTTGTAGATTGGAACCCTACCTCAAAGTTGATCGGACCAGAGGTCCTCCAATGTGATTATTGTAGCCGTGTCCAGACTTTTCCAGCAAGCCCTGAGGCTATGGGTTCTTTGCCGACTCCGACGAGTCCATTCCAGGCTTTTCTCGATCCTTCGAGACCTTTCTCTAAAAACCCTAATTTTCGAGGTGCTTTTCCATTTTCTCTATGTTTATCTTATGATTCTCTCTGAATCCTAGTCATTCTCTAAAGATTTTAAAGTACTTTTTCACTTTTTCTTCGCCCTTTGTTTTCAAACTATCGTCTTCCTAAAAACCTACGGTTTCTATGATCTCCCTGATTTCCTTGATTTCTTTACTCTATTTGCTTTAGTGTGTGTTCTCTTTTAGTACTTACTTAGATTCTGAGTATCTTCTACCATGGCTCTAAGGCGTTTTGTTTTATTGATTATTTTCTAGGGTTTTGAGTTAATGTGTTATATGCTTTCTCTTTATGCTGTTCTGATTTTGTTCATCTTCATCTATGATATTCCTTATGCTCTGTGTGCAATGGAAATCCTAGTTTTAAGGGGATTTTCCACTTTCTCTCTGTGAAACCCTAGCCGCCTCTAATTCTCGCTTGTGTGTTTCTGCTACATGTTATTCTACTACTTCCAATTTTTGTATGTTCAAACTATGCATCTTTTTATGTTTTCACATTTTCCTTGTTCTGAGCAACCATAATTTGGGAAAATTGATTTTGTACAGTTTAGTTGATTCTCTAATTAGACATGTTTTCTGACTAAGTTCTAACAAGCTAGTATCTAATCCCTTGATTTTTTAGGTAATGGACCTGCCTTATGTGTTTACCCGTGTGTTTTTCGAAACTTCTTACACGTATTTGCCCTATATTGTATTTACCTCAAGCCGGTCCCTTAATTAAAGAAAACCTTCTCCTTAATTGTTTGTGATCGATACTGATTGATATTTTCTTGCCTTACTGCTGCATCTTTTCGAACTATAAAAGGCCCTCACCTTTTCTCACTCAAACACACACTGATACACGACTACTCTCTAGTTTCACTCATTGAAAACTCTCTTCTCTTCTATATTCTTCGCTGTTACTTGTTTTCTTGCTAAGAGTTAGCCGGCTGAAAGCCAAGGCTAACTATAAGGATCCATACTTGATTTGTTATTCAAGTTTGCAACTGGTAGGCTCCTAATTTCTCATTATCAACCTCCAAACTATTTGTTTACTTAAGCCGTTCCCTTTGCCTGTTTATGATCAATTGAGTTATTACATGCTTAATCCTTTACCTTTCCCCCGGTCTGTTTATGTTAAGTATTTTAATATGTTTAACCCCCTTTCCCTTTCCCCCTGTTTATGTTAAGCATTTCAATTTAAGTTCAGCATGTTTAATCCCTTTCCCTTTTTCCCTTGTCTGTGTATTGCTCATTACCAAGCTTTAATTTCCTGTACACCCCTTTTCCCTGAATCCCTTTAATTTAATCTTGTTCTTTCAAGTATTCTTATGTGATTCCCCCTTCCCTGTTTTCATATGAGTATGTTTTGGATTAGGATGGCACCTCATTGCCACTCCTAGTTTAGAACTAAGGCTGTAATCAGCCTATACTCAAAGTAATCCTATTCCCCATCCCCTATATTATGTGTTTGAGCCTTGACAAAGGCATGTTGGTGTCCTAATCACCACACAAGCTTTAGTCTGACTTGTTTGCAAGTTTTCTCTTCCTTGTTGAACCATGCAAGAGGTTATGGGTGTGCCAGTCTCACTTCATGGATAGGTATGACCACCTCTCGTACTGGTTTTTCTCTAATTCCTCACTTTTACACCTATTCTTAGTTCTTTAAGTCCTACCCCCCTTTGGTAATCGATGCTTAGGGACCTTGGAGTCTTCTCTAAACTTGGATTCTTTAGGGCTGGCAATTCTAAACCTCGCACTACTCTAATTTCTTGGGGTGTAAGCATTGCCTGGGTTTCCTGAAAAGCCTTTGGAACTTTGAAACACTCTACAGAGAAAGCTTCGGATTTGGGAGCCCGGATTTGGTAAAAGGCATATGTTGGACATCAAAGTTGCTTTGCGTTTATTCGGGCATGTTGTAGTATTGATGTATTTACTTATTTCCTTTAATATTTTTTCTGTCCAGATTTTTGTGAGTAATTTGTATAAAAGAACTTGGGGATATAGTAAAAGGGGATATGGGAGGGGCTTCACTTTAGTGCATCAATTTAATGGTAGAAAGCATGCCTATAGGTTTACTTTATTATATGGATACCATGTCTATAGGTTTTCCATGCTGCATTTCACTTAGAGATTCTGCCTAAGGTTTCAATACTGCATCTAGTATAAATACCATGTCTGTAGGTGTACTTTATCACAATCTCATATAGATACCATGTCTATCAGGCTTACACTATCGCATCTCATATAGAAACAATGCCTATAGGTTTCAATGTCATATCTCATATAGAAACCATGCCTATAAGCTTTCAGCATTGCCTCTCGTATAGAAAGCATGCCTATAGGATCCCAATGTTGCATCTTGCCTGGCAAGACATGCCTGTAGGAATTGTATAAAATGCTAGGCAAACAGTAGGTTGTCTAAAACGTATAAAAGCAGTAATACAAAATCAGTATCACGCCTGTTCAAACTTGCCTAATGGGCTCACAATGTATCAGTATATTTCGTCCTAAAACTATCCATTTTTAAAATCGGGCCCAGGTCTGCCCCTTTGACACTACTCTGCTAAGCAGTTTTAATTTACTTTGCCTCCCTAAGTTTATACTTTAAGGTTCATTTGAAAATGTTCTTCTTGCATCCTTTACTCAAGCACTTCGGCTAAATTGTAAGCCATTTCTGAACTTTTTTCTCCAAAACATTAATTTTCTCTTTAATAGACCTATGTCTGAAACCAATGCTTTCTCTAAAGACTACTGGCTTTAAATCCTGTCAACTCCTAACAACGGGTCCGGAGGGCGCAAAACAGATTTTCTATCAAATTTCTATGTGTTAAACTAATATGTCTGTTCTTCTAACCTCTTTTAAAAGACCAAATCGGTATTTGAAGTCATGCTAAACTAGTTGTTGTTATGTTATGGGGTTTTGTCTGAGCCTTTGACTGTCTTATTTGCGTACCTCTTATATGCTATTTGTTTTGTTTGTCGTTCTAGTATTTTTACTTTTGAAAACTCCATATATATCCTCTCTCTCTTTCCCCCCTCTTAGGATTAGAAGTCCTAATACCCCGAGACTAACAGGTTGGGACGGGTATTAGCATGCAATAAGTAAACGATACCAACACGTTTCAATACTTTAATAGGGAGGGAAGGGTAGAATATGGAGATGATGACTGGTGCGCTAATGCCATACGCGACTCCTCTTTGAGGAGTGTGAGCGGGGTATTGTATCGATGTGATCCATATTATAATCAAACCTAAGACCCCCTTTTCCTTTGATTTATTTATTTAAACGTTTTTCTAAAGTAATGCTTTCTTTTCAAATCCATTCTCTCTTCTATTTTATTTAACTTATGCCTTTCCTTTTTCAAAATTTCTAAGTTGTCCAAAATGTTTATATAAATTGATCTTATCTGTGTATTTGCTTCATCTCTTTATAAAGTCACATTAGCACGACCAGGAACCACACTAGTGGATCTTGAGGGGTGCCTAACACCTTCCCCTCGAGATAGTCTCAAGCCCTTACCCGAACTCTGGTTTTCTTTCAAAATACTCCTCTTATCTTTAAAAGTGTCCTAATGCACTATAATCATTAGGTGACGACTCTTCAAAATACATAACCCAAATCCCAAACGGGAATGAGAGTTTTTTTGTCCATAATGTCGTAAAACCCGATTTCACTTTTTAAAAAGGGGGCGTCGACAGCATGGAGACTCTGCTGGGGAATTTTCTTTAAGGCTTTTACTATTACGTATTTTGTGAATTTATTGCTTTCTTTACTACATTTACTTATTGCTTTAATCATTTCTTCATAATTACTAACTTGTTTCTTCATGTCTTCTTTTTTTCAACAGTTTACTTCTTTACCACCCTTATTTTATTTCAATTCCGTTTTAAATTCCGAGCATTTATTGTAATCATTATCTTATGAACGTGAAAGTACATGTACTTATTTCATTGTTGTAATTGCATCCTTCAACATCATTTTCCACTCGTGCCAAACAAATACTATAGCAATCCTTATAATGAGTGGTTGTGCTCTTCCAATATTTATAAACCCCTTAACTTTGGAAAAAGGCATATTTACGCTAAACCAATCGATCAATGATGTAGTCGACGTTTCCGTGCCTTTCCCTCTTGAGTTGTCCGCTCAAGGATACCTTTTCTAGAACTTCAAAAGTAGAAACCTTTTTCTTTTTAACTGTTCATGCATCATGGTGAAACTTATCCGAGTCAATTATGTTGTCCGCATAATGACTCATTAGGATATCCTAAACCAATAGTCCATCGGGTTTCCTCGAAACCCAAACGAGACATTTACGTTATGTGCATTGATTTGGAGAACTAAATACCTTTTTCTAATTATTGATTTAAATAGTCGAGTCCGGTGGGGTTAAGGTCCTAACACTCTATTTTGCAGGAAATGAGGCACGAGGTCCCCAGATTTGGTATGGTATCAAACATTCACTCAAAGTTATACCTAACCCGAGCTCTCAAACTTATATTTTGAAAAAAATGGCAAAACCCTCAATTTTGAATGTTAAGGATTGTTCATGTCCGTAAGGCATCGCAAACGCGGATGTAAGTCGCGTTCACGAAGCAGGAATAATAAAGGGCCAAAAATGCCCTTCATGATCGCGAAGGAAGGGGCGCGAACACGAAGGCATAGGTTCAATACACTTCGAAAATGCAACTTGGGTTATGAGAACGCGCTGAGTAAAATCAAGCCTAGGCCTCGGAGTCCAATAAAGCTATGCGAACGCGACAGCCTTGATGCGAATGCGGTTGAGGAATATGTGAAGCTTCACCAACGCGGAGCACTTAACGTGAACCCAATGAAGAAAACTTGTCCTCATCTAAAATTACTCTACGCGAACGTGTGGAGGAGGAAGCAAATACGAAGAGCAATGACACCATGGCTATGCAAACGCGAGGAGGGTACCGCGAACGCGAAGAAGTATTTGGGACCTGCACAGCCGTTGGATTTTCTGCAATATTTTCAAACTCAAAAATGCTCCGTTGAGCATCCGAAATACACCCGAGGCCCCGGGACTTCAACCAAACCAATGGACATATCATATATCATCATTTAAACTTGTACCAATTCTTAAGCCACCTAAACTAACGCCGGAAACTCGAATTAATCAATGATTCGAGCCTAAGAACTTCATATTTCCTCAAAAAACGCTTTCGATCACAAACCCAACCAAAGAATGTCTGATCGGCCTGAAGTTTTGCAGGCATGTCCCAAATGACATGATGGTGCTACAAAAACTTCCGAAATTTCATTCCGACCCTCGGAACAAAAAGTCACTATCGGATCAAAAACTTCAAAAATTCATCGGCATTTCAAGCCAAAATTAACTACCGATTTTCAAAATATATTTCAGACACACTCCCAACCCCAAAATCACCTTACGGAGCTAATGGAACCATCATATTTCCATTTGGAGGTCGTCTTCATACTTTTCCGATCATGAACTACTTTTCAACTCTTAAGCTCTTATTTAGGGATTAAGTGTCCCAAAACACTTTGAATCCTAACACCGAACATCTCGGCAACCCAAAATAGCGGAAATTAACTTAGGGGAAACAACTAATAGGGGATGGGGCATAAATTCCAAAAAATAAGCGCCATGGTCATCACATCCTCCTACACATAAACATTCATTCGTCCTCAAACGAGCATAGAGAACATACCTGAAGAAGTGAAAATAGAGGGTATCGGCTGCGCATATCACGCTCGGACTCCCAAGTCGCCTCCTCGACCGGCTGACCCCGCCACTAAACCTTTACAGAAGCAATGTTCTTTGACCACAATTTTCTAACCTGTCTGTCCAATATAGCCACTAGCTCCTCAACATAGGATAGATCCTTGTCCAACTAGACCGAACTAAAATCCAACACGTGCGACAAATAACAATGATACCTCCGGAGCATCGAAACGTGAAATACCGGATGGACCCCAGCGAAACTAGGAGGTAAGGAAAGCTCATAAACAACCTCTCCAACTTGCCTCAAAATCTCAAAAGGGACAATAAATCTCATACTTAACTTCCCTTTCTTCCGAAATATCATGACGCCTTTCATCGGCGAAACCCGAAGTAGAACTCGCTCACTAACCATATAGGAAACATCACGAACCTTTTGTTCCATGTAACTCTTCTATCTGGACTGGGCTTTACGAAGTCTGGCCTAAATCACCTTAAAATTCTCCAACGAATCCTGAACCAAATCTATGCCCAATAGTCTCACCTCACCTGGCTTAAACCAACCCACCAGAGATCTGCACCTCCTACCATATAAAGCCTCATACTGCGCCATCTAAACGCTGGACTGACAATTGTTGTTGTAAGCAAAGCCCGCCAATGGAAAGACCTGATCCCAAGGCCCTACAAACTCAACCACACACGCATGGAGCATATCCTCAAGAATCTGAATAGTGCACTCATACTGTCCGTCCGTCTGGGAGTGAAATAATGTGCTCATCGTCACCTGAGCACCCAACTCTTGCTAAACGGCTCTCAAAAACCATGATGTAAACTAAGTACCTCTGTCCAAAATAATAGAAATTGGAATGCCATGAAGATGAACAATCTTCGTGATATACATATCTGCCAACCGCTCCGATGAATAAGTAGTACACATAGGAATGAAGTGCGCGGACTTGGTTAATTGATCTACAACAACCCAAATGGCATTGAATTTCTTCGCAGTCTAAGGGAGACCAACTACAAAATCCATGGTGATCTTCTGCATCCGCCTCCAGCAACAGTGCTACCTCAAGTCTTTATACATATTCGCGGCACCTGGATGGATAGAATACCATGAACTATGAGCCTTTGCCAAAATTAACTCCCGAAGCCCATATATATTGGGCACACAAATCCAAACCTACTTCCTCAATACCCCATCGTCTCCAATGGTCACATCCATGGCATCGCTGTGCTGAATCGTGTCCTTGAGGACAAGTAAATAAGGGTCATCATACCGCCGCTCCCTAATACGATCGAGCAATGAAGACCGAGAAACCACACAGAAACACAACTAGGCTCCGAAAGATCCAATCTCACAAACTGGCTTGCTAAGGCCTGAACATCCATTGCCATAGGCCTCTCTAAAGCTCTAAATATGGCAAACTCCCCAAAATCTCCACCCGGCGACTCAAGGCATCAGCTACCACATTGGATTTTCCCAGATGATAAAGAATGGTCATATCATATTCCTTCAACAACTCCAACCATCTCCTCTAGAGCAAGTTTAGATCCTTATGCTTGAACAAGTGCTGCAAACATCGATGGTCAGTGTAAATTTCACAAGGCACACCATAGAAATAATGACGCCATTTCTTCAAAGCATGAACAATAGCAGCTAACTTTAGATCGTGCACATGGTAATTCTTCTCATTATCTTCAACCGTCTGGACCCGTAGGAAATAACCCTACCATCTTGCATCAAGACCGCTCCAAGGCCAATCCGTAATGCATCACAATTAACTGTATAAGATCCCGAACCAATGGGCAATATCAAAATATGGGCTGTAGTTAAAGTTGTCTTGAGCTTCTGAAATCTGCCTTACACTCCTCTATCCACTAAAATGGAGGACCCTTCTGGGTCAATCTTGTCATAGGGGCTATAATCGATGAAAACCCCTCAACAAAACAACGGTAATAATCTGCCAAGCCAAGGAAGGTGCAAATATCTGTAGTTGAGGACTCCTGGGCCAACTCTGCACGGCCTTTACCTTCTTCGGATCCACCTGAATGCCCTCACTCGCTACTACGTGCACCAATAATGCCACAGAACTCAACCAAAACTCACATTTTGAGAACATTGCATATAACTTCTTCTCTCAGGGTCTGAAGCACGGTCCTCAGGTGTTGCTCATGATCATCCCGACTCTGGAAGTATATAAGAATATCATTTATGAAAGTAATGACCAACAAGTCGAGATATGGCTTGAACACACTGTGCATCAAATGCATAAATGTTGCTGGGGCATTGCTCAGCCCAAATGACATAACAAGGAACTTGTAATGACCATACTGAGTCCTGAAGGCAATCTTTGGAATATCCGGCTCCCGAATCTTCAACTGGTGGTAACCTTAGTGCAAATCAATCTTAGAATACACATGTGCGCCCTGAAGCTGGTCAAATAGATCATCAATGCGAGGCAAAGGATAATGGTTCTTCACTGTAACCTTGTTCAACTGACGATAATCGATGCACAGGCGCATAGAACCATCCTTTTTCTTCACAAACAAGACAGGAGCACCCTACAGTGAAACACTGGGTTGAATAAGACCCATATCAAGAAATTATTGTAACTGATCCTTCAACTCCTTCAAATCAAGAGGAGCCACACTGTACGGAGGAATGGAAATGGGATGAGTGCCTGATACAAATCAATTTCTCTATCAGGTGGCATACCTAGAAGATCAGCTGGAAACACATTGGGATAATCTCATACCATTTGGATAGAATCAAGACAAGGGGTATCAACACTGATATCTCTCACATAAGCTAAATACTCGGCACACCTCTTCTCAACCATATACTAAGCTTCGAGAAAAGAGATAACTCTACTGGGAGTGTGATCTAAAGTACCACTCCACTCAACATACAGAAACCTATCATAGCCATCGTCACAGTTCTGGTGTGACAATCAAGAATAGCATAATGGGGTGACAACTAATCAATGTCAAAGATAATATCAAAATCCACCATATTGAGTAACAATAAATTTGCTCTGGTCTCAAAACCACAAATAGTAACTAAAAACGATCGATAAACGCGGTCCACAACAAGAGAATCTCCCACGGGAGTAGAAACATAAACATGAGAACTCAAGGAATCTCGGGATACACCCAAATACGGAGCAAAGTAAGAAAACTCATAAGAATAAGTAGATCCAGGATCAAATAGAACCGATGCCTCTCTGTGACTAACTAGTATTATACTTGTAATGACAAAATCGGAGGCAACAATCTGTATACGAGCAGGAATAGAATAATATTTAGCCTGGCCTCTCTCTCAAGGGAGACCTCGACCTCCCCAACCTCCGCCTCTTGCTGGCTGGGCAGATGGGGTAGCCGCTGGAGCTCTGATCATGGCCTGAGAACTCTGAGGAGCATGCTATGGCTGAGCAGTCTGTGAAGATGCACCCCTACCAAGTCTGGGGTAGTCCCTAACCATATGACGTGGATCGCTACACTCGAAACAAGCTCTAGGCGGATGTGGTGGCTATGACTGTCTAGGGCCAGGCCTGCTAGACTTACCTTTGAGAACACCGCGCGTAGGAGGCACGCTAGAAACTTGAGGTGCATATTAATGCTCCTGAGGTCTAGGATGAGCTGGAGCGCTGCTGGCTGGTGGAAGAGCTGAATGAACAGGGAGACCCATATAACCCCTACCATGTCGACCTACTGTTGGGTTACAGACAGTATAGTAGTCTCCCAACTCTCGATACCTCTTGGCCTCTCTCTCCTCTCGCTCCCTAGTGAGCATACCATCGATCCTCTTAGCAATGCTCACTACCTAGTTATAAGGAATGTCCATCTCCAACTCTCGAGCCATGCTATATATGAAGGGTAGGATAAGACCCTCAATGAACCACAAACCCTCTCATGGACTGTCGCAACCAAGGGCAGTGCATGTTTGGCCAAACTGGTGTAACGAATGGCATACTCTGAAACTATCATAGCACCCTGGCGCAAATGCTCAAACTTTGTGCGCCATGCATCCCTAAGACTCTAGGGTAGAAACTCTCTCTGAAACATATCCGAGAACTAGGTCAAAGTCAGTGAATCAACCTCGCCCGGACTGTATATCTCATAAGTTCGCCACCAATCGTAAGCAGCTCCCCTAAGCTGAAAGTAGTAAAGGAAACCTCGGCGGACTCTACAATACCCATATTGCGAAGAATATGGTGGCACTCCTCTAGAAATCCCAAGGCATCTTGTGATACTAAACCATTGAACACAGGAGGCTTATACTTCTTAAACCTCTCAAGCCTCAGCTGCTCGTCCTCCTAAACAGCTGACCATCCTCGGGCTAAACTGGTGTTGCAGGCGGTACATGAAGAACTCTAGGACCTACTCCAGATACACTCTCTGCTCAGGAATGCAGGCTGAGGGAGTCTGGGCTCCTCCCCTGGCCTGGGATGTGGCTGCATCGAGGGTAACAAACCCCGCCTGAGCCAAGATGGTGTACATAGACATGAACTGAGATAATGTCTTCTAAAGGGTTGGAGTAGTAGTAGTAGCTGTAGGCATTTCAGGTGCCTGAACTCTGGCTGGAACTGCTAGTGTTACCTTAGTGGCAACTTGCGCAGGTGCTCTGGCTGCACCGCGTGCGCGTCCATGGCCTCTACCCCGGCCCCTGCCTCTGACGACTGCATTAGAGGGTGCGGGTGCCTGATCATCCTGAGTAATGCGTGTCCTCACCATCTGTGAGATAATAGAATATAGAAGTTTAGAACTAATGTTAAAGATATCGCACGATAGGGAAATCAAATGAAGTGAATATTTTTCCTAAACAGTTATATAGCCTCTCATAGATAAGTACAGACGTCTCCGTACTGATCAGGGAGACTCTAATAAATCGTCCTGTGTTTTGTGACTCCTATATACCTAGAGCTTTGATACCAACTTATCACGACCCCATTTCTCCCTCCGTGAACATGTTTTGACGGCACCTAGTCCCTATGACTACGTAAGCCTAACATTGCGAAAAAAAACAACATAATTTGCGAAATTTAAATAATAAAAACTAAACAGCTAGAAGAACAGAATATATATAAGTTTCGCTCGGTATGTACAACTCAACAATGCGGAAGTCTACTAATTTACCATAAAACCCGAAAACTCACGGGCAACACAGGCTATTGGAAAATCCAATAAGAACTTTGAACTCCAGAATAGTCTATATCTAAGTATGGCAGGTGTCTAAACGCTACAAGATAGAATAAGAAGGAGACTCTTAGGTCTGCTGATGCGGTAAATATACCTCAAAGTCACTGTAGCTCTCCCTATCTCATGGATAGTGTTCTTGAGTGGATGTAGGATCTGCACATAAAAAACATGCATAGAGGAGGAGTAAGTACACCATAGTGTTATGCAGTAAGTGCCAAGCCTAACCTCGATCGGGTAGTGACGAGGAAGGTTAGGTCCCTATTGAGGTTAAACAATATAATAAGTATGTACAGTATGAAAACAGATGGAAGCAATGCGAAAAATAGTGAATAAGATAGAATTTACAAAGCAACAATGGATAAGCGATGAACAAGGTAAACACAGAGGTATACAGCTCAATACCAAGTTCCCAAACGAGGATCTCCTTGGATACCATCATGCACTCCTTTCTCAACTATCCTGTGGATCTCCTGGAATACCATCCCGTAGTCCATCGTATGTGTATATTTGAAGGATCTCCCAAGATACCGTCCCGTAGTCCATCATATGTGTAGGGAGATCTATCGTGAATCTAACCCACAGTCGCAAAGTCAATGTTCAGGGGGATCTGCAGAGAATCTAACACGTAGTCCCAATGTAAACAATCAAGGGGACTATCAGAATCCTAAATCCGTAGTCCCAATGTAAATGCGCAACCACAACCAGAGAATATTCATAAACAAAGTACAACAATAAAAAGCAACAGATAGTACTAACCTAACATGCTTCACGTAGTAAAATTTAGGCAACTTTAGCAAATAAGCAGTTTAATCCAACTGAACATGCTTTTCTAACTAATACAGGTTAAACTTGCATTTACAATAATAAAATAAGCAAGAAACCTCAATTTAAATATTTCAAGTAAAAATAGACTTTTACCAATTAGCTCAAGTACGCTCTCGTCACCTCACGCACAACGCATTCAAAAAGAAAATATCACGTCCTAAGGGGAAAGGTCCCCCCCACAAGATTAGACAAGCCACCTACCTCGAACCGGTACAAAATAAACTAGAAATCACGCCTTTGCCACGAGTTTCCGACTCCAAATTCCCTAAATCTATTCAATTCAATTACATATCGTAAATAACATCACAAGCAACTGATTCTACTATTTAATTCAAAGTTAAAGCATGAAATAGGTAAAATGAGCCCCTCATGCCAACGTCTTAGAATCAAATAATTTTCATATTTTTATAACCCTCGTACTCTCACGAGTATAACCATATAAAAATCTCTCAAATCGGAGGTCAAAACCCACTAGAAACTCAATAGTTTTGTCTAAGAAGTTTTCCTCAATTTTCATTCAAAAATCCAAAATTAAGGAAGAATTCCTAATTAGAGTAGTAGGTTTTAAGCATAAGGGACTAGAGAATTGTTACCCGGTAGTTGTTCTCAAAAAGCCTTCGAAATTGCTCCCAAATCCGAGCTCTCAAACTTGTATTTTGATAAAAATGCAAAACCCTCATCTTTTACAGTTATGGACTGTTCAGGTCCGTAAAGCATCACGAACGCGGAAGGGAGCTCGCGTTCGGGAAGAAGGAAAAATAAAGGGACCAAAAATGTCGTAAGTGGCGCGAATGCGAAGGACTGGGTTCAATAAACTACGTGAACGCGACTTGGGTTATGCGAACATGTTGAATAAAATCAAGCCCAGCCCTGGGAGTCCAATAAAGCTATGTGAACGTGACAGCCTTGACGCGAATGCAATTAAGGAATATGTGAAATTTCGTGAATGCGGAGCACTTAACACGAACGCAATGAAGAAAACTTGTCCTCATCCAGAATTACTCTACCCGAATGCGTGGATGAGGACGCGAACACGAAGAGGAAGGTGACCAATGCTACGTGAAAGTGAGGAGGGTATCGCGAACACGACTAATGATTAGGGACTTACACAGCTGAAGGATTGTCTACGATATTTTCAAACTCTAGAATGCTCCCTTGTGCATCTGAAACAAACCCGAGGCCCTCGGGACCTCAATCAAACTACGTTTATATCCATATCATCATTCAAACTTGAAACAATCCTTAAACCACCGAAAACAATGCCGGAAACAGCATTTAATCAATGATTTGAGCCTAATAACTTCAAATTTCATCAAAATATGCTTTCGATAAAAAACCAAACCAAAACACGTCCGAGTGACCTGAAAGTTTGCACGAACGTCCCTAATGACATTGCGGTGCTATAGAAACTTCCGAAATTCCATTCTGACCCTCAGATTAAAAACTCACTATTGGACCAGAAACTTTAAGAATTCAAACTTAATTTCATGCCTATATTAGTTGCAGAATTCCAAAATACATTTCGGACACGCTCCCAACCCTAAAATCACCTGACGGAGCTAATAGAATCATCATATTTCCATTCTAAGGTCGTCTTCACACTATTATGATCAAGGACTACTTTTTAACTCTTAAGCTCTTATTTAGTTACTAAGTGTCCTAAAACACTTAGAATCCTAACACCGAATGTTCCGGTAATCCAAAGTAGCATAAATGAACTTAAGGGAAATAGTTAATAGGGTATCGGGGTGTAAAGTCTAAAAAACGACTGGCCGGATCGTCAAAGAGGAGATATGACCTAGCAGGCTAGATCCAGATTTTGCTATTACATGATGCGAGACAGGTTCTCTACCTTGTGTTGTGGTGGTACTGGTGAGCTTGGGGTACATCTCTTTCATTTTAGTCATTTTCATGGTCTGAGTATGTCGGACTGTTATTTATTGGTGCACATATTATGCTAGTTATGGCCTAGGCTTCTATTGATATGTCATGTCACCAAAGTGGAATGTTAGATTAGAGGAGATCATTGAGATTACTAGTGAATATGAACGAATTTGATTTCAGCATGTTGGAAGGATAAGATCGAGGTTCGGCTCAGAAATTTGCTATCGTAATTGTCAGAGGAGAAGTGGCTTCATGAGTAGGTGATCTAAGAAAATGGTTATGGTTTATTTCTTGTTTCATTTATCGATGGCAGTATATGACAGTATTGGAATAAGACTTTAGCTGATAAGATGTTTTCTATTAGTATTCGGTTGTTGTGAGCAGATGTTGTGAATTGAAGTTATCGCTACGAGTATTTGAGTTATGTGGTGTATTATGGGATTTCTCCCGAGGTAGCAGAAATGGGTTACTACACTGGTTCAGTTCTATTCAGAGTATATGTGTAAGGTTTTGATTGTATTGATGGTTTCAGAAGTGGAAATGAGGTTCTATGGCTTATGGGCCATACTAGATTATGTAGTTTCAATTGCAATGTGTTACCAGACCTATATGAGATAGGGTGACATTGATCACCCCCGAGTATATGCATGATAAGGTTATTCAGTGATTTGTGGGCTTTTAGAACAACTCCGGTATGTTCGAGGACGAACGTGTGTTTAAGTAGGGGAGGATGTAACGACCAAACCAGTTATTTTGAGATTTTGTACTTTGATCACCAGTTCTCTGGCATGAATTGCCCCATTTCATGTGCTATGACTGGTGTATATCATTGATTTTGGGTTTCACGAAAATCGGTATGAATTTGAAAGAACAGTCTCAGTTGAAAGCTTTGAATTTGAAAGGTTTGACCAAGAGTTGACTTATTTGTATAAATCTCGCATAAGTGTTTTGATGGTTTGGTTAGCTTCGTTAGGTGATTTATGACTTAAGAGTGTGATCGAAATTGGTTTTTGGGTCCGGTGAGGAATCAAGTTTAAATTGGCGAAGTTAGTATTTTGGCGATATCCAGTTGATAGGTGAGATTTTGATTTGAGATTCGGAATTGAATTTTGAGGATTTCTTTAGCTTCTTCGTGTTGTTTGTGATGTGTGCAAAATTTTAGGTCATTCGGATGTGGTTTGGTTGGGTTTTTTATTAAAAGTGCATTTCGGAAGTTTTTAGAAAACTTAGGCTTGAATTCGATGTGAATTGGTCAATTTGGTGTTGTTTGGGGTTTTTTGATGATTGGAACAAGTTTGAATGAGGTTTTAGGATATGTTGGTGCTTTTTTTTGAGGTACCGGGGCTTCGGGTGAGTTTTGGTGGTCAATCGAACCATTTTTGGCTTTGAGAGTTGCAGAAATTGATGTTCTGATATTGTAGAAAAGTTGGCCTTCGCGATCGCGTAGAAGGATTTTGGGCTTGCCTGAGTTTGGCCTTTGCGTTCGCATTTTGGGAGTCGCATTTGGGAAGATATTTGGCCTTGTGCTTTGTATTCGCATGTAGAGTCCCAGTTCGCGTATAAGGAATTGTGGCTCAGAGGTGATTACTCTTTGCGTTCGCAGCTGAAACCTCGCGTTCGTGTAGGTTGGAGAGTTAAAGCATTGCGTTCGCACTACTTTGGTTGCGTTCGCATAGTATATTTTTGGAGCATTTGCGATCGCAAGGCTTGGTCCGCGATCGCGATGAAGGAATACCAGAACTGGGCAAAAAGTTGTAAAATATTTCATCAGCAATTCTGAGCCATTTTTCCACCGTAGTTGATCATTTTGAGAGCTCTTTGAGGGAGATTGAAGAGGGATTCAAGGAGAAGTGATTGGAGGTAAGATTTATGAACATAAAACATGATTCCATTGTCAAATTAACCTAGAAATTCATGGAATTTAAGCTAAAAATGGAAGAACTAGGGCTTGGGATTTTGAACTTTTGAATTGGGATTTGAAGGACCATTTGAGTTCCGATTTGGGAACTATTGGTATGTATGAACTCGTGGAAGGATAAGGAACACGTTGATGTGAAAATTTCTGAGTTTCGAGAAGTGGGCTCGGGGCTGGTGTTTTGCTAATTTCGAAATTTTTGATATTTTTGATTGTTTCATCTTTGGGCATTATTCCCTTAGCATATTGTGACGTATTCATTGTGATTTTAAATAGAATTGACGTGCGTGGAGGCTGATTCGAGGGGCAAAGGAATCGCAAGCTAGAGTTGTAGCCGGTTCGAGGTGAGTAATTATTGTAAATGATATACTGAGGGTTTGAAACCCCGGATTTACACATTGTAGCGCTATATTAATGTGAGACACGCGCTTGATGATGAGCGTGGGCTTATTACTACTGGGATTAAGACTTGGTCCGTCCCGATTGATGATTTTATCGCGTATTTGGCTGAAACTTATTTGTTATCAATATGATTTGGACTGATTGTCATATTTGGGCATTGTGCCAGTTATTTGAATCATTCGTGGATTTTTATCACTATTTCCTCACAGTTTAGACTTATTACGTGAACTCAGTCCGATTGATATCTATTGTTTTACAAACTCAACAAATTTTACTCACTTTTGAGACTTAAATGATATTTTTAAATAATGTTTTCCGCTGAGAACTACTATTTTATAAATGCCTGAGGGGCTTGTGATGATTTTATCTGACTAAGTGAGGCCGAGGGCCTGTGTTGTAAGGATACTATGGGATTGGATTGCGTACTGCAGTAGTGTTATACTGGTACCGATATGAGGCCGAGGACCTAGATTTGATACCACAAGATGGAAAGATATTGCTCTTGGGCCATAAGGGGCCCCTCTCGGAGTCTGCACACCCTAGTGAGCGACATCGATGAAATATATGGATCGGGTTGTACACCGCAGCAATTTATGAATCGGGCTGCACATTGCATCAATTTATGGATCGGGCTGCATGTCGCAGCGGCTACTATATGGTACTGATCTATGTGTTTATATTATTTCATTTGTCTGCCAATGTCTGTTGTTTGTGTTACTTCACGTGGTATCTACCTGATTGCCAGGCAGTATCTATTGAGTGAGTGTTATTCCCAAGAGGTGGATTTTTGTGCTAATCTTCACTATTTATTTTGCATTCATTTTGCATGACTGTTAAAAAAGTCATTTTCAAAAGATCTTAAATTGAGCTAAGGCATTTTCTAAGATTTCAAAGCTTAATTGTTTTCTCAAATGGTTTTACACTGCTCTGTACAGCATGACGGTTTGTCTTACGTGATTTCTTACTGCTCGGTTATTATTTACCTTTATTACTTGCTGAGTTGGAGTACTCACTTTACTCCCTTCACCTCGTGTGCAGATGCAGGTATTTATTCCCCGTGTAGCGGGTTCTAAGCTGATTAGAGGCTATGTTATTAGAGTTTTGCGATGTGAATGCCAGTGTTCGCAGCACCACATTTCTTCCTTTTGTTTATTAGTCCTATTTTGTATATTTCGAGCCTTGTAGTCATATTTATACTCTAATAGATACTCATGACTTGTGACACCCCAGTTTAGGTTGTGTTTGGGTTGGATTGTGCACTTAATTATTTAATCTTTGTTTAGACTGTTAATCAATATTTAACTATTCTGAAAAGGAAAAATGGGTCGGTTCGTTGGCCTTGTCTTCACGAGAGGTGCCATCACGACCGGATCGGAGTTTGGGTTTTGATAGTTGGTGTAGTCACGTTACCCCCTGCATCCCTGTGTGCAGATCCAGGTATCTCGGGGCACGGTAGTGGTTGCTGATCTTACCAGTTGGAGGCCTTCTATGGAGATTGTGAGGTAGTCGCTTGGCGACCGCAGTTCCTCCTTTTCCTTCCTTATCTTCCTTTAGTTTATTTGTTTGCATATTCTCAGACCGTGTTGGTCATGTTATTTCGAACAGTGATAGTAGTTTTTAGCTCATGACTTAGAGACACCCGAGATCTGGTATATATTTCTTTCTGACAGATATGAGTTCTACTTTTATCTTTATTGGATTTTTGTTTAAATTATGATTTTTCTTAAGTATTTATTTGAAAAAATAAAGTGTTCGGACGTAATTGGCTGGCCTAGTATGACAATAGGTGTCATCACAGCTGGGTCGATTTTTGGGTCGTGACAGGGAGATAATATTTTTTTGTACTCCGTCTCTACTTTAAAGTATATTTTGAAGTCACTGGATGCTAGTTTTTTTTCGTTGTTTGGTGTCACTGCTTGAAAAGAATATGGACTATACAGAGAAGGAGTAAAGGAAAAAAATTTATTTTTGTCCCGGCTATTTCCCAAAGAGACTATAAGCAGTTCATAAGCTAGTTGCAGGCTAGTTACAGATAATCGAATAGGCCATATGTTAATGTACTGATTCATATTTTGTTAACATAATAACGCATATTATTATTACTTCTAATTTGGATATGAATGCTAAGCATGTTTGTTGGATTCCTATAGATCTGATGGTAACATTGTTGTCGAAACTTTTTACTAAGAGAAATAGTTTCCTGCTAAGCGCGCGATGCTCTAATTTTATCATGTAATTAAAGATTCTTCCTCTATTGAAACATATCTGAACTCATTTATGAGATTTATTAATTGCTTCTAAGAATGTTTAAAAGAATTGAATATATACAGAAAGGTTACTGGTGCATCTCTTGAATTTTCATATTATATAGAACATTTTGCATTAAATTGACGGTGCTCATTGGACTGAACTGCTCATGCTATGTCTTTATGAGATAAAACTAATTTGAGAAAATTAACATGATATTATGAGATTAAAATTTTCATAGGTCCAGATTTTGGAAAATTAAATAGATATGGCGTCTTCTATTACAGTGACCCATTACAGATTAGTCTCTTTAAAAAAAGTTTTATTTGGACTGAATTTATTTGGATTCCTTTTGTTTACCCCAAATCATCAAGAATAACATATTTTCTTAAGTTAAATAGATTGACTGATGTTCATAATTATTCATTAAATATGATCATGAATTCCGAAAATTAAATGTCTTAAGCATATTTGAGTGGTTCGTATGGAATTGTGAATTTTTCTTCAAGATAAAATGCCTTCTAGCTTATTATCCTAGGACTGTATAAAGGACTTCTGCAGCTTGTTAAAAGTATAGTAAGCTTGCTCAAGATCATTCAACTGGTAAGATGTTCACTACAAAAAAAATTTCAATTGCTTACGGATTTTACCAACGTCCCGAATTTATTGGTGTATTAGCAACAAATTGCTAACCAAATGGTAACTAATTTATTTTTCAGAATTTAGTAACAGATTCCTAACGAATTGCCAACCGAAATGTTACTAACTAAATAATTTAGTTGGTAAATATGGCGGAAAAAATAGGCGGCTAATATAGCAACTGCGTACTAATGGATTACCAACTCAAATGTTACCAACAAATATTTTTCGTTGGTAATATTACCAACGGAGTACATATCCGTTGTTAAATATGGTGTAAAAAATGAAGTATTATTTGTTAACAGATTAGTAACGAATTACCAACCAATTATTTACCAACAGAAAGATTTTGTTGCTAATTTTACCAACTAATTTAAAATGCGTTTTGTAAATTACCAACCGAATGGTATCTGTTAGTAAACTTGCCAACTAATACTTAATCGGTTGGAAAACTTATTTAATAGATCTTTTTTTTAATCCACTAGGCAAGAGCCTAGGGCTAGTTTTTTATTAATAATTGAAAATAACATTACAACAACTAGGAAAAGTTCAAATAAGGGACAGTAGCACCGGTATTGAAACCGGGCTATCCTTACCGTACTAATCCTATTGAGGTTTGACAACCTCACTTATTAACAAGCATGCATTAAATAAGAACTTGGCATGAAATATTTTATGATCATAACAGAATTTATAAAATACTCTGTGATGAGATTACAATTGAGGATACTAATGAAGTCATAGAGTAAAATGTATAATACACAATTGATTGTTGTCCCTTATTTTCCAAACTTGTATAATTTTGAAGTTGTACTTCTATTTCATTGTCCTCCAGTTTGTTCAAAAGGTATTCAAATATCATCTTTTATTTTTTGAACGGTTGGATTTCGATGACGTATTTGTAGCAGCCTGCTTTTGTTTGGCGGCTCTCATTGGAATTTGCCTAACATTTGATTTCTTGTCTGCCCATGTTGCAATTTTCATCAAAATAGCACCTGACTTACTTGTTCCAATGTGGTCGACCACATTGTTTGGTGGTGTATCTAGGAAGTGAATGCATGTGTGACAAGGAGGCTTACTTGGAATGAAATCAGGAGCCTCCCACTTGGTCTTTAATTTTCCAACTATAGTGTTTTCAAAAACTGGAGTTTGAATTGCATCCTTGATTACTCTTTCTACTCGATGTGTAGTGTTAACAGTCTCCAAATTTGTACCAGTTGTTGGATGACATGAATGCTTTAACATGTGTTGCTGGGTGATTTCAGTTAAATCAACCAAGGGCCGTGTCAATGAAACAGTAACTGGTAGCAGACAAGTCTGGGCAGTATCACCGTTTGGTTTTGCAAGAGATTTTGCATTTACACAAGTTGTATCAGAAACAGCAGCTTTTTTAAGAACGACTGCAGTGCTAGCCAATTTAGAAACTCCCATATCCTTCACAGTAGATTGATTAGTGGCAACAGTTAATGCAACATTTTCAATTGACTTCTGTGCAAAATTGCAAGAGTCTTTACAAAGATGAGCAGTAGTCGAGTTTGTCATTGAAAATTCTGTAACATTCTTCAGTGAGGATTTTGTCGACAGCAAGTCTGGACCTTTTGCATTTTCATCTGCTGATATAACTGTCCGCTCCTTTTTTATTTCCATCTGCTTGACCTTTACCAAGCAATGTAGCCTTAGGATTTGGCATTGAGCGAGCTTCAGACACTAACAGAGATGAACTGGGATTTGTCCATCTGTCGCATTGTGTCGACGTCCTGCAAAATTAGCATTCAAGTATTCCCTAGCATCGCCTCTTAATTTAACCTCACTGTCCCGACCTTCTGTTTCGCCACTGTGACGAACTTGTTCAATCAAGTATTCTGAATTCCATCGACAAGATTTAGTATCATGTCCTTGGTGATTGCAACATAATATTTTGGTAAATTGTCGAATACAATCTGCTGAACATATTCGACAATTTTCCCAGTTTTTTTATCGACTATCTTGATCTTAGTTTTCTTTGGATGTTTGTCGAGTAAGTTAATCAAGATTTTAACTCGAGCCGTACTAGGTCGAGTTCGATCTTGAGTGGCCTTATCTACGTCACGTGATCCCCTTCTCTTACAGATCATTTTCCTATCGAAATTTTCCTATAATCCATAAACAATCTTCCTAAATCTCAAATCTAGGTTTCGTGAGTTACTGTAGCAGCAGAGTTTCTGAATTTTCCAGCAATAATACATAACATGTTAGCGATGGATTGCGGTTGACTGGGAAGGCTTCGATGGAAAATTCAGTCTCTCCCCAGCCTTGTGCTGTGGGAGAGGATATTCATAACTCTTCAGAAAACCGATTGACTATTGGGACAAAACCAAGTTTTGCATCTTTTTTTGATGGAAAACAATCTGCCGAGACAGTTTCAAAGCTCGAACTTAATCCAGTTTCGTTTCAAAATGGAACACCTACAGTAGAATTCACAGTAGACGAAGTCAACTCATTCACTAGAGAGGAAGGTCTCCATCAAGCGATTATAATTAAATTTTCTTATGGAAAACCTGCAATCCAGGAGTTAAGACAGATTCTGCCAAAAGTTTTAATGTCAAAGGTAAATGCAATATCGGACAACTAGAATATCGACATATTCTGGTAAGATTCGACTTATTCGAAGATTTTGCTAATGTCGTTTCAAGAACATCTGGTTATGTTCATTCCAAAGGAGACGATTTCTTCTTTAGGACTTTCCCCTGGACTATGGGATTCAACCCCCGAGAGGAAACTTCAATAGCGTTAGTTTGGATTTCAATGCCAGACCTGCCAGCAAATTTTTTTGCAAGGAAATCTCTCTAATCTATTGCATCTGCTGTTGGGAAACCTCTTGATGTAGATAAGGCAACTAAAGATCGTACGCGTCCTAGTACGACACGAGTTAAAGTCTTGATTAATTTGCTAGACAAACATCCAAAGAAAGTCAAGATAAAAGTAGTTGATATAAAATCTGGAAAATTAATTAAATATGACCAGCAGATTGTAATTGATAATCTTCCAAAATATTGCACTTTCTGTTATCACCAAGGTCATGAGAAAAATTCGTGTCGATGGATTACAGAAGATCGTAGTGAGAAAGCAGTGTCTGCTAATGTATTGGATGGCAGGGGCAGCATGGTTATGCGGGATTCCAGGGAAATTTTGAATGAGATTAATGCTGGTCGAAGAGGAGAATATTGGATTGTTGATCCTGCCAAAAAGAATGATACTCCTGCAAATGCTAACACAGCAGAAGCTCTGTATGCTCCTGTCCAGCATAGTTCAGAACCATTTTCAGCTAATAAGAAACAGAAATCATTTGTGTTACCAGTAAGGAATCTGTCTAATATGCCTTCAGTGGATACACAAAGCAGTACTCGAGCTGAACACCAAGCCAGGAATGCACAAGACTGTCATACTATTCTGGATGAAGGATTCATTGATCAACAGAACACAGTATTGAGCAATTCTGGTGATCTGGATACTGCATATGAAGCTGCAAATCATTTACAGACTTCTTACATCTCTGTGATTAATACAAATGAAGTTGATCACAATATGCTGGAGACATCAGCTGCAGCAGATGATAAGTTAAAGGATTTAGTGTCTTCAAATAAGTACATCAAAGAAGTGCAGCATAAGGGTAATAGTCCTAATGCTGTTTCTGCAGAAATATGTCCAACACTCAAAGGTGTCTCTGATTGTGTTAAAAAAAAACAGGACACTGTTTCTTTGAAATTGATAAGTATGGCTGATTATGAAATTTTAGTATCAAACAGTACACATAAAAATCCAATCGGTCAAAAAACAAAAGATGATTTTTGAATTCTACCTCTTTATTGATATCCTACTTTGTAACCTCATCACAGAGTTGATTATAAACTTTGTGATGATCTTAAAATGTTAGTCGTGTTAAGTTACTTGGCACGATCATGTTTTTATGTTGTATTTTAATTTGTTGTTATTAATAAAATCTCAACCCTAGGCTTCGCCTAGCGTTTAAAAAAAAGACAATAACGACTTTTTTTGCGAAGAAATTCGCTGGCAGTTTTGGAAATGAAATCCAAGTAACGGCTATTGATGTTTCTTCACGGGGGTTAAATCCCATTGACCATGGGAATGTCCGGAAGAAGAACTCATCGCCATTTGACATTACATAGCCAGAAGTTTTTGACAGCGCATTCGCAAAATCTTCAAATAGATTGAATTGGAACAGAAACCATATTTTGTCCTTCATCAACAGTGACGTTAGGACGAACTCCTTCACTGGTTCGTGCTACAAGATTAGCATTTATGAACTCTCTGGCATCACCTTCTAGTTTCTTCAACCTGCCCCGGCCTTCAAATTGTTGATCATGAAATGCTTGTTCATTCACTTCATCTGTACTCCAACGGCACGATTTTACATCATGACCTTGATGATTACAATACGTGCAGTATTTAGGAAGGTTATCAAAAACGATCCGCTGGTCATATTGGACTATTTTTCCAGATTTAATATCAACTATATTGATCTTTATTTTTGTTGGAAGTTTGTCTAGCAAATTAATCAAAACTTTTAATCGTGCCGTACTCGGTCTCGTTCGATCTTTAGTAGCCTTATCAACTGCTAAAGGCTTTCCCACAGCAGCAGCGATTGACATTATGGATTTTTTTGCGAATAAGTTTGCTGGCAGTTCAGGAAAAGAGATCCAAACGACAGCCTTTGACGTTTCTTCACGAGGATTAAATCCCGTTGTCCATGGTAATGTCCTAAAGAAGAAATCGTCTCCTTTCGCCTTAATATAACCAGTTGATCTTGAGCTATTTGTTTTTTGATATTGTTTTGCTTGATATTTGTGGATCGAAACGATCGCCTCGATATGATAGATGCATCTATAGGCGGCCCTCGACCCTCGGCAAGTGCACAAATTATTTCTATTGGTTCGGGCAGTCGCCTCGGCATAACGTGCGGATGATTATTCTGTGAAAACTTATACTCACATTGTTCATTATTATACACAAAAATAGAAATAGTAAATCATTGTAAAAATATGACTTATGCATCTTGCCATAAAGTGCTGATACTAGTAGCTTTCTATGCTTATAAAATATTTCATATATTATTTGACCTTAGTAAGTATCACGTCGACCTCTCGGCTCTACTTTTCCAAGATTAGACGGGATACTTACTGGGTACATGTTACTTATGTACTCATGCTACACTTCTGTACTTAAATGTAGAGGATATGAGGCAGGTGGATATGGTTATCACTTGGGTGCGCATCAGTGGGCCATCTGGGACTTCTATGGTGAGTTGCTTCCCCTTCATGACGATCTGCAGCCGAAGAATAGTCTTCTTTAATTTGTAATTTGTTTTCTGTCTATCCTGATTCAGACAGTAGGATAGTATAGTATTCTTTTGTGTATATTATACTTGTTCCCGTAGCTTGTGACACAAGGTTCTGGCACACACATTAGTAGACTAGTTTTGGGCTGTATAATTATATGCTTCCTACATTTCTTACTGTATTTGGATTCTAAACCCCCATTGGGATCCTTTATCTTTTCTTATAAATTGTAATTTTTGATAAACTTGGAAATATTTTCCGCACTTGGCTTGTCTGGCAAGGTTGATGGGCGCCATCATGACCTATTATGAAAATGGATTGTGACACCAATAAGAGTTTAAGTAGTAGTAAAAAATTCAAGTCGTATATATAAGAGTCCTTCATAGTCTAAAACCTGATTTTTTTGTGATAAATATGAGTTATTATTCGATTCTCATTATTTTTAGGATTTATCACACTGGCAAGAATGGTACTAAAAAGTAAAATATAATAATAATTAAGTATGAGATTTGAGAAACAATTAATCTTTTTTCACGTTAAGTTTTTAATTAATTAATATCCAATGATTATCTATATTTAATTTTATCAAGAAGTTATTTCAATTTTAAATAAGTCTAAGCAAACAAATTAAAAGATAGAAAATAAGAGTAAGGAAAAAAATATTTTTCCACTATATATATATATATATATATATATATATATATATATATATATATATATATATATATATATATATATATATATATATATAAAATTAATGAAACACCAAATTAATGTAATAATTCTCATATAAAATTACATCGAGTGCACCGCCTAATTAATTACCCCTTTTCTAAATTACACAAATTTTAGGTGCGCATAGAGGGTACCGCCTACCATCCCCACTCTCCAAAAATTACAGAGAACTGGCGCCATTTTAGCTTCTTCTCTGTACCCACGATCACAATATGGCTATTTCTTTCCATTATCTTTCCCAACTGATAGATAATCTCACAACAGTCTCTCACAAGTTATCGTTTGGAAGCTTATCAATTCCACAATTCAATATTCGACAGGTAGAAAATAATACTCTAATTAACAAATATACTCAATGAAATAAAAGATTTACTAATTCTTACATGCTATATGAAAAAATATATTGCTCATAAAAAAACATGAAGACATTTCCTCCAATGGAAAGTGTTTTTTGAAAACAAAATTAATAAAACTTTACCTAAGATCAACAATATCTCAAGAATAATTAAATAAATTGGTTATATTATAAATTAGAGAAAAAATATTAAAAGAAGTTGATTGTAAAATATAGTTAACGACGCGACCACACCAAATCGGTTGTTATATAAAGTGACACATTTCATCGTTATGTAATGACATATTTAACGATACGATAAGATACAATATTAGTAACAATAAAAAAATATTGTATTTAATGTAACAATACGATACAATACAATAGATACAACTATCCAAACAAGCTGTAAGTTATTTGTGGACTTAGTTTATATTTTGTAATTTAAACATGAGTGCAATTATTATTTTATTTTTTATACACATATATAGATTGGTGCAATTAAAATTTATTATTTTATATGATAATTTAATAACCCAAGATACTTATATATGCCATGTGACTGGTTAATATAGTAGAAGAGTCTAATAAAATAAAATTACTAAAATACTCCCAAAAAAATTGGAGAATGCGGAAGAATTAAATAAAAACAAGAAGAAATTAAACAAAAAAGAAAAGAAATTAAACAAAAAAGAAGAAATTAAACAAAAAACATAAGCCGCGAAAAGGTTTCCTCTGTCTCCAAAAAATCCCGCGCGTTTTTTTCAGTCAGTTTCTCCAACGTCGCCAGTTCTGTCCACGATCAGCAAGAAGTTCGTCCAAATATTTTTCCCAACTGAAAGATTATCTCAAGCAGCCTTTCATCACAAGCTATCGGTTGGATTCTTCTGATCAATTGCACAATAGAGTCGGCTAAGTGGTAAGTCTCTCACAAGCTATTATTTGGATTCTTCAGTATATTGTAGATATGAATTGATATGCTATATTTGTTTGGTTATATATATATATATATATATATATATATATATATATATATATATATATATATATATATATATATATATATATATATATATATATATATATATACATTGAATTAGTATATTTTGTAGTTGATGGCTTATATAGATTAAAGAAGGCAGAATATAACGATACCAGATATTCTTGTGAGCTTCACTTGATTGTTTTTTAGTCCTTTGCTATTGTTATGTAACTATCTCTTCCAATCTCTATGTGAACTTTTATTCTGCCATTTTTTTGCTAAATATTTGAAAGCTCGTGCTCATCATACGGGGATTTTAGACCTAATTTGATTATTAGTACTCTTTTTTTATTGTCCAAAGATTTTTTGTAATCAATAAAATGCTACTGTAATCCTTTTACATTATCAGGAAAGAAAGTTTGTCAGAAAAATGACTTCAAATCGCGAGTGGATGTACAAAAGGCTAACGAGAGGTTTGTATAATCCCGAATTCATAAGGGGTGTTTAGCAATTTATCGAGTTTGCAAAAAATCATCGTGAAGGGAGGGATGGTGAGAGACTAAGGTGCCCTTGTAACCGAAAAAAGTGTCAGAATAGAAATTTTGAAGATGTTCTTACTGACCACGAGCATTTATTGCGCGATGGATTTGTACCTGGATATCATATATGGTACTTGCACGCAGAATATAAGGTTACGAGAAATATAAATCAACATGAAGAGATGCGAAATTGGGATCAGTCTATGAATACGGAATCCGTAAATGTGGGTGCAATTGATGAGCCTGGATCACCTACTTCATACCACAAAATGGTCCTTGACGGAGCTGGCCCCTCATTCGATCCGATTGATAGGGATGAATTACCGAATCCTGTTGCGCAGAAATTTTATGATCTGGTAGATTCTACAAATCAAGAGGTGTGGCCTGGTTGTGAAACACATTCTCAATTGTCAGCTGTTGCACGCTTATTGCACATCAAGTCTGAACACCATCTATCTGATAGATGTTTTGATGACATTTGTCAATATGTGAATGAGATGATTCCTCCGGATAACCTAATGCCAAATAATTTCTATGAAACTAAGAAGTTGGTGCAGGGAATGAACATGCCAGTAGAAAAAATCCACAGTTGTGTAAATGCCTGTATGATTTATTGGGGAGAAGACAGCGAACTTAACCATTGCAAGTTTTGTCGCCATCCCAGGTACAAGCCTACTAGGCAAATATCGAATTCAAAGAGAAATCTTGTACCTTTCAAACATATGTACTACTTTCCCCTCACTCCACGATTACAACGGTTATATGCTTCCGACATGACTGCTGCACATATGCGATGGCATGCCGAGCATGAAGTTGAGGAAAATGTGATGCGTCACTGTTCAGATGCGCCCGCATGGAAATACTTTGAAAAGATGCATCCATCTTTTGCAGCAGAAAGTCGTAATGTCAGATTAGGGCTATGCACAGATGGTTTTCAACCATTTGGACAAACAGGTCAACAGTATTCATCTTGGCCAATAGTTGTGACACCATACAACTTGCCGCCTTGGATGTGTATGAAAGAGTCCTATTTATTTTTGTCGGTTATAGTTCCTGGACCGAAGAACCCTAAGCAAAAGCTTGATGTTTTCTTGCAGCCTTTGATTGCAGAACTAAAACAATTGTGGAGTACAGGTGTGGACACATATGATATCTCGAAGAAGCAAAATTTTAACATGCGAGCTTCTTTGATGTGGACAGTTAGTGATTTTCCTACATATTCGATGTTGTCTGGATGGGGTACTGCGGGTAAGCTAGCATGTCCATATTGTATGGAGAATACAGACGCTTTTACTTTGACTAAAGGTGGCAAACAGTCATGGTTTGACAATCATCGTAAGTTCATACCACTGGATCATCCATACAGAAATAACAGAATATCATTTAGAAAAAATAAAGTGGTCCGAACGCATCCTCCTCCGATACGGTCAGGTGATGATATATTGGAGGAGATAAATGAATTGGGGTTGAAAAAGGTGACAAGCTTGGGGCTGATATTGTTAATGGCAAAATTAGTAAGTTTTCGGGTTGGAAGAAAATAAGCATATTTTGGGATTTGCCGTATTGGAGTACAAATCTGATCCGACACAATCTAGATGTTATGCACATCGAAAAAACCTTTTTCGAGAATGTGTTCAACACAGTGCTGGACGTAGATGGTAAAACAAAAGATAATGCCAAATCTAGAGAAGACTTGAAAGAGTTCTGCCGACGCCCTGAATTACATACCGTTGGTGACGAATATCCGAAAGCTTGTTACACACTAGACAAGAAGTCAAAAAAAGTGTTGTGTGAATGGGTGGAGAATCTGAAATTTCCAGATGGATATGTCTCAAATATGGGAAGGTGTGTGGACATGAAAAAACATAAATTGTTTGGTATGAAAAGCCACGATTGTCATGTATTCATGCAAAGATTGGTCCCTATCGCGTTTCGTGAGCTATTACCACAAAAAGTTTGGGAACCACTTGTTGAGATGAGCCTTTTTTTTAGGGATCTCACTTCAACAACAATTCGGGAAGAGGATATGGTTAGACTTCAACAAGAAATACCTGAAATTCTTTGTAAATTGGAGCGTATATTCCCTCCCAGCTTCTTTGATTCAATGGAGCATCTCCCCGTGCATCTTGCTTACGAAGCAATGATAGCAGGTCCGGTGCAATATCGATGGATGTACCCATTTGAGAGGTAAAATTGCATCTTTCTGCTTGTATCTTTATAGTTGCTATTTATAGTTGTATCTTTGTAGTTGCTGTTTCTAGTTGTATCTTTATAGTTGATGTTTATAGTTGTATCTTTATAGTTGCTGCCCTGTATCAAAAGTGGATTAGTTACCTCAATTTTCTGTTGTCCAGATTTGATAGTTGTTGTTGTTCGATCAGTAGCAGCTGGATTAGTTACCAGAATCCTATAAGTTGTATCTTTATAGTTGATGTTTATACTTGTATCTTTATAGTTCTGATTCTCATTTCTGTTGGACCTCGATGAGCAATTGTTCTTTGCATTATGTTGTCCAGTTGCCGAGGTTTGTTGTGATGTATCATCAGAGTTCTGTAGATCAGAATCAATTTGGGACAAGGAAGACTTATTGACATTTGCAGCTTCTGTAACTATTGAGTTGGTCACACTGCCTTGTTTAACTATCTCAGACTTTTGACAGTTATCTTGTCCAAGTAAGTTCTGCTGCTAGCTGCTGAACACTGCATCTGTCTTGCTGTCCTTTAGATAGTTCAGTTGAATTGCTATCTCTGTACCAATTGTTTGATCAAACAGAGTGGAGTTCTGCACACTGTGCTGTTGGTCGATCAGCATATAATCTTGTCTTTTTGCATTGTCATGTGCTTTCATAGAAGAAAAAATTGACATCTCCTTTTTTGAGGCATCAAAATGAATTGGCATTATTGACTTCTCCACTGGTTTAGCAGATACAACAGATGGATCTCTATTAACATTCAAAGATTCTGAATCCTCTAAAAGTGTGCCATATGTTTGATCAGATAATGTACTGAAATGAATCTTACTATTCTGTACCAGAAGCTGCTGCTCAATTTTTTATTCTGCATACAGTCATCTGCTACTACAGATGATGTAGCAGTAGGATTCAAATTTTACACCATCATAGCAGTAGGTAATATGATCTGTAGCAAGTTTTGAATAATGGAATGAAACAATTTGCTGCTCGATCTTGCCTGCAATTAATAAATTGGACCATTTCTCACTTTGTACATTATCCTTGTGCGTAGTTCTATCATTTAAACGCTATTATACGTCCCTGAATGGTGCGAGTTGCTGCTCCACTTGCTTTGCATTGTATCTCTTGGCAGATACTCTTTGGAACTTTTTAATATCTACAAACCAGTTTCTTGTTCTACATGTTCATTATATATCTTCACGTTTTAGTCAGTTTTCTATGAACCATAGGTGTGCTAATAGCTGTCATTAAATTCATAAAAGCAGTAGTTTATTGTAATCTTCTGCTCCCAGAAACTCTTTTAATTTAGACTTCTTATTTGAGCTTATGTGTTATTTCCAAGAACCTTCGGAAATTGAAAAACAATGTTCGAAATAAGGCACAAGTTGAAGGATCAATATGCAATGCGTATTTAGTTGAGGAAGCTTCATCTTTTTGTTCACACTACTTTGAACCTCATGTTTACACAAGGCATAGGAAAGTTCCACGGAATGATGATGGTGGTACAAGGGAAAAAGATGAGCGCGATGGTAATCTTTCTATATTTACCTATCCAGGTAAAGCATTTGGGAGATGTAAACCAAGATATATGACTGAAGAAGAACTTGATGCAGCTCATATTTATGTTTTATTAAATTGCCCAGAAGTACACCCATATATTGAGTAAGACTTCAAGCTTTTGTTTTCATTTGTAGATTAACAAAATCATCAAAACCTTAATAAAATATTTTCTTGAATGTGATTCAAAGGATTTTTATTGACTCCCTTCGTCAAATTTTCCTACAAATTACGGAGAAGGAAGTGGATAAGAAACTTGATGAAGATTTTGCATCATGGTTTAAAAGATATGTGAGTACTTGTACAATATCCTTCCATTTATACTTACCTCACTTATAAGAAACTCTAATTATTTTTCTTTTATAGGCACGCGTCCATATAGATAATCAGTTCATCAAGGCCCTTGCAAAAGGTCCATGTCGAACAGCACAACCATGGACTGGTTATACAGTCAACGGCTTTAAATTTCACACTAAAAGCCGCAGTTCTTCTAGATCATCTAACAACAACGGTGTATGCATAAAAGGAACTAATTATAGTGCAGATGATAGTGACTACTATGGCGTGCTAACTGACATCCTTGAATTGGAGTACAAGGGTAGTGAGTATATAAAGAGAACTGTTTTATTTAAGTGCGAGTGGTTTGATCCCACACCAAAGGCAGGAATGAAGATTCACCCACAATATAAACTTGTGGATATCAACCATGAAAAGAAGTTAAAGAAGTATGAACCATTTGTTTTGGCAATGCAAGCGGCTCAACTGTATTATACAACTTATCCTAGCTTACGACGTGATAAGAGTGAGTGGTGGGCTGTGTGCAAAGTAAAAGCACGGGGTTTGGTGGACATGCCTCCATCATCTTCACAGTCAACTCCGACAGATGGTGTTGAGCTATTCCAATCTGAGGAAGTTGGTTTAACATTTGATGTGGTACCTAACTATGAAATTATTCTCCTTAATGATCCAAATGGTGGATTCATAAACATAAGAGACGAGGATGATGAGTTAGATGATGAGGTAGAACTTCATGTTGAATTTGGATCGGACGAAGATGAAGATAAGAATGAGGATAATGAGAATGAAGAGCTATATGATGAAAATGACAGTGAATAGAGTCAAAGTGCTTCAATCTCTTCAATTATAGAGTCTAAATGAATGAAACATAGTTTAAAATTTAATTTTAGTTTTTAGTTTTTAAGAAAAAGTTCCTGGATTTCAGATTTTATGGGTTCTTGTTTTTTTTAACTTAAGTAAATTTGTTCTTTTTTAGATGTTTGTCTTTTGAAATACTTTATAAAGTAAATTTGTTCCTTTTTAGATGTTTGTCTTTTGAATCTGCCATCTCTAGATTAATACTTGTATGCCTTATTTTTTCAAAGCATTTTGTTCTTGGAGTAGTATATCATTTAATTACTCTTGGAATAATATATCAATTATTGTATCCAATTAGATTTGACCATGATTCATTAAATATGTTATTTGTTCATCTGCATCTGGCTTTGGAATCGCAGATATGGCACCTAGGGGAGGTGGAGCACGTAGATATGCTGAAAAGAGGAATTCAAACACACCGATATCTCGTGAGATGTTGAGTCCCACATCTGATCAGTCACCCGAACCTGATCAGTCACCTGAAACTCCAGTTACAGAAACACCACATTTGGATGCAACTCTAAGCGGATCCGTACCATCTTCTTCTTCTGATCTTGGTACACCTGCAGATGAAATCCGATCAGCAAGTTCGTCCAACACAATTGGCGGTAACCGTATCCCAATTACAATCGTCCTTGGAGGGTAAGAGTAAAAGTCTCACTTATTTATATTTTTTAAATTTTTTGTTTCTTGCTTATCTGGTATGCATTAGTGCATCTCAAATGCTTCTTGAAAGAATATGAAAGGCTTAAATGGAATAGAGTAACAACATAATTCATTTCTTATTTACTTTAGCCAACTCGACCCGGGCAATGACGTCGCTCGGTCTGTCACAAAAATCTTCAAGGAGAAACTGGATCCCGAAGGACATAATTGGAAGTCTTTTACACCAGAGACAAAAGACTTCTATTGGGAAGAGTTTAAGGTAAAGTTATAGTATTATAA
The DNA here is from genome assembly GCA_034376525.1 of Nicotiana benthamiana. NCBI lineage: Eukaryota > Viridiplantae > Streptophyta > Magnoliopsida > Solanales > Solanaceae > Nicotiana > Nicotiana benthamiana. The sequence goes on from CM067328.1 coordinate 85,006,066, forward strand.
GATCAATAATATTTGGAGTTCCTTTATCTTTCTTGAGCCGAGGATTTACTACACTCGGTATAAGTTGTTTTTGTTGTTATTATCAATATCTTGTGTTATTTTTATTTGATGTTCTCAAACAGAAATGATTTCAGTGGGACACTGCAATTGAAGGTTCCATAAAGGATAAGTTTATGAGCATATGTGCAGAACGATACAAGGGTATGTTATTTGAAGCAAGAAGTTGTGAGAAGAAGCGCAAAACTATTCCAGTATCTATTTGGGACAGCTGGAAGCCTCACTGGGAGGCTGAGGCTTTTAAAGAAAAGTCTACACAATGCTCAGGAATCGGCTAAGTGAAAAAGGTGGTGAAGGTTTTGGTCCCTCGCGCCATACAGGAGGCTCCAGAAGTCACCGAGAACATGCAAGACAAATGGTATATTCCTTTTTATTAGCCTAGTTATAATATCTCCAAAGCTAGTGATTATGTATTAATATAGTGAACGTGGTTTTCAATTCTAGGCTAAAGAACTGGGAAGACCAGCTCATCCACATGAGCTTCTGAAGAAGACACATGTCAAGGCGAACAAGGAGTTTGTGGACCATAAATCTAAGAGCACCTATGTAAGTTACTTCTCCCATTTTTGCTGTGACGTTTGCTACTTTGATTGCGATGGACATTTAATTTTAACATATATATCTATAGTAAGTAGTGTCACAATTTATAGGATTAGCACAAAGCATGCAAGATGTAACTTAAGAGTCAAAGAATTGATGATAATTGAATGTCATTTTCCAGTGGAAAGCATTCTTCTGATTTTGCGAATCTTCAATATTCTGTCTAAGGGTCCCAACTACAGGTTATATATACCACCTTTTACTTGCTCAATAATTTGATATGTCTTCACATGCTGTTTATACGTTCTGGCAACTGGTTGTACCGATGTTGTAAATAGCGCTCGCCTCAAAGCTAATAGCGTGAGGCGAGGCGATGCGAGCTGCCACTTGTATTTTACAGTGTGGTATAGCATTTTCAAATTAGCGAGCACCTCTGCCTTTGTACCGTGTGGCGACATGTAGCATGAGGCGACCTGTAGCGTCCCTTTTTTCCAAAAAGAAGAGAACAAGGCAGTAACAACGATCTATTTAAACAAAAAATTAGGATTCGCGATTTCTTTACTCTTTCTCCTTCAAGTCGACATCACACTATTGGTTTAAAGCATAGTGGAAGACATGTATCAAGATGATCTCCAAGGAAAAGTGAAACTGATAGTTGTCTTTGGACTGTGACAGAAGTGATTGAGTTGATAAATCAGAGTTGTTTTGACGAAACGCTGGAAGTCGATTCCACGAATGACTTGTTTGTGCATTATATGCTGCAAATATGTCTGTATTCTGTGATGTAATATCAAGAGTTACTGCTTTGTTGGCCATCGTCCATTGTCCATCTTCACTTGATTGTTGTCGAGTATCTGTTGGTTGTTGAGTTAATACATAGACCTTACTGGATGGCCTCCTTTGGTTTGCGACTTCAACTGAGCTTTTATGTGCTGACTCATTCTGTTCTAACTTTGACGTCGCTGTATTTGAAATTACTGCTTTTGTTCTTGGGACAAATAGTGGAGCGTTACAGTTCATATTGCTGTTTGGAGTTGCTGTTTGTTGCAGAAGAGTATGAGAGTTCTTCATTACAGGTTTCCCTTGACATTTTTGCTTGATTGGATCTTCATAGACTTCTCCAGAATTATTTTGATCACACTCTTGATCTTTTTCTGACAAAAGTGTTAACTTATCTGTGTGCTTAATGTTACCAATCTGTAATTTTTCTTCCAAAAGTTCTCCTTCATCATCATTGGAATTGGCAATTGTTGAGAAGGAGTATGAAGTTGAGGGTATGGATGGGTTGTTTCCTGCAAAGTGATTTTTATTTTTGGATTTTGGAGTTACTGCTTTATTAGCCATCGACTTGTCCAGTTTTCCTGTCGATTATCTGTAGGCTGTACAACAACAGTTTCTTTAGATAAGGCATCATCATTGACAGCATCAGCAGAAGCAGCTATAGCTGTATGATTGATTGCTTCATTATTGTCAAGCTGTGATTCAACTTGATCCATAGAAATTTGCCTATAAGGTGACGGTTCATTCTATACTGTCCCTTTGTCTGTGTTGGTATCCTGTGTAGTAGTTAAAGCATTCGATACTGTGTCAATGAACTAGACGATGGCATTATACAAACCTGTGCATTGTTATCATTTGGTGTCACAGGAGGTAGTGCAGCAGTTGGTTGATCCACATAATGCTGTACCATTTGCTGCTTGTCGATTTCTGTTAACTCATTTAAGGGTTGTTTCAATGAAACAGTAGCTGATATCAGGCAAGTCTGGGTAGTAACAGCTTTTGGTAAAATTTCTGCAGCTGTAGCAGCAGGGAAAGTGCTTTGTTGCTGCTGCACATTACACTTGAAATGATTTTCATCACTTTCATCTGATTGATCAGCCTGTGCAAAGGAGTCGATCAATACCATCTGGATTTGTCTCATTCATGGGCTGAACTGGAGAAGCAATATGCGAGGCCTCTAAATTATCATCCACTACAACAGGTTTCGATAGTAAATGTTGATCTGCAGCTGTATAATTTAAAACATGCAATCTGTTGGGCAGTAGCAACATTCTCAGAAGAATAGGAAATACAGTAACCAAAATAGAATGGATACACATGTTCTAAATGTGATACATATGCAGCATTTAACTGAACCTCTAGTTTGGATGCCGTATGATTGTACTGACTGGATTGCCTCCAATTGGTTGTCTTCCAGTTCAAATGACTACAGAATCTCCACTTATCAGAACTTGCATAGAGAATGAGAATTCTGATGCTCAACTTTTTCTATCGACTGGGAATTAATTGAGTTTAGCTCATTTATTGACATTTGAGTTTTCAGTTTTGTTACCTTTTATGACTGTGTTCTTGATGTTTTCTCTGTCAAAGTTATTATTATAGAGCTTATATCATTTTTTTTGTCCAGGACGCCATAATGTCTAAAATTCTATCTGCGTCTCAGCCTGAAGATGGGTCCGGTGAGCCTCCTGAAGTTGATTTCTCACAAATATATTTGGAGGAAGTCGGTGTTAAGAAGACGCGCATTTATGGTCTTGGTTCTCAAGCTCCTTTCTATGGGCATGTTGGTGCTTCCTCCAGCTCGATATCTCCACCTCAAGATCTAGACTTCAATACTCGGGTGAGTGAATGTGTAGGACATTGTTTGCAAGAAATTAAGGAAGAGATGAAGCATGAGATGAGATCTGAGATTAGAGAAGAGATTAGACAAGAAATGAGAGAAGAAATGCGTGAAGAAATGAGACACGAAATGCAGCAAGAGGTGCGCGAGCAAGTTGATCAACTACTCCAAAACCGTCTATCGGTCCTCATAGGTGGCTTACCTACACCGCCTTCTCGTAGACACGACTCGTCGCCAAATGACACGAGTCACATTTAGATTTATGTTAGCTTCTTTTATGTTAGACACATCTTGGATTCTGCTTTCAACTTCATGATAGATATTATTATTTATAAAGTTTTAGTATGTTTTTTATTTTGTTTTCGTTTTTTTGGGATCTTTTAAAGCTTTAAATGAATATTAATACAATTATTATAACCATATTTGTTAACGAATTTCAAATTTGTTTGTAAATTGCCTACAATTTACTAAATAGAACTTTTCTATAGACAAAATTACCAACCGATTGCCAATGTATTTTTAAAATTATACTATCGGATTTACCAACCAAATTGGTATCCATTAGTATAGTTGCTAACATAATACTAATGGAAATTTTCTTGTTACTATATTTACCAACCAATTACAAACACAATTTAAATAATCAAAAACCAAATTTACTAACTCAATTTCTATATGTTAGTAAATTTACTAACGAACTTCCAACTGAATTTTTGTTAGTAAATTTACCAACGAAAATCTTGGACTCAAGATTCAAAATTTGCCAACATATTTATTTGGTGTTTACTAACTAATTTTTAGTTGGTAAGTTTACCGACCAATTTAATCTGGTTGGTAAAATTTACCATCGAGCCTTTTAGCAACAGGCCAATTTCCGTTGGTAATCGGTTAGTAAGTCAAAATACCAACCAATTTGATTAATTTACCAACATTTTTTTTTGTTGGTAATTGAGTTTTTTTTTGTAGTGGTTAATGACTCAGGTCATACTTGACTCTTTGGTTATTGTCTTATCTTCTGTTTAAGTGTTTAGATGCCACCTCTATTTTGGATATTACCTAGGATATATGGTTATATTTTGACACTCCATCCATAATATTAATATTCTTATGCGACACGATTGTCAGATATATTTTAAAACTATAATGAAAAGATCTTACAATTCTCTTTTTGAAAAGAGTGAAGACACAACTTAAACAGACATCAGAAATAAGCAAAGAATGAAGTATCACTACTACTTTAAAATCTTTTCAGGAGTAGTTTTTTTACTTTTGAATTTTTGTTCTATCATCTTTGTATACAATTTAGCAGTAAAGTACTTAAGACTCAAATTTCAATAAGTGCAATTTCATCATTTGAAGTGTTAAAATTTACTAGAACTTGCCTTGTTTTGTCTATCAAAGAAAAACTTTAAACTGCACTGATCTATAAAATTAATTAGGCCTTCTTCAAATCTCATATAACTAATCACCATAGTCACTAAAAGTATAAAACCTTAGCGTGCCCATTGAGCCTGGAACAACTTTGTTTTTGTTGAAACAAACCTATTACTACATAAGAAGTCACTAAATTGTCGACCCATACACTGCAGAAATTCACACAAGAAAATGACAAGTGTGTATATTGTGCTCATACACCCAATATACTCAAATGGTTACAAATTTCACCTAAAAAAGTTATTGAAATTCTAGAAAAAAAAAGAGGAAGAGTAAAGTGTGTATGTATGTGTGTATATATATAATCAAGAGAGGCAGAAGAAGTAATATATTTATTTTGGTATTGATAGATGTTAACTTTTATTTAATGACATTCAACTCTTATATTTAAAATTGATTCAACACTTATTTGTAATAGAAAGAGGCGAACATTATAGGAATCAGTTATAACAAGTATGGTAATCAAAAAGGACTTACGAAAAAGAGCATGTTTCAGCTTAAACATATATTTATGCCTCTTTAATATTATGATTTTAACAATTAATTTTGTATAATCGAGAGGAATGAAATAAATCATTCAATTAAATAATGATATATAAATATAATCGAGAGAGGCATTTATACATTTGTGAGAAATAAAAATTAAAGGGCAATTTTATCTATTATAATAGAAATATTAAGTGAAACTATGATCCCAACACCTTTCTATTATATTTGTAAAAAATAAAATATTTTCTATTGCTCTGTTCATACACTTTTAGTTAATTAATTCACAATTTATCGCTTCATGATTTTTTCAAATAGTAATTAAAACAGAAAATTTTTGTAGAATAGATAAATCAATCTATGTGGGTTCGACATCTTTCTATTCTATAATTTGACATAGTACGAGTTTAAATTTATACCCGTCAGACACTCATTAGTATCTTACCAAGATGGCCCACATGCGTAAGGTCGAGCCCATGTGCGTGCACAGGGGTATTTATTCATGCCCTGGTATCGCTTAAGCTATGATATGCTTTGAATTCATTGCTACGCTATATTTTTACTTTTTTGTTGGCTATTTGAGTCATGTTTAAGGTTATATATAGGCAAATCTTGATTGAACCTGATAAGTAATATTTATGTAACATATTTACCTTAATTGATCTACAATAACGCACATTGTACATGCATATATTTAAACATGTCAGTTATACCAGTTCAGGAGTATGAAAGTTGATGTTCATTGATCATGTACATGTATTATTGTATATCTACTTTCTATGTGATATGGATTGGATTGGTAGCATGTGACAATGCCTTGCGGATTATGATATCTGACATGTGACCTGGGCGGATTGTGATATTGAGCATGTGACCGCACCTTGCAGATTGTGATATTGAGCATGTGATCACACTAGACAAATTATAATATTGAGCATGTGACAAATCCGGGTGGATTGTGCTATTGGTGATAACTAGGGATTTTAATGTGTTTTATGTCCCTACTTGCCTATGCTTTGATTATAAATTTCTATAAACTAGTGCCAAAATGCTTACAGGTTATGCTTAATTGTAGGTTTGATCGACAAAGTAATAAAATGTCAAAGATCGGCTAAAAAATAATGGAAACTTGCTCAAGTATCAAAGACCAAGAGATTTAAGAAAAGAGAGCCTAGTGCGGACCGCACAAAAGTGAATGCGGCCGCACTAGGAGGTTCATAGAAATGGTATAATCAGGCTAAGACTACGTGGTCGCGGCATGCTTCTCACAGTCCGCCGTTAGGGCTCCGTGGCCGTACTACTCTTTTGTGCGGTCCACGGACATGAGGTTTAGAGTGTTTCAAAAATGGCCAATTCGAAGAAATGCGGTCCGCGGTCGTTACCGTGCTAACCATGCCAACTTCCTCCGCAGCTGTGGTATTCTTCCATAAGGTCCGCGGTCCTCAAGTTAAGAGAAGAAGAAATTTGAAGTCCAAGAGCCAGTGCGGTCGCAGTCCATTTAGTGCGGCCCACACTTACCCTGTAGGAGTATTTTTATCATGTTTTTCCAGCCTAGTATAAATAGAATATTTTATCATTTTTAAGTCAGTTTTTGTACTCCAGACTGAGCTACACTCGTGAGACTCGATATTGAATCCATTGTTGGCACTTTAGCTTTAATTTTACGATATAATCTTGTAATTACATTTTAGAAATTAATTAATATACTTGGTTCGTCATCTATTTCTTCATTTCTTCTTTAAGCATGTGTAGCTAAGCCCATTAACTAGGGTTCTGGATCAATTCTAGTGTGGGTAATTGATGGGTGTTTCCATCTAGGATTATATTGATTATTCGTATTTGCTATTTGGGTTAAATTTATGTTTTAACTTAGAATTAGTGGTTGCAAACATTACTTCAAGATTTGTGGGTTTAGCTCTACTTGAGAAAGAGAGTCTATGACCCCAAAATTGACCCAACAAGGAGTTGGATGGACTCATGAGAAACGATAGTCCCAATTAATGGGTTAAACCTCGAGAGAATAATCACCCTACTTGAACCCTAGTTGCTTGGTCTCATTCGCCTACCAAGTTGGTCTCGAGAGAATCAATTAGTCAAAATCACTCTCTATAGAGAGGTGTGAGAGTGGGTAAAATTGTGCAACGGTTATAGCATAAGCCCCAAATATGTCAATCGAACCTAAGTAACATCTACCCGTCAATTAGCCACCTAGGTAGTGTCACGACCCTAGTGCACTTCTTCCCATTAGATACAACTTAATATTATTCTCGTAGCATAATTAGTGTTAATCAGTAGCTTTATAAAAGTAGTTATAATTCAAAACCCCAAAAATATTTGAAGTGACATTAGGAGTACAAACACATCTCTAGGCTCGATAGAAAATCTAACTCCACTACTAGCTCTCTGAGGAAATCGATCTTGACCCTCATATGGGGTAAAAGCTATTGCGACCTGCTCTTCCTACCATAGTGAAGCGTCGAGTTCACATAGATAGCTTTTTGGCACTGTTGTCGAGGAGCTTACGGTGTTGACTATCCATTTAGTTAGTTGTGTGTTTTTCTTCTCTTTCCTTCTTGTTTACTAATTTTATTTGTGTCGATCACTCAGGTACACATGGCTCTTAATGCAAATGACCCTCTTGGCAACGTGGTCACGGGGGAGGAGGTTGATGATCATGAACAAGAAGAGATCTTACCTCAAGCTCAATGGAGAGGCTGAAATGCCAATGCACATGCTAATCTGAATGAGAATATTCCAGACCCACATCCGCCGCCATCAAGAGTGGCCCCAAGAGTTCTCCTAAATCAAGGGTACCGAGTGCCATTGTTCCTCCCCGAATTCAGGTGGGGAACATTCAAATCACAAATGTCATGTTGACCTTGCTCGAGCAAAGAGGATATTTTACATGCGCCTCCGATCAAAACACTTACAAGCACTTGAAGGGGTTCGTAGATACATGCTGGGGTAGCAAGCACATAAATGTGTTGGAGGATATGCTGAATTGAGGAGTTTCCCGTTCTCTCATTTGGGTAAAGCATTGGATTAGTTAGAAAGGCTCCCCAATCATTCCATCACAACGTGGGATGAATTGGCTGACAAATGTATTTCCAAGTTCTTCTCTCCAAGTCATATGGCGGCACTTCGAGATGAAATTCTAGCTTTCAAGCAAGACCAAGTGGAACCTTTGCACGAGATATGGGAAAGATATAGAACAATGGTGAAAGAGTTCCCGAATAACGACATGATCGAGGCAATGATTCAAAAAACCTTTTATCGAGGCATCAACACCACAAATCAATATATTGTGAACTAATTGGTCAGAGGGAACTTTATGAAACTTCCTTACCAAGAGGCATGTGATGTACTTGACGAATTGGCTGATACCTCTTAGGCATGGCAAAACCGAGAAAATGTGCCTCAAGGTGACCCCACGGTCATCTATTTGCACAAGGAATTGTACGATCATGGCCATTCTATTGCAGAGCTTACAATTACTATGAACCAATTGGTGAAAGCGCAATTGCAAAAAGTCTAAAACCTGAGCCAAGTCAATGTAATGGATGGTGTTTCTATGTTGAAAAGAAGGCAAAGAGGGCAACAACCTCAAAGTAATTGTGAGAAATATGATAGCAACATTGATAGGGGTGGTTATTCAAATAAGTGCTACGATGATCAAAATGAAGAGGTCTAATATGTCAATAACTACCAAGGGAATATAGGCAACTATTCGAATCAACAATGGCGTCCCCAAGGAAGTTGGGGCAATCAACAAGGTGGCGGTAATTGGAATAATAACAACTAACAAAAAAGTGGTGGCCATTGGAACGACAAATATCAAAACAACAATTGAGGTAACGAAGGTAACAATCAAGGCAATTAGAATGGGAACAACAATAATTGGAGCAACAACTATAATCAAGGGTGGAATAATAGTGGCAATTAAGGCAATCGGGGGCAAGTCTTTCAAAGGCCCCTCATGTACCAACAACCGAACAATCCACCCCCCTTCCCTTCTCAAGGTCCCGAGAGTGATATGGGAAGAATTGAGAGTATGTTCAAGCAAATGATGAATAAGAACTAAGATTCCGATGTGCAATTGGCTTCTCATAACATATTTATCCGGAACTTGGAGGTTCAACTAGGTTAAATTTCTCGAGCTACGAATACTCGTCTCATGGGTGCTCTACCAAATGATATTGTAGTGAACCCGAAGGGCGGAATAACAACCATGTGATGGCGGTCACAATTAGAAGCAGAAGGGGCGGTGATGTGCATACCTCAAGAGAAAAGCAAGTTGTGGTTGATGATGATGAGTTTCTAGATGATTATGAACCTTTGGTAGTTGAAGATGTGTTTGATCCCAATGTGAACAATGAAGTGAGAATTGATTTGATGAGGGCGAGGTGGAAACACAAGATGTTGTGAACCTGCCTAGGGAACACGTGATTGACTTTCCCGAGCCGGTGGTGCCCAAAGCCAAGGCACTTTTGCCTAGGCCACCTCCGCCTTATCCTCAATGGTTAGCAAAGAAAAATAAGGACAACCAATTCAAAAAGTCCATAGACATGATGAAGAGTGTTACCGTAAATGTGAGTTTTGTGGAGGACTTGAGCAAATGTCGGGGAATATGAAGTTTATGAAGGATTTGGAAATGAGGAAGAGGTCGATGGAGTGTGAAACAATTAAGATAACTCATCAAGTGAGTGCTATAGTGCATTCAATGGCACCCAAGTTTGAGGACCCTGGAGCTTTTACTATCCCTTGCACTATTGGAAGTGCGGATATGTCCAAGGACTTTTGTGACTTTGGGGCTAGCATTAGTTTGATGCCGTACATGGTCTTCAAGACCTTGGGAATTGGAAAACCTCGACCAACCTCAATGAGACTTCAAATGGTGGATCGATTGATAAAGCAACCCTTGGGCATAATTGATAATGTTCTTGTCAGTGTTGATAAATTCATATTGCCAGCCGACTTTTTCATCTTAGATTGTGAAGTGGACTTTGAAGTCCCGATTATTCTTGGGATACCTTTCCTAGATACGGGGAAGGCGTTGGTTGATGTTGAAGCGGGTGAGTTGAAGTTCCGAGTGGGAGATGAGAAGGTTGTATTCCATGTTTGCAAATCAATGAGACAGCCCAATAGCACCGAGATGTGTTCATTTGTGGAAATTGTCACATATGTGATAGTGGATGACACAAGTTCCATGATCAATGGTGAAGATACCCTTGAGGTCGTACTTTCTAATATGGATGTCAACGATGATGCCAGGAGAGTGGAGTGTGTGAATGAATTGCATGGTATGGGTTCATATTCATATGAGCCTAGGAAGTTATCTTTGTATCTTGAAAATCGCAAAACTTCACCAACAATGCCATCGATTGAGGAGCCACCGGTGTTGGAGTTGAAGCCACTTCCTCCACACCTCAGGTATGAATTCTTGGGTTGAAGTTCTACTTTACTTGTTATGCTTTCGTCTTGCTTAACTAACGTGCAGGTTGATACCACTTTGGCAATTCTTCAAAATTTCAAAAAAGCGAGTGGATGGACATTGGCCGACATTCGGGGAATAAGCCCCGCATTTTGCATGCCTAAAATCAACTTGGAGGAGGATGCAAAGCCTTCATTGAGCATCAAAGAAGAATAAATGAGGAAATTCAAGAAGTAGTAAAGAAAGAGGTTATCAAGTGGTTAGACGCCAGTGTGGTTTATCCTATTTCTGATAGTTCTTGGACTTCTCTGAAATGTGTACCAAAGAAGGGCGGGATGACTGTGGTGAGCAATGATAACAATGAGCTTATTCCTACTCGGATAGTGACGGGTTGGAGAGTTTGTATTTATTACAAGAAACTGAACAAGGTGACTAGAAAGTACTATTTCACATTGTCATTCCTTGACCAAATGCTAGATAGTCTTGCGGGCCGAGCTTTCTTTGCTTTCTGGATGGTTACTCGGAGTACAATCAAATTCAAATGGCCCCGGAGAATCAACACAAGACTATATTTACATGTCCTTATGGCAATTCTCTTTCTCTCGAATGACATTTGGATTGTGTAATGCTCCAGCGACCTTTCAACGTTACATGATGGTTGTTTTCCCCGATATGATGGAGGATATCTTAGAGGCCTTCATGGAGGATTTCAGAGTGGTTGGGGATTCTTTTGAGGAGTGCTTGGTAAACATAGATAGAGTGTTGGCCCGGTGTGAAGACACCAACCTGGTTCTAAATTGGGAAAAGTGCCATTTTATGGTAGAAGAAGGTATAGTGTTGGGTCACAAGATCTCGAAGTGAGGAATTGCAGTAGATAAGGCCGAGATTGAGGTTATTTTGAGGCTTTCTCCCCCTACTTCTGTTAAAGAGGAGAGGAATTTCCTTGGGAACGCGGGCTTCTACCGAAGGTTCATAAAGGATTTTTCTAAAGTGGTGCACTTGTTATGCAAATTGCTAGAGAAAGATGAAAAAGCTCTTGTTCGATGAGAGTTGTATGCAAGCATTCGAGATTCTCAAGCTCAAGTAGACTTCTACCCCCATCATTACCACATCAAACTAGAGCTTACCTTTTGAGCTCATGTGCGACGCTAGTGATGTGGCGATTGGGGATGTTTTGGACCAAAGGATCAACAAGATGTTCCATCCGGTGTAATACGCAAGTAAAACCATGAATGAGGCTCAAAGGAACTACACAGTCACTGAGAATGAGTTAATGTCTATTGTTTTTACTATGGAAAAGTTTTGATATTACCTCATGGGGGCCAAAGTTATAGTGCACACTGATCATGTCGCCCTTAGGTGTTTGATGACCAAGAAAGACTCCATGGCGAGATTGGTGAGATGGGTTCTTCTTCTTCAAGAGTTTGATGTAGAAATTGTGGACCAAAAAGGAAGTGAGAATCAAGTTGCAGACCATTTTTCTCATTTGGAGGAGGAGGGGAGGACTTTTGACGGCCTTGGGATCAATGATGCATTTCCCGACGAGTAACTCCTTGCGTCGTCAATGAATGTAATGACGTGGTTCGCCGATGTTGCAAATTATCTTGTCCGCGGAATCATCCCCTGCGAGCTTTCTTCCAACCAAAGGAAGAAGCTCAAGTAGGATATCTTGAACTTTTATTAGGATGAGCCATATTTGATTTTAAGATCTGCACCGATGGTATGATTCGGTGATGTGTCCCGGAGGAGGAGCAATTGGGTATTTTGGAATCTTTCCATTCCTCACCCTATGGTGGCCATCATGGCGGGGCGGGGATGGCTTCCAAAGTGCTTAGTTGCGGATTTTATTGGCCTTCCTTGTTTAAACATGCAAGATATCTTGTCAAAAGATGTGATGAAGGACAAAGAGTCGACAAGATTTATAAAAGGGATGAGATGCCTCTAAATACAATTCTCGAAGTCGATATCTTTGATGTTTGGGGCGTCGACATCATGGGTCCATTTGTTAGCTCTTGCGTAAACAGTTACATCCTCGTGGCGGTAGATTATGTCTCTAAGTGGGTTGAAGCCGTGGCATTAACCAATAATGAAGCCCGGAGTATTGTGGCATTTCTTAAAAACAATATCTTCACAAGGTTTGGTACCCCTCATACTATCATTAGTGACGGGGGATCTCACTTTTGCAACAAGGTTTTTGATTCATTGCTTTCAAAATATGGAGTCAATCACAAAGTGACCACCCCCGTCATCCTCAAGCTAGCGGTAAAGTCGAGGTCTGCAACCGGGAAAGAAAGAGTATCTTGTCCAATACGGTCAATACTAATAGGACCGATTGGTCGAAAAAGTTAGACAACACTTTATGGGTGCACAAGACGGCTTAATAAACCCTAATTGGTATGTATACGTACCGGTTGGTATTCGGAAAAGCTTGCCATCTTCCGGTAGAATTGGAGCATAAAGATATGTGGGCCTTGAGGAAGTTGAACTTGTAATGGGATGTTGCGGCCAATCACCATGTTGATCAACTCAATGAGCTTGATGAGCTTATATTCCATGCATACTCTTGTTCGTCTTTGTATAAGGACAAGATGAACTATCTTCATGACAAATATGCTCGGGGAAAGGAATGCAAGGTTGGTGATATGGTTCTTCTTTCAACTCCCAGTTACGGCTATTTGATGACATCCAAATCCACTACTAAAAAGCAATAGACACGGTCGCGTGCAATAAAATTTACCCAACTATAAGTGGGGGTCGAATCCTACTGAGAACAATATGTAGGGGATTAGTAAGGCAAAAAAATTATCTCTAGTCACGCAACGTTAGTCGACGCCCCCCCCCCCCCCCATTTTCTCTCGAGGGAAAAAATCGAGTTTACGACATTATGGGTGGAATGACTCATTTATCCCCTTTGGGGGAAATTTGGGCTATGCAGTTTGAAGAGTCGCCACCTAATGATTATAGTGCATTAGAAAACTTTAGAGAAAAGAAGAAGAATTTGAAAGAAAACCAGAGTTTGGGTAAGGGCTTGAGATTATCTCGAGGAGAAGGTGTTAGGCACTCCTCAACATCCACTAGTATGGTTCCCGGCTTTGCATAGTTGTGACTTTAAGAAGAGTAGGAGTAGACAAGTAAAGTTTGCACATACGAAATACAAGAAAGTTGACAATTTTGAAAGAAGAATGGCACAGGTAAAAGAGAGTTTTAGTTTGAAGAAAACATTTAAATAAAGGAAACATAAAGAAAGAGGGTCCTAGGATTAACTATAATATTGATCATTCGATGCAAAGGGTCACCATATGATATTGGTGCTTCGTCATCATCTCCATATTCTACCCTCCCACCTCGTTAAGGTATTTAAACGCGATTAGTCTCACTTACTTATTGCATGCTAGTACCCGTCCCAACCTATACGTCGCGGGGTGTTTGGACTTCTAATCCTAAAGGGGAGAAGGGGATGGAGGTATATATGGAGTTTAAAAGGATAAAATACTAAGGCGTCAATCAAAAAAATAACAAATAGTGGTGTACAAATCAAACACTCAAAGGCTCATACAAAACCCTATAGATAACACAACAATTAGTTTAGCATGACATACACATACTTGTTTGGTCTTTCAAAACTAAAAAATTAAGAGGCAGACGAATCAGCTTAACTCATAAAGTTGAAATAAAAGTCTGCATTTAGCCCCTCGAGTCTGATATATTAGTTATTGAGATCTTAATGCAGAAAGGATTTAAAAGAAAGTAAAACTACAATTGGTAAATGGATTTGAGATCAGTTGACGTTTGAATGCACAAGTTGGGAAGGAAATTTCTTAGAGCAGGAACATCTTAAGAAAAAAGAGTGAGTTACAAGACTGCTTTCAAAAGACAACTTTATAGACTGAGTAAAACATTGGGCAGAATTTTTTTGAAATAGTTGTTTGGAAAAGATGCAGATTTGAAGTGATTAAAAAAGCATACTAGTTTGCAGGAGTTTTTATTGAAAACATTACATTACGACATTAAAGGCCAAATAACAGACTGTTGTTACTTAAAGCGTATCAGACAAGTTGAGACATAATCCTACGGGCGTGATGTCTATATCGAATTTTATCTGATTCGTTACTGCTTTTAAGACATTAAGGAACTGAGTAATTACTTAACCTACTATTTGTTAGAAACTACGCTTTACGCTAGAGGGGGGGTGAATAGCGTATTAATAGAATTTAGCGTTTTCTTGCGGAATTTAAACTTTGCAGGAAGTAAAATAAATGCAGAAAAATAAACGTACACAAAGATGTATATTGGTTGGCCACCAACGTGGTTAGTCCAGTCCCCGAGAGACTCTCTCGAGATTTTTCACTATCTTGTTAAGCTTACGGGTGCTCAACAAACCGTTACACACTTGAGGACACAAGCCTCAAACAGTTGCTCGGAGATCGCAATCTCAAAGACTTCACCCAAGGAAACGCAAGTTCCTTGAAACAAGAGAATCGCAATTCTCTTACAAGTATATCAAATACTTGGACACTCACTTAACTAAAGTACTCCTTATTGAGTAGATATGAGTAAAAGAATATGTTCAAGATCACAACAACTTTAAGCAATAATATGGCTCTCAAAAGCTTTATGAAATGAGTAGAAAATGAAGAACAATTGAATGAAAGCTTATAGCAATGTAATGATCAGTTTGTGTATGTTGTTGTTGTTAAAACACTGAAAAGCTGTATTTATAGTTGAAAAACTTGGCATTACCGTTGCCTAATTGCCAATTAAGAGTTGCTGAAATTACTCAGTGATAATCGATTATTAAGATCAAACAATCGATTATCTGCCAGTCAGTTTAAAAATCAATCCCAGATTTAACGCTTCACAATCGATTATACATAATCTATAATCGATTACTGGCAATATTCAAAATCAGATAATCGATTACACTAAGTTCATAATCGATTACTTTAGCAACGTTCTAAAAATCATTTCCGGATTTTCAGCAAAACATCGATTATATAAAATCTATAATCGATTACTTCAGCAACGTTCTAAAAATCATTTCCAGATTTTAAGCAAAACATCGATTATATAAAATCTATAATCGATTACTTCATGGTATTTGAAAATCATTTGACAACGGACAGCTTCAACAATCGATTGTCCTTTGCAACAATCGATCACTTGTTATTTCCTGAAAATCATAAAACTTACTGTCTCAGTGATAATCGATTATCTAAAGACATAATCGATTACGTAATTAAATTTAAAATCACTGGAAGACACTGTCTCAACATAATCGATCACCATTAGTTCATAATCGATTATTTTGAGTATTGAAAAACTTTACCTCAACAACAATCGATTGTCATTTGTTCACAATCGATTATCATGCAGATTTGGAAAAACCTGATGTTCACTGTCTTACTCACAATCGATTACCATTAATTCATAATCGATTGTCATGCAGTCTTGGCTCAGAAACAATCGATTATCATAAGTACATAATCGATTATTTTAGCCCAGATTTTTGAGGCATGTTTAGAAAACATTTTGTCTAATGTAAATATGCATGTTTTAAAATCTTTTTGACACAGAATTAAATATGCATGATTTTGGAAAATAGTTTTATGAGAGAGGCCATACTATGAGTCAAGTTATAGGATCGAGATTACAGTTTTAGAACAACTCAATAACAATTAAGAGCTATATCTTGAACTTCAATCTTATTCGCAACCATTGTGCGCTTGTACTTGAATTCCGTCATATATCAAATTTTGCTTCGTTTGTCATTCATCAAAACCTACAAAAGAGTACACGTTTAGTATATTGCATTGAGAACGTGTTTCTTACAATTTCCCCCTTTTTGATAATGGCAAACATTAAGCGGGATATGCAATTTAGGCAAAAGATATTGACAATTCAAGACAAGTAACAATTATGCAATTCCCCCTCAATTTAAGAGTTCCCCCTCAATTTTAGCTTATAAGCAATCAATGAATTAAGAGGTGGTGCATACCCGATATCCCGTTTTCCGATATCCCGTTTTCTTCCCCCTTTTGCCATTAGCAAAAAAAATAGTAAGGAAAGATGTAAAAAGATGAAATAAACAAGGTTTATTTATTGGAAAAAAAGAGGGTACATCAACGGGAACCAAAAGAACAACAGCAAAAACCACATAAAACAAAAAATATATTCATTTCCGTCGTTGTCCGCCTCGTTATCCGGCGCTGCTTCAAAAGGAACGAGAGCTGCATATGGATAATTGACATGATCAAAGTATCCATGGATCTCATGAGTGAGTTGAGCAAGCTGGTCGGATATGGTTTGGAGAGTAGGCTCTTGGGACGAACGAGCACGACGGGGTGGACGACTTGAAGAAGGAGCTGGAGCATGATCACCATCATGATGAAAAGAAGATTCCGAGATTTCCCAAATTTTGGTACTCCTTTTGAGAGGACCATTTTCCGTGACAAATCCGGATGCTTCAAGGAAGTTCATAATGAGGAGGGCATAAGGAAGAGGCATGTCATCACCGATGGCATCGAGCATATGAATTTTGATGAGCCGACACCAATTTATTTTGGCTCCGGTGACAATGGCATGCAGAAGTTTGGTATCCTCCTGGGAGATGGTGGTGTGATTGTGCCGTCTAGGCTTGAGGACTCGGGTGATGAAGTAAAGGATCAACCGGTAGTTTGGATCCATTCCCGTTATGGTAGGACGACGGGTAGAGATAGATGGATCATAGGAGGTTATGCCGGCTTGGTGGAGAAGGATGGTTTCATCAAAGAGAGCCCCGGCCTTATCAATATACCGGTAAAGGTCTTCACCTTCATTTGGAAGGCGGGCAATGGTGTGGAGATTCTCTTCAGAGAGAAGAATTTGAACCCCATTAATGGAGGTGACAAGTTCGCCATCTTTATCTTTATGGAGGTTCGAGTAAAAAGCTTGAACGAGAGTTGTGTTTATGTGAGGATGAGTGAGAAGCAAGAAGTCATATAGTTGACACTCCTTTAACATATTTGCGGCAGGGGTGAAAGGCTCAAGGAGTTTACTATTTGAGAACCGAGGAGGAAGAATGGTGCGTTTCTCAAATTTTGATAGGAACCTTGTGAGTTCATTTTCAGTTTCAAAGAACAAGACGGAACCGTCTTGGTATGGAAAATTTAAAGGAGGAGGGGCGGTTGAGGCTGATGCGCCATGTTTGGATCGGGAACGTTTTGAAGATCGTCCAGACATGTTAGGAGAAAGACTGCTGGAATTTTGGCAAAGAAAATAGAAGAGATTTAGCTTTTGAATACTAGAGATAGTGCTTGAGTGGGTGAATGTGAGCTCTTATGATGCCTATTTATAGAGGAAAGGATTATCAAGCATTGAATGGAGACATTTGCTGAGATTTTTGTTTAGGAGCAGTCAGAAAACGGTAAGAATTAAAATTACTGACCGTTAGATAATCGATTATTGAACTGAAATAATCGATTGTATTTACTGTTTGATTGAGATTTCGAATCTGACAAATCGATTCTTGAGTCAAACGGTAAAGAATTTGAATGAAATAATCGATTGTTAAATTTTGGTAATCGATTATAGAGCATTTAAGACCTGACAGGAATCGATTGAGGAGCCAAACGGTAACAAAAAATTAATATGAAGTAATCGATTGTCAATTCTTGGTAATCGATTATTTAGGGAACTAATTTGATACAGTGAACTTGGAAAATAACAGAATTTGTCAAATAATCGATTGTTGTAGAAAGCATTGCTGAATGACTGAGGCGGAAATCGATTATGCAATTTAGGAAGTAAGAAATTAAACACAGATGCATAAAAGTAACAATCGATTATTGATACTGATAATCGATGTACTGCACAGAAAATAATCGATTAGTGGCTTGAAATAGTCGATTATTTTGTGCTAAAATTTCATAATTCCCCCTACCTTTGGGGTGGTACCTGCAAAATAGATTTAAACGTCTCCGACGCTCAAGTTAGTAATTTATAGCGAAATTAATAAATTACACTAGTGTTAACAAGTAATGCCGTGAACTCTTAAGAATTGTGTCCTAGAGTGTTCTTAAGAGAGTTTCGGGTACATACCTTTTCTCCAACATCGCCAATTACCTGTTCGAGAGGATGATCCTTGATCGTTCTCCACTCGTTAGGCGTATTTATTCCTTTTTCTAATTGTGGCGCTTCTTCCGTTGGTTGTTCCCCAATTTCATTTTTGTTTTCCTTTGAAGGTTCTTCTTGGATTTTATCTTTCAAGCTATCCAAGATACCTGCAAGATCAAAACCGGATTCCTTTCTCGCCAAGCGAGTATTATCTTCGGAAAACACAACATGAGGGGATTCCTCCACAATTTGAGTTCTTTTGTTAAAGATCCTATATGCTTTGCTACGTGAGGAGTAACCAATGAAAATGCCTTCATCCGATTTAGCATCAAACTTACCCAATTGGTCCTTGCAATTATTATGAACAAAACATTTACAACCAAAAACACGTAAATGAGAAATGTTGGGTTTTCTACCCTTATAAAGTTCATATGGGGTTTTCATGAGTATCGGCCGAATTGCTACTCTATTTAAAACATAGCAAGCGGTACTCACGGTGTCCGCCCAAAAGTATTTGGGAATCTTAGCTTCGTCGAGCATGGTTCTTGCCATCTCTTCGAGACACCTATTTTTCCTTTCCACCACCCCATTTTGTTGTGGTGTCCGTGGAGCGGAAAAGGTGTGTTCGATTCCGAGTTCGTCACAAAAATCCGCAAAGAGATTGTGATCAAACTCTCCCCCATGATCACTTCTAATCGAAGTGACGGTCGATTCCTTTTCGTTTTGAACACGCTTAAGGAAATACTTGAAATTTTGAAAAGCATCACTTTTATTTGCAAGAAATAGAGTCCAAGTAAATCTAGAAAAGTCATCAACAATTACAAAAACATATTTATTTTTACCAAGACTTTCAATACGAGAGGGACCAAATAAATCCATGTGAAGTAATTGCAAAGGTCTAGACGTTGAAACAATATTCTTGGATTTAAAAGATGCTTTGGTTTGCTTCCCTTTTTGACAAGAATCGCAAATAGAATCATTTTCAAACTTTAAACTGGGAAGACCAACTACTAAGTTTTGAGAAAGAAGCTTGTTCAAAAGATGCATGTTCATGTGTGCTATTCTACGATGCCATAGCCAAGAGTTATCCTCTTTGCTTACTAAACAATCAACATATTCGGGTGAGGAGTTTGCAAGATCAACCATATAGATATTATCAATTCTAAAGCCACGAAGTATGATCTTGAAATCACTACGTCTAAATACAAGACATTCATCCGAATCAAATAGAGCAAGATTTCCCTTGTCACATAATTGGCTTATGCTCAAGAGATTATGCTTCAAACCTTTCACAAGTAGTATATGTTTAATAGAGGAGTTTTCGTCCTTACCGACCGAACCAATGCCGATGATTTTTCCTTTATTGTTATCACCAAATATGACACTTCCTCCTTATTTGTGCTCTAGTTGAAGGAATTTGGATTCATCTCCCGTCATGTGTTTGGAGCATCCACTATCAAGGTACCATAGTACACTTGATCCCTTCAAGCACACCTACAAAACAAATTAATGTTCTTTAGGTACCCATGCCATCTTGGGTCCTTGAGGGTTAGGCATGTTATAATGATGCAATTGATTTATATGTCTATGACGAGTAAAGCAAGCGGGAGCAATATGACCAATACGTCTACAATAATGACAAGTCACGTTGGGATTATGCATTTTTCTAGGTACATGGTAACTAGATGAATGAAGGTTGCTTACTCTACTTTGAACACCATTGTTTCCCCTATTATGAGCTCTAGGAGGTTCACAAGTTTGTCTAAAATATGCATCATTTGTAGAATATCTATTTCTAGGTGGAGGGTCATTTCTTGGTCTTCTAAATTGTTCAAGGTTTGGCCTAAAATATGCATCATTTCTAGGTCTTCTAGCATTTTCACTATTTGGTCTAACATGCAAGTTATTTCTAGGATTTCTACTTCTAGGATAAGCATTTTGGTTATTAGTCCTAGGTTGAGCTCTAGGTTGTTGTGGTTTAGCACCAACCTTTTCTTCATTCTTGAATCCTATTCCATGTTTAGTTGATTTTAGATTAACAAGCACATCATTCAAGTTTTTATGCGAAGAATTAAACTTATCTAATGTGCCTTTAAGTCTAGCTACTTCATTCTTAAGAAGCACACAAGAAGAACAGTTTCTAGTAGAACCTTCAGGTTTATCAGCACTTCTTTTTCCATAAAACTTGTTTTCCTCTTTTAGCTTCTCATTTTCGAAAACCAGTTTTTCTAATTCTTTTTCTTTTAATGAAAGCTGTGTTTGAAAATCTTTTTCTTTTAGAGAAGCTCTTTCTTTAACACTTCTGACAGTTTTTGAAGCTTTGATAAATTCAGCATATAGTTCATCAAAAGCATTTCTCATTTCATCAAGAGTAAAGAAATTTTGAGAAGAGATTTGACTTACCTCGTCTTTGCCGTCTTCTTGAGCCATGAGACATAAATTTGCTGCTTCATCGTCTTCTTCTTCGCTTGCTTCATCTCCGGAATCTCCTCCCCAAGAGATGTATGCACATTGCTTTTTGAAGGGTTTCTTCTCCTTTTTGATGTTAGGGCAATTTGATTTTATGTGCCCGGTTTCTCCGCATTCATAGCATTTTAGTTGATCGCCTTGCTTTTTGTTCTTGCGTTCATACTCTTTGCGCATGAATTTTTGAAACCTTTTGATAATGAGTCCAAACTCGTTGTCACCTTCCTCATCAATTTGTGATTGGCTAGCCTTTAGAGCAATCCTTTGCCTTCTTTGATCATCAACAACCGAGTTAAGCATAGTTGATTCATAGGTTTTGAGATTACCTCTTAATGCGTCAATTGTGACATTTGTGATGCCAATGGATTCTTGGATTGCATCGGCCTTTGACCGCCATGCCGGAGTGAGACTTCTGAGGATCTTCCGGACAAGTTCTCTATCCGTAAACGTCTTTTTGAGGGCGTGTAGATCATTCACGATCATTGAGAATCGCTCAAACATTTCGTCTACTTTCTCTCCTTCCTTCATGTGGAATAGTTCATAAGAGTGAGTTAAGAAATCAATTTTAGCTTCTCGTACCTGGTCGGTTCCTTCGTATGTCACTTCAAGCTTATCCCACATTTCTTTTGCTGTTTTGCAACATGATATCTTCCTGTAGTCGTTAGCATTAACAGCACAATATAATAAATTTATAGCTTTGGCATTATTTTGAACCTTACGAATATCCTCCGCGGTATATTCCTCTTTGGTCTTTGGAACCCATTCGTCTTCCACCTTCTTGGTTGGAATTTGGTTTCCATTGGTGAATACTTTCCACAAATGAAAGCTATTTGATTGCACAAAGATTTGCATCCTCTCCTTCCAGTATGAGTAGTTTGTGCCGTTGAATATAGGAGGTCGTGTAGAGCATTGTCCTTCTTCAATTCCTGCAAAAGAGTCAAGAGTAGAAGCCATGGATGGTTCTCTCAAACGGTTAAGTTTTCAGAGAGTTGGGCTTTGATACCAATTGTTAGAAACTACGCTTTACGCTAGAGGGGGGGTGAATAGCGTATTAATAGAATTTAGCGTTTTCTTGCGGAATTTAAACTTTGCAGGAAGTAAAATAAATGCAGAAAAATAAACTTACACAAAGATGTATACTGGTTGGCCACCAACGTGGTTAGTCCAGTCCCCGAGAGACTCTCTCGAGATTTTTCACTATCTTGTTAAGCTTACGGGTGCTCAACAAACCGTTACACACTTGAGGACACAAGCCTCAAACAGTTGCTCGGAGATCGCAATCTCAAAGACTTCACCCAAGGAAACGCAAGTTCCTTGAAACAAGAGAATCGCAATTCTCTTACAAGTATATCAAATACTTGGACACTCACTTAACTAAAGTACTCCTTATTGAGTAGATATGAGTAAAAGAATATGTTCAAGATCACAACAACTTTAAGCAATAATATGGCTCTCAAAAGCTTTATGAAATGAGTAGAAAATGAAGAACAATTGAATGAAAGCTTATAGCAATGTAATGATCAGTTTGTGTATGTTGTTGTTGTTAAAACACTGAAATGAAGCTGTATTTATAGTTGAAAAACTTGGCATTACCGTTGCCTAATTGCCAATTAAGAGTTGCTGAAATTACTCAGTGATAATCGATTATTAAGATCAAACAATCGATTATCTGCCAGTCAGTTTAAAAATCAATCCCAGATTTAACGCTTCACAATCGATTATACATAATCTATAATCAATTACTGGCAATATTCAAAATCAGATAATCGATTACACTAAGTTCATAATCGATTACTTTAGCAACGTTATTAAAATCATTTCCGGATTTTCAGCAAAACATCGATTATATAAAATCTATAATTGATTACTTCAGCAACGTTCTAAAAATCATTTCCAGATTTTAAGAAAAACATCGATTATATAAAATCTATAATCGATTACTTCATGGTATTTGAAAATCATTTGACAACGGACAGCTTCAACAACCGATTGTCCTTTGCAACAATCGATCACTTGTTATTTTCTGAAAATCATAAAACTTACTGTCTCAGTGATAATCGATTATCTAAAGACATAATCGATTACGTAATTAAATTTAAAATCACTGGAAGACACTGTCTCAACATAATCGATCACCATTAGTTCATAATCGATTATTTTGAGTATTGAAAAACTTTACCTCAACAACAATCGATTGTCATTTGTTCACAATCGATTATCATGCAGATTTGGAAAAACCTGATGTTCACTGTCTTACTCACAATCGATTACCATTAATTCATAATCGATTGTCATGCAGTCTTGGCTCAGAAACAATCGATTATCATAAGTACATAATCGATTGTTTTAGCTCAGATTTTTGAGGCATGTTTAGAAAACATTTTGTCTAATGTAAATATGCATGTTTTAAAATCTTTTTGACACAGAATTAAATATGCATGATTTTGGAAAATAGTTTTATGAGAGAGGCCATACTATGAGTCAAGTTATAGGATCGAGATTACAGTTTTAGAACAACTCAATAACAATTAAGAGCTATATCTTGAACTTCAATCTTATTCGCAACCATTGTGCGCTTGTACTTGAATTCCGTCATATATCAATTTTTGCTTCGTTTGTCATTCATCAAAACCTACAAAAGAGTACACGTTTAGTATATTGCATTGAGAACGTGTTTCTTACACTATTTGCCTAGCATTTTATGCGTTTCCTGTAGGCATGATCTCTATTGTGCTTACAATGCAAAGTCTTATAGACATGATTTCCAAATGGTATGCAATATTAACGTCCTATAGGCATGGTTTCTAAATGGTGTACAATATTGATGTCCTATAGGCATGGTTTGTAAATGATTTGCAGGTAATATAAACCCATCCCAAATCATTTACTAGTACTTCCCCGAGTTATTATTACATAGTTATTACAAAACTGAAAGAAAAAGGATTGAAATAAGTACACCAAAAATAAACCAGACCCGGGGAGGCTCAATGCAACCTTCAACATCCAACACATGTGCTTCCAAATGCGAATTCCAGATTCCAAGGCCTTCTCTTAGAGTGTATCAAAGTTCCACGGCCTTTCAGGAAGCCCAGGCAATGCATACAGCCTAAAGATTTAATATAGTAACAAAGTGGTGCAATGTGTGTGGAATTACCAGCCCTTAGGCATCCAAGTTTAGAGAGAACTCTAGGGTCCCTAAGCACGCTTACCATAGGGGGGCAAAACTTAAAGAACTAAGAATAAGTGTAAAGTGAGGGGGACTAGAGGAAATCAAAGTAAAGGGTGGTCATACCCAGCCATGGGTAAGACTGGCACACCCCTGACCCTTTACTTGATTCAAACAAATAAAGAGCAGACTTTTAGTAGTTAGACAGGGGTCTGGGTGGTGATTAGGACACTTCTAGACCCCAGTCAAGGCTCAACACATTAAGGGGGTTAAAGGAATATGACTGATTTGAGTAGAGGTTCAAGAGAACCTCATCCTAGGTCAGGAATAGCAATAGGGTGATGCCCCCAGCCTATAACCAATGCTCATATATAAATAGGGGTTAAAGGGAATGGGATCACATTAAAGCATTCACATAAACATCAAAGGGGGATAGGACAAGCATAACAGCACTTAAAGATGCAGAAGCATGAAGAAAGGCATGACAGACTAATGTTTAGTCATATAATGCACGAAAGCATGTAGTGAAGGGGTTTGTAAAGAGAGAAGTAAACACATATTTTGGAGAGTGGTATTTAAATTATTAAGGCATACCAGTTGCAAATTCCAATAACCGAATAAATAGAGTAGTAAAACGGCCAGAAATCCTTCAGCAAACACTTGAGGAAAGCAAAAGAGATTCCAATGTCTAGCCTTGGATTTCAGCCAGCTAGTCAGAACAGTAGCACAAGCAATAATAAAGAAGAGAGAGCTTTGAGTGTGTGGGTGTTTTTGAACTCAGTTATTCGTGAGGTTAAACAAAAGGGGTAGGGTATTTATAGTTTGAAAAAAGGTGGTGAGTAAGGCAACATATAATTCAATACCAATCAGAATCAATTAGATGAACTGAACTCGTTTAATTAAGGAGTTCGAATTTCAATAGGAGGGGGCAAAGTTGTATTTAAGGAAAGAAAATCAATAACACATGGTGCAATAAAGGGTAAATACATAGGAGAAGCTTTTAAAAATACACGGTTAGATAAATATGGTAAGTGTAAAATCAATCAATCACATAGTAAATCAGGAATCAAAGATTCAAACTTAAAAATGAATTAAGTAAGAAAATAGGTCCAAATCATACAAGGAAAGAATCAATTAGGCCTACATAATAGTAGTCTAAAATCAATTTCTTAAATTAGGGTTGTTTTGAGAGTAAAAGGTTTGATTATAAAAGATGCACAAACTTAAACATGCAGGGCTAAGGTTAAACGAACAGTGTAGTCATGTGATCAAATAGAGGAACATAGACATGCGAGAAATCAAGACGTCTTGCAAAGCGTAGCAAGAATAAGAAACATGAGACGAATTTACGTCTTTGAAATCAGACAAGAAGCGGCACAAGAATCAAACAATTGTGCACAAATGGTTGAAAAACCCCCCAAAATTTAGGCTTTTCCCCACAGTTTACATGCAAAGACGAAGCATTGAAGATCACTCAATATAAACTCAGCAAAAACCCAAAGAACACAGACAATTCATGGAAGCAAACACAGTAAAAGAAATCCTTAGAAACCCTAGGAAAATACAGTAAAGAAAATACACATAAAACCATAGTGAAAACACTTAGCAAAGTAAAAATATAAGAGATAGCAGTAGAATAAGTAAAAAAATCACGGAAACCCTAAGTTTTAAGAAGAAGAACAGTTTTGAAGACAAAAAATCGAAAAGATGTAGAAAATACTTTAAAATCTTAGAAAATAACACATATGAAGCAGATCTTAGAGAGAAACAAAGAAAACCTTGAGGGATTAGGGTTTTAGAAAATATCCTAGAAAATGAGAAAGGCTTGGAAAGGGCTGGTCCTAAGTCGGAGATGGACTCGCATGGCTACGACTCACCGGAGATGAGTCGGAAAGGGCCATAGAACTTGAATCGGATAGATTCTGAGCCAAGATCTTCAAGTTTGGACTCTGAAACCTCGAGCAAAATGAGCATAGAGGTATGTGGGGGTAGGTACAGGCTGCTCAGGGCCTGAGAAGCCATGATTCCGATGGAATAAGGTCAGAGACCGGTGAAATAAGCTAGGGTTTTGAAGGGGCTTGGGAGCATTTAAGAGGTGAGAGGGATACAAGGTGGCTGCTGCAGAGAAATGAAAGGAATTAGGGTTAGAGGTGGTTTTAATTAAGGAAAGACTAATGTGGGCCGTTGATTAAAACAATCAACGACCCTGATTTAAAAAGCGATCCGGGCAGGTTAGTTTGATAGGGTATAGGTCGGGTAATTTTTGCAATTGGGTCGTTTAACTAGGTGTAAATTTGGACTGAAATTAGGCTAAAATTGAAAATAAAATGGGCTACAATTGAAATAGCTACTTTTTCATTTTTGAATTTACAAAAATAGTAAATGATGTTTAAAAATAAAATTTAAAATACTGAGTTAATAAAAAATGCATATGTATTAATTTAAAATTATTATAAATTATTTTAGGATTAAGGTGCTATTAAATATAGAACTAATCTAAAATTGAAATTTAATGCAATTCTAGTTTAAAAATACCAAATGGACTTGTAAAAATTATGCAAAAATCATGTAAATTATATTCTTATGTAAATGTGAGAATAAAATAAATTATTCACCAAAATTAAAAGTTTTGGACATAATTATTGGATTTTATAGTGGTAAATAGAACATAAATTGATTTTAAAATCTAACAAAAAAAATGGGAAAATACCAGAACCGTTGGGGATGCTTATATATGCATATAAATGCTATTTTTAAAGTATTTTGAGTATAAAAATACATAAACAATAATTGGGTATCAACAGCTGCCCCTCTTTACCCGATGAGGATGAAAGCGTTGTCGGGTAAAGATAAGATGGCCAATTTTGACTGGAGACGGCGATTGTGAATGGACTTTGACCGCGCTCTAGCTACTGAGCTGCCTACATATCCCTGATTTTACAGGAATCAGGACATATATAGTTCGGGAACCATTGATGGAATATGCGGACGTGATGGTGAGACCTGAGAAGGTGCTTGCAAGCGGACAGGCTACGGAGAACTGGAGCGGGATCGCTCCTGCTAAGATGTCCGTGAGCCAGCTGGAGTACCTACAAATGGGCGATGTGTGTATATATATTGCGTAATTTAAACGTGATGTAAGTTTCCATTGTACCATGAATGTTAGTCTTCGGAGGGTTAGGATGACGTCCTCACACTATGATGTCCTGGGCCATGAAGAGCATAAAAGTTCGCATGCCATAAAATGATGTTCTCTGGCTATGCAGATGGTGCCTCCGAACTATGACGCCTTTCAACGAGTTGGAGATCTTTCAGCCCATGAGAAGGTAGCAATCTTTCAGCCAAATTAATGCAAAGGGTGGATATCTTTCAGCCAGAGCGGAAATTGAAAAACAGTTGGCGAAATTTCGGCCAAATGAGAATTTAAAATGCAGGTGGCTATGTTTCATCCTGTCAAAAAAATAAGATGGTGATATTTCAGCCATGCAGGGTAGAGACAATTCTTAGTCTCGGAAGTCAGATAGGAGCCTCATGCAATATGGAGGTAGATTTTAACCTCAGAAGGCAGAGAGTAGCCTTATGCAAAATGCAGTTGGAGACAGAGCTTAGTATCGAAAGGTAAATAGGTAGCCTTATGCAATGTGGAGGTACAGCTTAACCTCGGA
Source organism: Nicotiana benthamiana (assembly GCA_034376525.1). Lineage (NCBI taxonomy): Eukaryota > Viridiplantae > Streptophyta > Magnoliopsida > Solanales > Solanaceae > Nicotiana > Nicotiana benthamiana. Next base: position 85,034,022 of record CM067328.1, read on the forward strand.
AGGCAGAGAATAGCCTTATGCAATAGGGAGGTAGAGTTTAACCTCGGAAGTCAGAGAATAGCCTTATGCAAAATGCAGATGGAGACTGAGCTTAGTCTCGAAAGGAAAATCAGTAGCCTTATGCAACAGAGAGGTAAAGCTTAATCTCAGAAGGCAGAGAATAGCCTTATGCAAAGTACAAATGGAGACAGAGATTCGTCTGGAAAGGCAGATAAGTAGCCATATGCCACATGGAGGTAGAGCTTAACCTCGGAAGGAAGTGAATAGCCTTATGCAAAATGCAGGTGGAGACAGAGCTTAGTCTCAAAAGGCATATAATAGCCTTATGCAATACAGGAACGTAAAAGAATGAATAGTAGTAAGTTTTCTTAGCTGGTAGATGGCTTGCGATATTAGGATTGCTGCGATATTGGCGATGCTGAAGGCTGTGCTGCATAACTGAACGCGGGACGATTCCAAAATTTTGAGAACCCCCCTCAAAATTCTGACCCAGTTTACTGTGTTGGTGATGATGAAAAAACTAAAAACTTACTTCGGAATTTTGATGGTCCTCCTCAAATTTCTGCCCTAGTTCCAATTGCGGGGGAAAGATGGAATTTTTATTAAAATGTAACTGAACCCATAGGGCTGCCTATATATCCCCTCTTAAATGTGAATCAAGTCAGGCGTAGTTCAAATTAAATCATGAAAAGCATATGATCAAATGTAGTATCTTCTCACTGTGTCTGAGTTGATAGGCTTCGGCCATACTTCTCCGTCCATTTTTGCGAGAATAACGGCTCCTCCAATTAGAACTCGATGAACCATGTAAGGACCCTGCCAATTGGGAGAGAATTTCCCTTTGGCTTCATCTTGATGTGGAAATATTTTCTTTAATACCAATTGTCTTGGTGCGAACTTCCTTGGCTTGACTCTTTTGTTAAAGGCTCTGGATATTTTGTTCTGATATAATAGACCGTGAAAAAAATCATTCATTCTCTTTCCATCTATGAGGGCTAACTGCTCATAGCGACTCTTGACCCATTCTGCATTCTCTAACTCTGCTTCTTGTATGACCCTCAGGGAGGGAACTTCTACCTTGGCGGGGATAACTGCCTATGTACCATAAACCAGCATATAGGGAGTGTCCCCAGTTGACTTGCGGACCATGGTACGATAACCTAGTAAGGCGAATGACAACTTCTCATGCCACTGCTTGTGCTTTTTCGATCATCTTCCTTAGTATCTTCTTGATGTTCTTATTGGCTGCTTCCACAGCTCCATTCATCTGAGGTCTGTAAGCCGTAGAGTTTTTGTGTTTAGTCTTGAATGTTTCACACATTGCCTTCATCAGGTCATTGTTGAGATAAGAGCCATTGTCGGTGATGATTGATTCCGGAACCCCAAACCGACGAAACATATGATCTTGGACGAAATCTGCCACTACTTTCTTGGTGACTGCCTTGTATGATGCTGCTTCAACCCATTTGGTGAAGTAATCATATTCCACTAAGATGAAACTGTGCCCATTTAACGCGGCTGGTTCAATTGGTCCAATGACATCCATTCCCCAAGCAGCTAACGGCCATGGAGAGCTTGTTGAAGTAAGCTTGTTTGGAGGTACCTTTATCATGTCTACATGTATTTGACAATGGTAGCATTTCTGGACATATTGAATGCAGTCCGTTTCCATAGTCATCAAAAAATACCATGCTCGGAGTATCTTCTTTGCCAACACAAAACCATTCATATGCGATCCGCAGGTTCCTGCGTGCACTTCCTCCAACAGTCTGGTTGCTTCTCTTGCCTCGACACATCTTAATAATCACAACTCAGGAGTTCTCCTATACAAGATTCCTCCGATGTGAAAGAAGTTGTTGGAAAATATCCGAAGTGTTCTTTTCTGAGTAGCATTGGCAAGCTCTGGGTACACTCCTATTGTTAGGTATTCTCTGATATCATGGAACCAAGGTTTCCCGTCGGCTTCTTCCTCGATGTGAGCGCAATAAGCTGGTTGGTCGTGAATCTTGACCTGGATAGGTCAATAAAGTGTGTATCGGGATGCTGGATCATAGACGATAAAGTGGCTAAGGCATCGGCGAACTCATTCTGTATTTTGGAACATGCTGGTATACTGTCTTTCTGAATCTTTTCCTCAACTCCTGTACATGATGCAGATAGGGGATTATTTTGGGATTCTTGGTTGTCCATTCTTCTCGAACCTTATGTATAAGTAGGTCTGAGTCTCCGTCACTAATAGTTCCTAAATGTTCATGTCAATTTCCAACTTGAGCCCTAGGATACAGGCTTTGTACTCGGCCATGTTGTTGGTCCACAGGAATCTAAGCTTGGCAGATACTGGGTAATGCTGACTGGTTTCTAATACCAAGACCGCTCTTATACCGACTCCTTTGAAATTTGCGGATCAATCGAAAAACATCCTCCAACCGTCATAGGATTCTGCAATGTCTTCTCTTATGATGGCTATCTCTTCATCAGGAAAATAAGTCTTTAGTGGTTCGTATGCTTCTCCTACAGGATTCTCGGCGAGGTGATCTGCCAAGGCTTGGTCTTTGACTGCCTTTTGGGTAACATAAACAATGTCAAATTCACTTAACATTATTTTCCACTTGGCGAGCTTGCAGGTAGGCATGGCTTCTGATAGATAAACTTCAATGGATCCATCCCGGATATGAGATAAGTGGTGTAAGCACAGAAATAGTGCCTCAAATTTTGAGCTACCCAGGTTAGAGCACAACAAATGCGCTCTAATAAGGAATATTGAGCATCATACAGGGTAAACCTCTTGCTGAGGTAGTAGATGGCTTGCTCATTCCTTCCTATTTCATCATGTTGTCCCAAAACACAACAAAATACCCCATCCAATAATGCAAGATAAAGCAATAGATGTTTTCCTGGCACGGGTGGAACCAAGATGGGCGGCGTTGACAAGTATTCCTTGATTCTGTCAAAAGCCTATTGACAGTCCTCAGTCCAATTAATGGCGGCATCCTTCTTTAGCATTTTGAAGATGGGTTCACAAACGACAGTGGACTAGGCTATGAATCGGCTGATATAGTTGAGTCTCGCTAGAAAACTCATCAGGACCCTCTTGCTCATTGGTGGTGGCAACTCTTGAATGGCTTTGACCTTTGACACGTCTAGTTCTATTCCCCGGCGAATCAATGAAACCCAATAATTTTCCAGCGAGAACCCCGAGTGCACACTTGGCATGATTCAGTTTCAAGTTGTATCTCCTCAGTCTGTTGAAGAATTTTCTCAAATCTCCCATGTGATCTATAGATTTCTTTGATTTGATGATGACGTCATCCTCATACACCTTTATTTCTTTATGTATCATGTCATGAAAGATAGTTTTCATGGCCCTCATGTAGGTAGCACCGGGATTCTTAAACCGAACAGCATCATTCTATAACAGTACATTCCCCACGGTGTGATGAATGTCGTTTTCTTTGCATCTTCTTCACCCATCCATATCTGATGGTATCCAGAAAAACAATCGTCGAATGACTGCAGCTCATGTTTAGTGTAGTTATCGATCAATATGTGTATATTTGGTATAGGGAAATCATCATTAGGACTGGCCCGGTTGACATCCCGGTAGTCGACAAGACTCTAACCTTCCCATCCTTCTTTGGTACTAGCACAATGTTGGCTAACCATGTTGGATACTCTACCACTCTGAGAACCTTGGCTTTGACTTGCTTGGTACCTCTTCTTTGATTTTCAAACTCATATCTTGCTTGAATTTTCTGAGTTTTTGTTTTTTCGGTGGGCATGTAGGATCTGTCGGCAGCTTGTGAGCCACAATAGATATGCTGAGACCGGTCATATCATCATACGACCAACGAATATGTCCTCATATTCTTTCAAAAATTCTCTGTACTCTATCTTTTTTGATGGTGACAAGTGTATGTTGAAATGTATTTCCTTGACATTTTCCGTGTCTCCCAAATTAATGACCTCAGTTTCGTCTAAGTTAGACTTAGGCATGTTCTCAAAATTCTCGACCTCCCTGATAACCTCCTCTGGTATTTCGTCCTCTTCTAAATCTATGTCTGTTTGTCACATTGTCTCGTTTCAAGTTACAGTCGCTGGTTCATCATCAAGATATGTAATAGTAATGTCGTGTAAGATAAAGTAAATGGTAGAGAAAATAAATAAGAGAGAAATATAAAGATAAACTTGGAAAATGCTTTTGATTAAATTCATAATTGTCTGAAACATTGGATCTTTTTTCAAAAGTAAAGACAATCTAGAAAAGTAAAATCTACTAAACGTAAAGTGCGATGCATATGTGTTATTTAGCCTTGCTACCCCGAGGCTGTCCGGGCATTGATGGTCCTGATTGACCAATTTGTGAGGTGCTCCCCTCGGTCCACAGCTTGATTGGAAGGGCCTTCCTCCCCTTCCTTCTCGAAGATAACACAGCAATCCATATTATCTTCTAGAAACGGGTTCTTTATTGCTGCCAGTGTCTCATCTTCCTCTGATACATATATGACATCATCTGGCTGAAAGGTCTGCTTCAACTGAGGTAGAGAGTGATCTAGCGGGTAGTAGGGACCGTGCCATGGTGGAGACCAGTCGTTGAACTCCTCCCAAATGTATTCATAACCCAAGCAAAAAGTAGTTACACGCTTCTTCAACTGGATAGGCTTGTTGATGCCCTGAAGATTCTTTCCAAGCCCCTTTCCGGGCTCGTATGCACTCCAATTCATAATGCTCACAATTTTTTTATCCCACCACTTGTCTTTGTCCATAGAGTTCACTCACTCGGTGTGATGGTATGTTTCTCCACTGATTTTCCTTCTACCTCCGATCATCGGGATGGCCTGGCAACTATATATAGGGTTGCTACCGTCACCACGGATGATTACTTCCTGATGATTCCATCCAAATTCTACAGCCTGATGAAAAGTTGACGCCACAGCCCAGCAGCGTGGATCCATGGTCGTCTTAACAACAAATTGTAGGACGTTGGTACGTCAATGACTTGGAACTCAACATCAAACAAGGTGGGTCCCATCTGCAGGCATAAGCTAATTTCTCCAATGGTGGACCTCTGAGATCCATCAAAAGCTTTGACACTGATAGCCCCGTCTTTGATCTCGTGCAATCCCTTACCCAATGTCCTGACAGTTACCAATGGGCAATCGTTGAGGCTGGATCCCCGTCGACTAGAATACTGGTGATAAAGTGATCTTTGTATTGCACAGTCATAAGCAATGCTTTGTTGTGACCAAGCCCTTCTAGCGGTAATTCATCTTCATGGAAGGTGATCTTATGGCTTTCCAGAACACCCACCATGTTATCCATTTCGCCTCCTGTTATGTTGCTGGGAACATAAGCTTCACTCAGTATTTTCATTAAGGCATTATTATGTGCCTCATAGCTTTGTAGAAGAGCTATAATAGAAATATGTGATGGCTTTTGTTCAGTTGCTCGACGACTGAGTACTCTTTGGCATATACATTCATCCGAAGGTCATCGGGTTCAATTTCAACCGCCTACCTGTATGCCTTCTTGCTGGACTCAGCCAAGTGTTCCGGGGTGTACACCCTGCCTATCCTAGTCATGCCCTATGCGGAAATTGCTTCCTTAGTATATGTTTTTCCCTTCTTTCTTGCCTCAGCGGTGTAATCCCAAGGTATAGCATTTGTCTTGAACGGGGTTACGTCTATCATGGAGACTGGAATTGGTGCCTTGGGAGGTAAAACAGTAACTTCAAATGGTTTAGGCGCCTTTGGAACCCCGAACTCAACCTCACTTGGTTTTGGCGCCTTTGTAGGAGGAGCTTCAAACTCGAGTGGTACAGACACATTTACCATAACGCCCTCAGAGGGCTAAATCTGGACAACAATAGGGTTGAGAGTAAGTGTTGGCTTATGAGGCTTGTCTCTTTCAGCTATCAAAGTGATCGACCCCTTGGGGTCCCAATCATCTTTGATCTCGATCATGTGGATGCCTCCACCCTTGTGGTCAGGCAGAGGGTTGTTGCAGACATTAGGAGCGGGCTCATTTGCTATAATGATCTTGCTGTTAATCAGATTCTAAATCTTGTCTTTCAACGAGTGAAACTCATCGATGGTATGGCCTTTCATCCGGGAATGGTATGCGCAAGTCTTATTTGGGTTGATCTATTGAGAAGGGTTTTCTGAAGTTATGACTGGGATAGGGGTAACGTAACCAGTTGCTTTGAGTTTTTCATATTTTGTCAATTGGCTCGGCTATGGCGGTATATTGTCTAGGAGGTTTGCGGTCGAAGTTTTGTTTAGGTCGAGGGAAGTTCTGCCGGGTGGGAGGTGATGGGTAGTGAGAAGGTTGGGAATTATATGCTTGGTATATAGGTGCAGGTTGGAAATATCTAGGTGAGGCGGGTTGATATGTAGGTGGTGGAGGTGATTGGTAAGCAAGGGGTGGAATTTGGTAAGTGGGTGATGCTGATTGGTAGTTTAAGGTAAGTTGATATGTGAGTGAAGCTGAGGGATAGGTTTGGTACTTCATAGGGGAGTTGTTCCTTTGCACAGCTATTACGGAATTTACATCCTTTTTCTTCAATAAGCCACCAGGTTGTAAAGCCTTGTTGGTAGCTTGCAATGCCTCGAGTTTAGTAACCATACCATTTTTTATTCCTTCTTCATGTTAGGATTTATGCCCGTCACTAGAGGGGAGGTGAATAGTGCGGCACGAGAATATTGATAAATATTGCGGAATTAAAATTGCAGGAATTAAATAAATTCGGTAATTAAAATAGTAAGGAAAGAACACACCGAATTTATCATGGTTCACCACAACTTGTGGTTAGTCCAGTTCCCGAGAGACTCTCTCGAGATTCCACTAACTCCGTTAAGCTTACGGGTGCCTAACAAACCGTTACACTTGCTCGTAGATGTACAATCTACAAGACTTCAACTTGCTCGAGGATACCGCACCTCAAGACTTCACCTTGCTCGTGGATACCGTACCACAAGACTTCACATACTAAGATTGAGGGAACTTAGCAAACCCGACAATCAATGAGAATATATGGTCTTCTCAAACACCTTTCTCTTTTACAACAATAACTCTCTCGAAAGAGTAGATAAATAGATACAATATTAGCTCTATGAACAACTCAAAGTTGTCTCTCAAATGGCTCAACAAAAGCTCTATAATGATGCACAAAATGATATCAATATGTATATGAACAATGAGAGGTGTTGTGTGTTTCAGTTCATCTCAAAAGACCTCTATTTGTAGGTGGTAGAAGTAGTATATCCGTTGCTTAATTGGCAATCAATTATGCTGATTTTATGCCAAGATAATCGATTATAAGATTTGGATAATCGATTATCAGCTTACCATTACAAAATCGGAAGCTGATTTATGCAGGATAATCGATCATTGTGATATGCATAATCGATTATTTTGTTACAGCGTTCAAAAACTTGGCAACGGATACAAGATAATCGATTATGCACTTCTGATAATCGATTATTTTGCTGTTTTGTAAATTCCGGTTTACACTGTCTTAACATAATCGATTATCAAAATAAACATAATCGATTATTTCTGTCCAGCTTTGAAAGACATGTTTAAAATTCATTTTGGCTAAAATGAAAATTTTTGAAATCATTTTGTTTGAAGTATTTAAAATATGATTTGATAAAATGATTTTATGCATATTTATGATGACCTATGTTGAGCCAGAAGACGAGATAACTTTAAACGTTGCTCTTACATTTGTTCTACCTAATGACCTACGCCTTGGGTCTTCGATCTTGAACTTTTGAGCTCGTCTTTGGCTTGTCTATGCAATTCCGTCATCAATATGCTTCTCGGCATTCAATCTTGATTGTTTGTCATAAATAACATTGTTTGACACTTGACTTCATTGTTTGTCATTCATCAAAACCTATACCTGAAAATCATGCTAATACAACCAAAGCACACATATCATGGGTAGAATGATTTTCTACAATTTCCCCCTTTTTGATAATGACAAACAACAGGAGATATGCATATCGGATTCCCCCTAAATTCATGCTATATCTCAACATACAATTCATGCAAACAATTCCCCTTAATGATAATTCCCCCTCAAATAAGGCATATTATATCGTAGATACATTCCCCCTTATTTGATGCATATCGCCTAAACTCTTCCCCCTTTTGGCATTAGCAAAAAGAGAGTATACAAAGGCTATTATCCCCTTTCGACACTTCCCCCTTTTGGGTATATCAATTGTTAGTGTCAAATATAAGATAGGAAATACAATGAGGAATATACATTGACGATATTTAAAAAATCATACCAACATGAAATAATACCAAATGTTAGTAAAAATATAACAACCATATCAAAGGTTATTTTTAGCGAATATACCAACTGTTATTCAAACGAGAGAGATATTCATCAAAACATCAATCTTTATTTTTAACAAAAATAATTGATACCAATTGTTATTCAAGATAAAAGTTATCAAAATATGAATCAACAAAAATAATTAATACCAATTGTTAACAAAGATATATTAATTGTTAACACATATCAACTATTACGTTTTTATCAAAAATGTGATAACTAACCGAAGTTCCCCCTCGATGCAATAAGGTTTCGTGCTTGGTGCATCTACTACGATATTGTAGTCTTCAAGCACACCTGCAAACGTACCTAAAGATAGGTTTTCGGTACCCAACTGCTTTTGGGTCCTTGGGGGTTAGGCAAATAATAATCATAGCCAAATGATAAATCTCTATGTTTTGCAAAACATACGGGTGCTATGTGTCCTACCCGGTTGCAATAATGACATATAACATTCTGGTTGTGCATATGTCTTGGTTGAGCCAAATACGTTCCAGGTGATCTAAAGTCATTATTCCTAGAAGCGTTGAAATTCCTAGAGTCATTTCTGGGTGGTCTAAAATTATTCATTCTAGACTCATTAACAAAATTCCTAGAGTCGTTTCTAGGTGGTCTAAAATGATTCATTCTAGACTCATTAATAAAATTCCTAGAGTTGTTTCTAGGTGGTCTAAAATGATTAATTTTAGACTCATTAATGAAATTCCTAGAGTCGTTTCTAGGTGGCCCAACTTCATTTCTATCATCCTTTTTAATATTCTTCTTAATTGTTTTAGGATTATCAACACTACGTTTTTCTAGTGTGTTCCTAAGTTCTATGTTCTCTATTTTCAAAGACTTACAAGAAGAACAATTTGAACTTTGATCAATTGAAGAGGCTTCATTCATCTCCTTAATTTTATTTCTAAGATCAATATTGTCATTTTCCAAAAATTTATTTTTCTCTTCTAAAACTTTAATTTTAGCCTTGGCCTCTTTGGAGATTTTTGAAGTCTTTTTCAATTCACCATATAAGTCATGAAAAGCTTCTTGTAATTCTTCAAAAGAATAAGAGTTAGAATTACTTACCTCTTCTTCGTCGTTGGCCATGAGGCATAATGCGGCAGTTTCATCCCCCGAGCTGTCCGAATCCCATGTCACGCGCCTTTGGTGTTTCTTCTTTTTCTTGTCCTTGGGTTTTGGACAATGTGACTCGGTGTGGCCAAGTTTTCCACACTTATGGCATGAAGGACTTGTTTCTTCCTTCTTTATTTCCTTTTTCATAAACTTATAAAACTTTTCGATCAAGGCATTGGAAATATTATCATCATCGCTATCCGAATCACTTACCTCTTCTCTTTTAGAGGATGAGGCTTTGAAGGCAATATTTGAATTTTTCTTGTTTCCAAAAGAAGGATTAAGAATCGTACTTTCATAAGTTATGAGGTTACCTCGTAGTCCATCAATTGTGACGTCCGTGATTCCTATCGACTCTTGGATGGCATTGGCTTTGGATCGCCATTCGGGAGTGAGACTCCGCAAGATTTTTCGAACTAGATCTTTGTTCGAATATACTTTTCCGAGAGCATGGAGATCGTTGATGATCATTGAGAACCGTTCGAACATAATATCGATGCTTTCATTCTCCCTCATTCTAAAGAGTTCGTATTCATGTGTTAGAAAATCAACTTTAGATTCTCGGACTTGAGGCATACCTTCATAAGTGATCTCGAGTTTATCCCACATCTCCTTGGTGGTTGTGCAACAAGAAATCTTCCGATAGTCATCCGGATTCACCGCACAATATAATAAGTTGACGGCCTTTGCGTTATTTTCAACTTTCTTGACGTCCTCGGCATCATATTCATCTTCCTCCTTTGGAACCGTGGTTTCCCCAACTTTCTTTGTTGGCATTTGTTCACCGTTCTTGATGAATTGCCACAAGCGAAAGTTATTTGATTGGATGACGATTCTCATCCGCTCTTTCCAATATGTGTAATTTGTTCCGTCAAATAGTGGAGGCCTATAGGTGGGGTGTCCTTCGCTCATCATTCCTGCGTTCAATATTCTCAACAAAAAATATATATCGTTCTCTCAACCGGTTAAGGCTTTCAGAGAGTTAGGCTCTGATAACAATTGTTAGGATTTATGCCCGTCACTAGAGGGGGGGTGAATCGTGCGACACGAGAATATTGATAAATATTGCGGAATTAAAATTGCAGGAATAAAATAAATTCGGTAATTAAAATAGTAAGGAAAGAACACACCGAATTTATCCTGGTTCACCATAACTTGTGGTTAGTCCAGTCCCCGAGAGACACTCTCGAGATTCCACTAACTCCGTTAAGCTTACGGGTGCCTAACAAACCGTTACACTTGCTTGTAGATGTACACTCTACAAGACTTCAACTTGCTCGAGGATACCGCACCTCAAGACTTCACCTTGCTCGTGGATACCGCACCACAAGACTTCACACACTAAGATTGAGGGCACTTAGCAAACCCGACAATCAATGAGAAGATATGGTCTTCTCAAACACCTTTCTCTTTTACAACAATAACTCTCTCGAAAGAGTAGATAAAGAGATACAATATTAGCTCTATGAACAACTCAAAGTTGTCTCTCAAATGGCTCAACAAAAGCTCTATAGTGATGCACAAATGATATCAATATGTATATGAACAATGAGATGTGTTGTATATTTCAATTCAGCTCAAAAGACCTATATTTATAGGTGGTAGAAGTAGTATGTCCGTTGCTTAATTGGCAATCAATTATGCTGATTTTATGCCAAGATAATCGATTATCAGATTTGGATAATCGATTATCAGCTTACCGTTACAAAATCGGAAGCTGATTTTATGCAGGATAATCGATTATTGTGATATGCATAATCGATTATTTTGTTACAGCGTTCAAAAACTTGGCAACGGATACAAGATAATCGATTATGCACTTCTGATAATCGATTATTTTGCTGTTTTGTAAATTCCGGTTTACACTGTCTTAACATAATCGATTATCAAAATAAACATAATCGATTATTTCTGTCCAGCTTTGAAAGACATGTTTAAAATTCATTTTGGCTAAAATGAAAATGTTTGAAATCATTTTTTTGAAGTATTTGAAATATGATTTGATAAAATGATTTTATGCATATTTATGATGACCTATGTTGAGCCAGAAGACGAGATAACTTTAAACGTTGCTCTTACATTTGTTCTACCTAACGACCTACGCCTTGGGTCTTCGGTCTTGAACTTTTGAGCTCGTCTTTGGCTTGTCTATGCAATTCCGTCATCAATATGTTCTCGGCATTCAATCTTGATTGTTTGTCATATAATAACATTGTTTGACACTTGACTTCATTGTTTGTCATTCATCAAAACCTATAGCTGAAAATCATGGTAATACAACCAAAGCACACATATCATGGATAGAATGATTTTCTACACTTCGATCCTTTCTCCCCACTTGATGATGTCGGAGAACTTTTGGCCCTCTATTAGCATCAGCCTCTCGTAATACTGCGGATCCTGAGCACGAACGAAGAACCTTTTCATTTGTTTTTCCTCCAAGACCAGTCTGACCTTGCAGCTTCTGACCACCAATGAGTAGCATACTCGCGGAAGGTCTCTGTGGGATTCTTCTTGAGATTCTGGATATAGAACACATCTGGTGCGCTCTCAGTGTTGAACCTAAACCGATCCATAAAGTTAGATGCCATGTTAACCCAATTAGTCCATTTCTTTGCATCCTGGATAATATAACAGGATAAAGCATCACCATTCAAACTCATCATGAACAGCTTCATGCGGATCTTCTCGTCCCTTCCGACTCCTACAATACATTCTCAAGTGGACCCTGGGGTAACTTGTGCCATCGAACATTTTGAATTTGGGAGGTTTGTACCCCTCCGGGAGCTCAACATCTTGATGAACACAGAGACCTTCGTAATTCAACCCTTCAACACCTTTGTTACCTCTGAAACCTTGGGCCCGGCTAGTCAACTTCTTGATATCAGTGGCCAAATTCTGAATGAGGGAGCTCTTGTCATCTAACTCGACTGCACTGGTGATTGGCTGACTGTAATACAGCGGAGTGTCCATAAAGATTGGGGTGTTATGGTCTTTTGTAGTGTTTTTTGGTTCAGGAATGTGCAGTGGAGTGTTATGAGTGGGTTGCATTGGAGGTTGTGGGATATTTTGTGGCGGTGCGCAGTTCAGGTTGTTAACATCGGGAGCGGCAAGAGTGATTGACAGGCTCGCCAGGTTTCTAACTTGGTCCAATTCCTCTCGGAATCTTAGCAAAGTTTGCTCAAGATGAGCAGCTGTCTCCTTGGTGATTGCAACATTCTGAGAAGTTTCTTCAAGTTCCTTTGTAGCGCTTGTATCTCCCATTTTGCCTTTGTTCCTGTTTCTGGTAGGACTTGGAGGAGGAGGTGGTGGAGGACACTTAGATCTTGTGGAGTATGCTTATGGTACCAGAATGCACGAACTAACCTTTGGGGAAGAGAATAAAAATAAAAGAAAAGCAAAAAAGGTAAACTTTTAGTGCGGATTCTCAAAAATAATATTGCGATATTTAAACATGTGCATTAGTATAAGTCGTTTTCCTAGTTTACGTGCCTCGTTGTGCCCGAGGTAGGCCTAAGAAATATTAAATTTGGAGAACTTATAATGCTAAATGCCTCATTTTATTGATAAAAACAAGACAACCGAATGATAAAGACGTCACTAATGGCCAATGGCCTTATTACATTAAGAAAGCATAAAAATAAAAATCCTAACTACTTGGTCCCAGAAGGACGTTCCCCAGATTCGGCACTCTTGCCTCCCTTGTAAAGCAACATCAACTCGCGCAGTCCTAACCGCAGATAGGCTCGAGCCATATGTCCACTTGTACCCTTAGCATTCCGACAGTCGTCGATCCTTTTATGAACATAAAAGTTTGGTCGCTTGCATGAGGATCTTCCCACTAGCTTGCCAGCCTTGGGTGAATGTTGGTTACCATACCAAATCTAGGGACCTCGTGCCTCATTTTCTGCAAAACAAAGTGTTAGGCCCATAACCTCACCAGACTCGACTATTTAAATCAATAATTATCAAAAGGCATTTAGTTCTCCAAATAAATGCACACAATCTGAAGGTGTCCGTTTGGGTGTTAGGAAACTTGAAGGACTTTGGTTTAGGCTATCTTAATGATTCATTATGCGGACAACATAACTAACTCGGGTAGGCTTGACCATGATGCATGAACAGTTAAATGGAATAAAGTTTCTACTTTTGAAGTGCTAGACAAGGTACCCTTGAGCGGACAACTCAAGAAGGAAAGGTGCGGAACCGTCGAATACACCGTTGATCGACTGGTTTTACCGCAAATATACCTTTGCCACACTTAGGGGGTTAATAATATCGGAAGGGCGCAACCACTCATAATAAGCATTGTAATAGGATTTTTTTCGGCACGAATAGAATATGATGCTGAGAGATGCAATTAAAATAATGAAACAAATTCCATGAATTTTCACGTTCATACGATAAATGATTACAATGCTAGCTCGAAATTACAACAGTATCGAAATAAAGCAATAAAGAAGGCAATTAAGGGAAAGAAAAGACATGAAGAGTCAAGTTAGTCATTGTGATGAAATAATCAAGGACAAGTAATAAATGTGATTAAGTAAGCAACAAAGTCACAAAAGCAAGTAATGGTAAAAGACTAAAAGAATCCCCAGCGGAGTCTCCATGCTATCGACGCCCCCATTTTTCTCTCAAGGGAAAGAAATCGGGTTTACGACATTATGGGTTGAATGACTCGTTTATCCCCTTTTGGGGGAATATGGGCTATGGAGTTTGAAGAGGCGTCACCTAATGATTATAGTGCATTAGGACATATTAGAGAAAAGAAGAAGGATTTGAAAGAAAACCAGAGTTTGGGTAAGGGCTTGACATTATTTCGAGGGAAGGTGTTAGGCACCCCTCAAGATCCATTAGTGTGGTTCCCGGCCTTGCGTAGTTGTGACTTTAAGAAGAGTAGGAGTAGACAAGCATAGTTTGCACATAATAAATACAAGAAAGTTGACAATTAAAAAGAAGAATGGCACCAGTAAAAGAGAGTTTTAGTTTGAAGAAAACATTTAAATAAAAAGGAAAAGTAAAGAAAGAGGGTCCTAGGTTTAACTATAATATGGATCATTTGATGCAATATCCCGCTCATATTCTCTAAAAAGGGGTCTCCTTATGATATTAACGCATCTTCATCATCTCCATATTCTACCCTTCCCACCCCGTTAAGGTATTTAAACGTTAGTCTCGCTTACCCCGTCCCAACCTATCAGTCCCGGGGTATTTGGACTTTTAATCCTAAAGAGGAGAAGGGGATGGAGCATATATGGAGTTTAAAAGGACAAAATACTAAGGCGTCAATAAGAACAAATAACAAATAGTAGTATACAAATCAAACACTCAAAGGCTCATACAAAACCTCGTAGATCACACAACAATTAGCTTAGCATGACTTACACATACTAGTTCAATATTTAAAAATAAATAAATTAATAGGCGGACAAATAGCTTAACTCATAAAGTTGAAATAAAAGTCTGCTTCGAGCCCCTCGGGTCCGATCTGTTAGTTATGGAGATCTTAATGCAGAAAGGATTTAAAAGAAAGTAAAACTGTAGTTGGTAAATGGATTTGAGATCAGTTGACTTTCTGAATGCAGAAGTTGGGAAGGAAATTTTTTAAGGCAGGACCATCTTAAGAAAAAGAGTGAGTTACCAGACACCTTTCAAAAGACAACTTTATAGACTGAGTAAAACATTAGGCAGAATATTTTTGAAATAGTCGTTTAGAAAAGATGCAGATTTGGAGTGTTTAAAAAAGCATACTAGTTCGCAGGAGTTTTTATTGAAAACATTACATTAGCACATTCAAGGCCAATTAACAGACCGTTGCTACGTAAAGCGGATCATAAAAGTTGAGACGTAATCCTACGGGCGTGATGTCTATATTGAATTTCATCTGATTCATTACTGCTTTTAAGACATTAAGGAACTGAGTAATTAATTAACCTACTATTTTCCTAGCGTTTTATGCGTTTCCTATAGGGATGATCTCCATTGTGCTAACAATGCAAAGTCATATAGACATGATTTCTAAATGGTATGCAATATTAAAGTTCTATAGGTATGGTTTGTAAATGGTATGCAATATTGAAGTCCTATAGGCATTGTTTCTAAATGATTTGCAGGTAATATAAACCCATCCTACACCCTTTACTAGTACTTCCCCGAGTTATTATTACATAGTTATAAGAAATCTGAAAGAAAATTGACTTAAATAAGTACATCAAAACTAAAGTCAGGCCCAAGGAGGCTCAATGCAAACTTCAACTCCAACACATTGTTTCCAAATCCGAATTCCAGATTTCAAGGCCTTCTCTTAGAGTGTTTCAAAGTTCCAAAGGATATCAGAAACCCCAGGAAATGCTTAAACCTTAAAGATTTAATGTAGTAACAGAGTAGTACATTGTGTGTGGAATTACCAGCCCTTAGGAATCCAAGTTCATAGGGAACTCTAGGGTCCCTAAGTATGGCTTACCATAGGGGGCAGAACTTAAAGAAGTAAGAATAAGTGTAAAGTGAGGGGACTAGAGGAAACCAAAGTAAAGGGTGGTCATACCTAGCCATGGGTAAGACTTGCGCACCCCTGACATTTTACTTTATTCAAACAAATAAAGAGCGGACTTTCAGTAGTCAGAAAGGGGTCCAGACCCTAGTAAAGGCTCAACACATAAAGGGGGTTAAGGGAATGGGACTGATTTGTGTAGAGGTTCAAGAGAACCTGGTCCCAGGTCAGGAATAGCAATAGGTTGCTTACCCCAGCCTAGAACCAATATTCGTCTATAAACAGGGGATAAAGTGAATGGCATCACATGAAATAATTCACATAAACATCAAGGGGTGATAGGAAAAGCATAACAACACTTAAATATGCAGAAGCGTGAAGAAAGGCATGACAAACTAATGTATAGTCATATAATGCAACAAAGCATGTAGTGAGGTGTTATAAAGAGAGAAGTAAACATATAGTTTTTGGAGAGTAGTATTTAAATAATAGAGGCCCCATTGCAAATTCCAAATAGAATAAATAGAGCAGTAAAATAGCCAAAAATCCTTCAGCAAACACTTGAGGAAAGCAAGAGAGATTCCAAAGTCTAGCCTTGGCTTTCAGCCGGCTAGTCAGAACAATAGCACAAGTAATAGTAAAGAAGAGAGAGATTTGAGTGTGTTTGTGTTTTTGAACTCTGTTGTACATGAGTTTAAAAAAAAAGGAGTATGGTATTTATTGTTTGAAAACAGGTGGTGAGTAAGGCAAAATATAATTCAATACCAATCAGAATCAATTAGAAGAAGGGAACTTCTTTAATTAAGGAGTTCGAATTTGAATAGGAGAAGGCAGAGTTGTATTTAAGGAAAGAAAATTAATAACACATAGTGCAATAGAGGGTAAATACATAGGAGAAGCATTTAAAAATACACGGTTAAATAAATAAGGTAAGGGTAAAATCAATCAATCACATAGTAAATTAGGAATCATAGACTTGAACTTAATAATGAATTAAGTCAGAAAATATGTCCAAATCAGACTAGGAAAGAATCAATTAGGCCTACATAATAGTAGTCTGAAATCAATCTCTAAAATTAGGGCTATTTTGAGAGTAAAAGGTTTGACTATAAAAGATACACAAACTTAAACATGGAGGGCTAAGGTTAAACTAACAGTATAGTCATGTGATAAAATAGAAAAACATAGACTTGCGAGAAATCAAGAGGTCTAGCAAAGCTTAGCAAGAATCAGAAACATGAGACTAGTTTAGGGATTTGAAATCAGACAAGAAGAAGCACAAGAATCAGACAATCGTGCACAAATGGTTGAAAATCCCCCAAAATTTAGGGGCTTTAGCCACAGCTTACATACAAAGACGAAGCATAGAAGATCAGTCAAGATAAACTCATGAAAACCCGAAAAACACAGACAGTTCATGGAATCAAACACAGTAAAAGAAATCCTTAGAAACCCTAGGAAAATACAGTAAAGAAAATACACATAAAACCATAGTGAAGACACTTAGCAAAGTAAAAATATGAGAGATAGCAGTAGAACAAGTAAAAATTCACGGAAACCCTAAGTTTTAAGAAGATGAACAGTTTTGAAAACAAAAAATCAAATGGATGTGGAAAATACTTTCAAATCTTAGAAAATAGCACGAATCTGAAGTAGATCTTAGAGAGAAACATAGAAACCCTCGAGGGCTTAGGGTTTCAGAGAAAACCCTAGAAAATGAGAAAGGCCTAGAACGGGCTGGTCCTGAGCTGGATATGGACTCACAGGGCTAGGACACGCCGGAAATGAGACGGAAAAGGCTATAGAACTTGAATCGGAGAGATTCTGAGACAAGTTCATTAAGTTCGGACTCTGAAACGTCGAGCAAAAGGAGCATAGTGGTATGTGGGGGTAGGTACAGGCTGCTCAGGGTCTGAGAGGCCATGATTTCTGGTGGAATAAGGTCAGAGACCGGTGAAATAGGCTAGGGTTTCGGAGGGGCTTGGGAGCGTTTGAGAGATGAGGGGGGATACAAGGGTGGCTGCTAAAGAGAAATGAAGGGGATTAGGGTTAGATGTGGGTTTAATTAAGGAAAGGCTAACGTGGGTAGTTGATTAAAGAAATCAACGACCCTAATTTAAAGAGGGACCCAGGTGGGTTAGTTTGATAGGGTATGGGTTGGGTAATTGGTGCAATTGGGTTGTTTCATTAGGGGTATATTGGGACTGAAATTAGGCTAAAATTGAAAGTAAAAAGGGCTATAATTTAAATAACCACTATTCCCTTTTTAAATTTACAAAAATAGTAAATGATATTTGAAAATCATATTAAAAATACTGAGTTAATAAAAAATGTATAAATATTAATTTGAAAATATTAGGAATAATTTTATTATTAAAAATGCTATTAAATATATAAATAGGCTAAAATTGCAATTTTATGCAATTTTAGTTTAAAATACCAAATCGACTTGTAAAAATTATGCAAAAAATAATGTAAATTATATTTTTATGTAAAAGTGAGAATAAAATAATTATTCACCAAAATAAAAAGTTTTGGGAATAAGTATTGGATTTTATAGTGGTGAATAGGCCATAAATTGGTTTTAAAATCTTTTTAAAAAATTGGGAAAAATACTAGAACCTTTAGGGATGCGTATATATGCATATACATGCTATTTTTAAAGTATTTTGAGTATAAAAATACATAGAGAAAATTTGGGTATCAATAATCCCAAACACTAAGAATTTTTGTTTGAAAAGGTTTTTATATCTAAAAATGCGGAAATGTAAACAAACCTATAAAGCAAGTAAAATGATCAATGGCTAAAAGTTTGAATGCATTGGGAATTACATTCAAGTAACAATCCAATGTATTTCATGATTTTACAAGTATGAGCGAGTTTATATTAATTAGCCACGGATAATAATTCTTAATTAGCTTCTTCCGAAGACTAACAAGCCTTCCTAGTTAAATTATCCCTAAAACAATTTGAAGATTAAGCACGCCCGGAAGGCTACAACTAGTTCAATCTTATGCTTTGGTAGAATATATAAAATGAGGGTTAATGCCTCAAGTTCTTGTTAATTAATCTTTTCCAACCCCAAACTATTTTTTCCAAAATCAATTTGAGTTAATGGGCCAGTCATAGGGTTAGCTAATCCCTTTGAAAACATTAAAGAACAAGAATAACTAATGTAACAATAACTCACTTCATAAAAGGATAAAAATCATTCAATACATAAGCACAACAAGATATTAAATCCACACTTTAATTATGAATATTCCCATAAACAAGAATCAAGTGTTAAATAAAATACTACACACTTAAAAATTTAATACAAAGAAAGCAAATAAAGAAACAAATATAAATTGGAAAGAAGATCTTGACCACAAGCTTTAATCTTCAAGACCCAAGTGTGTGTGCAAAACCCTAGCTTAAAACTTGCTCTCTCTAGTCTATACAAACTTAAAATAAACCAAAAATCTGCCAAAGATCTTCTTGGTAGTGTATAAAAATGGTTTGGGAATTACACAGGTGAAATTCCATTTTTGTCCAGAACTACTCAGAAAATACAGTATACATTTGCATTAGTGCAATTGCGATCGCATAGAAATGATTTCTTAACCTATGCGATCGTATAAAGGCTTCTGCATTTGCATTGGTCTATTGACCATCTACTGAACAAAAATTCTTCTTAGCGTTTGCACCTATTTACCCACTTCCCGCTACTTCACTTCTTTATACCTATGCGATCGCATTCAATTAATTGTGATCGCATAGAGTAAAAACTGGTAGACTTCATTTTCCATTTTAGCTCTTTTTTGACTTGTTTTCACTTGGTTTCTTTACCATTACTTCTAATTTACATACAACCTGTAAAATAGAAGTAAATGGCATCAAATGCACGATTCTATCACTCAAACATGGCAAAAGTATAGGTTTAAAGACAAGATATGTTGGTAAAATACTAACTTATTAAACCCCCAAACTTAAACTATTGCTTGTCCTCAAGCAATGAAATAAACAAAATCTCCTCCAAAGTATTTAACTCAACATTGCATCCTTAACATGCTAGGCCGAAAAGGTTTGCTCTAAAGCACAAACGCAGGCCTTTGGTTGGTACCAAAAATTAATCCAAATCATATGAATCGCCAACTTCTCAAAAGTTTAATCTCAATTCAAGTGCTCTAACACTACATTAATCAAAGTAGCAACCAAGTCCTGACACTAATGATTCAAAATTTATCTCTCTATCACTTATTGTTTTCCCTCGCTTATTTCTCCCAATTGAAAATGGGATTAAGTTCACAACTTGAATTTCATGTCCCCTCACACTTTAAGAGAGAATACCAAACTCATAAATTGCAATTCACAACATAAATGGGATGTCGAATGGAATGAATTTACTGTCACTCTCTCAAAGATGTTCAAATGCACAAAAGTAGTTCTATAGGCTTGCCCTTCATGTATTTCGCAACTAATATAGACAACTTGGTTCAAAATCAATTAGGACTTAAAGGGTTGTAGCTTAGGGTTTTGGTTAAGGTAAGCCACAATTTGGTAAGAGTGACTCAAAACCTCCCTAAGCACTACACTTTTTCATCAATCAAAGTCTACTTCCTTCATGAATTTTTCCATCATTTGTTCTCTTTTATTTTATGTATCACCTGGTCTTCCATTTATTCATACTTTCTCTTCTTTTGTTTTTTTTATAACACTTTTCACTTCTCTTTTTTTTTTGAGAAGGCTCCATATCCTATTTTTATACTTTACATTGCTTAGGGAGGTACGGTGCCACAAGAGTGGCTTGTAACATGGTTCCCAAAGAAAAAGTAAGAAGGCTCAAAAAGGTTGACTAGGGAAAATATGCAAGGGTGGGAATTTTAGGCACAATAATGGTACAAGGAATGTCTAATATAATTTTTTTCAAACCAAGATCTAAGATTTCGCCTTAAAGCACATTCCGAACAAGTTCTAGACTACAAATGATGCAAACAAACTTTCACAATTAAAGCTCACCTCACATGGCACATGAAAATTCAAATGGAATACAAGTCCAAAATCTAATTGAAACCAATGAATCTCAAGGAAGTCACATGTCGCCTGAGAGGCTATTTAGAGAACCAAATAGCCAAAATTAGAATCTAAAAGTCATAACAAGGAATATTTACTTCAATTATTTTTTATTTTAAAGGTCAAAACTTCTTATGCGAAAATTTAAACTGTGTTGGTACCAAACAAGCCACATATTGGTTTATGGACAAATGACTACGCCCAATGATCACTTTACTCACAACTAGCTACTAAACTAAACAAATAAAAAGAAAAATATATTCACTTTCTAAAAAATAAAGAAAAACTACACAAGACTAATTCCCTTAAGAAAGTTGTCTATCTATCCATTATCGAAAAAGTCGAAATAAATTTTCTACAATTACCCGGTTCAAAAAGAAAATTGGCATCCTTGAAAAAAGAACCGTGGTATTAGAAAACCAAGGATATCGCCATTAACATAACAAAACAAAACAAATATAAAGAAGCTAATAGCAAACATTAAAAAGTTAAAGCAACCAAAACATCATATATCTAAAAAAATTTAAGAAATTTAGAAGCTAATAAACATACTAATATAACACATGACATGAAAATATACTAAAAACAACATGAAAATAAGTACAATACTAATCCGCCATAACAACAGTTAACAACTACAGCAATACAAGAAGCCACCCCCAACAAAAGATATTTGCGTTATCCCCAATGCAACTAAACATGTTAGAATAAAATGGTGGAAAGTGCTCCTTAAATACTGCATCACTCGGAGTCGGATGTGGTGGGAAACATTAGCTCTACATTTCCATCATCATCATTAGAAGAATCTTGTGAACTACATAGTGATATTAGCTTATGCATCATCCTCGACAAGAACTTGATTTTCTTCTTCTCGTGCTCCTTGAATTTCTCATGTCGCCTTTCAATATTTCTTTCTCTCCTACTCAAGTCTCTAACCTGGCCTTGATTCCCTTTTGCTCTTGCACTACATCATCCAAGGTCGGTGGCTTTTTGCTTGAAGAACCCGACCTAGTCGAAGTGCCCTCATCAGATGGACCTGAGGGAAGATCTGCAACAAGTTGTCGAATGTGGGTGTCAACATCATATATCTGCTGGGAAATTCTGCGCATTGTGTGGGGGCCTGACTGGAGTGGTCCCATGGGATCATGTGATGGGTCATGAGATCCTGTTGTAGCTGTGGGGTCACCTCCGGATTAAACTTCCTAAATGAAGGAGATAGCACATCAATCCTTCTCTTCTTCCTCTTGCCAGATGCCCCTCGGTCAAGCGATGGACAAATTGCTATGGCAGGGTCCTTCTCAACATTATTGGGGTCTTTAGGCACATCAGCAGCATAGCACAATTGAGTTATCAATGAATGGAAGAATAAGCTTCTAGTCTTTCCTTTGCAAGCCTCCTCTATTTCATTCACAATCTGTTGGCCCATATTTACAGGCAAGCTATCCAGAATAGTAGAAACCATCAATGCATTTTCAGGCGTAACTTCAGTCTTGTTTCTTGATGGCACAACCCTTGCATAGATAAGGGATAGCCAAATCTCGGCGTCCCCAGTGAATTCATGCGAATCAACCACTTTATGAACTCTTACTTAAGTCGGTTGCATCCCGTTGTGAAGTTTTTCTACTAGAAATTTTGTCCCCTCTCTCTTCCCATAGCTCGGTATACTTTATCATCAACATTTGGAAGCCCATAATGTGCATTTATCACTTCAGGGCCAAAGTTAACCCTCTTGCCATTGACAATAGTGAATACCTCTCCCCAGAAGTTAGTCCTCATGGAATTTGCAAATATCGCAAACTATTGTGTAGTTCGCCTTGACTGGTTCAGGAGAAAAGCATATCCATCCATTGTCGTTCAGTCATTGGAAAAATTCTGGTATTTTATCTTCAACAATGTCCAAACGAATCACACATTCCTTGACAATGCTCTTGGACATGATCTTGTTGTAGTTCCTTTCACACTCAACTATCGTGAAACTCATCGCATCAAAATACTCTTCTTTCGAATCTGGGAGGGCATGTCATTGCACATTTTCGAAATTTTGCGAGGCCATTTTATGTACAAAGTACCTAAAAATGGAGACCAAATGTTAAACTCTTGAACGAGTACTTTATACACTTTATTATAATGCAATTAGGCCAAATAAAAAATCAGAAAACGTTCGAGTTAAAATCCGCGAAGCAATTATGTGATCGCATAGCCACTGTTGCGATCGCATAGTGCAAATTATTTTTTTGATTTTTTTTCTTCTATATGATGACGGAACACCAATGCGATCGCATAGACCTTTTTTCCAATGCATAGTTTAGACCTCTGCAATCGTTGAATAGTCTATGCGATTGCATATGGTTATTCAGTTCCGCCCATATTTTTGTTCATTTGGACATTTTTACAAACACTTCAAGGGCATCAGTTTTCCATGTCCAGTTTCAAGAAATTACACACAGATTCACTCCCAAATGTTTCAAAAATTTAGCACTCACTCTCTTAACCAACAATACCCAGCAAGCAAGCACATATTTAAGTTATTTTTAACAAACGAATCTAACAATCTAGCCCTAAACATGAAGTTAAGAGAAAGAAGATGGAAATAATGTTGTTCTTATACCTTATGAGCACCAAAAATACAATTTGAAGGGAATAGAGTTAAGAGATTATACCCTTGTGTTACGTTCCGGCCGGTCATTTTTGGAATTTATTCCCCATTCCCCCATTAACTGCTTCTCTTAAGTTCATTTCTACTATTTTGGTTTGCCAGGACGTTTGGTGTTTGGATTCGGAGTTTTTTTGGGACACTAAGTCCCTAAATGACAACTTAAGTGTTGGAAAGTGGTCTATAATTAGAACAATGTGAAGACGACCTCGGAATGGAAATTCAATGGTCCCGTTAGATCTGTTAGGTTATTTCAGGGTTGGGAGCGCGTTCGGAATGTATTTTGGATGTCTGTAGCTCATTAAGGCCAGAAATACCGAAAGTTAGAATTTGGGGGTTTCCGATCCGATAGTGAATTTATGATCCGAGGATCACGGGATTCCAGAAGTTATTGTAGCACCAACATGTCATTTGGGACGTGCGTGCAAAATTTTGTGTCAATCGGACGAGTGTTGTTTAGTTTTTGGATCGGAAGCGTGTTTTGGCTAAACTTGAAGTTCTTAGGCTTGAATCTATAATTTAATACAGTTTCCAGTTTTGTTTATATGTTTTAAATATTGGTGCAGGTTTGAATAAAGTGCTATGTGTTATTGGTGCTTATGGGTGAGGTCCCTGGGGCCTCGGGTTGATTTCGGATGGTCGACGGGTTGAATTTCTAAAGTATGTAGTAGCTGGTTTTTCATTCTTATTGTATTTCCACTTCTTTGGTTTGGTAACCACAAAATTAGTGCCGTAACAGCGGCTTGGCAGCCGTAAAAGCAGAAAGGGGATGTTGGCTTGGAAACCGCAGAAGCAGTATAAGTTCCGCAAAAGCAAACTCGCTTCTGCGATGGGTGGACCGCACAAGCGGCTGGTCGGCTTATTAAGAGAACGGCACAAGCGGTTGGTTTTCCACAAAAGCGGGACCGCAGAAGCGGTCCCTGGGACATAAAAGCGGAATTTACTGGTGTGAAATAGTAAAATGCGAGGTTCATTTCAAAAGTTGGAAAACCAATTGTGAGCTTGGGGGAAGGCGATTTTGGGTGGAATTTAAAGAGAAAATCATTGGGTAATGTTATCTTGACCCTATCTAGTTGTGTTCCATTAGTATATAGTTAAATCCAGCATTTGAATTCGAATTCAAGGTCAAAATTGAGGAAATTTAGAAGAATCTTCATAGATCTAATTATTAAGATTTGAGGGGGCAATTGACCTTTAATTTGGGAGATTTTTATATAGTTAGACTCGTGAGAGTGTGAGGGTTCTGAAAATGTAAAAGTTATTCGATTTCGAGTCGTTGGTCTGAGCGGCGATTTGGTTATTTTCCCTATTTTTGTGATTTCTCTTTGATTCTAATAGTTGAATTCGTTACTTGCGATGTTCTTTACATTATATAATTTGTTTGAATAGATTTGGGCTATTCGAATTTGGATACTCGTGGCAAAGGCTTCGTTCATTAGTTGATTTTGCACCGGTTCAAGATAAGTGGCTTGTCTAACTTTGTGTGGGGGACCTCTCCCCTTAGGATATATTACTTGTTATTTTAAATGTTTGGTACGCGAGGTGAAGAGCATGTACTTGTGATAGTTGTTGAAAATCCATTTTATTCAGAATATTTAACTGTGTTTTATTGCTTATTTGCCTATCCTTATTGCAATTTAACCTGTGTTATATTAGGATAAGTATGTTTAGCTGACTTACTTGCTTAATTTCCTAAACTGTATTATCTGTCCTTCGTGAAGTATGCTAGACTAGAAATTCTATTAATTGTTTTTACTTAGAATTTTTATCTTATCTGAATTGTTGTGGTGTTATGATTTGGGACTATGGGACGGTATCCCAAAAACTCCCATTGTATGTGTTTCGTTCTATGACTGAGAGTGCGGGATATCAATAGATCCCTGGAACATATATGATTCTAAAAAGGAGGATACCTGGAGATTCTTGGGATACTAAGAGATCCCTTGTGTATAAATGGAGGATACTAGGAGATCCCTCGAGTATATGATGAGGATACCATAAGATCTCCGATGATAAATATCTGGTGGTGATTTGTACTTCTATTTGTTTACTGTGTTAGTTCTCGGTTACTGTCTACTTATTATTTTGCTAGATTCCCATAGTAGATTATATCCATATTGTCTTTTCCTTATCATATTGATTATTATGTTTTTATCTCAGTAGGGCATCCACCTTCCTCGTCACTACCCGATCGAGGTTAGGCTTGGCACTTACTGAGTACCGCTGTGGTGTACTCACGTTTCTTCTGCCCGTGCTTTTCATGTGCAGATCCAGTTACTCCTACACAGGCGCACTATCAGTAGCTTCGGGGAGTTTGCGGAGACTTTGAGGTATACATATGACGCGCCCACAGACCGAAAAGTCTCCTTCTCATTCTACCTATAGTTAGCTAGTTTTTATTCTGTTCTTCTTTGTATTTGACTTTTCTGGTAGATTAGAGCGGCGTATGTATTTTTATAGCCTGTGTTGCTCGTGGGATTCCAAGTTTTAGGGTTGTTTCAGTATCTTTGTGCTAAAGTAAGTATATGTGCCAGGTGGAAACTATATACATTTCATTAAGTTATTTTGTTTTGAGTTACTATTTCTCGTAAAGTTTTTAAATTCCGCAATGTGTTAAGCTTACCTAGTCGTAAAGACTAGGTGCCGTCATGACATGTTCACGCTCGGTGAACTAGGGTCGTGACACCTTGAGAGTGGAGATTGAAAATTGCAAAGAGAGTTGAAGACTTGAGATGATTTAAAATTTTGGGGCTTCGACAGAGGAGGGTTCGTTTGTTTTGAGCAAAAGGGGTGATTTTTCACGGTTTTGAGGCTGTTTTAAATTTTTACTCATGGCACTATGCAATCGCAGGGCTCCAATGTGATCGCTTAATGTAAAACTTTTGTTGACTAGTCAACAGTTGCGATCGCATAGAGTATTTTTCACTTTTTTCAATGCGATCGCATAGAACTATTGCGATCATGTAGTTCAATTGTCTACTGCACTGCAATTTTGCACCAGCTATTGGTTTTGGCCCTCTGTACAATCCGACCTGCTCCAATCAACTCCATCAAATCTGAAACTTGACAGATTAGTCAAAAATAATATTCTAAGATATTCTAAAAAATAAAATTTCAAAAATGACTAAAAATTTTAAAAAACAATGGGTTGCCTCCCGCCAAAAGCCACATTTAACGTCGTGGCACGATGCCAACAACATTACCACTTTTCTCACCACTTGTATAATATGAACTGGGCACCTTTCTTGGAATAAAGCTTGTTACCACGAGCGGTAGGGGGTGGTAAGTTGATTATCGAGCCAATGCTTAAATTCTTCATTTTGCACTTCTTGAATCGCATGTGAGGAATGTCATTTTTCTTTCTTGTTTTCTAAAAATTGTAAGATGTATGGTTGTTGCCTTACCTCATCACAATTTCTCATTGTCTTGTGCATTTCAATTCTCATACCGCCACACTAATCCAATTTTGAAAAATGCTTGAAATGTGACTTCAAACCTCCAACTTGCAATTTTTCTCGGATTTTGACATCCTCTTTTTCCCCGGATTAGAGTCAATATCAACCACATTTGCATTTACACCGGTTGTCATGGAGTCGGTTAGAGGATGTTCAATTCTTGCCTCCTCAAAGCAAATCTCACTTTCTTCCTTGGAATTGGACTCTTCTCGGCTTTCTTTCGCACACTCAAGTTGTTGGGCATACTGAGCCTCAACCAATATTTACATTTGATCCTCCAAAGTGTGGATGTGTTCATCATTGTAATTCAAGCCTTGTTTCAAGTCCTCGAGTGCAAAGTTGTGCTTCTCATCATTTTCAGGAATGATCTCCAACATGAGCATTATTTCTTCAGTTTGAGAATTTAGGAGTTCTTCTTGGTTTTGATCAAGTACCAAGGAAGGATTTTCAACTTCAATGTCCATGGAAGATTCTTTGTTTTCATTCACTTACGAGGATTTTTGAGCCCTTGAGACTTTGATCATTTCATCCATTTGTGATTGCAACCATTAAAGTGCTAAATTATTTTGGAGACTAGTGTCCAAAAGATATTCCAAGGCATTTTGCTCATTGTTTCCTTCTTCAAGTAGGCACTCCAACATGATCTTGAACTCTCCACTATGGCCATGCTCAACTTCTTCCACTTCCATAGCCCTATAAATCACATCAAAACAAGTAGAATTATCATAGTAGGGGCTTGGGGAAGGGAAAGACAAATGTACACAATAATCCTAATGACCATTTTGGTAACCACACTTTTCACAAATATTCCACTCAAGGGGTTAAGATTGTGCGCACAATCCACCCCCCCCCCCCCCCGGAGAATTTAAACAATTTTGCCACGAGTGTAGTCCTCCACAATAAGGACACGGGTCATCAAAGTATGAAAACCTACCATCCGACAAATTTTCATTATATGATGCCATTTTTCAAGAATAGGAAAATAAACAAGAAACTAACAAGAAAATTTTGACCAAGGTAAGAAAAATAATAATTACAAAAATATTCACAAGTTTGGACCAAAGCACTTTCGCTTACTTATCAAACAACCTAAATTATGCCAAAATGTTCCCCGGAAATGAATCCAATTTCAATGACGTCCAAATCCACTACTAAGAAGTAATCGACATGGTCGCATGCAATATAATTTACCCAACTGTGTGTCAGGATCGAATCCCACAGAGAACAATGTGTACGCGATTTGGAATGTAAGAAAATTATCGATAGTCACGCAATGACAAACACTAAGAATTTTGGTTTGAAAAGGTTTTTATTTCTAAAAATGCGGAAATGTAAACTAACCTAGAAAGCAAGTAAAATTTTCAATGGCTACAATTACGAACGCATCGGGAATTACACTCAAGTAATGATCCAATGTATTTCATGATTTTACAAATATGAGCGAGTTTATGTTAATTAGTCACGGATAATAATTTTTAATTAGCTTCTTCTGGATACTAACAAGACGTCCTAATTGAATTATCCATAAAACAATTAGAAGATTAAGCACACCCGGAAGGCTACAAGTAGTTCAATCCTATTCCTAGATAGAATCCATAAAATGAGGGTTAACGCCTCAAGTTCTTGTTAATTAATCTTTCCCAACCCTAAGCTATTTTTCTCAAAATTAATTCGGAGTTAATGGGCGAGTCCTAGGGTTAGCTAATCCCTTTGGAAATATTAAAGAACAAGAATGATTAAAGTAACAATAATTCACTTCATAAAAGGATAAAAATCGTTCAATACATAAGCACAACAAGGTATTAAATCCACACTTTAATTATGAATATTCTCATAAACAAGATTCAAGTGTTGAATAAAATACTACACACTTAAATATTCAATACAAAGCAAAGAAATGAAGAAACAAACATCAATGGGTAAGAAAATCATAACCAAAAGCTTTAATCTTCAAGACCCAAGTGTGTGTGCAAAACCCTAGTTTCAAACTTGTTCTCGCTAGTCTATACAAACTGAAAATAAGCCAAAAATCTGCCAAAGATCTGCTTGGTCGTGAATAAAAATGGTTTGGGTATTACAAACGTGAAATTCCATTTTTGCCCAGAACTGCTCAGAAAATACAATATACGTTCGCATTAGTGTAAATTTGATCGCATAGAAATGATTCTGAACATATGCGGTCGCATAAAGGCTTTTGTGTTCGCATAGGTTTGTTGACCATATGCTGACCAGAAATTCATATTTGCATTCGCACCTATTTAACCAAGTTCGCACTACTTCACTTCTGTAGAACTATGCAATCGCATTCAATTCATTGTGATCGCGTAGAGTAAAACTGGGCAGACTTCATTTTTCCATTTTAGCTCCTTTTTGACTTGTTTTTACTTTGTTTCTTCACCATTAATTCTAAATCACATACAACCTATAAAATAGAAGTAAATGGCATCAAATACATGATTTTATCAGTCAAACATAGCAAAAGCATAGGTTTAAAGACAAGATAAGTTGGTAAAATACTAACTTATCACTATTTTTCTGAAAACTCAAATCAAAGTAGAGTGGGCCATTTGAAGTTGTGTTTGTAACCCCGTTTGGTGCTCTTGATCTCAAGAACAAAAATGGTGAAGTTTTCAGAGTCAATGGGCATCATGTCAAGCATTATCTTGGGAAATTTCATGACAGCCACATGCTGGCACTTCTCCATCTAAAGTGGTGCTAGTAACATGCGTCGTGCCGCGACGCTAAATAAAGCCCTTATTGGGAGGCAACCCATGTCTTTTTTTCTCTTCTATTTTCTTTTTCGTTTAAAATATTTGAGCTAATTGTTTGTGAGATGTTGTAGGGATTGTGTTGATGCAGTGTAAAACAAGTTGGAAAAATTGTACAGCTTTTGAAATTTGCCAGTGCAGCCGCGGTACACATTGTGCAGTCCGCACTAGCATGGGCTAAATGAGGTGCTCTCTGAAGTTCTCCACCGCGGCCGCATTCCACCGAGACCCCTACGCGATCGCGAACAGTAAAAACCCTGCAACGGCTTTACTCCATAATATGCAACTCTCCAAAACATGAAATGGTCTGATTGACCATCCGAAACTCACCCGAAGCCCACGGGACCTCAACCAAAGGCACCGACATAGCCCAAAACCTCATTCAAACTTTTTCCAACCCTTGGAACTCCCAAACAACATCAAAACACCAAAATTATATTGGATTCAAGCCTAAGAATCCCAAAAACTTCTAAATTTCGCTTTTGATCAAAAACCCGACAAAACCACGTCTGAATGACCTGAAATTTTACATATACATCCTAAATGACACGACGAAACTGCTGTAACTCTCGAAATTTTAGTATGACCCCTATATCAAAATCTCACCAACCAACCAAAAATCGCCAAAATATCAATTTCGCTAATTCAAGCCTAAATCTACTTTGAACATCCAAAACTCATTTCAATCACACTCCTCAGTCCAAAATCACCTCCCGAAGCTAATCAAACCATCAAAACTCACATCCGATCCCGCTAACACATAAGTCAACATCCAGTTGATGTTTTCCAACTTAAGTTTCCTCAAAAGAGGCTAAGTATCTCAAACTTTACCAAAATCATTTCGGATGCAATGCGACCAACCTGATACCACATAATACGGATAAACAAAGCATGAAGAAGGAGAAATGAGGGAATCAGAGCGATAACTCAATAGACGACTGGTCGGGTCATCATATCATCCCAAACTTAAAGAAACGCTCGTCCTCGAACGAGTGAAAAAACATAACTGAAGCCTCAAACATGTGAGGATATATTATCCACATCTCCCGCTCGATCTCCCAGGTAGCCTCCTCCGCAGGCCGACCTCTCTACTACACTTTCATTGAAGTTATATCCTTTGACCACAAATTTTGAACTTGACGACCCAAAATAGCAACTGTCTCCACACCATAAGTCACATTATTATCTAATTGAACTGTGCTGAAGTCCAGAACACGAGACGGATCCCCAATATACATTCAGAGCATAGAAACATAAAATACCGGATGCACGCTCGACAAACTGGGTAACAAGGCAAGATGATAAGCCACATCCCCAATACTCCGAAGCACCTCAAAAGGTCCATTGGACCGCGGATTCAATTTCCCTTTCTTCCAAATCTAATAACACCCTTCATGTCAGCATAACTCTTTTGCCTCGTCTGCGCTAAACGAAGCCTCTCCTGAATCACCTTTACCTTATTCAAACCATCTTGAACAAAATCTGTCTGCAATAGCCTAGCCTAACCGGGCTCGAACCAACCAACTGGAGATCTTCACCACCTCTCATACAAAGCCTTATATGGAACCATCTGAACACTTGAATGGTAGTTGTTGCTATAAGCAAACTCTGCAAGAGGTAGAAACTGATCCCATAAATCTCTGAAATCAATGACACAAGCACGCAACATGTCCTCCAATATCTGAATAGTGCGCTCAGATTGCCCGTCCATCTAAGGGGGAAATGTTGTGCTCAACTCAACCTGAGTACCCAACTCTCGCTTCACAGACCTCCAAAAATGCGATGTAAACTCAGTGCCTCTATCTGAAATGATAGAAACTGGGATACCATGAAATCGAATAATCTCCCGAATATAGATCTCTGCCAACCGCTCTGAAGAATAGGTAGTACACATAGGAATGAAGTGCGCCGACTTGGTCAGCCGATCCACAATCACCCAAATAGTATCAAACTTTCTCAAAGTACATGGAAGTCCAACAACAAAGTCCATAGTGATCCTCTCCCACTTCCACTCGAGAATATCCATCTGTTGAAGCAAGTCACCCGGTCTATGATGCTCATATTTCACCTCCTGACAATTGAGACACTGAGCTACAAATCCCACAATGTATTTCTTTATTCTTCTCCACCAATAGCGGTTCCTCAAATCCTGATACATCTTAACGCCACCCGGATGAATGGAATACCGCAAGCTATGGGCCTCCTCCAGAATCAACTGCCGAAGCCCATCCACATTGGATGCACATTCCGGCCCTGCATCCTCAACACCTCATCATCACCAATGGTCATATCTCTGGCATCATCATGCTGAACTCTGTCCATAAGGACAAGAAAATATGGATCATAATACTGACGCTCTCCGATAAGATCATATAAGGAAGATCCAGAAACGACACAAGCCAATACCCGACTAGGCTCCGAAATATTAAACCTCACAAACCGATTGGCCAAGGCTTGAACATCAACTGCAAGGGGTCTCTCCCCAACTTGAATATAATCCAAGCTCCCCATACTCACTGCCTTTCGTCTCAAAGCATTGGCCACCACATTGGCCTTTCCCGGATGGTACAATATGGTGATATCATAATTATTAAGCAACTCCAACCATCTCCGCTGCCTCAAATAAAGATCTTTTTTCTTGAACAAGGCTGAAGGCTATGATGATCAGTAAACACCTCACAAGACACATCGTACAAGTAATTCCTCCAAATCTTCAAAGTGTGAACTATGGTGGCGAACTCCAAATCATGAACGGGGTAGTTCTTCTCATGGGGCTTCAACTGAAGAGAAAAGCAATAACTCTACCCTCTTGCATCAATGCACAACCAATATCATCTCTCAAAGCATCAAAATACACGGTATATGAACCTAAAGCATATGGAAAACTAATACTGGAGTTGTGGTCAAAGCTGCCTTGAGCTTCTGAAAGCTATCCTTACACCTGTCTGACCATACAAATGAAGCACCCTTCTGAGTCAAGTTGGTCAAGGTCGATACGATAGATGAGAATCCATGAACAAACCGGTGATAATAGTTTGCCAAACCAAGAAAGTTGCGAATCTCTGTAGCTGAGGATGGTGTGGGCCAACTCTAAACTGCCTCTATCTTCTTTGGATCAACTTGAATACCCTTGCTGGACACCACGTGCCCCAAGAAAGCCACTGAACTGAGCTAAACTCACACTTGGAGAATTTTGGATAAATCTTCTCCTCCCTCAATTTCTGCAACACAACTCTAAAATACTCTGCGTGCTCCTCCTGACAACGCGAATACACCAAAATACCATCAATGAAGACTATGCCGAACGAATCGAGATAAGGCCGGAACACATTGTTCATCAAATTCATAAACGTTGTTGGGGCATCGGTTAGCCCAAAAGACATCACCAAAACTCACAATGACCATATCGGGTCCTGAAAGCCGTCTTAAGAATATCTGAGTCCTT
Organism: Nicotiana benthamiana; assembly: GCA_034376525.1. NCBI lineage: Eukaryota > Viridiplantae > Streptophyta > Magnoliopsida > Solanales > Solanaceae > Nicotiana > Nicotiana benthamiana. The sequence goes on from CM067328.1 coordinate 85,067,355, forward strand.
GATCTTTAACTGGTGATAACTTGAATGGAGATCAATCTTGGATAACACTCTTGCTCCCTGAAGCTAGTCGAATTAATCATCAATGCGAGGGAAAGGATGCTTGTTCTTAATTATTACCTTGTTCAATTTCCTATAATCAATGCATATCCTCATTATGCCTCCCTTTTTCTTCACAAACAGAACCGGCACACCCCAAAGTGATACACTAGGCCGAATGAACCCCTATTCAAGAATTTCCTGAAGCTGCTCATTTAACTCCTTGAACTCTACTGGTTCCATATGATACGGCATAATAGAAATGGGATGAGTGTCCGGCACCAGGTCAATACCAAAATCAATATCCCTGTCTAGTGGCATTCCCGGCAAGTCTGCAGGAAACGTATCGGGAAAATCCCACATAACTGGAACATAATCAATATTGGGTGTCTCAGCACCGACATCCCACACAAAGGCTAGATACGAAAGAAACCCTTCCCAACCATACGATGGGCCTACAAGAATGATATCACTCTACTAGGAACATAATCAATCACACCTCGCCACTCGATCTGTTGCACAGCCAGTATAGCCAATGTGACTGTCTTAGCATGATAGACTAGAATAGCTCGACACGGAGATAGCCACTCCATGCCTAGAATAACATCGAAATCCAACATACACAATAATAGAAGATCCACTCAGGTCTCCAGACCCCCAATAGTCACCATACATGACTGGTATACACGATCTACAAAAATAGTATTGCCTAACGAGGTGGATACATGAGCATGTGAAGAAAGAGACTCACGGGCATACCCAAATAACGAGCAAAGTATGGTGATGCATAAGAAAAGCTGGAACAGCGATCAAATAATACAGAGGCATCTTTGTGGCAGATTGAAACAATACTTGTGATGACAGCATCTGAAGCAATAGCATCGGTTCTAGCTGGAAGTGCATAGAATTGGGCCTGACCGCCACCTAATCGATCTCCCCCTCTAGGGTGACCCCTAGCCGACTGACCTCCACCCCTAGCTGGATGGGCGGGTGGTGGTGAAGTAACTGGCGCTGAAGCCGATCAATTACCCCTCTGCTGAGATGAACTCACAAAATGAAGAACACTGCCTCCACATATGACCCATCTCTCCACAGTCATAACAACTCCCAGGTCCTAGAGAAGGGGACTGAAAGGAACCCCTCGCACCAAGTGACTAGCAGATGTACCTAGCATAGAAGAGCCCTAAACTAATGGAGCACGGGATGAACTCTGAGCTGGAAGGGCACTAAGTGATGACTGGACCTGATGAGAACTATCAGAACCATGACCTGATGACGCCCCATGATAACCTGGGCAAGCTGTCTGAGCAGGCCTAAATGGACGACCTCTGTCGTGTTGAAACTGACCTCTCGAAGGACCACCACTGTAACTACCAGATCCTCGAGGCCTCTTGGACTCCCTCTCCTCTCGCTCCTTGCGACGAACATACTCAAATCTCACAAGCGATGTCCACAACCTCCTCAAAAGTAGCACCAGTCACCCTCTCCCATGTCATGAAAATACAAAGCTGATAAGTGAGGCCATCCACAAACCTCCTAATCCTCTCTCTATTTGTTGGAACCAACCAAATGGCATGACGCGTTAACTCGGAGAACCTCAACTCATACTGCAACAAGGTCATCTATTCCTGACGCAACCACTCAAACTGCATGTGCAGCTCCTTTCTACGTGACTACGGCATATACTTCTCCAGAAAGAGAATGGAGAACTACTGCCAGGTAAGGGGTGTTGCACCAATAGGTCTACGCCTCTCAAAATCCTCCCACCAAGAGAAGGCAGCTCTAGAAAATTGATAAATAGTGAAAGTGACCCCGTTGGTATCCAGAATACCTCTCGTACGAAGAATCCTCTAACACTTATCCATGAAACCTTGGGCATCCTCACCCTCTGCACCACTGAATGATGGAGGTTGAAGTCTACCAAACCTCTCTAACCTACGTTGCTCATCCTCTGGCATGGTAGGAACTACATAGTCCTGAACAGCTACAAATGGCTAGGCTAGATGTGCCCATGTCATTTGAAGTCCCTGCACGAACTGCTCAGGTGTGCGAATGGAGAGAGTCGGATTGCCTCCTCCGGCCAGAGAAGTAGTTGCGACTGTAGTGGCTGAAACCGCTTGATCGAGGCAAATGCAAACTGATAGGATCTGAGCCAAGGTCTCTTGAAGACCCGAAATCATAATGGGAAAAGCTGGTACTACTGGAGCGTCCATAACTGGGATTTAATCTTAAACTGGGGTGGTTGGTGGATCTGCAGGTGCTTCCCTAGTTGTTGTGCGGCCCAAACCTTTGCCCCTACCGCAACCACGGCTGCATCTTTAGCCCCTGGTGGCCGCAGCTGGTGGTACTGGTGGCCGTCCATCCTAACTAGTAGCGCGTGTCCTCACCATCTTTGAGAGAATAGAATAACAAAAGTTTAGTACCCCGATCAACAAATTTGCACGATAGAATTTCAAGAATATGGAGCTTTTCCTAAATATTTTGCAAACTCTCAAGTATAAATATGGAAGTCTCTGCACCGATCCGCGAGACTTTACTAAACCTGCTCATAACTCGTGAGACCTATGTAACCTAGACTCTGATACAAACTTGTCACGACCCTAAACCCGTACCCGATCGTGATGGTGCCTCTCGTGAAGACAAGGCCAGCTAACACTTCTCATCTCAGTATTTAACATTCAAACATAAAGAAACAGCATAAAGCATGATAAAATAAACCAAGGTTTAAGCAGTCGATAGCATAATTCGCAGAAAATAACCCAGCACAGCCTGACACCGGGGTGTCACTAGTCATGGGCATATAAATAAATTTGGAATACTCCAAATCAAACCACAGAGTTTAATATAGAAACTAAGAACATGAAGATGTAAGATAAGGAAGAGCTTCGGGCTACAAAAGCCAACAGCTACCTAGAGACTCCTCGGATCTGCCTAGGCTGGCAATGATCAGCACCAGGGAGCGGGACCAGATGTGCCTAAATCTGCACACAGAGTCCTTATCTCTACACGAGTTCATACACATAAAAAGTTCTGAAATATGACCTCATACGGTCCTTAAAATCCTAAATCAAAGGTCTAAGTTTTCAAGCCCTAGTTCTTCAATTTTTGGTTTAATTTCCGTGATTATTTAGGTTGAATTAACATTAGAATCGTGTTTTAAGTCCAAGAATCTTACCTCCAAGTGATTCCCCTTGAATCCCTCTTTAATATCCTTCAAATAGCTCCAAAAACGACCAATAATGGAAGAAATAAACCCCACATTCGCGGACAAGATGACCTTTTAAACCTTCTGCCCAGGCCTATATTCCTTCATCGCGATCGGGGGACATCCTTCGCGATCGCAAAGAAAAAATTCTCATCTCCCAAAATTAACCCTATTCGAATGCGTAAAATCCCATGCGAACGGATGCTCACGCATCTAACACTAAGCTATTGTGGACTGGCTAGTGCTTTCACAATGAAAAACTTCAAGCCAAGTCCCCTGGTCCACTTAACTTTATACGAACGCGACCTATTTCACGCGTACGCGATTAGCAATGGCTTCACCTTATCAGATCGCATCTCCAACTTCACGAATGTACTAAGAGAACTGGATTGCCCCCAGAACAGCTATACGCGATCACGAGACCCCTTACGTGATTGCAAAGAGTAAAAACTCTGCAACAGCTGAACTCCAAAATCTATAACTCTCCAAGGCATGAAATGGTCCGATTAACCATCCAAAACTCATCTGAGGCCCTTGGGACCTCAACCAAAGGCACCAACATACCCCAAAACCTCATTCAAACTTGTTCCAATCCTTGGAACTCCCAAAAAAACATCAAAACTCCAAAATTACATTGGATTCAAACATAAAAATCACAAAAACTTTTGAATTCCTCTTTTGATCAAAAACCCAACCAAACCACGTCTGAATGACCTGCAATTTTGCACATACATCCCAAATGACGTAACAGAACTACTGCAACTCTCATTATTCCATTTTGATCCCTATATCCAAGTTTCACCTACTGATGGAAAATTGCCAAAATATCAACTTCGCCAATTCAAGCTTAAATCTACTCTGAACTTCCAAAACTCATTCCGATCACTCTCTTGAGTTTCAAATCACATCCGATTGACATTTTCCAACTAAATATTCCTCAAAAGTGGCTAATTGTCTCACACCTTTCCAAAATCATTCTAGATTCGATCCGACCAACCCGATACTACTTAACACGGATAAACAAAGCATAAAGAAGCAAAAATGAGGAAAGTAGAGAGGTAACTCATGAAACGACTGGTCGGGTCATTACAGTTTCTTATGAAAAAGTGAATCACCATGGATTACACTAATCATATTTGTTAGATAGAAAGATGGTTCATTGAGAATATGTATCGACTACCAACAACTCAACAAAGCCACAGTGAATAACCATTACACATTGTCGAGTATTGATGAACTAATTGCAAGTATCCAAGTAATTCTCCAAGATTGACTTGAGGTCGGGATATCGTCAATTGAAGATAAGAGAAAAGGATATCTAAAAGATGGCTTTTAAAGCTCATTATGGATATTTTGAATTCATCCTGAAGTCCTTCGTGTTAACTAATGCTCCAACAACTTTTAAGAACCTTCCAAATCGGGTTTTTAAGACTTTCCTAGATATGTTTGTAAGTACTCATTGATATATCCATGTATATTTTTGGAGTCAAGAAGATTACGCCAATCATCTCGGAGAAGTCTTACAAATGCTTTGAGGCAATAATTTATATGAAAAATTTTCAAATTGTGTTTTGACTTAAATCCATAGATTTCTTGGGTCAGTTCTCCAGGTGAAGGTATTAAGGTTGTCCTAAAAAATAAAGTCCTTGAAGAATTACCAACTATGCCAATAGAGATTCGGAGTTTCTTCGATTTCATCGATTACTATCGAAGGTTAGTGGAAAATTTTCTTTTCTTACCATTCCATTGATCAAGTTGACCCAAAAGGAGACTAATTTGAATGGACCGATGGTTGAGAGGAAAGTGTTCAATATTTAATGTCCAAGCTTATCAGATCACCATTGTTGATCTTATTGCTCGGTTTAGAGGGGTTTGTAGTATATTATGATGCTTCCATAATTTGTCTCTGATGTGCTCTAATGTAACTTGAAAAGGTAGTGGCTTATGCTTCAAGACAACTCAAGAACCATGAAAAGGATTATCCGTCTCATGATTTGAAACTTTGAATAGCAAAAATCAATATATTAAAATTAATGCTCTCTAGTTAAATATAGTATAATTTATATATTGTATCCATATCGATTAGGTTCAATAACATTCATGTAAAGATCCGATTGGTTATTTTGAGTATTTGCATTTCGTTTGATCGTTTGAGAGCATGAGTAACTATGTATAATTATATTATAAATTGGTGTATCATCGGCTTTGGTTTTCGGCTGATTCAAAATAGATTTGGAAGAATGATTCTCATCTTAGAAGCTTTAAGTTGGAAGAGTTGACCAAGTTTGGCTTTTATGTATTTGATCCAGGATCAGATTTTTGATGGTTCTGTTTGGCCCGGATGGTGATTTTGGACTTAGGCATATGCCTGAATTTACATTTGGATGTTCCTAGAAGGTTTTGGCACTATTTGACAAAATTTGACAATTTGAAGCTTTGAAAAGTTCATAAGTTTGATCGGGAGTTAACTTCGATGTTATCAGCTTCATATTGTTGTTTCGGAAGTTGGAATAGGTTTGATATGTTATTTGAAACTTGTAGGCAAAATATTGATTCATTTCGAATTGGTTAGGCCTGAATTGGATGCTTGGTTTGAAGTTTGAAGTTTATGAACTTAAGAAATTGATCTTGATCGATGATTCATAGTTTTGATGTTATTATGTGTGATTTAAGGCATCAAGTAGGTCCATAATATATTTTGGGACTTGTTGGTCTGTTCAGACAGGGTACCGAGAAGCTCAAGTGAATTTCGGGATGGTTTTGGACCATTTCTAGGCTCCTTTTAGTTGATGGTTTTTGGCTACAGAGGTGTGCATCGCGAGCGCGGACCTTGGGTCGCATTCGTGAAGAGAAAATTGTTGTTTGTGAGTTGTGAATCGCGATCATGAGAATGGTATCTTGCAATCTATAAGGAATTTGAAGATGATCCAAAAATTAAAGTAGTAGCCCTTTATTTAGTTTTCAAAAAAGAAACTGTTTGTCATTAAGAGTTTTGTATAAAAAGTTATCGCCATTATACCAGAGGTTGTGTGGAAGAATTAGGCAAGCTTGTTGGAATTTTTTCATCGTGATCGTGGAGACATAGACGTGATCGCGAAGAGTAAAAACTATGCTGGAATTGTTTTTGAATTTCGATCGTGAGGTGCAAGACCGCGATCACAAAGAAGGACCATTAACAGTGCATTAAAACATTCAATTTCTGGATTTCGAATTTATTTTCTCCAATTTTTGAGTTCTTGGAGCATCAAGGGTAAGTAATTTTATATTTCTTATTATATATTTTATTTTTTCATGGATTATAACACCTAAATCAAGATTTTGAAGAGAAGATTGGGGGGTTTTAACTTGAACTTAAGAGAATAAATTTTGGGGTTTTGAACATGAAATTGAGGTCGAAATTGGATGAAACTTATATGGTTAGACTCGTATTCAAATGGGTTATCGGAATTTGTGTGAGTTTTGTCGGATTTTGAGATACGAGCCAGGGTTGATTTTGAGTATTTAATTAAAGATTCGATCTTTATTGCTTAGGTTTATTTCCTAAGGCATTATTTGATACTTTTAAGTTGCTTTTGGCTAGGTTCGAGCTGTTTGGAGGTTGATTTGCGCAGTTTGGAATTTCTAGAATATCGGTTGATTTGCTCGATATTTGATTTGGCTTGCTTGAAGCAAGTATCTTATCTGAACTTAGTTGATGCACTAGTTTCCTAAATTATTCATGATAGCTACGTGCTATGGATGCGCTTATGTGTGGGGTTTGAGCTCATGTTCTAGTATCAGAGTATTTATCCATGCTCAGGGTAGCCTTAGGCTATGATTTTCCTAGAATTGACTGTTAAGCTTTAAGCTATAATGTTTCTCATATTTGTAATAGTTTTGTGAACTATTTGAGCCTTTTTGAGATTACGAAGAGGCTAATTCCATGAATAAACTTGGTCATTGCTATTTCTGTGATGAAATTATTGATTTGAGCTGTGATAGCACATTTTGCAGTTGCCTACACTTCAGCATGTTATTATACTAGTCTAGGAGCATAAAATCTGATATTTATTCATCATATACATGTGTTCTAGTTTTCTTGCTTCCGTGAGATATACTTTGGACTTGATGCATGTGACCACACTCGGCAGATTATGTTCTTATGCAAGTAACCACGCCGGGCGGATTGTGATATTTTCAAGTGAGTTGTCCATGCAGCACGTGAGTTATCCGTGCAGATTGATATTATTAGCACGTGAGTTGTCCGTGCGGATTCAGATATTAATATTATAGTACTTGAGTTACTCGTACAACATGTGAGTTGTCCATGCAGTTGATATTATTAGCACATGACTTGTTCATGCAACACGTGTGTTGTCCGTGCAGTGTGTGAATACCGATCCATCCCCTAATGTCACCCTCTCATGTTTCTCTCTTGACGGTGTACACATGGATTGTGAGAATCCAACGAATTTCTGGTTGACGTGAGCTCTTGGAGAGCTCGTTACTATTATTTGGATTGGGTTATACATCGTAACAAGACTTAGCGGCTCATTCTTATTTGGATTGGGTTGCGTGCTACAACAAGCTGATATTTAATTATTGCATTTCATCTTTACTTGCAATTTCCTTAATTGGTTACCTTATTTACTTGCATGTCTACCTTATACGTTGGATTGTTACTAATTTGTAAAATTTAGTAAAATTTCTCACGAAAAATAATACTAAATTCTTGACGAGATTCAGGACTCCACTATCAAGCAGAAACAAGTCCAATAAAAATAGACTACCCCAAGAATAAACAAGCACATTAGTCTTATCAGCTGTTAGGTCCAGATATCAAAGGGTATTGGGCTATCACACAGTAGCTTGACTTTTGGGCTTACAATTGGGTTACTTGTTGGCTGTCCACTGTGAACCATGGTAATTTTTTGTTTTTAAGCTCAGCCAAATTTTTTTGCTTTTAACATTTAAGTACTTTCTTCTACATAGTTGTTTTTCCTTCTACTTTTTTTAAGTTGCTAGTTTTCCAAGGAAGTAAGGAAAATTTTGAATTCAAGTTGAGGTTTTGGGCCTGTAGGTCTTAAATTCTCTATGTTATAACACAAAAGAAGAAAAGTACAACTTAAAATGCTATAGGGACGTTTACAATGTGTGTGATATTTTGATCGTGTTATTTCTAATCTAGACAACTGAAATATGATTTCTCAATCCTATGTAAATGCTCTTGTAATAATACATTAATAAGTTGCAAACGTTTGAAAATTGTTCCGAATTATTCTTAATTTATTTCGTGTTTTAGAACCGAAATTTAATGAGTTGATAAAAAATTTATCACATAAAAATAAGTGCCAGAATTCATTTGTAAGATTGTCAATCAAGGTCAAATATTACTTTAAATATCTGTCAAAGAGAGCCATATTCAACTAGGCCACCTCAGGAGTAGTTAATTAGGAAACAAAATTAGATGCTCTAATTGGGTGATTTCTTATCCTAGAAGACTCTAGCTATTGAATTAAATCAATTGCAAAATGGACAAATAACTAACACAAATAATTTAGTATGGTTAACACTTCCTTATTGTTATAATACATACACAATATTTTAGAAAATATGATATAATTGGTATTTGACTCTAAAGGTAGAAATAAATAAATCATTGTGTTTGCCAAATTTAAAGAAAGTCGAATATAAAGAACTTGCAACGACCCCATAATTTGAAACGACTAATAACAAAAGGAGATTATTAACAACACAGAATTTTAATATTATAATGTCTCAGTTTTAACCTGATCAGCTCATTCTCCTTCGAACTTCCTTTTCCAATTAGGCAAGAGAAAAATACATGACACTTTTCGTACGTATAGGAGTTCTATTTAGGTAATAAGTTACCTATAATCAGTATTTGCATCAAATCATATCAACCACGATTAAGTGATTTGATAAAATTAATCAACCATAACTAAGAAAGAAGTAATATGCAAATATATGCCATGCGTATATTTAATTTCTCAAAAATATCTTAAGCTTTATGCATAGACATGTATAAATTTCCTACACCATTAGTATAAATTGACTTATAACACAGATAACTCTTCATAAAAAGCTTGTTATGGTAATCTAAAAAAATAGAATTATAATCTGTCATAATTGATTAAATTACATTTATAATATGAAAAATAATTATATTGTCATTGTATATACCTTGCATTCAGTTCAAACATAAAAATATTTGCATGTATTATTTGTATCTCTTGGTCTTCAGACTTTCTTTAGCAATTAATGAGGAGAAGATAGTCATCTGACATACAATAAATTAAAGAAAAGAAAGAGGCCAAGAAAGGGGAAAGAGAGTAAATAATAAATTGGAGAATAATGCATAGGAGGTCCATACCCAAGTTTCAACGTGGCCTATGATCAAAAGTCATGAACACATGCAGATTTTGAGTTTTTGATTGATTAATTTGTCCTCAGAAAATATACAAAAGTCTAGATGGATCTTTTTTCTTTAAATACTATTTACTTCAACTCCCGACATAATGATGTATCTTTCTTGACAAAATAAAGGATTCTTACCTAGCTATACCAGCAAACTTTATTATCTCATATGTTTAAGGTTTGTTTTTATTATATTTAAGTATACAAAATTTTTATGTATCATAATTCATATTAAGAATATGATTATTGCTTCATTTATTCTAGGCATGATTTTAGGGGCATATATTCACTTTATTTTATTTACCCGCCTCTCTCCTCTCATCCCCCACCCCCACTATTTTTCAACAATTTAAATTCAGGAGGCCTGAGAAAATATCGATGAAGGTAACATTGCATGACCCCACCTTGATTTATATACAGTAAGTATATATGACAATTCGTACTGCTTCCAAAACAAGAAGAGTCAAATATTATACTGCTAACGTTATAATCTTTGTTTCGGGTTGTTTGGACCACTTTCAAAGTCCAGTTGTGTAACCCGTTCTTAGTGCCAGTTGTGTAACCAGTCTACAATGTGAGTGCAATTGTAGTTTATTTGTAAAAATTTTGTAGATGAAGAGCAAATTTTATTGTCAGTATTTTTTTTGACACAAGATTTTAGTTTAATTGTAGTATAAATGTAACAATACAACTTTATACAATACTTAAACTGATTTATAGTTTATTTGTAAAAATTGTATCTACAAGATATCTACAAACTGAATACATTAAATTTTAATCTCCCAATTCTCATTTCAATTGTAGTATAATTGGCATTTTCGACGTAATTGTAGAAGACTTGTAGAAGTTTTAGTCTTTCCAATCTACAATTCTACACATCAATAATTTATCTACAATTTAAATACAATTCAGGAAATATGTCTTCTTCTTCGACGAGTTTCAATCTGAAATTCAGTCAAAACCAAGTCTTATCTTCACCAAAACCTCAAAATTTAGATATAAACTCCTACATATATTCCAAATTATTTACAACAACACCCGATCCAAACAAATAATAATTTTTGAAAATTCAAATTTGAATTTAAAGCTTTCAAGCTTTTTAATGGCTATCAATGGTGGAAAATACACGGAGAATGAGAGAATCAAGCTGCAATGGATTTACTTCCGTTTTAAATCTCGAAATTAATGGTGATAGAATCACCATTAAATCTGATTCCTTCTATTTTGGCACGTTTGTAGGGTAAAATTTACCTATTTTTGGTTTGGTACAGATTTTGTAGATAAACTAAGGACTATGCGAGTAAATACAATATTATGAATATTTTTTATAATAAAGTTTGTTATATAGTATAGACAGGTAAAAATCCCCAAAATAAATCACCTAGCATGACCCAACTTGTCGTGTGCCTCTACCAAAATATTGTTTAATAAGCAATATAATTTTATATGTACACATAAAACTATAATGTAATAATATACATGTATTAATTATTCTTGAAATTAAAATATTTGTTATGGTTAGCTTAGGTCAAAATAATGCTACATTTTTTTATTATAAATTGGAATAACAAGGACATCATATGATTATTTTATTGTGGCAATATTTTATTCAATTAAAAATTCGTTTTAGTCCTCTTGAATTTCTTATACATGTATATATAATTGTATTGCCCCAACTGAAAGCGAAGATAGGGCCTACACTAGGCCACGAAGCAAGTACTACCACTTTAACATATAAATAAAATATATATATATATTGTATATACCAATATTAAATAATAATACATCTCACATAGATAAGATCACAAAAGCTAGAGCTACTTGGGACTTTGTTTACTACACTAAAATAATGCCAACTAAAATGTATATTAAATCAAAAGTACTAGTAAAGTTAGGGTATCATATTACACGCTTGTCGCACTTTGTGGAACTTTTTGTACTTTTATATATATAAGTCATTTTTATGCGAAATATAACAAGAACTAAGATAGTTCATAACGTTAAAATTTAGGAGGGATCCATCAATGGTGTCGATAATTTCTTTTTGGTCTTTTGGAAGTGGAGAATTTGTGTTTTGTTTTATGCTTTAAAAGAAATATAAATTTCCTACGGAATAAAGCAGATGATTTGTGTTCTCTTTATATATCAAACGGAAAATGGTCAGATATGCCCCTGAACTATACGTTTTGGATCAATAATACCATCCATCGACCTATTGGGCCAATTATATCCTTCTATTAATATTTTTGGCTCACAAATGACATTTGAGTTAACGGAGGGACACGTGTCATCGTCATGTTGATCCATTCTAAATATTTCGTAATTAATAAAAAAGACCCATTATTCATACCCAAAAAAAATTTCGAAAGAAATTCTTGTAAAACTTTTTTTTACTAAAAACTGAAAAAATGTATTATTTTTCCAGTTTTTACGAAAAAATTAAAAAAAAATTATTGAACCAATGTTTTTGTAAAAACAAAAACCTTTTTTTGTAAAAACTAGAAAAAAATCCTTTTTTTTCTTCTGTTTTTAGTAAAAAAAAGGTTTTAGAAGAATTGCTTTCGAAAATTATTTTTTTGGTATGAATAATGAGTCTTTTTAACTAATTACGAAATATTTAGAATGGACCAACAGTCATATGTGGAAGTCTGGGGCATTTTAGGAATTGACTCAGATGTTGAACAGCAAAGCATATGTCAGGCCTATTATGAGTCAGAAACAACATCTTACCAACAAGACTCCTGTACTGGTCAGGAGAGGATAAAAGGTCACCAGAATCAGCATGAAGTTTGACATTAATGTCCAAAGGAGAAACAACAGAGGAGACATTTGCACAATCAAACTGATGCAGTAAATCAGAAATATACTTATGCTGATTAAGGATCATACCACCAGGAACAACTGTCATTTCAAGGCTAACAAAATAATGCAAAGATCCTAGGTCTTTGATTTTAAACTGATCATCCAGAAACAGTTTCAGGGCAGTAATCTCATCACTATCATCCCAGTAAGGATAATATCATCCACATGGACTGCCACAACCACAAGGGACCCAGGTTTACCTTTGATGAACAAAGAATAGTCATTCAAAGAATGTTTGTACCCTCTGGAATAAAGAGCAGAAGACAATTTGGCATACCATTGTCTGGATGCTTGTCTCAGCCCATATAGAGATCTCTTGAGCTTACAAACCAGAGGAGAAGAAGTAGAAGATGAAGGAGAAACAGAACCAGAAAGAGGAGCAGAAACTGTCAAACCTGGGGGAAGTTTCATATAAACTTCCTCATACAAATCCCCATGGAGAAAAGCATTATTAACATCTAGTTGAAACAGAGGCCAGTGATTCTTGACAGCCACAGCAATAAGGCATTTCACAGTGGTCATCTTAATCACAGTGAAAAGGTGTCAGTAAAATCAACCCCTTCAACTTGAGTGTCACCCCTAATAACAAGCCTGACCTTATACCTTTCAACAATACCATCAGCCTTGTATTTGATTTTATAGACCCATTTACAGCCAATGGGTTTCTTACCAGGAGGAAGGGGAACAACATCCCAAGTATGGTTAGCTTCCAAAGCATCAAACTCCTGTCTCATGGCTGCCTGCCATGCTGGGACAGATGCAGCTTGAGAGTAATTCAAAGGTTCAGATTCCAAAGTAGAAGAAGAGGAACCAGAAAAGACAGGGAGTAGACAGACATAATCCTTAAGATATGAAGGAGGATTATGCTGTCTAGTGGACTTTCTAGGAGCAGGAATAGGGTGTGAAGGAGGTAAAACAGGCGGAGAAATATCAGGATTGAAAGAAGGAAGGGAAGATGGAGCAGCATCAGTAAAGTCAGGAACAGGAGAGTCAGATGGAGGGAAATGAGAGGAGGAAGCATGTATAAGAAAATCAGTGTCAAGGGAATGTTCAGCAGGAGGAATAGAAGGAAAAGATGAAGGAGAAGGGTGATCAAAAGAAGGATTATTCTTAAAAGGAAAACAAGTTTCATGGAATACAACATCCCTGGAGACAAAACACTTATTGGAAACCAAATGATACAGTTTATAACCCTTTTTGGAAAAGGGGTAACCCAGAAAAACACAAAAGAAGGCTCTAGGCTTTAACTTGTCCCTTTGAGGAATAGGGACAGCATCATAAGCAAGGCACCCAAATGCCCTCAAATGAGAATAGGATGGAGCTTTCCCATACAAAATCTCATGAGCAGACTTATTGTGAAGAATTCTTGAAGGAATTTTGTTAAGAAGATAAGTGGCAGTCAACAGACAATCCCCCCAGAAAGACACAGGTAGGCCAGATTGAAAAAGCAAGGCTCTACATGTTTCAAGAAGGGTTTTGTGCTTTCTTTCAACAACACCATTCTGTTGGGGTGAATGAGGGCAGGAGGTTTGATGAATAATCCCCTGGCTACTAAAGAAAGATATGCCCTCAATGCTGGAACCCAATTCTAAGGCGTTGTCACTTCTAACAGTTTGAACCACAGTGTTAAACTGAGTTTTAACAAAACAAATGAAAGACTTAAGCAGGGAAAAAGCATTGCTTTTAGATCCTATTAAGTGTGTCCAGGTTGCCCTAGAAAAATCATCAACTATAGTAAGGAAGTATCTATAACCAGAAGAAGTAGAAGCGTGGTAAGGCCCCCAAGTATCCACATGTATTAATTGAAATGGTCTAGTAGTACTGATACTGCTATCGGGAAAAGGGAGTCTGGTTTGTTTGGCCATAGGACAGACAGAACAAGGAAAAGGCTGTTTAGAAGCAAGGGGAAAAGGCAAACCAGAAATATGTCTCATATTTGCAAAAGAAGTATGTGCTAGTCTTAAAGGCCAAATGTAATTCATATTAGTGGTAACAGCATTATTACAAATGGAATTATTTACAATTGGAGGCAAGGCAACAATTTTGCTGTCAGACACATTGTCATCATTACAAAAATCAGACAAAGCACATACAGAGGTAAATGAAGAACCAGGAGAGGAAGAAGGGATAGGTGGCACCCACGACAGTTTGTATAGGCCAGCTTCCTCTTTACCAAGATCCAGAGGCCTCTTCAGAGAAGGGTCCTGTATCATGTAAAGTAAACAGGAAGTTGGAGTAAACAAAACTATACAGTGCAATTGTTTTACCAACTTGTGAACAGAAATCAAGTTGTGTTTAAAGGAAGGAACTAGAAGCACATTGTGAAGAGTAAGGGAAGAAGTTAATGCAAAAGAACCTGTACAAGTTACTTTCACTTTGTAACCATTAGGCAAAGTTACAAGATAAGGAACAGTCAAAGGTATGATGTTAAAGAGTAGCTTTTTATCATGAGTCATATGATTAGATGCCCCTGAATCTATGATCTAGGTGACAGAATTAATGTGTGTAAGCATGCATAATTTGGAATCAGAAACAAGACTCTCAGTCAACATAGTACCAGCAAAATTAGCAGCACACATGGGAGAAGGAGCTTGATCACTAGAATCCCCTAACTTGGTCTGTTGTAACAAGCTCATCAATTGATTATAGTGGTGTCTGCTCAACCCTGGTATCACAGAGCTGTGACCATCTATGTGTGTAACATGGTGATGGCTGGCAGGAGGATCCCCAAGAGAAACAGACAAATTAGGATTCCCATGATTAACAGACACACATTCCTCACCAGTGGAGACATGAGCAGCTTCAGATTTCCTTCCCTTGTTGTAATTTATGTTTTGAGGAAACCCATGGATCTTGTAGCACTTATCAATTAAGTGCCCAGATTTCTTGCAGTATCTGCAAAATAAGGGCCCTCTGCTTTGCTCAAAATTAACTCTGGGTCTGAAAATAGGGGGTCTAGGCACTGTGGCCTGATTAAACCCAACTGAGTGCTTGTTTGCATTAGCATTAAAAGATATAGAGTCTGAAGAAATAGATTGAACTTGTCTCTGTTTCTCATCATTAAGCACTATATTGTAAATACTGTCAAGGGAAGGAAATGGCTGCATCATCAACAGATTACTCTTAACCCCTATGTATGCTTCATTTAACCCCATATGAAACTGGAATACCTTGTTTTCATCATCTTCCTCAATTATTCCATTTTTAGCAGCACACACACATCTCTGCCCATGATTTGTGCATATTGTGCCCAACTCATCCCACAGGCCTTTGAGCTTGTTAAAGTATGAGGCTACGTCTAAGCAGCCTTGAGATGTGTGGGAAAGTTCCCTTTTGAATTCAAAGATTTTGGTCTTGTTAGGGGTACCATATCTTTTCTCAATTTGGGACCATATACTCTGTGCAGTATCGGAATACTGCACACTATCAGCAATCTGAGGAGACATGGAAGAGGTCAACCAGGAAATGACCATGTTATTACATCTATCCCACAATCTCTGTTGAGCCACATTAGTGGTAGGTCGAGGACATGAGCCGTCAACAAATCCGATTTTATTCTTAGCAGATAATGCAACAATCATCTTTCGCCTCCAACCCCCATAACCACTACCCAAGAAGGGAGTGGGGACAAGAGAGACCCTAGGGACATCAGAGGAATATACAAAAGGGGGCTGGTAGAGTCTACCGAGGAGGAGGTACCAGCAGTGGTATTAGAAGCCATGATTAATGAACCAGCTTGAAAGAAAAAACAGTTTCGACAAGAAAAATATAACGGAACCAGATAGTCACATACGGAACCAGATAGTCACACACAAAGCATACAATACTCAAAATAAGGACAGAGTTACCCTCCTTGTTCGCGACCGGAGAAGATCGGCCTTCAATCAACAAAGAAAACCCTAGGTCCAACACCGGAAATCCTAGGTTATGAAGCTCACCGGAGTATGGTCATAGACGCCGGAGAATCACCCAAAACATCCATCAAGCGAAGAAAAAGCCATCGGATAACACCAAAACTCTAGGTCCGAGAGTCGGAAAACCCTAGAATTTGAAGAACTCGTCGGAAGAAAGTCAGAGATGTCGGAAAATCACCCAAAACACCTAGTGATACAGGATGGGAGCCTCAAACAGACATAAAAGTCCCGATTAACCGATTAACGTTCATAAAAAAAATATTTTTCTCAGTTAACCAAAAAAAATTCAGCGAAAGCTTCATCAAGTATCGATAACACATAACAGAGAAGGATCGGAAGATTTTCCCGCTCTGATACCATGAAAACATGAAGATTTGAAGATGAAATCAGAGAAGATGAAGATGAACAGTGTGAGACACAGAGAGAGAGCGAAACGGAAGCTTCTGGAGAAAGCCAGAAGACCAAATGAACCCTCTGATATAAAATATCTGTATTGGCTATATATATACACTCACTCTTGGGTCGGGTCAACCGGCCCAAGAAAAAAATGAAACGGGCTCAGATTATTTACGACCCGATCTTCAAATCATCACAGCCAACTCCTACATACATAATGTATACCAGAAAATATAATAAATATACAATGTATATACAGTGTATACAATAGTCTTTCATCTCAACAAGTATAGCAATTAGAATAGCGTGTTTGTTTGCCGGAACATTATAACACTATAATTCCTACTGTTATTTTTTGTTGCACAAGTGTAAATTCATAATCAGATTTTTTATTTTAAAATAAAATATAATAATTTGAAAAATATTTCAAATGAACATGTAAATATATTTAAATATGTGACAAATATATGTACATATAAGACAGAAATATTATTTATTATCTAGGTATATATTGACTTTAAGCTATATTAATAAGTAATACGTAATTAATATAGTATATAATAATCAATATCTTTCGAGTAAAAATATTTTAACTTGAATTGGTTAAAACAATTTCCAATTAAAATTTAATATCTAACCTTTGAATATAAAATAAAAAACATGGTTTTTTGCGCTTTTAAGTTTAAAAAAAAGGTAAGTGTGTGCGCGCGTGTGTATAGATAGATAGAGTTTAAAAGGCACTAATATTTATATAAATAAAATAAAACTATCAATGAAACAAAATACAAACAATATTTATTAATCTATCCACAACATAATCTCATTATTTTAAGCTAGTGATAAAGCATTATATTATTTTCAAACTATCATAATCCTACCACCAGTATTAATGTAAAACGACTGCATTTGCAATAAGAAAAAAATAAAAGAAGAAAAACATGTAACTTGTTATGAAGTGCTAAAACATGGAGTGGAGCGAAAAAGTGGTACGTTTTGAAAAAATTTTGAGAAGAGGAAAGAAAAGAAGAAATTATTTGACAAATCATGTGGTTATTAAACAATAACTACGACTAGTTCTCACTTTTTTCTTGAGTAAGTGAAGAGTATAATTACTTCTTCTCAATTAACGTTATTTTATACTAATCAAGTAATTAGTCAAACAAAATAAATTAAAGAATATAATTATAGTCAAATTCAATTACAAGGTAGCTTCCAATCAGAAATCAAAAGTTTTCCATTACTTTTATATTTATTTATTTGTTTGAAGAATACTTTTTACCTTGACATCCAACATTTTTTAAAGAGAATCATGCCCCATGAATAGTACTATAGTAGGATAGGAAGTTCTCGAAGAAAATGATTTCTTTGTTGTATAAGGAGCCCATCCATAATAAACTAAATATTTAAGTGCCAATATTAAATCCATTTTTTTATTTTATTGGAAAGACTGAGGAAATTAAAGAAGAACCCTATGACCCACATACAACTTGCTTGCCAGCCATGTCACAACTACATTGCACAAATAATTAAAAATAGTGCAACCATTACTGTATTTAAATATTCTATCTTGGTGCAATAAAACAAATCATTACGTGGTTTATTAGCTAAACGATTGTGATAAGCAAAGCTAAGGTCCCATATTTAGAATTTCAAGATGGCATATTTTATTGTATGATGCTAGCATTAAAGTAGTAAATGTCATTACATAATAAAAGTAATATACATTATATATAATAAAAAACTTTAATTATTCTAATTAATCCTTTTTTATAATTAAGTATTTTATTTATCAAGAAATAAATGGACAAGAAATTATCATTCTAATTTTAGAAAACTCTATTTATATCTCATGTGGGCAACATTATTTTTTACAAAGTCATGAAAAACAGTAGCGATAAATTAATTTCGTATCAGTAAATTGTGATAAATTTGATTAAAACGTACATAAAAATTTGGACCTTATATGGCACAAATTCGATATAATCGAATTCCTACGCGGTTACCAAATAAAGGATGGAAAAAAAAAGGTCGCCAAGGGCATCGGTGGTGTCAATAGGTCTTTATATCCTTGCGCTACCACGGTCATAGGGCAAGCCACGTAGGCTAAGATGACGTAGCAGTTGTTAGTACACGTGGTAGAACAGAGCCAATTTTTCCAACGATAAAAAAAACCAGAAGCGACAAGAACAAAAGTATGGTGGGCTCCACTTCAGTGGAACATCTTCTTTTGCAGTGGTCCCACCATACGTACGTGTCCTCAACAGTCTATAATTATAATGGTTTTTCCGAAATGGGAGGGCCGGAGGCGGTGTTAAATTTACGCGCCTGTGACACAAAGCTGCTTGAAGCAAGCGGAGATATTTGACTGCCACGTGTCCCTGTTAGGCAGTGGCGTTATCATTTCCGCAATTTTCTTAAGCAAAAAGATATTTACAGGTGAAAGTGAAGATGAGAAAGTAGTGGGTAGCCAATAGCAAGATCCAATTAAGAGATTTTTTTAATGAAGAAAAGTATAAAATAAGTGTCAGTAGATTTAGAAAGACACGTAATGAAAAGATATGCCACGTAAGACATGGCAAATTTAGGTGCATGAATCTGAACCGCAATAGTTGCACTGTTAAGGAAATGCATAAACCAGGAAACCAGTAAGATGCTTTGACCAAGTGTAAATGTGTAAATTGTAATAGTTAGCAAATATTCACACCATTATATAGGCAGCTAGGTCATAAATCCAATAGAAATAGCCGAGCGCATATATATATATATATATATATATATAACATACGAAATTTATATTAATATTTAATTATTTTAAATTAGTTCCTCTGTGGACATTCGATAACAAAAATTAATTTAACCTTATATCGCGTAAGATCCACTAAAAGGGAATGCACTCTCTAAACAATATTTTTCCATTTTCATATCTAATTATATTTATTATATGTAAGTAAAATAAATAGTGGCATGCAGCTTCATTTTCTGTTGGTAGTAGGTTCTTATGACTAACTATTATTTTTTTCGTTGTGTACCATCTTGTTATTTTTATTCTATTTGTATATGACTTTTTGGAATGTCTCTTCTTGTCTATATTTTTATTAATGTAGCGCTTATACTTTCTTGAGCCGATGGTCTATTGGAAATAGTCTCTCTATCCTCACCAAGTAGGGATAATATCTGCGTACACTTTATCCTCCCTAGATCCCACAGTAAGGGATAATATGGGATATATTATTGTTGTTATTGTATATCTAAGTAAAGAAAATGATCGAGAATAAATATTAATTATCTATAATTAAACAATGAGATTCTTAAAAATACATGTGATGAATTAATTTACTTAATATAAGCATTAAGTAGGAGTAAATGTTTTTTCTTTTAAATTAGTATTTTAATTACCTTTTTTTTCACCCTTCCTTGGGTGCTTCCCATTTTGTTCTTTTCGTGATTCTACCCACAACATCAAAGTTGGAGGTAAATGGTGCTTATCGTTGAGGAACATTCTCTTGTCAAAGCTTAACATATACTAGCACATTGAAAACTATTATAGTATTCTTCATTTTATAAATACTGGATTAAGATAAAAGAAGTAACTTAATCAAACATCATCATATAAACTCAAATGAATAAAATATTTTATTTTGGTGGGTGTATCGGGAAAAGATTAAATTTAAATTAAAGATGATGCGGCATGACACGTGCACTGGTCAAATAGTCAAAGTGTAATAATCAAGTAAAAGGCACGAGAGATGATATATACGGGAAGAGAAATTTAAATAGGTAGGAGAAGGAGTTTTAGACACGAGTCTCGTAACAATTCAAGTCATTTAATGCCAACAGATCAAAAGGCATTGAAGACAAGGATCTAAAGACAAAAATGATTCCAAATTCAATATTAAATACCTGATACGTTAGAGAATTGATATCTAATAGAAACGATTGTGTAACGGCTTGTTTAATGTCATTTATTACTCATAATTGTATCATTAAAGTTGAGGTTTCATTCCTTTACTTAGGATCAACTATAAAAGGAAGAAGTTTCATCATTTGTAAAGGGACGAAATATCATTTACATCATATTGAAATACAAACTTCTTTACTGCTTATTCTTATTCTCAGAAATCCTATTATTCATTTTGGTCTCTTGATTATCAGTAACCCGATTTCTTATCTTAAATTCTAGCTTTGACCAAATTATTTTTTTTTGTTAAACAAATTGGTTCCGTTACCGGGAATCTGATAATCCATTCTTTCTAAAAATACACCCTACCCATTGATAACATCATGTCAAACAACAACGACAACAACAATCAGGAAAATCAGATCCATCAATTGGAGAGGGATGAACTTAATAATGTTATGCCTCAAACTTCTCCACGTGGATCTCGAGAAGGAAATCCTAATGATATGTCAGAACATATTGATGGAGGAGTTGAAACAAGAGATGAACTTCTACAAAAAATAATTGATCCACGAATTGACAAAGCTTTGGAAGCTTTAGTTAGTCGATTGCCTGCTGCACCAGCAACGCCTAATAATAATATGTTGGAAAACCCCTGCTCTGGTCTAGTTAATTCTTGTAATGGAGAAACCCCCAGTGATTTGCAAGAGGGAGAACCAGGTAATTCAAATAATTCTCGTCTTCAAAATTTAGTACTCACCTTGCAGAAACAGCTCAAGGAGTAGAACGAGCGTATCGAACAAATTCCTAGAGTTCCGCCTGTAATAAAGGGAGTAGACGTGGATAAATACTCACAACAACCTTGAAAGCCAAGTGCCAATCCACTACCAATTTTGAAAATTTCAAAATGCCTGGCATCTCAAAATATAATGGTACAACAGACCTACGTGACCACGTAACCTCATTTACAACAGGAGTGAAAGGCAACGGTTTGACCAAACAAGAAATTTAGCCAGTATTGGTCAAAAAGTTTGGGGAGATGCTCACCAAGGGTGCATTAACCTGGTATTCTCTTTTACCTGAAAATTCTATAAATTCTTTTGCTGAGCTTGCAGGTTCTTTTATTAAAGCACACTTGGGAGCTCAGAAGGTCGAGAAAAGGATGGAGGATATCTTCAAAATCAAGCAAGGAAACTCTAAGTTGCTCAGAGATTTTGTTGATAGATTCCAACGTGAAAGAATGACTCTATCCCGTGTACGGGATAACTGGGCAGCGATACCTTTTGCAAGTAATTTGAGTGACAAAAGTTCAGAAGCCACGAGAAGACTTAAAGAAAGCCTTCTTGAGTTTCCCGCAACCACTTGGAACGATATTTATAACACGTACAGTACAAATATTAGAATTGAAGATGATACTGTACCTCAACATCATCGTGAAGAAAGGAGCGGATCCAGGAGATCAGAAGCTGGAAAAAAGATCAGGTAAGAACAGGTACAATCCATATATGGGACCTGCAGGAAAGGATTCGCAATCTAGACAGAACAACCAACGCTATGACCAAAGGTCAAGAGACAGGAAAACCATGTCTTCATCCAGGTTCAGGGGCGATCGAAGCAACTAATAGCCACGTGATAATGGTAGGAATTTAATGGCACGATTAGCTGGTCATAGTTTCAATGTGATTAATTCCGAGCTCGTAGTTGTTCTAAGGAGTATGGGAGATAAGGTACGGTGGCCAAAAGAGATTCGGTCAAATCCAAACAGACGTAACCCGGACCATTGGTGCGAGTTTCACAATGACCACGGGTATAAAACGTCAGAATGCAGATTCCTACAAAGTGAAGTGGACCATCTACTAAAGCAAGGGTATCTCACAGAGTTGTTTAGTGAGAAAGGAAAACAAGATTACATGAAAAATAGGCAGGATCCACCAAAACCACCATCACCTAAGAGAATAATGAATGTTATCAAAGGAGGGTAAGATATTTACGGAGTAGCGTACACGGCTTCAAATAAGATTTCCAAAATGAAAATCACATACGGGAAGCGAGTACGACAAACCTTCGAACACGAAAGCATAAGCTTTGATGATGTAGATACAGAAGGAGTGATTACTCCTCATAATGATGCGATGGTATAATATCCTTACTTATATATGACATTGATGTAAAATGAGTTTTGGTTGATCCCGGAAGTTCTGAAAACATCATTGTACTAAGGGTATTGCAGGAAATGCAAGTTGAAGATAAAATGATACTCAAGGCACATATTTTATCAGGCTTTGACAATTCAAGCGTGGTAACAAAAGGTGAGGTAATTCTAACAACTTTTGTTGCTGGTGTTATTAAAGAAACTAAATTTCAGGTAGTTGATATGGATGTGGCCTACAACATAATCATGGGGAGACTATGGATCCATGATATGGAAGTTGTTCCATTAACTTTGCAACAAGTTATTAAGTTTCCATCGCCTTGGGAATACGTCAAATTCGAGGGGATCAACAAACAGCTAGGAGTATCAACGCCGTAACAGATACGAGCACCGTAAGTAAAGAAAAATAGCAATTACAGGAAACAGTTGGGGGCATCGGCAATCAAACTTCAACTGAAAAATGGGACTTAGACTCAAGACCTGATGTAATTCAAGAACCTCAAGAAAATGAGAACAATAAAACAATAATAGAGGAGCTCAAAGTCGTGGGTCTATTTGAGCAATGGCGTGAAAGAAAGTTTACGTAGGAGCCAATCTAAATCCCGACATGCGAGGCATGTTGATTGAGTTTTTAAAAGCTAACGTGGACTATTTTGCTTGGTCCCATGCTGATATGACAGGTTTACCATCGGACTTGATGACTCATAAACTCAGCGAGGACTCATCCTTTATTCCAATCAAGCAAAAGAAAAGAAAGCAATATGCTTTCAAAAATCAAGTAATTCAAGATGAGGTCCAAAAATTGTTAAAGATTGAGTCAATCCGCGAGGTAAAATATCCTGATTAGTTAGCTAACACGGTGGTCGTACCTAAGAAGAACGATAAGTGGCGAGTTTGTGTGGATTTCACTGATCTAAACAAAACTTGCCCAAAAGATTCTTTTCCTTTACTCCATATAGATCAATTAATTAATGCAACTGCGTGTCATAAACTTTTGAGTTTTTTAGATGCATATTCGGAGTACAACCAAATTAAAATGGGACCACAGTGATAAGGAAAAGACTTCTTTCATCACAGGTCGAGGGACTTACTGTTACAAAGTAATACCTTTGGTTTAAAAAATGCTGGAGCAACCTATCAAAGGTTACTCACCAAAATGTTTCAAGAACATTTAGGAAAAACTATGGAGGTATATATAGACGATATGGTCGTCAAAACCCAGCATTCTCATAATCATATCTCTCATTTAACTGTTACCTTTGAAATTTTGTGAAAATTCAATATGAAACTCAACCCTGAAAAATATGCATTTGGAGTTGCTTCAGGTAAATTCTTAGGTTTTCTTGTTTCTAACTGTGGCATTGAGGTAGTCTCAGATTAAAGTGATTGAAGAAATACCTGATATCCTTACCAATAAAAAGGAGGTTCAAAGATTAACAGGAAGAATCGCGGCCCTAGGGAGATTTATTTCCAAATCTTCAGAAAAGTACTTCAAATTTTTCTCTGCGCTCAAAAAGCAAGATCATTTCGAGTGGAGTGAAGATTGCCAATAAGCCCTTAAAAATTTGAAAGCTTACTTGTCAAATCCTCCTCTATTGGAAAAACCAAAGGAAGGTGAAAAGCTACTCATTTATTTGGCAGGTTTAGAAGTAGCGGTAAGTGTTGTTTTAGTCCGTGAGGAACAAGGTAAGAAATCTCCTATTTGTTATGTAAGTAAACTAGATGCTGAGACAAGGTACCCGCAGCTAGAAAAGTTAGCATTAACTTTAATAATGGCATCTAAAAAATTAAGGCCTTATTTTCAGTGTCACCCTATTGTTGTAGTTACTGCTTTTCCATTACGAAATACTTTGCATAAACATGAGTTATCAGGGAGATTAGTAAAATGGGCTATAGAATTAAGTGAATATGAAATAATTTATCAACCTATAACTGCTAATAAATATCAAGTACTCGCCGATTTCGTAGATAATTTTAATCAAGGAATGCATTTAGAAGAAGAAAAAGAGTTACAAGTTTTTAATGGTACAAACCCGGGGACTTGGATGTTATTTACTGATGGTTCATCTAATGCAAAGGGGGCAGGCTTAGGAATTGTTCTTATACTACCTACGGGTGAAATAATTGGACAATCAATAAAATGTTACCCTGTAACTTGTTAGAAACTACGCTTAACGCTAGAGGGGGGGTGAATAGCGTTTTAATGAAATTTAGCGTTTTCTTGCGGAATTTAAATTTTACAGGAAGTAAATAAGTGCAATAAAAATAACTTACACAAGGATATATCCTGGTTGGCCACAACAGTGGTTAGTCCAGTCCCCGAGAGACTCTCTCGAGATTTTCTACTAACTTGTTAAGCTTACGGGTGCTTAACAAACCTTTACAGTTGCTCGGAGGTTCCTCACCTCAAAGACTTCACTTGCTCGGAGGTACCTCACCTCAAAGACTTCACTTGCTCGGGGATACAATCCCAAAGACTTCACTTGCTCGGGGATACAATCCCAAAGACTTCACTTGCTCGAGGATACAATCCCAAAGACTTCACTTGCTCGGGGATACAATCCCAAAGACTTCAACAGAGGAAGCACAAGTTCCTCAACACAAGAGAATCAAAATTCTCTTACAAGTATTTGAAATACTTGAACACTCACTTAACAAAGGTACTCCTTGATGAGTAGATATGAGTAAAATAATACGCTCAAGATCACAACAACTTTGAACAATAATATGGCTCTCAAAAGCTTTATGAAATGAGTAGAAAATGATGAACAATTGAATGAAAGCTTAAAGCAATGTAATGATCAGTTAGTGTATGTTGTTGTGTTTAAAACACTAAGTTGAAGCTGTATTTATAGGTGCAAAACTTGGTCTTACCGTTGTCTAATTGCCAATTAAGAATTGCTGAATTTACTCAGTGACAATCGATTGTCAAGACCAAACAATCGATTATCTGCCAATCAGTTTAAAAATCAATCCCAGATTTAACGCTTCACAATCGATTATACATAATC
Source organism: Nicotiana benthamiana (assembly GCA_034376525.1). Lineage (NCBI taxonomy): Eukaryota > Viridiplantae > Streptophyta > Magnoliopsida > Solanales > Solanaceae > Nicotiana > Nicotiana benthamiana. Next base: position 85,093,246 of record CM067328.1, read on the forward strand.
TATAATCGATTACTGGCAATATTCAAAATCAGATAATCGATTACACTAAGTTCATAATCGATTACTTTAGCAACGTTCTAAAAATCATTTCCAGATTTTAAGCAAAACATCGATTATATAAAATCAATAATCGATTACTTCAGCAACGTTCTAAAAATCATTTCCGGATTTTAAGCAGAACATCGATTATATAAAATCAATAATCGATTACTTCAGCAACGTTCTAAAAATCATTTCCGGATTTTAAGCAGAACATCGATTATCTAGAATCAATAATCGATTACTTCAGCAACGTTCTAAAAATCATTTCCGGATTTTAAGCAGAACATCGATTATCTAGAATCAATAATCAATTACCTTATGGTATTTGAAAATCATTTGACAACGGCTAGCTTCAACAATCGATTGTCCTTTGCAACAATCGATTACTTGTTATTTTCTGAAAATCATAAAACTTACTGTCTCAGTGATAATCGATTATCTAAAGACATAATCGATTACTTAATTAAATTTAAAATCACTGGAAGACATCAACTCAACATAATCGATTACCATTAGTTCATAATCGATTATTCTGAGTATTGGAAAACTTTACCTCATCAATAATCGATTATCATTAGTTCACAATCGATTATCTTGCAGATTTGGAAAAACCTGATGTTAACTGTCTTATTCACAATCGATTATCATTAGTTCATAATCGATTGTCATGCAGTCTTGGCTTATAAACAATCGATTATCATAAGTACATAATCGATTATTCTTAGCCCAGATTTCTGAGGTATGTTTAGAAAACATTTTGTCTAATGTAAATATGCATCATTTGAAATCATTTGATACAGAAATAAGTATGCATGATTTTGGAAAATAGTTTTATGAGAGAAGCCATGTTATGGAGTCAAGTTATAGGATCAAGATCACATTTAAGAATAACTCAATAATAACAATTAAAAACAACGTCTTGAGCTTCAATCTCAACATTTGTGCTCTTGTACTTGAACTCCGTCATATATCAATTTGTGCTTTGTTTGTCATTCATCAAAACCTACAAAAGAATACACGTTTAGTATATCGCATTGAGAACATGTTTCCAACAATTTCCCCCTTTTTGATAATGGCAAACATTAAGCGGGATATGCAATTTTGACAAATAATATTGACGATTAACAAGTATGCATATTTGTTCTTGTTCCCCCTCAATTTAAGAATTCCCCCTCAATTTAAGCTTATAAGCAATTAAGCAATTTAGAGGTGGTGCAATTTAGCAATGTAGAGGTGGTGCATACCCGTTATCCCGTTATCTTCCCCCTTTTGCCATTAGCAAAAAAATAGTAAGGAAAGATACACAAAGACGAAATAAAACAAGGTTTATTTATTGAAAATTAAAGGGGTACAGCAGAGGGACATCCAACAATACAATTAAAAACAAAAAAAACAATACAATATCAATTATCTCCGTCACGATCCGCCTCGTCATCCGGCGCAGCTTCAAAGGGAACGAGACCCGCATAGGGATAATGGACATGGTCAAAATAACCATGGATCTCGTGTGTCAACTGAGAGAGCTGGTCGGATATAGTTTGGAGAGTGGGCTCCTGAGATGGACGAGCACGACGGGCAGGACGGGTAGGAGGAGGAGCTGGAGCATGATCACCATCATGATGGAAGGATGACTCCGAGATTTCCCAGATTTTGGTACTCCTTTTGAGAGGACCATTTTCAGTGACAAATCCGGATGCTTCAAGAAAATTCATGATGAGGAGAGAATAAGGAAGGGGCATGTTATCAGCGACGGCATCGAGCATGTGCATTTTAATGAGCCGACACCAATTGATCTTGGCTCCAGTGACAATGGCATGTAAGAGCTTGGAGTCCTCTTGGGATATGGTGGTATGATTGTGCCTACGAGGTCTTAGGACACGGGTGATGAAGTAGAGGAGAAATCGATAATTTGGGTCCATGCCCGAGATGGTAGGACGACGAGAAGAAGCTTGATCATAAGAGATTCCGGCTTGGCGGAAAAGAATGGATTCATCAAAGAGAGAGCCGGCCTCATCAATATACCGGATAAGATCTTCACCATCGTTTGGAATGCGGGCGATGGTGTGAAGGTTCTCGTCAGAGAGGAGAATGTGAATGCCATTGATGGAGGTGACCACCTCACCATCTTCATCTTTGTGAAGATTTGAATAGAATGCTTCAACTAAAGTTGTGTTAATATGAGGATGGGTAAGGAGCAAGAAATCATAGAGTTGACACTCTTTGAGCATGTTGCGGCAGGGGCGAAAGGTTCAAGGAGCTTGCTTGTTGAGAAGCGAGGAGGAAGAATAAATCGCTTCTCAAACTTGGAGAGAAACCTAGAAAGTTCAGCTTGAGTTTCGAAGAACAAAACGGACCCGTCTTCATATGGGAAGTTTAGAGGAGGAGGGACTGTTGAGGCTGAGGCACCTTGCCTGGAACGAGAACGTTTGGAGGAGCGTCCAGACATATTGGAAAATTTTTACTGCTGAATTTTTGAGACTAAGATGCAAGGAATTGACCTTTGATTTTTAGAAATGGTGCTTGAGTGAGTGAGAATGATCCTATATGAGGGATATTTATAGGAGAAGGAGTGATCAACCATTTACTAAAGATACCTGCTGAAAATTGAAAGTTGGAACAGTAAAAAAACGATAAGAAATAAATTTACTGACCGTTAGATAATCGAATATTTGGCAGAGATAATCGATTGTATTTACTGTTGGATTGAATTTTGAAACTGACAAATCGATTTAAGAGACAAACGGTAAAAAAAAATTGAATGAGATAATCGATTATCAACACAAAATAATCGATTATGGAGCATTTATGTCCTGACAGCAATCGATGTTGGAGCCAAACGGTAACAAAGTTTAAACAAGAAATAATCGATTGTCAATTTTGGTAATCGATTATTATTGAAATATGGTTGATACAGAGAACTCGGAGAATTTCTGAATATGACAACTAATCGATTATAGGAAGAAATAATCGATTGTCTGGAAAAGTATTGCTGAATGACTGAGACGGAAATCGATTATGCAATATAAGGAGTTAACAAATTAAACACATTTGCATAATAAAACTAATCAGTCAAAACAATCGATTACTGATACTGATAATCGATGTACTGCACAGTAGATAATCGATTATTTTCTTGGGATAATCGATTGCGGTGTGCTAAGACTTCATAATTTATCTTTACCTTTGGGGAAGTACCTGCAAAATGGAATTAAACGTCTCCGACGCTCAAGTCAGTAATTTATAGTGACGTGAATAAATTACACTAGTGTTATCAAGTGATATCGTGAACTCTTAAGAATTGTGTCCTAGAGTGTTCTTAAGAGAGTTTCGGGTACTTACCTTTCCTCCGACGTCGCCAATTACCTGATCAAGAGGGTGATCTTTGATCGTCCTCCATTCATTTTGTTCTTTTGTTTCACTCCCCAAATGTGGAGCTTCTTCCGTTGATTGTTCCACAATTTCATCATTGATTTCCTTCGATGCCTTTTCTTGTATTTTGTTTTTCAAATTGCTTAAAATATCAACCGATCTGAATATGATTGTTTCCAAATATGACGCTTCCTCCTTCTTTGTGCTCTAGTTGAAGGGATTTGGATTCATCTCCCGTCATGTGTTTGGAGCATCCACTATCAAGGTACCATAGTACGCTTGATCCCTTCAAGCACACCTACAAAACAAATTAATTTTCTTTGGGTACCCATGCCATCTTGGGTCCTTGAGGGTTAGGCATATTGTAATAATATGTTTGAGTAGCATGTCTATGACGAGTAAAACATGCGGGAGCAATATGACCAATGCGTCTACAATAATGACATGTCACATTCGGATTATGCATTCGTCTAGGTTCATAGTAGCTAGATGAATGAAGGTTGCTTACCTTATTTTGAACGCTATCATTTCTCCTACTTTGATCTCTAGGATGGGTAGTGTTTCTAGAGTGATGATATCTAGGTTGAGGACCATTTTGGGGTCTTCTAGGAGGTTCACAATTTTGCCTAAAATATGCATCATGTCTATGGTGACTATTTCTAGGCGGAGGGTCATTTCTTGGTCTAGCATGCAAATTTGTTCTAGGATAGCTATTTCTAGGATACACATTTTTGTTGTTGTTCCTAGGTTGAGCTCTAGGTTTTTGAGGTTTAGCATCAACCTTTTCTTCATTTTTAAAACCTATTCCGTGCTTAGTTGATTTTAGGTTATCAAGAACAACATTCAAGTTTTTATGCGAGGAATTAAACTTATCTAGTGTGCCTTTAAGTCTACCTACTTCATTCTTAAGGTTCACACAAGAAACACAACCTTTAGTAGAACTTTCAGGTTTGTCGGCACTTCTCTTTCCATAAAACTTGTTTTGTTCGTGTAGCTTCTCATTTTCCAAAACCAGTTTTTCTAATTCCTTTTCTTTTAAAGAAATCTGTTTTTGAAAATCCGTTTCTTTTAGAGAAGCGTTTTCTCTTAAGCTAGTGACAGTTTTTGAAGCCTTTAAAAATTCAGTATATAACTCATCAAAAGCATTACGCATTTCATCAAGTGAAAAGTTTTCAGACGAAATTTGACGTACCTCATTTTGGTTGTCTTCTTGTGCCATGACACAAAGGTTTGCAGCTTCGTCGTTTTCTTCTTCACTTGATTCATCTCCGGAGTCGCCTCCCCACGAGATATATGCCCGTTGCTTTTTAAAGGATTTCTTCTCCTTTTTGATGTTTGGGCAATTTGTTTTGATGTGTCCAGTTTCTCCACATTCATAGCATTTTATTTGCTCACCTTGTTTTTTCCCTTTGCGCTCATATTCCTTGCGCATAAACTTTTGGAATCTTTTAATGACTAATCCAAACTCGTTGTCTTCTTCCTCTTCAATCTTTGGTTGGCTTGTGCTTGCTTTTAGAGCAATCTTTTGCCTTCTTTGATCATCAACAAACGGGTTAAGAATAGTAGATTCATAGGTTTTAAGATTACCTCTTAGTGCGTCGATGGTGACGTTTGAGACTCCAATTGATTCTTGGATAGCATCGGCTTTGGATCGCCATGCCGGTGTGAGGCTTCTAAGAACTTTTCGAACAAGTTCTCTATCCGTGAACGTCTTCTTGAGGACGTGTAGATCATTTACTATTGTTGAAAAGCGCTCAAACATCTCATCTACTTTTTCTCCTTCCTTCATATGAAACAATTCGTAAGCATGAGTAAGAAAATCAACTTTTGCTTCTCTTACCTGGTCAGTCCCTTCGTAAGTGACTTCTAATTTGTCCCACATTTCTTTTGCTGTTTTGCAACATGAAAGTTTCCTGTAATCGTTAGCGTTAATAGCACAATACAATAAATTTACAGCTTTATAATTATTTTGAATCATTCTATTGTCCTCTGTGGTGTACTCCTCTTCGGATTTGGGAATCCATTCGCCTTCCACTTTCTTGACTGGAATTTCATTTCCCTTTGTGTACACCTTCCAAAGGTAGGGACAATTTGACCGAATGAAGATTTCCATCCTCTCCTTCCAGTATGAGTAATTTGTGCCATTGAATAGAGGAGGTCGTGTAGGGCATTGTCCTTCTTCAATTCCTGCAAAAGAATTTAGAGTAGAAGCCATGGATGGTTCTCTCAAACTGTTAAGTTTTTCAGAGAGTTGGGCTCTGATACCAATTGTTAGAAACTACGCTTAACGCTAGAGGGAGGGGGGGGGTGAATAGCGTTTTAATGAAATTTAGCGTTTTCTTGCGGAATTTAAATTTTACAGGAAGTAAATAAGTGCAATAAAAATAACTTACACAAGGATATATCCTGGTTGGCCACAACAGTGGTTAGTCCAGTCCCCGAGAGACTCTCTCGGGATTTTCTACTAACTTGTTAAGCTTACGGGTGCTTAACAAACCTTTACAGTTGCTCGGAGATACAATCTCAAAGACTTCACTTGCTCGGAGGTTCCTCACCTCAAAGACTTCACTTGCTCGGGGATACAATCCCAAAGACTTCACTTGCTCGGGGATACAATCCCAAAGACTTCACTTGCTCGGGGACACAATCCCAAAGACTTCACTTGCTCGGGGATACAATCCCAAAGACTTCACTTGCTCGGGGATACAATCCCAAAGACTTCAACAGAGGAAGCACAAGTTCCTCAACACAAGAGAATCAAAATTCTCTTACAAGTATTTGAAATACTTGAACACTCACTTAACAAAGGTACTCCTTGATGAGTAGATATGAGTAAAATAATACGCTCAAGATCACAACAACTTTGAACAATAATATGGCTCTCAAAAGCTTTATGAAATGAGTAGAAAATGATGAACAATTGAATGAAAGCTTAAAGCAATGTAATGATCAGTTAGTGTATGTTGTTGTGTTTAAAACACTGAGTTGAAGCTGTATTTATAGGTGCAAAACTTGGTCTTACCGTTGTCTAATTGCCAATTAAGAATTGCTGAATTTACTCAGTGACAATCGATTGTCAAGACCAAACAATCGATTATCTGCCAATCAGTTTAAAAATCAATCCCAGATTTAACGCTTCACAATCGATTATACATAATCTATAATCGATTACTGGCAATATTCAAAATCAGATAATCGATTACACTAAGTTCATAATCGATTACTTTAGCAACGTTCTAAAAATCATTTCCGGATTTTAAGCAAAACATCGATTATATAAAATCAATAATCGATTACTTCAGCAACGTTCTAAAAATCATTTCCGGATTTTAAGCAGAACATCGATTATATAAAATCAATAATCGATTACTTCAGCAACGTTCTAAAAATCATTTCCGGATTTTAAGCAGAACATCGATTATCTAGAATCAATAATCGATTACTTCAGCAACGTTCTAAAAATCATTTCCGGATTTTAAGCAGAACATCGATTATCTAGAATCAATAATCGATTACCTTATGGTATTTGAAAATCATTTGACAACGGCTAGCTTCAACAATCGATTGTCCTTTGCAACAATCGATTACTTGTTATTTTCTGAAAATCATAAAACTTACTGTCTCAGTGATAATCGATTATCTAAAGATATAATCGATTACTTAATTAAATTTAAAATAACTGAAAGACATCAACTCAAAATAATCGATTACCATTAGTTCATAATCGATTATTCTGAGTATTGGAAAACTTTACCTCATCAATAATCGATTGTCATTAGTTCACAATCGATTATCTTGCAGATTTGGAAAAACCTGATGTTAACTGTCTTATTCACAATCGATTATCATTAGTTCATAATCGATTGTCATGCAGTCTTGGCTTATAAACAATCGATTATCATAAGTACATAATCGATTATTCTTAGCCCAGATTTCTGAGGTATGTTTAGAAAACATTTTGTCTAATGTAAATATGCATCATTTGAAATCATTTGATACAGAAATAAGTATGCATGATTTTGGAAAATAGTTTTATGAGAGAAGCCATGTTATGGAGTCAAGTTATAGGATCAAGATCACATTTAAGAATAACTCAATAATAACAATTAAAAACAACGTCTTGAGCTTCAATCTCAACATTTGTGCTCTTGTACTTGAACTCCGTCATATATCAATTTGTGTTTTGTTTGTCATTCATCAAAACCTACAAAAGAATACACGTTTAGTATATCGCATTGAGAACGTGTTTCCAACATAACTAACAATGAAGCAGAGTATGGGGCTGTAATTGCATGTTTAGAGCTGGCACTAGAACTTGGTATCACGCAAATCATAATCAAAATAGATTCACAGCTCATAGTAAATCAAATGCTGGGGACTTATGTAGCCAAGGAAACTCGAATGCAGGAGTATCTCGAAAAGGTACGAGAACTGATAAGACAATTCCAAACTTGGAAGGTAATGCAAATCCCAAGAGAAGAGAATGTGGAGGCAGATGCTTTAGCTAATCTTGCATCTGCAGCAGACATAGCGGATGATGCAAATGCTTCAATCATACACTTATTCCATTCCGTTCTTGAACCTGAAAAAAATGAGGTAAAATTTAATCACTTAACTTGGGATTGGAGAAACGAAATATAAGCTTTTTTGCAGCATGGAACCGTTCCTGAGGATAAAATAAAGGCCCATGCACTTCGAAAGAAAGCTTCTCGTTATTGCCTATATCAAGGAAACCTTTACCGAAAAATGTTTGGTGGACCATTAGCAAGGTGTCTCGGAACTTCTCAAATGGAGTATTTGATGAGATAAATACATGAGGTACATTGTGGAAATCATGCAGGAGGCAGATCGCTTGTAAATACATTCATTAGAGCAGCATACTATTGGCCTAAGATGGAAGATGAAGCTAATGATTTCGTGTCTAAATGTGACAGATGTCAAAGATACGGTAACAATATGCATAGACCAGCTGAACTATTACACCCTGTTATAGCTCTGTGGCCCTTCATGAAATGGGGAATAGATATCGTAGGTCCATTACCACAGGCAAAAGGTCAGGCAAAGTTTCTACTCGTGCTTACTGATTATTTTACTAAATAGGTAGAAGCAGGGGCATTTAAACAGGTGCGAGGGAAAGAAGTTAAGGAATTCATTTGGAGAAATATAATATGCTGCTTTGGGGTGCCAAAGGAGACCTTGTGTGATAACGGCCTACAATTTATAGGAGCACAAATCACAGAATTCTTTCAAAGTTGGCAAATCAAAAGAATAACATCAACACCATATCATCATGTGGGTAGTGGATAAACATCTACAAACAAGGTAATCATCAACAACTTAAAGAAAAGGTTACAAGATTCAAAAATTAATTGGCCTGAAGTATTACCAGCGAAATTATGGGCATATCGAACAACAACAAAAACAAGTACGGAAGAAACACCATTTTCAATGGTTTATGGTGCAGAAGCTTTAATACCGGTTGAGATACGTGAACCAAGTACACGTCGTGTTCAAGCAACAGAGGACTCGAACAATGAAGAATTACGGGTAAATGTTGATCTACTCGAAGGGAGAAGAGAAGATGTGTTAATATGAATGGCAGCTCAAAAGCAAGTAATTGAGCAATATTACAACAGGAAGGCACGTCTCAGGTTCTTTATAATTGGGGACTTCGTGCTCAAAAAATTGTTCCAATCTACGAAGATAGCTAATTTGGTAAAGCTAACTTCAACGTGGGAAGGACCTTATAGAGTTCGTGAAATTGCGGGGAAAGGAGCATACGAGTTGGAGATAATGGATGGCAAGGTTTTACCTTCACATTGAAATGCTGTTCATTTTAAAAGATATTACTTCTAAAGAAGTACCCAGGATCAGGTATCGCCATGTTAGAATTTTTTCTTTGAATTGTTAAAATTTTACTAATGATTTTAGATGCTAGGAAAAACCCTAACTCGTGCTAAATTGGGAGAAAACACACAAGTGCTTGAGGCTTCATACTTCACTGCTCAAACACTTGGGGAACTATATGTTATACGCACGAGTATATGCAGAAGAGTAGATACGAGTGGGCAAGATTTAAAAAGAAACATCAAGCTATAAGAAGTCAAGTGTCAAGCAAAAATCACGAAGCCAAAAAGCACTCATCATAGTGTTCTTTCCCATGAGAACAACGGAGTCACCTCTCAAACCCTTCCTAATATGTATAGATAGGGTCATGACTATGTACTAAAAATAGGTTATGAAAAGGAAACCTTGTTTATCTAATAAGTATGTTACAAGAAAACAGTTACGAGAAAGTCATAGATGTACTTCAATACATGTAATACTCAAAAAACTTGTTAAAGTTCATGAATAAAACTTGTCAAAGTTATTTCATACAAAACATGTGTGTTCCTATTTATTTCATCGTATTATAATACCATTATGAAGTTGAGACGTCTTCTTCATTAAATGTCGATAAATAAAAGGGCCCTCTTTTATTTTTCTCATGATGATAATCCATGAGAAGAATCATAAAGCATTTTTAAAAGATAAAAATGCTAAACTGTTCTATAAGTCCTAAGTAAAAAATAGGCAAGAATAGAATAAGTAGAAAAATATTTATAAAACCTTGAATAAAGTAAATAGACAAGAATAGAATAGAAAGAAGTACTAATTAAACTTCTTAACATAAAAGACTAAGGAAAAAACTTAGTCATTGAAATGTAATTGTCTTTAAACAAGTGCCCCATTATGGAAACTTGGGACTTTACCAAAAATATCCCTTAAAATTACCAAGGGATTACATCACCAATCATTAAAAATAAAAACGAGGTAAAGTCTGAAACACTTTTAACTGGTCACTAAAGGGGTTGGAACATTAGAAGTTGTAGCCCCATTTTCAGAAGCAACAATAGGCTCGATAACAGCTTCTAAGGGAGCAGCAATATCGGCAGTTTAAGCTGAGCTTGAAGTATTAACATCATCAAGGAAAGCAGTAGTCACGGGAACTTCAATTCCTATAGACTGTGTTATAGACGTTTCACCCTCGGTCACTAGAATCACTTCAACTGCTTCAGCAAATGCTTCAGAATTCAAAGGCTCTTCTACCCCAGGAGTTCCAAGTACTGGAGAAGAAATATCAATGGGTTGTTCTGGAGAAGGAGTGTCAGAAGGTTGGTTATGCTTCTCAATTGCGTATAAAACTTTGGCTAATTGAGATTGCAAGTTAAAATTTTCTTGAGTAGCCTCCAGTAAAGCATCACAACGAGACCTCTGAAAAGCCCAATTAATCTCATAATTAAAATTCTCCGCAAGAGAATTGTACTCCCTCTCCAAGTTTTCATAATGCTTTTCCCGCATAGCAAGGTCGTTTTTCATTATCTCTTGCTCAGCTAAGTGGGAATCAAGGGAAGTCTCAAGAGTGGCATGGGAATTCTCCTAAGCATGAACCTTATCTAAAGAAACCTTTAAATCAGCTCGAGTCTGATTTAAGCTCTGCACTAACTCTTTAGGATATTATTCTTTTTTCTCCATAAGTGCTTTGAGATCTTTCATTTCTTCATTAGCCTTTGACAATGAACCCTTGAAAAGCTCTTTATCCCTTTTTATCTGGCTTAAGGAAGCCTTGGCAATTCCTATGACTGTGGATAAAGTACGATTTTGCTGTTCCAAATGAGCTTTATTATCTTGTAACTCCTCTATGCTCCCTAAAGCACTTTCAAACTGCTCCTTCCAATTTTGAGCTTCAAGCTGGGCTCCCTCAGCTATTCTCTTAGCATCAGAAATGGCCTCTGTAGACTCGCGATTTTTCCTTTCCAAAGTATAGACCCTTCCTATCAACTCGGTCCCAATCAGGTTAGCCTGCATATATAAGGTACAGAAATAAGAACTTAAAGCAAAAGGAGAGTAAATGTTCAAGTTAAAAGAAGTTGACTTCAAGGTCAAATGAACTATGTCATTCATCAAAGTATAGCAGTTGTGGCTATGCATCTTCGTCCACTCCACATCTTCGATTAGAGGCTCGAGCCAAACATCAACTCCACCACTCTTCCTCAAAAGGCTATAAGTAGCAGGTACTTCAAGTGTAACCTTTCTCATAGCCATGCCTCTGTTATTGGGGCCAGTTTCGGAATGCACGACAGAGGAAGAATGAGCAGTGGAAGGAGGAGTAGGAGAAGAGGTGAAAATAGCAGGAGCCACCACGGGAGTCAAAGTAGGAGGAGAAGGAATAGGCACGGGAGCTAACATAGGTACGGAAGTAGGAGCACTCAAAGTAAAGGAATGAGTAAAAGAGGTCAACACAGGAGAAGAAACACTTACGGTTAGTGAAGAGACAAAAGGAATAGGAGATATAGGAACTGAGGAAGACAGAGGAATTTTGTTTAATGTAGGTCCGAGCTTCCCCACTTTCAAAACCACCAACAAAGAGACGGTGAATAGATTCACTAGTGTATCTTGGTGCAGCATCTTCATCAGAATGGATCTGAACAGGTTCGGTAGTGGAGGTACTAGCAGGAGTATCTTCAGCTTCATCTTCAATAATGATGCGTCTCCTAACTCTTGGTCTAGATACCAACGAGGTACCTCCTTCTTCCTCATTCTCAGTATCGACTCCCATAGCTTTTCTCTTTGCTATCAAGGCTTTAGCCTTGTCCAAATCAAGGGAGGCATTGGCAGAAGTGCGCATAGCTAAAGCTACATAAGCCGCCATTCCTCTCACACCAAATCCTGATAAAAAGAAGAATATGAACTCAATATTGAAAATAAAGGGGTTTACCATATGTATCTAAAAAATATATATGTAAAGAGATGCATACCGTGTGTTTTCACTCTTCAGCCATGTAAAGAAGAAATAGACTTTCATGTTCTATCTTCTTTAGTAGCAATTTCTAAAATCGAATCTACCCAACCACGGAAGTTGGGAATAGGTTCCACATCTCCCATGGTTGCTACAAAAAATCAAAAAGGGATGAAATTAGAGTAAAAATCATAATCTCTAAAAATAGGTACGGTAAAGTAAATAGAAACTTACGTGCAAAGTTTCACTTTTTCAGGGTAGGGAATGTTTGTTTTACCCAGCAAATTTAATGTACGAACAGCAATATAATGAAGATACCATCTACGGTCTTTATCATCTTCAGGGTTTACTAGAACTTTCTTACTCCTCGCAGTTTAGGTAAAAACTCCATGACGCATTAAGTTGGGGTGGTATAAATGAATAAGGTGGGAAAGAGTAAAGTTGATTTTGGCTTTGGTAGATAGATATCTCAAACAAGCCACAACCCTTCATACTAAGGGGCCAACTTGAGCTAAGAAAATATTGAAGAAGCGACAGAAATCAAGGATAACTGGATCTATGGCAGGTTTAACTCCCAAAGTAAAGGGAAACGTATAAACGAAAGAATACCCACTTCAATAAGAAGAAATTCTTTGATTTATGGCAGGAATTAACAGGCGAAGACTCTCCTCCCAATTACAAACTTTTCTAGTGGTAGGGATTGTAAGCTTAGTTATAAGAGAAGGGTAAGCATCAACCTTTTCTAATCTTGCAACTTGCTTCTGAATAGATGTTCTGTCACCCCTAAAAGACAAATCACTTGGTATAATCTCTTCAACTAAGGTTTCTTGAGAAGGGTCAGAAACCTCTTTACCTTTCGAAGAAGGAGTTTTAGAGAGGGAACCTTTGATGCCTGAACTTGAAGAAGGAGAAACAGAGCAAGTCAAACCTCCACGTGTGGATCCTAAACTCCGAAGCCTTCCTCATCTGCCTCTTCTATTCCTAATCGGAGCAGGGACATTAGGAAATTGATCAAGAACTGGAACTTTTCTAGGGTTAGGGTTTGGAGATGTCATTGTTGGAAGAGTTTGAATTAAGGAGAAGTAAAAGAAAGTAAGGAAACACTTGATGAAAATTTATGAAGAAGGTGACAAAGAAAGAGAGAATTAAAAAGGTATATGAAAGCAACCATAAGAAGTATAATAATGGAAAGCCTATATTAAAGGCAATTATCACTTAGTGAAAAGTGGGATAAAGATGCCTTGAAAAATGGTGCAAAATGACATAGTCAATCAAAAAGTGACACATGGACAGAACATTAAATGGAAAAGACAACCGAGACGTCAATACTGTCATATGCATTAATTGTTGCAAAAATTTCCTTTTTTATGAAGACCTACTTCCTAATCATTTAATTGATAAATAAATGGAATGTGGGGGAACTATCTATATTGGAAAAAAATTGAATTTAAATTAAAGAAGATGTAACATGATACGTGTACTGGTCCAATAGTCAAAGTGTAATAATCAAGTAAAAGGGATGAGAGATGACAGATACGGGAAGAGAAATTTAAACAGGCACGAGAAGGAGTTTTAGACACGAGTCTCATATCAATTCAAGTCATTTAATGCCAATGGATCAAAAGGCATTGAAGACAAGGATCTGAAGACAAAAAAGAGTCCAAATTCAGTATTAAATACCTGATACGTTTGAGAATTTATATTTAATAGGAATGATTGTGTAACGGCTTATTTAATATCATTTATTACTCATAATTATATCATCAAAGCTGAGATTTCATTCCTTTACCTAGGATCAACTATAAAAGGATGAGTCTCATCATTTTTAAAGGGACGAAATATCATCTACATCATATTGAAATACAAACTTCTTTACTGCTTATTCTTATTCTTGGAAAGCCTATTATTCTTTTTGGTATTTGATTATCAGTAACCCGATTTCTTATCTTAAATTCTAGTTTTGACCAAATTATTATTTTTTGGTTAAACAGTGGGATTACGTCGAATGACAACAATTGAAGTTGTAACATTATTCCAATTGTGAGTTATTTTTTACATGGAATTTATAATGTAGTTTGAGACTTTTGAGTATTAAATACAAGCTGACTACATTGGGTGCTTCTCACTTTTTATTGTGATCGTCAGATTCATAAATGAATTCATTAGGAGTTTTAATAAGTACTATAGTTATGTTAGTCAATTATTTATTTTATAATACCATTTTAACATAGTCAGTTTTATAAGAATAAGGTTAGTTAAAATATAATTAACTCTTTTATTTATTTACGCAAAGAAATGATATCTAGGTAGAACTTTTGATTATATTCGCCTAATATACTTTAGCCAAGTGACCATATCTTTTTAATAACTTTATGAAGCCAAGCAACAAAAGTTGGGACCTAGGTGGTGGGATAGTGATAAAAGAGAAAGATGTACGGGTAAGCAAGACTCGATCGACAAAATTTATTTGTAATTGATGTTTCTATTAAATCAATACATTCGTGATAATGTTTACATATAAATTTATTTTTAATTATAATTAACATAAATTTATATAAATTTATATATATATATATATATATATATATATATATATTATCTTAATCATGATAAAGTAATATATTTTTGTGTAATACGAGATACAAGTGAAAAAAATTGAACTTGATCATGGTAACCGGAGGGATTGACAGTAACGACCCCATAAAAGGACTGGTCTTAGCCGAATGTCTCCAAAATTAACGGTATTTAAAAAATAGCCCCCGACCCCCACATGGTTATTGCTCTTCTACATTTCTCTATCAAATTGGTAGAGTTTATGCTACTCTACATATCTGTCAAAGTTGTTGATCAAAGTCTATCAAGTTGGCATAATTTTGCTCTTTAAGAATTTCTTTACTGGAGTGATGGAATTTACGTTATAATTTATTGGTAGATTTTATGCTACACTACCTATCTGTTAAAGTTGTTGATAATCGTCTATCAAGTTGGCATAATTTTTCTCTTCAGGAATTTATTTATTGGAATGATAGAATTTATGTTACATTTACTCTACCTATTTATTAAGTTGTTTATCGAAGTCTAGCCGATTGGCATAATAGTTTTGATGTTGTTTTAACAAAGTGTTCTTCAAATTTTGAATTTCAATTTAGTCAAGCTATCCCAAATCTGCTCCAAATAAATTTAAATTTGAGTTAAAACTTCCAAATACCCACACGAAGAGTAACCAATTACTAATTTAGTCAAATAACCAACTTTAAAAGGCGTACTTGATCTTTTTCAACACTTTCTAAGGTCCAACAATAAAATAGTTAAAGTTTTTTACAATAAATTACTAAATGATTACTTGAACTTAAATTATAAGCATAAATTATTAATGTTAAAACGATTTAGCAATAATGGACCTTAACCTTCTATATTTCACCATTAAACAAAAAATTTAACCTTTAAATATTGAAATACTATGATGTTCAAGCAAATAATAACGACAATTTGCTAAGAGCACAAGAACGAGGACAATTAACAAGACCGGTCCTGTAGGGAGACATGTCCTGCAATTATTTGGATAACGGCTACCAATTTGCAACATTTGATGTTGAACTGTGAGTTTATTAATGAGGCAGAATATCAATGTTAGACACCTTCACTTATTCGGTTTTGACATCCTGGCCCTTTTACTCTATTTTCAACTAAACGCTTGTACTCGATTGAACTTGGATTTGAAACCCCTTTAATATCGTGTGTTTCTCACTCGCCCTAACGTTGAAGACATACAGATCCACCTAAGAGAAATTAATGCCACATTATTATTTAGTTTTATAAAATATTACCATGTCTTTTGTACCAATATAATGTCTTACCTTATATAAACTATGTATTTTTCAATAGCACTATTATCTCATTCAGATCCAAAATCCTTAGAGCAACTATGGGGCTTCGGTCGTCAAACGGAGAAAGAGCTCCTACAAAGCAGGTCCTTGAGTCTTTCAAGACTCTCCGACATAGCATTCATTTGAGCGTTGTCTCGAGCTTGAAATTGCTTCTTAACACTACCTCTCTAAAATAACACGTTTCACCTTGCTATATAAGTAACTTAAAACACTTGGTAATATCAACCAAAACCTCTCTGCTGTTGACCTTTGTATGGGTTCGAATTTGATCGATCACGTCTCAAAGTTAACACGATCAATCATAAAGTGCTTACGAGTCAATACAGGGGGGTGACCCAGGGGCGAAAGGAGAGACATCCTCGCGTTATCGTCGGCTTCGTTATAGAATATACTTCTTAATTTATCATTCCCGAGATTAAGTGAAAATCCTCCGTTATATAAGGGGGATTCACGCCTTATAATATGAAGATAATTTTTGACGATAAACGAGTTCACTCCATCTGTCTCTCTAATATTCTTCTTTCTACTGGTCTCTCTACTTCTCTATTATTGTAATTCCATTTATTAGAAATATCTTAGGGTTTAGTATTTTTTACTACGATTTATCCCTTCATCCTTTTTGATTAATTTGCTTAAAAAGAGTTTAACATCTTTTGAGTCAAACAATTTGGCGCCATCTGTTGGGGATTTCCAAAGTCAAAGTCTAGTTCTCGCCTGGGATATCAAAAGCAACGATTACTGTTCTTCATATCTCATAGAAACCAACCATGTCAGAGAAAGAAGCGAGGTTGAAGATGATAGCAAATGTCTCAAGTAACCTCTTGAACTCGCTCAACGAAGCCGGTAGGGAAGATACCGAGAATACAACGCCAAGAACACACCGCAGGGGGATATCTCACCCTCTCCATATGAGGATCGGACGATCTTGCGTGAAAGAGGAGCTTCCATATCTACGGCGAAAGAAACACAACCACAATCACAAAGCTGCTAGAGGAGTGGTTAACAAGTGCTCTAAGCAACATGCTAAAAAAAACCCCTCAAGAAAATGCCAAAGATTCACCAACGACGAAAATCGTAGCCATCATAGGCGATCGAGGCACTACACGAACGAGCAACGCCCGCATTGCCGTCAACGCAAGTGATGATGCACTCACAACCATCCTAAAGAAAATGAAAGAAATGGAAAACGAGAATAAAGTACTTCGTGATCAAATGAAAGAGCACCAGGAAAGGGTTGACAAAATACCTGGCGCCCCTAAGCTGCTACCAAAACGCGATGTGGGAAGATTTTTCGAACACCCATACAGTGAGGAAGTTGCTCCTTAAACCATCCCTAAAACCTTTAAATTTCCACCATACTTGAAAATATCTGATGGGACTACGGATCTAGAAGATCATCTGATCTATTACGTCACCGCGGTAAAAGGCAATGACCTGTCAAATGATCGTAGGACGCATCTCGTTACGACCTCAAAGAGCGGAGGGACTAACTGTATGAGTTCGAATTTGGTCGATCACGTCTCAAAGTTAATACGACCAACCACTAAGTGCCTACGAGTCGATACAGGGGGTGACCCAGGGGCGAAAGGAGAGACATCCTCCCATCATCGCCGG
The DNA here is from genome assembly GCA_034376525.1 of Nicotiana benthamiana. NCBI lineage: Eukaryota > Viridiplantae > Streptophyta > Magnoliopsida > Solanales > Solanaceae > Nicotiana > Nicotiana benthamiana. Next base: position 85,110,937 of record CM067328.1, read on the forward strand.
CTTCGTAATAGAATATACTTCTTGATTTATCGTTCCCGCGATTAAGTAAAACTTCTCCATTATATAAGGGGGATTCACGCCTTGTAATAGGCGGATAATTTTGACTATATACAAGATCACTCTCTCTTTCTCTCTAATCTTCATCTTTCTACTGGTTTCTGTCATTCTCTATTATTGTAACTCCATTTACTAGAATTATCCTAGGGTTTATTATTTTCGGCTACGATCTACCCCTTCATCATTTTTGATTGACTTTCTTAGAAAACATTTAACATATTTTGAGTCAAACAACCTTTAAAAAAACTAATAATTTAAGATGACCACTTCTTGAACCGAAATTATTTCATGTAGTAGCAACTAAGAAGAATATTTTGTATTCAAATCGTCGCATCTTTATTAGGGTCGTGTACCCCGCCACGCACCACCTCATCCAACGGTGTCTTCCCCCCCCCCCCCCTTCAAAAAGAAATCTTCAACCACTAATTGTGAGGGCTGAGGACAAGGTAGAGAGACGTTGTCCCTGTTGATAAAGAGAATTCAAGCCAAAGGAAAGATTTTGTTATTTGTGGCTTGAATTATTTCCTTGTATTTTTAGAAAACTCATAATTCCTATAGGTTTGAAAAAATCAATTGTCCTAATAGCTTTGAAAAAGAAAAACTTATTGTCCTTGTCAAATTAAGAGATCTTTTTTCTTTAAGGCTTGGAACTATTTAGGATCTTTATATAGGGGTTGTAGCTTGGGATTTTATAGATTGCATTGTGCTTTTCTTCTCATTCATAGTGGAAAACTCTTTCTACTTCTAACATGAGATTTATGCTTAGCTGAACCTCATTAAATTATTGTGTTAATTTTTCTTCTCTATTAACTTTGTGCGTGATTATGTGCTAGTCAACCCACAATCTTCCACAATAATTGGTATCAGAGAAAGGTTTATATTTTACATATAATTTAATGTTAAGGTGTCTTCATCATCTTCAACAAAGTACGATGTAGAGAAATTTTATGGGGGTTCTAGTTTCAGTCTATGGAAGATTAGAATAAAATTGTCCCTGGTGTTACAAGGGTTATGGAAGGCGGTTGATGAGGATTTTCTTAAAGAGATGAAAGAGATAGAAGGTAGACCTGAAGGAGAGAGCATTGAATGCAATCTTCATGTATTACAAATAGAGTTCTTTGGGAAATTATTGAAGAAACATCTATAGTAATGACATGGAAGAAGCTGTAAGATCTGTATTTTAAGAAATTACTGACAAACCGCCTCTATCTGAAAAAGAGCGTATAAAATTTATATATATATGAAGGTACACATGTTAAAACTCACCTTGATAAGTTTAATTCAATAATAATGGACATGAAGAACTTGGATATGAAAATTGATAGTGACGATCAGGCCTTGATTGTACTATGGTTTTTACCACCGTCTTATGATATTTTTGCTGATACGCTGATATATGGGAAAGATAATATTTCACTGGAGGATGTTAGTTATGAACTAAAATATAAAGAGTTGGAAAATAGCTTTCTAGACAGCATAATTGAGGACGAGGATCTTATGAGTAGAGTAAGAATACAACTAAAGGATTTAAACAGAAAAAAGTCAACAGCCAGATCGAATTGTAAAGCAAAGAAGCAAAATTGTTATGAGTACGGGGAGCAAGGGCACTACAAGAGAGATTGTCCTAAGCTGAAGGAGAAAAGCGGGAAGCAAAAAATAGATAATTCGGTAAATATTGATGGCACTTGCAATAATTCTGACAATAGTAACTATGTAGGGAAGTCTGTGCTGTGAGTTCTAATCATGGACAGAATTCATGGGTTCTTGATTCTGGTACTACTTTCCACATGTGTCCACACAAGAGCTGGTTTGTAATTTTAAAGCATATGATTGATTCTGTCTACATAAGAGATGATAATTCATCACCAGTAGAGTGGATTGGCAATATGAATGTTCGATGGAATAATCAGAAATATTGAGGGTTGTGTATGTTCCTCAGATAAAGAGAAATTTGATTTCCCTTTCGACTTTAAATGATCAAAGGTAGAAGTATCACTCTGAGAATTAAATACTTAAAGTATGTAAGGCTCCATGTACTGGTTAAAGATAAAATACATTCTAAATCGTATCATATTTAGGCCAGTATAGTTGAAGGAAAAATTGTTGTAGCTTTTGAAAAAAGTGAGCTAAATATATCTCAGTTGTTGTACGTGCGGCTTGGTCATATGAGTGAGAAGAGATTGTCTCTGTTGAGCAAGAAAATTTGTTGGATGGGTAAAAAAATTAAGTTTTAAATTCTTGTCAGTATTGTGTTTCTGGTAAATAGACAAAGTAAAATTCAGCAAGAAGGCAGAGTACAAGATTAGAGACAAATTAGATTATTTACATTTAGAATTGTGGTGTCCAAACAGAGTTCCCTCTAAGAGCGGTGTCTGCTATTTTATGACTTTGATTGATAATTAGTCAAGGATGGTGTGGGTGTATTTTCTGAAAATAGAAGATGAGGCATTTTTGGGCATTTGTTAAATGAAAAAAATGGTTTAGAGAGACGGAAAAAAAGTTAAGCGTCTTCGGACTGACAATGAGTTGTGATTTTCAATTCTGACTTCAATAACTTTTGCAGCAGAGAGGGCACCGCACTTGTGTTAGAACACCAAAAAAGAATGGTGTTGCAGAACATATGAACAGAATGCTTTGTGATAGAGCACGAAGCATGCTTTCACACTCATGTGTTAGAAAGGATTTTTGGGCTAAAGCAATCAATACAACTTGTTATTTGGTTAATAAATCTCTATCTATAACTATTCAGTTCAAAATTTCTTTTGAGGTACGATCCTGTCCGCCTGCTGATTATTTAAATTTAAGGATATTTGGTTGTCTTGCTTATGCTCATGTGAGTTATGCAAAACTTGAGCTGAGGCAAAAAAGTGCATATTTCTAGTGTATGAAACTGAATTGAAAAGTTATAGGTTGTGGTGCACATATCAAAAGACTCCAAGACTAATTAGTAGTATGGATGCAATATTCAACGAATCTATCTCACTGGACAGTCAGAGGGAGAAGGTAATATCAGAAATATATCCTGCTGTCAATGATCGCATAGAACTAAAAATTGAATGTCTACTAGCTCAATCCAGTAGTTCTAAAGTAGAGGAAGTGGAGGATGTACAAAATATTAATCAAGATGATATTATTAATGCACTTGTGAAACATCAACCATATAATATTGCAACAGGCAGAGAGAAGAGAGTGATCAGTCGACCGCAAAGGTATTCAAACGTAGTTGATGAGAATCTTCTTGGATATACGAATCTTATGAGATTTTCTTTGGCAGTTGTAGAGAGCTTGATGCATTTGAGTGTTATAGCTATGTAGAATCCATTCCTAGTACATAACCAAATCGACGGATTAATGCTCTGGCTGAAGAGATTGAGTCTCTTAACAAGTTTAGACATTACCTAGACTTGGCTAATATGTGCGAAAATAGGTAAAGCCCTTACGATGGCAAGGTAGAGAGACGTTGTTCATGTTGATGAAGAGAATTCAAGCCATGGGAAAGTTTTGTTATTTGTGACTTGAATTATTTTTTCGCATTTTTAGAAAACCCGTAATCCCTATAGATTTGGGAAAACTCATTGTCTTAATTGATTTGGGAAAGGAAAACTTATTGGCCTTGACAAATTGGGAAACCTTTCGCTTATAGGCTTGTGGCTATTTGGATCAATATATGGGGATTGTAGTTGGAGATTTTATAGATTGTATTGTGCTTTTCGTCGCATTTATAACGGAAAACTCTCTCTGCTTCTGTTCCAAGGATTATGCTTAGCCGAATATCATTAAATCCTTGTATTGATTTTTTTCCTCTATTTACTTTGTGTGTGATTGTGTGCTAGTTAACCCACGATCGTTCACAATAAAAATTAATACTTTCACTTGTTTTTATAAGGGTGTAATCATGCACTTTGCTGACTCAGCAAAACAAATGCTATATAAGCATGGACAACGGTCAGAGGGTCTAAAATTTAAGTTTTGGTCGAGTTCATATGCCTAATTGAAACTTCGTGAAGTAAGAGGGTTGAGGTGTCAAAACCGAAAAAGTAGATGTATCTATTTTGCCTATTATATCAATTACTAACGGCCAAAGTCTTGTAATATACATATGTTGATGTTGATTATTTATATAGATCTTTTAGTTGAATTTATTGAAGTTAACGTATCATGTTGGGAAGGATAATTATTTGGTTGGGGCTTTTAAATCGCCGCATAACACACCGCAGCCACATCGCCGCTATATTTTGATCGCACTGCCAAAAAATTTACATTCTCAAATTTTCGCGCATGCCTAAGTGAAATAGTATCCCCATCCTTAATTGTAGTGAAATAGTGCCTTGGCTTTGGGCACCACCAGCTCGGGCATATCAATCACGTGTTCCCTAGATGGGTTCACGGCCTCTTATGTCTCCTCTAAACCTCATGAATATCAATCCGCACATCATCTCTCACACTTGGTTCAACTACATCTTCAACCACCAATGACAGTTCATCATCTCGAAACTCATCTTCATCCACCATAACTTTGTTTCCTCTTGAGTCCTAAACATCAAAGCCTCTTCCATTTCTCATTGTCACCACCATAACATGATTGTTGTGTCTACCCTTGGGGTTCACTACCGTATCACTTCGTAGAGCACCCTTTGGGTGAGTATTTAAAGATTGAGAAATTTGGCCAAGTTGTACTTCCAAATTACGGATAGAAGTATTGTGGGATGAAAATTGAGCATCGGAATCTTGGTTCTTCTTCATCATTTTCTCAAACATAACTTCAATTCTACCAAATTCATTTCCCGAAGAACTAGACCCTTGATACTGAAAAGGCGGCAGGTTTTTCGGTTGTTGAAACATCAGAGGCTTTTGAAAGGCTTGCCCCCGATTTCCTTGATTTGTTCTTCCAATTGTTGTTGTTGTTTTCTCTCCAATTCCCTTGATTACACGAATTATTGTTCCCCTAATTTCCACCTTGGTTGTTGTTATTGTTCCAGTTACCACCTTGTTGATTGCCCCAATTTCCTTGGGGTCTCCATTGTTGATTCCCTTGATTACCTCTATTCCCTTGATAGTTGTTGACGTATTGGACTTCCTCACTTTTATCATCATAGCAGTCATTTGAATAGCCACCACCATCATCATAGTTATCAAAATTTCCTTGAGGTTGTTTCCCTCTTTGCCTCCTTTTCATATTCACTCCTTCCATTGAATGACTTGGCGTGGGTTTTGAACTTATTGTAATTGCGCCTTAGCGAACCGACTCATTGTTGTTGTAAGTTCGGCAATGGCTTGGCCGTGATCATGTAACTCCTTATGCAAATGTATGACATTGCGATCACCTTGCGGAACATTAGCCTGACTTTGCCATACCAACGATGTATCAGCCATCGCATCTAACACATCACAAGCTTCATTGTACAGAAGCTTCATAAAATTTCCTCCCGCAGTTGGTTCACAATACAATGGTTGGTTGTGTTGATGCCCCTATGGAACGTTTGTTGGATCATAACATCATTCATATCATTGTTAGGGCACTCTTTTCACCATCGTTTTAAACCACTCCCATATCTCGTGTAACGGTTCAGTCGGCTCTTGCTTGAAGGCTAGAATCTCATCCTGTAGAGCCGCCACGTGACTTGGAGAGAAAAACTTAGCAATGAACTTGTCTGCCAACTCATCCCATGTAGTAATGTAATTATGGGGGAGCCTCTCCAACCAATCTAGTGGTTTTTCCCGAAGGGAGAACGGGAAAAGTCGAAGTCTCAATGCATCCTCCAAAATATTTGTCTGCTTGCTACCCCAACAAGTATCCACGAAGCTTTTCAAGTGTTTATAAGCATTGTGATCAGAGGCTCCCATGAAATAACCTTGTTGCTCGGGCAAGGTGAGCATCACATTTGTAATCTGGAAGTTCCCCGCCCGGATTAGGGGAGGAACTATTGCACTTGCGTACCCTTGATTAGGGAGAACTCTTGGTGGAGGTGCGGGAGGGTATGGTATATTCTCATTTGCATTGGAAATTGCATCGACATTACGACCTCTCCTTGGAGCTTGAGGTAATATATCTGCTTGTTCTAGATCCTCAACCTCCTCCAACACGACCACATTGCGAAGAGGGTCATTTGCGTTTAAATCCATATGTACCTGAGTGATTGACACAAATGAAGTTAGTAAAAAGAAGGAAAGAGAAGCAAAACACAAAACTAGCTACGCAAATAGTCAACACTGTAAGCTCTCCGGCAACGGCACCAAAAAGTGATCGTAGCAAACTCAACCTTACACGATGCTAGGAAGAGCGGGCACTAAAACTTTTGCATGAATAGTGATATCGGGGTCGATTTTCCAGAGGGAGCTTGGAATGGAGTTGCATATTTGCTTAGACTAGGAATGCGTGTTTGCTACTAATTGTACTTCTAACATTTTTGGGTATTTGTTTATCAACTACTATTATCAACTCCAATTTATGGCTAATTTATGCCAAAGTGATATTTTCTAAGTTGTAATTTATATAGAGAAAGATACTAGGGTTGTGGCATCAACTAGGTGGTTAACTAACCGGTAGAGAGTACTAATAATGGATTGACATATTTGGGATCAATGTTATAACCGCTGCACGGGTAGGACAATTAGACAAAGAAACTAGAGTTCAAGTAGTGTGATTACTCTCTCGAGGTTTAACACGTTAATTGGGACTACTATTTCTCAAGGGTCCATCACAATTCCTAGTTGGATCAATTTTGGGGTCATAGACTCTCTTTCTCAAGAAGAGTCAAGACCCACTAAGCTAGAATCGATGTTTGCAACCACAAATCCTTAATTAAAGCATAAAATTAACTCAAATAACAACCACCCAATATCAATCTATCATTAAGAAGCAACATCCATCAGCACTCTATTGGCGCGAACAGCGTTATAGGACGTGAAACCGCGCGAGATGGGCGCGGGCCGCATAAACTCAATCGCGGCCGCGTGGGTTCTATCATAATTAGAACCTTCTTTGAGCTCTTTGATGTGGCCGCATGCATAGTTGTGCATTCCGCACCAGGCTTGATGTCTACCACTTCATTTGTCTTTTGACACTTGAGCAGTTTTCACTCTGTTTTGAGCCAATCTTTGATATTTCGTCACGTTGTTGCTCAAACCTGCAATTAAGCACAGCCTATAAGCATTTTGGGATTATTTTGTAGCAAATTATACTCAAAGCATAGACAAGTATGGGCATAAAACATGTTAAAATCCTAGTTACCAAGTACCACAAGTTAGTTGAGTAAATCCTTTGCAATGTAGTCATTGTAAAGTGGCTTGTAATAGGTTCTTTACAAGTTAGTGAAGTTAAAAGACTACAGGTGTAAATTGTGGTTTTTTGATCCCCTTGTGTGGAATTTTTCCACGTAAAAATCATCTGCCTTATTTACGTACTGTTTTATTAGCATTTTCAGCAGAATCTTGTTGAGGACACTCTATTATTTGGTGGACTCATAAAAATTAACAATTGGTATCAGAGCAGGTTTTTCCTATCAAGATAACACCTAGGAAGGATCCTCATGGCTGCCCCACCAAATTTGGAAGAAGGTCAATCTACACAACGACCACCCAAGTTCAATGGACTATTCTCTGGGTGGTGGAAAGCAAGAATGCATGATTTTATTATGGCTGAGGATTGTGAGTATTGGGATATCATATGTGATGGCCCTTATGTTGCAACAAGAGTACTAGAGGAACATCCATTTTCAATGGCAAAAACCAGCAAAGAGTACACAGAGTAGAATTTTTATGCTAAGAAAATTCTAGTATATGGAAGTAAGACCTGAAGAGTACAATAGAATCTCCACCTGTCACACTACCAAGTAAATATGGGAAGCTTTTCAAACAGATCATGAGGGAACTACACAAGTAAAACAGTGTAAGATTGACATGCTCACTACCTAGTATGAACTCTTCAAAATGGGGGACGATGAATCCATTCAAGATATACATATGAGATTCACTTCTATCATAAATGAGTTCCACTTCCTAGATGAAACCATTCCTAGAAACAAGCAGCAAGTAAAACCCTCAGCTTTTTTCCTAGCTCCTGGGAAAGCAAAGTGAATGCCATTACTCAATCAAAAGACTTACTGGAACTTTCCATAAAAGAGCTTATCGGAAACTTAAAGACCAGTGAGTTGAAGAAAAAGATAAACACTGAAAGAAGAGAACCAAAAAGGGAAAAGAACATCGTACTTAAAGATAATTACAATAATTCAAGTGAGGAAGACAGTGACATGTCTTAATTTACCAAAAAATTTTAGAAAATGGTCTGAAGAAATGGAAAAATGCTAAAAAGGGACATTTCTATCAGACCAAGAAACTGTGATCTTTATTACAAGTTTGGAAAGCCTCGACACTTCATAAAAGATTGTCCTATCCTAAAGCAGAATTCTCCAAGAACCATCATGAGAAAAAAGCTAAGACGAACCCAGTTCTTGTCAAGGACTTCAAGAGAAAAGGATCTGCTTACAATATGATGAGACATGCTCTTGCAGCATGGGGGGATTCATATAATGAGTCTGAAGATGAACCTGATACTGGTGATAGTTCCGTGATGGCAGTTGAAGGCGAAAAGACTGGATATGACAACTTTTTCTTTGATGGCTCAATCAGATGATGATGAAGACAATGGAAACAAAGAGGTAAACCTCATGGATGTTCAGAGAAATTTGAAATCCTATTCTCTAAAAAAACTCATGTCTTTAGCTGATGTATTAATCACTACTTTTCATAGTCTTGTATAGGATAGGGATTCTTTGACCTTAGAATTAGGATGATCTGAACAAACTAGAGACGACTTAGTGGCTGTAGTTACTGACCATAAGAAAACCATTGAAACCCTCAGAAAAGAAAAGAGTGGTTTGTTGGCAGAAATTGTAGACCTAAGGTTAACAATAGTGAAACCATGGACTAAGTCAAAACCTGAAAGCTCTGGAAAGGAAAGGAGATAGCAAGTGAGGAAAACATTAGGCTTGAAAATAAGGTGAAAGCTATTGAGAGTTAGGATGTCTGCTGAAATTGAGAAAAACGGGCTTTTCTCAACTAATCTGGAAAAATTAAAGAATGGTCTTGAAAAGTCCCTAAAGTGGACCTGGTCCTCAGAAGCTACCACTGCCTAGCATATTAATGATTGTGAAAACATGCAGTAAGTAAGGTCCAAAGGGAGAAAACTCCTAACAATCCTCACAGTAAGTATGTCACTATCTATGATAATTGGCCTTGTACTCGATGTGGGAGCACTGGGCACTTGAAGGAAGATGTCCAGGCCAAGAATCAATCGGTTCAGAAAAACAGAGTGTGTGCTGAAACGGTGACTACAAAAGAGGGACCAGGTTCCACTTACAAAAAATGCACATTACCTGCATGGATTAAGAGAACTCTTATTCATCCTTTTGCTTACTACAAACAACCCAAAGTTGTTTAGGTTCCTAAAACTAACTCCTAATCTCTTGTGCATGGAACAACAAAAGGAAGCAATCAACAATGGTTCATAGTTAGTGGGTGTTTAAAACACATGACTGGGAACACCAAGAACTTTCTTTCACTAACATCCCTGCAAGGAGGGAGTGTATCTTTCGCAATAGCAAAAAGGGGTACATTCTTGGAGTTTAAAAAGTCGGGAAGTCACTCACTCATTATATTGAAAATGTGTACTATGTAAATGGACTTAAGTACAGTCTCTTGAGTGTCTCTCAAATCTATGATAAAGTAAACAAGGTGTAATTATTGTCCAAAATACGTACATTCACTAATCTTATGATCGGTGAAATAGTAAATATGGCCAAACGATACAAGAACATCTATGTCGCTGATTTTGAGTCCTTATAGAATGGTGATCTGAGTTGTCTGAAAGTTGTTGATGATGAAGCTGAACTATGGCACATAAGACTGGGCCATGCAAGTTTTTCTCTTCTGAACAAACTAATTCAGAAGGACCTAGTCCATGGTCTGCCTATGTCACAATTCAAGATGCAAAAATTCTGTGATGCTTGTGCTAGAGGAAAACATGTGAAGTCATCTTTTAAGCCTAAAAGAGATGTGAGCACCTCAAAGCCACTAGAGCTTCTGCATATGGATCTGCATGGACCTATGAGAGTGCAAAGCAGAGGAGTAAAAAGATACATTTTCGTGACAGAAGATGACTACTCTAGATTCACATGGACTTTGTTTCTTAGAACCAAAGATGAAATTGTTGAGGTATTTGTGTCATTTGTGAAGAAATCCAGGTGAAGATGGAATCTAAAAATCGTATGCATTAGATTAGATCATGGGACAGAATTTGACAATGTCAAATTTGATGAATTCTGCAATGCCAAGAACAATGCTGATCGACTGTGGAATTGCAAAGAACTTCCAGGCTAAAGTTGTCAATACCACCTGGTACTTGGTGAACACGTGCATGATCAGATCACTTCTGTAAAAAACCCCGAATGAACTGTTGAATGGAAGAAAACCCAAGCTGAATCTCCTAAGAACATTCGGGTGCAAATTCTATGTTCTGAACAATGGAGAAGATCAGCTTGGTAAATTTGATGCCAAGAGTGATGAAGGATTATTTCTGGGATACTCTTCTCAAAGCAAGGCTTACAAGATATATAATAAGCGGATTCAATGTGTTGAGGAAAGTGTTCATGTTATTTTTGATGAATCTTATCTATCATTTGAGAAGAGTGCTGAGGAAGATCAAGATGGAAAACCCTCACTAGTTCCTGGTGAAGCCATTTACATGGCAAATGGAAAGGCAGATATGATGAGTCAAGTAAAGGAGCCAAATGAAGAAAATGCTGCCTCATCTTCAACAGAATCAAGCACTTCAATTACAACTAGTGAAGCTGAAGAAAGAGTGGTTGATGTAGTTCAAGAAACTCCATTAGCACCGGAGAGAAGGATAATGGAAAATCAGCAAAACATATCTACCTCCTCTCAAAATGAACCTCAGACGTCTAACTGGAGACACTAAAGCTCTCATCCAATAGACAACATTATCACTTCTCTATATTTCGGAGTACAAACTAGGTCAAGAGCCAGAAATTCACTTGCCTGCTCAGCCTTTCTCTCCCAGATAAAACCCAAAAATATCAAGGAAGCCTTGAAAGATACAGATTGGATTACAGCCATACAAGACGAGCTGCATCAATTTGAGAAAAATAATGTGTGGTATCTGGTACCTAGACCCCCAGATCGAACCATTATAGGAACTAGGTGGGTATTCAGAGGAAAAATTGACAACACTCATTTCTTAAAGAAACGAGGAAGGTACCTTCTCATTGTTCAGGTTTATGTTGATGATATCATTTTTGGAGCAACAACTAATTCTCTGTGTGAAAAATTTATAAAACTCATGAAAAGTGAATTTGAAATGAGCATGATGGGGGAACTAAACTTCTTCTTGGGTCTTCAAGTAAAATAGTCCCCAAAGGGTATATCTATTTGTCATCAAAATACATTATGGAGCTCTTGAAGAGGTTTGACATAAAGCATCAAAGGTGATAGACACTCCCATTATTACTGCCACTTGACTGGACATGGATGAAAGTGGATCTCCTATGAATCGAACCATGTATAGAGGCATTATTGGGGCTCTCCGATATCTTACTGCCAGTAGACCTGATATTTTTTGTAGTGTGGGGCTATATGTAAGGTTTCAATAAAATCCCAAGAAATCTCACTTGAAGGCTACTAAAAGAATACTATGATATCTCATAGGAACACAGGACCTAGTGTTGTATTATCCACCAGGTGATAGTTTTAATCTAATTGGATATGATGACACGGACTATGCAAGTAATCTTGTGGACGAGAAAAGCATATGTGGAATGGCTCACTTCTTAGGTTCATGTCTTATCTCTTGGGGTACAAGGAATCAAAATTTAGTGGCTCTTTCAACATCTAAAGCTGAATCTGTAGCTGCAGTATCCTATTGCGCCCAGATTTTCTAGATCAAGAGCAACTTGAGGACTTTGGGGTACTCACTGAGAGTGTTCCACTTCTACGTGACAACACTAGTGCACTCACAATGACCAAGAATCCAGCTCAACATAAAAGGACAAAACATATTGATGTGAGGCATCAATTTCTGATACACAATGTAGAAAAAGGGTTGATATTTATGAAGTTCTGCAGCACAAAAGATCAAAATGCAGACATTTTCACCAAGGCGCTAAGTAGGGAACAGTTTGAAAGAAACAGAGTGAAGCTGGGGCTGTTAAAGCCAAATTGAGAACCTGATTCCTCTTTAGCTGGTTTTTAACTTCAAGAAATAACTCGCTCAAAGTGTTTTCTGGCCATGTATAACTCACTTCAATACCGTTGCATGTATACGCGCATGATGAGTATAGAAGCGATAGATGCAGTGCATGAATGATAAAAGAAGATTGATTCTTTCCAAAAAAAAGGTCAAGAACCTGGTTCTTGTACAAAAAGTTTAGTAGTTCTGTGCATCCTTTAATACATGTCTTAAAAAGGGTAAAAACACAAATGTCATGTCATCAACTTTTCAGATCTTGTTGTCACGTCTCTTCATTTGAAATCATTCCATCTCCCAATAAAACATTGCCCAGTCGTCGTTTCAGAATGAATGCCTATTCCTCTATCTTCATAATTATCCTCTCATTTTAAAAATCTTTTTTTGCTCTTCTTAACCATAATTCTCACACTAGAATCTCCCATAAAGGATTTTCACACCAATTCTTCATTGGTTGAGATGACTTTCGATCTCCCTGCCTTATTTGTATCTACCACTAATCAATTTATGGAACCTTCTGCTCTAACTGAGCCTTCCTCACACTCTATTACCCCTGTTGGTATAGCCATGCCTCCCCCCAGTTTCCCAATATCTTCCTAATTTAAAAACCCTTGAAACTACATCTCTGTTCTCCCTATCGTGTGATGTTCCCACCAGTCAAAACCTAAGTAGAGAACAAGGTCTAAATGCTGAGGTCACAAAGAGTTCTACCATAGTTGCTACCAATTCCATGGTTGTAAAATTGCCGGTTGAGGAAGAGAAAAATGTTGTAACCATGTTTGTGGTATCCGCTGATGGTGTACTGCATGAGATTACATCTCATAAAAACGAGATGCAAAGTATGGCGGAAGAAGGGGCCATTGTAGCTATTGAAGGGGATGCAGTAGCAGATACTACTGGGGTATCACATGAGGAACATGATCCCTCTCCGAAGGACCCAGGTCAGGTCTCTCATCCCTAGGACAGTCTTGTTCCTGCATTCGATGTTGTGCCCTTGGAAATTTAAGCACCTAAAATGAGATCTAGTGATGAAGAAGACCAAGATAATGTGGCTCTTGATGCATTCATAAGTAAGCGGATGTGTAGACAATAAATTGTGTTGAGAAAATAAAATCAAGACTGAAAAATATCCCAACAATCGTGGTATTTTATTTCAAATAATTGAGTGTTACAATCTCGATGATTCCTCTAGTTCTACTTTCCAATATAAATTCAACGGCCTTTGAACTTGATCTTTAATCTATATTTGTTTTCCACGAGCGATGATCTTGCTTTTGAGCTTGATTTCTTGATCTTGAACTTGATTCCTTGAAGCATGACACTTGTAAAGAAATTTGTGGTGTTTGAACCATGAGCTCTCTCTCTCTTGCTTCTTGTTATAGCTTCCGCTCTCTTTTCTGGGTTATGAAGACCCCTATATATAGTAGTGGAAGGGAGAAGTTATGACAAGAGAAAACTCTTTCCGACCAATCAAATTAAAGTGTGACATGGCCGCATTTTATTGGCGAGAACATATCACTTGCACACGTGGTGCGATTTCATTGGCCTTTTAGTGTGACTTGGCATGCCTTGTCATTTTGACATGTGCATGATCTTATTGGCTCTTCCATTTGACTTGGCGCGCCACGTCATTCGACACGTGGCACCAAACTTGACCTCTAGGAAGATGTCATCTTAGGCTTAATGAAGTGGGCTCATCACTTTAGCCCAATTAAATGGGCTAGCCCAATGGATTAAGACTTATTTATTTAATCCATATATGTTGGACCTGTATAATTAATAATTCATTTATATATTAGAACATAATGTTTGTTTGGACCAATATATCTTGAATTTAAAATCTAGTTCAAATTATTTTATGGATTCAATTTAAGTAAAATTTGTATGTTTACAGATGCCCCTTACATCAAGATTAATAGAAATATGGATACGTACATCTTTGGACTAGTCTTGAAGTATTGGACAAAAATTTATTACCGCATGAAACTTACTTCTAACGTCTTTGCATGTTGTAATATAGGGACTCAAAATAATGCTTGCGAACTTTAATACTCCATTTGATTTGGTATTTGATTTGCTTCACACCAGCACTATGCTTTCTAACTTCCTTAATAATTTCTATCAGAAGGATAAAAATAATCCCACGTATGCAACATGTGAGATTGCATATGTAGCTTCCAATATAACTTGGGAATTGAAGACTGTGAGTACCACTTCAATATAACTTGGTAAAATATAGATGGGATCCCAAGTCATGTTCCAACTTCAGTCGGAGAAGGACAGTAGTTTCGTCTGTCAAGTGAATTAGGATCTCCACATCGTAAATTTGTCCTCAAAGCCAACTGTAGTTCGAACCTTTCTAGGAGACAGATTGCATTGTCTGCCTCCCACATCAGTAATTTTTCTTTCTATAGCCACCTTTTGACATCTATCAATACCATACATCCTTCATTACATTAGCACCAATTTGAGTATCAATTTCAACACTTGCAAATTGCTTTGAGTCTACTTTTGACGACTTAGAGGCATTAACGCATAGGTAATTTCTTCTTCTTTTCTTGTTCTTTTCTTCTTTTGTGGCCTTTTTTTCTTTTTTGTAGTTCAAGAAAAAAAGATATGTTCTTGTTCAAAAAGATGATCTATACATGAAGAAGGTGGTCTTAGGGTGTTAGGGGATGGATACTCATCCCTGCCAAAATATCGGAGAGATTATTCTCAATGGCTGACTATCGGAGAGATTACTCTCAATGTGGATCGAATATTGGAGAGATTACTATCAAAATGAACCGACTATTGGAGAGATTACTCTCAATATGGCTTGACTATTGGGGAGACTACTTTCAATATGGCCCGACTATTGGAGAGATAACTCTCAAAGTGGCCCGATATCAAAGAGATTACTCTCAAAATGACCCGACTATCGGAGAGATTGCTCTCAATAGCTCGACTATCGGAGAGATTGCTCTCAATGTGGCTCATCTATTGGAGGAATTACTCTCAAAGTGATCTGACTATTAGAGAGATTACTCTAGCTCGACTATCCGAGAGATTACTCTCAATGTGGCCTGACTATCGAAGAGATTACTCTCAAAATGACCAGATTATCGTAGAGGCCAACTTAAGGTGCAAAGGGACTCATACGTCCACCTTAAGATTGGAAAGTTATAGTTCATTTTAAGGACAAACCCACAAAGAGGCCAACTTAAGGAGAAAAGGGACTTACACGTCCACCTTAAGATTGGAAATTTATAGTTCCTTTTAAGGACAAACCCATGAAGAGGCCGATTTAAGGTGCAAAGGGACTTATAAGTCCACCTTAAGATTGGAAAGTTATAAATCTTCAACTTGAAGAATTCATGGACTTGATGACGTCGACTTGAACACTTGGAGAACTTTGAAGATTCAGCAGACTTCAACTTGAAGAGCGACAAACTTGAAGATTCGTCGGACTTTGATGCTTCAATCTGAAAATTTGAGGGCTCAAATACTTTTACTTGAAGACCGATGAGTTTGAGGACCTCAACTTGTAGACTTGGAGGGCTTAGATATCTCAACTTGAAGAGATATCTCAACTTGAAGGGTAGCGAACATGAAGACTTCAACTTGAAGACCGATGAACTTGAAGACTTCAACTTGGAGACTTCGAGGGCATAAATATTTCAGCTTCTCTTTTGCTTTACATTGTCCAACTTTTATCTTAGTCGCATAATTTTCAATTTTATGCGCTAGTAACAAAAGATTCATATCTTGTCGTGGGAGAGTCCAAATATTTAACCGTTTTATTTCTCAAAATTAAACTTCAATATCTAAAATATACCCTAAACTTAGAATCAAGCACCTTCAGAATAATCACATATAATATTTCGAAACCAACATTAGATTTCACCATGTTAAAAATCTCAGATTTGTGCAGTCTTATCAAAAAAATCATATCTTGGTGTAGAAATATCAAAATTACAAACCTTTTGATTTCTTGAAAACTAGACTTCAAAATATAGAACAAACCTAAAATTCTCATTCAAACAAATTCATAGTCGCCCCAGATAATATTTTGAAATTAACCTTATATTGCACCATGCTATCAATTCCAGATTTGTGAAGTCTCGCCAAAAAATTCATATCTTAGTGTAGAAATATCGAAATTGCAAACCGTTTGATTTCAAGGAAACTAGACTTCAAGATCTAGAACATATCCAAAATTCTCAATCAAATAACTTTAGAATCACCCCAGATAATATTTTGAAATCATCTTTATATTGTACCATGCCATCAATTTTAGATTTGAGCAGTTTCACCAAAACAATTCATATCTTCGAGTAGGAACGTCGAAATTACGAACCGTTTGATTTTTTGGAAACCAAACTTTGAAATTTAAATCATATCCAAAATGAAAAAATTTAATACCTTAAGGATAGTTTCATATAATATTCCAAAGTCAACGTAAAATTTCTGACACACTGACGATTTCAGATTGCGCGACTTCACCAAAACGTTTGTGTCTTGGTGTGGAAGCCTCGAGATTGGAAGATGTCTTATTTTCCATCTTTTAAATTTAAGGGTTATATTCTCATAAGGTCATGTCTCACTGAATTTAAAACGTTGTGCCAAGCAATCTTCTCCTTATACTTGCGTTTCCTTTTTGACGCCTCTCTTCTCCTCCCTTTTTTTTAGGTAGAGGGCAGACTAGGAGACCAACGAACTTGAAGGTTTAGCGAACATGAAGACATAGAGAAGCCCAAGACATCAATTCAAATACTTGACATCCTCCTAAAATTGGCCCATTGAAGATATCAATTTACCATAGAGGGTTTCCCCCTTTAAATCAAATAAGATCAAAGTTCAATAGGAGGTTGACATTTCAGCTTGATCTTACATTCCTTCATACTTCATTCGATGGGGAAATATGTATCCTTGAAACATATGCGACTGAACTTAGAATAAAACTCTAAGCTGCCTACGTACAACGGTAAAGAGGATCAAGTCATACCCTAATTCAGACAGGACGATTTTTTTTAAAATTTTTATATGTCCTAACTTTTACCTAGGCCGCCTATTTCGAATTTTTCAACCTAGAGGACTCCTTTTTTCTGTAGGGGTCGTACACAAATTAGACTCATGCAGGCAAGGAGTCTAGAAACATGCAATTTGGGCTCATACATCAAGGAGTGTCATGACTTATAGTTTAGGCTCGTACGTCGAGGAGCGTCACAATTTCAAGGATAACACTTCTTTAAGAATTTGCCATTGATAGGGCCGATTATCATGCCAACTGCATCAACCAACATGTAAGCTCCACTTGAGTAAGCTTCTTGTACGACATATGGCCCATCCCATTTTGAAGTGAACTTCCCAACAGGTTTATGGGAAGTAATTATGGGTCTTCGTATGGCAATGAATTGATCTCCTACTTGAAATGAGCTCGGGTGAACTCTTTTACTAAAGGCACGAGATAATCGAGCTTGATAACATTCAAGACTTTGTTGAGATTCCAACCTCTTCTCATCAAGAGTCTCCAACTTTGCTAATCGAAGTTGAGCATTTTCTTCATCAGTGATCCCTTCTTGAATTTTCAGTCGCAATGAAGGTATTTGACGCTCAAGTGGCAAGTATATCTTCGGCTCCATAAATGAGTGAATAAGGAATCACCTCGGCGTGCGGTGAGTCATCCTATATTCCCATAGAGCTTCTTCTATACAGCCATTCCAATCTCGTTTGAATTTCGAGACGACTTTCTTTAACAAGTTGCATATAGTTTTATTGAATGCCTCAGCTAGACCATTGGCGGTAGCATTGTACATCGAAGAGTTATGTTGCTTGAAGCCAAATAGATCACAAATCTTATTCATCAGCCTATTATCGAATAGCTTTCAATTATTTGTTAGTATGTAACGAGGAATTCCAAAGCGATAGATAATGTTTACTCGGATGAAACTTGCAACATTTTCCTTCTTTACTTCCTTAAGAGCAACAGCTTCAGCCCATTTTGAGAAGTTAGTTGCTGCCAAGATGTATAGGTGCCCACCAAAGGACTTTGGTAGTGGTCCAACAACATCCAATCCCCAAGAGTCAAACGGCCAGGATGCACCAATCAGGTGAAACACTTCACGAGGTTGATGAATAATATTTGCATGGAATTGACAAGCCTTGCATCTTCGAGCATAGTCCAAGAAATCTTTTACCATCGTTGGCTAATAGTATCCCATCCTTTTTATATGGAATTGGAGCTTTGGTCCAGCCTTGTGTGACCCACATACCCCAGAATGCGCTCTTGCAATGCTTGGAGTGTTTCATCTTTCCATAAGCATCGCAAGAGTACTCCCTCGAATGATCTTCTACATAGGGTATCTTTGTAGTAAGGGAGTGAGGTGCACGACGACGGATTTTTGTTCTTCTCCGCGGATTTTCTGGAAGTATCCCATAGCACAAGTAGTTGATAATGGGTTGTCTCCATTCTTCTTTCTCGACTTCAGAAATAGAAATAAGATACTTGAGTTTATTTTCTTCACCTTCAGCCTCATTTGCAGCGGTACTACCCATTTTTGGTAGATATTAACTTGCACATGATCAGGCAGGGTTAAAGATAAAGCTAGGTTAGCTAAAACATCCACCTTCTTTTTTTTGAGTTAAAAATTATATTCTATGCCATACTCAAAAGTGAATACAATTTAGTCCTAGTAATAGTTTTGACTCACTGCTACCACTATACATCATATATCAAAGAAAGACAATTCATATGCTATCCTATATCAGATATTTGTATATACAATCAAGGAAAAAAATCCAACTTCTTCAATGCTTCTTTCCATCTACTGTGGATCTTCCCTCATATATGTATATGTCGAACCATCTCCATGAAGACTTGATTTTCATCAAACATCTTTTGCTCAAATCTGCTATTGTTTCTCTCCCTCCATATCACAACAATCATCATAGCAGATATGCAGCAAGTAATGCCATTTAAACCTTTCATGCTCTTTGCTATGGTACTGATCCATAACAATTCATTATCCCAATCTCCTATTCGCCTTGTATACCCAAGAACTTACACATTTTAGCCCATAGCCTGTTTGTGATAGAGCACTCAAAGTATAAGTGGTTGAAAGTTTCCTGTGCTTGCTTACAGAAGGTGCATTCAGTTGGTACATTAATTTATATCTTCATCAATCGATCTACAGTTGCTAATCTTCTTTTTATTGCAAGCCATAAGATGAATCTGAATCTTGGATGTACACCTGGATGTAATATTACTCCTCTCCACGTAACTTTACTATAATCTGGCACCATCTTCTTATATAGCTGCTGCACTTTGAACTTTCCATTGTTGCATGCACTAGCTAATCTTTGGGCCAAATCACCTTGCAATTGTGATTGCTGCATTATCTCCTTTTTCCTGTCAAAGATTTTCCTGATAACCCATGCTGCTGCTTTGGGGACATCCATTTTTTTCATCTCATTCTTCTTTATGTAGAAACTGTGCACCCACTTTAATCCACAAATAATCATTTTTCCTATTGAGATCCCATAAGTGTTTTGCAACTACAGCTTTATTCAACACTTTGATGTCTAAAATATTTAGACCCCCTATACTACTCCATTTTATCCACAAATGTTCCTCTATACTGCTCCATTTCTCTATTTGTTGTAGTGTTTTCCTTTCCTCATCTATCAACATTGCATCCAGTGGCCTACTTCTCATTTGGCTTTGTATAATCTCTAATCTTTCCTTCTCTTGTTCCAGCTTCTGTTTATAGGATCCCATATATGCATTTATGCTCCTTAATTGTTCCTTTATTTCCTTCAATTTCCCTCATACTCTCTGCATAGGCTCACCATCATATTTCTGCTCCCATATTCTATTTATCACAGTACCAAACTGAGGGTGTTCCATAACATTCTCGTAGAATCTAAAAGGTTTAGGGTGTAAGTGCTTGACTTTTCCACATTTTATAAGGATAGGGGAGTGGTCAGATACCGATGGGTTCATATAATCTGCTTCTACATGGCCATATTGTTGTATCCATTGATAGTTCCCCAGTGCCCAATCTATCTTGATATAGACTCTACTACATCATCTTGATTATTAGTCCAGGTATAATGCCATCCTATTTCTCTCAATAGTGTCAATTGCAAATCATCTATCATCCCTTTAAATCCCTGGATTTCAGTAGTTGTTACAACAAACCCAATCCTGTCATCAAAATTCAGTACATTATTGAAAAACCCAGATAATATCCAAGTCTCCTTATCTGGTATACTAATTTGTCTCAAGTCGTTCCACAGCTTTTCTCCTTTTTTTCCATCATTTTAAGCATAGATGACACTAAGATGATTTTTAAACCGTGTTCTAGTATCCTCCACTATGTAATGAATGAATTGATCTGTCATGTGGCACATCTGCAGTTGTACAGTATTTCTCTATAAGATCCAGATTCTACCATTCACAGCATGTTGGTAGTTACAGCATACATTCCATCCCTTCGCTATTTTCCCCTGTATTTTCTTAGCCTTATCCTCTTTTACTCTAGTTTCAATACAGCCCATAATATCTATTTTATTTTTAGCAATAAGATCTCCCACCTTCTTATGCTTGAAGGCTTGATTCAGCACTCTAATGTTCCGTGTGGCAATTATCATTTGGAAAGTAAGGGATCAGGTGGTCTAGGCTCAGCTTGTTGACCACTTTTTTCTTCCTGAATGTAGACAACTTCATATTTTCCTTGTTCATTCTATCGCTCCATTCCTGCATTCACGAACACAATGTATCCTTGTTGTTTTCCTCTTTTCCATCACTTCTGGATATTACAATTTCTCCCGTTCTCTCTGCTTTCCTGTGCAAACATTGCATTTCCACTGTGTCTTTTGTAGGTTTATCATATTCTTTCTCTTGGTTTTGCTTGACAATCCAAGTTTGTTTGATGATCTTCCCCTGTCTATTTTTCCTTTTCCTCTGCCTTCTCCCCCTTTCCTCGTCTTTATCTTCTTCCACTTGCTCATTCTGCCTCTCCTCCTTCACACTATACCAGCAATCCGTTGAGTCATGCCCAAATATCAGACATTCATTGCAAAACTAGGTTTCCAGTCATACTCAATGTCTTGAGTCATTAGGCCTAAAGAGTTTCTACTTCGATTTGGTCAGGAAGTGTATCGGCAGCATCCAGTTCTATTAACACTCTGGCATAGGAAATTTTCTCATAGTGAGCAGTAAATCGATCAGTGTATAATGGCTTACCAATAGCACTAGCCATCTTACTTAGTGCTTAAGTAGACAAAAATTCTACCGGCAGCCCTAGAAACCGCATCCACACTGGATTGTGCTCAACACATCTTTGTTTAATGTGAAATCCATTTCCTAGACTCTAAGCACTATAGGTTTGTTCCTGAATGTGTAAGGTCCAGATTGCAGTACTAGATCCATTTCCTCTATGGAATTAAAATGAAAAATACAGTACCCATCAGCATGCATAAAGATCTTAGGCTTTATAACAAAATTCCACACATTAATCACATAATCTTCCATAGCCTTTTCATACGGATTTTCCCCAATCACATAGCGTATCAGAGCAGTTTTCCAATACTCCTCTTGATATTTCAAATCATCTACACAAAGTATAACCACTTTCTTACCTTCTCTATCAATTGGAGGCACATATGAAAGTGATTTACCCATTTGTAAGCTCCGGTTTCCACGAACAACATCAGCTGCTGTAGGCGTAGGCTTCTCCAATCCACTAGCTTCTGAATACTGGAGTGTCCTTACTGTTAACTTCAATTTCTCCTCCATTTTTACTACCTTTAACTAGATTTCATCATCTGAGGTACTCAATTCATCTCCTTCCTCGATTGATTGGAACTACTGTGGTAGAAAATTACCAAAAGTTAGAGGTGGTAATTCCTTCTGAACGCCATTCTCTGGTGTAAGCAGCTTCTCCTTCTGCGGAACAGTGCCATGCAACATTTTTTGGCGACGTGCCATTACTCCTGTGACAATCGCAGTCTTTGCTATTGTGCGCCAAGTGTAACTATAATCGCCAGAGCGGTTACTTTCTAGAGAGAGAAAGTTCTTGCGCTGCTTATTTTGGTCGACTTCTTATTTTCTTTCCTTGGAACATGCTGAATAGTCACATCACCGAGCCACCCCATTACCTTTTTAGCATTATCGTGATATGGGCGTAGTTCAGGCTTTTTGACCTCGTAACTACCTAAAAGATGATTGACCACAAACTGAGAGTCACCAAAGTTTTGCAATTGCAACCACTTTATTTTGATATCTATTTCGAGCCCAAGAATTAGTGCTTAATACTTAGTAACGTTGTTAGAGCAGAGTCGCGTCAAGTAAAAGAGTAGGGGGAAACTTTACCTTGAAAGGTGACAAATACTACACCAGCTCCTCCGCGATGTGCAGCACCATCAAAGTACATCTTCCATGGGTTTCCACTTTCAAAGATGGTAATCAGGGCCTTCCCTATGGGTTCCTGCTTACTTAAGAGTTCAAATTCTTCAATGTCCCACTGGGGACAGCCAAAATGGGCACTAGGAAGCAGACTTTCTCACAGACGACTTTGGAAGAGTGCGAGTGTGTGGAAAACGTATAGGGGGTAGAAAGTGCATCAACCGTTTCACAATTTATAAATGCTCATAACACTGCAGCTGGGGAAATTCGTCGGTTGAAGGCCAGGAATGCCATCCTGGTAGGTTAGCAAGCCCGAGGAGTTCCGATGTCAAATGATGAAGTGGCTTGTTTGACATAGGAGAATGTTGATCTCAGGGCGCAAGTAGAGAACCTAAAAGTAGAACTGCTCAATGAGAAAAATTCGGCAAACGCCCGAATAGACCTCGTTCTCCAAACACTTGCTGCAGCTACCAAGACATTTACTCCTAGTGCCCCCTAAGTACCCCTTCAGTGACTAGTTTCTGGATAGGTTTGTTATATTTTTTTTATATTTTGGCGGATGTTTTTGTTTTCTTTTTATTTTTGTGTGGTTGGGATGAAACACTTCTGCTCCCAATAACAAGTCCAATGTTGTTTTTCGCTCTTTCAGATCAGGGGCATATCAAAGCTTTATTAATATTAATCCTAGTTTTATTATGTCAGTACTCTCTTCTTGTGTTCTATTCTATATCATGATTGTGTGCACATATGTGGCATGAGTTAGCATAGTTGGACTTCTTTGTGTTTTTATTCAATTTTTAATGATTCCAAAAGGGGGGGAAATAATACAGACGGCCATCAACTCAAGGGGAACATATGGGGGAACTATTGTTACGATAAGGCATTGTCTCAGGGGGAACCCTGTGTTCCTCTGTTACTTAAATTGGTTCTTACTGCTCTAGCTCCACTCTATAAATGTTAAGTTTGTCATCATCAAAAAGGAAAAATTGATAGGTTTTAAATATTCTTGACTTATGTTTTGATTTACTTTCAAGAACTAGAGAGGGAACCTGACCTACTTTGACTATACTACAAGCTTTAATGGATTCCAGCTAAAGGCGAACTGCTATAGCTTCAAGAGCTAGGAACCCACACAAGGATCTGATACTCTTGTGGTTTCTTCATAGCAGTACAAAGTCAATTGGGCATAGCTAGAAATGAAGTAACTAATGGCACTATTTCTACTGCACTGCACTGTCTCCAGCGCCCACTCATTCTCTAACCAAATAAAGTACTCACATCATTTCAAGTGATGTGATCAAGATGTAGCTACAACGAGTTTTATACAAAACTTCACTTGAAAGTTTTAGTTTCTTATTCAAGCTTCTTTCCTAAAACAAAGAAATCAATCCTCTACAGCTTGAACAACAAAGTTGAACGCAACTACGGATCAGTTCCTAAAAGATAGCTTGTTGTTGTCCTAGTTGAGTTGTAACTTTATTATCGTACTTATTGTATCTCCTAAACTACTTAGCTAGAAGAGTTTGATTAGGAATCCATTTGTAAATCCAGAAACTCCTTGAGTTTATGTTGCGACTAGATTTAGTCACAAGAAAAAAAAATTGTAATTGTAGAGTTAGAAAGAGTCTTGTGGTGAGAGCATTACAAGTTAGAAAAAACCTTTGTAACTAGGAAGTCACAAAGTGGCTCGTGGTAAGAGTACCACAAGTTAGTTGAGTAAATCCTTTACAATGGAATCATTGCAAAGTAGCTTGTAATAGTTTCTTTATAAGTTAGTGAAGTTGAAAGCCTACAAGTGTAGGTCGTGGTTTTTTTATCCCCTTGTATGGAATTTTTCCATGTAAAAATCCTCTGCCTTATTTACGTACTATTTTATTAGCATTCTCAGTAGAATCTTGTAAAGGACCAGGTACTCCATTATTTGGTGGACTCATACAAACTAACAAAAGCGCCTCAGCATCAAATTATAAAGTTGTTTTTGAAGGTCTAAAGTTTGATATGGTAAGGACCAATAATAAATACTGCCCTCGACCGTTTCCGATCGACGGACCTTGAATGACCATTTGAACTTGAGTTTGAGTAGATCTTAGGCTTTATAGTTGAATGAGGATTTGCTCGAATTCAAAGTAAAGGTGGCCTTTAGGCTTTATGGTCGAGTGAGGACTTGCTCCAACTCAAGATATGGTAGCCCTTGGGCTTGATAGGTAGTCCGCGAGTGAGAATTTGCTCGAACTCGGGTTAAGCTAGCCCTTGGACTTTGTAGTTGAGTGAGGAAATGCTTGAAATCTCTGTAAAATTAGACTTTATGCTTTATATTCAAGTGAGAACTTGCTTGAACTCGAGATAAGGTGGCTCTTGGGCACGATAGAAAGTCCTCGAGTGAGAATTTGCTCGAACTCGGGTTAAGACAACCTTTGGACTTTGTAGTCGAGTGAGGATTTGCTCGAACTCGAAATGAAGGTATCTTCTAGGCTTTATCACTAAGTGAGGACTCGCTCGAACTTGAAGTAAGAGTAGCCCATAAGCTTAGTAGTCGAGTAAGAGTGGCATCTCAAACTCGAAGCAAGAGTAGCCCTTAGGCCTTTGTAGTTGGCTGATCTGGACTTTGTAAAATGATCGTTTAATCATATATATATATATATATATACCCTTTTCAGTTTTCAAAGTTTTCCTTTTGTTATTATTCATGTTCAGAAAGGTTGTATTGCCTTAGCATGAAATAAGGAACTGTTTGAGAGTTCGAATCCTACTCTTTAGAGTTTTCAAGGCTTGATATTATCGAAGCCTTTTATGGTTTGACCGGGGCTGGTTTATAAAATAATTCAAAGACCTATTTTGTTATTGAATTTGGACGTCTCATAGCCGTATTAAATTGGCCGTAGCCTTTTGGTTTGATGTAGCCCAGTGAGCTTGCATCCCCGAGTTATCCAGGCGTGCCTAAGATAAGTGTTCCCGAGTGGGAATGACCACGACCTTTTAAAAGTCGAGGGTTTCCTAAAAGGTCTTATGCCCTCGGCGCTCAATAGTTCGATATGTTCGAGTTTTATTTTTCTGACGACAGTCCTCAAGTGTAGAGGTGAATATCGGAACTCTGGTTATGATCGGCCATTCAGCTAGCTCCCATAACAGATTGAAAGCATGGAATTGTAAAGTAGCAAAACTTTTTCTACGTCATTAAATAATTTCAAGGAAAAATACTTCTCTTTATTATTGAGAAAAATTCTTACACATGCGTACATGTCTTGATCTAGGGATCGAAAAACCTATGCGAGCATGGTTCGTTCGACCATTTGACCCTATCGAAACCTCATGATTATGAAGTAATTTCCTCACAACAAAGTTGACATCCAAAGGCTATGCCCCTAGTACTTGAGGTTTATTGTAGGGAACCTCAAATACTGTTAAATGCTATCTTTGACACCGATTCGTGGTCGGACATCAATGTTAAGTTAGCATGATCCGTTGTTGCCTCATTAAGAACCTTGTCAAAACTCTAATTGGACAAAAATGGTTCAAAGGAAAAAAGAGTGCAACGCATGCGTTAAGATCGAAAGCTTTGTGCTGCTCCTTGTCAATCACCTAAAAGTGTTAGTCGAAAAATAGAAAGAATCAAAATGGGGTCGTACCTTCATTTGGATTTTTATGTTTAATGTGACCTTCCTCAGTACCAAGTCCCCATGAATTTTGACCTCGATCATCTCTCCTCTCATTCCATGTATAATTTTGCCCAGACCTGTGTCCTCTTTGATCTCTGTTGTACGGTTGGTATCAATCTCTATTCGACCTTGGCTCTCGATTGATACCCATCTTGATCCTATCTATTGGCCTATTAGGATAAACGAACCCAGAGGGAGTTCCCAATAGATCATCCTCAACTCTGATCTTCGACTGATAGCGATTATGCACATTGACCCAAGTGACAGCAGAATACTTGATAAAATGTTGCTTCAACTGCTATAAAGCTATGGAACTACAAATACTGAGACCTTGAGTGAAGGCCTGAAAATGACAATCATTAGTGGCTGATGGCAAATCCTTTCTCTCTGTTTGGAATCGAGATACAAATTCCCTGAGCATCTCGTTATCTCTTGCCTGACCTTGAATAGGTCTGATTTTCTTGTTGCAACCTTAATAGCTCTGGCGTGGGCCTTTACAAAGGAATCTAAAGCTTAGAAAATGAATCAATAGAATTATGGGGTAATTTATTGTACCATA
The DNA here is from genome assembly GCA_034376525.1 of Nicotiana benthamiana. Classification (NCBI taxonomy): domain Eukaryota; kingdom Viridiplantae; phylum Streptophyta; class Magnoliopsida; order Solanales; family Solanaceae; genus Nicotiana; species Nicotiana benthamiana. The sequence goes on from CM067328.1 coordinate 85,137,858, forward strand.
TCATGGCACCCTTTGATAGAGTCTCTCCGAATTTATTCGGCAATACGGATTCAATTTCATTATCTTCAAGTCATTTCCTATGATGGAGCATATATAGGAGGTGGCGTGTTCATTCGGATTGGTTGTCCTACTATACTTCAGAATCTCAGGCATACGAAACTTCTTAGGGATTGGCTTCAGAGTCGCAAGGGTTTTTGTATAAACGTTTTAGAATCTAGTCCTTTCAATATTAGAGGTACCCCCGGGATTTGGTCGACTTTGGATGTCACGACCCAAACCCCGCACTAGTCATGATGGCGCCTCCCGTGAAGACAAGGCTAGCCAACCAATCCATATCGCCTTTACAGAAATAGTTAAACACGAAAAAACAGTTTTAAATATGATTCAATAATATTAATTAGCGAAAGTACAACCAAACACGACCCTAATCGCGGTATCACAAGTCACGAGCATATATTAGAGTGTAGATACAACTACAAGGTCTAGAATACATTGAAAAGAAATAATGAACAACAGAGAGAGAAGCGGTGTTGCGAACAGTGGCTGTCACCTCGCTAAACTCCTATAGCTCTGCCTCTAATCAGCCAAAACCCGTTACCGGGTGAATAATTACCTGCATCTGCACACGAAGTGCAGGGAGTAAAGTGAGTACTCCAGCTCAGTGAGTAGTAAAGGTAAATAATAACTAAGCAGTAAGACATCAAGTATGAAAGATCATCATGTTGTACGGAAGCAGTGAAAAAAAAACCCATTGGAGAAAAGCAGTGAAGCTGTGAAATCTTTGGAAATATCTTAGCTCGGTTAAAACCTCCTCTGAAAATGACTTTTTCAACGATTACGCAAAAGAACGCAAACAAATAGTACAGATAAGCACAGAAATTCGCCCCTCGGGCACAACACGCAGTTATCAGATAATGCTAGGAAATCAGGTAGATATTGCATGAAGTAACACAGAAAATAGATAATGGCAGACAATTGAAATAAAGCAAACACATAAAAACAGTACCAATATAGTTGCGGCATGCAGCCCAATCCACATATCGATGTGGTGTAAAGCCCAATCCATTTAACATCGATGGCGCTCACTAGGGGTGTGCAGACTCCGGGAGGGGCCCTTTACGGCTAAAGCGCAAAATCAATCCATCTCGTGGAAGAAAATCTAGGCCCTCGACGTTATTTTAATATCGGTATAACACTGTTGCAGCGTGCAGCCCGATCCAAAAGTATGCTCATAACACAGGCCCTCGGCCTTACTCAGTCAAAAATCACATAAGCCCCTCGGGCAACAGTAAAACATGATGCTCAGCCCAAAAACGGTGTTGGAAATATCATTTCTAGTGTTAAAGCAAAATAAACTTGGATGAGTTTTGAAAACTATGGAAAATCTATGAATAAGTTCAAGAATAAAATCAAAAAGTGAGTAAATATCATCAACCAACCCCACATGGTTCAAATAATTGGCACGAAGCCCAAATATAGCAATCAGCCCAAATCATGACTATAACAAATCAGTTTTAGTCAAATATGCGGCAAAATCATCGGTTGGGATGGACCAAGTCACAATCCCTAATAGTAACGGACCCCACACTCATCATCCAGCGTGTGTCTCACCTCAATATAGCACTACGATGTACAATTCGAGGTTTCAAACCCTCAGGATATCATTTACAATCATTACTCACCTCGAACCAGTGAAATCAATAGCTCGCGATGCCTTTGCTCCTCGAAACGGCCTCCACGCGAGTCAAATCTACCCAAAATCATAGCGAATACATCATAATATGCTAAGGGAACAAAGCTCAAGCGAAAACAATCAATAACGGGCACAAATCCTAAATTTACCATAACCCGAGCGTCGGTCCCACTTCTCAAAAGTCAAAATTTTCACATTATTAGATTCCTTATCTTCCCAAGACTTCATACATATCAAAAGTTCTCAACTCCGACCCCAAATGGCCTTTCAAAACCAAAATCAAAAGTTCAATTTCTCAAGCCTTAGTTCTTCAATTTTAGGCTTAGTTTCCATGAATTTCTAGAGGGACTTCATAATATAATCAAGTTTTAAGACCAAGATTCTTACCTCAAGTCGATTCCTCTTGAATCCCTCTTTCTTCTCCACCAAAAATCTCGAAAAACGAGAAGCCATGGGTGAAAATAGACCCAAAATCGCAGACAACGTGACTTAAAAACATTCCGCCAAGAACTCCAAATCCTTCTTCGCGATCACGACCAAGGCCACACAATCGCGAAGCACAACAATCCAAGGCTTCAAAACTACTCAATGCAAACGCAATGCTCCCTCCGCAAACATGAAGCTCCCTCCGGAATGCGATGCTCTTTTTCAAAACTTACGCGAACGCGGACCAGCCTATGCGAACACGGAGAACAAATACACTGGGTCCCCAAATCCATATATGCAAATGCGTACATACCACTGCAATCGTGAAGCTTCAACCTCCAAAACTATGCGAACACGAACCTATCACTGCGAACACGAAGAGAAAACCTGGGCCAACCCAAAATCCATCTACGCGATCGCGAGGGACTTCACGCGATCGTGAAGGCCATTTCTTCTGCAACAGCTGAGATGAAAATCTGCAACTCCAAAATGCCAAAAATCGTCCGATTGACCATCCGAATCTCACCCAAGGACCCCGGGACCTAAACCAAAAACACCAACATATCCTAAAACATCATTCCAACTTTTTCCAATCATTAAAACATCTCAAACAACAATAAAACTATAACTCCTCATCGAATTCAAGCCTAAGTTTTCCAAGAACGTCCAAATGCACTTTCGATAAAAAAAACCCGACCAAACGACGTCTGAGTGACCTGAAAGTTTGCACATACATCACAATTAACTTCACGAAACTATAGAAACTCTCATAATTCCATTCCGACCCTCTGATCAAAATCTCACCTATCAACCGAAATTCGCCAAAATACTAACTTTGCCAATTCAAGCCAAATCCTTCCACAGACTTCCGAAATGCATTCCGATCGCCCTCTTAAGTAATAAATCACCTAATAGAACTAGCCAAATCATAAAAATTCCGATCCGAGCTCATATCCAAATAAGTCAACTCATGGTCAAACCTTTCAAATTGAAAGCTTTCAACTGAGACTATTCTTTGAAATTCATTTCGATTTTCCTGAAAACTAAACCAACAATCTACATCAGTCATAATGTATTACACGGGAAAAGTCATGCCTGAGAACTGGCGATCAAAGTGCAAAAGCTCAAAACGATTGGTCGGATTGTTACATCATTTCCCACTTAAATACACGTTCGTCCTCGAACGTTTCTAGAGTTGTTCTAGAAGCCAACCAATAGCTGAATAACCTTACCAAGCGTATACACGGGGGTGATCCCACGTCACCCTATCTCATATAGGTCCGATAACACACAGAAGCTGAAATTACACAACCCAATCTATCCCATGAATCATAGAACCACATTTTCACTTCTGAAACTATCAATACGATAAAAACCTCACACCTATACTCTGAATAGTCCCGAACAACAAGTGAGGCTTGCTCAGTTGGTAAAGCACCTCCACCTACGATCTTTAGGACCTGGGTTCGAGTCACCAGGGAGGAGAAGTGTGGAAGCACTATAGATCCTCCTAATTTGAGAGGGGTTTAAAAAAAATAGTCTCGAACTAGCTGTAGCAGCCCATCCTGCAACCTCATGTGCAATTATATTAATTACAACATAACTCAAACACATGTAGCGATAACTTCTTTTCACAGCGGTTGTCCGCAACACCCAATTACCGATAGAAAATCTCTTATCAGCTAAAGTCTCATATCAACACTTTCATATGTTGCCAACGATCAATGAAACACGTAATAAACCATAACTATTTCTCATATCAACCATTCATGAATCCATTTTTCCTCTGGCAACTACCATAAAGAATTTTCAAGCCGAACCTTGATATTAATCTTCCAACATGCTAAAATTGAATCTGATCGTATTCGTTAATGATCCCAATGATCTCCTATAATTCGACACACCACTCTGGTGACATGATACATCAAGAGAGGCCTAAGCCACAACTAGCATAATACGCACACCACTAAGCAACGGTCTGAACATACTCAATCATGAAAACGACTCAAATGAAAGAGCTGTACCTCAAGCTCACCAGTACCACCACAGCACAAGGCTGAGAATCGTCTCACATCATAGAATAGAACACTCGAATCTAAGCCGCAAGGTCATATCTCTACATAGCTTCGCTGCATTGCGCGATCCTGTCCCAATACTACTCAATATAAGACACCTCAAGTTATTATGCTCGAAATTGACAATCACGCACAATTTGATGTTGGGAACCAAAGCAAATCACTACACCCATGGTGAAACAAGTAACATATACCACACAAACCAGATAGGACATAACCGTTACGCCATCCATTGAAAGATACCCAAGTACTCTTCCCGCTCGACTTCCACTATAAACCTCCACTAGAACCGCACCATACGTGCCCATAACCAACAAATCATAACGTTTCTCAACACAGAAAGACAACATATAGATCTTTCTAGACCACTAATAAGCTCAATAACGATTGAGTCAACCTACCCCTCAACAATACAATTCGGGGCCAACCAAGCCGACTCAAGCTAGAACACAGATTCATATACAAGGGAAGCCTGAAGTTGGTCCTTTCACAACTATAACTCCTATTGGAGCCATACGATACGGTACCCGACACCAAGTCAATACTGAAATCAACAACCTTGCCCGGCGACATGCCCGTCCACAAGAAATGCATCCGAAAAGTCCCTCAATACCGAAACTTAATTAATGATAGCAACCTCTGCACTGATATCCATCACGAAGGTCCAATCAAGAAAGGCAATCTTTCCAAGTCGTTCGTTGGGTCTTCAAATTATAAACCTCTCTACTAGAACATAATCCAACACACATCTCCACCCAATCTGTGGTATTACCGACATAGCCCATATCACAATAGTCCTGAATAACCCAATACGGATACAACCAGTCTAAACCCCAACATCACATCCGAAGCTAACATACCATATCATAGCCTGAATAAGAGAACTTCCATTTCCACATCAACACAACACATGAATCACCATATCTGATCCCAATTTTGCCGTCTGAAAGCATACCATAACTACCCATCATTCCACGATAGATATTCCAAAATTTCCCTGTGCCACCAAGCAAATACGAATATCACTAAACGACCCAACAAGAAAGTGCTGCAGTACTACCGAAGTACTATCAACTTAATCACATTGCACTTTTTCTGAAACATATAGTCTCGTCAAATCCCCCTAATTAGCACTAACACTTCCTTAATCATCTGAAACTTCTCGTGCTGCCTAAGAATTCATGACTTTTCGACCAGAACTGAACTATAACCTTTTACACGCAATTGTCAATCCTCCACAGCCTACTGCAAATTCCAAACCCACTCAAGCTGATATGAGAACTCCATCGTCCTTTCAAGCCGCAAACATCTACATACTTAATTGGTCAATAACTTTCCATTGGTCCCAATTTTAGAAGAAAATCACTCTACATCACATGCTCTGCATGCGCATAAAAAATATATATCACCAAAATGGGGTAAAACCATCAAGGGCTCTCACAGTTCCCTTTGCACAAATCAGACATGTCAGGACTGAATCCTTCTAACTCGATCAAGCTAAGCAAGCCATCAAAACCTAAGAGCATCACTGCAAAATACCTGAAAGAACTTATTGCCTCAAACACATACAAAGAATTAATCATATCCATCTATCTAAATTTCCTTCAAATTAATTTTTAACTTGATTTTCCCTCTTGTTGTAGCACCACAATGCCTCAACCCAGGCTTACCACAAGAGACCCAAGCATAAACCACACTGTCTGAAACCCATAAGCCGCTAAATACTCTCTCTCTCAAATATTTCCAGAAACACAACATTCCAGAATGCTTTATTTTGAAGAAATTCCTGTGAATCTAAATATGTTACCTTTACTTTTCTGATACTGATGCATAGAATCCTATAATTAACATAGAAATACCACAAATCTGAACCTTTTCCAATGAAAACACAGTTTCTAACCACACATTCAACTTTAAGATATCTGATTGTTCTCTGTAGAATCTTGAACATATTGGAGCCAGCCTCGCAAGGCATTCACCTTATTGCAATTTACCTGACCTAACGAACAGAACCACATATGCCTCATTGGCACTCCAATACCGCAGAACGAAATCCTCATCCCAATACAACTACGAAACCTCATGCTCTATGCACCGAGCATTCTTTACCAACAACAACTCTAGATATTCCGTGATTCTCATACCCTATGAAGCATAATATAACCTTTGTAAAAAAATTTCCTTTACTCTAGCCATAGTTAATTCACTCGCACACCCCAAACTGGAACCAACATAGCACATAACTGTGCAATCAACTGCTTACAACAGACTCCCCCACCTGGCTCAAATCCATATATCAAGATACACTCAATAACTCATAACACTTTTACTTTATTGATGCCACAATACCATAGTGAGATTAAACTCAAATCATTTATAAGTTTATGAAAACACATATCATCTAGTACTGTAAATCCCGCATTCATCCCCACAATAGTTAGGCCCACTCTCTTAAGCGACGCAAAATTTCAAATTTAAACACGTACCCTCCAATTACACATGAGATCTTCTAACATACACAAAAGGATCACACCCCTTCAGAATACTCCGCAAGAGATAATCCACCTGCTTCGCCTCAATATAATATTTCTGTATACCTTCCAGTGTCATAGACATTACACAATCACTTAGTCTTCCTGATACTAAAGTCATACCGCAATATGGATTTTACTTCACTCACAACCGGAAAACATGAAAAGATCTTTCACGCGCCCATAACTCGGAGCTACACATCCAATCACAACGGATATCATACACTTAATAGTTCATGTATCATCCAACAGACCTACTTCGTCACTTCTAAGTTACATAGATACATCTCATAGTACTAAAATACTCATCATGTAGCTATATAGCCGTTACTTCCACTAATAGGGAAAAAACCGAACATACAAGTTCAAAACACTTACTCGCATTCAGCACCTTGGTGCTCAAGCCATAGGAAAAGATCCAGCTTCAAGTCCTCCAGACTAGCCCAATTCCAACTCACTGAGATCACACCTCGCCCCTCGATCAGGGAATCATAAGCCATCAAGGCACATATGATACTGAGCTCTCGTACGCGCATGTGAATGTGTGGAAGGAATTTCAAGAGTTACTTTTCAAGCTGAATCAAGGACGCACAATAAGAATTCAAAAATGCAAAGTTTTCCTAAAGGTTCTGCAGCCTCTCGAGGATAAATACAAACATCTCTGTACTGATCTGCGAGACTCTACTAAACCTGCTCATGACTCGTGAGACCTATGTAATCTAGGCTCTAATACAACCTTCTCACGACCCAAAACTCGCTGTTCGTGATGGCGCTTATCGTGAAGACAAGGCCAGCCAACTAACCCATATCGCCTTTACAGAAACATTTAAACATGAATAAGCAGTTTAAATATGATTCAATAATATTAATTAGCGGTAGTACAACCCAACATATCCCTAATCGGGTTGTCACAAGTCACGAGCATCTATTAGAGTGTAAATACAACAACAAGGTCTAGAATACACTGAACAGAAATAATAAACAACAAAGAGAAAAGGGGTGCTACGAACGCAGGCAGTTACCTCGCTAAACTTCTATAGCTCTGCCTCTAATCAGCCAAACCCGCTACCGGGTGAATAATTACCTGCATCTGCACAAGAAGTGTAGGGAGTAAAGTGAGTACTCCAACTCAGTGAGTAATAAAGGTAAATAATAACTAATCAGTAAGAAATCACGTATAATAGATCATCATGCTGTATGGAAGCGGTGAAAAAAACCCTTTGAGAAAACCAGTGAAGCTGTGAAATCTTTGGAAATATCTTAACTTAGTTTAAACCTCTTTTGAAAATGACTTTTTCTACGATTACACAAAAGAACAAATAGTGCAGATAAGCACAGAAATCCACCCCTCTGGCATAATACGCAGTTATTAGATAATGCCAGGAAATCAGGTAGATATTGCATGAAGTAACACAGACAACATGTAATGGTAGACAATTGAAATAAAGAAAACACATAAAAACAGTACTAACACCGCATCAGCGTGCAACCCGATCCACATATCGCCGCGGCTTCCAGCCTGATCCATTTAATGTCGACGGCACTCACGGAGGTATGTAGACTCCAGAAGGGGCCCCTTACGGCCCAAGCGCAAAATCAAGCCATCTTGTGACAGCAAATCTAGGCCCTTGACCTCATATCAATATCGATATAACATTGCTGCAGCATGCAGCCCGATCCAAAAGTATCCTCACAACACAAGCCCTCGGCCTTTCTTAGTCAAAATTTACATAAGCCTCTCGGGAAACAGTAAAACATGCTGCTCAGCCCAAAAACGGTGTTGGAAATATCATTTCAAGTGTTAAAAAAAATAAACTTGGTTGAGTTTTGAAAACAGTGGAAATGTATGACTTTGTTTGATCACGCACAACTATGCCTTATAAAAAGGACAATGCGGTCGTTGCAGATATAAGCTAGTTTTCAAGTCCAGAGTCGAATCCCACAGAGAACTAAGACTTAGCTACAGTTGTTCACTATCACCAAGAAGACAAGATTGAAAAATTCCTAACTTATAGATGTTTAGATTATTGTGTTTAACTAATTAACTAACAAATTAAAACTCTAAATTAACAACTAAATATACTAAGGGTTAGAGACAAGATTAAGGAGGTCTAGAGTTATGATTTCCCCAATTGTCGGAATCCTTCCCGCCATGTCTTCTATAATTTCGTCTAAATATTATCTACCGATCATGAGCACTCTTATTATCGTACATCTCTTCCGAGTAATTACGACAATTTACTCGACGCACTCTCCCGAGCTACGCTAGCTGGATTTTAATACAACTCACTTCAGATCGCACCCAAGGCTTTGTTATCCCTAATCCCACCTTTAAACCCTCGGTTATTGATCCCTCATATATTCTAGGAGTGGTGTTGTTCAACAATTACTTAAATATGCACTCTCTCCCGAGTTATGCATACTAAATAGGCATAGCTAATTGAGAGCTCTTCAATCAACCAGAATATAAACGTAGTTAAATAAATAGAGAAAAGCTATGGCTCAATTATAGAAAAACATAACAAGAATTTATCCTACAAAAGGTTCTATCAAAACTCTAGATAACAAATTAACTCTTCATAATAGTATGTAAAACCACAATACTAAGAGTCATAGCCAACAATTAAAAATAGGAAGACGAAGGAAAAACACGTGGAAGAATTCTCCGCCTTGCTCCCAATACGTTCTTGCCTCCTTAGGTCGAATCTATGTCTCAAATCTATCCTCTCTCCTTTCTTGGTCGGCTTCATTGGTTTAATATATGGTTTAGGGCTTAGTTTTGCACTTTTGTCCCTGAAATTTATGCAACCTACGGGGGCTACGCCGGAACCGCGGCGAAATACCCTCTCAGATTCTTCATTTGTTCGCGACTGTCTTCTGCCGCGATCCTACTGTAACTGCAACTTTTCACCTTGTTCCGTGTAGAATTGGGAAAAACTTAAAATGTGAAAATTGTAGCCCTTTGAGTATCTTTCCAACCATATATTATAGAGCCCAAATGGAGTTCTGAGAAAAATGTTTTGTCTATTTTACTAGAAAGTGTGCAATATACCTCTTCGAGTCTTCGTTCGTACTTAATTATCAAATTTGACCCCCGAACGCAATCCCAGCCTAGTTCCTTGAGATTTTACTCAGATTTCAAAGCTCCAAACCATTTAAATTCATTCCATTACATCTATATATCTCAGAACCACACCTATAAGGCATAAAACACACAATTAGTGCAAAACACTAGCGATTAAAGTGAAAACTCAACTAAAGTGCAGTAAATTAGAGTGTAATAATCGACTAAAATACGTAATTATAGTCTATCATCAACACCCCACACTTAAACCTTGCTCGTTCTCGAGCAGTCAAACTACACTTTTTTATGGACACGTCCTTTTTAAACAATTCTCCTAACTAATCACACCAAGAGTATTTAAAATAGACTAAGCACAAAAATGTAACATCTTCACCTCAAGATTTGACTCACAAGTGCCACGCATTATTCACAACTCACCTACTTACTCTAACATAGAGGTCACTGACATTACCTTTCCTTCATGAGTCAAGTACCCTCACAGAACAAAAGAGAGTAGTTCCATATAATAAAATTTAAGAACACTTAGGAAATCAAGATAGAAAGAATTCACTCACTCTCAGAAATAACATTCATATGCCACAAAAAATGCACCATAAGCTTGCCCGTAGTGTAGTACTATACTAATCGAGATCATTCAATCTAGGATCAACTAGGACTTTATTTGGTTGTAATGTAGGCTACGGGATGGGTAGGATATATTTAGATATAAGAGTGACTACACCTCCCTAAGCACACTTACATCAAGAGCCACCACTTATCACAGAATTTTTTTTACAACAATCCAGCTATATTTTTTTTCGACTCAAGTGGATTTTACTTTTTCAAAACAGTGCACCTTTCTCCTTATTTTATTAGTTTCACTCAAAAGCCAAACCAACCACCCCACACTTTAACTCTTACAAAGTTCATAAACAATTCAAGTGCTCATGAGAGGTTACAATGGTTAAAATAGATGGTTAATTCAAACAAATGGGTAAGGCTTGTAATGTGGTTGTCAAAGAAACAAGATTACAGGCTCAAAGGGATTAACTACGATATATAACAGTTAGGTGGGTAAAATATACATATCTGGCTCAATAAAAAAATGCATATATCACTTTCAAGACTGAACAACACTACTATTTTGCTTTGCAAGCACACATGACAAGTTCTAGGCATCAAATGCAATGCACTGAATAATGCAAAACCTTACGCACACATGGCACATAACTCACTTAGGATTGGATTCATCAAGACACTCTAGTCAAAGCAATTAAGCAAGGTTAAGATAATACAACTTAAGGTACTTCTACAAAAGTCAAAAACTGAGCCTAAGCTTCACAACCAAAGTACTCATTATTCTCAAGGCATAACAAAGTCAAGAGATATTACTTCGCTTCAAAACACAACACCATGGCTCCTACTACCAAAAAAACTAACTACACCCGGTTCAAACAAAACCCTTAAAAAAGAAGCGTGGTTTAAAGAAAACTCAAGGGGTAATTATTACACTACCTAACAAAAAGAAATCTTTTTGTACTTTTTATTTAGATTTAAATCCCTCAATAAACTTATCTAATAAATCCATCATCGGAGAAAGTCCAATCCTTTTTTTTTTGTTTTTTTCTTAATAAAATAAATAAAAAATTATTCAACTGAACTAACACAACTAAAATAGCATAGAAAGTCATCTAAACAATCTCCTCACCCCACACTTAAAATTGTGCATTGTCCCCAATGCACACCATAACTAATAAGAGGGTAAAAGAAACTCCATGGTAGGCCAAAGGCCGAAACACTAGTAGCTTATGGAGTACTCATACTTCTCCCAAGCTTGGTCCTTCGTACGGGTACCTTACACTTAGTTACAACCATTTGGTTTGCTATTGCATCCTTCCAATACCTTTTCTTTCCATGCTCCTAAAAAATAAAAACTGACACTACAAAAATACTTCAATTAAAAAATAAATAAATAAATAAAAGAAAGCAATAAAGATGGGTTGCCTCCCAACAAGCGCTTGATTTAACGTCATGGCACCACATAAATCACTTTCTGCCTCCACTTTGAACTTATGAATCGGACCCCACGTTTTGATTTTACTTTATGATCATGCTCCTAGGGTGGTGGAATGAATCTGATTGGCCCAATAAAATAATGTAGTATTCTTCACTTCTTGGCCTTTAGATGAGGTATGTAATCCCAACTTTCTGGCAAGAAGAATTCCAGAATGTATGCACTTTGTTCCTCATTCCTTGAATCCTCAAATGGCTCACACAACTCTATTTCCATATCTTCATTTAGACACAATATGGAAAAATGCTTGGAGTGAGGACCAATGCGCTCAACTACATGAACATTGGGACAGCCTACATTCTCAACACTAATGACAATAGAGTCAACTAAATATGTATCCTCAATATCCTTGGTTGACTCTACTATCTCCTCTACTACATCGGCATCCTAAAAATCTAGTTCGATTGATTGTTGGTGTTCTACTCTAGCCTCCTCCTCTAGATCATACTCGTATTTTTTTAAATCCTCCAGTAATATGCTAATTTCTACATCCCTTTTTTGCTCATATTGGCTACTATCCGTAATGTCAACTTGTTGCACTTTTGTCAGGTTCAATTAATTTATTCGCTTGAGCCTCCAAGTTGTGAATAGTTGCCCCTTGCCTTTGTACCCGCAGTTGTATCTCATCATATTATTTCGTAAGGCACTTTAACATATCCTCGATCTCTTTTAGGTCCTCATACATGGGTTCTTTGTTCCTATTATCCTCATAAGAAAAGATAGAATCATTATAATAAGGGGTTGGGGGAAGATAAGAAATATAGGCCCAACCATGAATGTGATCGTCTTGACCACCACACATATCACACACATTCCATACATAAGATTGAGTTGGTGCACAAAGCTCGCTCTCTGGAATATTTTATATGCATAAGGAGGATTAAAAGTAGAATTACCAACATCAAAACTTTCATAATTTCATGATGCCATGTTTTTCTTTTTCTCTCTTTTTTTATTTTAATCGACAAGTAAATGAAAAAAATAGAACAAAAAAAATCTAATACTAAAAATAAAAATAAAAGTTCAAACTTGAAACCTACAGCTACACCGCTAGTTCCTCGGAAACGACGCCAAAATTTGATCAAGCCCAATTATGCCTAATAAAAAGGACAATGCGATCGTTGCAAATATAATCCGATTTACATGTCCGGAGTCGAATCCCACAAAGAACTAAGAGTTAGCTACAGCAGTTCACTATCACCAAGAAGACAAGCTTGAACAATTCCTAACTTATAGATATTTAGATTCTTGTGTTTAAATAATTAAATAACAAATTAAAATACTAAATGAACAACTAAATATACTAAGGGTTAGAGACAAGATTAAGGAGATCTAGAGTTAAGATTTCCCCAATTGTCGGAATCCTTCCCGCCATGTTTTCTATAATTTCGCCTAAGTATTCTGTACCGATCATGAGCACTCTTATTACCGTAAATCTCTCCCGAGTAATTTTGACAATTTACTAGACGCACTCTATCGAGCTACCCTAGCTGGCTTTTTATACAGCTCACTTTAGATCGCACCCAAGGCTTTGTTATCTCTAATCCCACCTCTAAACTCGCGGTTATTGATCCCTCATATACTCTGGGAGTTGTGTTGTTCAACAATTACCTAAATATGCACTCTCTCCCGAATTATGCATACTAAATAGGCATAGCTAATTGAGAGCTCTTCAATCAACCAGAATATAAACGTAGTTGAACAAATGCAGAAAAGCTATGGCTCAATTATAGAAAAATATAACAAGAATTTATCCTACAAAAGGTTCTATCAAAACTCTAGATAACAAATTAGCTATTCATAATAGTATGTAAAACTACAATACTAAATGTCATATCGAACAATTAAAAATAGGAAAAGGAAGGAAAACTCGAGGAAGAATTCTCCGCCTTGCTCCCAATGCGTTCTTGCCTCCTTAGGTAGAATATATGTCTCAAATCTATCCTCTCTCCGTTCTTGGACGGCTTCCTTGGTTTAATATAGGGTTTAGGGCTTAAAATCCCGTGTTTTGAACTTTGGTACCTAAAATTTATGCATCCTGCCGCGGTTCCACCGTGGTTACGCCGCAACCGCGACCAAACACCCTCTCAGATTCTTCATTTATCCGCGACTGCCTTCTGCCGCGGTTCTGTCATAGTGCTACCGTAACCGCAGTTTTTCACCTTGTTCCGTGTAGACATTAGAAAAATGTAAAACATAAACGTTGTATTCCTTTGAGTTATCTTTCCAAAAATATATTATAGAGCCCAAATGGAGTTCTGAGCAAAACATTATGTCTATTTTACTATAAAGTGCGCAATATGCCTCTTCGAGTCTTCGTTCATACTTAATTATCAAATTTGACCCCCGAACGCGATCCCGGACTAATTCCTTGAGCTCTTTCTTAGACTCCAAACCACTTAAATTCATTCCATGACATCAATATAGCTCGGAATCACACCTACAAGGCATAAATCACACAATTAGTGCAAAATACTAGCAATTAAAGCGTAACCTCAACTAAAGTGCAGTAAATTAGAGTGTAGTAATCGATTAAAATACGTAATTATATCCGATCATCAGATCTCAAGTATAAAATCAAACATTAAGGATATCATTTACAATCATTACTCACCTTTAACCAGTAAAATCTCTAGATCGCGACGCCTTTGCTCCTCAAATCAGCCTCCACGTGCATCAAATCTACCCAAAATCATAGCGAATACATCACAATATGCTAAGGGAATAAAGCCCAAGCAAAAAAATCAATAACTTGCACAAATCCCGAAATCACCAAAACTCGAGCCCCAGGCCCACTTCTCGAAACTCAAAAATTTTCATATCATTAGATTATTTATCTTCACCATGAGTTCATACATATCATAAGTTCTCAAATCCGACCCCAAATGGCCTTTCAAAACCCAAATAGAAAGTTCATATTCTCGAGCCCTAGTTCTTCAATTTTAGGCTTAGTTTCCATGAATTTCTAGGTGGATTTCACAATATAATCAAGTTTTAAGACCGATATTCTTACCTCAAGTCTATTCCTCTTGAATCCCTCTTTCATATCCTCCAAAAATCTCCAAAAATGAGCAGCCATGGGTGAAATTAGACCAAAAATCACGAAGAAGGTGTAAAAACATTTTCCCAACACTCCAAATCCTTCTTCGCGATCGCGACCAAGGCCACGCGATCGTGAAGCACAAAATACAAGGCTTAAAAAATACTCAATGCGAACGCGATGCTCCCTCCGCAAACGCGATGCTATTTTTCCAAAACTTACGCGAACGCGGAGAACAAATCCACTGGGTCCCCAAATCCATATGTGCGAACGCGTACACACTACCGCGATCGCGAAGCTTCCACCTCCAAAACTACATGAAAGTGAACCTATCACTGTGAATGCGAAGAGCAAACCTAGGCCAACGCAAAATCCCTCTATGCAATCATGAGGGACTTCACGCAATCGCAAAGGCCATTTCTTCTGCAGCAGCTGAGATGAAATTCTGCAACTCCAAAATGCCAAAAAAGGTCCGATTGACCATCTCAAACTCACCTGAGGCCCGCGGGACCTCAACCAAAAATACCAACACATCCTTAAATATCATTCAAACTTGTTCCAATCATTAAAAGATCTCAAACAACACTAAAACCATAAATCTTCAAAAAACTTAAGCCTAAGTTTTCCAAGAACTTCTGAAATGAACTTTCGATCAAAAACCCGACCAAACAATGTCCGAATGACCTGAAATTTTGCACTCACATCACAATTAACATCATGAAGCTACAGAAACTCTCAAA
This sequence comes from Nicotiana benthamiana, assembly GCA_034376525.1. Classification (NCBI taxonomy): domain Eukaryota; kingdom Viridiplantae; phylum Streptophyta; class Magnoliopsida; order Solanales; family Solanaceae; genus Nicotiana; species Nicotiana benthamiana. The sequence continues at coordinate 85,153,501 of CM067328.1, forward strand.
ATTCTATTCCAACCCTCAGATCAAAATCTTACCTATCAACGCGAATTCACCAAAATACTAACTTTGTCAATTCAAGCCAAATCCTTCCACGAACTTCCAAAATGCATTCCGATCGCGCTCCTAAATCGTAAATCACCTAACGGAGCTAGAAAAATCATAAAAATTCTAATCCAAGATAATATACAAATAGGTAAACTCATGGTCAAACTTTTCAAATTCAAAGCTTTCAACTAGGACTGTTCTTTCAAATTCATTCCTATTTTCCTAAAAACTGAAACCAACGATATACATAAGTCATTATGCATTACACGGGGCAAGTCATGCTCGACAACTGACGATCAAAGTGCAAAACCTCAAAACAACCAGTCGGGTCATTACGTCGAAATTATAATTTTCCACTTCCTTATCATTTTCCTCGATCTTCTTTTGCCCAATCTCGATTCTCTTCATCAGTTCCTCGAGAATTTTACGATAGCAGGATTAGTCTCCGATTATCCACCATTCAATCTCTTTGGCACCGAATTGACTCTATGAACAACTTCTTATGATGGCTTGAGCTCAATCCTGCTTGGTACACGATTATGATTCTCGAATTGTGCTATTCCATCTTGTTGAGTTTGCAACATTTCGAATATCATTCAAAGGTCAATCCTAGCTTCTTCACTGCTCTGTGCGTTCTGATCGGCTATTCGAGAATTTCTATAGACGCTATTTTGAGGATCGACGCTCAAATTTCTACTACTCATAATATGGGAGCTGACGCCGATTGGTTCCATGGCCAGAGCTCAATCAGGGTTGACTGGAGGTATTCTGTTTCCTAGGGCGGCTATATTTTTGTTCTTTCCATGAAGACCAAGGCCATTGTTTGTGTGTATGGGTTCTACTTGGGAGGTTTACATGTTGATCCTGAAATCAAAGACACTTCAAAGAACAAGCGTAAAATAATGTGTGTTGCGAAAGTTATACCATGCAATCACTATTATACTTAGCCCCACAGTGGGCGCCAAACTGTTTATCTTTAAAATCGAATAACAATTAACTTGTATGTGGTTTTAAGGATACGTAATTTTACCTAGTACCGGTTGATAAATACAATGAATAATAATAGAAATTAACAGTAAAGTAACACAAACCAGCATTGAAATACAATTCAGTCCTCGAGCTAGATCGCCCTCTGACCGACTGAGAATAGAGTTATGGAACAAGAAAGAAACTGATGAACAAGAGAGCATAAGAAAGAAAGAGTATTGTATTGTTTTATTATGCATGAATGTATGATGTATCCCTTTACAAAATGATTAGAGCCCCCTTTATATAGTAAATGAATTCTACTTATGGAATAATTCCAAAATACGGAAGGAAATTCCATGATCGGCTAAATGTTTGATTTGACTCGTTATGTGCCGATATTTTCGCCACGGTCCTTACCCGATCACGAATATCTCATCTTTTTGTTATTTATTTAGCATGCTTCCTTCAATCTCGCTCAGTCTCTATTTCGCTTCGATCTCGATCAAGACAGGTCTCGATCTTGATCGGTCATTGATTTATGAGCTTAACAATCTATTTTCGTGACATAGTTCAATAAAACACGGGGTCGAGCCTTAGTTTGCTACCCCAGTTCTGATTAGCTATACAAAATTAGCCAAACCCGATTTGTCTGTATACGGCTACAAAGATGAACATAAATAATGTACAAAAAATGCAATCTCGAATGTTAATTACAAATAATTCTTCCAAAAATATTCAAATCAAAATATAAATTCTTTGATCTTATCATTATCTTAGATTCAGATTACAAGGGGATTCTGAAGAAAATTATACGACAATAATAAAATGACTAATGAATTGAAAAACTGAAAGTATTAACTCCTTATTTAATTGTGACATCTGTAAAAGTTAATTTGGATTGAAGTAATCTAAGTTGATTTTTTTAAATTAGATTACATCATGTTGCATAACTTATAGTTAATGTGGATGTCCACTGCTCCCACTATTTTCACTCATAATGTGAATAACTTTCTACTATTCATCACTATTATAATTGTAATTCTCACACCTCCATAACTTCTCCCTATGATTTTTCCACATGATCTCAATTGTTAATGTCATGTTTAAGACAATTGTTTTGTAACCTTCATATGTAATGGTTTAAATAGAGGCATGAAATGTGAGATGGAACACACTTGATGAAATAAGAAAGTTATCTCTTATTCTACTTATCTTCTTGTTTTATATTGTTACTTTGAGCTGTTTTTCTTAAAACGTTATCAGCACGAAGTTGAACTCTTTTCGTTGTTCAGATATATTTGTTCATTTTGTTTTCTTCGTTGTATATTTTGATTTCATGACTTGTGTCTTTAATATACAGATTTATAATTTTTCACATCTCTAGATATATATAAAAACTAAAGAATTCTATGTTTCTTTATTTTAAGTTATTTGCATGATTCTCATGTGAAAGTTGCTACTTTTCATGTTAATAGAATTAATTGAGAGAAGAGTGCTTGTTTTATGTTGTTCAACATTTGAAATTGTGTTAAAGTCAGAAAACAATTTTTGTTCTAATTAACATAAAAAATATACTAATAATTTGAAGAAAAAAATGGTATTCTTTTTATAGAATTATCACTTTAGTGAATATAGATCACAAGTTTGACATTATGTCAATTTTCAAGATTATTTATGCTATTATCCTAATGATTTCTAATTATTTATCTTATTTGACAGTTTTCACTATGTCGAATTTTTTATAGCTTGAGTTTGTGGCACTTGACATTTCTGGAAAGAATTACATATCATGAGTTCTCAATTTTGAGATTCACTTAGCCGCTAAAGGCCTTGGTAACACCATTACTCAGGGTAATGAGGCATCAAGCCAAGACAAAGCGAAGGCCGTGAGTTTCCTTCGTCATCATTTGGATGAAGGTTTGAAGGTTGAATATTTGACAGTGAAAGATTCACTTGAGTAGTGTACTGATCTGAAGAAAATGTATGATCACCTTAAGTTCACGGTATTGCCAAGAGCTCCATATGAGTGGATGCACTTATGGTTGAAAGATTTTAAGACTGTAAGTGAGTACAACTATATTGTATCTCGAATAACTTCCCAATTGAAATTATGTGGGGATTTTATGAATGATGAGGATTTGTTGGAAAAGACTCTTACGACTTTTCACGCCTCAAATATGGTATTACAGCAGCAATACCATAAAAGGTGATTTAAAAAGTATTCTGAATTAATCTCATGCCTTCTTGTGGCTGAGCAACATAATACCCTTTTGCTGAAAAATCATGAAGCCCGTCCCACAGGGTCAGCTCCGCATCCTGAAGCGAATATGGCAGCTAGACGTGATAAGTCTGGAAAAAGACAAAAAAATCATAGTCATATAAATGTACGTGGACATTACAATGGTAAGAGACGATATAATAGTCGTTATCGTGGTGGTCATGGCAAATGAGAGAATAATATGAGTTTTCATAACAATCCTTCAAGAGGCTAAAGCGGTAACTGTCGCCGTTGTGGCATGAAAGGTCATTGGAAAATTGAATGTCGTGCACCTGAGAATTTTGTCAGGATTTATCAAAACTACATCAAAATAAAGGCAAATAATGTTGGAGCATCTTCTGCTAATGCCCCAATGGAGTCTCGCTTGACCTTTAAAAATGATTCTGAGGCAGGGCCTTCAAACAAAAATGATGACAATGCTGAGGCAAATCTTGCTTTGAATGATGATGATTTTCAAGGCCTTGATGATCTTACTCATTTGGAAGTTGGAGATTTCTTTGGAGATCAAAACTAAAGTTTGATCATTTTACTAGGGAATGCAATTATGTTGTTATTTTTATTTTCAGTATTTTTATCTCATCTAATGTTTTTATTTTCAAGTAGTATTTAAGTCATCTTATGTTGTTGTTAGTGTTGCTAGTTTTTTCGTATTTCTCATGATGTGCTTTTATTTTTTTATAAAAAAATTAAAATTCTCCAGTCTTCAATTGGGTACAAGATGATTTATGTCTTTTGGATAGTGCTACAACTCATACAATATTAAGAGAAAAGAAAATTTTCTTTTATTTGGTTATGAAAAGACCTATGTTAATATAATATCCGATAGTACAAAGTTGATTCAGGGCTCTGGAAGAGCAGCCTTATTACTACCTGGAGGAACGATATTAACTATGTTAATGCACTGTATTGTAGTAAGTCTCAAAGAAACTTGTTGAGTTTCAAAGCAATTCGCCAAAATGGCTACCATGTTAAGACATCAAACTAAGGAAAGGTTGAATACCTTTATATTACTACAATAAAAGCGTGTAAAAAATATGTGCACGAATAATTAGCCGCATTTTCTTCTGTGTTGTACCACATAAATATTGGTGTGGCTGAATCGCATGCGGTATTAAATAAAATATTTACTACTTCTAATGATTTTATTATTTGGCATGCATGACCGGTTGAGCCATCCCAGTTCTAACATGTCGCGCAAAATAATAGGGAATTCAAATAGACACGCATTGAATAATAAGAAGATTCTATAATTTAAGAAATTATCTTGTGCTGCATGTTCTCAAGGAAAATTGGTTATTAAACCACCAGCAGCTAAAGTTGGGATTCAATCCCCTGCATTTCTAGAACATATACATGGCGATATATGTATACACCCTCCATGTGGACCATTCAAGTATTTTATGGTCTTAATAAAGCATCTACAAAATGGTCATATATGTGCTTATTGTCAACTCGTAATATGGCATTTGAAAGATTGTTAGCCTAAATAATAAGGTTAAGAGAACAATTTCTAAATTATGCAATTAAGACAATTCGTCTTGATAATGCTGGTGAATTTATATCTCAGGCCTTTACAGATTATTATATGGCCATTGGAATAAAAGTTGAGCATCTGGTTGCTCATGTTCATACTCAAAATGGTCTAGCAGATCATTGATTAAACGCCTCCAACTAATAGCTAGACCATTGCTAATGAGGGCAAACTTTCCCTTTCAGTGTGGGGACATGCTATTTTGCATGCAGCAGCACTTGTGCGCATAAAGCCAACCAGTCATCATCAAGTCTCCCCATTACAGTGGACTTTTAATCAGGAGCCAAATATTTTCCATCTAAGAATTTTTGGATGTGCGGTATATGTTCCAATTGCTGCACCAAAATGCACAAAGATGGGTCCCCAAAGAAGGTTGGGAGCATATGTTGATTACGAATCTCCTTTTATTGTTAAATTATTTGGAGACTATGACATGAGATTTGTTTACATCCAGATTTGTTGATTGTCATTTTGATGAATAAGTTTTTCCAACATTAGGAGGAGAAAATAAACAGCTGAAAAAAAAAGATACATTGGAACGTATTATCTCTATCTCATTTGGATCCTCATACAAATCAATACAAGAAGTTCAAAAAATCATTTAAATGTAAAATATTGCAAATCAATTGCCAGATGCATTTACTAACCTTCCACGGGTTACTAAATCACATATTCCAGCTGTAAATGCTCCAATTCGAGTTGATGTCCCAGCTGGAAAGTATGATGATGCAAATGAGTCTAGGACACGCTTTAAACGTGGTAGACCCATTAGTTCCAAGGATAAGAATCCCCGAAAAAGGAAATGAGCAAATGATCAAATTGATCATAATATGGAGGCAATTACACACGAGGAGCATAAAGACATACTAGCCATTCAAAGCTAGTGAGTAATGTGTTTGGCTGATCTCAAATAGGCTATTTGTTTACATGTATAGGTACATCTATATCACGGCATTCAATGAAACAAACAATAGCTGCTACATCTTCAAATCACGCTGTCATAATAGCCATTCATGAAGCTAGTTGGGAATGAGTTTGGTTGAGATCAATGACTCAGCATATTCAGGAAATATTTTCTTATGAAAAAGGATAATCCAACAATAATATGTGAAGACAATGTTGCTTGTATTGCTCAGCTGAAAGGAGGATAAATCAAAGGAGACAGAACAAAGGATATTTCACCAAAGTTCCTTTTCACGCATGATCTTCAACAAAATGGTGAAATTAGTGTTCAGCATATTCGTTCATGTGAAAATTTGGCCGATCTATTCACTAAGGCTTTACAAACCTCAACATTTGAGAAGTTGAGACAGAAGATTGGAATTCGGCGTCTTCGAGAAATAAAGTGATATTTTCATAAGGGGGGTAAGATACGTGTTGTACTCTTTTTCCCTTATCCTACGTTTTGTCCCATTGGATTTTCCTGGTAAGGTTTTTAACGAGGCAGCAAATAAAGCGTATTACAGATATGTGTGCTCTTTTTTCTTCACTGAGGATTTTTTTCCACATGGTTTTTTCTAAGTAAGGTTTTAGCGAGGCATATTATCTATTTTTGGACATCCAAGAGTGAGTGTTGTACCTATAGTTAATGTGGATGTCCACTACTCCCACTATTTTCATCCATGATGTGAATAACCTCCCACTACTCATCACTATTATGATTGTAACTCCTACACCTCCATAACTCCTCTCCATGATCTTCCCAATGATCTCAATTGTTAATGTCATGTTTAAGACAATCATTTTGTAACATTCATATGTAATAGTATAAATAGAGGCAAGAAATATATGATGGAACACACTTGAACACTTAATGAAATAAGAAAGTTATCTCTTCTTCTCTTCTTCTCTTAGTCTACTTATCTTCTTATTTTATATTGTTATTTTGAGCTATTTTTCTTAATAATAATAAATTTTTAACAAACTTTTTTCATAAGGCATTGTGTAAATCTGAGTTTTTTTTTATTATGAAAAATTTCAACATACCAAAAGAACCAAAATAAATAAATAAATGAAAGGACTTTAATATTAAGCTCTAACCAAGTATCGGGCTCTTATTAGGGGATCAATTAATGCACTTATTAGGTATAGCCAATTCATTAATAATACGAATTCAAATACTGCAAAGTATTATTAAGAAATAAAATATATGAACTAAAAGTGATCAAAGTACATTTGCATTGTTTCGTGCTCCGAACATCCTAACTAAGAGTCCGTTTGGACATAAGACCTTCTTTCCTTTTTTTCAAAAAAGAACTACTTTTTTTCGAAATCAATATTTGACCATAAATTATTAAATTTTTATTTGAAAATAAATTTTAGAATTTTTCGAAAATTTGAAAAACTCAAAAAAACTGTTTTTTAAAATTTTAACTCAGATTACTCACAAAATTTAGAAAACAACCCAAAATTATATTCATATTCAAACAGAACTCTAATTTTCAAATACCTTTTTAACTTGAAAAATAATTTCACTTTTTTTTGGAATTTGATAGCTTTTATGTCCAAACGCCCACTAAATGTTAACGTATTTTTGTATGCGTGTTTCTTGTTAACCAGAAATGTACTAATATTTAAATCTGTACATTTACTGTTACTAGTGACTAGGGGAGTATAAAGGAAATTGATAAATCGAACCAACCCGATAATTGAAGTCAAACCGAGAAAAAAATTTGACTATGATTTGTTTTGGTGTTGAAAAAAAATTCGACCATAATTGATTTGATTTGGTTTTAACTAAAGAAAGTCAACCCGAAACCAAACCAACCTGTCATTACATATATTGAAATTTTAGATATATTGAATATATAATAAACTTATTGTGATGTAATTTATAAAAAATTCTTGAACTTCTTCATAATTTGATCTTTTAAGGTATTATTTCAAGGTTGGACATAGAACTTTTGAATGTTCCAATAAGTTTTATAGCCATTAATATTAGTAACTTAAATAATACTAACAAAAGCCAAAACAAAAATCAGATCAATAATAATGCTAACAAAAGATATTTAATTCAATACTACGAATGGCAATGCAATGAATATGTATTTTTTGTTTTGCAATAATTTAAATAAAAATGTGTGACCTAATTTTATTTTTTCTTTAGCGTTTAGTCATGTAATTAGTATTCCCTTATTAGTCTAATTATTTTAACATGACTTAGTACTTTTAGATTATATTTATTTTTATTATATTTTTTATTTAGCAATATTTATATTATATAATTTTATTGTCTTTATTGTTGAATATTTTAGGATAATGCCAAGACACATCTCATATTTTATATTATTTTCTTGAAAAATATCTTATATAGTTATATCTTACTAAGATTAAAGAAACATTTTGAGCATAAGTTATACGTTTTCTACTATGAAGGTTCTATCGGAAAAACCCCGGAAAACCCTGAATAACCCGAAAATCCGAGAAAAATATTAAAACCCCTGAGTTTTATTGGTTTGGTCTTTAGATTTAATAACCTTGTACAATTATTTGGTTTGGTAATTGTAAAATTCAAACTAACCCGGCCCCTATATAGTGACATTGCCCGCTTCATACGTAGATCTATACAACTTTAAAAAACATTGTAAGCGTCTGAAACTTGCTTCAATAAATGTCAACATCTTCAAGTATTTTATTATGCATTCACAAATAGTTGAATGCTGAAATTTACATCATGATGGTCCAAGGTTGCACATTGAGCGATCTTAATAACATGTGTAACAACAATTCAAACTATATGTGATACTGTCATTGTCACGATCCAGTCCACCACTTTATTGAGTAGTTTTTAACATTTGTTTAAGTGACATCCATGACTTGGAAGATGAGCAAAAGAGAAGGACTAGTAAACTTCTACACCGAAATAAGGCAAGAAAGGGAAGAGTTTTACTAGGCGCAAGTGTTAGTCCATTTTAATGTTAAAATTATAATATTAAAGTGCATTATTTCTCATGAGATAGTGATTATAAATTGATAAGAAAGTGATTATTATTTTGCAGTAATTTTTAAAATCATTAATGTCATGATCTATCACTTGTTACCCACTAAATCTTATATTTTGTAACCATCAACTCATGTTTTACTAATTTATTATCCCACTATCTTATTATTTATTTTATGAAAGAAATTCTACACTAATAAATTATGATGTTTTTTTCTTGTGTTGTAGATGAAAAAAATATGGAAGTGAGCATGAGAAAAGTTTTAAGGTGTACATGAAAAAAGTGTAGTTGATATTGTGAAGGAGAGTTAAGAGAAGGAGGAAATCTAAATCTCCAGCAGTCCAGCTTATTCTCTATAAATTTGAATATTATTTTTGTTGAAGGAAGGTGTTTATTTTGGTAGAGTTTTGGACTCAACAACTTGTCCAGAATTTGTTCGAGTCATACGATATTGTCGGACTATTGTATCCTGGAGGGGACAAGTCAAGCGTATTACTGCTGGACCAATGAACATACTACCGTAGTGGGCTTGAATTTCCTTAAAAAACGACAGATATCTGCGCCTCAGCCTGAAGAATATTTATTTATTTTTCTACATCTTATTTTTTAACTGTAATTACTTGAAATTTCACCAATAATTCTAAGGAGATTCAATATTTTTTATTCGGTTAAAAAATAGCTGATATCAAGGTAGAAGTTCACTCTCTTTAAGAGATAAAAGACAAAGTATTTTTCTACTTGCTTAACTCAAGCGAAGGAAAGGTATAAACTTTTTTTCTTAGATTTTTCATGAATACATATTTTTTATGAAAAAATAAGTTTTATAATTTTAGAAATAATGGGGGTAAAAGAAATAAAAAATTCTTGCATGAGTATTCATGCATGAGCGAAAATTGATTAAATCAAGAAGTGTAATAAGTCTATCTATGATAAGTCTTTGTGTTGAGGATTTAATAATTTTTTACACCAACATAAATGTTATTGGAGAAACTAAAAACATGTTTAGTAGTCATTTTGACATTAAAGATTTGGGTGAGGCAAGTTTCATTTTTGGAACGAAAATTACTAGAACATATGATTGATTTTTTCTTGACTATCTACATTATGTTGAGAAAATTTTGAAAAAATAATTTTATTGACTGCAAGCATGTTATAACTCCTTTTGATTCGAATAATTATTTTTTTATGTACAAAGTGATAATGATGTGATAAATCAAAAGAAATATGCGAGCTTAATTGGAAGCTTGAGAACATATGACTGATTACACTTGATTTGAGATTGCATATGCAGAATGAGTAGGTAGCAAGTTTACAAGCAAGTGAAGTAACGAACATTGACATGCCATAACAAGAGTTATGAGGTATTTACTTGGTACAAAAACTTATGGCCTATCTTATAAAAAAATATCTTGTTGTAGTTAAATGCTTTTCTGATGCAGATTGAAATATTTTATCTTTGAGAGGTGATGCTATTTGTTTGAAAAAAAAAACAAGCAATAATTTCTATCTCTACCATGGAGGCTTAACTAGTTGTTTTAGCTTCGGCTAGTAAAGAAGCGAATTGGTTGAGAGATTTATTATTTCGAATTTCTTCTTTTGAAAAAATAATTCTTCTTATTTTAATTTATTGTGATAGCACTACTGCTAATGTTAGAGTACAAAACCATTTTTAGAACGGTAAATCCAAACTTATAAGGAGAAAAATATAGTATTTTGACATAATTGATAAGTGTTAGTATTAATGTTGATTGCGTTATAATCTTGCAGTCCATTAACCAAGGCATTGGCAAGAAAAATGGTCTGAAGTACATCGAGGGGATGAGATTGAAGCTCATAAACTCATAAACTCGTTCCTTTTGGGAACTGGATTTTGCATTTGAAGAGTCGCCACCTAATAATTTTAGGTGCATTAGGACACCTATAGAGTTCAATTCTAAGTTTTGTTTGAATAACCAGAGATTGGGTAAGGGCTTGAAATTATCCAACGGGAAGGTATTAGGTACCCCTCAGGATCCACTAGTGTGGTTCTCGGCCAGACAGTTTGCTATGAATTTGTGAAATTAACAAGAAGGTAAGTATGAGCTCAAATATTAGGGGGTTTAGATTTAAACACACAAGAGAACGAACAATTAAAATAAGAGTTTTTGAAAAGAAGCTTGAAAATAAAGGGAAAGGGGGTGCTAGGTTTGTATTTAATATGGATTACAACAATACGATACCCGGTATGACACTCCTCAAAAGAGGGATACATGTGGTATTAGCGCATCGGTCATTATATCCCTATCAACCCTTCCTACCTCGTTAAGGTATTTAAAATGCGGATTGGCCCCGATCACTATTGCATGCTATTACCAGTCGCATTCCATCAATCCTGGAGGAGCTTAGGACTACTGTTCCTAAAGGGAAGGGATATTAGACTGATTTTTTGGTTTCAAAGGGTAAAAATCTAAGGCGACATACAAAATACATATACTGCATATTGGGGGAAGAACATAAACCGATAAAGGCCCATGTACACCTCCTCAAACAAAAATACATAAATAGCATGACTTGCACATACTGTTTTAGGATGATTAAAATACTAAAGATTGGGGGAGTTTAATCATTGAGGCAGATCAGTTTATTACATAACTCAGATAAAAAGTCTGAATCAGGCCTGCCTGTTGGTTGTAGCAATTAACAAAAAATGGATTCAATTTTATGGTTATTATTCTAAGGCTTGCCTAAGTGTTTAGATGAGGTCCTATAGACATGATATCTAATTCATTCAGAATGTGGTGAAACTTGTAACAACTGAAAACAAATTGTTTGAAATCCTATAGGCATGCTTGCTAAACCTCGTTAAATAAGGGAATTAGGTTATTTGAAATCAGTTTAGAATAGACTGATTTAAATTAGACTAACTTTAGATTCTGTAGGCGATGGTATCTAATATTGCTGATTTTAGTCCCTATAGGCATGATATCTATATATATTACTGATTTCAACATTATGAACATTGTACTTGCTTATAGCCGTGTAGAACCTAAAGCATGATATTTTAGTGGCATGAAAAATTTAAATAAGTCTTATAGGCAGGTTATCTAGATGTGAAACTTATCATGAAGAAATTAAGATAAACCTTATAGACATGGTATCTAAAAAATGCAGAATTGAATATGCAGAATTTAAAAATAGTCTATAGGTATGCTTTCTACCCTTGAGCAAACCCTTTTCACTAGCCAACCACAAGCATTTATTAAAAATTATTACATACCAGTAGTTCTAAATTATACCAGAAAAGTACAAAGAAAAGTTACAACTAGTGGAAGCCTGATTCTTGACTTTCTCTATGAGTTATAAATAAACCACCTCAAATGCCGTTGATCCAAAGCCTTTCTCAAACTTGAATGTGTCAAAGTTCCCAATGTGTCTCAAGAGGACCCCGAGCAGTACTTACACCTAAGTTACATAACTAGAATAGAGATGAGTGTAGTGTGGAAATGCCAGCCTTTATATGTCCAAGTTCAGAGGGAGCTCATGGGTCCCAAGGCAAGGCTCACACAAGGGGGAAGTACTTACGTTATATGAAGTTAGTAAAAGTGCAGGAACAGAGTTTCACCAACCGAGGGAATAAAGGAAAGGGTTAAAGAGTGATAGGGAGACAACCACTAACATTTCACAGAGTTAATAACTTCATACACGGGGAGGGGGTCAGGGGTTGTAAATTATTTGCAAGGAGCATATATACTTAGGCATGGATTAGCTTTGGGCATGCACAACAATGAGAAGTGATGACATGCCTATAAACTAATCAGAACATACAACATATAGGAAAATCATGGAGGTTATGATCCCAGAAGAATCAGGTTTGGGTCATGAACAACAATGTCCAATCATGTCATGCCCCAAACCAATCACAAGTATTAAACACATTGGGATGTGGATTTAGGAATCACAAGTTAAGATAAATAATGGCAAAATATTAATTCAGAATCAAGAAATGGCACATTAAAGCATGCTTAATAAGGGTACTGGGTTAAATACAAACATGAGACACACAATGATGTAAAAAATAGTAAAGAAGCTTAATTAGAACATAACGGTAAAGATGCAAATGCAGAGAAAAATAAGCAAACTTCCCACAGTACGACAGTAATACAAGTAGAAACAGAAAAAAGAGAGAGATTTTTATTGGAGTGTGTGTTTGAATCCAAGTGTTTTATGCCTTATGTTCGTGTGTTTGAAAGAAAAGAAGTACATGTATTTATAGCTTTCTAAAAATGAGAAAAAGAGAAGTAATAAGCTATAAACATGGAAACAATCGCAATGAATCAATTATACAAGTGATTGCATTAATCTAAGGAATCACTTTCTTAACGGGCAGTGACAGGTTCAAAATAATGAAAGAAATAAACTTGTAAGCAGGCTGATAGTTACCATAAAAGAAGTAGTAGAACATTAAGTAAGCAATCGAGTCTAGGTCCAGAAATACACTAATTTTGGAAAGGATTCAGTAAGGTAAAATAGGAAAAGAAATCAATTAACCTTAACAGGCGGGTGAAATCAGAATTTCACAAAGGAAAAGTTTGAAATCAGCCACAAGTTTGAAGATCAATCACAGAAGGAAACTCAGCATATAAATAGAGTGCACAAACACTATTCATGTTAGGCCAAGCCTATTGGTAAAAACGAAATCGCATGCAATAGTAGCACAAAAAATCAGTAGATAGCAACATTCAAAGCATGATAGTCCAGTAGGTCAGGTCACATTGAATCAGTAGTGAAGAAAACATAGAATGTCAAAAGCATGTGAAGATCTCACAATAGCAGGTGAAGAAAACTCTTTTTGAAAAATTAGGGTTTCGAGCATAACTGAGTTTTAGAGACGATAGAAACCCAGAATAAGAAGAATCACATAAAGGAATAATAGGTTTTGAAATAAATAACTTCAAATCGAGTCATGCACTTAAACGAACAGTCTCAGACCCAAAACCATAGGGTTTTCAACAATAGTAGAGTTTTTAAAAAGGATAAACAAACAAATAAAACAAAACTCAAGAAAACAAGCATTCCTCTAATAAAACGTCAAAAGAAATTAGGGCTTTTAACATACAAATTAAGGTATAAGAACAATATGAGCAAACATAGCAAAAACATGTCAAAAAATCTTAGAAAAGTTTTGAAATAACTTAACAAGAACCCTAATCGGAAAAAATAAGGAGTTTTAAAAGCAAAGTTTTAAAAGAAACTTCGAGAAAAGTTCTTAGAAGTTCAAAGCAAACATACATCTGAAGCAGATCTGAAAGAAATCGAAAGAACCTTACAGATTAGGGTTTCAGAAGAACCCCAAGTGATGAGAAAGGCCCCGAAAGATATCGATCTAAGCAGGAGAGTCAAAGGTCTACTCGAATAGCCATGGCTGGTCCAAGAAAGGTTAGAGACGACTGGAAAGCAGTCATCGAGCAAAGACTGGACAAAACCCCTTCAGGATCTGGTCATGAGACCACAAAAACGAACACGTAGAAACCATGAGAGGTTAATATAGGTCTCCGATGACCTTGGAAAGCCATGGATTAGGGAGGATTAGAGTGGCTGCGACTAGGGTTTGAGGGTGTTGTAGAGAGGATTTGAGAGAGGAGGGGAATTCAGAGGTGGCGTGTTGTGAGGAATGGTAGGGTTTAGGGGGTTGTTTGGGATTAATTAAGGTAAGGGGGTCTGGTGGCTGTTGATCATTTTTGATCATTTTGATCAACGGCCTGGATTGAACGGGTAAGTGGGCGGTTTAATAGAATAGGGTTTGGGTTGGTGCAGATTGCAATTGAGTCAGAGTAATTGGGCTTCAAATTGAGTTCAATTGGGGTTCAAATTAGGCTATAATTGAAATAAAATGGGGCTAATATTTAAATAGATAATTTTTCCTATTTGATTTATAAGAAATAATAATTTCTGCAAATAAATTAAAGGTGCTAAAATACTTTATAGAACATAATTATCAAATTAAAATTACTGAACTTAATTTTTTTATAAATATAAACGCAATTAAATCTAAAATAGGCTAATATTGTAATTATATGCAATTTAGCTTTAAAAATAGGGAAAATGCACAAGTATCCCCCTAATATATACTCGAATTTTCAACTACACACTTCTTCTTTACGGGAATCCTATTACCCCTCCCCCAAACTTATTTTAAATGAATTTATTTGCACCCTTAATGCTGACATGCCAGAGTGTGTATATTTCACTCTCCCAAAGGAGAGTGAGAAGAAGGAAAAAATAATTTTCAGATTATTTTTATTCTTTTTTACTATTTTTTCTTATTTTTTTCCTCTTCCTCTTCCTTTTCCTTTTTCTTTCTCTTTTTTCTTTTACTTCTTTTTGTTTCTTATCTAATTCCGCCGGATATTCATTTACCGACAACTTTATCTAACCGTTTTTCCTCTATTTTTTCTTTTCACACAGAAATTACACTCTCAAAAAGATCTATTCATAAGCAAAGCAACATAGAGCCAATTTTGGAGGGGGGGGGGGGGGGAGGGATTCATCATTGGAAAACCTTCGCACGCCGGAAAAAATGATTTATTGAAATTTTAACCGAAAAAAGTTTTCTTAGCTTATATTCGTTTTTATTTCTTTTGCTCTTCCTCCCACACATAAATATTATATATATATATATATATATATATATATATATATATATATATATATATATATATATATATATATATATATATATATATATATATATAACAAAACACACTTAGATCGGGATAAAAAATTTTCACCGGAAAAAAAAATTGCCGAAAAAATGGTATTTGTAATATTTCGAAAACCACCATTTTGTGCTTCCGGTGACCAAAACAAAAAGAAAGAGAATAAAATAGCCAAAAAATGCGAATAATAAGAAATAAGAAAAAGGATAAGAAAAAGGAGAAAGAATAAAAAAGTACTAAAAATACATGTGGCTGCGCGTGTAACTCAACACTTGCCAAGAGTTTGGTTGTCATCGCTAAGAGTACAAATAATTACATTTAAAATAAGTTTAGGGGGGTAATAGGATTCCCGCAAAGAAAAAATGTGTAGTTGAAAATTAAGGTATAGGTTGGGGGGTACTTATGCATTTTTCCTTAAAAATACTAAATCAATTATAAAAAATATGCAAGAAATATCTTAGCTATATTTTAGTATAAGTATGAGAATCCAATAAATTAATCACCAAAATGATAATTTTGAAAATATTATTAATTGTTTATGGATAAAATAAAGGAGTAAATTGGTTTAAAAATCTTTACAAATTAAGAAAAAAATAATAAAACAGTTGGGTATACTTATATATGCATACATATGTTATTTTGAAAGTATTTTTCATATAAAAAATATACAGAGAGAAATTGGGTATCAACATCAACACCTTGATTATTACGTGTAAGCAATGATACTTTACTTCCCTAGAGCAGTCATAGTTCAAGTTTGAGACCACTACTGACTCTGGAGTAGAGATTGTTATTTTACTAAGTGGCGGTTTAATGTAGAGCACACCTTCATTATGCATAATAGTCTTCCTTCAACTGGTAACTCTTTTACTTTAATATTAAAAGGAGTGGGGGAATGTATGTGTAGTGCATCTGAATATTAAAATTATAATATTAAAGTGCATTATTTCTTGTGAAATAGTGGTTATAAACTGGCTAGGAAGTGGTCATTGATTTGATGTAACTCTTGAAACCACTAATGCCATGATTTACCACTTATTACCAACTAAATCTTATATTTTGTAACCACCGAACCCATATTCTACTAGTTTATTATCCCACTATCTTATTATTTATTTCAAAAAAAAAAAAAAGATCCTACCCTTATAAATTGGTGGTGTTTCTTTCTTGTATTGTAGATAAAAAAATCTGGTAGTAAGTTTGAGAAAAGTGTTATGGTGTGTTAGATAATACGCTTAACGCTAGAGGAGAGGGGGGGGGGGGGGGGTGAATAGTGTTATAATAAAATACAGCGTAAACTTGCGGAATTTAAAAAACTGCAGGAATGAAAAATAAGTGCGGAAATTAAATGCAATAAAGAACGAACGCACCGATGTATCCTGGTTCACCACAACCCGTGGCTAGTCCAGTCCCCGAGAGACTCTCTCGAGATTTCTACTATCTTCGTCAAGCTTACGGGTGCTTAACAAACCGTTACAGTTGCTCAAGGATACCACACCTTAAGACTTCACTTGCTTGAGGATACCTCACCCCAAGACTTCAACCACTAAGACTTTGGGTACTTAGCAAACCCGACAAATGAGAAGATATGTTCTTCTCAAACAACTCTCTTTTACAACAAATACTCTCTCAATAGAGTGGATAAAGAGAAACAAAATAAGCTCTATGAACAACACAAAGTTGTCTATCAAATGGCTCAACAAAAGCTCTAAAATGATGCTTGAAAATAATCAATATGTATATCAATATATGCAGGAGTTGTGTGTTTATAATCAGCTCAAAAGACCTCTTTTTATAGGTGAAAAAGTGGTGCTGACCGTTGCTTAATTGACAAATAAAATCCCTGATTATGTGCTCAGACAATCGATTGTTTGGAGTAGACAATCGATTGTTTTACCAACGTTCAAAAACAGATTCCTGATTTTAGGCTAAACAATCGATTGTTAACTCTAAATAATCGATTGTATTCAACATTCAAAAATCAATTTAGGATTCTGCGGGAACGGTCAAAATATAATCGATTGTATGAAAATGACAATCGATTGTTGGTAATCGATTGTGGGACAAAGACAATCGATTGTTTTGATATTTAAAAACTTCGGTTGCACACTGTCTCAAAATACTCGATTGTTAAAAGTAGACAATCGATTGTTTACTTCATATAATCGATTGTGTACTTCATATAATCGATTATGTTGTTCCAGTGTTCAAAACTTTGGCAACGGATCTATTATATACCATTGATATACACTTGATATACACTGTGTATACCAGAATTGAAAACTTACTTCAAAACCCATTTTGGTTAAAAATGAAAATGTTAAAATCATTTTGTTTGAAGTATATTAAAAATATTTATGATATATATGATTTAATAAAATGATTTACTTTAATAAAATGATTTTATGCATATTTATGATGACCTAATGTTGAGCCAAAAGATAAGATAACTTAAACGTTGTTCTTACATTGGTTCTACCTAACGACCTTCGTCTTGGGTCTTCGGTCTTGAACTCTTTGGCTCGACTTGGCTTGTCTATGCAATCCCGTCATCAATATGCTTCTCGCCATTTGATAGTTTGTCATATTATATCGTTGTTTGACGCTTTGACTTCATTGTTTGTCATTCATCAAAACCTATACCTGAAAATCATGCTCATACAACCAAAGCGCACACATCATCGATATACATGATTTCCAACATGGTGTACATGAAAAAAGTGTAGTTGGTATTGTGAAAAAGATAGTTAAGAGAAGAAGAAAGTCTAAGTCTCCAACTTATTCACTAGAAAAGAGAATATTATTTTTGTTGAAGTAATGTGTTCATTTTGCGGAGTTTTGGATTCAACAACTTGTCCAGAATTTGTCCGAGTCATACGATATTGGCGGGTTATATCCTAGAGCGGACAAGTCAAGAGTATTACTCCTGGACTAGTGAAGATGCTATCACAATGAGCTTGAATCTCTTTAAAGAAAACGAGATATCCGTGCCTCATCCTGAAAAGTATTTATTTCTTTTTCAACATCTTATTTTTTAACTGTAATTATTTGTTATTTTACCTATACAAGGCATAATATAAGTTGGCATGATGCACATGTTTTTGGGCTCGCATAGCTTAACATAAGGAACAAATATGTAGGAAGAAATTAAAAAATAATCAGATTTACAAGTGGTTAGTAAAAAATAGCTACAGTTTCAATGATAATCGAAATTTAGTCATTTTTTATATAAAGATAAATCTGAACAAAAATACTGTTCAAAATTCGAAAAATACTCTAGCATAATATATCAGAGTTCAAGAATATTATACTAGAACTCCAGTCTAATATACTGGAATTCCAATATAATATAACGGTCCAGCAAAATATACTGGAGTTTGGAGCACCGGTGCTCCACTTTCACTATATTATACTGGAGCCAACAAAGTATACTGGGCCAACATAATATTTTGAAAGTTCATACACAGGTGCATCGAACTCCAATATATTATGCTAGACCGATTTGTGTTGTAGCAAAATAATAGTTATTTTTCAATGACTTAACAAATACTGACTATTTTGGAATAACCAACTCGAAAACTAGCTAGATTGTGCTATTTTAAAAATATGTAAGATATATTATGCGAAGGAAACAATCCGCGAGCTTGGAGTGTGATGGCTTTTACTATCCCACATTTTACCCGTAACTTGTACATGTAAAGTTTGTCCAAAATGATACAATTTCATACGAATAAGTTAATATCTTCTCTTACAGGTGTATAATCAATTTTATGCTAAATTTTCTTTTAATGAGTGTATTTAGTCGATCCAATTTGATTTCATTTTATTGGATTTGTAAACATAAAAGTCAAAGCGGAACCAAAAAAGTCTCACTCTTATAAACATTATATCAGCATTTAAAAAAGAAAGAAAATGAAAATGAAAAAGAAGTTTGATTCATCATTTTTTCGGTTAAAACGAAATTCAATTCACTTGCCTACTTTCTACCGCCACCATTTTCACTTCAACCATAAGAAATAAAAAATAAAACAAAACAAAACAAATGTGGAGTTTGGGCTCCATATATTAGCCACCACAAACTACAAAGCACTACAGAACCTGACAATATGGCCTAACGCAAATTGTAAAAAAAAAGAAAAAAAAAAAGAAAAAGAAAATCCTCCCTATGGGCAGCGCCAAAATAACTTCTGGGCCCCATTCTTTTTCTGGGAAGTTCCGTGACCGTGACTGCCCTTTTTCCTTCCGCTGCCCGTCCACTTTTCACCGTTCGATCTTTCAATTCCAACGGCCCAGATCTTTCCTAACATGCCACGTAAGCTCGGCCTTAATAATCGGAATCTAATAAAGCCTTTAATTAAACAACCGCATATGGCCACGTCACTTATCCATCTAACGCTTCAGGTGGTTTCCAACTAGACAATCGGATGATCTACACCGTTAATTTTACTTCTAGATCTTCATCACACGGGCCCACCTGTCTATTTGTGGAAAAAAGGAACTGGACAGTACTAAATGTACTCACTTTAATAATACTAAAAAATAAAAAGGAAAAAAACCATAACTATTTTGAATAGCGAAAAAAATGTAAGTAAAACCCGATAATTAATGAATTTGACCGGCTGGAACGATATTTTCTGCAGTCACCTAGATTCCTTGTGATCGTCATGTTTTTTTGCTTTACCAAGGCCAGTCACACACATTTAACAACCGGCTATAGCCGGTCACCTAAACAAAACTTGGAGGGGTAACTTTTGTTTGTTCCATTCAATCGTGAAAAGTGCCCCACACACCGGGCCCACGAAAATTAAATGTATTGTTTTGTCAGAATAACAAAAAAGCTCCCTCCTTATTTAGTCACCCATCCCACCCAACTTTATTTAAATCAGGAAGATGGTGAGGAGATGACCGACACGTGTCAGCCTGAATCCGACGGTGCGAGCACATGCCATGCTGGCAAGATGGATTAGTAGCCGTAGGATGAGATGGTGAATTGACGGTGGGAGATGTAAAGGAATTGTCAAAAGTGATAGATCTCAACCTTCCACGAGGGTTTGAAGAGTGTGATATAGCCAAAAGCTGATGAAGATAGAGAGCAGAAAAAGGAGACTCAACAAAGATAGATAGAGAGAGAGAGAGAGAGAGAGAGAGAGAGAGAAAGAAGAGAAGAGAGAGAAGAGAAGAGAAGAGGAGAAGAAATCCAAGAAAACACACACCCATTTGTGAAAGGTTAAGATCTTTGAAAGAACTAATTTGTGGGGTTGTTGTTTTATCTCCGGCCTGAAAGTGAAAAAAAACCCATTTTCGGCGAAATTAGCCATAAATTCCGGTGAATTATGCTAGACCTCATCTGGGGTTAGTTTATACCTTTCACCGGAGAAGATAAAAGAAAAGTTTTTGTTTTTTTTTTCTTTATCAAACAAATGGATAGGAACAGAGAAGCAAGAAGAAGCGGGGGTATGGTAGCAGTGGCAACTACATCCAATGGATTATCATCAAGACGTAGACATAGAACTAATAGTCTTAGAGATTCCCCTGGTACAAGTCTCAGATCCATAATTTTTTATTAATGTTTCTTTAAATTAATCTTTTTTTCCTTGATGGACTAATTGTTTTTTTTTGGTTTTGTTTTGTTGCAGATGAAGATGGGGGTGTAGAGATACAAGAATCTGTCAGGTTAAGGGAAAGAGTGAAGAAAGATCGAGATCGCGAACGAGAACGGGAAAGAGAAAGAGAACGAGAACGAGAGAGAGAAAGGGATAATAGGGATAGAGATAGAGATAGGATAAGTCGGAGTAAAAGGAGAGGTGAAAGGTTAATTGGTGGTGTTGATGATAGTTCAGAAGAAAGTGTAAACGATGATGAAGAAGAAGATGATGAAGATACTACTACAACTACTACTACTACAAACAATGTTGGTGTTTCAGGTAGTAGTAGTACAAGGTTGTTGCCGCCGAATCCTCCGGTACCGGTGACGGTGGGGTCCATTTCAAATCACCACCATCATCATAATAACCATAATCATAATAACCATAATCATCATTTACAGCCTCCGAGGAAGAGTTTTCCACCGAATACTACAAAGGTTTTTAGGACAGCAACAGCAGCAGCAGCAGCTCCTGTTTGGAAACCTGGTGATGAAATGATTGGTGTTTCTGTCCCAAGAAAAGCCCGTTCTGGTACTTTTTGTTTATTATTGCTGTTTTTGAGGATTTTTTGATTGACCCTTTTCTGATTTTTGGGTGTTTTTGGTATTTTCAGCATCTACTAAGAGGTCACATGATTGGATTTCTGGGGTCAGCGGTGGTGGTTGTATTGGTGGTAATAGTGGTGTTATTACAGGAGAGCAAATACATCAGCAAGTTTCTACAGCATCGCCGGTGAGACAGAATATTCCGGCAACATCAACACAATCACCGGCAGCTCCTTTATCTCCATCATCTTCCAATGTTTCAGTCAGAAAGAAAATTGTTAGTCTCATTGTTTCAACTCTGATTTGCTACTATTTTCTTTATTTTGATATATGTATTTCAACTGTTTTTCTTTGAATCTTGATGCAGAAGCCTAATGGACAAAAAAGGCCGCCGGCAAAGTCACCGCCAAAAGCTGCTTCATCCAACAACCCTGAAGAGCTAGAGATTGAGATTGCTGAAGTGTTGTACGGGTTGATGACTCAGTCACAAGGACCTTCCAAGAAAGAAAGCGGTGGAGGAGGACCAAATGATACAACAAGAGAAGTCAATAACAGATCCAGAGTTTCTTCTCCCGTTTCAAATTCTAACTCATCAGCTACTCCTTTATCTGCTGTTGGTGAGCATAACTAAAAAAGTTCCTATCTTTTGCCTTCAAAAAATCCCATTTCATGATTCTGTTCTGACGAGTCTTGGTTTTGTGCAGCTCCAAAGAGGAAAAGACCGAGGCAAGTCTTGGAAAATCCTGGAGGATTTGGTGTAAGGAGCAGCCCCATTTCATCGTCTACAGCTACTAATAAAGTGGAGATGGATCAGACAACAACAATGAAGATGGAGGTTTCTTCTCCTAATTTGGAGAAGACCCCACAATGTACTGCTGAAAATGGTGTATCTTTATATGATATAAGTGCTTCTGTACAAAGTTTGCCGGTTGCATCAGATCCGGTACTGGATACGATGAAGGTGGAATCTGAGGCCAATATGAGGCCTGAGGAATCTGAATTTATGGAGAGTAAGGAGGAAGTGAAGGAATCTTCTACTTTGGGAACAGAGAATAGTAATCGTGAGGATGCTGTTGCCGTTACCCAAGTGTGAGTATCTATCCTAAGGTTTGATTTTTTTGCTGGTAATTCAACTTTTGTGTCTGATTCACGTGTTGTTGGAATTTCAGGATTGTTTCAGAAGTTGAAAGTCAGAGAGAGGAGAAATTCCAGATAGATCTTATGGTGAGGATGAAGATATGCCTAAAACAATCTATTCAGTTTTTTCCCAAGTTTGGTAATTGATATTTTGAATATCTTTTTAGGCCCCTCCACCACAGTTAAGATCATCACCTGAAAGGGAAGCTCAGATAGATTTTGGATCAGCAGCTGTGGATAAGAAGCCTATTTTAGCAGAAAATATAGTAGTGAGTATTCACTTTTTCTTTTCCTTTTTTGTTTTTCCCTTGAGGTTATTGAGGATGATCTGATGAATGAATCGGCTGATGCGTACAGGAAATGAAGCCTTCAGTGAAGGAGAAGGATAATGAGAGGATTGGCAAGGCTGAGAAAGAAGAAGGGATCGGTGTTGAAGCTGAGGAAAAGAAGACAAAAGCAGCAGCCCTTGAGGAACTTAATTCTCTTAAGACAAGTGAGGGTAGCAGGGGTAGGAATATTGATCTTCAGCTAGATTTGGAAAGGCCTGAAAAGGATAGTTGTGTAAGTAGCAAATTCCAACAGCAGAGTCAAAAGTTGCAGCAGCAGCAGCAGCCTCCACCACAAAAAGGTACTAAAGAAGAACCAATTATAGAAAAAACTGGTAAGTGTTGATTTAGGGTTAATTGTAATGAAATCTTCCCTTGGACTTTTTTATTGATGGGGGTGATGTTTTCGATATCAGGTCAATCAAGCTCTTTACCATTGCCAATGTCTATGGCTAGCTGGCCTGGTGGGCTTCCTCCCATGGGGTACTGTCGGCTTGACTTAATTGCTCATTTAATTGATATTACAAAGTATTTGATCCGTGGTGTAAATTCTTCTGGCAAAATAACTCAATTCCTGTCAGCAGATACATGGCACCTTTACAAGGAGTTGTAGCTATGGATGGAACCACAGTTTCCTCTGCTCCAATCCAGGTATTTCTCACTCACTTCTCCTCTCTTTCCACCTTAGTCATTTTCAGGCTGGCGTTTCATTCATGCTCTTCTGCCCCTTTTTTGTGCTTTTCAATGTTATGCAGCCACTGTTCTCTCAACCGCGGCCAAAAAGATGTGCGACACATTGTTACATTGCTAGGAACATACATTGCCTTCAGCAATTCATGAAGATGCATCCTTTCTGGCCACCAGCAGCTGGCTCTGCACCATTCTATGGAGCCAAGACCAATCTCAATGTTCTGCCGCCAACAGATCTAGCTGGGAGAGCAAGTGCTGGGGCTGGGCCAGATAAGGGTCAGGGGCTTGCCAATTTCCCTAATAATGTTGGTAAAGACAAAGTCCAGCCTGCAAACATTGCAGATGCTACTGCTCAGAGAAAGCAGCAAATATTACTCCAGCAAGCATTGCCACCTGTTGCGCCTAACAATCTACTGGTACACTCTCTTACAGCTTATTAGCACCTTAATCTCTTGGGTCTCTCTATCTTGGAACTTTTTATGAAGATCAGAAGAGTGCCTAATTGCTGAGTCTTTTATGAATTTACAGCATGGGCCTACTTTCATCTTCCCTATAAATCAACAACAGGCAGCAGCAGCTGCTGCTGTACGACCCACAAAGTCACCTAGCACAACGGGCACTGCAGCCTTGTCTAACACATCCAATCCTGCTGCTGGCACTGCTGCTTCAGCGGCAGCTGGTGGAGCTGCTACTGCAATTAGTTTCAACTACCCAAATATGTCTCCTAATGAAGCGCAGTACTTGGCGATCTTGCAGAATAATGCGTATGCTTTCCCAATACCCGCTGTAGGGGCGCCTCCAAATTATAGAGGAGCTCATCCGCAGCCTATGCCATTGTTCAATGGTTCTTTCTATTCTTCCCAGATGATTCATCCGTCCCAGGTTCAGCAACAGCAGCAGCCGCCTACATCGCAGTCGCAACAAATGCAACAAGGTCAACAAAACACAAGCATGTCTAGTGGATCCTCTTCATCCCAGAAGCATTTGCAGAGCCAGCAGCAGAGGTCCCAAGGCAATGCTGTTAATGGTGGTAATTTGCATAATTTTCCTGGGACAAAGAATCATCCATCTCAATCCCCAGCACAGTCGCAAAATCAGCATATTCCTCAACAGACACGCCATATTGAAAATGAGGTGGGTAGTGAAGATAGCCCATCAACTACAGAGAGGAAAAGGTCTCATGGACCGATGAATGTGTACAATCAGAATTTTGCTATGCCCATGCACCCCTCAAACTTTGGTTTGATGACTCCTCCAGCTACTTTTGGTATTGCGTCTTCTGCCAGTGGTGGCAGTAATCATCAAACTGAGAAGAAGTCGCAGCAACAAGGTTTAAAAACGAGTCTAGAATCAGTGCCGCCTCAACCTTTTGCCATGTCATTTACTTCCTTAAATGGAGCCACTGCCGGTCCTGGCATTGACATGTCCATGGCACAGAATCATGCTATTTTTCAGAGTCTCCCTGAAGCTACGAGGCAAAATTTACAGATGGCTGCAGCTGCTGCTCAGGCTGTGCAGCAGAAGAAAAATTTCAGAATATCCGAGGATGGTAAATCTGGATCCAGCGACCAGTCGGGGGCTGATGCTGAAAGGAAAGGTTTAGCTATGAAGCAGCCTTCAGGAAATGCTGGTCAGTCTATTGCATTTTCAAGGTCTGAGATGTCCGATGCCTCCGGTTCTAATATTGCAGCCAACAGTGTCATTGATAGCTCATCAAGGTCCTTAAGTCTTCCATCTGGTGCTTCATGGACTGCTCGAGCTGCAATGCCAAATGCTATGGGAGCTGTAAATGTCCCTAATGCACAATTACAAGCTCAAATTCAGCATCAGCAGCAGCAGATGATTCAGCTTCATAAGCAACAGCAACAGCAACAACAGATGGCTGTGTCTGCTGCTGCACGGAGTAAGACACCAGCTTCTAGTAATGGGAATGCCTACTCTGATCACTTGACATCGTCGGCTTCTGCTGCTTCGAAGTTTCCAAATGCAATGTCTGCTTTTCCTCAAAACCTTGTACAGACTAGTAACAACAGCAGTCAAGCACAGTCGCCTCAGTGGAAAAATTCTACCAGAACATCTACGTCCCAAGCTCCATCATCTTTGTCATCCACTTCTTCTCTGAAAAACCTTTCTCAGCAGCAGGTTAGATCCCAGCAAAGCCACACACAAATATCTTTTGGCACAAATCAGAAATCAGCTGCTCCTCCACAGGGACAACAGCCGCCTAATAATAACCAGTCTCCCTCTTCCCCCATGATGGTTGGCTCTCCTACAACTTCTTCAATCTCAAAAGGTGCCAGTGGAAGCCCAAGGCATACGAATTCTGCTTCTGCAAGCAATAAAACCGGCGGCCAAAGCTCATCATTGTCAACACAGCAGGGTAAATCCTCGACTTCACTTCCCAACCAAAAGTCATCTCCTGCTGGTGGAAGGAATGTGCCGTCAATTCTTGGAAACCCTCATACTGCTTCAACTTCAGGCAGTGGAACTAAGTCTCAAATGCAGCAACAGCAACAGCAACTACAGCAACAACAGCAGCATTTACAGAAGAGTATGCAGCAAGCACAACTGTTCTTCTCAAGTCCATATATGCAAGCTCAACCCCAGCATTCTACTGGTACAAATTCTACAGGTCAAGCTACTGGGGGATATTATCTTCAAAGAAGGCGGTCAGACCAACCGGCTCAACAACCAACTGGTTCATCAACGGCATCATCGTCAAGTGGAATGTTGACTTTGTGTCCTGTTTCTCTAGGTGGTGGCACCACTTCTGATCCTGCAAAAGCGATTGCAGCAGCTGCAGCTGCTAGTAATATGAAAGGTGGTGCCTTGCCCTCGCAGGGCGTCCTTCATTCGGCCCAATATACCACACCAACATCTGGAAGTCAACATCAGCTTTTGCCTGCTGGTTTCTCATATGTTCACCCTGTTCCTGCAGCAGTTCAAGTGAAGGCAGCTGAACAGAAACAACCTGCGGGTGAGTAGATTCATCGTCATCCTTCATTTGCATTTCAGCTCCATTTCTTGGTAGATAAGTTTAGGAGTTAAAGCAAAAAAATAAATGATTTAGATTAGATGGGAAAGTAATTCATGAAGTGAAACATAATTCTTGACCAGGAAATGACAATTTGCATGCGTGCTGGCAGCCTGAGAAGAAATGAACACTGTACAACTTGATGGTACAGCTGACCGGGGTGGCGCGTCAATGAAAAGCAGTTGGAATGAAGAACCTGCAGTTTTGAAGGGGCATTATGCGGGTTTTTGAGGACTGATCCTCATGCATTTTGCCTGGAATGCAAGTCAATCAACATTTGGATTAATGTTGTATGACGCGCTCCGGTGGTGTATAAACGAGGATATCACGAATGAAAGCTCTGCTTGACTCGACCTGTTGACTTTGACGGTTAAAGGATGGTTTGCAGGATAATTGATCAGCTCTTTCCTGCATGGTTGATGGAGGAGGTTAAATTCAGGAGGAAAAAAGTTTTTGGGTTCCTTTTTTATTTTTTGGGGGTGGCGGTGGGGGAAGCAGGTCAGTGATAAGAACTAAGAAGAGTGAAGGCTTGGATTGAATTGCCTTCTGTTTTTTAGTAGAAATTCTGGTGCTTCAGTAATTCATTATTCTTTTCCTTGTCTTTTCATTACAAGTGTTTTCTAATGGCTTGAAGAGCAGTTTCTGGACATTACCTTTTTGGACATATACAAGTAAGTAATGCAAGGTGTATATGTGTATGTCTTTGCACATATAAATGGATGGATTAGCCCTCGAGATTTTCTTTTGGTTTCTTTTCCTTTTGCATTCTTTAATTATATGGCTGAAAATAGTCTCTGTCAGGACAGAAAGACGGGAATCCGTGAATGATGGTATCAGTGCTTTGTTTTGGGAAGGCCTTTATGTCATTGGTTATGATGGTTACTCTCTTTTTTTCTCAGATGAAGACTCTTGTGAATGAACTTTGTGACTTGGCACTTGTTCCTCTTTTCTTACTTAGGAAAATAGTTGACAAGCTACTCCCCTGGTATTGTCTCATTGGGTGCGTATATATTATCTGTGATGAATGAGAAGTTACTTTAATTAGTAATTAATCACTTTTTCTGGAACATATTAAAAAGGAAAGAGTATTGCATAAAATAGAATATATTCTGCGTGGTGCATGCCTATTAGGTAGGTATTCTTTTATAAGTTTAGTATTTTAGGTAACTTAATTGAAACCTTTTTTTTTAATCTTTCTAATGAAAGGAAAATGAAGCATCTTAGCAGCTTCTGATAGGGATTGTAGGGGGAAGTTAGTTATCATTGGTTGGTGTGATTTATGAAATGGGTAAAGGTGGCTATCTTTGAAACACATACATGTAGATAGATTGAGATGGGTGGCTTTAGAAAGAAGAGTTGATTTTCTGCACTACATGTGTGTGAAGTTTGTCACTAACTAGTTGGTGTAGGACCCTATCTGTTTAATATTATTAGTATTTCATTTCTTCATTGGGGTCCCATTTTGTGCGTATGCAATTACAATATCAACAGCTCAATACTCCAATAAATTCTTGCTTTTGTTGCTTTGAATAGTCCTTGGAAACATTCACTACACAGACTTTACCCCCAGGCAAAAAAGTTGGTTTGTAGAGAAGGCCGCTTATTCCACCATTTCCCTTTCTTCATCTTTTTATCCCCCTAGTATTTTACATTTTTACTGTTAATATTCATTTCGCTCATATTTAAATTTTTTACATAGTCACTGGCTCACTGCATACAAATATGCTGCTAATTATTTTAATATAACATCACTCAAACTCAATGGTAGATATTTTGATAATATCTTAATGTATGATTATTTGGATTACATGGACTTTGATAGATATATGTAGTAAATTTTTCTATTTTTCCAAGTTGTACAGCATAGGCCCCTTGAAAAGGTCAGCATATGTATGTTATGTTAATGGGTGGGTTTTTGTCTTCCAGAAGGTCACATGCGTCCAGAAATCCTTTTGCCTTGTAGGCTCGATACTTTTTTGGTCTAATGTGGGACCCACTCTTCTTTCTTTTATTTGCTCGCTAAATTTTAAAAATTCCACTGCGGGACCTAATATATTGTTTTTCGTTATTTGCTCACACCTTCGAAAACTTAAAAGTATTTTAGTAATGTTTGTGGAAATTATCACTATGTTGCCTTAGTTGTAGCTTGTTTGCTCATCATAAACGATTTGATGCTGCAGGCTTTTCCTTTTGATTATATATACATAATAAATATTCTTTACTAGGTCAAGTGAAACATCTCATCTATATAAGAATAGAAGCAAGTTGGAATGAGAATATTTGAGAATTTGCACTTTGACGGCAATAGCAAAGTCAAATTTTTACTATTTTAATATTTTCTACATAAATAAAAAATAGTATTTTTGTATATTTTTATTTTATTTATAGATACGCTATAATTTTTCAATGAGGGGAGGTTAGTTGGACCCAACTGTTTTCAAGCAGGGGCAAAATGAATGTAATTTTAATTATTTTCTCTTTTTATCATGTTACAAAATGAACCTAGCCACTTTACACGATGAACATAAACTGTTTCTCAGTACTGTACATAACCCAAATATAGATAGCAGATTTGTACGTATCTCTTTTATTTCTTTCCTTAGTTATCACCTGATGTACATATATATATATATATATATATATATATATATATATATATATATATATATATATATATATATATATATATATATATATATATATATATATATATATATATATATATATATATATATATTTGATTCTTCCATACCTTGTTAATTATATGGTATCAGATCCACATCTGTGGCTTCATCGGAGTTGACCAAAACTTTTCGGTAGACACGTGAGGTGCGTGTAGTCCACTCTGTCCAGCTTTGTTCTCCAAGATTAGCTTGATTATTTTCGATCGATTGTTGGTTATCCTCTGATAACAAAACCTTATTCCAAACAAGGAAATATTTCAGGTGGAACCTAATGTATTTGGAAGCACATGTTATGCTTGAGATGTTCGATCATCTGTTACCAAGTTGGATCCCTAGGCATTGAAGTGTGTTTTCCTTGGCTATTCTCACCTTCAGAAGGGGTATCCGTGTTATTCTACTGGACTTGGCAAATATTTGATGTCAACTGATGTGGTATTTTTAAATTCTACATCATTCTTCTACGCACCTCCCATTTCTACAAGTCAGGGGGGGAGATGGGTGGCTAGTATATCAGGTTACTCGTACTTTGACAGAACAACGAGATGATGTTCCTCCATCTCCTAGTTCTATCGAGCACCAATCCACTATTTTGCCTTCAGCACCTGCTCCAACTATGTTATCAAGACTACCAATTGCTCAAGTTTACTCGCGGAGGCAACAATAGAATGATACATGTTCTGCACCAGTTCCTTCGTCATCATTTCCTTCATCATCAGATTCGCCTCCACCTAACCCTCAAGAATACCTTGACCTTCCAATTGCTCTTCGTAAAAGTATACGTACTTGCAAATATACATATTCTATTGCTAACTTTATTTCCTATGACCACTTATCTCCTGCATCTAGATCTTTCATTGTATCTCTAGACTCTTTTTCTATACCTAAAATGGAGAAGGAGGCTGTGAATCATCCTGGATGGTCTGAAGCAATGCTTGAGGCAATACATGCCTTAGAGAAAAACCACACTTGGGATTTAGTTGATTTAACCAGTGGATAGAAAGCAGTGGGATACAAGTGGGTCTTCACGATTAAAGTTAATCCTGATGGCTCTGTGGCGAGACTTAAGGCCAGACTTGTGGCTAAGGGGTATGCTCAGACATATGTGGTGGATTAGGCAGACACCTTCTCTCAGGTTGCCAAATTTACTTCTATTTGCTTGTTCATTTCTCTAGTTGCTTCTAAGAATTGGCCTCTACATCAATTGAATATTAAGAATGCTTTCATGGTGATCTCCATGGGGAGGTATATATGGAGCAACCACCTAGTTTTGTTGCTTAGGGGGAGTATGGAAAGTCTGCCATTTGAAGAAATCCTTATATGGCTTTAAGCAGAGTCCTCGGGCGTGGTTTGGTAAATTTAGTGAAGCAGTTCAAGAATTTAGGCTAAAAAAGAGCAAATGTGACTATTCTGTCTTCTATAAGCAATCAACAACTGGATCTATTCTCCTACAGTTTGGTCAACAAGGTAACAACTCGTCAAAACCAGCTCAAAAAGGACTGAAATATGCACAAGTACCAAGAACAAGTCCAAAAACAGTGTAACAAGACCAATATGGCCGCTCTCCATTTTGTGCAGTCCGCAAAAAAGAGGTTTAGAGAGGTTCTTAATTCAGACATTCAAGTAATGCGTCCGCAAAGCATTTCGTGTGGTCTGCATTGGCTTCATTGCGACCACACTCAATTTTGTGCGGTCCGCAAAGATGGAGTACAGAGAGTTGCTGATTTTGGGAATATGTCCAATGTGGTTCGTGGTCCTTTTTTGTGCGGACCGCAATAGAAGCCACCTCAGCCATGGTGCATTTTGTGCAGCCCACGATGGCCAAGTTCAAAGAGCAAAAGTCTTAAGCCAAGAGCCTCGGTGCGGCCGTACTCGATTTTGTGCGGTCCACACTTTCCCCGTAGGGGTATTTTTGTCTAGAAAATTTGGCCTGGTATACGTAGTTTCTTTTCCCATTTTTGGGTCATCGTTGTAATTTTAGGCAGAGTTGTGCTCGTGAACAGTAACCTTTTACCATTTTGAGTAATTATACAATAGTTTTATCATTGAATCTTCAAGTTTTAGCTAGTAATTAAATATTATGGGTTTTACTTTATCTATTTCTTTTTTCTTCTATTATTATGAGTAACTAGACCCATCATCTA
The DNA here is from genome assembly GCA_034376525.1 of Nicotiana benthamiana. Taxonomy (NCBI): domain Eukaryota; kingdom Viridiplantae; phylum Streptophyta; class Magnoliopsida; order Solanales; family Solanaceae; genus Nicotiana; species Nicotiana benthamiana. Next base: position 85,185,159 of record CM067328.1, read on the forward strand.
GGGTTGTGGCTCAACCCTAGTGTGGGTAATTTGATGGATCTTGTGTTTTATGGCTTGAATGTCTATGGGTGTTTGATATTGGACTAATTTATGATTTTAATGTTGAATTAGTGGCTGAAACACTAGTTTATACCTAGTTGACTTGGGCTCTTCTTGAGAAATAGAGTCTAAGTCTAGGAAAATCAGTCCAATAAGGAATTGAGGCGCATTCAAGAGATTGATAGCCCTAATTAAAGGGTTAAACCTAGAGATAGTAATACCCGACTTGAACCTCAATTGCTTGCACAAATTATCATACCCAATTGGTCTTGAGAAAGTCAATTAGGGCAAAATCACTTAAATTAACGAGAGGTAGCGAGTAGAATCGTGCAATGGTTATATCGTAGTCCCAAAATATGACAATCTAATCTTAGACTCGAGAGCCAGTCAGGTATCCACCTAGGAGAAAGTCACTTCCTTAGTGCCTTTTAACTATTTAGACAACCTTCAATATCTTACTCTTAGATTAACTTAGTTTAATTTAGCATCTTAGTAAAATAAATTTAGAAATAATATCTAAACCAATTATGAATAGAAGTGCAATTAGAAGCAATTACGCAACTCCAATTTAGATAGAAACTCAATTCTCATTTCTAGCTCATTGTGGAAATCCCGACCTTCTCGGTTTAAAGATGCTTCGACCACTCTTGCTACTTTGTTGTAGTGTAGGGTTGGCCTCGACCACATTTTGGTACCATTGACGGGGAGCTAACGGTTTTGGCTATCTATCTAAATAGTTTTGTGTATTGTTCTTATTTCTTTCCGTGTTACTAATTTGTGTGTGTCACAACTTCAGGTACTAAATGGCAGCAAGCAACGCACCTCTTGGAGGTATTCTACCGGGGGAGGAGGTAGATGAAAATATTGATGATGAGGTCCTTGTAGTGCCTCAAGCTCAAAGGAGAGGCCGACATGCCAATGATAATACTCCAGACCCTCCCCCGCCACCTCCAAGAGTGGCTCCTCGACCGCTTCGAAACCAAGGCTATGCAAGTGCAATTGTCCCACCCCGTATTCGGGCGGGCAATTATCAAATTACCAATGTGATACTGACATTACTAGATCAACATGGGTATTTCATGAGTGCTGCCAATCAAAATGCTACAAACATCTACAGGGTTTCGTGGATACATGTTGGGGAGCAAGCAAACAAATGTGTCGGAGGATGCACTTCGGTTGAGACTCTTCCCATTTTCACTTAGAGGGAAGGCATTGGATTGGCTTGAGCGACTTTCCAACCATTACATCACTACTTGGGATGAGTTCGAAGATAGGTTCATTGCAAAGTTGTTCTCACCGGGGCATATGAAAGCACTGAGAGATGAGATCTTAGCCTTCAAGCAGGAGCCCACCGAACCATTACATGAGATTTGGGAGCGCTATAGAACAATGGTAAAGGAATTCCCCAACAATGATATGACTGAGGTGATGATCCAATAGACTTTCTACCAGGGTATTAACATAACAAACCAGTGCATAGTGAACCAACTTGATGGGGGCAACATCATGAAGCTATTTTAGGATGAGGCATGTGAAATTCTTGACGAGATGGCTGACACCTCCTCCGCTTGGAAAAGTAGAGCCAATGTGCCCCAAGGTAACCCTACGGTCACTCATTTGCACAAAGAGTTACCTGATCATGGGCAGGCTATAGCAGAATTGACAACAACAATGAACTAGCTCGCAAAGGCACAGTTGCAACAAGTTCAAAATCCTCGCCAAGTGAATATCATGGAGGGTGTCAACATGCTAGTGAAGAAAAGAAGACAAAGAGGTCAACAAAACCAAGTGTGTTAAGATCAATTTGATAATGATTGTGGTGGATTCCAAGATGATGGTTATGATGGGTAGAATGAAGAGGTGCAATATGTAAAAAACTATCAAGGCCAAAGGGGCAATTCTTCCAACCAACAACAATGGAGACCCCAAGGCAATTGGCGCAATCAACAACAACAGGGAAATGGCAGTTTGGGGAACAATAACCAAAATTCCAATTGGGGCCATCCGAATAATAATAAGTACAATCAGGGTAATTGGAATGGTAACAACAACAATTGGGGTGGTTGGAACAATGGCAATCAAGGAAATTGGGGGCAAGGCTTTCAAAGGCTCCCAATGTATCAACAACAGAAAAATCCACCCCCATTTCCATCCCAAGGTCCTAGCTCTTCCAACAATAATATTAGGATAATTGAAATGATGTTTGAATAGATTATGAAAAAGAATGTGAACTCTGATGCTCAATTATCTTCCCATAATTCTTCAATTAGAAATTTGGGGGTTCAGTTAGGCCAAATCTCATAGTCCTTGAATATTATCGCTAAGGGGGCTCTACCAAGTGATACAGTAGTTAACCCGAAAGGGGGAGGGGGAAAATCATGTTATCGGAGTAACTACAAGGAGTGGACGAGGCGGTGATGTGAATGCCTCCAAACAAAAGCAAATTTTAAGTGATGAAGTTGAGTTGCAAGAAGATGAAGTTCCTTTGGTAGTTGAAAATGTGATTGATGAAAATGTGAATGAAAAAGTAAGGATTGATATTCAAGAAGCCGAGGTGAAAATTCAGAATGACGTGAACCCGTCTAGGGAAAACGTAATAGACATGCCAGAGCCAGTTGTTCCTAAAGCCAAACCTCTTTTTCCAAGGCCACTTCCGCATTATCCTCGAAGGCTCATGAAGCGGAAAAATGAGAATTAGTTTAAAAATTTTATTGACATGATGAAGAGCTTATCCATTAATGTACCTTTGGTGGAGGCTTCAGAACAAATACCGGGCTATGTTAAATTTATAAAGGACTTGGTGACAAAGAAAAGATCCATGGATTGTGATATTATAAAGATGACCCACTAATTTAGTGCAATAATGCATTCAATGGTCCTGAAGCTTGAAGATCCCGATGCTTTCACCATTCCTCAAACCATTGGGAGTGTAAACTTTGCAAGGCTCTATGTGATTTGGGGGCAAGTATCAACTTGACGCCCTACTTAGTTTTCAAGACTTTGGGTATTGGCAGCTGAGGCCGACATCCATGAGATTGCAAGTGGCATATAGAACGATGAAGAGACCATTATGTATTATTGATGATGTCCTTGTCCGGGTGGACAAATTTATCTTGCCTACTAATTTTATGATCTTGGATTGTGAGGTAGATTATGAAGTTCCGATCATATTAGGGAGACCTCTCCTTGCTACTGGGAAAGCCTTAGTTGATGTGGAAGAAGGGGAACTCACCTTCCAGGTGGGTGATGAGAAAGTGGTCTTTCATATGTGCAAGTCAATGAAGCATCCCAATAGTTCCAAGGTGTGCTCTTTTGTGAACCTTGTCATGACAGTGATAATTGATGATAGAAGTGCAATTATAAATGTGGAGGACACTCTAGAGTCCGTGCTATTTAATCTTGATGTAAGTGATGATGAAGGTAGAGTGGAGTGCGTGAATACTTTTCATGGGATGGGCTCTTACTCTTATGAGCCTAGGAAACTATCTTTTGACCTTGAGAATAGGAAGACTCCACCAACAAAACCTTCAATTGATGAAGCTCTGGTGTTGGAGTTGAAGCTGTTACCTCCACACCTCAGGTATGAGTTCTCAGGCCCTATTTAAACTTTGCTAGTTATTATTTCCTCTTGTTATACAAACATGTAGGTTGATGCCACTTTGGCGGTTTTCCAAAAGCGGAAAAAAGAAATTGGATGGACTTTAGCTGATATTTGGGGGATAAGCCCCGCATTCTATATGCACAAGATTATTCTGGAAGATGATACAAAGTCCTACTTGGAACATCAAATGAGGTTGAACGAGGCAATGCAAAAAGTTGTGAAGAAGCAGGTGACCAAGTGGTTGGATTTCGGGGTTGTGTACCCCATATCTGATAGCTCTTGGACTTCGCCGGTGTAATATGTACCGAAGAAGGGTAACATGACTGTGGTTGAAAATTTACATAATGAGTTGAATCCTACCAGGACCATCACCGGTTGAAAGGTATGCAACGACTACCGCTAGTTCAATAAAGTGACCCGCAAGGAACACCTTACATTGCCTTTTCTTGATAAGATGTTAGACCGACTTGCTGGGCATGCCTTCTACTATTTCTTGGATGTGTATTCTGGATATAACAAAATCTTGATTGCTCCAAAAGATCTAGAGAAGACCACAATCACTTGTCCATATGACACTTTTGCCTTTTCTAGGATGCCTTTTGGGTTGTGTAATAAACCGGCTACATTTCAGTGGTGTATGATGGCCATTTTTTACTGATATGGTGGAAGATATTTTGGAGGTGTTCATGGATGACATTAGTGTTGTGGGTTATTCATTTGATAAGGGTTTGAAAAATCTTGATAGAGTGTTAGCCCGTTGTGAAGAAACCAATCTTTTTCTTAATTGGGAGAAATGCCACTTCATGGTGGGAGGGGGGGGGGGATAATTCTTGGGCATGAAATTTCAAAACATGGTATAGAGGTGGACAAAGAAAAAATTGATGTGATTTCAAGGCTCCCTCCCCTACCTCTGTCAAGGGAGTTAGAAGTTTTCGAGGGTAGTGAATCCCTTGTGTAAGTTATTGAAAAATCTTGATAGAGTGTTAGCCCGTTGTGAAGAAACCAATCTTGTTCTTAATTGGGAAAAATGCCACTTCATGGTGGAAAGGGGATAATTCTTGGGCATGAAATTTCAAAACATGGTATAGAGATGGACAAAGAAAAAATTGATGTTATTTCAAGGCTCCTTCCCCTACCTCTGTCAAGGGAGTTAGAAGTTTTCGAGGGTAGTGAATCCCTTGTGTAAGTTATTGAAAAAAGATGCCAAGTTTGTGTTCGATGAGAGATGTATGCAAGCCTTTGAACTTCTCAAGTACAAGTTGACCACCACTCCTATCATTATCGCAACCTCCGCAAACCATGGCATACCATTCACCGATACCGAAAGGAGTTGTTCGCCGAGAAATGAATCATTGATATCCAAGCCATCACGAGGCCTCCCTACCTCCTCCAAGCGGGACAAGTTGTCCGCCACTTGGTTTTCACTACCCTTCCGGTCCACAATCTCCAAATCAAACTCTTGAAGTAACAAGACCCATCGTATAAGTCTAGTTTTGGAATCCTTCTTCGTCATCAAGAGAGTGGCCAAGTTTAAGTCTCAAATAGGGAAATCAAGGGTATATTGTCAAATACGTTCAATGCAAATATGATCGATGTTTCAAAGAAGTTCGATGATGCTCTATGGGCGTATAAGACTGCTTGCAAGACTCCGATTGGTATGTTTCCGTATCGGTTGGTGTTTGGAAAAGTGTACCATGTACCGGTTGAGTTAGAATGCAAGGCCATGTGGGCTTTGAGGAAGTTGAATCTTGAATGGGATGTAGCAGTAAATCTTCGTGTGGAGCATCTTAATGAACTTGGTGAATTTCGATTCCGTACGTACTCCAATTCGTCCTTGTACAAGGACAAGATGAAGTACTTTCATGATAAATATGCTCATGGCAAGGAGTTCAAAATCAATGATTTGGTTCTCTTGCTCAACTCTTGGTTACGTCTATTTTCGGGAAAGCTTAAGTCAAAATGGAGCGGACTTTTTGAAGTGGTGTTTGTGACTCCATTTGGTGCACTTGACTTGCAGAACAAAAATGGTGAGGTTTTCAAAGTTAATTGGCACAGGGTCAAGCTCTACCTGTGAAAAATTGATGACAACCACGTTGTGGCACTTCTTCATCTATAGTGATTTGATGGTAACCTGCATCGTGCCGCGACGTTAAATTAGGTACTTCTTTGGAGGTAACCCATGTGTCTTTCTTTTTGTTTTTCTTTGATTTTCTTTGTAGTGTAGGATTTATTTTTGGATTGACTAGTTGTAAGATGCTGTTGGATTATGTTGATGCAGTGCAGGACCAAGCCGAAAAATGATCACTCTATGAAGTTTGCAATGCGGATCACACTTCATTTTGTGTGGCCGCAAAGGAATTTGCGTGGGTCAGAAAATCAATGCGGACCATAGAGTGGTTTTTCAAAAGTGGAGAGACTCGTAAGTTTTCCACCGAGGCTACATTGCATTTTATGCAGTCCGCAGTGCACCACTGTGTCGCACTAGATTTCTTGCGGTCTGTAGTGGCCAATCTCCCAGTGCTTTATGTTTTTGAGCACCGCATACCGTGGTGCCATATTTTGCGGTTTGCGGTGGGTAGGTGAGCTAGGGCCTAGGACCCTTTTCTATAAATAGGACTGAGGCCCTCAATTTGAACTTTTCGATCTTTTTACTCTCAGAAGCCCAAAGATTACTATTCACTCTCTAAATTGCACGAATTCAAATGCTTAGTCTTGATTAATCACCGGTGCGTCTCATTTATGGTAACTTTAGTTCCTTATTAGTTGTTTAAGTTTGCTATTTTCTTTCGAATTTCAGTTTATCTTAGTTTTTCTTCTTTTCTTCCTGTTTTTATTTTAATTTAGTAGCATATGTAAGTTAATCCTATTTTAATTAGGCATATTTAGTTACAACACTGAGGCAACACCTAGGGAATCATTAATAGGTAAAATATTGGACTAAAATGGACAAAACTTGAACCCTGGGTTAGTGTTGCTGTTGGACACTCACTGTGGACCGTGGTGGATTTGTTGCGATCCGAGATGCCTCTATGTGGTTCGCAATACTATTTTGTGTGGGCCGCGATGGATTAAGTTCTAAAAGCTGACATTTGAGGATCGTGGACGCAATGGATGTTGCGGGAACTGTGGTGCCTCAATACGGTCCGCAATGCATTTTGTGCGGTCCGTGATGCATAGTTTCAGGGAATGGGTTGTCTGAACCCCACATATGTGCGGACCAAATTTTGTGCGGTCTGCGATAGCCTCTTTGAGGCCACACCTCATTTTGTGTGGTCCACATTCTGCAACAATCTTCCTTTAGTTCTAAATTTCATTCTATTGATACTAACAAGGCAAAACTGAATGTTGCTTGCGGTGATAGAAAACAGTAGGGCAAAGGGAAATCCTCCCGGGGTAGAGGAAAAGGTATGATCAAATTGACCCCACAAGTACGAGAAAACATAAAGAACACTAGGAGGCTCATAAAGGCTGCTGACAAAGCTATTAACCAATTGGTAAGTGAGTATACACCTTCCTGGGAGGCATTATCAGACTTCGTGCCAGAGTATATTTATGACTGGACGGAGAGGAACAGGCTGAGGGATACACCTCCAGTCTCTCCCACTGTCCAAGCACCCAGTGCGTATATCTTCTGAGTCATCTGAGGGCTTAGCTGCAGGCAGTGGAAGTGAAAATTCCACCTTTCCTACAGATTCACTATCCGAAGAGGGTCTTGTAGTAGAAGAAGAGGAAGAAGTATAAGGGGGTGAGCCCCAAGTAGGAGGGGTAGAGAGGACTAGAAATTCGGAGGCATGGTAGGACCGATTTGTGAGTGAGGTTGCCTAGCACAAGTTCAGAGAGTGGTGGCCTGAAAAGAAGCTAATACCCGAGCGTAAATTCATCACCTAGGACCTTTTGCCTCACAACCCCAATAAGTTGAGGTAGTTGAGAGAGAGAGAGAGAGAGAGAGAGAGAAAGAGAGAGAGAGAGAGAGAGAGAGAGAGAGAGAGAGAGAGAGAGAGTTAGACGATATTATTTCATAGGCCACGTGGTGGAGGCCAATGAGTACTTGGTGAAGATATTCTACACAATGTTGCCCACATCAAAATGGGTACCACAATGACAAAACTGCAAACTTGAAGGTGAAATTTGATGGCAAGACCATAAATGATTATCTGGGATTCCCGGAGGAGGATGAGTCATTGTATTTGGAGAAGATGGCATTGGGTGAGTCTGCTCTTCCTTGTTTGGCAGAGTATTTGGAAATCCCAAGCACCACCTCTGATTGGTTGACTGTGAGAGTAAAGATCTTGAGAAGGACATTGAACTTTGAAGTAAAAAGTTGGGAAGCATTTGTGCGTAGATGGCTAGACCCCACCACCCACGAAAACTCACTCCCTATTCAGCGAGCTATATTGGTGGCATCGATCATGGCGGGGTACCCAATTAAAATCGGGAATGTGATGTCCTGGGTAATTACACAGGTGGTGAACGAAGGTGACATATCTTATCCTTTCCCCAACTTCTTGACCTTGTACCTAGAAGACGTATGTGGAGAAGCAAAAGTTTGATATGAAAGTGAAGGCAAAGGCACCGTTCTCCTGGTACAGCCCGCAAGGTGATGACAACCTTAAAGGCAAGCACTTCAAGGGCAAAGCCACTACTTCAACTGGCTAGTTTGAAATCTGGTAGTGGTAGTGGCTCATACTCAACCCCTTTCCACCTTAGCAGACATGGCCCCAGGACCATCCACTTCTACAGCTCCAGAGATCCCCTCCTCCAGTGCATACCCCCTGACTGCCCACCGCCTGAGCTAGACCCTCGCCAGCATCAACAACTGGATTCAGACATCTACTTCAAAGCTGTCTGTACTATCTACTATGTTGGCAGATCAGTCAGCACTCCCTCAGCCACATGTCCCACAGTCCGTTGAGGACACTCTAAAGGAAATTATGGACAACCAGAAAAAGCTCATAAATTCCATTAATTCTCATGGAAAGGCATTGAAGGAGCTTGCTAGGGAGGCGAAGAAAATGAGGAAGACTCGGGCTTCAAAAGAGTCGGTGAGGGAGCTAAGGTTCGAGGTGCAGAGGTTGAAGGCGGATCACCTACCTTTAGATTTGTTATTGCATGACCCAGCACCAGTAGCCCACCCTCAGCCAGAGTAGGAGTCAAAGAGGCCACCAAAGAGGAAAAGTGAATTCCCCGTAGTGATGATGTAGTCATAGAGTTGGAGGACCCCAGGGAGGTTCCTCCAACCACTCCCAGATTCCATACAGGCCCAGGACTCAGTCTAGGTCCTAGTAGAGCCAGAGATCACAGAGATCCAGTCACTGGTTCCCGAGCAGACAGAGGACCCAGGGACCCAGACTCAGGATGCAATGCAGACGGAGGGCCCATAGGGAGTTTCTTCTTCCTCTCTTCTCTATTTTTGTGCTTATTTTGGTTAGTCGGCATTGAGGACAATGCTAGCTTTCATTTGAGGGGGTAGCCGTATTTGGATATTTGGACGACTATATATATGACAATATTTTATGCTTTATTTCTTTTTTATCTTTGGTATGTATATAATTTTATCATTTCATTGTACTTTTCGTACTTTTTTACTTTGGGTATGTATATAAAGTTACGTTCTTATGTATATATTCATTCTTCCTATTGTATATTCGATTAAATCCCCTCTTGTACATATTCATTTACTTTCCACATTTTTCCTTTCTTAGCTTCTTATTTTATGTTCGTAGCTTCTTGTTTTGAGTTTTTAAAATAAGCCTTTGATTTTCTTAATGCCACGGTTCTTTCCAAAGGTGGAATTTGCGTGAACCGGATGGCTCTTCTCTATGCTAGATCACTGACAACCTTCTTAAGGGTTTAAGTTTGTTTTCTTATTGCTTTTTTTAGTAGTTAGTTGGTAAGGGTGCCTCAAGTAATTCACTTGGGCCTAGCACATTTGCCTTTGATCATATGGTAAAAATAAATCGTTGTGTATAAGATGGTGATAGTTATGACGTTGAGACTCTTGTGTTGGCCAATAATCATCAAGTGGTTTTTCGGGACCATTGTATTGATTACTATTAGATAAGGTTGTTGTGGCCCCCCTACCTTGTGTCTTTAGAAATCCCATAGCTTGTGTGGTGAGAATTTGAATTGCAAGTCCAAGTCCCGAACCACTGGTCTAGAACTTGCCGTGAATATTTGTCTAGGAGAAATCCTAAGTTTAATTTGACTTGAGACGTGATTATGGGCTCTCCTTGATCCGAGTGATATCTTGAACACTTTCATAGCCTACCTATGACAAAATCCCTAGTCAACCCTTTTGAGCTATAAACCTTTTTCTTTCAAGAACCATGATACAAGACTTTACGCGTTCTAAAATACCCTCTCTTGGCACCTGATTTTTCCTTAGCACAAGGCCAAACCATAAATGGGGGGGGGGGGGGAAGACAAAGAATGCAACAAAGTGGTAAAAGGTGCAAAATGAAGAAAAGAAATGGCAATGAAAAAGAAAGAAAATGTAAGAAATAATGAAGGGATTCAATAAAAGAAAGAGATGAAAGCTGTGGAAAGTTGAGAAAAAGATTTGAAATGAACAAGAAAGAGTGACAGTGTGTCTCTCTAACTGTTGGCTCAAGTTCAGGTGAAGTTTTGAAGAATGACAAATGAACTCAGTCATGGACTAGGTCCATCATATGAGGCACAATGTTTATCAACCAATACATGTGAGATACACGTGAAGGAGATAGGTATCAATGATCAAGCAACAATATCTCCTGAAATGATCGAAAAGTTTGCATATTGAATGAGGAGAGAAAGTCTCCTTATGAGAAGAGGAGACAATTCAGATAAAGGATAGGGTTGGAGTTTGTGTTGTTCGAGGAATCAACTTCGATGGAAGATGAGCAATTGAGTCTCAATCAAACTCTAATTACTAACTTATTAAATAACATTGATTCTTCTCTTTGACAGGTATTGCACAATACACAAAAGTTAAATAAAATTGAGAGCAAAAGAGCAAGACGATTTTGCAAGCAATTTATGTGAGATTCGAGTGTGCACTCCTGAAGCTACTTGAACAAGATAGAAGAACCAGTTCCATTATGTTTTTTCTTATTCTAGTTCAATAGTAGTAGGTGGTTTAAAGTTGTTCCTTTCAGCTTTCATAGAAGCATTTGTACTAGGTACTTTGAGTGTTCAACTAATAGGCTAACTTGAAGATTCCACAACAGTTTAGGCTGTGTGTTACACAAGGATTAGAGTTAATCCTTAGGTTTACAAAGAGTTTTTGTAAATGCTGTTTTGACTTAGTGATTTTAGTGGAAGTTTGGGAAGATCTTACTGAGTAGTAGGTCATGGTTTTATCACCTTTTGAGCCAGTGTTTTCCACGTAAAAATTTATGTGTTATTATGTACTTTTAATTCTGCAAACAATAGTGGTTAGAACACCTAAAAGAACCAGGCTCTTCTAGAGCGAAAATTGGGTACCACACAAAACACTCCCCTCTCTTGTGTGGTATTGATGTTGAGAACATCAATTGGTATAAGAGCGTGTTATCCTTGAAGAGGCTAACACCTTAGGAAAATATCAACATGAGTGCACCACCTGAGAACTGGGAAGGGCAATCCACTGCCAGGCCTCCACTTTTCAATGGACAGTACTATTCTTTGTGGAAAATGATGAGGGATCTAATAATTGGAGAAGACTATGAACTCAGGGATATAGTCACTGATGGTCCTTTAGCAACTACAAAGAAAAATGAGGAAGGAGTGGATATGCCAAAGACAAGGGATGACTGCACTGCTAAAGACCTAAAGAAGTGGGCAAAAAATGCTAAGCTCAAGAAATGGTTTGTGTGTGCACTAGGTCCAGATGAGTACAGTAGGATCCAAAGCTGTACTACTGCTAAAGAAATTTGGGACACTTTGCAAGTGGCTCATGAAGGAACATCTCAAGTGAAAAGATCCATAGGAACACTACTGTATTCTCAATATGAGAATGTTACTATCAAGGAAGGAGAAACTATCCAAGAGATGTATACTAGGTTCACTCCACTGACAAATGCACTTAAGTCTGTTGGAAAGATTATTCTTGAAGAAGACAAGGTTGAGAAAATTTTGACAAGGGTTCTTCCAGTCGCATGGGAAAGCAAAATCACTGCTATTCAGGAATCTAAGAATATTGCTACCCTCAAGGTGGATGAACTGATTGGAAATCTTACTGCTAATGAACTGTGAAGGCAAACCACGAAGATGGATACACCCAATAAGAAAAGAAGCCCAGCTCTCAGAATTGCTGAAGGTTCAGATCTGGAGAATGATAAGATGGCTATGATCACTAGAGATTTCAAAAAGTACCTAATGAGAGGAAAGTGTTCTTCAAGAGGTACAACCTTCAACATATTGATACCCAATTTTTTCCTAAGTATTTTTATACCAAAAATACTTTCAAAATCACACACACACACACACACATATATATATGTATATATATATGTATATATATATATATATGTATATATATATATATATGTATATATATATGTAGATACATATATATATACATATATATATATATATATATATATATATATATATATATATATATGTATGTACATACATACATATATGTATATATATGTATGTATATACATATATATATATATACATACATATATGTATATGTATGTATGTACATACATACATATATGTATATGTATGTATGTACATACATATATGCATATATGCATATAAAACTATACCCAAGTGTTTTACTATTCTTCCCAATTTTTTAAGTTTTTTAAAAATTAATTTATTGTCTATTTCAGGAGTACAAGAATCCAATAATTATTCCCAAGATTATCATTTTGGTGAATAATTTATTTTTATTCTCATATTTACACCAAAATATAATTAAGGTGATTTTTGTATATTTTTACAAATTTATTTGATATTTTTAAAGCTAAATTGAATTTAATTACCATTATAGCCTATTTTATGATTAATAGTATCTTTTATTGTAAAATTAGTTCCAATATTTTTAATTAATATTTATATATTATTAATTGGTTCAACGGTTTTAATTTCCTTTTAAAATTATTTTTTATTATTTTTATAAAATAAAAGGTAAAAACTGGCTATTTAAAATATAGCCCCAATTTGTTTCAATTATAGCCCATTTAGATTTTAATTTTAGCCTAAAATTAACCCAGTTTTGATCCTCAATCGGACCGGCCCAATAATCCGTTCATCCTACCCGACCCAAGGCTCTTTTAATTGATCAACGGTCACGATCTCCTCTTCCCATTTTAATTCAACTAACACAACCCTAATCCCCCCATTTCCTTCCAGTAGCTGCCTTTGGATCCTCTCATCTCTTAGACTCTCTCTACCCTTCCCCTAACCATAGCAGTTTCTCGTCATCTTCACCCCGAAACTCGCCGAAATCCATGGCTTCTCTGGCCATGGAAACCCTATACTCACCTCCTACTGCTCCTAGATGCCTGCTGCTCGAAGGTTTGAGGCCAGACTTCAAAGGTCTTCACTCATACCTTCACCGATTTGAGGTTTTCGTCCATCTTCGGCCTTGCTCCGGCATATCCAAACATTAAGAGCCTATCTCTGACTTTATCCAACTCAGGATTGGACTTTCCTAGGCCTTTCTCGCTCTATGGTTTCTCCAAAATTCTAGTTACTCAAGGTTCTCTTTAATTAGTTTTTAGATCTGGTGTATGTCTATGCTCTACCTGAGTTTCTTAAATGTTTTCCCCGATTTTCTTTCAAAAATTACTTCTCTTCGACTTTAGGGTTTCTGAAAGGATTTTGGGAAAAGTCTTTCTGATTCTTCTCTTGCTTTGCTCTATGTGTGTTTTTCCACACCCTGCTCGTGTGATTTCTTTTATTACACATGTATTGTCTTCTGCCTTTTCTTTTTCTACCATGCATGTTACTCCTGTTAATCTTTGCTCTTTTACTATGTGTCTTTACCATTAAGTTATTTTATTTTTATTTACTGGACTCTGTTATGTTCTTACATGCTTCGTCAACTTGTGTTCACATTTGTATTTTTTACTCTTTCTTCTAAACCCGTTTGGGTTTCAAGTTTCTCAAATATGTTCTTTATGATTTTTCCTCCCTTTTCGTTCAAACATGCTATCATATCTGATTTGTTGAGAATCTGAAGCAAAGGGCTTGCTTTCTCACTCCCATGTTTGATTAAATTTTGAAACCCTAGTATTTGGGGGTTCCCTTTGATGATTTTGATTCTTTGTGTTCGAGTTAAGGCTCCGCTTTGGGACCCTAGACTCTCAGACTCACTATGAGTCTGCAACTTGAACTTGTATCTCTTTGCTTATGATTCTGAACTTCTCTCTCTTTTACATAACTCGACAATCTCTTCTTGATTCACATGTTTGTGTACTTTATATATGAGAAATATTCTTTCAAAAGGTTTTGCCATCTACTAATTGATTCTGAATACCTTTGATGGTGTTTACTTGATTGTTCCTGATTTTCCCTAAGCGAACCTTTCTTTACCTCCTTTTCTCGACCTGATTCATCCGAGTAAACATGTAGTTTTGGTTTTACTGATTGATTCCCCTTTTCTTTTTTTTTTTTACAAAAACATGTATTATTAATTTGTTGCCTTAAATAACTTCTGCGTACTTACCCTTTTTATACTGCTAGGAAAATAATTTTTCCAAATCCCTTTCCTTAATTGTTTTACACATTCGAATTTGAACCCCTTAATTAAAGGGACTCTTATGTAATTGATTGAAAATCTAACTTCAATTATTTTCTTACCTTATTCCTCATAACTTTCACACTATTAATACACAACCGTTTTTCATAAGACACACACTTCGAATTGTGCACTCTTACACACACTCTTAATTAGAATACTCTCAATTGGCTTACAAGACTTCTGATTTCACTTATTTGTTTCCCTGAAACTGGTATGCCCTAATTTTGATTTCAGCATCACCCCCAATGTGTTTATTCACAAACTTTTATATCCATGTCTACTTTACTGTTTTGTAGAGTTCAACACCTAAAGTAGTATGCTTATCTGTTTCTACAATGAATCCCTATTCCCTACCCCCTTTATGTGTTTGAGTTATAGTTTGATACATGGCAATACACAGGTTATTGCCATGGATTAAAACAGGATCCTTTGGATCTTAGCATCTTTCAGTTCCCCCATACCCCATTCCCCTATGTGTGCTGACTTAAGGTATAGCCTGTCAGCATCCAAATTGTTGTCCAAGGCTAAACTTGACCTTCAATAGGTCTTAACTCTCCAATTTTCATTAAGCTGATAGGTTGGTTAGGGGTGTGCCAGCATCCCAATTGCTGGGTATGACCACCAGCCGGCCATCCGCCTCAACTGCACTTACACCTTTTCCTAGCCCCCTCCTATGAGCCTTGCCTTGGGACCTTGAGTTCCCGCTGAATTTGGACATTTGAGGGCTGGCATTTCCACAGTGCACTATAATCTGATTTTGCAATGATATTTGGGGTGTAAGCATTTCCTGGAGTTCCTAAAGCTCCTTGGAACTTTGACACATCCCATATAAGAGAAAGGCTTTGAAAATATGATCCTGGAAGTTGGTTTATCTCATATTTCTAGACTCTGAGTCTGAATTAGGCTGATTAGAAGTAGATGTAATCACTTGTAAGGCCCCGTGAAAATGAGTGCTCAGATGTTAGCAGCTCATAGAGTCGAATCTACCTACGTGGATCGGATTCTTTTTACTGTTTTGTACTTAAAAATGTGAAATCGAAATTTTTCCAGAAAATGGTCAAAATGCGGTTGCAGATCAGCTATGAGGACCGCATTCCTACCGCAGAGTGAATAAGAGAGCAACATAATTTTGCTGTTAAAAATGCGGTCAGATCTGTGGTCGCATAACCAATATGCAGAACGCAGAGTGATCACATATGGTCATTGAAAAAATTCGAAGGTCAGTTCTGCGGTTCATTCTGCGACCGCAGAACTCGAATGCGGACACCATATTTACCGCATTCCCAACCCGAGAGGTTTGAAACTTGAGCCATTTCAGCGGTCCATTCTGCGGACAACATGTCAGTTCTGCGACCGCAGATCGCGTCGCAGATCGTGCTCGCCTGGTATTTTTCTAATATTTTAGACCCGACCCACCTTTTATTAAAACACCTTCTCCCTCATTTTTAACACATTTCTAATCAAAATAAGAGAGAGGGAGAGAGGGTTCTTGAGAGAGAAAGTAAGTTCTTCATCATCTAGTCTTTCAAAACCATTGGAGCTCGAAAAATTCTTGGTGCATTGTCTTCTCTACTAATTTCTCAGGTAACATCCCTATCCCACTTCCCCCAAATTTTGAAATTAAACTTGGGTAGGGAACCCCATACACTTGTTTTGGAATTCTTCATAAAACCTTCATGCATGTCTTCAAAACCCTAAAATCTTGTAAAAAGTGAATTTGGTAGCAACTATGAATTTAAATTACTAAAACCTAAGTGTTGCTCATGAAATAGATTGACTTCTTGATTGCTTGGTGAATTGGACTGAAGGTTTAAAGGGGATAATCAACTCCAAGTATGTATGGCTAACTGTGATCCTTGTGAAATCACCCTGTGTTAATTTGTGAAATTGTTTGATAATTGATATTCATGTGGGGATCATTGTGAGCTCTCGTGGTGCATATTTGTGTGGTAACACCTTGTGGTGGAAGTTGGGGAACTTGTAATTGAAAGAGTTTGGAAATGAAATAATATGGAACAGAGAAAATGGAAATATTTTGGAACAACATGTGATTAGTTGTGAACAACCATTGTGGTAACTCAAATTGTGTACCAATCTAATGAACATGAGGACATTGTTGTTGCTAGTTGTGGAGTTACATTACCCTTGTTGTGGATCTATTTTAATAATGTGCCATAGTTGATTTCTGTACTTGTTGTTGTGTTGTATGTTGTTGTGGACTGAAACTGTCAGGCGGGGTCAGGTTGCGCCCCGCAACATGGTGAAATAAGGTGTGGGTTGGGGTGATAAGGGTGGCCGAGGTATTAAGGGTGGAAGAGGTAATAAGGGTGGAAAATGAGATCCAATATCGCTATTGATATGAATATGACTCATGAAATGACAAATGTGGAATTATGAGGAGACAGCAGGAGAGTTTGTAACCTGTGGGACACTGATTGCCCCTTTGTTTTACTAATTGAATCATTGTTGTGAAATGTTTGGTTGTTGCTCCATGGTTGTACTCGTACTATTGTTGTCCAGCTTTACACTTGCTTTTTTTGCTTGAGTTTACTTGGACAGCGTTTGTTCATACATGCCAGTACAATTCAAATGTACTGACATCCTTTTTGCCAGGGGCGCTGCATTCGTGTTATGATTGTAGGTGGATTTGTGGCAGGCACTCCAGTCCACTATCCGTAGCTCCTCCTGTCTTCTATCAGCTGTGTATATGTTTGTGAACCCCTTTCCTTGTGGGGAATTGCGTGGTTCAGGCCACCTCCATTGTTGTAACAATAGTTTTGTGATGTCATTGCAAAGATATAGCCGGGGCCTTGTCGCCGACAAGTGTTGTATTATTTTTCTCTTAGAGGCTCCGTAGATAGTGGTTTTTGGGTTAGAACTTATGTATATAGGTGTATGTTTTGGGCTGTGAAGTTTTTACACCATGTTCTCTGTTAATCATAATGTGGGTTTTGTAAAAGATGTTCCCTGTTAATCAGAATGTGTGCTTATAAAAGGGAATTCAGGAAAGTCACCCTGTTCCACTCGACTGGGGATACCCAGTTGAGTGTCGATCATGCCCCTCGGATTCATGGCTTGACAAACTTGGTATCAGAGTCTAAGGTTTTAAAGGAGTCCTAGGATGTCTCGGAGCCGTGCCTAGTAGAGACCTTCTTATTGGTGTGTTGTTGACCACATCTATACGTTGGGGGCTACACGGGCATTTAAGAAAGACTACCCTCTTCTTTGTTATTCCAAGTTCTTGCGGTGAAGTGATGTTGTGTCTAAATTCGTGCTTTATTTCGAATTTTCAGTAATGTCACCCAAGAGGAAATCTAGACTTGGACTAGGGGCCGACGCCACTTCCAGTGCGGCTGTGAATCATGTGCCGACTGCCTTGGGTGAGAGTGATTCCCCAGTTCTGAATTTGCCTGCTCCATCCGTTCCTGATTCCAAGCAATCATGTTCCAGCAGCGGCCGACGGTGACACTGTCCCTCCTGCCAATGCCCCTAATCCTGATGTTGCTCCAGCTTCCGATCCCAGGATTTCTGATGGAGACCTTAGAGGAGCCATCCGTATGTGACCGAGTTAGTGGACGCCCAGGCCTAGAGAACTCATGATGCCCCTGTGTCCTCCAGCGGACAGGGAGATTCCTCCAGCTCCAGAGTTCACCAGTTTCTGTGATTGTCCCCTCCAGAGTTCTCAGGCACAGACCTAGAGGCCGATCCGCAAGAATTCATTGATGAGATGTACAAGACCCTTCGAGTGATGAAGGCTACAGAGATAGAAGGAGTAGAATTAGCTTCATATAGGTTGAAGGGAGCGGCGCGTTCGTGGTTTGATATGTGGGAGGATTCCCGTGATGAGGGGAGACCTCCAGCTAGATGGGATGAGTTCCTAGATGCCTTCATAGATCACTTCTTGCCTACCGAGACCATGGCAGCCCGTGCCACCGAGTTTGAGGTTCTTAAGCAGGGTAGCATGAGTGTTTGGGAATATCATATGGAGTTCGTGAGGTTGTCCAAGTATACTCCTCAGTTGGTGACGACTATGGAGGTTAGAGTTCGGAGATTCGTTTAGGGTCTCACCCCTTTGGTGGTATATGAGGCTGCTACAGCAGCTTTGCATTTAGACATGAACTATGGGAAGATCATGTGTTTTTCTCAGGCCACAGAGGCCAGGAAGTTAAAGATTCGGGCAGACAGGAAGAGTAGCAGCAGGGCCCGGTCTATGGGTCACTCAGGGAGGTCAGCTCGAGGGAGAGGGTCATCAGTACCATCTCAGTCTTATGCTCAGTCCTCAGCTAGTGCACCGCAATATGTGCACCGTTACCCAGCAGAGTAGCCCTTCGGGGTCAGGTTCAAACAGTAGGAGGTCCCGCGAGTTCAGTCATTCTAGAATGAGACCTCGGCAACAGGGAGGTATATGTCCCAAGTGTGGAAGATTTCATATAGAGGCCTGTTACTTGGATGCTCTAGTGTGTTACAATTGTGGGGTGAGAGGTCACATACAGCGGGACTGCAGTGCGCCCAGACAGGACACGGGTAAGGGACTTGCTCAGCCAACCAGTTCATCAGTTGCAACGTCATCAGTGCGCCCTCCAGCCCCAGCAGGGCGTGGTGAAGCTAGAGGTGGAGCTCGTGGTAGGGGCGGACCTAGCAGGTTTTATGCATTGAGTGGACGTCAGAGTGCTGAGGTTTCCCCAGATGTTGTCACAGGTATCCTATCTGTCCAGACCATTGATTGCTATGCTCTTATTGATCCGGGGTCTTCTTTGTCCTATGTCACTCCATTTGTTGCTTCGAGTTTTGGGATTGAACCCGAGCAACTTCTTGAGTCGTTCTCTGTATCGACTCTGGTTGGTGATTCTATTACAACCGTGCGGGTCTATAGTAATTGTGTTGTTATAGTAGGTGGTTGTGTTACCACGGCTGACCTTATCGAGCTTGGGATGGTGGATTTTGATGTAACCATGGGGATGGATTAGCTCTATTCGTTCTTTGCTAAACTTGATTGCCGGACGAGAGTCATGAGACTCGAGTTCCCTAATGAGTCGGTTACTAAATGGAAGGGGAATGGTTTTGTGCTGAGGGGTAGGTTTATTTCCTACCTCAAGGCTTCGAAGATGATCAGGAAGGGGTGTATCTATTATTTAGTCCGGGTGGCGAACATTACTCCAAAGGTACCTGCCCCCGAGTCCGTGCCAGTTGTGAATGAGTTTCTTGAGGTATTTCCAGATGAGCCTCTAGGAATTACGCAGATAGGGAGATTGATTTCGGGATTGATGAATTTCCAGATACCCAGCCAATATCTATTCCACCGTACAGAATGGCGCTAGCAGAGTTGCGGGAGTTAAAAGAGCAGTTGAAGGATCTATTGAAGAAGGGGTTTATCCGGCCAAGTGCGTCGCCATGGGTGCTCCAAATCTTTTTGTCAGAAAGAAGGATAGGTCGCTTCCGAAGTGTATCGATTATCGGCAGCTTAATAATGTCACGATAAAAAATAAGTACCCTTTGCCTCGGATAGATGATTTGTTCGATCAATTGCAAGGTGCAAGGTTCTTCTCAAAAATTAATTTGCGGTCCGGGTACCACCAATTGAAGATCAGGGACTAGGATATTCCTAAGACCGCTTTCAGAACGCGGTATGGCCACTTTGAATTCTTGGTCATGTCCTTTGGGTTAACCAACGCCCCAACAGCTTTTATGGATCTTATGAATAGGGTCTTCAAGTCATTTTAAAACTCCTTCGTGACTGTTTTCATTGACGACATCCTCGTATATTCGCGGAGCCGGGAGGATCATGCCAACCACCTCAGAGTGATTTTGCAGACTCTACATCAGCACCAATCCTATGCCAAGTTTTCCAAATGTAAATTTTTGTGAGAGTCCATTGCTTTTCTAGGTCATGTTGTTTCCAGTAAGGGGATTCAGGTGGACCCCCAAAAGATTGCATCGGTGAAGGATTGGCCTAGGCCCACGACCCCGACAGAGAACAGTAGCTTTTTGGGTTAGCAGGTTTTATCGAAGGTTAGTAGAGAGATTCTCCATCCCCGCCTCTCCTTTGACCAAATTGATGCAGAAATCAGCCAAGTTCCAGTGGTCAGATGCTTGTGAGAAAATTTTTCAAGAATTGAAGACAAGGTTGACTTCGGCACCAGTGTTGGCCTTGCCAGAAAGCACGGAGGGGTTTGTGGTTTATTGTGATGCCTCCACGATTGGCTTAGGGTGTGTTCTGATGCAGCACGGGAAGGTCATAGCATATGCTTCCAGGCAACTCAAGAATCATGAGAAGAATTATCCAACGCATGATTTGGAGCTTGTAGCAGTTGTGTTCGCCTTGAAAATATGGAGGCATTATGTTTTTGGGCTTCATGTAGATGTGTTTTCAGATCACAAGAGTCTTCAATATTTATTCAAGCAGAAGGAGGTGAATTTGAGGCAGCGCCGGTGGTTAGAATTGCTGAAGGATTATGACATGGACATCTTGTACCATCCAGGGAAGGTAAACGTGGTGGCCGACGCCCTCAGTCGGAAATCCATGGGTAGCTTGGCTCACTTGAGAGCGGATCAGAGGTTCCTAGCTCGGGAGGTACACCAGTTGGCTAGCCTTGGGGTTTGTATCTCGTCCTTGAATGAGGAGGAACTTATGGTGCATAATACATCAGAATCGTCGCTCGTGGCAGAGGTTAAAGAAAAGCAGTTTGTTGATCCAACATTGGCTCAATTGAAGGAGGCAGCTTTAAGTAGAACAATTTTAGAATTTTCACTCGGCAACAGTGATTGTGTAGTACGGTGCCATGACAGGTTATGTGTCCCTGATGTGGATAATCTTCGGGAGAGGGTAATGGCAGAGGCTCATCATTCCATGTATTCAGTGGACCCATGCTCTACAAAGATGTATCACGATCTCAAGGATATCTATTGGTGGAGTGGTATGAAGAAGAGTGTAGCGGACTTCGTCTCTAAGTGTCCAAATTTCAAGCAAGTAAGGCCGAGCATCAGCGGCCGGGAGGGCTGCTTCAGCTTATAGAAATACCTATGTGGAAGTGGGAAATGATCAATATGGACTTCGTGACAGGACTACCTCATACTCTGCAAAGTTCGACTCAATTTGGGTAATTGTGGATAGGATCACCAAATCAGTCACTTTTTGCCAGTCAAGTCCACCGATACTCCGAAACAATATGCTCAGTTGTATATCAAGGAGATACTGAGGCTTCATGGTACGCCACTTTCTATCATTTCGGATCGAGGAGCTCAGTTTACAGCTAACTTCTGGAGGAAATTTCAGCAAGGTTTGGGTACTCAAGTGAATCTCAGCACATCTTTTCATCCGCAGACTGATGGCCAAGCAAAGCGGACTATTCATACGCTCGAGGATATGTTGTGGGCATGTGTCTTGGATTTCAAAGGTAATTGGGATGATCACTTGCCCCTTATAGAGTATGCTTATAATAACAACTTCCACGCTAACATCCAGATGACCTCATTTAAAGCATTGTACGGGAGAAGGTATAGGTCCCCGATCAGGTGGTTCGAGGTTGGTGAAGCAGAATTAATAGGGCTAGATCTCATGCATCAGGCCATGGAGAAGGTAAGATTCATTCAGGAGAGAATTACGACTGCTCAAAGTGTCCAGAAATCCTATGCGGACGTGCGTTGAAGAGAATTGAAATTTCAAGAAGGGGATTGGGTATTCTTGAGTGTGTCCCCTATGAAGGGAGTCATGCGCTTTGGGAAGAAGAGAAAACTAAGTCCTAGGTACGTCAGACCTTATCAAGTCGCTCAAAGGATCGGTCAAGTTGTGTATAGGTTGGAATTTCCCTCTGAAATGTCCTTGGTGCACCCGGTGTTTCATGTATCCATGAAGAGGAAAGTTGTGGGTGATCCGTCTAAAATTGTGCCAGTTGAAGACATCAAGGTTACAAAAGAGTTATCATATGAGGAGATTCCGGTTGCTATTCTGGATAGACATGTCCGAAAGTTGCAGAACAAGGATATTGTTTTAGTTAAGGTGTTGTGGCGAAACCAACAAGTCGAGGAAGCCACGTGGGAAGCGGAAGATGAGATGATGATAAAATACCCCCAACTGTTTGAATAAGATTAGAAATGATCGTGCGAATCTTGTACCTAGGAGAACTAGTGTTGAGTTCCATTAGGTGTAAGAAACCTTCCTTCTCTTCCCAAGTGCCTTACTATTGTAGTTTCTCCAAGTTGTGTTAACACAATTTATGCGTTGTGGTTATTTAAGCAGTGTGTAGTCCTCTTTGGTAATGAGAGTTTTGTGCTCCTATGGTAAGGTGATTTATGGAAGTAATAATTAATTTTGCATGGAGATTGTGTATCAAAGTTTTCTAATGGTTTAATGATTAGTTTTGCATGGAGGAATTGTACTGAAATGAATAACTGTGTCGTACCCTTGTGATAGGTAAATGACTTTAATAGTGCAGATAATTAATATTTAATTTGATTACATGTAGTGTGCCAAAGTGGTTAAAAAGTGAACCGGGAGGTTGAATATGTGCAATTATGAGGATTATGCATTTTACAACTATTGTAAAGGTAGCAAGTTTGCGTAATAGTGCTTGGAAATATGTTTTTGGGGGCTCTTTGACAGGTGGTTATGTCCATATTACAAGGGAGACTCTGGCAAAATTTTTCTAAAACAAACTTGAAAGTTAATAAAAGTGTAGAAACTTGCATATAATGTTTTCAAACTCATTTGGTTCCCAAGTCCTCATTCGAGAACGAATGATCTTAAGAGGGGGATGATGTAAGGCCCCGTGAAAATGAGTGCTCAGATGTTAGTAGCTCATAGAGTCAAATCTACTTGTGTGGATCGGATTCTTTTTTACTGTTTTCTACTTAAAAATGTGAAGTCAAAATTTTTCCAGAAAATGGTCAAAATGCGCTCCAGATTGCGGTCGCAGATCAGCTATGTGGACCGCATTCCTACCGCAGAGTGAATCAGTGAGCAACCAAATTTTGATCTTAATAATGCGGTTAGATCTGCGGTCGCATAATCAATATGCGGACCGCAGAGTGATCACATTTGGTCCCTGAAGAAATTTGAAGGTCAGTTCTGCGGTGCATTCTACGACCGTAGAACTCGAATGCAGACCGCATATTCACCGCATTACAAACCCAAGAGGTTTTAAACTTGAACCATTTCTGCGGTCCATTCAGCGGACCGCATGTTAGTTCTGCAACCGCAGATCGCATCGCAGATCGTGCTCACCTAGTATTTTTCTAAAATTTTAGACCCGGCCCACCTTTATTAAAACACCTTTTCCCTCATTTTTAACACATTTCTTATCAAAATAAGAGTGGGAGAGAGGGTTCTTAAGAGAGAAAGTAAGTTCTTCATCATCTAGCCTTTCAATACCATTGGAGCTCGGAAAATTCTTGGTGCATTGTATTCTCTACTGATTTCTCAGGTAAAATCCCTGACCCTCTTCCCCCAAAATTTCAGAATTAAGCTTGGGAAGGGAACCCCATACACTTGTTTTGAAATTCTTCATAAAACCTTCATGCATGTCTTCAAAACCCTAAAATGTTGTAAAAAGGGAATTGGGTAGCAACTATGAGTTTAAATTTCTAAAACCTAAGTATTGCTCATGAAGTAGATTTACTTCTTGATTGCTTGGCGAATTGGACTAAAGGTTTAAAGGGGATAATCAAGTCTAGGTATATATGGCTAACTGTGACCCTTGTGAAGTCGCCCTGTGTTAATTTGTGAAATTGTTTGATAATTGATATTCATGTGGTGATCATTTTGAAGCTCTTGTGGTGCATATTTGTGTGGTAACACCTTATGGTAGAAGTTGAGGAACTTGTAATTGAAAGAGTTTGGAAATGGATATAATATGGAACAGTGGAAATGGAAATATTGTGGAACAACGTGTGTGATTAGTTGTGAACAACTGTTGTGGTAACTCAAATTGTGTACCAACTTGATGAACATGAAAAAATTGTTGTTTCAAGTTGTGGAATTACATTATCCTTGTTGTGGATCTATTTTAATAATGTGCCATAGTTTATTTCTTGTATTTGTTGATGTGTTGTATGTTGTTGTGAACTGAAACTGTCAGGCGGGCTCGGGTTGCGCATCACAACACGGTGAAATAAGGTGTGGGTTGGGGTGATAAGGGTGGTCGAGTTAATAAGGTTGGACGAGGTAATAATGGTGGAACATGTGATCCAATATCACTACTGGAAACTTGACTGCTTATGAATTAAGAAGTCAAACTATGAAGATGGATGCTCCAAAGAAAGAAAGAAGTTTGGCTCTCAGGATCTCAGAAGGATCAGATCTTGAAGATGATGAAATGGAAATGATAACCAGAGACTTCAAGAAATAACTTATGAGAGGCAAGGGCTCTTCAAGAGGATCAACATTCAACAAACCTAGGGCTCCTGAGAAGCAGACAAATGATAGTTGTTTTAAATGTGGAAAGAGTGATCACATGATAAAGAATTGCCCTCAATGGGAGATTGAGTGGAAGAAAGAAAGGGAAGAAAGAAGGAACAAGAAGAAGGAAAAGGTTCAACATAGGAGAAACAAAGGTACCACCAAGGCCATGGTTGCTGCATGGGGAGATATATCAGATGAAGACTGAGAAAATGAAGCTGAAGATGATCAATATGGCCATCGCAGAATCAGAAGATGAACAAGAGGTCCAAGTGAAAGGAAGTAGCCAAATTTGGTACGTGGATAGTGGCTGCTCAAAGCATATAACTGGTAACAAGGACCAGTTTCTTTCACTTGAGAACCTAAGAGGAGGTAATGTCTCATTTGGAAATGGAAATAAAGGTAAGATCATTGGGGTTGGAAAGGTAGGAAAGACAGACTCTCATTCCATTGAGAATGTTTACTTGATAGATGGCTTGAAATATAGCATGATAAGTGGGTCACAACTGTGTGACAGAGGTAATCTAGTGGCTTTCACTTCCATAAAATGTTTTGTGATTAACCTTACTACAGACAAGATTGTTTTGCAGGAAAGAAGAGTTAACAATATTTACATTGTAGATTTGTCAACTCTTTTTGAAAATGAACTCACTTGTCTCAGTGTGATAATAAATGATCCCCTCCTTTGGCACAAAAGACATGGTCTTGCCAGTCTAAATCAATTAAACAAATTAGTCTCCAATGACTTGGTGATAGGGTTACCTAAAATTAAGTTCAAGGAAGACAAACTGTGTGAGGCCTATGCAAGGGGGAAGCATTGGAACTGGTTCATATGGATCTCTGTGGTTTAATGAGAGCCATGAGCAAAGGTGGTAAAAGATATGTTATGGTGCTAGTTGATGATTTCTCCAGATTTACCTGGGTGTTATTTCTAACATCTAAAGATGAAGCATTTGAAATATTCACACATTTTGTTAGAAAAATACAGAAACAATTAGGAAATCAACTTGCATCCATTAGGTCTGATCATGGAACTGAGTTTGAAAATGCCAAGTTTGCTAAATTTTGTGATGAAAATGGAATATATCATAATTTCTCTGCCCCTAGAATACCTCAGCAAAATGGGGTAGTTGAAAGGAAGAATATGACCCTTGAGGATATGGCAAGGACCATGTTACTTTCCAGTAAACTACATCATAGTTTTTGGGCAGAGGCAATAAATACAGCATGTTACATGATAAACTGATGTATGACCTGACCACTGGTAGAGAAAACTCCCTATGAGTTACTTAAAGGGAGAAAACCAAATATATCCCACCTAAGGGCTTTTGGTTGCAAGTGTTATGTGCACAATAATGGCAAAGATTCCCTTGGTAAGTTTGATCCTAGAAGTGATGAGGGAGTGTTCTTGGGATATTATTCACATAGCAAAGCTTATAAAGTATTTAATAAAAGTACTCTATGTGTAGGAGAAAGTGTACATGTTATTTTTGATGTAACTAACACTCTTTCTGAGAGATAAGAACATGAGGAAGAAGCCATTGGACTAGTAAGACAACTGACTGAAGCTACAACACAAGTTAAGGAGGCATTTAAGGAAGAAACGACTGATGGAACAGGTCTTTTTGCCCTGGGCAACATGACAAGGGGAACAAATTTGAGAGAAAATTCACAAAATTCTCTAAAGGGACCTGTGCCTGTAACCTGTACCTCTACAGCGTAACAATGAAGCAAAAGCTAGCAGAAACCAGCTTGTGGGAAAATCTTATAGATACGTGAGTTCTCACCCCATTTAGAACATAATGAAGGATCCCACACCTGGAGTCAAGAGCAGATCACAACTGAAAAATCTGTGTGCATTTTATGCCTTTTTGTCCATGATTGAACCTAAGAATGTGAGTGAAGCTCTACAAGATGGTGACTGGATAAATGCTATGCAAGAAGAACAATCAGTTTGAAAGAAGCAAAATTTGGCACTTGGTTCCAAAACCTAAGGACAAGTCAATTATTGGGACAAAATGGATTTTCAGAAAGAAGTTGGAACAGTTACAAGAAACAAGGCAAGGTTGGTGGTTCAAGGCTATAGTCAAGAGGAAGGGATTGACTATGATAAGACTTTTGCTCCTGTTGCCAGATTTGAAGCAATAAGACATCTCATAGCCTTTGCAGCACATGTGGAATTCACTCTTCATCAAATGGATGTGAAAAGTACCTTCCTAAATAGCTATCTCAAAGAAGAAGTGTTTGTGAAGCAACCTCTTGGATTCGAAAGCAAAGAATGTGCTGATCATGTATACAAACTGGATAAGGCTCTTTATGGCCTCAATCAAGCCCCCAGAGCTTGGTATGAAAGATTGTCAAAATTTCTTCTGGAGAATGGGTACAAGAGAGGTAAAATTGATAGTACTTTGTTCCTAAAGGAAAGAGGTAAGGATCTTCTGGTTGTTCAGATTTATGTCGATGACATAATCTTTGGGGCCACTACGGAAAGGTTGAGAAATGATTTTGCAAAACTAATGGGCAGTGAATTTGAAATGAGTATGATGGGAGAACTCAATTTCTTCTTAGGGTTGCAAATCAAACAAAGTCCAAATGGTACCATGATTCATCAGCAGAAGTACACAAAAGAACTGATCAAGAAATTTAAAATGGAAGAATCCAAAGAAATAGATACTACTATTGCAACTTCCACAAAGTTAGATGATGATGAACCTGGTTCATCAGTTGATCAATAGTTGTACAAGGGTATGATTGGTTCACTTTTGTATCTTACTGCCAGCAGACCTGACATTGTTTTCAGTGTAGGACTTTGTGCTCATTTCCAAGCAAATCCAAAGGAGTCACACTTAACTGCAGTCAAAAGAATATTGAGATATCTAAAAGGCACAATTGATTTGTGCTTGTGTTATCCAAAAGGTAGTAATTTTGACTTAATTTAATATGGTGATGCTGATTATGCAGGTACATAGTAGAGAGGAAGAGCACTTCAGGTATGGCATGCTTTCTAGGATATTGTCTTGTATCATGGGCTACCAAAAAGCAAAATTCAGTTTCCCTCTCTACTTCTGAAGCTGAGTATGTTGCGGCCTTCTCATGTTGTGCCCAGTTACTATGGATCAAGCAACAATTGGTAGATTTTGGAATTGAAGTGGGATGTATACCTATATTTTGTAATAATTCTAGTGCTATAAGTATGACAAAGAACCATGTTCATCATAAGAGGACTAAGCACATAGATGTTAGACACCACTTCTTACGGGACAACTATGAAAAGGGGCTAATCTCTATAGAATTCTATGCCACTGATAAACAAATAGCCGACATCTTCACCAAGGCACTAAGTAGACAAAACTTTGAGAGGAATAGGTTGGAATTAGGGATGATTAAGATCACCTGAGAGGTCATGTTCAGAATGTACAACGAAAATAAAATGAATTTTTTTTGGTTAGTAGTTCTTAAATCTATGAATATTAGACTAATTCCTACTCAGCTAAATACTTTTAATAAGTATACTCCTGTGACATATGGTTATGTAACTCACTAATCTCTTGCAAATTTTCTATTTTGGCATTTGAGACATGATCAAGAGAAGTGTCCTATGAAGAACCTGGTTCATCAATATGTACTCATGATGAAAGTCAGGTATGTTTCTATACTTTGCACAATGAGAAAAATTTAATTTTCAATCATGAGCAAGAGTCCTAGAAATTCCAATCGTTCCAAAATTCTATCCATTGGAAGCCAATTGAACCAGTTTCTTGTAATTAGAATTCTAAGGAATAATAGAACCTTTCTCCTAAACCTTAGCAATTTTAATTAATCAGGAGACCAGAGATTGACCATGATTAGACTTCTACTAACACCTGAAAAAGTGCCTTTTCTGATGCAATAATTACCCCATTTAAAAAGGGCCTCTTAAGTCACCTCATAACCGTCATTAACCCCGTAATATCTCTGATCATCTTCTTCATCTCCAAAACCCTAAGAAATTTCCCTATTTTCTTAGAGTCTTCCACAAATCCACCACTCAAAATGACTAATCCTCAAGATAATCCAGGAACCCCACCACCAGTGTCACCCAACACCACCTCATCTTCTACTCCTCCTGTTGAACCCTCAAAACCCAGGTTTCGTAGAAAAAAATGATAGCTAGAAAAGCGGTGGCTACTGGACCTTTAGGAATATCTTTAAATGAGAAGCTGCAAGCAAGTCAAAAGAAGGAGCCCTAAGCAAAGGTCAACTAGTCCAGCTCTGAGTCGGATCAATAAATATCTGCAAGTGAGGGAGATGAACCTAGGTCTTTTCAAAATTCTCCGCCTCAAGAAAATCCATCAGAGGTAAATCCTGTTTTGTTTCAGTGGACGTAGGTGAAAAGGAATATAATAGATATGTTTTGGTAGGG
The DNA here is from genome assembly GCA_034376525.1 of Nicotiana benthamiana. Taxonomy (NCBI): domain Eukaryota; kingdom Viridiplantae; phylum Streptophyta; class Magnoliopsida; order Solanales; family Solanaceae; genus Nicotiana; species Nicotiana benthamiana. Next base: position 85,214,311 of record CM067328.1, read on the forward strand.
GAAGTTAAAATGTTTCTGGGTATGAGTCTGTAGAACAGTTAAAGAAAAGGAAGAGAAAGGTGTTGTCTATCTGTGGAAGTGGGGGTAATGGGGTATCTCACTCAGGGGGAAGTGCATCAGGGGAAGCTGCTGAGGGATTGGTAGATCTAAGTGAACAAACTCGTCCAACAGTGGAGGAGACATTGGCTGATTTGATGAAGAAATTGGGGGATAGCTATGACCCCAAGAAAAGGAAGTCATCTTCTCTTAAAACTCATACTGCTGCAAAACCTTCAAAGAAGTCCAAAACTGTATCTCCAAAGGTTGCACCTAGAGCTAGAACAACAAGAAGGAAAGTGAGCGAATGTGAAGCTGAGTTGAAGAGGGTTCTGGAAGAAAGCATGAAGAAAATACTAGAGAAAGGAAAAGGGAAGGTTGGTTAGAGTTCAGAAACTGTGGTTGAGGAGGACGACAAGGTGATGAAATAGGTCCATCCAGCCAAACAAACTGAGAAAGCTCCTATTGCAATGCACTGTTTCTGTTGAACCTTGTTCATCAGCAAAAACTCCAGTCAACATCAAAGTAAGGTCCCTATTTCAGGAGGCTGGACTGAAGGATGCTGAAATTGCTAGACATAAGGCCAGGGTAGCAAAATTGGAGGAAGAAAGAAATGGAGTTAGAGTTGAGCTTGCCAAGGAGAAGTAGAAGAATGAATGCATGCTACAACAAATGTTTAATCTGCTAAAAGTCCAACCCTCTAGCTCATCCAAGCGTTAGGAGTCTTGTGTCTAGGTTCCAGTCTAGTTCCCCCCCTCAGTGACAAGTTTATTTGGTTCTTGGTATGTTTTTGTTTTTTTTGCTAATGGTTGGAAGTTTTATATTTCTTTTTGTGGACTGCTTGGTAGGAACATTCCTGAATCAATGAATGAAACTTTTCTGGTTTTGTTAATCTTGTTCAATATAGTTATTTCTGAGAAAATTTATGATTTAATTGAACATTTGTTCACTTGCAGTGGCCCCAACGGCCAAGAGTAGATATTAACTTCGAAAATTCACATCATTTATGCATATTTTCGATGATGCCAAAAGGGAAAAGATATTGTGCTTAAAGTGTTTTTCTGAACTAGTGATGTTTATGACCTAAATCTGACCTCCTAAATGATAAGTTAAATGATTTTCTAAGTGTTAATTTCAGCTAAGTCTATAGTTCCTCATTATAATAAGCACAGAGTTTGTCATCATCAAAAAGGGGGAAATATTGATATTGTGCTTAAAATATTTTTCTGAACTAGTGATGTTTATGACCTAAATCTCACCTCCTAAATGATAAGTTAAATGATTTTCTATGTGTTAATTTCAGCTAAGTCTACAAATCCTGATAATAATAAGCATAGAGTTTGTCATCATCAAAAAAGGGGAAAGTTTTGGCCCAAGGTTCAGTTGAAGTTTTGAAGTTTGACAAATGAACTGATAGAAGGACCTGGTCCATCTTGTATTACACAGTCTGAATCAACAAAGGCACATGCAGAGCATGCGAGGAAGATAATGCACCAAAGATCATGCATGATCAATATCTTCTGATCATAATAGAAAAGATTGCATTGGGATAAGGAGGACAGTCTCCTTATGTGAAGAGAAATTAATCCTAGGTTAGGATAAGGGTTGGAGTTTGCATTGGGAAAGGACTCGAATTGTGAACGGATAAGAAGTGAAGTCTTAATCAAACTCTAACTGCTAACTCAATATATGATTGAGTTATTTCTCTTTTCAGGCAACACACACAAGTAGAAGTAAAATCATATTGAGATTTAAAGAGCGAAGTCTGATTAGCAAGCAATATATGCAAGTTACAAGTGTGGACGCCTACAGCTACATGAACCTAGAGAAGAACCAGTTCCATCTGATTGTTTTATTTCTAGTTCAGTTGTAGTAGGTTTAATATTGTACCTTTCAGCTTTCCTAGAAGCAATTGTATTAGGTACCTTGTGTCATCAAGTTAGAGTTAACTTGATAGTGTCGCAGCAGGTGAGATTGTGTGCCACACTGAGATTAAAGTTTAATCCTTAGGTTTACAAGAGTTTTGTAAATGCTGTTTTGGCTCATTGATTTTAGTGGAGTTTGGAAAAATCCTACTGAGTAGTAGGTCATGGATTTTTAACCTTTTGAGCCAAATGTTTTCCACGTAAAGATTGCTGTGCACTTTACTTTCAGTTTTTGTATTTCCGCAGGCTGCAGTAGTTAGAATGCTTAGAAGAACCTGGTTCTTCTAAAACGAAAATTAGGTGCCACAAAAATCACCTCCCTCTTGTGTGGTATTGACGTTTATTTTCATTAGTATCAATACTAGAATTCCTTGGAACCTTCTAGAAAGGGGTGTACTTAGAATATGAGGTAAGTTTGAAGTACTTCCTTGGGCAACAAGTTAAAAATAAAGGGGGTAAAGCTGAAAAAGGGAGAGACTAATATAAAAAGTGTAAAATTGAGGGCTGCAATCCCTTAGGCCTATATAAAGGCATCAAAATGCCTTGAAAAATAAGTTTGGCTGCCCAAAAACTCCCCCAAAAGTGTGCTTTCCAGTTTATGATCTAAGATCCTAAAACCAAACTTCAAAACCCCAAAAACTATAGAAAACCATCAAAAATCAAAATAAATAACACTGTTTCATTGGAAACTCCTTAGAATTGAAACTTGAAATTTAGCTCTAGATCAAATTGTAATCAACATTAGGTTGGAAATGACTTGACAATCTCTTAAATCTAATTTAGTTCGAGTTTAAAGCACTATGGTTGATTTCGAGTAGAACTTGGTCCAATAGTGTGTAGTTTGGTTTGCTGCTGGGTGTGTAATCTATTTTCAAGCTGTCTTGGGTTCCATTTGGTGTAATTTGATGACGTGATTGGATTTATTGCTTCTGTGTGGATTTTCAAAACACATTTGAACTCCTGAACTTATTCTGGCTTGCCTGTGATCGCCTCTGTTGCATATGCTGTTGCTTATCTCATTTTCTGCCTCCTATTTCATTTTCCAGGTGTGTTCCCAAATTCAAGGATGCTGGAATTAAACTGATATGTGGAAACTAACTTGAAATCGATTAATGAAGAATTAAGCTTGACTGTTTTATTCGCTGTGACTGCATTTCTGCAGATATTGTTTAGTTTGTTTTTTTCTCGTGTGGTTGGTTAATTTGGATTGGAATTTCGGTAGTGTATAGATGGATAGTTTCTCATTGTTTTAATTTATGGTTTATGTGAATCGATTCTATGTTTTCGTTATATCATGAGAACTCTGTAGATAGTAGTGTTGGTTAGTGCATGATTTCAGTAGCAAACAATGCAATTCCTGTTTTCAGTTGTTGGCAGTCAAATTGGATAGGTTAATTTGTACCAAAGTTAAATCGTTTCAGTTAGTTAATAGTGTAATAGTGCAAGCAATATCAAATAAGTCTAGAAAAATTCATTGGATTTGGGGCCAAGGGCGATGCAACACTGTCCACAATTAGGCAGACTGGACTTTGCAAGAGATCAAACGCCTGGGCCAGTCCTGAGGGCCCAAGGTCGGCAGAGTTGCGAGTCCAATGAGACTCAAGCTTCAATTATAGTAATCTCTAAATAACAATTATAGTTACTTTAGTTTTCCCTTTTTAAGATTAAACGAGTCGAGCCTCGCCAAATAAAATACAAATCCGGGGCCCTCAATAATGGTTACATAAAATTACTTAGTACTCGGGAGGGTCGTTAAGCGAATTTCACGACCTTCCCCAAAATAATGTTGCATTAGAATCTTTAGATGCATTTTAATAAAATTACTTCATTAAACTCGGGTGCGCATTGAAGCGACCCAAATCCAAATCTCGACGAAGCGAGATGTGTTGACGACCACGGGTGCCTTGATGGCGACGTGGTCAGAGACGCATTTTCACGACGTCCCAAGTCTTTTAAAATAAATAATGGTAAAAGCAGTTTATAAATAAAAAGCACATAAGCTAGCATGTATTAAGATCAGATAAAATCAGATACAACAGTAAAGCAACCGTACTAGAACCGCGGAACCCATGAATGCCTAACACCTTTTCCCGGGTTAACAGAATTCCTTCTCCAGATTTCTGGTTCGCGGACTGTTAATAGAGTCATAATCTTCCTCGGTTCGAGATTCAAATCGGTGACTTGGGACACCATAAATCTCCCAAGTGGCAACTCTGAATAATTAATAACTCGATCCCGTTTCCTTTAATTGGAAAAACTCCTTATGCCCTTTTGGGGGTGTATAGTGAAAAAGGAGGTGTGACAGATCTGGCGACTCTGCTGGGGAGAAGAACCCAAAACATTTTGTTCAGGGTTCAGAATTCGAGCTTAGATAAATTATTGTATTTGGTTATATCCGATTTTCTTACATGCTTTGTGCTGAATGTGCTAAATGTTACCGCTTTGATATTATTTGAACTGTATACAAACCGTGCCGAAACCCTTCTCTCTCTACCTCCGCGGATGTGATTATTGGTTGAGACTCCCTATTCTGTTAGTATCATACCTTGAAATAAGAAAGAGGCCGGATAACTTACGAGGCTGGATGGCCTTTTGGTTCCCGGTAAGTTGCCCCCTCCTCGACTGGAGTTGTTCACTCGGGTACACAGTCTAGAACACCGACCCAGGTATTGAACATAGAATAACATGACTTCATGCCAGATCCCTAATAGGAACGCTTATTTGCATCATGTTGCGTCTGACTTAGGGGACTCAACACAGGGGTTGGGCCCGTCTAGGACTAGCAACCTGAAATGAAAAGACCATCCTGATGCATCATACTTGCTCTTTACATATATTTGTTTCGAACCTGCATGTTGACCGGTTTCTGAAACTCGGGAATATTGGAAAATTGAAAAAAAAGAGAAAATAGAAAAAGAGATAAATATCAGTTAGGGAGTTAATTGATTATATTAGAAAAAAACCAATGACCAATTACGGTCGAAACTCTGCCGAACTTTTGAGAAAATGAAAAAAAGAAATATTTTATTTTGTTTTACTAAAAAAAAGAAGCGAAGAAAATATAGAAAAAGAGTCTTTTATTTTTGTAAAGTTGTTTGTTAAAAAAGAAAATGAAAAAGAGTCTTTATTTTAATTTGGAAAAATAGGTTGTTTCATTGTTTTTTGAAAATGAGAAAAGGAAAAAGAGAGTCGTAAATTAGTCTTGTTTTCAAAAATAGAAAAGAAAAGTAGTTTGTCTTTCCATGAAAAATGAAAATGAAAAAGAGTCTTGTTTTTTTTTAAAAATATTTTTTTTATTATTTGTTTATGAAATGTCAAAAATGGAAATGAATTTTGCCGTACTACGCAGGTTTGATTCTCACAGGGCGTGAGAAACGTAGGCAACCCTTATCGGGTCGAACCTCCCCTTTACAAAAATATCCAAAATGTAAAAAAAGAAAATTAGTTGCGTCGTTGAATAAGTTAGGTGATTCCGTTTCTGCAAAACTAGCCAAATGTTCCCAAACAGAACGCCGGAAGGATAGCCTTGCATAAATAGCCACTGTTGGTCATTTTGGTTTTTGACCCTCAAAGCCTTAAAATTTTCATCCTCGAGGCGTTAAAAGGCCGTGTTTGCAATACGGGGTACTTTATTTTGAAAAACAAAAGAGAGTAGTAAATAAGTCAAGTAACGCCGTTTTGTCATAAATAAAACCAGGTCTCTTGTGTTAATTTAAAAAACACGAAAAAGAGTCAGTGGTCAAGGGAATACCGTTTGATTCCGAAGCTGCTCCCATTCCTCAGGGCCCGACAGCAGAGTCAACCCCTTCTTCGGTCGGTTCATGAGCTGCCAAAAGAATTCTAGATCGAAATAAGCCGAGCCAGCTTCGGTGGCATCTTAAACCATTCATGCGAGATTGCCTTAGAGTATCTTTCAGTTGCCGAAAGGCTATTTTTGTAAAAGAATGAATAAGTTTTTGGAATGTCATAAAATGGTCCTCCCCGGCCTCAAAATTCATGTGGAATTGGAAAGGGCCACATTTGCACAAACAACCATGTGAGTAAAATTAGAAAATAGGGAAGGAATTTTGTTTTTGAGTTTTTCTTTTGATTAGGATATGTGGGTCGTTTTATTTTTGATTTTGTATTTCATTTTTGTTTTAGAGTCTGTGAGTTTAAGTTTGTCAGTTTTAAATCTTTGTCATTGACGTTTATTATGAAAATCAAAAAATTCCGAAAAGTGTTTTATTGACATTTACCTTTTATTTGCAAGAACTACGCTCGGTCTGATTCATGTGGGATCATGACACGTAGGCAATGCACATAGGATTCGACCATAACCAAATAAGAAAAGAGGAAGAGAAAAAGAGTGGGAAGACATTGAAAAGAGAAAAGAAGAAAAGAGCAAAAAAAAAAAAAAAAACAAAGGCGAGAATAAGAGAAAGAGAAAGAAAGAAAAGAGCGGAAAAAACAAAGACGAAAATAAGAGAGAAAGGAAAAGAAAAAGAAAAGAGAGAGAAGACAAGAAAAGGATAGAGCAAAAAAATGAAAAGAAACATAGAACGAAATGTCGGGATGACATATGTGGTCGAACAAATGCACGATAGAAATGATTAACTGCATAGGTGCATTCATGCCAACGTGCGGTTATCAAATCTGTTAAAGCCTAATCGCTAACAAAGTGGTTGTTCAAATGTGTGAGTCCAGGTAGGTGGTTGGTTGATTTGCAATTCTGGAAACTCACCAGTACAACACCCTATCGAAGGATAAGATAGAAATGACTAGACAGGATTCAGATACTAGTATTATGGATCCCATGAAAGAGGTCGAGGTGACTGATGTAGGGGCTATGAAAGAAGAGATGAAGAAGTTGAAAGCCCAAATGGATGCCATGGACCGGGCTTGGTCTCAGGGGAACCCAACACCATTATACCCCGCCAAACCCTCGTATATCCCACACCTAGTGTAGGCTCAGGACACTCCCACTCCCGAAACATCTTTGCCCTTCCAGTATAACACCCAAGGGTAAGTCACCACTTCATACGCCCCTCCAGCTCCACCACCCAAACAAAATCCTCCTCCACCCGTGGCTCCAATCTTTGTCGCCCCTCCTACAGATCCACTACAAAGGTCCTCTAGTGAACCACTAGTCCAAGCCCATAACACACAATACTACCCTCCTGAACCCACTTTAAGGCTCCTGAGCCATACTCATATAACCCCCACTTTAAGACCCCCGAAGAAGTTGAGAAATCAATTAAGAATGCATAAGATGAGGAAGTGATTAGAAAATTCAAAACACTGGAGCAATCCTTCAGGAACATGCACGGTTTAGGCAGCCAAGTCAGTGTTACTTACAAAGATTTGTGCCCTTTCCCTGATGTCCAGTTGCCCGCAGGGCTTAAAATGCCCAAGTTTGATTTATACGAGGGACATGGAGACCCGGTGGCCTACCTCCGAGGTTTCTTTAGTAAAATGAGAGGTGCTGGGGGGAAGGATGAATTATTTATAGCCTATTTCAGTCAAAGCCTGAGCGGGTCCGCATTGGAATGGTACACAGGACTAGACCCTGCCGATGGTATACCTGGGATGATTTGGCACATGCATTCATTGGACATTTTCAGTATAACCTTGAGACAGTCCCCGATCTTCTGTCATTGTTGAAATTTGAGAAGATGCCAGGAGAGAGCTAAAGATAATTTGGTTTCCGTTTGAGGGAACAAGTAGCCAAAGTGGATCCTCTGATGAAGGAAAATGAGATGGTAGACAACTTTCTGCAAAAACTGGAAACGACATACTTTGGTCATCTAGTGACATCCATGGGTAAATGCTCAATGAAGTGGTAAAGATAGGAGCCATGATTGAAGTGGGTTTGAAGTCTAACAAAATCTTGAGTTATTCAGCACTGAAAGCAACCACCCAGCCCATACAAAGCGGCAATGGTGGTGTGTTAGGAAAGGAAAAGAAGGAAGAAGTTGCCACAGTTGAAGCTAGCACTTGATCTAGGTCCAGCAAACCTCCACCCTACTATACCTAACCCATACCCCACCACTCAAATTACCCATATACCCCATACGGCCCTTCACAACCCTACTATCCGCCACCAGAGCCACACTTTTCCGTCCACCACGCCCAAACTTACACCCAACCTCTAGCTCACCCGCAATGGCATGCACCTGTTCCCTAAAGCACATATCCAACTCCACAAAACACATATCCACACCCAAGGGCTTACAAACCAGGATCCAGCTTCCGCCCGAACCAAGGTTTCAGAAATGAGAGGGTCCAGAACAAAAAACATTTGCTTCGCTGGGAGAATCCTATACCTCTCTATTCCACAAACTGAGGCAGTTAGGCTTGCTGACCCTAGTTGAAGTCAAAACGCCAAATCCCCTTTATAGAAATCTTGACTACTTTGTGAGCTGTGAATACTGTATGGGATCCCCCGAACATAATATTAAAAAATGTTGGAGGTTGAAAACCGTTGTGCATGAGCTTATTGACACAAACATGATCGAGGGTCAGGCCCTAGAGGCACCAAACACTGATCAAAATCTGCTGCCAACTCACCATGAGGTTTCTATGATCGAATTGACGCATATAGAAGGAAAACCTAAGAAACCTTCACAGACGGTATTCCGTTCTAGAAAAACTAATTTGAACAAAAAGTCAACCAGTGAGAAAATGATGGTCCAGTTGAAAGGGCTGGATAACAAGCCGTTGTCACCAAAGGTTCTTGGGTCATTGAATGGTGTGGATGGAAACGCAAGAAATGGGTTCAAAAGTTTATTCACTGAGGTAGACATGGTTAAAGCAAAGGAAGGGGCAAGCAAGGCAAATGTGCAGTTTGCCTGACCAAGGGCAAAAGTCAATGATTGGAAGTTTTGATAGTGGGATTTGTTTTTCTTTAAACTGTCTGGACTATTCCAGGGTCTGTAGTCTAAATACTATGTTCACTCCGTTTGGATGAGTTAAAACCCTGTTATCTTTTCCTTCAATGAAATTCAATTGTCTTTCCTTCTTCTTAATTTTGTTTCAATTTGTTTTTGCTATGTACAGTTCTCTTTATGCTAATATCAATAACATGACATGCATGAGGAATCTTCAGTCCAGTTTTGAAAACTGGCCTTATTCTGAATAATAATACAAGAAATCGAGTGTGATAATGAGTTGGAACATGATGAGGATTTCACCCGCCTTGAACAGTTGGGTTTGATTAATAAAAAGAGATTAGTATTAGTGTGTCATGGAAGCGTACAACAACAAAATGCATCCGAGGAAATTCGAAATGGGACATTTATTGTTGAGACGTATCTTACCTCATCAGGCAGGGGCTATTTGTGGTAACCAGAGTGTTGTCTAGTAGTACATTATATCTAACAGATGTGGAAGGAAAATGTGTAGAAATGGCCATCTGTTATGATATGGTCAAGAGATACTATGTATAATTTCTTTATTCTGATTGTAATGGCTTTGTATTTGGCATATTTTGAAGATTGAAATGACGAAGGCATTTTGTTCTGCACTCTGAAACACTTTATCCATTTGTCACCCATTTTGTGCCGTACTTATTTTCTTTCATACCCCTGTTTAGGAATCAATAGCACAGTTAAGAAACGCAAGTGTCGAAGACGAGTACATAATAGGAAAGAAGGAAGAAAAGGAAAGAAAAGGAAGAAAAGAGAAAAGAAGGAAAAAGAAAAGAAAATAGGAAAGAAAGGAAAAGAAAGAAAATGAAAAGAAAATAAAACGAAAGAAAAGAAAAGAAAGAATCACAAAAAAGGTAATTACGATAAAGCGAACTACATTTGACTTGATCCCGAAAGGGTACGTAGGCAGCCTCGCTGAGGTTCAGTCATACCAAAATAAGACTCCAAAAGTCCCCAAGCAAGAAACTAGGGCAGAAGTTGTGATTGTTGAAAGAAATTGGATTCCGAAAGTTGTAATTTTAACCCATTTTGAAATCGTTTTGAGCCTTTTATACCCCTTCTTTTTAACCCATCCAAAAACCTACATTATGGTCCATAGAAAGACCATCTGATCAGTTTTTGAGAAATTCCAAGTTGAGCAGGTTGAAGTAAATCATGACAGAGGCAACACTCAGGTTCAAGCAAGAAGAACAATGTAAAAAAATGAGAGAGTCGTATTGGTGAAAACCTTCACAGGCACCATAAGGCGACAGGAGCTGAGAGAAAAAACAAATGAGAGAGCATTGTGGCGAAAACCATCACGGGCACCTTGAGGAAAAAGGGAGTTGGAAAATGGCAGACTGAGAAAAGCCTATTGTTGGAAATTATTTTGTGGTACCGCAAGATCAACAAGGTTCAGGTTTGGTTAAAAGTAATCAAGTGACAGAAATTTTGGGCAACAAAGTATGGCAATTGAAAGCTGGTTAGTTGGACTGACTGGGCCGATTAGTCCGAAATGCATATCATGACCATTGGTGCCAGCTCTTCCGCTCAGATAAGTTCTCTTCTTTTTTTCCTTCTAATAGTCATCTGGTTTTGGATTCTTCTTATTCTTAACTCATAAAATCATTGCATTTCATTGTCTTTTGGGGTTTTTATCTATACAAGATGTTCCAATCTCAGTTTTTTTAATGCTAGTAGAAAGAATTTCAAAGCTCACTACCAACTTCCGAAAATGGTAAATCATAATGTGGTCAGTTCATGTCAAACAACAACATGATGTAAAGTGGAGTATGGGAAGTCACCAGAAGTTTCATCGGTGGAGTAATTGGGAAATGTTGTGGGAAATGTAGAGGTTCAGACAAAGGGACCAAAGATATGAATCTAAAATAGCGGTACGAAACATCCAGGTTATCAGAAGTTGGGGAATTTGAAAGTGGCTCAGAAAGTGGAGCGGTTCAAGGACAGTTCAGGGAAGCCGGAGGAAACAAGGCAATACAGTGGAAGGATTTTTCAGCAAGAATGCCATCAACTAACCATCATTTTAAACTGAAGAAATTTTCTTTGATTGAAACAGGGGCAGAAAATTGGTTGTTAAGAAGGAATTATCCATAAAGGGAAAACAAACAGTAATCAGGTTTGACTGCAAAATGTGGTGTGATTAAAATACAAGAATACTTGGAAATAACATGGGGAATCAAAGTTTACATGTTTGGGGTAGATTTAAAGTAGGAGTGGTCAGGACCTTCCTGAATAAAAGGATGTATTTCAAACCTTGTAAATAGCATAACATAGTGGGAGCAATATCTCTAGAAAATGTATATAAGGTTCATAACTGGTAGGAATTGTAAGGACCTTCCTGGACAATAGGATGTAGTTTAAAGTCCTTGTAGATAACATGATTTAGTGAGGGTAATACTTTAGAAGATATAACTTAGGTTCGTAATTGTTAGAAGTTGTCAGGAACCCCATGGATAATAGGATTTAGCTTTCAAATTCTAAGTAATAGTTGGTTTATGATTAAATTACACTTACTGATGTGCCCAGCTACCAAACTGGGGCAGGTACCTTTCCTTGTTTTCGTATGTTTTTGTGAAATCAGGAGCCCGCCTGGATAACGGAGGAATACATTTTCAAGTTTTGAAATCAGGAGCCCGCATGAAAAACAAAGGCATTACAGTTCGAGTTTTAGTGTTCAGCTCTTATTAAATGCCCAGTAACATGTACCCAGTTTCCAAATTGGGGCAGAAAGTTTTTTTGTCTATTTTTGTCGGGAGCCCACCCGCATAACAAGGGAATACATTCAAGTCCAAATTCAGAGGTCGGGAGCCCACCCGCATAACAAGGGAATACATTCAAGTCCAAATTCAGAGGTCGGGAGCCCACCCGGACAATAAGGGAATACATTCAAGTCCAAATTCAGAAGTTGGGGGCCCACCCGCATAACAAGGGAATACAGTCAAGTCCAAATTCAAAGGTCAGGAGCCTACCCGCATAACAAGGGAATACATTCAAGTCCAACTTCAGAGGTTGCGAGCCCACCCGCATAACAAGGGAATACATTCACGTCCAAATTCAGAGGTCGGGAGCCCACCCGCATAACTAGGGAATACATTCAAGTCCAAATTCAGAGGTCGGGAGCCACCCGCCTAATAAGGGAATATATTCAAGTCCAAATTCAGAGGTCGGGAGCTCACCAGCATAACAAGGGAACACATGCAAGTCCAAATTCAGAGGTTGGGAGCCAAACCGCATAACAAGGGAGTACATTAAAGTTCAAATTCAGAGGTCGGGAGCCCACCCGCATAACAAGAGAATATATCCAAGTTTGAAGTCAGGAGCTTGCCTGGAGAACAGAGGTATTACATATCAAGTTTTAGTTTTCGAATTCGTATTAGTATCCGGAACCCAGTTTTCCAAAGTGGGGCAGAAAGTTTCTTTGTTTTGTCTATTTTTGTGAAGTCAGGAGCCCGTTTGGATAACAGAGGAATCCATTTCATTCTTTAAAGTTGAAGTTTTGAAAAATTTCAGTCTTTAAATTTTTAAGTTTTGAGGTCAGGAGCCCGCCTGGATAATAGAGGAACACATTTCAATCTTTATATTTTACAGTTACATTTTAGTCTTATCACAATCCAAGTTTTCAATGGCAACAAGCACCCAGTTTTCCAAACTGGGACAGAAAGTTTTCTTTGTTTCGTCTATTTTTGTGAAGTCAGGAGCCCGCCTAAAGAATAGAGGAATACATTCAAGTTTCAAGTTTATTCAAGTTTAGAAATTTGGAGGGAAATAACAACATCTCAATGCACGATTTGAAGTAATAACAATGAGTTTCACCAAAGAAAACACAAGGCAACAAGGCAATAAGAGAGAATACAAGACGACAAGACGACAAGGGAGTACAATATGCAAGTTTGAAGATTTTAGATAGGACTTTTGTAATTCATAGTTCATAGCTTAAGATAGCTTCTTTTATTTTGACATGATGTAATAAGGAAGGTCACCGAGCTGTAGAAACAACAATTGTAGTGAAATCACAACTCCTGATAGTCCCAGCTACCAGACACTCCCGAACTACACTGACCTGATTCCTGTTTATGTAGGCAACCTCTGAAGCAAGGTGCGGTCAAAAATTTTCAAAATGCTTCACAACGAAATTTTCAAACGGGAAAACGTATTTGCTCACTTATCTTTGCCCGAAAATATTTCATGTTTCCGAGCAAAGAGGGGCAGTTGTGAGCACGTGGTTTTTCCCTATATATGAATAATTCCAAAAATTTCAAAAAAAATAAATTTTCTTTATTTTACAATTGTTTTGAATTTTGGTATCATTTCGTGTTAATTATTTGCATTTTATTTGTGCATGTTAATTCGTATGAAAATACAAAAATATTCACTTGCATCTAGGATTTAATTTCTCATTTTAGTATTAATTAAGGGGTCAATTTGTTTTAGAGTAAAATATAAAAAAATAACAAAAATAGCTCAATTTTTACGTTTTTATTGTTTTAATGGTGAAATTGTCAAAATAAGTTTTAAAACATTTTAGGCATTAATTAGTTTTAGTTAATTGTTGTTTTAGTTTTTGCACCTTTATAAAATAAAAAAATTTAAAAATACAAAATGCAAAAACAAAAAGAAAAGAGAAGTGATCTTAAAAGACCTAAAATTGGGCTCTTTTTAATTTCAAACCCCTGATGCCAAATCAAGACCAACCGGAACCAAGCCCAAGTCGCCCACAACCCGGTCCATCCCCCCTTTCCCGATACGACGTCGTTAGGTTATTATTAGATATGGCCCATCGAGGTTACCAGCTCTGACGGTCCAGAAGCCCGAACTCCTTAATATTTAACTAGCCTAAAGACCCTACCCACCCTCGTCTCGTCTCCCTCCTTCACCATCGTCAGAGAATTGATCTCCAAACCCTAGCGCCGCCCCAAAATTCCTCACCTTTTCCGGTGGTGGTGACGATCTCTATTCCCGTTCAAAATCACACCACAATACCTTCTCACTCTCTTCTCCCCAAATCCACCCATAACATACCTCGAATCAGTACCAGTTGTCTCGAATATCGAATCCAAAATTGGGTCAAACCTTCACACGCTCCTAATAACCTCAAATTCACACCCTGGATTCTTTCATTCATCCTCCTTCCATACCCAACGTCAATTTCCTTCAAACCACAACTGAATGGCTCAAATGTCGATTTATGAATCAACTGAAAATCCCTAAGTCTTCAAAAGGGCCACAAGCTCACACCTCGAGTTTTCTCAGACCTCCTCATGAAGAATCTCGAGTTGGAATCCCTCAAGTCCTTGCAGAATCCCACGAGCCCTAACCTATGGATCCGAAGAATCCTAATTCGTATAATCGTTCAAACTGGTCTAATCAGTGAGTGTCTCTTCTCATCTTATTTTTTTCCTTTAGTTTTGGTTTTTATTAGTTAAGTCGTGCTCTTACTGATAAACAAAATTTGTTTTCGCATAATGTTAATTGATAGTCTAGTTTAGCATCAATCTGTTTTGAGTTGTTTCTGTTAGGAAGTAAACGTTTAGATTAACTCTTAGGTTAATTTCCATTTTTGTTTAATTTTGAGTTGATTTTCAGTTGTTAGTTAGCTCAATCAATTAGTGGCTAGTTTAATTGGGTTTGATTCAATTTTGATGTAGCTGTTTTCTTTCTGATAACTGTGTGGCCATTTGGTGGAAAATTGATTAGGATTCTTCAGGTTGTTAATGATTAATGTCGCATGTTAAGTCAGTAGTTTAGTAGTAATTCAGTAATTAGCATTTGTTTTGTTAATTCAACATTTGATCAAGTAGTTATTAGGATTATGCTAGCCAATCTGATTACAACTAGGTAAATTAGACCTTCAATTAGTTAGGGGAGTCTTTAGGGCTACTTTGGGCACTTGAAATGGTTAGTTTGTTGGGCTAGGTAATTCATAAAGAAATCAAAGGGAATTTTAGGCATTCATGAATTAGGTATCAATACTAAAATTCCTTGGAACCTTCTAGAGAGGGGTGTACTTAGAATATGAAAAGGGAGGGACTAATATGAAAGTGCAAAATTGAGGGCTGCCCTCCCTTAGTCCTATATAAAGGCATCAAAATTCCTTGAAAAACAAGTTTGGCAGCCCAAAAACTCCCCCAAAAGTGTGCTTTCCAGTTTCAGATCTAAGATCTGAAATCCTAACTTCAAAACCCCAAAAATAATAGAAAACCATCAAAAATCCAAAAAAATAACACTGTTTCATTGGAAACTCCTTAGAATTGAAACTTGAAATTTAGATCTAGATCAAATTATAATCAACAGATGGTTGGAAATGACTTGATAATCTCTTAAATTTGGATTAGTTCGAGTTTGAAGCACTGAGTTGATTTCAAGTAGAACTTGGTCCAATAGTGTGTGGTTTGGTTTGCTGCTGGGTGTGTAATCTGTTGTCAAGCAGTCCTGGGTTCAATTTGGTGTAATATGATGTTGTGATTTGATTTATTGCTTTTGTGTGGATCTTCAAAACACATTTTAACTCCTGAACTTATTCTGGCTTTCCTGTGATCGCCTCTGTTGCATTACTGCTTCTAATCTCATTTTCTGCCTCCTATTTCATTTTCCAGGTATGTTCCCGGATTCAAGTATGCTGGAACTAAAATGATATGTAGAAACTCTATTGAAATCGATTAATGAAGAATTGAAGCTTGGACTGTTTGATTCGCAGTGACTGCATTTCTTCAGGTTTTCTTACACTATTGTTTAGTTTGTTTTTTTCTCGTGTGGTTGGTTAATTTGGATTGGAATTTCAGTAGTGTATAACTTGACAGTTTCTTATTGTTTTAAGTCATGGTTTATTTTAATCGATTCTATGTTTTCCTTATATCATGTGAACTACGTAGATAGTAGTGTTGGCTAGTGCATGATTTCAGTAGCAAACAATGCAATTCCTGTTTTTAGTGGTAGGCAGTCAAATTGGACAGGTAAATTTGTATCAAAGTTAAATCATTTCAGTTAGTTAATAGTGATAACAGTGAATGCAATATCAAATGAGTCTAGAAACAATTCATTGGATTTGGGTCCAAGGGCGATGCTGCACTGTCCACAATTAGGCAGACTGGACTTTACAAGAGATCACACGCCTGGCCAGTCCTGAGGGCTCAAGGTCGGCAGAGTTGCGAGTCCAATGAGACTCAAGCTTCAATTATAGTAATCTCTAAATAATAATTGGTGAATAGGTTTTTTTGTTTGTTATTAGAGATGAAAGTAACTATAAATTATAGTTACTCTACTTTTCCCTTTCTAAAAATAAACGAGGCGAGCCTCGCCAAATAAAATACAAATGTGGGACCCTCAATTATGGTTACATAAAATTACTTAGAATTTGGGAGGGTCGTTTAGCGAATTTCACGCCCTTCCCCAAAATAATATTGCGCTAGAATCTTTAGATGCGTTTTAATCAAATTACTTCATTAAACTCCGGTGTGCATTGATGCGACCTAAATCCAAATCTCCACAAAGTCGAATGAGTTGACGACCACGGGTGCCTTGATGACGACGTGGTCAGACACGTATTATCACGACGTCGCAAGTCTTTTAAAATAAACAATGGTAAAAGCGGTTTATAAATAAAAAGCACATAAGCAAGCATGTATTAAGATTGGATAGAATCAAATACAACAATTAAGCGACCATACTAGAACCACGGAACCCGGGAATGCCTAACACCTTCTCTCGGGTTAACAAAATTCCTTATCCGGATTTCTGGTTCGCGGACTTTCAATAGAGTCATAATCTTCCTTGGTTCAGGATTCAAATCGGTGACTTGGGACACCATAAATCTCCCAAGTGGCGACTCTGAATAATTAATAACTCAATCCCGTTCTGATTTTTCTTTAATTGGAAAAACTCCTTTACGCCCTTTTTGGGGTGTATAGTGAAAAAGGAGGTGTGACACCAGTCTAAATCAGCTAAACAAATTAGTCTCCAAGGACTTGGTGATACGGTTACCCAATATCAAGTTTAAGGAAGACAAAGTTTGTATGGCGTGTGCAAGGGGGAAGCAGGTAAGATCATCCTTCAAAACCAAGAAAATGGTAAGCACGTTCAAGTCGTTGGAACTGGTTCATATGGATCTCTGTGGTCCAATGAGAACCATGAGCGTAGGTGGAATGAAATATGTAATAGTACTTGTTGATGATTATTCTAGATTTACCTGGGTACTATGTCTAACATCTAAAGATGAAGTATTTGATATGTTTACTACTTTTGTTAGAAAAACTCAAAAACAATTCGGAAATCAATTTGCATCCCTTAAGTTTAATCATGGAACTGAATTTGAAAATACAAAGTTTGCTGAATACTGTAATGACAATCGTATGGATCATAACTTCTCTGCCCCTAGGACTCCTCAACAAAATGGAGTAGTTGAAGAAAAGAACAGGACCCTGGAGGACATGGCTAGGACCATGCCTCTTTCTAGTAAATTACCTCACAGCTTCTGGGTAGAGGCTATGAACATTACATGCTACATAATCAATGGAGGCATGACTAGACCTCTTGTAGAGAAGACTCCTCATGAGTTACTTAAAGGGAGAAAACCAAACATATCCCATCTTAGGGCATTTGGTTGTAAGTGTTATGTGCACGATAATGGAAAAGACTCCCTAGGTATGTTTTATCCTAGAAGTGATGAAGGAGTATTCTTGGGACATTCTTCACCTAGCATAGCATATAACGTGTTCAATAAAATAACTTTGTGTGCAGAAGAAAGTGTACATATAGTATATGATGAAACAAACATTCTTTCTGGGAGATATGAACACGAAGATGAAGCCATTAGACTGGTAAAGGAATTGACTGAATTCCCAGTACAAGTCAGAGTGGCACCAAAAGAAAGAATAGGGAATGGAACATGTCCTTCCACTCAGGAAAACCTGATGAACTAATCAAGGAGAAATTGAATCAAACTCCCTAAAAGAACATGTTCATGAACCTGTTCCTCCGCAACTGAACATGGGAGAGATATCTAGCAGAAACCAGTTGGTTGTAAAATCTCACAAGTATCAAAGTTCTCATCCCACTGAGATCATTATTACTTATCCAATATCCGGAGTCAAAACTAGATCTCAACTAAAGAATTTGTGTGCTTTTGATGCTTTTCTATCTTTTATTGAACCTAAAAATATTGTTGAGGCTTTGCAGGATGCATATTGGGTGAATGCAATGTAGGATGAACTCAACTAGTTTGAAAGAAGTCAAGTTTGGCATCTAGTTCCAAGACCCAAGGAAAGATCAGTCATTGGTACAAAATGGGTCTTCAGAAACAAACTTGATGAAGGTGGAACAATTATGAGAAACAAAGCAATGCTAGTGTTTCAAGGTTACATCATAGAGGATGGCATATACTATGATGAGACATTTGCTCCAATTGCAAGACTAGAGGTAATCAAACTTCTCATAGCCTTTGCAGCACACATGGAATTCACTCTCCATCAGATGGATGTTAAAAGTGTCTTCCTGAATGGCTACCTAAAGGAAGAAGTGTTTGTGAAACAACCTATGGGGTTTGATAGCAAGGAATGTCCTGAGCACTTGCACAAGTTTGATAAGGCTCTCTATGGGCTCAAGCAGGCCCCAAGAGCTTGGTATGAACGACTATCCAAATTCCTACTGCAGCGTGGTTACAAAAGAGGTAAAATTTATAGTACATTTTTCTTAAGGGAAAAAGGTAAAGATATCCTTGTTGTGTAAATATATATTGATGACATAATATTTGGGGCCACTACTGATAGGTTGAGTAAGGACTTTGCAAAACTAATGGGGAGTTAGTTTTAAATGAGCATGATGGGTGAGCTTAACTTCTTCCTATGCTTGCAGATCCAACAAAGTCCAAATGGAACGATGATCCATCAGTAGAAGTATACAAAAGAGCTAATAAAAAAGTTTAAAATGGAGGAATCTAAAGAAATACACACCCATTGCAACTGCCTCTAAATTAGATGTTGATGAACCTGGTTCATTAGTTGATCAAAAGTTGGATAGGGGTATGATTGGTTCACTCTTGTATCTTACTGCCAACAGACATGACATTATTTTCAGTGTAGGGCTTTGCGCTTGTTTTCAGGCAAATCCAAAAGAGTCCTACTTGACTGTTGTCAAGAGGATACTAAGATATCTAAAAGGCACCACTGATCTGTGTCTTTGGTATACCAAAAGTAGTAATTTAAATCAATTAGGATATGCTGATGTTGATTATGCAGGTTTCCTAGTGTATATGAAGAGCACCTCAGGTATGGACACGTCCTTTGTTCATGTCTTGTGTCATGGGCTACCAAAAAGAAAAATTCAGTGGCCCTATCTACTGCTGAAGCTGAATATGTTGTTACTGCTTCTTGTTGTGCTCAATTGCTATGAATCAAACAACAATTGGTAGATTTTGGAATTGTAGTGGGATGTATTCCAATATTCTGTGATAACACTTGTGCTATATGTATGACAAATAACCCTGTTTATCATATGAGGACTAAGCACAAAGGTGTTCGAAATCCCTTCTTAAGAGATAACTATGAGCAAGGATTGATTTCAATAGAATTCTGTGCTACTGGTAAACAAATAGCTGACATATTAACTAAAGCACTAAGTAGAGAAAACTTTGAGAGGAACATGTCGAAATTAGGGATGATTAAGATCACATAATAGGTCCAGTTCAGAATGCACAATTTTTTTGAAAAACATTGAATTTGTTTTGGTTAGGAGTTCTAACTTTGTGTAAATATCCATATCAATTCTTACTCAGTCTCATACTTTAATTAGCATACTCCTGTGACATGTGTATATATGACTCAATAATATCTTACAAAGTTTTTTCTATTATGGCATTTGAGGCATGTTCAAGAGAGTTCTATATGAAGAATCTCGTTCATCAGTATGTGTTCATATGAAAGCTAAGGTATGTTTTCTATACTCTGCATACATAAAAAGATTAATTATCCAATCATGAGCAGAAGTCCTACATTCATCAAATTCCCAAAAAAATTATCCATTGAGCACTGAACCAATTTCGTTCTCCTAGAACTCTAAAAATCGGGAATTTTGCCTAAAATCTAGTGATGCCTAATAATCACTAAGAGAATGGAATTACACCTTGATTAGACCTCTAATTGGCCTATGAAAAAGCTGTAGTTACTGCATTTATGACTAATTGCCTTTAAATACACACCACACTTCGTCTTCATTATTCCATAACCATCAAAATACTTGTCCAGTTTTGGTCGCCATTCTTCTCCAAAATTCTCAAATTTTCTCAAGAAATAATCAACCATGACTAACCCCCAAGACAATTCTGGCACTCCCCCACTAGTATCCCCATCTAATACATCCTCATCTACTCCTCCAAGTGAATCCCCAAAACCTAGGTTTCGTAGGCAGAAAATGTTGGCTAGAAAAATTGTAGCATCTGGAGCCCTGAAGAAAGTTCCAAAAGAGAGATTGAAGGCTAGCCAGATGAAGGCAAGCCTTGCTCAAGAATCTAACTCGAGCTCTGTGTCTGAAGCCTTTATTTCTGCCAGTGAAGGTGAAGAACATGGGTCTTCTGACACCGAGAAAATTCAAGAAACCCTTGGTGAGGTAAGTTCTTGTGTGGTAGAAAACATAGAAAATAGGTTTGTTCTAGTTGGACATGTTAAGGATGTAAAGTTGGATGATTCAAGTAGGAGTGGAGGTAAAAAGAAAGGAAAAGAGAGAGAGAGAGGGAGCAAGTGGCGATGTGAAGGGAAGTGGAAAGGAAACGTCCTTGCTATATGTGGAGGTGTTGAAGAAAGTTGCATCAAGTCAGGGGGAAGTGGTTTTGGGGAGGCTGTTGAAGGGTTGGTCCATCTAAGCAAGAAACAAGATAAACCTTGTTCATCTGCTGAGGAAACCATGGCTAACTTTTTGAAAAGGGTTGGGGTGAGCTATGATCCAAAAAAGCACAAATATTATTCACAAAAGGCTCCGACTGCCTCCAATCCAACTAAGAAAAGCAAAACTACATCCCCAAAACATACTGCCCCTTCAATACCTAAGGGAAGATCTACTAGAAGTATGGTCAAACAAAGTGAAGAAGAGTTACAGAGAGCTCTAGAATAAATCAAGAAGAAGAAAAGAAGAAGGGAAAAACAAAGGTGTTAGAATCCTCTGAGGCTGCCGAAGAAGAAGAAGAAGAAGAGGAGATGGAACTGGTCCATCAAGAAAGGGGAACAACTGCGTAGGTTCCTACACCCAAACCAAAAGGTCCAAGGCTTCTTCCAAGAAGTCTTCCTCTGTATCTGTATCTGCTGAACCCTCTTTAGCCAAAAGGACAAGATCTACAATGAAAGGCAAGCAGGTGAAAAATACTGAGGAAGATGAAAAATGGAGTGGAGAAGAAGAAAAAGAGGAATATGAGAAAGAACAAGATAGGTTCGCCATCTTTGGCAGAAGAATTTTTTTGAAATGAAGACTGTTCTTCTTTTATGATGTGATCCTTCATCCCGTTCTTCCACCAAGAATAGTATTGTCCATTGAAAAGTGGAGGCCTGGCAGTGGATTGCCCTTCCCAGTTCCCAGGTGGTGCACTCATGTTGATCTTTTCCTAAGGTGTTAGCCTCTTCAAGGATAACCAACTCTAATACCAACTGATTTTTTAAACGTCAATACCACACAAGCGGGGGGGGGGGGGTGATTTGTGTGGTATCTAATTTTCGCTTTAGAAGAACCTGAATCTTCTAGGTGTTTAACTACTACTGTTTGCGGAATTAAAAGTACATAAAGTAAAGAATACATAGATTTTTACGTGGAAAACACCTGGCTCGAAAGGCGAAAAAACACGACCGACTACTCAGTAGGATTTTCCCAAACTTTCACTAAAATCACTGAGCCAAATAACATTTACAAAACTCTTTATAAATCTAAGGATTAACTCTAATCCCTGTGTAGCACACTGCCTTAACTGCTGCGATACCTTCAAGTTAGCCTACCTATTACAAATGCTTCTATGAAAGCTGAAAATGTACAAATTTAAACCACCTACAACAATTGAACTAGAATAAGAAAAAACACAATGGAACTGGTTCTTCTATCTTGTTCAAGTAGCTTCAGGAGTGCATACTAAAATCTCACATAATTGCTTGTAAAATTACCTTGCTCTTTTGCTCTCAATTTAGATTAACTTCTACGTATGTGCAATAACTGTAACAGAAAACAACCATTGTTATTTAATGGGTGAGTAATTAGAGTTTTATTGAGACTCAATTGTTGATCTTCCATCTAAGTTGAGTCCTTGAACAACATAAACTCCAACCCTATCCTTTATCCGGATTGTGTCCTCTTATAATAAGGAGACTTTCTCTCCTCATCCAATATGCAACCTTTTTTATCAGTTCAGGAGATATTGCTGCTTGATCACTGAGACTTATCTCATTCACTTTTATCTCATATGTATAGGTTGATAAACACTGTACCTCACATGATGTATGTGTTCTATGACTGAGTTCATTTATCATTCTTCAAAACATCACCTGAACTTGGGCCAACAGTTTGCACAAATTATCATACCCAATTGGTCTTCAGAAATTCAATTAAGGCAAAATCATTCAAACTACCAAGAGGTATAAAGTGAGTAGAATCGTGTAATAGTTATATCGTAGTCCCCGAATATGACAACCTAGCCTTAGACTCAAGAGCCCGTCAAGTATCCACCTAGGAGAAAGTCACTTCTCTAGTACCTTTTAACTATTTAGACAACCTTCAATATCTTAGTCTTAGCTTAACTTAGTTTATTTTAGCATCTTAGAAAAATGAATTTAGAAGTAATATCAAAACCAATTATGAATAGAAGTGCAATTAGGAGCAATTACGCAACTCCAATTTAGATATAAACTCAATTTCCATTTCTAGCTCCCTGAGGAAATTGATCTCGACCTTCTCGGGGAAAAGCTTCTTCGACCACTCTTGATACTTTGTAGTAGTGTAGGGTTGGCCTCGATCAATAGATACTGGAGGTTAGTTGGGAGATTAAACTATCTAGCCGTGACTCGTCGAGATATTGCTTTTGTAGTGAGTATGGTTGGCCAGTTCATGTCCATGCCCACAGTTAAACATTGGGAGGCTTTGGAGAAGAACCTATGTTACTTATAAGGAGCTCCTGGACTTGGCATATTATACAACAATCACAACCATTCTCTCATTGATTGTTTTGCAGATGCAGATTGGGTTGGATCCAAGATTGATAGAAGATCTACCGCTGGTTACTGTGTATTTGTTGGTATAAACTTGGTATTACGGAGAAGTAAGAAATAAAAGGTTGTATCTAGGTCTAGTGCAGAATCCGAGTATAGACCTATGGCACAATCAACATGTGAGATAATGTGGATATATCACTTTTTCACTGAAATTGGGTTGAAGCATCCTACTCCATCAAAGCTCTGATGTGATAATCAAGCTGCACTCCATATTGCCTCAAATCCAGTGTATCATGAAAGAACCAAATATATTGAAGTTGACTATCATTTTATTCGTGAGAAGATTCAGGAGAACTTGATTTCTACTGGCTACATGAAGACATGAGAGCAGCTAGCTGATTTGTTCACTAAAGTATTGAATGTCACTCAAGTTGATTACCTTTGTAACAAGCTGGGCATGATCAATATATATGCTTTAGATTGAGGGGAAGTGTTACAGAATGAACCTAGACACTTTACACAATGAACATAGACGATTTCTCAGTAGTGTACATAACCCAAATATTGATAGCATATTTGTAGGAATCTCTTTTATTTCTTTTCTTAGTTAGGACCTGATATATATGTATATATGTATCACTACATGGAGTAATATACCAATTTGATTCTTTCATTCCTATTAATTACATACCCATATGTTGTTATTATATCAATTTTAGATTGATACATCAAAGACATAATGTAATGTTAATCAACTACATGTAGATTGAAGGGATGTATGACATATTCGTTTATGCATATTTTTTTAAAAATTGGATTGGCTAAATTCAAAATGTACCGAACCGAATCAAAGTAATCCAAAACGGAACGAAACAACTAAATGTATTCCCTAATATAATCTTTTTCGCTCGTGGTCGGTTTGCATTAAATAGTAGCACTCATAGCTATCGAATCCTGAATCCGCCTCTGGCTCGAAGGAATCATGGTTAACAAGCTAGTGAATATAAAGCACTTCCAAATATTCGAATAAGAAAACAAAAGCTTGTACAATGTATTGTGTTTATGAATCTTAAACTTTGGCAAGAAATAATCTTCTAGTAGTAAGGAATGAGAGTGAAGATAGGAAGTTCTTAACCTTTTTGATTGTTAATCCAATTTTCTTTTCTATTTTCCGTTTTGTGCAAGAAACCAACAACATTAGTCAATTATGTTAAATTCCAGCACTTCAGTTTCCAAACAATAATTTATTAATAACGAACTTTTCAAAGATTAGGTCATAGCTTAAAGATGTCAATTTGCTGGATCCAATTAGTAGTATATTTAAACAAATTGAGGTGATTGATTTTATGTCAAATTCAGTGGTTGAAAGGGAAATTCAAAGTCCTATCTCCTTTTGACAAAAGAATAAACATGCTTTAAATTTGCTTTTGTTTGAAGGGCAAACGAGCTTAAAAAAATTTTCTTGATTGAGAAAAGATTACTTGAAAATAAAAAAGAAGGAAAAAGACATAATGGTGGGTTCCAAAATAGTTAGCTTATCAACGGCTAAGATTCATTATTGATAATATTAGTATTGTGGTCCAGTCAAAATAGGTAAATGATTGGGACCAAAATAAAATGACTTAATTGGATAAGAAAAAGCCATAATCTTATCTTGTGATGTATATTCATTGGCTTTATTCCTTCAACTCCATTTCGTGTCTAATTATACAACACTGCTTTCTTCTTTTACATCATTTTGAATTTATGTGTATTTTTTCTATATACTTTTAAATCATCGTCACTTGTGCCTTGTTCCTGCTGTCATTAGTTTTATTGGACCTGTTCTACCTATTTAGCTTTTTTATGTGGAAAATCTTTTGATATCAAAGAAGTTGGGGGAGGGCATAGTTGACGTACTCTTTAGACTGGATAAGTGGTGCACTTACCGTCTTCTGTTACGAATTAAATTTTTACTTTTTTTCATTATTTTATTTAAGTGAATATATTTGATTGAATACGATTTTAAAAAGTTCAATTTTTTTTGCGGTGTAAGTAGTTAGTCGGTTAAAGATAAATTAAACAAGAATTATAATGCTACGGGTTACATTGCGAGATTATTTCTTATTGGATATATGGCTTGTTGTATAAAGATTAGTACATATATTAGTATACAATTTAAAATAGGTATTTACTTATTAAACTTAAAGATACTTCACTATATTAGTGTTGTCATGGAGTTGTTTTAATTCGTTCATTATTAATATATGTTTTGTTATTTTACGTTAAATAAAACATAAAAATCGTTGCATAGTTTACATAAAATACTAGCACTATTATAATAGATACATAGAATATATATATAATAATAAAATAATGCAAAGTTTAAGTGAAGACTGTTTTTGACGATGCTACCAATCAACCAATACCTAACTTTATATATGATAGGCCCATCCTTAGACAAGTGGATATGGATGATATGTTGCAGCAACAAAAATAAGGTCCCAAAAGCCAACACTTCGCTTTCTGAATTAAATTGACCTTATAATAAATTGATGTGCATATATATCCACTATTTTTCTATTTCGAGTATCATCTTCTTCTTCTTGTAGAACCAAAATATATATATACTATGTATTAACAAACTTGAAATGCTCTCTGATGAAGGCCCAAAATGCTATCTCAAAGTTTATCTGCCTATTGGAAAAGAAAGTTGATTTGCAATTTCAAGTGACTGGAAATAAGCATATATGTTGATATGGATTATTTCCACGAATAGTGATGAGCTGCGTTATGACAATGGCCAGAAACTAGTTTTTGGCATTTCTCTTCTCCTTCTTGCACAATGCAATCAATTCCAAGTAAGAGATTGTTCCTTTCAAATCTTGATCTCATATATATATATATATATTGAAATATATTATTGAAATATATAAGCTGTTACAATCCTATAATCTATATTACTATAGAAAATATAAAAACTCATATTGAATATAAAAAGACATTAGAACAATACCAACGAAACATTAGTACACCAGAACTAAGTGATTTTAATAATTTTCTACTTTTTGAAATACAAAGAATTAATTTCGAAATAGAACAAGAAAGGATTTATCTTAGATCAATTAAGAACAAAATAAAATATATTCCATTAGGATAATATATATGCTAAAACAACATCTGGTAACTAAAGCAATCAGGTGTCACTATTGGTATTTAAGAAGAGATATAACAAGAAAACAAGAATTAAAGAAAGAATTACAAAAGACTAAAGCTCTATTAATATCAATTCTAGAATTAGCTAAACAAATAGAAGAATCAGAACTAAGATATAATAGTGAACCAAGTTATATAGTAAAGTGTATTATTAATCCAGAAACCATATCAGCTCTACAGTGGGATATACAATATTACGAAGGTGAAATAGATTCATATAATCAAAGAATTAAATTCTATAAGGATAGAAAATTTTGGATACCATTAGGATAAAACAAAATAGCTAATTTAAAACATCTAGAATATTTAGACTTGAAAATCCATCCAGAAAAGAAATATAGATTATTAAAAGACAACATAGTAATAAAGTGTAATTTTAGTAGTGGAGAGCATATATTACATACTGAAGATAAACAATATAATATTTTAATAGATTTAATAATAAACTTCGGAGAAAAAACTCAAGAAAATAATAAAAACATAGTAAGAACATTAGAATTAGTAGAGGCTGGACATATTAAACAAAGAAAGACTTTAGAAAAATTAGAACAAAATTTAGACTTTATAAAAGCACAAGAACTAGAAATAGACAGGAAAATACAATTTTTAAATAACAAATTTAATATAAAAAAATACCTACTAAATAGAAAAGTTAATTAAGACTATTACAGAAAAGCCTAAAGAATTAGAAATACAAACAACTAGATTAGTAGAAAAATAACTGAACAAGTAGAAGTGTTAAAAGGAGAGATAAGCGCACTTAAAGAAAAGATAGACACAATAAAGGAAATCGCTCTTTCATGAGTGATATACATATAGAATTAGATCCGATATATGAAAAAGTGTTAAAATTAACAGCAAAAATTCAACCCAATCCAGAAGGACTAAGTTACTATACTCCTCAAGGTAAAGCTGATCAAATAATATTAAAACAGAATAATACATTAATAATATTATTATTAGAAGTTAATAAAAAGCTAGATAAAATTATAAAGGAAAAGAACTTAAGACTGAGATCCCAAAGGTAGACGATTTAATAGAACAATTAAAAAGAGTTGAAATAACACCACACAAAGAAAAAATAAAAGTAAGAAAACCACAAAAATGGATTTTTTTCCAAGTGGGTCAAGAAGAACAAATCAAGAAAGATCAAGAATAAGTTTTTCAGAAAATAGAATAGGAAACAATATGTTAGCTAGAATTTTAACTAGAAAAAGACAAGAGGAGGATCAAAAACTAGAGGAAATAATAGATATAGATAAGGATATACAAATTTTCCAGCAAAATCAATTAAGATTACTAGATCCAAAAATACTATATAATACAGGATATTTTTCCACCAATTCCCAACTATATAGACATTATAGAGAAGAACAATTGTCAGCTATAGGAAGTAAAGTAGAGACATTAAACCTAATCAATCCAGAATCAGTAAAACAAATAAAAAATTATAAAAGGAATTTAATGCATATGGGATTAATAGTAATTGGTTTAAAAGGATTAACAAGAAAGAATTTAGGAACTAAAGTATTGATAGTAGTATATGATGATAGATGGTCAGATCAGAAAAAATCTATAATAGGTTTAACAGAAGTAGATATGACAAATAACGGAGGAATATTTTATATTAGCCCAGATTTTATGATAAATCTAGCAGAATTTGGAAAAGATATAAAAATAGGAATACAGACTAAAGGGTATGAAGAAATGAATAATGGAAATAATCTATTAATATGTGTAGGTTTTATAGGAAAAATGGCAACAAATAGCAATACAAAATTTAAAATTAAGGTAGACGATGTAGTCGAAGTAATGGGAAATAAAGGTATAAAATTATTAAAACCTATTAAAATAGACCCAGAAGAATATGCGGGATT
Organism: Nicotiana benthamiana; assembly: GCA_034376525.1. Taxonomy (NCBI): domain Eukaryota; kingdom Viridiplantae; phylum Streptophyta; class Magnoliopsida; order Solanales; family Solanaceae; genus Nicotiana; species Nicotiana benthamiana. The sequence goes on from CM067328.1 coordinate 85,242,420, forward strand.
AGAATGAAACTTAGAAGATTTTTCAAAACTAAAAATATTTAAACCGGAATCTCACTTGATGTATACAAATTCTAAAGGAGAAACGTCAATTAGGTTTACTGATTATAATTATTCTACTCATAAAGATATAGAAGATGAAGATGAAAATAAAGAAACTGAATGTATGAATGTTGAAATAATACATGAAGAATTTGAAGTAGACATAGCAATAGAAGAAGCAATAAAATTAGTTAGAGAAAACAAGAATAAGACTTTTCAATGTAAAGGATATAAACTAGGAAAATTAACCTTAGGAGATGTAGAAGAACATTTTAAAAAATGTGAATTAAGAACAGATAATTTAGGATATAGAAAAGAAAATAGGTTACAAGAAAAATCGGATAAATTTGATCAAATTTTTGAAGAAATACAAGATAGTTATGAGACAGAAACAGATTCGGTAATTAGCCTAAATGAATTAATGGAATCAGTTAGTTCTAGCCCAAGCCCATTTCAGAGAACAACATACCAAAGTACAGTAGATACTAGTACGGGAAATGTACCTAGAAGAAGAATATACATAATAGACCAAGAAACAGAAATAGAAAATGTAAAACCATCAAGAAAAAGGATGCCCATAGAAGAACCTATAAGATTACAAGAAGGAGGAAATAAAGGTTAAATATTAAATATAGCAGCCCATGATCCACAAATGTGGAACTCAGTAATAGATCTATAGAAAGGAATAGTAGTAGCAGACTTTATAAAAACTTATAATGATACAGATGCAGAAACAATATATAAATATATGGAAACTTTTCTAGGAGAATCGACAAAAGGTTTATGGGAAGCTTATAAATCCGGATTCCCTCAAGATTTTCAAAATTTAATAGCAATGGGTGCAAATCCTTATAATTTTACAAATAAAATACATAGTTTGATTATAGGAGAAAATCCAAATAGTGGATTAGTAGTACTACAAAAGAATGCTTTAATAAAATTAGAACAGTTAAGTATAAGTAGTTGGTTCCATATAAAGAAGTTTTTAAATGATTACTTTTATTATTGTACTATTAGTGGAAATGCTTTTGATCAAGAATTAGGTATAAAATTATTCAATAAAGTACCAGGAGTCTTAGGAAGAGAAATAGAAGAAAGATGGTATAAAAGAGAAGGCGTAATACAAAACCCAAATACAAAATGGTCTATAGTACACAAAGTACAGCATATTATGGACATATTACAGGAAAAATGTACAAACTTACAAATACAAAAACAGTTAAAACAGAACAATATGAGTTTCTGTAAATCAACAGTATATACAACCCAAAGTTATGACAAAAATGAATACAAAAGAAAGAAATACAAAAGGTATAAACCCCAATACAATAAGGAATACAATAGAAAAAATTATTATCTTAGAAAGTCTTCAGCTAGAAAGCCCTATTTAAATAGAAATAGGCATGTTACAAAATATAGAACAGATAGAAATTATAAAAACAAATTAGAATGTTTTACTTGTGGTAGTGTAGAACATTTAGCCAACACTTGTCCAAAAAGAATCAATAGCAAAACAAGAAATTCACAGTTAATAGAAGATTTTCAAGAAACCCTAATAAATGTAGATGAATACATGTCATACAACGAAAGTATATATTCTATAGTAAGTGTAGGAGTAGATGAAACTCAAATAGAAACCTCAGAATCAGAAGAAGAGGAATTAATAAATGAAATAGGATTAGAAAAATTAGACATAGAAGAAAATAACTTTGTAAATATATTAGAAGACTGTACCCATGAGTTTGAAATAAATAAAGGATTAGATAGCAATCAATGTTTTAAATGTAAATGGTATCCTAGTAGAAATAAAAGAGCTATATGTAAATTATGCTATTTAGAAGGATGTATTTTATGTATACAAAAAGATTTTGAAATAAAAATAAATAAATAAAAAATTTATCAAGAGACAAATAATTCTGTTATAAATTTAAGAATAATTATATTAGAAAATAGAATAAATGAATTAGAAAAAAGAATACAAAAAATGGAAAAAGGAAAAGAGAAATTAGAAGATATAAGAAATGAAGAAGAAAGAGAACTGATGAGTATAGAAAATTATGATGCCTTAATATGTAACGAAGATAAAAAATTATCTACGATAAAATTTTAGTAAGAATTAAAATAGAAGATTGTGAAATAGAAACATTAGCTCTAGTAGACTCAGGATGCACAAGATGTACAATAAACAAGAAAATAGTTCCACCTAATTTAATAAAAACATTAGACAAACCAGTCGCAGCCATGCAAATGGATGGAACCCATAATATCTATAAACATTATATAGATAAATCACAGATTAGTTTTGTAAATACATGTTTAGATTTTTATAAACCTAGTTATAAGGTAGATAAAATTTGGGTAAGAGATTTAAATATAAATGTAGATTTTGTGTTAGGTTTAAGTTTTATATTACATAATAATGGTAGTTGTTTGCTTAGTAGAGATGGGGTAATATTCTTTAAAAATATTACACAAACACCAGTACAAACAATAGAAGCCGCAACTAGGATAAGGATAAGATTAAATAAAAATCAGATAGACCTGCAAGAAAATGAGAAAGAATGTTGGAAAAAATGTAAAGATAATAAAACATATTGTAGGGCTAAAGAAGAAATAAAAAATCTAATATTAGAAGAAAATGAAGATAGAGATATAATAGAAAAAGATTATACATTAATAGACATTGAAACAGAATTATACAATTTTAAAACATGATTACAAAGAATAGGAATAATAAAGAATGAAAAAGATCTAGAAAATATAATAAAATTTTTAGATGAGATAGAAATAATAGGAGAAAAACTTTTAAAACACTGGGAAAACAATAAAGTAATGTGTAAATTAGACATAATAAACCCAGAATATATAATTAAAACGGCTTCAATAGAAGCTACAAATGAAGACCTTAACGACTTTAAAACTCAAATTAAAGAACTTATAGACTTAGGTGTAATAAGGAGATCTACTTCTAAACATAGATCAGCATCTTTTATGGTTAGAAATCATAGTGAAATAGTAAGGGGAAAAGCGAGAATGGTAATAAATTATAAAAGACTTAATGATAACACTAAAACAGATGGATACAAGCTACCTAATAAAACGGAGTTAATAAATAGGATACAAGGTAAAAAGATATTTAGTAAATTTAATTGTAAATCAGGATATTGGTGTTAGAATATACGCTTAACGCTAGGGGGGGGGGGGTGAATAGCGTTATAATAAAAAACAGCGTAAACTTGCGGAATTTAAAAATTGCAGGAATGAAATAAGTGCGATAAGTAAATAATAAGGAACGAACGCACTGATGTTATCCTGGTTCACCACAACCCGTGGCTAGTCCAGTCCCCGAGAGACTCTCTCGAGATTTCCACTAACTTCGTTAAGCTTACGGGTGCTTAACAAACCATTACAAACAGAGAACTTGAGTCACACAAGCCTCAACAACCTTTGCTCGAAGATACCACACTTCAAGACTTCAACCAAAGGAATCACAACGTTCCTTCTTACAATACAAGGGATTAACACTTCCCTTCAAGTGTATAAAAACACTTTGCACTCAAAACAAGACTCTCCTCAAGAGTAGATATGAGTAAAATAAATACGCTCAAGAACGCAACAACTTTCGTCAAAGAATTTGGCTCTCAAAAACTTATGTAATGAATAGAAAATGATGAATAAGAGAGTATGCAAGCTTTAGCAATAATATGATAAGTTGTTGTACTTAAAAGACTGATTTTAAGATGTATTTATAGTGTTGAAAACATGCACAACCGTTGCCTAATTGCCAATTAAGAATTGCTGATTTTGTGCTAAAACAATCGATTGTCCAAGTTGCATAATCGATTGTTTTCCAATCGTCCAAAAATCATTCCCAGATTTTACGCATAATAATCGATTATCTAAATCGTATAATCGATTATCTGGCAACGTTCAAAAAATCTTTTTCAGATTTTACTTAAAACAATCGATTATCAAAATCATATAATCGATTACTTGGCAACGTTCAAAAAATCTTTTTCAGATTTTACTTAAAACAATCGATTATCAAAATCATATAATTGATTACTTGGCAACGTTCAAAAAATCATATTCAGATTTTACTTAGGATAATCGATTATCAGAATCATACAATCGATTACCACACAGAGTTTGAAAATATTTTGGCAACAGTCATTTACATAATCGATTATGCTATATGTATAATCGATTATATTACAGTCTTGAAAAATCGAATAGACACTGCCTCAACACAATCGATTGTCATAAGGTGCACAATCGATTATTTTGTAGCTTTGAAAAACCTGATGGACACTGCCTCAACACAATCGATTATCATAAGGTACACAATCGATTGTCTTGCAGCTTTGAAAAATCTGATGGACACTGCCTCAACACAATCGATTATCATAAGGTACACAATAGATTGTCTTGCAGCTGCCTTAACATAATCGATTATCATAAGTACATAATCGATTATCTTTGTCCAGATTTTAGAGGCATGTTTAAAAATCATTTTGGTTAAAATAAATATGCATGATTTAAAATTATTTTGCTTTAAATTAAATATTCATGATTTGATAAAGATGATATTACGGGAGAAGCCAAGTCTTGAGTCAATTGTCGGATCAAGATCACAATTAAAGAATGACTCATGTATAACTTTATTTCTTTGCTTAATCTTGGTCTTTGTTTGTCTTGTGCTTGAATCTCGCTATGTATCAATTGCGCGCTTGTGCTTGGACCTCGTCATATGTCAATTGCGCATCGTTTTTCATTTATCAAAACCTACAAATATGAACACACGTTTAGTTTAGTGCCTTGTGAGAACGTGTTTCAACAATTTCCCCCTTTTTGATAATGGCAAACCTTAATCGGGATATGCATATTAGATAATTCATAATGACGATCCAAGAAAAGTAAATAGATATGCAATTAATTCCCCCTCAACATATGAATTCCCCCTCAATTTATGCCAATAAATATTAAGTGCATAGCCCTTATTCTTCCCCCTTTTGACATTAGCAAAAAAAATAAGCAAATAACTTGTTTATTGATTAACTAGAATTGCAATTTCATAAAAGGAATAATAAAAAAAATAATGTCAACATAATCGATTAGTGATACTTGATAATCGATTATATATTAAAGAGAAATCGATTATTCTGAGGAGGAATCGATTATTCTGCACCAATCTTTTATAATCCCCCCTGCCTTTAGGGCGATACCTGCAAAAATAAGTTAGGCTCCTCCGACACTCAAGTTAGTAATTATGTGAAAGGGAAAATGCAATGCATGACTTAGATCAACGTGGAGTCGAGAATCCCGAGTTCACTACGAATTCGGAAGAAGGACTCTTTCTCTAAAGGCTTTGTAAAGATATCGGCCAATTGATGTTTGGTTTCAACAAATTCAATTTCGACATCACCTTTGAGAACGTGATCTCTTATAAAATGATGCCTAATTTCAATGTGTTTTGTTCTTGAATGAAGAACGGGGTTCTTCGTCAAGCATATGGTACTAGTATTATCACATCTAAGAGGGATATGATCGATACTTAGGCCATAGTCCAAGAGTTGCTGTTTCATCCAAAGGATTTGAGCGCAACAACTCCCCGCGGCTACATATTCAGCCTCGGTTGTGGACAACGCAACACTTACTTGTTTCTTGCTAAACCAAGAAACTAGAGAGCTACCGAGCAAATGGCAAGTGCCACTAGTGCTCTTGCGGTCCAATTTGCATCCAGCAAAATCGGAATCGGAATAGCCAACAAGTTGGCGTGAAGAACCTTTGGGGTACCATAGACCCACATTTACAGTACCAACAAGATACTTCAATATTCGTTTCACCGCAGTTAGGTGAGACTCCTTAGGACATGATTGATAACGAGCGCATAAGCACACGCTAAACATGATGTCCGGTCTACTAGCAGTAAGATAAAGGAGAGATCCAATCATACCTCGATACTTCTTGGTGTCGACTTCCTTACCTTTCTCATCTTTGTCTAGATGGTAAGATGTGCTCATGGGGGTGGCCATTGCTTTTGCGTTGCTCATTTCAAATCGTTTTAGCAATTCTTTGCAATATTTAGCTTGACAAATGAAGGTTCCTTCTTCCATTTGCTTTACTTGCAGCCCCAAAAAGAAGGTTAGCTCACCCATCATAGACATCTCAAATTCGCTTGTCATTAAATCAGAAAATTCCTTGCACAAAGCATTGTTAGTAGCACCAAAAATGATATCATCCACATAGATTTGAACTAATAAAATATCATTGTTTTTATGCTTAACAAATAGAGTGGTGTCAACTTTTCCCCTAATGAATTCATTTTCTAAAAGAATTTTGCTCAATCGTTCATACCAAGCTCGGGGAGCTTGTTTAAGACCATAAAGTGCCTTTTTAAGCTTGAAAACATGATCGGGAGATTTAAAATCTTCAAAGCCCGGGGGTTGTTCAACATAAACTTCTTCTTGAATGACACCATTTAGAAAAGCGCTTTTTACATCCATTTGATATAAATTGAAATTCATAGAAGAGGCAAAAGCAAGTAATAAACGAATAGCTTCTAACCTTGCTATGGGTGCATATGTTTCTTCATAGTCAATTCCCTCTTCTTGATTATAGCCTTTTGCTACAAGCCTAGCTTTGTTTCTAGTGATTACACCATTTTCATCTAATTTATTTCGAAAAATCCATTTCGTACCAATTATGGTATGATTTTTGGGTCTTGGCACCAAATCCCAAACGTCATTTCGTTTGAATTGGTTAAGCTCCTCTTGCATTTCCAAGGTCCAAAATTCATCCCCAATTGCATCGGAGATGGTTGAGGGTTCAATTTGAGAGACGAAAGCAGTATGACCTAAGGTGTTCTTAAGAGCGTTTCGAGTACTTACCTGTTGTTCAATGTCGCCAATTACCTGGTCGAGAGGATGGTCTTTGATTGTCCTCCACGCGTTAGGCAGTTTTGTTTCTTTTTCCAGTTGTGGCGCTTCCTCCGATAATTGTTCCAAGATTTCATCTTGAATTTCCTTAGGAGTTTCCTCTTGTACTTTGTCTTGAGCACTTATTGAGTTTAAAATACCTGCAAGATCAAAACCAGAATCCTTTCTCGCCAAGCGAGCATTATTTTTGGAAAACACAATATGAGGGGATTCCTCCACAGTTCCGGTTCTATTATTGAATACTCTATATGCTTTGCTACGTGAAGAATAACCAATAAAAATTCCTTCATCGGATTTGGCATCAAATTTTCCCAATTGATCTTTTCCATTGTTATGAATAAAGCATTTGCAACCGAATACTCTAAAATGGGAGATATTTGGTTTCCTTCCCTTATAGAGTTCATAGGGGGGTTTTCATGAGTATTGGCCTTATGACTACTCTATTTAGAACGTAGCATGCGGTACTCACGGCATCCGCCCAAAAATGTTTGGGAATCTTAGCCTCATCGAGCATGGTTCTAGCCATCTCTTCGAGACACCTATTTTTCCTTTCCACAACCCCATTTTGTTGTGGTGTACGTGGAGCAGAGAAGGTGTGCTCGATACCGAGTTCGTCACAAAAGTCCGCAAAGAGATTGTGATCAAACTCTCCCCCATGATCGCTTCTTATTGAAGTGACGGTTGTGTCCTTTTCGTTTGAACACGTTTAAGAAAATATTTAAAATTATGAAAAGCTTCACTTTTATGAGCAAGAAATAGAGTCCAAGTAAATCTAGAATAATCATCAACAATAACAAAAGCATAACAATTTCTACCAAGACTTTCAATGCGAGATGGTCCAAATAAGTCCAAGTGAAGTAGTTGCAAATGTCTAGTAGTTGAAACAGTATTTTTCGATTTAAAAGATGCTTTTGTTTGCTTCCCTTTTTGACACGAATCACAAATAGAGTCTTTTTCAAATTACAAATTTGGAAGACCAATAACTAAATTTTGTGAAACCAATTTGTTTAAAAGATGCATGTTGATGTGAGCTACTCTACGATGCCATAACCATGTATCATCCTCTTTGCTCATAAGACAATTCACATATTCAGATGAAGAGTTTTCGAGATCAACCATATAGATGTTATCCATTCTAAAACCACGAAGAATAATTTTAAAATCGCTACGGCGAAAAGCTAAGCATTCATTTGAATCAAATAAAACAAGATTTCCCTTGTCACATAATTGACTTATGCTCAAGAGATTATGTTTTAGACCCTTAACTAGCAGTATATGCTTAATGGAAGAAGGTTCATCCTTACCGACCGATCCAATGCCGATAATTTTTCCTTTGTTGTTATCTCCAAAGATAACGCTTCCTCCTTCCTTGTGTTCTAGTTGAAGGAACTTGGATTCGTCTCCCGTCATGTGTTTGGAGCATCCACTATCAAGGTACCAAAGTACACTTGATCCCTTCAAACATACCTACAAGACAAATTAATGAGTCTTTGGTACCCAAGCTGTTTTGGGTCCTTGAGAGTTAGGTGTAACATGCTGTTGTGCTTGACATGCATTTAAGTGTCTATGTCTAGTGAAACAAGCAGGAGCAATATGTCCAATTCGATTGCAATAATGACAAATGACATTAGGATTATGCATTCGTCTAGGTTGATAGTAGTTGGACGGACGAAATTTGTTTACTCTATTTTCGACAATATGACTATTGCGCATTTCATGAAAATCATTTCTCCTACTATTTGTTCTAGGATATGCAGCATTATTAGAATAGTTATTTCTAGGTTGAAAGCCATTTCTAGGTGTCCTAAAATATTCAAAGTTTCTTCTAGTGTTTGGTCTAGCATGCATGTTGATTCTAGGATTGTTATTTCTAGGATGAACATTTGCTTTATTTATCCTAGGTTGAACCTTAGGTGGTTGGGGTTTGGCTTCAACTTTTTCTTTAGGCTCGTTTTTAAAACCTATCCCATGTTTGGTCGATTTCAAAATAACAAGAACTTCTTTCAAATTTTTATGAGAAGAATTGAACTTATCTAGGGTGCCCTTAAGTCTTTCTACCTCAATTTTTAGATGCATGCAAGAAATACAATTTTTACTAGAGCTCTCGGGTTTGTCGGCGCTTCTCTTGCCGAAAAATTTGTTTTCTTCTTTCAACTTCTCATTTTCCAAAATTAATTTTTCCAAATCTTTTTCTTTCAAAGAGAGTTGTCTTTCAAAATCTTTTTTTTTCAAAGAAGCATTTTCCTTAGTGTTTTTAACAGTTTTGGAAGCTTTAATGAATTCACTATACAACTCATCAAAGGCATTTTGCATTTCCTCAAGAGAATAGAAGTTTTTGGAAGAAAATTGACATACCTCTTCTTGATTGTCTTCGTGTGCCATAAGACAAAGATTTGCGGTTTCGTCTTCTTCTTCCTCACTTGACTCGTCTCCGGAGTCGCCTCCCCAAGATATGTATGCTCGTTGTTTCTTGAAGGGTTTCTTCTCCTTTTTGACATTTGGGCAATTTGATTTAATGTGCCCGATTTCTCCGCATCCATAGCACTTTACTTGATCTCCTTGTTGTTTGCCTTTTCGTTTATACTCTTTTCACATGAACTTTTGAAATCTCTTAATAACGAGTCCGAGCTCGTTATCTCCGTCCTCATCATTTTGAGGTTGACTTGTGCTTGCCTTGAGGGCGATTCTTTGTTTCCTTTGATCATTAACAAGAGGGTTAAGTATAGTAGATACATAAGTTTTAAGATTACCTCTTAATCCGTCGATGGTGACATTTGAAATGCCAATAGACTCTTGAATCGCGTCGGCCTTGGAGCGCCATTCCGGAGTGAGACTTCGGAGAATTTTTCGGACAAGTTCCTTATCCGTGAAGGCCTTCTTAAGAGCATGTAAGTCATTAACGATTTTTGAAAATCGTTCGAATATGTCATCTACCCTTTCGCCTTCCTTCATGTGAAACAGTTCATATGCATGGGTTAGAAAATCAACTTTAGCCACTCTTACCTGGTCCGTACCTTCGTACGTGATTTCCAGCTTATCCCACATTTGCTTCGCCGTTGTGCAACATGATATTTTTCTGTAGTCATCAGCGTTTATAGCACAATACAATAAGTTGATGGCTTTAGCGTTGTTCTGCACTTTTCGGATATCATCCGCATCGTATTCATCTTCGGATTTTGGAACCCATTCATTTTCAACCTTTTTGGTTGGAATTTGTTCTCCCTTCATTATAACCTTCCACATATGAAAATTATTCGATTGAATGAATATTCTCATCCTCTCCTTCCAGTACGTATAGTTTGTGCCATCGAATAGTGGTGGTCGGGTGGAGCATTGTCCTTCACCTATTCCTGCAAAAGAATCACGAGTAGAAGCCATGGATTGTTTCTCTCAAACGGTTAAGTTTTTCAGTGAGTTGGGCTCTGATACCAATTGTTAGAATATACGCTTAACGCTAGAGGGGGGGGGGGGTGAATAGCGTTATAATAAAAAACAGCATAAACTTGCATAATTTAAAAATTGCAGGAATGAAATAAGTGCGATAAGTAAATAATAAGGAACGAACGCACCAATGTTATCCTGGTTCACCACAACCCGTGGCTAGTCCAGTCCCCGAGAGACTCTCTCGAGATTTCCACCAACTTCGTTAAGCTTACGGGTGCTTAACAAACCGTTACGAACTGAGAACTTGAGTCACACAAGCCTCAACAACCTTTGCTCGAAGATACCACACTTCAAGACTTCAACCAAAGGAATCACAACGTTCCTTCTTACAATACAAGGGATTAACACTTCCCTTCAAGTGTATAAAAACACTTTGCACTCAAAACAAGACTCTCCTCAAGAGTAGATATGAGTAAAATAAATACGCTCAAGAGCGCAACAACTTTCGTCAAGAATTTGGCTCTCAAAAACTTATGTAATAAATAGAAAATGATGAATAAGACAGTATGCAAGCTTTAGCAATAATATGATCAGTTGTTGTACTTAAAAGACTGATTTTAAGATGTATTTATAGTGTTGAAAACATGCACAACCGTTGCCTAATTGCCAATTAAGAATTGCTGATTTTGTGCTAAAACAATCGATTGTCTAAGTTGCATAATCGATTGTTTTCCAATCGTCCAAAATCATTCCCAGATTTTACGCATAATAATCGATTATCTAAATCGTATAATCGATTATCTGGCAACGTTCAAAAAATCTTTTTCAGAATTTACTTAAAACAATCGATTATCAAAATCATATAATCGATTACTTGGCAACGTTCAAAAAATCTTTTTCAAATTTTACTTAAAACAATCAATTATCAAAATCATATAATCGATTACTTGGCAACGTTCAAAAAATCATATTCAGATTTTACTTAGGATAATCGATTATCAGAATCATACAATCGATTGCCAGACAGAGTTTGAAAATATTTTGGCAACGGTCATTTACATAATCGATTATGCTATATGTATAATCGATTATATTACAGTCTTGAAAAATCGAATAGATACTGCCTCAACACAATCGATTGTCATAAGGTGCACAATCGATTATTTTGTAGCTTTGAAAAACCTGATGGACACTGCCTCAACACAATCGATTATCATAAGGTACACAATCGATTGTCTTGCAGCTTTGAAAAATCTGATGGACACTGCCTCAACACAATCGATTATCATAAGGTACACAATCGATTGTCTTGCAGCTGCCTTAACATAATCGATTATCATAAGTACATAATCGATTATCTTTGTCCAGATTTTAGAGGCATGTTTAAAAATCATTTTGGTTAAAATAAATATGCATGATTTAAAATCATTTTTCTTTAAATTAAATATGCATGATTTGATAAAGATGATTTTACGAGAGAAGCCAAGTCTTGAGTCAATTGTCGGATCAAGATCACAATTAAAGAACGACTCATGTATAACTTTATTTCTTTGCTTAATCTTGATCTTTGTTTGTCTTGTGCTTGAATCTCGTTATGTATCAATTGCGCGCTTGTGCTTGGACCTCGTCATATGTCAATTGCGCATCGTTTGTCATTTATCAAAACCTACAAATATGAACACACGTTTAGTTTAGTGCCTTGTGAGAACGTGTTTCAACAATTGGCAAGTAAAAATGCATGAAGACAGTATCGAGTGGACAGCATTTACTTGTCCAGAAGGGCATTTTGAATGGTTAGTCATGCCGTTCCGATTAAAAACAGCTCCACCAATTTTCCAGAGAAAAATGGATAATATATTTGGAGAATATAAAATGTTTGTTTTAGTATATGTAGATGATATATTAGTATTTAGTAAAGATATTAAAGAACATTTAGGACATCTAAAAACAGTATTTAGATTATTTGTAGATAATGAAATAATTATTAGTAAAAAGAAAATGGAATTATGTAAAAGTTATATAAACTTTTTAGGAGTAGTTCTAGGAGATGGAAGGATTAAGCTACAACCGCATATAGCTAAAAAAGCTCTAGAAATGCCAGATAAACTAGACAATATTAAAGAACTACAAAAGTTTCTAGGAATAGTAAATTATGCAAGAAATTTTATAAAAGACCTAGGAAAAATAGCAGGACCTTTATATGCTAAGACAGGATCTACGGGGCAAAAACATTTTAATACAGAAGATATTAAGTTAGTACAAAATATTAAAGAAAAAATAAAAAAATATTCCTGATCTAATTATGCCATTAGAAACTGACTATTTAATTATAGAAACAGATGGAAGTTTTGAAGGATGGGGAGCAGTTTTAAAAGCAAAACCGAATAAATATAGTGATAAGAATACAGAAAAAATATGTGCATACCAAAGTGGAAAATATAAAGAGAAAGGAAATATGAGTAGTATAGACGCAGAAATCCTAGCTGTAATTTACAGATTAAATAGTTTTAAATTATACATATTAAATAAACAAGAAGTAACAATTAGAACTGATTGTGAAGCTATTGTGAAATTCCACCAAAAGATAAATTCAAAAAATAGTAGTAGAAGAAGATGGTTGAATTTTATTGATACAATATCAATATATAATTTAGTCTTTGAACATATTAAAGGAAAAGATAATAATTTAGCAGACACTTTAAGTAGGCTAAAAATTATTGTTAATTAATAAGAATATTTTATATGTACAGAATGAGACCAACAGTTCCAAAGACTGAAGACAAGGGAAAAGGCGTTCAAGCCTCACCCTGAGACAGATATTCGCAGACAGTATTAGGTAATCTTCATTTTAAACCACAGACCATAACAGAACAAAACAATTTAGAAAGAATAAATTTTGGAAAGCATAATTTAATATTTTTCCCACCATCAAATATTTCATTTAGAGTTTTACCAGAATGTGTTATAGATAAACCCCAGAGATGCTTAATTGATAATTTATGGATAGCATATAATAAGAAAGACACTAAATATGTTATAGCAGCTCTTAATGCCTTGGGGCAATATTTTACAGACAAAAATCAAGAGAAGAAGTTTAAATACTATGTAGTCATACACGGTAAGACAAATGGTATTTTTCAAACATGGATAGAAGTATTAGACTCTATTAAAGACATACAAAAACCACTTTTTAAGGGTTTTAATGATTTTACTGAAGCTCTAGACTATGCAAGAGGAATACTAGGACCAAATTACTATATTTCCCCAGCACTTAGACAAAGCCCAGAAAAGATCCAATATAAAATCCAAAAAGACACAGAAAAAATAACATTTTGTGACCACTGCTCATCTATGACCGAAGCTTTCAGAAGATTGAACCTGAAGAATGAAAGCTTAGAAAAAGAAAAAATCAGACTTATGGAGCATGTAAAAGTTTTAGAACAAAAGGTACAGGCATTAACGCAATCTCTGACTCAAGTTGTTTTGCAACAAGATACGAGTTTTCCATCTCAAGAAAAAATAGATGAGAAGGGTGTGCGTTCCCCAATGAATGCAGAAAAATCCACTGTATAGGATGATGATACAGCTAGTCTGGTTCAAACGGTGACCGGTAAAGACAAATCAAATCCGTTTATGGCTGTCACTTTGCCAAAAAGTGAAGACGAAGGCTCATCAAGACGAAGACTGCCCAGAAGATTAACCCATGGAGACGTATTAAAGAAAAAGAGTATAATTGCTAAAAAGAAAAAAATGAGAAAATAGAAGATGTAATTAAACAGACATTAGAAAATTTCTTCCAGCAAAAAGAAAAACAAGACAAACATATGATAAAAAATCCTAGTCCAAGTCCCAGTCCAGAGAGGTCAAGATCTAGTCCAAAAAGGTCTCAAAGCTCAGGAAGAGATGATAATGAAGACAACCTGAACTATCAAGATTCTCAAGATCCATATGAAGACTATGATTCGGGAATGAGTTTTGATTCAATAGCACTCCATAATTTAGACACATAAAAATAATTTGGAATTAATAAATCAAGAAGGAGAAAAAGAACAATAATGGAGGAGACAATAAGTAGGACCAGATGTGACGGATGTGATATAAAGACAAATGAATGAGAAAAACGTGGACGACATAAAATGGAATCTCTGCACCAGCCATGTGAAGATGGGGCCCAATGAAGTACCCTACAAGGCTAGAAGACAAAGATTTATAAAAATTTTTGAAGTCCGCATTTCAGATTCGCTCAAAAAATCAGCTATAAAAGGCAGACTAAGGAGAAAGAAAGATCATCGAGAAAAAAGTAGAAAACATACTGAAAAGCCTCAACCAACTTTCCAAAAAGAATCCCAAACACCAAAACCACTTTGTAAAATATTCCCTTTATGAATATCTTAGTAATTATTCCTTTAAGCTTGTAAATAAATAAAGTTTGTATGCTTAGGTGTTGATCGTATTTTTAATCCAGAAGTCCAGCAAAACCTTTTTCGGGTTTCCCGAAAGGGAAATTCCATCTCTTGTAAACATGTAAGTTACTATGTTTATCTAAGTTATGTTCTAAGATATTACCCCTATGTATTGTTATGATTTCCTTTTATGCTTATGTTTTTATGTATAGTTTTGTTATTATGTAAATTATTAAAAAACTACTCTTAGTATATGGTTATCTTTCCAATTTCTTAACAATTTTGATGGATTAACCTGTAAATTCCTAGGAAAAATATGGTTAAGATAAACCAAGTGGTATGTGCACTTAACCATGGCCGGGGTGAGGTTAAAGAAAAAAGAGTTAAGAATAGATTTAAATCTATCAAAGAATTGGAAAGAAGAGATGAACAGAGTTTAAAAAAAAAATATATAAAGGGGTTATCTTAGTACATAATTATGATTACACTGTAACATTATAAGTTTACATATAAGAGAGGGAGAGTACCGAGTAGGATCTTACAACATAAAGTTTTAAAACAATTCTACTACTCTGTTAATGTCTGATAATCATAACTATCCATATCTAGAAATCTTTGCCGAAAGCCTTACTTTAAGTCTAGGAGAATTTATTTCAGACGTAAACACAAGATTTTATTTGAGACACAAAATAAAACTTCTTGTGAAAAATGTGATACAATGCATATACGCAGCCTTTGTCAGGCTGTATTTAAAAAAAGTAATAACTGTTATGATAAAAAGCAATTTATGGTAGATGTCTACTCTTCTTCCATGATCTTCATCTCAAATGGTTTATGACATATTCAATGACATATTTTGTATGTTGAATGGCATATTCCATGACATATTTTCTTCACTTTTTATGCCTATATAAAGGTCTTGTAATAAATAGGAGAATACACACAATTGAAGAAGAAAATCTCTTCCTTCTCTATATCTACATTTCTTGTTTATGTTTCACTAAGTTGCTTATATTTCTTGTTCATGTTTTACTAAATTACTTTCATTTTATAACACTTTATCAGCACGAGTTTCTAACCATCACGGTAGGTTATCTTCTTTTAAAGTTCTCGACTCTGATTTAAAATTATCAGGTACAACATGTTTCTCTCTTTTGTAAGAATAATGATATGTTTTGTTGGATACTTAGTTTTTCTCAATTATGTTTAAAAAATTAAAATAGAAAAGAGAAATATACTCATACTCCACCATGATCTCTTTATTTATGAATAAAGATGTAATGATTTTAATGAACTGCTTCTTAATTTATTTGAATTATTAAAATATAAATAGAAGTAATCAACAATAGACTTATATAACAAGAATATTTTCTTGACAGTAGTACGTATCCAAAATATGAATATAAATAGTGTTTGCATCATTAAAATATTACATCCTACTTTGACTAAATCCAAGAAGTTTTTATTGATTATTCATTTTCTTTTGTGTAGAAATAAAACATGTTAGTAATAATAAGGTTACTTGAAATTGTTTTTGTTTTCAAATCTATTTTCTTATTGAATTCAAGTATATCTAGTTACATGCTTAAGTACTTGGGTACACCTAACATAATGTGTGATTATACATTATTGTGCAGTATAACATGATATATTACACTAGCTACATTTAACTATTTATATTGACAAGCCTACATACAGAATATTAGTACGACATTGACTTATAAATATGCAGATATGTGATTCTACAATAAATGTATTTGTTGCTACATTAATTTATAATATATACTATGCCTACAGATTTACATATGTAATATATGATTGTTTCAACATACATCATATAATTATAAATATATTATGTGTATAGCCAGTATGATTACATTGATAGTATTATATAACTCCATGACTTTATATTATGTTAGCAACATTAAGTACATATTATACATATATAATCAAGTTGTTCAATCAAAGATTGTGTCATATGGAATTTTTTTTTCTTTATCTCTGCAAATACTAATATTTTTTATTTCTTTTGTATGTCAAACCATGGAAAGCAAATACAGATATCTCACAAAACAAACTTGAATCAATGTTTAATTATAAAAATATTTGTTTAATTGATTCATGTATGACACATACAATATTTAAAGAGAAGAAATATTTCTGTCATTTAAGTATGTGTAAGGCAGATGTTACTACAATTTCTGGTAGTAGTAAATTAATTGAAGGCTCTGGAAGAGCTACTATAACTCTGCCTAAAGCAACAATATTTATCATAGAGAATGCAATGTTCTCCTCCAAGTCCAAGAGGAACTTGTTGAGTTTTAAAGATATCCGTCAAAATGGATATCATATTGAGACAATAGATGAGAATAATCTTGAATATCTCATCATTACAAAGAATGTCTCTGGCCAAAAGAGGGTTATTGAGAAGTTCCCATCTTTATCTTGTGGCCTGTATTGGACAAGAATTAGTGCAATTGAGGACATTCTACCGTAAACCAAAAGGTTACTGATTCCAATACTTTCGTACTTTGGCATGATCGATTGGGACATCCTGGATTAATTATGATGAGACGGCTCATAGAAAACTCAAATGGGCATTCATTAAAGAATTTAAAGATTCTTTTAAATAATGAATTTTCTTGCACTTCTTGTTATCAAGGAAAGTTAATTATTAAACCATCACCAACAAAGGTTGGAATTGAGTCACCTGTGTTTTTGGAACATATACAAGGGGACATTTGTGGACCTATTCACCCACCTAGTGGGTCGTTTACTATTTTATGGTCTTAATAGACGCATCTTCTAGATGGTCTCATGTGTGCCTATTGTCATCTCGCAACCTTGCGTTTGCAAAATTAATGGCACAAATAATTCGATTACAGGCACAATTTCCCGATAATCCAATTAAGTCTATTAAACTAGATAATGCTACTGAGTTTTCATCCCAAGCATTTAATGATTATTGCTTATCAATTGGGATAAGAGTGGAACATCCTGTAGCTCAAGTTCACACTCAAAATGGTCTTGCAGAGTCATTAATTAAACGTATGCAGTTGATAGCAAGACCGTTACTCATGAAAACGAGGCTACCCACTTCGGTTTGGGGTCACGCTATTTTGCATGTAGCAATGCTAGTTCGTCTCAGACCGACAGATTATCACAAATATTCCCCGTTGCAATTAGTTTTGGGTCATGAACCTAATATATCCCATTTTAGAATTTTTGGATGCGCAGTATATGTGCCTGTAGCACCGCCATATCTCACCAAAATGGGTCCTCAAAGAAGGTTAGGAATATATGTTGGGTTTGAATGGCCCTCCATTATTCGTTACCTCGAAACATTGATAGGGGATTTGTTCACTGCACGATTTGCAGACTGTCGATTCGATGAGACACTTTTTCCAAAATTAGGGGAGAAGTTGATGAAACCAAATGGGAATTGTGTTGAAAAATTCATCATTATCTCATCTTGATCCACGTGCCTCTATTTGTGAAAAAGAGGTGCAAAAGATTATCCATTTGCAAAAAATAACAAATCAAATGCCAGACGCATTTACAGATTTTACAAGGATAACAAAATGACATATCCCCGCAGAGAATGTGATAGCATTATGTGATAAGTCTTAAAGAAGACAAATTATTACCGTGAAGGTATCAATGGATGTGGACGTGGCAATAGAGGAAATTATAATCGTCATCATTGTGATAATGAGAATAATAAGGATTCTCAAAATAATCCCTCACTCTGTGAAAGTAATATCTGTCATCGATTTGACATGAGATTTTATATAGCACATACAGATGATTATGGTCCATTCATGGTGTGAATGTGACAACATCTGATTTATGAATACATATTTATTACTGGAAGAATATGAACATACTACTGGTATTGAATATACCACACTCACCTCTAGAAGGAGGGTTGAGATGATATAAGAAAATAATGTCATTATTATGGCATGAATGGTCATTAGTCATGTACCTATTGTACGCCAAAATATTTTGGCAATGTGATTATTAAAGGACAATAATAATGCAAGAAACATATCTTGCATATAATTTTGACATGACCATAATGGTACAACTTTTTCTTTAAAGAAATATTCACTATATGGATATTGATTAATATGTGATAGTACCAAATTAATTGAGAACTCTGCAAGATCCAATTATATCATTTTGGAGAAATACAATTGATTACCAATAAGGTATTGTATTGAAGTAAGTCTCAAAGAAACTTATTCAGTTCCCAAAGTATACGCGAAAGCGATTGATTATATTGAAACTATAAATAACGGAAAGATTTGATATCTTCTGTTACTACAACTTGTAGCGGGATAATGTGTATGTGAAAAGCTACCTGCTTTATTCTCCAATTTGTACTATACAAAGAAAAGAATACCACAATAAAATGGATGTTTATTAATATAAAAACCCATATCATAATAAACTTAGAGTTTATCGATAATTGCGCATGTCATGATGTAAACCTGAATTTTATCAATATTAATAATTTATTCAGTTGGAATTCGGGTTAGCCATATCAATTTAAGTATGATGTGCAACAATAATAGAGAATTCACATGGGTAAATATTAAAGAACTAGAAAGTTCTTTACGAATTCAATTGTATTACTGGTTCTCATTAATTAATTAACCAACTAAAGTTGGGGTTGAATCCCATAAATTCTGGAAATATCAAAGGTAAATATGGGCCCATTCACCTGCCATGTATACCACATAAGATGCATCTATGAGACGGTTACATGTGCGATTATTATTAACATGCAACCTGGACGGTGCGTGAGGTAACTTGCTCAATAATCTGATTTCGAGGATAATTTCAAGATTTTCTATTCAAAATAGTTCATCTTGATAAGTTGGTTTACATCATAGTTGGTTTAGAAAAAATAATTTATTGAGTGCCTCCACTTAATAGCTAAACTATAGATTATGAGAATAAAGTTATCTATATCGGTTTGATATACGTTATATACGAAAGTATATTATATTATCCCCTCACAAGTGGTTCATAGTTAGGAACCAAATAATTTCATCTTATTATTATTAATGTGTGGTGTATATTTTCATTAACACCATAATGCACAAAGATGGATTTCCAAAGCTGAGAAAGCAAGTTAGATTTTCTAACATGAGGGGGAGACAAGATACAATAGTTGAGGAAAAAAAAGTTATATGGAATGAATTATTATTCATATCGATCCTCGAATAGGATAATATGAACTTGAAGTTCATAAAAGGATAATTCATTTGCAGTATATTGCAAAGCATGCCATACGCATTTGTTGACCCAACGAAAGTAACTATATTCTCATTGCAAATGCTCATATTAAGTCCTAGAGGGACAAAATCTATGGTACGCTTAAAGCGTATAGACAAATCAGTTTCAAATAGAACTTCTTGATAAAGAAGATGAGCAAATGATCAAAGTGGTCATAATAAGAAGGCAAGTGATCTAGAAGATCACATGACATAAAACTTCAAAAATCTCATGAGAGATTCAGGAACTTGAATACATGAACGAAAAGATCTATATGTCTTTATGAAAATTTACTGGAACTGATATAACATGTTCGTCGACGACATCTATCATAGCGCTAAGTATAGATGAGGATCTTAAGTTTATCGAATATAAACACAAAAGTATTGGCCAAATGGAAGAGATACAATTCAAGTAGAATTGATTCCATATAAAAGACATGTAGTTTTGGACATGTAGTTCAAATACTTATAAGTATAAAGTCAATGGTATGTGTAATCAGTTTTCGATATCTTATTTGTCTAGCATGACATGAAAACTTGATATGCATCTAAAGTCTATAATATGGCTTATATGACTTAACTTATATGACAATCCATGAAGGATTTAAGTTGCTTGAAGCATCTACAATTCTTGATCTTGAGGTACCACTTCCTCAGTGCAATTTATACACAAATGTATCTTGCTATAACTATAAACATGATAATGTGATAGCGAGGATACCTTTACGGAGATATTGAAGAGTCATTCCACGATATTTGTGAAGACATTATATATCTATCACGAGTTATGATTTCAAGGTGCAAATATTCATTATAGTTAATATGCCTGATTTATTTATCAATCTCTACCAACGATCTCTTGAAGATGGTGCGAAGGCTCAAGGATGTGAATTGATGCTCTCATCAGGGGGAGTTAATGCACGTTGCACTCTTTTTCCCTTACAAGGTTTTGTCCCACTGGGTTTTCCTTGCAAGGTTTTTAACGAGGCAACAAAAAGGCATATTTCTATACATGTGTACTCTTTTTCCTTTACTGAAATTTTTTCCCATAGGGTTTTTTCCTAGTAAGGTTTTAATGAGGCACATTATCTATGGACATCCAAGGGGGAGTGTTATGATAAATAGCAATTTATGCTGGATGTCTACTCTTCTTCCATTATCTTCATCTCAAATGGTTTATGACATATTCAATGACATATTTTGTATGTTGAATGACATATTTCATGATATATTTTATTCACTTTTATGCCTATATAAAAGTCTTGTAATAAATAGGAGAATACACACAATTGAAGAAGAAAATCTCTTCCTTCTCTCTATCTACATTTTTTGTTTATGTTTCACTAAGTTGCTTATATTTCTTGTTCATGTTTTATTAAATTACTTTCTTTTTATAACAATAACAAAAAATTTGTCCTAGCAAAATAAAACTGATCAATGTTAATCTTTTTCCCTTTTGTTTTTTTCTTTTGATTTGACATATGTACTTTATGCTACTCCATATTTCATACTCCATTAGGTGCGGCTGCTTAGTAGATATACAATTTAAGTTAGTAATTTAATTTAAGTATTACATTAATGTAGAAAAAATGCAATCATGCGTATAATGTCAGTAATTAATTAAAAAAAATCATCGCCTTGAAACGATGTGGCCAAAGTTTTGGGACCCACTTGATACAAGTAGGACCAAAAAGTGTCATGGACTTTGTCTGTACATCAGACAACATGATAAATGTAATAATAAAAAATGACAGAATGAGAGAAAGTTTGTAGGTGTGGGTACCACTCTAATTTAGGTAGGGAAACAAAAGGTCATCCGATAAAACGAGAATAAAATCGTAAATTTGCTCCAATGAACTCCCAACAATTTCGCTCTTAGTTTAATTTTCGTTTAATATTATCATTATCTTTAACAAGAATCGTTTTGCATTTCATTTTTCAATCCAATAATCTTAAATTATACGTAGTGAGAAAACAAGGATTTATTTCATTTTTATTTCAATATATTTGAACAAATATGATTTCAATTATTTTTATATGATTGGAATAAAAACACAAACCTAATCGATAAACTGAATATTCTTAGAAAAAAATAAGGCAGATTTACAACTGAAAATTAAAAAATAGCCACAGTTTCAAAAGTAATCGAATTTTCGCTACTTTTTCATGTAAAGATGAAATCTGAATAAAAAACATCATTAAAAAACCGAAAATATTTTAGCATAATATGCGGGAGTTCAATTTTTTTACATATGAGTTTCCAACATAATGTGATGGAATTTCATAATGTCTTGGAGTTCCAACATAATATGTAGGAAATTTATATGCTATAATTCGAATTTTGTACATATGAGCTTCCAGCATAATGTGCTGGAGTTCCAACATAATATGCAGAAAGTTTATATGCTGAAGTTCGAATTTTTTACATATGAGCTTTCTGTTAGGACCGGAAAAGTCAGGTGCCATGCGGAAGCTAGCAAAGCAAACCTTGAGCAATGATAAATCATACAACAAAAGAGACACAAACATATAACGTGGTGCGGTCAATTGACCTACGTCCACAAATGGAGATAAACATTCCACTATCTAAAAAAGAGTACAAATTATCGAGTGAACAACCTCAAGAAGAGGCAAACACAAGTGACACGCTAACACTTTCCCTGTAATGTTCTCCCTCGGAACACGACTCTCAAACCCCGTATGGCTACATTGTGGATGCTACTAAATGAGAAGGAAAGATCCAAAATTTATATAAGTCCAAAACTTTTCATACAAGAAAAGGACTAGCCAAATATTGGGGAATTATAATCTCTTTCTACAAAAAGGAAAACCCAATTAAGGTAATTATATTGTCCTTTCCTTCAACAAATAGTAAAAACAAATATGGTAAGAAAATTATGGCAAACACCTAACACTTCCAGCATAAGGTGCTAGAGTTTCAACATAATATGCGAGAAGTTTATATGCAGGAGCTCCATAATCCATCATATGATGATGGAATTTCATAACGTACTGGAGTTCCAACATAATATGCTAGAAGTTTATATACAAGAGCTTCGTAATCCCGCATGTTATGCGGGTATTTTTCGCGTTTCAGCAAACAATGGCTATTTTTCATTGACTTAAAAAAAGCTAGCTATTTTTTGATTACCAGTCTGAAAACTCCTTACACACTCCAAGCTTCGCATACCCAAAGAAAATATACTCATCTTCAAACCACGGTAAAACCCAACAAGGACTTCTATGCCATCTCTATTTGTATAAGCTAAACTATCAGGACTGAATCCTTTTATCTAAACCAAGCTGAGCAAGCGTCAAAATACAAGAGCATCGCTGCAAAGTGCCTGAAAAATCTCACTGCCTCAAGCACATACAAAGTTAATCACACCCTTACCATACCAATTCGGTCTATTATCAAGCTATTCTGCCTATCAAATTTCTCTTTTTTTCATCATCCACTTGATATTTCTCCCTCGCTGTAGCATTATAATGCCTCAATGCAGGCTCACCACAGGAGATTCGAGCATAAGTCCACACTTTCTAAGACCAATAGGACACCGGATACTCTCTCCAATATTTCCAGGAACACCACATTCCCAAAATAATCTACTAGGAAGAACTTCACGTGAATCCAAATCCGTTACCTTTATTATTTTTTTTCCTGATACTGATGCATAAAATCCCATAATTAACATAAAAATACCTCAAGCCTTGACATTTTTCCATTGAAAACACAGTCTCTAGCCACATACACAATCTTAAAACACCTAATTATTACATGCCAAATCTTGTACACAATAACACAATTCTCGAGAGTCATTCACTCTTATTCAACTGTAAATTATCTGACTTAACGAACAGAACTACTCATGCCATATTAGCACTCTAAAACCGCAGGACATGATCTCATTCCAATGCCAACAACCATCTTCCTTCTCTATACACTGAGCATTCTTTTTCGACAACAACTCAAGACATCCTAGTATTTTCTCACATCTACGAAGCACCATATATCCTTTATCAAAATTTTGCTTCACTCGTACCACCCTCGGCTCATTCTCTACAACCAAGTCTGATCCGTCAGCATACCTCAAAACAGAAACAACATAGCACATAACCGTGCGATCAACTATTCAACAGAAACCTCCCCAACTTGGCTCAAAACCATATATCAGGACACACTCAACAATACATAATACCTTTACTCTAATGATACCACCATGGAATAGTGAGATTAAACTCAAATCATTTACTAGCTTGCGAAAACACAGATTCTAGGATACTAAAATCCTCTACAAACCTCGCATTTATTCCCACATCAGCTGAGTCCAATCTCCGAAACGCAAATTTGTAAATTACAACACGTACCTTTCAATTACACATGATATCTTCTCACAATATACATAAGAATCATATCACTTCAGAACACTATGCAGGATATAATCCACCTGTTTCACCTCAATATAACATTTCTGTATACCTTCCATCATTGTTGATACTCAATTTTTTCCTATGTATTTCTTTACTCAAAATATTCCCAAAATAACATGTAGATGCATATATAAGCATCTGCAAAAGTTTGGTATTTTTTCTACATTTTTTTCAAGTATTTTAAAACTAATTTATAACTTATTTTGTACTATAAAATCTAATATTTAGTCCCAAATCTTGTTATTTTTATAAGTAATCTATTTTATTCTCTTATTTACATAAAATATAATTTATATTATTTTTAAAGGATTTTACAATGGTCATTAGGTATTTCTAAATTAAAATTGCATTAAATTGCAATTCTAGCCCATTTATCAATTTGACAAGTATTTTAACTACAAAATCATTCCTAATAATTTTAATCAATACTTATACATATTTTATTAACTCACTATTTTTATTGGAATTTTATAATAACATTTACTATTTTATAAAATTAATTTAGGGGAAAATTGGTCATTTAAATTGTAGCCCTTTGGTCTTTCAATTGTAGCCACATTTACGCCCAAATTCACACCCCAATTAAGCCACCCAATTTTGATTTTAACCCACCTTAACTAACCCGCCCCCCCTTTTCTTTTAATCATGGCCGTTGATCTCACAGATCAACGACCCAATACTCACTTACCTTAATTAAATCCTATAACCCCCTAACCCTAATCAGTTACACCAACCGAGCTGCCCTTGTATCCCCTTCACCCTCAAATACTCTCTAGCCCTTCTCAAACCCTAATCATCTGTAGCTCTATTTTGCTGGCGTTCATGGCCGTCCAAGACCTAAAACACCTATATACGTTCACTACTCACCTCTCCTGGTCCCTGGGTTCGAAGATGGGAGTCCCATCCCAAGGGTTATCGAACCAGAGGTCCTTCGATTTGAAGATCTGTAGCCATGTCTGGCTCTTCTCTGGCAAGCCCTGAAGTTATGGGTTCCTTGCCGACTCTGACAAGTCCATTCAATGCTTTTCTCGATCCTTCGAGACCTATATCTGAAACCCTAATTTCTTGAGGTTTTTCTCTGTGTTTATATTTACGATCTTCTCTAAGATCTAGTTATTCTCTGAAATTTTTGGTACTTCTCACCTTTTCTTCACCGGTTTCGTTTTCAAACTGTTCGTCTTCTAAAAAATTAGGGTTTCCCTGATTACTTTGATTTCCTGGGTTATTTTGCTATATTGTGTTTTCTTCTAGTTATTATCGTGATTTATAAGTGTTGTCCTCCATGGCTCTTAGGTGTTTCTCTACAATGTTATATCTAGGGTTTCTGAGCTAATATGTCTACTTTGTGCCCTGTTCGTCATTTATGTGCACGTTTATGTACGTTCTTCTTTACACGCTATATGTGACAAAAAACCCTAAGCGTTAGGGGATTTTACTTTTTCTTATTTTACTTTTATTTTTCTTTGTGCACTTACTCGCTCCATGTTTAAGGCCTAGCGGTCTATGATTTCCTACTTGAGTGCTACTGCTACATGACTGTTTGTAGCCCTGCATGCTTGAATCTGTGCATCTCTTTATATAGTTCTATTTTTCCTCTTTCTGATAGCCCTATTTTTGGGGAAAATTGATTTCTTATGAATCTGTTGGATTTTATGATTTGGACGTGCCCTTTGACCAAGTGCAAAATCAATTAGTTCCTTAATCCTCTATATGACTGTCTTGCCTTATGTATTAAGCGTGTGAATTTCAACCCTTTTTACAAAACTTGTCCTGCATTTTGTGACTTATATTTGGTTTTCTTTCAAAAAATAAGCAGGTGTTATTTACCTCAATTCCGGTTATTTAATTGATTGTTATTGATACTGAGATTATTTTCCTACCTTAATGCAGTTATTTTTCAAACTATAAATACACTCCACTTCTTCTCACCTCAAGAACCCACTGATACACGAGTACTCTCTAATTCTCACTAAAAACTCTCTTCTTTTCTACATTCCTTCTCTGTTACTTGCTCTCTTGCTAAGAATTATCCGGCTGAAAACCAAGGCTAATTATAAGGATCTATACTTGCTCTGTTATTCAAGTTGCAACTGGTAGGCTCCTAATTTTATATCATCAACCTCTAACTAGTTGTGTACTTGACCCTGCTAGTGCCTTCCCCCTAGCCTGTTAGTATATTTCAATTGTTTAATCCCCTTCCCCAAATCTATTTGTGTATTTAAGTTCAACATGTTTAATCCCCTTTCCATTTTCCCCTGTCTGTTCAGATTAAGCTTTATCATGTTGAATCCTTTTCCCCATTTCCCTCGTCTGCATGTATTTCAGTTGAAGCATGTTTAGTTCTCCATTTTTTCTTTGTTTATGTTCAGCATGCTCAGTCTCTTTTCTGGGTTGTTTATTCATTATGTGGTTTGAGTTCTTGTACACTCCTTTTCCCCTGAATCCCTTTACTTTAGTCTTGCTCTCTTATGTGATTCCCCTTTCCTTGATCCCTGTATGAATATGAGTGTGTTCTGGATTAGGGTGGCATCTTATTGCCACTCCTAGTTTAGAACTAAGGTTGTTAACAGCCTATACTCGAAGTAATCCCATCCCTACCCCTTATTATGTGTTTGAGCCTTGATTAAGGCCTGTTGGTGTCCTAATCACCACACATGCCCTAGTTTGACTTGTTTACAAGTCTTCTCCTGTTTGTTAACCTTTGTAAGTGGTTAGGGGTGTGCCAACCTCCCTCCATAGGCTAGGTATGACCACCTCCTACATTGGTTTTCCTCTAATTCATCACTTTTACACTTATTCTTAGTGCTTTTAAGTCCTACTTCCCCTTGGTAATCCATGCTTAGGGGACCTCAGAGTCTCCTCTGAACTTGGACACTTTGGGGTTAGTAACCACACCTACACTACTCCAAAGAGAAAGTCTCGGATTTGGGAGCCCAAATTTGGTAAAAGGCATATTGTTGGACATTAAAGTTGCTTTGCGCTTCTTTGAGCCCATTGTAGTATTGATGTATTTACTTCCTTTAATGTTATTTTCTTGTCCAAACTCTTGTAAATAACTTGTAATAAAAGAACATGGGGGATCTAGTTAAAGGAATATGGGAGGGCTTTTCTTTCTTGCATTATCTCATATAGATACCATGTGTTATAGGGTTTACTTTCTTGCATCATCTCATATAGATATCATGTTTAGATACTATGTTTATAGGGCTTACTTTCTTGCATAATCTCATGTAGATACCATGTTTATAGGGTTTACTTTCTTGCATCATCTCATGTAGATGCCATGTTTATAGGGTTTACTTTCTTGCATCATTTCATATAGATACTATGTTTATAGAGTTTACTTTCTTGCATCATCTCATATAGATACCATGTTCATAGGGTTTATCTTCTTACACTTCATAATAGAAAATCATGTCTATATTGCATTCTTATAGCCTCATATAGAAACCATGCTTATAGTTTTAAATTCTCATAATTTCACCTAGAAAATATGCCTATAGGCATCATATAAGCGCTAGGAAAAACAGTAGGTCGTCCCAAACTTGTAAAAAGCAGTAACGGAAAAGGTCAATGTGCATGTACAACTCTCCCAGTTCTTAAGAATGTTTCAGTCCAATTGGTCTTGAGTCCGTTTGCTTTTTAAGTCGGGCCCAAGTCTGCCCATTTCGCATTATTCTGAACCTTTAAACGTCTTTTAAAATGCTAAATTTGTGGTTTCAAACGTTTTTCCCGCCTAAGTTTAATACCTTAAGGCCTTTTATAACTTTTCTTCTTACAACTCCTTTTGTATGTAAGTTGTTTAGCTGAGTCCAAGCTCTTTCTAAATTCCTCTACAACTTTGAATCTCTTTTAATAGATTCTTGTCTGAGACCAATGTTTTCCTCCTGATTTAAAAAACTTGTCAATTCCTAATAACGGGCCCGGAGGGTGCAAAACGGATTTTCTATCTAACTTTTATGTGTCAAACTAGTCTGCATATTCTTTAACCTCTTTTAAAAGACCAAACCAGTAATTGAAGTCATGCTAAACTAGTTGTTGTTATGTTATGGGGTTTAGTTGAGCCTTTAATTGTCCTATTTGCATACCATTTATATGCTACGTGTTTTTGTCTGTCGTTCTAGTATTTTTTTCCTTTGAAACTCTATATATATATCCTATCTCTCACCCCTTTTTTAGAATTAGAAGTCCTAATACCTCAGGACTAACAGGTTGGGACGGGTATTAGAATGCAATATGTAAACGATACCAAAGCATTTGAATACCTCAACAGGGTGGGAAAGGTAGAATATGGAGATGATGACGATGCAATAATATCATAAAGCGACCCCTCTTTGGGAACATGTGCGGATATTGTATCGAATGATCCATATTATAGCTAAACCTAGGATCCTTCTATCTTTTGTTTGCTTTATTCAAATGTCCTTCTATAGTGATTCTTTTCTAAATCAGTCTTCTCTCTTTAAATTTACGATCTTCCTTCTTCTTTAAAGATTTTCAAGTTGTATGAATGTTACATATGTGAACCTTATTTGTTTAATTGCTTCATCTCATTATAAAGTCACAATTAACACGGTCGGGAACCACACTAGTTGATCTAGAGGGGAGCCTAACACCTTCCCCTCGAGATAATCTCAAGCCCTTACCCGAACTCTGGTTTTCTTTTAAAAAATACTCTCTTATTAAAAGTGTCCTAATGCACTATAATCATTAGGTGACGACTCTTCAAATTCCATAACCCAATTCCTAAACGGGAAGGAGAGTTGTTTTTTCCATAATGTCGTAAAACCCGATTTTGTTTTGAAAAAGTGGGTGTCGACAGCATGGCGACTCTGCTGGGGATTTTTTTTAGGCTCTTACCATTACGTGTTTCGTGACTTTATTGTTTTCTTTACTACCTTTATTTATTTGATTATTTCTCCAAAATTACTAACTTGTTTCTTTATGTATTTCTTTTTCCGTAATTGTTTTACTGCTTTATTACCTCACTTTATTTCAATTCCGTCTTAAATTCCGAGCATTTATTGTAATCATTATTGTATGAACGTGAAAATACATGTACTTATTGTTGTAATTGTATCCTTCAACATCATTTTCCACTCGTGCCAAGCAAATCCTATAGCAACGCTTATAATGAGTGGTTGCACTCTTCCATTATGACAAACCCCTTAAATTTGGCAAAGTATATTTGCGGTAACACCAGTCGACAACGGTGTAGACGACGGTTCCGTGCCTTTCCCTCTTAAGTCGTCCGCTCAAGGGTACCTTGTCTAGCACTTCAAAATAGAAACCTTACTCTATATAACTGTTCATGAATCATGGTCAAACTTAGCCGAGTCAGTTATGTCATCCGCATAATGACTTGTTAGGATAGCCTAAACCAAAAGTCCATCGGGTTTCCTCGAAACCCAAATGGACATTCAGGATATGTGCATTGATTTGTAGAACTAAATACCTCTTGCTAATTATTGATTTAAATAGTCGAGTCCGGTGGGGTAAGGTCCTAACACTCTATTTTGCAAGAAATGAGGCACGCGGTCCCCAGATTCGGTATGGTATCAAACATTAATCCAAAGTTGCTAAGCTAATGGGATGATTTGGATGGTAGTGATCGGGTTCTTGTCCACAAGCATTTAGGAAATATTCCTTCACTCTTGGAAGTTAGGACATATAAAAAGATTTTGGAAGATGCTACTATTTTTTGGGGTAGTGAACGGTCTGTCTTCTGCTTTGGGAGTATTGAAATGATGGCGCTATTGGAAGAAATTGGGGGTATAGCCGGAATTCCTTGGGATAACCCGGGGTTGCTTATGCCGGAAAACCGCAAAGGTAGAGGGTTCTTGAAAATGTTTGGGCTTCAAAAGAATCCTAATCTGACCAGTCTGAAGGACTCCTACATATCCTTCGATTTCATGTACGAAAGGTTCGGACATACAAAATCCTACGACACTCACATGGACGAGTTCGCCCTTACCTCTTTGGGGCACATACATAGGAGAGCCTTTGTATTCATGTTCTGTTTCATGGGCATGATAGTATTTCCTTTGAATAAGGCTAGAATCCATACAAGACTAGCCATGGTAACCAAAGCTGTGACGGAGGGTATCGACGGGCAGACATTCAGCATAGCACCCATGATCCTCGCCGAACTGTACCGAGCCTTACAAAAATGTCAAATAGGGGCACCACACTTTGAAGGGTGAAATTTGCTACTACAACTCTGGCTTATTGAACATCTTCCGAAGGGAGAGAATAGACAGGAGATCATACGTCGAGATTGGGATGACCATATCGCTTTCCGTCATCCGAGCCGAATGCACTTCATCCCAGATATGTTCGCTCACCCAGAAAACACCAGTGGACGGGTAGAACTATTAGAGAATCTGAGAGAAGAGCAGGTATAATGGATGTACGAGTGGTTCCAACTGGAGAGTTTATCATTCGGTCTGGGGATGCGCCATTTCTTGTACTCATAGGCTTAAGAGGAACTTACCCTTATGTCCCTCTCCGAGTAATGAGGCAAGCGGGAAGAAAGCAGATTATACCTAAGGTAGAAAAGATGAGTCACTACAGGGATGATTTCCAAGATGACGATATCCCACATAGGTGTCGGGCTCAGCATATGTGGCATTCCAAACTCATTTTGGAAAAGGAATCTATGGAGCCAAACATGTATCAAGCGGGGCATGCGCCACTTTATCCGGAATGGCTAGAAGACGATCATATTGGCTTGGGAAAAATGGATTTCGTCCATGGTCACCGGGTTATTGATGAGGAGGCTACAACAAAGTTAAAGTATAATCAGCTGCGCAAACGGATGCTAGAGTGTGAAAGTGAACATCGATAAATGCTAGAGGCCCAAGAGAAGGTAATCAATGAATGGAATAACATGGCTGTCCGAGCAAATAACCATTTAGAGTACTTGGAAAGGGATTTAGTGGAGTTGGAAGGCAAGTTTCTAAAAAGGATCAACGACTATCAGAAAGCTGAAGGTAACGAAGGTGGGCACCTGGCTCGGGCTTACTTGTTGTTGGGATTGTGCGAGCTGATGAAACTTTACGAGGGAGGCAAAGATACCGAATCTGGGGAAATTTCTTCTGGGACCAAGTAGTTAGGATTTTTACTACTTTCTTGATGTAATAAGGCCCTTGGCCGTTAGTGAAAATCTCTCTTTATTTCAGTATGTTTTGACTCGTTCTATTTTCTATAGATAAAATGAGGCACTTGGTGTTGTAAGTTGTCCAAATCATATATGTCGCTAGGGCTACCTCGGGCACAACAAGGCACCAAAATAGGAAACAACTTATATTCTTGCAACAACGTGTTTAAATACCGCCAATATTTTCTTTCTCAGAATCCGCACTAACTTTTTACCTTTTGTTTTTCTTTTATTTTTTCCCCTCCCCAAAGGTTAGTTCGTGCATTCTGGCACCATCAGCATACTCAACAAGATCTAAGGGTCCTCCTCCTCCGAGTCCCCCTAGAAACAGGAACAAAGGGAAGATGGGAGATAATGAAGCAAGAAAGGAAATTGAAGGAACTTCCCAAGGTACCCCGATTACCAAATAAACTGCTGCTCATTTGGATCTAACTTTGCTAAGGTTCCGAGAGAAACTAGACCAGGTCTGGAGTTTGGCAAGTTTGTCCATCCCCTTGTTACTGCAGTTGTCAACAACCAGGTCCCTGCACCTCCACGGAAGACTCCAACCCAAGCTCGCAACAATGCTCCACAGCTCATCCCTAAGACCCAAAATGCTCCAAAACACCAAGATACCCTTATCTTTGTGGATACTGTTCCGTACTATACACAACCCATATCAGATGTGTCCGAATCAGACTCACTCATTCAGAACTTGGCTGCTGAACTCAAGAAACTCACTAGCAGGGTTCAAGGAGTGGAAGGTAATAAAGTGTAGAGGGTCTAAATTATGAAGACCTTTATGTTCAACCTAATGTTGAACTCCCAGAGGGGTACAAACCTCCTAAGTTCAAAATGTTTGATAGTACGGGTGATCCCAGGGTTTACCTCAGGAAGTATTATGACAAGTTAATGGGAGTTGGTAAGATGAAAAGATCCGCATGAAACTGTTCATGAGGAGATTGAAAGGTTATGCTTTATCTTAGTATATCAGCCAAGATGTGAAGAAGTGGATGAGCTGGGTAAACATTGCGTCCAATTTCATGGACCGTTTCAGGTTCAATACCGAGAACACGCCGGACGTGTTCTATATCAATAATTTTATGAAGAAGCCCACCGAAACCTTTTGTGAGTATGCTACTCGTTGAAGGTCTAAAGTTGCCAAGGTTAGAGTGGCTTTGGAAGAAGAAAAAATGAATAGATTTTTCATATGTGCTCAGGACCCACAGTATTACGAGAGATTGATGCTGATAGAGGGGAAGCGGTTGGCTAATATCATCAAACTAGGATAAAGGATTGAAGGAGGGATCAAAAATGGTATGGTTACTAACCTTGAGGCGTTGCAAGCCACCAACAAAGCCTTGCAATCTGGTGGTACGTCAAATAAAAAGGACGTAAACTCCATAATGGCTGCACAGAGAAACCACTCTCCCATGAAATACCAACCCTACCCTCCAACCCCACTCACATACCAAAATTACCAGGCACCTTCACCTACCTATCAAAATCCACATCCCATCTACCAAACATCTCCATCACCAACATATCAACCCACCTTGCCAGGATATTCCCAACCCACACCCGTATACCAAGCTTACAACTTCCAACCTCCTCACTATCCATCACCACCTACTCGCCAAAACTTCCCATGACCAACACCAAACTTTGACTGCAAACTGCCCAGACAATACAACGTTATTGCTGAACCCATTGACCAACTGTACGAGAAGCTCAAAGCCACTGGATATGTTACACCCATCCCAGCAATAACCCTAGAAAATCCTTCCCAATGGATCAACCCAAATAAAACCTGCGCATACTATTTGGGGAAATAGGTACATACCATCGACGAGTGCCGCTCTTTGAAGGACAAACTTCAGACCTTAATTGACAACAAGGTCATCATAGCTAAGGAGCATGCTCTTAATGTTCGTAACAACCCTATACCAGACCATAAAGGTGGAGGCATCCACATGATTGAGGTTGACGACGACTGGGACCCCGAAGGGTCAATCGGTCTGATATCTGAAGGAAATGAGCCCAATAAACCGGCGGCCACTCTTAATCCTATTGTTGTGCGAATCCAGCCATGAGAGGGCAACATGGTTAATATAGCTCTACCATTTGAGTTCGAGGCACCTCCTGCAAAAATGCAAAACCAATTGAGGTAGAGTTCGGAATTCCAAAGGCGCCCGCACCAATTGAAGTTTCTATGTTGCCCCAAAGGGTGCCCATTCCGGTCACCATGTAAGAAATAACCCCATTTCAGTGAGCCATACCCTGGGACTACACAGCCGAGGCGAGAAGGAAGGGAAAAGCACGCACGGGTGAAGCAATCGCCGCGCAAGGTGTGACTAGAAAAGTCAGGGTGTACACACCAGAGCACTTAGTTGAGTCTAGCAAGTAGGCCTCTGGACGTCCCATTGAAGTTGGACCTGATAATCCCTATAGAAAGATACCGGCTAAGGAGTATTCGGTTGTTGAACAGCTAAACAAGACTCCGACGTAGATTTCCATCTTGGCATTGCTGCAGAGTTCCGAGGCGCATAAGAATGCCTTGATGAAGATATTGAGCGAGGCTTATGTCCTGAGCAACGTAACAGGATGAGAGATGGAGAACATGATAGGGCAGGTATTGGAAGGTCACAAAATCACTTTCCACGAGGATGAGTTGCCACCTGAAGGGATCAGTCATAACAAAGCACTACACATTACTGTGCAATGTCAGGATCATTTCATCACCAGGGTTTTAGTCGACGGAGGTTCTAGCCTTAACACTTGTCCATTGATCACCCTCAAGAAGTTAGTCAAAGGATTGCATGAGATAAAGGACGAGGCTATAAACGTTAAGGCTTTTGATGGTTCTCAAAGGTCCACCCTCGGGGAGATTAGCTTGTGTTTACAAATGGGCCCCACTTGGTTTGATGTTGATTTCCAAGTCATCGACGTACCAACATCTTACAACCTACTGTTAGGACGAACCTAGATCCACGCCGCTGGGGCTGTAGCATCAACCTTGCATTAGGCCGTGAAATTCGAATGGAACCATCAGGAAGTAATCATCAATGGTGACGGTAGCAACCCCATATACAGTCGCCAGACAATTTCGATGATCGGAGGAAGAAGAAGAATAGGCGGGGAAACATATCATCATATTGAGTGAGTCAACACTGTGGACAAGTACAAATGGTGGAGTAGTAAGGTGGAGTGCATTCTAAATTGGAGTGGTATGAACCAGGGAAATGACTTGGTAAGAATCTTCAAGGCATCACCAAACCTATCCAGTTGAAGAAACATGGTACTACCTTCGGACTGGGGTATGAGTATATTTGGCAGGAATTCAAAAATTGGTCACCACCATTGCGCGGCCCATATTACCCATTGGAACGTCCCATACCTCAGTTGGAGCAGACATCTCAACCAGCCGACTCTCTCTACGGGTTAGAAGAAGACGAGGCTCTTGTGGCAATGAAGAACCTATTTGTGGAAGAGGACATGGACTGTTGTGTGAGCTTTGAGGAGGAACGGGAGGAAGGCCCTTCCATTTAGGCTGTGAACCGAGGGGAGCACCTCACCAACTGGTCAATCAGGACCACCATCGCTCGGAAACCTTCAGGGTAGCAAGGCTGAACAAGCATCACACATATTTGTTTTAGTTGTTTTCTTTATTTTCCGCATTGTCTTTACTTCCAAAAAGAGCTCCGATGTTTGGAACATTTATGAATTTAATCAAAAGCTTTTTTTCAATTTATCAAATATCACTCTATTCATTTCCTTTCTCTGCTATTTACTTTATTTCCACACAGCATTACTATTACGTATCTTGATGATGAACAAACTGTAACTTGCAACGAGGATGTGCAACAAACTGACATAGACTCAGAGGAGGATGATATACTAGAAGAGGTTGTTAGAGAGGATGAGAATTTTGAGAAAAGACCTAAGTCCAACTTGGATGAAACCGAGATCGTCAATTTGGGAGATACCAAGAATGTCAAAGAAATGCGCATCAATGTGCACTTGTCAAAAATAGAAAAAGAGAAATACACAGAGTTCTTATAGAAATATAAGGATATCTTTGCATGGTCTTACGACGATATGACTGGACTCAGCACATCCATAATCACTCACAAGTTGCTGACAGATCCTGCATGTCCGGCGATAAAGCAGAAGCTCAAAGAATTCAGGACAGATATGAGATTAAAAATAAAAGAAGAGGTCACCAAGCAGGTCAAAGCCAGAGTTCTCCAAGTGGTAGAGTATCCAACCTGGTTAGGTAACACTGTTCCAGTACCGAAGAAGGATGGGAAAGTTATAGTTTTTGTCGACTACCGGGATCTCAACTGTGCCAGTCCCAAAGATGATTTCCCCTTGCCAAACATACAATTTCTGATCGACAACTGTGCCAAGCATGAGTTGCAGTCATTAGTCGATTGCTTTGCAAGGTACCATCATATATGGATGGATAAAGAAGATGCAGAGAAAACAGAGTTTATCATGCATTGGGGAATGTATTGCTATAGAATGATGCCGTTCGGGTTGAAGAATGCGGGAGCTACTTAAATGAGCGCCATGACTATTCTCTTTCATGACATGATACGTAAGGAGATTGAGGTATATGTGGATGATGTCATCATTAGGTCCAAGAAGGCTGCAAATTACATGGAGGAACTCCAGAAATTTTTCAACAGACTAAGGAGGTATAACTTGAAACTGAATCCCGCCAAGTGTGCATTTGGGGTCCCTGCGGGAAAGTTAATAGGTTTCATCGTGAGCCATCGAGGAATAGAGCTGGATTCGTCAAAAGTCAAATCCATTCAAGAGTTGCCACCGCCGAAAAATAAGAAAGAGGTAATGAGTTTCCTGGGGAGACTCAACTATATAAGCCGGTTCATAGCTCAGTCTACCGTCATCTGTGAACCTATCTTAAAGATGCCGAAGAAGGATGCCGCCACCAAATGGACTGATGAACGTCAGAAGGCTTTTGATAGGATCAAAGAATACTTGTCTACGCCTCCAGTCCTGGTCCCACCTAAACTTGGAAGGCCTTTATTGCTCTATCTCACAGTTTTGGATGGAGCATTTGGCTGTGTCTTGGGACAACATGATGAGACGGGGAGAAAGGAACAAGCTATTTACTACCTCAGCAAGATATTTACCCCGTACGAGGCTCGGTATTCCTTGCTGGAACGCACCTGTTGTGCTTTGACCTGGGTAGCTTAGAAGTTGAGGCATCATTTCTGTACTTACACTACCTACCTTATATCTAGAATGGATCCGCTAAAGTATATGTTTCAGAAGCCCATGCCCACTGGCAAGCTCGCCAAGTGGCATTACTTTTTGAGTGAATTCGACATTATCTATGTCACCCAGAAGACAGTCAAAGGACAGGCTTTGGCAGATCATCTCGTAGAAAACCCTGTAGGAAAGGAGTATGAACCACTGAAGATGTATTTTCCCGATGAGGAAATAGCTTTCATAGGAGAGGCTATTGTAGAATCCTATGACGGGTGGAGGATGTTTTTCGACGGAGCCGCAAATTTCAAAGGAGTTGGTATTGGAGCAGTCTAGTATCAGAAACCGGTATCCACCAAGCTCAAGTTCCCATGCACATATAATATGGCCGAGTACGAGGCTTCCATCTTGGGGCTTAAACTGGCCATTGACATAAACATTCAGGAGCTGCTAGTTATCGGATACTTAGACCTACTCATACACCAGGTTTGAGATGAATGGGCAACCATGAATTCGAAGATACTCCCTTATTTGCACCACATACAGGAGTTGAGGAAGAGGTTCAGAAAAATGGAATTCCAACACATTCCAAGAATACAGAATGAGTTCACAAATGCGCTTGCCACTTTATCATCCATGATTTAGCATCCAGATACAAACTTCATCGACCCTATCCAGGTCAAGATTTATGATCAACCGGCATATTGTGCACATGTTGAAGAAGAAGCCGACGGAAAACCCTGGTTCCACGACATGAAAGAATACCTGACAATAGGGGAATATCCAGATCTTG
This sequence comes from Nicotiana benthamiana, assembly GCA_034376525.1. Lineage (NCBI taxonomy): Eukaryota > Viridiplantae > Streptophyta > Magnoliopsida > Solanales > Solanaceae > Nicotiana > Nicotiana benthamiana. The sequence goes on from CM067328.1 coordinate 85,280,069, forward strand.
CTAATGCTACTCAGAAGCGCACGCTTCGAAGGTTGTCCGATGATTTCTTTCACAGCGGAGAAATCCTGTATAGGAGGACTCCCGATTTTGGACTATTAAGGTGTGTCGATGCGATAGAAGCAACCAAGTTATTGGAGGAAGTTCACTCAGGGACTTGTGGACCGCACATGAACGGTTTTGTTCTGGCAAAGAAGATACTCCGAGCAGGATATTTCTGGATAACTATGGAAACAGATTGCATTGAGTATGTCCGAAATGTCACCGCTGTCAGATACACGCGGATATGATAAAGGTACCTCCGAATGACTCACTGCAACGAGCTCACCATGGCCGTTTGCCGCTTGGGGAATGGACGTCGTTGGACCAATTGAGGCGGGTGCGTCAAACAGACATAGGTTCATCCTAGTGGCAATTGGTTACTTTACTAAATGGGTCGAAGCAGCATCATACAAAGTAGTAACCAAGAAAGTCATGGCAGACTTTGTCCGAGATTGTATCGTTTGTCGGTTCGGTGTTCTAGAGTCGATCATCACTGATAATGTTCCAATCTCAATAGCGACTTGATGAAAGTAATGTGTGAAACTTTCAAGATCAGGCACAAAAATTCTACGGCTTATAGACCTCAGATGAATGGAGTTGTGGGAGCAGGCTAAAAGAACATCAAGAAAATACTAAGGAAAATGATCGAAAGGAATAAGCAGCGGCATGAGAAGTTTTCATTCGCTTTATTGGGTTATCGTACTACATTTCATACATCAACCGGGGAAACTCCCTATATGCTGGTTTACGGTACAGAGGTGGTAATTCCCGCTGAGGTAGAAATTCCGTCCTTGAGAATCATACGAGAAGCTAAGATAAATGATGCAGAATGGGTCAAGGGTCGCCACGATCAGTTAACCCTTGTAGACGGAAAGAGAATGAACGCTGTCTCTCACGGTCAATTATATCAAAACAGAATGTCCAGATCCTTCAACAAGAGAGTTTGACCAAGGAAGTTTTCACCAGGGCAGCTGCTATTGAAGAAGATATTTCCACATCAAGATGACGCCAAAGGGCAGTTCTCTCCCAACTGGCAGTGTCCGTACATGGTTCACCGGGTTCTAACTGGAGGAGCACTTATTCTTGCAGAAATGGATGGAGAAATCTGGCCAAAACCGATAAAATCAGATAGAGTGAAGAGATACTACATTTAATTAGTATGTTTTTTCTTTATGATGTAATTTGAACTACACCTAACCTGATTTCCGTCTAAGAGGGGATGTGTAGGCAGCCCTATGGGTTTGGTCACATCCTTAGTAAAATCCCATTTTCCCCCGCATTTGGGACTGGGGCAAAATTTTGAGGAGGACCCTCAAAATTCCGAAGTCAGTATGTGAGTTTTCGCATCAGCATTGACCCATTAAACTAGGGCAGAATATTGAGGAGGACCCTCAAAATTCTAAGGTCAATCCGCTTTCAGTCATTCAACACCACCGTCAACAGCACCAGCCCAGTAAACTAGGGCAGAAGTTTATGGAAGATCCTCAAAGTTCCGGAGCCATCAAGGTTGCCGTGCTTCGAACCACGTTGCAGTTGTGGTTCATCATAAAACAAAATTATCTTTCCTTTACTTATACTTATACATTTGCATCACGATTGCCAAAATTTGCATAAAATCATTTGGATCACTATCGTTCAGCAACGCTACTCCAAATGGTACAAGACGCCACGAGTCGAGGAATGCAAACTAACCTCCCCCTTACAGAACTCACGATCTTTCTTTGGAAGCAGGAATTCAGGATGCAAATAAGCGATGCAGGTGATTTACAAAATTGAAGTTCCCGAATCCACTACTTACCTCTCAAAGTCTTACTATCCACATTCAACACTTCCCCAGCAGTCATTGATTGCGCAATCATATACCAGCTAAGAAAATCACCATCATCCTCTCCTTTATATTTTTGCATTTTGTATAAGGCTATCTTCTGCCTTTCGAGACTAAGCTCTGTCTTTATCTGCACTTTTTGCATTGCATAAGGCTATCCTCTGCCTTCCGATGCTAAGTATGCCTCCATCTTGCATAAGGATATCTTCTGCCTTTTGAGACTAAGCTCTGTTTCCATCTACATTTTTTGCATTGCATAAGGCTATCCTCTGCCTTCCGAGGTTAAGCTCTACCTCCATCCTGCATAAGGCTATTCTCTGCCTTTCGAGACTAAGCTCTGTCTCCATATGCACTTTTTGCATTACATAAGGCTATCCTCTGCCTTTCGAGGCTAAGCTCTGCCTCCATCCTGCATAAGGATATTCTCTGCCTTTCGGGACTAAGCCCTGTCTCCATCTACATTTTTGCATAAGGTTACTCTCTGCCTTCCGAGGTTAAGCTCTACCTCCAACCTGTACAAGGCTATTCTCTGCCTTTCAAGACTAAGCGCTGCCTCCATCTTGCATTGCATAAGTCTATTCTCTTCTTTTCGAGGTTAAGCTCCACCTCCGTTATTTTGCATTTGGCTGAAAAATCGCCACCCTGTTTCATTTGGCTGAAATATCGCCGCCATGCATTTTAAATTCTCGCTTTGGCTGAAACATCGCCACCCTTGCATTCAGTCGGTTGAAATATTGCCACATTATCATTGGATGAAATATCGCCAACTTATTCAAAGGCATCATAGTTCAGAGGCACCATCCGCATAGCCCGAGAACACCATTTCATGGCCTGAGAATTGTTACTTTTATGCTCTTCATAGCTTAGAATGTCATAGTCTGAGGACGCCATCCTAATCGTCCGAAGACAACATTCATGGTCCAGTGGGATCTTGCATCACATTTAAATTATTCAATATATGCGCACATCGTTCAATTGCAGGTGCACCGGCTAGCACGACCACCTCAGCAGGAGCGATCCCGCTCCAGTTCTCCGCAGCTCGTCCGATCTCTGAACCCTTAACAAATATCAAACCCCGTTGCATTCATTTTTTTCAATTGTCGTTGGCATATCCAGCCAATGTTTCCTAAACTACATACGGCCGATTCCTATAAACCAAGAATATTTAGGCAACTCACAAGCCAGAGCGCGGTCGAAGTCCCCTTACAATTGTTATTTTTCTGCTCAAAATTGGCCATCTTGTCTTTACCCGACAACTCTTTCATCCTCCTCGGGTAAAGAGGAGCAGCCGTTGATACCCAATTTTTCCCTATGTATTTCTACACTCAAAATATTCCCAAAATAGCATATAGATGCATATATAAGCATCCGCAAAAGTTTGGTATTATTTCTACATTTTTTTCAAGTATTTTAAAACTAATTTACGACTTATTTTATATTATAAAATCCAATATTTAGTCCCAAATCTTGTTATTATAATAAGTAATCTATTTTATTCTCTCATTTACACAAATAATAATTTATATAATTTTTTACAGGATTTTACAAAGTTCATTTGGCATTTCTAAATTAAAATTGCATCAAATTACAATTCTAGCCCATTTATCAATTTGACAAATATTTTAACTACAAAATCATTCCTGATAATTTTAATCTATACTTATACATATCTTATTAACTCAGTATTTAATTGGAATTTTATAATAGGATTTACTATTTTATTAAATTAAATTAGGGGAAACTTGGTCATTTAAATTTTAGCCCTTTGGTCTTTCAATTGTAGCCACATTCTCGCCCAAATTCACCCCCAATTAAACCACCCAATTTTTATTTTTAACCGACCCAAACCCACCTAAGCTAACAAATCCGCTTCTTCTTTTAATCCTGGCCGTTGATCTCACCGATCAATGGCCCACAACTCACTTACCTTAAGTAAATCCCACAACCCCCTCACCCTAATCAGATACACCAAACGAGCCACCCTTGTATCCTCTTCACCTTAAACACTCTCTAGCCCCTCTCAAACCCTAATCGTCTATAGCTCTATTTTGCCGGCGTTCATGGCCGTCCATGACCTAAAACACATATATACATTCACTCCTCACCTGTCTTGGTCCCTGGGTTCGAAGATAGGAGTCCCATCCCAAGGGTTATCGTACCAGAGGTCCTCCGACTTGAAGATCTATAGCATTGTCTGGCTCTTCTCCGACAAGACCTGAAGATATGGGTTCCTTGCTGACTCTGACAAGTTCATTCCAGGCTTTTCTCGATCCTTCAAGACCTATCTCTGAAACCCTAATTTCTCAAGGTTCTTCTTTGTGTTTATCTTTACGATCTTCTCTAAGCTGTAGTTATTCTTTGAAATTTTTGGTACTTCTCACCTTTTTTTCAACTGTTTCATTTTCAAACTGTTCGTCTTCTAAAAAATTAGGGTTTCCCTGATTACTTTGATTTCCTGGGTTATTTTGCTCTATTGTGTTTTCTTCTAGTTATTATCGTGATTACTGAGTGTTGTCCGCCATGGCTCCTAGGTGTTTCTCTAAAATGTTATTTCTAGGGTTTCTGAGCTAATATGTCTACTATGTGCCCTGTTCGTTATTTATGTGCACTTTTATCTATTTTCTTCTTTACATGCTATATGTGACAAAAAACCCTAAGCTTTAGGGGATTTTCCTTTTTGTTACTTACTTTTATTTTTCTTTATCACTTACTCGCTCCATGTTTAAACCCTAGCCGTGTTTGACTTCCTACTTGAGTGCCACTGCTACATGACTATTTTTAGCCCTGCATGCTTGAATATGTGCATCTTTTTATATAGTTCTATTTTTACTCTTTCCGATAGCCCTAATTTTGGGGAAAATTGATTTCTTATGAATCTGTTGGATTTTATTATTTGGACGTGCTCTTAGATCAAGTGCAAAATCAATTAGTTCGTTGATCCTCTATATAAATGACTTGCCTTATGTATTAAGCGTGTGAATTTCAACCCCTTTTTACAAAACTTGTCCTGCATTTTCTGACTTATATTTGTTTTTCTTTCCTAAAATAAGCTGGTGTTATTTACCTCAATTCTGGTTCCTTAATTAGGGGAAGCCCTTCCCTTAATTGATTGTAATTGATAATGGGAGTATTTTCTTGCCTTAGTGCTATTATTTTTCAAACAATAAATACACTCCACTTCTTTTCACCTCAAGCACCCACTGATACACGAGTACTCTCTAATTCCCACTAAAAACTCTCTTCTCTTCTACATTCCTTCTCTGTTACTTGCTCTCACGCTAAGAATTAGCCGTTTTAAAGCCAAGGCTAATTATAAGGATCTATACTTGCTCTGTTATTCAAGTTGCTACTGGTAGGCTCCTAATTTTATATCATCAACCTCCAACTAGTTGTGTACTTGACCCTGCTCTCTGTTTGTGTATTTCAATTTGAGTTCAGCATGTCCAGCCCCTTTCCCTTCCTCCTAGCCTTTTAGTATATTTCAATTTGAACTTTAGCATGTTTAATCCCCTTCCCCAAATCTATTTGTGTATTTAAGTTCAGCATGTTTAATCCCCTTCCATTTTCCTTTGTCTGTTCAATTTAAGGTTTAGCATGTTGAATCCCTTTCCCCGTTTCCCTCGTCTGTATGTATTTCAGTTGCAGCATGTTTAGTTCTCCATTTTTTCTTTGTTTATATTCAGCATGCTCAGTCTCTTTTCTGGGTTGTTTATTGTTCATTACGTGGTTTGAGTTCTTGTACACCCCCTTTCCCCAGAATCCCTTTAATTTAGTCTTGCTCTCTTATGTGATTACCCTTTCCCTGATCCCTGTATGAATATGAGTGTGTTCAAGATTAGAGTGGAATCTCATTGCCACTCCTAGTTTAGAACTAAGGTTGTTAACAGCCTATACTCGAAGTAATCCCATCCCCTACCCCCTTATTATGTGTTTGAGCTTTGAAAAAGTCTGTTGGTGTCCAAATCACCATACATGCCCTATTCTGACTTGTTTACAAGTATGCACCTATTTGTTAACCTTTTTAAGTGGTTAGGGGTGTGCCAGCCTCCCTCCATAGGCTAGGTATGACCACCTCCTACATTGGTTTTCCTCTAATTCATCACTTTTACACTTATTCTTAGTGCTCTTAAGTCCTACTTGTTGCAAACACGTTCTCAATGCAATATACTAAAACGTGTGTTCTTTTGTGTAGGTTTTGATGAATGACATTTTGTTTGAGTGTTAAGTGTTTTACAAACTTGTAAGAGAATTGTGATTCTCTTGTTGTAAGGAACTTGTGTTTCCTTGGTTGAAGTCTTGGAGTGTTGTATCTCCGAGCAAAGGTGTTAAGGCTTGTGTCCTTACGTTGTAAAGGTTAGTTGAGCACCCGTAAGCTTGACAAGTTAGTGGAAAATCTCGAGAGAGTCTCTCGGGGACTGGACTAGCCACGTGTTGTGGTGAACCAGAATATATCGGTGCGTTCTTTCCTTTTTATTTATTTAACGCACTTAATTATTTCCTGCAAATTTTAATTTCCGCATGTTTGCGCTAAATTTTATTATAACGCTATTAACCCCCCCTCTAGCATTAAGCGTATTTTCTAACAATTGGTATCAGAGCCCAACTCTCCGAAAACTTAACAGTTTGAGAGAACCATCCATGGCTTCTACTCATGATTCTTTTGCAGGAATTGATGAAGGACAGTGCTCCACACGACCACCTCTATTCAACGGTACAAATTACACGTACTGGAAGGAGAGGATGAAGATCTTCGTTCAGTCCAACAGCTTTCACCTTTGGAAGGTGATAATCAAGGGAAACCAAATTCCAACAAAGAAGGTGGAAAACGAATGGGTTCCCAAGTCCGAGGATGAGTATGACGCGGATGACATCCGAAAGGTTCAAAATAATGCTAAAGCAATTTATTTATTATATTGTGCTGTTAATGCTGACGATTACAGGAAAATATCGTGTTGCACAACGGCAAAGGAGATGTGGGACAAGCTAGAAGTTATGTACGAAGGTACGGACCAGGTAAGGGAAGCAAAAATTGATTTCCTAACCCATTCTTATGAATTATTTCACATGAAGGAAGGTGAAAAGGTGGACGAAATGTTTGAGCGTTTTTCAATAATCGTAAATGACCTACATGCTCTCAAGAAAACATTCACGGATAGAGAGCTCGTGCGAAAAATTCTTAGAAGTCCCACACCGGCATGGAGATCAAAGGCCGATGCAATTCAAGAATCCATTGGCGTTTCAAACATCACCATCGACGCACTAAGAGGTAACCTTAAGACCTATGAATCTACTATTCTTAACCCTTTTGTTGATGATCAAAGGAGGCAAAGAATAGCTCTAAAGGCAAGCACAATCCAACCGCAAATTGATGAGGAAGGAGACAACGAGTTTGGACTCGTTATCAAAATATTTCAAAAGTTCATGCGCAAGGAGTATGAACGCAAGGGCAAAAAGTAAGGCGAACAAATCAAGTGCTATGAATGTGGTGAAACCGGGCACATCAAATCAAATTGCCCAAACATCAAAAAGGAGAAGAAACCTTTTAAAAAGCAACGTGCATACATTTCTTGGGGAGGCGACTCCGGAGATGAGTCAAACGAAGGAGAAGAAGACGAAGCAGCAAATCTTTGCCTTATGGCACATGAAGACAACAAAGATGAGGTATGTCAAATTTCGTCTAAAAACTTCTTTACTCTTGAAGAAATGCGAACTGCTTTTGATGAATTATATGCTGAGTTTATTAAGGCTTCAAAAACTGTTAAGGGCATAAAAGAAAATGCTTCATTAAAAGAAAAGGATTTTCAAAAACAGCTTTCTTTGAAAGAAAAGGATTTAGAAAAACTGGTTTTAGAAAATGAAAAGCTAAAAGAGGAAAACAAGTTTTTTGGAAAAAGAAGCCCCGATAAGCCCGAAAGTTCTACTAAAAATTGTTCTTCTTGCTTGCATCTCAAAAATGAGGTAGATAGACTCAAAAGTACCTTAGATAAGTTTAATCCTTCCCACAAGAATTTGAATGAGGTCCTTGTTAATTTGAAATCAACCAAGCATGGCATAGGATTTAAGAATGAGGTTAAAGAAAAGGTTGAAGCCAAACCCCAACCACCTAAGGCTCAACCTAGGACTAATAAAAAAAATGCTTATCCTCGAAATAGCAATCCTAGAACCAACATGCATGCTAGACAAAATGTTGAACATTTTAGGAGACCTAGAAATGACTTACCACCTAGAAATAGTTACCCTAGAAATGATGCATATTTTAGGCCAAATGTTGAACCTTTGAGAAGACCTAGAAATGGCCTTCAACCAAGAAACAATCACTCTAGAAATGCTGCCCATCCTAGAGCTCATAGTAGGAGAAATAATTCTCATGAAATGCGAAATAGTCATAGTGTTCAAAATAGAGTAAGAAATTTTCATCCGTCTAGTTACTATGAACCTAGAAGGATGCATAACCCAAATGTGACTTGTCATTATTGTAGACGCATTGGTCATATTGCTCCTGCATGCTTTACACGTCATAGACATATTACTCAATCGCATCATTATAATATGCCTAACCCCCAAGGACCCAAGATGGCATGGGTACCTAAAGAACATTAATTTATTTTGTAGGTGTGCTTGAAGGGATCAAGTGTACTATGGTACCTTGATAGTGGATGCTCCAAGCATATGACAGGAGATGAATCCAAATTCCTTCAATTAGAGCACAAAGAAGGAGAAGTGTTATCTTCGGTGATAACAATAAAGGAAAGATCATCGGCATCGGCTCGGTCGGTAAGGATGAAAATTCCTCTATTAAGCATATATTACTTGTTAAAGGATTAAAGCATAATCTCTTGAGCATAAGCCAATTGTGTGACAAGGGAAATCTTGCTTTATTTGATTCGGATGAATGCTTAGTGTTCAGACGTAGTGATTTCAAAATTATCCTCCATGGTTTTAGAGTGGATAATATTTATATGGTTGATCTTGCTAATTCCTCACCCGATTATGTTGATAGTCTAATGAGTAAAGAGGATGATACTTGGCTATGGCATCGTAGAGTAGCACATATCAATATGCATCTTTTGAACAAATTGATTTCTCAAAACTTAGTTGTTGGTCTTCCCGATTTAAAATTTGAAAATGACTCTATTTGTGACTCGTGTCAAAAGGGGAAGCAAACAAAAGCATCTTTCAAATCTAAAAACATTATTTCAACTTCTAGACCATTGCAATTGCTTCATATGGATTTATTTGGTCCCTCTCGCATTGAAAGTCTAGGAAGAAATAAATATGCTTTTGTGATTGTTGATGATTACTCGAGATTTACTTGGACTTTATTTCTTGCCAATAAAAGTGATGCTTTTCAAAATTTTAAATATTTTCTTAAGCGTGTTCAAAATGAGAAAGAAACAACCGTCACTTCAATTAGAAGTGATCATGGGGGAGAGTTTGATCACAATCTCTTTGCGGACTTTTGTGACGAACTCGGAATCGAGCATACCTTTTCCGCTCCACGGACACCACAACAAAATGGGGTGGTGGAAAGGAAAAATAGGTGTCTCGAAGAGATGGCTAGAACCATGCTCGACGAAGCTAAGATACCCAAACATTTTTGGGCGGACGCCGTGAGTACCGCTTGCTATGTTCTAAATAGAGTAGTAATTCGGCCGATACTCATGAAAACCCCCTATGAACTTTATAAGGGTAGAAAACCAAATATTTCCCATTTTAGAGTTTTTGGTTGCAAATGTTTTGTTCATAACAATGGCAAAGACCAGTTGGGTAAATTTGATGCTAAGTCGGATGAAGGTATTTTCATTGGATATTCCTCACGTAGTAAAGCATATAGGGTCTTTAATAAAAGAACCCAAATTGTGGAGGAATCCCCTCATGTTGTATTTTCCGAAAATAATGCTCGCTTGGCGAGAAAGGATTCAAGTTTTGATCTTGCAGGTATCTTAGATAGCTTGAAAGACAAAATACAAGAGGAACCACCCAAGGAAAATAAAGATGAAACTGAGGAACAACCAACGGAAGAAGCGCCACAATTGGAAAAAGAAGCAAAAGTGCCAAAAGAGTGGAGGACGATCAAAGATCACCCTCTCGAACAGGTAATTGGCAACGTCGGAGGAAAGGTAAGTACCCGAAACTCTCTTAAGAACACTTTAGGACACACTTCTTAAGAGCTCACGTTCTCACTTGGCAACACTAGTTTAAGTTTTTACTTATTTACAAATTACTGACTTGAGCGTCGGAGACGTTTAATTCTATTTTGCAGGTATCACCCTAAAATATAGGGGGAATTATGAAGTTTTGGCACAGAACAATCGATTGTTCCAAGCAAATAATCGATTATTTTACTGTGCTGAAAATCGATTAGCAGTATCACTAATCGATTGTTCATGGTTTATGTTTATTATGCAGTTTCGTTAAATAATTGATTCCTTAAACTGCAGAATCGATTTCCGTCTCAATCATTCAGCAAGGCTTTTCCAAAACAATCGATTGTTTCAAAATATAATTGATTATTTTCAATATCAGAAAATTTCTGTGCTCACTGTAACATAACAATCGATTACCATATTTTGACAATCGATTATTTCATGTCAGAAATTTAAACTCTTGTTACCGTTTGGCTCCTCAATCGATTTGTGTCAGTTCCAAGTCAGGTCATAACTCTTCAACAATCGATTATTGCATCTCAACAATCGATTGTCTAATGGTCAGTGAATTTATTTTACCGTTTCTGACTGATTTGGCTTTAAATTCTCAGCAGATTTCTTCCATAAATGATAAGCCACTCTCCCCTCTATAAATAGTCTTCATATATGTTCATATGCATTCACTCAAGCATCAATTGTAGCTTTCAAAATATCAAATTCTCTCTAATCCTTTGCAAAATCCAGCAACTTCCATTAAAAATGTCGGGCCGTCACTCAAAACGTTCCCGTTCTGCTAGGCACGGCGCATCCTCCTCTGTTGCCCCTCCTCGTCCGAACTATCCCTATCAAGATGGTTCCGTTCTATATTTTAATTCCGACATCGAGCTTACTCGATTCTTAACCTAATTTGAAAAGCGCGACATCCTTCCACCCCGCTTTTCAACCCACAAGTATCTTGAATCATTTGGGTCTGCTGCAAATATGCTCAAAAATTCTCAACTTCTTGACTTTTTACTCCTTACCCATCCTTATATCAATACTACATTGGTTCAAGCATTTTATTCCAACCTCCATGAGGATGATGATGGTGAGCTTGTCACCAACATTAATGGTGTTCAAATTCTTCTTTCCGATGAAAATCTTCATACTATTGCCCGTCTTCCTCATAATGGTGAACACATTCTTCGGTACACCGGAGAGGCCGGAGCCCTTTTTGATGAAACAACCCTCTTACACCAAATCGGTCTTACTTCTTATGATCCAAATCTTTCTTCCCGTCGTCCTACAATTACGGGAATGGATCCCAATTATCGGTTGATTTTCTATTTCAGCACCCGAGTCCTCAAGCCTCGTAAGCATAACCATACTACCATTTCTCAAGAGGACACTAAGCTCATGCATGCCATAATAACCGGAGCTAACATCAATTGGTGTCGGCTTATCAAAATTCACATGCGTGACGCTATCGGAGATGATAGGCCACTTCCTTATGCTCTCCTCATCATGAACTTTCTTGAAGCCACCGGATTCGTCACTGGAAATGGTTCTCTCAAAAAGAGTACCAAAAAGTGGGAAATTTCGGAATCCTCCTTTCATCATGACGGTGATCATGTAGCGCCTGCTCCTCCTCCATCCCGTCGAACTCGTCCGCCTCAAGAACCCACTCTCCAATCCATTTCCGACCAAATTGCTTCCTTGACCACCTCTGTCGGTCAATTAACTCACGAGATCCATGGATATTTTGACCACATTCATTATCCATATGCGGGTCTTGTTCCATATGAAGCAGCGCCGGATGATGAGGCGGAAAATGATGAATGAATAATTGTAGTTTTTTTTGTTTTTATATGTATTGTCTTCCCTGTTGCTGTAATTTCTTTCCAATAAATAAACAAGGTTTATTTCATCTTTGGCATCGTATTATTATTGTTGCTAATGGCAAAAGGGGGAAGATAACGGGTATGCACTCTCAGTATTTATAGCTTAAATTGAGGGGGAATTCTCAAATTGAGGGGGAACAAATTGCATACTTGTTACATGTATATACTTGTCTTGAATCGTCAATATAAATTGCTTGTCTTGCATATCCCGCTTAATGTTTGCCATTATCAAAAAAGGGTAAATTGTTGGAAACACGTTCTCAATGCAATATACTAAAACGTGTGTTCTTTTGTGTAGGTTTTGATGAATGACAAACGAAGCGAAAATTGATATATGACGAAGTTCAAGAAACAAGCGCACAATTGATATACAACGAGATTCAAGCTCAAGACAAAGTTTTATAAGTTTAATTGAGTCATTCTTATTTGTGATCTTGATCCTACAACTTGACTCGTAACATGGCTTCTCTCATAAAACTATTTCCCAAAATCATGCATATTTAATTTAATGTCAAATGATTTTAAATCATGCATATTTACAATAGTCAAAATAATTTTTAGACATGCCTTAAAAATCTGGACTAAGATAATCGATTATGTACTTATGATAATCGATTGTTTTAAGCCAAGACTGCATGACAATCGATTGTGAACTAATGACAATCGATTGTGAGTAAGACAGTGAGCATCAGTTTTTTCAAACCTGCATGACAATCGATTGTGAACAAATGACAATCGATTGTGATGATGCAGTGTCCATCAAAGTTTTTCAAAACTCAGAATAATCGATTGTGAAGCTAATGACAATCGATTGTGAAGAGACAGTGTCCTTCAGATTTTTCAAAGTCACAAAATAATCGATTGTGAACTCAATCGATTGTGTTGAGGCAGTGACTTCAAGACTTTTTCAAATTTATTAAATAATCGATTGTTGCATTGGACAATCGATTGTCAAAGAGACAGTGTCTAAAATGTTTTTCAAAAACTGATAAGTAATCGATTGTTGACTTTGTGCAATCGATTGTGAAGCTGACCGTTGTCGTAAAGTTTTCAAATACCGTCAGGTAATCGATTATTGATTCTGTATAATCGATTGTTTTGACTAAAATCCGGAAAAGATTTTTTGAACGTTATTGGGTAATCGATTATTGATTTGGTATAATCGATTGTTTTGATTAAAATCCGGAAAAGATTTTTTGAATGTTGCTGAGTAATCGATTGTTGATTCTGGACAATCGATTGTTTGTGGTAAAATCTGGAAAGGATTTTTTGAACGTTGCCAGTAATCGATTATGGATTGTAAGTAATCGATTATCAAGCGTAAAATCTGGGATTGAATTTTGATCTGACTGGCAGACAATCGATTGTTGAGGTTTGACAATCGATTGTCAGTGAGTAAAATCAGCAACTCTTAATTGGCAATTAGGCAACGGTAATGCCAAGTTTTTCAACTATAAATACAGCTTCATTTCAGTGTTTTAAACACAACAACATACTACAACTGATCATTACATTGCTATAAGCTTGCATACTTGTGTTTATCATTTTATATTCAATTTCATAAAGCTTTTGAGAGCCATATTCTTGTCCAAAGTTGTTGTGATCTAGAGCTTACTTCTTTTACTCATACCTACTCATAAAGGAGTATTTTGTTTGAGTGTTAAGTGTTTTACACACTTGTAAGAGAATTGTGATTCTCTTGTTGTAAGGAACTTGTGTTTCCTTGGTTGAAGTCTTGGAGTGTTGTATCTCCGAGCAAAGGTGTTAAGGCTTGTGTCCTTACGTTGTAAAGGTTAGTTGAGCACCCGTAAGCTTGACAAGTTAGTGGAAAATCTCGAGAGAGTCTCTCGGGGACTGGACCAGCCACGTGTTGTGGTGAACCAGAATATATCGGTGCGTTCTTTCCTTTTTATTTATTTAACGCACTTAATTATTTCCTGCAAATTTTAATTTCCGCAAGTTTACGCTAAATTTTATTATAACGCTATTCACCCCCCCTCTAGCGTTAAGCGTATTTTCTAACACTACTTCCCCTTGGTAAGTCATGCTTAGGGGCCCTCAGAGTATCCTCTGAACTTGGATGCTTTGGGATTAGTAATTCCACACCCGCACTACTCTAAGGAGAAAGCCTCGGATTTGGTAAAAGGCATATTGTTGGAAATTAAAGTTTCTTTGCGCTTCTTCGAGCCTATTGTAGTATTGACGTATTTACTTCCTTTAATGTTATTTTCTTGTCCAGACTCTTGTAAATAACTTATAATAAAATAACATGGGGGATCTAGTGAAAGAGAATATGGGAGGGGTTTACTTTCTTGCATCATCTCATATAGATACCATGTTTATAGGGTTTACTTTGTTGCATCATCTCATATAGATACCATGTTTATAGGATTTACTTTCTTGCATCATCTCATGTAGATACCGTGTTTATTGGGTTTACTTTCTTGCATCATCTCATGTAAATACCATGTTCATAGGGTTTACTTTCTCGCATCATTTCATATCGATACTATGTTTATAGAGTTTACTTTCTTGCATCATCTCATATAGATACCATTTTCATAGGGTTTATCTTCTTTTACTTCATAATAGAAAATCATGTCTATAGGTTTGCATTCTTACAACCTCATATAGAAACCATGCTTATTGTTTTATATTCTCATAATTTCACCTAGATAATATGCCAATAGGCATCATATAAATGCTAGGCAAAATAGTAGGTCATCCCAAACTTGTAAAAAGCAGTAACGGAAAAGATCAATGTGCATGTCCAGCTCACCCAGTTCTTAAGAATGTTTCAGTCCAATTGGTCTTGAGTCTGTTTGCTTTTAAATCGGGCCCAATTCTGCCCATTTTGCATTATTCTTAACCTTTAAACGTCTTTTAAAATGCTAAATCTGTGGTTTCAAACGTTTTGCCCGCCTAAGTTTAATACCTTAAGGCCTTTTAAAACGTTTCTTCTTACAACTCCTTTTGTATGTAAGTTGTTCGGCTGAGTGCAAGCCATTTCTAAATTCCTCTGCAACTTTAAATCTCTTTTAACAGATTCTTGTCTGAGACCAATGTTTTCCTCCTGATTTTAAAAACCTTTAAATTCTTAATAACGGGTCCAGAGGGCGCAAAGCAGATTTTCTATCTAACTTTCTTGTGTCAAACTAGTCTGCCTGTTCTTTAACCTCTTTTATGTGTTTTTGTCTATCGTTCTAGTATTTTCTTCCTTTGAAACTCTATATATATCCTATCTCTCACCCCCTTTTTAGGATTAGAAGTCCTAATACCCCAGGACTAACAGGTTGGGACGGGTATTAGCATGCAATAAGTAAACGATACCAACACGTTCAAATACCTCAACATGGTGGGAAGGGCAGAATATGGAGATGACGATGATGCGATAATATCATAATGCGACCCCTCTTTGGGAACATTTGCGGATTTTGTATCGAATGATCCATATTATTGTTAAACCTAGGACCCTTCTCTCTTTTGTTTGCTTTATTCAAATGTCCTTCTGGAGTGATGCTTTTCCAAATCAGTCTTCTCTCTTTAAATTTACGACATTCCTTCTTCTTTAAAGCTTTTCAAGTTGTGTGAAGGTTAAATATGTGAACCTTATTTGTTTAATTGCTTTATCTCTTTATAAATTCATAATTAACACGACCGGGAACCACACTAGTGGATCTAGAGGGGTTCCTAACACCTTCCCATCGAGATAATCTCAAGCCCTTACCCGAACTTTGGTTTTCTTTTCAAAAATAATCTATTCTTAAAAGTGTCCTAATGTACTATAATAATTAGCTGTCGACTCTACTAATTCCATAACCCAATTCCCAAACGAGAATGAGAGTTGTTTTGCCCATATTGTCGTAAAACCCGATTTCATTTTGAAAAAAGGGGCGTCGACAATCGTCATACACAATACATAACTACTTAGTCTTCCTGATTCTAAACTCATATCGTATCATGCAATTTACTTCACTCCCACTAGGGGACTTGAAAAGATTCATCATGCGCCCATATTCGGACTACACATTGAACCACAATAGGAAACGAATCACTTAATAGTTCATCTATTATCCAACAGACTTCTTCATCACTACTAAGTCATATAATTGTATCCCACAGTATTAACATACTCATCACACGAATACCAAGCTGTAACTCCGACTAATAGCGACAATACCGAACATATAAGTTTAAAACACTTGCTCACACGATCAGCACCTCAGTACTCAAGACATAGGCAAGATCCGACCTCAAGTCCTCCTGACTGTCCCAACATCAACCTTACGAACATTACAGCTCGCCCCTCGATCATGGAATCGCAAGCCATCAAGGCACATATAATACGAAGTGCTCATGCGTGCATACAGATGCGAGGAAGACATTTCAAGGGTTATATTCCATGCTGAATCAAGTACGCACAATAAGAATTCCAAGAAAGTGAAGTTTTTCCTAAAGGTTCTGCAGCCTCTGAGGATAAGTACAGATGTCTATAGATCCGTGAGACTCTACTAACCAGCTCATGATTCATGAGGCCTAGTAAACCTAGGCTCTGATACCAACTTTTCATGACCCCAATCCCGATCATGATAGCGCCCATCACAATTGCTAGGCAAGCCCGACCAATAACACTCGCAACTCAACCACACAACCCATTTTCAATTAAACAAGTTACGTTTTTTGATAATTCAACTCCGATCAGTAAGATAAATAGGAAAAATACTGAAAATCATGATAACATCTTTAAAACTCCCAAAGGCCTGGGGTCATGAGTCTAAAGCCTCTAAGAAAACAAAGAATAAATCCTCAGTAATATTGATGTTCACACATGCAGAAATGATAATGGGATAGGGGAGGAGTCAGGTCCTGCGAACTTCAAACAGCTACCTCGACAACTCCTAAGAAGCTTTGAAGCAGCAAATAGCTCAACTATTCTCCTAGGCACCTGAATCTGCACACATGGTGCTGGGAGTAAAGTGAGTACTTCCAACTCAACGGTAATAGACATGTATAACGACTGAAAGTAAGAAATCCCAAAATACCACAATGTAAAGCTGAAACTTACCACTTAGCACATTTAACGATGAGACAACAGTAAATCAATGACAGATAGACCGATATATGTCAATGTATGAATGCAATGCACATGACCGCTACGGCGTACAGCTCGATCCATTGGGTACCCGCACTCACTGTGGGGGTTCAAAATCCGAAGGGACTCTTACAGCCCAAGCGCAATACCATCATAGCACTCGCTGCGGCGTGCTTGCCGGTCCAAAATAAGTCCAATTATATGCATGCAAGCCACGCGGGCACAATCAAGTTTACCATTTTCAGTTCCATTTAACAGGTATTATAGCTGATGTGTTTTAGAACCTTAGAAGTTTGATAATCATTTCTAGACAGTATTTAACTCAGGATTGTTATCATGGAAACATGCTGCATATCATGAAAAGAGTGATAATAATCCCCGAGAATCCCAATAATTAGAACGCAACCCAAATATGCTTATCACAATCCAAGTAGGATGTTTACCAATCAATTTATAGTTGATAACAAAGTATGGTCATCACTCGGACGGACTAAGCCATAGTGCCCGTCCACAAACGACCCCACATTCATCGTAGATTACGTGTCTCACCTTAATACAACATCACAATGTGAGATACCGGAATTTCAATACCTCAGGTCATCGTCTACATCTATTACTCACCTTTAGCCGGTTGTAGACTAGTATGCAATGCCCTTTCCTCTTGAATTGACCTCTTTGCGCGTCAAATCTATTCAAAACCACAACGAATTCATTACAGTAGGTTAAGGGAATATCACCCACCCAAAAAGACTCGAAAAATATCGAAGTTCAAGAAATTTGCAAAACCCGAGCCCCGGGCCCACGCCTCGAAATCAAAAATTTTTTACATAAATATATTTCTTATCTCACCACGAATCCATCCATACCAAATTCACAAAAATTGGAGTCCATTTGACCCCTCAAATCATGATTTCTCACTTAAAACTCAAGCCCTAGTTCTTCAAGTTTTCACCCAATTTTCCAAGAAGTTAAGGTTGATTCTTAATAAAAACGATGTTTCTAAGACACAAGACTAACCTCCAATCACTTCCCGTCAAAACCCCTCTTCAATTCTACCAAAAAGTTCTTGAGGTGGTGTAAAAATGGAGGAAATTATGAATGGGTTGCGGATGAATAATCCTTAAAAGCATTCTGCCAAGGCAAAATTCCTCTTACGCGATCTCAGCACAGCCCACGCGATCGCAGAGAATTACCTTCCTCATCTTCGCGATCCCATGCCTTCACATGCAACCGCAGAACAGTGCTAGTCGACCCTACGCTATCGCAAACAACCTCATGCGATCACATTGGCCAATCACCCAAACATATGCGGTCGCAGGCCTCTTTACGCGATTGCATAGAGAAAAACTGAGCCCCCCTCCGAATCCTTCTATACGATCGCAGCCACAGGCTCGCGATCGCAATGAGCAAATTTTGCTCTGCAATTTCTGCAGCATTTTTCCAACTCAAAAACCCTCGTTAGCCACCCGAAATCACCAGAGGCCTCAGGACATTAACCAAAAGCATAGATACGACGTATTACCATATTCAAACTTACTCGAACCATAAAAATACTACAGTTAACATCAAAATCGTCAAGTTGCATCAAATCAAAGCTTAAGTTAAACTAAAACTTCAAAAATTCTCCTTCAATCAAAAACCTGACCTAAACACTTCCGAATCAACTGAAAATTTGTACACAAGTCCAAAATTACCCAACAAAGGTACTGTAACTCTCATAATTTCATTCTGACCCTCGGATCAAAACCTCGACTATCCACCGGAATTCACCAAAATATAAACTTAGTCAATTCAAGCGTAATTCTACACCAGAACTCCAAATCAAATTCCGATTTCACTCCTAAGTCACGAATAATCTCACGAAGCTAACTAAATCTTCAGAATTCACATCCGAGCCTTCTAACTAAATACTAAACTTTTAGTTGTCTTTTTCTAAAACATGCTTTCCCTTAAGAGACTCAGTGTCTCATTTCCAACAAAAACCAATCCAATTCTGCCCGATCAACTCAAATACTGATATTAAAACATAGTGAAGCATAATATGAGGGAAACAGGACGGTAACTCACGTGACGATGGGCCTGGTCGTCACATCATCATTCTCACCCACAATCAACACTCATCCACCTCAACTATCACAACTTACCACCTTATCACTATCAAGAACTACAGCCAGCACTACCCATTATTATAACCGATCACCATCTATCCACCACCTTCCTCAGTCACAACTACTACTACCACCCACCATAATTAAATATATCCACCCACCACCACCATTCTCAGTCATAATCGCCACAATTATAAATCACTACTAGCTACTAGCTACTAGCATGAACCACCATCATCAGCCAAAATTACTACCAACTACCACCTCTAGTCAGCATTCACCCGTTAGTTATCACAATCAACAATTATCATATTTTAATAAACTATATATTTTGTTGATATAGATTAGGTAGTATTTCATTTGAATTTTATGTTTATTAATTTTTAAATAAATATAAAATTTGTACATTCAGATGTTAAAAATCAAACAAGTCTTAATTATTTTTATTCAGATCTTAATACACATCTTAATATTTTCAGATGTGTTTTCAGATTCAGATGTCTTAATCTTAATGCACATCTTGAAATTCAGATATGTATGTAGATTCAGACTTCTTTATTAAAAAAAACAAATAAGGCCAAAATGTATTTAAAATTTGTTCAAGTTGTTTGTATGGATTAGGTATATGTAGCATGATAAACGAATCCTTCTTTATTTTGAGATGGGCTTATCATTCATGCCATTTTCTAACAAGTAGAGCCCTCAATATGGGCTTGGCCCGTTGGGCCAACCCAGCCTGTGATTTAGCAGGGTTGGGCTGGGCTGGAATATTTGGAGCCTGTTTAAAAATAAGGCTTTTATGCCTTGCCCGAGTAAGCCCGTGGCCCGTGAGGCTTGACTGAGGCTGGGCTGGGCCGGCCCGTGGGCCTTATAAAATATTTATTTAAAATATATAAAAAATAAAAAGTATATTGCCTTTAGAAATGGAAAGTCAGAATTGGATCTTTGCTAAGAGGAACCAAAACTTAATCTTCAGAAGTTTCAAGAGATGATGTTGTCGTGTATTGAAAGGACCATTCTAGAAAATATCCCGATCTTTAATTGATGGTAGGTGATGTACTAGCATTCTTATTACCATTCTACCATCCGAACCAACATTTAGCATTGATGGCGTATTCTTATAAAGTATAGAAGTTGCATTTATTATGAAAATGTCCAAACACTTCTTATTACTCA
The DNA here is from genome assembly GCA_034376525.1 of Nicotiana benthamiana. Classification (NCBI taxonomy): domain Eukaryota; kingdom Viridiplantae; phylum Streptophyta; class Magnoliopsida; order Solanales; family Solanaceae; genus Nicotiana; species Nicotiana benthamiana. The sequence continues at coordinate 85,300,336 of CM067328.1, forward strand.
AAATTGGTTGCATAGGTTTTCTCGAACTCAAACTGGTAATTTTATATGTGAATTTGACTATTATTAATTTTTAAAATTTAATTATTTTTAATATTTAACTAATAAACATTTCATTTGAATTGTAGATGAAAGTGAAGATGTTAAGACAACCTTGTCACAAGCGGATTAAAATGTGTTTGATGACGATGATGTGTTAAATATCTCATAAGCATCATGAACGTTCTCTTGAATAGTTTCTTTTATGTTTTGACTTTTAGTGAATGAAATATAGTACCTTCTTTTACCTTTTTAGTATATATTGTAATATATTGGAATAACATAAAAATTTATTAAGTTTTGTAAATTTTTTCAATAAAATATTTTTTTAACATTTAAATAATTATTTTTTTAGGTAAGAACATAAAGAAAAAATATAAAATCATATTTTTAAAAATGAAGGGCCGGCCAGTGGGAGCCCGCGACCCACATAGGACTGGGATAGGCTGACTATTATAAGGCCTATCAAAATGGTGGGCTACTCGAGCCCAACCCGTCAATTGCTAAAGCCCACATGGACTTGGTTGGGCGAGCCCGACCCGACCCATATTGACAGCTACAAGCTCTGTTCAAAATCATATATATCTTACCTATGCCTTTAACTAAGCTAAAACCACTTCATTAAACATTTGATAAACATGAAAATTTGGAAAATAAGATATCGGAGCTCCAATAACTAATAGAAAGAACAAACGATATACAACTAGAGAATGCTTTTGTACCTTGCATAACCAAAAACAGTAGTTCCTATTACCACATAATAAAAGGAAACCATATTATTGGGGAAAAAAAGGAGAGGATACGAATTAGAGAAAAACTTTAGAGGATAAAGGTTAGGATATCATTCGGTTTGACCGATTATTTTATAAAAAAATGTATCATATCAATATTTTAATTACTCTATTTTATATAATTAATATTACAATTTTCGAGACAGTCCTATGATACCTCGTCCTCGGGAGGTGCGACAACACATGATCCCCCAAAGCCCATGCAAACCAACTTCCATACTTAGACCTTTTCGTCAAGAATCCAGGCCGACCAGGTCTCCTAGTATAATACAAAAATTAGTTTAATTTTCACTTTATTCATCTTCTTTGGGTTAACTTGCTCTTATGTAGTATTGATAGATCAAACGTGGATCTATAAATACATGGCTTCTTTTATATATCTTTCATAATCTTATAAATTTTTAAGAAGTTCTCTTAATAATAAACGCAGTGGAACTTTTGATAAAGAGAGCTCTCGGCGCACGTTACAATGGAACGGTGCGCCTAAAAAGCGCACGTTAGCACGACGCTTCCTCCATTGAAATGGCGCGTCGCCGGCGACAACCCCCTCCTTCTCCACCTCAGATCGTCACTCCAGCTCCAGGAGTAACGAAGGAGCTTGAACCTTTAACGTTTGGAAACTTTTTGCCAGAGAAATTCCAATCCAAATTACCTTTGCATGCAAAGAAAATTATGGGATGTTGATTTTTCTATGCAAAATGGCATCCTCAGCACAAATTCCTATTTGGGTGAGATTTCCTGGATTACCTTTGGGATATTGGTCCCCTGAAATACTCAGTAAATTAGCTAGTACTATTGGTAAACCTCTGTATACTGATAAAGTTACAGCTCATTTTGAGAAGATATCATTTGCAAGGGTACTGGTGGAAGTTGATGCAGCATTTCCTTTACCTGAGGAAATTGAAATTGAGACTCCATTTGGTTTGAAAGTCCAAGACATTGAGTATGATTGGAAACCAGAATTTTGTAACCATTGCTTGAAGTTTGGGCATAATGCAATGGACTGTTGGTATAACAGTCATACTGATGGAAAACAAGAGCAGGAAGTTCAAGCAAATCTGGCTAGAAATAAGGTGAGGAACAAACAGCCAAGGCAGAAATGGATCCCAAAAGGAAACATTGAAACAACCACCTCTTTGGCTAAAGATGATGGCAATGCAACATTAGTTCCTACTCAACCAATGCATCCATTATCATTGGTTAGTGAAGGAAATGCTGCCACTAATACTACTGTAAGTGCTGATCAAAATATGGATAACTCTCAAAGAATTCCCATTGGTACTGATATGGCTGCTAGTATTGGAGCTATGGATGAGCTTGGGAGGTTGGAGCTTGTGGATAGTGATGGCACAATGCAGGAGAAATTAGAAGAGATGATTAATAATGGAATTCTGGATGAGGGTAGGAGAGGCCAATTGCAGGATCCTGGGCCTTCCTTAGGGCTGTCTAGTATTTCATGATTGTTGTTACATGGAATATTAGAGGGCTTAACAAAGCCCATAAGCAGAAAGAATTAAAAAACTTTCTGCTGAAGAATAAGGTTGATATTCTAGGTTGCATTGAAACTAGAGTAAAGGAACCAAAAACTCATAGTATACTTAATAAAATTGCTAAAGGATGGAAGTTTCATCACAACTATCCCAAAGCAATTAATGGCAGGATATGGTTACTTTGGAGGTCACACTTACAGGTCCACATCTTAGGTACCACTGATCAGTTTATTCATTGCAGTGTTGAAGATACAGCCTCAGAAATTAAATTCCAACTGAGTGTCATATATGCCTATAATACAATCTCACTTAGGAAGTAGCTTTGGAGTGATCTCAGGGGTCTTTCCATCCCTGGCCAGGATGCATGGTTATTAAGTGGAGATTTCAATGCTGTCTTATCAACTGAGGACAGAATTGGATCTCCTGTAACAGATGCAGAGGTAAAGGATTTCAAAGAGCTGATATATGACCTTCATCTTACTCCTGTCAGATCAAAAGGTTGGAGGTATTCTTGGACAAATAAACAGGTATATAGTAAGATAGATTGGGCAATTGGGAACTTTCAATGGCTACAGCAATACAGTCATGTGGAAGCTGATTTCTTGAATCATTCAATCTCTGATCATACTCCTATCTTTATTAAGTTTGGAAGGCAAAGGCTTCTTCATCCTAAACCTTTTAGGCTTTATTACACTGTTATGGAGGATCCTCAATTTGGTAATATTCTACAGCAGGTATGGAACCAAATAGGGCAAGGATCATCAATGCAACAGATCTGGCATAAACTTAAAGAGTTGAAGCAGCAGCTGAAGGGACTCAATAGGCACATGGCTTCTTATCAGCAGAAATTGATTTATGCAAGGGAGCAACTGGACATTATTCAAAGTCAGATGATGAGGAACCCTGGTTCAACTCACTTATTCAATGCAGAGAAGGAAGCACTTCTTAACATAGAGAAGTGGAGTAATGTAGAGGAGCAAGTCTTGAGACAGAAATCAAAGGCTAATTGGATTGATTGTGGTGATGCTAATACCAAATATTTTCATGCACAGTGGAAGATAAGATCCAGCCAAAGCAATATTACTTCTATCTATACAGAAACAGGTGTTAAACTTACTGAGCCTCTGGCTATTGAACATGAATTTATTGAAGTGTTCAAATCCTTGATGGGGGATAGACCTATTGAACTACCTTGTCTTAATTCTACTGTTGTTAAAGAGGGAGTATGTCTTACCCATGATCAGCAAAGGGTTCTTATTAGAGAGGTAACTATGGAAGAGATTGCTGATGCTGTAAAAGATATGCCAAATGATAAAGCTCCAGGTGTTGATGGCTTTCCTGTGGAATTCTTTACTAAAAACTGGGAGACTGTTAAGATGGATATATTTGCTGCTACTAAGGAATTCTTTACTACTTGTCATATGCCACACATGCTGAATACTACTGCTATTGCTCTTGTTCCAAAGGTTAAAACTCCTAAAACAGTTAAGGATTTCAGGCCCATTGCTTGCTGCACCACTCTCTACAAGATTATTTCTAAAGTCATTACTAGACGATTGAAAGATGTAATTGACAACATTATTGGAAAAGGACAATCAGCATTCATAGAAGGGAGAAGTATTTTAGATAATGTTCTACTCAGTCATGAACTGTTCAAAGGATATGGCAGGAAAGGTATATCACCTAGGTGTGTACTAAAGGTTGATCTAAGGAAGGCTTATGATACTATTGACTGGAGATTTCTTAAACAGATGTTGGTTGACCTTGGATTTCCTGCAAAATTTGTGGATTGGATTATGGCTTGTGTTTCATCTGTTACTTATTCCTTAGTGATTAATGGAGGTCTCACTAAACCATTCTCAGCCAGAAGAGGTATTAGGCAAGGAGATCCTATGTCTCCTTACCTATTTGTTATTGCAATGGAGTATCTCAACAGGAACCTTAATCAATTACATAAGAATGGTGATTTTAACTTTCATCCTAGATGCAGGAAGCTCAACTGTTCTCATATTTGCTTTGCAGATGACTTGTTGCTATTTTGTAGAGCTGATCTAACATCTATTCAATTACTGCATGATGCATTCTTATCATTCTCTGCAGCATCTGGACTTTCAGCCAACAAGTCTAAGAGTGCTGTATATTTTGCTGGCATTTCTCAGATTGAAAAAGAGGCTATTCTTGAGGACTTGGGATTCAGTGAAGGGCATCTCCCTTTCAAGTACTTGGGCATTCCTTTACACTCAAAGAAGCTAAGTATACATCACTATTTGCCTCTGATTGAGAAAATCACTGATAGAATTACATGTTGGTCTGCCAAATTCTTATCCTATGCTGGCAGATGTCAACTTATCAAATCAGTATTGTTTGGAGTTCAAACATATTGGTCCCAGATTTTTATATTGCCAAAGAAGGTGGTGAAAGCAATTGAAGCCACCTGTTACTGCTGGTGGTTTAAATATCATTGACATTCAGACTTGGAACAAAGCTGCTGTATCTAAGTTACTTTGGGATCTAGCAAGAAAAAAGGATTGCCTTTGGATCAAATGGATTCATTTTTATTACATAAAGAATGAAGACATTGAAACAATGGCTAGTCCAAAAAATGCTTCTTGGATAACTAGGAAGATTATTGACTGCAGAATTCATGTTATGGATGCTAACTACCTGCAAGGAGATCTCCTGTCTAGACTTTCAAGTTTATGTAAGTCTGGAAAATTCCAAATCCATTCTTTATACCTTTCTTTACTTCCAGTTTGTCCTAGAATGGAGTGGAAGAGCTTGATGGCTACCACAAATGTCTTGCCTAGACATAAATTTACTGTGTGGATGGCTGCCCATGGTAGATTGCCAACAGTTGACAGACTACTCAAATTTGGCATCAGTGTTGATGAAGCCTGTGTATTTTGTAATCAAAACATTGAAGAGTTTGAGCACTTGTATTTTGATTGCCCAGTTACCAGTAGGATTTGGTCCAGGATTTGTTGCTGGCTGGGCTACAATAAAAGAATTGGTTGCTGGAAGAATGAGTTGACATGGATATGCTGCAATGCTAGGAGTAAACAATTTAAAAAGGATGTGATAGCCACTGCTTTTGTTACTACTGTATCATTGATCTGGAGGTGCAGGAATGCTATTAGATTTGAAAAGAAACCATTTGATGACAATCTTGTGTGCCGAGAGATTGCAATTCTTATTCATGCACGTGGCAGAAGATGCAAGAAATGGTTAAAGGGGCTGCGACAACTTAATTACTATCCCTAGTTCCTAGTTTGATTTGTAGTAACAGTATAGTTGTTTAGGAAGTGGTAGTTAGTCTATACTACCACTAAGAACACTCTTGTGTACATTTGTTGATATCAATAGAAGCCAATGTTAAACTTAAAAAAAAAAAGAAGAAGTTCTCTTAATATTGGCACTGTGATCCTTACAAATATGCACTGTAAGCTGTTTCTTCTAAGAGAAGTGGATACGATAATTCTCAGTTGGCTTGCATATTGTTATTTATGTCCGTTGAGTCATCTTAAAGAACAACTTCTTGAAGAACAATTAAATTTATTATTATATATAAGAGAAGACATATATCAATATATTTATTTGTTAGATCAAACTTTACTACACAATATTGAGTTAAGAACTTGAATATTATCCTTATGGAACTCAGTGGTCTCATGAGCCAAGAACATGGGGCATTAATGTTATTATTTTGACTTAAGTGTTTTGACTTGCAGATCTGACAGATGAATTTCTTCCCCTTCCAAAGATTCATTCTTTTTTCAACTTCTCCTCCTCCTCCTCATCATCTTCCTCCAATCCTAAACTCAAAGAAGAAATTAGCTTTGCTGATTTGCAACAATCAATTGATGATTGGAAGATCCCTAAACATTCATAGTCCATAATTTACAAATTTTCACAATAACCCTTAACCAGTAATTATCATATTTCAACAATTGAGCAAATCATTCCTCTAGAACCAGTCCATGAACTATTAAACTTTTAAACCTTAAGTCTCTAGAAAAATATATTCGAAAATAAAACTATTTCCATTTTGGTTTAGCTCAAATTGCAGCTAGGCCTCTTTCCAGATAAGGTCTAGACACGTCTCTACTTTCCCATCTTAGAGATTCTCTCTTAGTAATGGTAGAAACCAATCTTTATACCGGTTAATTTTACTTTAATTATTTTTTCTAATTTTACATTGTCTCTCAAAGATAGAAATATCTTAGATTCTTCAACACTCAAGTTTAAATCAACTAACTATAAGACAAAAACTGGATCTGTACCAGTAGCCCTTTTTTTTATAGAATGTAGTATAAAGCCATGAGTTCAACCTTTAATACTGGAGCCATGAAAATCCTCTATAAAGGTGAAACTATTCTTTTCAAAATAGAACTACAAAGATATCATCTATTAATACCTCATTTCTTGGAGCCAAGTTTCTCTACCCCAAAACTGGTCGTTGCATGACGCTACTCTGGCCGAGAAGCCTAAAAATACTATAAATATCTCATATCAGAAAATGTTCTAGAGGATATGTTGCCATTTCTTCCAAAGATCCTTTAGTCAAAGAATCTTTTTTTCTTCTTCTTCTGCATAATCTTAAATTTAATCGGTTGGGCATTCAATATTTTCATTTCCTTATAAAACTGTAATGGTTAATTTTGACTCAAGGATCCCACAAGTCAAATATTAGGTAGAAAAAGCCACTCAAACAGATGTTAATTATGAACATCCTGAATCTCCCACTTGCGCAGCCCTAGGTGCTGAATTCGGTGTTTTGGAAAAATATTTCTTATTGATAAAGAAAAACTTAGAGGAAATGTTAATTCGCATTAAAATATTTTCAAAAGATCTATTCACATAAAAATATTTTCAAAAGAACTTGGTTCGTCAAGAATTTTCAAGGTGACAAAAGAAAAAAATATTCAAAATATTTACTATGAGTGTTTAAACTTTATTCAAGAATAAATTAATTTCTTTGAATGATTTGAAAGTTATGCTGAATATCACCAATTAGATTTTTCTTTTTCTAAACCGGTTAGTGTTTCAAAAGTTTGGAAAACATCTTCTGAAAAATAAGTAAACTCTCAACTTCCTCTGGCATAAATATTTTCAACAAATTATACAAATACTTCGGTAGTAGCTAATTCTTTCAAATTAAGACACAAAAATGAAGCTATTACATGCATGTGTATTAAAAATATTTTTAAACAAAATTATTATACAAACAAATATTTACAATCTCTTGGTGAATATTTGACTAGAAGAATACCTTCAACATCTACTAGTTCTAACCCAGCAAAAACTTTCACTTCTTCAATCTCTTTATTAAAACCTTAAGAGATCCCTAGAACTTTTGCTGTGGAACTTCGTATCCGCCAAGTTGAAGACTCTCCACAGTTTCCTGATCTTCATCATAGGATCCTAGAAATTGAGAAAACCCTAATAGCTTAGGACATCCCAACTAATGATTCTATTGTACAGGTTCTCCGGGAAGTCGATTGATCGAGAAACTAATTCACAGCTGGATCAATTTCATGACAATCATCTTCTAGAATTCCCTGTTAGAACAAGATCCTTCAACTGGAGTCTACCCTAAAGATTCTATTATTCTAGTGCTACCCATCCTGATGTAGCCTTAGAACAAATACCTAACGTTATGAAAAATAATTATAATGCCAATATTATCTATGAGAGGAACATAGATTGTTTTTCTGAATAGAATATATTGGCCAAATTACAACAAATGACAATGATAGCCACTGCATATCGAACTTCTCATAACTGTTCTGACAAACCTACTACCCATGCCTTAGTAACATGTTTTATAGGTCAACTTAAAGGATGGTGGGATACCCATCTTACAGATTTAGTTAAATAGGAGCTCTAAAATCAGCATACTGGTGATGTTATTCCTTACCAGAAAATCACCTATGGCCAACCTACTAGTCTTATTCAACATGTTGCTCTCAATAATTTGTAGACATGATAAGCAATTGAGACAATTAGCCATATAGAACGCATACTCGCCAAGATCTATGTAGTTTATGTGAACAATTTGTTTTACCACCTTATAGTAAAAGGCCTCACACGAGACGAACAACCAAAGATATCGAGCTTATAAAATATAGATCTTCCACATCCAAGTTTAGGAAAACCAAATCGTTTACTTGTAATTCCAAAACCCTTCCGAGCAAACATGAAGCACTAACTTTCCAAACTCCCAATTCTGGCAAAAATTTTCAAGTACAACAAACCAAGTCATATCGTCAAGTATTGAGTTGTTTAACAAGGTTAGAAAATATTGATTTAGATGAGTCTGTTCTTAACTACATCAAACAACGTTTATTAGAAGATAGTGACACTTCTAATGTTGCTGATGATGATCTTGAACAACAATTTAACCAACTCGAAGATGATGATATATAGTCATCTTCATCTCAGCCTAGTCAAGAGGATGAAAATAGCCTACTTGCGATTAATGTTCTCTCCAAAGTACATAATCTTCTTGAAATAATAAGGAATCTCCAAGACTTTGAGCAAAGGAAGAATTATCTCGAGCAATTCAAATGAACTACAAATAAGCCTTCTATATCTTCCTGTAGTGTCTTTTCCAATCATTCTCAATTTGTAAATACCTAGAATATTACTGATATCCTCAGTAGATTCCCTTCCAATAAGCCTAAGGTAGTAACTATCCAAGATCTCAAAACTAAGATAGCGCTCCTTAAGAAAGGAATTCGAGAAATTAAGGCTTGAAAAGAACAATACAGTCTTGTCCTCCAACAACTCTTTACCGAATCTGAAGAGCCCAAACTAATTGAAACCAAACCAGGTGGCCAAAAGGTTTTCATCAACTACCTTTCCAGTCATCTTAGTTGTCAATAAATACTTTACCTTGGATATTATTGCATTACTTCATATAGGTGCAAATCTCAACTGCTTACAAGAAGGACTCAATCTAACCAAATTCTTTGAGAAACCAAAGAAGCCGTTAGAGATGCTTAGGGCGAAAAAATTCCAATTAGCTTCAAACTCTCCAATGTTGAAGTTGGAACTTCCATAAAAAATTCATCTTTTTCAGCCTCAAGTTCCTTTTTATTAGTAAAATATCTTACTAACCAAGTTTTATTATGTACTCCCTTCAACGAGGAGCTCATACCTTTTATAGTAACAAAATTAGGTATTCTAATAGAAGATTTATCAGGTAGAACCTTTCTTCCTTTTGATATACTTTTGATTACAAAGTTCTTGTCTACTATAAAAAGTAAAAAAGCACAAATCAATTTTCTCAAAGAAGAAGTAGAGTTCAAAACGATATAGCAACAACTTCGAGAATCTTCTCTTAAATCCAAGATAAAGACTTTTGAAACCAAAATCCAAGAAGGACTTTATTCTGATTTATCTACAACCTTTTGGAATTGCAAGAAATACATTGTTGCTTCCTTACTAACTTGACTTTGATGAAAAGACCATCCCCACAAAGTCTCGTCCTATCCAAATGAATCAGGAGCTAAGCATTCATTTTCAAAAAGAAATTGATGATCTTCCTAATAAATGCATTATCTCTCCAAGTAAATCCCCCTGGAGTTGTGCTGCCTTTTACGTCAGCAAACACTCTAAAACTGAACGAGATGTCACTCGATTAATCATCAATTATAAAACTTTAACGAAGCACTCTGCTGGAATAATTATCCTATTCCAAACAAAAAGGATTTACTACAACGGCTTTATGCTACAATTATTTTTTCAAAATTTGATTTAAAAAAAGATTTTGAAAAATTTAAATATATCTCAAGGAGCGGTATCAAACTGCTTTACGGTACCATTTGGACAACATGAATGGAATGTAATGTCATTTGTTTAGTAAATACTCCTTCCAAATTTCAAAGGATAATGAATGATATTTTTAATCCTTTTTCAAATTTAGTTATTGCTTACATTGATGATGTTTCAGTATTTTCTAACAGCGTAGATCAACATTTTAAACATCAAAAGTTTTTCTTTAATGTTTAAGAAGAGAAATAGTTTTATCAAAATCTAATTATAGCCCTTTCCAGATAAACATACGATTTCTTGGGCACAATATCCAGCAGGGATCCCTTATCCCTATAAAAAGATCCATACAATTTTGTTGATAAATTTTCTGACCTAATCTTAGATAAAATCTAGTTTCAAAGATTTTTTTTGGAGGTGTTAATTATGTATCCGATTTCATTTAAAGCCTTAGCAATTTACTAACACCTCTTCACAATAGGTTGAAAAAATCTCCACCTCCATGGGCTTCTGTCCATACTAATGTTATCAAAGAAAGTCAAAGTCCTTCCTTGCTTATCTCTCCCTGATCCTTCTATATTCAAAATAGTTGAAACTAATACATCAGACATTGGTAGTGGCATTTTAAAGTAGAAAAAAGGTGGCAAGGAACATATTATTCATTTGAAAAGCATTAGAATAATTCTCAACAAATTATCCTACGACTACAAAAATCAATTTTTTTGATATTAAAGCTGCAAAATCTGTTTTACAAAAAATAATAAAAATCTTGTTTCTAAATATATATTTGCTAGATGGAAAACTATTTTATCTATTTTTAATATTAATGTAGAATATATCATAGGGTGATCAAACTGTATCCAGATTTTCTTACTCGAGAATTCTTGCAGGGGAGATAAAATGCCTAGAAAAAAGAAGGCACAGATGTCAGATCCTCCAATACATTCTCTTCCTCCGCCGGAGAGAAATATGACTGAAACAATGCCCTAACTGTCCCCAACATATGTTGTATCAAAACAACAAGCCATTTTAAGTTGCCTCCAAGGAACCCTCAGAAGACACAACTGTACCTAGCCAGCCCAAATACAAAAAACCATCAGGATATTTGTCACGACCCAAAATCTAACCATGGTCGCGATGGCGCCTATCGTGCTACAAGGCAAGGCAATTCCCAAAATATTACTACTAATTTAATTATAAGAATTTAATAAAATAATTTAAATAATTTATTTCATGATAAACTAAACAACATCTAAATATAAAATAAAAAAAAGAGTTCCAAACATCAGGGTGTCACTAAGTCATGAGCGTTTTAAACTATAAAATAAGATATATAAACTGTCTAATTGTCCAAAAGAAGAAATGACAAAAGAAGTAACAAGGTCGTGCAGATACTAGCAGCCATCTCGAAATCTCCACAGATAGCCGACCTGAAATCAACGATCACCGCGCTTTAACTCACCTGGATCCGCACATAAAGTGCAGGGTGTACTATGAGTACTACCACCTCAGTAGTAACAGAAATAACTAAGGAACTGAGCAGTAGTGACGAGCTAAGTAAAACTGTTAAATTATTTATTTTCAAAATTAAAGATAAACATGTAAATTCCATAACTCAGTAAATATCACAAAGAAATTTAACAGATAAATGCAAAAACAACAAAAATAGATGCCACTTCACAACAATGTCACTCAATCACTCAGCACTCAGCACTCAACACTAAACACTCAACACTCTGCACTCACTGGGGGTGTGTACAGACTCCGTAGGGGCTCCCAAAGCCCAAGCGCTAAGCACGGACAATTCACGTGCTACCATATCAATACCAGAATCTACATGGTCAACTCACGTGCTACGCGGACAACTCACGTGCTATGGTATCAATACCTGGACCCGCACGGTCAACTTATGTGCTACGCGGACAACTCATATGCTATGGTATCAATATTCTCACAACCTTCAGGATCTCGGCCTCACTCAATCATGTACCTCACTTGCCTCACAATCATCAACAAATAAGGGGACACATCCCATATCAAGTATCACAACATATTAGCAAATATGAGAGACTGGGGTAAACATGTAAAATAATTTCTATAATTGAGTGCAAATAATATGAGCATGAATAAAGCCGAAGCATGATCTCTAACATGAAGGCAAATAAGTTTAACAACAAGTAAACACATAACCAATGTTAATAGCTATTAGGCCTCGCAGCCTTACGGGACGGAAAAAGTCTCAATCCCTCGCGGTGCAAACCCACACGCCTGTTACCTAGCATGGGTATCACCACCAAACAATTAGATGTTATTACTTTCTTTGGGTTAATACCCTCAAAGCCAGAGTTAAAACTGTTACTTACCTCGTTTGCATAAAATCCTACTCAGGGATGACCTCCTCTCTGGACTCACTCTCCAAAAGCTTTGAATCTAACCATAATCAGATAACTACTATAAAATAGTCTAAAGAATTGAATTCTACAATAAAAACTACAAAATATAAAAATAATCCAAAATTGACCAAAATCCCGCCTCCGGGCCCATCTCTCGGAATTAGCCAAAAATAATATAATCATCATCCTTATTCTCTCCCGAGTCTAACAATATAAAATTTATCAAAATCGGGCTTCGTTGCTCTCTCAAATCCTCAGTTAAAGCTCTCCAAAACTCAAACCCTAACTCCCTCAATTTCACTTTGAAATTACCAATCAAATTCAAAAAATAAAGATGGATTCATGAAAGGTAAACACATTTGAATATAGAATACTTATCCCAATCTATATGGTGAAAATCGCCTCCAAAATCACCTAAATCCGAGCTTCCCAACTCAAAATATGATCGAATGAACAAACCCAAGTTTTATATATTTTTCTTCCAGCTATTCTACATCGTTTCTCGTGCCAAACAACCCCAACACTCATAATTTATGCCTCTAATGAAATCCTTGTGAAATTCTAATCAAGTTAGGCTTTTGAATCACTCAATTTGACATTATAATGAATGAGATATGTAGGTTTTAATGTTTGCAAACAGTGCGGATTTTTAAATACGCTGCTAGTGGCAATTTCATAATTAAATTGAAAAATCTGGCAACATAATTCTTAGTAAAATATCCATAAAATCCTCATACGGTTTTCAAATTAGACCATTCTTTTTGCTACGGTCCGTAATTACGATACAGATTTAATGCTTCAATCAAAAAAAGAAATAGGAGCTCGTTTCTTCAATATGATACCATTTATGCTTGGTAAGGCAAACTTCTTTCAAAAGTCACCCGAGACACTTTAGACTCCAACCAATAATTCCAACAAGATATATATACACAAACTTAGTAGAACCTCCAAAATACCCAAAACAACATCAAAACATCAAACCACCTCGATTTAAAGCCTAAGAATTTCTAACTTCCAACTTTCGCCAATTTATGCCTAATTCTACCACAAACCTTCAAATTATATTTCATACACACTCCTACGTATAAAATCACCTAAGGAAGCTAATCGAATCATAAAAATCCAAATCTGAACTCGTTTACTCATAAGTTAACTTTTAGTTGACTTTTCTAAATATTTCTAACTAGGAGACTAAGTGATCATTTCACTCTAAAACTACTCCGAACCCAAACCTACCAACTCGAAATAACTCAACACAGCTGAACAACGCATAAATAAGCATAGATGGGGTAAATGGGGCTATAACTCTAAAAATGACAGGCCGTGTCGTTACATCCCCCCCTCTTAAATAGACGTTCGTCCTCGAACGAGTTTAAAAACATACTTCGAGTCTCAAATAGGTGAAACCTTCAACAATACCTTCTCGTCACATACAAATAATATGAACTCATCTCGTATTTACATCATAGTCATCACGTACCCACCAAGGGATTCAAAATCCGTCGATGCACAACTAATATCGAGTGCTCATGTAAATATACAAATGCGTGGAAGGAATTCAAAGAGTTACACTTCAAGTTGAATCAATACCGCACGATAAGAATTCAAGAAGGTGAAGTTTTCCTAAAGGTTCTGCAGCTTCTTGAAGATAAGTACAGACGTCTCCGTATCGATCCACTAGACTCTACTAAATCCGCTCATGACTCGTGAGACATGTGTTACCTAGGCTCTCATACAACCTTGTCACGACCCAAAATCTAACCATGGTCGTGATGGCACCTATCGCATTACAAGGCAACACATTCTCAAAATATTACTACTAATTTGATTAAAAGAATTTAATAAAATATTTTCATTAATTTAATTCATGATAAACTAAACCAACTCTAAATATAAATAATATAAAATACAAAAAATGAGTCCCAAACATTAGGGTGTCATCAAGTCTTTAGCGTCTAAAACTACAAAATAAGATATATGAAACTTTCTAACTGTCCAAAAGAAGAAATGATTAAAGAAGTAACAAGGTCATGCAGATACTAGCAGCTACATTGCAATCTCCACAGATAGTCGGCCCGAAATCAATGATCACCGCGCTTTAACTCACCTGGATCTGCCCACAAAGTGCAGAGTGTACAATGAGTACTACCACCGCAGTAGTAACAGAAAAAACTAAGGAACTGAGCAGTAGTGACGAGCTAAGTAAAACAATTCAATTATTTATTTTCACAATTTAAAGATAAATAAGCAAATTCCATAACTCAGTAAATATCACAAAGAAATTTAACAGATAAATGCAACAATAACAAAAGTAGATGCCACTTCAATACAAAGTCACTCAATCACTCAGCACTCAACACTCAACACTCAACACTAAATACACTCAATACTCTTACTCACTGGGGGTGTGTACAGACTCCGAAGGGGCTCCCAATGCCCAACCGCTAAGCACAGACAACTCACGTGCTACCATATCGATACCTCAATCCGCACAGTCAGCTCACGTGGTACACGAACAACTCACGTGCTATAGTATCAATACCTGGACCCGCACGGTCAACATACGTGATTCGCGAACAAATCACACGCTATGGTATCAATATACTCACAACCTTCAGGCCCTTGACCTCACTCAATCATGTACCTCACTAGCCTCACAATCATCAACAAATAAGGGGACACATCCTATATCAAGTATTTCAAAATACCGTCAAAGCCAGAGTTAAATACTTACCTAGATCGCATAAAATCCTACTCCGAGATGCCCTCATCTCTGGACTCAGTCTCCAAAAGCTCAGAATCTAACCATAATCAGATTACTACTATAAACATAGTCTAAAGAATCAAATTCCACAATAAAAACTATAAAACATAAAAATTATCCGAAATTGGCAAAAATCCGGCCCCGGGCTGATATCTCGGAATTAATCAAAAATAATATAATCATCAATCTCTTCTCTCCCAAGTCTAACGATATAAAATTTATCAAAATCGGACTTCGTTCTGTCTCTCATATCCTCACTTAAAGCTCTCCAAAGCTCAAACCCTAACTCACTCAAGTTCACTTTGAAATTACCCATCAAATCCCAAAAGCGAAGAAGGATTCATGAAATGTAACCAAAATTGAGTAGAGAACACTCACTCCAATCTATATGGTGAAAATCGCCTCCAAAATCACCCAAATCCGAGCTCCCAACTCAAAATATGATCGAACGAACAAATCCTAGTTTTATATATTTTTCTTCCAGCTAATCTGCATCGTTTTTCGTGCTAAACAACCCAAAGCCTCAATTTTTATGCCTCCAATAGATTCCTTCTAAAATTCTAATCACATTAGGCTTTTTAATATTTGCAAATTGTGCAGATTTTTAAATACGCTGCTAGTGGTAATTTCGTAATTAAACTGAAAAATCTGGCAACATAATTCTTAGTAAAATAGCCATAAAATACTCATACGGTGTCCAAATTAGACCATTCTTTTTGCTACGGGTCCGTAATTACGATACACATTTAATGCTTCAACCAAAAAAAGAAATAGGAGCTCGTTTGTTCAATATGATATCATTTATGCTTGGAAATCCAAACCTATCCAATACTCACCCGAGACACTCTGGACTCCAACCAATAATTCAAAAAAGACATATATCACTACACCAACTTAGTCGAACCTCCAAAATACCCAAAACAACACAAAAATACCAAATCACCTCGAATTCAAACCAAAGAGTTTCTAAACTTCCAACTTTCACCAATTTAAGCTTAATTCTACCACGAACCTTCAAATTATATATGAGACACACTCCTAATTCTAAAATCAACTAAGGAAGTTAATCGAATAATAAAAATTCAAATCTGAACTCGTTTACTCATAAGTTCACTTCCAGTTGACTTTTCTAACTTAGCTTTGTAACTAAGAGACTAAGTGATCATTTCACTCCAAAACTACTCCGAACCCAAACCTACCAACTTGATATAACTCGACACAGCTGAAGAACACAAAAATAAGCATAGATGGGGTAAATGGGGCTATAACTCTCAAAACGATAGGGCGGGTCGTTACAATATTCCATGAGTGGAAATGACCAAGTTTATCTGACTGAAAATTCAGGGACAATTCTAATTTCTAGTCCAGCGAATTGGGAACACTTAGTTGAGGAAGATGAATCTCAACAGGCTCAAACTCAACATGCACAGACCGTGTCTTCTCCTTGTTTGGATGAAGAATTCATGTATTGGCGCCAACTCATGGATTTTAAGATCAATTAAGCATGCCTAGACTTTTTAGAAAATAACTGGTATATAAGTACGAATTGTATAAAAATTGTTGTCCCAATGTGGCGGCACAAAGCCACGCATCTTCTTCCAAACCCGTGGCGGCCCAAAGCCACACAGTCTCCTCACATCACGTGGTTGCTTAAAACACCACGCAAAAAGTAGTGGAGGCCAAATCCCCATTGTACGTACTGGATGTCTATCAAACATCTCACAAAACACAAGCACGGTGCATTCGGTACCCAATGAGGTACTTTCTTCACCAGTACCATCACTTATTTCTTCAAACAGTGGATCCTCCCCCGAGAAGCCTACTTACATTAAGAATGAAAATGTCCACCCACTTATTCAAATTGATCTTGATTCTGGAATTCCAACCCTCAAAAGGTAGCTAAGAAAATACGTAGTTCATACAAAACGCTCCCAAACATACCCAAAAATACTATGAGTTCATTCTCACAGATACCAGATCCAGCTTGTTTAAACCCCAGAAAGATAAGAAGACTTAGTCATATGTTACATATACTACGGTGTGGATTGACAAAATAATCTCACAAAAAATAGGGAATCCATCCAATCAAGTACGAAAGACTTTCTCAGCCTTTTGATCGACAATTTTAGAATTATTATGACTACCAAGCAGCATGGATGAATGCTTTCACCTTCCAAAACCAACTTGGAAAGTATTCATGATTTATCCTTTATAGTAAACAATGCACCCTCTGAATTCCCTCAGTGATTTATATATCAGTGGTGGCCTACTTAATAAGAATGAAATTCTCCCTTCGCTTGTAAAAGAAGGATATGACTATTTTTTCCACATGTTTTCTAGTAAGCAACATATATGCATACTCCTCCAAATTTCCACAGAATTCATAGTCGGTGGATCTACTCTCAGAAGATTTCCTTCCACAATCCATAAGGACAAATATTTCCTAAATATTACATAGTGTTTCCTAATGTCATTTATGATGTCATTAAAAGTAAGTACTAGCTGATGTCATGGATGATGTCAGCTGTGATATCAATATCTTGTCATGCTCATGTATTTGATTTGTTTCTCAAAACATTAATTCATGGTCTACTTCTTATTCTTCTTCTTCTGATGATTTTCAAACGAAGATGCTTGACTTTGTGTCCTTCTGTCTTGTAAAAGGAAAACTTTTAGGAGTAGATCCATGGGATATGACATCTATGGGAAATTTGGAGGAGTATGGACATTTGTTTCGCACTAGAAAACCTATGGCATAATAGTCGTATCCTTCATTTACTGGTGAAAGCAGAATTTCAGACACCGCTAATGTATAAACCACTGAGGGAATTTAGAGGTTAATTTTACTCTAGAGGATAAACCATGAATACTATCCAAGTTGGTTTTGGAAGGTGAAAGCATTCATTCCTACTACATGGTAGTCATAATAATTATAAAATTGTGGATTAAAAGGTTGAGAAAGTCTTTTTTATTTGGTTGGATGGGTTCCCTATTTTTTTGGTGGGATTATTTTGTTAATCCACACCGTAGTGTGCGTGACATATGACCAGGTCTGCTTATCTTTGTGGGGTTTAAATAAGCAAGATCTTGTATATGTGAGAATAAACTCATACTATTTTTGGGTATGTTTTGTATAAAATCGGCTGAAGGGCTAACTATTTTCTTAGCTATATCTTGAGGGTTGGAACACCAGAATTCTAGCTCAATTTAAATAAGTGGGTAGACACTTTCATTCTTAATGTATATAGGTTCCTCGGAGAAGGAGCCTTTGCTCGGAAAACTTTGTGATGGTATTGGTGAAGAAAGTGCGTGATTAGGTACCTAATTGTCACGACCCCATTTCCTAACACGGTCATGATTGCACCTCACCTGAAGACAAGGCCAGCCAGCTAACCCAAATCGTCTCATTTATAATTCTTGAACATATATGAATAGATAAACACAACTTAACGACAATAATAACCAGTATTTACAACCCAACAAAACCTGACTGGGGTGTCACAAACCACGAGCATCCAAAAAAACCTGAACACAACGACAGGGCCAATAATGTACGAAAATAAATTTTGGAATTCTAAAGACAACGTCCGGTGTCGCGAACGCTGACGGTCACCTTGCTCAGCAACAATAGTAATACCTTCAATCAGCTAATAACTCGCTACCGGGTGAACAATACCTCCATATGCACGCGAGGTGCAAGGAGTAAAGTGAGGACTCCAACCCAGTGAGTAATAAGAGTAAATAATAACCGAGCGATAAAAAACACGTAAAGCACTCCATCATGCTATATAGGGTAGTGCAAATCTTTGAGAAAACAGTAAAACCATGAAAATCCTTTAGAAAATAATTGGGCTCAGTTAAAAATTCTTTTGAAAATGTTCTTTCCAATCGTTAAGCAAATGAATACGAAGAAAGATAATGCAAATCAGCACATAAGTCAGCCCCTCGGGCACATCATTCCACTAATAATTAACACAAGCATATCTGGTAAACAGTGCAAAAGGTAGCATGGATGCTAATGAAATGAGAGTGCTGAATGTCATGACAACTAGTACAAATAGAAACAAATGCGTGAGTGCAATACAATGCATATGATGGTACATTCCAGTACCCACTGCGGAGTGCAGCACGAGCCATCCAAATTTATTTATTGTCGTCCACGCTCACTGGTGTTGTGTACAGACTCCGGAGGGGCTCCTACAACCCAAGCGCAATAACAAGCCATCTCGTGGGCTTCAATAAATTCCTGGTCAGTCATTGTTACCTGACCAATATACATTATACAGTGTCATTTTTACCACTACTTGAAGTCACATCATACAGTGTCATTGTTACCTATGTTTCAAGTCACATCATATAATGTCATTGTTACACCTATGTCAAAATCACTGTTGCGGCGCACAGCCCGATCCATGCTCTGTCCAGAAATCAATATAAGCCCCTTTGGAATTAGTCAAACAGTAGTTCCCAGCCTGAAATTTCATTTAAAATATCAATTGAGTTTTCTAAACTTAGAAGTATGGTTGGATTTGCAAAATAGTATTTAAAACCTTGGACTGAAACTAAATGATATGCAAGATATGCTAAAATAGTAAGATCAATCCCCGAAGGATTCACATGGTTAGCACGAAGCACAAATATGCAATCAGCCCAAATTATAATGATAATAAGTAGTTTCAGCCAAATACGCAGTAAAATCAACAACCGGGATGGACTAAGTCATAATCTCTAATGGTGCTCTACCCCACACTCATATCCGGTGTTTCAAACCCTCAGGATATCATTTACTTGTATTAGTCACCTCGAGACAGTGGAATCTTTAGCTGCGATGCCTTTGCCCCTCAAATCAGCCTCCACGCGCGTCGTATCTAACCAAAAACAGAGAGAATACGTTACAATATGGTAAGAGAATAATACCCAACCGAAAATAATCGAGAAATAGCAAAAATCTCGAAACTAGCAAAACTCGAGCCCGGGGCCCGCTTTCAGAATATTATAAAACTCACATTACCGGATTCCTTGTCTCGCCACAAGTTCATACTTAACAAGATCTCCCAAATTCGAGCTCAAATGACCTATCAAATCCCAATTTGAAATATCAAAAACTCAAGCACTAGGTTATTTATTTTTTCTTAATTTGCATGAATTTACAGATGAATTCCAAAACAAGAATGAGTTTCAAGTTCAAAAATCTTACCTCCAATAGATTCTCCTTGAATCCCTCTTTAATTTCCTTTTAAAAGCTCCCAAAAGGTCAACAATGGGTGAAAAATGACAAAGCTCGCAGGTGAAATGATATAAAACATTCTGCCCAGGTCTGAAGCCCCTTTCTATGCGATCGCAAACGCCCCTCTGCGATCGCAATGCACAAATTTTCCTCATCTCTAATTTAATTCAATGCAAACACATCAACCACCATGTGATCGCAATTCACTGACCAAACACACAATGCGATCGTGGCCTCATCTGTGCGAGCGTAGCGCACAAAAGCACATCCCCACAAAACTGCCATTTATGCGATCGCAGAGACAAAATTTGCTGCAACTCTGAACCTGCAATTTTTGCTATCTTTTATGGCATAAAGTGGTCCGATTGACCATTTGAAACTCACCCGAGGCCCTCGGAACCTCATCCAAGGATGCCAACATATCCCATAACATCATTCAAACTTGTTCCAATCACCACAACACATCAAACAACACTAAAATCATCAATTCTCATCGGATTCAAGCCTAAGTTCTTTAAAAACGTCCGAAACACGCATTCGATCAAAAACTCAGCCAAACGGTGTCTGAATGACCTGAAATTTTGCGCATACATCAAAAATCACAGATCAAAGCTACATCAACTCTCGGAATTCCATTCTGACCCTCGGATCAAAATTTCACCTGTCAACCGAAATTCGCCAAAATACTAACTTTGCCAATTCAGGCCTAATTCCACACCAGGCCTCCAAAATCAATTCCGACCACACTCCTAAGTCACAAATCACTTCGCGAAGCTAACCAAATCACCAAAAATAACATCCGAATTTTCTAACTCATAAGTCAACATCCGGTTGACTTTTCCAAAACAAGCCTTCTTTAAAGAATCTTAGTGTCTCCGTTTCTACCAAAACCAATCCAAATGAATTCTAACACACCAAGCACCGATAATGAAACATGAAGAAGCATAAAAAGAGGAAAACAGAGCGGTAACTCATGAGACGACGTGTCGGGTCGTTACATCCTCCCCAATTTAAACAAACGCTCATCCTCGAGCGTATCCAGGGTTGTTCTAGAAGCCAATCAATAGCTGAGTGATCTTACCAAGTATATACACGGGGGTGATCCCGTGTCACCCTATCTCATATAGGTCCGAAAACACAATACATCTGAAATATCACAATCCATCGAGACCATAAATCGTGGAACTACATTGCACTTTCTCAAATTATACACATGACCAGAACCTCACATTTATGCTTAGAATAAGTCCAAACCAGCTGTAATTACCTATACCTGTAACTCCGTGAAATCACATGATATACCACATAAATCAAGCACTCGAAATGATAACTTCTATTCATAGTAGTTACCCACAACAACCAAATACCGATAAAACACCCTTTTATTAGCTAAAGTATTATTTCAACATTTTCATATACTGCCAACAACAAGTGAAACACACGATACCATAACCATTCCTCGGATCAAACATTCATGAAGTCACTTCCCTCTAACTAATATCACAACAAATTTCCGGGCCAAACCTCGATGAGGTCAAATCTGTTTGTATCATTAAGGACTCCAACGATCACCTCGAATCTAACACACCACTCTGTGATATGACACCTCAACACAGTCCTAAGCCACAACTTGCATAATACACGCATCAACGAGAAACGGTCTGCACATACTCAAATCATGACAAATGACTCAAACAAAAGAGCTGTAACTCAAATTCTTCAGCTCCATCACAACACAAGGCTGGGACTCCGTCCCATATCATAGAAATGGAATACCTAAATCTACCCCTGAAGGGTCATATCTCCACGTAGCCTCGCTATAATGCGCAATCCTATCCAAACAGTGTTACACATGAAACACCTCAAGTCACTATGATCGAAATCGACAGCCACACATATTTGATGTCTAAAACCAAAGCAACTCATTACGTCCACAGTAAAACAAATAACATATGACACGCAAACCAATAGGCCATAACAAATACTCCATACACCGAACAACACTCAATTACTCTTCCCGCTCGACTTCCTCTCTAAATCCTAAATAGATTCGCAACACATGTGCCCATATCCAAAAAATTATGACGTCTCACAACACAGAAAAGCAAATCACAAATCTCCTTAGGTCACTAAAAGGCTCAATAATATTCGAATCTACCTATCCCTCAACAATACAACTCGGGCCAACCAAGCTAACTCAAGCTAAATACGTAGCCACATCGGCCTGCTAATGAACACACTACCAAGAAGCCTCAAGATATTCCTCCCACTACTATGACTCCAGCCTGAGCCGTACGATACAGTGCCCGGCACCAAATAAATAGCGAAATCCACAATCTCGCCCGGCGACATGCCTTGGCCACAAGAAATGCACCCGGAGTAAAAGTCGTTCAATACCGGAATTGCATCAATGGTAGAAACTTCCACACTGACATCTGCCACAAAGGCCCGATTAAGAAAAACAATCATTCCCAGTCGTCCACTGGTGTTTTGAATACAACCCACTTTGCCAAAACATAATCAGATGAACCTCACCACGCAACCTGTGGACTTTTTCTGACAGAGCCCATATCACAATAGTCTAGAATAATCCAACACTAAGACGTCAAATCTGTACTCCAACATCATGTCCAGAATCTAATATACCAAGCAAAGAATGATCCACTTGGCCTCCAAATGCCAATTGTTTCAAACGGTACCAACACACATGATCCATAACCACTACACCACCTGTACCTGAGAATTCGCAGTCTCCAACTCCACATAGCACACATATCACTGTACCTAATCCCAAATTCCACATTATGAATAATATTACATCTCGAGTATCCATATCATTCAATGAAAGATATTCTAAAATTCCCCTATGCCATTAAACAAACTCAGATATCAACAATCGATATAGCAGAAAAGTTCCACAATACTATCAAAATATCGTCAGTCTAAACACATTACCACTTTCCGAGAGAAATATTCTCGTCAAATCACTTCCAAGTAGCAGTACAATTTTCTTGATTACCTGAGGCTACCCGTTGCCTAAGAATTTTATGAACGTCTTTTCAGAATTGAACTGTAACTCATCTAGCCAAGGCCTTCCATCAATCCCATCTAGAAGAAGAATCATTACACATTTCATGATACGCATGCCCCAAGAAATTATATACATCTTTGAACCACGGTAAAACTCAACAAGAACTCTCTCCCAATTCCATTTGTACAAGCTAAACTTCTAGGACCAAATCCAACTATACAAACCAAGATAAGCAAGCTGTCAGAACTCAAGAGCTTCACTGCACAATACCTGTAAGGGCTCACAACCTCACACACATACAAAGAATTAATCATATTATTACCATACTGATTCGGTCTACCATCAAGCAATTCCATCTATTTAATTTCCTTTCTGATTCATCACAAACTTGATATCCCCTCCTGCTGTAGCACCATAATGGTTCAACCTAGGTTCACTACACGAGACCCAAGCACAAGACCATACTGTCAATGACCCATTGGCCACTGAATACCCCCTCAAATGTTCCCAGAAATACCATATTCCAGAATAATCTACTTGAAGAACTTCATGCGAACATGGATTCATTACCATTACCTTACAGATACAAATACATAGGACCCCATTACTAACATAAAAATACCACAAGCCTCGACATTCTCAAATGAATACATAGCCTCTGACAACATACATAACCTTGAGACACCTGATTGTTACATGTAGAATCTTGAACACAATACAACCATTCTCGAGAGTCATTACTTCATACTAAACTGCAATTTACCTGATCAAACGGACATAACCACCCTTGCCTCATTAGCACTCTGGCACTGCAGGACTTGATCTCATTCCGATACAACAAAACAACTTCCTTCTCTTTACGCTATGCATTATTTATCAACAACAACTCAAGACTTTCTACTATTTCAACACATCTACGAAGTACCATGTAACCTTTGTCAAAATTTTACTTCACTTATACCATTCTCGGCTCATTTTCTGCAACAAGCACTGATTCGCCAGCATGTCTCCAAACGAAACCAACATAGCATATGACCCTGCAATCAGCTAATCCAAAACAACCTTCCCAACTTGGCTCGAAGCCATATATCAGGACTCACACAATAACCCATAGTACTTTTACTCTAATGATACCACAATATCATAGTGAGATTTAACTCAAATCATCTACTACTTTGTGAAAACACAGACGATCTAGTACTGAAATCCTTGGCAAACCTCGCATCCATCCCAACACCAATTGAGTCCACCCTCTAGAGCGACACAAATTTATCAAATTTCAATATGTACCCTTCAATTACACATGAGATCTTCTAACAATATACATAACAATTGTACCACTTATGAACACTATGTAGGAGATAACCCACCTGCTTCGCCTCAATTTAGTATTTTAGCTCACCTTCTACCATCATATACGTTACACAGTAAATTTAGTCGTAATGAGTCTGAACTCTTACCGCCACATGTATTGCACTTTACTTTCCAACTAAGAGACACAAAAATATTATTCACGCGCCCATAACTCGGGGCTACACAACAAATCACAATAGGAATCGAACACTTATCAGTTCATATATTATCCAACAAACTCCATCGTCACTACCAACTCATATAGATACATCTTGCAATACTAACATACTCATCATCTAGATGTCCAACTTACATTCCGGATAATAGGAACAATACCAAACATATAAGTTCAAAATACTCACTCACACAATCAGCACCTCGGTGCTCAAGCCATAGGCAACGATCCGGCCTCAAGTCTTCTAGGCTGTCCCAACATGTTCACGAGGATCACATATCGCCCATCGATCGGGGAAATGACAAACCATCACGGAACATATAATACTGAGTGCTCAAGTGCGCATCAGACGTGTGGAAGGAAATTGCAAGAATTGCATCTCAAGCTGAATTAGGTACGCACGATAAGAATTCCAAGAAAATGAAGTTTTCCTAATGGTTCTGCAGCCTCTCGAGGATAAATACAGACGTCTCTGTACCGATCCGCGAGACTCTGCTAAACCTGCTTATGACTCGTAAGACCTAGTAACCTAAGCTCTGATACCAACTTGTCACGACCCAATTTCCTAACCTGGTAATGATGGCACCTCTTGTGAAGACAAGGCCAGCCAGAGCTAATCCAAGTTGCCTCTTTAACAATTATTAAACATAAATGAATAGATAAATATAGCTTAATAAATATAATAACTAGTATTTACAGCCTAACACAACCCGACCGGGGTGTCACAAGTGACGAGCATCTAAACAAACCTGAACACAACTACATGGCCAATAATGTACGAAAAAAATTCTGGAATTCTAAAGACAATGTCCGGTGCCGCGAACGCTGACGGTCACCTTGCTCAGCTACAATAGTAACACCTTCAATCAGCTAATAACCCGCTACCGGGTGAACAATACATACAACTACACGTGAGGTGCAGGGGGTAAAGTGAGTACTCAAACCTAGTGAGTAATAAGAGTAAATAATAACTGAGCGGTAAGAAAACATGTAAAGAGCTCTATCATGCTATATAGGACAGTGCAAATCTTTGAGAAAATAGTAAAACCGTGAAAATCCATTAGAAAATATTTGGGCTTAGTTAAAACTTCGTCTGAAAATGTTCTTCCCAATCGTTAAGAAATTGACTGCGAAGACATATAGTGCAAATAAGCACATAAGTCAGCCCCTCGGACATAGCACTTCTCTAACAATTAACACCAGAGTATCTGGTAAACAGTGTAAGAGGTAGCACGGATGCCAATAAAATAAGAGTGCTGAATGTCATGACAACTAGTACAAATAGGAGCAAATACGTAAGATTAATGCAATGCATATGATGGTACATTCCAGTACGCACTGCGGCATGTAGCCTGAGCCATCCATATTTATTTATCATCGACGACGCTCACTGGGGGTGTGTACAGACTCCGGAGAGGCTCCTACAGCCCAAGCGCAAAAACAAGCCATCTAGTGGCATCAATAAATTCCTGGTCAGTCATTGTTACCTAACCAATTTACATCATACAATGTCATTGCTACCACTTCTTCAAGTCACAGCATACAGTGTCATTGTTACCACTATTTCAAGTCACATCATGCAGTGCCATTTTTAACAATATTTCAAAATCACTGCTGCCGCGCAACCTGATCCATGCTCAGTCCAGAAATCAATATAAACCCCTTGGGCATTTGTAAAGTAGTAGTTCCCAGCCCGAAATATCATTTAAAATATCAATTGAGTTTTCAAAACTTAGAAGTATGGCTGGGTTTATAAAATAGTATTTAAAACCTTGGACTGAAAGTAAATGATATGCAAGATATACTAGGACAGTAATATCAATCCCCGAAGGATTCACATGTTTGTCATAAAGCCCAAACATGGAAAGCCCAAATTATGATGATAACAAGTAGTTTCAGTCAAATATGCGACAAAAGCAACAATCGGGATTTACCAAGCTATTATCCCAATGGTGCTCTACCCCACGCTCATACGCGTCATGCAAGTCACCTCAATACAGCACTATGATGTGCAAGTCCGGGGTTTCAAACCCATAGGATATTATTTACAAGTATTACTCACCTCGAACCAGTGGAATCTCTAGCTCGCGATGCCTTTTCCCCTCAAATCGGCCTCCACGTGCGTCGTATCTAAAAAAAAATAGAGCGAATACGTCACAATATGCTAAGGGAACTATACCTAATTTAAAATAATCGAGAAATATAGAAAATATCGAAACTAGCAAAACTCAAGCCCCGGGCCCTCTTCTCAAAAAATTGCAAAACTCACATTATCGGATTCCTTGTCTCCCCACGAGTTCATACATACTAATAACTCCCAAGTACGAGATCAAATGACCTATAAAATACCAATCTAAAATATCAAAAACTCATGCCCTAGTTCATCAATTTTGGCTTAATTTCCATGAATTTACAGATGAATTCCACTACAAGAACGAGTTTCAAGTTCAAAAATCTTACCAACAATCAATTATCCGTGAATCCCTCTTCTATTTCCATCAAAAATCTCCTAAAAAGGTCAACAGTGGGGGAAAAATGACCCAAACTCGCGGATGAAATGATATAAAACATTCTGCCCAGGTCTAAAGCCCATTCTATGCGATCGCAAATTCCCCTCTGCAATCGCGATGCACAAATTCTCATAAACCACCATGCGATCGCAATTCATTGACCAAACATAGAATGAAATCGCGGTCTCATCTGTGAGAACGTAATGCACAACATAACAGCCCCACAAAACCCTCTTATGCAATCGCAATGCCACTTATGCGACCGTAGAGACAAAATTTCCAGCAACTGTGAACCTGAAATTTTTGCTATCCTTTAAGGCATAAAGTGGTCCGATTGACCATCCGAAACTTACCCGAGGCCCACGGGACCTCAACCAAGCATGACAACATATCCCATAACATCATTCAAACTTGTTCCAATCATCACAATAGATTAAAAAAATACTAAAATCATCAATTATCAATAGATTCAAGCCTAAGTTCTTTAAAAACTTCCGAAACACGCATTCAATCAAATACCCAACCAAACAACATCTGAATGACCTGAAATGTTGCACACGCATCAAAAATCACATATCGAATCTACAACAACCCTCGAAATTCTATTCTGACCCTCGAATCAAAATCTCACCTATCAACCGAAATTCGAAATATTAACTTCGCCAATTCAAGCCTAATTCCACACTGCGCCTCCAAAAGTAATTCCGACCACGCTCATAAGTCAAAAATCATTTCAAGAAGATAACTGAATCACCAAAAATCACATATAAACCTTCTAAATCATAAGTCAATGTCCGGTTGACTTTCTCAAAATAAGCCTTCCTTAAAGAGACTAAGTGTCTCCTTTTCTCCCAATACCAATCCAAATAAATTCTAACACATCATGCACTGATAGTGAAATATGAAGAAGCATAAAACGAGAAAAATAGAGCGGTAACTGATGAGACGTCGGGTCGGGTCGTGACGCTAATGTACCGTGCTTGTATTTTGTAGGATGTTGGATAAACATTCGGTACATGCAATGGAGCTTCTAGCCTCCACTACTTTTTGTGTGGTGCTTATAGCAACCATAGAATGTGAGGATTCCGTGTGGCTTTGCACCGCCATGGGGTTAGAAGAAGATGCGTGGCTTTGTGCTGCCACATTGGAATAATAAATTTTATACAATTGGTATTGATCTATCTTTTGTTTTTAAAAAAGGCCAGGCATGGTCATTTGATCTTTAAATTATGTGTGTTGGCACCAATGCATGAATTTTTCATCCGACCAAGAGGAAGACATCTGGGCTAGCTAAGATTCTTCTTCCTCAAATAAGTCTGCCCATGTTTTGGACTGGAGATTAGAATTGTCTCTGAATTTCCTGTCAAATATACTTGGAGTCTGATTGTTTTTTATATTTGAGTTGGCTTGTTCCAAATGCGTCTTTTGACAATTTCTTGAAGCAGGTGAAATGGTTTGTTGTTTGGAGACAATATCGGTTGGGGACTGATAGGGTACTGCTTCAGTCATATTACCCTCTGACAGAGGAAGAGCACGTATTGGAGTTCTAAAATCTCTGCCTTTTTTTCCTAGGCTTTTTATCTCCCATACAGGAATTCTCGGTCAATAAATTTAGAATACAGTTTGAGTTCCCTTTTGATATATTCTATATTAAAATCAACAATAGATAAAATAACTTGCCATCTAGAAAATATATATTTTGAAGCTTGATTTGTACATCTTTTTGTAAAACAAATTTTGCAGCTTTACAATCTAATTTTTTTTAATATTGTAAATCAACTAGAAATTTATAAAGGCATAAAATAATTGATAAAGTTGTTTTTTGTAGGATAATTTTGTTGAGAATTATTTAAATGCTTTGATGCAAATGCAACAATATATTCCTCTCCATATTTATTTAGCTTTAAAATGCCACCATAACCAATGTCCGATGCATCAGTTTCAAGTATTTTGAATGCAGAAGGATCAAGGAGTGAAAATTAAGGAAGTTCTTTGACTTTTAATTTAATTTCTTTGATAACATTGGTGTGGACATGTCACGACCTCAAATTCCCGGTCATGATGGTGCTTACACATTACTAGGCAAGCCATCCTAACCATATAGCCATAACAAGTTTCCTTTCATAAGATTATTTTTCTAATACGGGTTTGTATATAAATGATCATAAAAGGGTTTAAAACAACTGAAATATGCAAAACTCAATAACAACATAACACAACACAAGCCAAACATCTGGTGTCACAAGTCTAGAGCCTCTAAATACATAATCGACTGTCTAAAATACATCGTAAGACTAAAAATGCAGAAAAGAATAGGATAGGAAGGAGAAAGCAGGGCTGCAGACTCCATGCAACTACCTTGCAATCTAGGACAAACTCTGGATAAGCTTGGGACCCTCACTTTGCTGCTCAGGCATCTCGATCTGCACACAAGGTGCGGGGAGTAACGTGAGTACGCCAACTCAGTAAGTAACTAAAATAAATAATTTTTGAAAGCAGTGACGAGCAGCTAAAAATCATATAAATGAGTAAATAACAGGATAACAGATCAAACTTGGTAGTTTAAAACTATTTTCACGGTAATATAGCCAAATTCAATTTAAATACTTGAAATCATATACTTAGCAATTTTTCTAATAGAGGAATATTTTAAAAGAAGAGTGAAATCGGTGAAAATATCATAACCAGCCCCCTCGGGCAATGTATCACTCAGAACATGGCCTCTCGGGCAGCCTCTCAGTCACTCCCGACTCAACTCTCATCACTTAGTACTCAGTCCCCGCACTCAGGCTCATTAATATCTCATAATAATAGAGATTATAGTAACCACTGCGGCGTGCAGCCTGATCCACAGTCTACACTCACTAGGGATTTACACACTCCGAAGGGGCTCCTACAACCCAGACATCATATCACTGTGGCGTGCAGCTCAATCCATAATTTGTACATATATAAATATCCTAACCATTAGGTTCTTAACCTCTCTCAGTCATTAACCTCACATCCTCTTGAGCACAACTGTAGAAATTAGGGAACTCACTCCAAACAGTCCTCACATTTAAGAAGTAGAATGATAAAATCATATTTAAAAAATAAACAGGTAAAACATGATCGAGGATAAGCTTTCGAACAAGTAAGGTGAGGAAAAACAGTAAAAATACTCCTAAGGGTCTCAACAGGCCTGCACAAGGCCCCAAACATGACATACAACCCATAATATAGTATAAATGACTAAATTACGGAATATCATAAGGTTCCAAATCAAATACGTGGTTAATAGTCACTACGGGATGGACCAAGTCACAATCCCTACCAATGCACACCCACAAGCTCGTCACCTATCATGTGCATAATTGCATTTACCAAAATAATTCAAATACCGGGGTTTTGTACCGTCAGTTCTATATTTACATTGGTTACTTACCTCAAACTAGTAAAAATACTACTCCCCGAAGCCTTTACCCTTTGAACCGGCCTCCACTCGCGTCGAATCTATCCAAAATAAAAATCACGACGTTAAAATATTCTAAGGGAATGAATCCCAAGAGAAAATAATCAAATAATACCAAAAATCTCAAAATTTTCCAAACCCAATCGCCGAGGACCATATCTCAAAACTCGATAAACTCCACATCAATGGAATCCATATCTGCCCACGAGTTCATATAAGATGTTCCAGATGTCAATACCATACAAGAGGGGGAGGGGTAATTTGTGTGGTATCCAATTTTCAATCTAGAAGAACCTAGTTCTTCTAGATGTTCCAACAACTACTATTTGCGAAATTAAAAGTATAGAAATTAAAGAACATAATGATTTTTACGTGGAAAACACCTGGCTGAAAAGGTAAAAAAACCACGATCTACTATTTAGTAGGATTTTTCCAAACATACACTAAAATCAATGAGCAAAAAATTGCATTTAATAAACTTTTCTAAACCTAAGGATTAACTCTAATCCCAGTGTCGCACAAAATCTCAACTATTGCGACACCTTCAAGTTAACTCTAACTTGAATGCTCAAAATACCTAATACAATTGCTTCTATGAAAGTTGGAAAGGTACAATTTTAAGCCACCTACTACAATTAAATTAGAATAGAATAAACACAATGGAACTGGTTCTTCTATCTCGTTCAAGCAGCTGCATGAGTGCACACTTTAATCTCATATAAATTGCTTGCAAAGTTGTGTTTCTCTTTTTCTCTCAATTTTAGTTTAACTTCTGCGTATGTGTATTTTTGTAGAAGAGAACAAACTTAGTTATTTATTGAGTTAGTAATAAGAGTTTGATTGACACCCAATTGCTAATCCTCCGTTGAATTGAGTCCTTAAACAATACAAACTCCAACACTTATCCTTGATCCGGATTGTGTTCTCATCTCATAAGGAGACTTATTCTCCTTATCCCATATGCAATCTTTTCGATAAGTTCAGAAGATATTGTTGCTTTATCCTCAAGACTTATCTTCATCACGTGCATCTCACATGAACGAGTTGATAAACATTGTGTCTCACATGATGGACCTGGTCCATGACTGAGTTCATTTATCAATTTTCAAAACTTCATCTGCACTTGGTCCAAAAAATTCTCCTTTTTGATGATGAGAAACTGTATGCTTTTACTGATCAGAGAACCTGTGGAACTCAGCTAAATTATCAACACGTTTACTTAGGAATTTTAACTCATCATTAAGGACTAGATTTAATAAGGTTATAAATATCACTTTTGCAGAATATAAAGTAAAGAAAAATATCTCTTCCTACTTTTGGCATCATCGAAAAGTTGCATATAATGCGAATCCCAAATTTTAATAGTTACTCATGGACACTGGGAAAACTACAAGTGAAATCATGGTTTAGTAAAGAAATAATCAATCTTGACAAAAATCATAACTATTAAGATTAGAATCTTCATAAAGCAATAGAAAAACGAAGTTGTCATTGATAAGGAAATGCTTCAACAAAACAGTCCACAAAAAACAAGAAAAAAAAATCAAACCATGAAGAAAAAGACAAAGAAAATCCCTAATTTGGGTCACTGGAGGTTGCTGGACTAGTTTAAAGAAGGTGCTGGAAGACCTAAGGCTGGGAGGAACTAGAGGGTTGGGATTGAAGAAGATTAAGCATTGTCTGAAGCATCCCTTCACTCTTTTTATTTTCATTTTCTAGCTCATCTTTCAGGCCATTCTTCTAATTTCCTATTCAGGAATACGAGCCTGGAGCCTAGCAATTTCTATAATTTTCCACACTCTTGAACCAATGCCCTAAACGTGCTATTCACAGGAGTCTTCAGAGATGAACCGGGTTCAACTTGGGCTATGCTGAGAAGATAGTCACTGGCCTGCAGGGTTTTTACACCAAAATGCTCCTTGCTGGAATCCATCTCCCATTTCTTCAAGGGAACATTCAATTTATCCAACACAGCCGTCAGTATGTACCTATAAGGAGTAGCATGAGCCTTGGAGCCATTTATGACCTTGTTCAACAGCTTGACAATGAAGGCAAGCTAGTTAATCTGCTTTCCTCTCACAAGGCATTCCAAAAAAACCAAGTCCATATAGTTCAGGGTATACCTTCTCTCCTGTCTAGGCAGCAGACACTTGTTCCCAAACTCAAAGAGTACCTTATGCTTAGGCTTCATCTCACTCTTTTGCACAAACCTTGCCTCTGGCACATCTTTAGCAGACTCTTTATCACAGAAGCTTCTGGTGATTTGGAGAGCACTAGGAAGATTATCTAATCAAGGCCACCTCTGCCTAGTGTAGTCATCATAACCTTTACAAAGTATGTCTAGAATCTTTCCCAATTTAGGTGCATCAAACTGCACCTTTACTCCCCTAACCACACTAGTGACTACCCCATTTTTCATAGTGGCATTCGCCATGAACTCAATAAGCTCATTTCTTGCCAGCCTTCCATCTATTTTAAGAACCATGTCCTTCAACCCTTGTGCAGCTAGGGCATCCACCAATATAATCATGCCTAGCTCGTCTAGTTTTTTTCAGCAATCTCCCCTTCAGAATCTTCCTCCTACCAAGATGGCAAACCTATCTTGTTCCTTTTCAGTCTCCTCCTCCTCCTCTTCTTCTCCACTTCATTCTCCTTCATTCACTTTTACCTGTTTTCCCTTCATTGTAGACCTGGTTCTTTTGACTTAAATAGATGCATGTTTTGAAGACATCTTTGCAGAAGTCTCGGTTCCTTTTGGTTTGGAAGTGGTAACCTCCACAATTGTACCTCTTTCTTGATGGATCAGTTCCATATCCTCCTCTTCTTCTCTAGCATCCTCAAAACTTTCCACAATTATTGCCTTTCCTTTTCCTTCTTCTTTTTCTTACTTTCTATAGTTCTACCTCCTTTTTCTTGACCCTGCTCCTTGTGGCTCTTCCCTTAGGTAATGAAAGGACATCAGACTTGGGAGATAAAACCCTTCTTTTTTTTGTTGGTTTGGAAGAAGTTGGGGTCCTTTTGGAAGAAGCCTTTCGCTTCTTTGGATCATAGCTGTCCCCAACCTTTTTCAAGATGTCAGCTAAGGTTTCCTCTACAGATGAACCAGGTTCATCTTGCGGCACACTCAGATGAACAAGGCCTTTAGCAGCCTCTCCAGAACCACTTCCCCCTGTCTTGATTCCACTCTCTTCAATGCTACCACAAATAGCAAAAACCTCTCCTTTCTTTTTCTTTTCCCTTCTACTAGACCCAGCCTCTTATACATTTTTTATAGATCCCACCAACAGAAAACCATTTTCTTCCCTTTCTACCACATCAGAAAATGCAAACCAACAATTTACCTCACATGGGCTTTCTTGCTTTTTTCAGTGTCAAAAGACCCATGTTCTTCTCCTTTGATGGCAGAGATAAATGCCTTAGACTCAAAGCTTAAGTCAAATTCTTTTGCTGTACTCTCTTTCTTTTGGCTAGCTTTCAATTTTTTGTTTAAGGCTTTTCTCAAAGAACCGGAAGGTACAATTTCCTGACCAACATTTTTTGTCGGCGAAACCTAGGTTTTGGGGTTTCACTAGGTTTCATCAACATTTAATTTAAAGGCAATTGCAATATTTGTATCTATTTCTTTGGAGTCCTCCGTTTTAAACTTTTTGATTAGTTCTTTTGTATACTTCTGCTGATAGATCATGGTTCCATTTAGACTTTGTTAGATCTCCTAACCTAAGAAGAAGTTATGTTCACCCATCATGCTCATTTCAAAGTCACTTCCCATTAGATATGCAAAGTCCTTACGCAACCTATCAGTAGTGGCCGCAAATATTATGTCATCAACCTATATTTGCACAACAAAGAGGTCTTTAACATTTTCCCTTAGGATCAAATTCTGTCAATTTTACCTCTTTTGTATCCATTCTCCAGTAGGAATATTGATTGTGGTTCATACCAACCTCTTGGGGCCTGTTTGAGCCCATATGCATCCTTTTCCATCTTGTACACATGCTCAAGACATTCCTTGCTTTCGAATCTTGAAGGTTGTTTCATAAACACTTCTTTCTTGAGGTAGCCATTAAAGAATGCACTTTTGACATCCATCTGATTGAGAGAGAATTCCATATGTGCTGCAAAGGCTATGAAGAGTTTGATTGCCTCTAGTCTTGCAACTGGAGCAATGTCTCATCATAGTCAATACTCTTCTTGGTTGTAGCCCTGAAGCACCAACCTTGCCTTGTTTCTTCTAACTCTTCCATCTTCATCAAGTTTTTTTATGAAGATCCATTTAGTAGAAATGACTGATCTTTCCCTGGGTCTTGGAAATAGATGCCAGACGCGACTTCTTTCAAATTGGTTGAGTTCCTCCTTCATAGCATTGACCCAATATGCATCCCGCAAAGCCTTAACAACATTTTTAGGTTCAATAAGAGATACAAAAGGCATCAAATGCACACAAATTCTTTAGTTGAGATCGAGTTTTGACTCCAGATGTTGGATCAATAATGATGTTCTCAATGGGATGAAAACTTTTATACTTATGGGATTTCACCACCAACTGGTTTCGACTAGATGATTCTTCTTTGTTCTCTTGCTGAGCAACACGTTCACGGACAGGTTCTTGAAGAGAGTTTGTTTCAATTTCTCCCTGATTAGTTCCCCCTGTCAGGTTGCCCTGTGTAGAAGAACCTTTTCCATCCCCCGTTCCTTCTTTTGATGCCACTTTATCTTGTGATGTAGATTCAGTCAATTCTTTTACCTATCCAATGGCTACATTTCCATGTTCATGTGTTTCAAAAATAATGTCAGTTTCATCAAATACAACATGCACACTTTCTTCTACACACAAAGTTCTTTTATTGAACACTTTATATTCTTTGCTATGTGAAGAATATCCCAAGAATACTCCTTCAGCACTTCTGGGATCAAACTTACTTAGGGAGTCATTTCCATTATTGTGCACATAGCACATCGTTATTTCCATTATTGTGCAAAGTTCAGTAGATAGGCAACTGAATTTTACTTTTGGTAGCCCATGACACAAGACATGAACCCAGGAAGTGTTCCATACCTGAGGTGCTCTTCCCACCAACTAGGAAACCTACATAATCAACATCAACATATCCTACTAAATCAAAATTAGTACCTTTGGGATACCAAAGACACAGATCAGTTGAGCCTTTCAGATATCTCAATATCCTCTTGACAGTAGTCAAGTGTGACTCTTTTGGATTTGCCTAGAAACGAGTACAAAGACCCTACACTGAAAACAATATCAGGTCTGCTGGTAGTAAGATACAAGAGTTAACCAATCATAACCCTATACAATTCTTGATCAACTGTTGAACCAGTTTCATCAACATCTAATTTAGTGGCAATTGCAATATGCGTATCTATTTCTTTGGAATCCGCCTTTTAAAACTTTTTGATTAGTTCTTTTGTATACTTCTACTGATAGATCATGGATCCATTTGGACTTTATTTGATCTCCAAACCTAAGAAGAAGTTATGTTCACCCATCATGCTCATTTCAAACTCAATTCCTATTAGTTTTGCAAAGTCCTTACTCAACCTATCAGTAGTGGCCGCAAATATTATGTTATCAACCTATATTTGCAAAACAAGGAGGTCTTTAACTTTTTCCCTTAGGAACAAAATGCTGTTAATTTTACCTTTTTTGTACCCATTCTCTAGTAGAAATATTGATAGTCGTTCATTCCAAGCTCTTCGGGCCTGTTTGAGCCCATATGCAGTCTTGTCCAGCTTGTACACATGCTCAAGACATTCCATGCTTTCAAATCATGAAGGTTGTTTCATAAACACTTCATTCTCGAGGTAGGCATTCTTGAAAGCACTTTTGACATCCATCTGATGGAGAGAGAATTCCATATGTGCTACAAAGGCTATGAGGAGTTTGATTGCCTCTAGTCTTGCAACTGGAGAAAAGGTCTCATCATAGTCAATACCTTCCTCTTGGCTGTAGCCCTGAACCACCAGCCTTTCCTGGTTTCTTGTAAATGATCCATCTTCATCAAGTTTGTTTCTGAAAATCCATTTTGTAGCAATGATTGATCTGTCCTTGGACATGGAAATAGATGCCAGGCTTGACTTCTTTCAAATGGGTTCAAATCCTCCCGCATAACATTGACCCAATATGCATCATGCAAAGCCTCAACAACATTTTTAGGTTCAATAAGAGATAGAAAGGCATCAAATGCACACAAATTTGTTAGTTGAGATCTAGTTTGGACTACAGATGTAAGATCAATAATGATGTTCTCAATAGGATGATAACTTTGGTACTTATGGGATTTCACCACCAACTGGTTTCTACTAGATGATTGTCGATTGTTTTGTTGGTGAGGAACAGGTTCATGGACAGGTTCTAAAAGAGAGTTTGTTTCAATTTCTCCCTGATTAGTCCCCCCATATCAGGTTGCCCTGAGTAGAAGAACCTGTTCCATCACCCGTTCCCTCTTTTGATGCCACTTTTTCTTGTGCTGTAGATTCAGTCAATTCCTTTACCAGTCCAATGGCTTCATTTTCATGTTCTTGTCTTTCAGAAAGAATATTAGTTTCATCAAAAATAACATTCACACTTTCTTCTATACGAAAAGTTCTTTTATTGAACACTTTATATGCTTACTCCCTAAAAACTTCTGGGATCGAACGTACCTAGGGAGTCATTTCCATTATTGTGCACATAGCACTTGCAACAAAATGCCCTAAGATGGGATACGTTCGGTTTTCTTCCCTTAAGTAACTCATAGAGTTTTTTCTTAACAAGAGGTCTAGTCATTCATTTATTGATTATGTAGCATGCAATGTTTACCGCTTCTGCCCAGAAGTTGTGAGTTAATTTACTAGAGAGAAGCATGATCCTTGCCATATTCTTAAGGGTCCTGTTCTTTCTTTCGACTACCCCATTTTGTCGAGGAGTCCTAGGGGTAGAAAAGTTATGATCTATATAATTTTCATCACAATATTCAGCAAATTTTGCATTTTCTAATTCAGTTCCATAATCATACCTAATAAATGCAAGTTGATTTCCTAATTGTTTCTGAGTTTTTTTAACAAATGCAATGAATATTTCAAATGCCTCATCTTTCGATGTCTGAAATAGTACCCAGGTAATCTAGAATAATCATGAACAAGCACCATCACATATTTCATTCCACCTTTGCTCATGGTTCTCACTAGAGCACAAAGATCCATATGAACTAGTTCCAACGTCTTGGACATACTTGCCATTTTCTTAGATTTGAAGGATGACCATACCTGCTTCCCCCTTGCATATGCCTCACAAAATTTTTCTTCCTTGAACTTGATATTAAGTAACCCTATCACCAAGTCCCTGGAGACTAATTTTTTAGTTGATTTAGACTGGCATGGCCAACTCTTTTGTGCCATAGTGGGGGATCATTAACTAACACACTTAAGCAAGTGAGTTCATTTTATGAAAGAGTTGATTGATCTACAATGTAATTATTGTTAACTATTTTTCCCAGCAAAACAATCTTGTCAGTGGTAAGGTTAATCACAAAGCATTTGATAGAGGTGAAAGCTACACGGCTACCTCTATCACATAGTTGTGACACACTTATTAGGCTATATGTCAAGCCATTTATCAAGTAGACATTCTCAATCGAGTGAGAATCTGTCATACCTACCTTTCAAACTCCAATGATTTCACCTTTCTTTCCATTTCCAAAGGAGACATTACTTCATTTTAGGTCCTCAAGTGACAGGAAGTGGTCCTTGTTCCCAGTCATACGTTTTGAGCAGCCACTATCCATATACCATATTTGGCTTCTCCCTTTCACTTGGACCTGTAAAAAGAAATCAGAGGTTAGTCTTAGGAATCCAAGCTAGTTTGGGTCCCTTTCTATGGGCAAAAGGATTAATGAAATTCTTTCTTGCCCAACCAGGGAGCTTGTGTTTCTCTTGAGCAAAAGCTTTGTTCTTTTGACTGGCCTTTTCTTTTGCATTGCATTCATTTTTGTAATGGCCAGTCTTTCCACAGTGTGTGCAGATTTTAATTTCGTGAAGTGTGAGATACTTGGTTTTTGGATCCCGTTTTGGAGCTTAGGTCCTATAACCAAGTCGTGTTTTGTTGCTACTATGGTGCTGTTGCAACCAAGAAAGTGCATCAGAAGCCTTGTTCCACTTGTAAGTTCTTTCTAGTTTATGTTTCACTTTCCAAAATTTTCTTCTTGAATGAGATATGAGTGACCAACCTTCATTTTCCCTATTCCTAGTTTCAGTTTTAAATTCTCAGATCTAAGTTCTAGAACACTCTTCTCAAGTTCAAGAACCTAGTTCTTCAACTCAGCATTTTTGTTATCACTCTCTTCAGCTCTAGACTCTAGACTTTTGCCTGTTGCTTTTAGGATAACACATTCCCTTGATAGAACTTCCTTTTCATTGTTAATTATCTCAGACTCATCAATGAAGTCTAATAGTAGCTCAGCCAACCTTTCTTTAGAAAAAAATTTAATTATGTCTTTGAGATGCAGAATATTTACCTCTTGCTCATCATCTGATTCTCCAATGGCCATAAGAGGATGCTCTTCTTCAGCTTCATCATCTGATTCTTCATCAGAGGTTTCACCCCAAGCAGCAACCATAGCCTTGGTTAAACCTTTGTTTCTTCTGGTTGAACCTGTCCCTTGTTCCTGTTTCTTCGTTCAACCCTTTCTTTATTAATACTCAATTTCCCATTAGGGCAGTTACTGTTCATGTGGTCAGTCTTACCACACTTATAGTAACTGTCATTGGTCTATTTCTTATGAGCTCTTGACTTGTTGAAGTTTGTACGTCTTGATGAACCCTTTCCTCTCATCAGGTACTTATTGAAATCTCTAGTGATAATATCCATCTCATCATCTTCCAGATCTAAACGTTCTTTAATTTTGAGAGCTAGGCTTCTCTCCTTCTTTGGTGTATCCATCTTCTTGCTTTGACTTCTTAGTTCACAAGCAGTAAGCTTTCCAATCAGTTTATCCCGTATGAGAGTAGCTATATTATTGGATTCCGGAATAGCAGTAATTCTTCTTTCCCATGCAACTGGAAGAATCTCAACCTTGTCTTCTTCAAGAATAACCCTTCCAAGAGACCAAAGTTCATTTGTCAGTGTAGTGAACCTAGTGTACATCTCTTGGATAGTTTCTCCATCTTTCATAGTAAAATTATCATATTGAGAATAAAGTAGTGTTCCTATGGAAGTTTTCACTTGAGGTGTTCCTTCACGTGCCACTTGCAATGTGTCCAATATCTCCTTGGCAGTAGTACATCTTTGGATCCTGCTGTACACATCTGGACCCAGTTCATATACAAGCCGTTTCTTGGCCTTAGAATTTTTTCCCATTTTTTCAGGTCATCTGTAGTGCATTCAGCCCTTGTCTTTGGCACATCCACTCCTTCCTAATTTTTCATTGTAGTTTCCAAAGAACCATCAGTGACTATGTCCCAGAGTTCATAGTCTTCCTATATGATGTGATCCTTCGTCCTATTATTCCACCAAGAGTAGTACTGTCCATTGAATAGTGGAGGCCTATCAGTGGATTGCCCTTCCCAATTTCTAGGTGGTGCACTCATGTTGATATTTTCCTAAGGTGTTACCCTCTTCAAGGATAACCCGCTCTAATAACAATTGATGTTTCAGACGTCAATACCACAAGAGGGGGGGGGGGGGGTGATTTTTGTGGTACCCAATTTTCGATCTAGAAGAACCTGGTTCTTCTAGGTGTTCTAAACACTACTGTTTGCGGAATTTAAAGTATAGAAAATAAAGAACACAGAGATTTTTATGTGGAAAACACCTGGCTCAAAAGGTGAAAAAACCACGACTTACTACTCAATAGTATTTACCCAAACACCCATAAAATCAATGAGCCAAAAATAGCATGTACAAAACACTTGTAAACCTAAGAACTAAATCTAATCCCAGTGTGACACACAGCCTCAACTGGTGCGACACCTTAATGTTAACTCTAACTTGAATACTCAAAGTACCTAATACAACTGCTTCCATGAAAACTAGAAATGTACAATTTTAAACCACCTAGTACAATTGAACTAGAATAAGAATAAACACAATGGAACCAGTTCTTCTATCTCGTTCAAGTAGCTACAAAAGTGCACACTTTAATCTCACATAAATTTCTTGAAAAATTACCTTGCTCTTTTTCTCTCATTTTTAGTTCAACTTCTGTGTATGTGCATTCATGTAAAAGAAAACAAACTCAATTATTTATTGAGTTAGTAATCAGAGTTTGATTAAGACTCAATTGCAGATCCTCCGAGTTTGAGTCCTTGAACAATACAAACTCCAACCCTTATCCTTGATCATGATTGTGGTCTCATCTCATAAGGATACTTCTTCTCTTTATCCAATATTCAATCATTTCGATCAGTTCAAAAGATATTGTTGCTTGATCCTTAAGACTTATCATCTTCACCATCTCACACGCATAGGTTGATAAATACTATGTCTCACATGATGGACCTGGTCCACGACTGAGTTCATTTATCAATCTTAAAAACTTCATCTAAAGTTGGGCCAACAATACATACCAAAAGCATCAAAATCCATTCACAAATGACCCCTCGAATCCCAATTTCTAGATCTCCAATTTCAAGCCCTAGTTCTTAAATTTTAGGCTTAAATTCCATGATTAATTAGGTAGATTTCATATTAGAATCAAGTTTAGGTTCATGAATCTTACGTACAAGTGCTTCCCCTTGAATTCCTCTTAAATCTTCTTACCCCAAAATGGCGGACAAGATCACTATTTAAACCTTCTGCAATCCTTCGTCGCGAACGCTGTCAAAGACTCGCATTCATCAATCACAGAATAACTCCGACCAAAATTTCCTCTTTCGTGATGCGACCTTCCCATCACAAACGCGATGCCTTAGTCAGGCCCCTCATTTGCGATCTTGTTACCCCTCTCGCGAACGTGATGAACAAAATACCTCAAGCCCAGCTGACCACTTTTCCTCTACGCGAATGCGGTCCACCTCACGTGAATGTGATGACCAAACATCCAGCCCTTCACGAACGCGTAACCCTAGTTCGCGAACGCAAAGGCTTAAATCCCATCCTTCATCAACTTAACCTTCGCGAACGCGAGGACGGACTTGCGAATGCGAAGGTGTAAACCTTCTGTAACACTCAGCATAAATTTTGAAATTCCAAACTTCATGGAATGGTCTGATTGACCACCCGAAACTCACCCTAGGCCCGCGAGACCTCAACCAAACATACCAACATATCCCATAACCTCATTTACACTTGTTAGAACCTTCGCAACGCTCAATACAACATCAAAACACATAATTCACATCAGATTCAAGCATAAGAATTCCAAAATCTTCTAAATTATGATTTTGATAAAAAAAACCTAACCACATCCAAATGACCTGAAATTTTGCACACACATCCCAAATGAAACAACAGAACTACTACAACTCTAAAAATTCCATTCCGACCCCTATATTAAAATCTCACATATCAACCGGAAATCGCTAAAAGTTCAATTTCGCCAATTCAAGCCTAAACCTACACCGGACCTCCAAAAATCATTCGAATCACGCTCCTAAGCCCAAATCACCTCCTGAAGCTAATCAAACCATCAAAACAAACATGCGAGCCCTCTAAAATATAAGTCAACATCCGGTTGAATTTTCCAACTTAAGCTTCTCAAAGAAGACTAAGTGTCTCAAACCTGACCAAATCCTTTTTGAACCCAACCAATCGACCCGATCACACATATAACCATTAGACAAAGCAATAAGAATCTGAATTGGGGGAAATCGGGCAGTAACTCATGAAACGACTGGCCGGGTCATCACAAGAAAGAAGTCCACAGAGGTGGAGGTGTCTTTAACCTTTCATGGAGAGGATTTAGAAAGTCGCTAAGTCTTAGAATAAAATCTAATATATAATTAGCACATCCTCAAAATCTTTGAGGCCTAGTTTTATCAAAGATTTGGTCAGAAAGTTTGTAAAGCAAATTGTATGGATCTTTGAATAGGGACAAGTGTTCCCTGCTGGATATTGTGCCTAAGAAATCAACTGTTGACACCAAAAAGATAATTTTTAGTTTTTGATAAAACTAATCCATTTTTTGATAACATTAAAGAAAATCTTTAGATGTTTGAAATTTTGATCTATGTTAGTAGAAAATATTAAACATCATCAACATAAATAATAATATATTTTGAAAAAGGATTAAAGATATCATTCATTATCTCTTAGAATTTGGAAGGAGCATTTTTTAAACCAAATGGCATTACATTCCATTCTTATTGTCCAAATGGTACAGTAAAAAATAGCATTATACCTCTCCTCGAGATCTATTTGAATTTTCCAAAATCATAATTTTAAATAAAATTTTGAAAAGATAGTTGTAGCATAAAGTCATTGAACTAAGTCCTTTTTTTGGAATAGGATATGTAATCCAACCTAGTGCGTTGTTCAAAGGTTTATAATTGATGACTAATCGAGGAACACCTTTTTCAATTATTGAGTTTGTCGATGTAAAAAACAGCATAACTCCAAGGGGATTTCCTTGGAGAGATGATGCATTTATTAAGAATACAATCGATTTTTTTTGGAAATGAATGGTTAGCTCGTGATTCATCTAGATAGGACAAGATTTTTTGGGGGTGGTCTTGTCACGAACCTGTTGGAAACACGTTCTCAAGGCATTATACTAAACGTGTGTTCATATTTGTAGGTTTTGATGAATGACAAACTATGCGCAAATTGACACATGACGAGGTCCAAGCACAAGCGCAAAATTGATATATAACGAGATCCAAGCACAAGACAAAGATCGAGATTAAGTTTTATATGAGTCGGTATTTAATTGTGATCTTGATCCGACAACTTAAATTCAAGACTTGGCTTCTCTCGTAAAAATAT
Organism: Nicotiana benthamiana; assembly: GCA_034376525.1. Taxonomy (NCBI): domain Eukaryota; kingdom Viridiplantae; phylum Streptophyta; class Magnoliopsida; order Solanales; family Solanaceae; genus Nicotiana; species Nicotiana benthamiana. Next base: position 85,344,246 of record CM067328.1, read on the forward strand.
TTTTAACAAATCATGCATATTTAATTTAGAGCAAAATGATTTTAAATAATGAATATTTACATTAGTCAAGATGATTTTAAAACATGCCTCTAAAATCTGGACTAAGATAATCGATAATGTACTTATGATAATCGACTATGTTTAAGTCAGCTGCTTGACAATCGATTGTGAACTTATGACAGTCGATTGTTTTAAGGCAGTGAGCATCAGATTTTTCAAATCTACATGACAATCGATTGTGAACCTTATGACAATCGATTGTGATGAGGTAGTGTCCATCAAAGTTTTTCAAAGCTCAAAATAATCGATTGTGAAGCTAATGACAATCGATTGTGAAGAGACAGTGTCCATCAGATTTTTCAAAGTCACAAAATAATCGATTGTGAACTTATGACAATCGATTGTGTTGAGGAAGTGTCTTCCAGACTTTTTCAAAGTTATTAAATAATCGATTGTGAACCTATAATAATCGATTGTCAAGAGGCAGTGTCTAAATTGATTTTTCAAGACTGATATATAATCGATTGTTAACTTAGTATAATCGATTGTATAACTGACCGTTGCCAAAATGTTTTCAAATACCGTCAGGCAATCGATTATTGTTTTCTTATAATCGATTGTTTTAATCAAAATCCGGAAAGGATTCTTTGAACGTTGCTGAGTAATCGATTGTAGATTTCTGACAATCGATTGTTTTAATAAAAATCTGGAAAGGATTTTTTGAACGTTGCTGAGTAATCGATTGTAGATTTCTGACAATCGATTATTTTAAGTAAAATCTGGAAATGATTTTTTGAACATTGCCAGTAATCGATTATTGATCTTAGATAATCGATTGTTATGTGTAAAATCTGGGATTGATTTTTGGAAGATGCGGCAAACAGTCGATTGTGGTAATTTGACAATCGATTGTCACAGAGTAAAATCAGCAATTCTTAATTGGCAATTAGGCAACGGTAATACAAGGTTTTTCAACTATAAATACAGCTTCAATTTAGTCTTCTAAACACAACAACTGATCATACAATTGCTAAAGCTTGCATACTTTATTGCTTATCATTTATATTCATTACATAAGCTTTTGAGAGCCAAATTCTTGTCGAAAGTTGTTGCGATCTTGAGCGTATTCTTTTTACTCATATCTACTCTTCAAGGAGTGTGTTGTTTGAATGCTAAGTGTTTTTGTACACTTGAAGGGAAGTGTTAGCCCCTTGTGTTGTAAGAAGGAACTTGTGTTTCCTTGGTTGAAGTCTTGGAGTGTTGTATCTCCGAGCAAAGGCTGTTGAGGCTTGTGTCCTCAAGTTGTAACGGTTTGTTGAGCACCCGTAAGCTTAACAAGTTAGTGGAAATCTCGAGAGAGTCTCTCGGGGACCGGACTAGCCACGGGTTGTGGTGAACCAGGATACATCGGTGCGTTTGTTCTAAATTATTTACTTATCGCACTTATTTATTTCCTGCAATTTTTAAATTCCGCAAGTTTACGCTAATTTTTATTATAACGCTATTCACCCCCCCCCTCTAGCGTTAAGCGTATTATCTAACAATTGGTATCAGAGCCCAACTCTCTGAAGACTTAACCGTTTGAGAGAAACATCCATGGCTTCTACTCGTGATTCTTTTGCAGGAATAGGTGAAGGACAATGCTCCACCCGACCACCGCTATTTGATGGTACAAATTATACATACTGGAAGAAGAGGATGAGAATATTTGTACAATCAAATAGTTTTCATCTTTGGAAGGTCATAATGAATGGAGAACAAATTCCAACCAAGAAGGTTGAAAATGAATGGGTCCCAAAGTCCGAAGATGAATACGATGCGGATGATATCCGAAAGGTGCAAAATAATGCTAAAGCTATTAATTTATTATATTGTGCTGTAAATGCTGATGATTATAGGAAGATATCTTGTTGCACAACGGCGAAGCAAATGTGGGACAAGCTGGAAATTACGTACGAAGGTACGAACCAGGTAAGGGAAGCCAAAATTGATTTCCTAACCCATGCATATGAATTGTTTCACATGAAGGAAGGAGAAAAGGTCGATGAGATGTTTGAACGATTTTCAAAAATCGTAAATGATTTACATGCTCCTAAAAAGACATTCACGGATAAGGAACTTGTCCAAAAAATTCTCCGAAGTCTCACTCCGGAATGGCGATCCAAGGCCGACTTAATTCAAGAATCCATTGGCATTTCAAATGTCACCATCGACGCATTAAGAGGTAATCTTAAAACCTATGAATCTACTATACTTAACCCTCTTGTTGATGATCAAAGGAAGCAAAGAATCGCTCTCAAGGAAAGCACAAGCCAACCTCAAAATCATGAGGATGGAGACAACGAGTTCGGACTGTTTATTAAGAGATTTCAAAAGTTCATGCGAAGAGAGTATGAACGAAAGGGCAAAAAGCAAGGAGATCAAATAAAGTGCTATGAGTGCGGAGAAACCGGGCACATTAAATCAAATTGCCCAAATGCTAAAAAGGAGAAGAAACCCTTCAAGAAGCAACGAGCATACATATCTTGGGGAGGCGACTCTGGTGACGAGTCAAGTGAGGAAGAAGAAGACGAAGCCGCAAATCTTTGTCTTATGGCACAAGAAGACAACAAAGAAGAGGTATGTCAAATTTCTTCCAAAAATTTCTTTTCCCTTGAAGAAATGCAAAATGCTTTTGATGAGTTGTATAGCGAATTTATTAAAGCTTCAAAAACTGTTAAGAGTATGAAAGAAAATGCTTCTTTAAAAGAAAAAGATTTTCAAAAACATCTCTCTTTTAAAGAAAAGGAATTGGAAAAACTGATTTTAGAAAATGAGAAGTTGAAAGAGGAAAACAAATTTTTTGGCAAGAGAAGCGCCGACAAGCCCGAAAGTTCTAGAAATTGTACTTCTTGCATGCATCTCAAAAATGAAGTAGAAAGGCATAAGGGCACCTTAGATAAGTTTAACTCTTCTCATAATAATTTGAACGAAGTGCTTGTTAATTTGAAGTCGACCAAGCATGGCATAGGTTTTAGAAACGAGCCTAAAGAGAAAGTTGAAGCCAACCCCCAACCACCTAAGGCTCAACCTAGGATAAATAAAACAAATGTTCATCCTAGATACAACAAACCTAGAAATGGTTTTCATCAATCGCAACCTAGAAATAATCATGCTAGAAATAATGCACATTCTAGGCCAAACACTAGAAGGAATTTTGAACCTTTTAGAACACCTAGAAATGACTTCCAACCTAGAAACGACTATTCTAGAAATGATGCATATCCTAGAACAAATGGTAGGAGAAATGATTTTCATGATTTGCGCAATAGTTATATTGTCAAGAATAGAGTAAATGAATTTCGTCCGTCCAATTACTATCAACCTAGAAGGATGCATAATCCTAACGTGACTTGTCATTATTGTAGACGAATTGGACATATTGATCCTGCTTGTTTTACACGACATAGACATAACACTCAATCACATCACTATGATTTGCCTAACCCCCAAGGACCCAAAATGGCATGGGTACCTAATAATCATTAATCTGTTTTGTAGGTATGTTTGAAGGGATCAAGTGTACTATGGTACCTTGATAGTGGATGCTCCAAGCACATGACATGAGACGAATCCAAATTCCTTCAACTAGAACACAAGGAAGGGGGAAGTGTTATTTTTGGTGATAACAACAAAGGAAAGATTATCGGCATCGGATCGGTCGGCAAGGATGAAATTTCTTCCATTAAGCATATATTACTTGTGAAAGGTTTAAAACATAATCTCTTGAGCATAAGTCAATTATGTGACAAGGGAAATCTTGTTTTATTTGATTCAGATGAATGCTTAGTTTTTAGACGTAGCGATTTTAAAATTATCCTTCGTGGTTTTAGAATGGATAACATTTATATGGTTGATCTTGCAAATTCTTCACCCGAATATGTGAATTGATTAATGAGCAAAGAGGATGATTCTTGGTTATGGCATCGTAGAGTAGCCCACATCAACATGCATCTTTTGAACAAATTGGTTTCACAAAATTTAGTTGTTGGTCTTCCAAATTTGAAATTTGAAAATGACTCTATTTGTGATTCTTGTCAAAAAGGGAAGCAAACAAAAGCATCTTTTAAATCGAAAAATATTGTTTCAACTACTAGACCATTGCAATTGCTTCACATGGATTTGTTTGGACCATCTCGCATTGAATGTCTTGGTAGAAATCGTTATGCTTTTGTTATTGTTGATGATTATTCCAGATTTACTTGGACTTTATTTCTTGCCCATAAAAGTGATGCTTTTCAGAATTTTAAATATTTTCTTAAACGTGTTCAAAACGAAAAGGAAACAACCGTCACTTCAATTAGAAGTGATCATGGGGGAGAGTTTGATCACAATCTCTTTGCGGACTTTTGTGACGAACTCGGTATCGAGCATACCTTTTCCGCTCCACGAACACCACAACAAAATGGGGTGGTGGAAAGGAAAAATAGGTGTCTCGAAGAGATGGCTAGAACCATGCTCGAAGAGGCTAAGATTCCCAAACATTTTTGGGCGGATGCCGTGAGTACCGCATGCTACATTTTAAATAGAGTAGTCATAAGGCCAATACTCACGAAAACCCCTTATGAACTCTACAAGGGAAGGAAACCAAATATCTCCCATTTTAGAGTATTCGGTTGTAAATGTTTTATTCATAACAATGGAAAAGATCAATTGGGAAAATTTGATGCCAAATCCGATGAGGGAATTTTTATTGGGTATTCTTCACGTAGCAAAGCATATAGGGTATTTAATAATAGAACCCAAACTGTGGAGGAATCCCCACATATTGTGTTTTCCGAAAATAATGCTCGTTTGGCGAGAAAGGATTCTTGTTCTGATCTTGCAGGTATTTTAAATAGTTTAAATGACAAAGTACAAGAGGAAACTCCTAAGGAAATTCAAGATGAAATCTTGGAACAATCGACGGAGGAAACGCCACAATTCGAGAAAGAAACAAAAATGCCTAACGAGTGGAGGACAATGAAAGATCACCCTCTCGAACAGGTAATTGGCGACGTCGGAGAAAAGGTAAGTACCCGAAACTCTCTTAAGAACACCTTAGGACACACTTCTTAAGAGATCACGTTCTCATTGCATTATTTCGTTACAAATTACTAACTTGAGCGTCGGAGACGTCTAATTCTCTTTTGCAGGTATCGCCATAAAGGAAGGGGGAATTATAAAGAAATGGCATAGAACAATCGATTGTTATAGCAAATAATCGATTATTTTACTGTGCGGACAATCGATTAGCAAGTATCACTAATCGATTATTTATGTTTGATGCTTATTTTAATAATCGATTTTTTAACTGTATAATCGAGTACCGTCTCATCCATTCAGTACTGCTTTCTTAAAACAATCGATTTTTTCATAAAAATAATCGATTATTTTCCGAGTCAGAAAATCACCGTGCTCACTGTATCACATCAATCGATTATCATAATTCAACAATTGATTATTTTTTGTCAGTAATTCAAATATTTGTTACCGTTTGGGTCCTGCAATCGATTTTGTGTCAGTTCCGAGTTCAAGTCAAAATCTGCTCAACAATCGATTATTTCGTTTCAACAATCGACTGTCTAACGGTCAGTGCAATTTATTTTTACCGTTTCTGACTGTTTTGGCTCATAAATTTTTGCAGGTTTTCATCATAAATGAAATGCCATTCTTCCCATTATAAATAGGCATCACAAGTCTTCAATTTTATTCACTCAAGCATCAATCTTTGCTCCCAAAACTTCAAAAATCTTCCAAGTTTCTTACAAAGTTCATTACTACTTTTTGAAAATGTCGGGCAGACACTCTAAACGTTCCCGTTCAGGTAGACAAGGTGCATCTTCTTCTGCTCCTCCAGCTCCAAATTTCCCTTATCAAGATGGGTTTATTTTACAATTCAATACTGAAACCGAGCTTACTAGATTTTTGACAAAATTCGAAAAGCGTGACATTCTTCCTCCTCGCTTTTCAACAAGCAAGTATCTTGAATCATATGCCCCCGCTGCAAACATTCTTAAAGAATGTCAACTTCTTGACTTCTTTATCTTACCTATCCTCATATTAATCCTCCATTGATTCAAGCGTTTTACTCAAACCTTCATGAGGATGACGATGGTAAGCTTGTGTCAAATATTAATGGTGTTCAAATTCTTTTGTCCAATGAAATCTTGCATTCCATTGCCCATCTTCCTCGAAATGGCAAAAACATTACTCGCTACATTAGAAAGGCCGGCGCCTTATTTGATGAGAAAATTCTCCTAAGCCAAATAAGTCTTACATCTTATGATCCTAATCTATTTACTCGGCGCCCTACTATCACGGGAATGCTCCCCGAGTATCGTTTGATTTTCTATTTCATCACCCGAGTCCTCAAGCCTCGGAAGCACAATCATACCACTCTTTCCCAAGAGGACGCTAAGCTCATGCATGCCATTATAACCGGAGCTCACATCAATTGGTGTAAGTTCGTCAAGATTCACATGCTTGATGCCATCGGAGATGATAGAACTCTTCCCTATGCCCTCCTTATTATATATTTTCTTGAAGCTTCCGGGTTCAACACTTCCATCGGTCCTCTCAAAAAGAGCACCAAGAAGTGGGAAATTTCAGAATCCTCCTTTCCCCATGACGGTGATCATGCAGCTCCTGCTCCTCCTCCAACACGTCAATCGCGCCAGCCTCAAGAACCTACTCTTCAATCCATTTCCGACCAAATTGCTTCATTGACCACCTCTGTCGGTCAATTAACACATGAGATCCATGGATATTTTGACCATGTTCATTATCCATATGCCGGTCTTGTTCCCTATGAAGCAGTGCCGGATGATGAGGCGGGAAATGATAATGAATAATTTCTTTATTTGTTTTTCTATTTTATTGTTCTATGTTTTTATTGTTCCCGTTATGTAATCGTTCTTTTATAAATAAACAAGTTTTTTAATTATTCTATATTTTTTTTGCTAATGGCAAAAGGGGGAAGATAACGGGTATGCACTCTCAATACTTATCGGCATAAATTGAGGGGGAATTCATATATTGAGGGGGAATAAATTGCATATAAATTGCATATCTATATACTTGTTGCATATCTTTACTTGTCTTGAATCGTCATTATGAATTACCTAATATGCATATCCCGCTTAAAGTTTTCCATTATCAAAAAGGGGGAAATTGTTGGAAACACGTTCTCAAGGCATTATACTAAACGTGTGTTCATATTTGTAGGTTTTGATGAATGACAAACTATGCGCAAATTGACACATGACGAGGTCCAAGCACAAGCGCAAAATTTATATATAACGAGATTCAAGCACAAGACAAAGATCGAGATTAAGTTTTATATGAGTCGGTATTTAATTGTGATCTTGATCCGACAACTTAAATTCAAGACTTGGCTTCTCTCGAAAAAATATTTTTAACAATCATGCATATTTAATTTAGAGCAAAATGATCTTAAATAATGCATATTTACTTTAGTCAAAATGATTTTTAAACATGCCTCTAAAATCTGGACTAAGATAATCGATTATGTACTTATGATAATCGATTATGTTTAAGTCAGCTGCTTGACAATCGATTGAGAACATATGACAATCGATTGTGTTAAGGCAGTGAGCATCAGATTTTTCAAATCTGCATGACAATCGATTGTGAACCATATGACAATCGATTGTGATGAGGCAGTGTCCATCAAAGTTTTTCAAAGCTCAAAATAATCGATTGTGAAGCTAATGACAATCGATTGTGAAGAGACAGTGTCCATCAGATTTTTCAAAGTCACAAAATAATCGATTGTGAACTTATGACAATCGATTGTGTTGAGGCAGTGTCTTCCAGACCTTTTCAAAGTTATTAAATAATCGATTGTGAACCTATAAAAATCGATTGTCAAGAGGCAGTGTCTAAATTGATTTTTCAAGACTGATATATAATCGATTGTTAACTTAGTACAATCGATTGAATAACTGACCGTTGCCAAAATGTTTTCAAATACCGTCAGGTAATCGATTATTGATTTCTTATAATCGATTGTTTTGATCAAAATCTGGAAAGGATTTTTTGAACGTTGCTGAATAATCGATTGTAGATTTCTGACAATCGATTGTTTTAATCAAAATCTGGAAAGGATTTTTTGAACGTTGCTGAGTAATCGATTGTAGATTTCTGACAATCGATTGTTTTAAGTAAAATCTGGAAATGATTTTCTTGAACGTTGCCAGTAATCGATTATTTATCTTACATAATCGATTGTTATGCGTAAAATCTGGGATTGATTTTTGGAAGATCTGGCAAACAATCGATTGTGGTAATTTGACAATCGATTGTCACAGAGTAAAATCAACAATTCTTAATTGGCAATTAGGCAACGGTAATACAAGGTTTTTCAACTATAAATACAGCTTCAGTTCAGTCTTCTAAACACAACAACTGATCATACAATTGCTAAAGCTTGCATACTTTATTACTTATCATTTTATATTCATTACATAAGCTTTTGAGAGCCAAATTCTTGTCGAAAGTTGTTGCGATCTTGAGTGTATTCTTTTTACTCATATCTACTTTTAAAGGAGTGTCTTGTTTGAGTGCTAAGTGTTTTTGTACACTTGAAGGGAAGTGTTAGTCCCTTGTGTTGTAAGAAGGAACTTGTGTTTCCTTGGTTGAAGTCTTGGAGTGTTGTATCTCCGAGCAAAGGCTGTTGAGGCTTGTGTCCTCAAGTTGTAACGGTTTGTTGAGCACCCGTAAGCTTAACAAGTTAGTGGAAATCTCGATAGAGTCTCTCGGGGACTAGACTAGCCACGGGTTGTGGTGAACCAGGATACATCAGTGCGTTTGTTCTAATTTATTTACTTATCGCACTTATTTATTTCCTGCAATTTTTAAATTCCGCAAGTTTACGCTAATTTTTATTATAACGCTATTCACCCCCCCCTCTCTAGCGTTAAGCGTATTATCTAACAGAACCCAGTTTACCCTCCGTGTACTATCGTGATAGCACCTAGTCTCTACAACTAGGTAAGCCTACCAATTGTGGAAAGAGGGAAAACAACAGATAAAACTAGTAATAATACAGAATAAACATGATGAAGGTTTAAAATTCCGCTTGGCATATACAATAAAACTCTCAAACTGATCAACTTCCCAAAATCCGGAATCTTATAAAATCACAAGCTTATGAATAACTACAAGTGTCTAACTCTAGAATGTCTAAACAAAAGTAAATACAGAAGGGCTATAACTACCTGACAAAATGGAGAGGGACACCTCGGTCTGTGGACGCGACAGATATACCTCGAATTCTCTGAAGAATCGCCCCGCCTCAAAGATAGTAGGGCTGAGTCGAAAACATGGATCTGCACACGGGAAAAACATGTGCAGGAAAGGGCATGAGTATACAACAACAGTACCCAGTAAGTGCCAAGCCTAACCTCGGTCGAGTAGTGACGAGAAAAGTCAAGGACTTACAGGTCACATACAATAATATATAAGGAAAAGAAGTAGTAGTAAAATAACACAGGGTAATAAGAGTAGCAAACAATAACAGAGACAAAATAATTACAGAAGGGTTACACCTCAACACAAAGATAACAACCAGGGATCTCCTAGGATACCATCCTGTAGTTCCCCAATGCAAATATCTAGTGGACCTCCCGGGTGTCGTCCCGTAGTCCAACTCATAGTGCGTGTGGATTTACCAGAATCCCGATCCGTAGTGCCAAATGTAAGTACCCAGTACTGGGGGAATCTACCGGGTGCAGTCCCGTATTTCCAATAAAAATGTGTAGGGGGATCTACCGGAATACAAATCCGTAGTCCAAAGTAAACATGCAGGGGATCTCCCGGGATACCGTCCCGTAGTCCCAATGTTTAAACACAGCAGCAACACGAATAATATTCAGTTAAATCCAAATTTCATACCAAGGTAAATAGGTATTTCTAACCTAGCATGCTGCATAGAATTCAAATAAAGAAATTTAAGCAATTAAAGCAATTTAGTTAATTAATCATGCTTCCTAAGTTAACAATAGGCTTAAATTGCAAGTAGTATAAACATTGAAGAACACACAGTTATAGTGACTTAATGAAAATATTATTTTCAACAATTTGCGCATGTACGCACCCATCACCTCACGTAGAAGGTATTTCACATATCAACAATCCCAAATCCTAAAGGGAGTTCCCCCACACAAGGATAGGCAAGTCCTTCCCTCGAGCTGACTCAAAAATCAACCCAAAATCATGCTCTTGCCACGAGTACTTGACTCTAAATGACCCAAATTAATTCCAATACTTAATTCGAAGCTAACACGAGAAATTAAGAAAATTGCTCAAAAAGTCCCCAGGCCCTACGTCTCAGAATCGGGTAAAACTTACGGATTATGAACCCCCACTCACTCACGAGTCTAACAATATCAATATTATCCAAATCTGATATAAAATTCCCAATGAAAACTCAAAAATTAGGCGTAATAACTTTTCCAAAATTTTCCCCTATTTCTCACCCCAAATCCTAAACCATATGATGAATTCATATTCAGATTCATGGGTTATGAACAAAAAAGAATTAAGAATCATCTGCAAACTTCCTTTGAAAATCTCTCCAACATACGTCTCCTACCAAGACCCAATTCAATTTTTGGGATATGAACTCAAAATTCTAGATTTTGAACTTTATGTTCTACCTAGATGTGACCTTAATCGCGATCGCTAAAACTCCCACACGATCGCGAAGAGCAACTTCATTGACCCAAAATTTACCCTACGTGAATGCGATAATCCCTACATGATTGCGATGTTGCACTGCTCATCTCTACACGATCGTGAAGAGAAACTTCCACTGCTCAGCCGCCTCACTTCTTCCTCATCGCGAACGGGGCGTAGCCTACTCGTTCACGATTCAACTTCTTGCAATACTTCGCGTTCGCTCTCCCTTTCCTTTGATTGCATAGAACAAAATCCCATCTACCTTATCTAAGCCTTCGTGATCGCGAGCCTTCTCATGCGATTGCAATAAAGAAAAGTCTGCAATAGAAAATTAACAAAAATCTGATCCTTCTCCAAGTCCAAATATAGTCCATTCAGCATCCGAAACACACCTGAGGCCCCCGAGACCTCAACCAAACATGCCAACCAATCTTAAAAACATCATTCATACGTGTTCCGACCATCGAAAAATTCAAAAAAACATCAAAAAACCAAATTAACATCAGATTCAAGCCTAAGAATTCCAAAATATACTCAAATTACGTGATCCAAAAGTCTATCAAACCTTGTCTCAATGACTTGAAATTTGGCAAGCACATCACATTCAACATTACGGAGCTACTCCAACTTCTAGAATTCCCTTCCAACCCCGATATCAAAATCTCACTATCGAATCAGAAACATCAAAATTCCACTTTCTCCATTTGAAGCCTAAATAAGCTGAGAACCTTCAAAACACAACCGAGCACTCCACTAAACCCGGAATTACCCAACGGAGCTAACAGAATCGATGGAGCTCCATTACGAGTTCGTCTTCACACTGCTATGACTACAGTCCAAATTCTAAAGCTTATGCTCTCTTCTAGAGACTAAGTGTCCCAAAACACTCCAAAAATCAAAGGAAAACATCCCGACAAATTAAAATAGCGAAAATAAATACGGGGACAGTAGTTAATAGGGGATCGAGCGTTTATTTTTAAAACTAAATGCCGGGTCATTAGAGGTCTTTTCAACAAAGTCAGGCTTATAAGGAAGCCTAATAATGTGTTTTTTGCGATTCCGAAAGGCTGTAGATAAATTAGAACAAAGTTCTTCTTGGATTTTGGTTTCAGAAGTCCTTATCTTGTATTTGAGAGAAGACTGTCGAAAATGCTACTGTATCATTTGGAACACTACTTCTTCTTTGAGATAATTGATCTGTGCTTCTTTACTTTTATGGTAGAGAAGAACTTTGTACTCAACTATCTATCAATAGAAAGAAAGGTTTTACCTCCTATATGTTTAATTTGAATTCCTTATTTTGTTACCATAAAAAGGTATGAGCTCCTCGGTGAAGGGAGTACCTAATATCACCGAATTAGTAAGGTCTTTTACTAATAAAAAGGAACTTGAGGCTAATGAAGATACATTTCTAGGGAGGCTCTAACTTCAACATTGGAGAGTTTGAAGTTAATTGCCACTTTTTTGCAATTAGAAACTCTAAGTCCTTCTTTAGTTTTCTCAAAGAATTTGGTTGGAATGAGTCCTTCTTGTATGTAGTTGAGATCTACACCTGTATGAAATAAATAAATGATATCCAAGGTAAAGTATTTATTGACAATTAAGATTACTCTCACATATAATTTCTTTTGGGATATTTTGGAGGGGTGGTTTATGAAAACTTCTTGGCCACCTGGTTTGATTTCAGTTAGTTTAGGCTCTGCAGATTTTGCAGAGAGCTGTTGGAGGACATGATGGTTTAGTTCTTGTCTAGACTTAATTTCTCGAATTTCTTTTTTAAGGAGTGGTATCTCAGTTTGGAGATCTTGGATAGTTACTACCCTAGGCTTTTGGAAAGGGAATCTACTGAGGATATCAATAGTATTGTAGGTATTCAAATCTTGAGAATGATTGGAAAAGACACTACAAGAAGTTGTAGAAGGATTATCTGTAGTTCATTTGAAATTCTCGAGATAATACTTCTTTTGCTCAAAGTCTTGAAGATTGCTTATTATTTTAAGAAGACGATCATGTTCTTTGGAGAGAACATTAATCGCAAGTTGGATATTTTTTTCCTCTTGACTAGGCTGAGATGAAGGTGATTCTATGTCCTAATCTTGGTGTTGGTTAAATTATTGTGCAAGTTCATCATCAGAAAGATAGGAAGTGTCACTATCTTCTAATAAAAGTTGTTGGATCTGGTTAAGAACAAACTTATGTAAATAAATATTTCTAACCTTGTTAGTCAACTTTAAGTACTTAGAGATATGAATTGGTTTGTTGCAGTTGATATATTTACCAGAATTTGGAGTTTGGAAAGTTGGTGTTTTATGTTTGAAAGGTTTTGGATTTAGATGGAAATGATTTGGTTTTCTAAACTTGGGTGTAGAAGACCTATATTTCATAATCTTCATATCTTTGGTTGTTTGCCTCTATGAGGCCTTTAACTACAAGGTGGTAAACAAAATTGTAAGCAGAAATTACCAAGATCTCGATAAGTAAACGTTCTATATTTGGCTAATTATGTCAATATCTTATCATGTCAATAGAGTTTGAGAGCAATACGTTGAATGACACTAGTAAATTAGCCATAGGTTATTTGTTCATAGGGAATAACATCACCAATATGCTGGTTTTGGAGTTCCTCTTTAACAAAATCTCTAAATGACTTAGGTAGGACATCTAGAAATTTCTTTCCAATACTGGAGATTTCCATCTGTTTTTTCGTAGATTCAAGTAAGAATTGGATCTTTATACCATTTGAAATCAGAAAGGATTTTACACTTAAGGTTATTATGAATCTCAGAAGATCTTTCTCTAAGGATATCTAGACTACCTATGGATGTAATGATAATAGTGTAAATCTTAGTGTTAGTTAAATCGGGAATGGTTTGGTCATCCATAAGGATTGTTCTACCGTTGAATCAACTTGGACACTTAAGCAAATTTTATTCTTATTTTATTTGCTAAGATGGGTATCCCACCGTTCTTTAACTTGACCTATAAAACTTCTATTAAGACATGGCTAGTAAGCTGGTCAGAACAGTTATGAGAAGTTCAGTCTGCAGTGGCTACCATAATCATATTGTGTAATTTGGCCATACTTTTATATTCAGAACAACCATCTATCTTTCACTCCGAGATATTATTGGCATTATAATTGTTTTGCATGGTTTTGGGTGTTTCTTATAAGGTTACATCAGGATGTGTAGCTCTAGAATCATAGAGTCTTTAGGGTGTTGGACAATACGCTTTACGCTAGAGGGGGGGGTGAATAGCGTTTTAAAAATATTAAGCGTTTTAGTGCGGAATTTAAAAACTTTGCAGAAATTAAAACAAGTGCAGTAGAATAAACTTACACAATGATGTATCCTGGTTGGCCACAAACGTGGTTAGTCCAGTCCCCGAGAGACTCTCTCGAGATTTCCACTAAACTTGTCAAGCTTACGGGTGCTTAACAAACCGTTACAGCTGAGGACACAAGCCTCACCTAGGTGCTCGGGGATCACAATCCCAAAGACTTCAATTGCTCGGGGATACCAATCCCAAAGACTTCAATTGCTCGGGGATAACAATCCCAAAGACTTCAACTGCTCGGGGATAACAATCCCAAAGACTTCAACTGCTCGGGGATAACAATCCCAAAGACTTCAACTGCTCGGGGATAACAATCCCAAAGACTTCAACCGAGGAATCACAAGTTCCTCAACAAACGAGAATCGCAATTCTCTTACAAACACAAAACACACTCACTTTACAAAGCACTCCTTAATGAGTAGATATGAGTAGAAATAGTACGCTCAAGATCACAACAACTTAGCTCAATAGAATGGCTCTTCAAAAAGCTTTATGGATGAATGGAAAATGATGATCAATGTAAGAAAGCTTTTAGCAATGAAAATACTCAAAGTGTATATGTTGTTGTTGTGAAAACACTGAGTTGAAGCTGTATTTATAGGTGAAAAACTCAGTCTTACCGTTGTCTAATTGCCAATTAAGGATTGCTGAAATTACTCAGTGACAATCGATTGTCAAGACTAAACAATCGATTGTTTGCCTATCAGATTAAAAATTCAATCCCAGATTTTACGCCAACAATCGATTACTTCAAATCAATAATCGATTATTTATAACGTTAAGAAATCCTTTCCAATTTTTGGCATAAAACATCGATTGTCCGGAAATCAACAATCGATTATTTTAACAACGTTCAGAAAATCTTTTCCAGATTTTAAGCAAAACATCGATTGTTAAATATCAACAATCGATTACCTGAAGGTAATTGAAAATATATGACAACGGTCAGCTTCAACAATCGATTATCAAATGGAATAATCGATTATTAATTAATTTCAAAACTCTCTGTCTCATATATAATCGATTATCAAAAGCCACAATCGATTATCATCTTATTTAAAATCACTGGGAGACATTTTTCTCATTCTAATCGATTACCATTAGTTCATAATCGATTTTTATGAGTTTTGAAAACTTTGCCTCAGTTAACAATCGATTATCATAAGTACACAATCGATTGTTATGCAGTTTGCAAAAACCTGATGTTAACTGACTTACTCACAATCGATTATCATTAATTCACAATCGATTGTCATGCAGTCTTGGCTTAGAGATACTCGATTATCATAAGTACATAATCGATTATCTTAGCCCAGATTTTTGAGGCATGCTTGGAAAACATTTTAACAAATGTAAATATGCATAGTTTAAAATCATTTGACACTTAATTTAAATATGCATGATTTTGGAAAAATAATTTTAGTAGAGAAGCCATGTTATGAGACAAGTTGAGGAATCAAGATCACAATTAATATTGACTCAATTATAACATTTCTAAACTTTGTCTTGAGCTTCTTGTAATGCATCCATTTTGTGCTTGTCCTTGAGTACTGCTATATATCGCTTTTTGCTTTGTTTGACATTCATCAAAACCTACAAAAGAACACACGTTTAGTATATTGCATTTGAAACGTGTTTCCAACATAGGGTTGTTGCCAGTTTAAGGATCTTGTTCTAACATGGAACCATCTATGTTTCCCTCAGAGATATTATTGGTATTATAATTGTTTTGCATAACATTAGGCCTTTCATCTAAGGCTACATAAGGATGGGTAGTTATGGAATAATAGAGTCTTAGGGGTTGTCGTTAGTTGAAGGATCCTATTCTAACATGGAAAATTTCCAGGGGAGTATTGTCATGAAACTCTTTCAATAATAAATTGGTTTTTTGGTCAGAATCGACTTCCCAAAGCACTTGTACTGTAGAATCAATAGTTGGGGTGTCCTGAGTTATCAGTGTTTTCTCAATTTCTAGGATCCCACGCAGAAGGTCAGAGAAGTGAGGAGAGTCTTTAGCTTGGTGCATCCAGAGCTCAATAGCAAAAGTTCTAGGGATCTCATAAGGTTTAAATAAAGGGATTGAAAAGTAGAGGTTTATGGTGGCTTAGAACTAGTAGATGCTGAAGCTGGTTTTGTAGTTAAATATTCACTAAGACATAGACAATATTCATTTGTATAATTATTTTGTTCAAAATTATTTTTAATATCTTTACGTGTAATAACTTCATTTTCATATCTTAATTTGAAAGGATTAGCTACTACTGAAGTATTTGCATAATTTATTGCAGATCTGTATGCTCGAGGAAGTTGAGAGGCTACTTCTTCTCAAGAAGATGTTTTCCAAACTTTTAAAACGTTAACCAAATTAGAAAAAAAGGAAAATCAAATTTTTTATTTTTAGTATAAGCTTCAAACTATTCAAAGAAATTAACTCGTTCTTTAATGAATTTTAAAGTCCTAGAGTAAATATTTAGGGGATGTTTTCTTTCGTCTTCTTGAAAATTCTTGAAGAACCAAGTTCTTTTGAATGCCCAACAGACTAAATTTCAGACTGTGCAAAATAGGAAGAGATAGAGACTCTTTGACTAAGGGACCTTTGGAAGATATGGCTACAGATACGCTAGAATATTGTTGGATCTGAGAGACCGCAGTATTTTTTGGTTTTCAGCCTGAGTAGCATCTTACAATGATCAATTTTGTGGTAGAGAAACTTTCCTCCAAGAAATGGCTTCTGGTATTGGTAGATGAGATCTTTGTAGATCTGTTTTGAAAAGAACAATTTAACTTTTATGGAGGGTTTCATGGCTCCAGTATTAAAGGTTGAACTCATGAATTATACTTTATTCTATGAAAAATGACTACTGGCAGAGATCCAGTTTTGGTCTTATAGCTAGTTGTTTTTATATTGAGTGTTAAAGAATCTAAGATATTTCTATCTTTGAGAAACATTGGTTCCAACCTTTAGAAATCATTTATTAAAAAAAATATAAAATTTAAGAAATATATATAAAAGAATCCATATATTTATATATATATAAGATTTATCTATCAATACGATATAAGAGCAAGTTAAAAACAAGAATAATAATCCTTACTCCCCCATGCCTCTTCTGCAGGTTTAGTTATCTTATTGTTACTTGCGTCCCGTCCTTACATTTTCCCCTCTAAAATTTTAGGGGCTTTGCAGCAGTCCATATATACATACATAGTCATTACTGTATTTACATGCATAAAGGACACTAGTCTTGCAAGCCTCTAAGAGTACCTTATAATACACCTTGGTCGGGACAGGGACCCAGTTTATCCAAAATGACGGAGATACGTACTCAGCACCTATTGACTTATGGGCAGCTACTCCTTTGAATTGAAGTGCGATAATCAACCACTGAAATGTACACCCTGCTGGGGAAGGACTTGACCGAGTCTATCTATACTTGTGGTCATGGGCACAACGCCCAAAAGAAAATAGCATTACTACGGAAGATGTACCGAGTATGACTATGTTGGAGAAACACACACACACACACACACACATATATATATATATATATTGTTATATATATATATATATATTGATGTTTGGTGATAAATGTATAATTTTAATGCATTGCATACCTTACATTTTAATATTTTAAAGATTAAACGTGCGATGTTTGAGCTTAAATGTGTCATTGTTATGTGTAGGAGTGTTGGAGGATGGAAATCCGTAATGGTTGCACATAAGGATGTCAAATATACACAAAAAGAGCACGAAAACGAAAAAAATTGAACAAATTCCAGAACCAAGCGCTAGGCCATGCGACACCTTGTGTTGGGCGTGGTACACCAGGCACTGGATTGGGCCAGGCGTGCTCTGAGGCACGCACCAAGACTCGCGCACTCTGAGATCTAGTGCTTTCTTAGTCCGTGCATTAGACATTTTATACTTGGATTTGCGCTTGTGGACTTCGACACAAACCTATAACCTAAACATGATTAGTAAGGGGCTGGTCAATTTTGGAGGCAAGCAAAGGCAAAGAAATAAAACGGAGCACCAAATTCATCAATCTTCCATCTTCCATCTAGTATTCATAACTTTTATATTTAAAATAATATTTTGAGTATTGTCATGAGCATGAGTGGTAAGAACCTCATTATTTGAGACATGAGTTGTTTTTACTATTAGAGCTTGACTGTTGATAATATTTCTTGAATTTATCATATTAATTTATTTATTTAATCTTGCACTTAATTAGTCTATGCGGAACTAACAATAGAATACTATATACGAGTCTATAGTTGAACTCGAAAACGGGAACTATAGATTGCATATAAAATTGAATAGAGTAAGTTCTTGAAGCCGAGCATAGGAGAATAGATTCGCGATTAGAATCTATGTATTCTAGTTGCCTTACTTGGTTATTTTTGTAGGAAATACACATGCAATCTTGTTAATTCTATAGTCTTAGTTTGGCTTGAATAGAAGAGTGAAGCATCAAAAGAACTTCGTGAGCAAAATAACCCTAGTAATTCACAAATTAGATAAACCAAGTGATTGAATAAATCGGAAGAACGCAATAGCATCCCAAAACTCCAGAATATTTCATCTCATTGAATTCTTTTAAGTGTTTATTTGATCTATTTGCAATTTTGTTCTCCTTTTGCTTATTATTTTCCTAGTAATTTTAGTTAGTAAAAAAACAATCATCTTCTTGTAAATCTCTTGAGCAAATAACTCGTAACTAGTTTAGTTTAGGCATAATTGATCTTAAATCTTCATTGGTACGATGCTCTCTCATCACTTTATTAATTTTCGACCGTGTATTCTTATGTGCATGTTTTGGCCTAACAAGTATTTAGCGGCATTGTCTGAGATTTAGAAATTAGCTATTTATCTAAAATAAGTTTTTATTTTCTCTTGTTCGAGTTTTAATTTATTTTACAGTTTCCGACTCTACAGGTGTTCACCTTGAATGCTAAGAAGATGTAACAGTTTGAAGAATCTTCCTCCTCCTGATCATGAACCTGAAAGACTCTTCCACATGTTAATGAGGGAGGCACAAGAAAAAGAAAGAATAGCAGAGTATGCAATTGTAAACAACATCCAATCGAGATGGTAGAAAATAAAGAGAGATGGTGATTGAGGCCGCAGGGCCCAGTCTTGCGAAGATGACTCAATCAATCGTGAAGCCAGATATAACTGGACACCCTAAGCTGAAATAGTAGATCGTTCTACCGATTCAATCCAAAGGGTTATTTGTGGGGTTGTAAAGTGAAGATCCCTAAAGGCACATACATAATTTTTTGGAGATTACGGATACATACAACTATCCGAACAACCCTAAGGACTATGTTAGACTGACTTTGTTTTCCTTTATACTCATGGGGGAACCAATGAAATGGTGAAACAAAGAGCCCACAAACGGGATCCACTCTTGGGATGATCTGGCACGAAAATTTTTAATCAAGTTTTTTCCCACTAATAAGACAAAGGCACTTAGGAGCCAGATTCTTGGTTTCAACAACGAGATGGTGCCACTCTTCATCAAGCTTGGGAAAGATACAAGAAACTCCTCAGAGACTGCCCACTTCATTGTCAAACAGATGATGTACTAGGACATATGTTTGTGGATGGGTTGGACGAGACCTCCAAATTGAATGTGGACTCAACTTGTGGAGGAAATTTCATATAAAAGACATAGAGTGAGATTTAGACTCTGCTAAAAAATTTCACTTCAATAGATCATAATCGGCAAGGTGAGGGTGATTGAAGAAGGATGATAATACAGAAAGCAACAGGTACACTTGAGCTCGATGAGGTGTCAACCATACGGGTAGAATTTTCAAACTTACTAACCAAGTGGCTAAGATGGCAATGAGTCAAGAATATCAGCTGCATCAGGTATAAGGGATGACCATATGTTGTGAAATTTGTGGAGATGGTCACATGAGTGACCAATGTCTGATGAATTTTAAATCTATTTATTACATGCCAACAAGGTAGAGGTCTAATGAACCAGAATACACAATACGGGAACAACTATAATACCAACTGGAGGAATCACCAGAATTTTTCATGGGGTGGGAACCATACAACTCAGAATCAATACATGCCTCAAGGAAACTACAATTAGCCTCAAAATCCACCTCAAAAGATAGAAGAAAGCGCTAATGATATGTTGAC
The DNA here is from genome assembly GCA_034376525.1 of Nicotiana benthamiana. Taxonomy (NCBI): domain Eukaryota; kingdom Viridiplantae; phylum Streptophyta; class Magnoliopsida; order Solanales; family Solanaceae; genus Nicotiana; species Nicotiana benthamiana. The sequence continues at coordinate 85,364,467 of CM067328.1, forward strand.
AAAGCTGTTGATTGGAAACTAGCAACATCGAACAGACATCCAACACATGAGGACTGAATTTCGAAATACAGAGCGGTAGATCAGATAGTGTCTATCATGCCCCAACCTTAGGAGGCGCGATCGACACTCAATCGAGTGAACCCAACTGAGAAAACCTTATCAAACACTTTCTACCCAAATCAATATGATTATAGAAACCATGCTCTCATTCATTTAGACCATAGGAAAGATAGTAAAACTGACATTGTTAGTCCATTTTTATATCACAACCTTAAACTGTAGTTAAGTTTTCAAGGCTCCATAAAAATTACAAATTAGAGGAGCAAGAGGTAAAATTATAACATAGTTCATAGACCCATCCAATCCTCGTACATAACCACATATATGTCTATGGAGCATCTAAGGATACAAAAGACAGTAATGACAACGCCGACAACAAGGCCCTGGATATAAATCAAAAGTGGATATCTATAACAAAAGATGTACAACACAACCCCTCGGAGGAGAAAGGGGCTCACCATAAACTATGAGAGGAGGATGCTCCGCTACACCCGATCGACACTATGCGCTATGGAGCCACCTACATTCATTTAAAAATGTAGCGCCCCTGATAAAAGAGACGTTAGTATCATGGAATAGTGCTAGTACGTATAACTAAACACCACCCAGTTAGAAAGAACAACCATATAGGAGTAAAACGTACTCATAAAAACAACAAAGCTTCAAGTAAGCACAACATCAACAATATGAGAGGTTCACATAGTTTTCACATAATTTAAAAAATTTAAGATTGGGGCATTCTATATCATTGTATTATAATCCATATTACCACCGCTTCTTTGAGCGAAGTCCGATCGCGGCCCGATAGTAAAAGCCGTCTTGCTAAGATCTTACTCTTATTTTATCAATATATTACCACCATGTGTCAATAACATGGTGTCCGACCACAGCCCGGCCGACTAAGCCATCTGACCAAGACGTTGCACTTATTTTTATTTTCACTTTCCAGTTTCAATTATCAATACATTACCACCATGTGTGTATAACATGGCGTCTGATCATGGCCCGATCAGCTAAGCCGTCTTACCAAGATGTTACACGTGTTTCGTTATGATTTTCCAATTTCACATTATTCCCATTTTCAATTGACCTTGCCATTAAAATCATATGCACATACAAAAGCGATTTAAGTTACAAGAATTAAGGGGAATTCATCTAGTTTGGCATAATAATCACAATGTAACCTTGGCATGGTAGTTAGGCATTTAGCAGATAAAGCAAGTTCTCTGCAGATCTTCCATTTACAAGAGTAGCACACTTAACACATAAAAGTGTACTTAACATATACATTTTCAAAATATCAATTCACTTAACACAACAAGTATTGCATCACTTACGTTTCGAACTTACAACACTTACACGGGCACCATGGGAGCTCAATTTCTAAGAGGAGGAGTTTTAGCCTTACATACCTTAATAAAGCTTTTCTGAAATCCTTATAATAAATTCTGGGTTTCCTAGAAACTTCAATCCATCTTTATGAGAATTTCATGTTGAACAAAGAATCAGAGGCATGAATAAGATTCCATCTCATTAAAGTAAATTATCGAGCATTAAGCGTGCATAGTGATTTTAGGACCCTTTTGTGAGAGATTTTCATCATCCTATAGACCAATTGTTCTCGTTTTAGGTTGCCAACCTCCCCATACCCCATTATATTTTGTGAATGCAAGATTATTTGCCCTTACACCCAACCCGCTTCTAATCAGTGATTTTAATAGAAATTTTGAAATAATAGATGAGGGTACCAGTTCTTACCTCTTAGAGTGAAGACCTAGCAATTTCACTTGATAATGTTCGAGGAATTTGGGCAAGAATTAAGTGGGGACTCTATGAAGATCACACCCACTCTCTTTAGTACTTCCTCTATGACTCTAAATGTAATGAAATAATTGAAAAAGTGGTCTAATAAGTGTTTTAATGGGATGGGGTCAGATTTGAAAAGTTAGGAAATAGGATCCAGGCACGTTTTGCGATCGCATATGCAATAGCATATTGGACATATGGCCCGCAAAATGGACTGCGAAAAATAGTCCAAAATTTTTGACATATTGTCTCGGTATGAGACAAAAATGCGGTCTGCATACATGTTCTGCGGTCGGATAATGCAACGCAAAACTGACCGTCACAAAAATTTCAAGGGAATTATGCGACGACTGTGCGGCCAGCATATCAATTATTCGATCGCATAATTGGCCGCATACTTGATCTAAACTTATCCAACACACTGACTGACTCTACGACGACTATGTGGTCCGCATACCCATTATGCGACCACATAATGGACAACAAAAATGCATTTTTCTGGAAACCATAATTTCTTAACTTTTTAGTCCACAAATAAATCCAAGGGGTCCGAACACATGACCCTAACTTAGCACCACGAGATTCATGGTTTAGAGTAGAAATTTTCATGTGGCTTCACAGTGTCGCACCCCCTTTTTTCCTCTTCACATTGAAAAATCAGGTTTATGACATTTTGTGTATGGGAAAACTCATTCCTTTTGGGAATGGGGTTTGTATTTTGAAGAGTCGCCACCTAATGATTTAAGGTTCATTAGGACACCTATAGGGTTTATTTCTAACCTGAGATAGGGTAAGGGCTTGAAAGTATACTAAGGGGAATGTATTAGTCACCCCTCAGGATCCACTATTGTTGTTCTCGGCTAGACAGTTTTGTGAATTTTGTGCAATTAGCAAATACACAAGTATATACCCAAAGGCTTGCCTAGGCATAATAGTATCGTGGAAGTGCAGAACACACAATTTGAAAAAGAGTTTGGTTTAAACTAGACAGGTAAGTCCATTTTGAAAGTAGTTAGTAGTAGAAGTGTTAGAGATCATTTGGGGTAATGAACAAAACTCAAACACACAGAATCAGTAATCAGAAAAGGGGCGAGGAATTTTGTAGATACATTGTTTGTAAGCACATGACCCAGCATGGGCCTGGTTTTGTCATGCACATCAATTGGTGATGCTGGCATGGCCACGAACCATCCAAAGGAACACAAGCACATAGAGGGGATATGGGGGTTTGAGATTCATAAATTATCAAGTACACAACAAATGACTAACGGAGTATTCTTTGAAATACACATATGGAAACACTAATTTAAAAATGGAAGGGAACATATTTAAGCATGCTAGTAATGTAACTTGACTACAGAAACATAAGTAGGAGGAGAAAAGAATGAGAGAAATTGGAACAATTAAAGAAACATGATTATTGAGGCTTAAAAAATAACTAGAACATACCAGTAGAGAAGCAAAGTGCAGGAAGGAAAAATAAACAAGATTCCACAATCTAGCTTGGCTTTCAGCCGCAAAAACAAAGCAATAGCAATAGTAGTATAAAGAAGGAGAGCGTTTTCGAGTGTAAGTGTGTGTTCTTGAACTCAAATTGTTCATGTGTTTGAAAGAAGAGAGGGAAGGGTATTTATAGTTTTGAAAATAAGTGAAGAGTAAGGTAATAAGTAAAGCCTTAACATAAATATGGAAATTAATCTCAATCAGAATTATTTAACCCAAGTAATTCCCTTTAATTAAGGAATCATTGCTTAGCGGATACTAACAAGTTTAATTAAGCAAAGAATTCAGCTTGAGAAAGATTGATTATTGCCGTATAAGGGGGAAGCAAAAGTAAGAGGTAAATAACAAATTAAGTTCAAAATAAGCTTAATTTTGAGGGAAAGGATTCAGCAAGATCAAACATCACAGTAATTGAAAGGAATCAATTACTTTTAAACAAAATGAATAAAAAAGCAGGGTTCGTAAGGGAACCCCTTTGCAATTAGTCGCAACATTGAGGGAGTCAGAATCAATCAAGAAATGGTCTAGATTCTTCACCTCAACATAAATAGCAAGGAATGAACATGAATGCAAAGTCAAACGTGTTAAGAAAAAGAAGTAACACAAACATATAGTAGCAATAGGGTAAGCTAGGATTTAGTAGTAAAAGAAAATTATTCAAAGCACAGTGGGCAACAAAGGTCAAGTAGTCACTCAAAAATAAAAGTGAAGAAAGCATAGTAATAGGTAAAGAGAGTCAGAAACAAGTAAATTTCTCACTGTAACAAATGAGGAAAAACTCTTTTAATAAATTAGGGCTTCGACACTAGTCGAGCTTAAAAAATGATAAGAACTTAAAATTAGATAAGTCAAACAAGGAAAAGAGTGTCATAAATAAAGAACTTAATACAACAAGTACACATTTAAACAAAAAATTTTAGAAGTCGGATAAGACCAAAAGGGACCTAGGGTTTTCAACATGCTGAATCAAGTAGAAGGAAAGAATAACAAAGTTATTTGAACATAGTAAAATCATGAAACAACACCAAAATCTAATAAAAAATCTTTTAAAAGAGGTTAAGCGAAACCTAATCGAGAAGTGAAGAGTCATTTTAAGTAAAATTGAAGAACCTTCATGAAAACACTTATGAAGTTCGTAATAAACTTATATCTAAGATAGATCTAAAAGAAAATTGAAAGATCTTAAAGGTTAGGGTTCCAGAGAACCTAGAAAAGTGAGAAAGGCGTAGAAAATTTTACCGATGTAAGATCTGCCATGAATGGCCATGAATGGTAAGAAAAAAACTAGAGACAGAGGTTGAGCAAGTACTGGACCAGATCTCTTTGAGGTTTGGCCATGAAATCACAGAAACAAATACCAAAGAGCCATAGGAGGCCGATACACATATCAAATGGCCATGAAAGGCCATGGAATAGGCAGGGAATGAGGCGGATTAGGGTGGAATTAGATGGCATTGGCTATGGTTCGTGTGAGGTTGCAAAGGGAATTGAGAGAGAAGGGATTTAAAGGTGGCGGCTGGTGGTAAATGAGTTAGGGTAAGGGGTCGTTTAGGTTTATTTTAGGTAGGGTGAATACTGGCCATTGATTTGAACAATCAACGAACTAGGTTAAAAAGGGTAAATGGGGAATCTAGTTTGGGCTGGCTTAAATTGTTTGAGGTCATGATTAATTGGAATTGGACCGAGGAAATTAGGTTTTATTTGGGGTTAAATTTAGGCTAAAATTTAAATATAAATGGGATATTATTTAAATAGCTAATTTTCCTCATTTTATATTATAAAAAATAGTAAATCATTTTTTAAAATAAATTGGAAGCACTAAAATGATTCACATATGTAAATAAATAATTAAAAATACTGGGCTTAATTTTTTGAATACAAAAAATAATTAAATTTTAAAAGGGTTAATATTGCAATTATATGCAATTAGCTTTAAAAAATACTAAATAAAACTATAAAAAATATGCAAAAACTATCTTAGCCATATTCTGGCATAAATATAAAGATCCAATAGATGAATCATCAAAATTTAGTGGGATTTTATGGATGAAAAAGGGAAATAAATTGATTTAAAAACATTTAAAAATTATGAAAAGATAATAGAACATTTGGACATGCTTAAATATGCATATATGTGCTATTTTGAAGGTATATTACATATTAAAGGTATATAGATAATTATTAGGTATGAATAGTTGCCCCTCTTTACCTGGTAAAGATGAAAGAGTTGTTGGATAAAGATATGTTGGCCAATTTTGACCAAGTGAAACAGTTTGAAGAGGTTTAGGCCGCACCCTGGCCTATGAGTTGCCTACATATCCCTGTTTTTAGAGGAATCAACCTGATTGTAGTTCAGGATCCATCGGCAGAGTATGCCGATGAAGACTTTTCAAGAACAGACGCAATATCTATGGTCGGGTGATTGGACAATTTACGGAATGATTAAGGCTCGATATGGCTACGGGAATTGAAACAGGATCGCTCCTATTGGGATAGTCGTTTCTTGCGAGTTTACCTATAAATATACGATACAAGCGTGAATTGTGCATAAATTTAAAGATGATGCAAATTCCCGCCAGACCATGAGTGTTGTCTTTTGACGGTTAGGACGACGTCTTGGGCCATGAAGCGTATGATGAAGGATTTGCCGGCCACAAAATAATGTTCTTGGGCTATGAGGATGGTGCCTCCAAACCATGGCGTCTTTGAAGAATGATATGCAAAGATTAAAAGAGATCCAAAGGCCATGACATGGTGTTCTCGGGCTATGAAGATGGTGCCTCCGAATGATGACACCTTTGGATGTGTTGGCAATATTTCAGCCCATGAAGGATGCAGTAGCATGATGCAGACAAGACGAAGCTTAGCCGTGCAATTTGAAGGGTAGAGCTTAGCCCGTAAGAAAAGCGAAATAAATAGTGCTTGTGGATAGTGCTTAGTTTCGAAGAAAATGGGAGGCAGAGCTTAGCCTTGAAAGACAAAATCATAGCCTTATGCAAGACGCAAATGCAGAGAGAGGTAGGGCTTAACTTAGGAAAGTAGAATGGTAGCCTTATTGAAGAATGGAAATGGAGACATCGTTTAGTCTCAGCAGAATGGTAGCCTTAGGCAAGTTTCAAATGGATGCAACGTTTAGTCTTGGAAGGTAGAATAGTAGCCTTATGCAAGTTGGAAGGTAGAATAGTAGCCTTACACCAGTTGGCAGACATAATAGTAGCCTTATGCAATGCAATTGTAGATGAAGGTAGAGCTTATCCTTGGAAGGTAAAATGGTAGCCTTATATAGGAATGCATATGGAGACATTTTTTAGACTCGGAAGACAGAATGGTAGCCTTATGCAAGCTGGAAAGTTAAATAGTAGCTATACGCAATGAAAATGCAGATAGAGGTAGACCTTAACCTACGAAGGCAGAATGGTAGTCTTATGCAAGATGGAAATGTAGAAAGGGGTAGAGCTTAACCTCGGAAGGAAGAATGGTAGACTTTTGAAAGATAGAAATGCAGAGAGAGGTAGAGCTTAACCTCGGAAGGTAGAATGGTAGCCTATTGAAAGTTGGAAGGTAGAATTGTAGCCTTATGCAATGCAAATGCATATGGAGGTAGAGCTTAACAACGGAAGGCAGAATGATATCCTTATGAAAAAAAAATAACAAATGGTAGTAGAGTTTTTTTAGTTGATAGCACATTGCAGGGTTTTGATTACTAGGATCATTGTTACATATAGGACATCACCGGTGTATGCTGATAGAAAATGTTTGCAAATGTAACAGTTCGGAGAGTCATATCTTTGAGAAGTGTTTTTTCCGTAGGCGTACACTATGATTAATGACTTTGCAATCGTAGTTCCTACATCCAAAGAAAAATTGTGAGTTTTGTAAAGGGAGAGGATAGTTCGTATCCCCGCTGGTTTTTTTTTACCTGCTCGGCTTTGAGCTACTGATACTATATGTATCATTAGGGTGGCATTTCTAAACAAATGAGTTTCGGTAATAAACATTCATGATTTCAAAAAAATATGACATAAATGTATAGTTAAAAATAACTTTTAGATGAACCGACGAATGTGATGTGGTTCGGGATATTGAAAGCTCTCTTGCTACAGAATTTTGAGGGTCCTCCTCAAAATTCTACCCCAATTTAATTATTTAATGCTTCTGACTGTTGCTTGCAACGTTCGGCTGAAATTATTTCAGAATGTTTAGGGTCCTCCGCAAAATTCTGCCCCAGTTTCCCATTGCAGGTGGAAATGAAAATGTATTGCATTGTGACCGAACCCATAGGGCTACCTACCTATCCCCTCTTAAACGGGAATCAGGTCTAGCATAGTTCATTTAAAAATAAATTTGGAAATCATATAGGTTACATATAGTAATGCTTGACTACAGCTGAATTGGTCGGCTTTGGTTAAACTTCTCTGTCCATTTCTACAAGTATGAGGGCTCATCTTGTCAAAACTCGGTGAACCATGTATGGACCATGCCAGTTGGGAGAGGACTTCCCCTTGGCTTTATCTTGATGCGGAAAAATTTTCTTTAACATCAGCTGCCCCGGTGTGAACTATCACGACTTGAATCTTTTGTTGAAGGCACTAGACATTCTATTTTTATAGAATTGACCGTAGAAAACTGCGTTCATTCTTTTTCCATCTATAAGGGCTAGTTTCTCATAACGACTTTTTACTGATTCTGCACTGTCGAGCTCAACTTCTTGTATGATTCTATGGGAAGGAATTTTCTGCCTTGGCAGGAATGAGTGCCTCTATGCCGTAAACCAACATATAGGGTGTTGCCCAGGTTGACATGCGAGCTGTGGTGTGATACCCTAGTAGAGCAATTGATAACTTTTTGTGCCACTGTTTATGCTTCTCTATCATTTTCCTCAATGTCTTTTTGATATTCTTGTTGGTGGCTTCTACAACTCCATTCATTTGAGGCCTGTAGGCTTTGGAATTATTATTTCTGAACTTGAAAGTTTCACACAAAACTTTCATCAAGTCACTGTTGAGGTTGGAGCCGTTATGAGTATAGATAGATTCTGGAATCACGAATCGACGAACAATGTGGTCAAGGATAATGTCTGCCATGACTTTCTTAGTTATTGTTCTGTAAGATTCTGTTTGAACCCATTTGGTGATCAATTGCTACTAGGATAAACCTATTCCCATTGGAAGGACATGCTCGATTCGTCAAATAACATGCGTTCCCCAGCCGGCAAACGATCATGGTGAGTTTGTTGCATTAAGCTCATTTGGTAGTACCTTTATCATGTTTATATGTATCTGATAGTGGTCGCATTTCCAGACATATTGGATGCAGTCCGTCTCCATAGTCATCCAAAAGTAACCAACCCAGAGTATCTTCTTCACTAAGACAAAGTCGTTCATATGTGGACCGTAGGTCCCGGCATGAACTTCCTCTAGTAGCCTGGATGCTTCCTTTGTGCCAGCACACCTTAATAATCCCAAATCACGAGTCCTCCTATAGATGACTCCTTTATTGTGAAAGAAGTTGTTAGACAATCTCCAAAGTGTGCATTTTCGAGTAGGATTTGCAAGCTCTAAGTACTCTCTTTTTGCCAAATATTCCTTGATATCATGAAACCAAGGCTTTATGTCTGCTTCTTCTTTAACATGGGCACAATAAGATAACTTATCATGGATTTTTACTGGAATGGGATCAATGAAATTTTTTTCTAGATATTGTATCATAAATGACAGAGTAGCCTATGCATCGGGGTACTCCTTCTGGAATCTGGGAACATGTTGGAACTCCATCTTCGTGAAGCTCTTTCATAATTCCTACATAATATACAGATACTGGAGTATCTTGGAGTTCTTGGTTGCCCATTCTTCTCGCACCTGATGTATAAGTAGGTCTGAATCTCCAATCACTAGAAACTCATGAATGTTCATGTCAATGTCCATTTTGACCCCTAAAATACATGCTTCATATTTGTCCGTATTGTTGGTGCATGGGAACCTTAGTTTGGTATATACCGGATAATGCTTACCAGATTATGATACTAGGACTACTCCTATGCCAACTCCTATAAAATTTGTTGCTCCATCGAAAAATATTCTCCAACAATCTTAGGATTCTGCAATGTCTTCTCCTATGAATGATACCTCTTCATCAAGAAAATACATTTTTAGGGATTCGTATTATCCATCCATTGGATTTTCAGCAAGGTGATCTTGTAGTGCCTGTCTGTTGATTGATTTCTTAGTCACATAGAAAATGTCAAACTCACTCAACAGGATTTTCCACTTGGCCATCTTTTCCGTGGGCATGAGCTTCTAAAAGATGTACTTCAAAGGATCAATCCTTAATATGAGATAAATATAATGATCCAATAGAAGAATCATCAAAATATATTGGGATTTATGCATGAAAAAGGGAAATAAATTGATTTAAAACCTTTACAAATTATAAAAAAATAATAAAATATTTGGACATGCTTACATATGCATATATATATATATATATATATATATATATATATATATATATATATATATAATATTTTGAAGGTATTTTTAAAATTAAAATATATAGAAAAAATTCGGGATCAACAGGTAGTTGGTGGACCAACCAAATACTCGACCTGCAGGGCCATTCCAAATGATACAGATACCAATCCTTAAGTAAATGCTGAGACAGTAAGGAATGGAAGAGAATTGGAAGAAGTACCAAAGAGAAAAGAAAGAGAAAATAACTCCTAAAGGCGAACTAGTTCCTCAAACTGTGGTTGAAACTGAGAAAGAAACCGAAAAAGTGAAAAGGCTCATGTTTCAAGGCCACCACCTCCCTTCCCACAAATATTCAGTAAGAAAAGCGACGAGAGGATGTTCAAAACTTTTCTTGATATGTTGACCCAAAATATGCTAAGTACATCATGTCACGACTCTAGTTCGCTCTCCGTGCACTATCGTAACGGAACCTAGTTTCTACGACTTGGTAAGCCTAAGAAATGCTAAAAAGAACAATTTTGGAAAGAAAATAATTAAAAACCGAGATAACAAAATGTAACCGTGTTTAGGATGTCGTCTGGCATATAGCAGTATAAACTCTCAACCTAACAATCCCAAAATCCGGAACCCCTTGAATCACAAGCTAAGATATATATACAAAGCTCTAACTCCAGAAATATCTATCAAAAGGAAAATACAGAAGGGATATACAAGTACAGAAAAATAGAAAGGGACTCCTCAGTCTGTGGACGCGACAAATATACCTTGAAGTCAATACAAAAATGCCTCGCCTCAAGGATGATAAAAATGAGTGCATGTGCTTGGATTTGAACATGCAAAGCACGCGCAGAAAGGGCATGATTACAGAACAACGGTACTTACTAAGTGCCAAGCCTAACCTCGGTCGGGCAGTGACGAGGAAGGGCAGGGCCCTACTGAGTTTAAATAAAATACAAGGTATAAAAATATAGAATAAGGCAGTGTAATTAAGTACGATATTAATGAGTAACACACGATAAAAAAAAACAACATTTATAACTGAGACAAGATAATCACAAAAAGTAATACAACTCAACATGGAGATAAAAACTGGGGATCTCTCGGTACCCCAAGGATCTCTTAGTATCCTATATATGTGTGCCGATAATCTCTCAATATCCTGAGGATCTCTTAGTATCCTCAATATATATTCTCAGGATCTCTTGGTATCTGAAGAATCTCTTAGTATCCTCAATATTTGTTGGGAATGGTATCCTACACTATAATCCAGATCAATAAATATATATATAGGGACATCCCAAGATACTGTCTCGTAGTCCCATGGTAAACGCACAGTAACAACATGAAAAATACTCAATTATTTCAATTTCACACTAATTAAAACATGTGATTATAATCTAGCATGCTTCATATATTCCAAATAAGGTAGTTTGAGAAAATAAAGCAATTTAGTCAATTGGACATGATTTCGAAAGCTAACAACAAGCTTAGATTGCATGTAGAATAAATAAGAAGGGGAAAACACAATTAAAGTTACTTAATGAAAAGAGAATATTCAACAATTAGCATAAGTATGCACTCGTCACCTCACGTACAAGGTATTTCAAATACCAATAATACCAAATCCTAAGGGGAGTTTCTGCCACACAAGTTTAGGAAAGCCACTTACCTCGGATCAAACCCAAATCACGTTCATGCCACGAGTACTCGACACAAAATAATCCAAATCTATTCAATTCAATTGCATAATGTAAATATAACTTTAATTATCTGATTCCAAAAATAAATTCTAAGCTAATACGCGAAATTAGGTAAAATGACCAAAATGGCCCTTTGGCCCACATCTCAAAATCGGGTAAAATTTACATTTTAAGAATCCTTATACTCTCACGAGATCAGTCATACCAAAAGTACCAAAATCAAACCTCAAATGGTCCATCAGATCACCATTCAAAGCTCTCTAATTAATCAAGCTCTAAACCCTAATTTGCCACTGATTTTCCTTCAATGTTCATGCTTAGAAGGATTAAAATCACCATAATAACTGTCTTAAGGACCAATGGCCTTACTTCAATGAATCCCTCTGAGAATATCCCTTAAAAATTCTCCCCAAAGCTTCTTCCCATTTGAAAATAGGTGAAAAATAACTCATATTCGCGAAGGCATCTACTTATATGTTCCGCCCAGCAAATCTGGTTCTGCGTTCATGGGACCACACCTGCGGTGCCGTTTTTGTGGAACTAAAGTCGCATCTGTGACAATTCACTAAAAATTAACTTCCGCACCTCCGATTATCCTTACGTAGATGCGTTGCCGCTTCTGCGGTCCCTGCTGGTTCTCCCCCTTTCCACTTCTACGATGCTATCCGTTTCAATGGCTCCGCACCCACGGGGCTCAACTGTAGGTGCGGTTATGACAGAAGATCAGCAACTTACCTACAAATTCCCAACTTTAAAATTTTCATTAACCATCCGAAATCGTCATGAGGCCCCCAGAACGTCAACAAATAGCACGGACAAGTTCTTAAAACACCTAAACCAACATCGAAACCTCGAATCAACCACGGATTCAAGACTCGGAACTCAAAAAAATCTGAATTTACACTCGTCTAAATGACCTGAAATTTTACACACATGTCACATTCAACACTTCGGAGCTACTCCAACTTCCGGAATCTCATTTTGACCCTTTATCATAATCTCGCTATCAAACAGGAAACTTAAAAAATTTAACTTTTGGCATTTCAAGCCTAAATTAGCTTTGGACCTCCAAAACACAGTCCGAACACGCTCCAAAGCCCAATATCACTCAACATAGCTAACTGAACAATCGAAATTCCATTCTGAGGTTGTCATCATACTATTCTGACAAAAATCTCCAAAAATCCAAATAAATCTTCCCGGCAACTCACAATAGCATAAACAAACACGGGGAATACAATTAATAAGGGTTTGGGGTGTTAAATTCTTAAAATGACCGGCGGGGTTTTTACATACTCCTACATTTAATCATTTGTTCGTCCTCGAAAGAGAGTAGAGACATACCTAATGTAGTAAAGAGATGAGGATAACAGCTGCGCATATCCTGTTCGGTCTCCCAAGCTGCTTCCTCGACCGGGTGACCCGCCGTTGAACCTTTACAGATGCAATGTTCTTTGACCTAATTTTTCAAACTTGCCTAACCAATATCACAACTGGCTCCTTAACATAAGATAGATCCTTGTCCAACTGGACTGAACTGAAATCCAATATGTGCGACATATCACTGTGATACCTCCGGAGCATTAAAATATAAAATACCTGATGAACTCCTGCCTAGCTGGGAGGTAAGGCAAGCTCATAAGAAATCTCCCCAAAACACTACAACATCTCAGAAGTACAAATAGACCTCAGACTCAACTTCTCTTTCTTCTTGAATATCTCCAACCATATAAGAAATATCACGAACATTCCAGTCCGGGTATCTCTTCTATCTGGATTGGGCTGTACAGAGTCTATCGTAAATCACCTTATTCTTTTCTAAAGCATCATGCACCAGGTCTATGCCCAATAACGTAGACTCACGTGTCTCAAACCAACCCATCGGGGATCTACAACGCCTACCATATAAAGGCTCATACGGTGCCATCTGAATGCTAAACTGATGCTGTTGTTGTAGGCAAACTCCGACAATGGCAAGAACTGTTTCCAAGACCCTCCAAACTCAATCATATATGAACATAGCATATCCTCAAGTATCTGAATAGTGCGCTTGGGCTGTACATCCGTCTGAGGGTGAGATGTTATTCTCAACTCCACCCGAGTACCCAACTCTTGTTGTACGACCCTCTACAACCGTGATGTGAACTGAGTACCTCTATATGAAATGATTGAAATTGGAATACCTACCAGACGAACAATCTCCCGAATAAAAATCTCCGCCAAATGCTCCAAAGAATAGTTAGTACACACATGAATGAAATGCGTAGACTTGGTCGGTCATTCCACAATCACCCAAATGGCATCGAACATTCTTAGTCTGTGGGAGCCCAACTAGAAAGCCCATGGTGATCCGCTCCCACTTCCACTCTGGAATCTCTATCTGCTGAAGTAACCCAGCCGGTGTCTGGTGCTCATACTTCAGCTGATAACAATTGAGACACCAAGCTACAAACCCAATTATATCTTTCTTCATTCGCCTCCACCAATAATGTTACCCCAAATTTTGGTACATCTTTGTGGCACCCGGATGAATGGAATACCATGACATCTAGGCCTCTTCAAAAATCAACTATCGAAGCCCATCAATATTAGGTACACATATCCGACCATACATCCTTAGTACCCGTCATCACCAATAGTCACATCTCGGGCATCGCCGTGCTGAACCGTGTCCTTGAGGAGAAGAAAATGTGGGTCATCAAACGGACGCTCCCTGATACGATCAATAAGAAAGACTGAGAAACCACGCACGCTAGAACTCGACTAGGCTCAAAAATATCCAATCTCACAAACTGGCTGGCTAAGGCCTGAACATCCATCGGCATTGGCCTTTCCACCGCTGGTAAATAAACCAAATTCCCCAAAACTTTATTGCCAACAACTCAAAGCATCGGCCACCATATTGGCCTTGCCCGGATGATATAAAAAAGTGATATAATAGTCCTTCAGATGTTCTAACCATATCCCCTGACACAAATTAAGGTCCTTCTACTTGAACAGATGCTGCAAACTCCAGTGATTATAATAAATCTCACAAGGCACACCATACAAATAACGACATTAGATCATCAAGGCGTGAAAAATGGCAGCTAACTCGAAGTCATGGACAGGATAATTCTTCTCATGTACCTTTAACTGTCTGGACGCATAAGCAATCACCCTACCATCCTGAATCAATACCACTCCAAGGACAATCCTCGAGGCATCACAATAGACAATATAAGAACTCGAATCTGTGGGCAATAACAAAATTGGGCCTGTAGTCAAAGCTGTCTTGAGCTTCTGAAAGCTCAACTCACACTATTTTGTCCACTGGAATGGAGAATCCTTCTAGGTAAGCCTGGTCATAGGGGCTGCAATCGATGAAAACCCCTTCACAAAACAATAATAGTAACCCGCCAAGCCAAGAAAACTACGGATCTCTATAGCTAAGGATGGTCTAGCCAACTCTACACTGCCTGAGCGCAAGTATCTTAGAAGACACTCGTACACCCCTGAAGTTGGTCAAACAAATCATCAATATGAGGCAAGGATAATGATTCTTCACTATAACTTTGTTCAACTGGCAATAATCAATACACATTCGCGTAGAACCATCCTTTTTTGTCACAAACAAGATAGGAGCACCCCAAGGTGATACATTTGGCCGAATAAAACCCTTATCAAGCAATTCCTATAACTGATCCGTTGACTACTTCAACTCAAGGAGGGCCATACAATAGAGAGGAATAGAACTGTGTTGAGTTCCCGGCAATAGATCAATGCCAAAATCAATATCTCTATCACGCGGCATGCCCGTAAGATAAACTAGAAAGACATCAGGAATATCTTGTACTATTGGGAATAAATCAATTGTAGAGGTATCAATATTGAAATCTCTCACATATGTTAGATGCGTGTCACTCCCTTCTCAACCATATGCTAAGCCTTAAGGAAAGAAATAACTCTACTAGAAGTATGATCTAAGGTACCCTTCCACTGTACTCGCTGCACACATGGCACATACATTCACAATTTTGGCGTGATAATCAAGAATAACATAAAGGGCTGACAACTAGTCGATGCCCAAGATTACATCAAAATCTAGCATGCTGAGCAATAACAAATGGGCTCTGGTCTCTAAACCACAAAGAGCAACCACACACAATGATGATACCCAATTTTTCCCTATGTATTTTTGTACCCAAAATACTTTCAGAATAGTTCGTGAATGTATGTATAAGCATCCACAAAAGGTTTGGTATTTTTCTATAATTCTTCAAGCATTTTAAAACATATTTGCAACTTATTTTGTACTATAAAATCCAATATTTAACCTCAAACCTTGTTATTTAATAAATATTTTATTTTATTCTCACATTTACATAAAAATATAATTTATGTAATTTTATAGAATTTTAGAAAAACATTAGGTATTTTTAAACTAAAATTGCATTAAGTTGAAATTTTGGCCTATTTCTCCATTTAATAAGTATTTCAAGAACAAAATCGTTCCTGATATTTTTTAGTTTCCTCCTAAATATATTTTATTAATTCAGTAATTTTATTGGAATTTTAAAAAATTGTTTACTGTTTTTTATAAAATCAAATTTGGAAAAATGGCTATTTAAAATGTAGACCATAATCTTTTAATTCTAGCCCAAATTGAAACCAAAATAAACCCCAAAATTAGCCCCCAATTGCCTGACCCAAATCTAAAATCACCCGACCCAAACTCTCTTAAATCTAATCCACCCGACCCCCTTTCTAATCCTTGCCGTTGATCTCATAGATCAATGACCCATAATGCACTTACCTAAATTAAATCCCTAATACACCAAGCCCTAGTCAGTTTTCCAAACCGGCCGCCTTTGAATCCCTAAAGATCTCTAAGCTCTCTAAAACCTAGTCATCTCCGGACCTTTTCACTAGCGTTCATGGCTGTCCTGGACCTGAAACTACCTTATTCATTCACTCCTCACCTCTCCTGGCCTTTGGGTTCGAGGACCGAAACCTTATTTCAAAGATGACTGGACCAGAGGTCCTCCAATGGGGGTTTTTTGCAGTTATGTCTGTCCTTTCTCTGACAAATCTTAAGGCCTTGAGTCCTTTGCCGACTCCGATGAGTCCGTTCAGGCTTTTCTCTCCATTTCGAGACCTTTATCTGAAAACCCTAATGTTCTTGGTTCTTTCTCATTTTTCTCTATGTTTATCTTACGATCTTCTCTGAGCTCTAGTTATTTTCTAAATTTTTTAAGTATCTCTCATCCTTTCTTCGCCTATTTGTGTTTTCAATACTGCTCGTCTTTTAAACCTATGGTTTTCTATGACTTATCTGATTTCTTTGATTTTGTTGTTTATTTTCGCTACTGTATATTCTTCTCCATGATTTTGAACATTTTCTACTATGGCTCTAAAGTGTTTTGCTTTACTGTGTATTTCTAGTTTTTTCAGTTCATGTGTTTATACTTTCTTTATGATGTTCTGCTCTTGTTCATCTTCGTCTATGATGTTCCTTGCATTCCGACTTGTAGTGGAATCCCTGACTTCTAAGGGGATTTTCCATTTTTCTTTCTCTGTGAAACCCTAGCAACCTCTGGTTTCTTTCTTATCTTTTGCTACATGTTATTTCCAGTGTTTGCATGTTCAAACCTATGCATCTTTTATAGTACTATTTTCCCCTTTCTCTGTAACCCTAATTTATTTTTGTACGCCTATTTGATTCTCTAATTGCTCCCTATTTTGTGACTAAGTTCGAATGCAAGTAGTATCTTGACTCTTGATTTCCTGGGTGGTTACTTGCCTTATATGTTTACCCGTGTGATTTTCAAATTCTTTACATGTATTTACCCTATATTCTGTGATTAATACTCGATTGTCTTTTCAAATTTAAACATAGGTTTATTTATTTCCATCTGGTTCTTTAAATGAAGAGGTTCCCTTCTAATTAATTGATACTGATTGTTATTGCTGAATATTTCCTTGCCTTATTGCTGCATTTTTTCAAAACTATAAATAGTCCTTCGCTTTTCTCACTAGCACAAACTAATACACGAGTTCTCTCTACTCTTACTCACTGAAAAACTCTCTGCTCTTCTCTTCTCTGTTACTTACTCTCTTTGGTAAGAATTAGCCGGCTGAAAGCCTAGGCTAATTATAGAATCTATACTTGCTCTGTTCTTCAAGTTTCACTGATAGGATCCTAATTTCAATTATTAACCTTCAACTATCTGTTTACTTTCCCCTTTCTTTGTCTGTTATGTTATTTCAACTTAAGCTCTTGCACGTTTAATCCATTTCCCTTGTTCCCTTGCCGGTTATGTTCAAGTTCAAATGCTCAACCCTTTTCCCTTTCCCTCGTCTATTTATATTAAGCTTTAATATGTTTAACCCCTCATCTCCTTTCCCTTTTTTGTTTGCATTCAGCATTTTTCTTTAAGCGTTAACATGTTAATTCCTTTCCCCTTTTTCCCATATCTATTTGTGTACTTCATTTGAGTTAGCATGTTTTCCCCTTTTTCCCTAACCTATTTGTGTATTTCATTTAAGATATGGCCTGTTTAATCCCTTTTCCCTCTTCAATTGTCTGTTTATGTTAAGCTTTTGTATGCTTAATTCCCTTCCCCTTGTTCCATTTTCTGTTTTATATTTAAGTTCAGCAGGTTTATTCCTTGGCCATGCTCCTTGTCTGCTTATGCTTTTAGTTTAAACTAGCATGTGTAATCCCTTTTCCTTGCTTGCTTGTTATTTTTTAAGTTATTGAATCATTTTAGTTTAATTTTGTTCTTTCAATGTTCTTATGTGATTTGCCCTCCCCTTTAGTCCCTGTTTGCTTGTGCGTTTGTTCTGGATGAGAGTGGCACTCCATTGCTACTTCTAATCTAGAACCAAGGCTGTTAACAACCTATACTCAGAGTAATCCCACTCCCCTTCCCCTATTTTATGTGTTTTAGCCTTGACAAAAGGCCTGTTGGTGTCCTTATCACCATACAGACCCTTGTCTGACTTGTTTACAAGTCTGCTCTTGTTTGTTAGCCTTTGAAAGAAGTTTGGGGTCTGCCAGTCTCACTCTATAAGCTAGGCATGACCACTTCCTACATTGGTCTTCCCCTAATCCTCACTTTGCACTTATTCTTAGTCCTTTAAGTCCAACCCCTCTGGTAAGCCATGCTTAGGGACCTTGCAGTCTCCTGTGAACTTGGATGCCTTAGGGCTAGTAAATCCACACTTGCACTATTCCAATTAGACTGTATGCAATGCCTGGGTTTCCTTGAAAGCCGTATGAACTTTGCAATACTCAAAAAGATGAACACCTCGGATCTTGGGAGCTCGGATTTGGTAAAAGGCATATGTTGAACGTTAAAGTTTCTTTGAGACTCCTCGGGCCTGTTGTACCTGCTGATGTATTTAATTTTTATTTCTTTTAATGTTATTTTCCTTTCCTGCCAGACTTGTAATAATTTGTAATAAAAGAACTTGGGGGTATAATGAAGAGGGATATGGGAGGGATTTACTTTCTTGCATTCACCGTGCCTATAGGTTTGCATCACTTGTTAGTACCGATATCATGTTTATAGGCTTCTCATTACCATATAGAAAACATGTGTATCAGGCTTTACTTTTCTTGCATCTATATCGCATAGAAATCATGTTTATATGCTTAATTTTCTTGCATCAGTTAGAAACCATGTCTTAGGGCCTTGCAGTATTGCATCCATGCCATATCGTTATCGCGCGGATAGTGTTTCATCGACCCCCATGTAGATACCATGTCTATAGGCTTTTGTTATTGCATCAACTTCATATAGAAATCATGCTTATAGGTTTGCATTTTTAATCTCGCCTAGATAGCATGCCTTTAGGAACTATATAAATGCTAGGCAAAAATAGTAGGTCACTTAACAAGCTATAGCTAAAGGGTTAATAAGTAAGTCATAAGTTCAGACTCTCCTAATGCTTTCAAACGTCTCAGCCAGCCGCCATATACAGTCGCCAAACCATTCCAATGATCAGAGGCAGAAGGAGAATAGGAGGAGAAACATATCATCATATTGAATGGGTCAACGCAGTAGAAAAAGACAAATGGTGGAGCAACAAGGTCAAGAGCATTCTAAATTGGAGTGGGTATGAGCTAGGGAAAGGACTTGGTAAGAATCTTGAAGGTATCACCAAACCTATTCAGTTAAAGAAACATGGTACTACATTCGGACTAGAGTACGAGTACACTTGGAAAGAATTCACGAACCGGTCACCACCATGGCGCGACCCATATTGCCCATTGGAACTCCCAATACCTCATTTGGAACAGACATTTCAGCCAGCCGACACTCTCTACGGGTAAAAAGAAGACGAGGCTCTTGTAGCAATGAAGAACCTATTTCTGGATGACATGGACTGTATTATGATTATTGAAGAGGAAGGGGAGGAAGGCCCTTCCATTCGAGTTGTGAATTGAGGGGAGTGCCTCACTAACTGGTCAAGCAGGACCACCATCGCCTGGAAACTTTCGGGGTAGCAAGGCTGAACAAGCATCATGCATCTTTGTTTTAGTTGTTTTCTTTATTTTCTGCATTTGTCTTTACTTTCCCAAAAGAGTTACGATGTTTTGGACATTAACAAATTTAATCAAAAGCATCATTAGTTTTATCAAATATCTCGCTATTCATTACTTTTCTCTACTATTTACACTATTTTCACACAGCGTTACTATTACGTATCTTGATGATGAACCAACAATTGTAACTTGCAACGAGGCTATGCAACAAACGGACATAGACTCGGAGGAGGATAATATACCATAAGAGGTTGTTAGAGAGATCAAGAATTTTGAGAATAGACCTAAGTCCAACTTGGATGAAACCCAAGTCGTCAATTTGGGAGATAAAGAGAATGTCAAAGAGATGTGCATCAGTGTGCACTTATCACAGATAGAGAAAGGGGAATATAAAGAGTCCTTGAGGGAATATAAGGATATCTTCGCATGGTCTTACAATGATATGACTGGCCTCAACACATCCATTGTCGCTCACAAGTTACCGATAGATCCTGCATGTCCACCGGTAAAGCAGAAGCTCAGAAAATTCAAGCCAGATATGAGTTTAAAAATCAAAGAAGAGGTCACCAAGCAGGTCAAAGCCAGAGTTCTTCAAGTGGTAGAGTATCCAACTTGGTTAGCTAACATTGTGCCAGTACCGAAGAAGGATGGGAAAGTTAGAATCTATGTCGACTACCAGGATCTCAACTCGGCCAGTCCCAAAGATGATTTCCCCTTGCCAAACATACACATTCTGATCGAAAACTCTGCCAAGAATGAGTTGCAGTCATTCGTCATTTGCTTTAAGGGGTACCATCATCTATGGATGGATAAGGAAGATGCACAGAAAACAACGTTTATCATGCCTTGGGGAAATTATTGCTACTGAATGATGTCGTTCAGATTGAAGCATGCGGGAGCCACTTACATGAGGGCCATGAATACCCTATTCCATGACATTTTACATAAGGAGATTGAGGTATACATGGAAGATGTCATCATTAAGTCAAAGAAGGCTGCAGATCACATGGAGGACCTCCGAAAGTTTTTCAACAGACTAAGGAGGTATAACTTGAAACTAAATTCCGCCAAGTGTGCATTTGGGGTCCCTGTGGGAAAGTTATTGGGTTTCATCATGATTCGCCAAGGAATAGAGTTGGATCCATCAAAGGTCAAATCGATTCAGGAGTTGCCATCGCCGAAGAGCATGAAAGAGGTAATGAGCCTCCTGGGGAGACTCAACTGTATCAGCCGGTTCGTTGCTCAGTCTACCGTCATCTGTGAACCTATCTTCAAGATGCTGAAAAAGGATGTCGCCACCAAATTGACCAATAAAGTTCCGCCTCTAGTCCTGGTTCCGCCTGAGCCTGGGAGGCCCTTATTATTCTATCTTGCAGTTTTGGATGGAGCATGGTTGTTTCTTGGGACAACATGATGAGACGGGGAGAAAGGAGCAAGCTATTTACTACCTGAGCAAGAAATTTACCCCGTACGAGGCTCGGTATTCTTTGTTAGAATGCACCTGTTGTGGTTTGACTTGGATAGCTCAAAAGTCGAGGCATTATTTATGTGCTTACACTACCTACCTTATATCAAGAATGGATCCACTAAAGTACATTTTTAAGAAACCCATGCCCACCGGAAAGGTCGCCAAGTGGAAAATTTTGTTGAGTGAATTCGACATTGTCTATGCCACCCAGGAGGTAGTTAAAAGACAAGCTTTGGCAGATCATTTCGCAGAAAATCCTATGGAAGGTAAATACGAACCATTGAAAATGTATTTTCTAGACGAGGAAGTAGCTTTTATAGGAGAAGAAATTGCAGAATCCCATGATGGTTGGAGGATGTTTTTCGACGGAGCCGCATGTTTCAAAGGAGTTGGTATTGGAGCAGACCAGGTATTAAGAACCGGTCAACATTACCTTGTATCCGCCAAGCTCAGGTTCTCGTGCACCAATAACATGGCCGAGTACGAAGCCTACATTTTGGGTCTTAAAATTTATATTTATATGAACATACAAGAGCTGGTAGTGATTGGGGATTCAGACCTACTCATACACCAGGTTCGAGGAGAATAGGCGTCCAAGAATTCAAAGATACTTCCTTATTTGCACCACACACATGAGTTGAGGAAAAGGTTCACAAAAACAGAATTCCAACATGTTCCAAGGGTACCGAATGAGTCTGTAGATGCGTTTGCCACTTTATCATCCATGATTCAGCATCCAGATACAAATTTTATTGACCCTATCCCGGTCAAGATTCATGATCAACCAGCATACTGTGCACATGTTGAGGAAGAAGTTGATGGAAAGCCCTGGTTCCACGACATCAAAAGGCACCTAAAAATAGGGGAATATCCAGAGCTTGCTAATGCTACTCAAAAGCCCGCATTTCGAAGGTTGTCCAACAATTTCTTTTACAGAAGAGGAATCATGTATAGGGGGGCTCCCGATTTGGGACTATTATTGTGTGTCGATGCGACAGAAGCAACCATGTTGCTAGAAGAAGTGCACTCAGGGACTTGTGGACCACACATGAACGGTTCTGTTCTAGCAAAGAAGATACTCAAGGCAGGATATTTCTTGATGACCATAGAAACGGACTATATTCAGTATGTCCGAAAGTGTCACCAGTGTTAGATACATGCGGATATGATAAAGGTAGCTCCAAACGAGCTCACTGCAACGAGTTCACCATGGTCGTTCGCTACTTGGGTGATGGATGTAATTGGACCAATCGAGCCTGCCGCATCAAACAGACACAAGTTCATTCTGGTAGAAATTGACTACTTTACTAAATTGGTCGAAGCAACATCATACAAAGTAGTAACCAAGAAAGACTTGGCATAATTTGTCTGAGATCGGTTGTCGGTCGGTTCGGTGTTCCATAGTCGATCATCACTTATAATGGTTCCAATCTCAACAGCGACTTGATGAAATCGATGTGTGAAACTTTTAAGATAAGACACATAAATTCTACTGCTGATAGACCTCAGATGAATGGAGTTGTGGAAGCAGCAAACAAGAACATCAAGAAAATACTAAGGAAAATGATTGAAAGGCATAAGCAGTGGCAAGATAAGTTGTCGTTCGATTCATTGGGTTACCGTACTATTGTTCGCACATCAACCGAGAAAAATCCCTACATGCTGGTTTACGGTGCATAAGCGGTAATTCCTGCTGAAGTAGAAATTCCGTCCTTGAGAATAATACAAGAAGCTGAGCTAGAAGATGCAGAGTGGGTCAAGGTCAGTTAGCCCTTACAGATGGAAAGAGAATAAACGATTTCTGTCACGGTCAGTTATATATGAACAGAATGGCTAGAGCCTTCAACAAGAGAGTTCGACCGAGGAAGTTTACACCAGGGCAACTGGTATTGAAAAAGATATTTCCACATCAAGATGAGGCCAAAGGGAAGTTCTCTCCCAACTGGCAGGGTCCGTACATGGTTCACCATGTTCTAACTGGTGGAGCTCTTATTTTTGCAGAAATGGATGGAGAAATCTGGCCAAAACCAATCAACTTAGATGTAGTGAAGAGATATTACATTTGATCATTGTGTTTTACTTTATGATGTAATTTGAACTACGCCTGACTTGATTCCCATTTAAGAGGGATACGTAGGCATCCCTATGGGTTTAGTCACATCCTTAATAAAATTCCATTTTTCCTCGCATTTGGAACTGGGGCAGAATTTTGAGGAGGACCCTCTAAATTCCGAAGTTAGTTTGTGAGTTCCCGCAAAAGCATTGACCCAGTAAACTGGGGCACAATTTTGAGGAGGACCCTCAAAATTGTCAAGTCAGTTCGCTTTCACTCATTCAGCACCACCATCAACAGCGCCACCTCAGTAAACTGGGACAGAATTTTGAGGAGGACCCTAAAAATGCTGGATCCAACGAGTTTGCCGTGCCTTCGACCACGTTGTAGTTGTGTTTCATCATAAAGCAAAAACTATCTTTTGCTTTACTTACATATATGCATTTGCATCATATTTGCCAAATTTTGCATAAAGTCATTTGGGTCACTATCGTTCAGCAAAGCTACCCAAATGGTACAAGACGCCACGGGTCGAGGGATGTGAACAAACCTCCCCCTTTACAGAAATCACAATCTTTCTTTTGATGCAAGAATCCAGGGTAAAAATAGGCGATGCAGGGGCATTACAAAACCGAAGTTCCCCGAAACCACTACTTACCTCGCAAAGGCTCACTATCTGCATTCAACGCTTCCCCGGCAGTCATCGATAGCGCAATCATCTATATGCTAAGAAAATCACCATCCTCTCCTTTATATTACTGCTTTATTGCATTGCATAAGGCTACCCTCTGCCTTGCGAGGCTAAGCTCTGCCTCCATCACGCATAAGGCAATTTTCTGCCTTTCGAGACTAAGCTCTGTCTCCATCTGCATTTTGCATTGCATAAGGCTATTCTCTGCCTTTCGAGGCTAAGCTTTGTCTCCATCTTGCATAATGCTATCTTTTGCCTTTCGAGACCAAGACATTTCTCCATATGTATTGTTGCATTGCATTAGGCTACTCTTTGCCATCCGAGGCTAAGCTCTTCCTTCATCGTGCATAAGGCCATTCTCTCCCTTCTGAGGCCATCCTGCATAAGGCCATCTTCTGCCTTTCGAGACTAAGCCTTGTCTCCATCAGCATTGTTGCATTGCATAAGGCTACTCTTTGCCTTCCGAGGTGAGCTCTGCCTCCATCTTGTATAAGGCTACTCTCTTCCTTCCGATTCTAAGCTCTGCCTACATCCTGAATTAGGCTACCCTCTGCCTTCCGAGGTTAAGCTATACCTCTATCCTGCATAAGGCTACTCTCTCCCTTTCGAGGTTAAGCTCTACCTCCATCCTGCATTAGGCTACTCTTTGCCTTCCGAGGCTAAGCTATGCCTCCATCCTGCATTTTTGCATTGCATAAGGCTACTCTCTGCCTTCTGAGGTTAAGCTCTATCTCCGTCTTGCATAAGGATATCTTCTCTCTTTCGAGACTAAGATCTGTCTCCATTTTGCATTGCATAAGGCTATCTTCTGCCTTTCGAGGTTAAGCTCTACCTCTTTTATTTTGCATTTTGGCTGAAATATCGCCACCCTATTTCATTTTGGCTGAAATATGGCCACCCTGCATTTTAAAATCCTGCTCGGCTGAAAGATCGCCACCCTCTGCATTCATTCGATTGAAATATTGCCACCTTATCATGGGCTGAAATATTGCCAACTTATTCAAATGCGTCATTGTTCGGAGGCACCATCTGCATGGCCTGAGAATACCATTTCATGGCTCGTGAATCTATCTTTTCATGCTCTTCATAGCCCGGACGTCATAGTCTGAGGACGCCATTCTAATCGTCCGAATACAGCATTCATGGTCCAATGGGAAGTTGCATCACGTTTATTATGCAATATAAACGCACATCATTCATTTGTAGGTATACCGGCTGGCACGACTTTCTCAGGATCGCTCCCACTCTAGTTCTCCATTGCTCGTCCGATCCCCGAAACATTGCTAAATCTCAAACCACTGTTGCGTCCGCCGTTTCAAATTTTCATTGGCATATTCCGCCAATGGCTCCTGAACTACATACGACATGATTCCTGTAAAACCTGGGATATGTAGGCAGCTCAAAAGCTAGAGCGCAGTCGAAATTCTCGTACAATTGTAATATTTGGTCAAAATTGGCCATCTTATCTTTACCTGACAACTCTTTCATCCTCCTCGGGTAAAGAGGGGCAGCTGTTATTACCCAATTTTTTTCTATGTATTTTTGTACCTAAAATACATTCAAAATAGCTTGTGAATGCATATATAAGCATCCACAAAATGTTTGGTATTTTTCAAGCATTTTAAAACCAATTTAAAACTTATTTTGTACTATAAAATCCAATACTTAACCTCAAATCTTGTTATTGAATAGATATTTATTTTATTCTCTTATTTACATAAAAATATAATTTATGTAATTTTTACAGAATTTTACAAATCCATTAGGTATTTGTAAACTAAAATTGCATTAAATAACAATTTTAGCCTATTTCTCGATTTAATATGTATTTCAAGTACAAAATCGTTCCTGATATTTTTTTAGTTGCCTCCTAAATATATTTTATTAATTCAGTAATTTAATTGAATTTTTACAAAATTTTTTACTATTTTTTATAAATAAAATTGGGAAAAACGACTATTTAAAATGTAGGCCTATCTTTCAATTCTAGCCCAAATTGAAACCCAAAATCAACCCCAAAATTAGCCTCCAATTTCTCGACCCAAATTAAAAATCACCCAACCCAAACCCACTTAAATCTAACCCACTCGACCGCTTTTCTAACTCATGAGCCTTGCTAGACCTGATGCTCGGAATAAGCCCTAAAATAAATCGGTGAACCCTCTCGCGAGCAGTAGAAACCAAGGCTGGGGCATGTCTAGCCAAGCTAGTGTAAGAGACAACAAACTCTGAGAAAGTCATAGCACCCTGGTTCAAATACTCAAACTTTGCGCGCCAAGCATCCTTGAGGCTCTGTGGAGCATACTCTCTCAGGAACATATCTGAAAACTAAGTCCAAGACAGGGAAGCAGCCTCATCAAGATTGTCTAACTCATAGGTACGCCACCACTTATAGGCAGCTCCTCGAGGCTAGAAGGTAGTGAAGGAAGCCTTGCTCGACCCTAATATACCCATGCTATGGGGAATATGGTAGCACTCATCTAGAAATAACAAAGCATCATCTAATTCTTGACCAAAACAGGAGGCTCGTACTTCTTGAACTCTTAAGCCTAAGTTGTTCATCCTCGGAAGTTGCTGCCCTACCCACAGGCTGACCTCGAATTGCAGATTGTACACGAATAATATTTGGGGCCTAATCTACATGCACTCGCTAATCAAGAGTGTGGGTGCCATGAGTCTGTGCTCCTCCCCTGGCCTGAGATGTTGCTGCAGTGAGGGGAAGCAACCCTGCTTTATCTAAAGTGGTGTACATGCTCATAAACTGCACAAGAGTCTCCTGGAGAGTTGGAGTAGCAATAGCAGTAGGAATGTCAGGTTCCTGGACTCCAGCTTGAAATGCTGGTGGCACCTCGGTGGCAACTCGCACGGGTGCTCTAGCTGCAAAATCGGACCTCAAATGGTCCCTTAAATTACCACTCAAAGCTCTCTAATTAATCAAGCCCTAACCCCCAATTTACAACTAATTTTCCTAAATTTTCATTATTAGAATGATAAAAATCATCATAATAATGAGCTTAAGGACCAAAGGTTATACCTAAATAAATCCCTTGAGAATCTCCTTGAAAATGCTCCCAAAGCTTCTTCCCCTTTGAAAATTGGTGAAAAATAACTCAAATTTGCTAAGGTATCTATTTATATGTTCTGCTTAGCAAATCCAATTTTGCACTCATGGTAAAACACATGAAGTCCTGCTTTTGCGAAACTAAAGTCGCATCTACGACAATTCACTAAAACCCATTTTCACACCTGCGATTAACCTAGATGCGGTGCCACTTCTGCGGTGTGGTGCCCTCTTCTGTGGTCCCTGTGACTTCTCCCCATTTTCGCTTCTGAGATTCTAACGTCGCTTCTCTGGATCCACACCTGCAGGATCCAACCGTAGGTGCGGTTATTACCGAAGATTAGCGGCTTCAGCTGCAAATTCCCAACCTCAAACTTCCCATTATCCTCCGAAATCACCCTGAGGCCTCTGGACCTCAATCAAAAGCATAGACAAGTCATATACCACTATCCAAACTTATACCAATCGTTAAAATAGCTTAAACAAAGTTGAAACATCGAATCAACAATGAATTCAAGCCTAAAAACTCCAAATACTCTCAATTTACTCTTCCAATTAAAAAGTCTATCAACTTCGTCCGAATGACCTAAAGCTTTTACACATACGTCACATTCAACACTACAAAGATACTCCAACTTTTGGAATCCCATTCCGATCCTTAGATCAAAATCTCCATATGGAAATAGAAACTTCAAAAATTCAACTTTCGGCATTTCAAGCCTAAATTATGAAATCACCCAAAGGAGCTAACGGAACCATCAGAATTCCATTGTGAGGTTGTCTTCACACTGCTCCAACATTAGCTAAAATCTACAACTTAAACTCTCATTTAAGGACCAAGTATCCCAAACCTCTCTGAAACTCCAAGTAAATCCTCTCAGCAACTCACAATAGTAGAAACAAATACGTGGAATGCAGTTAATAATGGATTGGAGAATTAATTCTCAAAATAACTGGTTAGGTCATTATACATCAATGATATTGTGGCTAACAAAATAATGTATATAGAGCTTGAGACAGGGGCCCTTATTGAATAGTGCACCTTAAGAATTCAAAGAAAGTTGCCGTAAAACTTGAATGATCCAAGGAGATTCACCATACTTGTTTGAATTTGTGAGGTAAATATGGGACGGGCACTCTCTAAATTGAGGTCTAGCATAAATTTGATGCCCCTCTCAATTTTATGTCAATTAGGGTTGGGAGCCCCAAGCCTAACCATAATCATGTTGCAGCATGCTGATAGATATATTATCCATCTGGAAAGGGTGATAAAAGGTGTGCTACTACAAATTGTCCATTTATTCTTCCAAATATTTTGTTATGTTGGACAATACGCTTTACGCTAGAGGGGGGGGGGTGAATAGCGTTTTAAAAATATTAAGCGTTTTAGTGCGGAATTTAAAAACTTTGCAGAAATTAAAACAAGTGCAGTAGAATAAACTTACACAATGATGTATCCTGGTTGGCCACAAACGTGGTTAGTCCAGTCCCCGAGAGACTCTCTCGAGATTTCCACTAAACTTGTCAAGCTTACGGGTGCTTAACAAACCGTTACAGCTGAGGACACAAGCCTCACCTAGGTGCTCGGGGATCACAATCCCAAAGACTTCAATTGCTCGGGGATACCAATCCCAAAGACTTCAATTGCTCGGGGATAACAATCCCAAAGACTTCAACTGCTCGGGGATAACAATCCCAAAGACTTCAACTGCTCGGGGATAACAATCCCAAAGACTTCAACTGCTCGGGGATAACAATCCCAAAGACTTCAACTGCTCGGGGATAACAATCCCAAAGACTTCAACTGCTCGGGGATAACAATCCCAAAGACTTCAACCGAGGAATCACAAGTTCCTCAACAAACGAGAATCGCAATTCTCTTACAAACACAAAACACACTCACTTTACAAAGCACTCCTTAATGAGTAGATATGAGTAGAAATAGTACGCTCAAGATCACAACAACTTAGCTCAATAGAATGGCTCTTCAAAAAGCTTTATGGATGAATGGAAAATGATGATCAATGTAAGAAAGCTTTTAGCAATGAAAATACTCAAAGTGTATATGTTGTTGTTTTGAAAACACTGAGTTGAAGCTGTATTTATAGGTGAAAAACTCAGTCTTACCGTTGTCTAATTGCCAATTAAGGATTGCTGAAATTACTCAGTGACAATCGATTGTCAAGACTAAACAATCGATTGTTTGCCTATCAGATTAAAAATTCAATCCCAGATTTTACGTCAACAATCGATTACTTCAAATCAATAATTGATTATTTATAACGTTAAGAAATCCTTTCCAATTTTTGGCATAAAACATCGATTGTCCGGAAATCAACAATCGATTATTTTAACAACGTTCAGAAAATCTTTTCCAGATTTTAAGCAAAACATCGATTGTTAAATATCAACAATCGATTACCTGAAGGTAATTGAAAATATATGACAACGGTCAGCTTCAACAATCGATTATCAAATGGAATAATCGATTATTAATTAATTTCAAAACTCTCTGTCTCATATATATAATCGATTATCAAAAGCCACAATCGATTATCATTTTATTTAAAATCACTGGGAGACATTTTTCTCATTCTAATCGATTACCATTAGTTCATAATCGATTTTTATGAGTTTTGAAACCTTTGCCTCAGTTAACAATCGATTATCATAAGTACACAATCGATTGTTATGCAGTTTGCAAAAACCTGATGTTAACTGACTTACTCACAATCGATTATCATTAATTCACAATCGATTGTCATGCAGTCTTGGCTTAGAGATACTCGATTATCATAAGTACATAATCGATTATCTTAGCCCAGATTTTTGAGGCATGCTTGGAAAACATTTTAACAAATGTAAATATGCATAGTTTAAAATCATTTGACACTTAATTTAAATATGCATGATTTTGGAAAAATAATTTTAGTAGAGAAGCCATGTTATGAGCCAAGTTGAGGAATCAAGATCACAATTAATATTGACTCAATTATAACATTTCTAATCTTTGTCTTGAGCTTCTTGTAATGCATCCATTTTGTGCTTGTCCTTGAGTACTGCTATATATCGCTTTTTGCTTTGTTTGACATTCATCAAAACCTACAAAAGAACACACGTTTAGTATATTGCATTTGAAACGTGTTTCCAACAATTTCCCCCTTTTTGATAATGGCAAACATAAGCGGGATATATGCAATAATTATTTTGATAATCCAAGACAAGTGTAAAGTATGCAATTTGATGTTCCCCCTCAATTCATGTTCCCCCTCACTTTAAGCATGAATGAAGTTGAGAGTGATATAGCATACTTCTTGATATCCCGTTTCTTCCCCCTTTTGCCATTAGCAAAAATATATACAAGGGAAGAATATGCAAAAAAACATATGAAATAAACAAAAGTTTATTTATTGGAAAATAACATTACATGGGTGGAGCCAAACACAATAAAACGAACAACAACTAACCAACCAAGGAAAAACAAATCAAAAACAACAATTTCACATCATCAAAAACAACAATTTCATCATTCATCACCCCCATCCCCTTCATCATCATTGGGAGGCGCTTGATATGGCACCACCTGAGCATAGGCATAATGCACGTGATCAAAGTAACCATGGACCTCACGGGTTAATTGAGTAATTTGGTCAGAGATAGTCCGGAGGGTAGGCTCCTGAGGAGGATGAGCACGACGGGCTTGTCGATTTTGAGGAGGAGCGGGAGCATGATCACCATCATGATGAAAGGAAGACTCCGAAATTTCCCAGATTTTGGTGCTCTTTTTGAGAGGACCATTAGCAATATTGACCCCGGAAGCTTCAAGAAATTTCATTATTAAGAGGGCATAGGGGAGAGGTATGTCACCTCTGGTGGCATTGAACATATGAGATTGAATAAGCTTGCACCAATTGATTTTAACACCGGTGATAATGGCATGAAGAAATTTGGCATCCTCTTGGGAAATGGTGGTGTGATTGAGTTTACGGGGTTTGAGAACACGAGTGATGAAATAGAGAATGAAACGATAATTCGGGTCCATACCCTTTATGGTGGGACGACGGGAAGAAGACTCATCATAGGCGACTCCGGCTTGGCGGAAGAGATTAGCTTCATCAATCATGTCCCCGGCATCATTTATGTACTGGTAGATGTCTTCACCATCATGCGGAATGCCGGCAATGAGGTGGAGGTTATCTTCAGAAATTAGAATGGAAATGCCGTTAACATTGGTAACGAGTTCACCCTCATCATCTTTGTGAAGGTTGGAGTAAAAAGCTTCAACCAAAGTAATGTTGTAGTAGGGGTGAGTAAGGAGTAGGAAATTGAAAAGTTGGCACTCTCTTAGCATATTCGCGGCTGGAATGAATGGTGCAACAAGAGCGTTTGTTGAAAAGCGAGGAGGGAGAATAAGGCGTTTCTCAAATTTGGTTAAGAAACGGGTGAGCTCTTCATCGGATTCAAAGAATAGAACCGATCCATCTTGATATGGATGGCGAGAAGAAGAAGCACCTTGTTTGGAACGAGCACGTTTGGAGTTGCGGCTTGACATTTTTGAAAATGATGTGCTAGGATTTTTCAAAGATAACAAGATAATTTGATGCTTGGGAGGCTTGAGTGAGTATACAAGAGCATATGTGCAGCCTATATATAGAGAAGGAATGAATCTTACACTTATTTGAAAAGATTTGAAGAGATTTGAAGAGCTTTGAAGTCTGAAATGGTAAAAATAAATTCACTGACCGTTCAACAATCGATTGTTTGAATAGAATAATCGATTGTCATTAATGAAAATGATCTGACACATCGATTACACGCCAGAACGGAAAAAAAAATTTGAAAAAGATAGTCGATTGTCAAACTTGGTAATCGATTGTTTTTCATATTTATGACCTGACAGGAATCGATTGTAGAGCCAAAACGGTAACATAAGTTTAAAACAGATAATCGATTGTCAATATATAGTAATCGATTATTTCACTCACAGAGAGTTTGGATTTTGGCAAATAATCGATTGGCAGAACAAATAATCGATTGTTTGGAAGGGGGATGCTAAAATGATGAGACTTAATTCTATCAAGCAATGTAAACATTCAACAAGATTTCATGACAAAAAAAAAATTGAATCAACAAATAATCGATTATTGATAATGATAATCGATTGTAAGCATAAATAATCGATTATGATCGATTTTTCTTGTATCAAGACAATTTATACTTTCCTCTTACCTTTTGGGGGATACCTGCAAAATAGAATTAAACATCTCCGACGCTCAAGTCAGTAATCTATAAATGAAATAATAACTTTGAAACTAGTGTATTCGGGTGAAAAACGTGAACTCTTAAGAATTTTGTCCTAGGATGTTCTTAAGAGGGTTTAGGGTACTTACCTTCCCTTCGACTTTGCCAATTACTTGATTTTGAACATCCTTCGTTCATTTTGGTCTTTTGGCTCATTCTTCAATTTAAGAAGCTTCTTCCACAATTTTGCCTTTGTCTTCCTTGTATTTTGTCTTTTAAATTTTTCGAAAATACTTCCGATTTTGAAAAAAAATGCCTAAATCGACTTTTCCGTCTCTTCCTCCTTCTTTGTGCTTTAATTGAAGGAATTTTGAATTCGTCTCCCGTCAAGTGTTTGGAGTATCCACTACACTTGATTCCTTCAAGCACACCTGCAAAACAAATCAATGCTCTTTTGGTACCCATGCCATTTTGGGTCCTTGAGGGTTATGCATACTATAATGATATGTTTGAGTAGCATGTCTATGTCTAGTAAAGCATGCGGGAGCAATATGACCAATTTGTCTACAATAATGACATGTCACATTTGGATTATGCATGCGTCTAGGCTCATAGTAGCTAGAATAATGCACATTGTTTACTCTATTTTCATTTCTCCTAATTTGAGCACCATAATCATTTCTAGGTTGAACATTTCGGGATCTTCTAGCATGATCACTGTTGTGCTTAAAATATGCATCATGTCTATGGTGACGATTGCTAGGCGGAAGGTCATGTCTAGGTCTCCTAATATTTTGTCTAGCATGCATGTTTGTTTTAGGAAAGGCATTTTTGTTATTAATCCTAGATTGAGCTCTAGGTGGTTGGGTTTTTGCATCAACCTCTTCTTCATTTATGAAGCCTATTCCATGCTTGGTTGATTTCAAGTTATCAAGCACCACATTCAAGTTTTTATGAGAGGAGTTGAATTTATCTAGTGTGCCTTTTAATCTACCTACTTCATTCTTAAGGTCTACACAAGAAGCACAATTTTTTGTAGAACTCTCGGGCTTGTCAGAACTTCTTTTCCCATAAAACTTGTTTTGTTCTAGTAGCTTCTCATTTTCCAAAACCAATTTTTCTAATTCTTTTTCTTTTAATGAAAACTGTTTTTGAAAATCTTGTTCTTTTAGAGAAGCACTTTCTCTTAAACTAGTGACGGTTTTTGTAACTTTGAGAAATTCAGCATACAATTCATCAAAGGCATTTCTCATGTCATCAAGAGTATAAAAATTTTGAGAAGAGATTTGACTTACCTCACTTTGATTTTCTTCCTGTGCCATGAGGCAGAGATTTGCCGCTTCTTCATTTTCTTCTTCACTGGATTCGTCTCCGGAATCTCCTCCCCAAGATATGTATGCTCGTTGCTTCTTGAAGGGTTTCTTCTCCTTTTTAAGATTTGGGCAGTTTGTTTTGATATGCCCTGTTTCACCACATTCATAACATTTAACTTGCTCACCTTGCTTTTTCCCTTCGTAAGTGACCTCAAGCTTGTCCCACATTTCTTTCGCTGTTTTGCAGCAGGAGATTTTCCTGTAATCATTAGCATTAACAGCACAAAGTAATAAATTAATAGCTTTAAAATTATTTTGGACCATTCGATTATCCTCGGCGTTGAATTCCTCTTCTGATTTTGGCACCCATTCTCCTTCCACCTTTTTGACAGGAACCTCATTTCCTTTGGTGTACACCTTCCACAAGCAAGGGCTGTTTGATCTGACGAATATCTGCATCCTTTCTTTCCAATATGAATAATTAGTCCCGTTAAACAAAGGAGGTCTTGTGGGGCACTGTCCTTCATCAATACCTGCAAAAGAGTCTAGAGTAGAAGCCATGGAAAGATTCTCTCAAACGGTTAAGTCTTTCAGAGAGTATGGCTCTGATACCAATTGTTAACAATACGCTTTACGCTAGAGGGGGGGGGGGTGAATAGCGTTTTAAAAATATTAAGCGTTTTAGTGCGGAATTTAAAAACTTTGCAGAAATTAAAACAAGTGCAGTAGAATAAACTTACACAATGATGTATCCTGGTTGGCCACAAACGTGGTTAGTCCAGTCCCCGAGAGACTCTCTCGAGATTTCCACTAAACTTGTCAAGCTTACGGGTGCTTAACAAACCGTTACAGCTGAGGACACAAGCCTCACCTAGGTGCTCGGGGATCACAATCCCAAAGACTTCAATTGCTCGGGGATACCAATCCCAAAGACTTCAATTGCTCGGGGATAACAATCCCAAAGACTTCAACTGCTCGGGGATAACAATCCCAAAGACTTCAACTGCTCGGGGATAACAATCCCAAAGACTTCAACTGCTCGGGGATAACAATCCCAAAGACTTCAACTGCTCGGGGATAACAATCCCAAAGACTTCAACTGCTCGGGGATAACAATCCCAAAGACTTCAACCGAGGAATCACAAGTTCCTCAACAAACGAGAATCGCAATTCTCTTACAAACACAAAACACACTCACTTTACAAAGCACTCCTTAATGAGTAGATATGAGTAGAAATAGTACGCTCAAGATCACAACAACTTAGCTCAATAGAATGGCTCTTCAAAAAGCTTTATGGATGAATGGAAAATGATGATCAATGTAAGAAAGCTTTTAGCAATGAAAATACTCAAAGTGTATATGTTGTTGTTTTGAAAACACTGAGTTGAAGCTGTATTTATAGGTAAAAAACTCAGTCTTACCGTTGTCTAATTGCCAATTAAGGATTGCTGAAATTACTCAGTGACAATCGATTGTCAAGACTAAACAATCGATTGTTTGCCTATCAGATTAAAAATTCAATCCCAGATTTTACGTCAACAATCGATTACTTCAAATCAATAATCGATTATTTATAACGTTAAGAAATCCTTTCCAATTTTTGGCATAAAACATCGATTGTCCGGAAATCAACAATCGATTATTTTAACAACGTTCAGAAAATCTTTTCCAGATTTTAAGCAAAACATCGATTGTTAAATATCAAAAATCGATTACCTGAAGGTAATTGAAAATATATGACAACGGTCAGCTTCAACAATCGATTATCAAATGGAATAATCGATTATTAATTAATTTCAAAACTCTCTGTCTCATATATATAATCGATTATCAAAAGCCACAATCGATTATCATTTTATTTAAAATCACTGGGAGACATTTTTCTCATTCTAATCGATTACCATTAGTTCATAATCGATTTTTATGAGTTTTGAAACCTTTGCCTCAGTTAACAATCGATTATCATAAGTACACAATCGATTGTTATGCAGTTTGCAAAAACCTGATGTTAACTGACTTACTCACAATCGATTATCATTAATTCACAATCGATTGTCATGCAGTCTTGGCTTAGAGATACTCGATTATCATAAGTACATAATCGATTATCTTAGCCCAGATTTTTGAGGCATGCTTGGAAAACATTTTAACAAATGTAAATATGCATAGTTTAAAATCATTTGACACTTAATTTAAATATGCATGATTTTGGAAAAATAATTTTAGTAGAGAAGCCATGTTATGAGCCAAGTTGAGGAATCAAGATCACAATTAATATTGACTCAATTATAACATTTCTAAACTTTGTCTTGAGCTTCTTGTAATGCATCCATTTTGTGCTTGTCCTTGAGTACTGCTATATATCGCTTTTTGCTTTGTTTGACATTCATCAAAACCTACAAAAGAACACACGTTTAGTATATTGCATTTGAAACGTGTTTCCAACATGTTATACTGGACTATGAAGCTAATTACATGTCCCCATTATCTTGGGATGAGCTCTCTTGGCTACCGCAGATATTGTGATAAAAGTTCGTGAAGGAAAAATGATTCTTCAAGTTGATAAAATGGTAGTCGTCTTTAATGTGTGTAAGGCTATTCAGCTGCCAAGTTATTATGAGGATTTGGCTATGATATAAATGATTGAAAAAGAAGAAAAAAAATGACGTGGGTGCATATTTTGATAACTCTCTATAAAAAGCTCTTATGTTGTTTGACAGCATATACTTGGATGATGCGGAGAAGGAGATGGTGCATCATCTAGACGCATGTGCTTACATCAAAGGATTAATTGATTTTGCGCCTCTAGATATACATATTGACCACCCCTCAAACAATCTATGGAAGAATCTCCAAAATTGGAACTCAAGGCTTTACTCTCTCATCTTTATTATGATTATTTGGGTGCTAATGAAACTTTACCTATTGTTATATCTTCGGCGTTATCTATTTTGCAGGAAGAAAAACTACTTCGCGTGCTTACAGAGAACATGTGGTCAAGTGGATTGACCATGGCTGACATTTGTAGTATTATCCCAGCATTTTGTATGCATAAAATTCTCATAGAGGATAGCACAAACTGAGTGTAGAACACCAACACCGTTTGAATCCAGTTATGAAGGAAGTGGTAAGATAGGAAGTCATAAAGTGGCTCAATTCAGGTATTATCTTTCTCATCTCTGAAAACAAGTGGATAAGTTCAGTTGTGTGTGTACCTAAAAAGGGGGAATGACGTGGGCATAAATAATAATAATGAATTAGTTCAACGAGGACTGACACAGGTCGAAGAATTTCCATAGACAACCAGCAATTGAGTAATGTCACTAGAATGAATCAATTCCCCCTCCCTTTCATTAATCAGATGCAAGATAGGTTGGCCAGACAAGATTGTTATTGCTTCCTTGATGGATATTCCGGCTATAACCGGATATCAATTACACCAGAGGACCAATAGAAGACCATCTTCACTTGTCCTTATGGCACTTATGCTTTTAAGAAAATACGATTTGGGTTATGCAATGTACATGAAACTTTCCAGAGGTGTATGGTAGCAGTCTACACTGATATGTTAGAGAATTTTTTTACAGTATTTATGGATGATTTTTTAGTCTTTGGACCATCTTTTGATGAGTTCTTAATGAATATAAGTAAAGTATTTGCCAGGTGTAAAGAGACGAACT
This sequence comes from Nicotiana benthamiana, assembly GCA_034376525.1. Lineage (NCBI taxonomy): Eukaryota > Viridiplantae > Streptophyta > Magnoliopsida > Solanales > Solanaceae > Nicotiana > Nicotiana benthamiana. Next base: position 85,402,047 of record CM067328.1, read on the forward strand.
TAGTGCTGAATCGGGGAAGTGTCATTTTATGGTATGAGAAGGAATTGTAATAGGGCATAGGGTTCTAAAAGATCGGTTGGAGGTGGATAAGGAAAAAATGGATGCAATTCAAAAACTGCCACATCCAATCTTTGTCAAAGAAGTAAGAAGCTTTTTGGGACATATATGTTTCTATCATAGATTTATTATAGATTCTATAAGACCTCTGCTCCATTGTGGAGGTTGCTTGAGAAAGATATACCTTTCAAGTTTGATGAACATTGCTTGAAGGCATATAAGGATCTAAAAACGATTGGTCACTGCACCAATTATCGTCGCCCCACACTAGGGAGAGCCATTTGAATTGATTTTTGATGCCAACGACACGACAATTTGGGCCATATTGGGCTACAAAACAGATACAATGTTCCACTTAATTCACTATGCTAGCAAAACTCTAAACCCAGCTCAGATAAATTACAGTCATAGAAAAAGTATTTCTAGTTGTTGTGTGTGCATTTGAAAAATTTAGGGCCTAAATGGTGGGAACTAAAATTATCGTCAACATAGATCATGCAACCATCAGGTTTTTATTTGAGAAAAAAATATGCTAAGCCTAGACTAATTCGTTGGGTTCTTCTTTAGGAGGAATTTGAAGGGGAAATCAAAGATCGAAAAAGGACAGAAAATTAGGTAACAGACAATATGTTGCACTTGGAAATTCATGCATATGTTGAGGAAGAGGGTGAAATTTAGGTAAGTTTTCCTAAGGAGAAATGTTTAGCCATCACAGCTTGCACGGCCTCATAGAATGCTGAGTGTGTAGACTTCATTGTAAATGGGGTAACTACGTCAGAGTTGTCACTGGATGGTAAGAGAAAATTAATGCATGATATTAAACTTTATCCGTGGGATGTGCCATTTTGGTTTAAGTAGTATGCAGATCAGCATGTGCGCGAATGTGTTTATGAGAAGGAGATGGATCTAAATTTACATGATTGCCATGTATCACTACATAAGGGCACCATGGTGAAGATAAAAGGGCTGCAAAGGTTTGCAGTCGGGATTCTATTAGCCTAATCTATCCAAGGATGCACATGTTTGTGAAAAGATGTGATAGGTGCCAAAGGACGGGTACAATTTTGAGAGGGCATGAGATTCCATTGAAGGGCATACTTGATGTAAAAATATTTGATATTTGGAGAATAGACTTCATGGATCTGTTTCCGGCATCAAATGTCCAGTGATACATCTTAGTTGTAGATGACTATATGCCAAAGTGGGTTGAGGTTGTGGCTTTGGCTACGAATGATTCTAAGGTAGTGGTGAACTTTGTGAACGAAAATAATTTTTACTAGATTTGGAACTCCGCATGCATTGATTAGTGATGGAGATACTCACTTTCGTAACAAACTCTTGGGCAATCTCTTATCTAAGTATGGGATAAGACACAAGGTCGCAACTATTATATCTAAAGCAGTGGTCAAGTAGAGGTCTCAAATAGGGAGGTGAAGCAAATTTTGGAGAAGACAATGAGCGCAAGTAGGAAGGAATGGGCTAGCAAGCTAGATGACGCTGTATGGGCATATCATACTGCATACAAAACTCCAATTGGCGCTTTTTCATGCATGTTGGTTTATAGAAGGCTTCTCACTTTCCCATTGAGCTTCAGTACAAAGCATATTGGGCAATCAAAAAGCTCAACTTAGATATGGATCTAGCTGGGGAAAAATAGATGTCGCAACTAAATAAGCTTGAAGGGTTTTGACTACACGCATATGAGAAATGAAGATGTATAAAGAGAAAACAAAGAGATGCATGACTAACATATTTTGATCGTGAGTTCAAACTAAGTCAAGCCTTTCTATTGTTCAATTCAAGGTTTAAGCTCTTTCTCGAGAAGCTCAAGTCTAGATGGCCGGGTCCATTTGAAGTAGTGCAGGCTATAAAGCATATAGATGTTGAGCTACATGATCCCGAAAGCAATGGAACATTATTAGTCAATGGGAAGATGGCTAAACACTATTTGTGTGGTGGCATTCATCGTTACAAAACTTTGATAGACTTGGTGGATACTTGAGGGAATATTTTATATCCTGTCACGACGTTAAATTAGGTGCTTGCTGGGAGGAAACCCATTGTGATATTGTATACATCATGCCTTGACGTTAACTAAGGCTCTCGCTGGGAGGTAACCCAATTCGTAGCATGGATTTTCTTAATTCACTTATTAATTTTTATTTTAGGTACTAACAAAAACTTAAGTGAAGTTGTGGTGTTATAATAGGTATGGGGCAGGCATGAAATAAAATAAATTTGGGAAGAAGTAAAAAACTCGAGGGATCGCACCCTAGAACTGGCACCGCAAGGACAAACACACAGTAAATCACACTACAGTAAAAAACGCGTGCTCTCTCGCGCAGTTTTTCTTGTGCTGCACCTTTTTAATTTTAAAATCCCTCAACACTCACTTTTAACACCCCTACACAACCTAAAACACAACACAAGCCCAAAACCCCTCAACAAGCACACTGTCTCCCGTATCTCTCTCTCTTTACCTCAACGAAACCCATATTCCCTCATCTACCTCAACACTCTCAAAAAGCACCACTAATTGAATTATCCTCTTCTACAACATTCAAGGTATGAATTCTTCTCTCGTTTTCCTCTAGTTTGGGAACAATTAGGGTATGAATTGCAAATTGCAAAATCTATGAATGCTATGAATGAGAAATTGTGTGTGATTGTCCCAACCCCATGAAATCAATTGGATTGTAATTCGTTGTTCATTTGAGTATTACACTCAAATACCAAGACGGTTTGGGATGGTGAGGCAATCTCTCACCCATACAAAACCTTAAACCATATTAAGTGTGGGGTGGCTCACCGGAGCTGGATTGAAAGGTTCAAGCATTGAACTTACATTGTATTATATCATGAACTAGTTGTCTTGTAGCACGAATTAGTGCTTAAATTCAAAGGGTGAAATCTGAGTATCCTCTAATTACTTAACAACCATATACTAAAACGCTAAGTGTGGGGTCGTAAGAGCGTGTTTCAAAGTGATTAAATGCCTTCTAAAGTTGACTGATGTTCACTTGTGCATGTACAAAATAAAGATGGTGCGACCAACTGATAAGGGAAAAGGAAATTTTACGACCACCACAAAGGGACATCCTCTTTTCCACCACTAAAGAAGCGATAAGGGGGAGAATCCACATCCTATTATGCTGAGGGGCTGAGGGTAGTAGCAGCAATGGCAGCCTCACGTCTTAGGTCCCGGGGGCAACAGGAGTATGGAATTAAAATTATACCTCCCCCTCTTAAATAATGGTAAAATCGTTGTCGCCCCATGTATATGCATCCTGATATGGCCGTTGAGGAGCGTCACTTAAAAGTTATCTGGAAATCTATTCATGAGCTCGACTGGCCTTTGTGTTTGGGAACCCTGATGATATTAATCTGAATCTTGCATGGAAGTTTTATATAGGATTTGACCTAAAGGATCTCGAGCCGTACGTTCCTATTCGGGGGATATTGATTGACTTTTCAGCCATAACCATCTGCAACTACTTGGGGATCCCAAGTGTACCACATGAGCCTCTAGGCAATTTCATTGCCTGGCTCATATATCGAGAGCTGAGACACATGTTACGTGGATCCAATGTTATGACGCCTGGGTCCATGACAAGAATACCGGCCGCCCCAAGAAATTCTCGAAGAAGAATATGAAAATAGAGGCACAGGTTCTGTTGAAGTTGATTAAACTCCGTTGCTCCAATGAAATATTGACACTTTGATTAGGAGAGATAGGGTGTGCTTGTTGTACTTTCTGATGACCAGCCAAAAAGTTAATGTGGGCTCAGATGATACTTCACCAGATGATGCTTGTGATAACAAGCAAGAGGGTTAATAGATTGTTCGTTGGCAATATGCTGACTCACTACCTGAATAAGGAATAGGTAGAAATGGAGAAAGAATTTTATATAATCATCCCAGCACCCCTTCGTGGGACAGACATCACTGGAATCCGTCTGAAGAAGGAGGCAAATGCGGCTGCACTCACTGGACCTGAGAAAAATGCTCAAGATGATAGTTTTATGGACCATTTTTATGGGATGGTCGAGCTACATTTGAATATTTGGAGGGCGGGCAGCCACTCACGAAGAGAGAGATCATTTGCATGCTCGGTACCCGATATGTGAATTGAAGCAAAATTTTAGATGATGCTAAGTTTGAAATAATGTTAGTCCTTCTTTCATCTTTTTGAGCTTAATAGACTATCAAAAATAGAATCTATTCCTAATAGATCCTTTTGAGTCTATAGAATTTTATTTGGCACCCACATTACAAGTAAATACCCCTTTTGTACTTAATTGATTTTATTTTGTTCCCGTAAGTGGATTTTGAGCAGAACCAATGAATGAAAGTAAGGTACACTTATTTTATTAAATAATACACTAGTAGGGGAAATTGAAAAAAAAGAAAAGAAAAATATAGGTGAATAAAGCATTTTATTGTTCTTGCTAGTGAGGTATAAGTAAAGTAATGCTTAAAGAAAAAAAGAATATCTTTGGGGAGTGATCTCGTTTGTTTAAATAAGTGCAATGATGAATTTGCGCTTAAAAATTATTATGTGATGTGTTAAAGTGCTTAGGAGGAATAACCATTAATCCTAAATATATCCTACTTGTCCCTTAGCCCACATTACAACCATAAAGAGTTCCAACTGATTTTAGATTGAGCGAGCCTATATTAGTAGAGATTTACATTATGGGCAAGCCCATGGTACCAATTTTATGCATGTGGATTATTTTGAGAGAGAGAAATTTTCATCGATATATATGAGTTATTAAATTAGATGAATCTTGGATCGTTATAAACATGTTGTCTCGGATGTGAATATTTCATTTGAAAAATGGCATAAGTAAAGGGGAAGTTTCTGTAATTTCATAAGCTCTAGCTTAATTGTTGCTATCGAAAGTGGTCATTAGCGTAGTGTGCTCCGATTGTGAAAATGTAAAGTGCACAAGAATAGCGTAATATGTTAGTTAACTCGAGGACGAGCATCGTTTAAGTGTGGGATAGTAATGTTTGGCGATAAATGTATATCTTTAGTGCATTGCTTACCTTATATTTTAATATTTTAATGATTAAATATGAGACATTTGTTCTTAAATGTGTTATTTTTATGTGAAGGAGTGTTGGAGGAGAAAAATCCATAAATATTGCACACAAGGATGTCAAAGATACATGAAAAAGAAAAATCGAAAAAATTTCAGAACGAGGCGCCAAGCCAGACGACGCCTGATCCTTGATGCAGTACACCAAGCGTTGGAGTAAGCTAAGCCTACTCTAAGGTGCGTTGTACACCAGCCTTCGAGAGCTCTAAAGCCTCTTAATGTATGTAAACTAAAAACATAACGTAAGAGGTATGAATGCATAATTTCAACCAGAGCACCGAAGACAAGCCACCGAGAACATGCGCTGCATAACTATGAGTCATGAATATATGCAAATTTTTGTAAAGATTATGCCAGTCATTGAGGCTATGCATTAAATATAATATAATGTTACTCAGCCGCTCTTCGAGCATATCATCTCAAATATTAGACGGCCTCATAGAGGACTCGGTAAAGTCTTATGTCTTTATCACATCGTACCGGGCCTCATGAGGTCTCGGTTGTGCCCGGCGTAAAGATGACTTGGTCGTACTCATCCTAAGGAGACTTCGGCTACATTTGGTCTCAACAAAACTTGACGTACATGATCTCAAGAGGACTCGGTAATATTTTATATCACATCATTCCGTACCCGGCCTCATATAGAACTTTGTCATACCTAGACACATAAGTGCTCGGTAACTACTTTACATCAAGTCTTATCATACCCAACTGATTCGTGATTACACAATATGTACCTTACCCATCCGACTATAGCACGACTCAATAAAGTAAAATAGATACGTACATATAAATGTAATGCAAGATCAATTTTAACAGATAACTTATATAAAGATTAGACTCAGAATGAATCACGCTTCATAACCTCAAGATATTATCGAGGAGTATCTCAGACTTGAGGAAAATACCAAAGCCAAAGAATATACAAAAACATGAACAACTTTTTCAAGAAAAGCTTAAAACAATTTAGTCTTACCAAATATAAATTATTCAAAAGTTCCGAGAAGAAAAATTGTCTTACATACTTTATTCAAGAATTAATTACGCTTCCTGAATTCTTATACATCTATGGTGATTATCTCCGTCTCAAGGGAATCTCCAAATCTGTATAACATGAATACATAGGATACAGTGATGATCATAAGATTCTTTACGCCAAAATCTACTAGGTTCACCTTTGATTTAACCTTATCTTGTCTAAAAGTTCATAAAGGCGTTTAAGAGCGTTTTAGGTGATTTAAAGCTGGCGATACCTTTTTTGATTGAAAGCGAAGAAAGCTTTGTTGTATTTTCAAGTCTAAACTTCCAATGCCCCAAGTGCCAAATGGGTCACCCCACCCTAGCCATTGTGTCAGGTGGGGCAGTGATAATGTGATTTCTACATATTTTATACCCATTCTTACCTATGCTTTGTGCTTTAATTGCCATAAATTAATCTGAAAAAGCTTATATGTTGCGCTTGATTACAGGTTTGAGCGACAAGATGAAAAATATGAAAGATCAACTCAAAAAGGAGTAAAATCTACCAAGTGTCAAAAGACAACTGAAGTGGGGAACAAGATGACATGTGCGGTCTGCACTAATGTGTCACGTGGCCGCACAGGAAAGTTCAGAGGCTGGGTTATTTTAATGTCAACCTACGCAATCCGCACTGCTTTTCCACGCATCCGTGCAGGATAGTTCCGAGACCTAGCAATTTCCTAGTCAAGATGCATGGTCCGCGCTCCTTTCTATGCGCTATGCGCCCAATAGTTTCAGAAACTCACTCATTCAAGGTAAAAGCTCACGCGGCCGCAAACCTAATCAATGAGGTCCGTGTGGATGAAGTTCAAAGAGGTTGGATTTGGACCAAAACACCTACGCCGCCGCACTCCACTTCTACGCGGTCCGCACTCATCACTCTATGCGGCCGCACGTCACATGTGTGCGGTCCGCGTCCCCAGTTTCAGAAGCAAGATATGAAAACCCAAACTCCTACGCGGCCGCACGTCATTTTTGAACGGTCCGCGCCAGCCCCTCAAAGGTATATTTGTTCGGTTTTTCCTATATAGTATAAATAGAACATTGTACTTTTTAAGGTTATGTTTTTTTATAAGATATTAGCTGAACTAGAGACTTCATAGTTTTAGCCTATTTTGGGCCATTTCTTCTAGTATTAACATGGATTTGAGTAGATTTACAGTGTACTTAATTATTATGTAGATTTCATCTACTATTACTTGAATTTCTGTTTATTTTATGGCTAGCTAAACCCATTAGCTAGCATTGTAGCTCAACCCTAGTGTGGGTAATTAATGGGTATGTTTGTTTAGTGCATGAATGATATTGGGTATTTGTTATTTAGGTTAATCTTATGTTTTAATTAAGATTTGGTGGTTGCAAACACTAAGTCTTGCTTAGTGGGTCTTGACTCTTCTTGAGAAAGAGATTCTATTACCCCAAAATTTATTCCAATAAGGATTTGGGATGGACCCATGGGATTGGTAGTCTCAATTAACAGGTTACGCCTCGAGAGAGTAATTACTCACCTTGAACCATAAGTTTCTTGGGCAAATTGGCCTACCCAATTGGTCGAGAGAGAGTCAATCAGGCAAAATCACTATCTCTACTGAGAGATTTGAGAGTGGGTGCAAAAGTGCAACGGTTATAGCATAAGTCCAATACTCACCATTATTGCATTAGGAATCTCTACCCGTTAGTTGACCAACTAAGTACATGCCACGACCCTAGTGTCTTTCATATTGCATACAACTTAGAATCAATATCTTAGTATAACTTAGCTTCAAACGTGTAGTTGCTAATATTTAGTTGATAATCAAAAGAAAACAAAAAATGTTAGAAGATCAATTAGGAGCTAAAACATAGTCCTAGACCATACAAACAGTCAATTCCAAATAGAATATCCCTGTGGAAAATTGACCCTGATACCACTATTGGGTAAAAGTATTAGCGTCCACTCTTCTTTAGGTTGAGCCCGCTGTAATCACTTTTTGGTGCCGTTGCGGGGGAGCTTTACGGTATTTGACTATTTATTGGCTAGATTTGTGTTTTGCTTCTTTTTCCTTCTTTTTACTAACTTTATTTGTGATAATTCACTCAGGTACCAATGGATTTAAAAGCACAAGATGCTATCAACGTGGGTGTGTAGGAGGTGGAAGACGTATAACAAGAGAAGGGTTTACCCCAAGCAGAAAGATGGGGTAGAAATGCTAATACAAATTTTATTTAATAACAACATACCAGACACTCCTCCACCTCCACCAAAAGTGGAACCAAGAGTTCTACCCAATCAAGGGTACGCAAGTGCAATATTTCCTCCCCGAATTCGAGCGGGGAAGTTTCAAATTACCAATGTCATGCTCACATTTCTCAAACAACGAGGTACTTCACAGGCGCATTGGACCCAAATGCATATAAGCATTTAAAAGTGTTTGTGGATACTTGTTGGGGGAGCAAACAGACAAATGTTTCGAAAGATGTACTGAGGTTAAGGATTTTCCACTTCTCACTTTGGGGTAATCAATTGTATTGGTTGGAGAGACTCCCAAATCATTTCATTACTACGTGGGATGAGTTGGCCGATAACTTCATTGCCAAGCTCTTTACTCCTAGTCATATGGGGGCTCTTTGAGATAAGATTCTAGCTTTCAAGCAAGAGCCAACCGAGCCTTTACATGAGATATGGGAGAGGTTTCAGACGATTATAAAAGAGTGCCACAACAATGATATGAATGATATTATGATCCAACAAACGTTCTATCGGGGTTTAAACACAACAAACCAGAGCATTCTCAATTAGTTGGTTGGTGGTAATTATATGAAGCCTCCACACAATAAAGCTTGTGATGTTCCTGATGAAATGGCCGATACTTCTTCGGCATGGCAAGGCCGGGCTAATATTCCTCAATGTGATCCTAAAATTATATACTTACATAACGAGTTGCATGATCATGGCCAAGCCACTGCCGAACTTACAACAATAATGAACCAATTGGCTAAAGCCCAACTTCAACAAGTTCAAAATTCACGCCAAGTCAACTCCATAGAGGGAGAGAATATGATGAAAAGAAGGCAAAGAGGGCAACGACAACCTTAAGAAAATTTTGATAACTATGATGATGTTGGTGGATATTCAAATAAAGGTTTTGATGACCATAGTGAGGAAGTCCAATATGTCAAAAACTATCAAGGGAATAGAGGTAGTCAATGGAATCAACAATGGAAACCTCAAGGTAATTGGGGCAATCAACAAGGTGGTAATTGGAATTACTGTAACAATCAAGGAGGCAATTAGGGGAGCATTAACTCGGGGTATCAAGGGAATGGGAACAAAAATGGTGGTGAAGGTGGGTGGAACAGTAATTGTGGTCTAGGTAATAAGAGGCAAGGCTTTCAAAGTCCCCCAATGTATCAACAACCCAACAACCCGCCTTCGTTTCAATCTCAAGGGTCGAGTTCATCGGAAAATGACATGGGTCGAATATAGAACATGATTGAGCAAATGATGAAGAAGAATCATGACTGCGATGCTCAATTGGCCTCCCATAACACTTCAATACATAATTTGGAAGTACAACTCAAGAAAATTTTGCAATATCTCAACACTCACCCAAAGGGTGCTCTACCATGTGATACACTAGTAAACCCCAAGGGTGGGCATAATAATCATGTGATGGCGGTGACCACGAGAAGTGGAAGAAGCGGGATGTGCAAGCCTCAAGAGGAAATTGCGTTGTGGTTGATGAAGAAGAATTGCAAAATCATAAGAGCTCGTTGGTAGTTGCGGATAGTATTGATCCAAATGCAAGTGATGATTTGAGAATTGAAATTGATGAGGGTGAGGAGGAGACTCAAGAGCCCGTGTACCTTCCTAGGGAACAAGTCATTGATATGCCCGAACCAGTGGTGCCAAAAGCCAAGGCACCCTTGCCTAGACCTCCTCCTCCATATCCTCAAATATTGGCCAAGCAAAAAGGTGATAACTAGGTTAAAACATTCATTGAGATGATGAACAGTTTGAATATAAATGTGCCCTTGGTGGAGGCACTTGAACAAATGTCGGGATATGCAAAGTTCATGAAAGTCTTGGTTACTAAAAAGAGATAAATGGAGTGTGAGACAATCAAGATGACGCACCAAGTGAGTTCCATTGTATACTCCATGGCTCCAAATCTAAAGGATCCTGCAACATTCACAATACCATGCACCATTGGAAGTGTCGATTTCGCAAAAGCCCTATGTGAGTTGGGGGCAAGTATCAATCTCATGCCATATTCGATCTTCAATATCTTGGATATCGTACAACCTCATCCAACTTCTATGTGGCTTCAAATGGCGCACCGATCAATGAAGCGGCCTTTGGGGATTATTGATGATGTCCTTGTTTGTGTTGATAAATTCACATTGTCGGCCGATTTTGTGATCTTGGATTGCGAAGTGGATTTCTAGGTGCCTATTATTCTTGGAAAGCCTTTCCTAGCTCAGGTATGGCCTTGGTTGATGTGGAACCGGGAGAATTTACCTTCTGTGTGGGAAATGAAAAGGTGGTGTTCCACGTGTGCAAATCAATTTGGCAACCAAATAGCACCGAGGTGTGCTCGTTTGTTGACATTGTCACGGCGGTGATAGTGGTTGACACAAGTGCAATGGCAAATGTTAAGGACCCACTTGATGCCGTGCTATTGAAAATGGATGTTGATGATGATGCTGGGAGGGTGGAGTGTGTGAATGCATTACATGGCATAGGCTCGTAATCATATGAGCCGAGGAAGTTATCTCATGATCTTGAAAATCGCAAAACTCAACCCACCAAGCCTTCTATTGAGGAGCCACCGGTGTTGGAGTTGAAATCACTTCCTTCACACCTCAGGTACGAATATCTTGGTCCTAATTTCACTTTGTCCGTTATGCTTTCTTCTTGTTTGACTAACGTTCAGGTTGACTCCACTTTGGCGGTTCTCCAAAAGTGCAAGCTGGCGATTGGATGGACCTTGGCGGATATTCGGGGTATTAGCTCCAAATTATGCATGAACATGATAATATTGGAGGAGGATGCTAGGTCATCTCTTGAATATCAAAGGAGACTAAATGTGGCCACACAAGAGGTGGTAAAAAAGAAAGTCATCAAGTGGCTTAACGCTGGTTTGGTGTATCCAATTTCTGACAGTTCGTGGACTTCTCCGATACAATGTGTCCCAAAGAAGGGAGTAATCACGGTGGTGACCAATGACAACAATGAACTTTTTCCTACTCTTACCGTGATGGGTTGGAGGGTGTGCATGGAATACCGGAAGTTGAACAAGGTGACTAGAAAGAATCATTTCCCATTTTCGTTCTTGGACCAAATGCTTGATCGTCTTGCAGGTCGGACTTTCTATTGTTTTCTAGATGGGTATTCAGGCTATAGCAAAATTCTCATTGCTCTGGAAGACCAAGAAAAGTCAACCTTCACATGTCCTTATGGCACTTTCTCCTTCTCTCGAATGCCATTTGGATTATGTAATGCACAAATGACCTTCCAAGCATATATGATGGCAATCTTCACTGACATGGTTGAGGACAGATTAGAGGTCTTCATGGAAGATTTTAGTGTGGTTGGGGACTCATTTGGTGAATTCTTGCAAAACTTGGATCGTGTGTTGGCCCGATGCAAAGACACAAACTTAGTTCTCAATTGGGAGAAATGCCATTTCATGGTAGAAGAAGGAATTGTGGTGGGTCAAAAAATTTCAAAAAGAGGGATTGAGGTTGATAAGGCAAAAATTGAGGTGATCTCGAGGCTCCCTCCCCCATATTTCTGTCAAGGGGTGAGGAGTTTTCTTGGGCACGCGGGTTTATACCGAAGATTCATCAAGGACTTTTCTGAGGTAGTTAACCCGTTGTGTAAATTTCTAGAGAAAGGTGCCAAATATGTGTTCGATGAGGGATGTATCGAGGCTTTCAGGCTTCTAAAGCAAAATTTGATTACTACCCCCGTCATTACCACATCAAATTGGAGCTTTCCCTTTTAGCTCATGTGCGACGCTAGTGATGTTGCGGTGGTAGCGGTCTTGGGCCAAAGAATCAGAAAATGTTCCATTCAGTTTACTACTCAAGTAAGACAATGAATGAACCTCAAAGAAACTACACGGTCACCGAGAAGGAATTGCTTGCCATTGTTTTTGCCATGGAGAAATTTTACCCATACCTTGTGGGGGCCAAAGTGATTATTCATGCAGATCACGCCGCCCTTAGGTACTTGATGACTAAGAAAGATTTGAACGCGAGGTGAATGAGATGGGTGATTCTTCTTCAAGAATTTGATTTGGAGATTGTTGATAGAAAGGGTAGTGAAATTCAAGTGGCGGACCACTATCGATGCCCCCTTTTTCCCCCCTAAAAGGGCGAAATCGGGTTTACGACATTATTGACAAAACAACTATTATTCCCTTTCGGGATTTGGGTTACAGAGTTTGAAGAGTCGCCATTTAATGATTATAGCACATTACGACACTTTTAGAAGAAAAGATTTTGAATGAAAACCACAGTTTGGGTAAGGGCTTGAAATTATCGCCAGGGAAGGTGTTAGGCACCCCTCAAGATCCACTAGTGTGGTTCCCGGCCTTGCTTAGATGTGACTTTAAGAAGCATAGAGATAGACAAGCAAAATGTGCATATAAATAATACAATCTACTGGATAATTTTGAAAGAAGAATATCACAAATAAATGGGAATTTTTAGAGAAAATTGTTAAACAAAAGTAAAATTAAGGGGGTGGGGGTCCTAGGTTTAACTATAATATCGATCATTCGATGCAATGTCCCGTACATGTTCCCAAAGAGGGGTTGCTTTATGATATAATCGCATCGTCATCATCTCCATATTCTACCCTTCCCACCCCGTTAAGGTATGTAAGCGCGCTTAGTCTCATTTACTTATTGCATGCTAATACCCATCCCAACCTATTAGTCCGGGGGTATTAAGTCTTCTAATCCTAAAAGGGGGAAGAAGGATAAGACATATATGGAGTTTCAAAGGTAAAAATTCTAAGTCGTAAACCAAAATAGCACATAAGAGTATACAAACCGGACATTCAAAGGCTCATACAAATCCCCGCAAATCACAACAGCAATTAGTTTAGCATGACTTGCAAATACTGATTTGGTCTTGAGTTTATAACTGATAATGGATAGATTAGTTTAACACATACAGTTGGATAATAAGTCTACCTTGAGCCCCTCGGATCCAGTTTGTTGAAACTTAAAGCATTTTTGAAAACCAGTAATTTCAAAAAGCACTGATTTAGAATAGGAATTTGGGATTTGCAGAAGTTCAGAAATGGCTTATAAGATAGCCGAACTGCTTAAGTAAAATGGTGCAAGAAAAAGCATTGAGGTAAAAACTATGCAGAAATTAGAAAAGAAAGATTTATTTCAGAAAAAATGCAGGTTTGGACATTAAAAGATTCTTATAGATCTAAAATACTGTAAATGGCGGATTTGGTCAGATTTCAAAATAGGCTGTATTGGACATATTTTTTTATTGAAAGCGTATAACAAATTAGGAGATTTTTAACCCTATAGGCATGACATCTACAGATTGATTTGTTGTTGCTTTTAATGGTTCAAGGGACCTACTATTTGCCTATTGTTTTTTATATGGTTCCTATAGACATGATTTCTATATGCACTTGATTACAGAATGTTAAAGACTTATGAGTTGGATTTCTAGATGCAATGTTAAGGTCCTATAGGCATGATTTCTAAGTGATTTGCGATATTGAAATCCTATAGACATGGTTTCTAGACGAGATGCAATATTGAAATCCCATAGATATGATCCCCAGATGAGATGGAATCCTATAGGCATGGTTTCTATATGATTAGCAATATAAAAACCCTACAGACATGGTTTCTATATGATTAGCAATATAAGAATCCTATAGGCATGGTTTCTATATGATTAACGACAATGTAAACCCCTCCCACACCATTTTCACTATATCCCCCAAATTCTTTTTATAAAGCTTGTTACATAAATGGAGAGAAAAGACTAAAGAAATAAGTACATCAAAGCTAAAACGAACCTGAGGAAGCTCAAAGCAACCTTAATGTCCAACATATGTATTTTTCCAAATCTGGGCTCCGGATTCCAAGGCTTTCTCTTAGAGTGTTTCAAAGTTCCAAGGGCTTTCGGGAAGCCCAGTCAATGCATACACCCTAAAATAATGATTAGAGTAGTGCAAGGTATAGAATTACCAGCCCTTAGGTATCCAAGTTCAGAGAGAACTCAAGGGTCCCTAAGCATGGCTTACCAAAGGGGCGTAGGACATAAAGAACTAGGAGTAAGTATTATGTGAGGGATTAGAGGAAGACCAATGCAAAAGGTGGTCATACCTAGCCATGAACAGGGAAGGCACCCCTTAAACATTTACATGGCTTATACAAAAAAGAGTAGACTTGAAATAACTCAAACTTAGCCCTGTATGATGATTAGGAAATCAACAGACCTGAGTCAAGCTCAACACATAAATATAGGTGGGGGAATGGGACATATTTGAGTAGAGGTTTAGAACAACCTCGTTCTGAACTAAAGGTGGCAATAGAGTAACACTCTAGTCTAAAACAATACTCACATGAAAAAGGGTTTCCGGGAAAGGGATCAAATATGAAAGAATTTGCCAGAAAAAAACAGAAAAAGCTCGAACTGAAGTAGGCTAAAGGGATTTGAGGAGAGAGAAGTACATGAAAGCACTCATACAAGCACACAGTATTAAAACATAGGTGTATAGGGGGAGGGATATACATGTTGAAGTTTTAACTGCATACTGAGCATAACAGACATGTGAAAAGAAACAATTAAACATGTAGTTTTGGAGATGGTATTAAATCATAGACCTACCAGTTTTCAAATTTGAATAGTAAAGCAAATAGGGTAGGTAAGGCTTTATAGTTTAGCCTTGGATTTCAGCCGGCAAAACTCTAGTAGCAGAACAAGTAAGAGAGAAAAGTAGAGAGGAGAAGAGAGATTTTTGAGTGTGAACTTGTATTGTTCGTGTGTTTTGAAGTGAAGATGAAGGGTGGTTTATAGTTCGAAAAGAAGTAGCAAGAAAGGCAGGGAACAAATTTCCTTTAATTAAGGGAGTGGGACTTAGGGTAAATAAAAAGAGTTCCAAATAAGGAAAGGAAATGAAGAATGGGTTGTAGGATAAGAGGGTAAATGCATGTAAGGTTTTTCGAAATACACACGGTTTAAACAAATAAGGCAAATAAAATCATCAATCACTCAATGAATCAAGGAAGCTAGGATGCAAATTGATATTAAATTTAGTCAAGAGCAAGTCCAAAATTAAAGAATCAAATAACTTCATACAAATCAGTTTCCCAAAATTAAGGTTATTTTGAAAAGGGAAAGGCTGATTACAAAAGATGCAGGAAGACATGCAAAGTTGAAATTAATGGGAAAGTCATGTAATAAGAGAGCAGAAGCACACAAGCATGAGACGCAATTAGAAATTCTTGCAGAAATCAGAAGCATGAAGCGTTTAATAAGTGAGGTTTTCAGAATCAGGCAAATAACACACACAAAGACGAAAACCCCCAAAGTCTAGGGTTCCGAACATTTTACGGTGTGAAGAACAAAACAAATGGATACTAAGTTAAAGGAACGCATAGAGGACACAAATAAAGAAAACTACAGTAGAGAGTTACCAGAAACCCTAGGCAAAAGGAAATCATTAGAAAGCCATAGCAAGAAATAAAGAAATCATAGTAGAGGAGTCTAAAAAACAAAAATTGGAGAAACCCTAGGTGAAAAATTGCATGGAATCACAGGTAAACATCCGAAAAGTCATAGCAAAAGCAAGGAAATCATATTAGAGTAGTTAAAAAAGAAAATCGGAGAAACCCTACTTTTAGGAAGATGAACAGTTTGAAGATAAAAATGTGGAAAAAAATTTGAAGCTTTAGAAAATCAGATAGATCTAAAGAAGATTGTAAAGATAAACACAGAAGAACCTTGGTGATTTAGGATTTTAGAGAGAACCCTTGAGAACGAGAAAGCCTGGAACTGGCTAGCTTCGAGTTGACAACGGATTCACAACCTTAAAGCTCGCTGGAGAGAGACCAGACATGGTCGTAGAAACTCAAGTCGGAGGACCTCTGGGATGGTGGTCTTCAGAATAGGGTTTAGATCTTTGAACAAAGGGGTTGTACAAGGGATTGAGGGGTGAGTACAGGTTGCATGAAACCTAGAAAGCCATATTTTTCGGTGAAAGGGGTCAGAAAGTGACCGGAGGCGGCTAGGGTTTCAGGAGGGGTTTGAGTGTATTTGGGAACATAGGGGATACAAGGGAGGCGTGTTTGTAATATTATTTGGGGTTGGGCGATGTATTGGGGTTTAATTAAGGAAGGGTTATTGTGGGCCGTTGATCTAATTTATCAACAACCACGATTTAAAAAGGGGAGCAAAGCGGGTTATATTAATGGGGTGTGGTTCGGGCTATTTAATAAATTGGGTAGTGTAATTGTGGTTGGGAATTAAGCTACAATTGAAATTAATAGGGCGATAATTTAAATTGCCAATTTTCGTCTAATTCAAATTTTGTGAAAGAGCAAATGATGTTTAAAATTCCAATTTAGAATATTGAGTTAATAAAAAAAGCATAAGTATTAATTTAAAAATATTAGGAACGATTTTATGATTAAAAAAAGTTATTAAATTAAGAAATAGGCTAAAATTTTAATTTCATGTAATTTTAATTTAGAAATACTAAACGAACTTGTAAAATTATGTAAAAATCATGCAAAATATATATTTGTGCGAATGAGAGAATAAAATAGAGTATTCACCAAAAAAATAAATTTTAGGAATAATTAATGGATTTTATAATGCAGCAATAGGCCATAAGTTGATTTAAAAATCCTTAGAAAATGTAGAAAAATACCAAAACCTTTGTGGATGCTTATATATGCTATTGTTTTGAAAATATCTTGGGTATAAAATATATAGGGAAAAATTGGGTATCAACAGCTTCCCCCCTTTACCTACGGAGGATAAAAGAGTTGTTCGGGTAAAGATTAGATGGCAAATTTTGATCGGAGATGGCGATTGTAAAAAGATATTGACCGCGCTTTAGCATTTGAGCTGCCTACATATCCCTAGTTTTACAGGAATAAGGCCATATGTAGTTTTGGAACCATTGACGGAACATGCCGATGGAAACTCAGAAAAACCGGACGCTATGGTTAGGTTTGAGGAGTGCGCGGAATCGGACAAACTGCGGGGAACTAAAGCGGGACCCCTCCTGCTGAGATAGACGTGAGCCATCCAGAACACCTGTAAATGCGTGATGTGCGTATATATATTACGTAATTTAAACGTGATGCAAGTTCTCATTGGACCATGAATGTTTGTGCTTGGACGGTTAGGATGATGTCCTCAGACTATGATGTACTGGGCCATGAAAAGCATAGAAGCAAAGGTTCACAGGCCATGAAATGATGTTGTTGGGCTATGCAGATGGTACTTTCGAATTATGACGCCTTTGCCCGAGTTGGAGATCTTTCAGCCTATGAGAAGGTGGCAATCTTTCAGCCAAATGAATGCAAAGGGTAGCGATCTTTCAGACTGAGCGAAAAATTAAAACAAATGGAGATATTTGAGCGGGATGAGAATTTAAAATACAAGCGACAATGTTTCAGCTAGTCGATAAATAAAGCGGCGATATTTTAGCCATGAAAGATGAAGATAATGCTTAGTCTCGAAAGGCAGATAGGAGCTTTATGCAATATGGGGGTAAAGTTTAACCTCGGAAGGCAGAGAGTAGCCTTAGATGGAGACAGAGCCTAGTCTCAAGAGGCACGTAGTAGCCTTAAGCATGATGGAGGTAGAGCCTAACCTCAAAAGGCAAAGAGTAGCATTATGCAAAATGCAGACGGAGACAGAGCTTAGTCTTGAAAGGCAGATAGGAGCCTTATGCAATATGGAGGTAGAGCTTAACACCGGAAGTTAGAGATTAGCTTTATTCAAAACTTCAGATGGACACAGAGCTTAGTCTCGAAAGGCGGATATGAGCCTTATGCAATATAGAGGTAGAGCTTAACCTAGGAAGGCAAAGATTAGCCTTATGTAAAAAATGCAGATGGAGACAAAGCTTAGTCTCGAAAGGCGGATAGTAGCCTTATGCAATGCAGGAGTGTAAATGAGTGAATATCAGTCAATTTTCGTAGCTTGTAGACGGCTTTGCAATATTAGGACTGTTGGGGAGTGGGGACAGTGACCCTATGAGGGTTATGGTCCTGAGAAGCGAATGTGCTTTGATCCGTAACCTGAATTCTTGCATTCAAAGAAAAATCGTGAGTTTTGTGGGGGGAGTTAGTTCTTATTCTCTAGCTTTTGGCGTTGTATATCATTGGAGTAGCATTGCTAGACGATTGTGGTGCAAGTGATGTTTATGCATTACTTAGTAAATATAATGCAAGTACGTATATATATAAAAATGCTTTTATTTTGGATGAACCAATGAACTGCAATGTGGTTCAAGGCGCGGCGACCTTGTTTGCTTCGGAATTTTGTGGATCCTCATCAAAATTCTGCCCCAGTTTACTAGGCTGGTGCTACTTGTGGATGTGCTAAACAAGTGTAGCGGAACAATTCCAAAACTTTGAGGGTCATTCTCAAAATTCCGCCCAGTTTACGTGGCCGGGGCTGATGAAGAGACTGAAAATTGACTTTGGAATTTTGAGGCTCCTCCTCAAAACTCTTCCCCAGTTCCAATAGCGGGGGAAAATGCAATTTTTAGTAAAATGTGACTGAACCCATAGGGCTGCCTACATATCCCCTCTTAACGGGAATCAGGTCAGGCCTAGTTCAAATTACATCACAAAAGAAAATCATATGATCAAATGTAGTATCTTTTCACTGCGTCTGAGTTGATAGGCTTTCGCTAAATTTCTCTGTCCATTTCTGCGAGAATAAGGGCTCCTTCTATTAGAACCCGGTGAATAATGCATGGACCCTACACGTTGGGAGAGAGCTCCCCTTTGGCTTCATCTTGATGTGGAAATATTTACTTCAACACAAGCTGCCCTGGTGCAAACTTCCATGGTCTAACTCTCTTGTTGACTCTAAAAGATAACGAGATGATTCTTGTCAAACCAAGTCTCTGGACATTCTGTTGTGATATAATTGACCCTGACAGACAGCATTCATTCTCTTCCCGACAATGAGGGCTAACTGCTCGTAGAGACATTTGACCCATTCTGAATCATCTAATTCTGCTTCTTGTATGACCCTTAAGGATGGAATTTCTACCTCAGCGAAAGTGACCGCCTCTATGCCATAAACCAGCATGTAAGAGGTGTCCCCAGTCGATGTGTGGACTGTGGTACGGTATCCCAACAAAGCGAACGACAATTTTTCATGCCACTGCTTGTGCTTTTTAATTATTTTTCTTAGAATCTTCTTGATGTTCTTATTATCTGCTTCTACAGCTTTGTTCATCTGAGGTATGTAAGCCGTAGATTTCTTGTATCTGATCTTGAATGTTTCACACATTGCTTTCATCAAGTCGTTGTTGAGCTTAGAGCTATTGTCGCTGATTATTGATTCTAGAACCCTGAGTCGACAAACCATACGGTCTCGGAGGAAATCTACAACTACTTTCTTAGTGACTGCCTTGTATGATGCTGCCTCAACCCATTTGCTAATGTAATCAATTGCCACTAGTATGAACATGTGCCCATTTGACGCAGCTGGTTCGATTGGTCCAACGAAATCAATACCCTACGCGGCAAATGGCCATGGTAAGCTTGTCGCAGTAAGCTCATTCGGAGGCACCTTTATCATATATGTGTGTTTTTGACATCGGTGGAATTTTTGGACGTACTTAATGCGGTCCGTCTCCATAGTCATCCAATAATACCCTGTTTGAAGTATCTTCTTTGCCAAAACAAAATCATTCATATGCGGTCCGCAAGTCCCTGCGTGCACCTCCTAAAATAGTCTGGATGTTTCTTTTGCTTCGACACACCTTTATAATCCCAAATCATGAGTCTTCCTATACAGGATTCCTCCGCTATGAAGGAAATTTTTGAACAATCTCCGAAATGTTCATTTCTGAGTAGCATTGGTAAGCTCTAGGTACTCTCCTGTTGTCAAATATTCCTTAATATCATGGAACCAAGGTTTCTCGTCGTCTTCTTCCTCGAAATAAGATGGTTGGTCATGAATCTTGTCCTGGATTTGATCAATAAAGTTTGTATCTTGATGCTGGATCATTGATGATAAAGTGGCTAAAACATCGGCGAAACTCATTCTGTGTTCTGGGAACATGCTGTAATTCCATCTTTCTGAATCGTTTCCTCAACTCCTGTACATGGTGTATATTGAGGAGTATCTTCAAATTCTTGGTTGCCCATTCATCTCAAATCTGATGAATGAGTAGGTCCGAGTCTGCGATCACAGTAGTTCCTGAATATTCATGCCAATGGCCAGCTTGAGCCCTAAGATGCAGGCTTCGTACTCGGCCATATTGTTGGTGAAGGGGAATATGAGCTTGGCAGACACCGGGTAATGCTGAAAAGTTTCTGATACCGAAACCGATCCTATACCCACTTCTTTTGAAATTTGCGGCTCCGTCAAAAATATCCTCCAACCATCATAGGATTCTGCAATGTTTTCTCCTATGAAGGCTATCTCTTCATCAGGAAAATACGTCTTTAGGTGTTCGTATTCTTTTCCTACATGATTTTCGGCGAATTGATCTTCCAAGGATTGTCCTTTGGCCGCCTTCTAGGTAACATAAATGATGTCAAATTCACTTAATAAAATTTTCCACTTGGCAAGGTTGCCAGTAGGCATGGGATTCTGGAAAATATACTTCAATGGATCCATCCGGGATATATGATGAGTGGTGTAAGTGCAGAAATGATATACCCAGGTTAAAGCACAACTAGTGCGCTCTAATAAGGAATATCGAGCCTCATAAGGGGTAAACTTCTTGCTGAGGTAGTAGATGGCCTGCTCCGTCCTTCCTGTTTCATCATGTTTTCCCATAACACAACAAAATGCCCCATCCGATACTGCAAGATAAAGCAATAGACGCCTCCCTGGCTTGGGTGGAACCAATACTGGCGGCATTGACAAGTATTCCTTGATTATGTTGAAAGCCTTCTAACAATAATCAGTCCACTTAGTGGCGGCATCTTTCTTTAGCATCTTGAGGATGGGTTCACAAATGATAGTGGACTGAGCTATGAATCGGTTGATATAGTTGAGCCTCCACGGAAACCTCATTACCTTATTCTTGATCTTTGGAGGTGGCAACACTTGGATGGCTTTGACCTTTGATGAATCCAACTCAATACCCCGGTGACTCACAATGAAACCCAATAACTTTCCGGCTGGGACTCCGAATGCACACTTGGCGGGGTTCACTTTCAAGTTGTATCTCCTCAGCCTGTTGAAGAATTTTCTCAAATCTCCCATGTGATCTGCAGCTTTCCTGGATTTAATAATGACGTCGTCCACATACAACTCGATCTCTTTGTGTATCATATCATCAAAGATTATGGTCATGGCTCTCATGTGGGTAGCACCAGCATTCTTCAAACCGAATAGCATCATTTTGTAACAGTACATTCCCCACAGTGTGATGAATGTCGTTTTCTCTGCATCCTCTTCGTCCATCCATATCTGATGGTACCCAGCAAAACAATCGACGAACAACTGCACCTCATGCTTGGCGCATTTATCAATCAGTATGTGTATATTTGGCAAAGGAAAGTCATCCTTTGGACTGACCCGGTTGAGATCCTGGTATTCGACACAGACTCTAACCTTCACATCCTTCTTTTGCACCGGCACAACTTTGACTAACCATGTTGGATACTCCACTACTCCGAGAACTCTAGCTTTAACTTGCTTGGTGACTTCTTCTTTGATTTTCAGACTCGTGTCCGACTTGAATTTTCTGAGTTTCTGTTTTGACATGTTGGCATGTTGGATCTGTTGGTAACTTGTGAGTCACAATGGACGTGTTGAGGCCGGTCATATCATCATACAACCAGGCAAATATATCCTCATATTCCTTCAAAAACTTTGTGTATTCTTCCTTTTCTGATGGTGAGAAGTGTACGCTGATTCATGTTTCCTTGGCATTTTCTGCATCTCCCTGATTAATGACATCAGTTTAGTCCTAATTGGACTTAAGGTCTATTCTTAAAATTTTCGACGTCCCTACCAACCTCATCTGGTATTTCATCCTCTTTTGATTCTATGTCCGTTTGTCACATTGTCTCAATGCAAGTTACAGTCGTCGGTTCATCATCAAGATATGTAATAGTAATCTTGTGTAAAATAAGGTAAACGGTAGAGAAAATAAATCAGAGCGAAATATAAAGATAAACTTCGAAAATGCTTTTGATTAAATTCATAATTGTTTGAAACATCAGAGCTATTTTCAAAAGTAGAGACAATGCTGAAAAGTAAAATCAACTAAAAGTAAAGTGCGATGCGTATGTGTCATTTAGCCTTGCTACACCGAGGCTCTACGGGCACTGGTGGTCCTGATTGACCAATTGATGAGGTGTTCTCCCCGGTTCGCATCTTGAATGGAATGGCATTCCTCCCCTTCTTTCTCAAAGATAACACAAAAATACATATCATCCTCCAGAAACAAGTTCTGCATTGCTGCTAGTATCTCATATTCCTCTGATACATATATGACATCAGCGGGCTAATAGGTCTACTCGAATTGAGATAGATGGTGCACCAGTAGGTAGTAGGGTCTGCGCCATGGTGGCGACCAATGCAGGAACTCCTCCCAAGTGTATTCATATCCCAGGCAAAAAGTGGTTCCATGCTTCTTCAACTGGATATGTTTGGTGATACCCTAGAGATTCTTGCCAAGCCCCTTTCTTGGCTCGTATCCACTTTAAATTAGAATGCTCTCAATTTTTTTATCCCACTACTTGTGTTTGTCTATGGTGTTGACTCGCTCAATGTGATGGTACTTTGCTCCACTTATTTTCCTTCTACCTCCGTTCATTGGGACGGCCTAGCGATTGTATATGGGGTTGCTTCCGTCGCCATGGATGATTAGTTCCTGATGATTCCATTAAAATTTGAAAGGCTGAAACAAAGTTGATGCCACGGCCCCAGCAGCGTGGATCCAGGGTCATCCTAGCAACAAATTGTAGGATGCCGGTACGTCAATGACTTGGAACTCTACGTCAAACCAAGTGGGTCCCATCTGTAGGCATAGGATAATTTCTTCAATGGTGGACCTTTGAGATCCATCAAAACCTTTGACACTGATAGCCCTATCTTTGAACTTGTGTGATTCTTTGCACAGTGTCATGAGAGTCACCAATGAACAAATGTTGAGGCTGGATCCCCCGTCGACTAGAATCCTAGTGATAAAGTGATCCTCTCATTGCGCAGTGATGTGCAATGCTTTGTTGTGATCAAACCCTTATGGTGGTAATTCATCTTCGTGGAAGGTGATCTTATGGCTTTCCAGTACCTGACCCACCATGTTTTCCATTTCGCCTCGTGTTATGTTGCTGAGAACATAATCATGACTTAGCATTTTTATCAACGCGTTTTTATGTGCCTCATAGCTTTGTACCAGAGCCAGAATAGAAATTTGTGCTGGTGTCTTATTCAATTGCTCGATGACCGACTACTATTTGGCATATACCTTTCTCCAAAGGTCATCGGGTCCACTTTCAACAGCCGCCGGAGGCCTGCTTGCTAGACTCAGCCAAATGCTCTAAGGTGTATACCCTGCCTGTCCTGGTCATGCCCTGTGCGGCAATGGTTTCTCCAGTGAATGCCTTTCCCTTCCTTCTAGACTCAGCAGTGTAATCCCAAGGTATAACATTTGTTAAGAACGGGGCCATGTTTGTCATGGAGACCGGAATAGGCCCCTTGGGAGTCAACACAATAACTTTAAACGGTGTAAGTGCTTTTGGAACTTCGAACTCAACCTCAATTGGTTTTGGCGCCTTGCATAAGGTACTTCAAACTCGAGTGGCATGGATACACTTACCACATCTCCCTCGAAGGGATGAATCTTGACGATAATGGGATTTAGAGTAACTGTTGGCTTCTTAGGCTCAACTCCTTTAGCTATCAAACCGATTGACCCCTTGGGGTCCCAATCATCTTTGGTCTCAATCATGTGGATGCCTCCAACTTTGTGGTCAGGCAGAGGGTTGTTGCAGACATTAGAAGAAGGCTCCTTTGCTATAATGATCTTGTTGTCAATCATATTCTGAATATTGTCTTTTAACGAGCAATACTCGTCAATAGTATGGCCCTTTATCCCATAATGGTATGCGCAAGTGTTGTTTGGGTTGATCCATTAGGAAGGGTTTTCTGGAGTTACGACCAGGATAGGGTTAACGTAGCATGCGGCCTTGAGTTTCTCATATAATTAGTCAATTGGCTTGGCTGTGGCGGTGTATTATCTGGGAGGTTCGCGGTCGAAGTTTAGTCTAGGTCGAGGGAAATTTTTGCGGGTAGGCGGTGATGGGTAGTGAGAAGGTTGGGAGTTATATGCTTGGTATTCGGGTGAAGGTTTGGAATATCTGGGTGAAGTGGGTTGATATGTGTATGGTGGAGGTGATTTGTATGAAGGTGGTAGAATTTGGTAAGTAGGTGATGGTGCTTGGTAATTTAAGGTAGGATGATATGTGAGTGGAGCTAGAGGATAGGTCTGGTATTTCATGGAACAGTTGTTCCTTTATGCAGCCATTACAGAATTTACATCCTTCTTCTTAGTCGAGCCACCAGACTATAGTGCGTTATTGGTGGCTTGCAATGCCTCAAGGTTAGTGACCATACCGTTCTTGATGCCTTCTTAAATCCTTTCTCCCAATTTGATGATATCGGAGAACTTTTAACCCATATTTAGCATCAATCTTTCGTAGTACTGTGGATCTTGAGTACGGACAAAAAATCTATTCATTTGTTCTTCCTCCAAGGCTGGTCTGACCTTAACAACTTCTGACCTCTAACGAATAGCATACACGAGAAAGGTCTCTATGGGCTTCTTCTTAAGATTCTGAATAGAGAACACATCTGGTGCATTCTTAGTTTCAACCTAAATCGATCCATAAATTCAGATGCCATATTTACCGAACTAGTCCGTTTCTTCGCATTCTGGATAATATACAAGGATGAGGCATAACCCTTCAAGCTCCTCATGAATAGTTTCATACGGATCTTCTCATCCGTACCGACTCCAACTAGCTTGTCACAATACATTCTCAAGTGGACCCTGGGATCAGCGGTACCGTCGAACAATTTGAACTTGGGAGGTCGGTACCCATCCCGGAGCTCAACATCTGGTTAAACATAGAGATCTTCGTAATTCAACCCTTCAATATCCTTATTACCTTTGAAACCCTGAACCCGACTAGTAATCTTTATGATTTCAGCGGCAAAATTTTCAATGGGGGAACTCCTGTCCTCTGCCTCGACCGTACTGGTGATCGGCTGACTGTAATGTGACTATTTGAGTGATACGCGTAGCTATTAAGCTAAATGTCTGGGTGGAGTGATAAGGGTGGTTATTATGATGTTATACAGACAAATAAGCATGGCTATAGCTGGGATGATTTGTGGTGGCCTGGGGAATTATGTTGATGATATTCATGTGGTGGTGTTATTTACCTTGTGTATGTCATGCACCTTATGTGACTTGTTGTGTCGTTTCAATGAGCTACTCGATGTCTTTGTTATTACTTGATTATTTGGACTGCGCTAGTACACTCGCACAAGAATACATTGTTGCAGGCCACTTATACCAGTTTAAGAGTACAAAACTTGATATTCATTAACCATGCCCATGTATTCTTGTATTGTCTTCTTCCGTTGTGATATTGAGTTTGTGAACTCGTCGGGTAGATTGTGATTGTAAGCATGTGAACATGCTGGGCGAATTGAGATATTAGTTGGCGAGTTGTCTATGCGGTTAAGATTTATAATATGGGCACAAGGTGCCGTGGGCATATGATTTATTGGTTAAGACTCGTGACTTGTGTTTATGAGATGGGTATCTCGGATTAATTCGGTTGTGAAACATGTGTTAGAATAGTTTGAGTATTTAGTTGTCATTTGATTTTCTTTATTTGGTTTCACTGGCAGTTAACAGTGTTCTTATTATTTTACTGTTTGTATCACATGTTGTTTCTTGTTGCCATTTACTGCTTCTGCTTTTATTATTAGTTTTGGACGTCTAAACAATACAGATTATTTTGACTAATAGATGTCTTAACTTGTACCTCGTCACCACTCCACCGAGGTTAGTCTTGATACTTAAGGGGAATCAACCACGGTGTACTCATACTATATTTTTGCATATTTTTATGCAAATCCAGGTATTGGAGATATCAAACTCAGGCAGAGTTAGCTTTTTAATTAAGAGAATCAAGGTAGAGTTGCTTGGTAGTTACAGCCCTTTGGAGTCCTTTCCTATTTTATTGTACTGTCAGTTTGTTATTCGAATAGTATTGTATTTCAATTTTTGAGATCTTTCTATGTATTTAGCTAGAGTTCGTGACTCTGTATTACCTAGTCGTGGGAGCTTATTGTGATTATTTCCACGCAGGCTTGTTTCATCTTTATTTTGATTTCTATATTATACTCTATTTTAAAATATCATTGTTAAACTAGCTTAAGTTGTTGTATGTAATCGGCTTACCTAGTCTGAGAGACTACGTGCTATCACGATGCCTGATGTGAGATTTTGGGTCTTAACACTGCCCATAGACTTTTGACTTAGCGCGTCAGCCACAGCATTTGCCTTCCTGGGATGGTATAAAATATCAACATCATAGTCCTTTAACAATTCGAGCCACCTCTTTGTCTCAAATTGAATTATTTTTCTTAAGTATTGTATTGCAAGCTTTTGTGATATATAAATATGTCAAAATTAACTCTATTCAAATAATGGCGTCATATTTACATAGCAAAAATAACAACCGCTATCTCCAGGTCATGAGTCGAGTAATTTTGCTCATGTCTTCTTAGTTTTCTTGAGGCATAGGCAACAACTCTTTCGTGTTTCATCAAAGCACTGCCCAATCCCACTCTAGAAGCATCACAATTATATGACATAACCCTCTAATTTTTCAAGGAGCTAAAAGTGGTGCTAAGGTTAGCCTATTCTTTATTCTTGGAAACTTCTTTCACAAGTATCGGTCCACTGAAACTTAGAT
This sequence comes from Nicotiana benthamiana, assembly GCA_034376525.1. Lineage (NCBI taxonomy): Eukaryota > Viridiplantae > Streptophyta > Magnoliopsida > Solanales > Solanaceae > Nicotiana > Nicotiana benthamiana. The sequence goes on from CM067328.1 coordinate 85,429,417, forward strand.
GCCTTATAAGTCAAATTCGTCCATGGAGCAGCAATAGAAGAGAAATTATCTGCAAACATTCGATAATAGCCCGTTATACCCAAGAAGCTACTAAATATGTAGGAGTTGTGAGTTTCTGTTCGTCCTTTACTTCTTCAATCTTTTGATTATCAACATTAATGCCCTCATCTGACCCTATATGCCCATGAAAAGCCACTGAGTTCAAGCAGAACTCGCACTTGAAAAAATTAACATATAACTTACGATCGCAAAGCGTGCATAACACCGTTTGCAAATGCTCTGCATGCTCAACTTTATATTGAGAATATATCAAAATATCTTCTATAAATGCGATCACAAATATATCCAAAAATGACTTGAACACACGATTCACCAAATCCATAAAAGTCGTTGGTGCATTGCTTAGGCCAAAAGAAAAAAAAAATTCATAATGGTCATATCTGGTCTGAAAAGCTGTCTTCAGAACATCTTCTTTCTTGACTGTTAAGTGATGATACCCAAATATGAGATCCATCTTCTAGAAATACCTAGCATCTTGTAATTGGTCAAACATGTCAATAATCCTTCGGAGCAGATATTTATTTATAATGGCTGCCTTGTTTAGCAGACGATAGTCAATACACATTCTTGGCGAACCATTTCTCATTCAAACAAAAATCACTGGGGCACACCACGAGGAAGTACAAGGCCGGATAAAGCCTTTTTCTAGAAGATCCTTCAGATGAACTTTCAATTCCTTCAACTCTACATGAGTTATTATGTACGGAGGAATAGATATTTGTTGTTTATTAGGAAGCACGTTGATTGCAAACTCGATTTCTCTCTCTCTCTCTCTCTTTGTCTCTCTCTCTAGGGATACTTGGGAGCTATTAGGAAATACATCAGGAAATTTATTAGCATCCAGGACTGACTGAAGGGATGAAGGCTATGTCTCCATGTTCTACAGTCACACGAAATAGTATATATACCCTTTAAAGATCATCTTTTGGTCCTTAAGGTAAGAAGTAAACTTTCCCTTATTCACCGCAACATTTCCCTTCCAATAGACGGGTTCCCATGGAAAGTTAAAACAAATTACTTTTGTCATATAATCCACATTAGCATAAGAAGAAGACAACTAGTCTATTCTCATAATAACATCAAATCCCACCATTTCTAGTTCATTCAAATAAACTAAGATATGACGGTTGTAAATCATCACATCATAATTGCGATTTACCCGCCTAACTATCACCGACTCACCTACTACATATACACTTCGAATAGCTCGCGTAACAACTCTAGGTTCTTCATCATATTTACCAGCAACAAATGGACTAGTATACAAAACATAAATCTTGGGTATATCAAGGCATTGACATTAGTGGAAAATACTAATAGAATACTTATAACCACATCCGATAATGATTCTAGGTCATGTCGACCTGATGACACATCGAGGCGATTTTGCTGCCCACTCGGGCTAAACGCTCCACCTCTACTTCTACTTCTTCCAACCGATAGCTGCATACCTTGCTCATGAAGGTGTACCAATGAAAAAAAAGCTACTACTGATCCTATTGGTCGCATCATACTGCTCCCACCTCTCACCAGGAAAAAGGGCATAATGTAGGATGGCTTCCCACACGAGTAACATGCATCAGATCCCTAGCGGCATTGTCCAAAATAAGTCCTTACCACATTGACCATGATACGGCACCGACGGTCTCATCTTACTAGGGTACCCACTATATTGTGGGCCTATTTTGCAGGAACTCTGACCCGGTCAGAATAAATAGTCAGATCTCGGTGTTGGCCAGAGAATTCTAATGGTGTACCAGCCGCCGGATAAGATAGATGCCAAGTAAACGGAGGTCTAAACCCACCTCGAGACTCTCCCGTATCACCTTGGGATTGGGCTTTCTTATGATGGCCTGGATCATGCTCCTGAGCGGCTTGCTGTTACCTCTTACGATCCTCGAAGTTCTACGCATAGGCTTGTATACGACCAATGTCCATAATCTGATTCATAGCAGTGGTACATTAATTAATCAGGTGTAGTCCCATACCACCAACAAATCATTGTAATCTTTCGCTCATCTCAGCAATAGCTGAATGGGAATACTTAGCCAAAGAGTTAAACTTTATATTGTACTCTCGGACACTCACATTGGCTTTCTCCAACTAGAAGAATCTATATTGCATGTCTTTGAAAAGTTCAATAGGAAAATACTATTGCAAAAATGCTTCAAAAATATCCCTCCATCCTGCTGGTGGGGCAAGAGATCCCCTATTCAGTTCCCGGGTTTCATACCAAGTTATAACAATATCTCACAATCTATAAGAAGAAAGCTCTACTGACTCATTATAGTGATAGGCATAACTCGTAAAGTCTGATGTATCTAATATAGAAATTTATGGGGACCTTAATTTGGATCTGTCCCTGTGAATACTAGGGGTCTAGGTTACTAAAATCCTGAACTCTCACAGTAACTACTCTATCTGAGATGCCAGGGGTTTGACGCTGGGCCTCAGAGGCAACTAATGGACTTAACAACTACACAATATTTCTTATATCTAAATAATTTATAGGAATAATCGAGGACGGGGGAGGGGGAGGATAGGGGTTTAATTAGTTTATCTTCTCCGTTTTGGTGGGAATGGTGCTATTCCCGAAACGTGAGCATCAGCCTCGTCGTGAGGTTCACATTGATCCATATGGGCAAGTGGCACCCGACTGGTACCCTCCCTTTCTTCATCATATTACTTTGAGCAAGCGCCTGACGCTTGTAGTAGGCATCGAATGAACATAAACAAGATGAGGATTAAAAGTTAATACTTATGAAACATCTCTATCGCACGATCTAGATAAGAAAATATGGTATCCACCCTAACTATCTGGTAGCCTCCTGTTGATAAGTTTGGTATACGACATACATATAAAGAAGACTCTACTGGATACGGTTTTCATGCTCCCTACGATAAACCTTCTCTGATACCAATTTTTCCACACCCCGACCTCGAGAGGTGCAATCACCACATGACGCTCGAAGGCCCGTGCGAACCAATATCCACACTTAGACTTTTTCGTTATGAATCCAGGCCCTCCAGATCTCCTAGTATGATACCAAATTTAGTAAATGTTCATAATTGACTGTAGAAGAAACCTTAACATTGAGTGTGTGTGTATGTGTATGTGCGCATATATGTCATAATTGTATTTACATACACACTGGACACTAGTCTGCAAACCTCTAAGACTACCTTAATACATAACTTGGTCGGCCCCACTGTACCCAAAATGATAGAGACACGTACTCCAGTACCTATTGGCTTCTGTACAGCCACTCCTGAGAAGTGAGTGTGACAAGCAGCTGCTGAAATGTATGCCCTACCAGGGAGGAACGTCACCAGGTCTATTTTTACATGTGGGCATGGAGTCAACGCCCAAAGTAAAAGGGCATTAATACAGAAGATGTACTAAGTATGTAAAGCAGATAATATAAGTTAACTAAAAACATAACATAAGAGGTATGAATACATAATTTCAACCTGAACACCGAATTTAAGCCACTGTGGACTCAGCCTCTCTTTAGTGCATATCATCTCATATCATACCCAACCTCATAGAGGACTTGATAAAGTCTTATGTCTTCATTGCATCATGCATGGCCTCATGAGGTCTTGTTTGTGACCGATATCAATAGGACTCCATCATACCTACACTCGGGAGATTTCCGCTGTAGTTAGTCTCAATAGGACTTAGTAATATTTGATATCACACTATTTCTTACGTGGCTTCATAGAGGACTCGGTCATACCTGGCCACAGAAGGGCTCGATAACTACTTCACATCATGCCCCATCATACCCAACTGATCAGTGATTACACAATAGGTACTGTATCCGGACGATAAAGGAATATATATATATATATATATATATATATATATATATATATATATATATATATATATATATATATATATATAATGCAAGATCAATTCTAAGAGATATCTGATATCAAGGTTAGACTCCGAATGAATTGCGTTTCACAACCTCAAGATATTATCCAGAAATATCTCAAACTGGAAGGAATTGTCACCGACAAAGAGTATACGAGAACATGAATTACATTGTCAAGAGAAGGGGAGAACAGTTCAGTCTTACCACAGACGGATTATTAAGAGAAAGCCCTTACACAAAGACGTGACAAGAAGGAAAACTACCTTACATAACTTGTTGAAGAATTAATTATGCTTCTGAATTCTTATGCTTTTATGGCGATTATCTCTGCTTCTAGGGAATGTTGAAAATCATTATAACAAGAATACATAGTATACAGTGATGATCATTAGATTCTTTGCGCTAAATCCTACTAGGTTCATGTGTTATTTAACTTTGAATCGTCTAGGAGTTTTTAAAGGGGTTTAATGGCATTTTGTGTGAGCTAAAGCTGACGATATCTTTTTTGAATTAAAGAGAAGAAAGATGTATTGCCGTTTTATATTAAGTCTAGAAATTCCACTGCCCCAAGTGCTAAACGGTATCCCCACACCGGCCTCTGTGCCGTTGGGGCAGCTGTCGCAATATGGTGACATACTATCACCTCTTTATCCTCATAACAAGTCGCCGGCCGAATGGTTGTGACAATGCCTCATTGCTCTTCAACTTCACATGTGGGGGGAGTGTCAGGTGTAACACGTCTCAATCTTCTCGGTTTCTCTTCAATATTGATATGGTTCAAATAATTTTTAATATTTTTTTAAATATCATGTAAAAGTCACTAGCAGAAGTTAGAAGTAACATAGTACTTGTATAAGACATGGCAAAACTCTCTAGAAGTATTTATTTTTAAACGGATAATGAATCAACAAAATATGAAAGGTGGCTATAGTACAGATCCATCTCACTATTCTATGGCAGCGTAAAAGAAATTAAGCAAAAACTACAGAAATATAAATCACATGATCAAACTGATACTCAAGAATAGAGTCTTAGAAGATTAAATATTTAAAAAGTAAATCATATGGAAGAAAACATATTTAATATATTGTATTTAGTTTCAATAGAAGTAATAGAATAAGTTCAGAAATTGGGCTTTTGGGTTTTACTTGTTGGCTTGTAACGATATTAATTCTTTATTATTTTTAAACTTAATATATAAAAAACTATTTTTATATGTAAATTTATTCGATACAATTCGTTATTTTTTCGTAAAATTAAATACATGCCGTAGTTATATATACGATAATAGATTTTTAAGGAAAAGTAGTAGATATATTGATTAAGATCAACAAGGAAAGAACAAAAACTTATAAAAAATAATGTATCGTGTCAAGCCACTGCCTTGAAAGCGATTTTGGCTCGACTAGGTGCAAATCGTTAAGGCCGGTCACTCCCCAAGGTTCCAGAGCACCTCCAAACACATGAACTCATGGGTGAATGTTTAGAATTTGCACAAAACAGTTGCCCAAGAAGAAGAGAAGATGAAGGTATCTTATGTGTTGTTAATTCACAAAGAAGACTAGGAAGAAAGGAAAGATTAGCTAAATGTATTCTTGGTTAATAATTGAGTGATTATAATGGCTAATTCATAGACTATTTATAGGAAATTAAGGAGGTTGCATGTATGACAAGTGTCGAGAGAATTTTGACAGTTGTCCCAATATGTTAGTCCACTTGGCTCCAATATTGACAAGTGTATATTGTCTTCCATGCATGAAGACATTTGGTTCATATATTGACAAATGTATCTTGTCTTCCATGCATGAAGACATATGGTAGATTTTCATATCATTCGTCAAAGACATTCAACATTTCTCTTTAAGGATTCATGCAAGAGGCCACATAAAAATAGATAGAATATTTGAAAAATAAAAAAACTCATGACTATTGGTTGTACATGAAATTTCAAAAAGAAATTTTTTTTGTATTATGAATAATTCCAATAATCCCCCATTAATGCAAAGGCAAAAATAGAATAATTCTGGGCAAAAGAAGGAACATGCACTTAAGTGTCAATATCATTCGATTTGAATTGACACGTAGTGAAATGAGGCGACAACTCACATCCACAAAGTGAAGTACTCTTCAACTAAGTGGACATTAGTTGTGACCCCCACAACACATACTATATTCTTAAATTTATACAAATTCTGCGATACTAACAAAGTGCTTTTATGGTCATGCACATGCCTTGGGTCTCCTGAGTTCTCTAGAAAGACATCCCAAGTCTTTCATAAAAGGCGACCACACCTTTACACTCACATAGGTGATTCCATCAAGTCAATCTACACATACACTACCTTATAGCTATGGAATCATTAAGAGAAAAATAAGCTCAACCTTGTAAAGTTATGGAATCATTAAGAGAAAAATAAGCTCAACCTTGTAAAGTACTATGACACGCCATAGGAATAGAAAATGTAGTACATATTGAGGTCTCATATGGCTTCGTTTGACCACAAAAGGGTATCCACCATACTTCCTCAATCCATGGACTTTAGCCTCATCCCCCTTGATGTTTCAAGGATAACTCTCCTTGCCAAACCCTTGGTTAATGGATCCGCCAAATTTCTTTTGGATCTTACATATTCGAAGGAAATACACCATGTTTCAGCAACTATTTTACTGTACCATGCCTAATGTGGATATGTCTTCGTTTTCCATTGTACACACTATTTTTGGAAATTCTAATTGCTGCATGTGAGTCACAATGTAGAGAAACTGGTGAAGCTTGTCTTTCCCACAAAGGAACGTCTGCCAACAAGTTTCTCAACCACTCAGTTTCTTGTCCTGCAAACTCAAGAGCGATGAATCCAGGCTCCATAGTAGATCGTGCAATACAAGTCTGTTTTGAAGACTTCCACGAAATAGCACATGCACCCAAAGTGAACACCTAGCCACTAGCGGAACTAACTTTATCATTGTTAGTAACCTAGTTTGCATCACAAAATCCTTCTAAAACAATAGTAAATTTATTAAATTCCAAACACCAATCCATAGTACCTCTCAAATATCTTAGCAAACGATTAAGGGTATTCCAATGTTCACTACTAGGATTGTGAGTATATCTACTCAATCTACTAATAGCTTAAGCAATATCAGATCGTGTAGAATTCATGAGAAATATTACACTGCCAATTATCCTAGCACACTCAGTTTGAGAAATACTAGTTTTCTTATTCTTTTACAAGTGTATGCTAGGATACTAAGGAGTACCCACAGGTGCTACATCAAAACAATTAAACCTTTTCAACATTTTCTCATTATAATGAGATTGAGACAATGAAAAAAAAATCATTAGAAGTTCTTTTAATTTTAGCCCCTGAAATCACATCTGCTTCCACAAAATCTTTCATTTTAAATTGAGAAGACAAAAAGTTTTTAGCCTCATTAACAACATTCACATTAGGCCCAAAGATTAACATGTCATCCATATACAAACATATAATAACACAATATATACCTCATCATGGAATAAATACAAGTATCAGATGTATTAATAACAAAATCATTATCCACTAATGTGCTGTTAAAATTTTCGTACCATTGTTTAGGTGCCTGCTTTAGACCGTATAGAGACTTTCTCGATTTGCATACTTTATTCTCCTGTCCTTGGATCATAAATCCATCAGTTTGAGACGTATAGATTTCTTCCTCTAAATCACTGTTTAGGAAATCCGTTTTACTATCCATTTGATATATTACAAAATTATGAATAGCGGCTACAATAACAAGAGTTCTGATAGCCTCTATATTAGTCACATGAGAATAAATGTCAAAGTAATCAATGTCTTTCTTTTGATTAAAACCCCTAATAACAAGTCTATCCTTATATTTATCAATTGTACTGTTAGGTCTCAATTTCTTCTTAAATATCCACTTGCTACTTATGAGTTTGCAACCATTAGGCAAATCAGTTAAGTCCCAAGTTTGATTAGAAACTGTAGAGTCTTATTCACTTTTAATTGTCTCTTTCAAAAAATTAGCATCTACTAACAGCATTGCTTCTTTGTGTGTCTTAGGGTCTTCTTTCATTAAAAAAATTGACACTAATTCATCACTCAAAATATCAAGATCAATATTTTCAGTCAAGAAAGTGGTAATAAAGTCAAGACCAACGCTAGCTTCAATTCTACGCCTCTTACTTGTTCTAAGTTTATTTTCATCCTCATTAGAAGTAACACTAGAAAAAGGAAAAACATGAGAGTTAATAGACATAGATGTAGAATCATTATTCGGCACATTATTATTGCAATGGAAAAACATGCATAAAAAATTCTGCATTCCTGGATTCACAAATAAAACTATCATTCAAAGATATAAACCTATATGCAGCGCTATTTTGAGCATAACCAATGAAAATAGCATCAAAAGTTTTGGGTCCAACAGTTACTTGATTAAAATCACTTAGACCAACCTTAGTCAAACACCCCTACATTTTTAAAAATTTTAAGTTAGGGACAAACCATTTTCATAACTCATACAGGGTTTTATCTATCTTCTTATGAAGGACTTTATTAAGAACATAACATGCAGATAAAACACCATCCACTCACATATTATCAAATAAACCCGAACTCAAAAGCATAGAATTCATCATTTCCTCGAGTGTTCTATTTTTCTGTTCGGCTACACCATTTTGTTGGGGATTATAGGGAGCACTAATCTCGTGTATAATACAATTTTCCTCACAAAAGGCTTCTAGAGTATTACTACTATATTCATCACCCATGTCAGACCTAATTCTATTGATTTTTTTATTCTAATTGATTCTCTACTTCTCCCTTGTATTTTAAAAACTTGTTTTAAGATTCATTTTTTGACTTAAGAAGATGTACCTTAGTGTATCAAAAAAAGCCATCTACAAAGGTAATGTAGTATTTTTTCCCACCTTTACTGATAGTGTTTTTGAAATTTGCTAAGTCTGAATATACTAATTCAAGCAATTCTATTTTTCTACTAGTTATATTCTTAAGAAGCTTTTTGGTATGTTTTGTTTTTACACAAACAGGACACTTCGAAAAATTGTCAACATTAACTGCAAGAATTAATTTTATTTTTCTAAATCTTTTCATAGAGGCAATATTAACATGCCCTAGTCTACCATATAACAAATCAATATACTCAACAATATAAGCAGAATTGAAGGTACTAGCATTATTAGTAATCTTTTGAGCGATGTTTAGTATAAATAAACCCACACTAAGATAACCTTTCCCAATAAAATCCCCTACAAGAAATAATAACTTTATCAGATTCAAAAACATGTTTAAGACCTGCTTTGTTGAGAAGCACACAGAAACTACGTTTCTACGAAGGGAGGGTACATCCAGAATATAGTTCAAGGCTAAGGTTTTTTCAAAAGTTAACTTAAGGAGAACTTTTCCTTTACCCATATCTCCAGCTGTAGTGGAGTTACCTATGTAGACACACTCTCCATCAGCAGATTCGTCAAAGTCGTGAAACAGATCTTTGTTGGCACAAAGGTGCCTTGAAGTGTCTGTGTCCAATATCTAGTCAGTTTTGTTATCCACAATGTTCGCCTCAACAACCACAGCAAAAATAACATCACTATCCTCAATAAGGTTAGCTTGAACTGGAGCTTTTCCTCCATTCTTTGAGCTTTGTCCTTGTCTCTGGTTGCACTGAAAAGCCTTGTGACCAATTTTTCCACAAACATAGCAAGGTCCTTTTGGCTTTTGAATATAGCCCTCCGGCTTATAGAAGTAATTCTGCTTCTTCACGTGTCCTTTCTTCTGGGCTTTCTTCTATTTTCCTTTAAACCAGTCTTTCACAAAAGCACTAGACGATTCCACAAGGTTAGCTTTAGAAGAATTAAGAGAGAGAGATATTTCATCTTATCCTTAAGTCGTTCAGATTCCTCATCTTTGAGACGTTTGCTTCTTCAATCCTCATGTGAATGATTTGTTCTTGAAGAGTTAAGTTTTCCTTTTTGTGTTGTAGTTGATTCCTGTAATCACTCTAGGAAAGTGAAAAATTTTCAAGAAAAACATAGCCTCAAGAATCTCATACATCTCCATGCCCTGGTTCAAAACCTCAGTAGTTAAGTTCTTATACTCGTGAACCTGTTCCATGATTGTATTATCATCAACCATCTGAAACTTGATCCACTTTCTAACGACATACTTCTTTTTTCCTGCATCAGCACCATATTTCTCCTCCCAACTGTCCCATATGACTTTAGCAGATTTATAATTTATAAACAAATCAAAGAGAGGGTTAGTGGGAAGATCGTTAAACAAAACATAATCAATTTCTAATTGTTCAAAGAAAATTAAAAGTTTCTGGGACCAACGCTTAATTATTTCCATGAAAAGGCTCAAACTTTGAGAGATCAGGAAATGTTTTGTTCAAAGTGGTAGCCATTAGTAAATATTATATGTAAATCGCTTTCAAATTGTAAGGAAAAGTAGTAGATAATATTGACTAAGAACAAAAAGGAAAGAACTAAAACTTATTAAAAATATTGTGTCGTGGCAAGCCACTGCATTGAAGTGATTTCGGCCTGATTGGTTGCAAATCGTTAAGGCCGGTCACTCCCCAAGGTTCCACAGCACCTCCAAACACGTGCACTCGTGGCTGAAAGTTTAGAATTAGCGTAAAACAGTTGCCCAAGAAGAAGAGAAGATGAAGGTATTTATGTGTTGGATAATTCACAAAATAGACTAGGAAGAAAGGAAAGATTACCTAGATGCATTCTTGGTTAAGAATTGAGTGATTATGATGGCTAATTCATAGCCTATTTATAGGAAATTAAGGAGGTTGCATGTATGACAAGTGTTCTGAGACGTTTGACACTTGTCCCATTATGTTAGTCCACTTGGCTCAAATATTGACAAGTATACCTTGTCTTCCATGCATGAAGACATTTGGCTCAAATTACTACAAATGTATCTTGTCTTCCATGCATGAAGACATATGGTAGATTTGCTTAGCCATTAGTCAAAGTCATTCAACACTTGTTTTTACGGCTTCATGCAAGATGCCAATTGAAAATAGATAGGACATTTGAAAAATAAAAACTCATGACTATTGGTTGTATATGAAATTTCAAAAAGAAATTTTTGTTTTGCATTATGAAATATTCCAACAAGATTTATCTAAAAAGTTTCGATTTTATTGAATGAAACTTAATAATTAGTTTGATTTGGTCGGGTTAATCGATTTGAATATTCATTAGCACCCCTAATGAAGGTTAGGAAATTCAAATACTAATCTGAGCATAAAGAAAGGATGACGTGACAAAATCTAGTTTAGAAAATAGAAGATCTTGAAAATAGAGATTGGAAAAAAAAACCTAAAAGAATAACGTTGCACGAGCAACTTAAATTGAATAAAAGGAAAAAGAAAAATAATGCCGATACTAAAGTGAAGTACCACAAATTCCTTTACCTTAAAATCACTTCTTTTTTTTTTTTTTTTTTTTGGTTAATAAGATGATTTTATAGATACTACTAAATTGTTACAAGTGCTCTATTATGAACCGTCATTACAAAATCACTTCAATTAGTCAAATACTATCAACTAATGTGATATATATATATATATATATATATATATATATATATATATATATATATATATATATATATATATATTAGTTGCAGATATGTTTTTCTTTTTAATTACATGAATACAATATAATATAAAATTTACGAGAGAAACATTGGATGTAACACCAACGTCCTAGTGGCTCCTAACATATCACCCACCCACAAAACCTTGCAATTTACTATACCGTATACATGCTCCACTAATTTAATTGTCAAAGATACAAAGGGTGTTCAAGGTTGCTTTAGGTTATAGTTCAAATTTTAACTGTGACATCTTAACTTTTTTTGAATTCCCTTGTATAAATTTAGTGAGGTAAAAACGCAATCAACTAACGATAGTTGAGTAAGATAACATTATATTTGGACAAATATCATTCATTTACTGATTTATATAAATATTCTATTCGAGTAAATTTTTATGTACCAAATCCACAATTAATTATCGTATATGAATGGGGGAACGGGACAACAACTTAATAAGTGGAGATCTTTCTATAGCAATATACGGTTTAATAGATTAGCATTGCCAGACTATCTTTGGGTTCTTTTTTTAAGGTATAGGAATCCAAAGATGTTTTGTTAAATAAAATCATTTAACCTAGAGCAAACTCAGACGACTATGCTCATATAAGAATAATTAGCTGATTTAAAAATTACTTAAATAATCTTATTAGTGATTAGGATCTTATGCCATGCGGACAAGCCGACCAATGTGTAAGGTCTAATTAGGTTGAAATTATAAAATGCTTTATTTATTGTGATGATTACTGAGTGTTAATAGAAAAATAATGCTAGTACGAACTAGGATTAGGCAATTGATGATGACATCTATGTTAACCACAAAACTAATTAAATGTTAAAATGGGCTATTGACCCAAGGACATATAATTAATGAGTAGAGGAACGAAAATTTAATACTATAAGTTGAATGAAAGATCATAATGATTTGAGTAACAAATGTGAATGGAGTGATACTTTTGACAACAACTTACTGTTCATGTTTTGTAGCTTACCATATACAGTAGTGTTTTAACTGTCGAGATATAACTCGGGAAAGAGATGGTTTATCCCCTCAAAAGAATGATAAGAGGCAAATGTATAATGTCACGGACGAGGCAACTCAAAAATAAAGAAGATAAAGAACATTCAATTTTAATATGAAACTTTTTTTAAATCGAAGGTAAAAATTACGGGATCACAAAAATCCAAAAAGCTCCACTATAATAATAAAAGGGTTTGAAAAGTTCATTAAATTGGCTAAACAACAAGTGCCTAACATAGAACAACAATGGCAACAAGAACAACGACTAATCAATTGAAGAAAGAGGAGAATTCACAAAAATAAAGCTATTGTTCGAGGCTATAAATCAGATGCTACAGGCGTTCAAATTAGATCTCTACCGCACCAATCAAAGAACAAGGTGTTACGAGCATTCAATCAAAATATCAGCCCGATCCAGTGGTTAGCGAATCAAAAAATGTGATTTGAAATTGGTTGGTTGGAATAAAAATCTGCAGCAAAACAAATATTTTTCGGCAAAACACATGCTTATCTGCAAGCTTAACTACGAAGTCCTCAGACTGTTCCATATAAATCTCCTCATCTAAATCACCATGAAGGAAACCAGTCTTGGCATTCATATGCTCAATCACAAATCTGGACTTGCGGCTAAGCTTAGAACCACACAAATAAAAGATGTCTTCATAGTAGAGGGAAAATTTTCATCAAAGTCAACTCCCTTTTCAAGGCCAAAACTTTTAACAACTAACCTTGCCTTGTATGTAGGTGCAAAGGTAGGTTATCTTGCTTTATTCTGATATATATTTGTTAGATAAAGCACTCTTACCTTTCAGCAATTTCACTAATTCATATTTCACATTCTCATGGAGTGACTTCATGTCATTTTCCACGGCTTCGATCCACTGATCTTTATGAGTATCTTGCATAGCTTCATCATAATTCTCAGGTTCTCCCATATCAGTCAAAAGTACATACTCATTAGGAGAATAGCATATGAATTTTTGCTTCTCCCTTGTAGATCTTCTAAGTGAGGTTTCAAGAGCATTCGACGTAGTTACCTGTGTAGGAGTTATTTCATGATCAACTACAACTTCATCAATTGGAGAATCCATAGTATCTACACCATGATGATCATATTGATCTTGATTACTATCTCTATCATTGTCTTGGTTCCTTCATGTGCTATTGGTGACCTAGATATAGAAACTGGATCAATATCAACTAAGCTCTCATTACTCTGAGAATCTATCTTCTCATCTTTGTCAATATCTTCAATAGTTTGGTCTTCAAAGAATATTGCATTACACTTTTTAATAAGTTTGTTTTCAACTGGATCATAAAAATGATACCCAAACTCATATTGACGATAAACGATAAGGATGCACTGCTTAGTTTTGACTCCCAGATACACAAGATTTACACCCAAAAAATCTCAGATGATCATAATAAACATATTTGGCAAATCAAACTCTATCTGCGACATCACCATTCAAAGGAGTAGCAGGAGACAAATTGATAAGATAGCAGCAATATTAAGTGCTTCCGCCCAAAATGTATTTGGATGTTTTGCTTCTAAAAGCAAGCATCTAACTCAGTCAACTAGAGTTCTATTCATCCCATTCAATTGAGATTTCTTGGGAGGAGTTTTCTGATGATTAATTCATTGTTCCTTCCAATAATTATCAAATGGACCACAATATTCACCACCATCGTCAGTGCAAATACATTTTAATTTCTTCATCGTATGTCTCTCAGCTACGGCATGAATTTCCTTAAACACGCCGAGTGTTGGATTTTTGGATTTTAAAGGACACACCCATAACTTGCGAGAATGATCATCAATGAAGGTGACAAAGCAAAGTGCACCAGCTTTTGACTTTACTCAAAAAGAACAATGCAAATCAGAGTGTATCAGCTCCAATAAATCGGGCTTTATAGAAGGATGCTGGCTATGAAAAGAAACCCTTTTCTATTTGCTAGCTAAGCAATGGATACAACTTTTTATCTTTGCTTATTTCACTCCAGAAAGCAAACTTTTTTTAGCCAAACACGTAATCCCCCCCTCTCTCATATCATTCAATCTTAAATGCCACAATTCTAATAAAGTTTCATTTACCACTATATTTATGGCGTCATTAAGAATAGAACCTTGTGCCACATATACATGACCAGACTTGACTCCTCGATCCACTGCTAGCGAGCCCTCGGTGAGCTTCCATTGGCCATTAAAGAGTGTAATACGGTAAACTTCATCGTCTAATATTCCTGCGGACACCAAATTGAAATGAATGTATGGAACAAGATTGACATCTTGTAGAACTAACGTTGAACCATTATTAATTTTCAAACAAATTGTGCTAACACCAAACATCTTAACTTCAATGACATTTCTCATTTCTAACACTCCAGAATCAAAAAGTGTATAATATGAGAAAAAAATATTTCTTCGTGTGACATGTGAGGTGGCTCCATAATATACTATCTAGATCATCTCATGGGATATCAAATTGATGATATTTTCATCATATGCAAAAATAAGGTCATCTCGAACAGTAGCAGCAATATTATTCTCGTTATTTTAAGTATTTCTTTTTGTCTCTACTATCTTATAACCACCTATGGCAGCTTTTTGATGTGCCTTTTATTTCTACAGTGGCTGCATGTAATATTATGGTATTTGGACTTTGACTTACTTCTACTTGTACCTGTATTCCTCAAGCCTTTTGTTCTATCTCTCGCTTAGTCTTCTGTAACCAAGATATCTTCTTGTGGGTACGAACCCTGAGATTTTCTCCTTACTTCCTCGTTCAACACACCACTCTTGGCATATTCCACGGTCACCTTACCTCCAAAGGTTGAATTTTTCAAAGAAACACGAAGAGTTTCCCAAGAGTCTGGCAGAATACTAAGAAGCCAAAGTCCTTGTATCTCATAAAAAAAGTAACTCTCATTCTAGACAGCTAATCAAGGACGCCCTGAAAATTATTTATGTGATTAAGGATAGGGTTGTCTTCTTTTTATTTAAAGTTCATCAATTGCTTTAGCAGGAACAATTTATTATACCCTATTTTTGAAGCACAAAGAGTCTCTAGCTTTTCCCACAATTGATCTCGTATGTGTCTTGTCCACAATATGGTTGCGAAAATTATCTTCAAGCCATTGTCATATATATCCACATACTTATTGGTGCTCGAAATCCCATTCTTCATCAGACATACTATCGGGTTTATAAGCTGAAAAATGGGTAGATGCATTTTCTTCACTAATAACAAGTCTTTCATCTTGCTTCTCCAAGCATTATAATTGCTCCCATTTAGACATACCATCTTTCTCATATTCTCCTCCATTCAGTTACAACATGGATAAATAACCAAGACTTTGATACCATTATTATGTCGAGGAAGATTGCAAACCCAAAAATAAAGAAGATAAAGAAGACAAAATTTTATCGAGGAAAACCCTTCAAATCTAAGGTAAAAATCACGGCATCACAAAGATCCGAAAAGCTCCATTATAATAATACGATGGTTATAAAAGTTCTTCAATTTGGCTATACAACATGTGTCAAACATGGAGTAACAATAGCAACAAGAGCAACGAGTAATCAATTGAAGAAAAAGGAGAACAACAAAAATGAAACTGTTGTTCGAGTCTCGAAATTAGATGCTACGGGCCTTTAAATTCAATCTCCGCCATTAAAATCAAAGATTAAGATTTTATGTATACTCAATAAAAATATTAGCCCGATCCAATGGTAACGAATCAGAAAATGTAATTTGATGTTGGTTGGTCGAAATAAAAATTTGTAGCAAAACAATTACTTTCTCCTCTCTTCTCTCTTGATGAAATCTCTCTAAAAATCAATCTTATGTGCTTAACTCTTTCAAAGACTTGTATCAATGACCATAGAATAATTCTCCAAGGTTGTCCTATTTAGAGATCATGAGTGGTGCTTTCTGTTTAAGCCAAAACCCTCTCTAAATAGGAATAAACACTGAATCCAATTCTGAATAAAAATAGACACCAAAATAGAATAGGATTAGGCCATTTAGCCCTTGGCTAGACAACATGGGCATGAGACTGACAAAAAAAATTGGTGTCGTGCGAAACTAGCAATGCAAACTTTGAATGCCGATAAATCAGACAACAGAAGATAAATATATCAAAAGAGACACAAACATTTAACGTTGTTTGGTCAATGGACCATGAATAGGGCATAGATGATCAATCCACTATATAAAAAGAGAGTACAAAATATCAAGAGAACAACCTAACGAAGAGGCAAAACAAATGATACTCTAGCACTTGTCCCCTAAAATTCTTTCCCTAAACATGTCTTAAACCCCATATGGCTACAATGTGAATGCTCCTGGTTGAGAAGGAAGGATTGTCAATTTATAGAAGTCCAAATCTTTTCCTACAAGAAAAGAAACTAGCTGCCCCCTCTTTTCATATTGCTGACCGGGAGGGTCCGAAAATCGGGTATACGACATTATGGGAGGATAACTCTTTATTCTCTTGTGAGAGTTGGGTTATGGAGTTTTGGAGGGTCTCTATATAATGATTATAGTGCATTAGGACACTCTAAAGAGATGAAGAATTTTGAGAAGAAGAAGGAAAATCAGAGTTCGGGTAAGGGCTTGGAGATTATCTCGAGGGGAAGGTGTTAGGCACCCCTCTAGATTCACTAGTGTGGTTCCCGGCCATGCTATAATTGGGACTTTAAGAAAAATAGAAGAAGCAAGTAAAGCTTACAAATAAGGATCAAAAATGAATTTGAGAGGCTTAAGGAAAAGAAAGAAGTGCAATTTTAAGGAAAAAGGGTTTGTTTGAAGAAAACATCATTTAAAGAAGACATGTACAAGAAAAAGAGAAAGGGGGTCAGAAGTTTGTATAAAATATGGATCACATAAATGCAATATCCTGCAATCACTCCATAAAAGAGGGGTCGCACGTCATATTAGCGCACCAGTCATCATATCCATATTCTACCCTTCCTACCCCATTGAGGTATTTAATCGCGATTAGTCTCTTTTAGTTATTGCATGCTAGTACATGTCCCATCCTATCAGTCTAGGGGTATAACCACTTCTAATCCTAATGGGGAAGGAAAGGATATAGGCATATATGGAGTTCAAAGGTAAAAATTCTAATTACGACATATAAAAACAGGTAACAAATATAGGGATGAACAATGTAAATAAGTAAGGCTCAAGTTAACCCCTTAATCAAACAACACTTAGTTTAGCATGTCTTGCACATATTTGTTTGGTCTTTAACTTAAACTAAAAAAACAAAGCAGACTGGTTTAACACATGTATTTACATAAAAAGTCAACATTAGGCAACCCACATCCAATTGTCAGAAGTTAAGGTATTTTAAGCGAGTGATTTAGAAAGTACTGGTTTCAGAAAGAAGTAGTTATAGAAGAGTTTTGAAAAGACAATATAGATTGCAGCAAGTAAAAGATGAGTGTTAAAGAAGGGTAGGCAGACTGCCTGGACATAGTAATAGTTGAAAAACATTTCAGAAAAGAAGGCAGAATTACTTATGGAAAAGGGCAAATTGTAGAGCTGTTTAAAAGAGTAAATCAGAAAACAAAAAAATTAGTAGGAGATTTGAAAAAAAAATAAAAGTATACTGGTTCAAAGGGTTTTATTAAAATATGGAGGCTCTTGAAAACGTCACTGAATCAAGACGTTAAAGACTAGTTGACAGACCGATAATGCTTAAAACAAATTAGTCGAGTTTGATATAAAATCTCATAGGCATGGTATCTACGTTTTGATTTTTTTAGACTTGTTATTGAACTAATAAAAAAATGATTGGGTAATTATCCCTAGAGTTTGCCTAATGAATATGCAGTCCCTAAAGGCATGATTTCTATATATGTTGATTAACATGAACTTTAAAATCCTATAGGCAAGATTTCTAATGGTTTGCAATATGATAAAACATTAAACATTATAGGCATGGTATCTAGGTGACTTAGCATAATTAAATGTTAAATCCTATAGGCAAAAATTCTAGTAGGAAAACTAAAGTCGTAATGGCATGGTATCTACCCTTTATTTATGCAAGAAAGTAAACCCCCTCCCATACCCTTTTGCTTATTCCCTAAGTTCTTTTATACAAATTATTACAGAACCAAAAAAGAGGAAGGAAAATATAAAATACATTAAAATTACAGCTAGATCCGAGAAGCCTAATTCAATCTCAACGTGCAATAACACGTTATTAACAAACTACCGGATTCCAGATTTCCAAAGCCTTCTCTCATCCATAATGTTTCAAAGTTCCAAGGAATCTCAAGGATTTCCGGCATTGCTTACACTCAGGATATCATTAGAATTAGAAAAGTGCAGTATGTAATAGTCAGCTCTCATGCATCCAAGTTCAGAAGGAGCTCAAGGTCCAAAAGAATGGTTTGCAAGAGAGAGGCAGAACTTAGATCTAGGAGTTAGTGCAAAGTGATTGGGGAACCATAACAAATGGTGGTCATACCCAGCCATAGGTGCAGTCTAGCACATCCCTGACCATTTGTTTGGTCAAACAAGTTAGGAGCAGACCCTTGAGGGTGAAACCAGAGTTTGAATGATGATTAGAACACCACCAAATCCAAGTCAGGCTCAACACATAAAAGGGGAAAGGGAAGTGGGAATTGACTGAGTTAAAGAGTTCAAAAGAACAAGTTCATGGCCATAGATAAAAATAGTGTAGCTATGGCAAGAACTATAACTCATACACATAGGGGTAAAAAGGGAAGGGATTCACATATGCATACTACTAGAAGAACATAAGGAAAGAAAGCATAAAGACTAGGAAATAAACACGTGCTGAAGGAAAGTATAGCAGACCAAGAGGTAAGCACATAGTGAAGGGAGCATTATTTAACGAGAACGTACCAGTTGCAAAACTAATAAAACAGTAGAACAGCAGAGTAAGAAAATAGTAGAAATCAGTAGGACAGGACTCAAATTTGCAGCAGAGCACTTGAGATTTCATGAGAACTCAAGAATTTCTCAGAAGGTAAAAGGGAGGGTATATAACAGAGTGCTCGATGTTATCAGTGAGAGAAGTAATTTTCTTGTGAGAGAATTCAGTGAAGAAGAGTTGTATTTTCGAATGCAGAAATAGTTGTGTAAGCATGTGTGAAAGTATTGAATTGAAAGTGTGTTTAGTGCACAAGGGCACCCCCTTTTTATAGTGCAGAAGACAAGTGAGAAGAAGGTAAGAAAAAATAATTTTGAAAGTCAATCACAAAGATTTCCCTTCAACCAAGGGATTGATTTCAAACGGGCTTGATCAATATGAAAAGGGAATAATTTGAAAACCTTTTCCAGAGTAGCATATTAATGATAAATACATAGGGCATTATTTAAGGAAATAATTCAACAACACACAGTTTGGAACACATAAGGAAAGACGATCAATTAACAGTCAGTAAAATCAGGGCTTAAGTCCTAGCTCGACTTAACCTAACCAAGAAAGATGAAGAAAAACTTAATTTAAAGAAAATCATTAACAACAAAACAAGCCCTTTTGAAAAGGACTAAGAATCAATCAAAGGCTGGCTAAAGGACTTTTGAAAGAGGAGAACTAATCATATAAAAAGCATATAGAAATGCACAAATAAGACAACATCGTATAAAAAAGATTCAGGGTCATAACAAAACGTTGAGCCCAATTCATAGACTCTAAATGAGTTCAATAGAAAACCCTAACAAACATAGAAATCATGTAGGACAATATGGAAGAGAATTACAAAGCATAGAAAAATGAGCAGAAAAATCAAGTTCATGCGTAGTAGTGAAGAGACACACGAGATAAACACAGATGAAATACACATAAATAAAAAAAAGAAGAAGAATCAAAAACATTTCCAGACACCTTAGTTTAAAAAATCGAATAACTTTAAAAGAAAAATTGGGGAAAACCCTTTAAACATCGAATATAGCACAGACATAGTATAGATCTAAGGGAAAACAAATAGTTAAACCTCGAATAGCATTAGGACTTCTCAGAAACCCTAGAAACGAGAAGGCTTGAAAGAGTTCTGGTCATGGAGTCGATCTGAGCCATAGCTAGGCTCTTAAAGCTCGAATACGTCGGAACGGAGCCATAGAGGCCATATAACCTCAGATCTCTGGAGGATCTGCTTGAACACTATCGAGGTAGAACCTCAAAATCACGAACAAACATGGCTTAGGAGTGAAAGAGCGAGAGCACAGGCTGTTCATAGCCTGAGAAGCCATGGACTCCGGTGAGATTGGTCGGAGAAGACGAAGGAGATGATTAGGGGTTTTTGAGCATTTGAGAGGGTTTGAGAGAGTGAGATAGTTTGAGGGAAGCGGTCGAAGAGGGAATGAGGGTTGGGGTTAGGTCGTGTATAATTGAAAATGGAAGAATGATTTGTGGTCGTTGATCAAAATGATCAACATCCTGGATTTGAAAAAGATTCTGGGAAGGTTTAGGCAATTGCGTCAGGGGTTTGAATTGGGCTAGCCCAATTTGGGTTTTGAAAAATGGCGGAAATTGAAATGGAATTGTAGTTTTAATTGAAATGAATTGAGGCTACAATTGGAATAGCAAGTTTTCCATTTTATTTTAAAAATAATAAAAAAGTTTTACAATGCAATTTAATGGCACTAAGTCAATAAATAATACATAAATATTAAATTAAAATAATGGGAACAATTTGTATTTATAAAAAATGCTACGAAATCTTAAAGAGGCTAGTATTGCAATTACATGCAATTTAGTTTTAAAAATACCAAACGAATTTGTAAAAATATGAAAAAATCAAGTTAACTATATTTTGATGCAAATATGAGGATAAAAATAATTATTCACCAATATAATAATTTTGGAAATAATTATTTTATTTTGTGGTGTAAAAATAGGGCATAAATTGGTTTAAAAATCCTTAAAAATGTCAAAACCATTTGATGAGCTCATATATGCACACATATGTTAATTTGATAGTATTATGGGTATAAAAAAATACATATGAAAAAATTGGGTATATACGGTTTCCCCTCTTTATCCGAGGAGGATGAAAGAGTTGTCGGGTAAAGACAAGATGGCAAATTTTGACCAGATCGGCGTTTGGAAAGAATTTTGACCGAGATCTGGCTTCTGAGCTGCCTACATATTCCTTATTTTACAAGAATCGGACCATATGTTGTTCAGGAACCATTGACGGAGTGTGTCGAATGGGGATTCGAAAGGAACAGACGTGATGCTTGGGTTGGAAACAGCATCTAGAGTCGGACAGGCTGCGAAGAAATGAAGTGGGATCGCTCCTACTGAGATGGCGGTTTTGCTAGCTGATGTACCTGGAAGTGAGCAACTTAGCGTGTATTGTGCATAATTTAAAAATAATGCAAGTTCCCGTTAGACTGTGAATGTTGTCTTCGGACGGTTGTGATGGTGTCCTCAGACTATGATGTCCTTGGCCATGAAGAGCATAAATAAAGATTTGCATGCCGTGAAATGATATTCTCGAGCTGTGCAGATGGTGCTTCCGAACTATGATGCCACTGAATAAGTTGGTGATCTTTCAGCCCATGAGGAGGCGGCGATCTTTCAGCCAATAAATGCTAAGGGGGGCGATATTGCAGTCGTTCAAAAAAAAGAGTGGAGATATTTTAGCCATGCAGGATGGAGACAAAGCTTAGTATCAAAAGGCAAATAACTATCATTATGCAAACATATGTAGATGGAGACAGAGCTAAGTCTCGAAAGGGCGATGATAGCCATGTGCATGATAGAGGTAGAACTTAACCTCGGTAGGCATATAAGTAGACTTATCCAGGAAATACAGATGGAGACAGAGCTTAGTCTCGAAAGGCAGATAAGTAGCCTAGAGCTTAGCCTCAGAAGGCAGATAGATAGTGTTGGCCCAAGTTCAATTATTTTTGAAGATGACAAATGAACTGATAGAAGGATCTGGTCCATCATGTACTATACAGTCTGAATCAACAAGGGCACATGCAGATCACGTGAGGAAGATAATGCACCAAAGATCACGCATGAATATCTTCTAAATATAATCGAAAAGGTTGCATTGGGATAAATAGGACAGTCTCCTTATATGAAGAGAACTTAATCCTAAGTTAGGATAAGAGTTGGAGTTTGCGTTGGCCAAGGACTCGAATTGTGAACGGATAAGAAGTGGAGTCTTAATCAAACTCTAACAGCTAACTCAATATATGATTACATTATTTCTCTTTTACAGGTAACACACACAAGCAAAAGTAAAAGCATATTTGAGAGCAAAAAAGAGCGAGTTTGATTTGCAAGCAATATATGCAAGTTACAAGTGTGTACGCCTACAGCTACATGAACCTAAAGAAGAACCAGTTCCATCTGATTATTTTATTTCTAGTTCAATTGTAGTAGGTTTTATATTGTACCTTTCAGTGTATTAGGTACTTTGTGTCATCAAGTAAGGATTAACTTGACAAGTGTCGCAACAGTTGAGGCGGTATGCCACACTAAGATTAGAGTTTAATCCTTAGGTTTAGAAAGAGTTTTTGTAAATGTTGTTTTGGCTCATTGATATTAGTGCAGCTTGGGAAAATCATACTGAGTATTAGGTCGTAGTTTTTTCACCTTTTGAGCCAGGTGTTTTCCACATAAAAATATGTGTGCACTTTAGTTTCAGTTTTTATTATTCTGCAAATTGCAGTAGTTAGAACACTTAGAAGAACCAGGTTCTTCTAACGCGAAAATTAGATACCACACAAATCACCCCCCTCTTGTGTGGAATGGATGTTTATTCACATCAATTGTTATCAGAGCGGGTTATCCTTGAAGAGGTTAACACCTTAGAAAAAGATCAACATGAGTGCACCACCTCGGAATTGGGAAGAACTACTGCAAGGCCTTCACTCTTCAATGGGATCTACTATTCTTGGGGGAAAAATAGAATAAGAGACCACATCATGGATGAAGATTATGAACTTTGGAATATCATTACTGATGGTCCTCTTGCTACAACCAAGAAGAATGTTGAAGGAAAAGACGTTCCAAAAACTAGAGCATATTGTACTGCTGAATATCTAAGGAAATGGGAGAAAAATGCTAAAGCCAAGAAATGGCTAGTGTGTGGACTTGAACCTGATGAATACGATAGGATACAGGGATGTACAACATCCAAAGAAATTTGGGAGAATTTAACAGTGGCTCAAGAGGAACACTTCAAGTGAAGAGGTCCAGAGGAACTCTACTGTATTCTCAATATAAGAATATTACTATGAAGGATGGCGAAACTATCCAAGAGATGTATACTAGGTTCACTACATTGAAAAATGAACTTGAGTCTCTTGGAAGGGTCATTCTGGATGAAGACATGGTAAAGAAGATATTAACTAGAGTTTTGCCTATCTCCCGGGAAAGCAAAATCACTGCCATTCAGGAATCCAAAAATATTGCTACTCTAAAATTGGATAAACTGATTGGAAACTTGACTGCTTATAAATTGATAAGGCAAACTATGAAGATGAATGCTCCAAAGAAAGAAAAAAGTCCGGCTCTCAGGATCTCAGAAGGATCAGATCTTGAAGATGATGGAATGGCAATGATAACTAGAGACTTCAAGAAATACCTTATGCGAGGCAAGAGCTCTTTAAGAGGATCAAAATTCAACAATCCTAGGGCTCCTGAGAAGTAGACGAATGATGGTTGCTTTAAATGCGGAAAGACAGATCACATGATCAAGAACTGCCTACAATGAGAGATTGAGTGGAAGAAAGAAAGGGCAGAAAGAAGGAACAGGAAGAAGGAACAAGTTCAACCAAGGAGAAACAAAGGTACTACAAAAGTCATGGTTGCTGCATGGGGAGATACGTCAGATGAAGACTCATAAGATGAAGCTGAAAATGAGCAAGCTCTTATGGCCATTGGAGAATCAGAAGATGAACATGAGGTAAGTAATCTACATATTAAAGAAAAAATTAAATTCCTGTCTAAAGAAAAATTTGCTGAACTCTTGATAGACTTCATAGATGATTCTGAAATAATAAACAGTGAGAAAGATGTTCTGTCTAGGGATTGTGCAATTCTAGAAGAAAAATGCAAGAGACTAGAATCTAGGGCTGATGAGAGTAATAACCTAATTGCTGAGTTAAAAAACCAGGTTCTTCAATTGGAAAAGAGTGTCCTAGAACTTAATTCTGAAAACTTGAAACTGAAAATAGGGACATGAAAGAAAAAGGGTGATCAATCATTTCTCACACTAGAAGAAAACTTAGGAAAAATAAAAGATGAGTTGTATAAGAAAGATGAATCAATCAAGGTCCTCAAAGAAGAATTATGAAAGGTGAAGCATGAACAACACAGAACATGCAAATGGAACAAGGCTTCCGATGCACTCTCCTGGCTGGAAAAGCATCACAGCAGCAACAAGAGAGGACTTGGGTTTGGGACTCAAGATCCAAAATGGGATTCGAAAAACAAGTATCTCACTCTTCCTGAGAACAAAATATGTACACATTGTGGTAAGAGTTGCCATTACAAAAATGAATGTAATGCAAAAGAAAAGGCCAGTCAAAAGAATAAAATTTTTGTTCAAGAAAAACACAAACTGATGGGTGGGCAAAGAAAAATCTAATACATCCTTTTTGCCCATAGAAAGGGACCCAAACTAGTTTGAGTTCCTAAGACTAACCCCTGATTTCATTTTGCCGGTCCAAGTGAAAGGAAGTAGCCAAATTTAGTACATGGACAGTGGCTGCTCAAAACATTTGACAAGTAACAAGG
Source organism: Nicotiana benthamiana (assembly GCA_034376525.1). Taxonomy (NCBI): domain Eukaryota; kingdom Viridiplantae; phylum Streptophyta; class Magnoliopsida; order Solanales; family Solanaceae; genus Nicotiana; species Nicotiana benthamiana. Next base: position 85,454,763 of record CM067328.1, read on the forward strand.
ACCAGTTTCATTCACGTGAGAACCTAATAGGAGGCAATGTCTCCTTTGGAAATGAAAATAAAGGTGAGATCATTGGGGTTGGAAAGGTAGTAAAGACAGACTCTCATTCCATTGAGAATGTCTATTTGATAGATGACTTGATATATAGCCTGATAAGTGTGTCACAACTGTGTGACAGAGGTAATCTAGTGGCTTTCACTTCCTTAAAATGTCTTGTGATTAACCATACTACAGACAATTATTTTGCAGGGAAGAAGAGTTAACAATATTTACATTGTAGACTTGTCAACTCTTTCTGAAAATGAACTCACTTGTCTGAGTGTGTTAATAAATGATCCCCTCCTTTGGCACAAAAGAATTGGTCATGCTAGTCTAAATCAATTAAACAAATTAGTTTCCAAGGACTTGGTGACAGGGCTACCTAATATCAAGTTCAAGGAAGATAAAGTTTGTGAGGCATGTGCAAGGGGGAAGCAGGTAAGATCATCTTTCAAATCTAAGAAAATGGTAAGTTCGTCTAAGACGTTGGAAGTGGTTCACATGGATCTCTGTGCTCCAATGAGATCCATGAGCAAAGGTGGTAAAAGATATGTTATGGTGCTGGTTGATGATTACTCTAGGTTTACCTGGGTGCTATTTCTAACTTCTAAGGATGAAGCATTTGAAATGTTCACAGCCTTTGTTAGATAAATTCAGAAACAATTAGGAAATCAACTTCCATCCATTAGGTCTGATCATGGAACTGAATTTGAAAATGCGAAGTTTGCTGAATTTTGTGATTAAAATGGAATAGGTCATAATTTCTCTGCCCCTAAAACTACTCAGCAAAATGGGGTAGTTGAAAGGAAGAACAGGACCCTTGAGGATATGGCAATGACCATGTTACTTTCCAGTAAACTACCTCATAGCTTTTGGGCAGAGGTAATAAATATAGCATGCTACATAATAAACACATGTATGACCAGACCACTAGTAGAGAAAACTCCCTATGAGTTACTTAAAGGGAAAAGTTCAAACATATCCCACCTAAGGGCTTTTGGTTGAAAGTGCTATGTGAAAAATAATGGCAAAGATTCCCTTGGTAAGTTTGGTCCCAGAAGTGATGAGGGAGTATTCTTGGGATATTCTTCACATAGCAAAGCTCATAAAGTATTTAATAAACGAACTCTATGCGTTGAAGAAAGTGTACATGTTATTTTTGATGAAAACAAAACTCATTCTGAGAGACATGAATATGAAGATGAAGCCATTGGACTGGTGAGACAACTGACTGAAGTTAAAGCACAAGTCAAGGAGGCATCCAAGGAAGGAACAGGTGATGGAACACGTCTTTTTACCCTAGGCAACCTGACAGGGGGAACCAATGTGAGAGAAAATGCTCAAAATTCTCTAACGAACCTGTACCTGAACTTGTTCCTCTACAACATAATAGTGAAGGAGAAGCCAACAGAAACCAGCTGGTGGGACAATCTTACAGGTACTTGAGTTCTCACCCCATTTAGAACATAATCAATGATCCCATATATGGAGTTAAGACTAGATCACAACTAAAGAATCTGTGTGCATTTGATGCCTTTTTATCCCTGATTGAACCTAAGAATATGAGTGAAGCTCTACAAGATGCAGACTGGATAAATGCTATGCAAGAAGAACTCAATAGTTTGAAAAGAAACCAAGTCTGGCACTTGGTTCCAATACCAAAGGACAGGTCAGTCATTGGGACAAAATGGGTCTTCAGAAACAAGCTGGATGAAGATGAAATAGTTACAAGAAATAAGGCAAGATTGGTGGTTCAATGTTATAGTCAAGAGGAAGGCATTGACTATGATGCGAATTTTGCTCCAGTTACAAGATTCGAAACAATTAGACTTCTCACAGACTTTGCAGCACATATGGAATTCACTCTTCATCAATGGATGAGAAAAGTGTCTACCTAAATGGCTATCTCAAAGAAGAAGTGTTTGTGAAGCAACCTCCTGGATTCGAAAGCAAAGAATGTCCTGATTATGTATACAAACTGGATAAGGCTCTTTATAGTCTCAAGAAAGCCCCAAGAGCTTGGTATGAGAGATTATCAAAATTCCTTTTGGAGCATGGGTACAGAAGAGGTAAAATTGATAGCACTTTGTTCTTATAGGAAAAAGGTAAAGTTCTTCTTGTTGTTCAAATATGTCGATGACATAATTTTTGGGGCCACTACAGATAGGTTGAGTAATGATTTTTCAAAACTAATGAGTAGTGAATTTGAAAGGAGTATGATGGGAGAACTCGATTTCTTCTTAGGGTTGCAAATCAAACAAAGTCCAAACGGTACCATGAGTCATCAGCAGAAGTACACAAAAGAACTGATCAAGAAATTTAAAATGGAAGAATACAAAGAAATAGATACTCCTATTGCAACTGCCACAAATTTAGATGCTAATGAACCTGGTTCATCAGTTGATCAAAATTTGTACAGGGGTATGTTGGTTCACTTTTGTATCTTAGTGCCAGCAGACCTGACATTATTTTTAGTGTAGGACTTTGTGCTCGTTCCCAAGCAATTCCAAAGGAGTCACACTTGACTGCAGTCAAAAAAATATTGAGATATTTTAAAGGCACATCTGATTTGTTCTTGTGGTATCCAAAAGGTAGTAATTTTGACTTAATCTGATATGTTGATGCTGACTATGCAGGTTACATAGTAGAAAAGAAGAGTACTTCAGGTATGACACACTTCCTAGGATCTTGTCTTGTATCTTGGGCTACCAAAAAGCAGAATTCGGTGGCCCTCTCTACTGCTGAAGCTGAGTAAGTTGCTGCTGCCTCATGTTGTGCTCAGTTACTATGGATCAAGAAATAATTGGTAGATTTTTGAATTGAAGTGGGATGCATACCTTTTTTTTATACCACGAGTGCAATCAGTATGACAAAGAACCATGTTCATCACAAAAGGACTAAGCACATAGATGTTAGACACCACTTCTTATGGGACAACTATGAAAAGGGGCTAATTTCAATAGAATTATGTGCCACTGATAAATAAATAGCTGACATCTTCACCAAGGAACTAAGTAGTGAAAACTTTGAGAGGAACAGGTTGGAATTAGGGATAATTAAGATCACTTGAGAGGTCATGTTCATAATGCACAAGAAAAAAAATGAATTTTTTTTTGTTAGTAGTTCTTAAATCTATGAATATTAGACTAATTACTACTTAGATAAATTCTTTTAAATAAGTATACTCCTGTGACATGTGGTTATATAATTCACTAATCTCTTTCAAATTTTCTATTCTGACATTTGAGGCATGATCAAGAGAAGTGTCAAATGAAAAAGTTGGTTCATCAATATGTACTCATGAGGAAAGTCAGGTATGTTTATATACATTGCACAATTAGAAAATTTTAGTTTTCAATCATGAGCAAGAGTCCTAGAAATTCCAATCGTCTCAAAATTCTATTCGTTGGAAGCCAATTGAACCAGTTTCTTGTTATTAGAATTCTAAGAATAACGGAACATTTTTCCTAAACCTTAGATATTTTAATTAATTCCTAGGGAGACCAGAACTCTACACTGATAAGACTCCTATTGACTCTGTAAAAGTGCTTTTTCTGAAGAAATAATTACCCCTCTTTAAAAAGCCTCTTAAGTTATTTCATAACCATCATTAGCTTCTAACTCTCTGATAATATCCTTAATCCCCATAACCCAAAAAAATTCCCAATATTTCCTAAAGCCTTCCACGAATTTATCATCCAAAATGACTAATCATCAAGACAATCCAGGAACTCCACTCCCAATTTCACCCAACACCACCTCATCTCTACCACTACTGTTGAATTACCAATACAAAATTTTTGTCGAACAAAAATGATAGTCAAAAAAGCAGTGGCGACTGGACCTTTAAGAAAAACTTTACACGAGAGGCTGAAAGCAAGTCAAAATAAGGAATCCTAAGCAATGTCACTGAGTCCAGCTCTGAATCAGATTAATACATCTCTGCAAGTGAGGGGGATAAACCTGGGTCTTCTAAAAATTCTCCCCCTCAAGAAAATCCAACAGAGGTAAGATCCTATTTTGTTTCGGTGGATGTACGTAAGAAGGTAGAGAATACATATATTTTGGTGGGGGCGGTTAAGAACATTTCTGGATAAGAGTCTGTAGAACAAATGAATAAAATGAGGAAGAAGGTGTTCTCTATGTGTGGAAGTGGGGTTAATGGGGTATCATATTCAGGGGAAAGTGAATCTGGGGAAGCTGCTGAGGGGTTGGTAGAGTTAAGTTAACAAACTGGTCCATCAGTGGAGGAGACCTTGGCTGACATGTTGAAAAAGGTGGGGAATAGCTATGACCCCAAGAAACGAAAGTCTTCTTCCCTTAAAACTCATGCTGCTGCAAAACCATCAAAGAAATCCAACAGTGCATCCCCCAAGGTTGCACATAGGGCTTGAACAACAAGAAGCAAAGTGAGAGAGAGTGAAGCTGCGTTAAAGAGGGCACTGGAAGAAAGTAAGAAGCAAAGACTAGAGAAAGGAAAGGGGAAGTTTGGTGAGAGTTCGGAAACTGTGGCTGAGGAGGATGAAGAGGTGATGGAACAGGTCCATCCAGCGAAACAAACTGAGAAGGATCCTATTGCAAAATCCAAGGAGACTAAGACTTCTTCCAAGAAGTCTTCAAAAGTTGTACCTGCTGATTCCTCCCTTGCAAAGAGAACAAGATCTGCCTCTAAAGGCAAACAAGTGAAAATGGTTGTAGAAGAAGAAGATGATTCTGAGAATGAGCAGGATCGATTTGCCAATTTTTGCAAAAGAAAAATTCTGAAGGGTAGGCTGCTGAAAGACCTGGAAGAGCCAGGCATGTGAGGCTTCTAACATATCTGGAAGCTCAAGGTTGGAAGGACATGGTCCTTCAGTTGAATGGGAAACTAGCTAGCAAGGAACTGGTTGAGTTCATGGTAAATGGGTCAGTGAAGAATGGTGTGGTGACAAGTTCTGTTAAGGGGGTCAAGGTAAAGTTTAATGTTGAGAAGCTGGGTAATATCTTGAATATCCCTTGTGAGGCAAATGATGATTACAAAAGGCAAAGATGTCCTTGTTTGGATGGGTTAACTTCAGAGCTGCAGATTACTAGAAATTTTTGTAATACCACATCAGAGGCAGAAGTGCCTGAGGCCAGGGCAGTGCAAAAGAGTGAGATAAGTTCAGAGCACAAGGTGCTCTTTGAGTTTTTCAGCAAATGCCTCCTGCCTAGAAAGAAAAGAAGGCATACTACTAATTATATGGACCTTGTGCTCATGCAGTGCTTGACTGAAAGTAAGCAAATCAACTGTCCTGTATTCATGGTAAAGCTACCGGAAAGGGTAATCAATGATTCAAAGGCTCATGCCGTCCCCTATGGATTTATTCTGACTACTGTGCTTGAACGACTACATGTTCCCTTGAAAAATTGGGAGATGGAATCTAGCAAGGAGCACTTTGGCATCAAGACTCTTCAAAGTTGTGACTATCTGCTCAGCACTGTTACTGTTAAACCAGGTTCATCAACAAAAACTCCTGTGAACAGCAAAGTCAGGCAGGATGTTTGAATAAAGGGTGCTGAAATAGAAAGGCTTAATGCCAGGGTTGCAGAATTGGAGGGAGAAAGGAATGGACTTAGAGCTGAGCTTGCCAAAGAGAATGAGAAAAATTAAGGCATGCTACAACAAATGCTTAACCAGCTACAAGTCCAACCCTCTAGCTCATCCAAGCCTTAGGAGCCCTGTGTCTAGTCCCCCCCCCCCCCCCGCTTCAGTGACAAGTTTATATGGTTTTTGGTCTATTTTTTCTTTTTTCTTATGGTTGGAAATTTTATGTTTCTTTTTGTGGACTGCCTCGTAGGAAAATTTCTGTATTCAACGAAAGAAACTTTTCTAGATCTTATTAATCTTGTTCTAAATAGTTATTTCCGAGATTATTTTTGATTAACTTGAACATGTGTTCACTTGCAGTTGCCCCAGTGGCCATGAGTAGAAATTAACTTCGAGAATTCACATTATTTATGCAACTTTTCGATGATGCCAAAAGGGGGAAGATATTCTGCTTTTAAAAATGTTTTTCTGAACTAGTGATGTTTATGACATAAATCTGGCCTCCTTAATGATAAAATAAATCTTTTTCTAAGTGTTGATTTCAGCCAAGTCTATAGGTTCCCTAATCACAATAAGCACAAAGTTTGTCATCATCAAAAAGGGGGAAATTGTTGGCCCAAGTTTAAGTTGAGTTTTGAAGATTTACAAATTAACTGATAGAAAGACCTGGTCCATCTTGTACTACACAGTCTGAATCAACAATGGCACATGCAGAGCACGTGAGGAAGATAATACACCAAAGATCATGCATCAATATCTTCTAAACATAATAGAAAAGGTTGCATTGGGATAAGGAGGACAGTCTCCTTATATGAAGAGAAGTTAATCCTAAGTTAGGATAAGAGTTGGAGTTTGCGTTGGACAAGGACTCGAATTGTGAACGGATAAGAAGTGGAGTCTTAATCAAACTCTAACTGCTAACTTAATATATGATTGTGTTAGTTCTCTTTTACAGTTAACACACATAAGCAGAAGTAAAAGCATATTTGAGAGCAAAAAGGAGCGAGTCTGATTTGCAAGAAATATATGCAAGTTACAAGTGTGTACGTTACAACTACATAAACCTAGAGAAGGACCAGTTCCATATGATTATTTTATTTCAAGTTCAATTGTAGTAGGTTTTATATTGTACCTTTCAGCTTTCTTAGAAGCAATTGTATTAGGTACTTTGTGTCATCAAGTTAGAGTTAACTTGATAAGTGTCGCAGCAGTTGAGGCTGTATGCCACACTAGGATTAGAGTTTAATCCTTAGGTTTACAAAGAGTTTTTGTAAATGCTGTTTTGGCTCATTGATATAAGTGAAGTTTGGAAAATCCTACTGAGTAATAGGTCGTACTTTTTTCACCTTTTGAGCCAGGTGTTTTCAACGTAAAAATATCTGTGGACTTTACATTCAATTTTTGTTATTCCGCAAATTGCAGTAGATCAATAACTTAGAAGAACCAGGTTCTTCTAATGCGAAAATTAGGTACCACACAAATAACCCCCCCCCCCCATGTGGTATTGATGTTTACTCACATTAGGTAGCCTTATGCAAAATGCATATGAACACAAAGCTTAGTCCCAAAAGGAGAAAAGTAGACTTATGTAGATGGAGGTAGAGCTTAACCTCGGAAGGCAGATAAGTAGCCTTATGCAGATGGAGATACAGCTTAACCTCAAAAGGCAGATAAGTAGCCTTATGCAGTAGATGAAGATAGAGACTTTGCTTAGCCTCGGAAGGCAGATGAGCAGCCTTATGCAGATATAGGGGTAGATGAGTAGCCTTATGCTGATGGAGGTAGAGCTTAACCTCAGAAGGCAGATAAATAGCCTAATGCAAAATGCAGATGGAGACAATGCTTAGTCTTGAAAGTCAGATGAGTAGTCTTATGAAGATGGAGGTACAACTTAACCTAGGAAGGCAGATAGATAGCATTATGCAAATTGCAGTTGGAGATAATGCTGAGTCTTCAAAGGCAGATTTGTAGCCTTATGCAGGAATGTAAAGAGTGAAAAGTTGTGAGATTTTCTTAGCTATTAGCTGATAGCGACATCGTGGCTACTGGGGATGTTGGGTGGAGATAGTAAATTTGTGAATAAGCAATCGTTCTGATGGTTTCCATCTGGAAGGTACGAATGTGTGAATGTATTCAGATCCTTTGAGCCTTGCATCAAAAGAAACATCGTGAGCTCTGTATAGGGGGAAAGGTTAGTTCATCTTCCCGTGCTCATGACATCACGTATCGTTGGGGGTAGCGTGGCTAAATGATGGCAATTTCAAATGATAGCTATGCATGATTTAGTAAATATAGCATAAATATATATTTGAAAAATATTTTCTTTAGGATGGACCAATGACTGCAACATGGTTCAAAATATTGCAATCTTGCTTCCTCCGGAATTTTGAGGGTCCTCCTCAAAATTATGCCCCTATTTATAAGGTTGCCGCTTCTGACAGTTATACTCAATGACTGAAAATGGTCAACCTCAGAATTTTGAGGGTCCTTCTTAAAATTTTTCCCCAATTTACTGGGTTGGCGCCTCTGACGGTGAAAAGATTGAAGAACCGTCTTTGGAATTTCAAGGGTCCTCCTCAAAATTCTGCCCCAGTTCCAATAGAAGGGGAAATGGAAATTTTTATTTAAATGTGACCGAACCTTAGGGCTGCCTATGTATCCCCTCTTAAATGGGAATTAGGTCAGGCGTAGTTCAAATTACATCCTGAAAAAACATGTGATCATATATAGCATAGTTTCACTGCATCTGAATTGATTGGCTTTGGCCATACTTCTCTATCCATTTCTGAAGAATAAGGGCTCATCTGGCAAGAACTCGGTGAACCATGTACAGACCCTTCCAATAGTGACAGAATTTTTACTTGGCTTCATCTTGATATGAAAATATTTTCTTCAACACCAGCTGCGCTGGTGTGAACTTCCTTGGCTTGACTCTTTTGTTGAAGACTCTGGACATTTTGTTCTGATATAACTGACCGTGGAAAACTACATTCATTCTCTTTCCGTGTACTAAGGCTAACTGCTCTTAGCGACCTTTTACCCATTCTGCATCGTCTAACTCTACTTCTTGTATGATTCTTAAAGATGAAATTTCTACCTCGGCGGGAAGGACCGCCTCTATACCCTAAACCAGCATGTAGGGAGTTTTCCCGGTTGATGTGCAGATTGTGGTACAGTATCCCAATAAGGCAAATGATAGATTCTCATGCCATTGCTTGTGTCTTTCGATCATCTTCCTTAATATCTACTTGATGTTTTTTTTGGCTGCCTCTACGGCACAATTCATCTGAGGTCTGTAGGTTGTAGACTTCTTGTGCTTGATTTTGAATGTTTCACACATCGCCTTCATCAAATCGCTGTAGAGATTGAAACCATTGTCGGTGATGATAGATTCCAAAATTCGAACCGACAAACAATTCGGTCGTGGACGAAATCTGCCACATCTTTCTTATTCACTGCTTTGTACGATGCTTTTTCGACCCATTTAGTAAAGTAATCAATTTCCACTTAGATGAATCTTGCCCATTTGATGCAGTGGGCTCGATTGTCTGATAACATCCATTCCCCAAGCGGCGAACGACCATGGTGAGCTTGTTGAAATAAGCTCGTTTGGAAGCACCTTTATCATATCTGCATATATCTAACAGTAATGGCACTTTCGGACATACTGGATGCAGTCAGTTTCCATAGTCATCCAAAAATACCCTGCTCAAAGTATCTTCTTTGCTAGTACAAAATCATTCATGTGCGGTCTGCAGGTCCATGCGTGCACTTCTTCCAATAGTTTGGTTGCTTCCCTTGCATCGACACACCTTAGCAATCCCAAATCGGGAGTTCTCCTATACAGGATTCCTTCGCTGTGAAAGAAGTTGTTAGATAACCTCCGCAGTGTACGCTTATGAGTGGTATTGGCGAGCTATGGATATTCTCTTGTTGTCAAGTATTCTTTGGTGTCATGGAACCACGGTTTTCCATCCGCTTATTCCTCAACATGAGCACAATAAGCTGGTTGGTCATAGATCTTGACCTAGATGGGATCAATAAAATTTGTATCAGGATGCTGGATCATGGATGACAAAGTTGCTAGTGCATCAAAGACTCATTTTGTATTCTGGGAACATGTTGAAATTCTATCTTTGTGAACCTTTTCCTCAGCACTTGTATGTGATGCAGATAAGGGAGTATCTTGGAACTCTTAGTTGAACCCTCTTCTCGAACCTGGTGTATGAGCAGGTCCGAGTCTCCAATCACTAGTAACTCCTGAACATTCATGTTAATGGCCAGTTTGAGCCCCAAGATGTAGGCTTCCTACTCGGCCATGTTGTTGGCGCATGGGAACCTGAGCTTGGTAGATACTGGGTAGTGCTGAACGGTTTCTGATACCAGGACAAATCCTATGCCAACTCCTTTAAAATTTGCGGCTCTATCAAAAACATCTTCCAACCATCATAGGATTCTGCAATGTCCTCTCCTATGAAAGCTACCTCTTCATCAGGAAAATACGTCTTTTGTTTCTCATATTCTCCTCCCACACGATTCTCAACATGGTGATCTGCCAAGGCTTGTCTTTTGACTGCCTTCTGAGTTCTATAGACAATGTCAAACTCATTTAGCAAGATTTTCCATTTGGCGAGCTTGCCAGTAGGCATGGGCCTTTGAAAGATATACTTTAACGGGACCATTCTAGATATGAGATAAGTAGTGTAGGCACATAAATAATGCCGTAGCTTCTGAGCCACCCAGGTTAGAGCACAACAGGTGTGTTCAAATAAGGAATACTGGGCCTCGTACGAGGTAAAATTCTTGCTGAGGTAATTGATTGCTTGCTTCCTTCTCCCTGTTTCATCATGTTGTCCTAGAACACAACCGAACACTCCATTCAACACTGCGAGATAAAGCAGTAGGGATCTTCTTGGTTCTGGCGGGACCAAGACCGGCAGCGTTGATAAATACTCCTTGATTTTGTCAAAAGCTTTCTGGAAATCATCAGTCAATTTGGTGGTGGCACTCTTTTTCAGCATCTTGAAGATAGGTTTCAAAATGACTGTGGACTAAGCTCTGAACCGGTTGATGTAGTTGGGTCATTCCAGAAAACTCATAACATCTTTTTTGTTCTTTGGCAGTGACAATTCTTGGATGGATTTGACCTTTGACGGATCCAATTCAATCCCCCGGCGGCTTACAACAAAACCTAGTAACTTTCTAGCAGGAATCCCGAATGGACACTTGGCGGGGTTCAACTTCAAATTGTACCTTCTCAATCAGTTGAAGAATTTCCTTAGATCTTCCATATGGTCTTCGACATACACCTCAATTTCTTTATGTATCATGTCATGAAAGATGGTAGTCATGGCTCTCATATAGGTGGTACCAGCATTCTTCAAACCAAACGGTATCATTCTGTAACAATACATCCCCCATGGTGTGATAAAAGCTATTTTCTCTACATCTTCTTTATCTATCCATATATGATGGTATCCAGCAAAACAATCGACGAACAACTGCAGCTCATGCTTGGCGTAGTAGTCAATCAAGATGTGTATATTTGGCAAGGGGAAGTCATCCTTGGGACTGACCCGGTTGAGATCCCGGAAGTCGGCATAGACTCTAACCTTCTCATCCTTCTTCGGTACTGGCACAATATTGGCTAACCATGTCGGATACTCTACTGCCTTAAGAACCCTGGCTTTGACCTTCTTGGTAACCTCTTCTTTGATTTTCAATCTCACGTCGGGTTTGAACTTTCTAAGCTTCTGCTTTGCTGAGGGACATGCGGGATCTGTTGGAAACTTGTGAGCTACAATGGATGTGTTGAGACCAGTCATATCATCATAGGACCAAGAGAAGATGTCCTCATACTACTTTAAGAACTCTATGTACTTTTCCTTTGCTGACGGCGACAAATGTATGGTGATGCGCGTCTCTTTAACATTCTCGGTATCCCCCAAATTAACGACCTCAGTTTCATCCAAGTTGGATTTTGGTCTATTCTCAAATTTCTCGACCTCCCTGACAACATCTTCTAGTATATCATCCTCTTTTGAATCTATATCTGTTTGTTATGTTGTCTCGTTGCTAGTCACAGTCATTGGTTCATCATCAAGATAGGTAATAGTAATATTTTGTAAATAAAATAAATGATAGAAAAAATAATAAGAGCAAGATATATAAATAAACTTGGAAATTCTTTGATTGAATTCATAATTGCTTGAAAAATTAGAGTTTTTTTCAAAAGTAAAGACAATGTAGAAAGAAAATCAACCAGTAAAAGTAGAGATGTGATGCATGGTTCTTGTTTATCCTTCTACCCCAAAGCTCTTCAGGCCCTGGCGATCCTCATCGACTAATTAGTGAGGTGTTACCCTAGATTCACAGCTTGTATGGAAGGGCCTTCCTCCCCTTCCTCCTCGAGGATAACATAAAAGTCCATATTATCTTCCTGAAATAAGTTCTTCATCGTTGCTAGTGTTTCATCCTCTTCTGATTCGTATATAGCATCAGCTGGCTTAACGGTCTGCTCAAAATAAGTTACAAGGTGCTCCAATGGATAGTAGGGGCCACGCCATGGTGACGACCAATGGTTAAACTCCTCCCAGGTGTATTCATACCCTAATCTAAAGGTAGTACCATGTTTTTTCATCTTGATGGGCTTGGTGATACCTTGGAGATTCTTACCAAGTCCTTTTTTCGGGCTCATACCCACTCAGATTCAGGATATTCTCAATCTTGTTGTCCCACCATTTATCTTTATCCACGGCATTGACTCGCTCGATATGGTGGTATGTTTCTCCACCTATTCTCTTTCTTCCTCCAATCATCGGGATGATCTGGCGACTGTATATGGGGCTGCTACCATCACCATGAATAATCACCTCTTGATTATTCCATTAAAACTTCACTGCCTGATACATGGTTTATGCTACAGCTTCTACGACATGGATCCTGGGTCACCCCAATAACAGATTGTAGGATGTTGGGGCATCTATTACTTGAAAATCAACATTGAACCAGGTTGGTCCCATCTGCAAACACATGCTGATTTCCCCAATGGTGGATGTTTGAGACCCATCGAAGGCGTTGACATTGATAGCACCATCTTTGATTTCATGAAAACCTTTCCCCAATGTCCTAAGGGTTATTAGTGGACAAATATTTAGGCTGGATCCCCAGTCTACCAAGATTCTGGTGATGAAATAATCTTCGCATTGCGCGGTGATGTGCAATGCCTTTTTGTGATTGAGTCCTTATGGTGGTATCCCATCCTCGTATAAGGTAATCTTGTGACTTTCCAATACTTGTCCTACCATATTCTCCATTTCTCACCCAGTTATGTTGCTGGGAACATTAGCCTCACTCAATATTTTCATCTGAGCATTCTTGTGTGCCTCAGAGCTTTGTAGAAGAGCCGGGATGGAAATTTGTGCTGGTGTTTTGTTCAATTGCTCCATAACCGAGTGTTCTTTGGCATGTATCTTTCTACAAAGGTCATCAAGTCAAGTTTTAACAGGCCTTCCCGAGGCTTGTATGCTGGACTCAGCTAAATGTTTCAGAGTGTACACACTGCCTGTTCTAATCATGCCCTGTGCGGCGATTGCTTCCCCGGTATTTGTTTTCCCTTTTCTCCTAGCTTCCGCTGTGTGATCCCAAGGTATGATGTTCGTATTGAACATGGTTATTTCTGTCATCGTAACCGGAATAGGCACCCATAAAGGTAAACCGGCAACTTCAAATGGTGCAAGTGCCTTTGGAATTTCGAACTCGACCTCAATTGGTCCTGGCGCCTTTATAGGAGGCACTTCAAGCTCAAGTGGTATGGACATATTTACCTTATCGCCCTCAGAGTGTTGGATCTAGACAATAGGAATGAGGGTGGCTGCTGGATTCTTTGGTTCTTCTCCTTTGGCAATCATTCCAATTGTCCCTTTAGGGTCCCAATCATACTAAATCTTCATTATGTGAATACCCCCACCCCTGTGGTCAGGCAAAAGGTTTTTGTGGACATTAGGAGCGGGCTCCTTTGCTATAATTACCTAATTGACAATCAAGGCCTGAATCTTATCTTTCAACGAGCGACACGCATGGATGGTATGGCCTTTCATTCTGGAATGGTATGCACAGGTTTTGTTCAGATTGATCAATTGAGAGGGATTTTCTGGAGTTATGGCTGGGATAGGTGTAACACAACTGACTACTTTGAGTCTTTCATATAGTTGGTCGATTGGTTCGGCGATGGCAGTATATTGCTTGGGAGGTCTTCGATCTAAATTTGGTCTGGGTCGAGGAAAGTTTTGGTAGGTGGGTGTTGACTGATAATGTGAAGGTTGGGAATTATAGGCTTGATACACATGTGCGGGTTGGAAATATCTTGGTGAGGTGGGTTGATATATAGGTGGTGGAGGTGGAGATGATTGGTAGGTAGGTAGTGGAACTTGGCATGTGGGTGAGGGTGATTGGTATTTAAGAGAAGGTTGATATGTGAGTGGATTTGTGGGATATGTTTGGTATTTCATAGGGGATTTGGTTCTTTGCGCAGCCATCACAGACTTCATGTCCTTTTTTTGACGTGCCACCAGACTGTAAAGCCTTGTTGGTAGCCTTAATGCTTGGAGATTAGTGACCATACCAATTTTTATACCTTTCTCAATTCTTTCTCCCAACTTGATTATGCCGGAGAATTTCTGACCTTCTATCAGCATTAGCCTCTCCCCGAACAAAGAACATGTTCATCTGCTCTTCTTCTAAGGCCGGCCTGAACTTAGCAGCTTCTGACCTCCAACGAGTATGATACTCGCGGAAGGTCTCTGCGGGTTTCTTCTTAAGATTTTGGATATAAAACATATGTGGTGCGTTCTCAGTGTTGAAACTGAATCGGTTCATAAAATCGAATGCCATGCTCACCCAACTTGTCCATTTCTATGCATCTTTGCTGATGTACAAAGATAAGGTGTCACTTTTCAGACACCTCATGAACACCTTCATGCGGATTTTCTAGTCCCTTCCAACTCCTACCAACTTATAACAATACATTCTTAGATTGACCCTGGGATCACCTGTACCATCGAACATCTCGAACATGGGAGGTTTGTACACCTCCGGAAGTTCAATATCTGGCTGAACACAAAGATCTTAATAATTCAGCCCCTCAATGCCTTTGCTACCTTCGACACCCTAGACCTGGCTAGTTAAATTCTTGAGTTCAGCGGCCAAATTCCTGATGAGGGAATCTTTGTCAACCAATTCAGATGCACTTGAGATTAGCTGGGTATAGTGGGGTATAGTATCCACAAAGATGGGATTGTTGTGGTTGTGGTTGTTTGTGGTGTTTTGCGGTTGGGGAAGAGCAGTGGAGTGTTATTGCATGTGTTGTAGTCTTGGGCGTGAGTGTTCTTTACTGGTGGTTGTGGGGTGTTTTGTGGAGGTACGGAGTTCAGGGTATTAACATCAGCAGCAGCAAGAGTGATTGATAGGCTGTCCAAGTTCCGAACTTTGTCTAATTCTTCCCAAAATTTCATTAATGTTTGCTCAAGATGAGCAGCAGCCGCCTGGGTAATTTGAGTATTCATAGAAGTCTCCCCAATTTCATTTCTAGCGTTGGAGTCTCATATTCTTCCTTTGTTCTTCTTTTTGATAGGACTTGGATGAGAAGGAGGTGGAGGGCCCTTGCATCTTGTTGAGTATGCTGATGGTGCAAGAATGCACGAACTAACCTTTGGGGAGGTAAATAAAAATAAAAGAAAAACAAAAAGGTAAAAAGTTAATACGGATTCTCAGAAATAGAATATTGCAATATTTAAACACGTTGTGTAGGAATATATGTCATTTCCTAATTTTGGTGCCTCGTTGTGCCTGAGGTAGGCCTAGCGACAAATTAAATCTGGAGAACTTATAATGCTAAATGCCTTATTTTATTGATAAAAATAAGACAATTCTAAAATGTAATTTGAAATAACAGAAATAAAGATGTCACTAATGGCCACTCGCCTTATTATGAAAGCAGGAAATAAAAGATCCCAACTACTTGGTCCCAGATAGGCTCGGGCCAGATGTCCACCTGCACTTCCCTCGGCATTTTGGCAGTCATCAATTCTCCTCAAGAACTTCCCTTCCAACTCCACTAGACCTTGTTCCAGATACCCTATACACTTGTTGGCATTGACAACCATATCTTTCCACTCGTCAATTAATTTCTGGTGAGCTTCTTGTATTTCTCGGTGTTAATTTTCTCATTCCCGAATTCATTTGCGCAATTGATTATACTTAAGTTGCGCTTCAGCCATTTCATCAATAAGCATGTGACCTCGGATGGACCCCCGATGACCCAAACCAGTGTGATTGTCCTCCAATCAACCTAAGTAGTGTGTCACATATTCTGCCTGATACCTGTCTACCTCAATAGTTTCTCTCCCCGATACGAGTTTGCAATGCCACATGTGTTGAGCGTGGCATCGGTAAGGGCTATTATAATCTTGAAAGTCAACCCTGAAGTGACTCATTTTATCTACCCTTGGTAGGATCTGCTTCCTTCCAACTTGCCTCATGGCTCGGAGACAGAGATAATGATAAGTTCCCCTCAGACCAATGTGTATGCGGAATGGTACATCCCGAGAACGGACAATTTACTCCCCTGTTGGGAACCACTCAAACATCCACTGCACTTGCTCTTCCTTTAGATTCTCAAATAGCTCTACCCATCCTCTAGTATCCTCTGACCGAGCGAATATGTTGGGCATGAAGTTCATACGCTTTGGGTGGTGGAAAGAGATATGATCATCCTAGTCCCTACGTATAATCTCCTGTCGGTAGGCACCTTTCTTAAGGTGTTCTATAAGCCAGAGTTGAAGTAACAGATTACAACCTTCGAAGTGTGGGGCCCCTTGTTGACATTTTCCCAAGGCTCAATAAATGTTTAAGATTATCATAGGCACTATGCCGAAAGACTGCCCATCAATCCCTTCCATTGAAGTCTTGGTTACCATGGCTAGTCTAGTGTGTATCCTAGACTTCTTCCTAGGAAAGATCATCATCCCCAAAAAGAAGAACATAGAGACAAAAACCCTTCTGTGAATATACCCTAAGGAGGTAAGGGCAAACTCGTCGGTTTACGTGCGGTAGGACTTTCTATGGCCATATCTCTCGCACAAGTAGTCAAATGGTATGTAGGAGCTTTACAGATAAGCCAGATCCGGATTTTTCTTGAGTCCCATCATCTTATGAAAGCCTCTGCCTTTGCGATTTTCTGGCATAAGCAGGCCCAGAGTCCCCCAAGGAATATCTGCTAGACCCTCTATTTCTTCCGGTAAAAGAGTCGTTTCCAAATCCCTAAAGCGAAACCCCGACCGATCACTATCCCAGAACAGATTTGTTGCCTCCTTGATTTTTTTGTCAATCAGGATTTCCAGCAGTAAAGGTAAATTCCTTAAGTATTTGCGGACAAGGGTCTGATTGCTGGCATGAAGGTGTTCCCACCAGCTTAGCAGCCTTGGGTGAATGTTGGTTACCATACCGAATCTGGGGACTCCATGCCTCATTTTCTGCAAAACAAAGGGTTAGACCCAGACCCAATTATTTAAATCAATAATCAGCATAAGAGCACTTAGTCCTCCAAATAAATGCACATAACATGGAGGTGTCCATTTTGGTTTCAAGGAAACCCGATGGACTTTGGACTAGGCTATCTTAATGATTCATTATGGGGACAACATAACTGGCTCGGCTAGGTTTGACCATAATGAATTAGTAGTTTAACAGAGTAACGTTTCTATTTTTGAAATGCTAGACAGGTACCCTTGAATGGACAACTCAAGAGGAAAAGGTGCAGAACCGTCGACTACACCGTTGATCGACTGGTTTTACAGCAAATATGCCTTTGCCAAATTTAGGGGGTGATAATATTGGAAGAGAGCAACCACTCATTATAAGCGTTGTTATAGTATTTGTTTTGGCATGAGTGGAGTATGATGTTGAAAATGCAATTACAAGAATGAAACAAGTTGTCATGTATTTTCACGTACAAAAGATAAATGATTACAATAAATGCTTGAGTTAAACCGGTACTGAAATAATAAAGCAGTAAAGGAAAAAAGTTAAAGGAAAGAAAAGACATGAAGAGCCAAGTTAGTTTCATGATGAAATAATTAAAGGAAAGAATAATGGCATTAATGAAGAAATAAAGTCACAAGAAGAATGTAATGGTAAAAAGCCTAAAGAAATCCCCAGCGGAGTCGCCATGCTGTCGACGCCCCCTCTTTCCATATCGCGGAACGGGAGGGTCCAAAAATCGGGTATTCGAAATTATGGGAGGACAACTCTTTGTTCTCTTGCAAGAATTGGGTTATGGAGTTTTGGAGAGTCGCCACCTAATGATAATTGTACATTACGACACTTTAAAGAGATGAAAAATTTTGAGAAGAAGAAGGAAAATCAGAGTTTGGGTAAGGGCTTAGAGATTATCTCAAGAGGAAGGTGTTAGGAACACCTCTAGATCTACTAGTGTGGTTCTCGGTCATGCAATAACTGTGACTTTAAGAAAAATAGAAGAAACAAGTAAAGCGTCCACATAAAGATCAGAAATAAATTTGAGAGCTTCAACGAAAAGAAAGGAGTGCAATCTTTAGGAAAAGGGATTTGTTTAAAGAAAACATAATTTATTGAAGAAAACATAATTTAAAGAAGACATACACAAGAAAAAGGGAAAGGTGACAATATCCAGGAATCACTCCTCAAAAGAGGGGTCGCACGTGATATTAGTACACTGGTCATCATATAAGGACTTTTAATCCAAAAGGGGAAGGAAAGGTTATAGGCATATATGGAGTTCAAAGGTAAAAATTCTAATTACGACATACAAAAACATATAACAAACATAGGGATGAACAAAGCAAATAAGTAATGCTCAAGTTAACCCCTTAATCAAACAACACTTAGTTTAGCATGTCTTGCCCATACTGGTTTGGTCTTTAACTTAAACTAAATCAGCAAAGCTGACTGGTTTAACACATATATTTAGATAGAAAGTCCGCATTCTAAAACTCGGATCCAATTGTCAAAAGTTAAGGTATTTTAAGCAAATGATTTAGAAAGTACTGGTTTCAAAAGAAGTAGTTGAGAAAGAGTTTTGAAAAGACGGTATAGATTGCACCAAGTAAAAGATGAGTGTTAAAGAAGGGTAGGAACACTGCCTGGACATAGCAATAGTTGCAAAAAAGTTTAGAGAAGAAGGCAAATTACTTAAGGAAAAGGGCGAACTGTAGAACTATTTAAAACAGTAGTTCAGAGAACCAAAATTTAGTAGGAAAATATTTAGGCAGAACGCTAAGAGAGAAACTATTTCAGAAAGATGCATATTTGAAAAACTTAAAAGTATACTAGTTCAAAGGGTTTTATCAAAAGATGGAGGCTATTGAAAACTTTAGTGAATTAAGACGTTAAAGACTAGTTGACAGACCGATATTACTTAAAACGAATTAGTCGTTTTTGATATAAAATCCCATGGG
Organism: Nicotiana benthamiana; assembly: GCA_034376525.1. Classification (NCBI taxonomy): domain Eukaryota; kingdom Viridiplantae; phylum Streptophyta; class Magnoliopsida; order Solanales; family Solanaceae; genus Nicotiana; species Nicotiana benthamiana. Next base: position 85,473,864 of record CM067328.1, read on the forward strand.
CATGATATCTACATTTTGATTTTTTAAAATTGTTATTGAACTTATGAAAAAGATGATTGTTTAATTAACCCTAGAGTTTTCCTAATGAGTATGCAATCCCCAAAGACATGATTTCTATATACGTTGAATTACATGAACATTAAAATCCTATAGGCAAAATTTCTAATGGTTTGCAATATGATTTAACATTAAACCTTATAGGCAGGGTATCTAGGTGACTTGTAGCTTAATTAAACGTTAAACCTTATAGGCAGGATTTCTAGTAGGAAAATTAAAGTCCTAAAGGCATGATATCTATCCTTTATTGATGCAAGAAAGTAAAACCCCTCCCACACCCTTTTACTAATTCACCTAGTTCATTTATACAAATTATTACGAAACCAGAAAAGAGGAAGGAAAATATAAAATACATCAAAATTACAACTAGATCCGAGAAACCTAATTTAATCTTAATGTCCAATAACATGTTATTAACCAACGTTCCGATTCCAGATTTCCAAAGCCTTCTCTCATCCAAAGTGTTTAAAAGTTCCAAGGAATCTCAAGGATTCCCGGCACTGCAAACACTCAAGATATCATTAGATTAGAAAAGTGCAATCTGGAATAGCCAGCCCTCAGGCATCCAAGTCCAGAGGGAGCTCAAGGTCCTAATGCATGGCATTCAAGAGAGGGGCAGAACTTACATCTAGGAGTTAGTGCAAAGTAATTGGGGAACCATAACAAATGATGGTCATACCCAGCCATAGATGCAGACTGGCACATCTCCGACCATTTGTTTGGTTAAACAAGTTAGGAGCAGACCCTTGAGGGTCAGACCTGAGTCTATATGATGATTAAAACACCACCAGACCCAAGTCAGGCTCAGCACATAAAAGGGGAAAGTGAAGCGGGAATTGACTGAGTTTATGAGTTGAAAATAACCGAGTTCAGGGCCATAGACAGCAATAGTGTTGCTATGGATGGATCTACAACTCACACACAATAGGGTAAAAAGGGAAGGGAGTCACATAAGCATACTACTAGCAGAACATAGGGAAAGAAATCATAAAGACTAGGAAATAAACACATGGTGAAGGAAAGCATAGAAGACCAAGAGGTAAGCAGATAGTGAAGGGGGCCTTATTTAACTGGAAGATACAGTTGCAAAAATAATATAATAGTAGAATAGCAGAGTAAGAAAATGGTAGAAATCAGCAGGAGCAGACTCAAGTTTTTAGCAAAGCACTTGAGAGTTCAAGAGAACTCAAGAATTTCTCAGAAGGTAAAAGGGAGGGTAGAGAACAGAGTGCTCAATGTTACCAGTGAGAGAAGCAATTTACTTGTGAGAGATTTCAGTGTAGAAGAGTTGTATTTCCAAATGTAGAAATTGTTATGTAAGCATGTGTGAAAGTATTGAATTGGAAGTGTGTTTAGTGAAAAAGGGCACCCCCTTTTTATAGTGCATAAGACAACTGAGAAGAAGGTAAGAAAATATAATTTTGAAAGTCAATCATAAAGATTTCCGTTCAGCCAAGGGGTTGATTTCAAACGGGTATGATAAATAAGGATAGGGAATAATTTGAAAACGTTTTCCAGAGTAGCATAATAGGGGTAAATACACAGGGCATTATTTAATGAAATAATTCAACAATACACGGTTTGGACCAAATAAGGAAAGTCGATCAATTAATGGTCTATAAAATCAGGGCTTATGCCTTAGTCTCAAATTAATCTAACCAAGAAATGTGAAGAGAAACTTAATTAAAAGAAAATCATCAAAAATCAATCAAACCCTTTTGAAAAGTACTCGGAATCAATCACTGGATGTCCAAATGCCTTTTCAAAGAGGAGAACATATCATATAAACAGCATACTAACATGCACAAATAATAGAACATCGCATAGAAAGATATAGGGTCATAACAAAAGGTCGAGTCCAATTCATAGACTCTGAATGAGTTCAAGAGAGAACCCTAGTCTGAACACTAGCTCAAATTTGGCAGAAGACCCTAAATCTTAGGGTTTATAACGAAGAGGAGGAGGCCAGCCATTGAAATGGATTCAGAGGTCTCTTTCAGAGACTTGCGCAAAAACAAACATAGAGAACAGTAGGAGACAAATAAAAATATAAATCATGTAGGAGAATATGGCAGAGAAATACAAAGCATAGAAAAGGAAAAGAAAAAAAGTTCATGCGTAGTAGAGAAGAGACACACGAGATAAACACAGATGAAACACAGATAAAGAAAAGAGAGGAAGAATCAGAAAGTTTTCTAGAAACCCTAGTTTTAAAAATCGAATAACTTTAAAAGAAAAATTGGGAAAAATCCTTGAAACATCGAATATAGCACAGACATAGCATAGATATAAGGAAAAACAAACAGGAAAACCTCGAATAGCTTTAGGACTTCTCGGAAACCCTAGAAACAAGAAGGCTTGGAAGAGGTCTGGTTTTGGAGTCGATCTAAGCCATATCTAGGCTCTTAAAGCTCGAATACATCAGAAAGGGGCCGGAGAGACAATATATCCTCAGATCTGTGGAGGATCTATTTGAACACCATCGAGGTCGAACATCGAAATCTCGAACAAACAAGGCTTAGGAGTGAGAGTTAGCACAGGCCGTCTATGGTCAGAGAAGCCATGGACACCGGTGAGATTAGTCGGAGAAGACGAAGGAGATAAATAGGGTTTTTCAAGTGTTTGAGATTGTTTAAGAGAGTGAGAGAGTTTGAGGTCGGCGGTCGAAGAGGGAACGAAGGATATGGTTAGGTCGTGTATAATTAAAAAGGAAAGAATAATTTGTGGTCGTTGATCAAAAGGATCAACGACATGTATTTAAAAAAGAATCCGGACGGAGTTAGGCAATTGGGTCAAGAGTTGGAATTGGACTGGCCCAATTTGAGTTTGAAAAATGGCTAAAATTGAAATGGAATGGTGGTTAAATTTTAAATAAATTGAGGCTACAATTGAAATAGACAATTTTTTCCATTTTATTTTATAAAAATAATAAAAAATATTTTCAAAAATTAATTTAATGGCACTGAGTCAATAAATAATACGTAAATATTAATCTAAAATATCATGATCCATTTGTATTTATAAAAAGCTATTAGATCTTAAAGAGGCTAGTATTCCAATTACATGCAATTTAGTTTTAAAAATATCAAACGAATTTGAAAATATGCAAAAAATATGTTTATTATATTTTGACGCAGATATGAGGATAAAAATAATTACTCACCAAAAGGATTATTTTGGAAATAATTATTTGATTTTGTTGTGTAAAAATAGGCCATAAATTGCTTTAAAATCCATAAAAATATCAAAACCTTTTGATGTGCTCATATATGCACACACATGTTACTTTGAAACTATTTTGGGCATAAAAATATACTTAGGAAAAAGTTGGGTATTAATACTAGCCAAATATGAAAGAAATATATTTTTCGTCTAGGAAAAACAAAATTCAATTCTAATAAATACGTTTTCCTTTATTTCATGAGATAGGAAAATTAATTCTAATAAGAAAATCTAGACAAAATCTAACAACATAAATTAAATTGTAAATAGTGGTGTTATATAGCAGAAAGAGTTGTGTATCAAAGGATTCTTACAACAAGCTATTATCAAAAGGTAATGAAAGCACGCAAAGGTTTCCTCGTGTTGGATGGAGATTGACCATTGAGGGTAAATTCATAATAATAGATAGTATCTTTATTGTTTTGTTGAGACCAATCATCGAACAACAATAAAAAACGACCTTAGTGATCCGACATCGCTAAGTGGAAGGGTCGTCAGTCAATAGGTAAAAATAATGATGATGTAGTCATACTAGTTCTCTAATGAAATATTTTTACGACTGTATTGGTCAAAATCTAACCGCACGACCACGATGGCAACGACCCATTCCAAATCATCTCATGAAAATAGTCTACGAACTCAACTCCGACTCGCTGTTGTTGTTTCTAAATGAGCAACGGGACCACAGTCCCTCCACAATGAAGGAACTACCCTTTGACCTAGATACGATGAATCATGATAAGCCAATGAAGAATTCAACAATAAATACAAGGTAAAAGACCCGAAAAAAGTGGGCTGATCCTTCTTCTCCACTTCAAGGGGAAGCAAGGACAAATTTCTATGATCAATAAAGCTTTTGAACTATGATTTATGTCAGATATTTATGTGTTTTGTTTATGTCTTCTGATCTGGTATTAATTATGTTTGTCTATGATTTACCCATTTATCTGTTTTAATTGATTTGCTTAAAAAATATTGAATAACTTTTTATTAAAACAATTTGGCTTCGTCTATTGGAACTTCCTAGTGAAAATACCTACTTCTTCCTGGATTGAAGCCAAAGAAACACCAAAAAGAAAATACAACTCAAACCAGATTCAATGGCCGGGCATCGAGGAAAGAATAATCATATGCTTCAGCGGGAGCTAAAAATTTTCTTCCCTATTGATCTCGAACATCCCAAAAAAGATAGATTAGATGCACAACATCTCCTGTTATTCTTCTAATCGCCAGGCAGAAGTATGAAGCGTTTCCCGCCTCATCCTCCAAACGGCATCAAGCCAGAAACCGATGCGGGGGTGTTTTAAACGAGGATTGAAAAATCACCCTAAAGTGAAATAAACGCTACGGTCCGGCAAACACTCGTAACGCGTGTACGACAGAAGACCACGGGTTAAAACGAACTCTTGATCCTTAAACACCCATGGCGTTGAACCATCGATGTGAACAACAGTCAAAGGCTAAGTGCCTTTGCCATCAAAGTTGACAGTTCGACCTCTCTTGAACTGGGACTAAGGCTAAGTGTCTTCGCCATCAAAATCGACAGTTCGACCTCGCTTGAACCAAGTTAAAGGCTAAGTGCCTTCGTCGTCAAAGTCGATACTTCTACCTCACTCGAACTAAGTCAAAGGCTAAAGGACTTTGCCATCAAAGTCAACAGTTCGACCTCGCTCGAATCAAGTCAAAGGCTAAGCACCATTACCCTAAAAGCTAACAGTTCGACCAAACTCGAACTGCGACTAAGGCTAAGTGCCTTCGCCATCAAAGTTGACAGTCCCACCTCGCTCGAATTGGGACTAAGGATAAGTTCCTTTGCCATCAAATTCGATAGTTCCACCTCACTCGAACCAAGTCAAAGGCTAAGCGCCTGCTCCATCAAACTTGACAGTTCGACCTCGCTTGAACTGGGACTAAGGCTAAGTTCCTTCAGTATCAAAGTTTACAGTTCGACCTTGCTCGAACAGGGACTAAGGCTAAGTGCCTTCGTCATCAAAGTTAACAGTTTGACCTCGCTCGAACTAGTACTATTTAGCCTTCGCCATCAAAGTTTACAGTTCGACCTCGCTCGAACTAGTACTAAGGCTAAGTGCCTGCGCCATCAAATTTGACAGTTCGACCTCACTTAAATTGGAACTATGGCTAAATGTCTTTGCCATCAAAGTTGATAGTTCGACCTCGCTCGAACTGGATCTAAGGAAATGCCTTCGCCATCAAATTCGACAGCTCAACCTCGCTTGAACCAAGTCTGATGCTAAGTGTCTTCGCCATCAAAGTCGATAGTTCAACCTTGCTCGAACCAAGTCAATGGCTAAGTGCCTTTGCCATCAATGTCGACAGATTAACCTCGCTCGAACCAAGTCAAAGGCTAAGTGCCATCGCCATCAAAGTTGATAGTTTGACCTCGCTCGAACCAAGTCAAAAGGGTAAGTGCTTTCATCTCCAGTTCGATGTTCGATCGCGCTCAGAACTAAACAGAACAAAAACGCAAAACAAGTAGTGAAAAAAAAGATTTCTTTATGTACAGTCAAAAATATAGGCTATTACTGCTTAAGCTAGTCCAGATCAATGGTAAAAAAAATGAAGAAAATGACAACAAAGAATAAACACAGCAAACAACAATGAAGTAGCGTTTTTCCTTCACTTGGCAATCGTTACCATCGTTGTTGTCATCTTCCCCATATGGCCCATCTTTGCCATCACTCACACAACCATTGGCTTCAGGCTGTGCCACATCATAACCAGAGCTAGCACGAGCCTCGCGAACCTTCTGGCATGCCTCCTCAAACGTCTCCTCAGTCACAGTGCTCGCATCCCACAAGTTCTTGAAGTTGTCATGCTGCGCTTCACCATAGACCAAGAGTTCATGAGCCTGGTGGGGAACAACAGCATGTAACAACCCATGTTAGTCCCTCAACTATTGGTTCTCCTCCTCTAAGGTCGCCACCCGGTCAATCAGAACATAGGCCTCCTGATCAAAGGCATTAATCCGCTCCTCGAGCCTCTCCTCCATAAGAGACGCAGTGGTCCTCTTTGATTCTCGCTCAGACTCGTGCACGCAAATTGCCTCCTCCAATTCAGCTGCCTTCATGGATGCATCCCTCTCCATGTGATTTAAATCAGTGACCTTGCCCTCCATCGCAGCCAGTTTACCACTCCATTCAGCAGTCATTTCTACCGCTCTGGCCGGCTCTCCTCCATCTCCAACTGCATCTCTCTCAACTTGCACTGCCGGTGCTCGCATTCCACAACAACACCCTTTTCAACCTAAAGCTTCCCGTCCTTTAAACGGATCTGCTCTTCCAGCTCGCATTTGCTGCTAACCGCCTGCATCAGCTCATGGTCCCACTTCTCTAACTCCTCACCCAAAGCGATGCTACGAGGATCAATCATCAACCGCTCGAGCAACTCACGGCACCTGTCACGATATCGGCGATATTTTCCAGCATCTCCAAAAAGATCCTCGAGCGGATGTTAGCCCTGGAAATGATCTCCACCTCCAGCAAGTAAGTCAACAAATCAAAAGAGTAGTTAAACTAATGCGCATGGGAAGATGGGAGAGCAGATAACTGAAGTTCAAATAACGTACCCGTAGGCTCATTACGGCCACTTCGTTCACCACATCAACATCCAAAATTCTCCTGAGGGATTTGCTCTCGGCCTCTGAGCACAGCAAATCAAATTGTGAGACCAAGCTACTTCCTTGGGTCAACAGGTTAAAATTAGAAGAAATCTCGATATAATAGGTCGACCCCTCAGCACGAACCACCGAGTATGTAATGCACTCCTCAAACATTTGGATATCATTAGGGTCCAAGTCACACTCAGATTCATATGTGTCAACCACCACGTTCTTTACCTTATTCACTATTATGGTATGGCATGACCCATCAAGGGCGGCGAGGGCGCACTCGAGGTTACGACGGCATCAAGGGCTCAATTCTCTACCTCAACAGCGGGGACTTCTGACTGGTCACTACAATAGCGAAATTTTCTTGGCTTGAACTAGCGGTGGAAGCTACGACCAATTTCCCCCCCTCGACGGCAGACATCACAACAACACCTCCCTCTGGATCCACAGGGGGAGAATCCAAGTTGATCACTATCGGAGGAACTGCTAACGTTACCCTCCATTTCTTCAATGGCCCTTTTTCCTCCCCCGTAGACGGTGAATCAGTCGAAGATAGATAGTACCAGATGGCTCCTCATATTAAGATATAGCCTGGGTGGAAAAGGTCACAACCGATGATATTATAGATGCAACCCTTGATAAAGGACGAGGCGCGGGCGCTGCATTAAGTTGAGCAGACACAGCTGGCCGACGGAAAGCTAGTTGGGGAGCTTTGACTCGACAAACTCTCCTTGTCCACGACAAACAAATATTCGATAAGTAAGATTCAAATAAAAGAACGGAAGGGAAATAAGGCTGATGTCTCACCTGTTAAAGGCCTACGTCAATATCTCTCCAAAAATGTCGACCACGTGCGAATTCCCACATTATGGAGAAGCACAGCCTCGACCCTTTCTCGGATCCCCTCCAAAGGAGGCCGTGAGAGCTTCTCGGCTGTAGAGCATTGAGACAGATCAACAACTACAAACCTAAGGTGTAAAGAAGATCAAATCAGAGCAATCAACTAGTCAAGGGCGAGGACTTACGGGCAAAGTTCCATACTTTCACGAATCCGGTCGGGTCGGCCTCAAGTTGTTTGGTTGAAATATAGAAAAAATTATCGAAGAAGCAATGGTTGGTCCGGTCGTCCATCTTGACCACCAAATCTCTTGACCCAAGGGGACGCGCATGGATAATAGTGTTGCGAATCTTCTGAGGAGTAAAGAAACTAAGCACATGCCTCAGAGTAACCTCTCTACCGGCCAGCTCCGCATATCTGATGAACATAAGGAATAGCTTGTATAGGTAAGGGGAGAGTTGGGCGGGGCACACCTCATAGTAGCAGCAAAAGTCGACCACCAGCATGGGGAGTGGGAGCGTGTACCCCATGAGGAAGGGATAAGCGTAGAACGAACAAAACCCATGACGGTCAATCTAGACCCTGTCTTCCCTCTTCGCATGCGCGATCTCGACGTAACAGGGGATGCCCCACTGCTCCCTTAAGTCCACTATCCCAACTTCCCCTACTAGAGGAGGAATGATCACCTGCTCTACACCTTCATCAGCTTTGAAGTCTGCTACTGCCTTTCCCAGACGGGACATATTCTCTTCCACTGAAGGAACTTCTTCGTATTCCACCAGCTCCAAGTCTCCTACTGCAGCAGCAGGATCCTCAACTGCCAGAGAGATAGCCGGAAGATTATCACGAGAATAGTTTCCTGCCATTGAGGAAACTTTGCAAGAAAGGTAAGAGAATCAAAATGCACAAAGTATAAAGAAGCTAAGGGGATCTCAAGATGATAGAGAGGAAGATCGTCTGAAAACACTCTCAACGATGAACGATAGAAAGAGGAAAAGAAATAGTAAATTACTCTAATTTATAGTAGGCAAATTCTCTTGGACATAAAAACCAATTGTCGCCACTGAAAACTGAAAAGGCACATAGCGGTTCAGCTTCCCCAAAACGTACGCCCAAATAGTTGGCCATGTGAAGCGACGCTTCTTTTACCAACCGTCTCCTTAAATTAGAAATTTTCATAACGGCGCCCGAGTATCAGAAAGACGCTTCGAGGTAGTTTCGAAGCTCGTAACGTAGCCGAAGAACAAAATGCGGATCCAAACATCACCGACAACGCTGTGAACATTGTCCGTCCCCAGAGGTTGTTAGGACACAACTTCGGCGAACCGAGGGACTAACTGTAATTGTCAAATCTGACCGCACGACCATGATGGCAACGATCCCGTCTAAATCATCTCACAAAAACAGTCAACAAACTCGACTCCGACTCGCTACCGTTATTTCTGAAAGGAGCAATGGGACCACGTTCCCTCCACAACAAAGGAACACCCCTCTACCTAGCTACGATGAAACGTGATAAGCCCATGGAGTATTCAACTATAAATACAAGTAAAAGACCCAAAACAATAAGGGCTGGGCCTTCTTCTCCATTTCTCTAACCACCCGAAAAAGGGATTGGAGAACTCTAAAATGTAATTCCCTGAACCTCTTCAAGGGGAAGCAAGGACGAATTTCTATGATCAATAAAGCTTCCGAACCATGATTTATGTCCAATATTTCTGTGTTTTGCTTATGTCTTCTGATCCAATATTAATTATATTTGGCTATAATTTATCCCTTCATCTCTTTTAATTGATTTGCTTAAAAAGTATTCGATAACTTTTGAGTTAAAAAAGACCCAATGTCATAAAAGAACTTTGTGACCTTGGAAGTTCTGTTCTTTCGTTACTCAATTCAAGAGTCAATGTCTTATCGCATATATCTACCAATTATCTAACTAATATATATATATATATATATATATATATATATATATAAAAGATTACTAACTATATCAAATCACAAATTAGTTGAAGTCGTTGCATGAATGAATTTTATGCATTTCGTTCTATTCGGGCATGCTAAGTAGGTACATTTCAACGAATTCACTATTCAAAAGATTTATTTTTAAGTTCATCATTAGCTTGCCATTATCTATTTTCTTTTAACATACTGTGTGAAGCTCAGATAAGCAGAAGAGCTGATTTTCTGCACTACATGCGTGTGAATTATACTTCGTCACAACTCTAATCACCGGTAGGAAAAACTGTAGGACCTATCTATTAAGAATTCATTTTGATGGGGTCTACCATTGCAACTTCTAAAGCTCAATACTCAAATGAATTTCCTGCCTTTTGATGATTTAAATAGTCTTTTATATACCACAAACTGGCTTGTTCTTTTTCTTTTTCCCAAGGAATTTATGTACTTCAAACTACACAGAGCGCAACACATTTAAAATACATAGTATTGTTTGACTCAAAAGTTTTACAATACTGTTGAAGCAAATCAATCAAAAGAGATAAAGGGGTAAATCTCAATCGAAAATAATAAATCGTGGGATAATCTTGAAGATCGGTTTCGTAACAATAATAGATAAGAGAGAGAGTATTAGAGAGATGAGAGAGCAAGAAAGCTTGTCTATTAAAAAAATCTCCTCTTTACACAACTCGGATTCCCTTTATATAGTAGGGGATCCTTGTTTAAGTATAAAAAGATAGAAATAAAGTACGTCGCATTAGGGGGAACGTCGAGACTGTGAAGTCGCCTCTCTTATTGTCCTCAAGTCGTCCTGTTACCACAGCTTGTGTATGTTCAATAGTTGGTCGTGCTGGCTTGGGGACGTGATTGGTCAAATTCGACCCCACACAGTTAGTCCTCCGCTCGTCGGGGTCCCAGCGAGATGCGTTCCCATTGGGCGGAATAGATGCCTCCATTCAGGGAGAGTTGCAGTTGTCAAAGGGTCACGAGGTGACTGGTGGGAGACATAAATCATAATTGTCAGAGCGTCAAAACGAAATGCCTTCCTTTGTATGACGTTAGCGTTCACATGCGTCATCATGGCGCGTATTCTCGAGGCAGGAAAAAAGACACTATGGCGCTTGGTTTCCTGCATTGATTTGAAGTCTGCCGCCTCGATTCCGGCACCGCCCAACCCTATTAATAGGGGAAGGGTTTGATTTAGTTTGAACTTTGGTAACTTGTAAGCGCATTCCAATCCTTTTTACATTTTCACATTCTTGTGCTTCCGCTTTTGATCAAAAATTTCCTTCTTCTTTACTAAGTTGTGTGCAATACATTCTTAACCAAAATTATGTCTAAACCTCTGGAATGACGAGAGGATCCCGGGGGCTGCTCCATCGGATATGCCACCTCCATCCGATGGTGGAGAGGAGGAGGAAGAGGATATCAGTCCTCTTTCAGTGGAAGTCTTGGTGCCAAAGCATCCTTCATCTCGAAGAGATTTGAGCAAGGATTCAAGCGCCCCGGCTCCTGTGGTTTCCCAATCACAATATAAGTACCTAGACGACCTCCACATTAAGTACGGCATACCTTCCCATGTAGAGATGATTCCCCCGGGGGGAGATCACGTGGATGTTCATAGGTTAGGGTATTGTGCCTTTTATGAGTACCCATTTCTGATGTTATATGGCCTCCCGCTTTTTCCTTTGGCGAAAGAGCTTTGCCTATTTTACAATATTTACCCAGGTCAACTTATATTGTATACCTAAGAGTGCTTTTGCTACTGACCAAGTATGCGGAGTCGTCCGGGTGCGAAGTCTCAGTTCACCACCTCTTAGATTTATTCATGCCAGTTATCTGAGAGGGACCACGGTGTACTTGAGAAGTCGCGGCACAAGAGAATTGTTTGTCGGAATTTGCGACCGGGTGAGTCGCAGATTCTGGTGCAAATATTTCTTCATTAGGACCAAGCATATGGTCTCTAACCTTATATGATTCCCAGAGAGGTGGAATTCGTCACGAAAGTGTTGCAACTTGTTAAGCTACTTATTGATCCTTACTGTTGTGATTCTAATTCTTGCATTGTAGTCATGGCTCATCCGCCCCAGCTCGTCATTGGCCTCAGGAAGTGGGTTGGTAGCCTGCTACCCCACACGGAAGAGACCCGCACATGGCCTGCTTTCATGTAGCGTCATAGGCCCAAAGTCTCTTCATATAGGTTTCTAATTTTTTTATGTAAGTTTTGCAATCCTGCTCTCTTGTATTTCTTTATGACAACAAGTCGAGGCACCTCTAGGATGAGAACATCGGCCCCTACTTTTATGTGATGCGATGTTGCCTTGGATGATCGTGACGTGTTATGCGAGTCAGTACGAGAAGGTCTTCCTATATCTTCTCAACAAGAGGCTACATTCACGAACGTGGATATGATGGATCAAACATTACCAATACCGACCCCATAACTCGTCGATGAACCTTCTGATAGTAAAGAGTGATTGGAGAGAAAACAGAGAAGGCTAGAGATGGGAAAGGGGGCTGCCACCGAAGCCAACGAGACTAGGACTCCCCAAGTAATTCCAAGGCCTATGTTTATGGCCGATGCCATTTTGTCTGGGAAGTTGACTCAGCAGAGGAGTGTCGCTCCCGGCACTAATTCATTTTGTGCCATTGAAGGGGGTCATCGACTAACGTCAGAGGACCTGACAAGGAAGCGGATTTGGACTAGAACATCGCCAAGGAGGATTAGGTAGACACACCCTCATAGATATTATGATGGATGGGTCCGACCGTCGCATTACAGATCCGGGGGCTTACAACTTGATGCAAAATAGTGAGCAGGGTACGTCCGCCCTTACCCTGCTATATGCCATCCCAGAGAGTGAGACGCTCAGCACTGTGAACGATGTGGAGTTGTTACGAAGAGTTGTCGGCATGGCTGTAGAGTTATTTTTTATTCCCTTTCTCATTTCTATGTATTATACGACCGACCTGAAAGCGTGATTATTTCTACTTTCTTTTCAAACCCTTGTTTTGGAGGTGGAGAGGAGCCGACGCGAGCAGAAGAGGATGTCTCTCTTCAAAAATATGCTGAAGAAATGTCGAAAGTATCACTTTAAGCACCGAGCGGTGGTTGACCTCTACCAGCAGTACCCCAAATTTCAAGTGTTTCGTGAGGGGCTTGAACATATGCAAGCTTAGTTAGAGTGTACGGGGGCTGAGCTCGAAGAGACAGACAGCGAGCTGATGAAAGTCGTGGCCCATAACAGCATGTTGGAGATGCTCCTTTGGGTGAAAGATGATGAGTTCGAACTAAGTTGAAGGGTGCGGCAGAGAACGTCTGCCTGAAGCAGAGGGTGGCTGCCTTGGCCACCGAGCTTGACACCGGGACAACAGAAATTAATGAACTTGCGGGAGAGCTAAGTGTTAGTATGGGTGAAGTGATTGAATTACAAAGGTGGGTCGCTCCTCCGAGCTCAGAGGAAGTAGGACATCTTTCTCAGTCTTCCTCATCTTTCCCCCCGTTCGGTCGGGGTTCACACCATAGTGCGTATGAGATGTGGGTCTTTGCGGAGGCTAAACTCGACGTATATAGAGATCTTCATACTGAGAGCCGGGCAACGGAAGTGGAAGTTCAGGCCAGGCGAAGCGAGGCTTGCTCCGCTCGTGAGTCAAGTAGGTACTACCCCGACTCTCCCCATGGGGAGGGTTCCACTACCGAGGATGCCAATTGCCTTCACTCAGATTATTCGTAAAACGACGTTTATCTTCCAGGGGATGACGGATACTTGTAGGTTGGTATACTTTTGTATATTTTTGGTTTGTGGAATGTACTGGAGCCCGTCCATGGGGGCGAATGCAAATACTTCTAGTTGTAATATAAACTTTATTTTTTTATTCGTTTACTTATTTCCTTTCCCTTCTTGGTTTTTTTATATTTCTTATCCTTCTTAGAGGTTGCTATTATTATTTGTTACAAAGGCCTTGTCGTGGTTCGAGTGAGGTCGAACCGATGTTGATAGCCGTTGCCATTAGGATGTTGCTTCGACTATTGTAGAAGTATTATCCATCATGGTTCGAAAAAGGTCGAACCAATGTCGATGGCTTTAGCCATTAGGGTGTTGCTTCGAATTTCGACAAAGCAGTATCCATTATGGTTCGAACGAGGTTGGACCTATATCAATGGCCTTCGCCGTTAGGATGTTTTTTCGACTATCGTCGAAGTAGTATCCGTCGTGGTTCGAAAGAGTTTGAACCGATGTTGATGGCCTTAGCCATTAGGATATTGCTTCGACTGTCGAACCAATGTCGATGGCCTTAGCCATTGTCGATGGCCTTGGCCATTAGGATGTTGCTTCGACTATCATCGAAGTATTATTTGTCATGGTTCAAACAAGGTCGAACCGATGTCGATAGCCTTATTCATTAGGATATTGCTTCAATTGTTATCAAAATAGTATTCGTCGTGGTTCTAACGAGGTCGAACCAACATCGATGGCCTTGGACATTAGGATGTTGCTTTGACTGTCGTCGAAGTAGTATCCACTTTTGTTTGAATGAGGTCGAACCGATGTCGATGGCCTTCGCTATAAGGATGTTTCTTTGAATGTCGTCGAAGTAGTATCCGTCATGGTTCGAACGAGGACAAACTTATGTTTATGGCCTTAGCCATTGTCGATGGCCTTCGCCATTAGGATGTTGCTTTGACTATCATTGAGTAGTATTCGTCAGGGTTTGAACGAGGTCGAACCGATATCGATGGCCTTAGCCATTAGGATATTGCTTCGATTGTCGTCGAAGCAGTATCTGTCGTGGTTCGAACGAGGTCGAACCAATGCCGATGGACTTATCCATTGTCAATGATCTTTGCCATTAGGATTTTGCTTTAACTATCATCAAAGTAATATCTATCGCGGTTCGAGTAAGGTCGAAATAATATCGATGGCCTTAGCCATTAGGATGTTACGTTGACTGTCATCGAAATAGTATATGTCACGGTTCGAAGGTCGAACTGATGTCGATGGCCTTAGCCATTAGGATGTTGCTTCGACTGTCGTCGAAGTAGTATCTGTCATCATTCGAACGAGGTCGAACAAATGTGGATAGCCTTGGCCATTATGATGTTTCTTCGAATATCACCAAATTAGTATCTGTCGTGGTTCGAACGAGGTCGAAACAATGTCGACGACCTTAGTCACCATCGATGGCCTTAGCCATTAGGATGTTGCTTCGAATGTTGCTGAAGTAGTATCTGTCGTTGTTTGAACGCGGTCGAACCAATGTAGATGGCCTTAGACATTGTCGATTGCCTTAGCCATTGTCGATATTCGTTCACTGGAGACCCGTTAGTAGAGTGGGGATTTCTGCTCGTACAATGGGGATTCTTATTCATTCACTAAAGATTTTCGTTCATACAATGGAGAGTTATGTTCACTCAATGGAGAATTCTATGCATACAATAGAGATTTCTGTTCATACAATGGAAATTAACTACTGTAGTCCCTTCACTATATTAGCCTAGAGGCCGTGTTCACTGGCCGATGTGATGAATCTGTTCTTTGATGCCATCGGGTATCCCCTTCGTTGCCTTGTTCAAAACTTCCTCGGGAAAATCCAATTGAGAAAAAACTTAGGTGAGGAAAAAAGAGTACGACTTAGGAGATGCCTTTTAGAAGTGGAAGTACTTGAGGTAGGTGACGTTCCAGTTGTTTTGGAGCGAGTTTCTCTCCATTGTTTCCAGTTGGAATGATCCTTTATTAGCGGCTGCTATGATTTTGTATGGTCCGTCCTAGTTGATTCCCAACTTTCCCTGATTCGGGTCTTTTGATGCCAGTGGTTTGGCTTTGAGGACGTAGTCGCCGACTCTGAGCGGCCTTATTTTGGCCTTTTTGTTGAAGTATCTTTCTGCCTGCTATTTTTGGGCTGTCATTTTTATATGGGCCATGTCTCTTTGTTCTTCAGCTTCGTCTAGGTCTTGCAACCTACTTTCGTCGTTGTTTGCCTCGTTGGTATGGGAGTACCTCATGCTTGTCTCCCCAATATCGACGGGTATGACTACATCGGTCCTGTAGACCAGCGAGTGTGGTGTTTCTCCCGCGCTGGATTTGTTCATAGTACGGTATGCCCATAATACTTCAGGTAGCAATTTGGGCCATATCCCCTTAGCTTCCTCGAGCTTCTTTTTCAATATATTCAATATTTATTTGTTGGAAGACTCGACTTGGACGTTAGTGACGAGATGGTAAGGAGTGGAGAGTATCCGCTTGATATGCCATTTTTCGAAGAACTCAGTTGTTTTCCTACCGATGATCTAGGACCCATTGTTGTAGCTGATTTCTTTGGGGATGTTGAAACAACATATATTATTTTCCCATAAAAATGACTTCATGTTCGCGTATTTGCGCGTACGCACCTGCTTCCACCCATTTAGAATAATAGTAAGTTAAAACTAAAAGAAAGCGTACCTTTCCTCGCCCTACTGGCAGAGGGCCAATCATATCCATTCCCCATTTTATCAAGGGCCATGGCGAGGTGACTGAATGGAGAATTTCCCCAGCTTGGTGTATCATGGGTGCATACTTTTGGCACTACCTGTATCTCCGGACATAGCCTGCTGCTTCTTTTTTCATGGTAGGCCAGTAATAACTGGCACGAATGAGGCATCGGACTAGAGCGAGGTTCCTTGTATGGGTGTCACAATGGCCATCGTGCACCTCTTCTAGTAATTGTCTTGTTTGATGAGGTTCGAGGCACTTAGCGAAGGGACCCCCAAATGTTCTCTTGTAGGGGTCATGATTTATTAGGTTGTATAAGGCGGCCTACACCTGTAGCTTCTTGGCTTCTTTTTTGTCGTGTAGGAGCATTCCATCCTCCAGATAGGATACAAGGTGGTTTCCAATCCCAAGTTAAGTTTAAAGAGAGTACCTCGACGTGGTCGACGGCCGTATGGAGGAGGTTGACCACATTTTCCATGTTGATTTTCTTGGTGGCCATGGCTAGCTTGGCTAGGCCAAATGCCTCGATGTTTTGTGCCCTCGGGATTTGCTCAAAGCGATATTCATCAAACTCGGGCATCAGCTTTTTGATTTCTGATTGGTATTTCTATAGTTATTGTTCTTTGATTTGGTAAGTCCCGATGACTTGATTTACGATGATTTGAGTGTCGTAGTGGAGGATGAGTCGCCGGGCCCAATATTTGAGTGTTAGCTTCATACTTGTGACCAAAGCTTCATACTCGGCCTTGTTGTTAGTCATCTTGGGGCATCGTATAGACTGGTGAATTACTTTGCCCGTAGGGACTAAAAGTATGAGTCCCAACCCCAATCCTGAGTCATTCAAGGCACCGTTAGCATAGAGGGTCCAGAGGTCGGCATTGGCGGAGGCACGGAGGGCCTCTTGTTCCACCTCTGAAAATATCTCCGCACTAGTCGGTGACAAAGTCAGCAAGTACCTGCGACTTGATGGCGGTTCTTGGATGATATGTTATGTCATGCTCGTTGAGATATATGGCCCACTTGGCGAGCCTACTCGAGAGTTCAGGTTTATGCAGGATGCCATTTAGGGCGAAGGTTGTTATTACTTTTATGGGATGGCATTGAAAATAGAGTCTAAGCTTTCGTGAAGCTATGACCCGCGCCACAGCTAGATTTTTTAGGTGTGGGTACCTCCTCTTGGCATCTATTAAATTTTTGGTGATATAATAAATAGGGGATTGAGTACCTTTGTTTTCACGAACCAAGATAGCGCTGATAGCGACTTCGGATACTGCCAGGTTTACTAGTAGACACTTGCTTGGGTTTGCTTTGACAAGTAGTGGTGGCGAGGATAGATATGCCTTTAATTTTCTTAGGGAATCGATGCATTCATCGTTCCATTGTAGTCCATGATCTTTTCTTAGTACACTGAAGAATGTAATCCATGATCTTTTCTTAGTACACTGAAGAACTTGTGGCATCTGTCCGAGGACCGTGAGATGAACCATGATAGAGCAGCTACTCGCCCTCTCAGTTTCTATACATGTTTCTTGCTAATCAGAACCTCAGGTATTGTGTATATGGCTTTGATATGGTCCGAGTTGATTTCGACACCTCCTTGTGACACGAGAAAGCCTAGAAATATTCCCAAGGCCACACCGAAGGCACATTTTTGCGGGTTCAATTTCATCCCGCACCGCCTCAGTGTCTCAAAGGCTTCTTTCAAATGACTAATATGGTCTTCCTTCTTTGCTGATTTCACTAACATTCGTCAATGTAAACCTCCACTGTCTTGCCGAGCTGTTCCTTGAACATCATAGTAACCAACCTTTGGTATGTGGCTCCCGCACTTTTGAGCCCGAAGGCCATCACTTTATAGCAATAAGTCCCTTGGTGGGTGATGAAGGTCGTCTTTTCTTGCTCCTCTTCTGCAATTAGGATTTGGTTGTAGCCGGAGTAGGCATCCAAGAAACTTAGCAGTTTGTGCCCTGCTGTTGCATCGATCAGCTGATCGATATATGACAATGGGAAGGAAAGAATCCTCCAGGCATGCCTTGTTCAGATCGGTGAAGTCCACACACATTTTTCATTTTTCGTTTTTCTTTTTAACAATGACCACATTGGCGACCCACTAGGGCATTTCGATTCTTTGATGGAACCATTAGCTAACAACTTGTCTACTTCTTCACTGACTGGCTCGTTGATTGGGCATTGAATTTTCTCCTTATTTTGCGTACGAGCAAATTAAGTGGGTCGACATTCAGCTTATGAGTGGAAATGTCATTTGGGATACCCAATATATCTGAGTGAGAGAAGGCAAATAGATATACATGGTTAGTTAAGAATTCGTGGCACTTACCTGTGTCGAAGAGGTTATGCCTGATATAGGCCTTCTTGGTGTCGTCTATATTATCCAGCTGGACCGAGTCAAGGTTTTCGACCATCGCTTTGCATGCTTCCACAATGTCTGGGTCCCTAATGACCTCTAACGGCGGGTTGATTTTAGTCCCTGCCATGGCTGATTTTCATGCTTCCATGCTCGCTGCCTTTTAATTGTTTGGTATGCGTGCAGTCTTGGGTGATCCGATAGCATTCTTGGGTGGTGCATGGCTCACCTCAAATGCTGAATATTCCGCATGGGTAGGAAATTTGATTACTTGATAGATGCTCAAGGGGACGGCTCACATGACATGTATCCATGGGTGCCCTATGATGGCATTGTAAGTCGTTTCCTGGTTCATAACTTGGAATGTGGTTTCCAACGTGACTCATCCTGCCAAGACTAGTAGTGATATTTCTTCGGAGGTTCGTTCCACTGCATTGTTAAAACCCTTTAGTGTTTATCTTATCTTCAAGCCTCATTTGCACGAGGACTCTCAGGTGGATAATACACGTGCCGGTTCCGTCGTATACCATAGTTATTTTCACATCAGTATCAGCAATGCGTACAGTTATAACTAAAGCATCGTAATGAGGGAAAGACTAACCATCGGTATTAGACTTATTGAAGGTGATACTGTCTTGGAAGTCATCATGCCATTCGTGAGCGATCGTACACTTCAACTTGTGTGTGGTGGTGAACTTTACATGATTGATCACCAAGTCGTTTCCGTCACTGATGATCATCTGTATGGTGCGTGCCGGAGAAGGTGGTTTTGGTAGTCCTTTGGGATTGGTCGCACCCTCTTGCGAAATTAGCCCTTCTATTATGGCTGAGCAGTACTTTAAGGTATCCCTGGTTCAGTATTCCGACCACTTCCTGTCGTCAATCTATGCAATCTTCGGTCTTGTGTCCTCTTTCATGATGGAATTCGCATAGGACATTCGACCTCCTTGTACTTGGGTCTGATTTCATTGTTTGGGCCACTGCACTTTAGTGCCCAACTTCTCTAGTGCGTACAGTATTTCTAATGGGGAAACACAAAAGTTATGAGCAGATAATAATTGGGGAATACCTTTTTCATTTTGAAGTGGGGCGAAGTGTCGTGACATGGCGTCTGGATGCCTTGGAGGAGGCGGATGAGGAGTTCTAACATAGGGCTGATGCCTTTCTCTGTTCAAACATGGGAGTTGTTCCCTTCACCCGTCGCTGCGTTGATCTCTCCTTACCTTGGATTGTACTGATGTTAGTCGCTGGGTCGGACCGTTGAGGTCGTATTCATCTACTCTTACCTTGGCACAGTAGGCATTATGAATCTATTCCCATGTGGTGGGAAGGGATACTTCATGAGTCAGTTGAGCAGCTTCTTGGTTACTTTTGACTCGTTTCTGTTCAACCCGTTTTGGAAAGCTGCGACCGCCATTCCCTCTAATACATTTGGCAACCCGAAGTCCTTCACCAGTCATTTTCCTCATGGCGAAGATGTCGTTGACACTAGCTTCGGCCTTCTTTGCTCCTGCATAACGGTGGTGAATTTATCTGCCATCTCCTCGAATGTTGATATCGACCGAGCTGGCAGTTGAGAGTACCATTTCAATGCCCCTCCTATCAAGGTTTCACCGACTTTTTCAGCAGCACGGATGGCTCTTGTTCTTTCAATAACTCATTGCTTTTAACAGCGGTTATATAATGGATCAGATGGTCTTTCGGATCAGTGGTCCCGTCGTATATTTTCAAGTACGATAGAATTTTAAAGGTTTTTCTGGATTGGGTGAGGATCAACTTCCTCAATATATGGTTGCTCAACAAACCTTCCCATGTCGCGTTTCGGCACTAGCTTAGGGGCGTCGGTTATCTTGTCAACCCTTTCCTGGTGCTCTTTCATTTGGTAACGAAGCACCTTATTCTCACTCTCCATTTCTTGCATTTTCTTAAGGATGGTTATGAGTGCACCATCGCTTGCATTGGCGACGGTGTGGGTGTTGCTCGTTCGTGCAGCGCTTGGCTCATCGGTGGCAGCAGCGATTTCCACCGATGGTGAATCTTCGGTATTTCCCTGATGGGGTTTCTCGAGCATGTTGCTTAGACTGCTCGTCAACCATTCCTCTAGCAGCTTTTTAACTTCTGGGGTGCTTCTTTTCACGCAAGATCGTTAGATCTTCGAGTGAAGAGGGTGAGATCTCTCTCTTTGGTACACTATTTGGTATTACATTTGCGGTATTTTCTCTACCGGCTTCGTTGAGGGAGTCTATGAGATTATTTGAGACGTCTGCTATCATCTCCAACCTTGCTTATTTTTCTTCCACTATTGGCTTTTATGAAGTATGGAGAATAGGGATCGTTATTTTTTATATTCTATGTGTGAACTATGATTTCGATTACTGACATCCCCACAGACGGCGTCATATTATTTTACTCAAAAGTTGTACAATACTGTTTAAGCAAATCAATCAAAAGAGATGAAGGAAAAAATTGCAATCGAAAATAATAAACCCCGGATGATCTTGAAGATGGGTTTTGTAACATTAGTAGCTGAGAGAGAGAGGTATTAGAGAGATGAGAGAGCAAGAGAGCTTGTCTATTAAAAAAGATTTCCCCTTTACATAAACTGTTATAAAAATCAATGTTATGTACACTGACATTATATCACATTTTATATTATCATATTAAATTATTTATAAGATAATCAAAAAATAAATTAAATAACATGATATAACATATCAGCTTACACCAGGAAAAATTTATACTCTCATGAATAGATATAACTAAACCAATAATATAAAGGTTTTAAAATGTGTTGTGAAAACTATAATTAATTTTGATCCAAGCTTTATTATTACAGAATAATAAACCCATTGTATTTTTGGATACTAATGGGATAGATTTTAACTAACTGATTTATTTCCAATCTTTTATTCTCTCTTTCCATTTTGTGCCCAAAAAAAAACAAAGAACGAAACTAATTATTTGAAATTCTGTTAATTTCCAAAAATAATACAATAGTTATTAATGAAGTATTCAAAGATTAGATCATAGCATAAGAAGAGTCCAAGTAGTAGTAGAGTGAATAATTAATTGAGAAGGTGAGTTTTATGTCATGTTCAATCCCCTTTTCACAAAATAATAAACATAATTTAGTTAGCTTTTGTTTGGAGGGAATATAATGGAGTGAGAAAAGTATTTTCTTGATTGAGAAAATATTTTTTACCATAATAAAAGAGAGAAAGAGATAGATGGTGGGTCCTAAATATTTCCCTAACTTTTAGACGGCTAAGATTCATTATTGATAATATTTTATTTGTGGTCCAATAAGAAAAGATGTAGTGATTGGTAAAGAAACAAGTTGAATTAAGTACGTGTGCAATTCTCCAACACTCTTTCTAGGTGTTTGTGAATGTAGTTGGTGAATAATGGGTGCATTATCTGTACAAACTATATGATATCAGAATTACGTGTGTATCCATCTCATCTCATCTAGGTTACGTTTATGAAGAATTCAAAATTTATATTGTTAGCTTGTTTGGATGGTTATTACATATTGTTTCATAATATATTATATTATATTGTATTGTATCATTTGATAAATATAATATAAAGATAAATTATATTTTTTGTTATTATTTTATGATATCATGCACTAGCAATATGAGAAATAAATTTGTAATATCATAAAGAAAAATTATTATACAAGGTAAAGTTATTACATAAAAAGGCGGGGTAAAAAATAAAATAAAATTATTTAATAATAATGAAAGGTGGGAGTGAGAGAAAAAGTCAATGTAACGATGCCACCATACTAAATCGGTCTTTACATAAACTGACACATTTCGTCGTTATGTAATGACGAATTTAACGATACAAAATTTAAGTAACAATCAAAACAAATATTGTACTTAAAGTAACAATGCTCAAATTTAGCTAATAGCAATACCCACCTATGGATGATTCATTGTCTGAATTAAATTATTAAATTGACCCTTAGCTAATAGGAATACCATAATTATTCTACTTCTACTTCTAGAAACCAATGGCAGAAGCTATAAATAAACAATCTGTTTATAAATTCTAAGCTACAATAGCCACAGTGGTGTCTCTCTTGAGGCCATGCAAGAAAACCTTCTGTTTTTTGCATCAATCAACTAAGATGCGATTATATATATGAATGCAATCATTTCCAAGTAAGAGAGTGTTTTTAGATGGTTAAGTGTTTCTCTCTCTCTCGTCCAATTGACGACTATTAAAGATAGTTAAATCTTTACTTCTTTAACAACATCAATTTCTGAATTTTGTCATTGCCTTTTCTTTAAGGTGAAATTAAATCTTTTTAGAATAAAATAAATCTTCATTCAAAGGTAAAGGTATTCCGCTACACCTTATGAAATGAACAGGTTAATTAATCTTATGATCTTCCTTGTTCTTCTGTTGACTGTATCTAAATATAAGAAAAACTATTAATTATTGGAGTTTCTATAATGTCTTTGATTGATCTCTCCATTTCTTTTTTAAATTAAACAACGAGTTCCCCAGATAACCAAAACGCAAAATATAGACGTCTAATTTACAATTTCGAGAAATAACTGCACTGTAATTAAAAATTTAGCTCTAATACACATTGGTGTGTGTTTGTCAGGCAACAAAAAACAATGTAAAATAATATAAGACAACGCACCTAGACTGTTTTTCCCTTGAAGAGTAGTAGTCAGCAAATTTCATGTTATCTAATTAGTACTAGTACTTTGATCGATGACAACATCAACCTAAAACTAGTGGAAATTCAGTCAGGTGGTGAAAATCAAATACCTACAAAAATCTTTTTTATTATTGTTATAAGTAGAATTCTATTTAAAGTGAATATCTATATTCTAAAGAGATTTTAGAGTTTGTTACTAGATGGCTAAGTCACTTTTCTCCTATAAATATAGAGGTTCTATTCCGTTGTAATTCACCCCCAAATCAATAAGAATTCTTTCTCTACAATATTGATTCTTCTTCTTTTATTGTTTCATAACACATTATTAGCACGAGACTCTAACCAATTGAGTATAAGCTTTGGGATTGAGCATAATGATTGTAATTGTTCTATGAACTTTCTTCATGATTAACTTCTGGATTTAAGGTATGTATTTTACTTTTATCTTTCAAATCTTTACATTCTATAATTTGATTTTAAATACAAGCAAAAACGATAAATTTTGATTGCAACTCTAATGGATTTTGAAAGAAATTATAACTACCCAATAGTAAAAATTTATGTGTCTTGCCATGATCAAATTCATGTATGATTGTGGGCAAAGAATGAAAATTCATCCTATTGAATTTGCTCCATTATCAGTCCCTTAAGAGAATGTGATAGCAGTATGTAATACGTCTGAAAGAAGATAAATTTATTGCTATGAATGTATCAATGTATGTGGATGTGGCAATAGAAGAATAAATTATAATCGTCATCATTAAGTAATGAGAATAATAAGGATTCTCAAAATAATCCTTCACTCTGTGAAAGTAATATTTGTCATCGATTTGATATGAGATTTTATAAAGCACATATAGATTATTATGGTCTATTCATGATGTGAATGTGAAAACGTCTAATTTATGAATACATATTCATTCTTGGAAGAATATGAACGTGTTAGTGGTAGTCAATATACAACACTCACCTCTAGAAGGAGGTTTGGGATGATATAAAAAAATAATGTCATTATTATGGCATGAATGGTCATTGGTCACGTACCTATTGTACGTCAAAATATTTTGCCAATGTGGTTATTAAAAGACAACAATAATGCAAGAAACATATCTTACATATAATTTTGACAATGACCATAATGATATAACATTCTCCTTGAAAGAGATGTATGACCATATGAATGTTGATAAATATGTGGTAGAACACAATTAATTGAGAGATCTGGAAGAGCCAATTATCCTATTTTTGAGAAACACAATTGATTACCAATAAGGTATTGTGTTGTAATAAGTCTTAAAGAAACTTATTCAGTTTCCAAAGTATACGCTAAAGTGGTTGATTATATTGAAACTATAAATAAAAGAAAGATTTAATATCTTCTATTACTACAACTTATAGTTGGGTAATATATATGTGAAAAGCTACCTGCTTTATTCTCCAGTTTGTACTACATAAATAAAAGAATACCATACTAAAGTGGATTTTAATTGATATAAAAATCCATGTCATAATAAACTTGGAGTTTATTAATAATTACACATGTCATAGTGTAAATCTAAACTTATCAATATTGATGATTTATTCAGTTGGCATTAGCCATATCAATTCAAGTATGATGTGCAAAAATAAAAGAGAATATACATAGAAGTTCTTTACGAATTCTCTTATATTGTGTGTTCTCATTAATTAATTGACCAATTGAAATTGGGGTTGGATCCCATGAATTCTAGAAATATCAATGGTGAATATGGTCACATTCACCTACAATGTATACCATACAAGATGCATCTATGAGATGGTTACATGTGCGATTATTATTAACCCACAACCTGACCGGTGTTTGCGAGGTAACTTGCTCAATAGTTTAATTTCGAGCATAATTTCCCGATTTTCTATTCAAGAAGTTCATCTTGATAAGTTGGTTTACATCACAACTGGTTTAGTGAAATAATTTATTGAGTGCCTCCACTTAATAGCTAAACTATTACTTATGAGAACAAAGTTATCTATATCAGTTTGATATTGTTATATACGAAATTATATTACATTTTCCCTCACAAATGGTTCAGGGTCAGGAACCAAATAATTTTATCTTATTATTACTGGTGTGGGGTGTATATTTTGATTAAAATAATAACGCACAAAGATGAGTCCTCAGAGTTGAGGAAACACAAGTTAGGTTTACTAACATGAGGGGGAGACATGATAAACAGTTAAGAAAAAACTATGTGTAATAAATTATCATGTTTAAATCTAGATCCGTGAATAAGATAATATGAACTTGAACTTCATAAAAGATAATTCATCTGCAATATATTGCAAAGAACGCCGGACGCATTTCCTAACCTAAAAAAGTAATTATATTCTCATTGCAAATGCTCATATTAAGTTCTAGAAGTACAAAGTCTACGGTACACTTAAAGTATAAAGACAAATCAGTTTCAAATAAAACTTCTTGATAAAGAAGATGAGCAAATGATCAAAGTGATCATAATAATGATGCAAGTGATCTAGAAGATCACATGACATAACACTTCATAAAATTTCATGAGAGATTCGGGTACCTAAGTATATGAATGAAGAGATCTCTATGTTATGTCTTTATGAAAATTTATTGGAAGCGATATTAAATATTCGCCGGCAACATCTATCATATCGCTAAGTATAATTGGGAATCTTAAGGCTGTCGAGACAGATACAAAAATATTGTCAAATATACGATACACAATTCAAATAGAATTGGTTTAATATTAAAGACATGTAATTTATGACATGTAGTTCAAATACTTGAAATTATAAAGTCAATGATATGTGCAACCAGTTTCTGATATCTTATATGTCTAGCATGAAATAAAAAGTTTATATGGATCTAAAGTCTATTATATGAATTATATGACTTAACTTATATGACAATCCATGAAGGATTTAAGTTGCTTGAAGCATATATAATTCTTGATCTTGAAGTACTACTTTTTCAGTGCAATTTGTGCACAAATGTATCTTGCTATAACTATAAGCATGATAATATGATACCAAGAGTTTTCAACTCTATGTGAAGATATTGAACTAATGATTCCAATAAGATCATAAAAAGACAATACATCTATTAGGGATGATAATTTCAAGGCAAAACAAATTTGTTCAAGTTAATATGGCTAATTTGTTTATCAAATCTCTACCAAAGATCTTTTGAAGATGGTGCACAAGATTGGAATGCAAATGCTTAAAGATGTGAATTGATGCTCTCATCAGGGGGAGTTAATACGCGATGTACTCTTTTTTCCTTATAATGTTTTGTCCCACCAGGTTTCCTTGCAATGTTTTAACGAGGCAACCAAAAGGCGTATTATTAGATATGTGTACTCTTTTTCATTTTCTAGAAATTTATTCCCATTGGATTTTATTTTAGTTAAGGTTTTAACGAGGCACATTATGTGTTGAATAGACATTTAAGGGAGAGTGTTATAACTAGAATTCCATTTAAGGTGAATATCTATATTCTAGAGAGATTCTAGGATTTGTTACTAGGTGGATAAGTCACTTTTCTTCAATAAATAGAGGGGTTATATTCCATTGTGAATCATCCCAAAATCAATAAGAATTCACTCTCTCTCTTCCTCTACAATATTTTTCTTCTTCTTTTATTGTTTCATAATATTTATTTATAATTTCTTTTCCTTTTTTCTTGTATTGTATATTCGATATTATCGAACTGCCATAATTTTAAACTTCACTTCGGTTAAAAGAAGGTGTATACGGTCGAGATCGAATGCCTTCAATATATATGATTGAGATGTCGTCCAAAGTCCGAGTCCAAGTAAAACCAAGTTCGAGCTCAAGATACCAAATCCGAGTTTGAGGGCGGAGCACGATGTATACCGAGGTCGAGGGTACCAGAACAAGTTAGATTCCTGCCAAGTCATGGCGTAAATTCCGAAATGTGATTGTACGATTCCGTACTAGGAAGTTAGAACGGAAAAGCGAACATGAAGAACCACCACATATAATCCACATAGTCAATGGTGGAGTCGATGTCCCTCAACAAACATGTGTTCAAGCACACCAAAGTATTAATTAGTAGAGAAAAATGGACTCGGAGCTATGTACCCGAGGGCGTCTTATCATTCTGTGACGATGAAGTAGAAGGCATATCTCAATCTCACAATGATGCCCTGGTAATCCCTTTTCTTTTGAATAAAATTCAAGTTAAACATGTTTTAGTGGATCCAAGTAGCTTGGCAAACATAATCAGATCGAGGGTCGTAGAACAACTCGGCCATCTAGATCAAATTGTACATGCATCCCGGGTCTTCAGTGGCTGCAACATGGAAAGCGAAACAACAAAGGGAGAAATTGCCTTCATAGTAACCGTAGCCGAGAACATACAAGATATGAAGTTCCATATCATTTAAGGTGATATGAGGTATAACGCGCTCCTCGGGAGACCATAGATACACAACATGAGCGCAGTGTCTTCAATTTTTCAACAGATGATGAAGTTCCCAATAGAGGAAGAAGTGAAAAACAGTCTACGGAGATCAACATGCTGAAAAGGATATATTTTTGATTGAGGAGGTAGTGGAGATACCATAGCCTTTAACCTCGGAGAAATCAAGCGACGGGGGTATACAAGCGGCAAAATAGCAATTACCGCATTCATCCCCGATGGAATCAGAACAACAGGTAATCGAAGATGAAGATGAGGATTTCCTTACTCCCCGTCATTCTCGAAGAGTTCGATGTTTCCAAATCAACTATCAAGGAGATAGAGTAGGTCTTTTTAATCGAATACATGCCCGAGAAAAAGGTATACCTAAGGACGAGATTGACTCCCGAACTCAGAAAAAACTCATTCAATTTCTTATTGATAATATGGATTGTTTGCTTGGTCCAATTTAGATATGACAGAGATTCCACCGGGGATCACCACGCATCGGCTAAGCATCGATCCCATGTTCAAACCAGTGAAGTAAAAAACGAGGACTCAGTCCAAGGTAAAACACTATTTCATAAAGGACGAGGTAACCAAACTCCTTAAAATAGGATCTATTCAGAAGGTAAAGTACCCCGAGTAGCTAGCCGACGTAGTTGTAGTCCCAAAAAAGAAAACAAACTTAGAATGTGCATAGATTATAAGGACATGAACAAGGCATGTCTAAAAGATTCTTTCCCGCTGCCCAACATCGATCATATGATCGATGCCACGGCCGGCCATGAGATCCTAACTTTTCTCGATGCCTACTTCGGGTATTATCAGATATAGATGAACCTTGGGGATCAGGAAAAAACTTCATTTGTTACAAAATTTGGGACTTATTGTTATAAAGTAATGCCTTTCAGGCTAAAAATGCACGAGATACATACCAACACCTAGTTAACAAAATGTTTGAAGGACAAATAGGTAAAATAATGAAAGTTTACATTGATGATATGTTGATTAAGTCCCTACGCACAGAGGGCCATTTGAATCATTTGTAGGAAACATTCAAAATTTTGAGAAAATACAACAAGAAGCCCAACCCAGAAAAGTGTGCCTTCAGAGTCGACTCAAGCAAGTTCCGTGGATTCATGGTGTCGAATAAAGGCATTGAAATTAACTTCGATAAGATCAAGGACATCGAGGACATCACAGTCGTGAATAGTGTGAAGGTCGTGCAAAGATTAACACGTCGAATAGCCTTTCTAGGTCGATTCATCTCAAGGTCATCAAATCAGAGTCACTGATTCTTTTCCTTGCTCAAAAAGAAAAAGGATTTCGCATGGACCTTGGAATATCAACAAGCCTTAGAAGAATTGAAGCGATATCTGTCAAGCACCACCTTTTTTCACACCCCGAAGTTATATGAAAGATATTATCTATACTTGGAAGTGTCCGAGATAACGGTAAGTGGGGTACTAGTTCAAGAAGAGCAAGGTACGAAATTTCCTATTTATTACATGAGTCGAAATCTCGGAGATGCTGAAACTAGGTACCCTCACTTAGAAAAATTAGCAGTTGCATTGATAAGTGCATTTTGAAAGGTAAAACCATATTTTCAATTCCACCCTATATGTGTACAAACCACCTAGCCCTTTCGAAATATTTTGCATTACCCCGAGCTATCGGGCCAATTAGCCAAATGGGTCATCGAACTTAGCGGGTATGATATTGAATATCAACCCCGAACGACCATCAAGTCTCAAATCCTAGAGGACTTCATGGCCGATTTTACACCAACCCTCTTACCCGAAGTAGAGAAAGAACTTCTGCTGAGCTCGGGTACCACGGTGGGGGTATGGACCTTTTTCACAGATAGTGCCTCAAATGTGAAGGCGTCTGGGCTCGGCATTATTTTAAACCACCCATGGGTGATACCATTAGGAAATCTATCAAACCTACTAGATTAACTGACAACGAGGACAATTATGAGGCCATGAATATAGGTCTCGAGCTAGCCAAAAGCTTGGGAGCAGAAGTAATCGAAGCCAAGTGTGATTCTTTGTTGGTGGTAAATAAAGTACATAGGAGTTTCGAGGTTTGAGAGGATAGAATACAGCGGTACACGGATAAGCTACAGGTAACTTTACACTGTTTCAAGGAGTGGACTCAGGATCACGTACCCCGGGAAAACAAATAGCGAGCCCACCGATGATACATCAGCTCGGAGAACAACTCTATTCAATCTTATCCCATGGCCTTTCATGAAATGGGGAATAGATATAGTCAGCCATACACCAACGGCCCTGGGTAAAGACAAATTCATTTTGTTTATGATTGATTATTTTTTAAGTGGGTGGAAGCACAGGCATTCGAGAAGGTTTGAGAAAAAGAAGTCATTGACTTTATTTGGGACCATATTGTGTGCCGATTCGGGATACCCTCCGAGATTGTGTGCTACAACATAAATCAATTCAACAGTAGCAAGGTAAGGAGTTATATGTAGTGCATAAAATAAAGAGGATTTATCCAAACCATACCACCCAATCGAAAACGGACAAGCCGAGTCAACAAACAAAACTATCATTCTTAACTTGAAGAAAGGTTGGATGAGGCAAAAGGAAAATGGAGAGAAGTTTTACCCGAGGTCCTTTTGGCATATCTGACAACATCAAAGTTTAGTATGGGGGCCACCCCTTTTTCTATAGTATATGGTTTCTTGTCATTCATCCCTGACGAGATCAGAGAACCCTAATGCCATATTTCAACATTCATCAGAGGAGTCAACCCACGAGGCCATGAATGTTAGCCTTGAATTGTTAGATAAAAGGCGAGAAGCGGCACCTGTTCGGATGGCCACACAGAATTAATCAAAGGATGAAAGATACTACAATAGAAAATCCAACCTTCGACATTTTGAAATTGGGGAATTAGTACTACAGAAAGTCAGCCTTAATAATCGAGACCCAAATAAAGGGAAATAGTGCCCAAATTCGGAAGGACCGTACTGAGTCCTCAGAGTTGTTGGTAAAGGATCTTACAAACTTAGCACAATGGAAGGTCAACAACTTCGAAACAATTGGAACATATCATTGCTCAAACGATACTAGTGCTAAGGTATGATTTTATCCCTTTGTCCATTTGAGTTTAAAACTAACGCATTACAGATTTTGGATCGATGGCATAGGATCTCGTAGGTATCATCTTTTACATGAAGGCCTTAAGTTTTAAAGCGTGCTTTGCACTCTTTTTTTCTTAGATCTGATTTTTTCCCAAATGGGTTTTACCGTCAAGGTTTTTAACGAGGCAACAATTATATGCTACCTAAGTAGAACTCAACAGTATACAAGGCTTCTTTTCAATTAGCCCCTTGAATAATGGGGGGAATCACCCTCGGAGGTTATATTTTCAAGAAAAATACTTCACGCCTAAGAAGGCCTCGATAAGAGAATGTTGTAATAGGCCGAACGGTCAAATAAACCGTGTCAATATAGAATAGTCGAGCCCCGATGACAAAACATGCATGCATGTATCGATTATTTAAAGAACCATTCTGGTTATAACAAAAATACTTTGTATCCAAAAATATTTACTATCATACGAGCTCTACATTTACAATCCTACGACAAGTGGCTCAAGAATCAAACTCAAATGCACCTCGAAATACTCAGGGACTGTCATCGATGGTCAGTACGTCCGAGTCATTGGAAACTTGGACTCGTAAGACCTCAAGGAGGTAACCCCTCGAAACAAAGGCCAAGGCCAATATACTCGTGGACTAACTTTTTCGAACAAGTTCAAAATGTTATTGAGAAACAAGTCCAAGTGAAAACCCGAAAGCTACGGCTATAAATCAAAGGCCTTCAAACATTGAAAAATCGATTAAATCAGGCTACTCTCACCAAAAACAAAATATAAAATGCTTTGATAAATACAACCCTCGAATAATCCTAAGTGTTTGATAACATCGAGAGATATTCGATTATGTCTACAAAATAAATTACTAATAAGGCTCTGATACGTCGAACCTTCAAAAAACCGAATGCGTACAAGAACACATGCTAAGGCATAACAAACTTTCACTATGTTTTTTAGCCAAAATGAGGGAAAAACTATATCAACATTTTAGAGGCCGAGACTGCCCAACATAAAGAGCCTAATGGCTTATATACAAGATCCTCAGGGTCAGATTAAAAGAGCTCAAGGGCCAAAAGCATATAAGAGTCCGAGATTCCATTCTGACTCAACTCCGACCCAAGGTCCCCATTGTTCCGAGCTCGCATCAAATTGACTTAATATTAGCTAAAGGATTAAATGGAACATTAAGGGTTATTTATATTGAGCAATGAAAACCTAAGTCTTTATTACATTCTGAGAATAAAAAGATACTCGGGCTGGGTATTTGAACCATCAAAAGTTTCTACAAATGGGGACAAATAAAATTTAACACAAGTCAAGCATAGAGCAAAAATATACTTTATATTCATAAAGGAAATTTATAAAACATATTTACAACACCCACAAGGGGCCCTAGCAAAAAAAATAAAACCTAATCTATTTTCGGGGTCACACCCCCTGGAGCGTCATCTTCGTAAACTGCATCTTCAGCGGATCTATCTTAGGGAGTCTCTTCTCCTTCGGTCACATCTTCTTCACCTTCCTCGTCCCTTTATCCACTCACCACACCCTATTCATCGGAGGAGACAAGAAACCTAGCATCGGTTTCACGTGCCTTTGCCTCATATATCTCTCGGCAGGGTTGAACCCTCGGGCATGGATTTCTTTGAGAATCTACCTCCAGGATTGGAAATTAGCCAATTCATTGCTCCATTTTCCCAGGTCAGAGGACTCACTCAACTCAGCTTGAACATGCGCGGCTTCCTCAAGTAAATGGCAACGGATTTATCACCCGCAGCCTTCATCTTCTCATCTTAAGCCTTAGCATGTATAGCTTTAGTACGGGCTCTAGCTAGCTCAGCCTCGCACTCCTCTATTTTCCTGAACTAAGCCAGACCCTTCGCTTTAATGCCACAGAGCTGTGTTTCAGCTGAGGCTAGTTGGGACGTAACACTTCTTAATATGTACCAAGTTGATCCATGTTCTTCTTCGACTGATGACAATCAGCCCGAACTTGATCTACCTCGCCTCAAAGGTTCCCAATCATATCTAGCTTTTGTTGAAGTTGAGATATCAAAGTATAAGCCTCTGAAGTAGGGCCAAAATGGCCTTACTCTGTTAAAATTGCAGTTACCTACTCCTCTAGCTCGGACTCGCTTTTTTGAGCTTTGGCCAATGCGGTTCAGAGATCCTTAAGCTCCTCTTCCTTCTGGCTACAGAGGAGCCTTAGGGCCTTCTCTTTATCGAAGCTTTATTGAGTTCAGCCTCACATTGGCTCATCTCATCTCAATTCTAAACTTTACAATGGCCTATCTATGAAGTGGAGACATATCAGTCAAAAGAAAAGAAAGAAAAAAGTTTCAATACTAAAGGTAAGTACATACCCAAGAAAGGAGACATTGAGCTTCTTCAAAGATAGTGGATAAATCATTCAGGTAATTAGCATCCTCAATCCCAGTGTAGCAACCCTTAAAAGGATCGTCCTCGATGACCTTGCTTGGATTGAGCTTACATAGAGCACTAGCTTCTTCAATTTCCCCTCGAAATAAGTCGGCAAAGAAAGGGAATGCCATGTTGTCGCGGCCCCAAGCTCTCCACTTAGGGAGTTGTCAATATCATTGGGGTCTCAGCATTTACCCCCTCCAGTATAGTTGTTGAGACGGCGAGACAATCTCAACCTCCGGGGACACAGGTGCCTTTCCTGTTTCTTCTTCCAGGGCATCCTCACCACGGGATGAGGTTTTCGATTTTGAAGGCTTGATGGCCTTGGCTGGCTTCCTGGTCCGAGTCACAAGTGCCTACTCTTCATCATCATTTTCTTCATCATCCAGGGAACCATAGGCCGAATCTGCACCCCTTTGAGCAAATCTTTTCTGCAGCCTTCGAGTGGGGGTTTTCTTATCTTGAGGGTCCTCGGGCTTTGAAACCCTTTTACTTTTGTTGTCCTTCTCGAACTTCAGATTTGAAGTCTTTGTCTTTTCCCTGGGTAGAGCCGGCCTCATCTCGGATGCATCGCCAAGGCCCGCACAAGTAAGTGTGAGTAAGTAAAACACTGCTAATGTATGAAAAGTGGTTGAAACCATTGAAAGGCACTTACCGTGGTTATTAGCCTCCCACTGACCCCTCGATAATTCATGCCACTTATTCTTATTGTAGGAAAAGGTGGCAACTAAATTTCAGACCCATTCCTCGAGGTCGGGCACCGTTGGGGGCGCCCAAGCATTGGCTAACATTAGTTTTGGTCGTATCTTGTATAGCTTCAGCCTTAGCCTATGCAGCTTAGGCACGGGCTTTAGCCAGCTCGGCCTCTAACCCCGCAATTTTCTTGGCTTAAGCTAGAGCCTTCGCTTCAACACCTCGGAGCCGAGCTTCAGCCGAGGCCAATTGGGCTATAACGGCTTCCTTATCGGCAGCAAATTGATCCATGTTCTTCTTCCACTGATGACAATCAGCCCGAACTTAATTTACCTCGCCCTAGAGCTACCCAATCATATCTAGCTTCTGATGTAGCTTAGATATCAAAGTGTTTGCCTCCAAAGTAGGGCCAAGAAGGTTGTACTCTATTAAAATCATAATTATCTACTCATCTAGATTGGACTTGCTTTTTGGAGCTTAGGCCAATGCGGTTCAGAGATCCTTACGCTCCTGTTCCTTTTGGCCACAGAGGAGCCTCAGAGCTTCATCTTCGCCCGAAACATTCTTGATCTCGGCCACACATCAGCTCATCTCAGCTCTAAACTTTACTATGCCCTATATGTTAAGTGGAGGCATATCAGTAAAATAAAAAGAAAGCGAAAATTACAATAATGAAAGTAAATAGCCTCTTCGAAGATGGTGGATGCATCATTAAGGTCATTGGAATCCTCAATCCCAGTGTAGCAACCCTAGAAAGGATCGTCCTCGATGACCTTACTCGTATCGGGCTGATGTAGAGCATTGGCTTCTTCGATTGCCCCCTCGGAATATGTTGGCAAAGAAAGAGAGTGACATTTTGTCGCAACCTTGAGCTCTTCACTCGAGGCGTTCTTACCCTGTCCGGTATAGTTTCTAAAGATGGAGGGATGATCTCAACCTCCGGGGACAGGGGGCATTGCCCGCATCTTTATTTGGGGTTCTCTCACCACGGTATTAGGTTTCTAGCTCGGAAGTTTTGGCAGCCTCGATTGGTTTCCTTGCTCAAGGCACCAACGTCGACTCCTCACTATCATTTTCTTCATAGTCCGGGGAATCATGGGCCAAATATGCGCCCGTTTGAGCAAACCTTTTACACAGCCTTCGAGAAGTGATTTTCTTATCTAGATTGTCTTCAAGCTTCGAAACCCTTTTCCTTTTATTGTCATTCTCTTATTTTTGAATCAAAGACTTGGTCTTTCCCGTGGACAGACCCGAACTCATCTCGGGTGCATCACCAACGCCTACGCAAGTGAGCATTAGTAAGTTGATACCAACAATATACGAAGAGTGTTTGAAACTTAGGAAAAGCACTCACCATGGTTGGCATCCCCTTGGCCCTTCAATAATTAATTCCACTTGCGCTCATTGTAGGAAAAGGTGGCGGCTAATTTTCGGACCCAATCCTCGAGGTCGGGAACCGCTTGGGGAACCTAGGCATTGGCTTCCAAAAGAAGGATAAAATCATTATGAAATGTGAAAGCAGAATATGAATATATACTAGAAAAACAAACTCCACTTACGATTGAAGTTCCACTTCTGTGGGAATGATATTTTATCCCCGGGGATGACATCCGAGTTTCTTACTCTCATAAACCGGCTCATCTAACCCCGATCTTCGATTTCATCAATACTGAAAAAGAAGGCTTCTGTTGTCCGACGTTGCAGCTTGATAAGACCTCAAAATAATTGGGTCTGATAAAATCGAATAAGGTGGATGAGGGTGAACTAAAACCCCTTGGACTTCTCAGAAAAAAACAGTAGCATGATCGCGATACGCCAAAAATAGGGAAGAATCTAACCGAGGGTGACTTTGTATGTTTTGCAGAAGTCGATCACCACCGGATCGAAGGGACCCAATGTGAAGGGGTAAGTGGAAACACTTAAAAACCCCTCCACGTAGGTAGTAATACTATCATCGGGGCTCGGGGTCCGAACCTCGATCTCATCTCCCCATCCCCAGTCTTTCTTTACATCCTTGATAAGATTCTTTGTTATCAAGCTAATATATCAATCTGGCATGTCAGGAGGATTCTCAATACTAAATTCCTTCTTAATACTGCCAGGACCGGGAGTGATTTCCTCAGGTGTTAGCGGCACCACTAGTTTAGCTGGCCGAGAGGCAAAAGAAGACGATGCTTTATCCTTTTTAGGGATCATTTTGAAAGTTTTAGCCATTGTTGTAAGCTAAAGAATACGGGTTGCACAGGGATGTGGTGTTTCTTGAAAGAGCTTGGTGTTTTCTGGTGCTCAAAGAGGCGGTGGAAATAGGTGATTAGAGAAAAAGATGAAGATGGGAAAGATGTGAAGAAAGAGTAAAGTTCTTTACTTAGAAGAATCGTGTCATATTTAAAGAAGTGAAACAACGGTTCGACGACACTAGTGGCCGACTAATACTGAAGTGCATTCAATATTTTTAGGGAAGTGGATCGACAGGACGTTTCGGTCACTTCAAACTCCTGCATCATAAAAATGACATAATCATAAGAGGTTCGAGAAAATCGAGGTTCAAATTTTTTGTTATCATCTTACTCTAAGAAACACAGGGATTATCTGTATACGGTCGAGATCTAATGCCTTCGATCTATATGCTTGAGAGGTCGTCCAAAGTTTGAGTCCAGGTAAGACAAAGTTCAAGCTTGAGGGATCATACCCGAGTTTGAGGACGAAGTAAGATGAATACCGAGGTTGAGGGTGCTCGACCTCGAAATAGTATCATTATGGATTTGTACCAGAACAAGTTAGATTCCTTCCACATCCCGAAAGTCATGGCGCAAATACCGTAATGTGATTGTATAATTCCGTACTAGGCGGTTAGACAGTTGTACCAAGAATATTCCTTACTGTAAATAGACATATTCCTTATTTAGGCTCCCCTATTATATAAAGGGGACCCAAATTGTTTGTAAGACATCTTATATCATTGAGAAAAGAAAATACTTTTTGTCTTTTTACCTACTATTCATCAGCATTGTCCTTGAGCTCCATTGTTTTTCTTTATATTTATTAATTAGTTGTTCTTACTACCCTAAGATACCTTGAGGTCACTAATCGAAGTCACTGCTGCTGAGTAATATTACTTTGATTCACTTTTATCTTTTATTTCTACTTCATATTTCTTGATTATTAATTGGTATTGAACTAAATTAT
Source organism: Nicotiana benthamiana (assembly GCA_034376525.1). Classification (NCBI taxonomy): domain Eukaryota; kingdom Viridiplantae; phylum Streptophyta; class Magnoliopsida; order Solanales; family Solanaceae; genus Nicotiana; species Nicotiana benthamiana. The sequence continues at coordinate 85,510,945 of CM067328.1, forward strand.
GTATATACCACTAATCAAATTTAATTATTACTCGTATTTTTGAAGTAAACACAGAGGAAGAAGAAGATCCTGGCTCCTTGTGAAGCGGGAGATTATAGTTAGAGCTTTTTGAAAAGGAAACAAAATAGAAAAAGGGGCCACCGTAACGAATATATAGTGAAACTATTGCAAACTATTTGCAAATAAGTTAACTATTAAAATATGAAGAAAATATTGTAGGGGAAGTGCACAGTTAGCCACTAATTAGAGTTGTCTTTACTCTTTACCGCTGATTAAAATGTATTTAGTCTTTAGCTAGTGCCTAATATAATTTTATCTACCCGAATGAAAATATCTCTATGCTAGACATGGGTGCTGTGTAAATATTAGGGACAGGGTGTCCTTAACTTCATGAATGATATGTAAATATTAAGGACAAAGTGCCTTGTCATGTTCTTAATTTCGTGTGTGCTGTGTAAATGTTAAGAACATGACGTCTTTAACTTCATGAGTGCAGCATAAATGTTAAGGACATAATGTCCTTAACTTGTATTTGCACATTTTGTTGTTAAACTTTAAGACCTCATGTCCTTAACTTCATATATGCAGTGTAAAGGTCAAGGACATAATGTCCTTAACTTCATAAATTTTGTGTAAATATTAAGGACATGGTATCTTTGACTTCATGAATGTTGTGTAAATATTAAGGACAAAGTATGTCAAGTCCTTAACTTCATATGCGTAGTGTAAATGTTAAAAACATGGTGTCCTTAACTTCCTGTGTGAACTGTAAATATTAAGGAAACCATGTCTGTAATATTTACATAGCAGTTATGAAGAAAGGGTAAAAATATCTTTTCATATTAATTTTAATAGAGTAGTGGCTATTTTTGCTTAATATTAAAAATACTGAATAAAAATTAAATACCTTATTAAATAATAGCTATCCCACGCTATTTCTACAAATACTGTGAGTTATTGGACCCACTACATTTAAAGATACAAGTCCAAAAAGCCAAAAAGAAATTTATAAAGGAATTTTTACCTTCCTATACTATATAAGAATTTTTATTATCCTCTCTAGTCAACTTTTAATTTAATCACATGTTCATATATAATTTACCAATTATATGAAAAAAGTTTTAAATGAGTATTCGTATATATTATGAATTTAATAAGGAATATCAGTTATTTCTCCATCCTTTTACGCATGCCCTCTCTCTCCCCCCTCTCTCTCTCTATCTCTCCTACTCTGTTTTTTCCCAATTTATCTTATTTTGATGTACTCTATTTTTTATGCTTTCTTGTTGTAGAGAATTTTAATGGAATTCATCAATGGATTTAAATCGTTATACTATAGAGTTTTAACTTAACAATTTTCTTTCATGTTGCACAATTGATGTCCGAAATAAAATTGTCGATCAATAAATTTTGAAGGTGTTTGATGATCCATTATTGACAGCCATTAAAAAGCTTCGAGGCTTTGAATTCAAATTTGACTTTTCAAAAACTATTATTTATTTGGATTGGATGTTGTTGAAAATTATTGAGAATATTCTTTGGAGCTTAATTCTCATTTTTGAGGGTTTTTGGTGATGGTTAGACACCTAACCAGTCGCACATCTGCTTTTGCGAAGAATAATGGACACCCAACCAGCTACACCTGTGGGACGGCTCCTGCGCAAACCATTCCGCTTCTACGGACCTGCTTTTCAAGTCCTTCTTCCGCGACCTCCTTTCTACACTTGTGCATCCCCTCATCCCAGTAAAATTCCACAACTGCGATGCTAGACATGCCTCTTCAGCCTTGCACCTGCGACCAAATCTTTCGCAGGTGCGATCGTACCACACCTATTGTACTTCAGAAATTCCTCAAGTCCAAACTCATTCCGATTTCCATCTAAATCATCCTCGACACGCTCGGTAAACCGTTTAATCATACCAAACCTTCCTAAAATATTTTACAAACATAGTCGAGGCTTTAAATCACATCAAACAACAACAAAAAAATGAACAGCACCCCAATTCAAGCCCAGTGAAACTATTGAATTTACAACTTCTACAATTATCACTGAAACCTATCAAACCAAATCCAATTAACCCCAAATTATGCACATAAGTCATAAATGACACAAAAGACCTATTCCAACTTCCGAAACCAAAATCTGAGCATTGTAACTACAAAGTCAACTCTCGGTTAAACTTCTCAACTCTCCAAACATTAACTTTTCCAACTTTCACCAATTCAAGACAAACTCATCTAGGAATCTCCAAATCAATATTCGGACACACTTCCACGCCTAAAAATCATCCTATAGAGCTATCGGAGCCATTAAAACATCGTTCTGGAGTCAATTACACATAAGTCAACATCCGGTCAACTCTTCCAACTTAGGCTTCTAACCTTAGAACTACGTGTCTCAACTCATTTTAAGCCATCCTCGGAACTAAACCAACCTTAATGTCAATTCATATAACGACAAATGAGAGTAGAATAAGAAATAAAAGGGGGAACGGGGCTATAATACTTAAAACATTCCGCCAGTTTGTTACATTCTCCTTCTTTTAAATAATTATTTGTCCTTGAACGAGTCTAGAATCATACATAGAGTCTCAAATAGATGTGGATATCTACTCTGCATCTCCTACTTGGTATCCCAAGTAGTCTCCTCGACTAGCTTACCTCTCCACTACACATTCACTGAAGCTATATTCTTTGACCTCAATTTTGGTACCTGCAGATCCAAAATTGCCACCGACTCTACATCATAAATCAAATCACCATCTAATTGAATTGTGCTAAAGTCCAAACATGATACGGATCACCGAAGTACTTCTAGAGACAGAGACATGAAACATTGGATAAACACTCGGTAGACTAGGGGGCAATGAAAGCTTGTACGCCACCTCCCAAATCCTCTCAAGCACCTCAAATGGGACAATATACCAAGGGCTCAACTTGTCCTTCTTCCCGAACCTCATAGCACCCTTCATGGATGAAACTTTGAGCAATGCCTTCTCTCTCACCATGTAAGAAACATCATGAACCTTCCGATCGGTGTAACTCTTCTATATAGATTGTGCCATGTAAAGCCAATCCTGAATCAGCTTAACCTTGTCCATAGCATCCTGAACCAAGTTAGTACCTTATATCCTAGCCTTACCAATCTCAAACCAACCAACAAGAGACCAACACCATCTTCCATATAATTTCTCATACGAAGTCATATAAATACTCGATTGGTAGCGGTTGTTGTAGGTATACTCTGCAAGTGGAAGAAATTGATCCCAAGAACACTCCAAATCCATGATACAAGAACGTAGCATATCCTCCAATATTTGAATGGTGAGCTCGGACTGTCTGTTCATCTGAGGGTGGAATGTTGTACTCAACTCATCCCGTGTGCCTAAATCTCATTGCACTGGTCTCCAAAACTACGATATGAACTGCGTGCCCCGATCTAAGATAATGTACACTACCACACCTTGAAGGCAAACAATCTCGAGGATATAGATCTCAACCAACCACTCTGATGAATAGGTAGCCCAACTAGAATGAAATGCATGTATTAAGTCAACCAGTCCACAATCATCTAAATAGCATCAAGCTTCTTCAAAGTGCGTGGGATCCCAACTACTACGTCCATGGTGATGCCTTCCCATTTTCACTACAAAATCTCAAGCCTCTGAAGCAAACCGCCCGCCTCTGATGCTCATACTTCAACTAGTGATAATTCAAGCACCGAACTACAAACTCTACTATGTCTTTCTTAATCTCCTCCACCAATAGCACTGCCTCAAATCCTAATATGTATTTGAGGTACCCGAATACCACGAATTGTGGGCCTTCTCAAAAATCAACTCACATAGCGCATCTACATTGGGCACACAAATCCGACCTTACACCCACATTACCCCATCATGCCTAATCGAAATCTCCTTGGGATCACTGTGATGAATTGTGACCTTAAGTAAAAGCAAATAGGGTTCGTCATGATAATGCTCTCTAATGCGCTCATATAAGAAAGACCGAGAAACCATACAAGCTAGAACCCGACTAGGCTCCAAAACATCCAACCTCACGAGTTAAAAGGCGAAGAACTAAACATCTGATGCAAGCGGTCTCTCACTGACAAGAATAAATGCAAGGTTACCCATACTCACCGCCTTTTTACTTAAGGCATCGGCCACCACATTAGCCTTCCTGGGATGATACAAAATGGTGATATCATAGTCCTTTAGCAGTTCCAACCATCTTCGCTGCCTAAAATTTAGTTCCTTTTGTTTGAACAAGTGTTGGAGACTCCGATGATCCATAAATACCTCACATGACATATCGTTGAGATAATTCCTTCGAATCTTTAATGCATGAATGATGGTTGCCAACTCCAAATCATGAACAGAGTAGTTCTTCCCATGAGGCTTCAACTGGTATGAAGCGTATGCAATCACTCAACCCTCCTGCATCAAGATACACCTAATACCAATTAGAGAAGCATCATAATACAATGTATAAGAACATGGTGCTGAATGCAAGACTAGAACTAAAGTTGTGGTCAATGGAGTCTTGAGCTTCTAAAAGCCCTCCTTACACTCATCTAACCACCTGAATGGAGAAACCTTCTGGGTCAACGTTGTCAAAGGCATTGTAATAGATGATAACCCTCCATGAAGCAACGACAATATTCGGCCAAGCCAAGAAAACTCTTAATCTCAGTAGCTGACGACGGCCTGGGCCAAATCTGAACTACCTCAAGCTTCTTTAGATCAACCTTTATCCCCTCACTAGACACCACATGCCCCCAGAGAGCTGTCGAACAGAGCCAAAACTCACACTTGGAGAACCTGGAACTAAGCTTCCTCTCCCTCAACCTCTATAGTACAATCCTTAGATGTTGTGCATGCTCCTACTGGACACATGAGTACACAAGGATATTATCAATAAATAGTATGACAAACAAATTAAGATATGGCTAAAATATATTGTTGTTGGGGCATTGGTCAGCTCAAAAGATATCACGAGGAATTCATAGTGACAATAGTTGGTTTTGAATGTCATCTTCAGAATATCTAAGTCTCGAATCTTCAACTAGTGACACCTAGACCTCAAATCAATTTTGGAAAACACCCTAGCTCTTTGAAGCTGGTCAAACAGTTCATTAATGCGCGGTAGAGATTACTTGTTCTTAATTGTAACATTTTTTAACTGCCTGTACTCAATGCACATACACATATTATCATCATTCATCTTCACAAATTTGTGTACCCCAAGGCGACACACTAGGCCTAGTTTACCCATTATCAAGAAGCTCCTGAAGCTGCTCTTTCAATTTCTACAACTCTGTTGGTGCTACATGGTATGGAGGAATAGACATGGGCTGAGTGTCCCGCACCAAGTTAATACAAAAATAATATCCTTGTCAGGTGGCATGTCCAGCAAATCTGCAGGAAACACATCTGAAAAGTCTCGCACTATCAAAACAGAATCAACAGTAAGAGTATCAACACCAACATCCTCACAAAAGCCAAATATAACAAACACCCCTTCACAACCATCTGTTTGGCCTTCAGATATGAAATCACCATAATGGGAACATAGTCTAGATAACATCTCCACTCAATCCTAGGTAAACCCGGCATCGCCATTGTCATGGTCTTAGCATGACAATCAATAATAGAATGATATGGAGACAACCAATCCATAACCGTCGAAACCAGCCATACTAAGTAATATGAGATCATAATCACCAATTTGCCAATAGTCACTAAGGCATACATATATGAACAGGAGAAACTAAGGACTCATGGGAAATATCTAGATAACAAGCAAAATAAGATGATACATACAAATATGTGGAACTAGGGCCAAATCTTATAGAAGTGTCCATGTGTCATATTGAGACAATACATGTGATCACTGCCTCTGAAGTAATGGCGTTTGTCCTAGCAGGGAAAGCATAGCATCGAGCATGGTTGTTACCTAATCAGCCTTCCCCTCTAGAGCGACCTCTAGCTACTTGAGCACCACCTCGAGCTGGCTGAGTGGGTGATAAATTAACTAGTGAAGAAGTCATACCTTGACTTCTCTTTTGAACTAGACCTCCATAGTTACAGGAATACTACCTCCACAGATGTCCAAACTCCCCTCACTCGAAGCAACTCCCCGATGGAGGTGGGGATTGAATTGGACCCCGAGAACCAAAATAACTATTAGAAGAGCCTGGCACAGATGAAGCATGAATTGATGGAGCACGAGATAAAATTGAGCTGGGAGGGCATTGAGAAATGATTGACCAGAACAAGCATTATATGAACCATGGCTAGCTAATGTACTACGATGAACCGGTCGAGCCATCTAAGCGGGCCTATAAAGACAGCCCCTACTATGGTAGTACTTCCCTCAAGAAGAAATACCATGGTAACCACCCAAACCACGAGGCCTCTTAGCCTCCCTCTCCTCACACTCTTGACTACGGACATGCCCTAGCCTTTTATCAATATCGACCACCTCGACCTAGCACCTGATGCAATCATAATAAAGTGTAATACATATTTGAGGACATCAATGAACCTCCTAATCCTCTCCCTCTTTGCGAGTACGTCCTAGATTGCATGATGAGCCAACTCTACAAATTTCATATAGTATTGGATCACAAACATACCATCCTAACGTAGCTTCTCAAACTGCCTATGCAACTCCTCCCTACGGGTCACTGGTACAAACATTTTCAAGAAGAGAATGGAGAACTCGTGCCATATAGGTGGTGCAATGCTGACTGGTCTTCTTTTCTCATAGGCCTCCCACTATATTAAGGCTTCCCCCAACAACTGAAAAGTAGTAAATGAGACCCCACTAGTAACCAGAATATCCGTCATGCAAAGAATTCACTGGCACCTGTCCAAGAAGTCCTAAGCATCAACTAACTTAGCCCCACTGAATGATGGAGGCATGAGCCTCCCAAACCTTTCTAGTATCTTCTACTCCTCGTCACTCATCGGTGGACCCACTTGGGCCTGAGTAGCTACAGCTAGGTGGGTTGGTAGTACTCCCGGTGTCTGTAGTTCCTACACAACCTGCTCTGGAGTACGAGCATCAACAGTCTAAGCACCTCCCCCTACCTAAGAAGTGGCTGGTTCGCTCTAGATATTGTACGAGCTGCACCTCGGCCTCTACTACAGCCTCGGCTTCTCATAGCCCTAGCTGGTGGAACTAATGGCTATCCGCCCAGTTTGGTAATACGTGTCCTCACCATCTGTGTGAGACTATAATAACAAAAAGGTTTAGTTTATGGAATCAAGAAATTCGCATAATAAGAATACAAGAAAGTGAAGTTTTCCAAATGGTTCGGCAGCCTCTCGAAGATAAGTACAGACGTCTCCGTATGGATCTGCAAGACTCTACTAATCCTGCTCATAACTCGTGATAGCTATGTAACCTAGGCTCTGATAACAACTTGTCAAGACCCGAAATTTTACATATGATGATGTTGTCTATCACAATATTAGGCAAGACGACAATTCAGAAATAACCACGCAACTTTCAATATTAAACATATTTAAATAAGCTTAAATAGTGAAAATCTCATAAATAAGTTAAAAAAAAAAGACTTAATACAAAATCTCCCAAAATTCGATGTCACTAAGTACATGAGCATCTATCTGACAATACAATATAACTGCTAAACCAACTGTCTAGAATATAGAATTGTACAAATAAACTGAAAAGAAGGAGAACTGAGGTCTGCGGATACCAAGGTAGCTACCTTAATAGTCTTCAAACAAATAAAGCTCCAAATCTAGCAACCACCATGCTCATAAGTACTTGAATCTGCACACGAAGTGCAGAATATAGTATATGTATGACTGACACAATGTACTCAATAAGTAACAAGACTAACCTTAGGCTGAAAGCAGTGGCGAGCTCAAACAGGAACAATCCAAATACAAATATTAAATGTATAAAAATATAGACAAGCTTTTAAGTTTAACAATATAAGTTCACCACGGATAAAATATTACCAAGTGTGATTGATATGAGGAATTATACATCACCCTATCTACATTTTAATTATGCATATCAATTGTAATGCAACACAGTGATAAAGTTATATGCATACTCTAGGGGTATTTAATCTCACTCAGCATACTCAATCACTCAGTCTTCCCAGTCACTCAGTCCTCCCAATCACTCAGAACTCTCAGTCACTTAGTACTCTCAGTTGCTTGGCACTCGCACTTAGTAGGTACCTGCACCTACTGCTGGTTTGTCAGACATCGGAGGGGTGGATATTTCCCAAGCGCTAACATATAAGACAATCATGGCTTGAATAAATTAAAGCATATTGTGGTAGGCAACCCGATACTTTAAATATCACTCACAATCAGGCCATTGGTCTCACTTAGTTATCAAATCTCTAGCCTTTCGGGCACACGAAATCTCATAACAATCAGCCCGAACAATGAAAATATAGTGCAACAATAATGGCAATAGAGACTGATATATGATATATAAAGGATAGATGTGTTGAAACACGTTCTCAAGGCACTATACTAAACGTGTGTTCATATTTGTAGGTTTTGATGAATGACAAACTATGCGCAATTGACATATGACGAGGTCCAAGCACAAGCGCGCAATTGATATATAACGAGATTCAAGCACAAGACCAAGATCAAGCAAAGATATAAAGTTATACATGAGTCGCTCTTTAATTGTGATCTTGATCCGATAACTTGACTCAAGACTTGGCTTCTCTCGTAAAAACATTCTTATCAAATCATGCATATTTAATTTAAAGCAAAATGATTTTAAATCATGCATATTTACTTTAGTCAAAATGATTTTTAAACATGCCTCTAAAATTTGGACTAAGATAATCGATTATGTACTTATGATAATCGATTATGTTAAGTCAGCTGCATGACAATCGATTGTGAACTTATGACAATTGATTGTGTTAAGGCAGTGTGCATCAGATTTTTCAAATCTGCATGACAATCGATTGTGAACCTTATGACAATCGATTGTGTTGAGGCAGTGTACATCAAAGTTTTTCAAAGCTACAAAATAATCGATTGTGAACTTATGACAATCGATTGTGTTGAGGCAGTGTCTATCAGACATTTTCAAAGTCATAAAATAATCGATTGTGTACCTTTGACAATCGAGTGCATTGAGGCAGTGTCTAATTCATTTTTCAAAGACTGATATATAATCGATTGTTCTCATAGCATAATCGATTGTGTAATTAACCGTGCCAAAATATTTTCAAACACCGTCAGGTAATCGATTATAGATTTCTAATAATCGATTGTTTTAAATAAAATCTGAAAAAGATTTTTTGAACGTTGCCAAGTAATCGATTGTAGATTTCTGACAATCGATTGTTTTAAGTAAAATCTGGAAATGATTTTTTGAACGTTGCCAGTAATCGATTATTGATCTTAGATAATCGATTGTTAAGCGTAAAATCTGGGAATGATTTTTGGAACGATTGGCAAACAATCGACTGTGGCATTTTTGACAATCGATTGTCACAAAGTAAAATCAGCAATTCTTAATTGGCAATTAGGCAACGGTAATGCATGGTTTTGCAACTATAAATACAGCTTCAAATCAGTCTTCTAAACACAACAACTGATCATATTATTGCTATAGCTTGCATACTCTATTGTTCATCACTTTCTATTCATTACATAAGTTTTGAGAGCCAAAATTCTTGACGAAAGTTGTTGCGTTCTTGAGCGTATCTGTTTACTCATATCTACTCTATTAAGAGAGTCTGGTTTATGTGAGTGCTAAGTGTTTTATGCACTTGAAGGGAAGTGTTAGTCCCTTGTATTGTAAGAAGGAACTTGTGTTTCCTTTGGTTGAAGTCTTGGAGTGTTGTATCTTCGAGCAAAGGTTGTTGAGGCTTGTGTCCTCAGTTTGTAAAGGTTTGTTGAACACCCGTAAGCTTAACAGTGTTAGTGGAAATCTCGAGAGAGTCTCTCGGGGACTGGACTAGCCACGGGTTGTGGTGAACCAGGATACATCGGTGCGTTCGTTCTTATTTATTTACTTATTGCACTTATTTCTTTCCTGCAATTTTTAAATTCCGCAAGTTTACGCTAATTTTTATTATAACGCTATTCACCCCCCCCCCCCCCCTCTAGCGTTAAGCGTATTTTCTAACAATTGGTATCAGAGCCCAACTCTCTGAAGACTTAACCGTTTGAGAGAAACAATCCATGGCTTCTACTCGTGATTCTTTTGCAGGAATAGGTGAAGGACAATGCTCCATCCGACCACCACTATTCGACGGTATAAACTATACATACTGGAAGAAGAGGATGAGAATATTTGTTCAATCAAATAGTTTTCATCTTTGGAAGGTTATAATGAAGGGAGAACAAATTCCAACCAAAAAGGTTGAAAATAAAGATGTTCCAAAGTCCGAAGATGAAAACGATGCGGATGATATCCGAAAGGTGCAAAACAACGCTAAAGCCATTAATTTATTATACTGTGCTGTAAATGCTGATGATTACAGGAAAATATCATGTTGCACAGCAGCGAAGCAAATGTGGGACAAGCTGGAAATTACGTACGAATGTACGGACCAGGTAAGGGAAGCTAAAATTGATTTCCTAACCCATGCATATGAATTGTTTCACATGAAGGAAGGCGAAAAGGTCGATGAGATGTTCGAATGATTTTCAAAAATCGTTAATGATTACATGCTCTTAAGAAGACCTTCACGGATAAGGAACTTGTCCGAAAAATTCTCCGAAGTCTCACTCCGGCATGGCGATCCAAGGCCGACGCGGTTCAAGAATCTATTGGCGTTTCAAATGTCACCATCGACGGATTAAGAGGTAATCTTAAAACTTATGAATCTACTATACTTAACCCTCTTGTTGATGATCAAAGGAAACAAAAGATCGCTCTCAAGGCAAGCACAAGCCAACCTCAAAATGATGAGGACGGAGACAACGAGTTCGGACTCGTATTAAGAGATTTCAGAAGTTCATGCGAAAAGAGTATGAACGAAAGGGCAAAAAGCAAGGAGATCAAAGAAAGTGCTATGAGTGCGGAGAAAGCGGGCACATTAAATCAAATTGCCCAAACGCCAAAAAGGAGAAGAAACCCTTCAAGAAACAACGAGCATACATATCTTGGGGAGGCGACTCCGGAGACGAGTCGAGTGAGGAAGAAGAAGACGAAGCCGCAAATCTTTGTCTCATGGCACAAGAAGACAACCAAGAAGAGGTATGTCAAATTTCTTCCAAAAATTTCTATTCTCTTGAGGAAATGCAAAATGCTTTTGATGAATTGTATAGTGAGTTTATTAAAGCTTCCAAAACTGTTAAAAGCATAAAGGAAAATGCCTCTTTGAAAGAAAAAGATTTTGAAAAACAACTCTCTTTGAAAGAAAAGGATTTGGAAAAACTGATTTTGGAAAATGAGAAGTTGAAAGAAGAAAACAAATTTTTCGGCAAGAGAAGCGCCGACAAACCCGAGAGCTCTAGTAAAAATTGTACTTCTTGCATGCATCTCAAAAATGAGGTAGAAAGACTTAAGGGCACCCTAGATAAGTTTAATTCTTCTCATAAAAATTTGAATAAAGTTCTTGTTAATTTGAAGTCGACCAAGCATGGCATAGGCTTTGAGAATGAGCCTTAAGAAAAGGTTGAAGCCAACCCCCAACAACCTAAGCCTCAACCTAGGATTAATAAAACAAACACTTATCCTAGATATAACAAACCTAGAAATGGCTTTCAACAATCGCAACCTAGAATAATCATTCTAGAAATAATGCATATTCTAGGCCAAACACTAGAAGGAATTTTGAACCTTTTAGAACACCTAGAAATGGCTTTCAACCTAGAAATAACTATTCAAGAAATGCTGCATATCCTAGAACAAATAGTAGGAGAAACGACTTTCATGAATTGCGCAATAGTCATATTGTCAAGAATAGAGTAAATGAATTTCGTCCGTCCAATTACTATCAACCTAGACGAATGCATAATCCTAATGTTATTTGTCATTGTAGACGAATTGGACATATTGCTCCTGCTTGTTTTACACGACATAGACATAACACTCAATCACATCACTATGACTTGCCTAACCCCCAAGGACCCAAAATGGCATGGGTACCTAAAACTCATTAATCTGTTTTGTAGGTATGTTTGAAGGGATCAAGTGTACTTTGGTACCTTGATAGTGGATGCTCCAAGCACATGACTGGAGACGAATCCAAGTTCCTTCAACTAGAACACAAGGAAGGAGGAAGTGTTATTTTTGGTGATAACAACAAAGGAAAAATTATTGGCATTGGATCGGTCGGTAAGGATGACTCCTCTTCCATTAAGCATATATTGCTAGTTAAGGGTCTAAAACATAATCTCTTGAGCATAAGTCAATTATGTGACAAGGGAAATCTTGTTTTATTTGATTCAAATGAATGCTTAATTTTTCGCCGTAGCGATTTTAATATTATTCTTCGTGGATTTAGAATGGATAATATCTATATGGTTGATCTCGAAAATTCTTCATCTGAATATGTAGATTGTCTTATGAGCAAAGAAGATGATACGTGGTTACCGTAGAGTAGCTCACATCAACATGCATCTTTTGAACAAATTGGTTTCACAAAATTTAGTTATTGGTCTTCCAAGCTTGAAATTTGAAAAAGACTCTATTTGTGATTCTTGTCAAAAAGGGAAGCAAACAAAAGCATCTTTTAAATCGAAAAATATTGTTTCAACTACTAGACCTTTGCAATTACTTCACATGGACTTATTTGGACCATCTCGCATTGAAAGTCTTGGTAGAAATTGTTATGCTTTTGTTATTGTTGATGATTATTCTAGATTTACATGGACTCTATTTCTTGCTCATAAAAGTGAAGCTTTTCATAATTTCAAATATTTTCTTAAACGTGTTCAAAACGAAACGGACACAACCGTCACTTCAATAAGAAGTGATCATGGGGGAGAGTTTGATCACAATCTCTTTGCGGACTTCTGTGACGAACTCGGTATCGAGCACACCTTCTCCGCTCCACGAACACCTCAACAAAATGGGGTGGTGGAAAGGAAAAATATGTGTCTCGAAGAGATGGCTAGAACCATGCTCGATGAGGCTAAGATTCCCAAACATTTTTGGGCGGATGCCGTGAGTACCGCATGCTACGTTTTGAATAGAGTAGTCATAAGGCCAATACTCATGAAAACCCCTTATGAACTCTACAAGGGAAGGAAACCAAATATCTCCCATTTTAGAGTATTCGGTTGTAAATGCTTTATTCATAACAATGGAAAAGATCAATTGGGAAAATACGATGCCAAATCCGATGAAGGAATTTTTATTGGTTATTCCTCTCGTAGCAAAGCATATAGGGTATTCAATAATAGAACCGGAACTGTGGAGGAATCCCCTCATATTGTATTTTCCGAAAATAGTGCTCGCTTGGCGAGAAAGGATTCTGGTTTTGATCTTGCAGGTATTTTAAACTCACTAAGTCCTCAAGACAAAGTACAAGAGGAAACTCCGAAGGAAACTCAAGATGAAATCTTGGATCAATTATCGGAGGAAGCGCCACGGTTGGAGAAAGAAACGAAAATGCCTAACGAATGGAGGAGAATCAAAGATCACCCTCTCGAACAGGTAATTGGCGACGTTGGAGAAAAGGTAAGTACCCGAAACTCTCTTAAGAACACCTTAGGACATACTGCTTTTGTTTCTCAAATTGAACCCACAACCATCTCCGAAGCAATTGGGGATGAATTTGGACCTTGGCAATGCAAGAGGAGCTTAGCCAATTCAAACGGAATGACGTTTGGGATTTGGTGCCAAGACCCGAAAATCATACCATAATTGGTACGAAATGAATTTTTGAAACAAATTAGATGAAAATGGTGTAATCACTAGAAATAAAGCTATGCTTGTAGCAAAAGGCTACAATCAAGAAGAGGGTATTGACTATGAAGAAACATATGCTCCCGTAGCAAGGTTAGAAGCTATTCGTTTATTACTTGCCTTTGCATCTTCTATGAATTTCAATTTGTATCAAATGGATGTAAAAAGTGCTTTTCGAAATGGTGTTATTCAAGAAGAAGTTTATGTTGAACAACCCCCGGGTTTTGAAGATTTTAGATCTCCAAATCATGCTTTCAAACTTAAAAAGGCTCTTTATGGTCTTAAACAAGCTCCCCGAGCTTGGTATGAAAGATTGAGTAAATTTCTTTTGGAAAATGATTTCATTAGGGGGAAAGTTGACACCACTCTTTTCGTTAAGCATAAAAACAATGATATTTTATTAGTTCAAATCTATGTGGATGATATTATATTTGGTGCTACTAACAATGTTTTGTGCAAGGAATTTTCCGATTTAATGACAAGCGAATTTGAGATGTCTATGATGGGTGAGCTAACTTTCTTTTTGGGTCTGCAAGTAAAGCAAATGAAAGAAGGAACTTTCATTTGTCAAGATAAATATCGCAAAGAATTGCTGAAACGATTTGAAATGACCAACGCAAAAGCAATGGCCACTCCCATGAGCACATCCGATCATCTAGACAAATATGAGAAAGGTAAGGAAGTAGACACCAAAAAGTATCGAGGTATGATTGGATCTCTCCTTTATCTTACTGCTAGTAGATCGGACATCATGTTTAGCGTGTGCTTATGCGCTCGTTATCAATCGTGTCCGAAGGAGTCTCACCTAACTGCGGTGAAACGGATATTGAAGTATCTTGTTGGTACTGTAAATGTGGGTCTATGGTACCCTAAAGGTTCTTCATGCCAACTTGTTGGCTATTCCGATTCCGATTTTGCTAGATGCAAATTGGACCGCAAGAGCACTAGTGGCACTTGCCATTTGCTCGGTAGCTCTCTCGTTTCTTGGTTTAGCAAGAAACAAGTAAGTGTTGTGTTGTCCACAACCGAGGCTGAATATGTAGCCGCGGGGAGTTGTTGCGCTCAAATCCTTTGGATGAAACAACAACTCTTGGACTATGGCCTAAGTCTTGATCATATCCCACTTAGATGTGATAATACTAGCGCCATATGCTTGACGAAGAACCCCGTTTTTCATTCAAGAACAAAACACATTGAAATTAGGCATCATTTTTTTAGAGATCACGTTCTCAAGGTGATGTCGAAATTGAATTTGTTGAAACCAAAGATCAATTGGCCGACATCTTTACAAAACCCTTAGAGAAAGAGTCCTTCTTCCGAATTCGTAGTGAACTCGGGATTCTTGACTCCACGTTGATCTAAGTCATGCATTGCATTTTACCTTTCACATGATTTCTAACTTGAGCGTCGAAGACGTCTAACGAATTTTTGCAGGTATCGCCCTAAAGGCAGGGGGAATTATAAAGATTGATGCAGAATAATCGATTTCTCCTAAAGGATAATCGATTTCTCTTTAGTATATAATCGATTATCTAGTATCAATAATCGATTATGCTGATATTATTTGCTTTATTATATCCTTTACTTTTTCCATTTTTGCTAATGTCAAAAGGGGGAAGAATAAGGGATATGCACCTAATTTTTATTGGCATAAATTGAGGGGGAATTCATATGTTGAGGGGGAACTAATTCCACATCTAGAGACTTGTTGCATATTGTAGCATATCTTTACTTGTCTCGAATCGTCATTATGAATTATCAAATATGCATATCCCGACTAAAGTTTGCCATTATCAAAAAGGGGGAAATTGTTGAAACACGTTCTCAAGGCACTATACTAAACGTGTGTTCATATTTGTAGGTTTTGATGAATGACAAACTATGCGCAATTGACATATGACGAGGTCCAAGCACAAGCGCGCAATTGATATTAACGAGATTCAAGCACAAGACCAAGATAAAGCAAAGATATAAAGTTATACATGAGTCGCTCTTTAATTGTGATCTTGATCCGATAACTTGACTCAAGACTTGGCTTCTCTCGTAAAAACATTCTTATCAAATCATGCATATTTAATTTAAAGCAAAATGATTTTAAATCATGCATATTTACTTTAGTCAAAATGATTTTTAAACATGCCTCTAAAATCTGGACTAAGATAATCGATTATGTACTTATGATAATCGATTATGTTAAGTCAGCTGCATGACAATCGATTGTGAACTTATGACAATCGATTGTGTTAAGGCAGTGTGCATCAGATTTTTCAAATCTGCATGACAATCGATTGTGAACCTTATGACAATCGATTGTGTTGAGGCAGTGTACATCAAAGTTTTTCAAAGCTACAAAATAATCGATTGTGAACTTATGACAATCGATTGTGTTGAGGCAGTGTCTATCAGACATTTTCAAAGTCATAAAATAATCGATTGTGTACCTTTGACAATCGAGTGCATTGAGGAAGTGTCTAATTGATTTTTCAAAGACTGATATATAATCGATTGTTCTCATAGCATAATCAATTGTGTAATTGACCGTTGCCAAAATATTTTCAAACACCGTCAGGTAATCGATTATAGATTTCTAATAATCGATTGTTTTAAATAAAATCTGAAAAAGATTTTTTGAACGTTGCTAAGTAATCGATTGTAGATTTCTGACAATCGATTGTTTTAAGTAAAATCTGGAAATGATTTTTTGAACGTTGCCAGAAATCGATTATTGATCTTAGATAATCGATTGTTAAGCGTAAAATGTGGGAATGATTTTCGGAACGATTGGCAAACAATCGATTGTGGCATTTTTGAAAATCGATTGTCACTGAGTAAAATCAGCAATTCTTAATTGGCAATTAGGCAACGGTAATGCATGGTTTTGCAACTATAAATACAGCTTCAAATCAGTCTTCTAAACACAACAACTGATCATATTATTGCTATAGTTTGCATACTCTATTGTTCATCACTTTCTATTCATTACATAAGTTTTGAGTGCCAAAATTCTTGACGAAAGTTGTTGCGTTCTTGAGCGTATCTGTTTACTCATATCTACTCTATTAAGAGAGTATGGTTTAAGTGAGTGCTAAGTGTTTTATACACTTGAAGGGAAGTGTTAGTCCCTTGTATTGTAAGAAGGAACTTGTGTTTCCTTTGGTTGAAGTCTTGGAGTGTTGTATCTTCGAGCAAAGGTTGTTGAGGCTTGTGTCCTCAGTTTGTAAAGGTTTGTTGAGCACTCGTAAGCTTAACAGTGTTAGTGGAAATCTCGAGAGAGTCTCTCGGGGACTGGACTAGCCACGGGTTGTGGTGAACCAAGATACATCGGTGCGTTCGTTCTTATTTATTTACTTATCGCACTTATTTCTTTCCTGCAATTTTTAAATTCCGCAAGTTTACGCTAATTTTTATTATAACGCTATTTACCCCCTCTCTAGCGTTTAGCGTATTTTCTAACAAGATGTGATTGAGTGCATGATTGCAAATAATTCAACGATAAAGCGACCTCTATAGGTCCCAATAGTACCAGTATATAGCCTAAATATGATTTCTAATATGAATCACAGCTTGTTTCCTCTAAAACATCGAGATTACATGAATTATACCAAGATTAGATGACTACAAGTTCTACGAAATCAACTGAATTACAACTACTACGGTGCATGCCCACACCCCGTCACCTAGCATGTGTGTCGCCTCAATACCGATCACGTAACACGTATTTTAGGGATTCATACCCTCAAAATCAAGTTTAGAAGCGTTACTCCAAAAAGCCCTTGCCTTGGGAATCGACATCTGAAAACGACTCGAATCTAGCCACAAACAGATCGATACAATCAACACAATCTAAATAAAATTAATCTCATATGATAAAGCTAAGTATTTTAACAAAAGTAAAAAGTCAACTAAAAAGTCAACACCGGACCATGTCTCGAAATCCAACAAAAGTTACAGAATACGAACACTCATTCAATAATGAGCCCAGCCATATAAAAATTACCCAATTTCGACATTAAATCGTCACACAAATCTCCAATTATTACTCTCCTATACATGGGTAAAACATTCCTAAATTTTCATCTCAAAAATACCAATTCATGGGGAAATTCAATATATATTCAATATTAATTGATAAGAATGACCAAAAGTTGCATACTTCGTGAAATCTAGTGAAAATTCCTTCAAAATTTACCTCAATCCGAGCTCCCAAAGTTCAAAAATGAAAAAAATTACTTTAACCCTCGTTTGTATCACTTTTGCCAGCGAAACCGTACATGTGGAGAAGAATTTTTCATCTGTGAAACCACTTATGTGGTCGCACGTCCACTTCTACGAAGATCTTTAGACACTCGACGAGCTGCACCTGCAGTCCCATCCTCGCACCTGCGGGATCTCTCCTGCGTAAACCCTCCGCTTCTGCGGACGTTCCCTATAAGTCCTTCTTCTACTTTTGTGACCTCATTTCCGCATCTGTGGCCTCGCAGATGCGGCCAAAACCTTGCACCTGCGCATCCCCTAAGCCCAGCAAAATTCTGCACCTGCTATGCCAGACACGCCTATGTAACTAAATCCTTCGCACGTGCGATCGCACCAGACCTGGTGCACTTTAGAAATTCCTCATGTCCAAACTCATTCTGATTTGCATCCTAATCATCCTCGAGGCCCCCAGGACCCCATCCAAACATACTAAACCATTATAAATATCGTATGAACTTAGTCGATGCCTCAAATCACATCAAACAATAACAAAAATACGAATCTCACCCCAAGTCATATAACAATAAATAAACATAGAATAAGCAATAAATGGGGGAACGACACTATAATACTTAAAACGGCCAGTCAGGTCATTACAGCTTGAAATATTTTTGAGAACTTTTGAGCAATAAGCAATTCAACAATCATAAGGGAATTGAGAAAGACTTAGAGTAGAAGAAGAGAGAAAGTTGTGAAAAAAAATAAAGAAGAGGTGAGCTATTTCTAGTTCTTAAAATGATAAAAATATAATTTGTCAACTCTCACGTGCGATTCACGTGCAGTCTATTAACTGCTAATTTCAACTGCTAATATCTCCAATATATATAAATGTGTATATCTTTCGTTAAATCATCATCTATATGTATTCCTGTTATATCTGTCTATATATGCGTGTAATAAGTATATAATATACACGTGTAGCAGAGATATTTATAAACACGATTTCAATTATAAATTTTTATTTCAAACCACTCCCGATCTTCCTCAAATACATACAACATCCTTCATGTATTTCCAATGAATTCTAACAACACCCACTGAAAATTCTTTTCTCATAAATCTTGTGAATGTTGTATATCATTGGTGACTTTTTGTTGGCCAAAAGTGATACTCCCTTCTTTTAATTTATGTGACGCAGTTTGATTCGGTACATAATTTAATAAAGAAAAAAAATACTTTTAAAACTTGTGATAAAATATTACGGGGCTTCCTATTAGTTTGGCTAAAAAAACTTTTCATTAAAAGTAAAATAAATAATAATTTCAAATTTAACAATGCGTCAGTTTTTGAAAAGGAATAATAAGAAATGATAGTACATAAATAAATATAAAGGAGGAAATGATATTCTATGGCTAAATATGCCGAAAATATTTCGTATTTTTGGTACGTTTCTATAAATCTATCCGTGTTTTTGTTTTTAGAATAGGATTATTATTTGAAAAAGAAATTATTGAATAGGATTATTTTATTATTATTTTTAAAATTTACACTTTTCTTTCGATTTAAATTTATAGCTCAACCATTTTTTTAGTAATATTTATATTTTTTTTAAAATATTTATACTCATCACTATAAAGTACACACGCAACGCACATAATATAAAACTAGTTCTTTCTCAAGTGAAGATAAAGGAAACCTGATATTCTCAAACCCCTGATATGAACACATAGCAAAGTAATTAACAAATAAGTACAAGTTGAGCTAACCTTAAGGCACATGGGAGAAGTCTTAATTCGAGGGAATATTTGAATCTATTGAAGATATATACTTCTTCCGGTTCAAAATAAATAATTTTTTTAGATTTCAGGAATAAATTAATTATTTTTTCCTATATTATCTTTGGAGTAAATAGTATTAAAGTATGTATTAGGAGTATTTATATGAAGAGATAGTAAAAGTTAATATGATCAATTTCATTGCTAAGTAATATTAAAAATATAAATTTTTTAATATGTTTAAAAACAACTAAAAATTAATAGTTATTTTAAAACGGAGGGAGTAACTAATAAGATAAATTATGTGCCCCTTAATTTAAGTTTATTAAAAATGGCACAGGCTTTGAGGCACTTCTTTATATGCAAGGCTTTTAATGTTCGTTATGTGGAGGAGCTACATAGGCTATACAAAGATTCCTTATTTAATAAATAAATAATTGTATTTTTTTTTAAAATTTAACAAAATGTTCAATTAAGATTTGATTCATTTGTTAGTGTATCATAATGATGGTTTTGGGTCAACTTATGCAGTTACACTCACCTCAATTAATCTACTAATGACATGTTATTTCTCATAGGTACATATATTCAATGACTTTATCCATCAAAACTTAAATAGATTGGCTTGATTAATAGAGGTTGTTGTATTTTGAACGTTGATCTTAAGCATACTACTCCAATTATTAGATTTTTAGGTAACTCTCTTGAGGAAATTCTCATCTTAGATGATTAGATCTCCATCAAGCTAATTTTATCAAATTTGCAAATATAATCCCTTTAATTTCAGTTTATATTTTATAAAGTCGACATTTTTTTAAAACTAAAAAAAGTATTTCTATTATTTTGGATTTAGAAAAACAATTATGATTCTAACTTGAATTTTCATTGAAAATAAGAAATTTGAAATCTGATAAAATTAAAAGAAATTGAATTACTGATAATTAATGAATATTGTAAGTAACTATAAAACAAATCATATAAAATGAAAAGAAAAGAAAAAGTATAGCCTATTAGCACATAATAAAAGGAGGGTACATAAGAAGAAGATAGATAAAATTATGATGTGACAAAATCTCTTGAAGTAATTAGAAGATCTTCAAAAAGGTAGTACTTGTAAAAAATAATGTAACAAAAAGAAGGAATTACCTGCTATTTAATACTCTCTTCGGTCCAAAATAAGTGTCTAGTTGGGTATTCAAGAAAAAATTTAATTTGTTTTTATCCTTTTATCTTATGTGTAGAAGAGCAATAAATGCAACTATAATTATATGCCCAATATTAAATAAGGGTAGTTTAGTCATACTAGGTAATTTTGTATATGATTTAGTATTTTCTTAATAGGCATACTAAAAGTAAAAGAGATACTTATTTTGGACCGGAAGAGTAAATAGGAAAAAAACATTGGATCTACCACCAATACTATTAAACCCTTAGTGTGGTTCCTGACAATGAAATCACCCACCAAGAAAGTCCCCACATTTCAGTCACTAAGCAAATCGGACCCCATTATATTAACGTTTTAAATTAATTCATTTTACTAGACCCTGCATGCTTCATTATATAATTCATCATTACTTAATTTTTCAAAAGCGGTTGCTTTCTTGTCTCCCCAACCCCACCTGCCCCGGATGGGGGGCTGTATAGAAAATATAAAATTACAATATAAAAGAATATATCCATTTTGGATTATTTGAGATTAGACATCTTGATTATAGGGAGCCCTAGGTTGAAACCAACTAATTAATATTCCATTAGATGTCCTATATGAATAAATAAAATATGGGGGAATGGGACAAAGGTTTATTAAAGTGAAGATATCTCTTATTCTAATGCACTAGTTTAATTAATAACATCGCCACATTATCTTTGGATTCTTATTGAAGGCAAAGGAATCAAATATGTTTTGTTAATGAAATCATCTGACCTGGAGGAAACTACTCAGATTATGCTTTAAATCAGGATAATTATTTAAGACTTAAATAATTAAGTTAACGATAGTAGTAGTATTGATTAGGATCTTATGCCATGTGGACACGAAGACCAATGTGTGAAGTTTTAATTAGGGTTGAACTTATAAAATGACAGGGTTTAACTATTGTGATTTAAGCAATGATTAGTGACTATGAATAGAATAATAATATAAAACAATGATTACGCAAGTGATGATGACATCTATCATAATCACAAATTTCAACATCCCAGTATATTTAGGCACATCTCAATTATTTCATAAAGTATTCGCTATCTTTTACTAACATAATACCAAATAATTCTATCCACCAAATTGTAAATTGTAAGTAAATAAAAAGAAATCATATGGCGTGTTTGTTTGATAAGAGAAATAACTATTTTTAATAACATTATCAGGACTTTAATTACCTATTGATGGCTGTATGAATCTTTCCTACTTGTTATGTGTATGTCCCCCCTCCCCAAAGGAATTTAAGGTTTGTGTTAATTATATTTTAGTATATCAAATTGTTATTTATATACCATAATTTAAATTAGGAATATAATTAAAAGTGTACTTACATAAGATGCTATAATTAAGAATGTAATTATTTTCTGACCCTTCAGCCGTATTGTTATGAATTTAAAAAAGTTTTGAATTTCTTGCTTTGCTTCTTCTTCCTATTTGTCGTGTCCGGCTACTTCTTCTTTCTTCTCCTCCGCTTTGGATATCCCTTTGCTCGTATTGTTATTATATTTTATTTAGGTGTTATGTTATTTCTACAAAATATCTTGTAGCTAAAAACAGAAGTCGGTCGAAGGTACAGCCACATAGAATTGGATATAGAATGTATTTTTCTCTATAGATACAATTATTATCCTCTTTATCTAGATTTTTGGATTTTCGAAAAGTAGCAAGAGAAATTTTAATTTAAAAAAAAGTACAATCTGGTAACGACATACAACTTAGCATAAATAAATAAAAATTTCAATTTAGAATCTATTGGTTACAAATAAAATAGACTAACTTTTGCGAATGACTTCATCACAAGTTTGTGCATTCTATAGTTTTATTTTCTACTTTCAAGAACTGCACTCAGATCTATAGTTAATTTTTATAAACAAAACATGCTTTCTTTTGTAAAAAGATTATAGAAAAATTGTAGATAAATTATAGACTATTTTTTACAAAAGATTTAGTAAAAGCTTTAGTCATTTTGGATTTGATAAAACAGAAAATAATCCATCTACAATCAGAATACAAATAATCTACAAGATATCTAGAAACTGGCCTCTCTACCCCTTCGGGATAGGGGTAAGGTCAGCATACACACTACCCTCCCCAGATCTCACTTGTGAGATTTTACTGAGTTGTTGTTGTTGTTATATCTACAAACTGGATACATTAAATTTTAATATCCTAATTCTCAATCCAATTATAGCATAATTGACATTTTCAACATAATTGTAGAAGTTTTAGTCTTCCCAATCTATAATTTATCTAAAATTCTACAATTTATCTACAATTTCTGGAAATATACATTCTTCTTTTTCTTCGAGTTTCAATCTGAAATTCAGTCAAAACCAAGTCTAATCTTCACCAAAACCTATCAAAATTGAGATATAAACTCCAAACCATATTCCCGATTATTTTCAACAATACCCAATCCAAACAAATAATGATTTTTGAAAATCCAAATTTGAATTCAAATCTTTCAAACTTTTTAATGGCTATCAATGGTGGAAAATATATGGAAGAACAGATGAAGATGAAGATTTTCTTTTAAAATTTATAGTTCCATCATCATGATGGAGGAGTTAAGGCGTGACTCCAACATGTATATAGTATCAAAAATAATAATTACACGGAGGAGGACATAGGCCTTGACCTCCAAGACAATGTGATAGGTGATAACATCCATCATATGATACACATTTGAACAAAAGTATTTTTGTTGTTTGTGATGGAACTTATGCATCCTAGGGTAATTTGGAGTTACACTCCAGGATACTATGTACCAAAAGATGTGAGAAAGAAACTTACTTCGAATTGTCGCCATTGATAACAAACTTATTTTTCTTCTGTCTGAATCTGATGTAAGGGACCCATTTAGCTTCTAGCTTCATTGAAGCTCTAACATTCGAAGGTGATGATACAGCCTTATTGAAGATAGAATCAATTTTGGATTCTTCGCCCAGGTTAGCAAGCTTGTCAGCAGAGTTGTTTCCTTCTCTCAAGGTGTGACAAAAAAGAAAGTTAACATCCTTGGTCATGTTGTATATTTGATCAATAGTATCTTTGAATCTCCATGGTGGCTTCTTATCCTTCTGATCAAGCTAAGGACAATCATTGAGTCCAATTCAACTATAACATTTGTAGAGCCATTTAAAATGTACGTTGAGATGCCTTGCTTTATGGCTTTAGCTTCCGCAATATTACAGCTACAATCTCCATAAAATTCTGCAAAAAGCGCCAATTAAAACGGCATGGTGATCTCTGATAAGACCACCACCACCTTTCGGTCTGGGGTTATCTTTTCTACAACCATCGACATTAAGTTTAACCCATCCCACTAGAGGTTTTTGCCAATGAACAATATGACACTGAATAGCTGGGGAAAGCTTCTCAATTCTACTGTACGTGTCCTGCCATAGTTGATGGAGATGAAGATCTGGGAACCTCATCTAAATAAGCATATTTGTCAATTTGATCACTTGTTGGATGATGAAATGATGGGACAATCTCTTTTCATCAAACCTAGCAGAGCATCTGTTCTTCCAAATTTGCTAGCAAATGATTGAGGGCAGGCACTGAAGAACTGTTTTCTGAGCTTCGTTTTTTAGACTTAGTCAACCACCATCTCATAATTCCGTGTCTTACCTGGTCTTGGACTAATCTGATGCCACAGGAGTTACAATAGAAAGACCAGACTACATTGTCAATATGACTTTCACTGAGCAGGTGGTTAGTAGATTCCTCATAATGTTTATTGGGGCAGCAGTTACTTATAGAAGCAATATTCACCCCAAATATTTTAATAGAAACATCTGTATCTACTTTATCCATTAACACTCTTATCATAAAAAGGAAATTTTAAAAATGAAGCTTCTTATGCTAAATAGTCATACCTGTAAGAGTAGTCCCTTTCTTTAATCTCAAAGTTTTCCATGAAGATTTGCAAGAGAAGCCCTCTGAAGGATCCGGAGTCCATATGGGTCTATCTTTGTTATCAATATTTAAGGTGATGTCTTTGATATAGTTGACCACATGCGCGGGTAGGATTCTCCTCAATTTGCTTTGATTCCAAGTATCTTGATGGTAGAACTCCCTTAGCATAGCACAAATGAGATATAACAGGACCATGACTATCTATAGGGAAAGGAATAAAATCATGATTATTTAAAGACTGCATTATTTTTTTAAAAAGTTCAGCCCAATAAGAAAAAGAGAGGGAGATAAAGGATCCCCTTGTCTTAATCCCCTAGAGGAATTGAAAACCCCCTATCTATTTCCATTGATGTTTACAAATACCAAATATTAGACATAAGTCTCCAAATTATATCAATCCAAGATTCACTAAAACCAAAATGTCTTATAATATTGCAAAGATATTCCCATGAGACTCGATCATATGCTTTAGCCATGTCCACTTTTAACACTACATTCCTATAGGTTGAGGGTTTTGTAATATTATGGACCATGTCCTGAGTTATCACGATATTTTCAGTTATGGATCTTCCTTTGATAAAGCATGTTTGGTAAGGAGAAATAAGTTTGTCCATCAGGGGGTTTAATCTCTGGTTCAAAAGACTTGATATGATTTTGCATGAGAAATTGCCAAGGCTGATAGGCCTTAATTCATTGAAGGATTGAGGATTATCCACTTTAGGGATGAGAATTAGGCAGGTATGGGTCATGGCCTTTGGAATTTGGTTACCTGCAAAGAAATCATTGATCGTTAGTAAAAGATCATCCTTAATAATATCCCAACAGTAATGATAAAATTTTCCAAAGAGACCATATGATCCAGGTGCACTAAATGGGCTCATGGAAAAAACGACATCTTTCAGCTCCTCCATAGAAGATATGGCTGTAAGTCCATCATTATCCATTTCATTGATAATTTTAAAAATACAATTAAGGATAGAAAAATTAGAATTCGTATGTTCTCTAGTGAATTGCTTTTGAAAAAAGGATATAACTTCATTTGCAATCCGCTCATCTTCTTCAATCCAGGTGCCATCACTTAGCCTGATCTTTTTATGTTGAAATTAGTGCCTCAACAGCTGAATATTTTGCATAACTGCTGAAATTCAAAATCTGCTCAAAGCAAGGAAGTTGTTGAGATAAATAAGCCTTGTAACTGTTAGCAGAATCTTATCTTTCTGTTGATATTTGTTAGGCAATAGCTGTTAGGGATAATCTGTAGCTAATTTTTCTGCTTTCCTTTAGAGCTTTTCAGTTATAAATTCATGTATAAATACGTCTTTGATTATTGGATAAACGAGTGCAGACTATTCATATCTCCTTTATTCCTTTGCTTATATCTTGCTTTATATTCCAACATATTGGTATCTAGATCCTACCCTCTCGAGGGACTTGTGAGTAGAGAGTGAACCAAATACCAATTCTTCCACCCAAAACACATTACAATACATTCTTTAAACTAGTATCTTAAATAGTGTACAGAAAATGGATTCTGAATCTAGCTTCTTAACTCCAACAGTCTTCAATGGTGAGAATTATTAAGCTTGGGCAATTAGAATGACAGTTCATCTTGAAGCACTAGATCTCTGGAAAGCAGTATAAGAGGACTACGAAGTAACTCCTCTTGGAAATAATCCAACAACTAATCAGATAAAAATTCACAAAGAGAAAAAGACAAGGAAAGCCAAAGCCAAAGCATGTCTTTTCTCTGCAGTATCACCTTCAATTCTCACTAGAATTATGCAGATGCAGTCTCCAGCAGTAATTTGGGAGTATCTCAAAAAAGAATACAAAGGAAATGAAATAGTGCAGAATATGCAAGTGATGAATCTAATTCGAGAATTTGAAATGAAGAAAATGAAAGAATCAGAAATTATAAAGGATTATTCAGACCAATTGCTCGATATAGCCAACAAAGTGAGATTGTTTGGTAAGGAATCTAATGATGAAAGAATTGTTCAAAAAATTCTTGTAACATTGCCCGAGAAATATGAATCCATGATTTCTTCTTTAGAGAATTCCAAAGATCTTTCAAGTATCACATTGGCAAAACTTGTTAAAGCTTTGCAGGCATTGGAGCAAAGGAGAACAATGAGGAAGGAAAGTTCTATTGAAGGAGATTTTCAAGATAAATCACATAACAATGATTCAAACAAAGACAGAAGAAAGAACAGGAAGCAAAGGCAATGCAATAACAATAACAATCAGGGAGGATCTCATCCACCCTGCCCTCACTACAAAAAGACAAATCATCCTCAACAAAAATGTTGGTGGAGACCAGATGTCAAGTGCAACAAATGTGGTCAACTAGGCCATGGTTAGTGGGTATGAAAGTCACAGACACAATATGAGGAAGCCAAAGCCGTTGAAAATCAACATCAAGAAGAACAATTATTTGTAGCAACTTGTTTTGCTAGCAACAACAGTTCTGAGAGTTGGTTAATTGATAGCGGATGCACAAATCATATGACCAATGATCATCTTTCGAGAGCTAGATCGCTCTGTCATTGGCAAAGTCAGGATTAGAAATGGAGAATTACTCGATACGAAAGGTAGAAGAACCGTCGCAATTGAAAGTCTTACTGGTTTGAAACTTATAACTGATGTTCTTTTTGTTCCCAGTCTTGATCGAAAACTCTTATGTGTTGGGCACATACTTAAAAATGGTTTCAAGATGTTGTTTGAAGATAAACCATGTCTGATCAAGGATGCTGATAACAAGGAGCTGTTCAAGATCAAGATAAGAGGAAAAAACTTCTCCTTGAACCTGTTGGAAAAGGAACAGGCTGTAGTTGTCCAGTTAGCCAATAACTCATAACTATTGCACAAAAGACTTGGATATTTCCATCATGATGCAATACTTTTCATGAAAGAAAATCACCTAGCAGAAGTTCTTCCAAGCATTGAGAGAAATCTACCTGCTTGTGAAGCTTGCCATTATGGAAAACAAACAAGGCTTCCTTCTCAGAAGTCATCTTGGAGGGCAAAACAGAAGCTGCAACTTATTCACACAGATGTAGGTGGACCTCAAAAAACACCATCTTTGAAGGGCAGTAAGTACAACATTGCCTTTATTAATGATTGCACCAGATATTGTTGGATTTACTTTTGAATTTTAAATCTGAAGTTGCCAGTGTATTTTAGAAATATAAGGCTTTGGTGGAAAATCAGAGTGGCTGCAAAATTCATATGGCAAGAACAGATAATGAAACAGATTATACTTCAAAAAAGTTTAACCAGTTTTGTGATGAAGCAGGAAATGAGCATCAGCTAACGACACCATATACTCCTCGACAAAATGGAGTCCTAGAGAGGAAAAATAGGACCTTAATGGAAATGAAAAGGTGTTTACTCCATGAAAAAGGGTTACCTAAGCAATTTTGGGCAGAAGCTGCAAATACTGCAGTATTTTTGCTAAACAAATTGCCAACCAAAGCTTTGCAGAAGAAGACTCCCTTTGAGGCTTGGTTTGGTTACAAACCTATGCTAACAGATCTGAAAGTTTTTGGTTGTCTTTGTTTCTCTTATGTACCTCAGGTGAAAAGAGATAAGATATATAAAAAGGCTGATCCTGGAATTTCTGTAGGTTACAACAATATCTCAAAAGCTTACAGGATCTATCAACCTCAAAATGACAAAGTTGTTGTTAGTAAGGATGTCAAGTTCTTGGATAATGACACCTGGACTGGAAAGAAGGTGAAAAGCAGAAAAATATAGAGTTTCTAGATGAAGATATTGATGATATACATGTCCGAGGCACAAGAACAGTTTATGATATATATCAAAGGTGTAATGTTTCCATTTTAGAACCTACAGGATTTCCAGAAGCTGCCAAAGATGATAAATGGAGGACTGCAATGCAGGAGGAGCTGAAAATGATAGAAAAGAACAACACATGGGGGCTGGTTGATAGACGATCACACAAGAAAGCTATTGGAGTCAAGTGGGTTTATAGAACCAAGCTCAACCCCGATGGTTCGGTAAACAAATACAAGGCCAGACTAGTTGTAAACGGGTATGCGCAAATGTTTCGAGTGGATTTTTTGAAACTTTCGCTCCTGTTGCTCGCTTGGATACAGTGAGAATGCTACTAGCTTTATCAGCTCAGCATGGAGGGAAGATCCACCAACTTTATGTGAAATCTGCTTTCCTTAATGGTCACCTTAAAGAAGAAATATTTGTAGAACAACCTGAAAGTTTTTCTATGAAAGGTAAAGAGAACAAGGTATATCTATTAAAGAAAGCGTTATATGGTTTGATGCAAGCTCCTAGATCTTGGAGTAGTAGAATTGATGCTCATCTTCTCAGTTTAGGCTTTCAAAAAATGCTTGAGTGAGTCCACACTGTATATCGGAAGGAAGAAACATGTGTAATTATTATCTCTCTATATGTTGATGGTTTATTAGTTACAGGAAGTAGTTCAGACTTAATCATTCAGTTTAAGACTTAAATGAAGGAGGTCTTTGAGATGATAGACCTTGGTGATATGTTCTATTTCCTTGGTATGGAAGTTCAGCAAAAATAAAATGAGATTTTTATATGCCAGTAGAAAATTCAAAAGAAATTCTGAAAAGTTCAAAATGGAGGATTGCAAGCCTATGATAACTCCCATGAATTAAAAGGAGAAGTTTTGTAAAGACGATGGAGCTTAAAAGATTGATGAAGGACTTTACAGGAGTTTGATAGGTTGCCTGATGTGCTTGTCTGCAACAAGGCCAGATATTGTTCATTTTGTGAGTTTACTTTCGAGGTATATGCATTGTGCCAGCAAAATTCATTTTCAAGAAGCTAAACGTGTTATTAGATATGTAAAAGGTAATGTTAATTTTGGCATCATGTTCAAAAGAGCCTTAGACTTTCAGTTTCATGGATATGGTAGTGATTAGGCAGGCTGCTTAGATGATATGAGAAGCACTTTAGGTTATTGTTTTAGCTTTGGTTCTGGTGCATTCTCTTGGTGTTCAAAGAAGCAAGATATATTTGCTCAATCTACAGCTGAAGCAGAGTATGTTGCAGATGTATCAGCTGTGAATCAAGCTCTTTGGGTTAGGAAACTGCTGGAAGATTTGTATATGGAGAAAAAGAAGAGCACTGAAATCTTTGTTTGATAATCACGCTGCAATTTCTATTGCAAATAATCTTGTGATCCATGGGAAGAGAAAACATTTCAAGATCAAGCTTTATTTCTTAAGAGAAGTGCAGAAGAATGGAGAGGTAGCTTTAGTATTTTTTAACTAAGGCTCTACCTAGATCAAGATTTGAATTTCTTAGAAAAAACTTGGTGTTGATGCTATTGAGTCAAGGAGGAGTGTTAAAATTACTGTCTCAATAGCTGGATATTTTGCATAACTGTTGAAGTTCAAAATCTACTCAAAGCAAGGAAGTTGTTGAGATAAATAAGCCTTGCATCTGTTAGCAGAATTTTATCTTTCTGTTGCAATTTGTTAGGATATAGCTTTAAAATTACTGCCTCAATAGCTGGATATTTTGCATAACTGTTGAAGTTCAAAATCTGCTCAAAGCAAAGAAGTTGTTGAAATAAATAAGCCTTGTAACTGTTAGCAGAATTTTATCTTTCTGTTGCTATTTGTTAGGATATAGCTATTAGGGATAATGTGCACCTGATTTTTCTGCTTTCCTTTAGAGCTTTTCAGTTATAAATTCATGTATAAATATGGCTTTGATTATTGAATAAACGAGTGCAGATTATTCATATCTCCTTTAT
Organism: Nicotiana benthamiana; assembly: GCA_034376525.1. Classification (NCBI taxonomy): domain Eukaryota; kingdom Viridiplantae; phylum Streptophyta; class Magnoliopsida; order Solanales; family Solanaceae; genus Nicotiana; species Nicotiana benthamiana. Next base: position 85,541,685 of record CM067328.1, read on the forward strand.
TCCTTTGCTTATATCTTGCTTTATATTCCAACATTTTAAGAGCTAACCTCTTTCTTCTACCAAGGGAGTTTATAATTCTGTGAGATATCCTTTAGGTTATTCTAGAGATGTTCTCTCAAACAGCATCACCTTTTGCATAGCAGAAGTAACAAGGATATTTATTTCTATCCATTCCATTATACAAGTAACCTGTTGATCTGAATCCTCCACCACATTACAATTTAGGTCATTGTTCCAGAAGGTCCATATTTGACTATTGATATTGGCATGAGCATTATCATATCCTAGCATAGATCTGAACTTATCAAGATGATCTACCTTATATAAAGGTTCACTAATAGCAATGAAAGGGAGATTTTGGAGCCGGATAATTTGTTTTAGTCTATCAAAAGCACTACTATAGCTGATGCTTCTAATATTCCAATATAAGGATTTAAACATCATAAATCAGTTGGAGAGGTTTTGTTCCTGTGGTATAACCACAGCTTGTTGATAGGTGAATCTTCCACCTCATCCTCTTGATTTGTGGCTGCCCCTTTTGATGTTATTGTGAGCACGTGATTTTTGCCCTATATATGAATTACTCCCAAAATATTCAAAATAAAACAATTTTTAATTGTTTGCAATTATTGTGAATTTTATGTTATTTTTCTTGTATTATTTGCATTTTTGTATGACAAGTTTATTTGTTAAATTAATTAAAAAATATATAATAATACAATACAAAAATATGTCGTGTTTGCATTTAGGATTTAATTCTACAACTAGGAGTAATCAAGTTTGTTTTACAAAATGAAGATCACAAAAAATGGCATCTTTTGCATTTTTAGCCTTTAATGTACAAACTGCGTGATTGTATTTTAATTGTTATTTAATTTTAGATGATAATTATTATTAGGAGTTAATTAGTATTTTAAGATGATTTTAATTTTTATAATTTAATCTTAACATTTTAGTTTTATTAATTAGAAAGTAAAAGAAAAGAGAACAAAAAATAGAAGAACAAATTCGGAATTGGGCCTCTTCCTAAATTTTAAACTTAGGCCCAAAACTCCTCTACCAAATCCAAAACAACTTGAACCGATCCTTTTCTACCCCCCTCTCTTTTGATTTTTCAGATTTTTTCATTCTTTTTCCTTAACCAAAAAACCAAACCCTAAACACACCCTAAACATTTTTGAGCTGTCACACCAAAATAGCCCCCCCCCCCCCCTTCTCTTCTTCTTCTACACCTTAACCCTAAACCACCCTAAAAACCACCAGCCCCCTCACCCAAAATAGCCCCAATTCGTTCACCCCAGGCAGTCCGCCAATGACCTAGCCACAACGTCGCCTATTGCCCGTCCCCTTCACGCTTGCTTGTGGAAAACAGTTCCAGCTCGCCACCCACATCGCTGAACAACCACACCTCCATTTTTGTCGACCACCTGAAATGAAATCCATCAAAACTTTCATCCAGCAGCGAACCACCATGAACGACCACGCTGCCAGCTCCGTGGACCAGCATCTAAACGTCACGCTGCCCTCCGTGAACCAACTTCGTCCGGCACGACGACTAGAAACCTCACGAGTTGAGTCCATGTTGGAACTCGCCCATGTTCTTTTGAGGTTTGTTTCAGGTGGTTGTTCAAAGATTCGAGTTATTTTTGCTTTCAAAGATTCCAAGCAGACTTGTTTCCGATTGAGTTTGTTGTTGTTCCGATCTGGTTAGTTGGTTTAAGTTTATTTCTGTCCGTATTTTTTTTTATTCTCGGATCTAAAATCAGTATGTGTTTGATTCTTTCTTGTTTGTTGTTATCATTTCTTGATTATTTCTTCAGTTTATTTTTATTCATTTGTCCATGTTTAGTTTTAATATAGAAGTGTGTTGGTTCGATCACTTGAATCCTTCATCTTGATTATAATATTGTTGGATTTAGTTTGAGGTTCAATTGATTATTAAGTTTAGTAATTTGAATCTACTTGTTTGTTATTGTTGTTGAATCTTAATGTATGTTTGATAAAAATGTTGTTCAGTCAAAATAATTGTAGTTGGTTCTTTGTTGTTCATCATGTAGTTTGAATTTGTTGATTGAATTTAATTAGGAATTGGTTATTGTTGATGTATCTTGGTTAATTGATTAGGTGAATTGGTTATAGCTGTGGAGGTAGAATAGTAATTTTTAGTAATTTCGGGGGTATTTAGAAATTGATTAAATGTGGGCCCATAACTTTTAATTAAAATAAGAGGGGATAAGGGTTAGTGGGAGACAAGATATAATGATGTAAAGTAAAAAGGGGGAATAATAAAAGGCCTTCTTTGACCATTGAAAATGGGGGAACTGTGGGGTCCGTGTTGACTGCTTTTACTTAATTGGAAATCAGCAATATTATATGTAATAATATAAGTTAAAAGATACATATAGTAGAAGAATATTGGGCTGGAAAGTAAAAAGAGGTAAAAGGATTAGTAATAACAGTTTAAAAGTAAAAGTTAATAGTTAAAGGGTAGAAGAAAGAGTCTTGCTTGGGATATAAAATAGTACTTATTTGACACTTAAAGGGGGAATTTTAAAAGATAAAAATTTTAGAACTGAAGAAGAGACGAAAAGGAGAGAAGAAGAAAAAAGAATGGAGAGTTAAAAATTAGAGAGCTGAAAACCCCTTTGTTTATTTGAAGCCTCTCTTTTTGCTTCATTGATTTCATTCCCTTGATTCAAATACACTAAGAATGATCTTAAGTAACTCTAGTGTATCTTTGAGTTCATTTGGTTTGTGTTGATATTGCGGTGGGTTAAAAGTCAGTTTCTGTTGATGTTTTCTAGTTTGATCTTACTGGGTTTCTGGTCTGTTGCTGTTAGTTTGCTGGATTTTATTAAAATCTGTTGTTGGGTTTAGCTATTGCTGTTGTCGTTTTGCTGTGTTGATTACTGCCTTGCTGATTTCTCACCTTCATTTTCTCTTTTTTCTAATACCAAGTACACGACTGTAACAGTGGCCATTGTAAGCTGAAAAATATAGAAGCATGAATACATATAAAAAATGGAAGTTCGAAGTTTTGATTTAACTTTTTTCTTCTTTACATGGTTTTATTTTAGAACATTTCTTATACTACTGTTATGTAGATTCTGCCAGGTTTGTATAGTTGGACAGTATTTAGTTTGATTTGGATTAATTTAGGTTATAATTATAATGAACTATTAGGATGTAGTTACCAAGTGTAGTAATATTCACTTGTAGAATAAGGCACGAAACATTTTTACGAGCTCGAGTGCAATTTTTGTTTGCATTAATCTAATAACTAATAAAAGGCTTGAACTTATAATCATGTAAATAATTAGGGCTTGTTCTTTTATATATTAAAGACGAATTTAATAGAAAAAATAGTCACATTAGGATTATCCTTTTACAATAAACGAGTTGAGCCTCGCCTAATAAAACATATAAGTTGCGGGGCCCTCAGTAAATGTATATAGTTAAATACTTAGATTCCTGGATGGACCGTTTACCTAATTGCACGGCCTTCCCCAAAATAATAACGCGTTACATTCTATAGGCGCGTATTTTAATAATATTACCTCCCTAAACCCGGGTCACATTTATGTGACCCAAATCCAAATCTCAACGAAGTCAGAACATATTGAAAATTGCGAGTACATTTATGTGACGCAGTCCGAGATGTATTCTCACGACGTTGCAATTCTCTTCAAAAATAATAAATGATAAAAGCGGTTAAGAGATAAAATTTGCACATAAGTTCACATTTATATAAAATCAGATAATTAAGCCAAATATGACAGTTGAGTGATCGTGGTAGAACCACGGAACTTGGGAATGCCTAACACCTTCTCCAGGTTAACAAAATTCCTTATCAGGATTTTTGGTTTGCGGACTATTAACAGAGTCATTCTTTTCCTCGATTCGGGATTAAACCAGTGACTTGGGACACCATAAATCTCCCAAGTGACGACTCTGAATCTTAATAATAAATCCCGTTACGATTGTCCTTTAATTGAAAAAACTCCTTAACCCTTTCACAAGGGGCGTAAAAAAGGAGGTGTGGCAGCTCTTGCAACTCTGCTAGGGAAACTTAATCTAGAACCACTGGTTCAGGGATAGAAATTCGAGCTTAGAGTAATTGTTGTATTTGGCTTTATTTATTATCTGATTTTTATTATATGATTGGGCTTAAATGTGCAAAATGATGCTTTTTTACCCTTTGATATTATTTGAACTATATATATAAATTGTTACGAAACCCTTTTTCTTTCTGAGTTTTCTAAAAATGGTGCATACGTTCGCGTAGCCCGCTTTTCATAAAAATTATACCAAATAGAGAGAGGTTGGCAAGCGACCAGGCGGGGCAGACTTTAGTGCTCCTGATACGTCGCTCCCTCCTCAGCCCCAGTTGTCCGCTCGGGTAAGCTAGGTCTAGAATAAATACTCAGGTTTTAAACCTAGAAAAACATGACATCATACCGGATCCCTAGTAGGAACACTTACTTGCATCATGTTGCATTTGACTTAGGGGACTCAACACAGGGGTTGGGTCCGTCTAGGACTAGCAACCTGAAATGAAAAGACCATCTTGATGCATCCTACTTGTGTTCTGTGCATTTATTTGTTTCGGACCCGCATGTTGACCGGCTTCTGAATCTCGGGAATGTTAGAAAATTGAGAAAAAGAAAAATAGCAATTGGAGAGTTAGATGATTAATTTAGAAAAGAAAAAAAGTCTTTTATGTCCAAATACTGTCGGAACTCTGCCAAATTTTTGAAAATAAAAAATATATATATATTTTTAGTTTGTTTCGTTTGCCAAATTAGAAAAAAAAGACGAAGAATAAAAATAATATCATTTCAAAAAAATAGCTTTTTTTATTTTCAAATGACAAAGAAAAAAATATATTTGTTTTCAAAATAGTTTGTTCCCGAACTACACTGGTTTGATTTTCACAGGGAGTAAGATACCTAGGAAACCCTCATCGGATCCAACCTCCGCTTTTGCAAAAATTGCCAAAAAAATAAAAATTATTATTTTTGCCATGAATAAGTTCGGTGATGCCGTTTTCGCCAAAAATAGAAGAATATTCCCCAAAGGGACGTCGGAAGGCTGACTTTACATAAACGGCCACCTTTGGGTCATTTTTTGGTCGGTTGACCCACATAGCCTCAAGATCTTCGTCCCCGAAGTGCCAAAAGGCCTTCTCCGCAAAACCTGGCCTTTTTATTTTAATTTGAAAAAAAAAAAGATTCAGTGGGGAAGTGATTGCCGTTCGACTTTTTGGACAAAATAAGCCGAGCCAACTTCGGCAATGTACTAAACCGTTCTTGCCGAGATAGCTTTAGAATATCTTTCAGTTGTGAAGGGCTATTTCCGTAAAAGAACGAAGAAGTTTGTAAAATATCATAACATAATCTTACTCGGCCTCAAAATTCATGTGAAAGGGCCACGTTTGCAAAAACAGTCATTTGGTTGAATTTGGCAAACAGTAGTTGGCCGTTTGTTCTTAAGTTTGTGATTCTTTTGGTTAGAATGTATGTATTATTTGATTACCGAGTTTGTAGGTCATCTTTAAACCTTTGAAACCCAGTTTGTTTATATGGAAAATTCCAAAGAATATTTTATTGGTGTTTACCTTTTATTGGTCCGAACTATGCAAGGTCTGATTCATGCGGGGTCATGATACTTAGGCAATCTCCATAAGATTCGACCACACCTAAAAAATGAAAAAAAGAAAAAAAGGAAAAAAAAAAAGAAAAAAGAAAAAACAAAAGTGAAAAATATTGATAGTAATAAGGACAGACTGAGTCCATTCTAACGTGTTTCGAATTGTGAAGGAAGTTAAGGTGGTTGGTTTGTGGTAAGTTGGAAACACAAGATCCAGGAAAACCTTATTGTGATCCAAGACAGTGACACCTAGAATATCGCATAGAATCCTTTACCTGTACATCATGAGGCATACTTTGTAGGGATGAGGCATGATAACATGGTGTATGAGAATCCTCTCGGGAACTTTCTAACTGAAGATAGTGATGTTGAAATTGGAAAAGGCTCTGCTGAATCTGATGAGCAAATTAGTGACTAAGATGTCGTGCTTGGTAATTGGAAGGATGCTCCAATTCTTGGTAAACCGGAGTGGAGATTTGGTGGTTCATTTTGTTTTCATTTCTGTTATCTGGATTGTTCTTAGGATTGTAATACGGATATTGTCTTGTGTCAAACCCTCTTATCCTTCCATTTTTGCCACAATGGTTTATTTAGTTTTGTCCAGGTTTGTTGCGGGGTTTACTCTGGTTTGTTATGCTTACTTTGTTATTCGAACCGTTCCACCATTAGTCTAATGCAAATTTCAGTCTTTTATTATTTCCAGTCATTTCCTTTGTTTAATTCTCTTATCCTTTTGTTGTGTCTTTTGTTCAAACACCGATTCTAGTGACATGACATGCGCACACAGTTGGTCCTAATTTTAAAAGTTAATCACAAAACCATTGGAAGGTGATCGGGACGCCTAAAGGAAACCAGAACGGTTTGAGATTATTTGGAGCCCGAACTATGTGAAACCGGGGCAAGTACGACATAATGAAATAAGAGTGTTGCCCAATGCTGCTTTAATAATGACGTAATGAAAAGGCGAATAGGCGGATATGGTTATCAAGCCTGGAACAATCAGAAGATGTTGCGAATGTTTAAATATGTTGTTTGTAGTTGGCATGTTTTGAAGACTGGAATGACGAATGCATTTTGTTCTGCTACCTAAGCACTTATCCTTCATTAACCCTTTGAGCCTCATTTATTTTCTTTCATGCCCCTCATTTGGAATCAGTAGAAAAGAAACACAAACGTAGAACAAAGAAAAAGAAAAACAAAGAAAAGAAAACAACAAAATCAACAAAAAACAACAAAAGATAAGGAAAGAGAAAAGAAAGAAAAAAAAATAATCAGTGAAAAGAAAGTCACCAGAAGAAAACAAAGGAATTAGGAACTATGTTTGACCTGATTCCTTAAAGAGGATACGTAGGCGCTTCACGGCTGGGTCATAATTTGGAAAAAAACAAAAAAATCAAAAAATCCCCAAGCAAGAAACTGGGGCAAATGTTGCGTTTCTTGTAAATAAATCTAGTTCTGAAGGTTGTAATTTAAACCCAAATTGATGTGTTTTTTAGCCTTTTATACCCTTTCTTTGTAGCCCTATCCAAAATCCCACATTACGGTCCAAAGAAAGACCTTCTTATCAGTCTTCAAAAGATGCCAACTCAGACAAATGAGAGAGTCTTGCCGATGAATATAACACTCTGATCCCCAGCAGAAAAGACTCTAATCCTCAGCAAAAAAAGAATATGAGAGAGTATTAGCAGTAACACCCCAATTCCCAGCTGAAAAGTAAGACAAATACGAGAATCTTATCGTTTAAAATATTCACAGGCACCATAAGGCGATGAAAGCTAAGAGAAAAACCAAAATGAGAGAGGCTTGACAGTGAAAACCCTTCAGGCACTACAAGTCGAAAAAAAGATTGAGAATCAGATGGAAATCACCAGACATAAATTGTGAAAGGCGATTAATGACGGAGGATAGGTCGCATGCACATGTCATGACCATTAGCGATAGTATCCACGTTTGATAGGTTTTTATTTTATATTTTTCTTGTTAGAGAGTCATCTCGTTCCTTTTTCCTTTATTTTGTTCCTTTTATTTGTCTCCTTTCATTGAAAAATTCCCCAACGGAGTCTGTTTGGTCAAGAAAGTAAGAAATGACTTCAAAATATGCCATCAGCTTTCCAATTATACAAGACGAGACCTGACTAGTACATCCAAGTGGTATAAGTTTGGAAGGAACAAGCGCAAAACCAGTGTCAGGATTTCCCCAGCAAGAGGAGATTGACAAACGGATGGATCAGTGTCAAGAAGGATATCCCCGCAGAAATCAAAGGTTATAGACCTCAAGGCCAAGGTCAGTGGACAAATCAAGGGAGAACGACGTTAAGAGTGGCGGGCTTGAATTGGAGATACATATGAGACCCAAAGGTTGGGGGAAAATGACAGTTCCCTAGCTATGCCACAAAAGAAGATGGATATCCCCAACAGAAAAGGTATTCCAGTAACACGGATGAACGAAGAAAGTGGTTCGTCAGTAAAACATGGAAGATCCTCAAGCAGAGTCACTGTCATAAGAATATGGTAGTTCACAATACAAGTGGAAAACAATGGTGAAAGGCGTGCCAATAAGGAGTCTCAAGAAGGATGGCCAGACGATGCAAGATGGGCAAGTCATGCTAAGACCTTCAAACAACATCATCCCCCGCAAGTTTTGAAAGTGAAATGAAACACAGAGCAGGGAAGGAGAAAGGGAAAAATCATCCCCGACAGGAGTGCCACAACCAACCACGTTTTTAACTAATAAATTTTCTTTGATTTGAAGCAGGTAAGAAGAAAATGGCACTGACGGCGAAAAGGCATGCCATAAAGAAGATTATCAAACTTGGGCAGAAAATATTCTTTCCATTTTTTGAAAATTTTCTGGAAATCAGGTATCCACTAGGGGAAGAAGGAAGATAACACCAGTGTTAAGGAGTGGTCTTTGAACCAGTGTTATCCCCAAAATAACAAGTTTTAATGAGTGAAATTATATCCCAACAGACAGAACAAAGGGATGAAGCTGGTGTTCAGAGAAAGCAAAAGCCAGTGTCTTCCCCAGCAGCTTATAGAAGAATGAATCACCGATTTTGAAGGAATAAAATTTCCCCTGTAGCGTTATCCTCAACAATGTTATCCCCAGATGATAACACTTTTATCCCCAGCACTGTTGAGAGAAAATAATTTTTTGAAGGAAGTAGAAAAGGGGGGGAAGAAAGAAGATTCCCCCAGCGGTATTATCCCCAGTAGGTAAGTAAGTAATTCCCCAGCAATGTTATCCCCAGCAGTCTCGAGGGAAGACAACACGAGCTTTTAAAGTAGGAAGCCATCCCCAGCAAGGCCACAAATCGGCCACCATTTTAAAACTGTTAAAGTTTTCTTTGTTTGATAGTTGAAACATGAACAAAGCAGTGCAAGAGAAAAGAAAAGAAAAGAAGAAATTACAAAGTTAAGTTTCTCAAATCTTTGATCTTTACATTTTCCTCCTAGGATAAAAAGTCCCAGTCTAATGTATTTCCCTCCCGATACAATCTTAGTCCGATGAACTTTCTCCTAAGATCACAATCTTAGTCTGATGAAATTTCTCCTAAGATATCAAATCTTAGTCCGATGAAATTTTCTCCTAAGATATCAAATCTTAGTCTGATGAATCTTTCTCCTAAGCACAACAAAATGGACCTAGTCTGATGAATTATCTCTTAGAGTCAAAATCTTGGTCCGGTGGAATTTTTCTCCCAAGATAAAATAAAATCTTGGTCCAATGGAATTTTTCTCCCAGGATAAGATATAACAATCTTAGTCCGATGAAATTTTCTCCTAAGATATCAAATTTTAGTCCAATGAATCTTTCTCCAAAGATCACAACAAAATGAACCTAGTCTGATGAATTATCTCCTAGAGTCAAAATCTTGGTCTGATGGAATTTTTCTCCCAAGATAAGATACAACAATCTTAGTCCGATGAAATTTATCCTAAGATATCAAATCTTAGTCCGATCAAATTTCTCCTAAGATATCAAATCTTAGTCTGATGAATCAATCTCCTAAGATCACAACAAAATGGACCTAGTCTGATGAATTATCTCATAGAGTCAAAATCTTGGTCCGATGGAATTTTTCTTCCAAGATAAGATAAAATCTTGGTCCGATGGAATTTTTCTCCCAAGATAAGATTTAACAATCTTAGTCCGATGAAATTTTCTCCTAAGATAAAGAATTCGTAGTCTGATGGATTATCTCCTATAGTCAAAATCTTGGTCCGATGGAATTTTTCTCCTAATATAATGTAACAATCTTAGCCGTAGTCTGATGAATTTTTTCCTACGATAATTTAAAAATAAAGGAAGGCATAATTTGAAAAGAAGGGAAGGAAAAATTTGAGAAAAAGAAAAGAAAGGAAGTGTAAGTTGGAAAAATAATAAGAGAAAGTCCGAAAAAAAAAGTCTGAATTTGGAAAAAATTAAGAAAGTCATGATTTGAAAAATGGACCTAGTCTGAGAAATTATCTCCTATAGTCAAAATCTCACTCCGATGAATCTTTCTCCTGAGATCACACACAAATGGGCCTAGTCTAAGGAATTATCTCCTAGAGTCAAAATCTCAGTCCGATGAATCTTTCTCCTAAGATCAACAAAAATGAACCTAGTCTGAGGAATTGTCTCCAAGATTCAAAATCTCAGTCCGATGAATCTTTCTCCTGAGATCACACAAAAATGGACCTAGTCTGATGAATTATCTCCTAGAGTCAAAATCTTAGTCCGATGAATCTTTCTCCTGAGGTCACACAAAAATCTTAGTCTGATGAATTACCTAAGATGGTAATCATTTCAGTCTTTAAATTTCAAGTTTCAAAAGTGGGTCTATCCGCCCTCGAATAGGATATTTTGGGTTTATTCGCCGTCGAATAGGATATTTTGGGTTCGTCCGCCCTCGAATAAGATATTTTGGGTTAATCCACCCTCGAATAGGACATTTCAGGTTTGTCCACCTTCGAATAGGATATTTTGGGTTCATCCTCCCTCGAGTAGGATATGTTAGGTTTGTCCACCTTCGAATAGGATATTTTGGGTCCATCCGCCCTCGAATAGGAATATACTTGGTTCTATCCGCTCTCATATAGGACATATTTAGTTCTATCCGCTCTCAAGTAGGATATATTGGCTCTATCCGCCCTCAAATAGGATCTACTTGGTCTATCCGCCCTCGAATAGGATATACTTGGCTCTATCTGCCCTCAAATAGGATATACTTTGCCCTATCCGCCCTCAAATAGGATATACTTGGCTCTATCCTCCCTCAAATAGGATATACTTGGCTCTATCCGCCCTCAAATAGAATATACTTGGTTCTATCCGCCCTCAAATAGGATATACTTGGTTCTATTCGCCCTCAAATAGGATACTTGGCTCTATCCGCCCTTAAATAGGATATACTTGGCTCTGTCCGCCCTCAAATAGGATATACTTGGCTCTATCCACCCTCAAATAGGATATACTTGGTTCTATCCGCCCTCAAATAGGATATACTTGGTTCTATCCGCCATCAAATAGGATATACTTGGTTCTATCCACCCTCAAACAGGATATTGAGTTTAATCCTTTCTCAAAAGGACATTTAATTTATTTCGACCCAAGTGGTCCCGCTTGCATAGGCATAGCCAAAATATGTCTCTCACAAATATTCCTAGTGCAAACTGGGCAAGAAATTTTGTTTGTTTTGTTTGTTTTGGTTGTAGGATCATGCACGAAGAGCGGAGGGTTAAAAAAAATATCCCCAGCATAAGGAAGGAAGACATATCCTCAGCGGACGGAACAAAATGATGAACTCGTGTTCGGAAAAGTACGAAGTCGTATCCCCAGTAGTTTTCGAAAGAAAAAAGCACCGGAAGAAACACAAGCCATCAAGAAAGCAAGACAGCAAGAACAAGTTGAAAATAGATAATATATTGTAATCCGTAATCTAGCCTAGCTTCTTGATTTTTCTATTAGCACGGTGTAATAAGTAGATCGGTAAGCAGTAGTAACAGCATGCTGTAGCAGTAACAGCAGAATTGCAGTCCCATTGTAGTCCCCGCTACCAAAACTTCCTGAACTATATTAACGTGATTCCCTTTTAGCTAAGGATATGTATGAAACCTTTGAAGTGAAGGTTCGGTTAAACCTTTCAAAAAATGCTTCACACGGAGTACTCGAACGGGCAAAAACCGCTCGTATCCGCTCACTTTATCTTTGCACTCAAACTCTTCATGTTTTCAGACAAAGAGGGGCAGCTGTGAGCACGTGACTTTTGCCCTATATATGAATTACTCCCAAAAAATTCAAAATAATATAATTTTTAATTTTTTGCAATTATTGTGAAATTCTGTTATTTTCCTTGTATTATTTGCATTTTTGTATGACATGTTTATTTGTTAAATTAATTAAAAAGTATAATAACACGATACAAAAATATGTCACATTTGCATTTAGGATTTAATTATACAACTAGGATTAATCAAGTTTGTTCTACAAAATGAAGATCACAAAAAATAGGCATCTTTTGCTTTTTTAGCCTTTAATGTCCAAATTGCGTGATTGTGTTTTAGTTGTTATTTAATTTTAGATGATAATTGTATTAGGAGTTAATTAGTATTTAAGATAGTTTTGATTTTTGTAATTTAATCTTAGAATTTTAGTTTTATTAATTAGAAAATAAAAGAAAAGATAACAAAAAATAGAAGAACAAATTCGGAATTAGGCCTTTTCCTAAATTTTAAACTTAGGCCAAGAACACCTCTACCCAACCCAAAACACCTTGAGCCGGTCCATTTCTACCCCCCTCTCTTTTAATTTTTTAGATTTTTTCATTCTTTTCACTTAGCCAAACAACCAAACCCTAAACACCCTAAACATTTTTCAGCCGTCACACCCAAACATCCCCCCCCCCTTCTCTTCTTCTTCTACACCTTATCCATAAACCACCCTAAAAACCATCAGCCCCCTCACCCAAACAGACCCACGTTGTTCACCCCAGGCAGTCCACCAACGACCTAGCCACAATGTCGCCTACTGCCCGTCCCCTTCACGCCAGCCCGCTGAAAAACAGCTCCAGCTCGTCACCCACGTCGTTGAACAACCACACCTCCATTTCTGTCGACCACCTAAACGACCTCCGTCACACCTTTCGTCCAACAGAGAACTACCATGAACAACCACGCTGCTAGCTCTGGGGACCAGCGTCCAATTGACCACGCTGCCCTCCGTGAACCAACTCCATCCGGCACGACGACTAGCAACCTCACGAGTTGAGTCCATGTTGGAACTCGCCCGTGTTCTTTCGAGGTTTGTATGAGGTGGTTGTTCAAACATTCAAGTTATTTTTGGTTTCAAAGTTTCCGGGCAGACTTGTTTCCATTCGAGTTCGTCGTTTTTCCGATCCGATTAGTTGGTTTATGTTTCATTTCCATCCGTATTTTGTTTGATATTCTCGGATCTGAAATCATTATGTGTTTGATTCTTTCTTGTTCGTTGTTTATCTTTTCTTGATTATTTCATTAGTTTGTTTTTATTCATTTGTCCTTGTTTAGTTTTAATATAGAAGTGTGTTGGTTTAGTCACTTGAATCCTTCATCTTGGTTATAATATTGTTGGATTTGGTTTGAGGTTCAATTGATTATTGAGTTTAGTAATTTGAATCTACTTATTTGTTACTGTTATTGAATCTGAATGTATGTTTGTTAAAAATGTTGTTGAGTCAAAATAATTGCAGTTGGTTCTTTGTTGTTCATCATGTAGTTTGAATTTGTTGATTGAATTCGATTATGAATTGGTTATAGCTGTTGTATCTTGGTTAATTGATTAGGTGAATTGGTTATAGATGATGGGGGTAGAATAGTAATTTTTGGTAATTTTGGGGGTATTTTGAGAATTGATTAAATGTGGGCCCATAATTTTTAATTAAAATAAGAGGGGACAAGGGTTAGTGGGGGACAAGATATAATGATGTAAAGTAAAAAGGGGGTAATAATAAAAGGCCGTCTTTACCCACTGAAAGGGGGGAACGGTGGGGTCCGTGTTGATTGCATTTACTTAATTGGAAATCAAAAATATTATAGGTAATAATAAAAGTTAAAGATACACATAGTAGAAGAATATTGGGCTGGAAAGTAAACAGAGGTAAAAAGGTTAGTAATAATAGTTTAAAAGTAAAAATTAATAGTTAAAGGGTAGAAGAAAGAGTCTTGCTTGGGATATAAAATAGGACTCATTTGACACTTAAAGGAGGAATTATAAAAGATAAAAAATTTAGAACTGAAGAGGAGACGAAAAAAAGAGAAGAAGAATAAAGAATGGAGAGTTATAAATTATAAAGCTGAAAACCCCACTGTTTATTTGAAGCATCTCTTTTTGCTTCATTGGTTTCATTCCCTTGATTCAAATACACTAGGACTGATCTTAAGTAACTCTAGTGTATCTTTGAGTTCATTTGGCTTGTGTTGATATTTTTGTGGGTTAAAATCTGTTTCTGTTGGTGTTTTCTGGTTTGATCTTACTGGGTTTCTGGTCTGTTGTTGTTGGTTGGCTCGGTTTTATTAAAATCTGTTGCTGGGTTTAGCTACTGCTGTTGCTGTTTTGCTGTGTTGATTACTGCCTTGCTGATTTCTCGCCTTCCTCTTCTCTTGTTTCCAATACCAACTGCACGACTGTAACACTGGCTATTGTAAGCGGAAAAATGTAGAAGCATGAATACATATAAAAAATGGAAGTTTGAAGTTTTGATTTAACTTTTTCTTCTTTACATGATTTTATTTTATAACATTTCTTACACTAATGTTATGTAGATTTCTGCTACCTTTGTGTAGCTGGATTGTATTCAGTTTAATTTGAATTAATTGAAGTCATAATTATAATGAACTATTAGGATGTAGTTACTAGCTGTAGTAATATTCACTTGTAGGATAAGGCATGAAACAATTCTCCATTTTTACGAGCTTGAGTGCAATTTTCGTTTGCATTAATCTAATAACTAATAAAAAGGCTTGAACTTATAAACATGTAACTAAGTAGGGCTTTTTCTCTTTTATATTAGAGACGAATTTAATAGGAAAATATAGTCACTTTAGGATTATCCTTTTAAAATAAACGAGATGAACCTCGCCTAATAAAACATAAAAGTTGCGGAGACCTCAATAAATGTATATATCTAAATACTTAGACTCCGGGATGGGCCGTTTAGCTAATTGCACGGCCTTCCCCAAAATAGTAGCGTGTTACATTCTATAGGTGCGTATTTTAATAACATTACCTCCCTAAACCCGGGGTCACATTTATGTGATCCAAATTCAAATCTCAACGAAGTCGGAACATATTGAAAATCGAGGGTACATTTATGTGACACAGACCGAGATGTATTCTCATGACGTTGCAATTCTCTTCAAAATTAATAAATGATAAAAGCGGTTAAGAGTTAAAATTTGCACATAAGTTCACATTCGTATAAAACCACATAATTAAGACAAATATCACAGTTGAGAGACCATGCTAGAACCACGGAACTTGGGAATGCCTAACACCTTCTCCAAGATTAGCAGAATTCCTTATCCAGATTTCCGGTTCGCGGACTGTTAACAGAGTCATTCTTTTCCTCGATTCGGGATTAAACCGGTGACTTGGGACACTATAAATCTCCCAAGTGGTGACTCTAAATCTTAATAATAAATCCCATTTCGATTGCCTTTAATTGGAAAAACTCCTTAACCCCTTCACAGGGGACGTAAAAAGGAGGTGTGACAGTTATTTCTGCCTCTTCCTCTACCTATAGGTGATAGGTGAGCTCTTTCAACAATCTTATCAATTTCAAAGCTTACATTTATCTCCACTAAAGCATTGGAATTGAAAGTTTCAATTACATGTGCCGCATGATCATTAGTTTTATAGTTCAAAGGTTGGTCCTCATTCTGAAAGCTTTCACTATCAACACTTTCAAAATCATCAGATTCCTCGGTGCTCATATCATCCTCATAGTCACCATCTTCCTCGTTATCCTCTTCCCCATCATCCTCCAAGGATGATTCTGCCATTTGATTATTATTGGAGATGTACATGTTTTCACTCTCATTATCCTCTTATAAGCTGGTACCATTAACAAGTTTAAGATAAGTGTTATGGGCATCTCCTGGTCAATTACATGGTTTTTTTGTTGTTATTTTGGTCTGCTCCGCTTCTGTTGTTGCCTTCTACCTCATTGAGCTTGGTGTTGTTCTCATCATTGGTATTATTCTCCTGGAAAGAGTGTCAGTTGTTTTGATCATTGTCGATGGAATTGTTGCTGTCTTCTTTGTTGCTAGTATTTTGCTCTGATGGTTTGGTTGTTGTATCCGTTTTTTTACTGCTTGGTTGGCCTTTTTCCAAGGTTCTGTTTTGGAGTTGGGCTTCATTGCTACTGATGATTTGGTTCTTCTTTTTTACTCTGACCCTCTTCTTCTTTTTAGTATTTTGCTCACTCCTCTGTATGTTGTTCTGTTTGGTTTCTTCATCCATCTTGTTTTTTCCTTTACCATGTACATCTTCCTTCATGGGAGGCTTCTGCATCTCGTTAGGTTCATTGATAACAATTCCCATTTTTGCCTTATCTCTCATAATTTGAGCCATAGATTGATGATTCTGGCTTTGCATTCCATTCAATCTTTGATCTTCCTAGTTATGTTCACTAGGTTTGTTGGCCATATCCATATGACTATTGTTCTGAAATCTCATTTTGGCACTCTTCTTCTTAGAAATTGTTTGAAAATTATCTTCTTTTGGCTTATCTCTTTTTTGTTCCTTTTCCTTGTTGAGTTGAGCTTCTTTTTGATATTTTATTCTTTCATCTCGAATTTTGTTTCTACATTGGTTGTCATAGTGACCTTGCATTTTGCAATAGACACAATAACTTGGAACCTTTGCATATTCAATGTCAAGCCACTTTCCATCATCAGTTTCATCTAATCTTTTGTAGCCTAGCCATATTTGATCGATTCTAGTCTTTAAAAGATGAATCTCGATTTTAACCTTTAAAACATTGCCTCTAGATTTAGAATAGGTTGCCATGTCCGGAGCCACTGCGACACCAACATCTTGCACTAGCCTAGAAACAATATTCCATTTAAATAGGTGCCAGAGAAGCTGGTGAATTAGGATCCAAACAGGAGGAATGGTCGTTTCCTCTTTTGGTTTGAAATCCGGAGTCCACTTGAGAATTTTCATGGAGCATCGCCAATGTTTATATAATCTTTAGAAAAGACGTGATAGTAATCAAACTTCATTAGCAAAATCGAGTTAAACATGCTTAGGGTCAAAATATTCTATCTTGACAGAGGCAGAGAGTTGGAATTGTCTGATGAAAGTTTTTCTAATATCCTCCATGGCTGGTTTACCTCGATAGAACTTATCAATGAATGTGAATCTGCATTCTTTTGCTAAATTGACAAAGTAATCCTCCGCCTTGAAGAAAACCGTCGGTTTACCAAGATGAGTGCCATGTTGAATCTCAACCATGGTTTCATTATCAGCAGATTTGACGTTGGTTTGGACATTAGCAGCAAAAGTTGGTTTAGAAACCAATTGTTTTACTTTTGGTGGAAATACTCCCTTGAAATCCTTCAGATTGTTGTTTAGGGAGAATGGGGTTGGTATTAGAAGGGTTATGTTGGGTGTTTTCTGGTGGTGTTGTGACTGTAGCTGTGATTCCGATGGTGGTTCCGACGGTGGCCTTGGGATTATTAGCCGTTGGGCTATCCGTTACCTGGTCAGAGGGGGTTTGGGAGGGGAGGTAGCTGTGTCGACATCCCATTTGTTTGGTCAGGTGGTTCAGGTGGACGGGTGGGGTCTGCCTTGGAGTTTGACATTTAGAGAGAAAGGAGAGCAAACTTTTAGAGAGAGAGTTGTATCAGTCTTCTTTCAATCTCAAATTCAGCCGAAATCGAAGATGAAGATGAAGAACAAAAATCTCCTTTCCGTTTCAAAATTACGCAGCTTCGAGATCTCGTTTCCGTTTCAAATTTTGAATTTAATGTAGAATAAATCAATCCTAGATTCTCTTTCTGATTTTTCGCGCGCTAATAATGGAAGATTCAGCCATAATAAACGAATGGTACATAAATTGTAGGA
Organism: Nicotiana benthamiana; assembly: GCA_034376525.1. Classification (NCBI taxonomy): domain Eukaryota; kingdom Viridiplantae; phylum Streptophyta; class Magnoliopsida; order Solanales; family Solanaceae; genus Nicotiana; species Nicotiana benthamiana. The sequence goes on from CM067328.1 coordinate 85,559,425, forward strand.
AAACTATGGACTGGGCGGGTAATATATATAATATGCACATATTTAGTAATAAGGTTTCATATATAATATAGTTGGGGAAAATTTCCAAAAACAAAATGGAGCTCTAACCAAATGGTGATGGGCCAGTGGCCCAAGACAATGTTATATAAGTCAAGGGCAATATGGCCCACAATTTCAATCTTCTAGATAGATGATGGAAATCATAAAAAGTTAGGTTGAAAATTCATGTAAGTTGAGCAGCACAAGAGTTGAGATACCTTTATCACAATTCACAACCGCATTAGCTTATCACATGTTAGGGCAAAAAGCAATTTGATTATTGAGATGAGGGAAGAGATACTCTCCAGTAATAAGGAGAATTGAAGATGTATGACAAACGTAACTAACACAGCGGTGATTTTATTTTTTTAAATCTTAATAGAATATTTTTTAGAACATCTTCCCGTGATTGCGAGGAAATAAGAAAGTCACATACAACATACATGAGGAATTTGGACATAAGGTGGGTGTTCTGATGAATTTTTAATATTAATTAGTGGCAAAAATGTTACATGTTTATTTAAACGAGTTAAGATTGGTTTAAGATAATATAGGCATAGTATGAAACTTGCTTGGCCAAGCCTATGTTACTTTCTTACGTCAAGAGATAAGAGAGATCAAAGTATTATGAGATCAGTAAACGAATAATCAAATCTTAAAGATAACGGAAGAAAAAGAGCCTCAGGTACCCCGTTGTTGAGCTATCCTTTCAGGCATGCATTGAGTTATCACTCTCTGTCCATGGAAACACAATAACACGGAAGACATATTCGTTATAATCAGCACAAAATATCTTTTGTCCATACCAAGCACTTGTTATAATCATTGGATGATCGATAAATTTTTGAGTGAGCAAAGGAAAAGAGGATAGGGCAAAGCATTGTTAATTGCTATACTTAAAACACATTCTTCTTTATAAATGCAGAAAAAATCATCTTCGCTTTCTAAAGGTATGAGCATAATGAGTTTCCAACTTTCTCATCTCCAATTTTGTCAACAAATGGCACTTCATTGGCACCCCTAAAAATAATGTTTCTCTTCAAGTTACATAGTCAATGAACATGTGAGACTATTCTTTTATACAAAGTTTCTGAAATGGACTTTGCTGGTGCCGAGTCTCCAAGTATTGTGATCACCAAAGCTACCAATCGTTTCGTTAACCCTATTTCTGACCATAAGACAAATGGCGAAAAAGCTGGAAATAAAAGCAAATCTATGAATCCATTTGAATGAATGAAGAGGGCTATCTGGCTGCCCTCAGGATGATTTGTTCTTCAGACCAGCGAATTCCTTTTCTTGCTGTTTCTTCAAGTATCTATGTGCAGTAGCATTTACAATCTTAACGAAAAAGTTCAGTAGCATGATCGTAACCACGCCATTCCAAACTGTAGCAAATGAGAAATCCCATTTGTTCACCTGACAAGATGAAGAGTTGAATCAGCAAAAAAGAATTATAAAATATCACAAACAGAAATCTTTAATCACGTAAAAGAGAGTTAGATGTATTTATTACCTTAATATTTGAAGTTACAGGTGTTTTGGTGGCCATATACTTGTCTTTCATGGAGTGGAGCTTGGCGATGATGTTTGGCAACATGGTTTCAAAACCAGGTATAAAACTAAGCATCCGAATCAACTCGGTTTCCACCCAATCAAGAAGTTGATTGTTGCAAACAGAAATTATAAAAAGAGTCTGCACAAGGACAGTCAAAGAACACAGCTCGTTCATAAAGTGATCAGTCCAAAAAAGGTCGTCAAGAGCCAAATGACAAGATCTTTACATTAAGCCAAAACTAAAAAGCATCTAAGTGTGGAGAATCATGAATGCAGAAAAGGAGAGTTGACTGACCTGTATGTGAGTTTTAATGAGAGCCTTTCCAATCAAAGTTGCAAAAAAAAACTCCCAAAATGGGATCCCAAATTGTCCACACATTATGCCAGCAAGATCAAATAGAGGATTTGGAACCTACAAAAGGCACTTCTGTTATAACAGTACATATTTTCAGTGATGGGAAGTTCAGTGATTTGCTGAGACATTAGCAGATTAGAAACATATTTCTAGAAACCAAATCGATATTTGTGGTCAACAAAGAATCAACTCTATTTTCTAGGGGGACAAGGTTATGCTCTAATGTCTAGCTTTAGGAACATATTATCCACATGCAAAACTAAGGTCACCTAGCTTATCCTCCATGCAATGGTTTTCTGGATAAATAGAGGATAGATTTAAATAAAGATTTGGACTAACCGAAGCAAGTATTAGAATTGTGAAGAAGTTCAAATATTGTGCATGGGAAAGAAACCAGCGCTTCATTTGAGTCAGACGAGTAGCTAGAAATCCATTACTTTCAGAAGATGCATCTAGTTCTTTCATTGCGTCCACTCTACTACCCGAGAGGCTTGCTGCATCAAGTGATGGAAATACATTAGCGACAAGGACCCTGAAGATTAAAATCTTCAAATTATCATTTGCTTATAACAAGATTGGCAACATGCCGAAATTATTTTATCCTTAAATTACAAGAGAATATTTCCATTAAACTTGAGATTGAATGGCTGCCTGTGATACTAGGAAGTAGGACCAATAGATTCACAATCAGTTTGTGCTGGAGGTGTTAACAGATCTATTCGACACGGGTATGGGCTTAAAGGCATAAGAGACGAACCTGCTCGTGAAATAAAATATGGAGGAAGCTCTCCAAGTGCGGTTCCAAGGCCCCACAAAATAGCCTCTAACTGCACTTGGGGCAATATACTACTAAGTGGGACACTAGTGCCATGCGAAGATGAAAATACAGGGGGCCCAAACTCAGAACAATCTTTGCGAAGCCATAGAGGAGTTCTTTGGAATTGTATTGTATCATAGGGAGCCATTTTGAGGTCAACTCGCCCACACTTCATTGCTTTTATCGTAAATAAAGCAATATGAGGGCCCAGATAGAGGACAAAAGTGTGCAAACCAGACCCTGCAATATGGAACAAATAGAGGATCTATAAGTGTTTTTAATGGAAAAACTATAGAAAGAAGCAAGTTAAATCCCAATACTATCAGCAAGTTCCTTATTATGGAGACTTGAGTAGATAAATTGGCCTGCAATATAGAACATAAGAAGCTAAAAATCAAACAACGTACCAAGGCCAATAGAAGATGCAACACCAAGAGCCACCCACCACAGTCCAAACCTAAGATATCGAAGAACCTCCTCAACATGCTGCATCGCAACACAAATGTCCAATTAGCATTGATAAGTCTTTGAGTTTCAAAACAACATAGTGGTACCATAAACAACCAAACAAAGGCTCTTCAAAACTAGTTGAATGCCTATAGTAGTCTTTTATATCCATCCCATTCCTTTCACCATCAGATGCATCATACAAATAGAGGAAAATAGATATCTGACAATTTCTAACTCAAGAGAACAATCCAAAATTGTCAAAGCGATCCAAATAAAGAATTCACTTGTGATGTAACAATAGAAAACTAAGCTATAAGTTGACCACTTATCAATTTCCGGCAACAAGCAATACAGTTTTTTTTTTGCTACGGTAGGCGCGTGCGTAGGGTTGGTAATAAAAAACCGAAAAATTGAACCAAACCGATAAAAAAATCGATACTTTTTAGATTTGGTTTGTTTTGGTTTTGAATTTTAAAAACCAATCAAATTTGGTTTGCTTTTAGTTTTAATAAAAAATAACCACAAAAAAAAAAAGCAACCAAACCGACTATAAAAGTAGCTATTTAAATTTATCAATACACCTATATATATATATTTATATTTTTATATATAAAGTTTCTAAAATATTATGGTACATGAGTCATTTGTATTTTTAGTCTAGTTCTTTGATGTTATAATAATCTAATTTTTTACCTTTACATTCTAGTTTGATTGGTAGTTTTCTTTTGCTAAGTACAAGAATTTATTTCATGTTAAAAATAATCGATTTTTAATTTAGTACTAAAATTATTCTTTATCATTAATATCTTGGTAAATGAGGAATATGCGTTTGGTAGTATATGTCACGTATTTAAGAAAATACCGATAAATAACCGGAAAAAATCGAAAAACCGACTTAATTGATTTGGTTCCAATATTTGAAAAACCGACTTAATTGGTTTGGTTTCTTTTTAGGGAAAAACCAACCCAAACCGACCCAAACCGAACCAAGAACAGCCATACACGTGTCGTCTATAGATAACAGTGGTATTCAAACAAACTTGCATGCACCTCGACTACTTCATCGAGTACATGCGACCTCCCACCAATATAATTATCAAATAAATTTATACATCAAGGCTTAAGCAGATGGAAATTGCCTTTGTTGGAATTTGAACCTTGGTCTCCCAAGGCCTTTCCCAGTTCATTGACCACAATCGTCATCCCCTTGGATGCTAGGCATATATTCTGGTGATGGTAAAAGTAAATTCTCCATTGTAAAAACAACTGAAATTGATGAAGCATACCTTTACATGAGGACCATCGGTTGTCACAAGCAGTATTGAGGCAAGTACAGCAAAGGTACTAAAAAGCATACACCATCGATGCGACAAAAGATATGCTATCGACTTCCTGAGATACTGCATCATCGCCATACTGAAAAGCTTGAGCGTTCTGAAAGGCTGTGTCAACAGATTCAAATTTTCTAAATCCTTTTGATGCTTCGCACGAAGATCTGCAACCCAATGGCAATAAACTCAGCCAAGTAACTTTAGGCAATACTTTCTTCTCTTCGACAGGAGCATCCCCCCCACCCCCCCCCCCCCAAAAAAAAAAAGAACTTATGCTGTCCCCTTAATTTTTGTCCCTTACTTTCTTTTCTCCATTCAAATCTGCCTAGACAGTGAGCATCACATATAAGATTTCGGCTAAAACGTATACTAAACTTTATATGCAAAAATATAAAGAACCGATAGAACAAGCACTGCATTTACAATGATGAACACGTTCTCCTTCCTGTAACGTGCCACATAGATAAAATATTTTTGTTTCATTACTTTTAGCTCTTCCTTCTTTGGTCAACCAATTGATAAAGAGACATGCAATTAATTTTCCTATTTAATTCAATCATATAAATTAGAACCTTTAAGTTTTATGTCCTTATTTTATAACTCTAGTCAAGTGAAAGTTCCTATATAAAAGTTTCTCATTAATAATTCTACAATCAATTTTCAGAAAAAAATTGAATTTCTCTTGATACTTCTCAGTAAATTTATTTCCTTATTCATTTAATAAAAATGTATTTTTTATCCTCACGGGCAGAGTGCTGGCCCGTGAAGAACTCCCATGTCCAGAGAATGAAGGTTGCTGAGATGAGGATGCTTAGGTGGATGTGTGGGCACACCAGGCTGGATAAGATTAGGAATGAAGTTATTCGACAGAAGGTAGAGGTGGCCCCAGTGGACGAGAAGATGCGGGAAGCGAGGCTGAGGTGGTTCGGGCATGTACGGAGGAGGGGTCCCGATGCCCCGGTGAGGAGCTGCGAGCGGCTGGAGATTGCTGGTGGTCGGCGGGGTAGAGGGAGGCCTAAGAAGCATTGGGGAGAGGTGATTAGGCAGGACATGACTAAAATGCAGGTTACCGAGGACATGACCCTCGATAGGGGAGTCTGGAGGTCTAGAATCAGGGTTGCAGGATAGGGGCTCTTAGAGTCCTTCGTTCGCCTCACCCGGGGTTGGGTGTAGGATAGTAGGGTTACCCATCGATGTCTAGTGTGTTAGCCTAGGTCCCCTCTTGGTTGCGACGGTATTTATGTTCCTTATGTTTACATAACCATTTTACGTTATTTCTGCAGGATTACTTATGCTTTGTTTTGTTATTTTGTTTTGTCTTGCCTTGGTTACTAATTTTGTCTTTGTTTTCCAATGCAGCTTTTCATTCTGTCCTATGCGCCGAGGGTCGCATGGAAGCAGCCTCTCTGCCCTTTTGGGTAGGGGTAAGACTGCCTACATATTACCCTCCCCAGACCCCACCTGGTGGGAGTATACTGGGTAGTTGTTGTTGTTGTTGTTGTATTTTTTATCCTCATCCATAACAGAGTTATAACATAAGCTTCCAAATATTAGGTGAAATAGTGAAGCCTCAACGATTTTAATTTGTTTTTGGACTTTTATCTCTATAAGCTACAATCTCAAAAGTTCTTAAAAGAAGGGATACAGTAGGAATTTATGCTGCTAAAGCACCAGTACACAAATAACTACAATAAGTAGGTCAAGATGTAAATTTCAGATAACATGTGATAGATCGGTGCTATTGATATCCTCCCCAGTTTATGGTTGGAGATATAAGCCTTTTATAGTGAAAAATAAGTAAGCATCTTTATAGAGTTGATTTTAACAAAACAAGTTTGCCAACGCCAACACGCCTATTGAACTGATCACTTACAGGAAACAAAGATAATAATAACCCATAAGTTTTGCAATAAAAGCAGTTGCTAATGAAGCTACTTCAGAATGTTTTTTTATTAGAAAGGTGTTTCTTTCCAAGAAATTTGAAATATATCATAGTTCAACAACATGAATGCTTTGATTTCTATAAATCTCGTTCTTCTCTCCACATGCATTTAGTGCCTTCTAGGCATTCAGAATTAAAAAGCACGACTCAAATTTCTCATCTTGAAAAGAAGAAATGCTCAAAAGATATATGCACCGTGTACTTTTCCAGTTATTATGTTTCTCATCATCATCAAGTCACCAGTGAAGCTACTTCAGAATGTTTTTTTTATTGGGAAGGTGTTTCTTTCTAAGAAATTAGACATATATCATAGTTCAACAACATGAATGCTTTGATTTCTATAAAACTCTTCTTCTCTCCACATGCATTTAGTGGTCTTCTAGGCCTTCAGAATTAAAAATCACAATTCAAATTTCTCATCTTAAAAAGAAGAAATGCTCAAAAGATATAACCGTCATGTATTTTTCCAGTTATTATGTTTCTCATCATCATCAAGTCACCAATCATGTTAAATGATACATTGTCAAACTAAAGTCTCATTCGACGCTCTCTACCCACAAATGAAAATGAAATAGATATGGCACTCTTGCAGATAAGAAAAGATTTGATCTAAGCAGATTCGGGCCTAAATGGAAGGGGAAAACTAACTACCAAAAATAGGAAGTGAAAATTGACAAAAATCCCAAATTTCAAAGGCCTTAATATTTCATCTTCAGCCAACACTATGGAATAGAATGTACTCCCAAGTTTCATAACAAGTGTCTTGCTTTCACTTTGGTCTATTTCAAAAAGAATGCCACTTTCTCTATATACCAACTCTTTAATGCAAACATCCAGCATGACATGTTTACAAACGACAAGATTCAAAGGGCATTTTGGTACGTTAAACACATCTTTAGTTTAATAGCACAAGATTCAAAAGACTACATTACTTTTACAAATTCTATATCCAGTCAAACTAAGACACGTAAAATGAAACCGAGAGAATAACATAAAGGATATAAACAGAAAACATAGACTATGTCCAATACAAGAAATGGAATCTTAATTTTTTGATCCACAACCAACTCCATGGGGGTCTTGATTATACCTTCACGACAAACTTGGGACAATACTGTGCAGGATTTACAGGTAATTTGGCAAATTGGCTAAAAATTGCTTATTGGAACAGTACTACACAGATGCGGTTCAAAGAAAATATGTTTCACCAACTTAAATATAGGCCTGTTATCATTCTATGTTGTATATTTTGATCCATGTGTTCAAACTAATACCGGGTTTCATTTAGTTTAACGTTTAGCTGCTAAACAATGACCACTGAAGACACTAATCTCCAAATGGAAGCAGATGATCTCTAAACAAACTATAAAACTAGGATGAAATCATGAAACTTAAACTAATCTAATCCAGATGAGAACCTACTTAATCACACTGGTTTGAGATACATCATCTTAAGTTTAAACGCCAATAGGAGACCACATGACCATAGCATTTAAAAAAATGTCTGTTCTCCCAAAAAGGGGATGATGAAAATTACACTAAAAAACCAAATGTAATGAGTACTGGACCTCCAGTATAACAGTCGATTGGCTACGTACATTAGAAAAACAAGAAACTTCGATAGAATTGGTACAATATTATGAAAACAAGGGTGCAGAAAGTAGGACATGATGAGTAACCAAAGTTTTCTTGCCAAAAACTGCAACTTCTTCTATTTAGTGTCAACTTTTGAATGCTACATTCAAACAATTTATTACAATTCAAAATGCGACAAAGTCTGCATATATATCCTCGGTCCAAGGCTGTTCCTAACTCCAATACTCTACTAGCACTGTAACAAACAACAACAACAACTACCCAGTATACTCCCAACAGGTGGGGTCTGGGGAGGGTAATATGTACACAAGCCTTACCCCTACCCGAAAGGGGTCCAATCGACCCCCGGCTCATAGGATAAAATGAGAAACAACAGCAAAACAAAAACAAGGACAAAACAAAAACAATAAAGCATTAGTACTCCAGTAGAATAAGCGTACGTAGCGTAAATAATTATCTACACATACGAAACATAAATACAATCGCATGCAATAATATCATACCGTAACTACCATCACTAACAGCCATAGGGGGGACATAAGCTAAATCACAAATCATCCATGGGTAACCCTGCTGACCCACACCCAACCCCGGATGAGGCGTACGAAAAACTCTAGAAGCCCCTATCCTACAACCCTGATTCTAGCACTGTAACCAGAAGGACTAAAACAATCAACTCCATGAATCAACATGTTTTAGAATTGCTCAATCCCATGAGGAAGACCACATCACCCAAGGTGCACAATGGGTATCAGGATCCATTTTTCTCTACACCATACCCAAAAGACTTACATAATGATATAAGCAAATGGTCCACATGCAAAAGAAAAAGTGATCTAGAATAAATGATTCTATATGGCAAAATGTATAGCTGGTTGATTGAACCAACCATAATAAGATTGACAGTCTATGATTACTGGCCCAGTATATTACTTAAGCATTCTCTGATTTTTGTCTCCGTACTTCAAGATTCAATCAGTCAAATACACTTAAATTACACACTAGTTGCAGCTGGCTATATGAGTCAGGTACATCAGTTGCTCTTCTTTGCAACCAATTCATTCCAAACAACAATAACATTAACCACTATGCCTAAATCACAAGCTAAGGGTCGGCTATATGAATCCTTATCCATCTAGGTACACCACTGCAAGAAGTTCTTTATATTTTCTACCGCCATTCAAATCTTGAACAAGATTCCATTATTTTTTCACTAAGTCTTCATGGAAACCAAGAAAATGTAAGTCTTTCGAGAAAACATCCTTCCATGTAATCTTAGGTCTACCTCATTCCCTTCTATCACTTTCAATCATCATGCTTTCACATCTATGGACCAACGCATCGGGAGGCATGACATAGGACATGACAATACCATCTCAATCAACCTTCTCTTACCATGTCCTCTATGTGTGGTACTTGCACCTTCTGCATGATGTGATTATTTCTAATCTTGTCTAGTCTTGTCTGATCAACTATTTTGTTCCAATACTCGAAGAATTTATCTTTAAGATTTATCTTTGTTAACTATCCAAACTCACCATAACTCCACAAGATGATACTTAATAGGTGATGCAATTATCTGAAAATTAGGTTTGCTTATCCAAAAAAAAAAGGGTAGCACATCATAAAAATGTTTTAGTCTCAAGCATGAGAGATCCATAAATGTTTTGACTTTCCCAAAAGGCCTAAACCACACAATTCTTGACAAACATTCAAGAATCTGATTAACACCTTCATCAAGCACATGCAATTATTAACTGGAAACAAGTATAGAAACACATACTCAACATTCAAGAAACAATCGAATCCATCAACAAGTTTCATTTTTCCCGTAATATCCCCGAAAATTAGAAAAAGAAAGACTTGCCTGAAATAGACATTTCTTTAACTGGAGAAGCTGAACGAAAACTTTTCTGCGAATTTAGTTTCTTCTTGGACCCCATCTCTGATAAATGTTTCAGTTAGGTTCTCTCCTTTATCATCCAACAACAACTACTGTTGGATTAAAATAGAGGAAGATCGATTAATTCAATTACACAAAGATTGGATTAGAAGAGATCTGAGGATTGTAAGCAAAAAAATCCAGCTGGGTTTTTCGTCAGATCCACTGTGGGGTCGTATTCTCAACAATGGAGGCGACCCACATCACTGGGCTACAGAAATATACTATATAGATATATCAGATTTAAATAAATAAACGAATAAATAAAGTTGGTAAATGCTTTACTATAATTAGCCCCAATATTAAAGGGGGAAATCAATTAAAAGTATCGATTCCAAAAATCGAATTAAAAATGTGGACATTTGACATGTTTTGGGATATGATGAATATGATAGTTCCTCTTTCTCACGAAAAACAAAAGAATATATTTGTTGATAATATAAACCTTTTTGTTATGAAATAATACAAAGACAAGAACAATAATGCAAGAACAAGAACAATATAGAGAGAATAGAGAGAGAAGTATTCTTATTGAAACTTAGAGATTGTTAGGGATGTATTACAATGATAGAAGACCCCTTTATTTATAGGGAGTGGGATGATCTAGCTACCAATAATAGGACTCTAGAATCTCTCTAATTAAAGACATTCACCTTAAATAGAAGTGTATTTATAACACTCCCCCTTGAATATCTATTCAATGATGTGCCTCGTTAAAACCTTAAAACAAAACCCAATGGGAAAAATTAAAGTAAGGAAAAAAGAGTACACATGTTTGAATATGCGCCTATTGGTTGCCTCATTAAAAACCTCGCAAGGAAAACCCGGTGGGACAAAACCTTGTAAGAGAAAAAGAGTGCAACGCGCATTAACTCCCCCTGATAAGAACATCAATTTATGTCCTTAAGTCTTCGCATCCCGATCTTGTGAACTAGCTTCTTGAAGGTTGACTTTGGTAGAGATTTTGTGAACAAATCAGCCATATTGTCGCTTGAACGAATCTGTTGAACATTCATATCACCATTCTTTTGAAGATCATGTGTGAAGAATAACTTTGGTGAAATATGCTTCGTTCTATCTCCTTTTATGAATCCTCCCTTCAATTGAGCTATACATGCTGCATTGTCTTCATACAAAGTTGTGGGTAGTTTATCACACTTCAAACCATATTTGTCTTGGATATGATGTATTATAGACCTCAACCACACACACTCCCGACTTGCTTCATAAATAGCAATTATCTCGGCATGATTAGATGAAGTAGCCACAATTGATTGCTTAGTCGATCGCCAAGATATGGCGGTTTCTCCATAGGTAAACACATAACCCGTTTGAGATCGAGCCTTGTGTGGGTCGGACAAATATCCAGCATCAGCATAACCAACAAGATCCGGGCTGCAATTCTTGCCATAAATAAGCCCATATCGGTAGTTCCCTTTAGGTACCGCAATATGTGTTTGATCCCATTCCAATGTCTCCTCGTAGGAGCCGAGCTAAATCTTGCTAAGACATTAACTGAAAAGGATATATCAGGCCTTGTAGTATTTGCAAGATACATTAGTGCGCCAATTGCGCTAAGATATGGTACTTCAGGACCAAGTAGCTCTTCATTCCTTTCTTGTGGTCGGAATGGATCTTTGTTCACATCAAGTGATCGAACAACCATCGGTGTACTTAAAGGATGTGCTTTATCCATGTAAAACCGTTTCAGTACCTTTTCTGTATAGGTAGATTGATGAACAAAAATTCCGTTTGCCAAATATTCAATTTGCAAACCAAGACATAGTTTAGTCTTTCCGAGATCTTTCATCTTGAATTCATCCTTTAGATAATCAATTGCCTTTTGGAGTTCTATAGGGGTTCCAATAAGGTTTATGTCATCGACATATACGGCAAGTACAACAAATTCCGATGTTGTTTTCTTTATAAAAACACACGGGCAAATGGCGTCATTTATATAGCCTTCTTTTAACAAGTACTCACTAAGACGATTATACCACATTCGTCCAGATTGCTTTAGACCATACAAGGATCTTTGCAATTTAATTGAGAACATTTCCCGAGATTTTGAATTATGCGCGTTTGGCATCTTGAGTCCATCGGGAATTTTCATGTATATCTCATTATCAAGTGAGCCATAAAGATAGGCAGTAACCACATCCATTAAATGCATGTCGAGCTTTTCATGGACAGCAAAACTTATGAGATAACGAAAGGTTATCGCATCCATTACAGGCGAATATGTCTCTTCATAATCGACACCAGGCCTTTGAGAAAAACCTTGTGCAACAAGGCGTGCCTTATATCTTTGTACCTCGTTTTTCTCATTTCTTTTGCGTACAAATACCCATTTATAGCCGACAGGCTTAACACCATTAGGTGTTTCAACTATAGGGCCAAAAACTTCACGTTTTGCCAGCGAATTCAATTCTGATTGAATTGCTTCTTGCCACTTTGGCCAATCCTGTCTTTTTCGACATTCTTCAACAGATTGAGGTTCGAGATCCTCACATTCTTGCATAATGCTAGATGCGACATTATAAGCAAAGGCATTATCCACCACAATATCCACTCGATTAATATTTGCCTCAATATTAATTGGATTTAGGGATAGTTCCGTATTTTCCAGAGTCTCGGGCTCAATGGATTCTTCATGAATCTTAGAATTTGTTAAATCGTGAGATTCTTTCGTGGTGTCATTTTGATCATTCTTTTTCCTCTTTCTAGGATTTCGATCTTTGGAACCTAATGGTCTGCCACGCTTCAGGCGTGCATTTGACTCATTGGATATGACACTAGATGATTGTCCAACAGGGACATCAATACGGATTGGAACATTTTCCGTGGGAATGTGGGATTTCGTTATCCTCTTCAAGTCCGTAAATGCGTCAGGCATTTGATTTGCTATTCTTTGCAAATGGATAATCTTTTGTACCTCTCTTTCACAAATAGAGATATGTGGATCAAGATGAGATAATGATGCATTTTTCCACAAAATTTCCCGTTTGGTTTCACCAACTTCTCCCCCTAATTTTGGGAAAAGTGTCTCATCGAATCGTCAGTCTGCAAATCGTGCAGTAAATACGTCGCCTGTCAATGTTTCAAGGTAGCGAATGATGGAGGGCGATTCAAACCCAACATATATTCCTAACCTTCTTTGCGGACCCATTTTGGTGCGGGATGGCGGTGCTATAGGCACATATACTGCGCATCCAAAAATTCTTAAATGGGATATATTGGGTTCATGACCCAAAACCAATTGCAACGGGGAATACTTGTGGTAATTCGTCGGTCTGAGACGAATTAGCATTGCTGCATGTAAGATGGCGTGACCCCATACCAAAGTGGGCAGCCTCGTTCTCATAAGTAATGGCCTTGCAATCAACTGCAGGCGTTTAATTAACGATTCTGCAAGACCATTTTGAGTGTGAACATGAGCTACAGAATGTTCAACTTTTATCCCGATTGATAAGCAATAATCATTAAATGCTTGGGATGTAAACTCAGCAGCATTATCCAGTCTAATGGACTTGATTGGATTATCTGGAAATTGTGCTCGTAGTCGAACTATTTGTGCCATTAATTTTGCAAATGCAAGGTTGCGTGATGACAATAGGCACACATGAGACCATCTACAGGATGCGTCTATCAAGACCATGAAATACCTAAATGACCCACTAGGTGGGTGAATAGGTCCACAAATATCCCCTTGTATACATTCCAGAAACGTGGGTGACTCAGTCCCAACCTTTGTTGGTGATGGCCTGATAATCAACTTGCCTTGATAACACGAAGTGCAAGAATATTCATTATTCGAAAGAATTTTGAAATTCTTTAACGGATGCCCATATGAGCTTTCTATAATCCGTCTCATCATGATTGATCCTAGGTGTCCCAATCGATCATGCCAAAGTACAAATGTATTGGAATCAGTATCCTTTTGGTTTACTGTTGAATGTGCCTCAATTGCACTAATTCTTGTCCAATACAGGCCACAAGATAAAGACGGGAATTTCTCAATAACCCTCTTTTGGCCGGAGACATTCTTTGTGATGACGAGATATTCAAGATTATCTTCATCCATTGTCTCAATATGATAGCCATTCCGGCGTACATCTTTAAAACTCAACAAGTTTCTCTTAGACTTGGAGGAGAACATTGCATTCTCTATGATTAACGTCGTGCCTTTGGGCAGAGTTACAATTGCTCTTCCGGAGCCTTCAATCAATTTACTACTTCCAGAGATTGTAGTAACGTTTGCCTTACACATATTTAGTTGAGAGAAATATTTCTTTTCTTTGAGTATTGTATGTGTAGTACATGAATCAACTAGGCAAATACTTTTACAGTTGGACGTTGATCCAAGTTCGCTTTGTGAGATATCCATATTTGCTATCCCATAGTTTGACATACAAAAGAGATACACGAACATAAGAATAAACAAGTTCAATTCGTTTGTGTCACATAATATTTTCAAAATCTGCTGCTAACAGTTGACTAACAAAATCAGATATGTTATCCATGATTGATTACTTTGCAGTTTGAAAATTTCAGTTTAAGCATTTTCTTCAAACAATCGATTGTTAAACACAAACAATCGATTGTTGAACATTGACAATCGATTGATAAATATAGACAATTGATTGTTGGCTATTTTGAAAAATTCTAGAGCACACTGTCTTAAGACAATCGATTGTTAAATATAGACAATCGATTGTTGGCTATTTTGAAAAATTCCAGAGCACTGTCTTAAGACAATCGATTGTTAAATATAGACAATCGATTGTTGGCTATTTTGAAAAATTCCAGAGCACGCTGTCTTAAGACAATCGATTGTTATGCATATACAATCGATTGTTGACTATTTTGAAAAATTCCAGATTACACTGTTATAACGACAATCGATTCTAAAGCATAGACAATCGATTGTGGATGATTTTTGAAAAATTCCAGATTACTGTCTTAACGACAATCGATTGTTAGACAAAGACAATCGATTGTGGATGATTTTTGAAAAATTCCAGATTACACTGTCTTAACGACAATCGATTGTTAGACAAAGACAATCGATTGTTGATCAATTGTTTTTCAGCTTTAATGCGAAAATAGTAGATAATCGACTAGTTTTTCAGGCTAGTCGATTACCCCTACTGGAAAATAAAAAATATTATTGATATTTGAGCATACTGAAGATATTCTAAAGAACTACTGCTAACATTGCTTCATGAACTAACTAATACGAGCTAATACTAATGACTATTAGTTTATTCACTAACTAATACAAATAAGTAGAACAAAATCAAATAACTCCATCTTCTTTCATCACGGACCCATCGCCGATTAGGTGGTCTATTTTCCCCTCGGGTTGCTCAAAGAAGTCTGCCACATCCAGGTGGGTGATGTCCAAGTTGTCGTCATAGACAAAATTTGTTTCAGGGCCTTTTCTCTTTCGAGATGCTTGATAAAGGTCAACCAAGTGTCTTGGTATACGGCAAGTCTTTGACCAGTGCCCTTTCCCACCGCAACGATAACATATAGTTTCTGAACCATTTGCCTTAGGATCTTCATGACCCCGTTTATGCTTTCGGCGGTTATCTCTCCTTGGGGGTTGACGGACTTCATTGGAATTTCTTCCTTGTCTACGTCCCTGGCTATGACCCCATTTACGGCCATGACCATGGCCCTTTTCATGTTTGGCATAATGAGAGTGCACCTTATCTGCTTCAGGCAGTGGTGTAGACCCAGTGGGTCGATTTTCGTGATTTCTCATGAGCAGGTCATTATTTCGCTCAGCCACTAGTAGAAGAGAAATCAGTTCAGAGTACTTTGTAAAGCCTTTCTCTCTGTACTGTTGTTGCAGTACCATATTGGAGGCATGAAACGTTGTAATTATCATATACGTTAGAGAGAATAGGGAGAGGAGTATTCTTATTGATACTTAGGGATTGTTAGGGATTATTTACAATGGTAGAAGACCCCTTTATTTATAGGGAGGTAGTGACTTAGCTACCAAGAATAAAACTCTAGAATCTCTCTAATTATAGACATTCACCTTAAATAGAAGTCTATTTATAACACTCCCCCTTGAATGTCTATTCAACAATGTGCCTCGTTAAAACCTTAAAACCAAAACCCAATTGGAAAAATTAAAGAAAGGAAAAAGAGTACACATGTTTGAATATGCGCCTATTAAGCCATCATTGAATAGACATTTGAATAAAGACAGCTGATCACAACTTACAATATAATTTACAATTAACTTGTATCCCCCAACACACACACAACTCCAAAAATGAAAAAGAGACAAAAGATAAAGGCACGGGAAAAAGGTATAAGAGTATATGTGAAAAGTTCAAACATCCTGTTATGAAATAGAAGATTCTTACACTTCTATTTAAGGTGAATGTCTTTAATGTATTTAATTAGAGAGATTTTAGAGTCCTATTATTGGTAGCAAGATCTTCCTCCTCCCTATAAATAGAGGTGCTCTCTACCATTGTAATTCACCCCTCTCAACTCAATAAGAAGAACTCTCTCTACTCTTCTCTCTATTGCTATTGTTCTTGCTCTATTGCTCTATTATTCCCTGAAGTGAATGTGATAATTGTAATAGAGCCCGTAAGTATGAACACGCTCTTGATGTAAATCTGTTTTATGTCTGACATTATGAAAAGAAAGTTCGTTGCCCTTGAAATTTCGGGCAAGAACTATATGACATGGGTGTTGGATGCTGAAATCCACTTAGATGCTATGGGTCTTGGAGACACCATTAAAGACAGAAATAATGCATCCACCCAAAACTATGCTAAGGCCTTGATTTTCTTGCGCCATCACCTTGATGAAGGTTTGAAGATTGAATATGTCACCGTCAAGGATCCATCTATCTTGTGGAATGGCTTAAAGAAGAGATGACAACCTGAAGTTGGTCACTCTGCCACAAGCACGATACGATAAGAACCCAAAAGCAAATAGTTTATAAACTATATATTATCGTTGCGGTGAAAACAGGCACTGGTCAAAGGCTTGCCGTATACCATGACTTTTGGTTGACCTTTATCAAGCATCTCGAAAGAGTAAAACGCCCTGAAACGAATTTTGTCTCTGACGACAACTTTGACATCACCCACCTGGATGTGGCAGACTTCTTTGAGCAACCCGAGGGGAAAATAGACCACCTAATCGGCAATGGGTCCGTGATGAAAGAAGATGGAGTTATTTGATTTTGTTCTACTTATTTGTATTAGTTAGTGAATAAACTAATAGTCATTAGTATTAACTCGTATTAGTTAGTTCATGATGCAATGTTAGCAGTAGTTCTTTAGAATATCTTCAATATGCTCAAATATCAATAAAATTTTTATTTTCCAGTAGGGGTAATCGACTAGCCTGAAAAACTAGTCGATTATCAACTATTTTCGCATTAAAGTTGAAAAAAAAAATTGATCAACAATCAATTGTCGTTGACTAACAATCGATTGTCATTAAGACAGTGTAATCTGGAAATTTTCAAAAATCATCCACAATCGATTGTCTTTGTCTAACAATCGATTGTCATTAAGACAGTGTAATCTGGAATTTTTCAAAAATCATCCACAATCGATTGTCTATGCATAACAATCGATTGTCTTGAAACAGTGTGCTCTGGAATTGTTCAAAAATAGCCAACAATCGATTGTCAATGCATAACAATCGATTGTCTTAAGACAGTGTGATCTGAAGTTTTTCAAAAATAACAAATAATCGATTGTGTGTGTTTAATAATCGATTGTCTATGTTCAAACAATCGATTGTGTGTGTTTAATAATCGATTGTCTTATGAAAAACGCTGAAAATTTTCAAACTGCAAAGTAATCAATTATGGATAACATATCTGATTTTGTTAGTCAACTGTTAGCAGCAGATTTTGAAAATATTATGTGACACAAACGAATTAAAGTTGTTTATTCTCATGTTCGTATATTTTTTATATGTCAAACCATGGGAAGTAAATTGATTGAAGGCTCCGGAAGAGCAATTGTAACTCTGCCCAAAGGCATGACGTTTATCTTAGAGAATGCAATATTCTCCTCCAAGTCTAAAAGGAACTTGTTGAGTTTTAAAGATATCATTCAAAATGGATATCATATTGAGACAATAGATGAGAATAATCTTGAATTCTTCATGAAAACGAGGCTGCCCATTTCGGATTGGGTTCACGCCATTTTGCATGCAGCAATGCTAGTTCGTCGGCTGCCCACTTTGGTTTGGGTTCATGCCATTTTGCATGCAGCATTTTAGTTTGTCGGCTGCCCACTTCGGTTTGGGGACACGCCATTTTGCAGACAGCAATGCTAGTTCGTCTCTGACTGACGAATTGACACAAATATTCCCCGTTGCAATTGGTTTTGGGTCATGGACCCAATATATCCCATTTAAGAATCTTTGGATGCGCAGTATATGTGCCTGTAGCACCGCCATCCCGCACCAAAATGGGTATGCAAAGAAGGTTAGGAATATATGTTAAGGTTGAGTCGCCCTCCATTATTCGCTACCTCGAAACATTGACAGGAGATTTGTTCACTGCACGATTTGCAGACTGTCAATTTGATGAGACACTTTTCCCAAAATTAGGGGGAGAAGTTGGTGAAACCAAACGGGAAATTTTGTGGAAAAATGCATCATTATCTCATCTTGATCCACACACCTCTATTTGTGAGAAAGAGGCACAAAAGATTATCCATTTGCAAAGAATAGCAAATCAAATGCCTGACGCATTTATAGATTTGAAAAGGATAACAAAATCACATATCCTCGAAGTGAATGTGACAACATTTGATTCACGAATACATATTCATTTTTGGAAGAATATGAACATGAAATTGGTATTAAATATACCACACTCACCCCTAGAAGGAGGTTTGAGATGATATATGGCATGAATGATCGTTGGTCACGTACCTATTGTACGCCAAAGTATTTTGGAAATATGATTATTAAAGGACAACGATAATGCAAGAAACATATCTTGCATATAAGTTTGACATGACCATAATGGTATAACTTTCTCTTTAAGAAAGATATTCACCACATGGATGTTGATGAATCTGTGGTAGTACAAAATTAATTGAGAGCTCTAGAAGAGCCAATTATTACTATGTTGGAGAAACACAATTGAGTATTGTGATGTAGTAAGTCTCAAAGAAACTTATTCAGTTTCCAAAGTACACGCGAAAGCGATTGATTATATTGAGACTATAAATAAAGGAAGGCTTTGATATCTCCTATTACTACAACTTGTAGCGGGGTAATTTGCATATGAAAAGCTACCCGCTTTGTTCTCCAGTTTGTACTACACAAACGAAATAATGCCACAATAAAGTGGATATCTATTGGTATAAAACCCATGTCATAATAAACCCGAAGTTTATTGATAAGTGCACATGTCATGGTGTAAATTTGAAGTTTACCAATATTGATAATTTATTCAGTTGACATTCGTGTTAGCCATCTCATTTTATGTATGATGTGCAAATTCACATAGGTGAATAATAAAGAACTAGAAAGTTCTTTACGAATTCTCTTGTATCACTTGTTCTCATGAATGAACTGACCAACTAAAGAGTTCGGGTTGAAGCCCATAAATTCTGGAAATATCAAAGGTGAATATGGGCCCATTCACCTGCCATGTATACCACATATGATGCATCTATGATATGGTTACATGCGCAATTGTTATTGACCCGCAGCCTGGCCGGTGCTTGCGAGGTAAATTGCTCAGTAATCTAACTTCGAGCATAATTTCCAGATTCTCTACTCAAGATAGTTCATCTTGATAAGTTGGTTTATATCAAAGTTGGTTTAGCAAGATAATTATTGAGTGCTTCCACTTAATAGCTAAACTGTTTCTTATGAGAACAAAGTTATATATATATCAGTTTGATATAAGTTGTATACGAGAGTATATTCTCCCCTCACAAGTGGTTCAGGGTCAGGAACCAAATAATTTCATCTTATTATTAATGTGCCATGTATATTGATATGATAATGCACAAAGATGATTTCCCAAAGTTGAGGAAACAAGTTAGCTTTACTAACATGAGGGGGAGACATGATAAACACTTGAGAAAAGGTTACATGGGATGAATTATCATTTGTATATGTATATCCCCGAATATCATGATATGAACCTGAAGTTCATAAAAGGGATAATTCAATTGCAACATATTGCAAAGCATGCTATACGCATTTGCTGACCAAAGAAAGTAACTAAATGGAAGAGATACAATTCAAGAAGAATTGATTCCATATGAAAGACATGTAGTTTTGAACCTATAGTTCAAATGCTTGAAAGTATAAAAGTCAAAGGTATGTATAGTCAGTTTTCGATATCTTATTTGTCTAGCATGACATGGAAAACTTGATATGCATCTAAAGTCTATTATATGGCTTATATGACTTAACTTGAAAGATTTAAGTTGCTTGAAGCATATGCAATTCTTGGTCCTGAAGTACCACATCCTTAGTACAATTTGTGTACATATGAATCTTGCTATAACTATAAACATGATGGCATTGAGAATGCATCTATGGAGATATTGAAGAGTTGTTCCACGACATTATATGAAGATGTTCATATCTATCAAGAATGATGATTTCAAGGTACGGAATATTTATTCAAGTCAATATGGTTGATTTATTTATCAAATATCTATCAAAGATCGTTTTGAAGATGATGCACAAGATTGGAATGAAAATGCTCAAGGATATAAATTGATGTACTCATTAGGGGGAGTCAATGCGCGTTGCACTCTTTTTCCCTTACAAGGTTTTTTCCCACTGGGTTTTCCTTGCAAGGTTTTTAACGAGGCAACCAATAGGCGCATATTCAAACATGTGTACTCTTTTTCCTTTCTTTAATTTTTCCCATTGGGTTTTGGTTTTAAGGTTTTAACGAGGCACATTGTTGAATAGACATTCAAGGGGGAGTGTTATAAAATAGAAGTCTATTTAGAGTGAAACAAATTTTTTCTATGACGACAATGAGGATATCACCCACCTGGATGTGGCAGACTTCTTTGAGCAACCCGATGGAAAAATAGACCACCTAATCGGCGATGGATCCGTGATGAAAGAAGATGGAGTTATTTGATTTTGTTCTACTTATTTGTATTAGTTAGTGAATAAACTAATAGTCATTAGCATTAGCTCGTATTAGTTAGTTCATAAAGCAATGTTAGCAGTAGTTCTTTAGAATATCTTCAATATGTTCAAATATCAATAAAACTTTTATTTTCCAGTGGGGGTAATCGACTAGCCTGAAAAACTAGTCGATTATCAACTATTTTCGCATTAAAGTTGAAAAACAATTGATCAACAATCGATTGTCTTTGGCTAACAATCGATTGTCTTGAAACAGTGTGTTCTGGAATTTTTCATAAATAGCCAACAATCGATTGTCTTGGTCTAACAATCGATTGTCTTGAAACAGTGAGGTCTGGAATTTTTCAAAAATCACCCACAATCGATTGCCTATATCTAACAATCGATTGTCGTTAGGCAGTGTAATCTGGAGTTTTTCAAAAATCATCCACAATCGATTGTCTATGTTTAACAATCGATTGTCTTAAACAGTGTAATCTGAAGTTTTTCAAAAATAACAAATAATCGATTGTGTGTGTTTAACAATCGATTGTCTATGTTCAAACAATCGATTGTGTGTGTTTAATAATCGGTTGTCTTATGAAAAACGCTGAAATTTTCAAACTGCAAAGTAATTGATTATGGACAACATATCTGATTTTGTTAGTCAACTGTTAGTAGCAGATCTTGAAAATATTATGTGACACAAAAGAATTGAACTTGTTTATTCTTATGTTCATGTATTCCTTTTGTATGTCATACCATGGGAAGTAAATTGATTGAAAGGCTCCGGAAGAGCAAATGTAACTCTGCCCAAAGGCATGACGTTTATCTTAGAGAATGCAATATTCTCCTCCAAGTCTAAGAAGAAACTTGTTGAGTTTTAAAGATGTACGCCGGAATGGCTACAATATTGAGACAATGGATGAAGATAATCTCGAATATCTCGTCCTCACTTCAAAGAATGTCTCCGGCCAAAAGAGGGTTATTGAGAAATTCCCGTCTTTATCTTGTGGCCCGTATTGGACAAGAATTAGTGTAATTGAGGCACATTCAACAGTAAATCTAAAGAATACTGAGTCCAATACATTTGTACTTTGGCATGATCGACTGGGTCACCCAGGATCAACCATGATGAGACGGATTATAGAAAGCTCATATGGGCATCCGTTAAAGAATTTCAAAATTCTTTCAAGTAATGAATATCCTTGCACTTCGTGTTATCAAGGCAAGCTGATTATCAGACCATCCCCAACAAAGGTTGGGACTGAGTCACCCCAGTTTCTGGAACGTATACAAGGGGACATTTGTGGACCTATTCACCCACCTAGTGGGTAGTTTAGGTATTTCATGGTCTTGATAGACGCATCCTGTAGATGGTCTAATGTGTGCTTGTTGCCATCACGCAACCTTGCGTTTGCAAAGTTAATGGATAATAGATGAGAATAATCTTGAATTCTTCATGAAAACGAGGCTGCCCATTTCGGTTTGGGTTCACGCCATTTCGCATGCAGCAATGCTAGTTCGTCTCTGACTGACGAATTATCACAAATATTCCCTATTGCAATTGGTTTTGGGTCATGAACCCAATATATCCCATTAAAGAAGCTTTGGATGCGCAGTATATGTGCCTGTAGCACCGCCATCCCGCACCAAAATGGGTTTGCAAAGAAGGTTAGGAATATATGTTGAGTACGAATCGTCCTCCATTATTCGCTACCTCGAAACATTGACAGGAGATTTGTTCACTGCACTATTTGCAGACTGTCAATTTGATGAGACACTTTTCCCAAAATTAGGGGGAGAAATCGGTGAAACCAAATGGGAAATTTTGTGGAAAAATGTATCATTATCTCATCTTGATCCACATACCTCTATTTGAAAGAAAGAGGTACAAAAGTTTATCCATTTGCAAAGAATAGCAAATCAAATGCCTGACGCATTTACGGACTTGAAGAGGATAACGAAATCCCACATTCACGCGGAAAATGTTCCGATCCGTATTGAAGTCCCTATTGGACAAATATCTAGTGTCATATCCAATGAGTCAAATGCACGCCAGAAGCGTGGCAGACCATTAGGTTCCAAAGATCGAAATCCTAGAAAGAGGAAAAAGAACGATCTAAATGACACTATGAAAGAATCACATGAGGACGCTCATGATTTGATTAATTCCGAGATTCACGAAGAATCTATTGAGCCGGAGACTCTTGAAAATACGGAATGCAAGAATGTGAGGATCTCGAACCTCAGTCTGTGGTAGTACAAAATTAATTGAGAGCTCTCGAAGAGCCAATTATTACTATGTTGGAGAAACACAATTGAGTATTGTGCTGTAGTAAGTCTCAAAGAAACTTATTCAGTTTCCAAAGTACACGCGAAAGTGATTGATTATATTGAGACTATAAATAAAGGAAGGCTTTGATTCTCCTATTACTACAACTTGTAGCGGGGTAATTTGTATATGAAAAGCTACCCGCTTTGTTCTCCAGTTTGTACTACACAAACGAAAGAATGCCACAATAAAGTGGATATCTATTGGTATATAAAGCCATGTCATAATAAACTCGAAGTTTATTGATAAGTGCACATGTCATGGTGTAAATTTGAAGTTTACCAATATTGATAATTTATGTTAGCCATCTCATTTTAAGTAAGATGTGCAAATTCACATAGGTGAATATTAAAGAACTAGAAAGTTCTTTACGAATACTCTTGTATCACTTGTTCTCATTAATGAAATGACCAACTAAAGAGTTCGGGTTGAAGCCCATAAATTCTGGAAATATGAAAGGTGAGTATGGGCCCATTCACCTGCCATGTATACCACATATGATGCATCTATGATATGGTTACATGCGCCATTGTTATTAACCCGCAGCCTGGCAGTGCTTGCGAGGTAAATCGCTCAGTAATCTAACTTCGAGCATAGTTTCCAGATTCTCTACTCAAGACAGTTCATCTTGATAAGTTGGTTTATATTAAAGTTGGTTTAGCAAGATAATTATTGAGTGCTGCCACTTAATAGCTAAACTGTTTCTTATGAGAACTAAGTTATATATATATCAGTTTGATATAAGTTGTATACGAGAGTATATTCTCCCCTCACAAGTGGTTCAGGGTCAGGAACCAAATAATTTCATCTTATTATTAAGGTGCTGTGTATATTGACATAATGCACAAAGATGATTTTCCAAAGTTGAGGAAACATGTTAGCTTTACTAACATGAGGGGGAGACATGATAAACACTTGAGAAAGTGTTACATGGGATGAATTTTCATTTGTATATGTATATCCCCGAATATCATGATATGAACCTGTAGTTCATAAAAAGGGAAATGCAATTGCAACATATTGCAAAGCATGCTATACGCATTTGCTGACTCAAAGAAAGTAACTAAATGGAAGAGATACAATTCAAGAAGAATTGATTCCATATGAAAGACATGTAGCTTTGAACCTCCAGTTCATATGCTTGAAAGTATAAAGTCAAAGGTATGTATAATCAGTTTTCGATATCTTATTTGTTTAGCATGACATGAAACTTTGATATGCAGCTAAAGTCTATTATGTGACTTACATGACTTAACTTGAAAGATTTATGTTGCTTGAAGCATATGCAATCCTTGGTCCTGAAGTACCACATCCTTAGTACAATTTGTGTACATATGTATCTTGCCATAACTATAAGCATGATGGCATTGAGAATGCATCTATGGAGATATTGAAGTGTTATTCCACGACATCATATGAAGATGTTCATACCTATCAAGAATGATGATTTCAAGGTGCGGAATATTTATTCAAGTCAATATGGTTGATTTATTTATCAAGCATCTACCAAAGATCGTTTTGAAGATGATGCACAAGGTTGGAATGCAAATGCTCAAGGATATAAATTGATGTTCTCATTAGGGGGAGTTAATGCGCGTTGCACTCTTTTTCTCTTACAAGGTTTTGTCCCAATTGGGTTTTCCTTGCGAGGTTTTTAACGAGGCAACCAATAGGCGCATATTCAAACATGTGTACTCTTTTTCCTTACTTTAATTTTTCCCATTGGGTTTTGGTTTTAAGGTTTTATGAGGCACATCATTGAATAGACATTCAAGGGGGAGTGTTATGAAATAGAAGATTCTTACACTTCTATTTAAGGTGAATGTCTTTAATGTATTTAATTAGAGAGATTTTAGAGTCCTATTATTGGTAGCAAGATCTTCCTCCTCCCTATAAATATAGGTGCTCTCTACCATTGTAATTCACCCCTCTCAACTCAATAAGAAGAACTCTCTCTACTCTTCTCTCTATTGCTATTGTTCTTGTTCTATTGTTCTTGTTATTTGCTTTAGTTTATAACACGTTATCAGCACGAGACTCTACCGTCTCAAGTATCATTCTCGAAAATCCAAGGTATTTTCCCTCTTCCTAATTTAATTTTCGAGTATGTCTGACATTATGAAAAGAAAGTTCGTTGCCCTTGAAATTTCGGGCAAGAACTATATGACATGGGTGTTGGATGCTGAAATCCACCTAGATGCTATGGGTCTCGGAGACACCCTCAAAGATAAAGAAAAAGCATCCACCCAAGATTGTGCGAAGGCCTTGATTTTCTTGCGCCACCACCTTGACGAAGGTTTGAAGATTGAATATCTCACCGTCAAGGATCCACTCGTTTTGTGGAACAGCTTAAATGAGAGATATGACAACCTGAAGTTGGTCACTCTGCCACAAGCACGATATGATTGGGCCCATCTGAGGCTACAGGACTTTAAGTCCGTTTCTGAATATAATTCTGCTATGTTCAGAATTACTTCTAAACTGAAGCTATGTGGAGATAACATCTCCGATTACGATATGCTTGAGAAAACGTTTACAACGTTTCATGCCTCCAATATGGTACTGCAGCAACAGTGCCGAGAGAAAGGCTTTACGAAGTACTCTGAACTGATTTCTCTCTTACTAGTGGCTGAGCGAAATAATGATCTGCTCATGAGAAATCACGAAAATAGACCAACTGGGTCTACACCACTGCCTGAAGCAGATATGGTGCACTCGCATTATGCCAAACATAAAAGGGACCATGATCACGGTCATAAACGGGGTCAAAGCCAAGGACATGGACAAGGAAGAAATTCCAAAGAAGTCCGTCACCCCCCAAAGAGAGATAACCACCGAAAGCAGAAACGGGGTCCAGAAGATCCTAAGGTAAATAGTTCAGAAACTATATGTTATCGTTGCGGTGGAAATGGGCACTGGTCTAGGACTTGCCGTATACCAAGACACTTGGTTGACCTTTATCAAGCATCTCGAAAGAGAAAAGGCCCTGAAACAAATTTTGTCTATGACGACAATGAGGATATCACCCACCTGGATGTGGCAGACTTCTTTGAGCAACCCGATGGAAAAATAGACCACCTAATCGGCGATGGATCCGTGATGAAAGAAGATGGAGTTATTTGATTTTGTTCTACTTATTTGTATTAGTTAGTGAATAAACTAATAGTCATTAGCATTAGCTCGTATTAGTTAGTTCATAAAGCAATGTCAGCAGTAGTTCTTTAGAATATCTTCAATATGTTCAAATATCAATAAAACTTTTATTTTCCAGTGGGGGTAATCGACTAGCCTGAAAAACTAGTCGATTATCAACTATTTTCGCATTAAAGTTGAAAAATAATTGATCAACAATCGATTGTCTTTGGCTAACAATCGATTGTCTTGAAACAGTGTTCTGGAATTTTTCAAAAATAGCCAACAATCGATTGTCTTTGTCTAACAATCGATTGTCTTGAAACAGTGTGTTCTGGAATTTTTCAAAAATAGCCAACAATCGATTGTCTTTGTCTAACAATCGATTGTCTTGAAACAGTGTGTTCTGGAATTTTTCAAAAATAGCCAACAATCGATTGTCTTTGTCTAACAATCGATTGTCTTGAAACAGTGTGTTCTGGAATTTTTCAAAAATAGCCAACAATCGATTGTCTTTGTCTAACAATCGATTGTCTTGAAACAGTGAGGTCTGGAATTTTTCAAAAATCACCCACAATCGATTTTCTATATCTAACAATCGATTGTCGTTAGGCAGTGTAATCTGAAGTTTTTCAAAAATAACAAATAATCGATTGTGTGTGTTTGACAATTGATTGTCTATGTTCCAACAATCGATTGTGTGTGTTTAATAATCGATTGTCTTATGAAAAACGCTGAAATTTTCAAACTGCATAGTAATTGATTATGGACAACATATCTTATTTTGTTTGTCAACTGTTAGTAGCAGATTTTGAAAACATTATGTGACACAAAAGGAATTGAACTTGCTTATTCTTATGTTCCTGTATTTCTTTTGTATGTCATACCATGGAAAGTAAATTGATCGAAGGCTCCGGAAGAGCCATTGTAACTCTGGCCAAGGGCACGACGTTAATCATAGAGAATGCTATGTTCTCCTCCAAGTCTATGAGAAACTTGTTGAGTTTTAAAGATGTACGCCGGAATGGCTACAATATTGAGACAATGGATGAAGATAATCTTGAATATCTCGTCCTCACTTTAAAGAATGTCTCCGGCCAAAAGAGGGTTATTGAGAAATTCCCGTCTTTATCTTGTGGCATGTATTGGACAAGAATTAGTGCAATTGAGGCACATTCAACAGTAAATCTAAAGAATACTGAGTCCAATACATTTGTACTTTGGCATGATCGACTGGGTCACCCAGGATCAACCATGATGAGACGGATTATAGAAAGCTCATATGGGCATCCGTTAAAGAATTTCAAAATCCTTTCAAGTAATGAATATCCTTGCACTTCGTGTTATCAAGGCAAGCTGATTATCAAACCATCCCCCACAAAGGTTGGGACCGAGTCACCCCCGTTTCTGGAACGTATACAAGGGGACATTTGTGGACCTATTCACCCACCTAGTGGGTCGTTTAGGTATTTCATGGTTTTGATAGACGCATCCTGTAGATGGTCTAATGTGTGCTTGTTGTCATCACGCAACCTTGCGTTTGCGAAGTCAATGGAAAATAGATGAGAATAATCTTGAATTCTTCATGAAAACGAGGCTGCCCATTTCGGTTTGGGTTCACACCATTTTGCATGCAACAATGCTACTTTGTCGGTTGCCCGCTTCGGCTTAGGGTCACGCCATTTTGCATGCAGCAATGCTAGTTCGTCTCTGACTGACGAATTATCACAAATATTCCCTATTGCAATTGGTTTTGGGTCATGAACCCAATATATCCCATTAAAGAAGCTTTGGATGCGCAGTATATGTGCCTGTAGCACCGCCATCCCGCACCAAAATGGGTTTGCAAAGGAGGTTAGGAATATATGTTGAGTTTGAATCATCCTCCATTATTCGCTACCTCGAAACATTGACAGGAGATTTATTCACTGCACTATTTGCAGACTGTCAATTTGATGAGACACTTTTCCCAAAATTAGGGGGAGAAGTCGGTGAAACCAAATGGGAAATTTTGTGGAAAAATGCATCATTATCTCATCTTGATCCACATACCTCTATTTGAAAGAAAGAGGTATAAAAGATTATCCATTTGCAAAGAATAGCAAATCAAATGCCTGACGCATTTACGGACTTGAAGAGGATAACGAAATCCCACATTCCTGCGGAAAATGTTCCGATCCGTATTGAAATCCCTATTGGACAATCATCTAGTGTCATATCCAATGAGTCAAATGCACGCCTGAAGCGTGGCAGACCAATAGGTTCCAAAGATCGAAATCCTAGAAAAAAGAACGATCTAAATGACACTATGAAAGAATCACATGAGGACGCTCATGATTTGATTAATTCCGAGATTCACGAAGAATCTATTAAGCTTGAGAGCTCTCGAAGAGCCAATTATTACTATGTTGGAGAAACACAATTGAGTATTGTGCTGTAGTAAGTCTCAAAGAAACTTATTCAATTTCCAAAGTACACGCGAAAGCGATTGATTATATTGAGACTATAAATAAAGGAAGGCTTTGATTCTCCTATTACTACAACTTCTAGCGGGGTAATTTGTATATGAAAAGCTACCCGCTTTGTTCTCCAGTTTGTACTACACAAACGAAAGAATGCCACAATAAAGTGGATATCTATTGGTATAAAACCCATGTCATAATAAACCCGAAGTTTATTGATAAGTGCACATGTCATGGTGTAAATTTGAAGTTTACCAATATTGATAATTTATTCAGTTGGCATTCATGTTAGCCATCTCATTTTAAGTATGATGTGCAAATTCACATAGGTGAATATTAAAGAACTAGAAAGTTCTTTACGAATACTCTTGTATCACTTGTTCTCATTAATGAACTGACCAACTAAAGAGTTCGGGTTGAAGCCCATAAATTCTGGAAATATGAAAGGTGAGTATGGGCCCATTCACCTGCCATGTATACCACATATGATGCATCTATGATATGGTTACATGCGCCATTGTTATTAACCCGCAGCCTGGCAGTGCTTGCGAGGTAAATCGCTCAGTAATCTAACTTCGAGCATAGTTTCAAGAGTCTCTACTCAAGACAGTTCATCTTGATAAGTTGGTTTATATTAAAGTTGGTTTAGCAAGATAATTATTGAGTGCTGCCACTTAATAGCTAAACTGTTTCTTATGAGAACTAAGTTATATATATATCAGTTTGATATAAGTTGTATACGAGAGTATATTCTCCCCTCACAAGTGGTTCAGGGTCAGGAACCAAATAATTTCATCTTATTATTAAGGTGCTGTGTATATTGACATAATGCACAAAGATGATTTTCCAAAGTTGAGGAAACATGTTAGCTTTACTAACATGAGGGGGAGACATGATAAACACTTGAGAAAGTGTTACATGGGATGAATTTTCATTTGTATATGTATATCCCCGAATATCATGATATGAACCTGAAGTTCATAAAAGGGATAATTCAAATTGCAACATATTGCAAAGCATGCTTTACGCATTTACTGACCCAAAGAAAGTAACTAAATGGAAGAGATACAATTCAAGAAGAATTGATTCCATATGAAAGACATGTAGTTTTGAACCTATAGTTCAAATGCTTGAAAGTATAAAGGCAAAGGTATGTATAGTCAATTTTCGATATCTTATTTGCTTAGCATGACATGAAACTTTGATATGCAGCTAATGTCTATTATGTGACTTACATGACTTAACTTGAAAGATTTAAGTTGCTTGAAGCATATGCAATTCTTGGTCCTGAAGTACCACATCCTAAGTACAATTTGTGTACATATGTATCTTGCTATAACTATAAGCATGATGGCATTGAGAATGCATCTATGGAGATATTGAAGAGCTATTCCACGACATCATATGAAGATGTTCATACCTATCAAGAATGATGATTTCAAGGTGCGGAATATTTATTCAAGTCAATATGGTTGATTTATTTATCAAGCATCTACCAAAGATCGTTTTGAAGATGATGCACAAGGTTGGAATGCAAATGCTCAAGGATATAAATTGATGTTCTCATTAGGGGGAGTTAATGCGCGTTGCACTCTTTTTCCCTTACAAGGTTTTGTCCCAATTGGGTTTTCCTTGCGAGGTTTTTAACGAGGCAACCAATAGGCGCATATTCAAACATGTGTACTCTTTTTCCTTACTTTAATTTTTCCCATTGGGTTTTGGTTTTAAGGTTTTATGAGGCACATCATTGAATAGACATTCAAGGGGGAGTGTTATGAAATAGAAGATTCTTACACTTCTATTTAAGGTGAATGTCTTTAATGTACTTAATTAGAGAGATTTTAGAGTCCTATTATTGGTAGCAAGATCTTCCTCCTCCCTATAAATAGAGGTGCTCTCTACCATTGTAATTCACCCCTCTCAACTCAATAAGAAGAACTCTCTCTACTCTTCTCTCTATTGCTATTGTTCTTGTTCTATTGTTCTTGTCTTTTGCTTTAGTTTATAACATGTTATGAAATAGAAGATTCTTACACTTCTATTTAAGGTGAATGTCTTTACTGTACTTAATTAGAGAGATTTTAGAGTCCTATTATTGGTAGCAAGATCTTCCTCCTCCCTATAAATAGAGGTGCTCTCTACCATTGTAATTCACCCCTCTCAACTCAATAAGAAGAACTCTCTCTACTCTTCTCTCTATTGCTATTGTTCTTGTTCTATTGTTCTTGTCTTTTGCTTTAGTTTATAACAGTATTTTCATTTTTATTTTTGTTTTTCTTTTTTTAGATAGAGACGACCTCAAGCTTCTTGTGTGTTTTTCTTATTTTGTGTGTTTTACCTCAATTTGAATATTTTAATAACCAACTAGATTGAGTACACAACCGTGACCTTCACGGGACTTGGGGAATGCCTAACACCTTCTCCCCGAGTCAAATGAACCCCCTTACCTAAATCTCTGGTGCGGACTTAGTTTTGCTTCCAAGTGTTCTCAAAGGAAAATATTTTCTAAAAAATGGTGACGTGGCACACCGAAATCAAATGTCAAGTGGCGATTCTGAATTAGTCCTTTGAACACAAATTTTGTCACTTTTCAATTGAAAAATCCCTTTCAAGCTTTATTAAATCGTTTTATTTATTTTAAAGGATTTAGTAGAGTTTGTTATAAAAAAGGGTGTGACAGAAAAACACTTTAAAATCTTAGAGAATTACGGGGATCTGAAGTAGATCTTAAAGAAAAACAAAGAAAAAAAACCTTGGAGACTTAGGGTTTTAGAGAAAACCCTAGAGAACGAGATAGCCTGGAACGAACTGATTTTGAGTCAAAAATGGACTCACAATGCTAAGACTTGCCAGAGAGAGATCGAATATGGCTGTAGAACTCAAGTCGGAAGACCTCTGAGCCGGTGGTCTTCAAAATAGGGCTTTGATCTTTGAACAAAGGGGATCGTAGAAGGGAGTGGGGGTGAGTATAGGTTACACGAAGCCTGGGAGGCCATGGTTTCCAGTGAGACAAGGTAGGAAAATGGTGTGAGAAGGGCTGGTGTTTTAGGGGGGTTGAGAGCATTGGGAACGAAAGGGTTTCAGGGGCGGCTGTCTTTGAGAATGATTAGGGTTTGGGGGGGGGGGGGGGCTTTGGTTTAATTAAGGGAAGGGCGACGTGGACCGTTGATTAAAACAATCAACGATCCTAATTTAAAAGAGGGTTTCGGGCAGGTTAGTTGATAAGATTTGGGTCGGGTTATTTGAGAAATTGGGTAGTGTAATTGGGGGTTGGATTAGGGTGAAAATTAGGATATAATTGAAGTTAAAAAGGGCTACAATTGAAATAGCCCATTTCCCCATTTTGAATTTTATTAAATAGTAAATGATGTTCAAATATCAAATTAATAATACTAAGTTATTAATAAATGCATATGTGTTAATTAAAAAATATTAGAAATGATTTTGTGATTACAAATGCTATTAAATTGAGAAATAAGCTAAAATTACAATTTCATACAATTTTAGTTTAAAAATACCAAATGAACTTGTAATATTATGTAAAAACCATGTAAATTATAATTTTGTGTAAATTTAAGAATAAAAATAAATTATTCACCAAAATGAGAATTTTTGGGAATAATTATTGGATTTTATAGTGCAAAATAGTCCATAAATTGATTTTAAAATTCTTAAAAAATGTAGAAAAATACCAAAACCTTTGTGGATGTTTATATATGCATATACATGGTATTTTGAAAGTATTTGATTATAAAAATACATAGGGAAAAATTGGGTATCAACAGCTGCCCCTCTTTACCCGAGGAGGATAGAAGAGTTCTCGGGTAAAAATAAGATAGCCAATTTTGACTGGAGACAGCAATTGTAAAAGTATTGACAGTGCTCTGGTTTCTGAGCTACCTACGTATCCCTGGTTTTACAGGAATCATGCCATATGTAGTTCAGGAACCATTGACGAAATATGCTGATGGGAATTTGGATAAACGGACGCGATGGTTAGATCTGAGAGGGTGCTTGGAATCGGAATAACTGCGGATAACTGGAGCGGGATCACTCCTTCAGAGACGCCCGTGATCCAGTCGGAGCACCTGCAAATGCGTGATATATATATATATATATATATATATATATATATATATATATATATATATATATATATATATATATATATGTAATTTAAACGTGATGCAAGTTCCCAATGGACCATGAATGTTTGTCCTTGGATGGTTAGGATGATGTCCTCAGACTATGATGTCCTGGGCCATGAAAAGCATAAAAGTATGGGTTCACAGGCCATGAAATGATGTTCTTGGGCTATGAAGATGGTGCCTTCGAACTATGACGCCTTTGAACGAGTTGTCAATCTTTTAGCCCATGAGAGGGTGGCAATCTTTCAGCCAAATGAATACAATGGGTGGCGATCTTTCAGCCAGATCCAGAATTTAAAATAGGTGGTTATATTTCAGCCGAATGAGAAATTAAAATGCAGGTGGCGATGTTTTAGCCAGTCGAAAAATAAAGCGGTAATATTTTAGCTATGCAGAGAATTTAAAATAGGTGGCGATATTTCAGCCGAATGAGAATTTAAAATGCAGGTGGCAATGATTTAGCCAGCCAAAAAACAAAGCGGCGATATTTCAGCCATGCATAGAATTTAAAATAGGTGACGATATTTCAGTCGAATGAGAATTTAAAATGCAGGTGGCGATGTTTCAGCCAGCCGAAAAATAAAGCAGCAATATTTTAGCCGTGCCGGGCGGAGACAGTTCTTAGTCTCGAAAGGCAGATAAGATCCTTATGCAATATGGAGGTAGAGCTTAACCTCGGAAGACAGAGAGTAGCCTTGTGCGAAATGCAGATGGAGACAGAGCTTAGTCTCGAAAGGCAGATAATAGCCTTATGCAATGTGGAGGTAGAGCTTAACCTCGTAAGGCAGAGAGTAGCCTTATGCAAAAAATGCAGATGGAGACTGAGCTTAGTCTCGAAAGGCAGATAGTAGCCTGATGCAGGATGGAGGTAGAGCTTAACCTCGAAAGGTAGAGATGCCTTATGCAAAAATGCGGATGGAGACAGAGTTTAGTCTCGAAAGGCAGATGATAGCCTTATGCAGGATGGAGGTAGAGCTTAACCTCGGAATGCAGAAAGTAGCCATTTGCAAAAATGCGGATGGAGATAGAGCTTAGTCTTGAAAGGTAAATAGTAGCCTTATGCAAATACAGGAATGCAAAAGAGCAAATAGTAGTAGGTTTCTTAGCTGGTAGATGGTTTGCGATATTAGGACTATTGGGGAGTGCGGATAGTGACCCTATGAGGTTTTTGATCCTGAAAAGCGAATGTGCTTTGATTCGTAACCTGAGTTCTTGCAATCAAAGAAAAATTGTGAGTTCTGTAGGGGGAGGTTAGTTCGTATCCTTCAGCTTTTGGCATCATGTATTACGGGGGTAGCGTTACTAAACGATGGTGGTGCAAATGATATTTATGCATGACTTAGTAAGTATAATGTAAGTACGTATATGATTTTATTTTGGGTGAGCCGACGACTACAACATGGTCCAAGACACGACAACCTCGCTTGTTCTGGAATTTTGAGGATCCTCCTCAAAATCCTGCCCCAGTTTACTGGGCTGGTGCTACTGGAGGATGTGCTGAATAATTGAACGCGGAATAATTTCAGAATTTTGAGGGTCCTCCTCAAAATTCTGCCCCAGTTTACCAGGTCGGCGCCGATGAAAAAACTGAGAACTTACTTCGGAATTTTGAGGGTCCTCCTCATAATTCTGCCTCTGTTTCAATAGCAGGGGAACACGGAATTTGATTAAAATGTGACCGAACCCATAGGGCTGCCTACGTCTCCCCTCTTAAACGGAAATCAGTTCAGGCGTAGTTCAAATTACATCACAAAAGAAAAGTATACAATCAAAGGTAGTATCTTTTTACTGCATCTGAGTTTATAGGCTTCGACCAGACTTCTCCGTCTATTTTTGCAAGAATAATGGCTCCCCCAGTTAGAACCCGATGGATCATGTATGGAACGTGCCAGTTGGGAGAGAAGTTTCCTTTGGCTTCATCTTGGTACGTGAATATTTTCTTTAATACAAACTATCCTGGCGTGAAGTACTTGGCTTGACTCTCTTGTTGAAGGCTCTAGACACTCTCTTCCGATATAATTGACCGTGACACACAACATTCATCCTCTTTCCATCTATGAGGGCTAACTGCTCGTAGCGACTTTGACCCATTCTGCATCATCTATTTCTGCTTCTTGTATGACCCTTAAGGAGGGGATTTCCACCTCGGCGGGGATGACCGCCTATGTACCATAAACCAGCATGTAGGGAGTGGCCCGGGTTGATGTGCGGACCATGTTACGATAACCTAGTAAGGCGAATGACAACTTCTCATGCCACTGTTTGTGCTTTTTGATCATTTTCCTTAGTATCTTCTTGATGTTCTTATTGGCTGCTTCTACAGCTCCATTCATCTGAGGTCTATAAACCGTAAAGTTCTTGTGTCTAATTTTGAATGTTTCGCACATCGCCTTCATCTGGTCGTTGTTGAGATTAGAACCGTTGTCGGTGATGATTGATTCTGGAACCCCGAACCGACAAACCATACGATCTCAGACGAAATCTGCTATTACTTTTTTGGTGACTGCCCTTGTATGATGCTACTTCAACCCATTTGGTAAAATAATCAATTGCCATTAGGATGAACGCGTCCCCATTTGACGCGGCTGGTTCAATTTGTCCAATAACATCCATTCCCCAAGCGGCGAATGACCATGGTGAGCTTGTTGCGGTAAGCTTGTTTGGAGGCACCATATCATATCTGCATATATTTGACAACGGTGGCATTTACAGACGTACTAAATGCAGTCTGTTTCCATAGTCATCAAAAAATACCCTACTTAGAGTATCTTCTTTTCCAAAACGAAACCATTCATATGCGGTCCACAGGTCCCTGCGTGCACTTCTGCCAATAGATTGGTTGCTTCTTTTGCTTCGACACATCTTAATAATCCCAAATCAGGAGTCCTCCTTTGCAGGATTCCTCCACTGTGAAAGAAGTTGTTGGACAATCTCCAAAGTGTTCGTTTCTGAGTAGCATTGGCAAGCTCTGGATACTCTCCTGTTGTCAAGTATTCTCTGATATCATGGAACCAAGGTTTTCCGTCTGCTTCTTCTTCGACATGAGCACAATAAGCTGGTTGGTCGTGAATCTTGACCTGGATGGGGTCAATAAAGTTCGTATCTGGATGCTAGATCATAGACGATAAAGTGTCTAAGTCATCAGCGGACTCATTCCGTGTTCTGGGAACATGCTGGAGTTCCGTCTTTCTGAATCTTTTCCTCAACTCCTTTACATGGTGCGGATAAGTGAGTATCTTAGAATTCTTGGTATCCCATTCTTCTCGAACCTGATTTATGAGTAGGTATGAATTTCCGATCACTAGTAGTTCCTGAATGTTCATGTCAACAGCCAGTTTGAGCCCTAAGATGTAGACTTCATACTCGGCAACATTGTTGGTGCACGTGAATTTGAGCTTGGGAAATACTGGGTAATGCTGACCAGTTTCGGATACCAAGACCGCTCCTATACCAACTCCTTTGAAATTTGCGGCCCTGTCGTAAAGCATTCTCCAACCATCATAGGATTCTGCAATGTCTTCTCCTATAAAGGCTATCTCTTCATCAAGGAAATACGTCTTTAAAGGTTCGTATTCTCCTCCTATAGGATTATCGGCGAGGTGATCTTTCAAGGCTTGTCCTTTGAACGCTTTCTGGGTAACATAAATAATGTCAAGTTCACTTAACAGTATCTTCCCCTTGGCTAGCTTGCCTGTAAGCATGGGCTTCTGAAAAATATACTTTCATGGGTCCATCCTGGATATGCAATGAGTGGTATAAACACAGAAATAGTGCCTCAATTTATGAGCTACCAAGGTTAAAGCACAACAAGTGCGTTCTAACAAGGAATACCGAGTCTCATACGGGGTAAAATTCTTGTTGAGGTAAATAGCCTACTCCTTCCTTCCTGTTTCGTCATATTGTCCCAAAACACAATCAAATGCCCCATCCAATACTGCAAAATAGAGAAATAGAGGTCTCCCTAGCTCAGGTGGAACCAAGACTGGCGGCGTTGACAAATATTCCTTGTCCGTCCACTTAATGGCGGCGTCGTTCTTTAGCATCTTGAGGATGGGTTCACAAATGATAGTGGACTGAGCTATGAATCGGCTGATATAGTTGAGCCTCCCCAGAAAACTCATTACATCTTTCTTGTTCTTTGGAGGTGGCAACTCTTGAATGGCTTTGACATTTTACGGGTCCAACTCTATACCCCGGCGACTCACAATGAAACCCAATAACGTTATGGCTGGGACTCCAAATGCACACTTGGCGAGGTTTAGTTTCAAGTTATATCTCCTCATTCTGTTGAAGAATTTTCTCAAATCTTCGATGTGATCTGCACATTTCCTGGATTTTATGATGATATCGTCCACATATACGTCGATCTCTTTGTGTATCATATCATCAAAGATTGTGGTCATGGCTCTCATGTTGGTAGCACTAGCATTCTTTAAACCGAACGACATTATTCTGTAATACTACATTTCCCACAATGTGATGAACGCTATTTTCTCTGCATCTTCTTCATCCATCCATATCTTGTGGTATCAAGCTAAACAATCGACGAAGGACTGGAGCTCATGTTTAGCGCAGTTATCAATTAGTATGTGTATATTTGGAAAAGGGAAATCGTCCTTAGGACTGGCCCGGTTGAGATCCGGTAGTTGACACAGACTCTAACCT
Source organism: Nicotiana benthamiana (assembly GCA_034376525.1). Lineage (NCBI taxonomy): Eukaryota > Viridiplantae > Streptophyta > Magnoliopsida > Solanales > Solanaceae > Nicotiana > Nicotiana benthamiana. The sequence goes on from CM067328.1 coordinate 85,597,311, forward strand.
TTCCATCCTTTTTTGGTACCAGCACAACATTGGCTAACCATGTTGGATACTCTACCACTCTGAGAACCCTGGCTTTGACTTGCTTGGTAACCTCTTCTTTGATTTTCAAACTCATGTCTGCCTTGAATTTTCTGAGTTCTGTTTGACCAGTGGGCATGTCGGATCTGTTGGCAGCTTGTGAGACACAATGGACGTGCTGAGGCTGGTCATATAATCATATGACCAGGTGAATATATCCTCATATTCTTTCAAAACTCTGTGTATTCTTCCTTTTCTGATAGTGACAAGTGTACGCTAATACATGTTTCCTTGACGTTTTTTGCGTCTCCCAAATTAATGACCTCAATTTCGTCTAAGTTAGACTTAAGCCTATTCTCAAAATTCTCGACCCCTCTAGCAACAACTTCTGCTATTTCATCATCTTCTGAATCCATATCCGTTTGTCGCATTGTCGCGTTGCAAGTTACAGTTGTCGGTACATCATCAAGATAGGTAATAGTAATGTTGTGTAAAATAAAGTAAATGGTAGAGAACATAAATGAGAGCAAAATATAAATATAAACTTGGAAAATGCATTTGATTAAATTCATAATTGTCTGAAACATCGAAGCTCTTTTCAAAAGTAAAGACAATGCGGAAAAGTAAAATCAACTAAAAGTAAAGTGCGATGCGTATGTGTCATTTAGCCTAGCTACCCCGAGGCTCTCCGGGAATTGGTGGTCCTGATTGACCAATTTTTGAGGTGTTCTCCCCGGTTCATATCTTGAATGGAAGGTCGTTCCTCCTTTTCCTCCTCGAAGATAACACAACAATCTATATCATTTTCCAGAAATAGGTTCTTCATTGCTGCCAGTGTCTCATCTTCCTCTGATCCGTATATGACATCAGCGGGCTGAAAGGTCTTCTCTAACTGAGGTAGAGGGTGCTCCAGTGGGTAGTAGGGGCCACGCCATGGTGGCGACCAGTGATTGAACTCCTCCCAAGTGTTTTCATAACCCAGGCCAAAAGTGTTCCATGCTTCTTCAACTGGATAGGTTTGGTAATACCCTGGAGATTCTTGCCAAGCCCCTTTCTAGGCTCGTATTTGTTCCAATTCAGAATGCTGTCAATTTTGTTATCCCACCACTTGTCTTTTTCTATGGCATTGACTCGCTCGATGTGATGGTATGTTTCTCCACCGATTCTCCTTCTACCTTCGATCATCGAGATCGCCTGGCGACTGTATCCCCCGTCAACTAGAATCCTGGTGATAAAGTGATCCTTGCATTGCGCAGTGATATGCAAAGCCTTGTTGTGATCAGGCCTTTCCAGCAGTAATTCATTTCATGGAAGGTGATCTTATGGCTTTCCAGTACCTGTCCCACCATGTTTACCATTTTGCCTCCTGTTATGTTGCTGGGAACATAAGCTTCACTCAGTATTTTCATTAAGGCATTTTTTGTGCCCAGAGCTTTGTAGGAGAGCCAAAATAGAAATTTGTGCTGGTGTCTTGTTCAATTGCTCGACGATCGAGTACTCTTTGTCCTGTACCTTTCTTGAGAGGTCGTCGGGTCCAGTTTCAATAGCCCGCCTTGAGGCCTGCTTGCTAGACTCAGCTAAATGCTCCGGGGTGTATACCCTGCTTGTCCTGGTCATGCCCTGTGCGGAAATTGCTTCTCTAGTATATATCTTTCCTTTCCTTCTAGCTTCTGCATTGTAATCCCAAGGTATAGCATTTGTTTGGAACGGGGTTACGTCTGTCATGGAGATTGGAATTTGTACCCTGGGTGGTAACACAGTAACTTCAAACAGTGTAGGTGCCTTTGGAACCTCGAACTCAACCTCAATTAGTTTTGGCGCCTTTGTAGGAGGTTCTTCAAACTCGAGTGGTATGGATACATTTACCACATCTCCCTCAGAGGGCTGAATCTGGACAACAATGGGATTGAGAGTACTCGTTGGCTTCTTAGGCACGTCTCCTTCAGCTATCAAACCGATTGGCCCCTTGGGGTCTCAATTATCGTTTACCTTGATCATGTGGATGCCTCCACCCTTGTGGTAAGGTAGAGGGTTGTTGCAGACATTAGAAGCGGGCTCCTCTACTATAATGATCTTGTTGTCAATCAGATTCTGAATGTTGTCTTTTAATGAGTGACACTCGTCAATGGTATAGCCCTTCATCCCCGAATGGTATGCGCAAGTCTTGTTTGGGTTGATCCATTAGGAAGGGTTTTCTGGAGTTACAGATGGGATAGGGGTAACATAACCGGCTGCCTTGAATTTTTCATATAATTGGTCAATTGGCTCGGCTATGGCGGTATATTGTCTAGGAGGTCTACGGTCGAAGTTTTGTCTAGGTCGAGGGAAATTTTGGCGGGTGGGCGGTGATGGGTAGTGAGAAGGTTGGGAGTTATATGCTTGGTATACGGGTGCGGAATAGGTATATCTGGATGAAGTGGGTTGATATGTAGGTAGTGAGGTGATTAGTAAGCAGGTCGTGCAATTTGATAAGTGGGTGACATTGCTTGGTAATTTAGGGTGGGCTGATATATGAGTGGAGCTGAGGGATAGATCTGGTATTTCATGGGGGAGTTGTTCCTTTGCACGGCCATTACAGAATTTACATACTTTTTCTTTGACGAGCTTCTAGACTGCAAAGCCTTGTTGGTAGCTTATAATGTCTCGAGGTTTGTGACCATACCATTTTTATGACTTCTTCGATCCTTTCTCCCAACTTGATGATGTTGGAGAACTTTTGGCCCTCTATCAGCATCAACCTCTCATAATATTGTGGATCTTGAGCACAAACAAAGAACATGTTCATTTGTTCTTCCTCCAAGGCCGATTTAACCTTAGCAGCCTCTGACCTCCAACGAGTAGCATACTCGCGAAAGGTCTTTGTGGAATTCTTCTTGAGATTCTGGATATAGAACACATCAGGTGTGCTCTCACTGTTGAACCTAAACTGATCCATAAATTCAGACGCCATGTTTACCCAACAGGTCCATTTCTTCGCATCTTGGCTAATATACCAAGATAAAGCATCACCCTTAAAGCTCCTCATGAACAGCTTCATGCGGATCTTTTCATCCCTTTCGACTCCTACTAACTTGTCACAATACATTCTCAAGTGGACCCTGGGGTCACCTATGCCATCGAATAGTTCGAAAATGGGAGGTTTGTACCCCTCCGCGAGCTCAATATCTGGTTGAACAAAGATATCTTCATAATTCAACCCTTCAACACCTTTGTTACCTTCAAAACCTTGGACCCGACTAGTCAACTTCTTGATCTTAGCGGCCAAATTCTGAATGAGGGAACTCTTGTCCTCTGCCTCGACTGCAGTGGTGACAGGCTGACTGTAATGCGGTATAGTCCACAAAGATTGGAATGTTATGGTCTTTTGTGATGTTTTGTGATTCAGGAGTGCTATGAGTGGGTTACATTGGAGTTTATGGGAGATTTTGTGGTGGTTTAGGGTTCTGGGTGTTAACATCGGGCGTGGCAAAAATGATTGACAGGCTTGCCAGGTTTCTAACTTGGTCCAATTCCTCTCGGAATCTCAGCAAAGTTTGCTCTAGATGAGCAACAGTCTCTTTGGTGATTGCAGCATTCTGAGAAGTTTCCTCAAGTTCTTTTCTAGTGCTTGTATCTCCCATCTTGACTTTGTTCCTGGTAGGACTTGGAGGAGGAGGAGGTGGAGGACCCTTTGATCTTGTGGAGTATGCTGATGGTGCCAGAATGCACGAACTAACCTTCGGGGAGGGGAATAAAAATAAAAGAAAACAAAAAGGTAAAAAGTTAGTGCGGATTCTGATAAATAATATTGCAATACTTAAACACACATTGTGTGGGAATATAAATCGCATTCCTAATTTAGGTGCCTCTTTGTGCCCGAGGTAGAATTAGCGAAAAATAAAATTTGGAGAATATATAATGCTAAATGCCTCATTTTATTGATGAAAACAACTAAATGATAAAGACGTTACTAATGGCCAGCGGCCTTATTACATTTAAGAAAACTGGAAGAGTAAAAATCCTAAATACTTGTCCCGGAAGGACCTTCCCCTGATTCGGTATTCTTGCCTCCATCGTATAGCTGCATCAACTCTCGCATCCCTAACAGTAGGTAGGCTCGAGCCAAATGTCCGCCTGCGCTTCCTTCAACATTCTGACAGTCTTCAAACCTTTTTAAGAACTTCCCTTCCAACTCCACGAGAACTCACTCCATATACCCCAAACGGTTGTTGGCGTTGATGGAAATATCCTTCCACTTGTTGATAAGATTCTCGTGGTCTTCCTATATTTCCCGATGTTCATTCTCTCATCCTCTTGCGCAATTGATTGTATTTGACTTGCGCTTCAGTTTTCTTATCAATAATCATGTGATCTTAGACGAATCACGGACGACCCAAACCAATGTGATCATCTTCCAACCAACCTGTATATTGCGGCACACACCCAACATGATACCTGTCTTGTTCAATAGACTCCTTCACTAGAAAGAGCTTGCAGTGCAGCATAAACTGAGCACGACACCAATGCGGGCTATCATCATTTTGAAAGTCAGCACTGAAATGACTCATTTTCTCTATGCTGGGTATGATTTGTTTCCTTCCGGCTTGCCTTATGACTCAGAGAGAGGAGTAAGGATGAGTTTCCCTCAGGCTAATAAGTATGAGGAATGGTGCATCTTGAGAACGGATAATGAACTCCCCTGTTGGGAACCATTCGAACATCTACTGAATTTGCTCTTCTTTTAGATTCTCGAACAACTCTACCCATCCACTGGTGTCTTCTGGCTGAGCGAACATGTTGGGCATGAAGTTCATTCGCCTTGGGTGATGAAAAGTGATATGGTCATCCCAATCCCTGCGTATGATTTCCTGTCTGTAATCGCCTCTATGAAGGGCCTCTATGAAGGCGTTCCAGGAGCCATAGTTGAAGCAGTAGATTGCAACCCTCGAAATGTGGAGACCCTTGTTGACACTTTCCCAAGGCTTGGTAAATTTAAGCAAGGACCATAGGTACTATGCTGAAAGACTGTCCGTCAATCCCTTCCATTAATGTCTTGGTAACCATGGCTAGTCTGGCGTGAATCCTAGCCTTCTTCATAGGGAATTACCAAACCCAAGAAGCAAAACATGAACACAAACACCCTTATATGTATGTTTCCGAAAGAGGTGAGGGAGAATTCGTCCATGTAGGTGCGATAGGACTTACTCTGGCCATATCTCTCGTATAAGAAGTCGAATGGTATGTAAGAGTACTTCAAGCAAGAAAGGTCGGGATTTTTCTTAAGTCCCGTCATTTTAAGAAAACCTCTACTTTTGCGATTCTCCGGCATGAGAATACCCGTTGTTTCCCAAGGGATGCCAGCTAGGACCCCTATTTATTTTAGCAAATGGGTCATTTCTAAATCCCCAAAACAGAACACTGATCAATCACCATCCGAAAACAAAGTTGCAGCCTCAATGATTTGTTGTTGGGTTGGATTTCCAGAAGTGAGGGCAAATTCCCTAAGTACTTGCGGACGAGGGTTTGGTCACTACTATGAAGATCTTCCCACCGTCTTAGCAAACTTGGGTGGATGTTTGATACTATACCGAATCTGGGGGACCTCGTACCCGATTTTCTGCAAAACAATGTGTTAGGCTCTCAACCCCACCAGACTCGACTATTTAAATCAATAATTAGCAGAAGGCATTTAGTTCTCCAAATTAATGCACATAACGTGAAAGTTTCCGGTTGGGTTTCAGGAAGCCCGATGGACTTTGGCTTAGGCTGTCTTAAGGAGTCATTATGCGGACAACATAACTGACTCGGCTAGGCTGACCATGATGCATGAACAGTTTAAAGGAATAAGGTTTCTACTTTTGAAATGCTAGACAAGGTACCCTTGAGTGGACAACTCAAGAGGGAAAGGCGCGGAACCATCGACTACACTGTTGATTGACTGTTTTTACCGTAAATATGCCTTTGTTGCATTTAGGGGGTTTATAATATTGGAAGGGCACAACCACTCATTACAAGCATTGTACGATTTGTTTTGGCACGAGTGGAATATGACGTTGGGAGATGCAATTACAATAATGAAACAAATTACATGTTCTTTCACGTTCAAAAGATAAATGATTACAATAATTGCTCGAAATTACAACAATATTGAAATAACAAAGCAGTAAAGAAAGCAGTTAAAGGAAGGAAAAGACATGAAGAGCCAAGTTAGTAGTTGTGATGAAATAATCAAGGACAGGAAATAAATTTGATTAAGTAAGCAATAAAGTCACAAAAGCAACTAATGGTAAAATCCTTAAAGAAAATCCCCAGAAGAGTCACCTTGCTGTCGATGCCCCCCTTTTTCCCTCCCGAGGGATAGGAATCGTGTTTACGACATTATGGGTGGAATTACTCTTTTATCCCTTCTTGGGGGAATTTGGGCTATGGAGTTTGAAGAGTCGGCACCTAATGATTATAGTGCATTAGGACACTTTTTTGAGAAAGAAAGAAGGATTCGAAGGAAAACCAGAGTTCGGGTAAGGGCTTGAAATTATCTCGAGGGAAAGGTGTTAGGCACCCCTCAAGATCCACTAGTGTGGTTCTCGGCCTTGCTTAGATGTGACTTTAAGAAGAATAAAAATAGACAAGCAAAGTTTTCACGTAAGAAATGCGAGCAAGTTGGCAATTTTGAAAGAAGGATGGCACAAGTAAAAGGGAATTTAAGTTTAAAGAAAATATTCAAATATAGGAAAAGTAAAGGGGGTCCTAGGTTTAACTATAATATGGATCATTTGATGCTATATCCCACACATGTACCCAAAGAGGGGTCGCTTTATGATATTAGCGCATTGTCATTATTTCCATATTCTACCCTTCCCACCCCGTTAAGGTATTTAAGAACGTTTAGTCTCGTTCACTTATTGCATGCTAATACCCGTCCCGATCTATTAGTCCCCGGGTATTTGGACTTCGAATACTAAAAGGGGCTGAGGGCATATATGGAGTTTAAAGGTAAAACTACTAAGGCGTCAATCAAGACAAACATAAGGGGAGTAAACAAACATACAAAGGATGCACATAAACCCCTTAAACCATACAACAATTAGTTTAGCATGACTTGCAATTACTGATTTGGTCTTATGCTTAAAACAGATAGTGGATAGATTAGTTCAACACATAAAGTTGGATAACAAGTCTTCTTTGAGCCCCTCGTGTCCGGTTTGTTAGAGTTTTGGAAACGTGAAATTGAAATTTGCAGAAGTTCAAAAATGGCTTGCAAAATAGCTGAACTTCTTAAGAATTTTTTTTTTGAAAAGCATTGAAGTGCAAATTTAGGCAGAAGATCAAAAAGTTGATTCCACAGAGATACAAGTTGGAATTAGAAAAGAGTCTATCTGTGTAAAATAGTGCAAAAAAAAGAACATGGACAGGTTTAAGAAGCAGACAGATTTGGACAAGCTAGATTGAAAGCGTTTAACCAGTTAGGCGAGTTTGAACCCTATAGGCATGATATCAATATCTTGAATTGTTGCTGCTTTTAGAACGTTTGAGGGACCTACTGTTTGCCTAGCATTTTCATGCAGTTCCTATAGACATGATTTCTATTATGCTTGCAATACAAAAATCCTATAGGCATGATTTCTAAATGCAATGTAAAAATCCTATATGCATGGTTTCTAGGTGATTTGCAATATTGAAATCCTATAGACATGATTTCTAGATGGGATGCAGTATTGAACTCCTATAGGCATGCTCGACCACATGTATCATCCCAGCATTTTTGTCAATCTATCCCGCTCTTTTCTTTCTTTTTCTTATTCTCACCTTTGTTTTTCTGCTCTTGTTCTTTTTCCACTCTTATTCCTATCTTTGTTTTTCCGCTTCTTCTTTTCTTTCTTTTCTTTTATTCTCTCCTTTGTTTTTCCACTCTTTTCTTCCTTTCTTTGCCTTCCATTTTTCTTCTTTTCGATCGAATCCTATGGAGATTGCATATGTATCGTGACCCCGTACGAATCAGACCAAGCGTAGTTCGTGAAAATAAATGCGAAAGTAAAATGAAAATAAATTTTGGGAATTTTCAATATTTCATTAATAACAAAAACCACTAACACTTTGCAAAAGGAAAGACGCCGGCTAAGACCAACTACAAACTCCAAAACTATAGACTTAAGAAACGATGGACAAACTGACTCAAAAAGAGGAAAATACAGAGACTAACTAGGCATATTCTAGTGCTTCAAACCTAGGTGTCCGCGGGGCGTCGTTCGGCCTCACCGCGGATGTAGGTGCCAAGTCCCTTTCTAGTTGTTCCAAATCATCCATAGTTCTTTTCATATATCTCATCACTTTCTTTCTACCATACTATTTATTAGTTAGATTGTATGCCTCCCTGGAATAAAATAAAGATGAATAAAGATAGAGGCTGCATTTGATATGAATCTTTTGATATGGATCTATAGATCAATCTACAATATTATCTTGATATATGTGAATATAAATTCCATATATGGGATTGACATAGCTTCCAATTCCATTTATTTGCTCTGCTTGGGCAAAAGTAGACAGGGTCATATCTTCGCATGCCTGGCATCTCCTAAAAATGGTGTGACCAATGGCCCTTATCCTGTTCCTCGTTTGCCTTTTCTCCATAATCAAACGCTTTATTTGGTCACTGCATGTCTTCACTGCCTGGGAGTCTTGGAGATGTTGATCTTGTAACTGCTGCACCTCTAATTCCATTTGGGTAGCAAGTCATAACAATGCCTGCTCTCAATCTCAAAGCTTTTAGCCTGTTTTACCACTTTATTTTCAAGGGCCACTATTTCTCCCTATAAGTTAGCTACAACTTTTGCATGATCCTTTTTCAGTTGCTGGAGGTATTGACACCACTCTTCGGAATTTTTAGCCCATTGTTCCTTGAGTTCCGCCCTGATGTTCTCCAACCTTTCCAACTCGCTTCGACACTCATTGATCTCGTTTTTCAAACCTTTTATGAGTCTTTCATCTGATACAGTCCTCTGTTGATTTTTGTTGGCTACCTTCATTTGTTGGATTTGGGCTTTGAGCATCTCATTTTCTTGAACTAACTTATTCTTTTCCCCTTGGTCCATAGCGACTTGCACGCTATTTCCGAATTTCAAACTTTCTACTTGCTGCTTTAACTCCCCAATCTCAGCGTGGTAACTCTCTTCTTTTTCTAGCCACTGCTCTCGCGATATTTCAACAAAATCTGAAATTCCAATATTTTAACTTCCGAAATTCAATTGTGACCCTCGGACCAAAATCTCACTATCTGACCGGAAACTTCAAAAACATGACTTTTGGCATTTCAAGCCTAAATTAGCTACAGACCGCCAAAACACATTATGATCACGCCTCTAAGCCCAAAATCACCTAATGGAGTTGGCAGAACCATCAGATTTTAATTCCGAGTTCGTCTTCACACTGTTTCAACTATAGTCAACTTTCCAACACTTAAGCTCTTATTTAGGGACTAAGTACCCCAAAATAAGCTGTTAAGAAGGGATTAGGGCATTAATTCTAGAAACGACCGGCCGGGTCGTTACATTACCCTTCGTTCTTTTACTCTCTTTCCTCACCATATAATCAATATAGGTTACATGGAATGGTACATCATGCCGCACGACATTACCCTTCATGCTTTACACTCTTTCCTTACAAATCATACACGCATCACCCTTCACGCTTTAACACTCTCATACCAAAATAATACATGGCATCACCCTTTACGCTTTAACTTTCTTCTTCACCCAAACAAAAATCACAAATAATAGGCCAAGGAAATGAATGAAGCAACAATAAGAATCCCACAAGGGAAAAATAATTCAACAACAGGTCCCGAAAAGGGACAACATCATAACAATAACAAAATTCCAGCAAAGGAACAATATAGTGATTTTTTTTTCTTGTTTAACTTTCAATTCACAACTCACTTTACAGCTCGAGCCAATGCTCCAAGGGTTCTATTACCACTTATACTTTCACAACCTGTTCCACAACCTCGAGGTTCATAGGTCACAATTCATTCCACAAACTTTACACAACAAATAGAAATCTTCACCAAGGCATGAATAGTACAACGAAGTCATGATAATCACAATATAAGACACACGTGCATGCTAGACACCAACGTATAGATACTCTTTACCATGCATATACGTCGTACTCAACAAATACCACATAGCAAATAGGACTCGAATCCCAATCCATCAAGCTAAAATAAGACGAAAAACTTATTTCGATGCCACAAACACAATTCACGTCCCAATTATCACTTTACCCCTTGATTCCATAACTAATTCAGTCGTATCTAGTAACAAGTTACTTAATTACATCAATAAGCGCTAAATGAATCAATTCTAATGCATGAATATGTGTTTTCCAAAGTTTTGCCCAAAAAGTAAAAAATCGCTTCCAGACCCACATGGTCAAAACCAGAGGTTCGAATCAAAACCCGATTACCCATTCCCCCATGAAACCAAATATATAATTTTTTTTAAAATTTAACCTCAAATCGAGATCCAAATCCCCAAATTTTGAAAAACCTAGGTTCTACCCAAAAACACTCAATTTCCCCCATGAAAATCATTGATTTTGAGTTGAAATCATGTTAAAAAAAATCAATTTGGAAGAAGATTTGTTCTTGAAAAATTGCCCTAGCGAGTTTGTGTTTTAAAAAGATGTGAAAATGGTTGATTTTCGGCTAAGTATAAAAGTTGCAGGTCGCAGGTATGGGAAATGTGAAAAGGGTTTGCAACTGTGCTATGTTGGAAATTGCGATCAAGGGCTCGCATTCGCGAGTTGAGAATTGTGAAGATTTGGTCGCAATTGCATGGATTTCCTCGCAATTACAAGGATAGGCTGGCCTGGGCCTCGTTCGCATTTGTTACTTGCCTCTCACATTTGCGAGCCAGGATTCGTAAAAGTGAAGCCTACAGGCCTGCAATCCCACAACTGAAAATCTGCAATTTTCCAAGTCTAGAATACAACCCGTGGCCTATCCAAAATTTACTGGAGCCCTCGGGGCTCCAAACCAAACATGTACACCAACCTAAAAACATACGGACTCTCTCGTGCAATTAAATTACTAAAATAACATTAACAACTAGGAATTTAGCATCAAAATCATAAAATTTTCTTAAGAACTTCAAATTTCTAATTTTCTCAAAAATGATCTGATTCACGTCGTTTCAAGTCCGTTTCTTACCAATTTTTACAAACTCATATTAAATATTATACCGGATACCAAAACCAAAATACGGACCCGATACCATAAAGTTCTAATCCTATTTCTTTTTCAAATCTCATAAATAATTTTAGAAAATAATATTTTTTAAAAATTCATTTCCCAGGCTTGGAACATCGGAATTTTATTTTGGCTATACGCCCAAGTCCCATATTATCCTACGGACCCTCAGGGATCGTCAAATCATAGGTTCGGGTCTGTTTACCAAAATATTGATCGAAGTCAACTTAATTTATTTTATAATCAAAATTTATTATTATTTTTCACAGATTTCCACATAATAGCTTTTCAGCTACGCTCCCAGACTGCGCACGCACATCGAAGTGATGCTAAAAGAGGGGTTTAAGGCATCAGAATGCAAAATTTACTTTTAAAAATGGTCATCACAATGCTCCTGTTCCGTCATTTGTTTTCTTAACTAGCCTGACTTAGGTCATGTCTTGTTCTATGTGATAACATGTTCCTATTTGATCCATGGCACTTATTTACCCATTTCTCAACTAGCATGCGATAATTCATGTCCTGTTTTATGTGCTGATAGTCTGCCTTAGCATGTTCCTGATCAACTCATAGTTTCTGTGTACTTCTTTCAAGAAAAATATGCTTTAGATTATCACTATGTTTTCTATATGGTTGTCTGATTAGTCATTTGCCTTAGCATGTTTCTATCTGCTAAATACATGTCTACATGATTCCATTTGGTAATAGCTGATGGACTAAATCAGCTCCAATAATGTGAAACCTTGTTTGTGACTCTGTTCTATATATGGTTCCAGTGTTCCTGTTTTGTTTAACTACTGGTAACTAATCTAAATCAATCTACTGAAGCATGGTCATGTTCTATTTGCAACCTATTTCTATTCACTTCTGAAAATAATTTGTTTTTCGAAAACTATCAGCTATCCTTGTATACTATTTTCCAACTCTTACTCTTAGTTAACTAGGGTCCTGTCACCCCTACTGTGAGCTCTGCATAGGATCCATAAGACTCCTATGAACTCTAACACATTGGGCTGATTTTCCAATCCTTTGAGAATCTTGTTGAACATCTTATTCTGGTGTGAGCATTGCCCAGGGTCCCTGAGGCCCTGGGGAACTTTGACAAACCAGGGACAAACTTTATTTGTTGTGGATGGGCTACCACTATGCTCAGAGGTGCTATATTTGAAATCTTAGTTCCACGTTGATGTTGGGCCTATGAAGGTTCCCTATAGTATAGTGATTCTCATTATGTAATTCATTTATATGGACCAGTAATAATAATTTCTGTACAAAACAGATATGGGGTATTATATAAAGTTGGGAAATAATTTTATATATTTTGTTGGGTTCGGGTAGAAATCATGCCCATTGGTTGCTATGATGTTTTTTTACTTATATGCATTAGAAACCATGCCTATAGGAGTTATCTCATTCTTTAAAATCTTGAATTTTCATACTTTGCATCATTAGAAATCTTGCTTCTAATTCGTTTCTCAATACTGCATAAATAAATCATGTTTCAAACCTTCATCTGTGCATTAGAAATCATGTTCCTAGGAATTGCCTTGTTGAACTCACTTGGCAACTGAAGCACATATAAAAAATTAGTCTTGACACTTTGACATCATGCATATAGGAAATAATTATAGAAACAACTTCGATATTAGATATCATATCTATAGAGAAAATTGTATTAAATCAGTGTCTGTTCCAGCACTTGAAAAACATGCATGTAGGATCTAAAAGATAAAATGTGCCTGCTAAGAATCAATTACTAGTTCATAAAATTATGGTCTGATTAACTTTTAGATTCCATATGTATAGGATTCTTCCAGTTATCACTTAGGCAAGTCCGTAGGACAATTAAATCCTGGGTTTAATATTGTGATTTTTGTGCTGCTTGAAATGTGCTCAGATTCAATAAGTGAAATCAGTAGGCAAACTGATAAGTAATCACTATCTCGCCTTAATAAAACTACTGCATATTCTGTTTTGTACTCATTTAGATATCCTGCCTATAGGACTCCTAATATTATAAAACTGCTTGTCTGAATGGCATGCATTTGTTTTGTCTATTTGTCGAGGTAAATATGAGCCCATTTAATTGCTCTTTATATGACAATCCTGCCTGTTTTTGTTTGTCGCTTAGCTATTTTCTTTTAAGAATCATAGGTGAGTCTAGAACCACCTTAAATAGATGTGCTAAACACCTCCTGGGCCACAGGTAAAGGACAGGTAATGCACACATATGATACGTATTCGATGATGTTAGAACACTTAGGTAATGATTAATGGGAGTGTAATCGAGAAAATAATGACCTGTGCGCAAATGCTATGTGTAGCAGCGCAATTTGGGGATGATTATCAGGTATTGCACAGAAGTGATCCTATAGGCTAAAAAATCTAGGACCCTCTTTACTCTTTTTTTTTGGGTATAACTGTTAAGTTCATTGATCTCAAAGAATATGTATATCATAGGCTCTATAGTAGTAGTTTGGACTGGCTACTACTCAGTTACAAAGTATTCTCTATACTATCTTTGCTATCTAGACACAAATGTCATTACAGTAAGAATCTAACTGCTATAGCTAAGGAAAGCAATTAAGCTGTCGCAAACCAGTCTGCCAATATTTGCATTTCCTGCCTCGAATGTGTATAAGTAAGTCAACCTCTCTGCATATCAGTTCCTCCACAAAAGCAGCCCCTTCAAATCGAATGCTATTCATTACTCTCCAGATGAGGGCAACAGTAGTGAGAAATGCAGAAGCTGTAATAGCATTTTGCCACAGCCTGCTTTTTGCTTTGCTGCATATCCAATGAAGTTCTGTTTCCCAGCAACCAACTGTTCTGGAATGACCCAGCCAACAACATATTCTGGACCACAATCTGTTAGTAATAAGGCACTCAAAGAATAGGTGATTGAAGACTTCAACATTTTGCTGTCAAAACACACAAGTTGCTGGAACTTGTATGCCCATGTACTGCAGTCTGTCAACTGTAGGAAGTCTATGTCGAGCAGCTAGCCATACAGTGAACTTATGTCGAGGTAGGACATTAGTGATTAGCATCAAGTTCTTCCATTCAACCTTATTGATACTGGGGAGCATTGTGAGGTAAAGTTTCTGAATATGAAATTTGTCCAGTCTACATATACTTTGCAGTCTTCCAGTTAGATCTCCCTGAAGCTTATGGCTCTCCAGTATCATAGTTCTGCTTTCCAGTATCTTCCTGACAACCCAAGAGGCTGATTTTGGAATGTTAGTTCTGCTTATGGGCTTGGTTAAGCCCCCTAATTTTCCATGTGACAATAATCATAGGAGATTAGGGGGTGATCTGTGTGAAGGCCCCGGGTCAATCTGCTGAACCCTGTTACCAGCCACAACCATAGTAGCCTTCCCTTTATTGCAATTATCAACCATTACTACACTGTTACCATTGGGTGCATTGACTGTAATGACTGCAATTTCAAGCGTCTCTTGGATCTCAGAACCAGTTTGTGCATTGTGCTGAACACTAGCTAAAAGGTTCTCATTCACCTTGTTAGGATCCTGCACTTCCTGCACCTCCAGTACTTCTGAATTGACTGCACTCTCATGGCTTACGTGTACTTCTGCATTAGCTACAGGCTGCTTGACAAGCCATTCTTTTTTAGTATTTTTTGCCTTCTTCTTCAATTTCCCTTTCTTCCTCCTCGGTTTATCCTGCTCCTCCATATCCTTCTCTGCATTGTTATCAGCATAGTACCAGCAATCCAATGAATCATGCCCAAATTTCAGGCAATGATTATAGAAACTAGGTTTCCAATCATACTCAATTGTCTGGATCTTAGGGCCATAAGGAGTATCAATCTCTAATTGGTCAGGGAGTAGATGGGCAGCATCAACCTCCACAAAGACTCGGGCAAACGAAATTTTTTCATAGTGCGCAATAAATTTGTCGGTGTATAATGGCTTACCCACTGCATTGACCATTTTTCTCAATTCCTCAGTAGACCAGTAGCCCACCAGAAGTCCTGGAAAACGAATCCATACAGGAACAGTGCTGAGAATATCACTCTGGAAAGAGAAATCAACTTTCCAGGGCTTCAAAACCATTGGTTTATTCCTATAGGAATAAGGTCCTGATTGCATGACTAAATCCCTATCCTCGATACTATTGAATCGATAAATATAGTATCCTTCAGCATGAATCAGTACCTGGGGTTTAGCCACGAAATCCCACACATGCATCACGAAATTATCCATAGTTTTCTCATTCGGATTATCACCAATTATATATCCAATCAAAGCATTTTTCCATTAATCCAATTGAGATTTCAAATCGTCCTCACTGATTTTAACAACCTTCTTGCCATCTCGATTAGTGGGGGGAACGAACGAGAGTGGCTTGCCCATCTGAGTATTACGGTTTCCTCGCACAACATCCGCTGCAGTCGGAATGGATTTCTCCGATCCAATGGCATCAGTGAACTGTAATCGTCTTACAGCGATGTTAGTAGGTGCATCAGTCATCAGAGATGGCAATTCATTCATATCTCCCTCTACATGCATCGCCTCTGTTGATTGGAATTTCTGGGGCAGAAAATTGCCAAATGTTAATGGTTCAAGCTCCTTTGTAATGCCATGATCAGGAGTAACTATTTGCGCATTAGTAAGTGGTGCATTTCGTCGGTGACGAGCCATATTCCAGCGACAATGGCGATCCTGCTATTGTACACCGAAAGAAAGCTTAACGTGCGCCGAGAGCATCTGGAAAATGCCTTTTAAAAAGGAGCTCCACATTATAAAGGCCATAATTGCATTTTGGTGCACCCTCTTTACTCTTTGTTTTAAAATAATCTCTATTTGTTTAAATTTCTTTATGACAATTTCGCTTATGAGTTTGGCTAGAAACCGTTGTGGACCTCGAGGAGTTCCTAACACCTTTCTCTCAAGGTAATTTCGAGCCCTTTCCCAATCTCTGGTGATGTAAACTAGTTCACGAGTTATTTGCTCTAGGTTCCCAATGAACCTTAATACATCAGGTGTTGACTCTTCAAATCTCATACCTAATTCCCTAAAGGAAAGGAGTTGTCCCCAAAATATCGAAACCCGTCTGCGAGGAAAAAGGGGGCACGACAACTACTAGGTAATTTGCAATTATTTGTTCTACTCAGAGCCTCAAACGTTAAATTCAGATCAAATTACTATAATCACATTCAGAAGTGAGATGTAACCAACCTCTACGAGCAAGAGTGGCACGATGGCCAGGGCTAGTCACCATATGCTTATAGGTGTTAAAACATTAAGATAGATTGAGCTACTTGATGGCCTCTGACAAGCGCAAAACAAAATACTAAATTAATGCCCGCTAGTCAAAGGTGGTACAGTAAAATATTATCTCCACAGGGATTGGATTGAAATAATATTCAAGTAATTTCTGGCTTATTTACTAAATGATCAACACTTGATTTATAAAATGATTATGAACTATGTGTACTACTAAAACTAAAGGAACTAACAATTGATCATTGAGAACTAGAGAGTAGAGGAATGAGTTATTATCAATACAAAGAATAAGAACTTTGACATGATAGGTGCAAGTCTGCTATCATAGGTTTGACACTATTAAATTTCACTCTTAAAGTTTTATCGATTCTCATGACTACAACAGGTGATTAACTTATACTTCTTATTTAGATTCCTCTCTTGAATAAACCTAAACCTTTCAAATTAACTAATGCAAAGAGCGATGAAATTTGCAAGAAGTTCATTGGTAGGAATGATCTAAGAGAAACTTCTTGCAAATATTTTCAATTTTAATTTAAATGGTAACTCAAAGAGCTCTGCCAAATACTTCAATGAATCACCTTAAATAAATTAAGACATACGCTGCAATATATTCAATAATATTTTCCTCTTTTGATTAAACACTATAAAGAATAAAATCACAACAAAAATGAAAACTCCTCCTATAAATTAAACAAATTAATAGTAGTCAAATCCATAAAGATTAACCAAGTCACCAAATAATGTCAAACCCAAAGGTAAAGTAATCTATAATCATGAAGATATTCAATTGAGATTAAGAGCATAGAAAATATTAATCCAACATTACAATCCAAACTCTCATATTAAATTGATGGAGGAATGATGAATTCTTGTGTCGTGAAACCTCCAACGCTCTTCAAAAGCTCCCTCGGTCTAAAGTTCTCTAATAATGTATTTTTTGGTATATTTATACTATATAGGAACGAGTTCGGATAGAAATACCTTTTTCCAGCCGAAGTGGAAGAATTGGACAGCAAAAATACACAAGTGTGTCACGCCATGAGCCGCCCCAAGCAATGCATTATGAGGATCTTCAGAGAGTTGATTATTTCACCATGCAA
The DNA here is from genome assembly GCA_034376525.1 of Nicotiana benthamiana. Lineage (NCBI taxonomy): Eukaryota > Viridiplantae > Streptophyta > Magnoliopsida > Solanales > Solanaceae > Nicotiana > Nicotiana benthamiana. Next base: position 85,614,908 of record CM067328.1, read on the forward strand.
AAGAATTGCATTAATGCCCCGCGCACTGCGGCGCGGTAGTGTAAATTCCTCAGAGTAAATTTTTCTTCTCACCTTTTGATATCCAGACTTGGTCCTCGACTCCCGAACGCAATCCCGATTTAATTTTTTGAACTTTTACTCATACTTCAAAGCTCCAAATTATTCTCTTTAACTCCAAAATATCTTCTCAACTTGCAATCATCTCATGGAAGGCATAAAATATGTAATACGTGCAAATCACCATTATTTTATCTCAAACAAAAATAAAGTGTAGTAATTAGAATACAAAATACGGCTAACATAGGTTCCTAGCCTACAATCAACATACCACATGTAAATCATTGCTCGTTCTCGAACAATTAACTACACTTCACACAGAGATGGATTTTTCATCAAAAAAATTTCCTAACTCATCCTGCTAAGAACATTTAAAGCAAACTAAGCACCACCATAATATTTTAGCCTCAAGACTCAACTCACAAGCACCACACATTTTTCAAAACTTTCTCTTACTCTAGCATAGAGGCCAAAGATGTGACCATTAATTTGCAAATCATATGCCCACATACCCCACATAGATAGAAGTTCCACATACAATAAATTTCAAGAAAAATTAGGAACTGAAGATATAATGACTTCTCTCACTCTTAGAATAAAATTCACATGACATAGAAGACGTACCATAGACATGCATGTAGTGTAATACTCTGCTAATTTAAGTTCATTTAATCAATAATCAAGTAAGACTTTATTTGGTTGTAGTATAGGTTGCGCGGCGGTAGGATACATTTGGATAATAGTGACTACACCTCCCTAATCAATTTAATACATATAAACACGTCAACGACACACTTATGTTGAACCAAACCCCAACCTTCATAACATAATAACATCACGCTCCCAATTTCATTAAGCATAATAGGATGAGAACTAACACTAGTAAGGAATCAATGTTTTTCTTCTTCTAATACTGACACAAACTCTTTTTTTCTTCTTTTCAAAGTTTTGATTTCCCCCAAAAAATTCTCTTTTTTTCAATTCCTTATACGTGGCTCTCACAAATTTTTGAAACAATGCACCTTTCTCATTTTTCCTCCAGTTCTAAAATAAAATTCAATCATACCTCCACTAAGCTTTTATTTAGCTCATAATTGTGAAGTGCTCAAAAGAGATAAACGGTTCAAATATATAGTCAATTCAAACAAAAAAGGCCAGGCAAGTAGTGTGGCTACCAAAACAAATATGATTACAAGCTCAAGAGAGCTAGCTAGAACATACAATAATTAGGTGGATAAAAAGCATATATCTTGCTAAATAAAAAAAATGCCTCTATCACTTCCTCGACTGAAGAATACTAGCATTTCGCTCTGCAAATGCTCGGAGTAAGTTCTAGACATCAACTGACATGCATATTATGTTAACAAATATTACTCAGACATTAGCACAAACTCACTTAGGGCCGGATCTACCCCGACTCTCTAATCAAAACAACTAAGCAAAGTCGATATCAAACAAATCGAGGTAATTATACACGAGGCAAGAACTGAGACTAAGTGACATACTATATTACTAACCGCTCTCAAGGCACATCAAATCAGAAAGATTGTTTTTAATTAGCACAATGACACAAGATTTTTTATTCTTATAAAAAAGTTAACTACATCCAGTTCAAGTAAAAACCCTTGGAAAAGACTACGACACACAAATAAATCAAGGGGAAATTATTACACTCTCTAGAAAATAAAACAAAAATAAAAGACATATTTTTGGATTATCAAAATTTTTGATTTTTTTCCAACTTTAATTCCTCATAAAAACTGTCGAAGAGATCCATCGGTTGAAAAAAGTCGACTTCTTTTTATGAATAACAAATAAAAAAAAAATACATAAAGATAATAAAAAAGAATACATATTAACATTCCCCACCCCATACTTTAAATTGTGGCATGTCCCCATGACACAAGTGAAAAACAAGAGGTAAAGAGAACACGTGTGAATTTTTTTCTTTTTGAGAACTTATGAAATCTACCCCTCGGTTTTGCTCTTTGGAATTCTTTATGGAGCTCATTAGGCCAAATTCATCTGAGGATATCTATATGACCCGCTCTTTTCTTTCTTTCTTGATCCTTTTTTTAGCGGTAAATTATTTTTGTTAGACGATCCTCTATCTGTTCATATATTCTTTCACATAATCAACCTATGCATCTCCTTGTACATATCCAAAAATAAAATCCACATGATCAAGGTTAGAATAAGTAAATAAAGAAGAAAGATCATGTGAATATTCCTGTGGTATATCCAAGACTATTTATTTCTCATTTTCTTCTGTTAAAGGTTGTAAAAGTAAAAAGGTAGATGAGGGATTGAACTCTTATTTTATTGCTTCATAATCAACCAAAGCCTCATCATCAATAATCTAAATTGAATTAGAGTCTTGTTGCAGATTAGAAATTTCTCTATATAGATGCTCATCCTTTTGGTAGGCGCATTCTCACAGGATATCTCCTCGTGCTTTCCGAAAGTATACTTACTATTTGACTCACTTGCTTTGTTATTCTTAATGGCTTCATCATTTTGTATAATTCACTTTCAACACTATTTATAAATTTATACATAAGCTCTTCTAAACTACCATTTTCCTCTTGAGGTGGTTGTCTCACTTTGTTTTCATTCCCGTCATAATAAGAGCATTTATTCCATCCATAGTTATGATTGTAACCATATGAAACTTCTTATGTGTAAGGACTAGAAACGGGGTGAGATTTTTCAAAATATGAATCATAGGAGGAATACTTACTTGCTTGACAGTCAACCCATTGATGATTTTCACTACATTTAAAACAAAAATAAGATTTTGTGATAATGTTCAACTGCTAACTTTAAAATCGTTTTCTTAGACTTGTTGTGCTCCATCTTCACAACAATTAGAGTTCAATATCATGAATATGTTCTTCAAGTTTTCTTCTTAGCACTTGTCATTTACTACAAATGAAATCTTGAAGACAAGTTAATCAATAAAAAATAAAAGCTAATTCCTGAATTAGCACAAAAAACTATTTTAAATGCTATTAATTATCAATCCCCCGCAACGACGTCAAAAATTGACGAGCGCAAAATACAACACAAAATTATTGCTTGCTAGCCAAAGATAGTATAACAAAATATTGTCTTTACAAGGATTGAATTTAAACATTGTTCAAGTACTTTCTGGCTTATTTGTTATTCAAGATGATCAACACTTTTATTTGGAATGGTTACAAACAAATGTTAATGAAATAAAAAATTGATTACAGAGAACTAGAGAGTAGAGCAATGACTTATTATCAAGACAAAGAATATGGGTTTTAACGTGATAGGTGCAAGACTACTATCCTGAATTTGACACTATTAAATTTCACTTTTAAAGTTATATCGATTCTCACTGTCACGACCCAAGCTGAAGGGCCGCGGCAGGCACACAATGCCTTATTCAGCTGAGTGCCAATGTAACATATCTTTCTTATCATACTATCATGAGTAAATGATCTATAAAACTCGTCATGAGATAACAAGAATAAAACATAAGAGAACACTCAACATATGAAGACCAACATGATATACAAACTTACATTAGTGACATACGGGCCTATAAGGCTGACATGACCATTTGTCAACTCAAAACATAGGCTGACAAGGCCATACAAGTATCCATACACCTGATATCTGTCTTCAAGCCTCTAAGAGTACATAAAATTATAAAGGTCGGCACAGGACCCGACCATACCAATCAATACATATCAAAAGCATACTAACCAAATAGGCAACTCCAGAGCAAGTGGAGTGCACCGACACCTTTGCTGAGTTGATAGCCTACTAGGAGGACTTTCAACCTATCAATTGGGACATGTGGGCATGAAATGCAGCGTCTTCAGGCAAAAGGGACGTCAGTACAAATAAAGTACCGAGTATGTAAGGCAGGAAAGCATAAACAATAACAGTAATGTAAAGTGAGATAGAAGAGATACAATTTGTAACATCTGAGTGCCTCTGCGGGCTACTGAGATGAAATGCATAATACATATATATACATAAAATTTTAAAAACATTCGCCTCTGTGGGCATCATTATCATCATATCGTATCCGGCCTCAAAGAGAACTCAGTAAAAACATACCAGGCCATCATAAAGCTCGGTAGAATTGTACCCAGCCACGTGGAGCTCGGTAAAACCAACTGATCATTGGTTTCACAATAGGTGTCGCATCCAGCCGACTATAGCGCGGCTCGGTAGAGTGAAATAGATACAGTATATAATGCATGCTAAACTCATGGAATCACGTTCTAAACCTTTTGAAATGACTTAAGAAAATTATGGACATCCATACCCTCAATATGAACCTTAGTAGGATTCAAGGATCATACACACTTGCTTAGAATAATTTTATACGGAAAGAACAACATGGAAAACATTAGTCACTAGGATTATATCCGTAATGAAGTAGTGTATTATTTTCACTTTACCACGCCAAAAGAAAGAAGAAGGTGACTTAAAATACCTTAATCCCATTGAGTCCTTAATCCCTTCCAAACAACACTTCAAACAAGCCAACTCAATCTATCATAGTATAAGGAGATTCAAAATCAGTGCAGAGCAAATACTAAGTCTATAACTTAAGCTAACAACTCGTTTGTGTAAATTTGGGCAGCATCTCCCTTGTAACAAGAGCCTCCACCAATACCATATACCAACAACAACAACAAGAGAAATATATCAATATATAAATATCGATAACAAGACACCACATAATAGCAACAAGTCACAACTACTTCTTGATGAGCGGCAAGCTCCAATTGGAATCCGTATAACCCATATACCCCTTATAGACTTCTTAAATTAACTTAAAAGTATCATTAATATGGTAATGGAGTCATTCATCAATGATTCAATCCTTATACCATATACTTATAACAAAGGAAACAATCCTCAACTCCAACTATCTTCAATTAGTAACTTTATTCAGTAGTTCATGTCTACTCCATCCAGTTAACTTGATCAATATCAAGATAACCTTAAGCATAGGAAAGAACACAATACACATACTCCTATAATAGCTTCAAGTCCATATTCAAGTTATATTCAGCTTACAACAACCCTCAATGGCAATACAACACTATGTAAGTGACTTAAGCTGATCAAGTATTATCGTGTAATTTGTCATCCTAACAACTTAACCAACATACAAGAAAGCTTAAGCACAATTAGTAGGTTGATATACTCACCTTAGAAATCAGCAAAAACTCGGAATTTAATATCCAAGTTATATTCAGCTTACAACAACCCTCAATGGAAATACAACACTATGGAAGTAATTTAAGCTAATTCAAGTATTATCGTGTAGTTTATCATCCTAACAACTTAACAAACATACAAGAAAGCTTAAGAAAAATTAGTAGGCTGTTATACTCACCTTAGAAAGCATCAAAAACTCGTAATTTCATCCAAATACAGCCCGCAACAATCCTCAATGATAACACAACCTTAAAGAGGTGTTGTTCTTCACTAGAACTAAATTTTGATGTTGAAATATGGTGTAATCACTTTGAAATCATTTCAAACCCTTGTGGTATATGTTTATGAGGGTTAGGAGAATATTGGAGATGAAGTTTAGTTGAAAAATGAGCAAAAATCAGCGTCCAAATCGTTTATAAATTGAAGTAGGTCAACCGTAGCCTAAGTGGGTCCCATTGGGAGCTGCTTGTGCGGGCTCGCGAAAACACGGATATCTCTCTACTCCGATGTCATATTGACGAACGGTTTAATACTTTAGAAAATAGACTCGTAGATATTCAATATTGTAGGTAGAATATTCCATGCATATTTTGAGAAATGCTCAGATACATCTGACAAAATTTTAGCAAACTTATGAATGTAACTTGTGATGACCTTTGCAAACTCTTGTTCCACAACTTGCTTGCCTTCAATATGTAGAAACGGAATATCATATGACTAAAATAACTTATAGAATAACTTCCTTATCATGTTAAGAACCCTAGTATCACCCCAAAGTACATGTTATAACATTCCAAACTTGTCGACTTTCGACGAAACTTATTTTCTTCAATTGGTTTAGATTCTAAGATGTCTAACTCTCTTGGTACTTATTATTCATGGTCTTAAATATTTGTAGCCTCTGAGGTAATGTGATTAACTTAATTTATTTTCTTCTAAATATAATCTCATTTCCGATCTTACACCAATGACATACGACGTATTCTCATGTATGAAAACTTGGGGTGTAACATCATTCTCCCCTTTGGAACATTCTTCCTCGAATGTTGACTAATGCGCTTATCAGTTTCATAAAATATGGCTCTTACAAATACGTTAATGATCATCTTGCTATCTAAGCAACTGTTTTGTGAATAAATCTAAACGCTTGGGCATTCCCCCCTTTTAGGCCTCTTTGTCACGCCATGATATGTGGTTGAAATTCTTCCAATATCGTAACATTTGCTACGTTATGTCATACAGTATGTATTACTGTCCTTGGATGAGTGCCTAGCGACTTTTCTTCCCTTTTTCCTCCATCTTTTAGCCAATCTCTAAGCCTCACTATATGAACAATAACAAGCTATCCCTCTAGGAATCTATAGGTGTACTAATGTCTTTCACTTGGTACTTTATCGAACTTAAGACTATTGCTATCCCTTGTTTCATAGCCTTGTATATATATATATATATATATATATATATATATATATATATATATATATATATATATCTAGGTAGGTTATAGTATACCATAAAACTTACTTCGATTTATTATTACTGAGGTTTGCTACCCAACTTCAGGTTACTCTCTCACTGCTTATCCTATATGTATAAATCTTACTCCTTTAGTGCTTCCTCATTATTATTAATCTTAAGAATAACAAATAAATCTCATCTCGTACTTTGGAACTTGTACCCATCTGTTGTTTATTCACCTTAACGTTGTTCTATAATCTATCACTGATAACTTGCAACCTCTTACGTAATACACTGTTACTAGGGCTCATATCTTATCAGGGAACATCTGAAGTGATTTTTCTGATCCACCTACGGATACAACTATACTTCAATAACCGTATTTCATTGCATCCCAACGAGATTCATCTTGTTGGGGTATTCTAATCCCGTGGAATTGATGAAATCTCTTTCTCGTTAAATCGTTAATCAATCAAAGGCTTAAGTGTCATCCTCTTATCTATCATAATTACACCCTTATTATACTTCTAGGGAAACATTCCATCTCATCTAAATTCACGTAGTCTTATACTCCTCTTGTGCATTGAGGTTGTACCGAGCTTTTTATTATATACGGAAATCATCCGCTCCCTTATTTTGATGGGTTTAATCCCAAGGACATACATATTCTCGTCACCTTCTCACTCACCTTTTAATATCCGAACTCCTATCTACCTAAAACCTTGTTGCTCTACAATATTTTACCTTAGGGCCTACACTGATCTATATATACTACTCGCAACCTTCCTTTAACTTGCTAGCACCATAAATTTCCTTTCGTGCCTTCTCAGTTGTTCTTAAATGTAAGCAACTACTTTTGCTTGTCATTCTATCACTTGTTGCTGTCAACACCCCATTTTTCCCTCCTAAAAGAAGCGAAATCGGGTTTACGACATTATGGGCAAAACAACTCTTTGTTCCCATTTGGGAATTGGGTTATGGAATTTTGAAGAGTCGCCACCCAATGATTATAGTGCATTAGGACACATTTAAGAAGAAAAGAGAATTTTGAAAGAAACATGAGTTCGGGTAAAGGGCTTGAGATTATCTCAAGGTGAAGGTGTTAGGCACCCCTCAAGATCCACTAATGTGGTTCCTGGTCGTGCTTAATTGCGACTTTAAGAAGTATAAAAGAAAACAAACAAATAAGACTCACGTATAAGGAATTCAAATAAATTTGGGAATTTTGGAAGAAGAAAACATTACTTAAAGAAAACATTTAAATAAAGAAAAGAACGAGGTCATAGGTTTGACTATAATATCGATCACATCGGTACAATACCTCGCATACACTCCAGTAAGAGGGGTTGACTATGATATTAGCGCACCGGTCATCATCTCCATATCCTACCCTTCCCACCTCGTAGAGGCCATTTAAGCGTGTGAATCTGTCACGAATGCTTATTGCGTGCTATTACCCGTACCGTCCTATAAAACCTAGAGGGCATTTAGGATCACTATTCTTATAAGGTAGGAACTAGGTTGAACCCTTATGTTTAAAAGATAAATTTTTAAGCGACATACAAAACAAATAGGACTACACATAATGGAATCACGTATAGCATATAAAGGCTCAAATATCCCTCTGTGAACAAACACATAAATTAGCACGTTTCGAACACATTTATGGTCTAAGGAAGGGAGAGTTTTTAAAAGCTGGAGCATAAGTTTAAAACATAAGCTGGAGAATTTGAAGAAAAGAGTTGTAAAAAAATGTTCTGAACTAAAAAAAAGGCGGTAGAAGTTTTAGGAATCTGCAGAAAACATTTAAAAACACTCGTGTACCATGTGGTAGAAGCATTTTTCGGACAGTAGGAGTAGCAGAACAGATACGATAATATTTTAAAGTTGCAGAAGTGTAAAGAAAACAGTAAACATTAGCTTGAACTACAGCTTAGAAAATTATAGAATGTACAGCATTCAGAGAGTTTTTAGAAAAATAGCAGTCTAGTTATGGGCTGGGAAGAAAAGTAATCCAGTAAAAAGTATTTGCACATGTGGCAAAAAATAGGAAGAAGTTTTGTATAAAAATCAGAGGGCTTCAAAGAAAAACAAATTCGGACAGATGTGGAATAATTTAAACACGGCTTAAGGCGATTAACCCATTTTATCCGGCTTATGGCTTGCCTAGGCCTTATTTAAACCATAAAAGAAGATAGACATGCATATTAGTTTTCAGTTGTAAAAGGAGTTTGTTAACCAGTTTTACCAAATTAGCGAGGCATTTGACATTTGCGAGCAAGAAATCCCTAAGTACATGATATCTAATGCACACAAAAGTCCTAAAACATGGTATCTAAATGCAATAGTAATGACATTAATTATTAACTGGTTGCGATTATGAATAGACCTTGGATACTGCAGGCGCATTAGGGAGGGGAAGATCATGGAGGCTTTGCGTAGGATGAGTAGGGGTCCAGCGACCGGGCCTGACGAGATCCGGTAGAGTTCTGGAAATGCATGGGTAGGTCAAGAGTGGAGTGGCTCTCCAGGTTGTTCAATGCGATCTTCAGGAGAAAAAAGATGCCGGAGGAGTGGAAGTGGAGTACAGTGGTGCCCTTGTACAAGAACAAAGGTGACATCCAGTGCTGCAACAACAATAGGGGTATCAAATTAATAAGTCATACCATGAAGGTCTGGGAGCGAGTGATCGAGGCGACGGTGAGGGAGATGACATCTATATCTGTGAACCAGTTCGGTTTCATGCCAGGTCACTCCACTATAGAAGCTATCCACCTTGTCAGGAGGCTGGTGGAGCAGTTCAGGGATAAGAAGAAGGACCTGCTCATGGTGCTTATCGACTTGGAGAAGGCGTATGACAAGGTCCCAAGGGAGGTTCTGTGAAGGTGCTTGGAGGCGAAGAGCGTGCCAGAAGACTACATCAGAATAATTAAAGACATGTACGATGGAGCTAAGACAAGGTTTAGGACGCTGGGTGGCGACTCAGACCATTTTCCAGTGGTTATGGGGCTCCATCATGGATCAGCGCTTAGCCCTCTCTTGTTTACCTTGGTGATGGATGCTCTTACCCGACATTTTCAAGGAAATGTGCCTTGGCGCATGCTATTTGCTGATGACATAGTCTTGATAGACGAGACGGGGGTCGGTGTTAATAAGAGGTTAGAGGTATGGAGACATGCTCTCGAGTCTAAGGGTTTCAAAATAAGCAGATCTAAGACAGAATACCTGGAGTGCAAGTTTAGCGCCGAGCCGAGCGAAGTAGGCAGGGAGGTGATGGTTGGATCTCAGGTCATCGGCAAGATGGACAGTGTCAGATATCTTGGGTCGGTGATTCAGGGGGACGGAGAGATTGACGGAGACGTCACTCATCGCATAGGAGCGGGGTGGTCAAAGTGGAGGCTTGCATCAGGAGTCCTGTGTGACAAGAAAGTTCCACAGAAACTCAAGGGAAATTTTATAGAGCTGTGGTTAGACCAGCCATGTTGTATGGGGCAGAGTGCTGGCCGGTGAAGAACTCTCATGTTCAGAGGATGAAGGTTGCGGAGATGAGGATGCTCAGGTGGATGTGCGGGCTCACCAGGTTGGATAAGATTAAGAATGAAGTTATTTGAGAGAAGGTGGAGGTGGCCCCGTTGGATGAGAAGATGCAAGAAGCGAGGCTGAGGTGGTTCGGGCATGTACGGAGGAGAAGTCCTGATGCCTCGGTGAGGAGTGTGAGCGGCTGCCGATGGTCGGCGCACGCCGAGGCAGAGAGAGGCCTAAGAGGTATTGGGGAGAGATGATTAGGCATGACATGGCTAGGATGCGGATTTCTGAGGACATGGCCCTTGATAGGAAATTCTGGAGGTTTAGTATCAGGGTTGTAGGATAGGGGCCCTTATAGTTTTTTGTACTCCTTACCCGGGGTTGGGTGAGGCTTGGCAGGGCTATCCATTGATGATTTGTGTATTGGATTGTGTTTCCCTTATGGTAGTTATTTATGGTAGTTACTGTCTAATATTATTGCATGGTATTTTATTTATGGTTCTTGTGTCTAGATAATTATTTACGCTATTTCTGCTGAAGCTACTAATTCTCTTTTGTTGTTGTTTTGTTTTTGTTGTTCATTTCCGTCACTGAGCCAAGGGTCAATTGGAAACAGCCTCTCTGCCCTTTCGGGTAGGGGTAAGGCCCGTCTACATATTACCCTCCCCAGACCCCACTTTGTGGGACTATACTGGGTAGTTGTTGTTGTTGTTGTTGTTGTTGTTGTTGTTGTTGTTGTTGTTGTTGTTGTTGTTGTTGTTGTTGTTGTTAATATGAATTGAATAACAAGCTGAAAGGGAGGGACCTAGTAACAGGATTTCTATGTGCAAAGCTTCATTTCCTAAACATGGTGTCAATTGCACAAATAAGTAAGTAAAATCCTATGAACATGTTTTCTACCCATTCCATCGACTAAGCATGCATAACCCTCCCAAATTCGCAATAAACCCCAATATCCTTTAAAAATTATTACAGACCAATTAATTAAATTACAACAGTGAAAAGAATAAGAAGTTATTCATTAGGGACCCTTCAGCCAGGCCCAAAATCTCCAACCTCACTTCTAGCGAGTTTCACAGCCTTTACCAAGGATTTGGTGCGACAAAGTTCTCTAAGGGTTCGTCTGAACCCCTGGCCAATACCAGGCATCCAGAATATATCATCATTGACAAGTGCGAGTGTGGAAGTGCCAGCCTTGTGCATCAAAGTTCAGTGGGTGCTCAAAGCTCCTAAGGCAATGCTTACACTAAGGGGGTTGAACCTAAGTTCTAAGAGTAGTGAGATTGTGATAGAGTTGAAAACAGTTTGAGGGGAAAACAGTAAGGAGAGTTGAAAGAGTTCAATTGAAATTCATTTGGACTGACCAGTTTCAAAACAAGAGAATCACACAAGCAGGGGCAAAGGGGAAGGGAAAAAATAAGCAAGGAAACTACTCATATATGTATAACATATCCAAGAAATGGAATCAGACATGGCATATGAGGAGTCCAGTTCTTACTGGACAAAACTCCCAACCATAAACAACCTCAGGAAGAGGTTTCAGGCTAATCAAGTAGCCAAACAGGTCCTGGATACATGCTAATAGCGCACAAGGAAGAGGAAAACATACATTGAGACAGAGAAGGGGCAGGGAACATGCTAAGTCAAACTAGGCAGACTAATAAATACATGCTGGTGGTAATAAGAGCAATAGAACCATAGGTAAAAGCACAAAAGTAACAAGATGAAGGGAAAAACTAGTAGAAGCATGTTGTTTTGGAAGCTGCATCTTAAATAGGTGACATACCAGTTGCAGATAATGGAACACAATAGCAATGAGCAATAATGCCCCAAGGAGAGCAAAGTGTGCAGAGAGTGTGCAAATAATGAGAGTAGTAGTGTGCAGAGAAGTAAGCAGCAGGCAAACCTAAGTAAACAATGCAGTAGAACCCCAGAAGTAGAAATAAACAACCAAGATTACTCAATCTTAGCTTTCAGCCGACTGAGTGTTCAATAGAAGAATGAGAGAGTATGTATAGAAACAATAGAGAAAGAAAGAGAGCACTAAGTGTTTTGAAAGAGCGTGTTGAGAGATTGAATGCGTGTCTTTGAGTGTGTGTGATATGCAATGTGTTCGTGTCTTATGAAAAAGAGAATGTGGGTACTTATAGTAGTGAAAACGAGTAAACAAACAAGGCAGCAATCCATAATTAAGGAACTGGGTATCAATCATAATCAAATCAGCATAAAGTGTCCCCTTTAATTAAGGAATCAAAGTCAAACGGTAACAAGCAGTTGTTTTAAAAGGAAAGGAATCCATTAGACTACTGTATCTACCATATTAGGAGTAGTGAGGCATGTAATATGTAAAAAGGGCTAAATACACAATAATTCAAGTAAGGAAAATATATACTGAATATTTGAAAGCATGTTCACACGCCTAAGTATGGAAGAAAATGTAAATTAATCATGAAAATTAGTCAAAGAATCACGGATGAGACGTAAATGACAGGGAATTAGTTCTAAATAAGGAATGGGTATCATAAATAAGGAAGTAATTCAAAAATCAGTATAAAACTTCTAAGGAAAACACATAAAAATCAAGGATTCACAGAGATGCACAAAATCAGCATAATATTATGTAAATGATGAACAATTAGGCCTATAAAGCGCCATAGACATGAAAATCAGAGAACCCTAAGCAAGAAAGTCACAGAGAAGGCTGAACCCTAGTAGAAATATTAAAGCATGGTACTCACAATAACCATAAGATAACAAAAACAAACCATAACATAAACTTAACCACATAATACTCAAGAAATTAAAAAGATATAACGATTTTGAAGAGGTTCGGAAACCCTAGTTTTTAAAAAGATAAAGATGTTGGAAAACATTAATTTAATTGGAGATACTGAGTGAGAAGTAGTGTAGAGTGCCATATATGGCAACATCGGACAAAAAACCCACCGGAGAAAGGCCGGCACAGACCATGGCGAAGCTTCCGCGACCGTATTTCATGGTGGATGTTTTTGGGCTTCGAGCTTTAGAGAGAAACGTGAGATGAGGGTTCCATGGTTACTGGTGATAGAAAAAACTGAGGACGGAGTTGGCCGGAGAGGGGATGAAAGCCATCAGAAAGGGTGAACCAGAAGGTTCTAGAGAGAAGGGGGAGGTGAAGAGTTTTAGAGAGAGACGAGTTTCTTTGGAAATGAGGGTAAAGGGAAGGGGGTCATTTGATTTATTTTAGGCAAATTAATCTGGGCCATTGATCAACGTCTCAGATTGAATGATAGCTGGGTAGGGTTAAAATCAATGTGTATGGGTCGGGGTTTAGGCAATTGGGTCGTTCAAATTGGTTTCAAAATTGGGCTGAAATAGGGATGCAAATTGGGCTAGGATTTAAACCAAATCTGGCCAACTTTTCAATAGCCAATTTCTTCCAATTTACTGTATAAAATAGTTTAAAAGGCAAAATTAAAAACATAGAACTAATTAATATTATATAAATATCAAATTAAAAATATAAAAAGTAATTTCGCAGCTATAAAACATAGTTAATTGCAAAAATTGGCCATAATTAAAATTTTATGCAATTTGCTTTAGAAATCTTAAATAAATTTGTAAGAACGTGCAAAAATTACATAAATTATTCTTTGTTGTAAATATAAGAGTGAAATACATTATTCACTAAAGATAATAATAATTTGGAAATAATGGCCTTTGTACAATAAAAAATAGGCAGTAAATTGATTTTTAAAATCTTAAAAATTAAAGAAAAATACCAAAATTTCCAGGCATGCTTATATATGCATACATATACTATTTTGAAGGTATTTTGGGGGGCAAAAATACGTAGGAGAAATTGGGTATCAACAGCTGCCCCTCTTTACCCGAGGAGAATGATAGAGTTGTCGGGTAAAGATAAGTTGGCCAATTTTGACCGGAATTGCGATTGTAAGAGAATTTTGACCGCACTCCGGATTCTTAGCTGCCTACATATCCCAGGTTTTAAAGGAATCAATCCTTCAAAACTATTGGCAGAATATGCCAATGGAAATTTGGAAAAGACGGACGCAACGAGGTTTGAGATTTGATGGGGGTTTGGAGGTCGGATAGTCTGCGGAGAACCGGAGCGGGATCGCTCCTGCTGAGACGGCTGTGAGCCAGCTGGTGTACCTGCAACGGGTGATGTGCGTATGTATTGCATATTTCCTGGGCCATGAAGAGCATAAAAATAATGATTCACAAGCCATGAAATGGTGTTCTCGGGCTATGCAGATTGTGCCTCCAAACTATGACGCCTTTGAATAAGTTGGCAATATTTTAGCCCATGAGAAGGTGGAAATCTTTAAGCCGAATGAATGCAAAGGTAGTGATGTTTAAGCCAAAGTGAGAAATTAAATGCAGGGGCGATATTTCATCCAAATGAAGTAGGGTGGCGATTTTTCAGTCGAATGCAAAATAAAGGAAGTAGAGCTTAACCTCGGAAGGTAGAAGACAACCTTATGCAAGATGGAAGTAGAGCTTAACCTCAGAAAGCAGTAAAATAGCTTTATGCAATACAGAATGGAGATAGAGCTTAGTCTGGAAAGGCAGAAGATAGCCTTATAAAAAAATGGAAGTAGAGCTTAACCTCGGAAGGCAGAGAACATCCTTATGCAAAATGCAAAGATGGAGACAGAGCTTAGTCTCGAAAGGCAGAAGATAGCCTTATGCAGGATGGAGGTAGAGCTTAACCTCGCATGGCATAGAATTGCCTTATGAAAAATGCAGGTTAGAGGAAGAGCTTAGTCTCGAAAGGCAGAAGATAGCATTATACAGGATGGAGGTAGAGCTTAACCTCGAAAGGTAGAAAGTAGAATTATGCAAAATGCAGGATGGAGACAGAGCTTAGTCCTGAAAGGTAGAAAATAGCCTTATGCAAGATGGAGGTAGAAATTAACCTCAGAAGGCAGAAGATAGCCTTATGCAGGATGGAGGTAGATCTTAACCTTGGAAGGCAGACAATAGCCTTATGCAAAATGCAGAATGGAGATAGAGCTTAGTCTCGAAAAGAAGAAGATAGCCTTATGCAGGATGGAGGCAGAAAATAGCCTTATGCAATGCAAAAAGTATAAAGGAGAAGATGGTAGCATTTTCTTAGATGGTAGACGATTGCAATATCATGACTGCTGGGGAGATGTTGGGTGTAGATAGTAAACTTTGTGAAAGGAGTAGTTGCTTCGAGAGTTTCGACTCTGTAAAAAACATGAATTGCTAATTTGTGTCCTAAATTCCTGCATCCAAAGAAAAATCGCGAGTTCTGTAAAGGGGGAGGTTAGTTCGTATCTCTCGACTCGTGACGTCTTGTACCATTTGGGGTAGTGTTGCTGAGCGATAGTGATCCAATTGATTTTTATGCAAAATTTGACAAACATGATGCAAATGTATATATATAGGTAAAGAAAAGAATAATTTTTTTTTATGATAAACCAACAATTGCAACGTGGTTCAAGATACGACAACCTTGCTTGCTCCGAAATTTTGAGGGGTCCTCCTCAAAATTCTTCCCTAGTTTACTGGGCTGGCACTGTTGACGGTGATGCTGAATGATTGAAGGCGTACTGACCTTATGATTTTGAGGGTCCTCCTAAAAATTCTGCCTCAGTTTACTGGGTCGATGGTGATGCGAAGGCTGACAAACTGACATCGAAATTTTGAGGGTCCTCCTCAAAATTCTGCCCCAGTTCCAAATGCGGAGGGAAAATGTAATATTATTAAAGATGTGACCGAACCCATAGGGCTGCCTACGTATCCCCTCTTATACGGGAATCAGGTCAAACGTAGTTCAGATTGCATCATAAAGGAAAGCATAATGATTAAATGTAGTATCTCTTCACTGCATCTTAGTTGATTGGTTTTGGCCAACTTCTCCCTCCATTTCTTCAAGAATGAGGGCCCCTCTAGTTAGAACCCAGTGAACCATGTATGGACCCTGCCATTTGGGGGAGAATTTCCCTTTGGCTTCATCTTGATGCGGAAATATCTTCTTTAACACCAGCTGCCTTTGTGTAAACTTCCTTGGTCTGACTCTTTTGTTGAAGGCTCTGGACATTCTGTTCTGATACAACTGACCGTGACAAACTGCGTTCATTCTTTTCCCATTTATAAGGGCTAACTGCTTGTACCGACCTTTGACCCATTATGCGTCATCTAGCTCTGCCTTTTGTATGATTCTCAATGATGGAATTTCTACCTCCACGGGAATGACCGCCTCTGTACCGTAGACCAGCATGTAGGGAGTTGCCCCGGTTGATGTGCGGACTGTAGTGCGATATCCCAATAAAGCGAATGACAACTTCTCATGCCATTATTTTTGCCTTTCAATCATTTTCCTTAGTATCTTCTTGATGTTCTTGTTGGCTGCTTCTACAGCTCCATTCATCTATGGTCTATAAGCTGTAGAGTTCTTGTGCATGATATTGAAAGTTTTGCACATTGTTTTCATCAAGTCGCTGTTCAGATTAGAACCATTATCGGTGATGATCGATTATGGAATTCCGAACCGACAAACAATGCAGTTGCGGACAAAGTCTGCCACGACTTTCTTAGTTACCGCTTTGTGTGATACTGCTTCGACTTACTTAGTAAAATAATCAATTTCCACTAGTATGAACCTGTGTCTGTTTGATGCAGCAGGCTCGATTGGTCCAATAAAATCAATTCCGCAGGCGGCAAATGGCCACGGTGAGCTCATCGTAGTAAGCTCATTTGGAGGTACCTTTATCATATCTGCATGTATCTGACAGTGGTGACACTTTCGGACATACTGGGTGCAGTCTGTCTCCAGATTCATCCAAAAATACCCTGCTCAGAGTATCTTATTTGCTAAAACTAGACCATTCATGTGCGTCCCACAGGTCCCTGAGTGCACTTCCTCCAATAGTTTGGTTGTATCTATTGCATCAACACATCTCAATAATCCCAAATCGGGAGTCCTCCGATAAATGATTCCTCCGCTGTGAAAGAAATTGGTGGATATCCTTCAAAGTGTGCGCTTCTGGGTGGCGCTAGAAAACTCCAGATATTCTTCTTTTGTTAGGTACTCTTTGATGTCATGGAACCCTGGTTTTCCATTGGCTTCTTTTTCAACATGTGCACAATATGCCCGCTGATCATGAATCTTGACCTGGACGGGGTCGATGAAGTTTGTATCTCGATGTTGAATCATGGACGATAAAGCGGCAAGTGCATCAACGAACTCATTCTGTATTCTCGGAACATGCTGGAACTCTGTTTTTCTGAACCTCTTTCTCAACTCTTGTACGTGATGTAGATAGGGGATTATCTTAGAATTCTTGGTAGCCCACTCTTCTCGAACCTGATGTATGAGCAGGTCCAAATCTCCGATCACTAGCAATTCCTGAACGTTCATATCAATGGCCAGTTTAAGCCCCAAGATGTTGGCTTCGTACTGGGCCATATTGTTGGTACATGGGAACCTGAGTTTGGCAGATACCGTGTAGTGCTGACCGGTTTCCGATACCAAGACTGCTCCTATGCCAACTCCCTTGGAATTTACAACTCCATCAAAGAACATCCTCCAACCATGATATGATTCTGCAATGTCCTCTCATATGAAAGCTACTTCCTCGTCGGGAAAATACGTTTTTAGTGGTTCATATTCCCCTTCTATAGGATTTTAGGCGAGATGATCTGCCAAAGCCTGCCCTTTAATTTCCTTCTGGGTGACGTAGACAATGTCGAATTCACTCAACAGGATTTTCCACTTGGCGAGCTTGCCAGTGGACATGGGTTTCTGGAAAATATACTTCAGCGGATCCATCCTTGATATAAGATAGGTAGTGTATGCATAGAAATAATGCCTCAATTTCTGAGCTACCCAGGTCAAAGCACAACAAGTGCGTTCTAGTAAGGAGTACCGAGCCTCGTACGGGGTAAACTTCTTGTTAAGGTAGTAGATAGCTTGCTCCTTATTCCTCTTTCATCATGTTTCCCTAAAATGAAACCAAATGCACCATCCAAGACAGTGAGATAGAGCAATAAGGGACTCCATGGCTCGGGCGGAACCAGGACTGGAGGCGTAGACAAGTATTCCTTGATTCTGTCAAAAGCCCTTTTACATTCATCGGTCCATTTGGTGGCAGCATCCTTCTTCAGCATCTTGAATATAAGTTCACAAATAACAGTAGACTAAGCTATGAACCTACTGATGTAGTTGAGCCTCCCCAGGAAACTCATTAAATCCTTATTATTCTTCGGCGGTGGCAACTCTTGAATAGATTTGACCTTTGATGGATCCAGTTCTATTCCTTGGTGAATCACAATGAAACCCAATAACTTTTCGGAAGAACCCCGAATGCACACTTGGCGGGATTCAGTTTCAAGTTATACCTCCTTAGTCTGTTGAAATTTTTTTCGCAAGTCCTCCATGTGATCTGCAACTTTTTTGGACTTGATGATGACGTCTTCCACATATACCTCAATTTCCTTATGTATCATGTTGTGTAATATGGTAGTCATGGCCTCATGTAGGTAGCACCGACATTCTTCCACCCAAATGGCATCATTTCATAGAAATATATCCCCCATGGCGTGATAAACGCCGTCTTCTCTACATCTTCCTCAAACATCCATATCTGATGGCATCCCGCAAAACAATCGACGAATGAATGCAACTCATGCTTTGCGCAGTTGTCAATCAAGGTGTATATGTTTGGCAAGGGGAAATAGTCTTTGGGACTAGCACGGTTGAGATCCCGGTAGTCGACACAGACTCTAACTTTCACGTCCTTTTTAAGTACCGGCACAATGTTAGCTAACCACGTCGGATACTCTACCACTTTGAGAACTCTAGCTTTGACCTGCTTGGTGACCTCTTCTTTGATTTTCAAACTCATATCTGGCTTGAATTTGCTGAGCTTCTGCTTTACCAGCGGACATGTACGATCTGTTGGCAACTTGTGAGGGACGATGGATGTGCTGATACTAGTCATATCGTCATAAGACCATGCAAAGATATACTCATATTCTCTTAAAACTCCATATATTCTTCCTTTTTTTTGTGATAAGTGCACACTGATGCGCGTTTCTTTGACATTCTCTATATCTCCCAAATTGACAACCTCAGTCTCATTTAGGTTGGACTCAGGACTATTTTCAAAGTTCTCGACCTCTCTGACAACTTCTTCTAGTATATCATCCTCTTCTGAGCCTATATCCGTTTGTAGCATAGCCTCGTTGCAAGTTACAGTTGTCGGTTCATCATCATGATATGCAATAGTAATTCTGTGTGAAAAATAAAGTAAATAATAGACAAAAGTAATGAGTAGATATATATTTGATGAACTGGACAAAAGCTCTGATTAAATTCATAAATGTTTGAAACATTGGAGCTCTTTTGGAAAGTAAAGACAATGCGGAAAGGAAAAAACCAACTAAAATAAAGATGCATGATGCTCGTTCAACCTTGCTACTCCAAATATCTCCGGGCAATGGTGGTCTTGATCAACCAATTGGCGAGGCGCACCCCTTGGTTGACAGCCTGAAGGGAAGGGCCTTCCTCTTCGAAGATCACAGAATAGTCCATGTCCTCCTCCTGAAATAGGTTCTTCATCGCTGCAAGAGCCTCGTCTTCTTCCGATCCGTAGAGAGTGTTGGCTGGCTGAAATGTTTGCTCCAGTTGAGGTAAAGGCTGCTCCAATGGGTAATACTGGCCACGCCATGGTGGCAACCACTCCTTGAACTCTTCCTAAGTGTATTTGTACCCCAGGACAAATGTAGTACCATACTTCTTCAACTAGCTAGTTTTGATGATACCCTGGAGATTTTTGCCAAGCCTTTTTCCAGGTTCATACCCGCTCCAATTCAGAATGCTCTCGATCTTGTTACCTCACCATTTGTCTTTTTCCATAGCATTGACTCGCTCAATATGATGGTATGTTTCGCCACCTATCCTTCTTCTTCCTCCGATCATCGGGATTGTTTGGCGAGTGTATATAGGGTTGCTACCGTCGCTGTGGATGATCACCTCCTGATGGTTCCACTCAAATTTCATCGCCTGATGCAATGTTGATGCCACAGCCCCAGCAGCGTAGATCCAGGGTCGTCCCAGCAATAGGTTTTAGGATGCTGACACGTCAATGACTTGAAAGTCAACGTCGAACCAAGTAGGCCCCATTTGCAAGCACAGGCTAATATCCCCGAGGGTGGACCTCTGAGACCCATCAAAAGCCTTAACGTTAATAGCCCCATCTTTATCTCATGCAAACCTTTGCCCAACGTTATGAGGGTGATCAATGGACAAATATTGGGGCTAGAACCTCCGTTGACCAAGATCCTCGTGATAAAATGATCTTCACATTGCACAGTGATGTGCAGTGCTTTGTTATGGTTGAGCCCTTTTGGTGGTAATTCATCCTCATGGAAAGTGATTTTGACTCTCCAACACCTGCGCCACCATGTTTGCCATCTCTCCTCCTGTTATGTTGCTGCGAACATAAGCTTCATGCAATATCTTTATCAAGGCATTTTTATGTGCCTCGGAACTCTGTAGAAGTGCCAAAATGGAAACCTGTGCCGGCGTTGTATTTAGCTGCTCAATGGCTGAATATTCTTTCGCCTGTATCTTTCTCCAGAGGTCGTCAAGTCCGGTTTCAAACGCCTAAAGGCCTGCTTTCTGGACTCAAATAGATGTTCCGGAGTGTATACCCTGCCGGTCCTAGTCATGCCTTTTGTGGTGATTGTTTTTCCAGTGCGTGCCTTTCCTTTCCTTCTAGCCTCGCCAGTGTAGTCCAAAGGTATGACATTGGACGGAAATGGGGTTATGTCTCACATGGAGACCGGGATGGGCACCCTTGGGGGTAGCATAGTAACTTCAATTGGTGCGGGAGCCTTCGGAATCCCAAACTCAACTTTAATCGGTTTCGGCACCTTTGCAAGAGGTGCTTAAAACTCAAATGACACATACACGTTCACCACATCGCCCGCAGATGGCTGGATTTGCACAACATTAGGGTTGAGAGTAACTGCCGGCTTCTTAGGCTCATCTCATTCATCTATTAAACCAATTGACCCTTTGGGGTCCCAATCGTCCTCAACCTTAATCATTTGGATGCCTCCACCCTTATGGTTTGGTAGAGCATTGTTGTGAACATTGAGAGCAGGATCCTTTGCTACAATGACCTTGTTGTCAATTAAGGTCTGGATTTTATCTTTCAACGAGCAGCACTCGTCGATGGTATGGCCTTTCATCCCGGAATGGTGTGCGCAGGTCTTGTTCGGGTTGATCCACTGGGACGAATTTTCTAGAGTTATGGTTGGGATGGGTGTAACATATCCGGCAGTTTTGAGCTTCTCATATAGTTGATCGATTGGCTTGGCTATGGCAGTATATTGTCTGGGAGGTTTGCGATCAAAGATTGGTCTAGGTTGGGGGACGTTTTGGCGGGTAGGTGGTGATGGGTAGTGAGGAGGTTGGGAGTTGTAAGCTTGGTATACGGGTGCAAGTTGGGAATATCCACGCTAGGTGGGTTGATACGTAGGTGGTGGAGCTGACTGGTAGACGGGTGGTGGATATTGGTAGGTAGGTGATGGTGCTTGGTAATTTAGGGAGGGTTGGTATTTGAGTGGAGTTGGAGGATATGGTTGGTATTTCATGGGGGAATGGTTTCTCTACGCAGCCATTACGGAGTTTAACTCCCTTTTCTTTGATGTTCCACTAGACTGTAAGGCCTTGTTGGTGGCTTGCAGTGCCTAACGATTAGTAACCATGCCATTTTTGATGCCTTCTTCGATATTTTCTCCTAGTTTGATGATGTTGGAGAACTTTTGCCCTCTATCAGCACCAATATCTCGTAGTACTGTGGATTCAGAGCACAGACAAAAAACCTGTTCATTTGTTCTTCTTCTAAAGCCGGTCTGACCTTGGAAGCCTCCGACCTCCAACGAGTAGCATACTCGCGAAAGGTCTCAGTGGGCTTTTTCTTCAAATTCTGGATATAAAACACGTCTGGCGCATTCTCAGTTTTGAACCTGAAGCAGTCCATGAAATCGGAGGCCATATTTACCGAACTTGTCCACTTCTTCACATCCTGGCTGATATATCAAGATAACGCATCACATTTCAAGCTCCTCATAAACAGCTTCATGCTGATCTTTTCATCTCTGCCAACTCCTACTAATTTGTCACAATAAATTCTGAGTTGAACCCTGGGATCACCGGTACTGTTGAACATTTCGAACTTAGGAGGTTTATACCCCTCAAGGAGTTCGACATCGGGTTGAACACAAAGATCCTCATAATTTAGAGCTTCCACGCCTTTGCTACCTTCCACGCCTTGAACCCTGCTAGTGATTTTCTTGAGCTCACCAGCCAAATTCTGAATTAGTGAATCCTTGACATCTGATTCTGGCACATCTGAGATGGGTTGGATATAATGGGGTACAATGTCCACAAATATAGGGGTTTCTTGGTTGTTTGGAGTATTTTGGGGCTCAGGAATGAGCAGTGGAACATTGTTGCGGGCCTGGGTATGAGTGGGTTGTGGAGTCTTTTGTAGAGGTGCGGGGATCTGGTTAGTGACATCTGCAGTGACAAGGGTGATGGATTGACTTGCCAAATTCCGGACCTTGTCTAGTTCCTCTCGAAACCTTAGCAAAGTTTGCTCTAGATTAGAAGCAGTTTCTTTGGTGATTGGAGTATGCTAGGAAGTTTCTTCAATCTCCTTTATTGCATTGGTATCTCCCATCTTGCCTTTGTTCCTTTTTCTAGGAAAACTCGGAGGAGGAGGACCCTTAGATCTTGTTGAGTATGTTGATGGTGCCAGAGCGCACGAAATAACCTTAATAAAAAAAAGAAAAAGAAAAAAAATAAAAAGGTAAGAAGTTAGTGCGAATTCTAAGGAAGAAAAATATTGCGATATTTAAACACATTATTTGCAGGAATATAAGTCGTTTCCTATTTGGGTGCCTCGTTGTGCCCGAGGTAGGCCTAGCGACAAATAAAATTTGGAGAACATATATCACCAAGTGCCTCGTTTTATTGATAGAATAGAACGAGTCAAAAAAAACAAGCTGAATAAAGAAACGATGTCACTAGTGGCCAGTGGCCTTATTACATTTAAGAAAAGCAGGAGAGTAAAAATCCTAACTACTTGGTCCCAGAAGGACCTTCCCCAGATTCGGTACTCTTGCCTCCCTTGTACAGCTGCATCAAATCACGCAATCCTAACAACAGGTAATCACTGGCATGAAGATCCTCCCACCAACTTAGCAACCTCTGGTGAATATTGGATACCATACCGAATCTGGGACCTCGTGCCTCATTTTCCGGAAAACAAAGTGTTAGGCCATTAACCCCACCAAAATCGACTGTTTAAATCAATAATTAGCAAAAGGCATTTAGTTCTCCAAATCAATGCACATAACGTGAATGCCCGTTTGGGTTTCATGAAACCCGATGGACTTTGGATTAGGTTATCTTAATGAGTCATTATGCGGACAACATAACTGACTCGGCTAGGGTTGACCGTGATGCATGAACAGTTTCAATAAAGTAAGGTTTCAATTTTTGAAGTGCTAGATAAGGTACCCTTGAGTGGACAACTCAAGAGGAAAAGGCGCGGAAACATCGACTATACCATTGATCGACTGGTTTTACAGCAAATATGCCTTTGCCACATTTAGGGGGTTTCTAATATTGGAAGGGTGCAACCACTCATTGTAATTGTTGCTATATGATTTGTTTTGGCACGAGTGGAATATGATGTTGAGAGATGCAACTATAATAATGAAACAAGTTACATGTATTTTCACGTTTATAAGATAAATGATTACAATGATTGCTCGAACATTACAACGGTATTGAAATAACGAAGCGGTAAAAAAAGTAGTTAAAGGAAGGAGAAAACATGAAGAGTCAAGTTAATAATTGTGATGAAATAATCAAACACAGGAAATAAATGCAATTAAGTTAGCAAAAAAAGTCACAAAAGCAAATAATGGTAAAAGACTTAAAGAAATTCCCCAGCGGAGTCGCATGCTGTCGACGCCCCCTTTTTCCCTCCTAATAGAAGCAAACTCGGGTTTACGACATTATGGGCAAAACAACTTTTTATTCCCATTTTGGAATTGGGTTATGGAATTTTGAAGAGTCACCACCTAATGATTATTGTGCATTAGGACACTTTTAATAAGAAAAGATAATTTTTAAAGAAAATCATAGTTCAGGTAAGTGCTTGAGATTATATTGAGGGGAATGTGCTAGGCACCCCTCAAGATCCACTAGTGTGGTTCCCAACCGTGCTTAATTGTGACTTTAAGAAGGATAAAAGCAAACAAACAAATAAGACTCACGTATAATGAATTCAAATAAATTTGGGAATTCTTGAAGAAGAAAGGAATAAGTGATATAAAAGTAAAAGTAAAGGAAAAATCCATTGGGGAAAACATTACTTTAAGAAAACATTTATATAACGAAAAGAAGGAGGTCCTAGGTTTGACTATAATATGGATCACATCGGTACAATACCCCGCATACACTCCTCAAAGAGGGGTCGCCTATGATATTGCGCACAGGTCATCATCTCCATATTCCACCCTTCCCACCTTGTAGAGGTTATTTAAGCGTGTGAATTGGTCACGAATGCTTATTACGTGTTATTACCCGTCTCGTCCTATAGATCCTAGAGAGCATTTAGAATCACTATTCATATAAGGTAGGAACTAGGTTGAACCCTTAAGTTCTAAGGTTAAAATGCTAAGCGACATACAAAACAAATAGGACTACACATATTGGAATCACGTAAAGCATATAAAGGCTCAAATATCCCTCTATGAACAAATACGTAATTAGCACGTCCCAAACACATTTAAGGTCCAAGGAAGGGAGAATTTTTAAAAGTTGGAGTTTAAAACAGAAGTTAGAGAATTTGCAGAAAAGAGTTGTAAAAAAACATTCAAAACTAAAAACCAAAGGCAGTAGCAGTTTTAGGAATCTGCACAAAACATTTAAAAACACTCATGGAACAAGTGGTAAAAGTAGTTTTCGAATAGGAGGAGTAGCATAACAGATACGATAGTATTTTAAAGTTGCAGAAGTGTAAAGAAAACAGTAAACATTAGCTTGAACTACAGTTTGGAAAATTATAGAATATACAGTACTCAGAGAGTTTTTAGAAAAATAGCAGTCCAGTTATGGGCTGGGAAGAAACGTAATTCAGTAAAATGTATTTGCAAGGTGGTAAACAATAGGCAGAAGTTTTGAATAAAAATCAGAGGGCTTTAGAGACAAACAAATTCGGACAAAGGTGGAATAATTTAAACATGGCATAAGGCGATTAACCCATTTTATCCGGCCTAAGGCTTGGCTAGGCGTTATTTAAACCGTAAAAGAAGGTAGACATGCATCTTAGTTTCTAGTTTAAAAAGGAGCTTGTTAACCAGCTTTACCAAATTAGTGAGGCATTCGACAGTTGAAAGCAAGAAAGCCCTAAGTACAGGATATCTAATGCACACATAAGTCCTAAAACATTGTATCTAAATGCAATGGTAATGACATTGATTATTAACTGATTGTGATTATGAATAGAATAACAAGCTGAAAGTGAGGGACCTAGGAATAAGATTTCTATGTGCAAAGATGCATGTCCTAAACATGGTGTCTATTCCATAAATATGTAAGTAAAATCCTATGAACATGTTTTCTACCCATTCTCTCGACTAAGTATGCATAACCCTCCCAAATTCACTATAAATCCCATTATCCTTTCCAAATTATTACAGACCAAATAATTAAATTACAACAGTTAAAAAAATAAGAAGTTATTCTATTGGGGGCCTTCAGCCAGGCCCAAAATCTCCAACCTCACTTTTTTCGAGTTTCAATACCTTTACCAAGGTTTGGGTGCGGCAAATACCAAGCACCCAAAATATATCATCATTGACAAGTGCGAGTGTGGAAGTACTAGCCTTGTGCATCAAAGTTCAGTGGGTGCTCAAGGCTCTCAATGCAATGCTTACACTAAGGGGGCAGAACCTAAGTTCTAAGAGTAGTCAGATTGTGATAGAGTTGAAAGCGTTGAAAACAGTTGGAAATGTCTGAGAGGAAGAGAGCAAGAAGAGTTGAAAGAGTTCTTTTGAAATTCATTTGGGTTGACCAGTTTCAAAACAAGATAATCACACAAGCAGGGGCGAAGGGGAAGGGAACAAATAAGCAAGGAAACTACTCATATATGTAAAACATATCCAAGAAAGGAAATCAGACATGGCAGATAAGGAGTCTAGCTCTTACTGCACCAAACTCCCAAACAGAAACAACCTCACGAAGATGTTTCAGCTTAATCAAGTAGCCAAACAGGTCCTGGATACATGCTAATAGTGCACAAAGAAGAGGAAGACATACATTGAGACAGGGAAGGGGGCAGGGAACATGCTAAGTCAAACTAGGCAGACTAATAAATACATGCTAGTGGCAATAGGAGCAACACAACAATAGATAAAAGCAGACAAATACAAGATGAAGGGAAAAACAAGTAGAAGCATGTTGTTTTGTAAGTTGTATCTTAAATAGGTGACATACCAGTTGCAGATAATGGAACACAACAGAAATGAGCAATAATACACAAAGGAGAGCAAAGTTTGCATAGAGTGCACAGAGAATGAGAGAAGCAGTGTGTAGAGAACTAAGCAATAGGCAAACCCAAGTAAACAATGCAGTAGAACCCTGTATTAGAAATAAACATCCAAGATTACTCAATCTTGGCTTTCAACCGACTGAGTGTTCAATATAAGAATGAGAGAGTTTGTATAGAAACAATAGAGAAATAAAGAGAGCACTGAGTGTGTTGAAAGAGAGTTTGAGAGATTGAATGCGTGTCTGTATGTGTGAGTAATATGCAATGTGTTCTTATCTTATGCAAAAGTGAACGGGGGGTACTTATAGTACTGAAAACAAGTAAACAAACAAGGCAGCAATCCATAATTAAGGAACTGGGTATTAATCATAATCAAATCAGCATATGGACTCCCCTTTAATTAAAGAATCAAAGTCAAATGGTAACAAGCGGTTGTTTTAAAAGGAAATGAATCAATTAGATTATTGTATCTACCATATTAGCAGTAGTAAGGCATGTAATATGTAATAAGAGCTAAATACACAATAATTAAAGTAAGGAAAATATATACTGAATATTTGAAAGCATGTTCACGTGCGTAAGTATGGAAAAAAATGTAAGTTAATTCTGAAAATTAGTCAAAGAATCACGGATAAGACTAAAATCACAGGGAATTAGTTCTAAGTAAGGAAAGCGTATCACAAATAAGGAAGTATATCAAAAATCATTGTAAAACTTCTAAGGAAAACACATACAAATCATGGATTCGCATAGATGCACAAAATCAGCAGAATACTATGTAAACGATGAACAATTAGACCTATAAAGCGCCATAGACATAAAATTAGAGAACCCTAAGCAAGAAAGTCAGGGAGAAGGCTGAACCCTAGTAGAAATCTCAAAGCATGGGACTTGGAATAACCAGAAGAAAACACAAACAAACCATAACAAAAACTTAACCACATAATACTCAAGAAAATCAAAAGATATAACGATTTTGAAAGAGGTTCGGAAACCCTAGTTTTGAAAAAAATAAAAATTAATTGAAAACTTGAATTTAATAGGAGATACTGAGTGAGAAGTAGTGTAGAGAGTAGAGATTAAACCAGAAATTGCTTAAAAGAACAGAGACTAAAGAGATTTGAGCAAAAATTAGGGTTTGCAAATAAATTATGGAAAATGAGAAACCTGGCCGTGAAACTCATTGACTGTGCAATATAAGGAAACATCGGACAAAAAACCCACCGGAGTAAGGCTGGAACAGACCCAGGCAAAGCTTCAGCGACCGTCTTTCATGGTGGAAGTTTCTGGGCTTCGAGCTTTGGAGAGAAATGCGAGATGAGGGTTCCAAGGTGACTGGTGATTGAAAGAAGTGAGGACGGAGTTGGCCGGAGAGGCGAGGAAAGCCATCGGAGAAGGTGAACCAGAACGTTCTAGAGAGAAGGGGATCATTTGATTTATTTTAGGCAAATTAATCTGAGCCGTTAATCTCGTTTGATCAACGACTTAGATTGAATGATAGCTGGGTCGGATTAATATAAGTGGGTATGGGTCGGGGTTTAGGCAATTGGGTCATTCAAATTGGGTTTAAAATTGGGCTGAAATAGGGGTGCAATTTGGGCTAGGATTCAAACGAAATCTGGCCAACTTTTAAATAGCCAATTTCTCCCAATTTATTTTATAAAATAGCTAACATAGTTTAAAAAGTAAAATTAAAAATATATAAATAATTAATATCATATAAGTAATAATTTAAAAATATAAAAAGTAATTTCACAGCTATGAAACATAGTTAATTGCAAAAATAGGCCATAATTGCAACTTTATGCAATTATCTTTAGAAATCCCAAATAATTTTGTAGAAACGTGCAAAAATTACATAATTTATACTTTGTAAATATTAGAGTGAAATACATTATTCACTAACAAAAATAATTTGGAAATAATTTTGGCCTTTGTACTGTCAAAAATAGGCGGTTAATTGATTTTAAAATCATAAAAATTAAAGAAAAATACCAAAATTTTCAGGCATGCTTATATATGCATACATATACTATTTTGAAGGAATTTTGGGTGAAAAAAATATGTAGGAAAAATTGGGTATCAACAGTTGCATGAATACTTGGCTTGTCTTTTTGCCCATGAATACTATAATTTCATGTACCTCATATGATCTCCAACATCACCTTTGATGTCTTTTTTTTTTCTGTTCATTAGCCATTATAGGTGCCACTTTCTTATGGAGTGTATACAATATTGTAGATAGATGTTTGTTACAAGATCATTTACTTTTTAGCCCAGTATGCTTAGGTGGAAACCTTCTTCCTTATTTTCTCATCTAGTCTTTCGTTGTAGTACTTAGGGAGACCTTCTGGCTCTTGTATAGTTGCGAGCTTGATATATCATACACCCGAAGGAAATTTCGTTGTTCTTGCGAGCTTGATATATCATACACCCGAAGGAAATTTCGTTGTTCTTACTCACTTATAATAATCCTTAGTTACATAACTTTGTGCTTTTGTGCTCGTAGGGTTACTACTAAGCTCAAATTTTTATTGTCTCCTTAGTGGCACTATCTCTTTTTTTCATAAACCTTAAAAACGGTACCTTTAACTGCCTCAACTCCTATCTAAATTTCTTTTTTCAAATGATTGTGATCTCGTATCTGCGAGACTGAATTCACTAAATTTATCTTTGATTTATCTGTGACCTCTTGTCTACCTATAACTGGGCTCTTCCTAAATCAACTACTAATTACTCGTTGGTCCATATATATATATATATATATATATATATATACACACACCCTTTGTCTTAACTTATCTCTTGCCACTAGCTCCTGATGTATCAAGTGTCCATCCATACTTATTTATTAACAACATCCTCGTCGGAAACTTTAACTGCCTCTCCCCGATGTCGTGCTTCTATAATGTTCTGGAGTCGCAACATATCTACATGAATTGAATAAATGCAACATCATCCCTTTCTCCTTTTTACGACATTCTTCCTTAACAATTCCATAGTTAACTGAACTGCTTAACTCTGACTTAATACCATATCATACCATATTCCCCCCCTTAGGGGAGTACAAAGATTTAGTACTACGACGATCTACCTATAGTTATTTTACCTTTTCATCTTTGGTGTCTTTTCACATTATCAATGAATCTTAATCGCATTATGGTAACCTTCTGTACCAAGGATAATTAAATTTCTTACGCACGAAGGTGACACATACTGTAACTGGTACACTTAGTCCCTTAAGATTAACTCTGCTCAGAGTGCTTGCTTTAGGTAAGCGAATTCCTAAACGGCCTTTAAAGGTTATTCATCTGTTGTCTATTTTATTATTTTTGGAGCACGATCTTTGAAATTCTCACGATGTCGATCATTATCAAATCCTCCGGTCCCTAATTCATGTTCAATTTTATGTTGTTCACCAGCCCATACAGATTTTTATTACTCTGCGTCTAACCTTTCCTCCTGGTAATCACGTTGAAGTCACCAACTTATTTCTCGAAATACGGATATGACTTTATGGTTTATACTCTTTTATTCCCTCAAGACTTTTCACCTTTTGTATTTTCCTTTACTTGACTGTAGATTCTATCACTGTGTCATATTTTGATTTACTGTTATCACCCATACATCACATCTTACTCATGATGTTTCATTTATTTTCTTCTTATTCTCCAGATAATATTTTTTTGTCTGTCACTTTATTCTGAAAAGATCAACAAAATGTTCTTTCCCTTTTAGCTCCCCTAGCTTTATCTCACTGACTCTTTGGAATGCCTAACATTGTTTTTACTCGGGGCTAATGTCATACTAAGGTAAATAATTGTCCCTTCTAGGACCAACTGCCTATTTTCTCAAATTTCTGAATATTCTAGTATTCATATCTTATTGTACTACTCTAGAGTTTACAATCTAGGAGTCTTAGAAGGAGATCTATTACCACATTTGCACTATCTTTTAAAAATATTAGTTAATGATAACAACCCATCCACAATTTTTGGGTTACTCTAACTCCAACTGGATCCTGATATCCCATCTTTCTCTTAAATAATATATGTTAGCTCCCATAGAACATAACTGGGATGGGTGTGCCAATTGTACTTACCTCTCTCATTGATGAAGGTACAAAAATGCTTATATTTCTCTGCCTGATTTGAAAATATTGATAATCTTCATTATCTGGGTGCCTCGTACAGCTCTTTACCTTACTTCTTTTACTTGTTGAAACTTGTATCTAGCTTCTGAATCCCTCATAGATTTTCTTCATATTCGTGAATAGATATGTGACGACCCGACCTGTCGTGTCCTATATTTCCAACCCGTATTCCTCGTTATATTCTTATTCATGCTTCAATATGTGTAGTTGGTGAATTTGAGTCTATTCGGATCGAATTAGGTAGGAATTGGGAACAAATAGCCACTATAAAGAAGAATTAGTTTGGAAAAATCAACCAAATATTGAATTATGAGTTATTAGGATTCGAATTGAATACTGATGATTCTGTTAGTTTCGGGGGATGATTTAAGGCTTAAGAGCGAAATCGGAATGAATTTTCGAGGTCCGGTGAAGAAATTAGGCTATTTTGGCGAAGTTAGTATTTTTGCGATTTTCGGATTTTAGGTGAGATTTTGATCCGAGAGTCGGAATGGCATTCCGGCAGTTCCAGTAGCTTCATTAGGTGATTTTGGACTTATGGATAAAATGTTAGTTGATTCAGAGGTGTTTAGGTCGGCTTTATGATTGAATGAGAATTTTGAAAGTTTTAGTTTAACTTAAGCCTTGATTTGATGAAAAGTTGACGATTTATGTTAACGATAGTGTTTTTATGGTTTGAGCAAGTTTGAATAAGGTAATAGGACATATCTGTGCTTTTGGTTGCGGTCTGGAGGGTCTCGGCTTGATTTTGGATGGCCTTCGGGTCATTTTTGCAATGTTTTTGACTGCTGTTGTTGGTATCTGGTGTTGCCATTCACGTTCGCGAGGTCCTATCGCGTTCGAAATGAAGAAATTGGGTTCTGAGACTTTTTTCCTTCGCATTCGCGAAGAAGGAATTTTCTGTCGTACAGGTCCTACTTCGAAAGCTCATATCCTTTTATCTATAAGGAATTATGTGGTAATTTAAAACTAAAAGTTGTAGCTCTGTCAATTTAGTTATCAAAAATGTAAAGAAATGGGAATTTCAAGTTATGTCCAAAACGTCATGGTGGTTACACTATAGGCCTTCCAGGATGGTCTTTAATACACCGGGCTAACTTTCGAAGCTTTTATCTCGCAATGTATAAGGACTCAGGAAATGATCAGTAAATGTATTTAAATCCCTTTATGTCTAGTTTTCAGAACATCAATCATTTGTCATTTGGAGTTGTGTGCAAAAAGTTATGACCATTATACTAGAGGCTGTCCGATAAGAGTTTGAAAAGAAGGTTTTTTGAAAATTTGTTCTTCGCGAACGCGAAGAACAAATGCTTGGGCAGCATATTAAAGTCCAAACTCGTCTCACTCTTTCTTTGTTGGACCAAGGGAGCTCGGGTGAGGCTATTGTTTGAGAGATTTTCAAGGAAAACATCGGGGTAAGTGTTATTAACTCAATTTTGGTTGTTTAACTCGAATCTATTGAAAGTTTTGGTGTTTAATTTGAGTTTTTTGCTGAAAAAGATAGAAAACCCTCTTGGATAGAAATGGTAATTTGAGGGGTCAAATAAACTCCGATTTTTCTGAATTTAGTATGTATAGACTCCTTGTGAGATAAGGGTCGTATTGATGTAAAAATTTCTGAATTTCGAGATGTGGGCTCGGGGCTTGGGTTTTGGTGTTTTCGGGAATTATGCCCGAATTTGATTGTTTTCGATTGGGTATTGTTCCCTTATCATATTGTGATGTATTCGCTCTGAATTTGTATAGATTTGACGCGCGTGAAGGCAGAATTGAGGAGAAAAGTCGTCTCGAGCTAGATATTTCACCGGTTCGAGGTGAGTAATGATTTTAAATGATGCATGAGGGTTTGAAACCCCGAATTGCACAATATATTGCTATGTTGAGATGAGACACACGTTGTATGACGAGCATGTGGTCATTTACTATTGGGGATTGTGACTTGATCCATCCCAATTGATATTTTTACCGCGTATTTGATAAAGATTTATTGTTTTAAACTTTGGGGCTTATTGCCATATTTGGGCTTCGTGCCAAATATCTGAAATCTTTTGTAAATTTACATCACTATTTTCCTCACGAATTGAAATATTATTTGAACTCAGTCCAATTGAATTATATTATTTTATGAACTGAGCTACATTTATACTCAACCGGAGACTTAATGATATTTAAAATGTTGTTGAGCTGAGCACTATTGTTTTACTAATGCCCAAGAGTCTTACGATTATTTCTGGAATTGAGGCCGAAGGCCATACGTGAGGATATGTTGAGTGATGTGAGGAGGCTTTCAGGCCTCGAGTGTTACGTGAGGAGGCTTTCAGGCTTGAAGTGTTATGTGAGGAGGCTTTTAGGCCTCGAGTGTTATGTGATGAGGCTTTCAGGCCTCGTGTGTGATTTTTGAAGGCTTTCAGGCCTATTAATATTGCGCTTTGATTGTAGGATCCCCTTCGGAGTCTGTACACACCCCCAGTGAGCGCAGGGTACCCAGGTGAATTGGGAGTGGACCCGAGAGGTTGTTGTTTGTGTGTGGTGAGTTGGGAGTGAGCCCAAGGTGCTGATATTGTATGCTGGTGAGTTGGGAGTGAGCCCATGGGGGTGATATTATATTGTGAGTTTGTCATTGAGCCCGAAGGGCAAGCTTTTGATTATTCCTTAGTTGTTGAAATTGTTGTTTTCACTGTTTTGAAAAGTGAATTATCAGATACCACTGTTTTACTTTATAACTGGTTTCACTGCTTGAGATGGTGCTATATTGTGTCTTTATGGGAGTTCATGCTTTCAGTTGTTATTTAATTTTATTACTCACTAAGTTGGTAGTACTCACTTTACTCCCTGCACCTCGTGTGCAGTTGCAGGTATTGTTCGCCCGAAAGCGGGCTGTTAGCGGATGGAAGGTATTACTTTGTAGCTGAACAAGGTGACCGCCAGCGTCCGCAGTACCAGACTTCATCTTTTGAACTCCAGTTAATTTTTATTTTATAAATATTATTGGCCCTGTAGTGGTATTCAGTCTTCTTTAGATGCTAGTGACTTTTGACACCCCGGTCGGGTTATATTGGGATTCAATTAATAGTTTCTAATGAAATTTAGTTGTATTTTCTATTCATTTATGTTTATAAAAAAAGGTTAAGGAGACAATTTGGGATAGTTTGTTGGCCTTGTCTTCACGAGAGGCGCCATCACGACTGGGTTAGGACTTTTGGTTGTGACAAGTTGGTATCAGAGCCTAGGTTACTAGGTCTCACGAGTCATGAGCAGGTTTAGTAGAGTCTCGCGGATTGGTACAGAGATGTCTGTATTTATCCT
The DNA here is from genome assembly GCA_034376525.1 of Nicotiana benthamiana. Taxonomy (NCBI): domain Eukaryota; kingdom Viridiplantae; phylum Streptophyta; class Magnoliopsida; order Solanales; family Solanaceae; genus Nicotiana; species Nicotiana benthamiana. The sequence goes on from CM067328.1 coordinate 85,649,231, forward strand.
CGGGAGGCTGCAAAGCCTTTAGGAAAGCTTCAGATTCTTGGAATTGTTATGGTGCGTACTTGATTCAACTTGGAATATAACTCTTGAAATTTCTTCCTCACGTTTGTATGCGCACATGAGCTCTCAGTATTATATGTGCCTTGATGGCTTGTAATTCCCGATCGAGGGGCAAAATGTGATTGCTATGAGTTGATGTTTGGCCAGTCTAGAGGACTTGAGGCTGAATATTCGTCTATGGCTTGAACACCGAGGTGCTGATTTTGCGAACTGGTATTATGAACTTATATGTTCGGTATTTTCCCTAATTGTTTGAATGGAGGCTAGATAGCTAAGTGATGAGTATGTTGGCTGTGTGGTGTGTCTATATGATTTGGAAGTGCTGAAGAAGGTCTACTTGATGGCAGATGGACTACTGGGTGAATGATTTCTATTGTGATAGGATGTGTAGCCCTGAGTTGTGGGTGAGTGGAGAATATTTTCAGTACTCCTAGTTGGGAGAAAAGTAAATAGCATGTTGTGGATTGAGTTCAGACCCATGAAGACTAAATGATCGTGTAACGTATATGATGGTGGAAGGCATGCTGATGAATTGAGGCAAAGCAGGTGGGATATCTTCTGCGGAGTGTCCTTAAGTGGTATGATCCTTATGTGTATGTTGGAAGACCTCATGTGTAATTGAAAGGTATTTTCTATGTGTTATGATTCGAATAAGTGCAACGCATGTCCATGTATCAATTTTGATAATATAATAGATATAGCATTGAGATTAGTGTTGTTGATATACATTGTTATGCTTTGTCAAGTTGTGGACGTGTTGTTAGGATGGTTTTGGTGATTCTCTGGCAGGTGGATATGCCCAATTACAAAGGAGACTCTACCAAATTTTTTCAAAAAATTGGGACTTAGTAAACATTTGGCCGCCTAAGGAGTGGACTTAACTGTTGTGTGCGTAAATGCAAGAATTGCAGAAGAGTTAACATTTCTAGTGATTTGTGTTTGTATGAGCATATGATGGAGTGAGTGTAATCTCACCATGATATTGCGACAACAATAGAGTATATGTGTTTTGATTTATGGCTTCGAGCCAAGTTGGGGAGCTTGCTATTGGTTACTAGATTGTACGGTTATGTACTATGTTAGTTTCGATTTGATGCATGCTGGTGAGTCAGTTCTAGCTATGGAAATTTGGCCGAGAATGGCATGGGTGAAGGAATTTTTTTGACAAGATGTCATGAGTTCAGATGACCAGGAGATAAGTTACAATGTTTACGGTAAGTTAGAATTATCTTCAGTTTCACCTAAGAACGGTGTTTTGTAAAAAGAGTTTTGCGTCATGGTTAATGATTCTTGATCGTTCTTCAACATTAGTGCGACCGGTGGTTTGGAGGTACGCTCTAGATACTTTTGTGGTAAGTTGTGGGAGTGTGTCCCACGGGAAGATTATATAATTGTGGCATGTGATCACTTGATTGATTAAAGATATAAACCAAGTATTAAGTTTGTGATGTTGTAGTTAAATTAAAGATTCATGCCTAGAGGGCACTTAGCATATAGGGTTGTGAACTGGGGAGGTTTACTCCGATTGTGATGGTTCCTCTTGTGTTTTATGAAGAAACTAGAAGTTATCATGGAGCTTTGAAAGGTTATCAGACTAGTTCAGTGTGATCGAAATAGGCTTGAAGTCAGCGGAAAGATTTAATGTGAATAATGGCTCTATATCAGGCCAGATATGTTCATTTTAGTAATGCAGTCCTCATGAAGGAGTAGTTAGGTTGATGTTTTCTGTCAGATATTTCACACAGTGATGCATTGTGATGTGTGAGTTGTGAGACGACTCGAGAAATTCCTATGTGTTGAGAATCCACGTAGGAATGGTGTTATATGAGCATCTTGCCTCTTGAAATTCAGATTGTCTATCGCACCTCAGTTATGCTTGAGTTTTGTAGCTTATAACGCTATATGTCCCTCAGAGATATTATTATGCACTTAGCATGCTTATGACCGATACTCGGTATTATGTTGTAATGAGAAAATTTGGCTCGATGTGCATCTCTTGATGTGAGATCTATGTGTGGATCGGGTGGCACGCAGCCATGGATATGTTATCTAGATCGGGTTGTACGCTGCAACAGTGTGATGTTGAGTATATTTTTATATATAATGTTTTGTATGCCTTGCTTCCTCTTTTCTAAGGAAAGTACGTATGAGTGCGTGGGATTGGTAATTCATTCCAGAGTTTGTTTTCCTTTGTATCACGTTCAAATTAGTATCCTATTGGCATATCAGGGCATCCTATGTGGCTTTTGATTATGTCTGATGTGGCTTATTCCCTAAGCAGTTGTAATGGGTGAGACGAGATCATTAAATTCGTGATTCGTGCAATTTGAGTATATGAAGTAAATTAAAGAGCTAAGACCATTGTTTGGTTGAGAATGAGGTGATAGTTCTTGCCAGAAGTATAGACCAAATGAATTGTTGATTCGGCGGTGCTATGAGTTTATATAGATCTTACTTGTCGTGTCGCTATTGTAAGAATTTGAACAAGACCTACGTATGTCATGCAGAGCATGGGATGTGTAATGATTTTTTCTTCTAAATAGGATCAATGGAAGTTATTGACTAGTTGAGTACGTAAACATTCATGGTTCAGAATGGAGGTGAAGTCCTCATGTTACCTTAGGATGAGATGGTATATGCGATAAGTTGTGAAGGATTGAAAATTGTGCGTGTAAGGTTATGGTTCAGTTCTGAATTGAAATGTATAGCATTCTTAGGCAGTACACACAACTTTTGGTGATTAGAGAAATGATCTTCAGATGATTAAGGGAATTTTATTTCTAATCATAGTGATTTGTAGAGGATACATGTTTCAGAAAAAAGCCAATGGGATTAAGTTGATGGCACTTCAATAGTATTGGGGTCAGGCATGATGATGCGTGTGCTATATGGAGTTAGAGACCTGGAGTTCTCATGTACAGGATATATTGTGGTTGTGGATCGTGTGCATCAGCGCTGTTTAACGGCTATCAGGATTTGGAGGCTCGAGTGGATCTTTACTTGCTAGTATGTTAGATTTTATATGTGATGTCAGAATGTAGACTCGTTGTCTTAGCGTTAAGCAATTCTGAACTATTGTGACATGGGCTAAGCCGGAAGTGCCACAAGTTGAGTGGCGAGGTGAGTTGAATTATGTTCTATCAGGCTTGCATCGTATGTGTTATTAGTTTCCCAGTGTGTAATGATTTGCTCTGACTCCAGCCATCAATTGAGCATGGTTGTAGATTTCAAGCATAGTGACTTGAGGTGTTTCATGTGGAGTAGTGTTTGGATAAGATCACGCGCTGCAGCAAAGTTGTGTCAAAACATGACATTGCAGGTCAAATATAAAATTGTGTGTCCTATTTCTATGATGTGAGATAGGGTCTCAGACTTGTGTTGTGGCAGTACTAGTGAATTTGAGGTACAACTCTCTCAGTTGAGTCATTTTCATGATTTGAGTATGTTCAGACTGTTTCTTATTGGTGCGCGAATTATGAAAGTTGTGGCTTAGGCCTGTATTGAGGTGTCATATCACCATAGTGGCGTGTTGGATTCGAGGTGATCATTGGGGTCATTGGTGAATACAAATGGATTTGATTTCAGCAAGTTAGGAGGATAATATCGAGGTTCAACTCAAAAAAAATTACTATAGTGCTTGCCAAAGGAGAAATGGCTTTATAAATGGTTGATCTAAGAAATGGATAATGGCGTACTCTGTGTTTTATTTATCAATAGCAATATATGAAGGTGTTGGGACGATACCTTAGTTAATAAGAGGTTTTCTACCGGTATTCGATTTTTGTGTGCAACTGCAGTAATTAGATCTTATCACTGCAAGTGTTTGAGTCATGTGTTATGTAATGTAATTACACCGAGGTTTCAGGTATGGGTATTACAGCTCGTTCGAGACTATTCAAGTATAGGTGTGAGATTTTGATTATATTAATGGTTTCAAAAGTAAAAAACGTAGTTCTATGATTTATGGGTGAGACTGGATTGTGTAAATTCGATTTAAATGTGTTATCGGACCTATATGAGATTGGGTGACGTGGAATCACCCCCGGATTTTTACCTGGTAAGGTTATTCAGCAATTGTTGGACTTTTGGAACAACTCTAGGCACGTTCGAGGACGAACGTTTGTTTTAGCTTTGGAGAATGTGACGACCCGACCCGTCGTCTCCTATATTTCCATCACGTATTCCCCGTTATATGCTTATTCATGCTTCAATATGTGTAGTTGGTGAACTCGAGTCAATTCGGATCGAGTTTGGTAGGAATTGGGAGAAATAGTCACTTTAAAGAAGAATTAGTTTGGAAAAGTCAACCGAACATTGACTTTTGAATTATAAGTCTCGGAATTAAATTACGATGATTTGGTTCGTTTCGGGGGATGCTTTAAGGCTTAGGAGCGCAATCGGAATACATTTTGGAGGTCCGGTGAAGAAATTAACCTATTTTGGCGAAGTTAGTATTTTTGCGATTTCCAGTTATTAGGTGAGATTTTGATCCGGGAGTCGGAATGGAATTCCGACAGTTCTAGTAGCTTCATTAGGTGATTTTGGACTTGTGGGTAAAATTTCAATTAATTCAGAGGTGTTTAGATCGGGTGTATGATTGAATGAGAATTTTGAAAGTTCTAGTTTAAATTAAGCCTTGATTTGATGAAAACTTGATGATTTTGATGTTAACGATAGTGTTTTTATGGTTTGAACAAGTTTGAATAAGGTAATAGGACATATCTGTGCTTTTGGTTGAGGTACCGAGGGCCTCGGGGTGATTTCGGATGGCCAACGGGTCATTTTTGGGGAGTTTTGGACTACTGTTGCTCGTATATGGTGTTGTCCTTCACGTTCGCGAGGTCCTATCGTGTTTGCAAAGAAGAAATTGGGTTTAGAGACTTTTAGCCTTTGCGTTCGCGAAGAAGGAATTTTCTGTCGCAGAGGTCCTACTTCGGAAGCTCATATCGTTTTATATACAAGAAATTTTGAGGTGATCCAAACCAAAAGTTGTAGCTCTTTGAATCTAGTTTTCCAAAATGTAAAGAAATGGGAATTTCAAGTTATGTACAAAAAGTTATGGTGGTTACTCTATGGGCTGTCCGGGAAGGTCTCAAATACACAGGGATAACTTTGGGAGCTTATAACTCGCAATGTATAAGGATCCAGGAAATGATCAATATATGAAATTAAAGCCCTTTGTGTCTAGTTTTCAGAACATCAATCCAATTGACATTTGGATTGTGCGCAAAACGTTATTACCATTATATTAGAGGATGTCCGAGAAGAGTTTGAAAAGAGGGATTTCTGGAAATTTGTTCTTCACGAACGCAAGAGGGGACCACGAACACGAAGAACAAATGCCTGGGCAGCATATTAAAGTCCTAACGCGTCTTACTCTTTCATTTTTTGACCAAGGGAGCTCCGGTGAGGCGATTTTTCGAGTGATCTTCAAGGAAAACATCGGGGTATGTGTTCTTAACTCAATTTTGGTTGTATAACTCGAATCTATTGCATGTTTTGGTGTTTTATTTGAGAGTTTTTTTTGAAAAGTGTAGAAAACCCTCTTGGATAGAAATGGTGATTTGAGGGGTTAAATAAACTCTGATTTTTGTGAATTTAGTATGTATAGACTCGTGGTGAGATAATGGTCGTATTGATGTAAAATTTTTGAATTTTGAGACGTGGGCCCGGGGCTCGGGTTTTGGTAATTTCGAGAATTGTGCCTGAATGTGATTGTTTTCGATTGGGTATTGTTCCCTCGTCATATTGTGATGTATTCGCTCTGAATTTCGATAGGTGCGACGCGCGTGAAGGCCGACTTGAGGGGCAAAGGCGTCTCGAGCTAGAGATTTCACCGGTTCGAGGTGAGTAATGATTTTAAATGACGCACTATGGGTTTGAAACCCCGAATTGCACAACATACTACTATGTTGAGATGAGACACACATTGTATGACGAGCGCGAGGTCATTTACTATTGGGGGTTGTGACTTGGTCCATCCTAGTTGATATTTTTACCGCGTATTTGATAAAGATTTGTTGTTTTCCATTATGTTTGGGGCTTACTGCCATATTTGATCTTCGTGCAAAATATCTGAAATCTTTTGTGAATTTACATCACTATTTTCCTCACGAATTGAAATATTATTTAAACTCAGTTCAATTGAATTATATTATTTTGTGAACTCAGCTACATTTATACTCAACGCAAGACTTAATGATATTTAAAATGTTGTTGAGCTGAGCACTATTGTTTTACTGATGCCCAAGGGGCTTATGATTGTTTTCTGGACTGATTGAGCCCGTGGGCCATACGAGAGGATATGTTGAGTGACGTGAAGAGGCTTTCAAGCCTCAAGTGTTATGTAAGGAGGATTTCAGGCCTCGAGTGTTATGTAAGGAGGATTTCAGGCCTCGAGTCTTATTTGAGGAGGCTTTCAGGCCTCATGTGTGATGTGTGAAGGCTTTCAGACCTATTGATATTGCGCTCGGGTTGTAGGAGCCCCTCCGGAGTCTGCACACACCCCCAGTGAGCCGCAGGGTACCCAGGTGAGTTGGGAGTGGGCTCGAGAGGCCATTGTTTGTGTGTGGTGAGTTGGGAGTGAGCCCGAGGGGCTGATGTTGTATGCTGGTGAGTTGGGAGTGAGCCTGTGGGGTTGATACTGTATTGTGAGTTTGTCATTGAGCCCGAGGGACAAGCTTTTGATTATTTATTACTTATTGAAATTTTTGTTTTCACTGTTTTGAAAAGTGAATTATCAGATACTCATTGTTTTGCTTTATAGGTGGTTTTTACTACTTGAGATGGCGCTATATTGTGTCGTTATCGGATTTTATTTTTTTAGTTGTTATTTAATTTTATTACTCACTGAGTTGGTAGTACTCACTTTACTCCCTGCACCTCGTGTGCAGTTGCAGGTATTGTTCGCCCGAAAGCGGGCTGTTAGCGGATGGAAGGTATTACTTTGTAGCTGAACAAGGTGACCGCCAGCATCTGCGGCACCAGACTTCATATTTTGAACTCCAGTTAATTTTTATTTTATAAGTATTATTGGCCCTGTAGTGGTATTCAGTCTTCTTTAGATGCTAGTGACTTTTGACACCCCGGTCGGGTTGTATTGGGATGAAATCAATAGTTTTTAATGCCATTTTGTTGTATTTTCTATTCATTTATGTTTAAAAAATTAGTTGGCTGGCCTTGTTTTCACGAGAGGCGCTATCACAACCGGATTAGGAATTTGGGTCGTGACAAGATATTCTTTCCTTAATGCTCCTTACTAAGAAGCATACACATCTTAGTACACACATGATTTGCTAAAGATCTCACATATGCTCATCATAAGCTTAATGCAAAATCAAGGTCCTCTGAGTCAACTTTTTCACAACCACATTCAATCTCGTACCAACCATCTTCTTTCTTGATGTAGGTTTCATTGTATTTCAACTAAAATAGAATTTAGGAGTTTGAATTCTTACAACTGTGATCTACCACACAATATAGAGTAAGAAGAAAAAGCAACAATCATAAATGCCATGTAGCCTCCTGCCTATCGGTGCGGTGCATGACACACTCATAAACAAGATTCTACTAGACACAGCTTGAAGACTCCCTAGGATAGAACTGCTCTGATACCACTTTTGTTACAACCCAAACCGAAGGGCCGCGACGGGCACCCGATGCATTACTCAACCGAGTACCAACATAACATATCTTTCTTAAAATACAATCATGAGTAAATGACCCTAAAAATCTATCATGAGATAACAAGAATAAAACATAAGGGAATACTCAACATATGAAGATCCAACATGATATACAAACTTATATATATATGTGACATATAGGCCTATAAGGCTGAAATGACCATTTGTCAACTAATAATATAGGCCGACAAGCCCATACAAGTATGCATAACCTAAATCCCGTCTACAAGCCTCTAAGAGTACACAAAATCATAAAGGTTGGGACAGGGCCCCGCTATACCAATCAATACATATCCAAAGCATACAAACCAAATAGGGAACTCCAGAGCAAGTGAAGTGCACCAACACCTTCGCTAAGCTGATAACCTACTAGAAGGACTATCACCCTATCAATCGGGACCTGCGGTCATGAAATGCAGCATCCCCAGGCAAAATGGATGTCAGTACGAATTAAGTACTGAGTATGTAAGGCATGAAAGCATAAACAAGAAGAATAATGTAAAATGAGATAGAGGAGATACAACTGGTAACATCTAAGAGCCTCTGGGGGCTACTGATATGAAATTCATAAAACATATATATAAATAAACTTTTAAAAACATTCACCTCTGTGGGCATCATCATCATCATATCGTACCCTGCCTCAAAGAGGACTAGGTAAAAATGTACCCGGCCATCATATGGCTCGGTAGAATCGTACCCGGCCATGTGGAGCTTGGTAAAACCCAACTGATTAGTAGTTTCACAATTGGTCTCGTACCCATCCGACCATAGCCCCGCGTGGTGGAGTAAAATAGATATCGTATATAATGCATGCTAGACTCATGGAATCACGTTCTACACCTTTTGAAGTGAATTAAGAACATTATGGACATCCATACCCTCAGTGTTAACCTTATTAGGATTCAAGGATCATACACACTTGCTTAGAATAATTTTATAAGGAAAGAAAAACATGGACAATCTTAGTCGCTTGGAGTAGATCCTTTGTGAAGTAGCGCATTCATTTCACTTTAGATCATGCGAAAAGAAAGAAGAAGGTGCCTTAACATACCTTAAACTAGTTGAGTACTTAATCCCTTCCAAGAAACTCTTCAAACAAGTCAATTCAATCTATCATAGTATAACGAGACTGAAAATCAGTGCTGAGCAAAGGCTATGAATACAACTTAAGCTAGTAGCTCGTTTATGTAAATTTGGGCAGCATCTCCCTTGTAACAAGGGCCTCCACCAATACTATATACCAACAACAACAACCAAATAAATACATCAACATATCAATGTTGATAACCAGAAACCATATAACAGCAACAAGATACAACTATTTCCCGACGAGCAGCAAGCTCCAATTGGAATCCGTATAACCAATATACCCTTATAGACTTCTTACATTAACTTAAAAGTTTAATTAACATGATAATGGAGTCATTCATCAATGATCCCATCCTTATACCATATATTTATAACAAAGAAATAAATCTACAACTCCAACTATCTTCAATTGGTAACTTTATTCAGTAGTTCATGTCTACTCCATCCATTTAACTTAATGAATATCAAGATAGCCTTAAGCACAAGAAAGAACACAATACACATACCTCCTACAGTAACTTCAAGTTGAAATCCAAGTTATATTCAGCTTACAACACACCATGGTGTGACTTAAGCTAATCCAAGTATTATCTTATAATATACCATCCTAACAACTTAACGAACATACAAGAACGATTACGCACAATTAGTAGGCTGTTAAACTCACCTTAGAAAGCAGAAAAAATGTAGAATTTCATCCAAATACATCCCACAACAATCCTCAATGACAACACAACCTCATAGAGGGTTGTTCTTCACTTGAACTAAGTTTTGATCTTGAAATATGGTGTAATCACTTTGGAATCACTTCAAAACCTTGTGTTATATGTTAAGGAGGGTTAGCAGATGTTTGGAGACAAAGTTTAGTTGAAATATGAGCAAAAATAGGCATCCAAATCGTTTAAAAATTGAAATAGGTCAAGAACCGCCTAAGTGGGTCCCTTTGGAAGCTGCTTGCCCAGTCTCGCGAAAACATGAATATCTCTCTATTATGATGTCGTATTGGTGAATGGTTTAATGTGTTAGAAACTAGAATCGCATATCTTCAATTTGGGTAGTAGAAAACCCCATGATTGCAAGTATATTTGGATAAATGCTCAGATACATTTGACATAAATTTCAGCAAATTTATGAATCTAACTTGTGATGACCTTTGCCAACTCTTGTTCCACAACTTCCTTGCCTTCAAAATGTAGAAACTGAATATCATACGACTAGAATAACTTATAGAATAACCTCCTTATCATGTTAAGGACCCTTGTCTCACCCCCAAAGTACATGTTATAACATTCCAAACTTGTCGATTTTCGACGAAACTTATTTTCTTCAATTGGTTTAGTTTCTAAGATTTCCAACCCTCTTGGTACTTGTTATTCATGATCTTAAATATTTGTAGCCTCCAAGGTAACATGATTAACTTACTTTATTTTCTTCTAAATATAATCTCAATTTTCGAGCTTACATAAATGACTTATGTCGTACTCTCATGTATGAAAACTTAGGGTGTAACACTCGCGAATTCAATAGGTGATTAGCTTATGCTTTCAATTCAGATTCATTTCTCGTTTAAACCTAAACCTTTCAAATAAACTAATGTATAGAGCAGTGAAATCTTTAAGAAGTTCATTGGTAGGAAGGATTTAAGAGAAACTTTTTGCGAATATTTCTCAATCATAATTTAGACGGTAACTCAAAAATCTATCCCAATTACTTCAAAGATTCACCCAAATTAAACTAAGCATACACCACAATAATATTAAATAAGATGTTCCTTGTTTGGTTAAACAATATAGAGAACAAATATTAAAGCTTCTCCAATAAATTCCAGTAGTTAAACATTAGTCAAATCCATAAAAATTAACCAAGCCACAAAATTATGTCAAACCCAAAGGTAAACTACTCCACACTCATGAAAAAATTCATCACAAATATGATTAAGAACTTAGAAACATTAATCAAACATTACAATCCAAACTCGCATATTGAATTGGTGGAGGAATGATAAATTCTTGTTTCTTAAAACCTCCAACGCTCTCAGAAAGCTCTCTCAGTTAAAAAGTCCTCTAAAAATATATTTTTGGTGCATTTATATCATGTAGGAACGATTTAGGATAGAACTATCCTTTCCAAGCCGAAGTAGAATAATTGGACAGCAAAAATACACAAGCGCGACACGCATGTGCCACCCCATACGCCAAATGAGTGGGGATCTTTAAAGAGTTGATTTTTTCACTCAGCTGCAAAATTTCTTCTCACTTTTTTATATCCAAACTTGGTCCTCAACCCTGAACGTGATTATGATTTAATTTCTTGATCTTTTACTCACACTTTAAAACATCAAATTGTTCGATTTAGCTCCAAAATATCTTCTCAACTTGGAAGTATCTCTTAGAAAGCATAAAAAATGTAAAGTGCAAATTACCATCATTTAAGTTAAATAAATAAAGTGTAGTAATTAGAATGTAAAATACGACTAAAACATGGGTCCCTAGCCTACCATAACCTCATATATGGATTGAGTTTGAGTGATCATAAATCAAATGCCTACTAACACGTTCATATGGGTTTATCTTGATTTAGCTACTCAATTGCCCCACATATAGGTTAAGGATAAGTGAGTATAATTGGAGGTCACGCTTACGAGTTAAACTTAAGTGAGTGTAATAATAGGTCCCACATATGAGTTAAGCTTAAGTGAGAATAATAAGAGGTCCCACATTAGCTTTAACAATCCTCGTCATATTCCCAGATGCTTACGTACGCATGCCACTATGAGTAAATCTATCAAAATTTTACCCTTTTTTAAACATAACTTAGTTTTGAGCTTTTATTTCATATATTAGTTTAGATTCAGCTTTCTGCTTTAGTTTCAATTATCAGATACAAATTCCAAGGGAATGCTCCAATGACTTATGTACAAAAATTCTTTTTAGATAGAGGCTCATAACTTGTCGTGGTAGGTTTAGATCTATAAATTCGTATTTGCCATATGTTGTTAAACTGTTGCAGATTTATATGATTTAAGGATTATCTGATTTTAATATGATTATTATGCTCAATACTACTTTTCAGACAGGTGGGGTAGAGTTCACTCACCGATTTAGTATAGGTTGAGTGTCACTATATCCTGCCTAAATTTCAAATGTGACAAGTTGTTACCATAGCCATTCACGTGCAAACAATAATGGGGCAAACCTCAATGTTTAACTTAGATTAGACGAATTGCACATCGTTGAGAGGATGTTGGGACAAACCTTAGCGTGGGACGATGATTCCTTAATGGGAGAAGAGTGTATGTAACATCTAAAATAAATCTCACATCGGTAGGATACGGGAGAGATACCGCATATATAAAAAACATGCCTTAGACCCTTGAAATGGATTTTAAAGTCGTGAGGACCTAGTCCCAAACTAGATATCACTAGTGGGCTAATCTATTTGTCACGACCCCGGTTCACCCTTGGTGAATCATCGTGACGACACCTAGTCGCTACAACTAGGTAAGCCTAACTTGCGGAAGATAAACCAAATTGCAGAAATAAAACTATTTAAGACAGAATTAGAGAAATAAACAGTATTTAAAAGGTGCCGCTCGCCATACACAATATTTGAATTCTCAAAACCAATACATACTCCAAATACCCGGAAACCCATGAGTCACAAGCTATGAAACATAGTAAAATAATCTAACTCCGGAATGTCTACATCAATAGTGAAGATAGAAGGCTATCACTATAGGATAGAATAGAGAGAGACTCATCGGTCTGCGAACGCGGCAGATATACCTCGAAGTCCCGCAGAATCGCCTCGCCTCAAGAATGGTAGGCTTGAGTAGAGGTATCTGGATCTGCACATGAAAAACATGCGTAGAAAGGGTATGAGTACCCCATAACGGTACTCAGTAAGTGCAAAGCCTAACCTCGCTCGGGTAGTGACGAAGAAGGTCAGCGCCCCATTGCGAATAAATAAATATAGAAATGACAGGATAAGATAAAAAAACAGTTCAATTTAAAATCTACAGTAAGACTCTAATATAGGATAATAAGGTATTTAATAATTAAAACAGAGATAAAGACAAAGCACAAGGAAATACTACTCATAACAAGGATGATAACCGGGTATCTCTCAGTATCCTCAATATATATCCCGGGGATCTCTTGTATCCCGAGGATCTCATAGTATACTCAATGTATATGAGGGATCTCTTGGTATCCTCAATATATGTTAGCGATCTCAAATACATATAGGGGATGTCCCGGGATGCCGTCCCGTAGTCCCAAAGTAAAACACACAGCAGCAACACAAGAATACTCAATTAAGCTCAATTTAGTACCAAGTAAACAGGTAATTCTAATCTAACATGCTTCACGTAACTCAATTAAAGCAGCCTAAGCAAATAAGCGGTTAAGTCAATTAGACATGCTTTTTCTAAGCTAATAGCATGTTTAAATTGCAAGTAAAACGAGACAGGAGAAGGAACGTAATTGAAATTACTTAAAAAATCAAAATTTTCAACAATTAGCTCAAGTACTCACTCGTCACCTCACATACAAGGCATTTCAAATATTAAATATACCAAATCCTAAGGGGAAGGTCCCCCACATAAGGTTAGGCAAGCCATTTACCTCGAACTAGCTCAGATCAATCTGGAACGACGCTCTTGCCACGAGTACTCGGCTCCAAATGTCCCGAATCTATTAAAATCAATTTACAAATGGAAACAACTTCAAGTAACTGATTCTACAAATTCTAAGCTAATACGCGCAACTAGGTAAAATGACCAAAACTCCCCTCGGGCCCACATCTCGGAATAGGTTAAAATTTATATTTTCAGAATCTTCACAATCTCACGAGTTCATGTATACAAAAATTGGACATCAAATGGTTCCTTAAATCATTACACAAATGTCTCCGATAAGTAAAGCCATACCCCCCATTACCACTAATTTTCCTTAATTTTTCATGCTTAAATTGATAAAAATCATTCCAATAACGAGTTTAGGGACAAAAGACCTTACCCCAATGAACTCCTCTGAAAATTACTCTTGAAAAGTGCTTCATAAGCTTCTTCCCATTTGAAAAGGATGAAAAAATGGCTAAATTTCGCGAAGGCAAGAATTTATATGTTCTGCCCAACGATTTTTGCACATGCGGCCCCGGGACAACACCTATGGTTCCGCTTCAGCAAAACCTGGTCACATCTATTACATTTCATTAAAGGGGGACTTCCCGCACCTGTGGATACATTACCCCAGATGCGGTGCTCTTCTGGGGTCACCTGACCGCATCTGCGGTTGACTCCCTTTTTGCCTCAAACCGCTTTCGTGACCGCTCGGCCGCTTCTGCGGTGCCGCACCTATGGGACCCAAACCGCAGGTGCGGTTATGACGAAATCAGCAGCTGAAGCTGCAAATCCATCTCAAAATCCATTCATCATCCACCTAAAATCATCCAGAGGCCTCAGACCTCAACCAACGACACCAACAAGTCTCAAACAACTACTCATACTTGTACCAATCCTTAAAACACCTAAAACAATGTTAAAACCTCGAATTAACCATGGATTTAAGCCTAAGAACTCCAAATTTCACAAAATATGCTTACGATAAAAAAGTCTATAAAACCTCGTCCAAATGACCTAAAATTTTGCATACACGTCACATTCAACACTTCGGAGCTACTCCACTTCTGAAATTCCATTCCAACCCTTAGATAAAAATCTCACTATCGAACCGGAAACTTCAAAAATTCAACTTTCGGCATTTCAAGCCTAAATTAGCTACAGACCTCCTAAACAAAATCTGACCATGCCCCTACACCCGAAATAACCTAATGAAGCTAAAGGAACTATCATATTTCCAATCTGAGGTTGTTTCACACTGTTCCGACTACGGTCAACTTTCCAATACTTAAGCTCTCATTTAAGGACTAATTTTCCCAAATTCAAAACCAAACGTCCCGGCAAATCAAAATAGCTGAAATAAACTCGGGGGAAGCAGCTAATAGGGCATCGGGCCATTAATTCCTAAGACGACCGACCGGGTCGTCACATCCTCCTACACTTAAACATTCGTTCGTCGTCGAACGAGCATAGAGACATATCTAAAGTAGTGAAAAGATGAGGGTAATGGCTGCGCATATCCTGTTCGATCTCCCAGGTTGTCTCCTCAACCGGCTGACCCTGCTACTGAACCTTTACTGCTGCAATGTTCTTTGACCTCAGCTTTATAACCTGCCTGTCCAATATTTCCACTGGCTCCTCAACATAATATAGATCCTAGTCCAACTGGACTGAACTAAAATCCAACACATCCGACAGATCATCGTGATAATCCAGAGCATCGAAACATGGAATACCAGATGAACTCCTGCCAATCTGGGAAGTAAGGAAAGCTCAATAAGCAACCTCCCCAACACGCCTCAGTATCTCAAAAGGGCCAATAAACCTCGAACTCAGCTTTCCTGTCTTCCCAAATCTCATAATGCCCTTCATAGGCGAAACCCAAAGTAGAACCCGCTCTCCAACCATATATGAAACATCACGAACCTTCCGGTCCGTGTAACTCTTCTGTCTGGACTTGGCTGTACGGAGTCTATCCTAAATAACCTTAACCTTCTCCAAAGCATCCTGAACTAAGTCTATGCCTAATAATCTAGCCTCACCAGGCTCGAACCAACCCACCAGGGATCTACACTGCCTACCATATAAAGCCTCATACGATGCCATCTAAATGTTGGACTGATAAATGTTATTTTAGGTAAATTGTGACAATGGAAAGAACTGATCCCAGGACCCTCCAAACGCGATCACACATGCACGGAGCATATCCTCAAGAATCTGAATAGTGTGCTCAGACTGTTCGTCCGTCTCATGGTGAAATGATGTACTACTCAACTCTACCCGAGTACCCAACTCATGCTGAACAACCCTCCAGAACAATAATGTGAACTGTATACCTCTATATGAAATGATGGACACTAGAATACCGTGCATACGAACAATCTCCCAAATATAAATCTGTGCCAACCGCTCGGAAGAATAATTATTACATACTGAAATGAAATGAGCAGACTTGGTCAGCCGATCCACAATCACCCAAATAGCATCGAAATTTCTCAAAGTCCGTGGGAGCCCAACTACAAAGTCTATGATGATTCACTCCATTTTCCACTTCGAAATCTCTATCTGCCGTAGCAACCCACCCAGCCTCTGGTGCTCATACTTTACCTGATGATTGTTGAGGCACCGAGATACAAATCTACTATATCATTCTTCATCGGCCTCCACCAGTAGTGCTGCCTCAAATCTTGATACATCTTTAAGGCACTCGAATAGATGGAATACCGCAAACTATGGGCCTCCTCTAGAATCAACTCTCGCATCCCATCCGCATTGGGTACACAAATTCAACCATGCATCCTCAATCTCTATCATCACAAATAGTCACATCTTTAGCATCACCGTGTTGAACCTTGTCCTTGAGGACAAGAAAATGGGGATCATCATACTGTCACTTCCAGATACGATTAAATAAGGAAGATCGAGAAACCACGCAAGCTAGAACCCAACTAGTCTCTGAAAGATCCAATCTCCCAAACTGGTTGGCAAAAACCTGAATATCCATCGCCATAGGCCTCTCTGATGCTGGTAAATAAGCCAAACTCCCCAAACTCTTTGCTCGGCGACTCAAAGCATCGGCCACCATATTTACCTTGCCTGGGTGATACAAAATAGTGATGTCATAATCCTTCGGCAACTCTAACCACCTCCTCTGGTAAAAATTTAGATCCTTTTGCTTGAACAAGTGTTGCAAGCTCCAATGGTCAGTATAAATCCCACCGGGAACCTTGTATAAATTATGACGCCAAATCCTCAAGGCATGAACAATGGCAGCTAACTCAAGGTCGTGAACAGGGTAATTCTACCCATGTATCTTAAACTATCTAGATGTGTAGGCAATTATCCTACAATCCTGCATTAACACTGCTCCAAGGCCAATCCTCGAGGCATCACAATAGATCGTATAAGACCCTGTACTTCTAGGAAATATCAAAACTGGGGATAGTCAAAGCTTTCTTGAGCTTCTAAAAGCTCGCCTCACACTCCTCCATCCATTGGAACGAGCACCCTTCTGAGTCAACCTGGTCATAGGGGCTGCAATCAATGAAAACCCCTGCATAAGATGACGGTAGTTGCCTACCAAGCCAAGGGAACTATGGACCTCGGTAGCTGAGGATGGTTTGGGCCAACTATGCATGGCCTCTACTTTCTTCGGATCCACCTGAATACCCTCACTCGATACCACGTGGCCTAGGAATGCCACTGAATCCAACCAAAACTAACATTTCAAGAACTTAGCATATAACTTCTTCTCTCTCGGAGTCAGAAGCAGTCCTTAGTGTTGCTCATGATCTTTCCAATTCTGGGAATACACCAGAATAACATAAATAAAGACAATGTCGAACGAGTCAAGATACGGCCGTAACACACTGTGCATCAAATGCATAAAAGTTGCTGAGGCTTTAGTCAACCCAAATGACATTTCAAGGAACTCGTAATGACCATAACAAGTCCTGAAAGCAGTCTTCAAGATATCTAGTTCCTGAATCTTCAATGAATGGTAACCTGAGCGCAAATCAATTTAGAAAACACATGTGCACCCTGAAGCTAGTCAAACAGATCATCAATACGAGGCAAATGATAATGGTTCTTCACTGTAACCTTGTTCAACTGGTGATTATCATACACATACGCATAGAACCATCAATTTTCTTCACAAACAAGACAGGAGCACCCCACGATGAAACACTGGGTCAAATAAACCCATATCAAGCAATTCCTGTAACTGATCCTTCAACTCCTTCAACTTAGGAGGAGTCATACGATACGGAGGAATAGAAATTGGTTGATTGCCCGGAAACATATCAATGCCAAAATCAATATCTCAATCAAGCGACATGCCTGGAAGGTCAGCTGGAATGCATCGGGAAAATCCCGCACTATTGGAACCGAATCAACTGAAGGGGTATACATATTGACATCTCTTACATAAGTTTAATACGCGTCAAATCCCTTTCTCAACCTTACGCTGAGCTTTAAGAAAAGAAACGACTCTACAGGGAGTGTGATCGAAAGAACCCCTCTACTCAACACACGGTATGCCAGTGTCACGATTTTTGCGTGACAACCAAGAATAGCATAATGGCATGACAACCAGTCCATGCCTAAGGTAATATCAAAATCTACCATTCTGAGTAACAATAAATCGGCTCTAGTCCCAAAACCATGAAGAGTAACCAAACACAACAGATAAATGAGGTCCACAATAAGAGAATCTCTCATAGGAATAGAAACATAAACAGGGGAACTCAAAGAATCCTAAGGTACACCAAAATGCGGAGCAAAATAAAAGGACATATAAAAGTAAGTAGAGCCTGGATCGAATAGAACCAATGCATCTCTGTGAAAAACCAGTATAATAGATGTATTGATAGAATCAGAGACAATAGCCTCGGTACGGGCAGCAAGGGCATAGTATATGTCATGGCCTCCCCCTTTAGGGCGAACTCTACCTCCCCGACCTCCACGTCTAGCTGGCTGAGCAGGTGGATAGCAGCTGGAACTGTAACCATGGCCTGAGAACTCCGTGGGGCATGTTCTGGCTGAGAAGTCTGCATAGACGCACTCTTCCCAAGTCTAGGGCAATCCTTCACCACATTGAGGGTGTTACAACACTCGTATCAAGCTTTGGGAGGACATGGTCATTGTGGCTGGCTCGGGCCAAGTCTGCTGGACTGACCTCTGAAAGCACCCCTTCGTAGAAGGCGCTAGAAACCGAAGGTGCATAATAAGGCTCCTAAGGTCTAGAAGGAGCTGGAATACCCCCCGGCAGCTGGAAGAGCTGAACGAATAGGGAAAATCATATAACCCCTACAATGACGACTTGCTACTGGGGCACGGACACCAGAGACCTCTTGGCCTCCCTCTCCTCTTTTCCTAGCATGTATATCCTTAATCCTCAAAGAATGCTCACCACGTGCTGATAAGAAATATCTATCTCAAACTCACGAGCCATGCTAGACCTGATACTGGGAATAAGGACCTCAATAAATCGGCAAACCCTCTCACGAATAATGGATACCAAGGCTGGTGCATGTCTAGCCAAACTAGTGTAACGAACAATATGCTCTGAAACAGTCATAGCACCCCGGCGCAAATGCTCAAACGCTGCGCGCCATGCGTCTATTAGGATCTAAGGAATGTACTCCCTCAAGAGAAGATCTGAAAATTGAGTCCAAGTCAGTGAAGCAGCCTTATCTGAACTATTTAACTCATAGGTGCGCCACCACTCATAGGCGGCTCCTCGAAGCTGGAAGGTAGTGAAGGAAACCCCACTCGATCATGATATACCCATGGTACGTAGAATGTGATAACACTCATCTAGAAACCCTAAAGCATCCTCTGATGCTAGACCATTGAATATATGAGGCTTGTACCTCTTGAACCTCTCAAGCCTCAACTGCTCCTCCTCGGAAATCACTGTCATGCCCTCGGGTTGGACTGACACTGCAGGCGGTACATGAATAATCTCAGGAACTTGCTCAACATGCAGTCGCTACTCAGAAGTGCAGGGCGCGGGAGAGTGTGCTCTTCTCCTAGCCTGAGACATAGCTGCAGCAAGGGGAAGCCACCCTGCCTAAGCCAGAGTGGTGTACATGCTCATGAACTGTGCCAGATTCTCCTAAAAAACTAGAGTAGTAGTAGCAGTAGGCATATCAGGTTCCCGGACTCCGCTGGAGCTGATGGTGGGACTCGAGGACAACTCGTGCAGGTGCTATGGCTGCACCACGTGCGCATCCTCGGCCTCTACCCGGCCCCCGCTTCTGACGGCTGCAGTAGGGGGCACGAGTGCCTGATCATCTCAGGTAGCACGTGTCCTCACCATCTGTGAGAGAATAGAAGACAGAAGTTCAGAATTATTAAGTCAAAATATTACACGACAAGGAATCAAATGAAGAGGAAATTTTTCCTAAAAGTTACATATCCTCTCGTAGATAAGTACAGACATCTTTGTACCAATCAGTGAGACTCTAATAAATCGGCTTGTGATCCATGACTTATCTTAACCTAGAGCTCTGATACTAAGTTTTCATGACCTTGATTCGCCCTTAGTGAACCATCATGATGGCACCTAGTCCCTACGACTAGGTTAGCTAACTTGCGGAAGATAAACCAAATTGCAGAAATAAAACTATTTAAGACAAAATTAGAGAAATAAACAGTATTTAAAAGGTGCCGGTTGGCATACACAATATTTCACTTCTCAAAACCAATACATACTCCCAAAACCTGGAAACCCATGAATCACAAGCTACGAAACATAGTATAATGCTCTAACTTCAGAATGTCTACATCAACAGTAAAGATAGAAGGGCTATCACTATAGGATAGAATAGAGAGAAGAGACTCCTCGTCTGCTGACGTGGAAGATATACCCCGAAGTCCCGTAGAATTGCCTCGCCTCAAGAATGGTAGGCCTTAGTAAAGGTACCTAGATCTGGACATGAAAATCATGCGCAGAAAGGGCATGAGTACACAACATTGGTACTCACTAAGTGCCAAGCCTAACCTCGATCGGGTAGTGACGAGGAAGGTCAGGGCCCTACTGAGATTCAATAATTATGGAAATGACAGAATAAGATAAATAGTTCAATTTAAAATCTACTGTAAGACTACAATATAGGATAATAAGGAATTTAATAACTAAAACAGAGATGAAGACAAAACACAGGGAAATACTTCTCATAAAAATGACGGTAACGGGGATCTCTTAGTATCCTCAATATATATTCCAGGGATCTATTAGTATCTCGATGATCTTTTGGTAACCTCAATGTATACGAGGCATCTCTTGGTATCCCGAGGATCTCTTGGTATCCTAAATATATGCTAGGGATATCTTGGTATCCCGAGGATCTCTTGGTATCCTTAATATACTTGTTAGGGATCTCTTGGTATCCCGCACCTCGATTCAATCCATAAATACGTACATGAAATTTCCCAGGTTGCCGTCCCGTAGTCCCAAAGTAAAACACACAGCAGCAACACAAGAATACTCAATTAAGCTCAATTTCGTACAATGTAAAGAGGTAATTCTAATCTAACATGCTTCAGATAACTCAATTAAGGTAGCCTAAGAAAATAAGCAGTTATGTCAATTAGACATGCTTTTTCTAAGCTAACACTAGGTTTAAATTGCAAGTAAAACGAGACAGTAAAAGGAACACAATTGAAATTACTTAAAGAAAACTGGATTTTTCAATAATTAGCTCAAGCACGCACTCTTCACCTCACATACAAGGCATTTCAAATATCAAATATATCAAATACTAAGGGGAAGGCCCCCCACAGAAGGATAGGCTAGCCACTTACCTCGAACCAGCTCAAATCAATCTGAAACCAAGCTCTTGCCACGTGTACTCGACTCCAAATAGCATGAATCTATTCAACTCAATTTTATAATATAAATATACTTCAAGTATTTGATTCTACAATTAAATTCTAAGCTAATACGCAAAATTAGGTAAAATGACTAAAACGTTCCGTGGGCCCACATCTTGGAATCCGGTAAAATTTATATTTTCAGAATCCTCACACTCTCACGAGTTCGTGCATGCCAAATTACTAAAATCGAACCTTAAATGGTCCCTCAAATCATCACTCAAAGGTCTCCAACTAGTCAAGCCCTAACCCCCAAATTACAACTAATCTTTCTTAATTTTGCATGCTTAAATTGATAAAGAAAAAATTCCAATAACGCATTTGGGAACCAAATATCTTATCCCAATAAACTCCTTTGAAAATCCCTCTTGAAAAGTTCTTCCCTCGCTAATTCCCGTTTGATAAAGATGAAAAACAAAATGGCTAAATTTCGCGAAGACAAGAATTTATATGTTTTGCCCATTGATTTCCGCCTCTCTGGTGGTGCGGTCCCGCTTCTGCAAAACCCGATCGTATCTGCGACATTCCTTAAAGGAGGACTTCCCGCACCTGCGACTACATTACCATAGATGTGGTGCCGCTTCTGCGGTTACCTGACCGCATCTGTGAATGACTCCCTTTTTGCCTCAAACATCTTTTGCGATCGCTGGGTCGCTTCTGCGGCGCTGCACTTGGTGGACCCAAACCGCAGGTGCGGTTATGATAGAACCAACAGCTGAAGCTGCAACTCTAACTCCAAAATCCTTCCATCAATCACTTGAAATCATCCCGAGGCCCCCCGAACCTCAAACAATGGCTCCATTAAGTATCAAACCACTACCCAAACTTGTACCAATCCTTATAATACATAAAATAACATTGAAACCTCGAATTATGAATGAATTTAAGCCTAAGAACTCCAAATTTTACAAAATACGCTTTTGATAAAAAAGTCTATCAAACCTCGTCTGAGTGACCTGGAATTTTGTACACACATCACATTCAATACTACGAAGCTACTCGAACTTCCGAAATTCCATTTTGACCCTTGGATCAAAATCTCACTATCGAACACGGATCTTTATACATTCAACTTTCGGCATTTCAAGCCTAAATTAGCTTAGGACCTCGAAAACATAATCTGACCATGCGCCAAAGCCCGAAATTACCCGACGGAGCTGACAGAATCATCGAATTTCTATTCCAAGGTCGTCATCATACTGTTCTGACTATGATCAACTTTGCAACTCTTAAGCTCTCATTTAGGGATTAAGTGTCCCAAAACTTTTCGAAACTCAAAACTGAACATCCTGCAAATCAAATAGCAGAAATAAACTCGGGGGAAGCAGTTAATAGGGGATCGGGGAGTTAATTCTTAAGACGGCCGGCTGGGTCGTCACACTATTATAGTATATCATTTGTGTATTCCTCATGTATCCCCTGTATAACTACATATACTTGTGTGTGAGATATATGTGAGATACAGGTTAGATATATATGTTGTAGAAAATTTTTTGAACTCGATTTCAACTATAAATTTTGACCTCAAAAGCAATCAAAATCACTTTAATATTCCTTAAAATTTGTATATTGTTTCATTTGTCTTTTCAACTAATTCCAAATATATCATCGAAAATTAGCTTATTATGTAGTTGCTACGTACAAACAAAAATTAAAAACTTAAAAGCTATAAGCTATTATTGGTTTTAAAAAAAAGATTAATAAAATAAAGAACCTTATCAGGTAGAACATCTATGAATCTTTTTTCCTAATATTATCTCCTAATTAGCTCATTCTTATTTTGCATTATATCATAACAAATATATTTGGGAGTGATACCTTAACTATGTTTTTCAAGAAAACGTTTCTAATTTTGTCGGCAATATAAATTTGACTATTGCAAAGTTTAACATTCATTTCTATTAGAAGATATGATTCCAGAACTCCAAAGTATACTTAATAATTAATATATTTTTGCATGTCAAAAAGATATTCACCCATATGGGAATATTTGCTTTTAGTCACTAGTGCCTCTTGCATTTCCCGAAAAATATAATACTTGATATTGTTAAGCTAATGGCTTATTTAGAATCTAAGCCTAAACATAAATATTGATCTTGTTAAGTTTATATTTAATTAGAATTAGTCTTCTCTTTTATTTTTGGGTCGCTTTGTATTTTTCGCCCATTTGTTTATATCACCTCATTAGTTTCAGTGCTAAAGCCCATTATTTATATAGGTTGTAGAAAGACCCATCGGGTCATTCTTCACTGTGATGGAAGACCCAATTCTCTCTCTCTCAGACACAGAACCCTAATGAAAATTTTCCTTCTTTCACTCAATTCATAATGTTTTCATGGTATCAGAGCAAAGATTCTGGCATGTCTCTTCTTGCTCTTTCATTCGATCTTACTCTGGTTTGTTTTCATTGAGTTTTTCTTCTCCAGTGATTGGTGAATCGAGTTTTTTGATTCACACGAGAAAAGCCTCTATCGATAGATTTCTCAGCTCGGCGTTTTGGGTGGATTTCTGATGTTTTGAGCTTAATTTCGATGGATCAACAAGCTTTTTGGATCTGTGTCACTCGCAGCTAGGGTTTCAACTGATTTGAAGGTTGTTCTTCTCCGGTAATGAAGAATTTGGATAAATCTGATCTCTTCTTTAATTAGGGATTTTGCATGTATGATTTTGGTGAAAACCTAGCATGCCGTATAGTTGTGTTGAGAAATTGAAGTGATTATCCTTTTCTCTATTATTTCTGACCCATATATTCTTTCCTTTGTGAAGTACATATAAGTAACACTGATAGCTTCTTCCTCGATCCCACAAGTCCCCTCTTTGTCCCCCCTTCTAACATTCATGGCATATCTCTCGTTCATGTTCCTTTTTAGGGAAGTAGTTTTGGGGGATGAAAAAGAAAGATGATAGTGGTCATGTCATCTAAGAACAAGATAGCTTTTGTTGATAGAACTTGTCCCCGACCCCCTAACACTGTGGTTGAACAAAAATAATGGGACGGTATAATAACATAGTGATTTCCTGGTTAATTGCCTCTCTATCTCCTGAGATAGCTGAAAGTGTGCAGTACTCTGAAGCTGCACAGAGTATATGGGTACAATCGCAAACCATATAGGGCACATCAAATAGGACCAGAAGTTTTTGATCTTAAAAGAGAACTTTCCCATACTTCTCAAGGTCCTCTAAATATGTAATCATATTTTAATAAACTGAAAGGATTATAGGATGAATTGGGGGTAGTGTGTACTAACCATGGTCAAAGGTGCAGTTGTGCTGCTAAACCTGGGAATATACAAGAGGATGAAGAGAATAGGTTATTCCAATTTCTCACCGGGCTAAATGAGACATATATGGGGGTGAGGAGAAATTTGCTTATGATGGAACCTCCTCCTAGTCTTGCCAGTCCCTACAATATCCTCCTCAATGATGTAAAACAAGTTCAATTCACTTCCCAATTCAATACTGACTCTATGTTTTTGAATGTTAATGCCAACAATAAGCCTGATTTCCTTTTGGAGTCAATAAGAACTTTTGGGTCAATCAAAATACAGTTCCAAATCCTCTTCTCAGGCAGTATACACCAAGGGTAAATTTTGACGGTAAATTTTGACCAGAATAAAGGTTCCTTATTCTGTAAATACTGCAAAATGTCTGGATACTTGGTTGATAATTGCTACAAGCTTTATGGGTACCAAAAAAGTCATAAATTCAACAAAGGAAAAAAAGTGGTTGCCCTTGCCACTACTGGTGTTCAGCTCAACCCTTCTGAGGGGAATACATCTGGCCTTGTTAGGAATTTTACTAAGAATCTTTAGTTTGTTTCAAATGTTGATTGACAAGGTTCTGTAATTCTAGGTCTGAGTAGACAACAATATGATCAACTAATGACTCTACTACAATAGATTCAGTTGGGAGATTTCTCCATTGCTCAACCTCCTAACCTAATGTGTTCTGCTAATTTTGCTAGTACTCTACTAACTGAGAATCATGTTTGTGATTCCAATCTTTGTATGCTTACTCAAATTGACTCTGTCACTTGGATACTTCTGACCACATGACATCTAATAAAAACTTACCCTTTAATATTACACCTTTAGTTGTACCTTATCTTGTTACTCTTCCTAATGGATATAAAGTGAAAGTAACTTCCACAGGATGTTTTGCTTTAACTCCATTCATCACTTTTCATAATGTGTTGTTTGTTCCTTCCTTTCAACAAAACTTATTCTCTATTCACAAATTGATAAAACAGTTGCATTGTCTAGTCTTATTTACTGCAGCTTCCTATTTTCTGCACATGTTACATGCTTTTTCTTCGAGGACGCCTCTGGATCTTGGTAAATAGAAGGTTTGTCATTACATGTTTACTTGGGTGCCACCTTCACATTCTGCTTCTACCTCTTGCAACATTGTTTCTGTGTGTTCTTTATTAGATTCATGCAAACATGTTTCTTCTTCTAGTTCTGAGAATGTTTTGTCTTCCAATATAATACTTTTATTTGTAATAACGCTAATGTAAATGATATGAACTTCATTTGGCATTTAAGAATTTCCCACATTCCTTTTGCAAATATGAAACATATTTCTATTTTGTCATCTCCTCTTGCTCCTACACACCCATTTCCTTATTCTATTTGTCCCATGGCTAGACAAATTAGGCTTCCCTTCCCTGATAGCTCCATTAGTACAACCTGACATTTTCAATTCATTTACAATAAAACTTGGGGACCTTATCACACACCAACCTCTTCTGGTTCAAGATATTTCCTTACAATTGTTGATGACTTTTCTAGAGCTACTTGGACATATCTACTAGGTTCTAAAAGCAATTCTTTCTCCATGATCAAATATTTCTGGGAAATGGTCCAAACTCAATTTAATGCTACTGTCAAAACTAGTAGAAATGATAATGTATTGAAGTTAGGTTCCAACCTTGATGGTTCTTCTTTCTTCAGCCAATAGGGAATTATCCATCAAACTACTTGCCCCACACTCCTAAATAAAATGGTGTAGTTGAAAGGAAATATATAACACATCTTGAGGCTTGTAGGGCCTTGATTTTCCAATATAATTTGCCTATTTCTTTTTGGGGGAGGACTGTATTTTGACTACTACATAATTGCTTAATAGGATTCCATCTAGGATACTCCAAAACAAATCCCCTTATGAAGTGTTGTATTAAAACTCCTAGTTACTCACATTTGAGAGCAATTGGTTGCCTTGACTATGCCACTGTACCTATTCCCCAAAGAGACAAGCTCCAAACCAGAGCAATCCCATGTGTTTTCCTGGGGTATCCTTTTGCCAAAAGGGGTTACAAGTTGTAAAATCTAAACTCTAAAAAATATTTTGTCTCCAGGGATGTTGTCCTCTATGAGACCTATTTGCCTTTTGCCACACCTTCTATTAGTCCCACCATCACTCCTACTATTTCTGCTACATTTCCTTTTCCACCTCTAGTTTTCCCATTTCCTGATCACCAGGATGATGGGACACCTACCTCTGTTCCTGTGACAACCCAAAGGGTCATCACCGTAATGCTCCCTTTCTTTGTGCTTCCGAGACCTAGAAAACCTTTTATTTGGTTGCCTCGATTTGAATGCACAGTCCAGGCACGAAGCCGGAAAACTTTTATGTGTAAATACTTCAATTATGTGTTAAAAACTATAAATTTTGATAATAATATTGCTATAGTTAACTTTGGTCAACATTTTGGGTAAACGGACCCGGACCCGTGATGTGATGATCCCGAAGGGTCCATAAGAAATATGGGACTCAGGCATATCCTGGAATCAAAATCCGAGGTCCTAGGCCTGAGTATGGAATTTCTCCATGAAATATTTTTTTGAAAATGCTTAAGAAAAATGAAAATGAGATTTGATCAAAAGTAATAGTATCGGGCTCGTATTTTAGTTCTGATGCCCTGTACAAGTCTTAAATGAGTGTTAAGTGCTATTTGTAAAGTTTGGTTGAAAACGAATGTCATTTGACGTGTTTCGGACTAAAAATGGGAAATTTAGAATTTATGAACTGTGATATGAAATTATGAGTATTAGAGGTTGATTCTTTGATTTTGATGTTATTTTAGCAATTTAATCACTCGAGCAAGTTCATATGATGATATTGAGTTAGTGTGTGTGTTTGGTTGGGAGCCCGAGGGCTCGGAAGTGATTTCAGGGGTGGTTCGGAGTCTTTTGGACTTAGAAATGCATCAGAAAATTTTGTTATTTTTACACAGGTCTTTTCCTCTATGCAACCGCACAGGCTTGTCTGCAATCACATAGAGTCCCTTATCATCCCTCCCACTTTGTTCAATGCAATCACATTCCTTAGTACGCAATCTCATAGCTTGGCCAGCCTCTTCAATGCGATCGCATCTCCTTCTACGCGACCGCACAGCATTAAGTCTCACCTGAAACTCAGGCTTCCCTCTCTTCTATGCGTTCGCATGACCTTGTCTGCGATTGTATAAGCTAACTTTCCACTCCTTTATGTGATCGCATCAGTTTCCCCGCGATCGCATAGACCAATTTCGCCCAGTGATTTTAAAATCCTATAAACAGAACAGTGATGGGATTTTCACACACTTTGCTCACGAACCCTTCTTCTTCACCCTCCATTTAAGAGTCTCAAGCTCCCATTTATTCAATGCTCTTTGGGTAAGTAATCCTAACTTTATTTCTTATTGCTTCCTTCATCTTAACACCAATTTTCTAACGCTAAACATTAAATCAAGGTAGAAATTAGGGTTTTTGGGTAGAGTTAAGTTTTTGAGAATTTTGGGCGATTCAACCTCAATTTGGGGTGGAATCTTAAAAAAAATTGTATATTTGAACTCGTGGGGTTATAGGTGATCGAAAGTTGGTCTGAGCCTCGAGTTTGGACCATGTGGGCCCGGTGTCAGATTTTTGTATATTTGGAAGAATGATAGGAAATTCATTTCTAGGCTATGGAATTGTATTTTTAAGCTATTTTTAATAATATTGAACTAATTATGACTAGATATCATTGTTTCGGAGTCGGATTCTAGAGGAAAGGTTGTGTTAGATGCTTGATTGCTATTTTCTAACCGAGGCAAGTATTTGTTCTAACTTTGGCTTGAGGGAATAGGATTAGGGTATTAATTGTTACGTGCTAAGTGAGGAGTCAGTGTATAGGCATGGTGACAGTTGCCTATTCACCCGAATATAGCATGACAGTGGGTCGTAAGTGCTTTTATTTTGAATAATATGATACGGTTTCTTGTTGGAATTATTTACGGTCGCATGATATGAATGGTTGAGGATAAATACTCATTTTGTAAAAATTGAGGAGCATTGGCTTGACTCAGAACTTGTTGGCAGCTAAGTGTTTACAAGAGAGAATACAGTGATCATGCCGGGATATTTGAGCTGTTAGTCGTACCTTTGCCGGGACTCATCGGTTGTTTGCGTTTCCCTTGCTGGGGTTGTTATTAATTTGGTTTCATTTATACTTTTGCCCTATTATTTGTGATTTTTGTTTGGGTGAGGATGAGCGATAAAGCACAATGGGTGATGTCGTGTAACGATTGATTACTCCACACCATGGAGTGGGTGAGGCTGAGCAATAAAGCACGATGGATGATGTCGCGTAACCATTGATTACTCTATACTATGGACTGTGTGAGGAAGAGTGATAAAGAACGATGGGTAATGCCGTATAACCATGGATTTACTTCATACTATTGATTCGGTGAGGAAGAGTGATAAAGTGCGATGGGTGATGCCGTACACTTTAATTGATTATCTTAGTGAGGACGAGAGTAAAAGCACGATGGTCGGTGCCGTGCAACAGTTGGTTATTCTGCTTCTATAGATTGTTGTTGTACAGTTTTATTCTTTCTAACTTAGATTTTATATCTGAACTGCTCCACCCCTCATAGCATGCTTCCCTCTCTCCTAATTGCTTAAATTTCTGTATCTTTTTCCATTGCCTATACATATGTTGAACTGCACAGGTTTATGTGGTAGTCCTGTCTAGCCTCGTCACTAATTCGCCGGGGTTAAGCCAGGCACTTACCAACACATAGAGTCGATTTTGCTGATTCAACACTCTGCGCTCTTTTGCACAGATACACGATTCGGTTAGCAGTAGCAGCAGCGGTGCAGGGTTAGCTTTCTGAGCCGGGAGACACCGCGATAGCTTGTAGCATCCGCAGGCCCGACGTCCTCTGTATTCTTACTTTATTCTGTTGTCCCATTGTGTTCGGAACAAACAGTATATGTATTCCCTTCAGACTGATGTTTTTAGAACTCCTTAGTAGTCCGTGAGTAGTGACACCAGATACTGGGTAGAGACAAGTTATAAACTTCCGCACTTTGCTACTGTTATTTTTGCTAAAAATCTTCCGCGTGGTTTTCAATTAATAATTTCAGTTATTATACTGTTTCAGATTAAAATTTTTGTGAAATGTTTAAAAAGGTTGGTTTGCCTAGCTCCAACGGTAGGCGCCATCACGGCTCAGGATGGTGGGAAAAATCCCGGTCGTGACAGTCCTTGCCACTCCTTCTATACATTCTCTTGCTCATAATTCATTAACTCATTATCCTGTTCATGAACAGTTGACGAACAATTGTGATTGGTATATTATTAGAGCGTTGTCTCGAACTAGAATTTGATAATTTAGAAAGAAGTGATTAAAAGAGAAAGTGTTGTTATTTTTCCCTTGCCGGGACACGTAGTCTATTGTTGTTGTTGCTCCCTTGTTGGGATATTTGAGCTATTAGTTGCACCCTTGCCGGGTTAAATTATGTTGTTGAAGTTACCTAACGGGACCTCTTTTAGAAAGATTATATGTGTTATTTACTATGAAATGGGATCGTGTGGCATGTCGTCCCCCTATGAACTATGATATGGGATCGTATGGCACGCTATCCACTTGTGAGTTATGAAATGGGATCGTGTGGCACGCCGACTACTTATGAATAAATATTTTGGGATCGTGTGGCTTGCCATCCACTTATGAATTACGAAATGGGATTGTGTGACACGCCGTCCACTTATGAATTAAGAAATGGGATCGTGTGGCGCGCCGACCACTTATATATGAGTTATGGTATTGAGGTAGTTTCGTTGTTATATCCGTTGATCTGTTTTCACTGTATCTCCCCCGAGAATTCCTCTGCCCATTTTTAGTTGATATTCTCTGTCGTTATTTCCATTGCCTTTATATATATATATATATATATATATATATATATATATATATATATATATATATATATATCTGCATAGGTTGTTTTAGGTAGGTCCTGTCTAGCCTCGTCATTACTTCGCCGGGGTTAGGCCAGGCACTTACCAGCACATGGGCTCGATTGATGATGCTACACTTCTGTGTTTTTTGCATAGATTACGGTACTAGAGCAGTTTTGGACCACATCAGTAGCACATAGATCGGGAGCTGACTTCAGTCCAGGGTCTTACGAGGTAGCTTAGCTGGCATTCGTAGGCCGGAGTCCCTTTCCATCTTTTATTTTGGTTTCATTGTACCGAGACAGACATTTTGTATTTCCATTCAGACTTATTTGTAGCACTCTTTAGTAGTCGCGAGCTAGTGAAACCAGACTCTGGGTAGAGATATGTTTTAAACTTCTGCATTTTGATTTCAGCTATATAAAATTAAAGTCTTCTGTTTTTATTTAATTATTTTTGTTTATTTATATTGTTGAGAAATTATCAGAGAATGTTTAATGTTTGGCTGGCCTATCTCCATTAGTAGGCACCATCATGACTCCGGATGGTAAAAAATTTGGATCGTGACAAATTGGTATCAGAGCCCTAGGTTACATAGGTCTCACAACTCACAAAAAAACTCGGTAGAGTCTAAGGGATCGCTACGGAGACGTCTGTATTTATCCCACATAGGCCATAGAGTTAGAAAAAATTTCACTTTGTTCTTTCTTGTCGTGCGATTCTGTTTCTCAATACTGATTGTCATTCTACTCTGTTCTTTTGCAGATGGTGAGAACATATTCCTATTTTACCGCACAGTATCCCAAGCCTCCAGCAGCAGCTCCTATTAGGGGCAGAGGGCGAGGCCGAGGCCATGCCAAAGGGTGAGGCGGTGTTAGAGGCCGAGGCTAGGGCAGAGCTCAGCCCCAAGCAATACTCCCAGAGGTGGAGCCTCATTTTGACTATGATGAGGAGCTTCCAGCAGCAGCAGCTCCAGTGGGCCTAGCTCAAGTCCCAGAGGGTTTCATAGAAACTCTAGTACTCTAGGATGCTTTGGTCTAACTGATAGGCTTTATGGAGAGCGTCTCTAGAGCGGGTTTGCTTCTTGTAGATTCAGCCACATCTCAGGCTGGGGGAGGAGTTCAGACTCCCGCTACGTGTACTCCGAAGAAGGTAGCTCCTCAAGCTCAAGTTCCAGTGGTTCAGCCAGCTGAGTTGGCTCAGTCGGGTATTCCAGCTCAGACCGGCGATGGTGCAGCGATGTACGTGGATGCTTTGTGGAGGCTTGATAGGTTCACAAAGATCTTCACCACCACCTTCAACGGTGCTCCTACAGAGGCCCCCCAGGACTTCTTATTTAGGTGCCATGAAGTTCTCTGGACTATGGGTATTGTGGAGACCAATGGGGTCGACTTCATCACCTTTTGGCTTGCAGGATCCGCCAAGACTTGTCATATGGACTATTGTTTATCCAGGCCAATAAGGTTGCCATTATCGACTTGGGATCAGTTTGTAGAGTTGTTCTTGAAGAAGTTTCTCCTAGTGACTAATCGAGAGGCTCTACGCATGCAGTTTAAGCGTCTTCATCAGCGTACTATGAAAGTCACACAGTATGAGACTCGTTTTATTGATCTGGCACGCCATGATATTGTTATACTCCCCACTTAGAGGGAGAGAGTGTGGATATTTATTTATCGGTTGATTCAGCCGATCCAACTCCAGATGGCTATGGGCAGGACTAATATTTCTTTTTAGGAAGCGGCAAATGCGGCCCGCAGGATAGAGATGGCACTTACAAGAGGGGGTGGTCAGGGGTTAGACAAGAGGCCTCGTTATTCTGGTAGGTTCAACGGTACCTCATCTAGAGGTAGGGATTCATATAGTGGCCATCCTCTGAGGCCATTTTAGCCAGCCCTACAGGTTTTACATGGCACTACTGGTGGTCGTGGCTCCCAGGCACAATATTCTAACCAATAGCCTTCCAGCTCATCATCAGCACCTATTAGCGCGCCACGACTCTATTATTCTCAGCAGCCTAGGGTTTGTTAGATGTGTGGCGACACGAGACATATTTCCAGGTATTTCCCTCGAGCATCTGACAGCTCTCAGCAGCAGGATCCTCATGATTCAGGCAGCAGGTGATCCATCGGCGGCCCAGCCAGCTAGGGGTGGGGGTAGAGGTCATAGAGGTAGAGGTAGTGATCAGAGAGTGGAGCTCGGACCGCCAGAGGCAGGGGTCAGCCAGTAGCCGATCGTCCCAGAGACATAGCTTAGGAAGGTGGGGCCCAGCTCTGGTGTTATGCTTTGCCAGCCAGCTAGAGTCCGAGTCTTCTGATGCTGTCATTACTGGTACTATTCTGGTCTGTGATAGAGGTGCTTCAGTGCTATTTGACCCCGGATCTACGTATTGATATGTGTCGTCCTATTTTTCACCCTACTTGGTTATCCCTAGCGATGCCTTGAGTGTTCGTGTTTAAGTATCTACACCGGTGGGTGATTCTACAGTGGTCGACCGAGTGCATCGTTCCTGTGTGGTAGTATTTGAGGGTCTTAACACCCTTGTTGACTTATTTCTCTTAGATATGGTGGACTTTGACGTCATATTGGGGACGGATTGGTTGTCCCCATATCATGCTATTTTGTATTGTCACGCTAAGATCGTGACCTTAGCTTTTCCAGATTTTCCCCTACTTGAGTGGAGAGGGACCCAAGGTCATGCCACCCGTAGTGTCATTTCATATGTTAAGGCTCGATGCAAGGTCGAGAAGGGGTGTCTAGCATATCTGGCATATGTTCGCGACTTAGCGCAGAGGTTTCTTCTATTGATTTTGTTCCTATTGTTCGGGAGTTCCCCGAGGTTTTCCCTTCAGACCTGCCGGGTATGCTGCCCGACAAGGATATTGATGTTTGTATCGATCTGGCTCCGGGCACTCAGCCTATTTCCATTCCGCCGTAACGCATGGCCCCACCAAAGTTGAAAGATTTAAAGGAGTAGCTTAAGGATTTGCTTGATAAAGGTTTCATTAGACCCAGCATATCGCCTTGGGGTGCGCCGGTGTTATTTGTGGAAAAAATGGATGGGTCGATTAGGATGTGCATTTATTACCAGAAGTTGAACAAGGTGACGATAAAGAACAAGTAACCACTACCAAATATTGACAATTTATTCGACCAGCTTCAAGGTGTGAGGTTCTTTTCGAAGATAGATTTGAGATCTGGTTATCATCAGCTTAGGATTACGGCATCTGATGTCCCTAAGATAGTATCTCGCACTCGGCATGGGCAATATGAGTTATTGGTCATGTATTTAGGTTGTTTAATGCCCCGACAGCATTTATAGAGTTGATGAACCGAGTGTTCCGGCCCTATTTGGATTTGTTCGTGATTGTTTCCACTGATGATATTCTGATATACTCCCGCAGCCAGGAGGAGCATGAGCACCACCTCAGAGTGGTTCTTCAGACTCTGAAGGATATCAGTTATACGCAAATTTTTCGAAGTGCGAGTTCCGGTTGAGTTCTGTTGCATTCCTATGTCACACTATTTCAGCAAAGGGTATTCAGGTGGACTCGAAAAAGATTGAGGGAGTCAAGAACTGGCCTCGACCAGCATCAGCTACAAAGATTCAGAGATTTTTTGGGTTAGCAGGTTACTACCGTCGGTTCGTGGAGGAGTTTTCATCTATTGCAGCCCAGAGGGTCCGTAAGAAAATATGGGACCTGCGCATATTCCCGGAATCGAAATCTGACGTCCTGAGATTGAGTAAAGAATTTTTGAAAGAAATTATTTTTTTGAAAAGTTTAATTAAAATGAGTCAAAAAATATAGGTATCGGGCTCGTATTTTGGTTCCATCGCCCGGTACAGGTCTTGAATATGCGTTAAATTTGGTAGAAATCGGACGTCGTTTGATGTGTTTCGGACCTATATATCTAAAGTTGGAAGTTTATGACCGTAGGATGAAAATGATGACTTGAGGTTCAATTCTTTGATTTTGATGTTATTTTGACATTTTGATCACCCGACTACGTTCGTAGGATATTATTGAGTTAGTGTGTGTGTTTGATTAGGAGCCTCGAGGGCTCGGGAGTGATCCGGAGGTGGTTCGGTGTGGTTTTGCACTTAGGTGAATTGCAGATCTTTTGCAACAGGTAAACAGTAAAATCCTTCTTCGCGTTCGCACCCCTCCTTCACGTTCGTATAACTTTAGTTGGCCCTGGGAAAACTTTCTTCTAAGCATTCGCGTCTACCCTTCGCGAATGCATAGCCTTTCACTCTCCCTTCATCGCGTTCGCGTGACTTGAACGAGTTCGCATTGCACAGATCTTAGGCCCCCAGAAATTTATCCCTATGCGTTCGCATTCTACCATCGCAAAAGTGATGCCCGTCTGACCCCCGCTCAATGCGAACGCGGCCCCCCATCGTGAACGCATAGCACAAAAACTCCCAGTGATTTCAAAAGCTTAAAAACAGAATAGTTGCGGGATTCTTCTCATTTTTTAACACGAACTCTTCTCCCCAACACCCCATAGACGAATTTCAAGCTCCTTTTCCTCCATAGCTTCCTAGGTAAGTGTTCTTAACTTCATTTTCTCGTAGATATTTCATCTAATCACTGATTTCCTAGCCCTAAATCTTGAATTCAAAGTAGAAATTGTGGGTTTTGGGTCGAGTTAGGGCTTTGGGGATTTTGGGTGATTCAACCTCAATTTGGGGTCGAATCTTGAAATAATGTATATATTTGAACTGGTGGGATTATGGATCAACATATTTTGGTCCGAGCCTCGAGTTTCGACCATGTGGGCCTGGGGTCAGATTTTTGTATTTTTGGAAGAATGCTAGGGATTTCCTTCTGGGCTATGGGATTTTGTTTTTGAGCCTTTATTGATATTACTGAATTGATTATGCCTAAATACCACTGTTTCAGAGTTGGATTGTAGAGCAAAGGTGGTATTGGAGAGTTTATTGCTACTCTTGGACTGAGGAAAGTGTTTGTTCTAACTTTGGTTAGAGGGAATAGGATTAGGATATTATTTGATAATTGCTAAATGAAGAGTACGATGCATAGGCATGGTGATGGTTATCTATACACCGAGTCTAGCATGACCGTGAGTCTTAGATGTGTTTGATCCAGACTTTGTGAAACATCTTTCTTGTCTAATTGCAAAGTTTCATATAATGTGATCGGTTGAGGAAGAATTGTGATTGGTATATTATTGG
Source organism: Nicotiana benthamiana (assembly GCA_034376525.1). Classification (NCBI taxonomy): domain Eukaryota; kingdom Viridiplantae; phylum Streptophyta; class Magnoliopsida; order Solanales; family Solanaceae; genus Nicotiana; species Nicotiana benthamiana. Next base: position 85,684,974 of record CM067328.1, read on the forward strand.
AACGTTGTCTCAAACTAGAATTTGATAATTCAGAAAGAAGTGATTAAAAGAGAAAGTATTGTGATTTTTCCCTTGTCGGGACACGTAGTCTATTATTATTGTTGCTCCCTTGCCGAGATATTTGGGCTGTTAGTTGCTCCCTTGCCGAGTTAAATCGCTATGTTGTTCAACTTCGCTAACGGGACCTCTTTTAGAAAGATTATTTGTGTTATTTACTATGAAATAGGATCGTGTGTCGTGTCTTCAACCTATGAACTATGATATGGGATCGTGTGGCACACCGTCCACTTGTGAGTTATGAAATGGGATCATGTGGCGCACCGACTACTTATGAGTACATATTTTGTGATTGTGTGGAATGTCATACACCTATGAATTATAATATGGGATCGTGTGGCACGCCCTCCACTTGAATAAAGAAATGAAATTGTGTGGTGCGCCGACCACTTATATATGAGTTATGGTATTGAGGTAGTTTCGTTGTTATATCCATTGATATATTTTCACTGTATCTCCCCCGAGCATGCCCGTTCCCCATTTTAGTTGATATTCTCTGTCGTTATTTTCGTTGCCTTTGTATATGTATATATCTGCACAGGTTGTTTTAGGTAGGTCCTGTCTAGCCTCGTCACTACTTCACCGGGGTTAGGCCAGGCACTTACCAGCACATAGGCTCGGTTGTGCTAATGCTACTCTTCTACGTTTTTTGCATAGATTACGGTACTGGAGCAGTTTTGGACCACATCAGTAGCGTATAGATCAGGAGCTTACTTCAGACTAGGGTCTTACGAGTTAGCTTAGCTGGCATTCGCAGGCCGGAGTCCCTTTCCATCTTTTAGTTTGTTTTTGTTGTACCGAGGCAGACATTTTGTATTTCCATTCAGACTTATTTGTAGTATTCTTTAGTAGTCTGTGAGCTACTGACACCAGACTTTGGGTAGAGATATGTTTTAAACTTCTGCATTTTGATTTCAGCTATATAAACTTAAAGTCTTCCGCTTTTATTTAATTATTTTTTATATTTATATTGTTGAGAAATTATCAGAGAATGTTTAATGTTTCGCTGGCCTAGCTTCGTTAGTAGGCGCCATCACGACTCCCGATGGTGGGAAATCTGGGTTGTGACACAAGGACTATGTGTGTCAGCTTCCTTCATTTTCTGAATCCAGCTCTTCTACTTCCTCCTTGGAATCTGAACATCTATATTACTGTCAATTTGTTTTGGTTCCAGCATTGCAGGATGCCATGATAAAGGAGTTTGATGCATTGGATGTCAATCACACTTGGGACATTATCCCTCTTCCTCTTGGTAAAAAATCTATTGGTTGTAAGTGGGTCTACAAAATCAAATACAGAGATGATGGGAGAGTTGAAATGTATAAAGCTAGGCTTGTCATTAGGGGGGATACACAGGTTGAAGGGGTTTATTTCATATAATCATTCTCTCCTATTGTTAAGATGTCTACTGTCGAATATTTAATTGATGTGGCTGTTAAGAAATATTGATATCTTTTTCAACCAGATGTCAATAATTCTTTCTTGCATTGTTACCTAGATGAGGAAGTGTATATGAAGTTGCCCCAATGGTTGAGTGTCTCTAGTGTTCCTGCTTCCTCTGTTTCTGCCCCTCTTATGTGCAAATTGAAAAAGTCCCTCTGTGAGTTAAGGCAGGCTTCAAGGCAATAGTATGTCAATCTGTCTCAAGCTCTTTACTCTAGAGGTTACTCACATTCTCTTAATGATTACAACTTGTTCATTAAAGGTAACCTAGGTTTCTAGTTCTTGGTTGAACAGTTAGGATTAAAGACCTTGGGTCCTTACATTATTTTCTAGGCATTGAAGTGTCTGTTGTTCCTGGTGGGTTCTCCTTAATCAGAAAAAGTTTGTGTCTGACTTGTTGTAACAGTTTGATTATGCTGATGTTTCCTCTGTGCTTTGTCCTTCGGAACTGAATGGTAAATTGAATGTTGATTCTGGTGCTTTATTTCCTTCTCCTGACAAGTATAGAAGCCTGGTAGGCAAGCTCCTCTTCCTTACACATACCAGACCTGGCATTTGTTTTGCTGTTCAATATTTAAGTCAGTTCTTGAAATGTCCTAGAATTCCTCACATGTCTGATGCCCTTCATATGCTTAGATATCTTAAGGGCACTATGGATCTGACATTTTTTTATTCTGACTCCCCTGATTTTTCTATACATGCTTTCTCAGACAGTGATTGAGTAGTCTGCCCTGATATTCGCAGATCTGTCACGGGTTTTTATGTGATTTTGGGGGGTAGTCTGATCAGCTGGAAGTCCAAAAGGCAGCATATTGTCATTGTCCTCTGCTGAAGCTGAGTATAGGGCCCTTAGTAAGGTGGTTGCTGAATTGACTTGGTTTTCTAGATTGCTCACTGACCTTGATATCTCTGTATCTCTTTCTTTTTCTATGTTTTGTGACAATCAGGCAGCTTTACACATAGCCAAGAATCCAGTTTTCCATGAGTGGACCAAGCATATTGAAGTTAACTGTCACTTCATCCAGACTAAACTCACTGATGGGCTGATTTCTCTATCTTATGTTCCTACCTCTCAATAATTGGCAGGTGTTCTCACCAAACCTCTATCTGGTGCTCTTCATCATGATCTTCTGAGCAAGTTGAAGGTGGTTTCCCCTCCAACTTGAGGGAGGGTGTTAGCTAATGGCTTATTTAGCATCTAAGCCTAACAACAAACAATTATTTTGTTAAGTTTTTATTTAATTAGTAATAGTCTTCTCTTTTATATTTGGGGCCACATTGTATTTTTAGTTCATTTGTTTGTATCAGATCATTAGTTAGCACTGTTGAAGCCTATTATATAAATAATGAAATAGGATTCTAGAAAGACCCATGATGTCATTCTTCACTATAATAACAGACCTGATTCTCTCTCTCAAACACAGAACCCTAATGAAAATTCCCCTTCTTTACTCAATTCATAATGTTTTCAGATATAACTATATAATGAGGCTCATGAAAGTAAAGACGAAATGAAGAGTTGGTGAAAAAATACATTTTTATACCAAGACAAAGCAAAATGATAACATAAACATATAGTAAGATTTTTTATAAAGTGATTTTTTGTAGGTTATTTTGTATCAACAGAAAAGGACAATAAACCTACAATTCATTGTTGCCACTTTAATGGATAGTGACTGATTTTCTCTTGCCAAGCTATCAAGAAGGCTGAAGAGACTTGAAGAGTCGTTTACGAAGCTTCTTGCCATGGCGTGAATTACACTTTGCGTCCTCAAAAATCCACTGCCGTAACATTTGCCTCTCAAATACGTTGGATGTAGCTCCTTGTTTTATCTGCCCAATATAATAGAACACGAAGACAATTGCATGCAAATTAAATATTGAAATACTTTAATGATCCAAGCCAACTTGTCCTTTAAACACGCAAGCCTGGCTAACGTGAATTAAGAATTAAGATTAAGATTTGAGACACAACCAAACGATATTTTGCTGTTAAAAAAAGCAAGTCTTTCAAGATTTGAAACACAATCTGAGAATGTTTTGGTTGTTCATCTACTTGCCGGCCATAAGCAATTTAGTTGATATCTAAAAAGAAATCAATCCATTTCTCATACATCTCTAAGCTCAATGAACATCGGGAGAGAGGGCATGCAGTAAAAGTGAAATTAAAGAAGCTTTATTATTTTTGGGAGACTGAACTTTGCACTTTAGCAATGCATGTCCATTTAGTCCATTACTCAAATAACCACTCAACTATCTAAAATTATTTCTTAAAATTACTTTTCTTTTATTTGTAACAACAAAATCACTCAACTATATTTATTGTACCCAGAAAATCACTCAGCTAAATTTTTCAAATTTTGAATTGTCAAATACCTATTTTACCCACTAAATTATAAACATTTATCTTCTTTTTATTTTTTAAAAAAGTTTTAATATTATGATTATCCTTTTTTAATTTCCATTATGGACTTACCTATAGAATAAATAAATATTATTTAAAATTTTAAAAAATAAAAATTATTTAAGCATATATAATGCCGGAATAAAAAAATAATGAGCATAATAAAAAAATTAATTAGAATAATTTATTAGTAATAATAATTTTAGTATTAGCAACAAAAATTTAAAAATATATTTCATAATTTAGAATGAAAGAAAATAAACGTTGTAAAATATATATTCCATGCACAAAATATAAAAAAAATTATTGAAATAATGGTATTGTTATAATATGCATCATGTTTCATGCACGACTTAACATAGCATATTGTACCTTTTAGAGATAGTCCCCGTGTTTTCCGGTGACATAACTTTATGTCTTCGGAATGTTGGTAGAAACATAATAATATAATTGTGCATAATTTAAAGAATACATAATGTATATTATAAAAATACCTTTATTACGTGCAGGGAATATGTATTTTATAACCTTTATTTTCTTTCATTGTGAATTGTGTAAATAATTTTTTGAATTTTTGTTGTTAATGCTAAAAGGTTTAAAAATAAATAAAAAGAAGATAAATGTTTATAATTTAGAGGGTAAAATAGGTATTTCGCAATCTAAAATTTGAAAAATCTAGTTGAGTGACTTTCTAAGTGCAATAGGTATAATTCAGTGACCTTAGGAGATAATTTAAAATAGTTGAGTAAGCATTTGAGTAATTGACTCATGTTGATTCTCAAAGTTTTGCAATTCTAAGTTATGTTTTCATATTTTAAAACAATTTAAGTGGAGGTAAACCTACAAGCTCTGAATTTTTTTTTCCGGTTCGAAAAAAATAATATATTAATTCTACAAATTATTACAAAATATAGGGCGAAGTTACGGTCAGTGAACACCAGCTCCAATCCCCAACTTAATCTTTTAATGATACCGCATTTTCAACATCTTGCAACTCAAATATGATTGTAATTAGAAATATTTAGCACTCCATTAAGTTTGTCTCCATTAGTTCTCATTTTCAACATTTTTTGTGACCTATTAGAACGTTCATCAAATAGAACCTGAAATTAGAAATATTTAGCTAGAGTCCGACTAGTTTTCTCTTTCCATAATTATCTTTTCAAAAAAAAATTGAGACTCGTTAGGGCACAATGCCTTTATTCTTTCCTTAATTACCGCAAAGGCATGTTAAGATCGTTGTCGTTATCTATCTATATCTATATATTATAAAAGTACGAATATTAAAACGTTAATTGTTGAACGACTAAAATATTTCTACAATATTGACAGACTTTTATGTCCTTTCAAAGTTAAAGTAGTTTTCAAAAGGTATTATTCATAAAGGATTGAATAGTAATATCTATTAGTAATCATGTCATACTATTTTTATTTGGAAAACAACTTCGGATGAAGAATTTGTGGGTAGTTCTACTTCCGATTCATTAGAACATAACGCACATTTAGAGATAAAAATATAATTAGTCACGAAATATTTTGTCTTTGAAACGTAATTATGGTTTGTTGTCATGTTCAAGAAATACCCGTTCCCTGAATTTGGAGTAATATCAGTTTTATCCAAAACGTGGAGAATATCTTTTTACTTAGAAAATATTTTAAATATTAGGAGTTATTATCAAATAAGAAAATATTTAGTACCCAAATTTACTTGATTTCAAAAACCTAAAATATTAGGAGAATAATTAGAATATAGATGGGAAAACTTGAGTTTAGCAGTTTAGTGGTCGCAATTGCGATGCCTAATTTTGCAAATGCGATATCCGGGACCTGCAACTTGCTCAGTTACACTAGCAAATTTTTTTCTGAGTTTAAATCACTCCGTAACCTATCCAAAACTCACCCGAGCCCTCGGGGCTCCAAACCGAATATGCACACAAGTCTTAAAATGTCATACAAACTTGCCCGTATGATCAATTCGCCAAAATAATACTTAGAACCACGAGTTTAGCACCAAATCAAATGAAATTCTCAAGAACACTTTAAAATTTTTATTTTCTCAACCGGATGTCCGAATCACGCCAAACCAACTCTGTTTCTCACCAAATTTCACATACATATCTTAAATATTATAATATACCTATACTATACTTTTGGGAGATGCATTATTGACCGCAACCTACATATTGGACAAAATGCATTCTAAATCATTTTCTTCCACTCCTTATGAGCTATGGACTAGTTATAAACAATACTTAAAAGATATACGACCTTGGGGTTGTGCTGCATATGTACAAAATTCTTTTAGCAAGTTTGGTAAATTAGGTCCAAAAGGTAAGAAATGTATTTTTATAAGATATTCAGAACACTCCAAAGGGTATGTGTTCATTGGTGAATTAGAAGATGAAAGTGTTATTGAGATTGAATCTCGAGATGTCACATTTTCCTTAAAATGATTTTCCAAAGAAGGTTGAGGTAAAGAATAGAGAGCCTCTTTATGAAATGTTAAACTCAGATAATCAGGAAGTGTCTTCTAAAACAATTGGCAATATGATCAAGATCTTATTCCTCATCCGAGTGGGAGTGGGAACTCACAATCCCAAAATTATTTTGAAGAACATGAATTTCAACTACGAAAGAGTACCACGAAAGATATACCCAAATATACTTATGATATTGAAGAGTATGTTTTCTTGGTATCTCCCATAGAAATGGATGAGCGAGTCTGTGACTGAGGGTTTATTGAGCCCTAGAAAAGATGAGTGGATGAAAGCAATAAAAGAAGAATTAGAGTCCATGAAAAACCAACAAAGTATGGGATCAGGTTGACCTTCCTCCTGTTCGTAGAGCCATTAGTAGCAAATGGGTTCTCAAAGTTAAATGCAAAGTATGAATCAATAGAATGATAGAAGGCACGATTGTGGCAAAAGGCTTTACTCAAGAAGAAGGAATAGATTATGAGAAAATATTTTCACGAGTTGTTAAATTTACCTCAATTCATTTACTTTTGGCTATTATTGTACATTTGGATTTGGAATTACATCAAATGGACATGAAGACAGCTTTTCTCAGTGGAGAATTAAATGTAGAAATCTACATAGAACAACCTATATGCTTTATCGTTAAACGACAAGAAAAAAAAGGTCTGTAAATTGAAAATATATATTTATGTCCGGAAGCAATCTTCAAGGCAATGGTATATGAGATTTCACAAGGAGGTGATCTCGCATGATTTCACCTTGATCAGTGAAGACCATTGCATTTATGTGAATGTCACGACCCCAGTTTGCCCTCCGTGAAAATGTCGTGATGGAACCTAGTCATTTCGACTAAGTAAGCTTAACAATGCAGAAAAACAACCTAACTTGCGGAATAATCAATTTAAATTGAACAACTAAAAGAACAACTGTATATAAATGTCGCTCGGCATATACAACTCAATATTGCAGAAGTCTACAATATCACCCCAAAACCCGAAAACTCACGGGAACACAAACTAGAAGAAGTACTGTAAATGCTCTAATCTCCAGAAATGTCTACAACGAGGGTACGATTGAAGTCTAACTAATACAGATAGAGTAAAGAAGGATACTCTTTGATCTTTGGATGCTGAGCATGTACCTCGAAGTCTTCGTAGCTCTCCCTTCCTCAAGGATAGTGCGCGGGTGGAAGTACATGGATCTGCACATGAAAACATGCTCAAAAGGAGCATGAGTATACCACAGCGGTACTCTGTAAGTGCCAAGCCTAACATTGATCGAGTAGTGACGAGTAAGGTTAGGGCCCAACTGAGATAAAATATAATAACAAGCCTTGCAACAGTATGAAATAAACAGAAATAATGAATAAAACTATGAAATAAGACAGGTTATAAGAAGCAACAATAACACCCGAGAATAAGGTAACACAGAGTAAAACAATTCACTATTAGTACCAACAAAGAGGATCTCCCAGGATAGCATCCTGTAGTCCATTTCATCAACTGTCCGAGGAGCTCCCGGATACCGTCTCGTAGTCCATCATATGAGTATATCCGAAGGATTTCCCGGGATACCGTCCTGTAGTCCAACTATCAATGTGCAGGGGAATCTACCGGGAATTTAACCCGTAGTCCCAAAGTAAAAGTGTAGGGGGGTCTACCGAAAATCTAACCCGTAATCCTGAAGTAAACAAATATGGGGGAGCTACCGGAATCCTACATCCGTAGTCTCAATGTAAATGCGCAACCACAATTAGAGGATATTCCGAAATGAACAAAAATACAAGCAACGGGTAGTACTAGCCTAACATGCTTCACATAGTACAATCAAGGAAACTTAAGCAAATAGGCAATTTAAATCAATTAGGCATGCTTTTCTAAACAAACACAGGCCATAATAGCAAGTAAAATAAAGCAAATACGAAAGAAACTTAGTCTCAATATCTTAAGTAAAAAGAGATTTTTCACAATACATGCTCGTCACCTCACGTATAAAGCATTCAATTTACCAAATATCATATCCTAAGGGGAAAGGTCCCTCACACAAGGTTAGACAATCCACTTACCTCAAACCAGCTCCAAAATCAACTCGAAATCACACTTTTTCCATGAGTATCCGACGCCAAATGGCCCAAATCTATTCAATTCAATTACATATCGTAAATAAAATCTAAAGCAACTGATTCTACTATTTAATTCAAAGATAAGACACGAAATTAGGTAAAATGACCAACATACCCCTTAGGCCAATGTCTCGGAATCGAATAAATTTTATATTTTCAGAACCCTCGTACTCTTATGAATCTAAACATATAAAAATACCTCAAATCAGAGGTCAAACACCGACTCAAAACTCAATAATTTGGTTTATGAAGTTTTACCCATTTTTCATTCAAAAATCCAAAATTAAGGAGGAATTCGTGATTAGATTAGTGGGTTTTAAGCATAAGAAAGTAGAAATAGTTATCCAATCGTTGACTTAGAAAATCCCTCAAACTTTGTCCCAAATCCGAGCTCCCAAGCTTGTGTTCTGATAAAAATGGCTAACCCTCGAATTTTGAAATGTTTATAACTACCCAGACCCGTTATGTATCGTGAACGCAAAAGTGAGCTCGCGTTCACGAAGAAGAAAAAATGTCCTTCGCGATCGCGAGAAGAAAGACGTGATCGCCTAGGCTCAGGAAACTACGCGAACGCGACAAGGTAATGTGAACGCAATGAGTAAAAATGGGCTCAGCCCTCAGTGTAAGATAAAGCTATGCGAACACGATTGAAGAAAATGTGAAGCTCCGCAAATGCGAATGACTGAATGCGAATGCAATAAGGAAAATTGGTCCTCCTCCATAATTATTCTACGCAAACGTGTGGAGGAGGACAGCGCGTAGAATAAGAAGGCCAAAACTACGCGAACGTAAAGAATGATTTTTGGTATGCAACAGCTGAAGGATTTCTGCAATTCTTCATACTCCAAAATTCTCCATTGAGCATCCGAAACATACCTGAAGGCCCCGAGACCTGAACCAAACCTACGGACATATCCCATAACATCATTCAAACTTTCCCCAATCCTTAAACCACCTTAAAAAATGCCGAAACTCGAATTAATCAAGGATTTGAGTCTAAGAACTTCAAATTTCATCAAAATACACTTTCGATAAAAAACCTAACCAAAACAAGTACAAATGACCTGAAATTTTACAAACACATCCCAAATGACATGTCAGAGCTACTAAAACTTATGGAATTCCTTTCTGGTCCTTGGATCAAAAACTCATTATCGGACCGGAAACTTCAAAATTCAAACTTCGGCATTTCAAACCTACATTAGCTACGGGCTTCCAAAATACATTATGAACACGCTCCCAACCACAAAGTCACCTAACCGAGCTAACAGGACCATTATATTTCCATTCCAAGGTTGTCTTCACACTGTTCCATTTATGGACCACTTTTCAACACTTATGCTCTCATTTAGGGACTAAGTGTCCCAAAGCTCTCTGAAACCCAACATCGAACTTCCCCACAATTCAATTTAGCAGAAATTGACTAGGGGAAAGCAGTTAATAGGGGATCAGGGCATTAATTCTTAAGATTACCGGCCGGGTAGTCACAATGAAGAAGTCCAATGAGATGTTTATAATTCTTTCTCTTTACGTGAATGATATTTTATTGGCCGAAAATAATTTGGAGTATTTGAAAACTATCAAGCCATGACTTTCAAATTAATTTGACATGAAATATATGTTTGAGGAAGAATATATCCTTGAAGTTAAGATCCAAAGAGACCGTTTTAAAAAGTTATTGAGTCTATCTTAAGAAACATATATAAAGAAAATTTTGGAGCATTTCTGCATGAATAGTTGCAAATCCATGGATACTCCTATAGTGAGAGGTGAAACGTTAATACTTAAAATGGGTCCCAAGACTGAAAATGAAAATAAAGACATGTTTGAGTTCCGTATTCAAGTGCAGTTGGGAGCTTGGTGTACGCTATGATGTGTACTCGCCCAGTCATTTGCTATGTTGTAGGTCTGGTTGGCTTGTATCAATCCAATCCTAGATGAGATCGTTGGAAAGCTGTGAAGATAATTTTCAGATAGTTGAAAGGACCTGCAGATTATTCACCGTGTTATAGTGGAAATGATTTATATTTGAGAGGATATACAAATGTTGATTGGGCCGGTGAGCGAAATGATAGAAAATCAACTTCTGGTTATGCTTTATTACTTAACAGTGGAGATATTTCATGGAAAAGTAAGAAACAAACTTGTACTTCCCTTTCTACGATGGAATTTGTGTTCGTGGCTTGTGCATCTGCATTACAAAAAGTTATTTAGTTGAAGAGATTATTTGAACATTTGGATATTATTACAAAGAACTCTCAGGGTCTCATGACTCTGTATTATTATACTCAAATGGCTATTGCATACAAAAAAAGATTCTAAGTATCATATCAAGACCAAAAACATTAACACCAAGTATAACTTTTTGAGAGACATAGTACCAACTAGAGAGATAAGTTTACAGTGCATTCCTATGCAAAATATGATAGTTGATTCTTTTACAAAGGCAATATCTAGAGACCTGTTTGAGAAACATGTTGTGGCTCTAGGTTTGCAAAGGATATGACCCTTTTTATGTAATGTAAAATTACTTGATTATTATAATATGCTCATCAATATTTGACTTTTGAATTTATGTTCATATCTTGTATGCATGTAGTGATGTTTTATTGATAAAGAGTGTGTCGAACAAGTCGCGAGATTGACTCTCTCACACGAGCGATCGCCCCTTACATTAAGAATCGTGAAGAGATAATACCTTATAGAACATTGGATAATGTGAGGTTATTTTTACTTATTAAGGCCGGTCTTGACAACTAGTCAGGCTTACAAATTTTAATATTCAGTTACGACTTGTTTTGTAAACCAGATTCGAGTTTCTCCCAAAAGTTGGATTTGAGGATTATTGAAGTGAGAAACTCGGGATTAGATATTTGGAGTTGTCTAGACCAAGATTTGTGTGGCATTGAATGATTAAAGAATAATACATACGTGCCAATATAAGGTGAGAACACTGTAACATGTATTTATACCACGTGTGCTATCGACGATGGGATAATGAAAGAACGAAACCCTACTTCTTCATTGTGTGATATCCTAAAGAATTTTTATTAACTTTTACTGAAATACCCTTTAACCTTTTACTGTCTCTTGAAGTGCCAATCAGTGTTGCTTCTTTAATGTGATGACCCGGCCCGTCGTCACGTGAGTTACCACCCCGTTTTCCCTATTTTATGCTTCTATATGTTTCATTATATGTTTTGGGAGAACTTGAAGTAACTCAGATAGAGTTTGGTTGGAAATGAGAAAATTAGTCTCTTTATGAAAGAGTTTGTTTGGAAAAGTCAACCGAATGTCGATTTATGAGTTATAGGGCTTGGAAAGGATTTCTGAAAATTCAATTAGCTTCGAGGGATGATTTGTGGCTTAGGAGTGAAATGGAAATTCAATTTGGAAGCCCGGAGTAGAATTAGGCTTGAATTGGCTAAGTTTGAATTTTGGCAGATTCCGGTTAATATGTGAGATTTTGATCCGAGGGTCGGAATGGCATTCCGAGAGATTTAGCAGCTCCGTTAGGTAATTTTTGATATGCGTGCAAAGTTTCAGGTCATTCGGAGGTGTTCAGGTCGGGTTTTCGATCGAGTATGCAATTCGGGAGATTTTTAGAAATTTAGGCTATGATTTGATCATTATTGAGGATTTTAATGTTAACATTAGCATTTTGATGATTCGAGCGAGTTTGGATGGAGCATTAGATCTGGTCTGTGCCTTTGGTTGGGGCCCCGGGGGCCTCGGGGTGATTTCGGGTGGTTGAACGGAGGTTTTTGGAGTTGTTGCATGAAAAATAAGGTCTGGCTTCTGGTATTTCCACATCAGCGGAAAAGGAGCCACAAAAGTGGTTCGGCAGATACGGACAGGTTGATCGCAGAAGTGGCCCATGAGGGACCAGTGAATTTCCGCAAAAGCGGACTGGGGTATCGCTCCTGCGGGTCCGCAGAAGTGGAAAGTAAGCCGAAGAAGCAGAAGGGGAGAATCCGCAGAAGCGGGTTTGTGGTCGCAAAGGTGGAGGCTCGAACCTTTAATGAGAAACCGCAGAAGCGGTAGAATGGGCACAGACGCGGTGAACCCAGATGCGGTTCTTGGACCGCAGAAGCGGAAACCACTATTGGTAGAAGGGTTTACAACATTTAATTCATTCCGCGAGTTCATTCATAACTTCCTCCATACTTGACCATCTTTGGAGCTTTTGGCATAATTGAAGAGGGTTTCGACGGGAATTGATTGGGGGTAAGTCTTGTGACTTAGAAACGTTATATTTTTTAAGAATCAACCTTAAGTTCATGGGAAATTTGTGAAAAACTTGAAGAACTAGGGGTTGAGTTTTGAAATTCTTAACGGGGATTTGATGGCCCATTTAAGCTCTGATTTTGGCAAATTTTATATGTACGGACTCGTGGCGAGACGAGGAATCCGGTGATGTAACTTTCATAATTTTTCGAGATGTGCTCCCGGGGCTCGGATTTTGCCAACTTCGTGTTTTGGATATTTTTCGAGTTCTTTCAATTGGGTTAAATCCCATCAGCTTATTATAACCTATTCCTTGTGGTTTTGGTCAGATTCTACACTCGAGATGGTCGATTTGCGAGGAAAGCGCAAGGCGATCTAGGATTTTGGCCAGTTTGAGGTGAGTAATGGTTATAACTGATATACTGAGGGTGTTTGAAACCTCGTATTTGCACTATGCGGTGCTATGTTGAGTTGAAACATGCACCGTATGATGAGCGTGGCGATATTACTGCTAGGTATTCGGACTCGGTCCATCCCCATTGTTGACCTACTGTACTTTTGATTGAGATTGAGCTTATATTTTTTTATTTTGCGCTAGCTGCCACATTTGGGGCCTTGTGTCGATCTATAGAACCCTTAGGGAGCATGCTGAACAGATTGACCTCAATTTTCCTATTGGACTCATACTCCAGTCCTGTCCTTAACTGTGAATCATGAAATAAATCGGACTTAGTAATTTGCACCCTAAATGGGAATTATCTAGGTTGAATATACTGTATTAGCTGAGTGGGCCTGAGAGGCGAAGTCTATATTGACGGAGAGGGGTCAAGGACCCCAAAGTGATAGTATTTGATATATATACCGGATGGGGCTTCACGCAGCAGCAGTATATACATATACATGTATTGGATCAGATTGCACACCGTAGTAGTATATTATATATGGATTGGACTATACACCGCGGTGATATATTATATAGATCGCACTGCATACCACTGTATTTTAGCGTTTGGGCTGAAGGAGCCCCTCCGGAGTCTGCATACTCCCAGTGAGCGCAATCGACTATATTTATTGGATCGGGCTGCGCGCCGCAGTATAATATATATTGCATTGGATCGGATTGTGCGTCGCAGTATTATATATATTATATTGAATCGGAATGCGCGCTGCAGTACTATACTTTATATTGGATCGGGTTGTGCGCCAGCAGTGTTAGTAAGTTGCCAGACATAATAGAGAAGTCTTATTGTCACGACCCCAGTTCGCCCTCCGTGAACATGTCATGATGGCACCTAGTCCCTATAACTAGGTAAGAATAACAACGCAGAAATATAATCAATTGCGTAAGAAAACATTTAAACTGAACCAAGTATATAACTGAATGATCAAGGTGCCACCTGGCACATACAATATCATCTCTCTCATAACTAAACAAAAATTCCCAAAACCCGGAATCTCATAAAATCACAAGCTAAGGGATACATAAGAGGCTCTGACTCAAGAATGTCTATACAAAAGAGAAATACTGAAAGAACTATTCTTATTACAGAAAGCTAGAAAGGGACTCCTCGGTCTGCGGATGTAGTAGATATGCCTCGAAGTCTCTACCGATACACCTCCTTCCAAGGCCGACTAAACTGAATAGGAGTACTTGAATTTGTACAACAAAAAGTGTTCAGAAGAGTAGTATGAGCACACCACGGCGGTGCCCAGTAAGTATCAAGACTAACCTCGATGGAGTAGTGACGAGGAACAGTCGAGACAACTACCGGTCAATAAACAATATAATAGAGATAATAGAGATGATATGTAATATGTAGAGACTGTACGGATGACTAAAAATGCTACAATCACAATAAGGCTAATGGACAATAAGTAATAACAAGAAATACAACAAATGATGATAATAAAATGACGGTAGACATTACAATCCAAATACTGAAGTCGCAACACAACAAGGACATACAAGTCACTAACTCATTATTATGCAATGATCTTACATAAGGTCTTCCCAACTCTCTCCACAGTTCTACCACAAACTCTCAGACCAGCTACAACTCATGAAAAAACTCAGCGTCTGAAGTCTAACACTTGGCATCTTGTGCCCCATCAATAACATGGTTATGCTCCTGTAGTCCATCATACCAATACCATAGGATCTCCCGGGAATTGAACTCATAGTCCATAATACCAATAGCAAACAAAAATAGGAACAATGCCCCAGCGGCCTTCACAATTCATCACAATCAGCCCCTAACATAGCCCACCTTATTTCGCCACGTGTGCAACCAATAATAATATAATAAGCACCACCTTATTTCGCCACACGTGCTTCACAATATTCCCACCTTATTCCGCCACATGCGCAATTCACATATAAGCATATAACATATTCCGTCTTATTACGCCGCATGTGCAAATATATCAATAGCAACAATAACACGGCAAAGACCTCGGGCAACTCGCCAACCAAAACTGCACGGTAGAGACCTCGTGCATCAAAGTACCAACAGTCGCACAGTAAATGACAATATATATATATATTTATATATATATATATATAGATATATATATATATATATATATATATATATATATATATATATATATATATATATATATATATATATATATATATATATATATATATAAATAAGGAGCAAACCAGGGAATCAACAATGGAAACGATAATGTCCCGACAAGGGAATCAACAACAGAACCAATGACGTCCGGGCAAGGGAATCAATAATAGAACTAAAAACATCCCGGAAAGGGAATCAACAAAAGAAACAATAACGTCCCGGCAAGGGAAATCAACAATATCTACTAAGGCCACGGAACACCAACAAAAAACACAATAGCCGCAACGACAACAAGACATAATAAGTGCATAATAACTATACCGGTACCACAACAGTTGGACAGAAAATATAATTGCACGAAGTTACAGATGGGCTTACTATCAAGGAGTAACCAACAGTAAGAAGTCAACATGAATCAGATAATTACAATTTAAGGAAATAACAACTAATCATAAGATATCTATCTTCTTTCCTTTTAAGTCCAATTAATTACATGAGATATAAAATTTATGATTTCCACTAAAGGCGAGTAGCTAGGATGGGTAATGTGACTATAAAAGGGTAATTGTCTTCAGTTAAAAACTTAAAAGTCCATTAAACAGCAAGAATAAATCAAGAAAAGCAAACAAATATCAAATAAGACATGTATAGGTGAAACTAATAACAGGGAACACGTTCGTATCAATATCATCTTCATACTCAGGGATTTCACAAGTCTAAGAGCCTAGAAGAGGATATTTACCACAAATAAATCCGAGCACGCACTTGTCACCTCGCGTACACGGACTACAATCAACAGAGGAAGACTCAAATCCTAAGGGAAAGTCCCCCACACAAGGATAGGCAACATGCTTACCTCAATCCGGTCAATTCAATACTCAATTTAGCTTTTCCTTTACCAATTCATCAATGCTCGGCTCAATCTAGACATAAAAAACTTGAACACATCAAGCAATGCAAGCGAAAACAGTTTCAATTGACAAAACTATGATTCTTATACAATTTGGAAAAAGTCAACAAAAGTCAACTCCCCGGGATCGCACCTCGGAACGCGAATAAATTTAAAAAAACCGAACACCCATTCCGCCACGAGTTCACCCATACAAAAATTATCTAGTTCCGATACCATTTGGTCATTCAAATCATCATTTTACATTTTTAAAAGATTTCACAATTTTTCACAATTTTTCCTTTAGATTCTCATGAATTTGATGTTAAATCTAAGATATAATCACCAAATATAGTTGGAAATGGACTAGAGACACTTACCCAATGATTTGGAGAAGTGTTGCTCTTTGTAAAGTCACCTATGAATGTTTAGGGTTTGAGAAAATTGAAAAATGGGTGAAAATCCCGTCAAAAACCTCACTTAACGGGCCTCAGATGTCGCATTTGCGACCTAGGGTTCGCAATTGCGAACCCTTGGAAATTGCAAACAAAAAAAAAGGATGGCCGACGTCCCATTTGCGACAAAAAGTTCGTATTTGCGAACTGGGCATCGCAAATGTGATGAAAAAGTTCGCATTTGCGAACAAACCAGAAACCAGCAATTTTCCTGACACAAAAATAAGCATAACTTCCGCATATGATATCCAAATTTGGTGATTCTTTTTCCTATGGCTCCGTAATTTCGATACAAATATAATGGTTCAAAAAACCTGAAATTGGATCCCATTTGCTCAAGGTGGTATCATTTTTGCTCTATGAAACGATGAGAAAGCATCCAAAAACAAATGCAACATAGCCTAAACCTATCCGAAACTCACCCGAGGCTCCCAGGACCCCATCTAATCACACACACAAGTCATATAACCTAACACGGACTTGCTCAAAGTTCCAAATCACATATCACAACATTGAAACGATGAATCAAACCAAAAATAAAGTTATGAACTTCTAAATCTTCAAATAACGGAACTCATGCCAAAACCTATCAGTTCAACTCGGAGCTACTCCAACTCTCGAAATTATGTTCCGACCTCGATTGCCCAAAAATCAACTGTGGGTCAAACTTCTTCATTTTCCAACCTCAACTTTCGCCGAAATGCCTCAATTTACTCTACGGACCTCCAAATCTGAATCCGGACGCGCGCCTAAGTCCAAAATCACCATACAAAGCTGTTGAGATCATCCAGACCCATTCGGGGGTCGTTTTCACAAAGGTCCAATTCCAGTCAATTTTTCACTGTTCTAACTTCAAAAATAAGGTTTCTTCTCTAGAATTGACTCTAAATCATCCGAAAACCGAATTCTACCATGCACGTAAGTCGATACTCATGTTCCAATGCTGCTCCATACCTTATGTCGTTGAACGGAGCTTCATATTTTCAAAATGACTGGTCGGGTTGTTACATCCTCCCCCTCTTAAAACCAATGTTCATTCTCGAACATGCTAAGATTCAGCTCGAAGTTCTCAAGTCACTCAGTGCGCACTTCCAACATACACCCGTGGGTGACCCCAGGTCACCCGAATCCATTTTGGCACAACGACGGCATCTCAACTAAAATTTAACCCTTCTACCAATACCATTAAGCCTTCAAGCCAGATCCCTTAACTTCCCTCCATTTCCAAAAGACACGATCCCAAGTCCATATCTGATATCAGTCACAACCAGTTAATTCAACACAGGTCAACACACACAAGGTACAGCTATACAACATGACACACCACACATAATACCATAATAATATTTTTGATAGCAATAAATGCCTGAGATAAAATCTGTACCGGCCATAAGCCTCATATTCAATAGGAACTCTTTTCAACCACCCATAACACTGAAGATGATACAACAAACACGAAAACCACATGACGAAACACCCGATTAACCCAATATCAACCAACACCAACGGGTACACACCCCACAAACTAAAACTCAAGAGCATAGAACGAAAATCAATGAATATGGGAAAGGAAACACATAAGAGAACTAACAAATAAATTAAACTAGCCCAAAAGTCTTTTCAAACACAAATCTACAAGACATCTAAAAAGAAAGAATGAAAGCATATGATTGACTCACAAAGATCTTATACTGATATAACTCTCACCGTAGTACACATCCCGGTCTCAACATATCAAATCACCTGAAATCACGAGGGTCTCGCCCTCAATACAGGATCACAAGTAAGGTATACATCAGCCGATCTAGAGACTCTCACTAGATCAATTACGGCTATAATTTACAACATAGACCAGCTCCCACATGGTGGAGCATGAAAATCACTTCTCGCAACCAGGAATACTCAGAAATCACATCAAGCCTATCAGAACTGACAACGGGAAATACCACTAGCCTCATATATCCCGACAACGGCTAAAATAGATGATAGACACGGTTATGATTCATAAAAACTCCCAACCAAATAATCACATAGACAGTGCAAATCATGAAACACTCCCATAAATGGAACAACAAGCAAGGAACTCAAGTCGATAAGTAGAATTCTGATGAACTACAGATAGTGCCTTTCAGTAACAAACTGAATCCGTACCTGAGTGACATTAGCTGACACACCGACCTCAAACCTACTATATGAAACACATCAACAAGCTGGGCCTGCCCCTCTTGGGTGCCCTCTCCCTATATAAATACCTCGCTACGACACGTCGGTCCAAAGTCTGGGACAATCTCTCACCATGTGGCTAATATCTCCACACTCAAAGCACCCTCTCTGTTGACGAGGTGGTGAAAACCGTGTAGTACGGTTCCTCCAAGACCCACGAACGTCTGAGTCACCATGCAAGGCCTGAAGCGCGAATTGAACTGGTTGACCCGCAAACCTCTACCATGCCGCACCCTGCCTCCAAAATAAGGACCATTATATCTCACCAGCCTATGAGTCCTCCACGCCTCCTCGGCTCCTTAGGCTCTCTCTCCCGACCTCGTCTTCTCCCACTCTCAAGACCTTGCCTGCCCTCCCTCTCTCTAGCATCCGTACCCTCTATCCTCCTAGCAATGTTCACCACCTACTGATACGAAATATCCATCTCTAACTCACGGTCCATACTGAACTTGGTGGGAATAAGCTCGTCAATGAACCGGCAAACCTTCTCGCAAACAGTAGAAACCAAGGCTGAGGCATGTCTAGCCAAACTGGTGTAACAGACACCATACTCTGAGACGGTCATAGCACCCTGGCGCAAATGCTCAGGGACAAACTCATAGGTGAGCCACCAATAATAGGCGGCCCCTGAGGCTCTAAGAAACAAACTCTCTCAGGAACATATCTGAAAACTGGGTCCAAGTTAGTGAAGCTTCCTCCTTTGGGTTGTCTAACTCATAGGTGCGCCACCAATCATAAGTGGCCCCTTTAAGCTGGAAAGTGGTGAAAGAAACCTCGCTCGACTCAGAGATACCCATAGTACGGAGAATGATGTAACACTCATCAAGAAACCCCAAGGAATCGTCTGATGATAATCCACTGAACACTGGAGGCCATACTTCTTGAACGTCTCTAGTCTTATCTGCTCCTACTAGGAAGCCACTGCTGATGGTGCAGGCAGCATAGGAATAATCTTGGGACCCTGCTACACATGCGCCTGCTGCTCAGGAGGCGAGCGGTGGGAGTCTTTGCTCATCCCCGACCTAGGGTGTGGCTGCAGCAAGGGGAAGCAATCCAGCCTGATCCAAAGTGGTGTACATACTCATGAACTGCGCCAGAGTCTCCTGAAGGGATGGAGTAGCAGTAGTTGTAGGCGTGTGAGATGCCTGGACTCCGGTTGGATCGACTGGTGGTACCTCGACGGCCGCTTGCACAGGTGCTCTCGTTGTACCACGTGCGCGTCCTCGAACTCTTCCTCGACACTGACCTCCGACGGCTGCAGCAGGGGGCGCGGGTGCCTATTCACCTCGGGTAGTACGTGTCCTCACCATCTCTGATAGAGTAGAAGACAAAGGCTTATGATTGTAAATGTCAAAAATTTTGCACGACAGGGAAATAATATGAGTGAAATTTTCCTAACTGTTACATAGCCTCTCGCAGATAAGTACAGACGTCGATGTACCAATCCATGAGACTCTAATAAACCGGCTTGTGATCTTTGACTCCTATGAACCTAGAGCTCTGATACCAACTTGTCATGACCCTAGTTTTCCCTCCATGAACATGTCGTGACGGAACCTAGTCCCTATGAATAGGTAAGCCTAACAACGCAGAAATATAATCAATTGCGTAAGAAAACATTTAAACTGAACCAAGTAAATAACTGAATGATCAAGGTGACACCTGGCACATACAATATCAACTCTCTCATAACTAAACAAAAATTCCCAAAACCTGAAATCTCACAAAATCACAAGCTATGGGATACATAAGAGGCTCTGACTCAAAAATGTCTATACAAAAGAGAAATACTGAAAGAACTATACTTATCAGAGATCTAGAAAGGGACTCCTGAGTCTGCAGAGGTAGCAGATATGCCTCGAAGTCTCCACCGATACGCCTCCTTCCAAGGCCGACAGAACTGAATGGGAGTACCTGAATCTGCACAACAAAAAGTGTGCATAAGAGTAGCATAAGCACACCACGGCGGTGCCCTGTAAGTATCAAGACTAACTTCGATGGAGTAGTGACGAGGAACAATAGAGACACCTACCGGTCAATAAATAATATAATACAGATATTAGAGATGATATGTAATATGTAGAGACTGTACGGATGACTAAAAATGCTACAATCACAATAAGGCTAACGGACAATAAGTAATAACGAGAAATACAACAAATGATGATAATAAAATGACGGTAGACATTACAATCCAAATCCTGAAGTCGCAACACAACAAGGACAGACAAATCACTAACTCGTTATTCTGCAATGATCTTACATAAGGTCTAGCCAACTCTCTCACAATTCTACCACAAACTCTCAGACCAGCAACAACTCATGAAAAACCCAGCGTCTAAAGTCTAACACTTGACATCTTGTGCCCCATCAATAACACAGTTATGCTGACAACTAACTAGTCAACTAGATTCACTCTCACATATATAATCGGTATACAAGGGCATATCCCTACCCTAGTCAATCAGAAGGGATTCATCTCTATAAAGAGGTGTCCAACTACATGTATGTCTGTGCAAGTGTATCTAACAGGAATCCTACCAACTAGTAAGTATGAAAATTGGAACGACTAGCACCCGTTTTGTACATACCTGGATAGAATCAATGAATAAAATATCAAATCGAAACATAATGTGTTAAGGGGAATCTTTTGGGAATCAAACCCGTAGTCCCTCATACCCATAACAGAGGATCTCCCAAGAATGGAACCCTCCATCATACCAATATCAGAGGATCTCCCTGGAATTGAACCCGTAGTCAATCATACCAATATCATAGGATCTCCCTGGAATTGAACCGGTAGTCCATAATACCAATGGCAAACAAAAATAGGAACAATACCTCCACGGCCTTCATAATTCATCACAATCAGACCTGACATAGCCCACCTTATTTCTCCACATGTGCAACCAATAATAATATAATATGCACCGCCTTATTTCGCCTTACGTGCTTCACAATATTCCCACCTTATTCTGCCACATGTGAAATCCACATATAAGCATATAACATATGTCGCCTTATTACGCCGAATGTTCAAAAATATCAATAGCAACAATAACACGGCAAAGACCTCGGGCAAGTCGCCAACCAAAAATGCACGGCAGAGACCTCGTGCATCAAAGTACAACCAGTCGCACAGTAAATGGCAATATATATATATATATATACACACACACATATATATATATATATACACACACACATATATATATACAGGAGCAAACCAGGGAACTAACAATGGAAACGAGTCCCGGCAAGGGAATCAACAACAGAACCAATAACGTCCCGGCAAGGGAATCAATAATAGAAATAAAAACGTCCCGGAAAGGGAATCAACAATGGAAACAATAATGTCCCGGCAAGGGAAATCAACGATATCTACTAAGGCCACGGAACACCAATGAAAAACACAATAGCCTCAACGAAAACAAGACATAATAAGTGCATAATAACTATACAGATACCACAACAGTTGGACAGAAAATATAATTGCACGAAGTTACAGATGGGCTCACTATTAAGGAGCAACCAACAGTAAGAAGTCAACATGAATCAGATAATTACAATTTAAGGAAATAACAACTAATCATAAGATATTTATCTTCTTTCCTTTTAAGTCCAATTAATTACATAAGATATAATATTTATGATTTCCACTAAAGGCAAGTAGCTAGGATGGGATGTGACTATAATAGGGTAACTGTCTTCAGTTAAAAACTTAAAAGTCCATTAAACAGCAAGAATAAATCAAGAAAAGCAAACAAATATCAAATAGGACATGTATAGGTGAAACTAATAACAGAGAACACGTTCGTATCAATATCATCTTCATACTTAGGGATTTCACAAGTCTAAGAGCCTAGAAGGGGATATTTACCAAAAATAAATCCGAGCACGCACTCGTCACCTCGCGTATACGGACTACAATCAACAGAGAAAGACTCAAATCCTAAGGGGAAGTCCCCCACACAAGGATAGGCAACATGCTTACCTCAATTTAGCTTTTCCTTTACCAATTCATCAATGCTCGGCTCAATCTAGACATAAAAAACTTGAACACATCAAGCAATGCAAGCGAAAACAGTTTCAATTGACAAAACTATGATTCTTATACAATTTGGAAAAAGTCAACAAAAGTCAACTCCCCGGGATCGCACCTCGGAACGCGAATAAATTTAAAAAAACCGAACACCCATTCCGCCACGAGTTCACCCATACAAAAATTATCTAGTTCCGATACCATTTGGTCATTCAAATCATCATTTTACATTTTTAAAAGATTTCACAATTTTTCACAATTTTTCCTTTAGATTCTCATGAATTTGATGTTAAATCTAAGAAATAATTACCAAATATAGTTGGAAATAGACTAGAGACACTTACCCAATGATTTGGAGAAGTGTTGCTCTTTGTAAAGTCACCTATGGATGTTTAGGGTTTGAGAAAATTGAAAAATGGGTGAAAATCCCGTCAAAAACCTCACTTAACGGGCCTCAGATGTTGCATTTGCAACCCAGGGTTCAGAATTGCGAACCCTTGGAAATTGCAAACAAAAAAAGGATGGCCGAAGTCCCATTTGCGACAAAAAGTTCGTATTTGCGAACTGGGCATCGCAAATGCGATGAAAAAGTTCGCATTTGCGAACAAACAGAAACCAGCAATTTTCCTGACACAAAAATAAGCATAACTTCCGCATACGATATCCAAATTTGGTGATTCTTTTTCCTATGGCTCCGTAATTTCGAAAAAAATATAATGGTTCAAAAAACCTGAATTTAGATCCCATTTGCTCAAGGTGGTATCATTTTTGCTTGATGAAACGATGACAAAAGCATCCAAAAACAAATGCAATATAGCCTAAACCTATCCGAAACTCACCCGAGGCTCCCACGACCCCATCTAATCACACACAAGTCAAATAACCTAACACGGACTTGCTCGAAGTTCCAAATCACATAACACAACATTGAAACGATGAATCAAACCAAAAATAAAGTTATGAACTTCTAAATCTTTTAACGGAACTCATGCCGAAACCTATCAGTTCAACTCGGAATGACGCAAATTTTGTGAACAAGTCCAAAATGACATAACGGAGCTGCTCCAACTCTCGAAATTATGTTCCGACCTCGATTGCCCAAAAATCAACTGTGGGTCAAACTTCTTCATTTTCCAACCTCAACTTTTGCCGAAATGCCTCAATTTACTCTACGGACCTCCAAATCTGAATCCGGACGCGCGCCTAAGTCCAAAATCACCATACAAAGCTGTTGAGATCATCAACGACCCATTCGGGGGTCGTTTTCACAAAGGTCCAATTCCAGTCAATTTTTCACTGTTCTAACTTCAAAAATAAGGTTTCTTCTCTAGAATTGACTCTAAACCATCCGAAAACCGAATTCTACCATGCACACAAGTCGATACTCATGTTCCAAAGCTGCTCCATACCTTATGTCGTTGACCGGAGCTTAATATTTTCAAAATGACCGGTCGGGTTATTACATCCTCCCCCTCTTAAAACCAATGTTCATCCTCGAACATGCTAAGATTCAGCTCGAAGTTCTCAAGTCACTCAGTGCGCACTTCCAACCTACACCCGTGGGTGACCCCAGGTCACCCGAATCTATTTTGGCACGACGACGGCATCTACCCTAAAAATTAACACTTCTACCAATACCATTAAGCCTTCAAGCCAGATCCCTTAACTTCCATCCATTTCCAAAAGACCCGATCCCAAGTCCATATCTGATATCAGTCACAAACAGTTAATTCAACACAGGTCAACACACACAAGGTACAGCCATACAACATGACACACCACACATAATTCCATAATAATATTTTTGATAGCAATAAATGCCTGAGATAAAATCTGTACCGGCCATAAGCCTCATATTCAATAGGAACTCTTTTCAACCACCCATAACACTGAAGATGATACAACAAACACGAAAACCACATGACGAAACACCCGATTAACCCAATATCAACCAACACCAACGGGTACACACCCCACAAACTAAAACTCAAGAGCATAGAACGAAAATCAATGCATATGGGAAAGGAACACATAGGAGAACTAACAAATAAAGTAAACTAGCACAAAAGCCTTTTCAAACACAAATCTACAAGACATCTAAAAAGAAAGATTGAAAGCATATAATTGACTCACAAAGATCTTATACTGATATAACTCTCACCGTAGTACACATCCCGGTCTCAACATATCAAATCACCTGATATCACGAGGGTCTCGCCCTCAATACAGGATCACAAGTAGGGTATACATCAGCCCATCTAGAGACTCTCACTAGATCAATTACGGCTATAATTTACAACATAGACCAGCTCCCACACCGGTGGAGCATAAAAATCACTGCTCGTAACCAGGAATGCTCGGAAATCACATCAAGCCTATCAGAACTGACAACGGGAAATACCACTAGCCTCATATCTCCCGACAATGGCTAAAATGGATGATAGACACGGTTATGATTCATAAAACCTCCCAACGAAACAATCACATAGACAGTGCAAATCATGAAACACTCCCATAAATGGAACAACAAGCAAGGAACTCAAGTCGATAAGTAGAATTGTGATGAACTACAGATAGTGCCTTTCGGTAACAAACTGAATCCATACCTGAGTGACATTAGCTGGCACACCGTCCTCAAACCTACTATATGAAACACATCAACAAGCTGCGCCTCCCCCTCTTGGGTGCCCTCTCCCTGTATAAATACCTCGCTGCGACACATCGGTCCAAAGTCTGGGAAAATCTCTCACCATGTGGCTAATATCTCCACACTCAAAGCACCCTCTCTGCTGACGAGGTGGTGGAAACTGTGTGGTACGGTTCCTCCAAGACCCACGAACGTCTGAGTCACCATGCAAGGCTTGAAGCGCGAATGGAACTGGTTGACCCGCAAACCTCTACCATGACGCACCCTGTCTCCAAAATAAGGACCATTATATCTCACCAGCCTATGAGTCCTCCTCGCCTCCTCGCCTCCTTAGGCTCTCTCCCGACCTCGTCTTCTCCCACTCTCAAGACCTTGCCTGCCCTCCCTCTCTCTAGCATCCATACCCTCTATCCTCCTAGCAATGTTCACCACCTACTGATACGAAATATCTATCTCTAACTCACGGGCCATATTGAACTTGGTGGGAATAAGCTCGTCAATGAACCGGCGAACCTTCTCGCAAACAGCAGAAACCAATGCTGAGGCATGTCTAGCCAAACTGGTGTAACAGACAGCATACTCTAAGACGGTCATAGCACCCTAAGGAACAAACTCATAGGTGAGCCACCAATAATAGGCGGCCCCTGAGGCTCTAAGGAACAAACTCTCTCAGGAACATATCTGAAAACTGGGTCCAAGTTAGTGAAGCTTCCTCCTTTGGGTTGTCTAACTCATAGGTGCGCCACCAATCATAGGCGGCCCCTTTAAGCTGGAAAGTGGTGAAAGAAACCTCGCTCGACTCAGAGATACCCATAGTACGGAGAATGATGTAACACTCATCAAGAAACCCCAAGGAATCGTCTGATGATAATCCACTGAACACTGGAGGCCATACTTCTTGAACGTCTCTAGTCTTATCTGCTCCTACTAGGAAGCCACTGCTGATGGTGCAGGCAGCATAGGAATAATCTTGGGACCCTGCTACACATGCGCCTGCTGCTCAGGAGTGCGAGCGGTGGGAGTCTGTGCTCATCCCCGACCTAGGGTGTGGCTGCAGCAAGGGGAAGCAATCCAGCCTGATCCAAAGTGGTGTACATACTCATGAACTGCGCCAGAGTCTCCTGAAGGGCTGGAGTAGCAGTAGTTGTAGGCGTGTGAGATGCCTGGACTCCGGTTGGATCTACTGGTGGTACCTCGCCGGCCGCTCGCACAGGTGCTCTCGTTGTACCACGTGCGCGTCCTCGAACTCTTCCTCGACACCGACCTCCGACGGCTGCAGCAGGGGGCACGGGTGCCTATTCACCTCGGGTAGTATGTGTCCTCACCATCTCTGATAGAGTAGAAGACAAAGGCTTATGATTGTAAATGTCAAAAATTTCGCACGACAGGGAAATCAAATGAGTGAAATTTTCCTACCAGTTACATAGCCTCTCGCAGATAAGTACAGACGTCTATGTACCAATCCATGAGACTCTAATAAACCGGCTTGTGATCTTTGACTCCTATGAACCTAGAGCTCTGATACCAACTTGTCATGACCCTAGTTTGCCCTCCATGAACATGTCGTGACGGAACCTAGTCCCTATGAATAGGT
Organism: Nicotiana benthamiana; assembly: GCA_034376525.1. NCBI lineage: Eukaryota > Viridiplantae > Streptophyta > Magnoliopsida > Solanales > Solanaceae > Nicotiana > Nicotiana benthamiana. The sequence goes on from CM067328.1 coordinate 85,712,136, forward strand.
AAGCCTAACAACGCAGAAATATAATCAATTGCGTAAGAAAACATTTAAACTGAACCAAGTAAATAACTGAATGATCAAGGTGACACCTGGCACATACAATATCAACTCTCTCATAACTAAACAAAAATTCCCAAAACCTGAAATCTCACAAAATCACAAGCTAAGGGATACATAAGAGGCTCTGACTAAAAAATGTCTATACAAAAGAGAAATACTGAAAGAACTATACTTATCAGAGAAAGCTAGAAAGGGACTCCTGAGTCCGCAGAGGTAGCAGATATGCCTTGAAGTCTCCACCGATACGCCTCCTTCCAAGGCCGACAGAACTGAATGGGAGTACCTGAATCTGCACAACAAAAAGTGTGCATAAGAGTAGCATGAGCACACCACGGCGGTGCCCTGTAAGTATCAAGACTAACCTCGATGGAGTAGTGACGAGGAACAATAGAGACACCTACCGGTCAATAAACAATATAATACAGATATTAGAGATGATATGTAATATGTAGAGACTGTACGGATCACTAAAAATGCGACAATCACAATTAGGCTAACGGACAATAAGTAATAATGAGAAATAAAACAAATGATGATAATAAAATGACGGTAGACATTACAATCCAAATCCTAAAGTCGCAACACAACAAGGATAGACAAATCACTAACTCGTTATTCTGCAATGATCTTACATAAGGCCTTCCCAACTCTCTCCACAATTCTACCACAAACTCTCAGACCAGCCACAACTCATGAAAAACCCAGCGTCTAAAGTCTAACACTTGGCATCTTGTGCCCCATCAATAACACGGTGATACTGACAACTAACTAGTCAACTAGATTCACTCTCACATATATAATCGGTATACAAGGGCATATCCCTACCCCTAGTCAAATCAGAAGGGATTCATCTCTATAAAGAGGTGTCCAACTACATGTATGTCTGTGCAAGTGTATCTAACAGGAATCCTACCAACTAGTAAGTATGAAAATTGGAACGACTAGCACCCGATTTGTACATACCTGGATAGAATCAATGAATAAAATATCAAATCGAAACATAATGTGTTAAGGGGAATCTTTCGGGAATCAAACTCGTAGTCCCTCATACCCATAACAGAGGATTTCCCAAGAATGGAACCCTCCATCATACCAATATCAGAGGATCTCCCTGGAATTTAACCCGTAGTCCATCATACCAATATCATAGGATCTCCCGGGAATTGAACCCGTAGACCATATTACCAATAGCAAACAAAAATAGGAACAATGCCCCCACGGCCTTCACAATTCATGACAATCAGACCCTGACGTAGCCCACCTTATTTCGCCACGTGTGCAACCAATAATAATATAATATGCACCGCCTTATTTCGCCGTACGTGTTCACAATATTCCCACCTTATTCCACCACATGTGAAATCCACATATATGCATATAACATATGTCGCCTTATTACGCCAAATGTGCAAAAATATCAATAGCAACCATAACACGGCAAAGACCTCGGGCAACTCGCCAACCAAAAATGCACGGCAGAGACCTCGTGCATCAAAGTACCAACAGTTGCACAGTAAATGACAATATATATATATATATATATATATATATATATATATATATATATATATATATATATATATATATATATATATATATATATATATATACAGGAGCAAACCAGGGAATCAACAATGGAAACGATAATGTCCCGGCAAGAGAATCAACAGCAGAACCAAGAACGTCCTGGCAAGGGAATCAATAACAGAAATAATAATGTCCCGGCAAGGGAATCAACAATGGAAACAATAACGTCCCAGCAAGGGAAATCAACACTATCTACTAAGGCCACGGAACACCATAAAAAACTAACCTCAACGACAACAAGACATAATAAGTGCTTAATAACTACACCGACACCACAATAGTTGGACAGGTAATACAATTTCATGAAATTACAGATGAGCTTAATATCAAGGAGTAACCAACAGTAAGAAGTCAACATGAATTAAATAATTACAATTTAAGTAAAACACAACTAATTATTAGATATCTATCTTTTTTCCTTTTAAGTCCAATTAATTACATGAGATATAATATTTATGATTTCCACTAAAGGCGAGCAATTAGGACAGGTGATGTGACTATAGAAGAGTAATTATATTCGGTTAAACGCGTACAAGTCCATTATACATCATGAATAAATCAAAAAGGGCAAACAAATATCAAATAAGACATGTGTACGAAGCTATTGAGATCATCCACGACCCATTCGGGGGTCGTTTTCACAACAGTCCAGTTCCGATCAATTCTTCATCGTTCAAATTTCCAAAATAATTTTTCTTCTCTAGAATTGAATATAAATAATCCAAAAACCAAATTTCACCATGCACGTAAGTCGATACTCATGTTCTGAAGCTGCTGCAGACCTTATGCCGCTGAACGGAGCTTAATATTTTTAAAACGAACGGTCAGGTCGTTTCACTTATCAGTTTCTTTTCCCTGTTTAGCACATATTTCAATGCCTTCACTGCTGATTTTAGAACTGTGTAGTGTTCTTACAGGTTTTCTTATTTTTAGTCGTTATTTATTGCTATTACTTACTGAGTTGGAGTACTCACTCTACTCCATGCAACTTGTGTGCAAATACAGGTATCCTGGAGGCTAGGGATGTTCAAAACCGATCCGAAACTGAAAACCGAACCGAACCGAAGCTTAATGGCTTAATGGTAACGGCTTAACAGCTTAACGGACGGAGAACGGATTGAATTTTTTTTATTAACGGCTTAGCGGTTTGGGGGCGGATTATTCAATTTTCTTAACGGGTAATCCGTTAAGCCATTAAGAATATAAATATATATAATTTATTTTTACTTACATAATTATATATATGAAATATAAAAATAAAAAACCTTAAAATGAATATGTATAAGTGTACAAATCTATAATACAAATAAATTAGAAAAACAAAACCCCCCACCGTCGTTTCAGTACTCTATAGTCTATACAGATAGCAAATAAAAGTTATTTGGTGTGCTGCGTCCTAGTTGGTGACCTCTTAAGAAGTTCATCAATATACTGATCAACAAATTGTCAAAGCTATGAGCTTGATATTTCAGTATAGTATGCGGACAGAATACATTTGAGCCCTTAGGTATTAAACCAATAAACCGCCCATTAACCGCCCGATAAGAGCTAACCCGATACCAATCCGCCCGATATCTTATCGGGTGGCTAACGGATGAATACATTTAAAAACCGATAACCGTTAAGCTAAACCGTTAAAGTAAAAAGCCGCCCAATCCGCCCAATGAACACCCTTACTGGAGGCTTAGCTGCAACTATCTGTTGTTTCTCTGTTCAGTAACAGAGTTATCGAGATAGCTGCTGGCGTCCGCATGACCCGATTTCTCCTCTTATCTATCTTTTACTTCCGCATTAAAATTTCCATTGTATAGGATATCGACCAGTTGTATTTAGAGGCTCTGACTTGTGACGCCAGATCCTTTGGACTGTTATTACATTGTCATGGTTTCTGCAATGTTCCTATTAACATTAAACTGAGAATTTTATGTTAAACTTGGTAATTTCAAATTAACGATTCGGTTGGAAATGTTCGAATGGTCAGTCTTACCTAACAAGGTGTTGGGCGACATCACGACCGGGGTTTGGGTCGTGACAAGTTGGTATCAGATCCTAGGTTACCACGCCTCGCGAGTCATGAGCCAGTTTAGTAGAGTGTCGTGGATCGGTACGGAAACGTCTGTACTTATCCTCGAGAGGTTGCAGATCCTTTAGGAAAAACTTCATATTCTTGAAATTCTTATTGTTCGATTTTGTTGGTCCGAGGACAAATATTCTGTACTCTATTATCTCGCAGACGCCAAGGACGCGCGCGACCGGACGTGGCGGACGACCATCATTGCCACTCACTAGAGGCTGAGGACGCGGTTGTGGTAGTGGTCGAGGCAGAGCAGCAGGGGCAGCACCAATTGACCCACCCATTTCCCCCAAGAGGCCCTGGATCATATTTTATCGGTTTGCAATGGCTTGGCTTAGGCAGTCTCAGCCACCACTGTCGCAGCTACATCTCAGACCGGGGGTGGTCATCAGACCCCCGCAGCTCGCTCTCCGAATTAGGGTGTACCGGGTTTATAAACCACGGAGGCACCAACAGTTCAGCCAGTTGCCTCAGTTTATCCAGTAGTTTGGGGTTCAACGGGTGATAATTAGAGCGAACAAATCATCCATTGGGCAGATTGTGCACTGTCTAGTAAAATAGACATACCTTTTATCTCAGAACTCTAATTTGGCTCCATGATATATGGTTGGAAATCTGACTCAAAGGTCTTCAACGTTTATGTTTTATGCTTTTCCAAATTCGGAATGGAACAGGGTGAAACATTTGCACTAGCGCGGACCCGGACAGAAAGTTTCCCAAATGCGCGCCCAGGTGCGCGACCGCGCTAGTTTGACCCGGAAAAAGTATCCTTTTTCACATTGGAGAAGGTATAATTATTTGGGCCTAACCCTACTTGGTATATATACATAGTAGAACGTTGTTTAGAGTAATTTTTGACCTAGGAAGAGAACAGAGCCTCCGTGGAGGTCGGGTTTCATCTTTCCTTCTATCAAACTTAGTAATTTTATGTTTCTTTGTATGATTTGTTGTTTTGCTACTATGTCTATGTGGATCTACACTTCACGTTCTAGTGTTGTGGTTCTTTCATGACTATGGTTATTCGGATATTGATTTTAATTTCTTAGTTTATCATATTGGTTTATTTATTCAATCTTGCGCTTAATTATTTGATTGCTTGATCACCAATTGAATACTATCTACGAATCTAGAGTTGAACTCGAAAGTGGGAATTCTAGATTACATATACGCTTGAGTAGAACAAGTTCTTGAGCCTAGGCATGGGGGAACGGATTCGCGGTTAGGATAGATATATGCCTAATTGCCTTGCTTGGTCGATTTACTGGAATTATAAATGCATTCTTGTTGATTCTAACTCCACAGACATATGGGCATTAGGTTTGCTTGAATAGGCGAGTAAGAACTCGACAGATTCTTACGAGCAACATTAACCCTGTTAACTAATAAACTAGATATATTAGTTAGTCAATTCAATAGAAGAATACAATAGGAATGGATAGCCCATAACCCTAGATCGTTTTCGTTACATTGATAACATAAAAAATCTGCTCTTTCTCTGTTCAAGTTCATTATTTGTTTTTTTTTATTTTAATTAGTTTAGAATCAAATATTTCTAGGTTTAATTCTTATTTAGATAATTAGGAAAGTCTAATTTAGTTAATATAGTGAAATCTAAACCTTGCTCAACATTATTACAGCTAATGATAACAACTGGTAGGGTGATGATGATTCACGACGGGCAGTCAAGCAGAAAGCAGCTGGGGTACTTAAACTAGATGAAGGTTCAGCGTTGAGAGCAGAACTGGCAAAGTTGTCAAATCAGATGACAATGATGGCAATACAGCAACCACAACCAATGCAACATGTAAACCAAATGGTTGTATGCTGCGAGCTGTGTGGAGATAACCATATGAGTGACATGTGCCCTACAAATCCAGAATCGATCTACTATGTGGGACAACAGAACAGAGGGCCACCAAATCAGCATGCACAGTATGGAAACTCGTACAATCCTAATTAGAGAAATCATCCCAACTTCTCATGGGGTGGAAATCAGCTGGGTCAGAATCAGCTCAGACCTCAAGGGGGTTTCAACCATCCTTAGAAGCCACCTCAACAGATGGAAGAAAGTACCAATGATTTGTTGAAGGAGCTGTTGAATGACACTCAACAAATAAGGACTAAAAATCAACATATGAGGAATGATAATCAGCAGCTGAGAACGGATTTCAGAAATCTTGAGAGGCAACTGGGGCAATTGGCCACAAACCAAAATACTAGACCTACAGGTGCCCTCCCCAGTGACATAGAGAAAAGTCCACAAGTGAATGTTGTTACACTTCGTAATGGAAGAGAACTTGAGGAAGTGCCCAAGAAAAGGAAAGATAAGCATGTACCTGAGGGAGAGTTGATCCCTAAAGCGACAAATGAGCCAGATATTACTGCTAAAAATCCAAAGCCAGTGGAGGTCCTGAGACCACCGCCACCTTTTCCCCAAAGACTTCAAAAGAGAAATGATGATCGCATGTTTAGCAAGTTCCTCTCCATGTTGAGCCAGGTCCAACTGAATATTCCATTGGTTGATGTGCTGCGTGAAATTCCAAAATATTCTAAGTACATCAAAGACATAGTGGCTCACAAGAGGAGACTGACTGAATTTGAAACGGTTGCAATTACTGAGGAGTGCACGTCCAGGGTCCAAAACAAGCTTCCTCAAAAGTTTAAGGATCCTCGTAGCTTTATGATCCCTGTACGCATTGCAAACATTGATGTGGGTCATGCTCTTTGTGATTTAGGGGCAAGCATAAACCTGATGCCCTTATCTCTGTTTAAACAACTGGGTCTGGGAGCTCCCAGGCCAACCACTATGATGTTGCAGCTAGCTGACATGTCAATAGCACCCTGAAGGGGTAACTGAAGATGTATTGTTGCAGATTGCGAAATTTATCTTCCCTGCTGATTCCATTATCCCCGATTATGAGGCTGATGAGCTAGTCCCAATAATATTGGGAAGGACCCTCTTGGCTACAGGTGATGCTATTATAAAAGTGAGAGAGGGAAAAATGATCTTAAGGGTAGAAGATGAGGAAGCAATATTCAATGTATACAAAGCAATCCAGCTTCCCCGTCACAATGAGGAGCTCTCCATAATATTGGTTATTGAAGCTGATGAGCAAGTATATGATTTAAGTGTTTTCTAGATGATTCTCTAGAGAAAGCACTTATGCTGCTTGACAATTTGGGGAATGATGAGGAGGTCGAGGCGATGATGCAAATCCTTGACACATCTTGTGCGTACATGAAGGGGACACACCCCTTTAAACCTTTGGATAGGACTAAGGGACCTCCTTCAAAATCGTCAGTTGAGGAAGCACCAAAGTTGGAGCTTAAACCACTCCCTTCACACTGCAATACGCTTATTTGGGTGAGTCTAACACATTACCAATTATTAATTCTTCTGACTTGTCACAATTGTAGGAAGAAAAGCTACTGAGAGTACTACATGAGCACAAACAGGCTCTTGGCTGGACTATGTCTGATATAAAGGGCATAAGTCCAGCCTTTTGCATGCACAAAATCCTCATAGAGGAGGGACACAAGCCTAGTGTTGAGCAACAACGTCGACTCAATCCAATCATAAAGGAAGTGGTCAGAAAAGAAGTAATTAAGTGGCTGGATGCAGGTATTGTATTTCCCATCTCTGACATCAAATGGGTAAGTCATGTACAATGTGTCCCCAAGAAAGGGGGAATGACTGTGCTGGTAAATGAGAACAATGATCTGATCCCAACAAGAACAGTCACCGGGTGGCGTATTTGCGTTGATTATAGAAAACTGAACAATGCCACCCGGAAGGACCACTTCCCCCTTCCCTTTATTGACCAAATGCTTGATAGATTGGCTGGCCAGGAGTACTACTGCTTCCTGGATGGTTACTCGAGGTATAACAAGATTGCCATAGCCCCAGAGGACCAATAAAAGACCACTTTTACGTGTCCTTATGGCACGTATGCGTTCCAACGAATGACCTTTGGTCTTCGCAACGCACCTGTGACTTTTCAAAGGTGTATGATGGCCATCTTTACTGATATGGTTGAAAGATTTGTAGAAGTGTTCATGGATGATTTTTCTGTTGGTGGCTACTCGTTTGATAATTGTTTGATGAACCTCGAGAAAGTCCTTGCTAGGTGCGAAGAAACTAACCTGGTGCTAAACTGGGAAAAGTGCCACTTCATGGTGCGTGAAGGCATAGTCTTGGGACACAAAGTGTATAAAGACGGTTTACAGGTGGATAAAGCAAAGGTGGTAGCGATTGAAAAATTGCCTCCACCAGTTTCTGTAAAAGGCATTCGTAGTTTCTTAGGCCATGCAGGATTTCATCGTCATTTTATCAAAGGCTTCTCGAAAATTTACTCTCCTTTGTGCAGGTTGCTTGAGAAGGATGTGGCTTTCAAGTTCAATGATGCCTGTCTGAAGGCATTCGAGGAGCGAAAAAGAAGGTTGGTAACAACACCTATCATAATTGCTCCAGACTGGGGGCAACCATTTGAATTGATATGTGATGCCAGCGATCTAGCTGTTGGGGCTGTTTTGGGTCAGAGGAAAGACTAGATCTTCCACTCCATCTATTATGCAATTAAAACTCTGAATCCAGCTCAGATGAACTACACAGTCACTGAAAAGGAGTTGCTTGCAGTTGTGTGGGCGTTTGACAAGTTCAGGTCATATATTGTGGGACCAAGGTCATCGTCTACACAGGTCATTCAGCCATCAGGTACTTTTTCGAGAAATAGGATGCTAAGTCGAGATTGATTCAGTGGGTCCTACTGTTGCAAGAGTTCGATCTAGAGATCTGAGACAGCAAGGGAACTGAAAATCAAGTGGCTGATCACTTGTCTAGATTGGAGAATCGGACTCACATAGTTGAAGAGGTGAAATCAAAGAGACATTCACGGATGAGCAGTTGCTGGCAGTCACCTCCACCACAGCACCATGGTATGCCGACTATGTGAACTTCATTGCTAGTGGGGTGACCCCACCAGAGTTATCACCTGAAAATAGAAGGACATTTTTGCATGATATGCGGATGTACATGTGGTATGAGTCATTCTTCTACAGGCTCTGTGCAGACCAGTTAGTCCGAAGATGTGTTCCTGAGGAGGAAATGCAAGCCATACTTCACCATTGTCATGCCTCACCATATGGAGGCCATAATGAGGGAGACCGTACAGCATAGAAAGTGATACAATCAAGTTTTTACTGGTCTAAACTGTTTAGGGATGCACACGTCTATGTTAAAATGTGTGACAGGTGCCAACGGATAGGGGCAATCACTAAGAAGCATGAAATGCCGCTGCAGAATATTCTGGTTGTGGAGTTTTTTGATGTCTTGGGAATTGATTTTATGGGACCCTTCCCATACTCAAACGGTCAGAGATATATCTTGGTGGCAGTTGATTACGTGTCTAAGTGGATGGAGGCCATTGCTCTTCCTTCTAATGATGCAAAGGTGGTGGTGAGCTTTGTAAAGAAACATATTTTCACACGCTTTGGGACCCCTAGAATATTGATTAGTGATAGAGGTACGCACTTTTGCAATAAGCTGTTAAACAATGTCCTTTCAAAGTACGGGGTCAAGCATAAGGTCTCCACTGCCTATCATCCTCAGACAAGTGGTCAAGTGGAAGTGTCGAACAGAGAAGTCAAACAAATTCTTGAGAAAACAATAAGTGCCAATAGAAAAGATTGGGCCGGCAAGTTAGACGATGCATTGTGGGCATATCGCACAGCATACAAAACTCCCATAGGTGCTTCTACTTATAAATTAATATATGGGAAGGCATGTCACTTGCCCGTCGAACTTGAGCACAAGGCCTATTGGGAAATAAAGAAGTTGAGCATGGATAGTGATTTAGATGGAGAGAAAAGGCTGTTGCAACTTGATGAACTCGAGGAGTTTCGATTACATGCATATGAGAATGCCAAGTTATATAAAGAGAAGACTAAGAGGTGGCATGATAAGCACATTCAGCATTGTGAATTCGAGCCAGGCTAGGAAGTTTTGTTGTTCAATTCGAGGTTGAAGCTCTTCCCTGGAAAGCTTAAATCTCGCTGGTCTGGCCCTTTTGTTATGGTATGTGTGAAGCCTCACAGAGCCGTGGAGCTAAGAGATATGAATGCAAATGGCACCTTCCTGGCTAACGGTCAACGAATAAAACATTGTTGGGGTGGCGATTTGGTGCGCCATAAGACCTCAGAGGAGTTGAAAGATGCGTGAAGCCATGTAGAGTCGTGCCGCGACGTTAAGTCAGGCGCTGGATGGGAGGAAACCCATTAATATGTTGCATTTTGTATATGTCTATTCATTTAAAAGAAAAAAAAGAGGGAGGGGTCAGACTACGCCCAAGTGTGCGGGCGCGCAGTAGGCCGCGCATGTGACCGCGCATCTGGCATAGTCTCTGGATGGGCCGCGCATCAATATGCGTGGGCGCGCATTTTGCCGAGCACGCCCAGTGAAAAATCCGGCGTTTTTGGTTAATATTTTTTGTTCCGTTTCTTTATTTTAGTTTTTCATTTTTTTTCTTTTTTCTTTTCTTTTAATTTTTTTTAACAAAGGGAAAAGACTAACCTACCCTTTCCCTCTTCCTAAACCCTCCACCTCCCTCATATTCACCCCAAACTCGCCAAACACCCCAAAACAAACGAGAACAAGAACACCCCCCCCCAATGTGAAAATCAACCCCCCTTCTAGCTGCCACCACCAAGACCTCCGCCCACCACCTTTTTCTCCGCTCATTCTTCTCCGGTAATGCCCTAGTCTTGTAGTTTCCATTGTTAATTTTTTCTAGAGTAGTTTTCCTATTTTCTTTCTCTTAGTTTCAGATTTTAAGTGTCACTTTGGTTAGTTGTGGGTGTTAGTTTTAAGTGATACTTTTGGGTGGTATATGTTGAGAAGTTAGTCCATGATAAGTATGGGGTGAAAACCCGTTGATTGGTAATGTTTGGGAGTGGATTTGGGGGATGCTTGATCCAAATAACCATGAAAAGAATAGTGGAGGTCTCATGCTCACATGGTGTTTGTGGGAATGCCCCAATCACCATGAACATGTCAATTGAGGCCAGATAATATGCCTCCATCCAAGAAATGACATGCTACATGTGCTTCCTCAAGTAACCAAGCAGGTTCATCTAGATTACGAGGAGTTTCATCGCATCCACCTATGATGCTACAAAAATTGTCTCACCCAATGCTCAGGCTCAATTTGTAGAGAAAGCTCGTAGGAAGACTATTCCTTAAAGGGGTGTTAACATTATGAGACTCCAGGTTGGTTGCCCTCGTATATACGAGGAGTTGATGCGGAGGGGGCTGCAAACGTTCTTAAATGAACCCGGCAAAGCCAATCTCATTGTTGTGCGGGAATTCTATGCCAACATTCCTAAGCACGACGATGGGGTAGTTACAATGCGCCGCCGGGCGGTTAATGTGTCGGTTGAGGCAATTCGAGCAGATTATTAGTTGCCCGCCCCCACTTGGGCATTCTGGTGATTTCTTTGTCTATGGTCGCAATCCAACGCCCGAAAAGTGGGCACGATTATTTGAAACTATATGTGTCCCTGGAATAGAGGTGGTCTTGTTTCCTAGTGGGAAGAAGTTCCATTATGTGGCCCTCACTTATGAAGCAAGATGTTGGTTATACATCATAAAAAACCACCTCATCCCGTCACTCAACACGACGGAAGTCAATGGGCCCCGTGGTGCGTTGATTTGATGCTTTGTGAATGGCTACGACTTTGATGTGCCCAATGTTATCCACGATGAGATGTTTATCCGCAGCTAAGTGAGGAGGTATGGTTTCTTTTTCCCTTCTTTAGTGACTCATCTGTGCAGGTTAGTCAATGTGCCCGAGAACAAAGCGGTGGATAGATTGGTGAAAAAGGAAGGCAAGTTTCGGGCAGATAAGGTGACCACAGGCAAGGTGCCGGAGATAGTGGAGATAGAAGCAGCTAGTTCGGGCGAGGAGGATGAGGATGATGATGATGATGATGATGATGAGGATGAGGATGATGAGGGAGTTCCCTCCCAAGCCCCTGAACAAAATGTGGCAGTTGTAGGGCCCTCTGTGACAGCAACACCCTCAGGCACAGCCCAGGTGTTTCGGCTTACTGCCATGGAACAAGAGATGGCTGGTCTGCGGACCTTTGTGAACGAATTGGGCACCCGTGTGGATGTGCTAGCAGACCGGCAGAAAAATTCAGAAAAGATAATCATTGGCTAGTTACGAGCCTTGGGGCGCGTGTGCAACGTGAACCCCGCAATTGTCTCAGACCAAGAGTGACATTTCAGGGAAGTTCCTTAACCCCATTGTTCTTTCATTCAATTATACGCACGAGGGCACGACGTACCCTTTAAGTGTGGGGTGGGGGAATTTCCTAATTGTATGTTGTAAGTAGTGTATAAATGGTTGTTTGTTTACTTAGTGACATTGAATTGCTTTTTGTTTTCTTTGGGTGAAGTGTTGGTTGAGTAATTTCTCAAATAGTCTAGATAGACGGTTTGGCCCTATGACGGATCCCTTTCGACGGGATTCTTGAGGGAGATAAGTCGACGAAAATATATATATATATATATATATATATATATATATGTATACTCTTCCTGATGACGGATCCTATAGACAACTTTCTTGAGAGAAATGAGTCTAAACAAAGCAACAAAAATATTTTTTATTTTTTTCTTTTAGGTAGTGTAACAAATCCCCCTTGGTTTTTCTTTAGGCCGTGGTTCTTTTCAAAGGTTTTAGCTTGAACCAGGCATAGGTAGTTTTATTTTTGTAGATTAGGACAGTGGGTTGTGAGCTATGAATTGAAAGAGAACCCTAAGCGTTGATACACCTGAACACCATAAATTCTAGAGTGTAACGCTTAGCTCTCATTGTTTAATCTCATTAAACGTGCCTTAATTTGTATGTTTATCACTGACTTAAGTGCTTGAAATGGAATGTTTTGATGAGCTCATCTGAATGAGTCATATGCCATGTGTGGGGAGTACTTGTGTAGTCCATGCATTTTATTTTGGGTCTAGAACTTGCCCGGTATGTGAGTTGAAGTGAAATTCTAGGTGATGCTCAGTTTGAGAGATGATTTTAGGCTCTCTTTGGTCTTTCTTGAGCTTAATCGCTAATCATAAATAAAATTTGTGCCTAGTAACCCTTTTGAGCCTTTAGACTTTTTATTTGGCACCCGCAATACAAGCCCGTACCCCTTTGTTCTTTATTGACATGATTTTGATCCCTTACCTCTTATAACACTTTAATGGTGAGATGAGCGCTAAAAGAAGTAAAAAAGGGAGATACGAGTAGGGTGGCTTCGAGTGGAACCAATAAAAAGAAGAAATGTGCACTTGCTTTGAAAATGTATAAACCACTAGAGGAAATTGAAAAAAAAAGAATAATCTGAACAAAAAAATTAGATGAATACATTGTTGTCTTGTTCTTGCTAGTTGGTATGAATTAATATAGTGCTTAAAGAAGAAGGGAGTAGTTTTGGAGTGATATTGTTTGTGAAAGTGAAGTAGATTGAAGAATTTGCGCTTCAAGTTGATTACGTGATGTGTTAAAGTGCTTAGGAGGGTTAGTCACTATTCCTAAATCTATCCTACCCGTCCTTTAGCCCACATGACGACCATATAATGTCCTAACTGATTTTGAGCCGCGCTAACCTACATTAGTGGAGATTTACATTAAGGGCAAGCCTATGGTACTCGTTGCATGCATGTGACTTTATTTGTGAGAGTGAGTGCTTCCTTTGATATATGTGAGTGTGTGGCTCGATTGTGTGAAACAAACTCAATTATGTGAGATAATTGTGAGGGTATATGATTCTTGATAGAAAAGCAAGTCTTGACTTCTGTGTAGAGTGCTTTGAGTAAGTGTAAATAGTGCGTGGCTCGTGAGAGTTGGCTATGCCACAGGGGGGTAGGACTTAAAAAACTAAGAGTAAGTGTAAAAATGAGGGAATTAGAGTAAGACCAAAGCAAAGGGTGGTCATACCTAGACATGAATGGGACTGGCACACCCCTGAACCTTTACATAGCTTGAACAAATAAGAGCACAGTTGAGAAAGTCGGACTTAGGCCTCTATGGTGATTAGGACACCACCAGACACGAGTCAAGCTCAACACATAATAAGGGTTAAGGGAATGGGACTGATTTGAGTATAGGTTTAGAGCAACCTGGTTCTAAACTAGGGGTGGCAATAGAGTGCCACCCTAGTCTAATATAATACTCACGTACAAAAGGGGGTTAGGGAAAGGGATTGATATGAAAACATTTGTAACAAACAAAATTAAGCTATGGGGACTTGGGGGAGGGGATGTATAGGAAATTACTCATACAATCATACATCATCAAAGACATAGGAATATGGAGTAGGGATGTACATGCTTAAGTTCAATTTCATAACATAAGAAAGTAAAGTACAGACATGCATGAGAAACATACGAGAAAGATAGCTAAACACATAGTTTTGGAGATGGTATTTAAATCATGGACCTACCAAATGCAAACTCAAATAGTAAAGCAGGTAGGGCAGATAGAACCTAATAGTTTAGCCTTGGCTTTCAGCCGGATAAACCCAAGCAGCAGAACAAGTAGCAGAGAAGAGAAGAAAGAGTTTTATGTGTGTGTGAACTTGTAAAAATGTTCGTGTGTTTGAAGTAAAAGGGGTGTGAGGGTTTTTATAGTTTGAAAGTAATTAGTAAATAAGGCAAGAAAATAACTTAGTATCAAGTCATAATCAATTAGGGAAAAGACTCCCTTTAATTAAGGAGTCGGACTTGAGGTAAATAAACAAAGTTCCATTTTGTTGCGATCAAAACACTCATACAAGTGCACGTGATCGTCAAGTAATATAGTAGTGAGTAGAGTATCGTTCCCATGCCAATGTGCAGTTATCAAATATGTTAAAACTAATCATAAACCAAGTAGTTGCTTAAATGTGTGAGTTCAGGCAGGTGGTTAGTTGATTGGCAGTTCTGGCAACTCACCCGTACAACACTCGGTCGAAAGATAAGATGACAGGACAGGAATCTGACTCTAGTATTGTGGACCCTACAAAAGAGGTCGAGGCGAATGATGTGGTTTCCATGAAAGAAGAGATGAGGAAGTTGAAAGTAAAGATGGCTGAAATGTACCAAACTTGGTCTCAAGGGCACTCGGCACCTTTGCACCCTGCCAACCCGTCCTATATCACACCTTTAGTGAAAGCTCGGTAGCCTCCTACTCCTAACACATCTCCATCCTTCCTATATCACACCCCAGGGCTATGCTACCACTTCATACGCTCCTCCAACTCCACCACCCAAACACAACCCTCCTCCACCTTTGGCTCCAATCTTTGTGGCACCCCCTCCAGCCACATTACAAAGATCATCTAGTGATCCACTGTTCCAAGCTCACGACGCTCAATATTACCCTCCTGAACCCACTTTTAAAACTTCTAAGAAGTACACCCATACCCCTCATTTTGAGATCCCCGAAGAAGTTGAGAAACCAGTTAATAATGTAGAACAAGAGGAAGTAATTCGTAAAGTCAAAAGCCTGGAAAAATCCTTCAGGAACATGCATGGTTTAGGCAGCCAGGTCAGCATGGCATACAAAGACCTATGTCCATTTCACAATGTTCAGTTGCCTGCGGGGTTTAAAATGCCAAAGTTTGAATTGTATGAGGGGCACGGTGACCCAGTAGCCCATCTGCATGGTTTTTGTAGTAAGATGAGAGGTGCCGGAGGAAAGGATTAATTGTTGATAGCCTACTTCGGGCAGAGCTTGAGAGGGTCTGCAGTGGAATAGTACACCAGACAGGACCCTAGCCGATGGTACACTTGGGATGACTTGGCACAGGCGTTCATTGGCCACATTCAATATAACCTCGAGTTAGTCCCTGATCGGCTGTCATTGCTGAGGATTAAGAAGAAGCCAAGAGAAAGTTTTAGAGAGTTTGGTTTTTGATGGAGAGCGCAAGCTGCAATAGTGGATCCCCCAATGAGAGAAAACGAGATGGTAGATTATTTTATGCAAACGTTGGAACCGACATACTTCAGTCACTCAGTGACTTCTGTGGGTAAATCATTCAATGAGGTAGTGAAGATGGGCACAATGATTGAAGAGGGTTCAAAGTATAACAAAATTTTGAGTTATTCAGCGGTGAAAGCAACCACGCAGGCCATACAAAGCAGTACTAGTGGTGTGATAGGTAAGAAGAAGAAGGAAGAAGTGGCCACAGTGGAAGCTAGCACCTGTTCCAGGCCCAGCAATCCTCCACCCTACTATAGCCAACCAAGACCCCACCACCCAAACTACCCATACACCACATACGGCCACCACAACACTATTACCCACCACCGGAGCCCCACTTCACTGTCCACCATGCCCAGACATACATGCAGCCCCCGACACATCCACAATGGCGTGCGCCAAATCCCTAAACCACATATACACCCCCACAAAACACCCATCCGTATCCCAGGGCTAACAGGCCAGGACCCGGCTTCCCTCTGAACCAAAACTTTTGGAATGAGAGGGCCACAAACAAAAGAACTTTTACCCCATTGGGAGAATCTTACACCACTTTATTCCATAGACTGAAACAGTTGGAAATGTTAACCCCAATCGAGCCCAAAGTACCAAACCCGCCTCGTAGAAACCTGGACCAGTCTGTTAGCTGCGAGTATTGCTCGGGAATGCCTGGGCATGAGACTGAAAAATGTTGGAAGTTGAAGAATGCAATACAGGAGCTTATTGATAGCCACCGTATTGAGGTACAGGCCTCGAAGGCACCAAACATCAATCAGAACCCACTGCCAGCACATCACGAGACCAACATGATTGAGTTGGTACACAAGGATGGAGAGGTGAAGAAACCCTCAAAAACCGTGATGATGATTCGCGTTATTGATACCAGTTCAAGATAAAAGCCGACCTAGGAACAGACAGGGATAAAGAGTACAGGCACAAGTGACAAGCTAGTGGTAGTGATGGGGAAAGAATTATTTGTTGTTGCAAAGAAACCGGAACCTGTTAAGTTAGAGGTAGAAGGGGCGTCACCCGCGCCCGTAGATGTTGTGAAGGGTGCTTACATAGATCCAGTGATCATTAAGCCAGTAGTCCAGCTACCTATGGTTGACAGTAAAGTTGTGCCATGGAAATATGAGAAGGTGATAGTAATGGACAAAGGAAAGGAGATTGAGGAGGAGAGCTGTGAGGCGCAAGGGTTGACTCGATCTGGGCATTGCTTCGCTCCCGAGGAGTTCAGAAAGGCTAGGGCTACTAAAGATAGTCCAGCCTCGGTCAAAAAGGCTATTACAGAGGAGGAAGTAGAGGAGTTCCTAAAAAAGATGAAGGTACAGGGCTATTCTATTGTCGAGCAGCTGAAGAAAACACCGGCCTAGATTTCGATGTTGTCACCATTGATACACTCCAATGAACATCGCCGAGCTTTGATGAAAATACTAAATGACTCCCATGTACCTCATAAGATTTCAGTGAACCACTTGGAAACAACTGCTAATAGGATCTTTGAGGCAAACAGGATAACGTTCTCGGATGATGAGTTGCCTGCATAGGGAACCAAGCACAATAAAGCTCTTTACTTGACAGTTAAATGTGAATACTCAGTGGTGACCATGGCATTGGTAGATAATGGGTCTAATGCCAACATTTTCCCTATGTCCACATTGAACAAGTTAAAGATCGATAATGACGGAATCCGCATAAACAATGTGTGTCGGGGGTTTTGGCGGGGGCGGAACCGACACGGTGGGGGACATTATCCTCGAGTTAATCATTGGCCCAGTTGAGTTCACCATGGAGTTTCAGGTGTTGGACGTGGCAGTGTCATACAATCTTTTGTTGGGAAGGCCATGGATCCATGCAGCTAAAGTAGTGCCTTCTTCACTCCATCAAATGGTCAAATTTGAATGGGATAGGCAAGAGGTGGTGCTACACGGAGAAGACCCCACGAACACTGCAAGTAGTGATATTGTGCCCTTTGTAGAAACTGATGACGATAAAGGGCCATGGTTCTATCAAGTTTTTGACACGATCAATGTGAACAAGGTACCAGAGGGAAAACGTATCCCACGTCCCCAAGTAGCAGCTGCAACTATCATGGTGGTTTCAGAAATGATAGGTAATGGGTTTGTCCCGTGAAAAGGTCTGGGTGCCAAGCATCAGGGCATTGTTCAATCCGTATCCTTGTCCAAGAATTTAGATACCTTTGGGTTGGGGTTTAAGCCAACAACAGCATATATCAGAAGGGCCCACGAGTTGAAAAAGAAAGCTTGGGTTCTGCCTAAACCAATTCCGCATCTGTCCAAGTCCTTTGTCAGGCCGAGGTTCAAAAAGTAGTTAGCAACACAGGCGACGGGTTCATTGATGGGAGCAGAGGGTAATTTGGATGAAGCCTTTGAAAGGGTATTTGCAGAAGTAAACATGGGTCAGGCTGGTGAAGGTTCCAGCTAAGCAGACATTCAGTATGTTGGGCCACATGCTAGGATCAATAATTGGGAAGCCACTCCTCTGCCAGTTCGGAGGGAGGCGCGGTAGTGGGACTTTGTGTCTCTTTTTTTTTCACCTGGATTATTCTAGGGTTTGAAATACTTGTGACTATGTTCCGTTCGTTGGATGAGCTAACCCCTGTTATCTTTACGTATTAATGAAATGCAATTTCCTTCTTTATTTTTCCTAATTTCGTTTCCATTTTTTCTTTCTTTTTCTGTACAGTTCTTTCTATGCTGATATCAATGACATGACATGCATGAGGACTTCTCGGCCCGGTCTTATAAGCCAAATTAACTCAGAAATAATAATACATGAAATTGAATGTGATGATGAAGAGTAATATGATGATGAAGCATATGAGGAAATTAGTAAGGAATTAAACACTTTGAGGAAAAACCCAAACCGAACTTAAATAATACAAAAGCAGTTAACCTAGGGGATCAAGATAATGTCCGGGAAACTAAAATAAGTGTACATCTGGAGCCGCAGCTCAAGGAAGAAATAATAGCTGCATTGTTGGAATATAAAGACGTTTTTGCTTGGTCCTATGATGATATGCCGGGTTTGAGTACCGATCTGGTGGCCCACAAATTGCCTACCGATCTATCACTCCCACCTATTAAGCAGAAATTGAGAAAGTTCAAAACAGACATAAGTGTGAAGATCAAAGAAGAAATCACCAAACAGTTCGATGCAAAGGTCATTCGGGTCACACGGTATCCCACATGGTTAGCTAATGTTGTGCCTATACCAAAGAAAGATGGCAAAACCAGGGTGTGCGTTGATTATCAAGGCCTCAACAAGGCAAGTCCAAAAGACAACTTTCCATTGCCCAACATCCACATATTGATTGACAATCGTGCCAAACATGAGATTGGTTCTTTTGTGGATTGTTATGCGGGTTACCATCAGATCTTAATGGACGAGGAGAATACAGAAAAGATGGAATTCATCACGCTGTGGGGAACATACTGCTACCGGGTCATGCCACTTGTTTTGAAGAATGCTGGGGCAATTTACATGAGGGCTATGACAACAATCTTCCATGATATGATACATAAAGAGATTGAGGTGTACGTAGATGATGTGATTGTGAAATCAAGGAAGCAGGCCGACCATGTCAGTGATTTGACCAAATTCTTTCAAAGGCTACGCAGGTACAATCTCAAGCTCAATCCTGCGAAGTGTGCTTTTGGTGTGCCATCGGGAAAGTTGCTTGGGTTTATAGTCAGTCGCGGGGGTATTGAATTGGATCCATCAAAGATTAAGGCCATTCAGGAATTGCCGCCTCCAAGAAACAAAACTGATGTGATGAGTTTGTTAGAAAGATTGAACTACATTAGCAGGTTCATTGCTCAGCTCACAACTACTTTGTGAACCCATTTTCAAACTGTTAAATAAAGATGTTGCGGTTAAATGGAAGGATGAATGTCAGAAAGCTTTTGATAAGATAAAGGAATATTTGTAAACTCCGCCCATGTTGGTCCCACCAGAGCCAGGGAGGCCTTTTATTTTGTATCTGACGGTCTTGGATAATTCATTTGGCTGCGACTGGGGTAGCATGATGTCACAGGTAGAAAAGAGCAGGCAATCTACTATCCTAGCAAGAAGTTTACATCTTACGAGGTTAAGTATACTCACCTAGAAAGGACATGTTGCGCCCTAACTTGGGTGGCACAAAAGTTGAAGCATTATTTGTCGTCCTACACTACCTACCTCATATCTCGGTTGGATCCACTGAAGTATATTTTCCAGAAGCCTATGCCCACGGGAAGGCTTGCAAAGTGGCAGATTCTACTCACAGAGTTTGATATCATCTACGTAACCTGGACTGCAATGAAAGTACAAGCCTTAGCCGATCATTTAGCTGAGAATCCAGTTGATGATGATTATGAGCCTTTGAAGACTTATTACCCTGCTGAAGAGGCGATGCATATTGATGAGTTGGAACAAGTAGAGAAACCAGGATGGATATTTTTCTTTGATGGAGCGGCAAATATGAAAGGCGTGGGAATAGGATTATTTCTGAAACAGGTCAGCACTATCCTGTTACAGCTCAGCTTCATTTCTATTATACAAACAACATGGAGGAATATGAAGCATGCATTATGGGGTTGAGATTAGCAGTGGATATGGGTGTCCGGGAAGTCTTGGTCATGGGTGACTCGAACCTACTGGTACACCAAATTCAAGGAGACTGGAAAACACGGGATTTGAAATTGATACCATACAGACAGTGCTTGCATGAGCTTCGTCAACGGTTTCAGTCAATTAAGTTCAAGCACATCCCAAGGATTCATAATGAGGCCGCCGACGCTTTGGCTACTTTGGTGTCAATGTTGCATCATCCAAATAAGGCTTACGTACATCCATTGCAGATTCAGGTCTACGATCAAAATGCTTATTGTAATGTGATAGAAGAGGAACTTGACGGTGAACCGTGGTTCCATGACATCATGGAGTATATCAGGATGGGAGTATACCAGGCACAGGTCACCGGTGATCAGAAAAGGGCTATTCGTCGATTGGCAAGCGGATTTTTCTTGAGTGGAGGAGTGTTTTACAAAAGAACACCAGACTCGGACTTTTGAGGTGCATGGATGCGAGGCGAGCCACGACTATCATGACTGAGAAACATTCTGGAGTCTGTGGACCGCACATGAGCGGATATGTTTTGGCGAAAAAGATTTTATGGGCAAGATATTATTGGCTCATAATGCAACGGGATTGTAACAGCTTTGTACGCAAATTTCATCAGTGCCAAATGCATGGAGATTTGATTCATTCTCCATCATCAGAATTGCGTACGACGTCAGCGCCATGGCCTTTTGTTGCCTGGGGAATGGACGTTATAAGGCCAATTGATCCAGCAGCATCAAATGGGCACAGGTTTATCCTGGTAGCAATAGATTAATTTACCAAGTGGGTGGAAGCGAAGACGTTCAAGTCTGTGACTAAGAAAGCTGTGGTGGATTTTGTGCATGCAAACATTATTTTTCGGTTTGGAATACCAAAGGTGATTATCATGGACAATGGGGCTAATCTCAACAGTCATTTGATGAAGGAACATGTGAGCAGTTCAATATTACTCATCGTCATTCTACTCCATACCGCCCTAAGCAAATGGAGCGGTTGAAGCGGCTAACAAGAACATAAAGAAAATACTGCGGAAAATGGTTGAAGGGTCTAGACAGTGGCATTAGAAGTTGCCTTTTGCATTGATGGGATACTGTACCACCATTCGTACTTCGGTGGGGGAAACTCCTTATTCATTAGTGTATGGCACTGAGGCAATAATACCCGCAGAAGTGGAGATTCCGTCGCTTCGAATCATTGCGGAGGCTAAGATCGACGACGAATAATGGGTAAAGGCCCGTCTGGAAAAATTGAGTTTGAGCGATGAGAAAAGATTGGCATCAGTGTGCTATGGTCAACTATACCAACGGAGGATGGAAAGAGTGTATAACAAGAAAGTGCGCCTGAGAAAATTAAGGTCGAACAGTTGGTACTGAGGCGCATTTTGCCCCATTAGTCCGAAGAAAAAGGAAAGTTCGCCCCGAATTGGTAGGGGCCATTTGTAGTAACCAGGGTGTTGTCTAATGGTGCATTGTATTTGACAGATGTAGAAGGAAAATGCGTAGAAATGTCCATCAATTCTGATGCTGTCAAGAGATATTATGTATGATTCCTTTATTCTGAATGTGCTTGCTTGCATTTGGCATATATTAAAGATTGAAATGAAGAAGGCATTTTGTTCGGCTATCCAAACACTTTTATCCTTTATTACCCCTTTGAGCCTTAATTATTTTCGTTCATACCCCTCTTTCGGAATCAACGGTACAATTAAGCAACACAAGTGCCGAGCATAAAGTAAAGGAAAAGGAAAATTAAAAAGAATGAATGAATAGATGAAAAGAAAAGGAAGGAAAGTGAAAAGATGAAAAGAAAAGAAAATGAAAATAAAAAATGAAAGAAATAAAAAGAAAGAAAAATGAAGAAGGAAAAAGAAATAAAAACAGAATAAAAGAGAAGAAATTCGCAACAAACGTAATTATGATACAGTGAACTATGTCTGACTTGATCCCGAAAGGGTACGTAGGCAGCCTTACTCTGAGGTTCAGTCATACCAAAATAAAACTCCAAAAGTCCCCAAGCAAGAAACAGGGGCAGAAGTTGTGATTGTTGAAAGAAATCGGATTCCGAAAGTTGTAGTGTCAACCCAGTTTGAAATTGTTTTGAGCGTTTTATACCGTTCTTTCTAACCCATCCAAAAACCTACATTATGGTCCAAAGAAAGACCTTCTGATTAGTTTTTGAGAAATTCCAAGTCAAGCAGGAAAAGGTAATTCGCCACGGGGGCAACACTCTGGTGCAAACAAGAAACATGAACAATAAAAATAAGAGAGTCTTATTGGTGAAAACCCGCATGGGCAGTGTAAGGCGACGGGAGCTGAGAGAAAATAAAATAAGAGAGTCTTAGTGGTGAAAACCCTCATGGGCACCCAAGGGTGAAAGTGAGTTTAAGAAATGGCAAGTTGAGAAAGTCTGTTGGTGAAAACTGTGTCGTGGCATCGCATGTTAAATGAGATCAAGTGATGGAAGTTCTGGGAAATTAAGTATAACAATGGAAGAGCTGGGTTGCTTGATTAGTTGGGCCGGTTAGTCCAAAATGCATGTCACGGCTATTGGTGTCAGCTGCTTCAGTCAGATAAGTTTCTTTTCTGTTTCTTCTTCAACAGTCATCCAGTTTTGGATTCTTCTTATCCTTAACTCATAAAATTATTGCATTTCATTCTCTTTCAGGGATTCTGTTTGTCTAAAATGTTTCAATGTCAGATATTTTCAATAAATAGGGGAAAAGGATTTCAAAGCCCACTACCAGCTTCCGAAAATGGTAAAGCATAAAGTGGCCAGAGCATGTCAGCAACAGTGGGGTGTAAAGTGAGATAGGGGAAGTCGCCGGAAGTTTCATCAGCAGAATACTTGGGAAATGTTGGGAAAATGAGGAAATGAAAGCAAAAGAAAGTTGTGAAGATGGAACAATAGTGGAAGTACAAAAGTATACAGGTTATCAGAGTTGGGATTGTGAAAGTTGGTCAGAATGTCAGGCATCTCAGAGGAAGTCAGGAAACACAAAGCAAGGCAATGGAAGGATGATGCAGCAAAGAGTGCCATCAACTAACCACCATTTCTAAACTAACAAATTTTCAGTGATTGAAACAGGGGAAGAAAAATTGTTTGGCAGGAGGAATTCTCCGTGAAAGACAAGTAGGCGGTAATCAAGGTCAGTCGCAAGTGTGGCATGGGTAAAATGCAAGGAAATAAGGAGCGGCATGAAGAGATGTTGAAGTCAGGAGCCCGCCTGAAAAACAGAGGAGTACATTTAAGTAGTTAAATGTTAAATGTTATGCTTTAGTTTCATCGCAATTCAAGTTTTAGTTTCAATTCAAGTCTTAGTTTCATCACAATTCAAGTTTTTAGTTTTGGTACGTGGAAACAAGCCGCAATTTTCCCAAACTGGGGCAGAAAAGTTTTGTTGTCTTATCTATTTTGTGAAATCAGGAACCCGCCTGGAGAACAGAGGCCTACTTTCAAATTTTAGCAGTCAGGAGGACGCCTTGAGAACAGAGACATATATTTCAATTTCAGCAGTCAGGAGCCCGCCTGAAGAACAGAGGCATGCAATCCAAATTTCAGCAATCAGGAGCCCCCCTGAAGAATAGAGGTGATACAAGTCAAGTTGTTTAGCTTTAAATCAACTCCTTCGTTTATTTTGATAGTCAGGTACCCGCCTAGAGAACAGAGGTCTGCATTTAAAATTTCAGTAGTCAAGAGTCCGCATGGAGAATAGAGACATACAATACAAATTTTAGTGGTCAGGAGTCCGCCTGGAGAACGTAGACATACAATTCAAGTTTGGAGTCAGGAACCCGCCTGAAAAATAGAGGTGATATAAGTCCAATTTTAGTTTTCGATCAGTTTTCTTGGTTATTTTGAAGTCAGGAGTCTGCCTAGAGAACAGAGACATACAATGAAAATTTCAGAAGTCAGGAGCCCGCATGAATAATAGAATACATTCAATCTCCACTTCAGCAGTCAGGAGTTCGCCTGGAGAACAAAGGCATACAATTCAAATTTTAGCAATCAGGAGCCCACCTTGGAGAATGGAGGTGTTAAATCTCAAGCTGCAGTTGAAGTCAGGAGCCCGCCTGAAGAACGGAGGTATTACAATTCAAGTTTTTTTTTCAAATTCATATTAGTATCTGGTAACAAATCCCAGTTCTTCAAACTGGGACAGAAAGTTTTCTTTGTTTTGTCTATTTTATGAAGTCAGGAGCCCGCCTGGACAATAGAGGAATACAATCAAGTTCAAATTTAGCAGTCAGGAATCCTCTTGGAGAACAGAGACATATAAATTCAAGTTCAGCAATCAGGAGCCCGCCTGGAGAATAGAGGAATACAGTCCAATTCAAGTTTATTCAAGTTCAACAATGTGGAGGAAAGGAACAACACTGCAGTACATGATTTAAAGTAACAACAAGAGGAAGTATATGACAACAAGGCAATAGGAGAGAATACAAGATTGCAAGACAACAAGGAAGTACAAGATGCAAGTTCCAAGATTCTAGATAGGATTTTTGTAATTCGTAGTTTGTAGTTTAGGTTAGTTTATTTTATTTTCAACATGGTGTAATAAGGAAGGTCAACGAGCAGTTGTAGCAGCAGCAATCGCAGTGAAATCACAACTCCTTGTTGTCCCAGCTACCAGACACTCCCGAACTACACTGGCCTGATTCCTATTTAGCCCAGGATGTGTAGGCAACCTTTGAAGCAGGATTCGGTCAAACTTTTCAAAAAAAAATGCTTCAGACGGATTTTTCGAACTGGCAAAAATCGCTCGTATTTGCTCACTTATCTTTGCCTGAAAACATTTCATGTTTCTAAGCAAAGAGGGGCAGCTGTGAGCACGTGATTGTTGCCCTACATATGAATAATTCCCAAAATTCAAACAAAATGATCTTTCCTTATTTTTACAATTTTTGTGAATTTTTGTGTTAATTGTTTGCATTTTATTTGTGCATTTTAATTCATACGAAAATTACAAAATATGCATTCGCATTTAGGATTTAATTTCACATTTTAGGATTAATTAGGAGTTAAGTTGTATTAGAACAAAATATAAAGAAAATAACAAAAATTGGTCATGTTTGTGTTTATAGTTTTAATTTGCATTTAAATTATGAATTAGAGTAGTTGGTAATTAGGGAATATAATTTTAGTATTAATTTGATTTTTGTTTTAATTTTGCATTTTAATAAAATCAGGAAAAAAAAACACAATACAAGGTTATAATTTGGAAGATAAAAAAGTGCAATAAAAAAAGAGAGATTAATTAAAAATGAGAGAACAAGGGGAGGGGCTACCCAAACTTGGGCTCTAATTAATTCCCCCACCCCAGGCCCAAGTTCATTTTCCTCAGATTAGCCCAATACCTTAACCCCTAACCCGGTACGCCTGTGTAGTAAGCAAAATGGCGTCGTCCCAGCTCCAGTTAATATCGATCTCAGCCGTCTTGGCCCCAAGATCGATGGCCCTCCTTAGTTCAAAGGTTTTACATTTATATGTAACCTTAGGCTATTTTTTTAAACCAACCAAACTCATCTTCATTGTACCTTCTTCCTCATCTTACCTTCTTCTGTCCCCCATGGCCAGCTCCTCCCAATTCCGTCGCCGGAAATCGCCCACGGTGGTGGAGAACCACCAATCACCACCAAAATCACACCCTTGAACCTCCTT
The DNA here is from genome assembly GCA_034376525.1 of Nicotiana benthamiana. Classification (NCBI taxonomy): domain Eukaryota; kingdom Viridiplantae; phylum Streptophyta; class Magnoliopsida; order Solanales; family Solanaceae; genus Nicotiana; species Nicotiana benthamiana. The sequence continues at coordinate 85,738,149 of CM067328.1, forward strand.
GACCCCCTCAGCCAAAATATGCACTCATTGGCTTTCAACGACCAGCCGATTTTCTCAAAATTCAAATCAAAATTTGCGGCCACATCTCCAATTTGGGCGATGTTGAATCCGAGGGTCTGACCCTTTGGGGCTGTTTGAAGGTTTTTCAAAGACGAGTAGCTTCAGGCTTATATCATAGGTCTATTACTTATGAAATTGACCTATAATATTAACTCGAAGTTATTTTTCGGAATGTTTGATTCAGAGACTGAATTAAGTGAGTTTCTTCTTTCTTTAGCTTTTAATTCGTTTCGTCGTTTTGTTCAGTTTAATCAAGCATGAGTTTATTTTCTAGGTTAAAATCTGATTTCATCTTTAAATGATTCTAATTGATAGGTTAATTCGTCTTAAGCCAGTTCTTAGTTTTTCGTTTAAATTCTGATGGGTTTTTGATTTGTCCTTTGTTTGAACGCTCGATCGTTAATTAATCGTTTGTTTACTTAATCTTCTCATTTGTTTCAATAAGATACTGATTTGAAATTTTGCTTTGTTTTGATTGTGGTTCTTCTGGATTGAATTTGGTTCGTTTGTGTTTGTTTGATTTGTTATAGCTGATTAGATAACTTTAGTTAAGTTTTTAACTGGGGTAAAAAGGTTTGGGGTTAACCAAGGTTGGGAAGGTCAGTAATTTCAGGGGTGTTTAAGGGTAGTCTAGGTATTCTAAGTAGGGAGAATCTTTTGTTAACTGAAATATGAAGCTTCCAGCAGGGACTAAGGGCCAATTTCAGATTTTGAATGGATAAACTTGGGCTTCAAGTCAAGATTAGGAGGACTAAATAGCAAAAAAGGAAATAATTGAGGGGAAAAGCTGCAATTAATGAGGGAATGCAGGTGCAAGTCCAAAATCTGAGGGCTGCCCTATTTGCTTCTATAAAAAGGCACCTAGTGCCTTGTAAAAGGGGCTCTTCTTCCTTCAGCCAAAATTCCCTAGTAGACTGCTCATTTTTCAGATTTGAAGCTCAATTTCAATTCAGAAATTTTAGGTTTTAGTTCTCTTTAGATTCAAAACCCCCAAAAACAAAAACAAAAACTCTAAAAACCGGAAAAAAAGGGTCTCTTTTCCTTCAGCCATTTTCTAGTTCCAAAGCCCTTCGATTCTGGATTTTTTTTATAAGTGAAGAAGCTTTCAAAATTTTAATTTCAAAACGAAGAAAAAACAAATACAGAAAAACAAACAAATAAAGTATAAGGGCATTGTTTCATTGATACTCATCATGCAGTGACTGATTTGCTTAAATTGTTGTGGTATTATTAGTGTGCTTTCAAATTTTGAGGTCAGCTATAGGGTATTAGTCCTATTGTTGGTTCTGTGATAAGCTCTTGGGTGTCAGAGTGATTTTTGGGGTCTAAAATTGTTCATGTGATTTTGTTGCTGCTTGCAATTTGTTATCTGGCTGTATTGAAACTTATTCAGATCACTGAATTCATTGTGGCCTGCTGCTGTGTTGCACTGATTCGCTGAGCTCTTCTTCCTTCTTCCTTGAATCCTCAGTTTCCAGGTACACAATTGCTCTATGACGACCATGAGTTGAACTGTGTAAAACGAGCTTCTATGAGGAATGAATTTATTTGAAGGATTTGACATGATTAGTATCTTGTTGTATCTATACATTCCATATGTGTATTGATTTTGTTTGTGTTCTATGTTAATTGAACTGTAAGTTTCAAACTCGTAATTGGAATGTTTCCTTGTATTAATTTCAATTGGTTGGCCTTGCATTAACTTCAGTATGTTGATTCAAGTCCACTAGGCTATGTTACCTTAGAATTTAACAATTCAGTACTGATTTTCTTGTAAGTTTGAAGTTTTGGATATGGAAAATACTTATTGAAATGCAAAGTTGAATAGGGTGATTTATGATTAGTATGTGGGTGCACGTTGCTGCGCACGTTAATTCCAGTGGTTTAGTGACTAATGCAAAATTGATTTGATTATTTGTGTTTGTTAAGTCGTTGTCCCTTAATTGATTTGGATTGATTATGGTTGAATTATTTAGAGTCCAGTAGGGAAGTCTGGTTTGGCCGATGAAATTTTGAATTGGTGGACATTACAAGCATGTGATTTAGATTTGGGATATGTGTTGTAGGAATCAAAATCAGTAGTTTGTTTATCAGAGGTTTAAGGGTGAAGTCAGTTAATTAATTTCAAGTGCTCAAATTGATCTTTAAAGGTTAATGGTTGCTTTAGTGACATGACATGATGATTTATTTAATTTTGGCATGTAACTGACAATTGTTTTCTGATCTAATTGCTTGGTGTAGTACCAAAATGTTTTGTTTTCTGTTTGCGTCGAGGTTCGACCCTTTCACCAGCGTTTGACATGCACGGCCACCTTGGGCCGTGAATAGGCCCAACATTGAAGCAGAGGAGACGTCCCTATGTGTACGCATGTGATGTGGTCTGGGCTCGTTTGGGCCAAGCCTGGATCACTGCTTGCCACTTAGCATTGGTAGAAAATAATGTTCCTTTTATATGGCATATCAATTAGTTTATTTTATAGACAAAAATTGAGTAGAATACTATATTTTACTTTAGATTGACCTTAAAATAATAAATGAGACGAGCCTCGCCAAACAAAAAATAAGTGTGGGGCCCTCAATAAAGGTTAAAAGTATTTAGAATTCGGGAGGGCCTTTCGCAAATTTCACGGCCTTCCCCAAAGTAATAAGACGCTAGAATCTTTCGGCGCATTTTAACTAACTTACTTTTCGAAATTCGGGTGTGCATGGATGCGACCCAAATCTAAATCTCGACGAAGTCGAAGCGTGTCGACGATCACGTTTACGCTGGTGGTGACATGGTTAGAAATACGTATCCACGACGTCGCAAGTATTTTAAAATAAATAATGATAAAAGCGGTATACCAATAAAAAGCACATAAGTTGGCATGTATTAAAATCAGATAAAACCAAATACAACAGTTACGCGAGCGTGCTAGAACCACGGAACTCGGGAATGCCTAACACCTTCTCCCTGGTTAACAGAATTCCTTATCCGGATTTCTGGTTTGCAGACTGTAACAGATTCATGGTATTCCTCGGTTCGGGATCAAATCGGTGACTTGGGATACCATAAATCTCCCAAGTGGAGACTCTGAAATAATTAATAATTAAATCCCGTTCCGATTGTCCTTTAAGTGGAAAAACTCCTTTACGCCCCTTGGCGGGGGCGTACAACACGAAAAAAGGAAGTGTGACATCCAATATCATCCTCGGCTTTAACAACCAAATTCCTTTGTTCCGGTGGAGAATTTATGAACTTGTCATAGATTCTTTCAATCTTTATCTTGAACAAGCAACGGTTGTTGTAACCCTAGTATGGTGTTGGGGCCATATTTGCATCTTTTTCTCAAATATTATATCATAACATCAATGTGCGCCAAAATAGAAGTGCAATATACAATAAGCCACATTCTAACCACAATTATATACAAAGCAGCTACATATTAATTACAATTGGAATTTATGAAAAAATCTAAAAATATTGATGCACTTTAACTACACTGCAACTACAGAAATATAACAGTTAGTCCAAGTACCTCACCAAATATAATTTAATTGTAGTTAGGATGAACCAATAGTGAACAAGTACTAAATCTACAATTGACCCATCGGGGTATAAAACAACTACACATTAACTACATTTATTCACTATACAGAGGAACAAAAGAAACATAGCACCTCACTTAAGGTCCCAATAACCTAGAGTTAATATTAATAGGAAGAATCACAAGGTCTATAATATTACTACAAGGTAACTACAGTTGTGGTACACAAAGATTACAATTCAGTCAAAATTATAAAAATTCCAATTTGTAAACAATGGCATGATCACATATGATACATAAGGTCCGTAAAAAGCAAAATTTGACAGATGAAGACTAAATATAGTAAAATATATATGCTATATTGAGTTATTGATGACTTGTCCGGGTTACACATCATAAATAAAGACAAAACAACAATTACACAACACAGTTGAAGGAAAAAAGGATATGGTCAATATTGTAGACATTGTATACTTACTGAGTTATTGATGACTTGTCCGGGGTGAGCAAAGGCATAGAACCAGTCCTTCTTATCAATCTTTTCACAACCAAAATCCAGACAAGGATTGATTTGGTTATCCTTCTTGGAAAAGTAATCTTTCCTCCTGTAATAACGAAAGAATGAATCAAATATAAACAATTGACAAAATTAATTACAACTTTGAAGTATAAAAAGGTGAACAGACAGTGTTAATTTAAGCAATCATACCTCCTAGAAGCTTTGTCACTGCGAAAGTATAACCAGGTGCTGAACCTTTCTATCAATTCAGGATCTACATCTTCACCTATGACACTTGTGAAGGGGTGCTTGAGGTAAAAATATTTAGGACCAATAGATGTGCTTCCTCTAGAATTACACAGAGGTGTGAATGGTGAGCGTGCATGTTTTCCCGGTATCCTTGTTCTTCCTGGATGAAAAGGGGGTTGATTCATCTGGTATGGTCTCGCCATACATGACCAACTGTGATAAGTTTTCTGGAAGCTCAAAGTCATCCAATGTCATACCTTTGTTTTCAATGACTTCAGGAACAACTTCAATCTCATCTTTTTTATCAATGCCTTCCTGAACAACTTCAGTCACTGTTACACCATGTATTGGCGGCTGTGGAATGTTATCTTCAATATCTATTACATATAAAATCACAAAATTAACCTCATTATACTATTGTATAAGCAACTAATTTATGTAAAAAAGTATATTATGAAACAATACCTTCTTTTGCTACCTTAGATCCTTCCTGGATTGCTGGTTCATCCTCAACCATTGCTGGCACACCCCCTGGATTAACTTCACCTTCTTTAGATAAGTGCAGAGCTATGTAGTTTTGAACAATATATGGAGTCACAAAAGAATTTAGAGATTACATTACCTGCTTGTTGTGCCACAGCTACTTCATCAATTAGTGATTCTTCCTCAACATTTCCTTATACATGTTCTGTTGAAACCTCAGCTTGAATGAATAATTGGATATGAGAATTGTAGATATATGTAAGAATATGTAGTTTAGGTATAAATTATTGAAATTTTGCATAAAATGTAATTCTAATGAATTTATGGTTCAATACCTGCTTTAAATGCATCAGATGCTTCTTGGAAGTTAGGATACAAGTCAACTTGTGGTTGAACATGTTGTGGAGAAATTGCAGCTGCAAAACATAGTGAAAAAGGGATTAGGAATTCTTGAAGTTTGTAGATATGTATGTAGGAATTCTATAGATACATGTATTACTTGTGCTTGCATGGAGTTGATCACCAATATTAGACTGAAATTAATGGTTTTTCTCTCCTTGATTTTGGTCATTATATTTGGTCGGACTACCAGCAAACTACAATTTTAGTGAATAGTTGAGAATCCTTTTTTTCATATGTCTTATATAGTCTTAGCAGAAAATTATATGTAAATTCTTACCTTTGACTCATCCAAATCAAACCTCCTGTTTACCATAGTGATAACACTCTTCAAAGATTGATCTATGAACTCTCGAAGGCTTGAGAGTTCATCAAAAATATTTTTCTTAAACCCATCTAACTTTACATCAACCTAATAATTAAATATATGTAATTAGTTGGTAAGCTTATTCTATTTGCTACACTTAAACGACAAATCAAATAACTATATTTGGAATGAATTCCAATTGTAGCAAATATGTTAAAATATTATAGTTATTGATAATACATGCTCAATCCCTTTTTCCAACTTCATGAGCTTGCTACTGACAGATTCAATATCCTCTTCTGAATCTTCGGGTTCATTTGTTGGAGAAGCAACAGTTGGAACATGTGATGGTTGAGCACCATGTTCAACTTCATATTGAATCTTGTCTGACAGATTCAATACTCCAAGCCCTTCGCCAGATTCAATCATGTTTGTGAACTGAGTGATGGAAATAACAGTTAATTCAAGTGGCAAAAAATGTAGATTCAATGTAGTTATTATGAATTTAATTGTGGCATCATATAAAAGTGAAAAAAAATTACCTTCAGCCACTCAGGCTTGATCATCTTCTCTTCAATTGGCGGTAACCAAATCTGTCCCTTTGTTGATGACCATCTTAAAATTCAAGGTATAGATTCAGAACACCTCGTGGCAAGCTCGGTACTGACGGACGAACAACACTCATATAGCCACACTTGCAAAGCTAATGAGCATCCCCGTATCATATAAGAATGTACATGGGGATTAAGACGATGTCTGACAGATTCAATAACCTGTTTGAAGGATTTGATACCCCATGGGTATGTCTTAAAATTACCAGACTCTATTAGAAAGAACATAAACTTGGTCACATGATCTTTATCAGAGGGACAAACAAAAAATTTCAACATATAAAGAATACACAATTTCACCGCATCCACATCGTTTTCCCATGCTTTATTAGTCATTACATTTTCCAAATGCCATTTTTCAACCCTTTCTTTGTTAGGAAAATATGTATTCATTAAAGGGCTAACATAGGATGGACGTATAACCATAGTCTGAAAAAGTATTCACACAACTAAGACCAGTTATCAACCCAAATTCTCTCAAGGAAAAATTCAATTTCTCTCCATTCAAAAGCACTGAAAAATATGATTCTGTAGACTTTGTCAATTCATACTTCATCAGAAGATGAATTGATTGGTTTTGCATATAGATTGTGGGGAGACCTAACAAGTAACCAAAACAAGTTTTTTTGAAAACCCTTAAAACATTCGTAGAGAGTAAAGCTTGTATTTGGCTAGGTATGCTAGGACCAGACAAACTGTGGAATCTAAGCACACCATAACCAACATTTTGTTGTGCAAAGTACGGGCCATTCTGCAGAAAATAGAAAATTAGTCAACATTAGTAGTTTGCATAATATAACTAAAATAAGAACACCCTACCCACAACTATATCTACAAAAAAAATAAAAGAAATTATATATATATCAGTTCAAATTGTAGATTAACTGTAGTTTGAATGAAGTTTATATATATAAGCTATATAAGATACAATAGAACATATCTTATCTATAAATTTTACCCATCAGACTACAAAATAACTACATTTTGTAACCTATCTAAGACGCAGAGTTCCAACTAATCTATAAAATTGAAACAAAGAATCTAGAGAATTAGGTGAACACCACATTTTATCAAAATACACTTGAACAATCAAGGAATAACAATGCACGTGTAAACATTACCTACAGAGTGTCACATTTACTTCAAATAACCTTAAAAAATGTAGATAAATTGTATTTATGATGAAGTTAAATGTAGCATCTATATAGGTTTCAATAAAAAATACCATATCTACAATGCAATCATAAGACTACAAATTAACTACAATTTAACTACATTTATCGGCTGTGTAGGAATCACAGTTCCAGTAAACCTACAAAAATGCGACAAATAATCCACAAAACTGAGACAATATCACATTTTGCCATAAAATACTTGAACAATAAAATAGCTCTTCAACAATTGTTTTTTGCAACAAAAATCAATCTACAAAACAGTGAGAAAAAATAAATAGTGTTTACCTTTATTGAAATTTTTCGATGAACCAATTTTGGTACTTTTTTGTGGGTTTCTTCTGTTTTGGTTTTGATTTTGAAGGAGAGACCTTGGGTTTTTTCCCAGAAGGAACTTTGGGTGAATCTTCTACAAAATCATCATCTACACTCAACTCTTTGCCCTAGCGTTTGAGTTGTTTCTCCACTGGTTTATCAACTCCAGCAGCATCAACATCGTGCAAATGCTTGCTTCTCATTTCCGCACGAATTTGTCTTGGAGACGAAATGCCAGTAGTTTGTATAATTGCATGTGTCGATTGTGGGTTTTTGGGTGGTGATTTTGGTGTTAAAACACCCAAATAAAAAGATGGAATATCAACTAATATTGCTTTTGATGATTTTTTTTTTTGGAGTGTTGGTTTTATTCATTATTTGGGAGTTGAAGACAAAGATGAAGTGAATGCAAATGGCGGGGGATACAATTGAACATGATGGAAATTGTGGGTGAGAGAATATTGTACGAGAATGGGGAAAAAACTGAAGGTAAAACGTGGGAGGGGAGAATTAACTAAGGTAAATCGTGGGGGAGGAGAGATAAGCGGGTAACAAAATAAAGTGGAAGATACGGACCTAAATACACGCCTACAATAAATGAATCAATAACTATAGCCTTAATTTGAATTATGATATATAAATAGTAATATGGTATGCTTAAATATAATAAACACAATTCTTAAATATGATTGATAATAAGGGTTGGTATATGATATAGGTAGGTAAAAATACCCTAATAATAGTAATGGGCTTTACTGTTTTGACTAATGGGCCGGCCGAATCCAACCTCATGAGGCTGAAAAGCCCCAATGTACTAGAAAAATGTAAACCCAATCCATCCAACTAGCAGGCTGAGTTGGACCGATCACAGGCATCGGACGAATCAAGCCTTTTTGAGTGCTCTCTACTCCAAATCCTCAATTTAAATCCTATCCAAGGAATTATAATCTCATTTTCTGTCATCCTACACGCCGATACCTCTCATAATTAGGGGAAACTTAGTTCTTAAAATCAACCATTTATGAAATAACATTATACATTCAAAAATCTATCTGTGAAATTTCTGCATAAAATCAAAAGACTCCCAACCTATATTACAATTTTTGCCCCATTAAACTCCCAAACTGTCATTTACCGTTCTCCCTTCAGCAATTTTTTCCATCACAAATTAAATATTAATTTTAAACTAGATTTGAGATAATGAGTATTGAAGCCATCTATAATATATGATAGACTCTAATTAATACTATTACATTGCAGTATAAACCTTGGTGATAACTTGGGTGTACTCAATAGGACGGAGTGATGGAGGTTGAAAAACAATTTAAAGAAGTAGGTGACAATTTGTTAAGTAAGAAATACGTGATTTAACCCATGCAGGTCTCATCAAGCCCAAAAAGGAAATTAAAATTAAAGAACATCTCGTCTAGCATCAGTATCATATTTGGATTTATTCTGTAATAAACTTCAATGTCTTTGTGATGAGTCCAGACAGATCATTAGTGTTGCCTCTTTTAAGATAATTTCAAAAATAATCACATTTAAAAGTTGTCATTCAAAAATAGTCATAGTTTCAAAAGTAATCGAAATTTAGCCACTTTTCATGTAAAGACAAATGTGAACGAAAATACAGTTCAAAATCCAGAAAAATACTCTAGCACAATATACTGGAGTTCCAGTATAACATATTGGTCCAGCATAACATACTGGAGTTTGGAGCACTGGTTCTCCATTCTATAGTATATTATACTGGAGCTAGTAAAATATACTAGTCCATCATAATATGCTGGAAGTTCATATACAGGTGCACCGAACTTCAGTATATTATGCTAGACTGGTTTCTGTTGCAGCAAAGTAATGGCTATTTTTCAATAACTTGACAAATACTGGCTATTTTTGAATGACCAATCCAAAAACTGGCTATGCTATTTTAACTTCAAACACTAATCCACTTTGAGCCCAAATGGATAGCCTGGTCCAATGGATTACTTCACTAGATTTAGTAGGGCTAAAACGACACATCGTGTCACACAAAAGAGATATCTAAATTATTTGGTTAAACATTTATAAGCACATTAATTTGATTAACAATATTGCTTTTTATATACTTCAGATGTATTTTTTAGAAGATACTACGTATTATTATGGAAAACACGCATGTTACGAAAAGAAAACTTTTATGAGGAGTTAACTGCATAATGATTGATTATGATTACTTGAAAGTTGAAACACATTAATTTATATTGTAAGAAAAAGCAAAAGGCGGTAATTATAGATAGCCTTTCAATGTTGGATTGTGACATTTAACATCCCTATCTTTGGACATAAGTTAAAAGCTAAATAATTTGTTACCTCGAAAAGAAACATAAGTTGATAAGATAATAAAAAAATAAAAAGTAACTCTAACTTCTATTCCTTTTGTTCTGTTTTTTCAACACTCTTCCAAATTAGTAAACATAACGATCAACAGATCGTAAGATCAACTTGGCATTCTTATTTATTTATTTATTTATTTATCTATTGTTTTGACCAAGGCACTATTTGGGTGGAATGCCAAATATTATTGAATATAAGTCTTCATGTCTAACCATTCTTCTGGAGAGCAAATTTGACCTTAAAAGTTTCGATTACCTAAAATTGCGATGCATAAAAACTAAATGAGAGTTAGACTTGGAACATTTCAAGAACCAAAAATATAAAAGCATTTCTATCTATTTTGATTACCTAGTGCACGATTCTTTCGTATCCATCGAAATATAAAAAATATTGGAGTTCAACAATTATAATAAAAGCTGAGGAATGAAGCGATCAAGAAATCTGATTACTTATGTTTGTTGGTTTCAACTGAAAATAATTAATGAAGCACTTGGTACGGAGGTGGCTGACCTTGAATATATGAATTAGATATTGTATTCCATTACTTAAATTCTAAACAATAAACCTTTGTCAGAGGTTCGTATGTACTAAATACATTACCTTAGTTCTCTTTTGTTTCGACATGACATTTTTCTTAATTAATATTCAAAACTACGACCCAATATTCAGTATAAGGAATATTGGTTCTTGTCATATAAATAATTATCTTGTATTGACCAATCTTTAATTTTATCTTTAATATTACCATATTTATTTATTTCTGATGATTATATATGCTTGATCCAACTTTTAAGCAAAGAATTTTGGAACAAAGAAATTCCTTGTTCCTTACTCTTCTCGAAATGTCTATATATCTTTTGATCTTCTAACTTTTCCCGTTTTAAAAAATATTCTTTTTTTATTTTTTCCTTTTAAACTTTCTTATCCAGTGTGGATTGGTCGCGAATATAAAGGGAGAGTGCTTTGTTGAAATTAGAATCTTACACTTGGCTAATATAAAATGAAATTGCAACAATTTACACTGCAGCTTCAATCCTGAAAATATTTTCAGTTTCCCTTTACTTTTCTTTTTTTAATTAATCATGTCTGTTTGGTTTCACGAAGAGGTTAGCTTTTAGTTCTCGAATCTCCAATTACTTTAATTAATCTATTGTCACTAACATGTTTCAATGTGCTCTTTTTCATAAACGGCCAAGCAAAGGATCTTTTTCTCGGTAGTTCTTAAAAGCTAAAGCAAAGCCAGCCTTGATCATGATCAAAGGCTACTTTGTTTTGCACCAAACACTATGTAGTGTGGAATTACTCGTTTAATTTATTTAAGAGATTTGCCTTTTTCATTTTTGTCATTACATGCATGTAATTGATGAATTGTAAACCTGGTTGTTATAACAAGAGAGGGGTTTTTCTGGGGGAGGGGGGTGATGATGAAGGGGGGCGGTTACCCTATGTGAAGTACAAGGACTAAAACCTGTCACGTAGTTGTATTACCCCGAGCTTGTGAAATTGACTGGCTGACCAAAGTTAAGAGAGATAGACAGAAGAATGAGGCAATTAAAAGACAAGAAATCGTGATCACAGTCTAAAAAGAAAGGATCATGACTTGTAGTAAATGAAAAGAGTGGCCGGGCTTAAAGAGGAATCGCCCAAAAGCAAGGGAATCCATTCTGCTCTGAGATGCCGAGAATTTGCTTTTGGTTGGTGCTATAGTAAGAGCATTAGCTCTTCTCTTATCCCCGCTGCAGTAAATGTGGAGAAAAAACTCATAATGCAAGGACCAGTGGTCATGTAATTATTTTACATAAACTTCAAAGCATTAAATACTAGACATAGAAGCATAATTTTTAAAGAAATTATCAGCTATGTCCATTTAGAAGTAGCTCATTACAAAAATTGATCAATTGATAAAATATTACTAATATTAGCCAAAATGGTCAATTAGCTATTTGTTGCAAAAAAATTAAATTTTTACTTTCTTTAGAGTGGGTGCTATTAAAATAGATTGGGTATATCTTAAGGAGCTTGAGTCTCAGTGTTGGGATGATTTGGTGAAGTTTTGAGGTGGTTTGAATTGAAAATTCGAAGTAAAAACTGAACATGAAAAAAAATGATATGTGTATCACACTGTGTATCACATATGTGTCATATTTGTATCGATTTTGTATCACATGTATATCTGTGTGTGAGATACATGCGTGATACATGTTTGATATATGTGTCACGGAAGAATTTTTTGACATCGATTTTAATCATGAATTTTGATACAAAATCAGTCCAAATCATCTCCAATCTTCCTCAAATTTTGTATATTGACTTATCTATATGATTTCAATGAATTTCGACTATACCCATTAAAATATTACTTGTTTGTTTCGATATTTGGAATATTGGCTAGAGATGGTAAGTTGAAACTTATATGTGACATTTTTGTAAGCTTCCCTATTTTTTAACTTGTCTTTTTAACTATCTTTATCAGGGATAGAAGCAAAGTAAGAATGGAAGAATTGAGCACACTCCTACTAGTTCAGCACCTGCTGCAACAATTGAGCAGGTTGCCTTCAGTTCAGCATCTGCTGCCATCAGTTCACCACCTGCTGCAAAAATTCAAAAGGAAAGCAACAGAGGAAGAGGCTAAGTCGTTTGATAGATCATGAAACTAAATGAGGAGAGTTCAGCACCTCAAGTTGAAAATGATATCAAATGTTCATCACCTCAGGCCACTCAACCAAGTCAGAACAGTGGGCTTAGGTTCATATCTACACCTGGAAGAATGCTTAGATCAAGAGTTAGACATGAAGAAGATGTTGTGCTTAGGCCAAAAGTTAAATCAGAAGTAACTACAAGGCTCATGATGAGACATCATGTACAAATATCTACTGGAACAAGGTCAATCAACTTCACTGGTGATCATAGTGGTGTTAGTGTGCCAACAGATCTACCATATTCAGCCCGAACATTATAGTAAGGGGAAGGCTGCTGTAATTCCAAATCAGTTGAAAAACAAGGGCAAGAAAGAATTAAGAAGCTGAAATCAAGGAGAAAAAAAAATAAAGACAAAGCTGAATTTTTTTTTGTTGTGTGTGGGATGTATTTACTACAAATTTATAGACAATTATCTCCCACTTAGTATTCTGTGATTAATGATTGGTTATGAATATTATCACCGAATATCATATTATGATCCACTGATATAATTACTGTAATTCATATTTTTTGGTGTATATTTTTATGATGTAATTACTAGAATTACTGTGAAGAAGTGTATATTTTTGAATGTAACTACTGAAATTGGATGCCATATTGGTCTAACTGTTTCGAAGTCGTAAATTGCCATACTAGAGTTCAATATAGTTGTTCTTAGCTCTAAACTCTAAGTTGTAGTTTAAGTGTTGTAAACATTTGTCTTCAGGTATCTATGTTTCAAGTGTTTATTTCGAAGTGGCTTCAAGCATTTGAAAGAAAACATATTTTAGTTAAAGCTTTGGCAAAGAAATTAAACAAATAAAACTATGTCACAACCCCAATCCGGTCGTGATGGCGCCCAGCACATTGCTAGGCAAGCCTGACCAAACAAACTCACGTTCTGAGCTACAAGCTCACATCCTTACTTCACAATCATTAATAACGAGAGAACATACGAAATTTTAGCAGTTATATATAGAAAACATCCCAACAACCAGTAATAGCAACCTCCCACAGATCCGAGGGTCATGAGTCTAGAGCCTCTATCAGAATAGCGTAATAACACTAAATATATCATAATCTGAATGCGCGAAAATATCAAAAATACAGAAGTAGTGGAGGAGTCGGGTCCTACGGACGTCAGGAAGCTACCTCGACAAGCTCCGGAAATACTCTGAAAATTTGCTGAAAGATCAACTCTTTCCTGAGGTACCTGGATCTGCACGCATGGTGCAGGAAGTAGAGTGAGTACTTCCAACTAGTGAGTAATAACAATAAATAACAACTGAATGAAAGAAAACTGGTAAAATCACTATACAATTCTATTACCAGCAGTAAAGACAGTAGATAAGTACCAAACAGGGAAAAAGGAATCTGGTAAATATTTTCCTTTACGTCCGACCAGTTACTAACACTGCTGCATCGTGCCACCCGATCCAACACCATATCTATATGTATACTCATATTGCTGCAGCGCGCAGCCCGATCCAATATAAGATATAAGATGCTGGCGGCGCACAGCCCAATCCAATAAATATATAAGATGCTGCGGCGCGCAGCTCGATCCAATAAATATAGTCGACTGTGCTCACTAGGGGTGTGTACAGACCCCGGAGGGGCTCCTTCAGGCCAAGCGCTATAATACTGCGGCGTGCAGTCCGATCCGTATAATATATCACTGCGCCGTGCAGTACAATCCATATAATATACTACTGCGGCGTGCAGTCCAATCTATATGATATGCTACTGCAGCATGCAGTCTAATCCATATACATGTGTATGTATATATTGCATTGGCGTGCAGCCCGACCCAATGTATATATCTCAATTAGCCTCATTACGGGGTCCTTGACCCCTCTAATTCAATATAGACGTGGCCTCTCGGGCCCACTCAGCTAAGACAGGGTATAACCCTAGGTATTGCGCATTCAGGGTGCAAGTTACAAAGTCCGGTCTATTTCATGATTTACAGTCAAAAGTCAGGACAGATGGTATATGTCCAATAGGTGCAGTGAGGTCAATCAGCTCAACATACTCCCTATGAGTTCTACAGATCGGCACAATGCCCCAAACATAGCAACTAGCCCAAATTATACGAGAACAATCTCAGTCTCAGCCAAAAGTACAGTAACTCATCAATCGGGATGGACCAAGTCCGAGTCCCCAGCAGATACATCACCACGCTCAACACAAGACGTGTGTCTCATCTCAACATAGCACCGCATAGTGAAAATACGGGGTTTCAAACCCTGAGTATATCATTCACAATAATTACTCACCTCGAACTGGCCAAAATCCTAGCTCGCCTTGCGCTTTCCTCGCAAATCGACTTCCTCGAGTGTGGAATTTGATCAAAACCACAAGGAATATGTTATAATAAGCTAATGGGACATAACCCAATCGAAAGAACTCGACAAACACCAAAAATACGAAGTTGGCAAAACCAGAGCCCCGGGCCCACTTCTCGAAAAATTACAAAATTCACATCAACGGAATCCTCGTCTTGCCACGAGTCCTCACATATAAAAATTACAAGAATCGGAGTCCATTTGACCTCTCAAATCAACACTTTAAGCTCACTTGGGTTTTAAGCCCTAACCACCATTTAACTTCAAAAACCTTGTATTCTTTGTGTTTAATCCATGTTTTTACACTATAATGACATATTCTAGGTCCAAAAATCCATACCTGATGTTTTCCCCCCAAAATCCTCTTCAAAATTGCTCCCAAATATGCTTTAGTCCGAGGTCCAAATATTCTTCTCTTTTCAAACTTGCGAAATCATTGTTCATTAAACCCTGCTCGATTTCCACTTACGCGGTCAACAGACCCTCCTGCGGTCTTCACTTTCGCGGCCACACGACCGCCTACGCGGTCCAACTTAAATCCTATAGCCCGCTTCAACAGTCAAACTACCGCCTCCGCGGCAACCAACTATGCGATCTACTTTCCTCTTCCGCGATCCAAGACTTTCCTCAAGTTCCGCTTTTGCGGCTAATCCGCCGCTTCTGCGTTCACGGCTTAAGCGGCTCCCCTTCAGCAGAAGCGGAAATACCAAAGCCATCTAGGGTTTTCATGCAACAAACTCCCAAAACCTCCGATCAACCATCCAGAAATACCCCGAGGCCCTCAGAACCCAAACCAATACCACCAACCTATTCCAAAACATCATACGAACATGTTCCAATCATACAAACACAACCAAACCCAAAAATCATCAATTCATGACGGATTCAACTATAACTTCCGAAACTCACATTTGATCAAAAACCCAACCAAATGACGTCCGATTGACCTGAAAATTTGCAGACATATCCAAAATCACCTAACGAAGCTAGAGCAGCTCTTGAAATACCATTCCGACCCCCAGATCAAAATCTCACCTATCAACCAGAATTTGCCAAAATTAAAACTTAGCCAATTCAAGCCTAATTCTACACCGGACCTCCAAATTCAGTTCCATTTTCACTCCCAAGTAATAAATCACCACCCGAAACTAGCCGAATCGTCAAAAATCCATTTCGAGCCCTATAACTCACAAGTCACCATCCGGTTGACTTTTCCAAACTAGCCTTCTCTTATAGAGACTAATTGTCTTAATTCCAACCAAACTCTGGCCGAATCACTTCAAACTCTACAAACACATATGATGAAACGTAAAGAAGCATAAAAAGGGGAAAACGGGGCAATAACACACGTGATGATGGGTCAGGTCGTCACATCCTCCCCAACTAAAACAAACGCTCATCCTCGAGCGGGTCAAGAAACATACTTGGAGCCTCAAACAAATGAGGATATTTGCTCCGCATCTCCTGCTCGGTCTCCCAAGTGGCCTCCTCCACGGGGCGACCTCTCCACTGCACCTTTACCGAAGCTATGTCCTTTGATCTCAACTTTCTAACCTGACGACCCAAAATAACCACTGGGTCCACATCATAGGTCAAGTCCTCATCCAACTAGAAGGTGCTGAAGTCTAATACATGAGACAGGTCCTCAACATACTTCTTAAGCATCGAAACATGGAACACCGGGTGAACTCGCGACATGCTGGGTGGCAAAGCAAGCATATAGGCCACCTCCCCAATCCTCCTGAGTATCTCAAAAGGTCCAATGAGCCGCGGACTTAACTACCCTTTATTTACAAACCTCATCACGCCTTTCATAGGTGAAACCTTCAGCAAAACCTTCTCGCCCACCATATAAGATACATCCCGAACCTTCCGGTCCGCATAACTTTTCTGACGCGACTGAGCCGTGTGAAGTCTCTCCTGGATAACTTTCACTTTCTCTAAGGCATCCTGAACTAGTTATGTCCCCAATAGTCTAGCCTCGCCGGGCTCAAACCAGCCGACTGGAGATCTACACCGTCTCCCATACAAAGCCTCATATGGAGGCATCTAAATGATGGACTCATAACTTTTGTTATAAGCAAACTCTGCAAGTGGCAAGAACCCCCAAAATCAGTAACACAGGCACGCAACATGTCCTCTAATATTTGAACAGTACACTCGGGCTGTCCGCCCGTCTGAGGATGAAAAGATGTGCTCATCTGAATCTGAGTGCCTAACTCCCGACGAAAAGTCCTCCAGAACGGGGAGGAAAACTGAGCACCCCTGTCTGAGACAATAGAAATTGGAACCCCCTGTAACCTCACAATCTCACGGATGAAAATCTCTGCTAACCGCTCCAAAGAATACGTGGTACACACCGGAATGAAGTGCGCAGACTTGGTCAGCCTATCCACAATCACCCAAATAGAATCAAAGTTCCTTGAGGTACGAGGGAGACCACTCACAAAGTCTATAGTAATCCCTCTCCCATTTCCACTCTGGAATATCTATCTGCTGAAGTATACCACTGGGTCTCTGATGTTCATACTTGACCTGCTGACAATTGAGACACCTAGCCACATAACTCACAATGTCCTTTTTCATTCTCCTCCACCAATAATGTTGTCTCAAGCCCTTGTACATCTTCGCGGCACCCGGGTGAATAGAATACTGCGAACCGTGGACCTTCTCAAATATCAACTCTCGGAGCCCATCCACATTGGGCACGCAAATATGGTCCTGCATCTGTAACACACCATCACTATCAATAGTCACATCTCTGGCATCATCGTGCTGGACCCTGTCCTTCAGGACAAGTAAATGCGGGTCATAATACTGGTTCTCCCTGATGCGATCATACAAAGAAGACCGGCAAAGCACACAATCCAACACCCTGCTGGGCTCTGAAATATCTAACCTCACCATCCGAATAGCCAAAGCCTGAACATCAACTGTGAGGGGCCTCTCCCCAACTAGAATATATGCCAAGCTACCCATACTCACCGCCTTCTGGCTGAAAGCATCGGCCACTACATTGGCCTTCCTAGGATGATATAATATGGTAATATCATAATCCTTAAGTAACTCAAGCCAACTCCGCTGTCTCAAATTGAGGTCCTTCTGCTTAAACAAGTGCTGGAGACTACAATGATCCGTGAACACCTCACAGGACACGCCATATAGATAGTGCCGCCAAATATTCAAAGCATGAACTATAGCAGCCAACTCCAAGTCGTGGATAGGGTAATTTTTCTCATGAGGCTTAAGCTAACGCCAAGCATACGTAATAACTTTACCCTCTTACATCAAAACACATCAGATCCCAACTCTTGAAGCATCACAATATACCGAATAAGAGCCTGAAGCTGATGGCAATACTAGGACTAGAGCAGTAGTCAAAGCTGACTTGAGCTTTTGGAAGCTCTCCTCACACTCATCAGACCACACAAATGGAGCACTCTTCTGCGTCAACTTCGTCAAGGGCGAAGCAATAGATGAAAATCCCTGAATGAACCTGTGGTAACAACCCGCTAGACCGAGAAAACTCTGAATATCAGTAGATGAGGATGGTCTAGGCCAACTCTGCACCGCCTCAATCTTCTTTGGGTTAACTTGAATAATATCACTGGACACCACGTGTCCCAGAAAAGCCATGAAACTGAGCCAGAACTCACAGTTGGAGAACTTTGCATAAAGCTTCTCTGCTCTCTACCTCTACAATACCACCCTCAAGTGATGTGCGAGCTCCTCCTGGGTACGCGAGTACACCAGAATATCATCAATAAACACGATCACAAAAGAATCCAGATACGGCCGAAATACAATGTTCATCAAGTGCATGAATACGACTGGGGCATTAGTCAGCCCAAATGACATAAACCAAAAACTCATAATGCCCATATCTCATCCTGAAAGCTCTTATCATGATATCAGAATCTCTAATCTTCAGCTGGTGGTAGCCTGAACGGAGATCAATCTTAGAGAATACCTTTGCCCCCTGAGCTGGTCAAACAAATCATCAATACGAGGTAGTGGATACTTGTTCTTCACTATCACTTTGTTCAATCGTCTATAATCAATGCACATTCTCATTGTGCCATCTTTCCTTTTTACAAATAAAACCGGTGCACCCCACGACGACACACTCGGGCAAATGAACCCTTTATCTAGGAGTTCCTGCAACTCCTTTAACTCTAATGGTGCCATACGATAGGGAGGAATAGAAATTGGTTGAGTGCCCGGCACCAAATCAATACCGCAGTCAATATCTCTGTCCGGCGGCATGCCTGGCAGGTTTGCTGGAAAGACTTCCGAAAATTCCCTCACCACGAGGACCGAATCAAGACTAGGAGCCTCAGCTCCAACATCCCTCACAAAATAGATATGATAAGCATCCCTTCCCAACCATCCGCTGGGCCTTTAAGAAAGAGATTACCCTGGTGGGTACATAATCAGTTGTACCACGCCACACGATCCTTGAGATACTCGGCATAGCCAATGTGACTGTCTTGGCGTGACACTCCAGAATAGCATGGCACGGTGATAGCTAATCCATGCCCAGTATAACATCAAAATCTACCATGCTCAATAGCAGCAAGTCAACTCGGGTCTCCAGACCCCCAATAGTAACAAGACAGGACCAATACACGTGGTCCACAATAATAGTATCACCCACCGGGGTAGATACGTGCACAAGTAACATAGACACCCTCGGGTAGTCCCCAAATGATGAGCAAAGTAAGAAGATACATAAGAATATGTGGATCCAGGATCAAATAAATGTGAGTCATCCCTATGGCAGACTGATACATAACCTGTAATAATAGTATCCGAAGCAACAGCATCTGACCTGCCTTGAAGAGCATAGCAACAGGCCTGACAACCACTGGATCGGCCTCCCTCTCTGGGGCGACGCCTAACTTCCTGACCCTCACACCTAGCTAATTGAGCGGGTGCTGCAGACACTGCGCTAGAAGACGAGGGCTAGCCCCTCTACTGAGATGAACTGGAAGAACGAAGGGGATACTCCCTTCGTATATGCCCAAACTCACCACACTTATAATAATTCCCTGACGCTGGGGGATGGGACTGAAGGGAACCCCTCGCACCAGTGTGGCTGGCTGAAGAACTCAGTCGAGATGAACCCTGAACAGATAGGGCATGAGACGAACTCTACGCTGGAAGTGTGCTCAGAGATGGTTAACCCTACTGGGAGCCCTGATAACCCCGACCAGAAGATGAACCACGGTACTCTGACCGAGCTGGATGTGGAACGCTAAAAGAACGACCCCTGCTCTACTGAGACTGGCTCCTAGACGGAGCACCACTCGAGCCACCTGATCCTCGAGGCCTCTTGGCCTCTCTCTCCTCTCTCTCTCTCTCCTGACGGCGAGCAGTCCCAATATCACGGGCTATATCCATCGCCTCCTCAAAGGTATGACTCAAGACCTTCTCTCGAGTCATCAGAATACTGATGGGATAAATGAGCCCGTCTACAAATCGCCTGATCCTCTCCTGATCTATCGGAATCGTCCACGGAGCATATCATGCTAACTCTGCAAATCTCATCTCATACTGCGTCACTGACATATCCCCCTGACGGAGACACTCAAACTGCCTGCGTAACTCCTCCCTCTACGATCGAGGCACCCACTTCTCCAGAAAGATAGTGGAGAACTGCTGCCAAGACAATGGCGCTGCACCTACCGGCCTACACCGCTCATAATCCTCCCACTAGGTAAAATCTGCTCCTGAGAACTGAAAGTGGTAAAAAATACCCAGTAGTATCCAAGATCCATGTTGTCCTAAGCATGTGTCGATCACTTATCGAGAAACCCCTGGGCATCCTCGGCCGGAACACCGGTAAAAGTAGGAGGTGAAAACCTGCTGAACCTCTCCAGACGATGCTACTCGTCATCTGGCATCATTGGCACCCCATCACCCTGAACTGGAACAATTGGCTGAACATGGGCAACTGGCGAAACTGGTCGTGCCTCTGGGGTCTGCAAACCATATGCACCCTGCTATGGAGTGTGAGCTACGGGGGTTTGATGACCACCCCCGGTCTGAGATGTAGCTGCGGCAGTAGCCGATACTACCTAATCCAGGCCAGTGCAAACCGATAAGATCTGAGTCAGGGCCTCCTGAAGACCTAGAATCACAACAGGCACTGCTGATGCCTGAGCAGGTGCTGCCGGAACCTTTGCAGCTGGAGGCTGATCCTGAATGGGGGCAACTGGTGGGTCAACGGCCCCTGCCCTCTGCTCTACCTTGACCATGACCACGGCCGCGTCCTCGGCCTCTAGTGGGTGGCAATGGTGGTCGTCTGCCATATCCAGTCGCACGCGTTCTCGCCATCTGCGAGAGAATAGAATGAGAAGTTTAGTTCTCGGATCAACAAAGTCGCACGACAAGAATTTCAAGAATATGAAAGGTTCCTAATGGTTCTGTAGCCTCTCCAGGATAAGTACAGACGTCTCCGTACCGATCCGCGAGACTCTAGTAAACCGGCTCAAGACTCGTGAGTCCTAGTAACCTAGGCTCTGATACTAACTTATCACGACCCTAACCCAGTCGTGATGGCGCCCAGCACATTGCTAGGCAAGCCCGACAAAACAAACTCACATTTTGAGCTACAAGCTCACATACTTAATTCACAATCATTACTAACGAGAGAAAATCCGAAATTTTAGCAGTTACATATAAAAAAAATCCCAAAAACCAGTAATAGCAACCTCCCACAGATCTGGGGGTCATGAGTCTAGAGTCTCTACCATAATAGCATAATAACACTAAAATATATCATAATTTGAGTGTGCGGAAATATCAAAAATACAGAAGTAGTGGAGGAGTCGGGTCTTGTAGACGCCGGGAAGCTACCTTGACAAGCTTCGGAAATACTCTGAAAATCCGCTGAAAGATCAACTCTGCCCTGACGTACCTGGATCTGCACACATGGTGCCGGGAGTAGAGTGAGTACTTCCAACATAGTGAGTAATAGCAATAAATAACAATTGAATGAAAGAAAACCGGTAAAATCACTATACAGTTCTATTATTAGCAGTATAGACAGTAGATAAGTACCAAACATGGAAAAATGAATCTGATAAATATATTCCTATACGTCTGACCAGTTACTAACACTGTTGAGGCGCGCAGCCCGATCCAACACCATATCTATATGTATATTCATATTGTTGCAGTGCGCCGCTCGATCCAATATAATATATAAGATGTTTCGGCGGGTAGCCCAATCCAATAAATATATAAGATGCTACGGCGCGCGACCTGATCCAATAAATATAGTCGATTGCACTCACTGGGGGTGTGTACAGACTCTGTAGGGGCTCCTTCAACCCAAGCGCTATAATTGTGCAGCGTGCAGTCCGATCCATATATCACTGTGGCGTGTAGTCCAATCCATATAATATACTATTGCGTCGTGCAGTCCGATCCATATGATATGCTACTACGGCGTGCAGTCCGATCCATATACATGTGTATGTATATACTGTTGCGGCGTGCAACCCAACCCGATGTATATATCTCAATTAGCCTCACTACGGGGTCCTTGACCCCTCTCAGTTAAAATAGACTTGGCCTCTTGGGCCCACTCAGCTAAGACAGGGTATTCGACCCTAGGTATTGTTCATTCAGGGTGCAAGTTACAAAGTTCGGTCTATTTCATGATTTACAGTCAAAAGTCAGGACATATGGTATGTGTCTAATAGGTGTAGTGAGGTCAATCAGCTCAACATACCAACTGACCGCTCCTACATTCTTCGCTATTGCGGCCACACAACCGCCTACGCGTTCCAACTTAAATCCCATAGACCGCTTCTGCGGTCAAACTACCGCCTCATCAGTAACCGCCTATGCGCTCTACTTTCTGCTTCCGCGATCCAAGAATCTCCTCAAGTTCCTCTTTTGCGGATCATTTGCCGCTTCTGCAGTCACCGCTTAAGCGGCTCCCCTTCTGCAATAGCAGAAATACCGAAATTCATCTATTGTTTTCATGTGAAAAACTCCCAAAACCTGTGATCAACCATCCGGAAATACCCCGAGGACCCCGGGACCCCAACCAAAACCACCAACCTATTCCAAAACATCAAATGAGCATGTTCTAATCATAAATACACAACCAATAACCCAAAAATCATCAATTCACAACGGATTCAAGCCTAGGTTCAACTATAACTTTCGAAACTTACACTCGATCAAAAATCCGACCAAACGATGTCAGATTGACCTGAAAATTTGCAGACATATCCAAAACCACCTAACGAAGCTACAAAAACTCTTGAAATCACATTCTGACCCCCGGATCAAAATCTCACCAATCAACCGGAATTCGCCAAAATTCAAACTTAGCCAATTCAAGCGTAATCCTACAATGGACCTCCAAATTCAGTTCCATTTTCACTCCCAAGTCATAAATCACCACCCAAAACTTGCAAAATCATCGGAAATCTATTCCGATCCCTATAACTCATAAGTCAACATCCGATTGACTTTTCCAAACTAGTCTTCTCTTAAAGAGAATAATTGTCTCAATTCCAATCAAACTCTGATCGAATCACTTCAAACTCTACAAACACATATAATGAATCATAAAGAAACATAAAATGGGGAATAAAGAAACATAAAATGGGGAAACGGAGAGGTAACATACATGACGGCGGGCCGAGTCGTCACAAACTAGTACACGTCAGTAGATATGAGCATTAAAATGGGACAATAGATAAAACATCAAATACTAGTACTTGGAATATACAATTGATGTCATTGTTTTACAATGGCTAAAAACCCAGTAAATAAGATCATATAAATGACTAAGTATTATAATAACTAGGAAGTTAAATATGGAGCATATGCCATCTTTCTTTTACAGAATTTACTTCATCTACATTGCTGCAAAAAATCCAACAAAAAGTTCAACTGAAATTGAAATAAACATCTTCATCTTAATTATTTTATCTTCGATTTTCCTTGCTTAGTTCACTTCAATATATTTTGCAACATCCAAATCTTCAATTTTTCAACAATTTGTACCTTTCTAACTTGCACGACTCCAACAATTGCTTCAACATATTGATTGTAACATTAGCAACATCTAGTTTATATTGTAACTTCCTTATTTCTATCAACGCTCGATCCAAAAAAGGTTCGTCCTACCATTTCCAATGTCCACACGACACATTTTAGCGATAATGAACATAATTAGATTAGAAGGAATAAAAAGTCAATTTTTGTACAAACAATTAACTAACTAAACACATAAAAACTTCAACTTACTTCGAGTTTAGCACATTTATAGAATCTCCTTCCGGAATTTAGAGGTGTGGTCGATTGAAAATGGTTGGCGATCTTTCCAAAATGACACCTCCTCTTTGATGTAGCACTAGACTCTGACATTTGACCCACTTTTACAACCATCAACAGAAAAAGAAATTAATGATAAAATTTATTGCAATAGGCTGTCTTGATGGAGCTTAGAGCATAGAAGGCTTGATGGAAATGGCTGTAGGAGTATAAATTAGGGTTGGAGTTTATTTTTTGTTATAAATTACAGGTTACAAATTATGAATTTTTCGTGGAGCAGATCGCTTTATATGTGCCCAGATGGAAAAAGAGCACGTATTAGTGCCACATATCACCTTTGCCTAATTAAGGATACATTTAGTAGGATAGTAAACTGGAAGAGAGTTTTACGGCCCAATAGTATAATGGGGGTCAACTTTTAATAATTTATCATAATAAAAGGACAAATTAAACCATTTTCCGTGCTGACAAGGATGAATCATATGATAAAGAAAATATACTATAAGAGACATATTATTTAATATGGTATGATCAAGTGACATACATTAACTTACTAATATATAAAAACTTGTTGAGAGAATAAATTCTCCTCCTAAACGGGACTCTTTTAAGGACTACATTATGAATGTTATTGTGTTGCTTATAAAATCTTCAATTTATAGAGGTCCGTAACTTTTTTTTTTCTAATAAAGAGATCTGCCAAATATGGAAGAGATCTGTATTTTTAAAAAAAAATAATTATAGTAAATATTTCACTTTTCCTTCAACTAATAGGTAAATTCAATATGAAGAGGAAATAAGGGCAAGCCTTACTCTCCAATTTGGCTTAGATTTTCTTGACAAAGTTTGATCCACCTTCTTCACATAAATTTCATCACTGTTGTTTGCCAAGGTTAATGTTACAACCCATATTCACATATGTTAGCTCATGCCATAAGGTAATCAACATAAATCCATGAAAGGATTATTTTTAAGATGATAAAAAGTTAATTTTATTGGTCTTAAATGATACAAAGGTGTATATGGGTGGATAACAAGTACTAGAACTTAAACGAATCAAAGATGTTGTCACCCGTATTTTCGGATAAACCTAGAGGTGATTAGTACACTCAAGAGGTAGTGTTTTAAGGTTTTTTAATCATATAATATCCGTATTATAAGTCTTGAAGTCAAATGAGTTATGAGACAAAAGTCGACAAAAGTTGTCGCAACTTAGGTTCATAATTTTGCTTAAACATTAGGTCAAAAGTTACTAAGATTTTCTAGCAATTTACTAAGAAATATGGATTTATCTAACCACCAAATTGACTATCTATGAGTCTAGTTTCTAACGTATTAAACCATTCGTCAATACGATCTCGGAGTAGAGAGATATTCGCGTTTTCGCGAGATTGCGTCAAGCACCTCTCCATGGGGCCCACTAAGGCGGTTTAAGGCATTTGGGCATATATATGCCACTTACAACCCGTTTTAAGTCATTTATTTTCACTATTTTCAGACCTTAGAACCCAATGAACATCCTTTCAAGGTTCTCTCAAGGTTCAAGACCCAAACAAAGAGCAAACAACACAAATCAAGTGTCGGAAATTCCGTTGCGCTAGTAAGTCTCTTGTTCTTCTTGTTGTTGCTCATTTTTATGTTGTTCCAGCTCGTGTGAGAGGTTGTTTTAGAGGGTTTATGTTCTGTAATCACTCCCTCATTTTATTAATATCAACCCTGGGTGATTTCAAGCTTCCTAAAGTAATTCTAGTGCCGAAAAATACTAATTGACCGCTAGTTTCGCTTTCTTGTTATTGTGGCAGAATTGGAGGGATATTTCATGGCAATTTAAAGTGAAATTTGAGTTGTTATTTCTGTATAAAGGTAAGGAACCTCTTATTCTATATGTATTTAAGATTATCCAAGTTGTGGCTAAGCCATTGAAGCTAGAACTTGTGAAATATATATCGAAAGGATGTGTAATAATGTTATCAGTTGGTGGACTGTTTTGGAAGACTCAATATGATTATTGTTGATGTTATGTTTGGTGATTGTTTTGAATGGTGTGAAGTCATAAATATAGGGGAGGTGCTGTCCGTTTATCATAAAATAGGTTGTGGTCGATACACAAAGGCTATGACGCTTATATGATAATGATAGTATCGTTTCTCTTATTATAGACTAAGGGGTGTGACAATTGCATAGCTTGAGATTTGGGAGATATATACAAGGTATTTCAGGCTATAACTTTCCTTCTTTTGCATGACTCCGATTATATATAATGTAATGAATAAGCTTCCAAAGATATTCTACTCTTACAAGCTAGCAGTACTTACATTGTTTCCCCTCATATGGAACGAATGATGTTAATATTGCTTCTCTTATTCTTATGTTATCAATGTTGTTGGTACTTCCTGATTCTTATAAGGTTCATAGTAAAGAGTTAGTCCTAATAACGTGAATAGAGGATACCGACCTTACGTCACTTCAAAATATTTAGAACGTGATTCCATGAGCCGAGCATGCATTATATATATGTATCTATTTTACTCTACCGAGCAGCGCTATAGTCAGTCGGGTATGGCACCTACTGTGCAACCACTGATCAGTTTGATTTTAACGAGCTCCACATGGCCGGGTACGATCTACCGAGCCATATGATGGCTGGGTACATTTTACCGAGCCTATTACGGCCGGGTACGATATTATGATGATGATGCCCACAGAGGCATGTGTTTTAAAATTTTATGTATTTATACATATGTATCATGCATTTCATGGCAGTAGCCTTCAGAGGTACTCAGATGTTATAGGTTGTATATTCTCTATCCATGTTTACATTACTGTTCGTATTTATAGTTCCCTACCTTACATACTCGGTATATTGTTCGTACTGACGTCCTTTTATTTGTAGACGATGCATGTTGTGCTACAGGTCCTGATAGTCAGGCAGGTGTAGCTCCCCCATCACAGTAGGCTGTCCAGTTCAGCGGTGATTGGCGAGATCCCTTCTCCGGATTTGCCTTGGTCTTGGTATGCATTTTTGTTATAGACATTATGGGTATGTCGGGGCCCTGTTCCGGCTATGTTGTAGCATTTATGTTCCTTTAGAGGCTCATAGACAGGTGTCGACTCATGTATAGTTTGGTATGTCTTGTCGGCTGGTTGTTGTTGTATAGCCTTTCATGATAGCGTGGTAGCTCGTACCATATATATATAGTTTCTTGAATGTCTGGTCATCCCAGGTTATGTAGGTTCATGCCATCATATTTTATTGTTGGTTGTCCATGATCCATGTCTACCATTTATATTGATCTCCTCAGCCCTAAGAGATAATAAAGAAGGTTAGATAAAATGTACATTGGTGCTCGGCAAGTATGCTCGGGTGCTAGCCATGGCCCTCCGGTTTGGGTCGTGATAGTTAAAATATATATTTGGATTAAAGTGCCACGACCCGAATTTTTCCCACCATCGGGAGTCATGATGGTGCCTACTATCGAAGCTAGGCAAGCCAACCTTTATAATCATTTTCACAAAACTTAAATCTAAAACAAGTTAAATACTAAAATAATTAATTAAAACATGCGGAAGTCTTTTAACAACAAAAGCGAAAAGAAAATAGGGAAACTAACAACATGTCTCTACTCAGTATCTGGTGTCCCTACTCACGGAGGACTAAAGGAGTACTACAAGCACAGTCTGAAAGAAATACATAATATGTCTGTTTGATACAATTAAAAAACTCAAAAGAAAAGATAAGGGAGACTCAGGGCTCGCGAACGCCAGCAAACTACCTCGGAGTCTCTAGACTGAAGGATCGCCCCCTAACTACTACTGCGGTCCGTAGGCTGTGTCCTGACTTGTGCACAAAAAGGCACAAAAGTGTAGTATCAGCACAACCGACCCCATGTGCTGGTAAGTGCCCTGCCTAACCCCGGTGAGGTAGTGACGAGGCTAAATTGGACCTACTCCAATCAACCTGTACAGATGTATGTGCAATAAAAGAAAAATAACAAAATCTAAACAGATAATGGGGGAGGGGACATGCTGGGGATATAGCAGTTCAATTATCTAATCATCAACAACAAAGAAATGGAAACTGTATAACGAACACCAATAAGAGAAAACCATTAAAACAAACGTTGCACGGCACTACTCATCGTGCTTTTACTCTCGTCCTCACCAAGATAATCCATCGCAGTGTACGGCATCACCCATCGTACTTTATCACTCATCCTCACCCAATCAATAGCATAAAGCAGTTACACGGCATCACCCATCGTGCTTTATCACTCTTCCTCACCCATTCCATAGTATGGAGAAAATCAATGATTACACGGCATCACCCATCGTGCTTTATCGCTACACCTCACCCAAGCCATAAGGATAAGGAGATCAATGATTACACGGCATCACCCATCGTGCTTTACCGCACATCCTCACCCACACAATGATCACAAATATTGGGGACAAGGATATAGACAACAGTATTAATCATCCCGGCAAGGGAGAGTATTTCAAAAACAAGTCCGGGCAAGGGAAAGCAATTCTACAATAAATCCCGGCAAGGAAAAATGATTCAACAACAAATCCCGGCAAGGGAAAATACCAAAATTTCCTTCCTTAGCTCATTTGCTTATCAACTATCATTTTATCATTCATTTAACAAGCAATTATTACAATTGTTCACCTCTTTCGACAATTTAAAAGCAGTTACAACTCACGGTCATGCTAGACTCGGGCGCATAGGTAACCGTCACCATACCTATACACCGACTCCACATAGAACATAGCAAATATTATCCTAATCCTATTCCCCCAAGATAAAGTTAGATCAAACACTTACCTCGAAAGCTTCCAACTCAACTCACGCCTCTAGAATAGCTTTACCCTCGAATTCGCCTCAATACCGGTCGAATCTAACCACAATTTACTCAAATGTATCAACAAATGCTAGTTAAATCAATTTGAATGCATAAGAATGAAATTCACAAAGTTATACCCAAAAATTTCCAAAATGCCCCCGGGTCCACGTGGTCAAAACTGGAGGTTCGAACCAAAACCGGGTTACTCATTCCCCAATTTTATGAAAACCTAGGTTCTATCCTAAATCCCCATTTTTACCCATTGAAA
Source organism: Nicotiana benthamiana (assembly GCA_034376525.1). Lineage (NCBI taxonomy): Eukaryota > Viridiplantae > Streptophyta > Magnoliopsida > Solanales > Solanaceae > Nicotiana > Nicotiana benthamiana. The sequence goes on from CM067328.1 coordinate 85,767,589, forward strand.
GCTTTGATTTTAAGTTGAAATCATGATAAAAGATGTTAAAGTTTGAAAAAATTGAGTAAATATTGACTTACAAGTGGTTTGGGAGAGAAAGAGTCGAGAGAAAATCGTCAATGGAGGTTTGGGTTTTGAAAATATGAAATATGAAGTTTAAAATCAGTTAAGTATAAGTTGCACAGGTACAGATGTCACAATTGCGAGATTGAATTCGCAATTGCAAACTGAGCAGAAAAAGGGCGGAACTCGCATTTGCGACAAAATGTTCGCATTTGCGAACCCAAGGCTTATGTGGGGAAATCCGCATTTGTGAAGCCTGGATGCAGGGGAGGGATCGCATTTGCGAGAAGTAGTTGCATTTGCGGAGTATGGCCAAACAGAAGAGGGATCGCAATTGCGAGAGTTTCCTCGCAATTGCGAAGAAACGAGCTAAAGGGGGAAACTCGCATTTGCGAAGATTGTTTCGCAGATGCGAAGACTACAGATACCAGCAGTTAAAATGCTTCAAAATGAGCCTAACGCCTATCCGAAACTCACCCGAGCCCTCGGGGCTCCAACCCAAACATGCACCCACCCTCAAAAACATGCTACAGACTTACTCGTGCGATCAAATCGCCAAAATAACATCAAAATCAAATAATCAACCTCCAAAACTCATGATTTTCATTTCAAAGTTCGAAACTTTCAAACTTTCCACTTTTAGTCCGAAACACGTCAAACAACGTCCGTTTTCAACCAAACTTTACAGATAACACTTAACGCTCATTTAAGATTTGTACCGGGCATCGGAACCAAAATACGATCCCGATACCATCACTTTTGATCAAATTCATTTTTATCTTTTCCTTAAGAATTTTCAAAAACAATTTCACAGAAAAGTTCCGTACTCGGGCGTGGGACCTCGGATTTCGATCTGGGAATACGCCCGGGTCCCAAATTTCCTTACGAGGATCCTCTGGGATCGTCACATCACGGATCCAGGTCCGTCTACCCAAAATATTGACCAAAGTCACTATAGCAATATTATTATCAAAATTCATAGTTTTTAACATAGAATTCAAATATTTTCACATAAAAATTTTCCAGCTTCGTGCTCGGACTGCGCACGCAAATCGAGGCAACCAATTAAGGGATTTTCAAAGTCTCAGAAGCGCAAAGAAAGAGATAATTATGATGATGACCTTGGGGTCGTCACAAAAAGTTGGAGCCATGTGCATATAAGCACAAGTTAAAAATGTTGAAGCCATGCGTTAAAAGTGAACAGAGTTAAAAGTAGAACGCATGTGTTGAAAGTAAGCATAAGTTAAAAGTGAAGCTATTTTGCTTTTAAAGATGCAAAAAACAGTAATTTTGAAAATATGGTTGAAAATTTATCTCCACGTATAATATTTGTCTTTTTGTTTTATGAGACAAAAATCTTCATATCATCAAGTTGGTTGCGCTTGATAAGACGTCGAGTTCGAGAAGCTATTAAAATACTTAACAAAGACTAGACAAAGCTTACAAGTAAATTTCCCAGCACCGATAAATAATGTTTCAAACCAACGCAAAAAAAAAAAAAGAGTTTAATCAAACTTTATCCTCCAAGATGATGACTAGTACTCCAACCACCATGTATATTTTTTATCCCAAAAGATTGCAAATTGTAATTAACTCATTTTATTAGGGGCTTCGGATGGAATAGCTTATACTGGATGTCCATTATCGAAACTTTGTACTGTTCTTAACAATAGTTGCAAATAAATAAATAAATAAATAAATAAACAAAGAAATATTGACTAGTTTTTGTATTCCCTAGCTAATTGGTAATGCAGCGTTTAGCAACCATGAAAAGCAACGTGTTGGTATATAAGTTGATTTTTCAAATGTCAACTTACCAAAGAAAAGTTTCTTGGCAACTTCTCAAAAAATATGGACCAAAGGAAAATGACTGCTACCGCGCGAGATACATGCATTTGAGCCCCAGTTATATATTTATTCTTATAAACCATTGGCGTAAGTTGGCTATAGCCGCAGTTAAGTTTATCACTTCAAAAAAATAAATAAAAAAACGATATTCATTCAAAACCACATCCTCAAGATTATGACACTGTTCCAATCAAAACGTTTGGTTAATTCCAATAAATTGCAAATTGTAATTAATTAAAGAAAATTGTGACTAATTAAACATTCTTAATTTGCTGATGTTTACTGGATTTTCATGATGATGTTATTACTCAAACTAGTGGTTAATTAATAACTTAATTCAATGTTCATTTTCAATAAAGTATCGTAATTTTCTTTAAGATCATAGCAAATAAAAAAGAAAGACAAATTTGACTAAGCTTTAAGTTGTTCTGATCTCCAAGAAATGATTGAACAGTTAATAGCAGCCATCACAATGAAACAGGTTGAGTTTGAAAGGCTGCTACTTTGTGCACTATGACTTTTTCGCACTTCATAACAAGTCTAACATTTCCATGATTTTGCTATTGTAATGTCAACCATTGAGACGAATTAAAATTAATTAGGTTTATATATTCACAAGTTTAAAAACATAAGACCATAAAATTATTGCGTTGCAATTACCCCTTCTCATTTTTTTCTTCATTTGGTCTGCCACTTTTATTAACTCTCATCATTTATTTCAACTTATCTTCAATAACTCATTTCTCACGATAAGTGGCGGCGTTAAGAACTTGAGGGGATTCAAAAAGTTATTTATAGAATATTAGGATTAGGATTTGAACCTCTAATTTAATGTCATTTTGAACCTCAATTTTGTTATTGCATTAGAATATTCTCTTACGTTAAAGGAATTTTAAAAAAATATATAATTAAAAAAAATAATTTTTATCTTATTTTGCATGATATAACTTTTCGGGGAAAAGAGGATTCAATTTAACTCGTTACCTTCAATTAGGTCAACCCCTTATGACAAGTTCAAATCAGATTCAAAACTATAACTAAAATTTAGCTCTAATAGACTAATACCATGTAAACATTGACAGATATCACTCTTTCGATTTATATACAACTGAATTATATGAGGTTTAAATAGAATACGACATCACAATAATAGCAAAATGGTACATGAGGTATAAATAGAATACAACATCATAGCAGTAGTAAAATAAGGCTGTATCCGGTTCCGGTTCTGGGTCTATTTGGGTCTGCAGTTCCGGTTCTGGCGGTTCCGGTTCTGGCGGTTCCGGTTCTGCGGTTCTGGCGGTTCCGGTTCTGGCGGTTCCGGAGCCGGAACCGCTACCATACGGTTCCGGAACCGCCCGGTTCCGGTTTTGGCGGTTCCGGAACCGCGGTTCTGGCGGTTCCAGGCGGTTCTCGGCGGTTCCGAGTTTTTTTTTTTTTTTAAATCAATATCTTGTATAGTAGTGATTAGTATATTGTAGAATATATTTTTATATGGTGTACTATGTTATTAATTATAGTATATATTGTGTTTGGTAATTAGTATATATAAGTGGTGTATATATTGTTGTTAAGTAATACACTATTGTATATAAATAGTGTATATTGTGTAGTAGTTAGTAATTAGTATAAATTTTATATAAGTAGTACATATTGATAAAAGAACGTTGTCATTAGTATTATGTGTTGTATGTTATATATTATATGTTATATAAATAATCAAGGATTGATATAGAAGTAAAGACAAAAAAATATTGAGACAAAGATATTCAAGGATATGATAAAAAGCATATTTATTGACCAAAATGGCATATCTTTCTTAGTCTTCCTTTCCCCAATGGAATGAGCACAACATGGTACTAATACCACCATTAAAAGAAAAAAAAAATTAAAAGAAGACATGCCAATGTACAAGTTACATAATAATTTATGCATTATTTCTAACAAATCTCATAAAACCTTCAAGGTTTGGAGGTGGTTGTGTTGGCGGTGGTGGAAATGAAGCTTGTTCATCTCCACTTCCGGGTGAAGTTGCTTCCTGAGCAAGTTCTGCTAGCATTTCTTCAAAGCACTCATCTATTTCTGGTTGAGATTCAGCTAGCCCAAAGTTCCTTCTTTCAGAGCGGATCCAATCTCGGAATAGCACTGATTTTTCCAAGCTGTCCCGCATCGACGCTCTATGATCACCTATTTGTAGTCTTGCTTGACTAAAAACGCTCTCCGATGCAACAGTTGACGCTTGAATCGACAGAACATCCCGAGCCATCCTTGCAAGAACGGGAAAATGCTTTTCCCTTGTCTTCCACCAATCCAAAAGGTCGAAAGAGCCGTATGGATTCTCATTCTCTAATCCCTGCGACAAATAAACTTGAAGCTCATTTAGATGGGAAATATCATCTACATTTTCCCCTTGAGTACCCCTGAACTCAGTCCACGATTTAAGAGCTGTTAAGCCAGCAGCTCTTTTAGACGCCTGTGATGTGGACGAAGTTGGGGTTGGAATATTTGGCTAGCATGCTCTAACGCCTGTTTATAAGCATTATAAACAGTTTGAGCATTCACTTTAATTGATGCTTGCGCATCAGATAGTGTAGTCATTTCTTCTTCATCAAGATCTAAAGCTTGATAAATACTAGAATACCAATAGTGAGGTCCTCCTAATTTCATAGTCGGATTTAGCATAGCAGACACACCATATATAGGAGGGATTGGAAAAAAATATTTTTTAAACTTCTTTTTCATTTCTGTTATTGCATATTCATAAATTTCCCCTCCCTCGTTAAAATCAACAAATAAATTAGCAAGTGCGGCAATATATACTAAACAGTTAGAAATAGTTGGATAGTATTTGCCAGATAAAGCATTTATAGCCACATGAAAATGTTCTAAAAAAATCTAACAGAATTTTAACGTTAGTCCAATCTTGATTAGTTAACATGTCATTATCTTCCTCTCCACAATCCCGAGAATTATAAGTAGCGTTAATTGGGTTTCTATATTCGTACGCCACTACTAAACTTTCGTACATGTAGTTCCACCTAGTCGGACAAGGTTTAGGTACCTTTCTTTCTCTAAGGCCATATTCGTTACATTTTTTAAAATATTCTCTCAGTCTACTTCTACGGTTTGAATAAAAAAGCCAATTAAGAGCGAATTTAACCTTTTCAATTTCTATGTTTAAAATTCTCATACTATCACCAACAATTAAATGATAAATATGACATATACATCTAACATGGAAAATATTTGTAAAAGCAGGATTAAGTGTTCTAGTTAAAATACCTATTGCATTAGTGTTGCTACTAGCGTTATCCATGGAAATTGACATTATTTGATCACTAAAACAAAAATATCTACATACATCTGAAACAGTGCTAGCAATAAACTTACCCGTGTGCCGTGAATTAATAATTCTATATGCAATAATGCGTTTTTGCATTGTCCAGTCTTCGTCTATCCAATGACTGGTTACGGTTAGATAATCACAATCATTTCCACTTCTACCAATATCAATTGTAATAGACATACGATTACTTATATGGGTAAATAAATAACGCAAGTATTGTTCATATTCATGCTTGTATTTATAAATGTCGGCCTTAATTGTGGCGCGAGGCCAACCTTTATATGTAGGATTAAATACTCTTCTAATATAATGAATCCAAGCAGGATTAGAAGCAAAAGAATAAGGCAAACACATAACAGTAATCATTTTAGCTAGTTCTTCACGATCCTTATTTGGATCGTAATACAATATACCTCCGGTGACTGTGTTTATTCCTGGTTGAACTAGATTAGAACCAGTACTTGGGTTAACTGTTGTTTCAGGACTTGTCCTCCCCTCTTGTTGCGCTTTCAATTGGATATATCTAGCCTTATCGCTAGGGTGTAATTTTATACGTTTAACTAAACTACTTGTGCCGCTACGATCTCTAGTATACCTATGCACAAGTAATTTCCCACAAGATTTACACTTAGCCTTATTTTGTTCTCTTAGTTGAATAAAAAATTGCCAAACTAATGAAGTTTCTGAACGTTTAGGAGGTTGTCTACTAAAAGTGGGAGTTTGTACGGGTGGGTGCTCCGGTTCATTAGTAGCAGGACTAGTAGGTGTATCATCTAAATCTACCGGAGCTTGGGTTTTGTCATCATCATCATCCTCATTTCCCTCTAATATTGGTGCATTAGGATAAGCATATTCATAATATCATCATCTATTCTATCACCGACTGCTACATCATGTAGAAAATCAACATCGCTAATTTGAAAACATGGGTGATTACTATCAAGTATTCCGAAGTTTTCATTAGTATTTCTAGGTTGGCTACTAGTTTCAACTTGTTTATCTTTTCTAGGTCGGGGAGCCGGGGGAGGGGTAGTATTTTGGCGACTACTTTCACCGGTTTTATTTTTTCCTTTTCCGAACATATTTTTCAATGAAAATGCCATATTAATTATAATTAAGCAAAATAACAACACACAAAAATATTCTAATCACGTAAGAGTTGAAACGCGTTTACCGGATTGACAAACAACTTCTTGAAAATTGAAAATCGTTGAAATCGAACACTTGAAAACTTCAATTCAACAACTTCACAATGTTTCACGAAATTCCAACAATAAATTAAGCACTTGCACTAGAAAGATTGAAAGAGAGCTTGAGAGAGATTGAGATATATTGATCAATTGGTGAATTAAAATGAAAGAATGAGGGGGTATTAATAGTTGAGAAATGGGAAATTGTGTAATTATATAAAGTTTGGGGTTAAATTAAAGTTTGGGGGGTTAAATGGCTATTTTTGAAAATTCCAAACGGCTAATTTTGAAAAAGAGCCGTTTGAAATTTTAAAAAAAAAAATTTTTTAAAAATCCGGGCCGTTGCGGAACCGGTTGGAACCGTTTGGAACCGGATGGAACCGCCTGAACCGGTCCGGTTCCATACAGTTCCAAACGGTTCCGCAACGGTCCGAATTTTTAAAAAAAAGATTTTTTTAAAAAAAAATTCCAAACGTTGCGGAACCGTTTGGAACCGGATGGAACCGCCTGAACCGGTCCGGTTTCGATTCCGGTTCCGGTTCTGGCGGTTCCGGTTCTACGGTTCTAGAGGGTGGAACCGCTCCATCACGATTCTGGGGAACCGCCAGACCCGGAACCGCGGAACCGGAACCGCCGGAACCCCAGAACCGCCAAAACCGCGGTTCCGGTCCGATTCCGGTTCCGAACCGGGCCACTTCCAGCCTTAGTCCCATAAGAACAGGGATGAGTTTAAAGTAAAAGTATCATATTGTTGCGAGAGATATTCCAAGTGTTATAGGTCTCTGCCTTATCTCATCGTATGAGATATCCTAGCACTTGGATTGGTGTATTTAGGGGTGGCAAAATGGGTAAATCAAAATAAATAACCAGTCATATTATCCGTCAAAATATGGGTTGGATAATGAATATTTTTAAAACGGATTAAATACGGATATTACCCATCTTATCCATATTTTAAATGAGTAACCACCAGTTATCCATGGGTAATAAAGTCAAAACTCCCCCTCAAAAGCATTTAGTCATGTTTTTACCTTTTATTAAGCAATAGTAAGTTATATGCTAATGGTTGCATTCATGTAAGACCCTTTTAATTATTTCTCTGTTCAGTCCAACTTTGAAATTTATAGACTTTTATTTATTCTCGTCTTACTTCATCAATTCTCTTATTTTCTTTTTGGAAAAAGCTGTAAATTTACTTTTCTATTACACAAAATATCTTAGTTTTATCATATATTATATTATACGTCATTATATATATATATATATATATACTAGATTTAGAGTACGCGCTTTGCGCGTGTATCCCATATCAATAAGTATAATATTTTTTAAAATTATGTAAAATATTGTTAAACTATATATATTTGACGTGCAATTGTTAAAGTCATTTGAAAAACATTTGTAAAGTTGACGTTCAGTTAAAAAAGTATAATAGTTATGATATTGGGATAATTTATATCAAATTATAATATTTATTAGAACGGTTATTTGTATTTTGGTAATAAATTTTAATGCAGGATAGTTTAATTGAAAGGTAATGGACATGCTACTGTATACTTAAAGAATCAAATATCAATTTTACGAGAAATATTTCTTTATTTTCTTTTATTAAGTACGTTAGTTAAATTACATATATAATTGACCCGAACTGTATCCGATTCGATCCGCCCGCTTGGCACCCCTAGTGGTAATCATTGTCATAGTTATTCTTTGCTTCAGTCTAAGGACAAGGATAAGTAAAGCATAACTATAATACTAGTATTACTGCGAATTAATCCCCTTATGATAAGGGAGATCTTCCTGTCAATTTCAGCTTTTTAGGGTTGCAAAAATTAACCTTGTTGAAAACACTAGTTTACAGAATATTTTCATTTTTTTCCCTTTCTAATTAATACATTCTGAGCATTTATAAAATAATTAATGTCACTTCCATTTTCGGTTACAGCCACAAATTTTCAGATAGAGGAAGTGTAAGAAAATCAAAGCTTCAACTTGCCCACATGTTGTTGAACAAAATCACTTAGACCCCCCAGTGTACAATGCATCACGCGTTCACGAGTTAAGGACGGAGCCGCACCCTAAGGGTGTTACGTGAATAGGCTATCCTAAGCAAGCATTAATGGCTGCTTCCACGACTTGAATCCGAAAACGACTTTACCTTTACTCCAAGGCTCCCCTTCAAAACCAATTGAAGTCCAAATATTTGGAAACATTCGGTGTAGCTGCCTCAACAATTCAAAGATATTTAGAATTTGGACGCTGGGGAAAGGGTGAGGTTTATGCATCTTCATAGTTATCTCTTTGAAGAAGAAGAAAAGCTTAACCGGCTTATATACACAAAGGTCTATGAAATTGGAAAGAATTTGAGATATCAAAACTATACATAAGGGAAATACGACTTATGAAGGCAATCCTCATAATGAAGTATACTCCTAACAAAAATCTGATGTCTTTCAACACTTTCCACCTCAACCTATAAAAGGAAAATTGACTGAATGGCACAGTAGTTTAATACTCCAAAAAGAGTATTCATTACAAGAAACTCGGGAAAAAACGATCAAAGTAGTCTGGTAGCTATATTGATGGTCCCTTTTATTTAGGGACCAAAGTTTATCGCTAATTAGAGAAGGTACACCGTTAGAGTGATGCACTTTACATAAAGTAAAGGCTTTAAGCTCCGCTGCTCCGTTGGTCCATTTTGTGGACCCTCCCCCAAAAATCCAACTTTGGTCTCTACTCTAAATGGACCCATTTTTTCGGTAGAGACCAACTTTAGTCGCTATATTAATTTAATAATATAATTTTGCGACCAAAGTTGGTCTCTAAATAAAAAAAATATTATTTATTTATTTATTATTAATCGTTAAAAAGTGACCAACTGTGATCTCTAATCCAAAAATTACAGTTTAAAATATAGAAACTAGAGACCACTATTGGTCGCTATTTTATTCAATTATTAATTTATTTTAATAATTTAGCGACCAACTTTGGTCCCTAAATACGTGAATTTAATTTAATTTTTAAATAGTAGCGATCAAATTTGGTCTCTATATTAGCAGATTTTTTTAATGATATAGCGACCAAATTTGGTCGCTTTTTTAGAAATCTGGGAAAATAGCGACCAATGTATGTCGCTTTTCTCCAGAAAATATTTTTTTACTTGAAAAGCGACCATATAAAGACCAACTTTGGTCGCTTTTCTATGTATTATTTTGCCAGAAACGGCCTGTTTCTGCAGCTACACCACCTGCCAGTCATACCAATTTCCTAAATAGGCATTTTATGCCAACAACAACAACAATAAAAAGCAATTAAAAGCAACAAAAAATAAACTTCAATAGAACTAATATATTAAGCTAACAAAATTAAGTTAACGCTTATTACAAGCCCATTCGAACTAAAGAGAACTAACACAATACTAAATTGGTATGTAAATTAGTTCTAACATAATAGAACTAACACAATGTAAATTAGTTCTAACATAATAGTATATTAGTTCTAACACATTAGAACTAACACAATAGTATATAAAGTACCGAATAAGTGTTCTTTCAGCATCCTCGTCTGAAAGTTGGATTGCCTCGCTCGGTTCATTAGGTGGTTGACTGCATATGAATTCCCCTACGTCAACTGTGACGCGAATTAAACCTATATGAAAAATTATACTGAATTAGTATTTCAAATTCTATATAAAAGCAAATCAAAATATTTAATGAAAAGTAAAAATCTTACATGTATGAAGTCGAGGCTCGACCCTCCTTTCTGAATCCGTCTCTTTATTATTCTTTACAATACGAGTTTCATTGAATAACTCATCTTGATTCATTGGCATCATAAAGTTGTCTGGTGGCTTTGGTGATTATCCTCGTGCTCGGGATGAACTTTGATACAGAGAATAACTTGGATACGGTACATGACGGAGTGTGTCTTTGATCAATTGTTTATCTCATTAGCTACAATGATAATAAGAAGGCAACGACATGTGTTTCAAAAAAGTGATGGTGTAGGTAGGATTTAACATTTCCTAAGTAGAGGTTATAGAGAAATTCTCTACTTCACTTTCCAAGGGGAAAACAAGTTTGATTGATAGTGACAACGTTGATGGAGACAGAATATTTCCCATAGGTCGTGTCAGTTCCTATAAAGCGGGGATCTTAAGACTCTATGATGACAGAGATCATAGGAAGTTTTGTTCTAAATTTTCTTTCAAGTCTGATCCTCCAAGTTTAATGTGATAATTGTGATATTTATTCGGATTCAGACACTGATTTGACCGACAAAAGTATGGAAATGCTCTTAAAATTTTAAGAGCATTTCCATACTTTTGTCGGTCAAATCAGTGTCTGAATCCGAATAAATATCACAATTATCACATTAAACTTGGAGGATTAGACTTGAAAGAAAATTTAGAACAAAACTTCCTATGATCTCTGTCATCATAGAGTCTTATGATCCCCGCTTTATAGGAACTGACACGACCTACGGGAAATATTCTGTCTTCATCAACCTTGTCACTCTCAATAAAACTTCCTTTCCTAATGGAAAATGAAGTACATAATTACTCTATAAGCTCTTCTTTTATCTACTTAGGAAATACAAAATTCCTATCTACACCATCACTATTTGAACACATGTCATTGCCTTCTCATTATCATTGTCGCTATAATGAGAAGAACAATAAAAGGCACATTCCACCAGGTACTGTATCTTAGTTATTCTTGGTTGAAGTTACAGTGCATGTCTAATAACGTCAGCAACCTATTCGCGGTACTATTACTCGAGATGAACTTGGATACAGAGAATAACTTGGATAAAGTACCTGACAGGGTGTGTCTTTGATCAATTGTTTATCTCTATAGGTACAATGATAATGAGAAGCCAACGACATGTGTTTCAAAATAGTGATGGTGTAGGTAGGATTTAACATTTCCTAAGTAGATAAAAGAGGTTATAGAGAAATTCTCTACTTCACTTTCCAAGAGGTAAAGAAGTTTGATTAATAGTGACAACGTTGATGAAGACGGAATATTTCCCGTCGGTCGTGTCAGTTCCTACAAAGCGGGGATCATAAGACTTTATGATGACAAAGATTATAGGAAGTTTTGTTCTAAATTTACTCTCAAGTCTCATCCACCAAGTTTAATGTGATAATTGTGATATCTATAAGGATTCAAAGACTGATTTGACCGACAAAAGTATAGAAATGATCTTAAAAAATTTTTAAAGAGCATTTTCATACTTTTGTCGGTCAAATCAGTGTCTGACTCCGAAGAAATATCACAATTATCACATTAAACTTGTTGGATCAGACTTGAAAGTAAATTTAAAACAAAACTTCCTATAATCTCTGTCATCATAGAGTTTTATGATCCCCGATTTATGGAAACTGCCAGGACAGACGGAACACATTCCGTCTTCATCAACCTTGTCACTCTCAATCAAACTTCTTTTTCTGATGGAAAATAAAGTATAGAATTACTCTATAAGCTCTTCTTTTATCTACTTAGGATCCTACACCATAACTATTTGAAACACATGCCATTGCCTTCTCATCATTATTGTCTCTAATGAGAATAACAATAAAAGGCACATTCTGCCAGGTACTTCATATTAGTTATTCTTGGTGGAAGTTTCATTGCATGTCTAATAACATCATCAAATTCTCGTGGTACTCTTATTCGGGATGAGCTTGGATACGGAGAATAACTTGGATACAGTACCTAATAGGGTGTGTCTTTGATCAATTGTTGATCTCATTAGCTACAATGATAATGAGAAGCCAACGACATGTGTTTCAAAAAAGTAATGGTGAAGGTAGGATTTAACATTTCCTAAGTAGATAAAAGAGTTTATAGAGAAATTATCTACTTCATTTTCCTAGAGGAAAAAAAAGTTTAATTGATAGTGACAAGGTTGATAAAGATGGAATATTTTCCGTCAGTCGTACCAGTTTCCATAAAACGTGGATCATAAAACTCTATGATGACAAAGATTTTAGGAAGCTTTGTACTCTACTTTCTTCCAAAGTTAATAAATAAAAGCTTAATGTGATCTTGGTGATAGTTCGTCGGATTCAGACGATGATTAGACGGACAGAAGTATAGAAATTTTGATAAAAAGAATTAGAGGTAAAAACATTCAACCTCTAATTCTTTTTATCAAAATTTCCATACTTCTGTCCGTCAGTTCATCATCTGAATCTGAAGAACTATCACCAATATCACATTAAGCTTGTATTATTAACCTTGGAAGAAAGTCGAGTACAAGCTTCCATAAATCTTTGTCATCATACATTATTATGATCCCTTTTTTATGGGAACCGTCATGATCGACGGAACACATTCCATCTGTATCAACCTTGTCACTCTCAATTAAACATATTTCCTCATGGAAAATAAAGTAGAGAATTACTCTATAAGCTCTTCTTTTATCTACTTAGGAAAGACTAAATTCCTACCTACACCATCACTTAGTGCAACACATGCCATTGCCTTCTCATCATCAATGTCGCTAATTAGAACAACAATTACATGCACATTATGCCATGTACTTTATCTTAGTTATTCTTGGTGGAAGTTCCATTACATGTCTAATAACGTCATCTACCTCTTCTGACCGTTTACCTCCTGCAATCTAAAATTCCAAAACATAAACCAAAATTTCAATGCATATCAGTTCAACTCATTGTTAAATGCTTCAATTAATATCCTAAAACTTCGACCCATACCTAAAAGGATCAATGTTCAATTTATATGATTCAAGGTTCAATTTATATCCTAAAAGTTCAAGCCATATCCTAAAAGCTTCAAGTCATATCCTAAAATTTGTATTTATAACTAAAGCTTCAAGACAATACAAAGATTCAAGGTTCAATTTATATCCTAAAAGTTATATTCATATCCTACGAGTTTAAACTTAAACTAAAAAGTTCAATTTATATCCTAAAGCTTCAACTCATACCTAAAAGGCTCAAGTCATATCCTAAAAGTTCAAGTCATATTCTAAAATTTCTATTTATAACTAAAGCTTCAAGACAATACAAAGATTCAAGGTTCAATTTATATCCTAAAAGTTATATTCATATCCTACGAGTTTAAACTTAAACTAAAAATTTTAATTTATATCCTAAAGCTTCAATTCATACATAAAAGGCTCAAGTCATATCCTAAAAGCTTCAAGAGAATACAAAGATTAAAGGTTCAATTTATATCCTAAAAGTTATATTCATATCCTACGAGTTTAAACTCAATTCATATCCTAATATATATATATATATATATATATATATATATATATATATATATATATATATATATATATATATATATATATCATGTGTCTATATTAAATATCCAAATGTATTATCATGTGTCTATATTATTTTTATCTACCTATAAACTAATCAACATTAAACTAAAAGTTCAATTTATACCCATATATATATATATATATATATATATATATATATATATATATGTATGTATATATATATATATATGTATATATATATATATGTATATATATATATATATGTATATATATATATATATATATATATATATATCTATGATCAAGTCTTTAACATTAAACTAGTACATATTTCTTACTAAAATATTGAAAGAGAAATACTCAAGAAAGCCTAGTATAAATATTCAACCCATATCCTAAACCCTAGATTTCTATAAAATATTAAATAATGATAAATACAATCTAAACCCGTTTGTATAAAATATAATTTAAATAATCAATTGAAACACTAATTCTAGGTTGAAACAATAATCAATTAAAACACTAATTGAAACACTAGGTTTTTAATTCTAGCCTTAAATTTTTAGGAGGTGACGATAGAGGCAACGGCGACAACTGAGCGGTGATCGTTGGTGGCGTGGGTGGGGCCTAGTGGTGGGAGTTAGAAAGGGGTGGGGGTTGAGTGTGAGAGAGAAAAGATGGATTTTGGAAAATTATTAGAAAGAATAGGAGGGGATCCCGATTTTGAGAGATCTGTAATTAAAATAGCGACCAACGTTGGTTGCTATTTCGGTGGGTAAAACAGTTTTGAATTTTTAGAAATAGCGACCAACGTTAGTCGTTCTTTTCTGACAGTCTGAACAAAATAGCGACCAACAATGGTCGCTATATATATATATGTATGTATATATATATATATACATATATATATATATACACACACATATATATATATATATACATATATATACATATATATATGTTGTATTCGATACGATATTACCTCATACACCTATACTTAATGCATAATATAGCGTAATTACATATATTATATATATAAGTAGAATTCAATATGGTAATACCTCATACACCTATCTTAGTGCATAGTATAGCGTAAGTATCATATATTGTATATATAAGCTGTATTCGATACTGTAATACCCCATACACCTATACTTAGTAAATAGTATAGCATAAGTACATATATTGTATATATATAAGCTATATTCGATACGGTATTATTTCATACACTTATACTTAGTGCATAGTATAGCGTAAGTACATATATTGTATATATATATAAGTTGTATTCGATACTGTATTAACTCATACACCTATACTTAGTGCATAGCATAGCGTAAGTATATATATTGTATATATATGAGCTGTATTCGATACGGTAATACCTCACACACTTATACTAAGTGCATAGTATAGCTTAAGTACATATATTGTATATATATAACTTGTATTCGATACGGTATTACCTCATACACATATACTTAGTGCATAGTATAGCGTAAGTACATATATTGTATATATATAAGCTGTATTCGATACTGTATTACTTCATACACCTATACTTAGTGCATCGTATAGCATAAGTACATATATAGCATATATATAAGATGTATTCGATACGGTAATACCTCATACACTTATACTTAGTGCATAGTATAGCGTAAGTACATATATTGTATATATAGAAGTTGTATTCGATACGGTATTATTTCATACACCTATACTTAGAGCATAGTATAGCATATGTGCATATATTGTATATATATAAGCTGTATTAGATACAGTATTACTTCATACACCTATACTTAGTGCATAGTATACCGTTAGTACATATATTGTATATATATATAAGCTGTATTTGACACGGTAATACCTCACACACTTATACTTAGTGCATAGTATAGCGCAAGTACATATATTGTATATATATATAAGCTGTATTCGTACGGTAATACCTCATACACCTGTACTTAGTGCATAGTATAGCGTAAGTACATATATTGTATATAAATAAGCTATATTCGATACGATATTACCTCACACACTTATACTTAGTGCATAGTATAGCGTAAGTACATATATTGTATATATATAAGCTGTCTTCGATACTATATTACTTCATACACCTATACTTAGTGCATAGTATAGCGTAAGTACATATATTGTATATATATATATATAAGCTGTATTCGATACGGTAATACCTCACACACTTATACTTAGTGCATAGTATAGCGCAAGTACATATATTGTATATATATATAAGCTGTATTTGATACGGTAATACCTCACACACTTATACTTAGTCCATAATATAGCGTAAGTACATATATTGTATATATATAAGCTGTATTCGACACGGTAGTACCTCATACACCTATACTTAGTAAATAGTATAGCATAAGTACATATATTGTATATATATAAAAGCTGTATTCGACATGGTATTATTTCATACACCTATACTTAGTGCGTAATATCGCGTAAGTACATATATTGTACATATATAAGCTGTATTCGATACGAAATACTCCATACACCTATACTTAGTGCATACTATTGCATATGTACATATGTTGTATATATATAAGCTGTATTCGATACGGTAATACCTCACACACTTATACTTAATGCATAGTATAGCGTAAGTACATATATTGTATATATATAAACTGTATTCGATACGGTAATACCCCATACACCTATACTTAGTGCATAGTATAGCGTATGTACATATATTGTATATGTATAAGTTGTATTCAATATGATATTTTACGGTATTTCTGCTGGAGTTACTAATGCTATTTTGTTTTTGTTTTTGTTTTTATTTTTGTTTTTCCTTTCCTTCACTGAGCCGATGGTCGATTGGAAACAGCCTCTCTGATTTATTGGGTAGGAGTAAGGCCCGTCTACATATTACCTTCCCCAGACCCCACTTTGTGGAACTATACTGGGTAGTTGTTGTTGTTGTTATTGCTATTCGATACGGTATTACCTCATACAACTATACTTAGTGCATAGTATAGCGTAAGTACATATATTGTATATATATAAGCTGTATTCGATACAGTATTATTAACACCTATCCTTAGTGCATAGTATAACGTAAGTACATATATTTTTTATATATAAGCTGTATTCGATACGGTAATACCTCATGCACCTATCTTAGTGCATAGTATAGCGTAAGTACATATATTGTACATATATAAGCTGTATTCGATACTGTATTACCTCATACACCTATACTTAGTAAATAGTATTAGCATAAGTACATATATTTTATATATATAAGCTATATTCGATACGGTATTATTTCATACACCTATACTTAGTGCATAGTATAGCGTAAGTACATATATTGTATATATATAAGTTGTATTCGATATTGTATTAACTCATACACCTATACTTAGTGCATAGTATAGCGTAAGTACATATATTGTATATATATAAGTTGTATTCGATACTGTATTACTTCATACACCTATACTTAGTGCATAGTATAGCGTAAGTACATATATTGCATATATATAAGATGTATTCGATACGGTAATACCTCATACACTTATACTTAGTGCATAGTACAGCGTAGGTACATATATTGTATATATATAAGTTGTATTAGATACGGTATTATTTCATTCACCTATGCTTAGTGCATAGTATAGCGTAAGTGCATATATTGTATATATATAAGCTGTATTCGATAAAGTATTACTTCATACACCTATACTTAGTGCATAGTATAGCGTAAGTACATATATTGTATATATATAAGCAATATTCGATACGGTAACACCTCACACATTTATACTTAGTGCACAGCACAACGCAAGTACATATATTGTGTGTATATATATATATATGCTGTATTCGGTACGGTAATACCTCATACACCTGTACTTAGTGCATAGTATAGCGTAAGTACATATATTGTAT
Organism: Nicotiana benthamiana; assembly: GCA_034376525.1. NCBI lineage: Eukaryota > Viridiplantae > Streptophyta > Magnoliopsida > Solanales > Solanaceae > Nicotiana > Nicotiana benthamiana. Next base: position 85,785,238 of record CM067328.1, read on the forward strand.
ATATATATAAGCTATATTCGATACGATATTACCTCACACACTTATACTTAGTGCATAGTATAGCGTAAGTACATATATTGTATATATATAAGCTGTCTTCGATACAGTATTACTTCATACACCTATACTTAGTGCATAGTATAGCGTAAGTACATATATTATATATATATAAGCTGTATTCGATACAGTATTACTTCATATACATATACTTAGTGCATAGTATAGCGTAAGTACATATGTTGTATATTTATAAGCTGTATTCGATATGGTAATACCTCACACACTTATACTTAGTGCATAGTATAGCGCAAGTACATATATTGTATATATAAAAGCTGTATTCGATACGGTACTACCTCACACACTTATACTTAGTCCATAATATTGCGTAAGTACATATATTGTATATATATAAGCTGTATTCGACACGGTAATACCTCATACACATATACTTAGTAAATAGTATAACATAAGTACATATATTGTATATATATAAGCTGTATTCCACACGATATTATTTTATGCACCTATACTTAGTGCATAGTATCGCGTAAATACATATATTGTACATATTCAAGCTGTATTCGATAAGAAATACCCCATACACCTATACTTAGTGCATTCTATAGCGTATGCACATATGTTGTATATATATAAGCTGTATTCGACACGGTAATACCTCACACACTTATACTTAGTGCATAGTATAGCGTAAGTACATATATTGTATATATATAAACTGTATTCGATACGGTAATACCCCATACGACTATACTTAGTGCATAGTATAGTGTATGTACATATATTGTATATGTATAAGTTGTATTCGATGCGGTATTTTACGGTATTTCTGCTGGAGATACTAATGCTCTTTTGTTTTTATTTTTGTTTTTCCTTTCCTTCACTGAGCCGGGGGTCGATTGGAAACAACCTCTCTGATTTTTCGGGTAGGGGTAAGGACCGTCTACATATTATCCTCCCCAACCCCACTTTGTGGAACTATACTGGGTAATTGTTGTTGTTGCTATTCGATACGGTATTACCTCATACAACTATACTTAGTGTATAGTATAGCGTAAGTACATATATATGTATATATATAAGCTGTATTCGATACGGTATTATTTTATACACCTATCCTTAGTGCATAGTATAGCGTAAGTACATATATTTTATATATATATAAGCTGTATTCGATATGGTATTACCTCATACACCTATACTTAGTGCATAGTTTCGCATAAGTACATATATTGTATATATATAAGCTGTATTCGAAACGGTATTACCTCATACACCTATACTTAGTACATAGTATAGCGTACGTATATATACTGTATATATATAAGTTGTATTCGATACGGTATTACCTCATACACCTATACTTAGTGCATAGTATAGCGTAAGTTTATATTTTGTATATGTATAAGCTGTATTCGATACAGTATTATTTCATACACTTATACTTAGTGCATAGTATAGCGTAAGTACATATATTGTATATATATAAACTGTATTCGATACGGTATTACCTCATACACCTATACTTAGTGCATAGTATAGCGTAAGTACATATATTGTATCTATATAAGCTGTATTCGATACGGTAATACCTCACAAACTTATACTTAGTGCATAGCATAGCGCAAGTACATATATTGTATATAAATAAGATGTATTCGGTACGGTAATATCTCATTCACCTATACTTTGTGCATAATATAGCGTAAGTACTTATACATATATTGTATATATATAAGCTATATTCGATACGGTATTATTTCATACACCTATACTTAGTGCATAGTATAGCGTAAGTACATATATTGTATATATAAGTTATATTCGATACGGTATTACCTCATACACCTATACTTAGTGCATAGTATTGCGTAAGTACATATATTGTATATATATATATATATATATATATATATATATATATATATATATATAAATGCTGTATTCGATACGGTATTACCTCATACACCTATACTTAGTGCATAATATAGTGTAAGTACATATATTGTATATATATAAGCTGTATTCGATACGGTAATACCTCATACACTTAAACTTAGTGCATACTATAACGTAAGTACATATATTATATATATAGACACACACGCCCGCTTCGTAGTGCATATCATCCCTTATATTACAAAAGTATTAACGACTAACATTTATATTATTTACATAGTAAACATAAAAGTGATTTTTAATTTTGACCATTGTTGACTAAAATAGTGACAAATTTTGGTCGCTATTTAATCATGAATTTAGATTAGCGATCAAAGTTGGTCGCTAACTTTAAATTATATTTAATTATATTTCATATAATAATTAAAATAATAATATAATTATTAAATTGAATAACTGGGAAACAGTTAAGCGACCAAAAGTGGTTGCTACCTTTCTTTCCTTTATTTAGCGACCAACTTTGTTCGCTAATTCATAATATATATATATATATATATATATATATATATATATATATATATATATATTGTAATTTTTTCAAAATAATAATATAATTATTAAAATTTTATAAGCAGGTCCCACGTTAGCGACCAAGTTTGGTCGCTAATCTCAGTAAAAGTTTGACCAAGCCAGTCAATATTTTGACTAAGTTAGCGACCAACTTTGGTCGCTATTTTGTTTCCAGAATTTAGTTCATTATTTTCGCTAGTTTAGCTACCAATGCTGGTCGCTTTTTTCCATAAACCAAATTCGATTGTTATTTTTTGGTCGCTTTTTTAAGGAATTTTAGTAGTGATTCGAGATCTTCCAATCAACCATGACCACGTGCACCTCTTGTTTTATTTTGTCTTTTGACTCCAATTGAAGAAAATATCCTTAGTCCTCCTCCGCGGGAAACTCTTTTACTTCGCCGGTAAATCAAGAATCCCATTTTTCTTCTGGTCATGGCGAACCATCATTTTCTTTTTTATCTGTAAGAAATTTCCTGGATAGATAATACTCCCTATGTTGACAGCCATATGTTCTCACATTCACATTTCAAAGGTTAGTAATAGTATAATTTCTGCTTTATCACGTACCCCACCCCCTAACCCCCCTCCTCGCCATCCCAAACAGAGGGGCCCACTAGAAGGGATCTGTTAACTACCTAACCAGTGAGTTGTGCCCCTTTCTGAGACATTGGAGTAGAGAGGTAGTGGGGTGGTTTGAGGGGGGTGGGGGTGGGGAGAGGGGGGAGAAACCCCAGTGCCCTTTTACTTTTCTTTACATGTGTTCCTCCTGGAAGATGCTTTGCACAAAAATAAAAAATAAAAAAGGTGAGCCCATTATTCCTTTTAAACATCTCTAATGGTACAACTGTTCTCACTTTTATTTATACCCCTATTCCATCTCTCTACTGATTGTCACTTTCAGTGAGTGAATCAGTATGTGTGAAAGAAGGAGAAGACCAATAATATAGAAGATGTGAAAGCAATTAATGAAAATACATGGGCTGCAGTAAGCTTATAGTAAATACAAGGTATGTCAATATTATTTATGAGAACAACATGATAATATTTTAAATCAAAATGCCAGATGGGATTTGCCAAGATGGAATAAGTTCTTTAAACTTTTTCTTTTATGAAAAATTGAAACTTTCTTATACCCCAATATATTTCCATGTATGACTAGTATCAGAAGAGTACAAGTTGGTCGTAGAAGAATACCAGATTCTTGGTCAAGAAGTTGTGAACATACATATTGCCAAGTCTGCCACTGCTATAGTAGCTCCAATTGGAGGTAAGGTGATACTTTTCCTTCTATAAATACTCATCTTTATCCCTTTATTTTAACTCAAAAAAAATTCTGTTTCTTGCTTTCTAATTTTGCTCAATGGGGATCTTTCCACCATGTTCTGCAGAGATGCTGGACAAATTGCTTCAAGTGGTTTGTGGCAAGAACCATGACCCTACAATAGAAGATAACAATCATACCAATGTGAAGAAGGTCAGAGGGACAGTTGTATTGATGAAAAAGAATGTCTTGGACTTGACGGATGTTGGTGCTTCTTTCCTTGATAGAGTTCATGAAGTCTTTGGCAAAGGTGTCTCTTTGCAGCTCATCAGTTCTGACCATGCAGAACCTGGTATCTCCTTTTTCTTGTGCTCTGATTATCTGTCAACAAGGTTCTGATATAAGGACATGGAAGCTAATTAATAACTAATCACAAATTATTTTTTAAGCAAACCTTAGCGTCCCTTTTCAACTATGAAACCAAGCAATAGGACATAGAGAGAGTTTGAATTTTCCATGTGTTTTAAATAGCAAAAATATTGATGATTTTAGTTAAGTTGATCCCAGTCCAATCCTGTGAGTGCTTGACCTGATATTTCCTTCGACTTTAATAGCCGCTGAGCTGTGTAACCACCTCATCTAAAACTTTAAAAAAACAACTCGAGAGGGTGCACTATAATTTATTCCTTTATGCCTACAACATACATTTCTCATGTGTGAGATTTTTTCTTAGGATGCTCTGATAAGTGATACCATATCAAATGGTGTGACCACCTCATCTCAATGCTTATGTTATTAGAGGGATATGTAAAAAAAACAACAACCCAGTATAATCCCACTTAGTGGGGTCTGGGGAGGGTAGTATGTACGCAGACCTTACCCCTACCCTTGGGTAGAGAGGCTGTTTCCAAATATACCCCCGGCATCCTTCCCTCCAAGAACTTCCCACCTTGCTCTTGGGGAGACTCGAACTCACAACCTCTCGGTTGGAAGTGGGGGTTGCTTACCATCAGAGCAACCTAGAGGGATATGTAACTTCAATTAATTAATATTAAACAGTAGCAAAACTATCCAAAAAGTTCTATCTTCTTCCTCTTGTTAATTGAATCCTTCTATGCAGCCCCTTCGTAAGATAATCAAAGCATCAATATTCACTAAAAAGCAATTTCCAATCCATGAATAAGGATAGAAAAGGGAACTTCCACTGGCTCCGACGTTTTCTCCCATTTGAATAAATAAAAAAAGAGTTAAACTCAAGTTAATATTCAATTTGGCAGCTAAAAGAAAAAAGTATTGTAGTTTGTAAGTTTAATATAGACAGCTTTAAGCATACTTCTGTGTTTGAAATTTGTAGGAAATGGATGTAAAGGGAAGTTGGGAAAACCAGCATTCTTGGAGAAATGGATGTCCAGCTTGACTTCAATATCAGCGGGAGATGCTACGTTTAATGTGACATTTGACTGGGATGAGTCCATGGGAGTTCCTGGAGCTTTCATAATCAAAAACTATCACCACAGTCAGTTTTACCTCAGGACAGTCATTTTAGAAGATGTTCCTGGACATGGTCAACTTCATTTTGTGTGTAATTCATGGGTGTATCCAGCACATCGCTACAAATACAACCGAGTATTTTTTTCAAACAAGGTATCTCTAACATTAGACTAGTAATGCTAGTGTGAGTTAAAACTGACTGTGGTGATAGTTTTTGACTGGGTGAGGCTTGGCAGGGCTATCCATAGATGATTTGTGTATTGGATTGTGTCTCCGTTATGGTAGTTGTTTATGGTAGTTACTGTCTGATATTATTGCATGCTATTTTATTTATGGTTCTTATGTTTAGATAATTATTTACGCTATTTATGCTGGAGTTACTAATGCTCTTTTCTTTTTATTTTTGTTTTTCCTTTCCTTCACTGAGCCGATGGTCGATTGGAAACAACCTCTTGCCCTTTCGGGTAGGGGTAAGGCCCGTCTACCCTCCCCAGACCCCACTTTGTGGGACTATACTGGATAGTTATTGTTGTTGTATACTGATGAAGCTTCGTGAATTTTTATGCATGTAATACTTTTTGGGCATTCTCTTCGGATCCTCTTTGAAAGCCTAAAAAGTTCATTCTTGTTCTAGTTTCTAAATAGACAAAAGCTGAAAATTCTTTCACAAACTAGATTAGGAAAAGTGAACAAGCATGGAACCTTGATAAGATAGCTAAATATTGACTTCCTGAAACTCATATTTTTTCTAGAAATGATAACTAAACAGTAGTATAGAGTTGATAGGTTCAAAATATGATATGCTGAAATCAAATTCACTGGTTTCCCAGACATACCTGCCAAGCAACACACCGGAACCCCTCCGACCATACAGGGAAGAGGAGCTTCTAAATCTTCGTGGAAGCGGTTCAGGCATGCTCAAGGAGTGGGACAGAGTGTATGATTATGCATTCTACAATGATCTAGGATTTCCAGATAAGGGGCCAGAATCTGCTCGTCCTGTGCTTGGTGGGTCGAAGGAATACCCATATCCTCGTAGAGGCAGGACAAGCCGTCGACCAACTAAAACAGGTAGATCACAAATAAATCAAAGACGTAACATTACAATGATATGATTCACATTGTTGTAGAAACTTAATAGAATAAAGTGAATTAAAATCTAATGAAGTACTATGGATAATAAGCAGCTGATGTTCCTTTTGTCTTGGCAGATCCTAACTCAGAGAGCCGGTTGCCGCCTTTAGGTTTGAACATATATGTTCCACGGGATGAACGTTTTACTCATGTGAAGCTTTCGGATTTCCTTGCATATGCTGTTAAATCTCTGGGTCAGGTCCTCATTCCTGAGATTGTTGCTTTATTTGACAAAACCTTCAACGAGTTTGATAGCTTTGAAGACGTACTCAAGCTCTATGAAGGTGGGATTAAGCTGCCTGACCATCATTTAAACAAACTCAGGCAATGCATCCCGTGGGAGATGCTCAAAGAGCTAGTCCGCTCCGATGGTGAACCATTTCTCAAATTTCCAATGCCTGATGTAATCAAAGGTACCTAAGGGCTCTTCCAACTATTTAGATAGCAGGTACTTCCCGAGGTGAAAGATATTGCGTCATAATGTGAACACTGATAGAGCTTCGTTTAAAATTACTGCAGTGGATAGGTCTGCCTGGAGGACAGATGAAGAGTTTGGACGGGAAATGCTAGCTGGAGTCAACCCTGTTATCATTCGACGTCTTCAGGTATCAAACAATATTCAAACCGCTAGTTGGTTCAATAATCTTTCCTGTCATCCATATTTCTAATCCATTAAATTCTTATCAGGAGTTTCCCCCAGCTAGCAAATTGGATCCTAACGTATATGGTTATCAGACCAGTTCAATCTCAAGGGAGGACGTAGAGAAAAACATGGATGGACTTACTGTAGATGAAGTAAATTCCTGGCTTATTTCCCTCTTATACCTTAACATACCAACAAAAGACAAGCAAAAAAATAACAAATGCTTTCTTTATTTCCTGAAAGAACTAGATTTTTGTCTAAGAATATGGTAAGATTAAAACTTGCCTTCTGTAATTGTGGTTACAGGCAATTGAGTATAATAAGCTGTTCATTTTGGACCATCATGATGCATTGATGCCTTATCTCAGACGGATTAATACAACAAAGACAAAGACTTATGCTAGTCGGACACTCCTTTTTCTACAAGATAATGGAACATTGAGGCCACTTGCAATTGAGTTGAGCTTACCTCATCCACAAGGAGATAAACATGGTGCCACCAGCCTTGTATTTACACCAGCTGACGAAGGTGTTGAAGGCTCTGTCTGGCAGCTGGCCAAAGCTTATGCCGCTGTAAATGACTCTGGCTATCATCAGCTCGTCAGTCATTGGTAAGCTGCTTCTTAGCAAAGTAGCTGGAAGGATGAGAATTTTTTATAGCATTTTTAAGTTTTAAGTTTAGTTCACTAATTTCACCTCAAATTGCAGGTTAAATACTCATGCAGTAATAGAGCCATTTGTGATTGCTACAAATAGACATTTGAGCGTACTTCATCCAGTATTCAAGCTTTTACAGCCTCATTTCCGCGATACCATGTATATTAATGCTTTGGCTCGGCAGATACTCATTAATGCAGGTGGAGTACTTGAGCTGACAGTTTTTCCGGGGAAATATGCCATGGAGATGTCTTCTATTGTCTATAAGAACTGGGTGTTCACCGAGCAAGGACTCCCTGCTGATCTGCTTAAGAGGTATGTCCAAAACTTCATGTTAAAATCTCTATCTCAGTATCAATGTTGACCAGAATCAAACACTTCCCACTTTCTTTCTCGCAGAGGAGTAGCAGTGCCAGACTCAAGCCAGCCCTATGGCCTTAGACTTCTAATAGAGGATTATCCTTTTGCTGTAGATGGGCTTGAGATCTGGTCAGCAATTGAAGCCTGGGTAAACGAGTACTGTTCATTCTATTACCCAACAGACGACATGATCCGAGGTGATACTGAGCTACAGTCATGGTGGACAGAAGTTCGCAATGAAGGTCATGGTGACTTGAAAGATGAACCATGGTGGCCTCAGATGCAGACCCGAGCTGAACTCGCCGAAGCATGCACAATTATCATATGGGTGGCTTCTGCTCTTCACGCAGCTGTCAACTTCGGGCAGTATCCTTATGCTGGTTACCTCCCAAATCGTCCCACTGTAAGCCGCCGATTCATGCCTGAGCCAGGCACCCCTGAATATGCTGAGCTTGAGTCAAACCCTGACCTTGCCTTCCTGAAGACAATCACAGCCCAGTTCCAAACTCTGTTAGGTGTATCTTTGATAGAAATATTGTCACGACATTCTTCAGACGAAATATATCTGGGACAGAGAGATACTCCAGAGTGGACCTCAGATATTCAACCGCGACAGGCATTTCAAAGATTCCATGACAGATTGGTCGGAGTGGAGAACAGAATAGTGGAAAGGAACAATGACAGCAGATGGAAGAATCGCAACGGACCAGTGCAGGTGCCATATATGTTGCTATACCCCAATGCCTCAGGTGACAACAGTGAAAGCGGACTTACTGGAAAAGGAATTCCCAATAGTGTCTCAATTTGAGGTTCTGCAGCACGAATAGCTGATATATGACTTCTGCATCCTTCGTCGACCTGCAGAAATCATCCGCAACTTAAGCAGGAGTGGCCATAGATGTGTGTATATCTATTTTTTTTTGTCAATATTTGTTTAGCCAAATTCCATTATTGTTAGTGTGTGTTTTTGCAATAAAATCAATGAGCAAATCCCCTCATTTTTTTCCCCACCTTGTAATCTCTGCTTAAATGTAAAGAGGTGGAATTCAACAGCTTCATGACTAGGAGCCCAAAAAAAAAAACCGAAGCAATGGATCCTTGTATATGTAAGACACGTTACAATACTAATTTTTCTTCGTCTAATTTTTCTATAACATGTTTTTATTGTTTTTGGACCATGATTCTATGTATGTACTGCAGCTAAAAGCACATTGCTAAACAGCAACACTGAGAAAAGAAGGAAAGAAATACATCAAAGAGATGAATGCTGACCCCATATGGGATGGATCAATAGAGATTTTGGCATTCCTTCAAATTCTATAAAATAGAGGCATATATGTTTAACACAAGATTCATGCACATTATACGTCTTAGCACAAAAATGTCCAGTCTTTTAACTGGTGGAATAGATCATCTTCTGAAAACATATACAACCTTTTTCACTATTCTACTGCTTTTAGGACAAATTTACTGGTGCATCCTATACATTACAATTCATGAATGTAACGAGACAGCATTAAAGTTAACGTCTACTAGCATAATTCAAGAAAATGATCATGCCTCTTACTTTTTGTTGGGAAAAAAAGAATGACCCTTTTCCGTAAACCCCGAGATTTCTGCCCCTTTTGTAAAGAGAAAAATTGAGAAATAAAAACAACATAAGAATTTAACGTGGAAACCCAAAACCGGGAAAAAACCACAACCGTTGTCAAAAGACAACAACCGATCACTATGTGAAAATTTCTTACAATCACATAAACATTAGTACTTTCTCCTAACAAAAAGTGTTAGAAATACATTTGGTTTGGTACATTTGAAAACATAACTTAAGCCCCCTTATATAGGCAAGCCTCAAAGCTACTCTTCAACATTTTTCCAATGTGGGACAATGACCATTCTTATTTTTAAGCAAAATCCCAACAAACTCCACCTTGATTAAAAATGATCATAGCAGCAGCTATCCGTCATACTCCACATTGCTGAACACCTGTCATACTCCACCATAAAGAGTATCGCCACTTAAAATAAACCATTCTAAGAATTCCATTTCGGCTCATGTCGAAAAACACCTTGATGATTATTATGGTGCTACCTCCACTATTGGCTCTCCTTGGAAGTCCATCAGCTATCGACATAACTGTTTCATCATACACCTTGCATTCCTGCCAAACCAATGCCCGCGTGTAATTCCGCTATTAATCTCACATCCTTCACCATGACAAATAGCGGCATGCCATAAGGATGTACATATCTTTTGGTCATATAAGGTCATATGGGTCCCTATCAAAGACCATATTAACAGCATCACTTGACTTGGAGCCTGTAGCCGAACCTGCTCCACCTGCTTCTGGTTTTCCCTTCAGGGCCTTGTGTAGACCTGATTGAATCAATATATCCATGACTTGAACTTGCCACAAGCCAAAATTGATTCTTCCATCAAATTTCTCAATATCAAACTTGATGCTTCCCATTGTAACCGTATCGCTGACCAATATCTGTGGATGAAACACTTGCTTAGAACCTCGTCTGTAGCTCGTGAACAGCACACCAGGTAAGTTCCCAGGAAAGAGAGGTAGGTCCGGCGTGACCACTTAATTACCAAGTCTTTCCTAGCCAGAGCTTACCTAGACATGTACCTCCACACTTGATTCTAACCGCCAGAATTCACCACAAGCCTCGATACTCCAATTACACCAACTTCCCCTCCTACAAGCTTCTTGAACCAGAAAATCTTTTCTGATGTAGAAGATCAGCCAAAGCTGCGACCACAGAGCATACTAAGATTCCCCCCTCAAGCTAGGCAACCTCGCTCTGATACCACTTGTTGGAAAAAAAAGAAATTGACCATTTCCCGTAAACCTCGAGATCTCCGTCCCTTTTGTAAAGAGAAAAATTAAGAAATAAAAACAACACAAGAATTTAACGTGGAAACCCAAAACCTGGAAAAAACCACAACCGTTGTCAAAAGACAACAACCGACCACTATGTGAAAAATTCTTACAATCACATAAACCTTAGTACTTTCTCCTAATAAAAAGTGTTAGAAATACATTTGATTTGGTACATTTGAAAACATAACTTAAGCCCCCGTATATAGGCAAGCCTCCAAGCTACTCTTCAATATTTTTCCAATGTGGGACAATGACCATTCTCATTTTTAAGCAAAATCCCAACACTTTTCATCAAAGCTACTCTTCAACATTTTTCCAATGTGGGACAATGACCATTCTCATTTTTAAGCAAAATCCCAACACTTTTCAAGTACCACCTTCCACTAATTAACTGGCTTTCTTATCAATGGAAACTTAAATTATTTTGCATTCTCATTTCTCAAACAATGACCAACTTATCCCGTAATAACCCACAAGTGAATAAATTATTGAAAATTTATCCTATCGAGAGAAGTCAAAGGGTGATGTTTAGCTAGAATCAGGATAGACCAAGTAATTTACATAGAGGCCTTCATTTTTTGTCACTCGTATTGATGGTGTAAAAGTTCTTTTGTCAGTGTATAGAACTTAAATCTCTCTCTAACTTGCAATAGAGCCAGTGCAAAAGAAATTTTACACAATGACCTAAAAGATCGACCATTCATAAAAGATGGGATTAGCATCTTTATAAGCTAATCCTCATATTTGGGCATTTAATGATCAGATTTATCTTCAAGCCACTTTGGTGCAGCAAGATTAAAGTCCTGCGCCAGTTGGACGCAAAGAACATAGAAAAGGATAACGACTAAAAGAATGCAGCAAAAATGTGGGAGACGACTTATAAAAATAGTAGGAGACTAAAATTGACAAGAGATGTGGCAAATTCACTCACCCCATGAGGTTGAAGCAGTAGAAAATACAAGAAACAACCCAGTATAATTTCACTTACCGGGGTTTGCACGCAGATTTTAACCCTACCCTTGAATAGAGAGGCTGTTTTCAAATAAACCCCGGCATACTTCCTCCAAAAACTTCCCACCTTGCTCTTAGTAGACTCGAAAACACTACCTGAGGTTGAAGCAGTAGAAAATGATAGATTATATTCTGCTGAGTTAACTATATATAGCAAATTGGGTTAATTAATTCGCTTTCATCACGGATTGCTTGTAAAGGTTTGGCACTTCTAACCGCCCCTTAAAATATTTTCTGCCGAAATGGCGAGGGTGTCGTTTTCCGTCTGTCATCATTGTACAACCTGTCATCACTTGATCAAGAGAAGATAGTCAAACATTATTGCCTGGAATGCGAATGAGTAAAACTAATTTCCCAATTAGTTCTAGAGCCTCAAAATAGGCTTGGCTTGTGAAGCTGCTGTTTGAGCCTCAAAATAGAATTTTTTTTCCAACAAATTATATTATGTACTCATAAAAAATAAAATATTTATCCGTATTTACCCATGTTTATTTCTATTATATTTTATATCTATGCGGCATATTTATTTTACCCGCTCTACCCATTCTTATCTTTGGGATTGCTTAGCATAAAACTTTATATTGTCAAATTCATATGCACCTTTGTTGTATCGTTTAAGTGCACCATATTTTCCTACTATATTTTATATCTTATCGTAATAATACTAATTAAAAATAATACTCCATCCTTTCAACTTATGTAAACGTATTTGACTGTGCACGAAATTTAATAAAAGAGAGAAGACTTTTAAACTTGTCGTGTAAAATAAGGCACATATATTTTGCATGACTATACATCATTGCATAAAAGTAAATTGTTTTTAAATAAGGAAAGATATAATTCTTTTTGGCATGGACTAAAAAGGAAATAGGTTCACACAAATTGAAACGGAGTGATAATATTTATTAAATAGAATATAAAGTTATAGAAATATATGAACTTGGAGACGCAAAAAATATTATTATTATTTTTTTAAAGATTTTATTATTTGAGTTGATGTGAGTGCTATAAAATATTGCTTATAGTATCTTCAAGTAAGCTTCCTAGATCTAAATTTTTATGTGTATTTGAATATCCACCATTGTTGGACTTGAAGCTCAATTTTATTTTTGAAGATTCTTGTTTGATTCAAAATGAGTTCTGTTAAACATTGCTTATAGTACCTTCTCGAAGTTCATACTCAAATTTAATAGCGTTTGGAGCTGATTTGAGGTGATTGAGATCAAATTTTTCAGTTGAAAATCGAAGAACACAGTATATACCACTACGGTATACAATACGTTGTACGAGTACATAATTATACTACAACACTATACTATTATAGTTTACAAAATAGTATACCGCTACAGTATACTAACATATTATAGGAGTATATAGTTATACTGCAACAATATACTATTATAATATACAATATATTAAGGTATACTGTAATATGCAAGATATTATAACAATATGCTGTAATAGTATGCAATATATTATAATAGTGTACTTATTACCCGTAAATTCACTTGTCTTTTCCTTTTTAATTTGTTTTAAGCTTTTACTCAGCATGAGAGGCAAATTGAAAATGCAAAAAAATAAAAAAACAAAAATAGCATGATATATGATGTAACAGTATACTCTTACAATCAGATCCTTTTAGAATTTTTTAAATTTTTTTGACAATTGATATTATTTCATTTTAATAATTGAATTAATTCTTTTTAACTCTTTGTGTATAATTGTATACCCTATTGGTATAGTTATATACTATACCGGTATCACATGTTAGTTAATATTTTTTTAGTTGTATTAACTATATTTAATTGATCCACAATTTAATTTGTCTTTAGTAATAATATAAACAAAAGAATAAAAAAATAATGAAAATAATAAATGAAATTAGATTATGAAGAGAAAAGGAATATTAAAAAATAGAAGTTAAATGAAATTAGAAAAGGGAAAAAGAAAAAAATAAGAAGAAAACTAGAAAAAAGGAGAAAAGAAAAAAGAAAAGAAAAAAGAAAAGAAAAGAAGCATAGAAATAAAAAAGAATTGGAGAATAAAAAAAAAATTTCACAAAACCCTACTATGTGTAGGAAATGTAATTAGTTTATGGGTAAGAAAACAAATGGGTAGACAGTGATAAATAGTGTCAAAACTCCAATTTGTTTAGCTTAAATTGAGGCTTATAAGCCTGACTCAAGTCAACCCACTGGCCCTTAAGGCTTGACCAAGACTGCACTTGGGCCGGCCCATGGGCCAAAATTAATAAATTCAAATTTACTAACTATTAAATATTTTATATTTAAAAAAAAGTAAAAACTAAAAAAAAAAAGACTATAATCCTCATTCGCCAACCCTAGATTACTTATTTACTCTTTCATATCAACTAGAATTTAAATTTTTAATGTGCATGTTATATGAAAAAAATAAGTTTTCTTTTGCTTAATTAATAACGAACTCGAAAAGTTTTAGGTGGCCAATAATAATCTTTTTTCAAAAAAATAATTACTTTAAGTGACCAATGATCTGTTTGGATTATTTTAATATATTATTAATATTCAAACTGCTCTGCAGTGTAGAAAAAAATCAATTTTAAATACATAAAAAAATTAATCACTAGAAAATTTTATGATATTTTAAAAAAATTGGACTATAATGATGAAATCATCAAATGATGTTAATCCTAAACTAAGAAACTCAGCATATAAACTAATTGACGCAATCCCTGAATGTGAGGAATATAAAAGAAAAACATTAAGAAAATATTCATGTAACTTTAAAAAAACTAGACATATAGAAAATTTGCATTTCAATTACAAGATTACCCGTCAAATATAAAAAAATTTATATGCTTTAAGCAAATAGAAGTTATTTTCATGATTAATCGACTATGTCACGAAACAATATTTAAGAATTTAAAGGAAAAAAATGAAGGACCGGCCCGCGGCCTTCTTAGGGTTGGGTTGTGCTAGCTACTTTAAGGCCCATTCATGTGGTAGGCTGGCTCGTCCTAGCCCACCAAATTTAAAAGCTCACGAGGTATTACGCCCCACAGTATTACGTAGATATTACGCCTCGCAGTATTATATTGCGATGATGGCATGCCCTGCAATATTATGTTACGATGATGTTACGCACTGCAGTATTAGATTACAATGATGTTATACTATGCAGTATTATATTACGACGATGTTATGCTCCGCAGAATTTTATTATGACGATGTTACATGTAGTATACGTGAAATTGACATAAGATATTTGACTTCAGTTCAAGGACAAGATTATTTGGAGATTGTAAACATTATGCTATTTCAAATAAGGGATAAGTAAATTCGTGAATGTGAGAGGGTAAGCAAATAAAAAGAAAGTTTCGGCGAAGTTTGGCATTTTATGATAAAATATAACCCGAACTAAAATACCTGATATTTATGGACTAGTACCATGCAAGATGCCACATGACCATGATAGTAAGGTATATAAAGTGTGTTAAAAGTGAATAATATTTTAAATAGTTTGAGATAATTTTTCATTGTATGAATAGACGGATAATTGTTAATTTTAGTGGAAAATTAATAATAAATTAATGAATTAGTGATTGAATAAATTAAGATCTTGGATAAGAATTAAGCCAAAACGTCGCAGCACCCCTTAAATCATATGTATGACTCTTTAAGTCATTACATTAGGTGGCAACCTAACATATCAATTTCAAGACACCTAAATTTTAGGATTTTAAATAAAAGGCAACATTTTTCATTCTCAAACTCACATCAGACGCGAGGTTTGGAGAATTGCAAAGTGACTGTTACAGATTGTTACCAATTTCGTGAAAATTCCTACAAAACATTAGTAACGTGATTCTTCAACCAATTCCTACACCAGCTAATTCCAACGAGAACTATTAGCACATTAATAACGTGAGATTTTGCGATTCTAAGAGAGTACGGTGTAATTTTTTCTAAAAATATTATACGTAATTTTATTTTCCCTTTTAAAACTTTTAGGGTTATAACATATTTTTTTTTGAATTTTCCAATTTTTTTTCGAGTTCCTTAAAAATGGGCTCAATAAAGGAAGGGCGTTTTCGGGGAGAACCAAAGGGAAGTTCAGCTTCCATTCCCCAAATTGTTAAAAAACAAAAATCATCTTTTTGTTTTTTCTTTTTCATTAGCTCTCCACGGAGGAGTACAGTTTAGATATATGCCAAGGTTTCAGACAAAAAGAAAATAATATTTTGATCTGAATGTCATCTTTCAACCAATTTTTTCCCCTATTCCAGGTATGTTAAGACTATCCTTTCTTTCTTTTGGCATGATCCATACAATACGAACGAAACGAGTAAATGCACAACATCCATAAGAGACTCTATTCATAGAAATACTAGAGGTTCCTATGTTCTTGATTCCCATGTCATATTATTCTATCATCTATTCATGGGTTTCAGAAAATACGTAAGTTGATAAAGTTTATTTCATGATATTAATCAGACGTACTTATCATGCATTGCATTCATTTACATGTAAATTGACCCATGACCAGATGACGTTATATACGTATATATATGTATGTATATATATGTGTATATGGGATATGGGAAAATGTTACAACGTTATATACGCACCACCATCTAATCGGCTGGTATACGTTGATAATTTTTCCCTCAGTGATCGAGATAATATGATGGGATGCCCTAAGAGGCCTGATGATGTTATGAAACATGTACCTATGCACGACATGACATTCATACACATATGCATGACACTGTAATTATTGCATGAATTACAGAGTTATCCAGACTTAAATGTTAAGTCATTTATTCTATACTTCTTCCATGTCTATTATGTACTTATTTGTGTGCTTATATACTTGGTATATTATTCGTACTGATATCCCTTTTGCCTGGGGACGTTACGTTTCATTCCTGTAGGTCCCGATAGACAAGTCGAGAGCCCTCCAAGTAAGCTATCAGCTCAGCGAAAGACATTGGTGTGCTCCATTTGCTTCGGAGTGGCTTGTTGGGTTAGTCTGATTTAGACGTGTATTGTTTGGTATGCCAGGACTCTATCCCGACCTTTTATGAAAATTATGTATTCTTAGAGACTTGTAGACATATGTCATGTACGTAAAGTATGGCCTTGTCGGACTATGTTCAATATACGAGTGGTTATTTTGGTCTTATAGACCCGTATGTCTTATGTATAAGTTGGTATCACATGTTTTATTCTACTTATCTCATGGTAGCCTTCCGACTCAATTATTTATGAAAATATGATATGAAATGATATGTTATGATGGTACCCCATTGAGTAAGGTACCGAGTGTCCGTCGTGGCCCATCGGTTTGGGACATGACAAAAATGATATTCGAGCAGTTCTGTCCTAGGGAACCTATAAGTCGTGTCTTGTAGAGTCTTATTTATTAGTGTGTCGTGCACCACACTTATAAGCAGAAAGGCTACAAGGCATTTAGGTATGTCACTCTTTCTTCCTACTCTAGATCGTGTGGTAAAGCTAACTTATAAGAATCCAAATTTCTACATTCTATTATATTCATAATAAGACAATACCGACATCCAGAAAAATAGTTGGTAAGAGATTGAATGTGGATGCGGAAGAGTTGAGTCAGAGAAACTTAATTTTTCATGATGCTTATGATGAGTCAATATAAGGTCTTCAGTAGAACATGTGTGTATTAATACGTGTAAGCCTTTTGATAAGGAGCCCCAAGGCAAGAGTTCTATGCACTCTTATGGTAAAAAAAAAGCAATGAAAGAATAAGAAGGTACACGTTTCAACAAGCAAAAGAAACAAGGTGAAGATACATTTTTGAGTAACTTCAACCGCAACCGATATATATAATTGATCATGCCCATTTTAATAATGCGCTATGGGGGCTGACAGGTGTAGTTTAAGAGAAGAATAGGATATCAAAATCTGGTTGGGGTTAGAGTGAGCCGAAATGGTGAATGAATTGTTTGCATTAGTTCACATTTCCAAAGGATATTATTGCAAATATGCTAATAGATGTAAGACACCTAGATGGTGCACTCTAAAATAGTACAGCTAGATATGAGTACTACAAAGATAGGCACCGGAAGCCTTGAAGCGACAAAAATTTTCTTAGTATGACTTTCGTTCCTAGTAGAGAAAAATATATTAGGCAATTCGAAAAGCCAATGGATGAAGCAAGGGGAGGTAAAAGCAAATGAATGTCTTGTTCGAGTTTTTCGAATACAATGATAGACATAGATGTTAGCAGAAAATAAAAAAGAGTTAGTGAAGCACTATAAAAAAGATGTGATACCTGGATGAGAACGGTAGAAAAAAGAAAAAATTAAAATGATGACAATGTTACAGAGTCTATACTCAAGTGAAGAAAAATATGAAAGGTGACATGCCTCGAGACAACAAAAGAGTATAGGCCACTAAGTCATATCCTCATTTCAAGAAATAAGTTTGCGACTCTAACATGATTATCAGAAGGAAAAGTTAGAACCCAAAGTAATAAGAAATCAGTATGGGCTAGTGGACAAGGTAAACTAAACATGAATTAGGGACTGAGTGATTTGATAATAGTCGCCATCATGAGAATTTTTTATTGCATTCCGACAGTAAAAGAATGGACGACAGAAGAATAACCCTTCAAGGTCATTCAAGAAGATGCTTTCCTAAAGAAAACAATGTGAGTAAAGTTAAGCTTAAAGGACTAAGTGTGCCAGTTACACTAAGTGTCTCCCTCGTGAGTAAGGAATTTTGTTATCCTTAGTGAAGAAAAATTACCGAAGTCAAAATGATGTGAAAAGATGCCAAAGATATAAAATATCTATACGTAGACCATCGCTAAATCTTAGTACATTCCTAAAGGGGGAATATGGAGTGATGTGGCATTAAGTTGGAATTAAGTGATAGTATTAACTATGGAATAATAAAGGAAAAATGAGATAAGATCGAGAAAGGGATAAGATTGCACTTATCCAAATCCTACATGTATGCTGCAATTCCAGAATATTATGCAAACACGACATCAAAGAATGGAAGTAAGGGTTCCTGCTCAAGATGTTATTGATAAATAAGGAGCCAGTGGGAAACGTAAGTTAAGGTAAGGGAAATAACCCCAAGAAAGGTAATGTGGAATATTGATATGATAATGGACGAATGAGTAGTTAGCAGTTGATTTAGGAAGAGCCTAGTTATAGCTAGACAAGAAGATATAGAGAAATTAACAGATCGTGCAAGATAAACATAGTGAATCTAGTCACGCAGTTAATGACATCGTGATCCTTGAGAAATATTAAGATAGGAGTTGGGTTAGTTAAAGGTACAATATGAGAGTTATGGAAATAAAAGAGAATGCCACTGGGAAACAATCAAGTTTTAAGTTCAGAAGCAACCCGACGAGCATAAGGGCATGGGGGTAAGTAAGTGAGGATAATTACAAGTGAGCACGAACATCAAAAATTTTATCGAGGATGCGATGTAATAAGCTTGCGGCTTTACAAGAGTCAGAGGGTCTTCCCTAAGTACAACATTGAAAGACTAGCCAAGAAAATAAGGAAGAAGTCTTCAACCTAAGCACAACAACTTAAAGAGGCAATGGTCTTGTAACAACAGTTTCACAATAACATTGTATTCACTCCATAAGAAGCGGAACCTATCGTATCTAATGAATGGGAAGTAAAAATCAAAAGTAACATTCGAGATGATATGAGTTGCACAAAAATTCCGACATGTGTGGGAACTAAGATAAGCTAAGTATGCACGCAACAAGCGAGCAGAAAGACTAGGAAAAGTAATTGCTTATGTTTGAAGAAAGCTTAGATGGAATGAAAGGAATTATTTAATCAATAATCCAGATCTGGTTACATTATGAACACATTTATGATTTCTGAATATTATCCATGTAACATATATGTTGACAACCATACAGTCATAGAAGACTTTAATATAAGTAAAAGAAATAATTGAGTCCAGGTCATAGAAAAATGATTGAATTAGTAGAAGATTGTATTCTATTCCATAGCGTCCATGAAAGGATAAAATAATACCATGAGCCTTAAATCGGAAAATAGCTCAAGCCTACATAAAGGTTGATCACAAAAAAGAAGAAGCTAAAGAGTTACATCACTAAGTAATCAGGAGTATGATTATTGGACCTAGAAAAATAAAAATATCTTGATCGAGAAAACTGAAGGTTCTCCCTTAAAATCAGAGGTACAATAGAGATAGTACAACAATCATAGTCTATTACAACTCTACGATATAGACAGTTAAAAAAGTAGCAGCATCATAAGAAGTCAGTAGAAAGTTCCCACCAGATTGTAGTATTATAATAGAGCTTCAAGTTGTGATGTGAATCATACTTATGTGGAAGGGAGGCTATGTTCCCCCAAGTAAAGGTTAGCTTTGAAAACTGACAAAGGAACTCAGGATGAACCAGGTCCACCCCTTAGGTTCACAAAAACGGGCAACTTCAAGCATATGGGATGCACGTGAAGGAGATAAGCTTAACTTGTTGCATTTAATATCTCCTGATCGAAAAGATTGTATAATTGATAAGGAAAAAGACTCCTTACTCGAAGATAACACTATCAAAGATAGGGAAGGAGTCAGAAGTTGATATCAACTAGAACTCTTCCACCAAGGAAGAGTTGCATCAAAACTCTAGTTATTTCTTCATGTACTAACTCTATAAATTGCAGGATATTCTCACATTACAAGTGTTGCACAAAAATATAGAAGTTAAACGTGAATTGAGAGAAAAATAGTAAGGCCTTTTGCAAGCAGTTTGTGTGTGATTCAAGTGTGCAATTCTGAAGCTACATGAACCAGATTGAAGAACCAGCTCTATGAAGAGTTTTGTGTATCTTTCTTTATTTATAGTTTAATTGTAGTAGGTATTTTGATATTGTACCTTTTAACTTACATAGAAGCAATTGTATTAGGTACCTAGAGTGTTCATGTTAGAGTTAACTTGAAGTTGTCGCAACAGTTGATGCTGTGTGCCACAGCGGGATTAGAGTTAATCCTTAGGTTTATAAAGAGTTGTTGTAGATGTTGTTTTGACTCAGTGATTTTAGTGGAAGTTTTGGAACATCCTACTGAGTAGTAGGTCGTGGTTTTTTCTCCTTTTGACGCGGGTATTTTCCACATAAAAATCTTTGTGTTCTTTATATTCTGTATTTATTATTCTGCAAATAGTAGTAGTTGGAATACCTAGAAGAATCAGGTTCTTCTATAGTTTAGTTAAGAAAAAATTGGGTACCACACAAGTCACCTCCCCTCTTGTGTGGTATAGACGCTTAAAACATCAATTGATATCAAAGCAGGTTATCCTTGAAGATGCTAACATCTTAGGAAAAAGATAAAAATGAGTGCACCACCTGAAAACTGGGAAGGGCAATCCACCGCTAGGCCTCCACTCTTTAATGGTCAGTACTATTATTGGTGGAAGAACATGATGAGAGATCACATCATAGGACAAGACTATGAACTCTATGACACAGCCACTGATGTCCTCTGACAACTACAAAGAATAATGCTGAAGGAGTAGATGTGCCAAAGACAAGAGCTGGCTGCACTGCTGAAGATTTGAGGAAATGGGAAAAGAATTCTAAAGCTAAGAAATGGCTTGTGTGTGGACTTGGTCCATATGTGTACAGTAGAATTCAAAGTTGTACCACTGCTAAGTGAATATGAGACACTTTGCAAGTGGCTCATGAAGGAACACCTCAAGTGAAGAGGTACAGAGGAACACTGGCATATTTTTAATATGAGAATTTCACCATAAAGGAAGGAGAAACCATCCAAGAGATATATAGAAGGTTCACCATACTGACAAATGAACTTAACTCTCTTGAAAAGGTTATTCTTAAAGAAGACAAAGTTGAGAAGATTTTGACAAGGGTTCTGCCGGTCTCTCAGGAAACCAAAATTACCAAAATTACTGCTATTCAGGAAATAAAGAACATTGCCACTCTTAAGTTGGATGAGCTAATTGGAAATCTCACCGCCTATGAACTTAAAAGGCAAACCATGAAGATGGATGAACCCAAGAAATAAAGGATCCATGCATTTAGAATCACTAAAGGTGCTGATCTAGAGAAGGATGAAATGACCATGATCACATAGGACTTCAAAAGTACCTAATGAGAGGAAATGGTCCTTCACGAAATGGAAGCTACAACAAACCAAGAGTTCCTAAAAAACAAATCAATAAGGTTTGTTACAAGTGTGGAAAGAATGATCACCACATAAAAAACTACCCTCAATGGGAAATTTAATAGAAGAAGGAAAGAGATGAACGAAGGAACAGGAAGAAGGAAAAAGTTCAACCGAAGAAGAACAAAGGATCAACAAAGGCTATGGTTACTGCCTTTGAAGAAAGCTCAGATGAGGACTCAGAGGGTGAAGATTGAGATGAACAAGCACTTATGGCAATTGGAGAATCCGATGAGGAATTTGAGGTGAGTATAATTCCTCTTAAAGACAAGATTAATTTTTTATCTAAAGAAAGGCTATCTGAGTTACTCCTGGAATTCATTAATGAATATGAGGATCTAAACAATGAAAAGAAACAATTGTCTAAGGAGTATGATTTTGAAAGCTAAGTGCAAAAATCTGGAACTTAGGGCCAGTGAAAGTGAAAAGTAAACATGCTGAGTTAAAGAACCAGGTTCATGAACTTGACACCACTGTCCTAGAGCTTAGATCTGAAAATCTAAAATTGAAATTAGGAACTGATAAAAAGAAAGTTGATCACACATAACTCACTTTAGAAGAATATGTAAAAAAATAAAAGATGAATTGTACAAAAGAGATGAGCAGATAAGAGTCCTAAAGAAATATCTAAACTAGGTCAAGCACGAGCTAAATAGAACATGTAGGTCCTCCGATGCACTTTCATGGCTACACGAACACATAGTAGCAACAAGAGAGGACTTGGATACGGGACCCCTGCACCTAAGTGAGATCCCAAAAGCAAGTACCTCACACTTCCTAATAACAAAATTTGCACACGTTATGGTAAAACTAGCCAGTATAAAAGTGAATGTATTGCAAAAGAAAAGGCTAGTCAAATGAATAACGAATTTGTTCAAGGAAAAAATAGGCTTCTAGGTTGGGCTAAAAAGAATCTTATTTACCTTTCTGCCTATAGAAAAGGACCCAAACTAGTTTGGGTTCCTAAGAATAACCCCTGATTTTATTTTGCGGGTCCAAGTGAAAGGGAGCAATCTAATATGGTACATAGATAGTGGCTGCTCAAAGCATATGACAATAAGTAAGAACCAATTCCTTTTACTTGAGGACTTCAATGGAGGTAATGTCTGCTTTAGAAATGGGAAGAAAAGTGAGATCATTGGGGTTGGAAAGGTAGGTAATACTTATTCTCACTCTATTGAGAATATCTACTTTGTAGATGGCCAAAAGTACAGTCTAATCAGTGTATCACAATTATGTAATAAAGGTAATTTGATAGCATTCACCTCTACCAAATGTTTTATAATTAATCTTATCAGTGACAAGATTATTTTGTAGGGAAAAAGAGTAAATAATACATACATTGTAGATTTGTCCACACTTTCAGAAAATAACTCATTTGCTTAAGTGTGTTGGACAATGATCCCCTTATTTAGCACAAGAGACTTGGACATGCAAGGCTGAGTCAACTCAACAAACTAGTTTCCAAGGATCTGGTGATAGGGCTGCCTAACATCAAGTTCAAGTAAGACAACGTTTGTGAGGCTTGTGCAATAGGGAAGCAGGTAAAATCCTCTTTTAAATGCAAGAAAGAGGTAAGCACCACCAAAATGATGGAACTGGTCCATATGGATTTCTGTGGTCCAATGAGAACGTTGATCGGAGGTGGTAAAATATATATGATAGTTCTTGTTGTTGATTACTCTAGGTTTACTTGGATATTGTTTGTAACATCTAAAGATGAAGTATTTGACACATTTACTACTTTTGATAGAAAAACTCAAAATCAACTAGGTAATCAACTTGCATCAATTAGGTCGGATCATGGAACTGAATTTGAAAATGTTATGTTTTGCTGAATTTTTGCATGCTACATCATAAATAGTTTCATGACTAGACCTCTTGTTAAGAAGATTCCCTATAAGTCACGTAAAGGAAGAAATCTAAATATATCCCATCTTAGGCATTTAGATAAAAGTGCTCTGTGCATAAAAATGGGAAAGACTCCCTAGGTGTTATTTACTTTCACAAGTTAGTTTATTTTCCGCATTATTAGGCTTACTAGTCATAGAAACTAGGTGACGTCACGAAAGTTCATGGAGGGTGAACTGGAGTCATGACAAGTTGGTATCAGAGCACTAGGTTCATTAGAGTCACAAAACACAAGCGGATTTATTAGAGTCTCGCTGATTGGTACGGAGACGTCTGCACTTATCTACGAGAGGCTATATAACTGTTAGGAAAAATCTTGACTTCATTTGATTTCCTTCTCGTGCGATATTTTGACATCACAATTCTAAATTTCTGTCTTTTATTATATCACAGATGGTGAGGACACAGGCTACTCGAGTTATCAGGCACTCGTGCCTCCTGCTACACTTGTCAGAGGCCGGGTTCGGGGTAGAGGCCGAGGACGTGCACGTGGTGCAGCGAGAGCACCAGCGCGAGCTACCTCCGAGGTAACTCTAGCAGATCCAGCTAAAGTCCAGGCAACTGACACATCTACTGCTTCTACTACTCTAGCCCTTCAAGAGACTTCGGCGCAGTTCATGAGCATGTACACCACTTTGGCTCAGGCAGGGTTGCTTCCCCTTGCTGCAGCCATATCCCAGGCCGGGGGAGGAGCATAGACCCCCACTGTCCGTACTCCTGAGCAGCAAGTGCATGTTGAGCTGGTCCGTACGATTATTCCTATACCACCTGTAATGCCAATTCAACCCGAGGGCATGTAGCGACTTCCGAGTAGGAGCAGTTGAGGCTTGAGAGGTTCAAGAGGTACAAGCCTCCAGAGTTCAGTGGTCAAGCATCAGAGGATGCTATGGGATATACTGATGAGTGTTACCGCATTCTCCATACTATGGGTATTTCAGGATCGAGCGGGATTTCTTTCACTACTTTCAAGGTTCGAGGAGCCGCTTAAGATTGATGGCGCACTTATGAGTTAGATAATATAGATGGAGCTGCTTCACTTACTTAGGCTCAGTTTTTGGATCTGTTTTTGAGAGAGTATGTTCCTCAGAGAGTCAGGACGCATGGAACGCAGAGTTTGAGTATTTGCTCCACGTTTCTATGACTATTTTAGAGTGTTATGTCCGTTAAACCAGTTTGGCTAGACGTGCACCGGTATTGGTTGCTACTATTCCTGAGAGACTTCACTAGTTTATTGAGGGGCTTATTCCCAGTATCAGGTCTAGCATGGCTCGTGAGTTGGGGATAGATATTTCTTATTAGCAGGTGGTGAGCATTGTTAGGAGGATTGAGGATATGCATACTAGGGAGAAGGAGGAGAGGGAGGCCAAGAGGTCTCGAGAGTCGGGCCATTTCTCAAGTGCCCATGCCCCTGCTTCAGGTCGTCATGGTAGGGATTATATTAGTCACCCTGTTTATTCAGCTCTTCCAATAGCCATCAGTTCTCCAGCTCCTCCTAGGCCTCAGGAGCCTTATTAAGCATATCTAGTTTCTAGCGCGCCTCTTGCGCGGGGTGCTTTCAAAGGTAAGTCCAGCAGACCTGGTCCGAGCCAATCGCAGCCATCACATCCTCCCAAAATTTGTTTTGAGTGTTGTGACACCCACCATATGGTGAGGGATTGCCCTAGACTTTGGAGGAGTGCACCTCCACAGACTTCTCCATCGCTACGTGCCCCCGCAGAGTTCTCAGGCTATGATCAAAGCTCCAGGTGCTACCCCATCTGCCAGAAATATAGAGTTAGAGGTTGGGGAGGTAGATGTCACCCTAGAGAGGGAGGCCAGGCCCGATAAATGTCATTCCTGGCCGCACCGAGGCTATTGCCTCCAATTATGTCATCACAGGTATTATACTAGTTTGTCACAGAGATGCATCGGTCCTATTTGATCCAGGCTCCACTTATTCTTATGTATCTTCTTATTTTGCTCCGTATCTGGGTGTATACCGAGATTCTTTGAGCTATCATATGGGAGATTTTCTTGTTGTAGACTGCGTTTGTTGGTCATGTTTGGTTACTATTTGTGATTTTCAGACCAGAGCCATTTTATTGCTACTCAACATGGTTGATTTTGATATTATTTTGGGCATGGACTAGTTGTTTCCCCATTATGCTATTCTTGATTGTCACGCCAAAACCGTGATGCTGGCTATGCCGTGTATACCATGTGTTGAGTGGAGTGGTACTTTAGGTCAAACTCCCATTAGAGTTATCTCTTTCCTTTTAGCTCAGTGTATGGTTGAGAAGGGGTGTGACGCGTATTTAGGTTATGTGAGAGATGTCAGTATTGAGTCAGTCCTTCAGTTGAGTCAGTCCCAACGGTACGAGGTTTTTCTGACGTGTTTCCAACTAAACTTCCAGGTATGTTGCCTGATAGAGATATTGATTATGGCATTGATTTGTTGTTGGGAACCCACCCTATATATATTCTTCCATATCGTATGGCTCCTCCTGAGTTGGAGGAGTTGAAGGATCATACATGAATTGCTTGATAAGGGTTTTATTTGACCTAGTGTTTCACCTTGGGGTGCTCCTATCTTGTTTTTGAAGAAAAAGGATGGTTCTATACGTATGTGTATTGATTATCGCCAGTTGAACAAGGTTACGGTAAAGAACGATATCCTTTGCCTCTTATTGATGTTCTATTTGACTAGCTTCAAGGCGCACATGTATTTTCTAAGATTGATTTGCACTCAGGTTACCATCAGTTGAAGATTTCGGGGCCAAACATCCCGAAGATTGCTTTCAGGACCCGGTACAATTATTACGAGTTCCTTGTTATGTCATTTGGGCTGACCAATGCCCCAACAACCTTTATGCATTTGATGCACAATGTATTCTGGTCGTATCTTGACTCGTTTGTAATTATTTTTATAGATGATATTCGGGTGTATTCCTGAAGTCGGGAAGATCATGAGCAGTACCTGAGGGTTGTGCTTCAGAATCTGAGAGAGAAGAAATTATATGCTAAGTTCTCGAAATATGAGTTTTGGTTGGATTCATTGGCATTATTATGCCACGTGGTATCGAGTGAGGGTATTCGGGTAGATCAACGGAAGGTAGAGCCGCGCAGAGTTGGCCTAGACCATCCTCAGATATAGGGATTGCAGCCCCTATGACTAGGTTGACCCAGAAGGGTGCTCCATTTCAGTAGACAGAGGAGTGTGAGGCGAGCTTTCAGAAGCTCAAGATAGCTTTGACTACAGTCCTTGTTTTGATATTGCCTACTGGTTTGGTGTCTTATGTAGTTTATTATGATGCTCAAGGGTTGGCCTCAGAGCGGTGTTAATGCCGGATGGTAGGGTGATTGTCTAAGCTTCCAGACAGTTGAAGATACATGAGAAGAACTACCCTGTTTAGGAACTTGAGTTAGCTGCCATGATTCATGCCCTGAAGATTTGACGCCATTATTTATATGGGGTTCGATTTATACTGACTATCAAAACTTGTAGCATTTGTTCAAGAAAATAATCTAAATTTGCGCTAGAGGAGGTGGTTAGAGTTGCTGAACGATAATGACATCACTATTTTATATCACCCAGGCAAGGACAATGTGGTGGCTGATGCCTTGAGTTGCCGGGTAGAGAGTTTGGGGATTTTGGCATATATACCAGCATCATGGAGGCCTATGGCAATGGATGTTCAGGCCTTAGCTATAGAGTTTGTGAGATTGGATCTTTCGGAGCCCAGTCGGGCTCTAGCTTGCGTGGTTTCTAGGTCTTACTATTTGATCGTATCAGGGAGCGGCGGTATGATGGCCCTCATTTGCTTGTCCTCAAGGACAAGGTTCAACACGGTGATGCCATAGATATGATTATTGGTGACGATGGGGTATTAAGAATGGAGGATCGAATTTGTGTACCCAATGTTGATGGGTTGCGAGATTTGATTCTAGAAGAGGCCCATAGTTCACGGTATTCTATACATCCGGGTGCCGCAAAGATGTATCAGGATTTGAGGCAGAACTATTGGTGGAGGCGGGTGAAGAGAGATATAGTTGGATTTGTAGCTAGGTGCCTCAACTGTCAGCAAGTGAAGTATGAGCACCAGCGACTAGGTGGGTTGCTTCAGCAGATAGAGATTCCATAGTGGAAGTTGGAGCGTGTCACTAAGGAATTTGTAGTTTGACTTCCACAGATTTTGAAGTTTGATTCCATTTGGGTGATGGTGGATCGGCTGACCAAGTCCGATCATTTCATTCCTATGTGTACTACTTATCCTTCGGAGCAGTTGGCGGAGATTTATATTCGGGAGATTGTTTGTCTGCATGGTATTCGAGTTTCTATTATTTTAGATAGAGGTACTCAGTTCACATCACGATTTTGGAGGACTGTTCAGCGAGAGTTCGGCACTCGGGTAGAGTTGAGTATATAATTTCACCCTAAGACGAACGGATAGTCCAAGAACACTATTCAGATATTTGAAGATATGCTCGGTGTGTGCGTGATAGAGTTTGAAGGGTCTTGGGATCAGTTCTTGTCATTGGCCGAGTTTTCTTACAACAAAAACTATCAGTCTAGCGTTCAGATGGCACCACATAAGGCTTTATATGGTAGGCGGTGTAGATCTCCCATGGGTTGGTTTGAGCCGGGTGAGGCTAGACTATTGGGCATAGAGTTAGTTCAGGATGCTTTGGAGAAGGTTAAGGTAATTCAATATAGGCTCCGTACAACCCAGTCCAGACAGAAGAGTTACGCAGATTGGAAGGTTCGTGTTCCTATATTGTTGGATAGTGGGCTATGCTTCGGGTTTCGCCTATGAAGGGCGTCGTGAGATTTGGGAAGAAAGGGAAGTTGAGTCCGAGGTTTACTGGCCATTTTGAGATAATGAGGTTTGTTGGGGAGGTTGTTTATTAGCTTGCCTTACCTACCATCTGGGCAGGATTTCATCCGTTATTTCATGTTTCGATGCTTCGGAGATATCACGGTGATCTGTCACACGTGTTAGATTTCAGTTTAGTCTAGCTGGATAAGGATCTATCCTATGTTGAGGATCTAGTGGCTATATTGGATAGACATGTTGATGATAGGCTATAATTAAGTATTTTAGTCGATTATTATGCTCTAATTTACTGCACTTTAGTTGAGTTTGAGCTTTAATCACTAGTGTCTTGCTCTAACTGTGGGTTTTATACCTTAAAGGAGTGATTCCGAGCTATATATATATATACATATATATATATATATATATATATATATATATATATATATATATATATATATTATAGAATGAATTCAAGTGATTTGTAGCTTTGTAATCGAAGTAAAAGCTCAGGGAAGTAAGCTGGGATTGTGTTTGGGGGTCAACGGATGATAGTTAGAGCAAACAAAGACTCCAATAGGCATATTGCGCACTGTCTAGTAAAATAGACATAACTTTTTGATCAGAACTCCATTTTGGCTTCATAATCTATGGTTAAAACGCTAACTCAATGGGCTATAACTTTTTTGTTTTATATTTTTCCAAATACGGAATGGAACATATGCGACGTGATGCACGAAGTCGCACATGTTAGGGAGCTGAGGCAGAATGATGCGCGAAGTCACACGCGAGCTCGCGCTAGTCGCCCGAGAAAAGTGTCCTTTTTCACATTGGAGAAGGTATAATTGTTTGGGCCAAAACCTACTTGGTATATATACATATGAGAACGTTTTTAGAGTAATTTTTGACCTAAGAAGGCAGAGACACAATAGGAGCAAGGCTTGGGGATTTGTCTATGAGTTTTTCCTTCCTCTTCCTATTTTTCATTGTTGGTTGTGAGTTTTAATATTGTAGTTTTACATACTATTATGAATGGCTAATTTGTTATCTAAGGTTTTGGGTGAAACCCGTTGGGGATGAACTGGTTGTTATATTAACATAATTTTGAGTTGGTTGTTAATCTCTATTTATTCAACCACGTTTTGATTTTGGTTAATTGAAAGGATCCTTTGTTAGTCGTTCCTATTTATTATGTATCTTCTTTAGAGAGAGTGTATATTTAGGCAGTTGTTTTAACAACATCACTCCCGAGTGTAGGCGAGAGCCATAGTCGAGAGTTTAGAGGTTGGATTAGAGAAAACGATACCTCGAGTGCGATCTAAGTGAACTGTAATATGAATCTAGCTAGCATATTTTGAGAGAGTGCATCTAATAAATTATCATAATTGCTTGAGAGAGATTTACGATAGCTGGAGAGTTCATGATTGATAGAGGCAACTAGGTCAAAGCTATAAGAAACATGCAACAAATGAAATCAACAACGGGGGAAACCATCATCTTAGACTTTTATTCCAATTATTTACAATTCAAGCATAGTTAGTTTTCATCTATTTATTTATTTTCAGTTTTAGAAAATTGTTCAATCTTGTAGTCTTAGTGATATTAAACAGATATAGCTAAGCCTTAGTTCTCTGTGGGATTCGACTCTGGACTATTAAACCGGATTATATTTGCCATGATTGCTTATCCTTTTTAAGACTAGAGTTGGCGGTGATCAAATTTTGGCGCTGTTGCCGGGAACTAACGATACAGTTGTAGCTGTATATATCGCTAAGGTTCAAGATTGAACTTTTATTTTATTTTCTTTTTTGTATTTTTTTAACTGTTAACTTGGGAAATAACATCTTGGAATTATAAAATTTAGGTGTAGATAATTCTACTATTTATCTCCATACATATTGTGAATAAACCTGTGGCAAAATTTTTAAAACGTTCTTGAGAGCGAGATGCACCAACTCAATCTTATTTGTGGAATGTGTGTGATGTCTGTAGTAGTATTGTCACTTATATGATTGTGCTTATATTTCTTATCTTCCCCTAATTCCTTGCTATGAGGGTTCTACCTTTTATTGTGAAGTTTGTAGGAACACAAAACATGGGAATGCGAACTTGAAGGTGATCAAGGATATGGTAAAGTGCCTTCTGGAACAAAACAATGAGAAGCAATTACACAAAGAAAGGCAAGAGGTAACTATTCGCCAGTTGGAGGCTCAATTGAGTCAAGTGGTTGGAGATTTTAATGCTCAACAAACTAATATTGGGGATAGTATCCAAGAAAAGCATAAATTTGAGGGGTTAATTAAGGAGGTCAAAGTAGAACATCAACAACCTCGCCAACTACAATTTGAGGATATCAATGTTGTATAAGTGAAACTAGAGTCAGCCAGGGACTTTAATGATACGAATTTTGAGAATGTTGAAGGTCATAAAATTCATGTGTTTGAGCGCATTAGTCCTCACTCCAAACATTTTTCAACATCGGGCTTGGATGATGATATCGAAATAGAGTCATCCAAGCCGATTGAGGAGTCAAAGAATGAGGAACAAGGTGCACATATTCTGGAATTCTTCTTGTCAGAAAGTCAGGACTACATACCTCATCTAAAAGCCAAGAAGTGTAGATTAGTACAATAGTTGCTTGGGCCAATTATATTTATTCCACTACCAATGGAGCATAATTGTATACTTGAAGCCAAATTGAGGGCTCAATTCATAAGTTAAAGGTGGAGGTAAAAAGTGATTTGCGTCGTGCCGCGATGTTAAATCAAGTGCTTGTTGGGAGGCAACCCAGCTTTATTGCTTTCTTATATTTATTTTTATTTTTTTAAAATTTTATTATTTTTGTAGTCAATTTTTATTTTCTAGGAGCATGCAAAGCAAATGTATTGGAAAGACCAGGCTTGGGAGAAGTCTGAGTACCCCATGAGCTGTTAATGCTTCGGACTTTGGCATACCAGGGAGTCTCTTTTACCCTTTTATTAGTTATGGTGTGCATTGGAGATAATGCACAATTTTAAGTGTGGGGTGAGGAGATTGTCTGGATGACTTTCTATGTTGTTTTAGTTGTGTTAGTTTAATTGAATATTTTTTTTAAAAAAATAGAAAAGATTGGACTTTTCCCGACGATGGATCTATTAGACAATTTTCTTGAGGGATTTAAGTTTAAAGAAAAAATAAAAAGATTTTCTATTGTTAGGTAGTGTAGCAATTTTCACCTTGGTTTTTCTTTAAACCACGGTTCTTTTCCAAGAGGTTTATTTGAACCGGGTGTAGTTAGTCTTTTTTTAAGAGTAGGAGCCATTGTATTGTGTTTTAAAGTGAAGCAATATCTCTTGACTTTGTTATGCCTTGATAATAGTGAGTACTTTTGTTGTGACACTTAGGCTCAATTTTTGACTCTTGTATAAGTACCTTAAATTGTATGTCCTTAACTACTTTGACTAGAGTGTCTATGAATCTAATCCTGAGTGAGTTATGCGCCATGTGTTTAAGTTTTTACATTATTCAGTGCATTGCATTTGATGCCTAGAACTTGCCCGTGTTTATAAAGTGAAATAGTAGTTTTATTCAGTCTAGGAAGTGATATATGCATTTCTTTGTTGAGCCAGATATATATTTTACCCACCTAATTTTTATATATCGTAGTTAGTCCGTTTGAGTCTGTAATACTATTTTTTGGCAACCACATTACAAGCCTTACCCATTTGTTTGAATTAACCATCTATTTGAACCATTGTAACCTCTCATGAGCATTTGAATTGTTATGAACTTTGTAAATGTTAATGTGTGGGGTGGTTGGTTTGGCTTTTGAGTGTAACTAATGAAATAAGAAGATAGGTGCACTGTTTTGAAAAAGTTAAAGCAACTTGAATTGAAAACAAATAGCTGGATTGTTGTAAAAAAATATAATTTCGTGATAAATGGTGCCTCTTGATGTAAGTGTGCTTAAAGAAGTATGAGGTAATATACATTGATGTGAAGGTGGAGTTTGGTTTGACATAAGTATGTGGTTTGAATGTTATAGCATATGTATTAAAGTGCTTAGGGAGGTATAGTCACTCTTATATCTAAATTTATCCTACCTGCCCCGTAGCCTACATTACAACCAAATAAATTCCTAATTGATCCTAGATTGAATGAGCTTGATCAGTGGAGTAGTACACTATGGACAAGCTTATGGTGCATCTTTTGTTGCATATGAGTATTATTTCTGAGAGTGAGTGAATTCTTTCTATCTTGAGTTCCTAAGTGTTCTTAAATTTTATTGTGTGGAACTACTCTCTTTTGTTGTGTGAGGGTACTTGATTCATGAAGGAAAAGTAATGTCAGTGACCTCTATATTAGAGTAAGTAGGTGAGTTGTGAATAATGCTTGGTACTTGTAGTCACATCTTAAGGTGAAGATGTTACGCTTTTGTGCTTAGTCTCTTTTAAATACTCTTAGTGTGATGAGTTAGGAGAATTGTTTTAAAAGGTCGTGTCTATAAAAAAGTGTAGTTTGATTTCTCGAGGACGAGCAATGGTTTAAGTGTGGGGTATTGATGATACGCTATAATTACGTTTTTTTAATGGATCGTTACACTCTAATTTACTGCACTTTAGTTGAGTTTGAACTTTAATCGCTAGTGTTTTGCACTAACTCTGTAATTTATGACTTGTAGGAGTGATTCCGAGCTATGTAGATGTTATGGAATGAATTCAAGTGATTTGTAGCTTTGCAATCTGAGTAAATGCTCAAGGAAGTAAGTCGAGATCGTGTTAGGGTGTCAACGGATGATAGTTAGAGTAACAAAGACTCCAGTAGGCATATTGTGCACTGTCTAGTAAAATAGACATAATGTTTTGCTTAGAACTCCGTTTAGGCTCCACAATATATGGTTGGAAATCTAACTCAAAGGGCTAAAAATTTTACTTTTTGCGCTTTACCAAATTAGGAACGCAACATGCGCAAAGTAATGCGCGAAGTGGCTCATGTTAGGGAGCTGAAGCGGAATGATATGAGAAGTTATGCGCGAAGTCACACGCGAGCTTGCACTAGTCACCCGGGAAAAGTGTCGTTTTTCCCATTGGAGAAGGTATAATTGTTTGGGTCAAACCCT
Organism: Nicotiana benthamiana; assembly: GCA_034376525.1. Lineage (NCBI taxonomy): Eukaryota > Viridiplantae > Streptophyta > Magnoliopsida > Solanales > Solanaceae > Nicotiana > Nicotiana benthamiana. The sequence goes on from CM067328.1 coordinate 85,819,182, forward strand.
ACTTGGTATATATACATAGGAGAACGTTTTTAGAGTAATTTTTGACCTAAGAAGGCAGAGACACAATAGGAGCAAGGCTTGGGGATTTGTCTATGAGTTTTTCCTTCCTCTTCCTATTTTTCATTGTTGGTTATGACTTTTAATATTGTAGCTTTATATACCATTATGAATATCTAATTTGTTATCTAAGATTTCGGGTGAAACCCATTGGGGATGAATTGGTCGTTATATAAATATAGTTTTTAGTTGGTTGTTAATCTCTATTTGTTCAACTACGTTTTGATTTTGGTTAATTGAAAGGGTCCTCAATTAGTCATTCCTATTTTTTACACCTTTTAAAGGACAATAAAAAGGGGATTTGTTTATTTAAAATTCAGAGTTACCACTTGTGAGATTAATGGTGTACCAGGTCACCGGTTGAATCCCGTATCGAGGAAATTATTGACTCTGTTTAACAGTCCGCGAACCAGAAATTCGAGTAAGAAATTATGTTAACTAGGAAGAAGGTGTTAGGCATTCCCGGGCTTCTTGGTTCTTGCACGGTCGCTCAACTATCATATTTGGCTTAGTTATCTGATTTTAAAACATGTTTCAACTTGTATGCTTTTTAGCTTCGAACTGCTTTTATTATTATTTTCAAATAGAATTTCTACATCAAAATATATTTCGAACTACGTCACATAAAAGCACCCGTAGTTTTTGCCATATTTCGACTTCGTCGGGACTTGGATTTGGGTCACATAAATGTACACCCGATTTTAGGAAGGTAATGTTATTAAAATACGTACCTACAACAACTAATGTGTTATTATCTTTGAGTAAGGCCGTGAAATTTGCTTAACTACCCGTCCCGAATTCTAAGTATTTCAATATAGACATTTAAAGAGGGCCCCACAATTTATGCATTCTGTTTGATGAGGCTCGCCTTGTTTATTTTAAAGCCAACCTAAAATAAGCGACAGTTTATGTCATCTCTATAAGGCCTAGTTAATGGTAGTATTTAAGAATTACTATACTTCAAATTTGTAACTTTCAAATGATTTTGGTTTTAGCAGTCTCTGGGGCCTCAGAATCATCCCAAGAAGTGAAATGAGACAAACAACTTCGAACGACTATTTACATACGTGGGGCCTTGGCCTGGGCCAAAGTCGGGCATGCTGGGTTTGAAATTCAATTGTGGTTCTTCCCATCTATGAATTCTCAGCACACAATATGGTTCTCCAATAAGTGTTGTCCTCAAATTAGGCTTGGCAACGCTGATCACAATTAAGCTACTATTAGTTTGAATTTCATACTCTTATGTCTAAACTAAAAAAATCATTACCAACACTTTTAGAAAGTCAATGATTAAACTAATACGATTGCCAATTGCATTGAACTGATAAACCCAGAATAAACATAACATGCTGAATATTGAATCCTTGGTAAAAAATAATCAGAAATGCTGAAAATCAAACTGACGCTCATGTGTAACCTAAGTTTGATATTTTTCACCCAAAGTCCAATACTAACTCGGACTGACAATTTCAAGTTAAAATTATATTCACTTTTTCCTTTCAGTTGATATAATCTATTTCAATTAACAACTAGTTTGCAAGCTAATTTTAATTTAACAAAACATTAAACTAAGGCATTATAAATTGGGAACAAGCAATCTAACTAACCAAATACAGCCCAAACAATCATGTTACAATCCAATTTAATAAGAATAAAATATAATATGGCAGTGCAAAATTATAACGGATTGAGGTCGCAACTCCATTTCACTTTTTTAAACTGGAGATCTCCACTCTAATGGGTTCAGGATGTGTACATGGTATTTAGAACACAAAAATAAAGAAGAAGTGGAAGTCATTGAAGCAGTAACGAACAACAGCCTAGATTTAAAGCAGCTAAATCAACTTCAGCTCCAAAAATACCACAACAAACCCAGGAATGTCCAGAATAGATTAAACACCAAAAGCAAAAGAAAACCAGATATGATTGTACCAAAATATGCTCAAAATCAACCAAAATTCCCTGAACTTGAACCAAACCAGAGCTAAAAGATACTTAGGCCATTTTTAACCATCCGTTGACTAAAAATTACTTTACAGCTAAAAAATTAAATTAAACTCTAAGAGATTCCCAATAGAATATTATTTTGTCAAGTTTTCTACTATTTTTTTGGTTTTTGGTTATTGAATTTTTGAATTTTCAATTTCATATATGTGAAACTGGGAGAACACTTTTTCGGGGGACTTTTTAGAGGGAAAAAAACTTGTAAATGAAGGCAAGGGGACTTCCTTTTATAGGAAAATTTCAGGGGGAAGCTTCTAGACTTCCCTAACACCCACCCCCTTTATTTTCAGATTTTATTCCTTAGTTCTAAAGTCTTGATTTGTTGCCTAAGTTATTACCCTAAAACTACTGAAATTTAAACTAAGACCCTCTTCTAGAAGAGTCTAGAGTATTCCAACTTAACCTGTAGCATTCCCGCGCCACTCTAAGTACGTAAAATTGCGCTTGAATTCATGCTGAAATTACTAGCCCAGTACAACTATATCAAAACAATTATTTACCTAAGATTAAATAAACTAAGCCTAAGGATTATTTGAATTTAACACCAATCTATGGAATTATTAAAGACAATTACCAATTAAACTGACTTAAACTAATTAACACTAGCTAGCAACAATTATAAGGAATTGAAATTCAAACATGGCTTTAAACAAGATCGATTAATGAATTAAAGAGAGATAGAAACATATTCGGAACAAAAATTAAACTAAAATCTAAATTACCAACGCAGGATTAAACAAATGAAACAGAATTTAACTACAAAAGAATTATTGAAACATATACGGAACCCAAAACTAAGAATCAAAACAGAAATAAACGAAAAAGCTTACTGAATTAATATCTATATGAATTCAAACAACAACTAAACTAATTAACTACAATAACCAAAGCAAGATCAAATCACATGAAGCAAAAGGAGGAGAGTATAAGAAGAAAGAAACAAAACAAGAGAATAAGGGGAAACTCACTATTAGACTCAAATGCTCTTGTATGGACAAGTGATACGCAAAGGATGATTGTGCAAATAAATTTGGCTATGGCCTGGAAAATTCAAATCCTAGATGTGAAATTGAAGGACTTTGGTTGGGATTCTTAAGTAGTAAACATGATAATGAGGATTAGAGTGGTATGGGGTTGTGGAATGTAAATTTCGTATGATTTGCGGTGGCGGCGCCGTGGGCGGTGGATGCGACGCCCAAATTTTTTAATATTCAAGGGGATGGAGTGGCATTCGAAAAGTAATACTTAGGGCTTTGGAAAAGAGGAGAAGGGGAGGACAATGGTGTAAATTTGGGGTGGTTGGGAGAAATTTGGGTTTTGGCCGGAGAACTTTGATTTAAGATTCGAAGAGTTTGTTCGATGATTGAGAGAAATGGTTTGGATATTTGAGATGAGGAGGTTTAGGGGAAGCTAGGATGTTAATTGGGGTGTGATTGGCGTAGTCTATGTAGTCGTCACCGGTAGGAAGGGTGGAGGTTTCAGGGGCGGTGCTTTCTAGGGTTTTGAGAGAAAGGGATTGTGAGAGAGACAATGAGAGGTAGGGGTGGTTTCAGATAGTCTTATATTAAGGGGGTGGACTTCTCGTCTGTTGGATCAAAAACCTAGACGGCTCAGATTTGAGCCCTGAGAAACGACACCATTTTGGGCGTCTCTGAACCGAACTGCGTTGAAAATGGGTTGGGCCTGGTCTGGAATGAATTTTAGGCAATATTAGGTTTGGGCTGAGGTACTTCGGCCCAAAATTGGGTATTTTAATTAACCCAACTTTCTGCGAATTCCTTTTTCAATTGTTTTTTCTTTATTTTTTTTTTGTTTTTTTCATTTTTTTTAATTCTATGAAATGTAACATTAAAAATAAAAGACTCTAATCGACTCTAAAATTATACTAATTAATTTCCAAAATTAACTAATTTCTAATTTTAAAAAATCTTATGACAAATTTTAAAAATTAAAAGTAAAAATGCAAAAGAACCATTTTAGTTATTTTCTTTGTTTTTAAAAGTAACTTGAATACTCATTAATCTTAAAAATATGAAATTAAATTCTAAATGCAAATGCCAAGTATATTTTTATGTTTTCCATAAAAATGCACAGACAGAAATGCCCAACAATTAACAAAAATGTCACTAAAATCCACTAAATTGTAAAATTATGAAAGAAATTTTTTAAAATTTCTCGGAATAATTCATATAGGAAAATAATTACGCGCTTAGAGCTGCCCTTCTTTGCTCGGGAACACGAAGAGTTTCCGTGCAAAGATAAGTGAGCAGACTCGAGCAATTGTTGCCAGTTCGAATATTCCGTGTGATGCATTTTGAAAGATTTGACCGCACCCTGCTTTTGAGATTGCCTACATATCCCTAACTAAAAAGGAATCAGGTCAGTGTAGTTCGGGAATGTCTGGTAGCTGAGACTATCAGGAGCTGTGATTTCACTACTGTTGATGCTGCTACTGTTTGCCGACCTTCCTTATTACACCATGTCAAAATAAAAGAAGCTAGACTAAGCTATGATCTATAAATTAAAAAAGTCCTATCTATATCTTCAACCTTGATATTGTATTCCTTGTTGCCTTGTTGTCTTGTGTTCTCCCGGTGAAATCTATTGTTGCCGCTTTGAATGATAAGCTGATATGTTTTTCTTTTCCTTCAGAGATCTGAACTTGAATGTATTCCGCTGCTATACGGGCGGTATACCGACTTCCAAACTTGAAAATATATGCCTCTATTCTTGCGGGCGGGTTCCCGACTTCAAAACTTGAAAAATATATGCCTCTGTTTTATGGGCGGGTTCCCGACTTCAAAACTTGAAATATATGCCTCTGTTCTTAAGGGAAGGCTCCTGATTTCAAAACTTGAAAATAAATTTATCTATTCTTACAGGAGGGCTCCCGACTTTAAAGCATGAAGATAAATGCCTCTGTTCTACAGGCGGGCTCCCGACTTCAAAACTTGAAGATAAATGCATCTGTTCTTACAAGCAGGTTCCCGACTTCAAAACTTGAAAATATATGCCTCTGTTCTTTAGGGCAGGCTCACGACTTCAAAACTTGGAAATAAATGCCTCTTTTCTTACGGGCTCCTGACTTCAATACTTGAAAATAAATGCCTCTATTCTTATGGGCGGGATACCTATTTCAAAACATGAATTGTATGCCTCTGTTCTCTAGGTGGGCTCCTGATTTCAACAAAACAGACAAAATAAAGAAACTTTTCCGTCCTAGTTTGGGAGCTGGGTACATGGGTGAGTGTTAACTGAATCATTATACTAACTTTTACTAAAAATCTGAAAGCTAAATCCTATTATCCAGGTAGGTCCTAACAACTCCTAATTGAGTCTTATCCTAAACATGCAAACTTTGACATCAACTTATATTCCCATGTGTTATTCAAGATTATCTTGTATTTTAATCATACCCCAATTTACGGTCAATCCTGATTACTGTTTGTTTTTCTCCTACGTAGAGTTCCTCTAAAATAATCAAATTTTCTGCCCTGTTTCAATCAAAGAAAATTTTATCAGCTTAAAACGGTGGTTAGTTGATGACATTCTTACTGAAAATCCTTGCACTGCATTGTTTTGTTTTGACCAGCTTCCCTGAACTGGCCTTGAACTGCTTGACTTTCTGATTGACTTTCGAACCCCATATCTTTTGACAACCTTGAGTGATCTTTACCCATGTTGTTGTTTCACCTGTGACCCCTTTGTTTAGCTTTTGCATTTCCACAACATTATTCAGTCCTTCTACAGATGAAATTTTTGGTGACTCCCTGTATCCCACCTTACATCGTATTGTCTTTAACATACTCTGACCACATCGTGCTTTGGAATTTTGGAAATTGGTAGTGGGCTTTGAAATCCTTTTTCACTTGCTTTGAACAAAACTAACATTGAAACATCCTTAGACAAATAAACCCCAAAAAAGAAATTGCAATGATATTACGAGTTAAGATACGAAGAATTCAAAACCGGATGACTGCTAAAAAAATAAGGAAAAGAAACTTATCTGACTGGAATAGCTTTTACCAATGGTCATGACATGCATTTCGGACTAATCGGCCCAACCTGTTCAACCAATCAACTTCCACTTGTCATACCTCGTTACCTTGAAGTTTTCATAATTTGATTACCTTACCCAAACTTTGACCTTGTTCATCTTTCGGTGTTTCGAAACAGTTTTTCCATTAATAGACCTCCCCGATTTGTTTACTTTTAACTCACTTTCGCTTCAAGCTTCCCGTGAGGGTTTTAACCAATAAGACTCTGTCATTTCAATTTTCTCAAATCATGTCGCCTTTCGGTGCCTGTGAAGGTTTTCACCAATAAGGCTCTCTCATTTTTATCTTTCCTGTTTGGACCAGAGTGTTGCCCCTGTCACAAAATACCTTTACCTGCTTGACTTGACATTTCTCGAAGACTGATTGGAGGGTCTTTCTTTGAATTGTAACATGGGAATTTGGACGGGGTTAGAAAAGGAGGGTAAAAAAGCACAAAAACAATTCAAAATAGGTTAAAATTACAACTTCCGGAATCAGATCTCTCACAACAACCACAACTTCTGCCCTAGTTTCTTACTTGGGGACTTTTGGTTTTTGTTTTGGTATGACTGAACCTCAGAGAGGCTGCCTACGTACCCTTTCGGGATCAAGTAAAACGTCGTTCACATCATACAAACTACATTGTTGTGATTTTCTTTCTCTTCTTTTATTTTCTATTTTTCTGTTTCTTCTTTTCCTTTATTTTCATTTTTGTTTTCCTTTCTTTTCTTTTCTTCTCATTTTTCTTCTTCTTTTCTTTTCTTTTTCTTCTTTCCTTTTCTTTTCACTTGCTTATCTTCAGCATTGTAAATTATGCCATTGATTTCAAAAGTGGGTTATGAAAGAAAATAAACAAGGCTCAAAAGGGATGACAAGGAATAAAATATTTAGATAGCAGAACAAAACGCCTTCATCATTTCAATCTTCGAAATATGCCAAATACAAACAATTACAATCAAAATAAAGAAATCATACATAGTATCTCTTGACCGCATCAGAATTGATATCCATTTCTACATATTTTCCTTCCACAACTGTCAAATATAGTGCACCATTAGACAATACTCTGGTTACAACAAATGGCCCCCACCAGTTTGGGACGAAATTTCCCTTTGCTTCAGCCCAATTAGACAAAATCTTTCTCAGTACTAACTGTCCCATTTCAAATTTTCTTGGGTGCACTTTCTTATTGTACGCTCTTGCCATTCTTTGTTGGTACAATTGGCCATGACACACCTACGCCAAACCTTTCTCATCGATCAAATTCAAGCGTTCCAAGTAGGTTTTCATCCATTCATCATCATTGATCTCATCCTCTACGACAATTCTAAGGGATGGGATTTCCACTTCTGTGGGTATCACTGCTTCGGTACCATACACTAGCAAATAAGGAGTCACCCCTAATGAAGTTCGAACAGTGATGCGATACCCTAACAATGCAAAAGGCAGCTTTTCATGCCATTGTCTAGAACCTTCCACCATTTTTCAAAGTATCTTCTCTATATTATTGTTAGCCGCTTCAACCGCACCATTTGCCTTAGGGAGATACGTGATAGAATTGCGATGGGTAATCTTAAACTGCTCACATATCACTTTCATTAAATGACTATTGAGATTAGCTCCGTTGTCCGTAATAATCACCTTTGGTATCCCAAAGTGAAAATAATGTTTGAATGCACAAAATCCACCACGGCTTTTTTGGTTACGGACTTGAACATTTTAGCCTCTACCTACTTGGTAAAATAATCTATAGCCACCAAAATGAACATGTGCCCATTTGATACTACCAGATCAATTGGCCCAATGAAATCCATCCCCCATGCAACAAAAGGCCACGATGCGGACATCGTGTGTAATTCTGATGGTGGAGAATGAATCAAATCTCCATGCACTTGACACTGATGACATTTACATACGTAATGGATGCAATCCCGTTCCATAGTAAGCCAATAATACCCGGCGCGAAGAATTTTTTTTGCTAGAATGTACCTACTCATATGCGATTCGCAAACTCCGGAATGTACCTCAGTCATGATAGATGTAACCTGTGTCGCATCAATGCATCTTAACAGCTTGAGATCTGGAGTTTTTTTATACAACACTCCTCTACTAAGGAAAAACCCGCTTACCAACCGTCAAAATTTTATTTTCTGATCACCTGTGGCCTGTACCGGATACACCCTCATCCTGATGTATTCCTTGATGTTATGAAACTATGGCTTACCGTCAAGTTCCTATTTCACCACATTGCAGTAAGCATCCTGATCGCGGACCTAAATCTGCAAAGGGTACATATAATCCATTTATGGATGATGCAACATTGATTCCAAAGTAGCCAATGCATCGTCAACCTCATTACGAATCCTTGAAATATGCCTGAACTCTATTGACTAAAATCGTTGACAAAGATCATGCAAACATTGTCTGTACAGTATAAGCTTTAAGTCCCGTGTTTTCTATTCTCCTTGAATTTGGTGTACCAGTAGGTCCGAGTCACCCATGACCAAGACTTCCTGGACACCCATATCTACAGCTAACATTATCCCTAAGATACATGCCTCATACTTTTCCATGTTGTTGGTACCATAGAAATGAAGTTGAGCCGTAACAGGGTAGTACTGCCCTGTCACAGAAATAAATGCCGCTCCTACTCCCACGCCTTTCATGTTTGCAGTCCCATCAAAGAAATGTTTCGATCCTGGCTTCTCAACTTGTTCCAACTCCTCAATATTCATCACCTCTTCATTAGGAAAATAAGTTTTCAAAGGTTCATAATCTTCATCAACTGGATTCTCGGCCAAATAATCCTCCAAGGCTTGTGCTGTCACGACCTAAATCCCAAACTGGTCGTGACGGCGCCTCTCGTGAATACAAGGCCAGCCAATCCATTTAAAAAACCTTTTTCAACAATAAATTACATGAATAAACAGTTTCAAGAAAATTAAATAATAAGAGTTCGTGGAATACAACCCAACACGGGCTGATATCGGGGTGTCACCAGTCATGAGTTACTACAGAGTCCACTAAAGTACTACAAGTCCGGTAATTGGAACAAAGTCTGAAAATATATAATGAACAATATAAAATAAGGGAGGAGATCCGGTGTCACGGACGCTAACGGTCACCTGGCTCAGCTACGATAACAATTCTTCAATCCGCTAAAACCCGACCGGACGAACAATATTTGCAACTACACGCGAGGTGTAGGGAGTAAAGTGAGTACTTCTAACTCAGCGGTAATAAGAGTAAATAATAGATGAAAATAAGAAATCAGGTAAGGCACTCTATCATGCTATGTAGAACAGTATAACCTTTTCTGAGGAAAAACAATAAAATCGAGAAAATCCTTTGGAAAACATCTTGGCTCAGTAAAAACCTCTTTTGAAAATATTCCTTTTCAACAGTTGGGAAAATAATTTCAACAAGTAGGGAACGATAAGAAATCTTCCCCTCGTGCTCAATATCAACCTCTCAACACAGTATCAGCCCTGCGGGCTCACTCCCAACTCACAAAGTATAACATCAGCCTCTCGGGCTCACTCCCAACTCACGAAGTACATCATCAGCCTCTCGGGCACAATACTCCATTAACAAATAACACTAGGGTATCTGGTAAATAGTGCAAGAAGTAGCATGGATGCCAATGGTATGAGTGCTGAGTGTCATGATAACAGTACAAAAAAAGAACAAATGCAAGAGTGAAATCCAATGTATATGATGGTACATTCTAGTACCCACTGCGGCGTGCAACCCGCTCTATTTATTTATCGTCGGCGGTGCATATGGGGGTGTGTACAGACTCTGGAGAGGCTCCTTCAGTCCAAACACAATATATTGGTCAGTCTTAACCCAATCGAAAAGACTCGAAAAATATCAAAAATCACCAAATTTGCAAAACCCGAGCCCCGGGCCCATGTCTGGAAATTTAGAAATATTTACATCAATACGATCCTTATCTCTCGACATATCTATACATACCAAATTCACAAAAATCGTAGTTCATTTGAACCCCCAAATCGCCATTTCTATCCAAGAGGTGTTTCTACCATTTTCAACAAAAAATCTCAAATTAAACACCAAAACTTGCAATAGATTCGAGTTATACAACCAAAATTGAGTTAAGAACACGTAACCCGATGTTTTCCTTGAAATCTCTCCAAAAAAATAGCCATATCCGAGATCCAAACAGCAAATATGGAAAATGGGTTCGAAGTCCCATTTCCAAGACTTAACATTTTGTCCATTCATGTGGTACTGTTCATGTATACTGTACAAAACTAGTGTTCATGCATAATGTATAGGGGTACTTTACAAGACACTGTTCACGCTAGTGCGATCACTATTCACACGTACGAAAAATGCAGAAATTGCCCAGAAAGTTGCAGCAGCTTTTTTTTCACTAAAATAATTATAAATCCATCATACGAACTCGTATTTAGATGATTCACGTTCCTATAAGTCTCAAATAATAATATGAATACAAACCTTCAATAGAAACTCAATTCAGAGCTTATTTTCCAAGTGCGATACTCATTTTACTCATTAAACAATTAACTCACATTTCGCATCAAAAACCCAATCGCGACTTGATGAAATTCAACCAAAATTTCCAGATCAGTCCTATAATTCATGATTTAAAAATTGGAAATCTCGATATCAAATTTGGATCTCTAGAACTAAAAATGAACATTTAGATCATTACATTTATGCTCAAAACAGCAAAAATCTTCCAAAAAGATCTGTTAGGCATCCGAAACACACTCGAGCCCCGGGGCACCGAACAATCACACCAACCAGTCCCAAAATATATTACCGACTTGCTCAAGGCCTCAAATCACATCAAACAACGCTAAAATCATGAATCAACCTCCAATCCAAGCTTTATGAACTTTAGAACTTTCAACTTTTATTTCTGATGCCGAAACCTATCAAATCACATCCGATTGACTTCAAATTTTGCACACAAGTCCAAAATGACATAAAGCAACTCTCGAAATTCCATTCTGACTCCCGGATCAAAATTTCACCTATCAACCAGAAATCGCCATAATACTAACTTCACCAAAATAGGCTACCTTCTTCATCGGACCTCCTAAAATAATTCTGATTATGCTTCTAAGCCTTAAATTATCCCCCAAAACTAACCGAATCATCGAAATTCAGTTTCGAGCCCTCTAACTCATAAGTCAATTTCCGGTTGACTTTTCCAAATTAATTCTTCTATAAAGAGACTAGTTGTCTCATTTCTTATTAATATCACTCCAAATCAATTTTAACGCACCCAATACTGGTAATAAAACATAACAAAGCCGAAAATGGGAAGAACGGGGTATTAACTCATGAGACGACGGGTCCGGTCGGGTCGTCACATTCTCCCCAACTTAAACAAACGTTCGTCCCCGAACGTGCCCAGAGTTGTTCCAAAAGCCCAACAATTGCTGAATAACCTTACCAGGTATAAATCCAGGGGTGATTCCACATCACCCTATCTCATATAGGTCCGATAACACATTTAAGTTGAATTTACACAATCCAGTCTCACCCATAAATCATAGAACTTCCTTTTTAATTCTGAATCCATCAATATGAGCAAAATCTCACACCTATACTTGAATAGTCTCGAACCAGCTCTAATATCCATACCTGCAGCCTCGGTGAAATCATATGATATACTGCATAATCCAAGCACTTGAAACGATAACTTCTATTCACAGCAGTTTCCCACAACAACCAAATACCAATAGAAAATCCTTTATTAGCTAAAGTCTGATTCCAATACTTTTATATACTGCCAACAATAAATGAGACACACGGCAAACCATAGCCATTTTTCAGATTGACCACTTATGAAGCCACTTCCCTTTTGACTAATACCGCAACAGATTCCCGAGCCGAACCTCGATATTATCCTTCTAAAAACCCGAAATCAAATCTTTTCGTATTTATGACTGCCCCCAACGATCACCTCAAATCCAACACACAACTCTAGTGATATAACACCCCAATATATGCCTAAGCCACAACTTGCATAATACGCACACCAATAAGAAATGGTTCGAACATACTCAAATCACGAAAATGATTCAACTGAGAGAGTTGTACCTCAAATTCACTAGTACTGCCACAACACAAGGCTGAGACTTTGTCTCATATCATAGAAATAGGACACAAAATTTGATCCACAAGGTCGTGTTTCCATATTTGTTTGTTGCACGCGCGATCCCATACAATTACCTATTCCACGAGAAACACCTCTGCACTGACATCCTCCATGAAGGCCCAATTAAGAAAGAAATCTTTCCCAGCTGTCCGCTGATTCTTTGAAATATAAATCATTCTGCTAAAACATATTTTAACACACTTCACCACTTAACCCGTGGCATATCCGGCGTAGCCCCTAACGCAATAGTTTAAAATCACCCCACTAAACTACCAATCTACACCCAAAATCTAATATACCAAGAAGGGGAAAATCCACTCGGGCCTCCAAATTGTAATTGCCACCAACGGTACCAGTGCACGTGATCCACAACCTCTACATGGTCTGTACCTGACTACTCCAGTCTCCAACTCTGTATAGCACACCATTCATCATACCTGATCCCAGTTTCCACCGTGCAATATACGCACACATTTGATACTCATTCATTCCATGACAGATACTAGATATTTACCCGTGCTTCCGAGCAACCCGAATACCACCAGTGGACCCAACAAGAACATGCCGCAATACTATTGCAATATAATTAGTTTAATCACATTACCTTTTTCTGAGACATATACTACCATCAAATCACTTCAACTTAGTAATCATCCGAAGATCATTTATCTAATCATTTAGGAGGAATCACTACGCATCCCATGCTCTGCATGACATACATAGGTCTTGTTCAAATTCTTACAATACTAACATGATGGATGATACCTGTACACATTCATAACTACTACTAAAACAACAATTCATTAGTTCTATACTCTTGCAAGAACAATCGCCTCATTCTGAGCCAAACAATGGTCTTAGCTCTTTAATTTACTTCACATACTCAGATTGCACTGATCTCAAATTCAATTATCTCGCCTCGCCCAGCATGAACTTCTCGGGAAATATGCCACTCAAGATATAATTGAAAGTCGCATATGATGCCCCAAAGTGCCAACACGCTACCAATTCGAACGCAATACAAAAGAAAACGAGCTCTGGAAGAAATTACCAAATCCTGCTCACTAATAGAGACTTTCCTTGGAAAGCAAGAAGCTAGGCATACAAAGATAGCATATAGAAAACTATATCCAATTTCACACTGTTGCGGCGTGCAACCCGATCCAGATAACATACCCATGGCGGTGTGCCACCCGATCCACACGTAGATCTCACATAAGGAGATACATATCGAGCAAAATCTGCTCGTTATGACCAAATACCGAATATCATTCATAAGCATGCTAAGTGCATAATATCATCCCTGAGGGATATTTAGCATTATAAACTACAAAACTCAAGCACAACTGAGGTACGATATACAATCTGAATTTCAAGAGCCAAGTTGCTCAGGTAACATCATTCCTATTCAGATTCTCAACACATAAGCAATTTCTTGAGCCATTCAACAAATCACACGTCGTAATGCATCACTACGCAAGATATCTGACAATGAAGCATCAACCTAGCTACTCCTCCATGAGGACCGCATTACTAAAATGCACCCATCTGGCCTGATATAGAGCCATTATTCACATTAAATCTATACATCGATTTTAATCCAATTCTTATCACACTGGACTACTATGATAACCTTTCAAAATTCCCTAATAACTCCTATTTTCCTCATATAACACTCAAGAACAACGATCATAATCGGAGTAATCCTCCCTAGTTCACAACCCAATATGCCAAGTGCCCTCCAGGCATGAATCTTCAATTTAACGACACCATCACATTCTTCATACTTGGTTTACATCTTTAACCAATCAAGTGATCACATGCCACACTTATATAATCTTCCCGTAGGACACACTCCCACAACCTACCATAACAATATCTTGAGTGTACCTCCAAATCATCGGTCGCACTAACACTAACGTGAGATCAAGAATCATTAACTAGGACGCAAAGCCCTTTTTTACAAAACATCGATCTTAGGTGACGGTGGAAGACAATTCCAACTTACCGCAAACAACGAAACTCATCTCCTACTCATCCGAGCTGATGACATCTTGTCAAAAATTTTCCTTCATTCGTGCCATTCTCGACCCAATTTCGAAAATCAAAATTGATTCACCAGCATGCATCAAACTCGAAGCAATATAGCATATAATCGTGCAATCTCCCTATTTAATAGCAAACTCCCCAATTTGGCTCAAAGCCATATATCAAAATGCACTTATACTCTATTGATGTCGTAATTTCATGGTGAGATTAAACTCCTTCCATCATAAGCTTGTGGAAACACGAATCATCGGAAATTTTAACTCTTATGTAATTTTTGCATTCACTCACACAACAGTTAAGCCCACTCTTTTGGTGACAAATTTTTTACTAAGTCCCAAATTTTTCAAAAATTTATGCAGAGTTTCCTTTGTAATTAGGCCTATCTACCTGCCAAGGAATCACAAAATCCATCCTAACAACACGTCGACAACTTGACAAAGTATCATAATGCATATCAATTACATAAATTTCAATACTACATGTATTATACTATCAGAATTGATACATGGACATGCATTGCACCTATTTGAATCATAACACATAGAAAATACCTTTCAATTCCCCATTATTGGGCTATTCAACGAGTAAGAACATATTCTTTCTTTAAATGTTTTCGACCTTCAAGGTGGTCTCCTTGACTCAACGATTTCGTCATAATACATTTACAGAAGTGATCCCAGCTCCCAGACTTATCTAACTAGTATGAGAAATAGATTTCCCTAATAAGCCAATTACCCATTAGCTATACCTTTAGTTCATATTTTTGTATGCCTTCCACTGCCATACATATTACACAATACCACGTACTCATTACGTAGCTATACAGCCGCTATTACCACAATTAGGGACAATACTAAACATATAAGTTCATAACTCCAGCTCACAAAATCAGCACCTTGGTGCTCAAGCCATAAGCAAAGATTCGGCCTCAAGTCCTCCAGACTAGCCCAACAACAAACTCATGTATATTACATCTCCCCCCACTCGATCGGGGAAGCACAAGCCATCAAGGCGCATATACTACTAAGCACTCACGTGTGCACACTAACGTGTGGAAGGAATTTCAAGAGGTATATCTCAAGCTGAATCAAGTACGCACGATAAGAATTCCAAGAAAGTGAAGTTTTCCTAAAGGTTCTGCACCCCCCCGAGGATAAATACAGACGTCTCCGTACCGATCTGTGAGACTCTACTAAACCTGCTCATGACTCGCAAGACCTAGTAACCTAGGCTTTGATACCAACTTGTCACGACCCAAATCCTAAACCGGTCGTGATGGCGCCTCTCGTGAAGACAAGGCCAACCAATCCATTTAAACAACCTTTTTCAACAATAAATTACATGAATAACCAGTTTCAAGAAAATTAAATAACAAGATTTCGTGGAGTAGAACCCAACACGGCCCTACATCGGGGTGTCACCAACCATGAGTTACTACAGAGTCCACTAAAGTACTACAAGTCCGGTAATAGGAACAAAGTCTAAATAAATATTATGAACAACATAAAATAAGGGAGGAGATCTGGTGTCATGGACGCTAGCGGTCACCAGGCTCAGCTACGATAATAATTCTTCAATCTGCTAAAAACTCGCTACTGGGCGAACAATACCTGCATTTGCACGCGAGGTGCATGGAGTAAAGTGAGTACTTCCAATTCAGCGGTAGTAAAAGTAAATAATAGATGAAAGTAAGAAACCATGTAAGGCACTTCATCATGCTATATAGAACAATACAACCGTTTCTGCGGAGAAACAGTAAAATCGTGAAAATCCTTTAAAAAACATCTAGGCTCAGTAAAAACCTGTTTTGAAAATATTCCTTTTCAATAGTTGGGAAAATAATTTCAGCAAGTAGGGAACGATCAAAAATCTGCCCCTCGGGCTCAATATCAACCCCTCAGTACAGTATCAGCCCCGTGGGCTCACTCCCAATTCAAAAAGTACAACATCAACCTCTCGGGCTCACTCCAACTCACGAACACAACATCAACCTCTCGGGCACATCTCCATTAACAAATAACACTAGGGTATCAGGTAAATAGTGCAAGAAGTAGCATGGATGCCAATGATATGAGTGTTAAATGTCATGACAACATTACAAAATAAAAACAAATGCAAGAGTGCAATGCAATGCATATGATGATACACTCTAGTACCCGCTGTAGCGTGCAACCTGCTCTATATATTATCGTCGACGGTGCTCACTGGGGGTGTGTACAGACTCCGGAAGGGCTCCTACAACCCAAACGCAATATCTTGGTCAATCATTGTTACCTGAAGAACCAGCCATTGTCACTTGACCAATTTATATCACACATTTTTACCAATTTTCCAAGTATATATTACAGTGTCATTATTACCATTGTTTCAAGTATAACATACAGTGTCATTGTTACCACTATTTCAAGTATATATTGCAGTGTCATTGTTACCACTGTTTCAAGTATAACATACAGTGTCATTGTTACCACTGTTTCAAGTCACTTTATAATCAGTACAGAAAATAATATAGTAGGCACCTTGGGCTTTTACAAAATAGAAGTCTCCAGCCCGAAATGCATTTACAATGTCATTTAAGTTTTCAACACTTAGAATTATGGCCGAGTTTGCAAAGCAGCATTTAAACCTTGGATTGAATTTGAATGATATGCAAATCATGCTAAGCAGTAATATCAATCCTCGAAGGATATTACAAGTCGGTACAAGGCCCCAAACATGTCACTCGGCCCAAATTATGATGATACCAAGTAATATCAATCAAATACGCAGTAAAATACACAACCGACCAGTAAAATACACAACCGAGACGAACCAAGTCACAATCCGCAATGGTGCTCTACCCCACGCTCATATCTGGTGTGCAAGTCACCTTAATACGGCACTATGATGTGCAAATCCGGGGTTTCAAACCCTTAGGATATCATTTACAAGTATTACTCACCTCGAACCAGTGAAATCTCTAGCACGCGATGCATTTGCCCCTTAAATCGGCCTCCACGCATGTCGAATGTATCTAAAATCACAAAGAATACATCACAATAGGCTAAGGGAATATAACCCAATCGAAAAGACTCGAAAAATATCGAAATCATGAAATTTACAAAACCCGATCCCCGGGCCCACGTCTCAAAATTCAGAAATTCTTACATCAATACAATCCTTATCTCGCCACGAGTCTATAAATACCAAATTTACAAAAATCGTAGTTCATTTGACCACTCAAATCACCATTTCTATCCAAGAGGGGTTTCTACCCTTTTCAGCAAAAATTCTCAAATTAAACACCAAAACTTGCAATATATTCGAGTTATACAACCAAAATTGAGTTAAGAACACTTACCCCGATGTTTTACTTGAAAATCTCTCCAACAAAATAGCAATATCCAAGCTCCAAATAGCAAAGATGGAAAATGGGTTCGAATACACAGTACTGTACACAGCTACTTTTCATGTATACTGTACAAGACATTGTTCACGCAAGTGAGATCACTGTTTACAGGTACGAAAAATGCAGAAATTGCCCAGAAAATTACATCAGCTTTTGTTTCACTAAAATGGCTCTAAATCCGTCATACGAATTCAGAATTAGACGATTCTTGTTCCTATGAGTCACAAATAATAATATGAACACAAACTTTCACTCGAAACTCAATTCAGAGCTCATTTGCCCAGTGCGATACTCATTTTACTCATTAAATAATTAACTCACATTTCGCATCAAAAACCCAATTGGGACTTGATGAAATTCAACCAAAATTTCCAGATCAGTCCTATTATTCATGATTTAAATGCTGGAAGTCTCAAAATCAAATTTGGATCTCTAGAACTAAAAATGAACCTTTATATCATTACATTTATGCTTAAAATGGCAAAACTCTTCTAAAAATGACCCGTTAGGTATCCGAAATACACCCTAGGCCCCCGGGGCCTCGACCAATCACACCAACCAATCCCAAAATATATTGCAGACTTGCTTGAGGCCTCAAATCACATCATACAATGCTAAAATCATGAATCGACCTCCAATCCTAGCTTTATGAACCTTAGAACTTCTAACTTCTATTTCCGATGCCGAAACCTATCAAATCACATCCGATTGACTTGAAGTTTTGCACACAAGTCCAAAATGACACAACAAAGCTGCAACAACTCTTAGAATTCCATTCCGACTCCTGGATCAAAATTTCACCTATCAACCGGAAATCGCCAAAATACTAACTTCGCCAAAATAGGCTAACTTTTTCACCGGACCTCCAAAATACTTCCGATTGCACTCCTATGACTTAAAATCATCCCCCAAAGCTAACCAATCATCGAATTCAGTTCCGATCTCTCTAAATCATAAGTTAACATCCGGTTGACCTTTCCAAATTAATTCTTCCTTAAAGACACTAGTTGTCTCATTTCTTATCAAACTCACTCCAAATCAATATTAGCGCTCCCAATACCGGTAATAAAACATATGAAAGCCGAAAATGGAAATAATGGGGTAGTGAATCATGAGACGACGGTTCGAGTCGTCACATGTGTTTTCATCGAAGTCCGAGTCACGTAAACAATGTCAAACTCTTTAAACAAGAATTGCTACTTCGAAAGCCTCCCCGTAAGCGTATGCTTCTGAAAAATATACTTCAATTGGTCCAAACGAGATATGAGATAAGTATTATAAGAAGCAGATAATGTTTCAACTTCTGTGCCACCCAAGTTAGGGCGCAATATGTCCTCTCAAGATGAGTATACTTAACCTCCTAAGATGTGAACTTCTTGCTAAGATAATAGATATCCTGCTCTTTTCTGCCAGTAACAGCATGCTGCCCCAGTACACATCCAAATGAATTATCCAAAGCCGTCAAATATAGAATCAAAGACCTTCTTGTAGTGATGGGTGGATTTGACAAATCACTCTTCATCTTGTTGAAAGTCTCCCGACATTCATCAGTCCACTTGACCGCAGCGTCTTTCTTTAACATTTTGAAAATTGGCTCACAAGTCGTCGTGAGCTGAGTAATGAACCTGCTGATATAATTCAATCTCCCAACATACTCATCACCTTAGTTTTGTTCCTCGGAGGTGGCAATTCCTGAATAGACTTGATCTTTGACGGATCTAATTCAATATCCCCGCGGCTGACTATAAACCCTTACAACTTTCCAGATGGTACCCCAAAAGTGCACTTTGATGGATTGAGCTTGAGATTGTACCTGCAAAGCCTTTAGAAGCACTTCCTCTAATCCAAAACATAGTTAGACTGCTTTCTAGACTTTACGATCATATCATCTACGTACACCTCAATTTTATTGTGTATAATATCATAGAATATTGTCTTCATTGCGCTCATATAGGTTGCCACCGCATTTTTCAAACCAAACGGCATGACCCGACAACAGTATTTTCCCCATGGCGTGATGAATGCCGTCTTCTCCACATTTTCCTCGTCCATTAAGATTTGATGATAACCCGCTTAACAATCCATACAAAAATCAATCTCATGTTTGGCACAATTATCAATCAATATGTGCATGTTTAGAAGTGGAAAATTGTCTTTTGTTCTTGCCTAATTAAGATCTCGATAATCAACACACACCCTGGTCTTGCCGTCTTTCTTTGGCACAAGCACAACATTGGCTAACTAGGTGGGATACCGCATGACCCTAATGACTTTCACATCGAATAACTTGGTGATCTCTTCTCTGATCTTTACACTTATATCCATTTTGAGCTTTCTCAGCTTCTGCTTGATAGGAAGAAGTGCAGGGTCAGTGGGCAATTTGTGAACCACTAAGTCAGTGCTTACACCCAGCGTAGCATCATATGACCATGCAAAAATATCTTTGTATTCAAACAGTGCTTTGATTATCTCCTCCTTGAGTTAAGGCTCCGGATGAACACTTATCTTAGTTTCATGGACATTATCTTGGTCCCCTAGATTAACTTCTTCTGTGTTATTTAGGTTAGGTTTTGTTTTTTTCCTCAAAGTAACTTAATTCCTGACTAATTTCTTCATAGGCCTCGTCGTCATCATATTCCACCTCATCATCACACTCAGTTTCTTGTATTATTATTTGCAAGTTAGATTGGCTATTAGAACTGGGCCGAAGATTCCTCATGCATGTCATGTCACTAATATCAACATAAAAAGAACTGTACAGAGAAGAAAAGAAAATGGAAATAAAATTAGGAATGAAGAAAGAAAGACAATTGCATTTTTTAATATCACTGAAGCCACCATGACAGCTGCGGCATTATTCTAGGAACTGGGATGCTTTTCCCCTCGGGGACCTTTTCCACTGGGACGGTGTCAAAGACTTGGTAAACCCACGACTCCTTGTCTTCATCGGCTTCTATGAAAGGCACAATAGCATCACTTAAAGAGCACATATTGTCTTCACCGTGCACTACAATCTCTTGTATGTCCCATTCAAACTTTACCAGTTGATGATTGTAGAAGCCACTGCCTTGGCAGCGTAGATCCATGGTCGCCCCAGCAAGAGGATGTAAGAGACTGCCATGTCTAGTACCTGGAATTCCATAGTGAACTCCACTGGCCCAATTATAGGTTCTAGTACTATTTCACCCACCGTGTCTTTACCCCTACATCAAACCCTCGAACACAGATGCTATTCTTATGAACTTTGTTATTATCAACCTTCAACTTATTCAACGTGGATAAAGGACAGATATTTGTACTGGACCCATTATCAACCAGCACTCGAGTGACTACGGAATCATCTTAACTATCAGATAAATAGCTCTGTTATGTTATGTGCCTTTCACGGGCAACTCGTCATCAGAGAAGTCACTCTATTCACCTAAAAGGTCTTGTTCGATATCTTCTATAAATGATTCACCAAGATCTTATCGGGGACGTGAGCCTCATTCAGTATTTTCATCAGTGCCCTGCGATGCTCGTCTGAGTGGATAAGTAGTGAAAGCAATGAGATCTAGGCCGATGTGTTACTTAACTATTCAATAATAGAATAATCGTGTGATTTCATCTTTTTCAAGAACTCTTCTACTTCTTCTTCCATCACGGCTTTCTTTACCAATACCTGGTTATCTTTGGGGACCCTGGCTTTTCTTAACTCCTCCGGGGCAAAGCACCGCCCCGAACGGGTCAGACCTTTCGCCTCACAAACTTCTTCTTTGATTTCCTTCCCTTGTATGTCACCGCCACCTATCCATAACTCCAAGGAATGGCTTTGTTGTTTTTCATTGGAAACTGAGTTACTGGGTTTAGGATAATGGGTTCTATACGAGCTCCCTTCACAACCAACACATGTTTGCTACCCCTTGCACCATCACTTTGACCGACTCTAGTTTTATTGCAGCAATGCTTGATGACCCACTCTCATCTACCACAACTGTCTTGTTGTCCGTCCCTATCAACCGCACTACTGCCTTCCTACTAGTTGGTTTTTTCTTTGAACTGGTTTCACTAGCACGGATCATCATTACTATTTGCGAGGGTTTTTTGAGCTCCCTTGCCTTGTTTACCAATTCAATCACGTAGGCTTCATGATGAGCCACCAACAGATTCTGGTTAATGTTTGGTGCTTCCGAGGCCTGAACCTCGATTCGGTGAGTGGCAATGAGCTCTTGCACAGGAGTCTTCAGCTTCCAACAGTTCTCTGTATCATGTCCGGGAGCCCCCAATAGTACACACAACTTACTGTATGGTCCAGATTTCTAGGAATAGGATTTGGCATTTTGGGCTTAATAGAACAGGCCTAACTGCCTCAATTTGTGAAAAAGACTGCTATATCATTCTCCTAATGGAGTGAAAGTCTTTTATTTCTATAACCTCACCATTTTGAAGGCTGGGTTTGGTAGGTGACCCATTCCGGGAGGGGGGGGGGGTTCTATAGGCTCTTGGGAGTGGATATGTGTTTTATGGAGTTGGGCATGAGTTTTGGGGAGCCGGTGCACGCCATTACGCGTGAGCCGGAGGCTGGGAATAGGTTTGAGCATGGTGGACAGAAAAATGTTGATCTGGTGGTGGGTAGTAGTATTGTGGAGGGTTTTATGGATTGTAGGGGTAATTTTGGTAGTGGTGTCGGTTTTGGTTGTAGTAGGGTGAAGGGCCTCTAGATCTGGACCACGCTCCGGACTCAACAGTTGCATTCTCTTCTTTCTTCTTTTTCCCGAGCACACCCCCACTGCTGCTTTGGATGGCCTGGGTGGTGGCTTTTATCCCTGAATAGCTCATGATGTTATTGGTCTTATGTCCTTCCTCGACCATACATCCCATCTTCACAACTTCATTAAAAGATTTTCCAATTGCTGTTACCAAGTGACCAAAGTAAGTGGACTCCAAAGCTTGTAGAAAATAGTCAACCTTCTCGCTTTCTTTTATAGGAGGATCGACCCTCGCAGCTATTCTCTCTAGAGAAAACCATAGTCCCTGAAACTTTCCCCAGGCTTCTTCTCAAGTTTTATCAATGACATGTGATCTGGAACAATTTCTAGATAGTACTGAAAATGGAATGCGAACGCTTGCGCCAAGTCATCCCAAATATACCACCTACCATGGTCCCATCGTGTATATAACTCCAAAGAAGACCCATTGAGACTCTAACCGAAATATGACATCACTAACTCATATTTCCTACCGGCCTCTCTCACTTTGCTGCAGAATCCCCTTAAATGGGCTACCGGGTCACCGTACCCGTCATACAGATCGAACTTTGGCATTTTGAGCCCTGCAGGTAACTGAACATCCGGGAAGAGACACAAATCCTTATAGGCCACACTAACTTGGCCACCCAACCCTTGCATGTTCCTGAAGGATTTCTCCAGGATTTTTACTTTTCGAATCATCTCTTCCTACTCCGGGTTATTAAGCGGATTTTTAGTTTCGACTGGGAGCTAAAAGTGAGGGGTGTAAGAATATGGCTCAGGAGCTTTAAAGTTAGGCTACGAAGGATATTACTGGATGTCGTGAGCCTGAAACAATGGCCCATTGGAAGATCTTTTACAGTGTGGCAGGTGGAGGCGCAACAAAGACAAGGGTGATTGGTGGATGCGGGCTTTGATTAGGTGGTGGAGCTTGGGGAGGGTATGAGGTGGTGCTATTGCTCTGTTGATAGAAAGGGAAGGTTGGAGATGAATTCATGGTAGGGGACTGCTGAGAAAGAGCCAAAGGTGTGATATAGGCTGGATTGGCGGTGAAACTAGCGCCAGCTGACCCATAGACCAAGCCTGATGAATTTTAGCTATTTTCTGCCTCAAATTATACATTTCCTATCCTATTGCATTGACATCCATCACCTCTACCTCTTTTGCGGGGTTCACAATATTGGTATCTGATTTTTGGCCTGTCATTTTCAGCTTGTCTTTTGATCGGTTGTTGTAAGAATGGGTTGCCTGAGTGACAATCAACTAACCACTTCCTTGGACTCAAGATCAACAACAACTTGGTTAATGGTTAGGGTAGTAACAGATTGGATAACGACACGTCGGGGGAATGAATGCACCTAAGCAATTATCATATTATATTATGCATTTGCTCGACTGCTTGCGTCATCCCGACTTTTATTTCCAACGACAAATTTCTTTCTTTTTTTGGTTTCTTTCTTTTCCTTTATTTTTTATTTCTTTTCTTTGTTTCCTTTTCAATTCTTGCCCTTGTTTCCTGTTTCGGTTCTCTCACTCACCATATTTCTTATTTTCTCTCTTTCCTTTCTTGTTTTCCACTCTTTTTTCTTTTTTTTTTTCTTTTTCCTTCTCTTGTTTTTATTTTTATTTTCATTTGGTCACGGTCAAATCCTATGAAGATTACCAACTTATCATGACCCCGCACGAATCAGACCGGGCGTAGTTCGTGAAAATATAATGAAAAATGGAAGCAAAAATATATTTTTGGAATTTTCAATTTTATTGACATCAAATACATTGATTACAAAGACTTAAGATTAACAAAACTAACATAATCTGATGATAAAAAGAACTACAGAATCCACCGTCAACTATTCTACATTAAACGAAAATACAGACTTAATTAATTGATAGACTCCTAGTGAAAAGAAAATGTAGTCTCAAACAACAAACAAACTCTAATAGAAAAGAATACATAGACTCAAATGACACTAATGAATACATTAAAGCTCTCGGTGCCCGCGGGACATCGTTCGGTCTCGCCGCGGGCCTATATGCAAGTTCCTTCTAGAGTCTGTCCAAGTCACTCATTATCTTCTTCACATATCATCACCGATGCAAAGAAGGTGGTGCAAATCATGTCTTCACACACTCGGCATTTTCGAGTAATGTAGTGAGCAACGGTTAAGATTCTCTCTCTGATCATGCCTTTTTCTTGAAGTAATCGCGCTATCTCTTGGGCCCGAGCCTTCAAAGTATGCTCAGCTACCTGGTTTTGTTCCTGGAATAGTTGCAAGTCCATCTCTAGTCGTGCCAATGCCGTGTTGCAATGTTCTCTTTCAATCTTAAACTCTTTTTCCTGTTTGGTAATTTTGTTTTCTGTGGCAACGACCCTTTTATTTAACCCCGTGAACTTATTATCATGTTCTTATTTCAGCTGCTTAGCCAACTATTTGCGAACCCAAGTTAGCTCCTTCTCTGCTTTAACTGTAATCATTCACTTTTTGCCTGAGATTTTCTATAATTTTTGTATCCTTGGCACCCATAACGGGGTTTTCAGCCGCTATCTTCATCTTTTGAATCTAGGCCCGTAAGGCTTCATTCTCTTTGGCTAATTTCTTCTTCTCACCCTCATCGACTGCGGATTGCACACTATTTTCAAACTGAAGGTCTTGGACCCGCATTTCCAAATCTCCGGTTTTGGCCCTATATTCATTTTCTTTAGATAACCAGGCACATTGTTCTTGTGATGACTCGGCAAAGTCCTGGAGGTAAGGTCTTTTGGCTGGCCTCCCGAATGCAACTTCTCTTTGATACCAAGCATGATACCCAGGCTAAAATTCTCCTCTAGATCGATCCTAGACACAGGTGTTTGCTGCCAAATATTGACATTCACTCCAGATCAGACGGACCTTTGCTTCAGAAAATTGGACGTTAGGACCAATCTCGACCACTTGGACACTAAGAAAATCATTATTTGGCACCACTTCACATTAATACTCGATATGGAGCATAAGGATGAATGCTCTTAAGACCCATCAAGAGGAAGTGCGGCCCTACTGCTGGCATATATATGATTTCATCGACATGCAACCACCTAAATGTCCACTCTATTTGACTGGCAGCGAGGGACCTAAAGCATGATGTCGATCCCGTGACTCCCTTGGGCAAGCTGACCCCCTCAATCATCATATAAATCTCTTCTATACATGTTTTCTTTATAGGCCCATAGCTCAGGAACTGAGGACGATGGCATAGGTGTTCGGTCATCCACATTGTAACAAGAGATTGCACTTCTCAAAGAAGTCCCCTTCGGCTTTGTAGACTATAAGAGTGCGGAAGATATCGGCTAATATAATGGGTGCTAGATGGCTTTTGGATTGAGTCATTAAAGTATTGACGACCCCGACTATTTTTATGTCAATGTGTCCATCTTTCCTCGGGAATACCAGAATCCCCAAAAAGACCACCATAAAAGCAAAACGTCTATGTTCCTAACATTTTTGTCGGTTTACTTTGCTACATATCTTGCTTTCCGGGTTATTTAGTCCGACTATGTGGCCATATCTATTGTATATAAAGTATGGAGTACAAAATCCCTATACCAAATCCAAATTGTTGACCATCTTGATTATCTTTAGTGAGTCTAAGAACCCGTGCACAAATACCATTATCGGGGTGACCAACTATTTTTGCCTTAACAGTACCTCAGCACTTCGGATGTATCCAGTTATTTTCTCTAGGGTCGGGGTGAGTTCAAAGTCAAAAACATAGTACACATTGTGTGCGAGGTCCTAACATGTGACCAATGCTCTGATGATGTTTTCTCGAGGCACAATCTCCAATAAACCAGTAAGCCCTTTCCAATACTTTTGACCTCGTCTTGTCCTTCTTTACCCAGATTGTTCCCACCATAGACGCAACTCCAGAGGGATTTTATTCATGATTGAGAATGGTTCATTTTGAATCGTGCTCATCCTGCACATTTATTAAGGTGATTTAACCATATTTTGACCGTAAAGGAAAAAATGACACTATTTTTGTTCAAATTTCCAATTTAAATCAAACAGACAGTTTTGCGGATACAGCCTTCTAGAACTTCATAAGAAGATTTTAATGATGTACCAGATAACCATTGAAAATGACCCAAAGTGGTTGTTCTTGCAAAAACGGCCTTCCGGCGCCCTTTTAGGGACATTCGGCTTATTTTTGACAAGAATGGCGTCATCCGATTTATTCATGACGAAATTCGAATTTTTTTTGTTTTGAGCTATTTTTGCAAAGGGGAGGTTGGACCCGATGAGGGTTGCTTACGTATCTCACATCCTGTGAGAATCAAACCTGCGTAGTTCGAGCAAATAAAACAAACAATTTTCGAAAACAAGACTATTCTAATATTTTCTTTTTCAACTAACTATTTGAAAATAAAACTCTTTTGTTTTTCTCCTTTTATTGACAAATAAAACAAAACTATTTTTTAAAACAAATTTTTGTTTTCCCTTTTCTTTTCTTTTTTCATTTTTCTAAAAAATTCAGCATAGTTTTGACACTATTTGGACATTGGTTTTTAAAAAAAAGGTAATTAACTCTATATACTGCTATTTATCTCTCTTTTTTTCAATCTTTTCCGAATACTCCAAAGCCGACCAACATGTAAGTCCAAGACAGATAAATACACACACAATACGTAAGATGCGTCAAATGGTCTTTTTCATTTCAGGTTACCTGTCCTAGATGGACCCAACCCCTGTGTTGAGCCCCTTATGGAAAATGCACGTGATGCAAATAAGCGCTTCTAATAGGGATCCGGCATGAAGTCAAGTTATTTAGGTTCAAAACTTGGGTGTGTGCTCTAGACTGTGTACCCAAGCGGAAAACTCGAGTCGAAGAGGGGGCTACGTACCGGGAACCAAAAGGCTATCCGGCTAAGTAACTTGTCCGAGCCTCTTTCTTATTTTAGGGTATGAAACTAATAGAATATGGAGTCTCAACCAGTAAGCACATCCCCAGAGGTGAGAAGAGAAGGGTGTCAGCATAGTTTATATACAATTCAGATAATATCAAAGGGTAAAACATTTAGCACATATAGCATGAAACATGTAGGAAAATTAGATAACGCTAAATATAACAAATACTCTAAGCTCAAATTCTTACACCACGAACCAGAGATTCTGGGTTTGCTCCCCAACAGATTCGCCAGAGCTGTCTCACCTCCTTTTTCTTACCCTAGAGGGCGTAAATGAGTTTATTCAATCAAAGGACAATTGAAATGGGATTTGTTTATTTAAAATTCAGAGTCTCCACTTGGGAGACTAATGTGTCCCAAGTCACCGGTTGAATCCCGAATCGAGGAAATTATCGACTTTGTATAACAGTCCGCGAACCAAAAATACGAGTAAGGAATTATGTTAACCTAGGAGAAAGTGTTAGGCATTCCCGGATTCCGTGGTTCTAGCACGGCCGCTCAGCTGTCATATTTGGCTTAGTTATCTAATTTTAAAACATGTTTCAACTTATATGCTTTTTAGCTTTGAACTGATTTTATTATTTATTTTAAATAGAATTGCAACGTCGTGAAAACATATTTTGAATCACGTCACATAAATGCACTTGTAGTTTTCACCATATTTCGACTTTGTTGGGACATGGATTTGGGTAATATAAATGTGCACCCAAATTTAGGAAGGTAATGTTATTAAAATACGCGCCTACAACAACTAACATGTTATTACCTTTGAGGAATGCCGTGAAATTCGCTAAATGACCCGTCCCGAATTCTATGTTTTTCAATATAGACATTTAAAGAGGGCCCTGCAATTTATGCATTCTATTTGGCGGGGCTCGCCTCGTTTTCTTTAAAACCAACCTAAAACAAGCTACGGTTTAAGTCATCTCTATACGGCCTAGTTAAGGGTAGTATTTAAGAATTACTACACATCAAATTCGTGACTTTCAAATGATTCAGGTTTTAGCAGTCTCCGGGGCCTCAGAATCAGCCCAAGAAGTGAAATGAGACAAACAGCCTTGAAAGGCTATTTACAGACGTTCATACTCTTATGTCTAAACTAAAAAAAATCATTACCAACACTTTTAGAAAGTCAATGATTAAACTAATACGATTGCCAATTATATTGAACTGATAAACCCAGAATAAACACAACATGCTAAATATTGAATCCTTGGTAAAAAACAATCAGAAATGCTGAAAATCAAACTAATGCTAGTATGTAACCTACGTTTGATATCTTCCACCCAAATTCCAAAACTAACTCGAGCTGACAACTTCAAGTCCACATTATATTCCCCTTTTCCTTTCAAATGATATAATCTATTTCAATTAACAACTAGTATGCAAGGTAATTTTAATGTAACAAAATATTAAACCAAGGCATTCATAAATTGGGGACAAGCAATCTAACTAATCAAATATAGCCCAAAGAATAATGTTACAGTCCAGTTTAATAAGAATAAAATACAATATGGCAGTGCGACATTATAACGGAATGAGGCTGCAACTTCATTTTGCTTTTAATCTGGAGATCTACACTCCAATGGACTCAGGATGTGTACATGGTATTTAGAACACAAAAATAATGAAGAAGTGGAAGTCAGTTGAAGCAGTGATGAACAACAACCCAAATTTAAAGCAGCTAAATCAACTTCAGCTCTAAAAATACCACAGCAAACCTAGGAATGTCCAACAACAGATTAAACACCGAAAGCAAACGAAAACCAGATATGATTGGGCCAAAATATACTCAAAATCAATCAGAATTCCATGAGCTTGAACCAAACCATATCTAAAAGATACTCAAGCCATTTTAACCCTCTTTTGATTGAAAAATTACTCTACAACTGAAAATCTAACTTATAAACTCTAAGAGATGTCCAATAGAATAGTATTTGTTTTGTCGAGTTTTCAACTATTTTTTTGGTTTTTTTTTTTGAATTTTTGAATTTTAGATATGTGAAACTGGGAGATCACTTTTTGGGGGGAGTTTTAGAGGCTAAAAAACTAGTAAATGAAGGCAATGGGGCTACCTTTTATAGGAAAATTTCAGGGGGAAGCTTCTAGATTTCCCTCGCACTTTTTTCCCCTCTTTTATTTTCAGATTTTATTTTTTAGTCCTAAATTCTTGACTTGTTGCCTAATTTATTATCCTCAAACTACTGAAATTTAAACTAAGACCCTCTTCTACAAGATTCTAGAGTATTCTACAACATTCCTGTGCCACCCTATGTACCTAAATTGCCATTGAACTCATGCTGAAATTACTAGCCTAGTACAACTATATCCAAACAATTATTTAAATAGGGTTAGCTAAACTAAGCCTAAGGATTATTTTAAACTAAACACCAAACTATGAAATTATTAAAGACAATTACCAATTAAACTGACTTAAACTAATTAACTCTAGCTAGCAACAATTGTAAGGATTTGAAATTCAAACAGGGCTTCAAACAGGATCGATTAATGAATCAAAGACAGATAGAAACAAATTCGAAATAAAAATTAAACTAAAATCTAAATTACCAATGCATGATTAAACAAAATGAAACAGAATTAAATTACAAAACAATTATAGAAACATATACGGAACCCAAAACTAAGAATCAAAATAGGAATAAACGAAAAAACTTACTGAATTAATATCTTGATACATTTGACCAACAACTAAACTAATTAAGAACAATTACCAAAGCAGGATCAAATCACATGAAGCAAAAGGATGAGAGAAGAAGAAGAAAGGATCAAAACAAGAGAAGAATATGGGGAAACTCACTATTAGACTCAAATACTCCTATATGGACAAGTGATACGCAAAGGATGCTTGTGCAAATGAATTTGGCCCCGCCCCAGAAACTTCGAATCCTAGATGTGAAATTGAATGACTTCTGTTGGGATTCTTGTGCAGTAAGCATGAGAATGGCGCTTAGAGTGGCCTGGGGGTTGTGGAGTGTAAATTTGGTATAATTTGGGGCGGCGACGTCGTGGGCGGTAGATGCAGCATCCATATTTTTTAATATTCGAGGGGCTGGACTGACATTCAAAAGATAATATTTAGGGTGTTGGAAATATGAGAAGGAGATGATTCAACGGTGTAAATTTGGGGTGGTTTGGAGAAATTTGGGTTTTGGCCGAAAAACTTCGACTTAAGATTCCAAGAGTTTGGTTGATGTCTGAGAAAAATGGTTTGGATATTTTTGATGAATAGGTTGAGGCGAGGCTAGGGTGTTAATTGGGGTGTGATTGGCATAGTCTCTGTCATGGCCACCAGTGGGAATGGTGGAGGTTTCAGGGGCGACACTCTCTAGAATTTTGAGAGAAAGGGATTGTAAGAAAGACAATGAGGGGTAGGGGTGGTTTAGGACAGTCTTATACTAATAGGGGTGGACTTCTCGTCCATTAGATCAAAAACCTTGAAGGCTCAGATTTGAGCCCTGAGAAACGACGTTATTTTGGGCGTCTCTCAACCGGACTGGGTTGAAAACGGGTCGGGCTTGGTCTGGAATGGATTTTGGGCAACATTAGGTTTAGGCTGAGGTATTCGACCCAAAATTGGGTATTTTAATTAACCCAACTTTCTTTTAATTCCTTATTCAATTGTTTTCTTAACTTTTTTTTATTATTTTCTGATTTTATTAAATGTAAGATTAAAAATAAAATACCTAATTTGACTCTAAAATTATACTAATTAATTTCAATAATTAACTAATTCCTAATTTAAAAGAAAATTTAAGACAAATTTTAAAAAGTAAAAGTAAAAATACAAAAAGAACCATTTTTGTTATTTTTTTATTTTTAAAAGTAAATTAACTACTAATTAATCCTAATAATATGACATTAAATCCTAAATGCAAATGGCAAGTATATTTTTATATTTTCCATAAAAATGCACAGACAAAAATGCCAACAATTAACAAAAATATCACAAAATCCACAAAACTGTAAAATAATAAAAGAAATCATTTTGTTTATTTTGGGAATAATTCATATAGAGCAAAAATCACGTGCTGACACTATCTATTATGTATCTTCTTGAAAGAGAGTGCATATTTAGGTAGTTGTTTGAACAACACCTCTCCCGAAGTATAGGCGAGAGCCATAGCCAAGGGTTTAGAGGTTGGATTAGAGATAATGATACCTCGGGGGCGATCTAAGTGAACTGTAATGTGAATCTAGCTAGTGTATCTTGAGAGCGTGTCTAATAAATTATCATAAATTGCTTGAGAGAGATTTATGATAGCTGGAGAGTTCATGATTGATAGAGGCAACTAGGTCAAAGTTATAAGAAACATGCAACGAATGAAATCAACAACGAAGGAAACCATTACCTTAAACTTTTATTCCAATTGTTTTTAATTCAAGCATAGTTAGTTTTCATATATTTATTTATTTTCAGTTTTAGAAAATTTTTCAATCTTGTAGTCTTAGCGATTAAACAGATATAGCTAAGCCTTAGTTCTCGGCGGGATGCGACTCCAGACTTTTAGAACGGATTATATTTGCAGCGACCGCTTATCCTTTTTAGGACTAAAGTTGGGCGTGATCACATGTCAGAAATTTGAGATCAAAGAACATTGATTGCGTAAATGTTCAGTGGTGGGGTCAGCCAGTCGAGGAGGCGACCTGGGAGACAAAGCAGGATATGCACAACCATTACCCTCATCTTTTCACCACTTCAGGTATGTCTCTATGCTCGTTCGAGGATAAACGAATGTTTAAGTGTAGAAGGATTTGACGACCCGGCCATTTATCTTAAGTGTTAATGCCTCGATCCCTTATTAACTGCTTTTCCTAAGTTTAATTCTGCTAATTTGATTCATCGGGATGTTCGGTTGTGAGTTTTGGAGAGTTTTGAGAAACTTAGTCCCTAATTGAGAGCTTATGTATTAGAAAGTAAATCATAGTCATAATTGTGTGAAGACGGCCTCGGAATGGAAATCTGACGGTTTTGTTAGCTCCGTTGGGTGATATTGGGTTTGGGAGCGTATTCGGATGGTGTTTTGGAAGTTGTAGCTAATTTAGCCTTGAAATTCCGAAGTTTGAATTTTTAAAGTTTCCGATCCGATAGTGAGATTTTGATCCGAGGGTCGGAATGGAATTCTAAAAGTTTCAGTAGTTTTGCCGTTTCATTTGGGATGTGTGTCTAAAATTTTGGGTTATTCCGACGTAGTTTGGTTAGCGTTTTGATCGAAAGAGTATCTTGAAGAAATTTGGAGTTCATAGGCTTAAATCCTTGATTAATTCTAGTTTCCGATGTTGTTTTAGGTGGTTTAAAGATTGGTACGAGTTTGAATAAGGTATTAGGTGATGTTGGTGCTTTTGGTTGAGGTCCCAGGGGCATCAGGGTGATTCGGATGGTAGACGGAAAGATTTTGAAGTTAAGAGATTGCAGATTATTGCTGCTTCTGGTATTGTTGCATTTGCGGTTTGGGAACTGCAAATGCGGCTAAGGAGACCGCAGAAGTGGAATTCGGTTTGTTCAGCAGGTTCCATAGAAGCGGTGGATCTTCCACAGGAGTGGAACCATATCTGTGAGTGGTAGACCGCAGGTGCAGAAATTGGTAATTTAATGAAAGTCGCAGATGCGGATTCTTGTTCCACAGATGCGATCCTAGGGTCGCTAATGCGGAAGTCGCTTAGCAGAACATATAAATAGTTGCCTTTGCAAAAATTGGCTATTCTTCCACCATTTTATCCGAGTTTGAAGCTTCTAACACGAGATCGCAAGCATAAAACCACAATGTCTAAGACCCACAAGCCGCAGAATACTCTCTCAAATATTTCTAGAAACACCACATTCCCCAATACTTTATTCTGAATAACTTCTTGGCAATCTAAATCCATTACCTTTAGTTTCGTGTTACTGATACATAGAATCTCATAATTTACATGGAAATACCACATATGCAACTTTAGAATGCTCAATTGATATATGCAGAATCTTGAACACATTAGAATCATACTTACAAGTCATCCACTCTCCTCAAACAACAGTTAGCCCAGCTAAAAGAACCGACCAACCTGTGCCTCATTAGCACTTCAGACAGCGCATAATGCAACCTCGTTCCAATACAACCAAGCCACTTCTTGCTCTGTGGACCGATCATCCTTTACTAATAAAAACTCTAGACATTTCGTGATTCTCATACCCTATGAAGCATAATATAACCTTTGTCAAAATCTTTCCATTACTTGATGCCTCCTCAGTCTCAACTTCCGCAAGCCATAACTGACCCACTCGCTCGCCTTAAACTGGAACCAACATAGCACCTACCCATGTAATCAACTAACCAACTGTAGACTCCCCCACTTGACTCAAAGCCATAGATCAAAATATACTTAATAACTCATAACACATATACTCGGTTGGTGCCATAATACCATAGTGATATTAGACTTAATTCCTTTATAAGCTTGTGGAAACACAAATCATCTAGAAATTTAACTCTTCTGTAAATCCTGCATTCTCTCTCGCAACAGTTAAGCCCAGTCTCTTAAGCGACCTAAATTGAAATTCCGACACATATAATTTACTTGTAATAAGACCTTATAATAGTCAACATAAGGATCACACAACCTCGGAACACTGTGCAGGTATATAACCCACCTACTTTGCCTCCAACTAACATTCATGTATACCTTCCACCATCACCAACCCTACGCAGTTACTTAATCTTCTTGGGTATGAACACATACCGTAACATGAAATTTACTTCACTCATAAGTGGGAAACATGAAAGATTCTTCACACGCCTGCAACACGGGGCTATACCTCAAATCAAGGTGGAGTTCAAGCACCTAATAATTCTTCTATCCTCTAGCCCGCTTCTCATCACCTCCAAATCATATCGATACCTCTCGAAGTACTAACATATTCATAACATAGTTATCCAACCGTCACTTCCACTAATAGGGACACTACTTAACATATAGGTTAAAAAACACTTGTTCACACAATCAACACCTCGGTGCTCAAGCTATTAGCAACGATCCGGCCTCAAGTCCTCTAGACTGGCCTAACATCAAACTTATAGAGATCACATCTCGCCCCTCAGTTAGGGAATCACAAGCCATCAAGGCACATCTAATGCTGCGCGCTCATGCGCGCATACGAATGTGTGGAAGGAATTTCGAGAGTTACTTTTCAAGCTAAATCAAGGACGCACGATAAGAATTAAAGAATGTGAAGTTTTCCTAAAGGTTCTGCAGCCTCTCGAGGATAAATACAAACGTCTCCGTACCAATCCGCGAGACTCTACTAAACCTTATCATGACTCGTGAAACCTATGTAACGTAGGCTATGATACCAACTTGTCATGACCCAAACCCAGACCCGCTTGTGATGGTACCTGTCCTGAGGAAAAGGCCAGCCAACTTAACCCAATTCGTTTTATTAAAGCAGTTAAGCAGTTCATAAGAAGTATAAACATGATTTTGTGATAATAATTAGCGGAGGTACAACTCGACACAACCCAAACTGGGGTGTCACAAGTCATGAGCATCTATTAGAGTATAAATACAAAAAATGTATGAAATATACAAAACAAGACTAATGAACAAAGAGGGAGAAAAGCGATGCTGCGAACGTCGGCAACCACCTTACTAAACTCCAGTAACTCTGCCTCCGATCAGTCAAACCCGCTACCAGGTGCATAAATACATGTATCTGCACAAAAGGTACATGGAGTAAAGTGAGTACTCCATCTTAGTGAGTAATAAAGGTAACAGACAATTGAGCAGTAAGAAATCTCATAAAACGTATCAACATGCCGAACAAAAGCAGTGTAAAAGCCATTTAAGAAAAGAAATGAAGCGGTGAAATCTATTAAAAATATCTCCGATCAGTTTAAACCCCTTTTGAAAATGACCTTTTCAACAGTTATGAGAATGAATGCAAAATAATAGCGCTGATAAGAACAGAAATCCGCCTCTCGGGCGCAATACTCCATTAACATGTAATGCCAGGCAATCAGGAAGACAACAAAAAAATTAACAAAATCAATACGTAATGGAGGACAATTGAAATAAAGTAAATGCATAGAACAGTACCAGCCCCCGGGCTCACTATCAGAACAATATCAGCCCCTCTGGCTCTCTCTCATATCATAATGGGTACCCGCGCTCTCTCTGGGTTTGTAGACTCTGGAGGGGCCCGTTCGGCCTAAGTGCAATATCAAGAAACCTCATAGCATCAAATCAAGGCCCTCGACCTTATATCACTCAAGCCACCTTGTAGCGTAGATATGTATCTTAGGACCTCAGCCTCATATCAGTATCAGTGTATCCTCATATCTGGCCCTCGACCGTACTCAGTCCAAAAATCACATAAGACCCTTGAGAATTAGTAAAACACAGTTCTCAGCCCAAAACATCATTTAAAATATTATTTAAGTTTCAAAACTAAGTAAAAGTGGCTAAGCTGTAAAATAGTATAACACAACAAGACTGAGTTTAAGTAATAAGTCAAAACAGTGAGGAAATAGATATAAAAATCCCTGAAGGGTACAAACAGTTGGCATGAAGCCCAAATACGACAGCCCAAATACGACAATCTGTCCAAATCATGATGATGACAACTAGGTTTTAGTCAAATACACGAAAAAATTATCAATCGGGACGGACCATGTCACAACCCTGATAGTAAACGACCCCACACTTATCATCAAGCGTGTGCCTCACCTCAATATAGAATTACAATGTAAAATACGGAATTTCAACCCTTAACATCATTTACAATCATTACTCACCTCGAATCGATGAAATCTCTAGCTTGGGCCCACTTCTCGAAACTCAGAATTTTTTACATTAGCGGGTTCCTTATCCTCCCAGGAGTTCATACATATCAAAAGTTCTCAAATCTGACTCCAAATGTTCATCCAAATCCCCAATCAATGATTTAAAATCCCAAGCCCTAGTTCTTTCATTTTTAGCTTAAGTTCCTATGAATTCCTAGGTATATCTCACAATAGAATTGAGTTTTTTTTGGTCCGAAATTCTTACCTCAAAACGTTTTTCCTTGAATCACTCTTTAATTTCCTTCAAAAAGCTCTCAAAATGATCACCAATGGGTTAAAATGAGCCCCAAAATTGCGGATGAAATTCCTTTTGATGTGGACAAATGGGCAACCCTAGAATCAGCTGCTCTCCTTCCTGTTGGAGGAAGACAATGCGAAAAAATTAATATATTAGTAAGACAAGGTGATTGTTCGTTGACAACATTGGGGCGTAGCGGATTGACTATTGGGATCTCTTTAGCTTTAGTATGACTATTACTATAGGCGTTGGAGTCAGCTTGTCTAAAACATTCTTCCCAGCTCTGCCCGTTCCTTCATCGCGATCGCGACACAAGCCTCGCGATCGCGAAGAGTAATATTCAAGACCTCCAAAATACACTACGCAAACACGACCAACACCATGTGAACGCGATGACCATATGAAATAACCTTATGCGAACAAGAACAACCATATGCGCGTGCGATGCACAAATTACCCTCGACCCCATCTGACT
This sequence comes from Nicotiana benthamiana, assembly GCA_034376525.1. Lineage (NCBI taxonomy): Eukaryota > Viridiplantae > Streptophyta > Magnoliopsida > Solanales > Solanaceae > Nicotiana > Nicotiana benthamiana. Next base: position 85,856,099 of record CM067328.1, read on the forward strand.
CACTTCCTCTATGCAATCGCGAGTGCCTTCTCGCGAGCGCGACGCATAGCTTCCCAACCTTCTACAAAACTGAAGCCTATCATGATAACACAAAATCTAAATTTTGGCCGTCCTCTATTCCTTCCACGTGAACACGAGGCTCCTCACACGAACGCGAAGAGATAATTCTCTGCAACACTAAACTTGCTGTTTCCGCAACTTTCAAACTCCAAAAATGGTCCAAATGACTACCCGAAACTCACGCGAGGCCCCGAGACCTCAACCAAAAGCAACAACACTTCCTAAAACCTTATTCAAATTTTCCCCAATCATTAAAACACCTAAAACAACATCAAATTACCCAAAAATCATCGAATTCAAGCCTAAGTTTCTCAAAAACATCTGAAATATGCTTTCGATCAAAAACCCAACAAAACCACATTCGAATGACCTGAAATTTTACACACGCATCCCAAATGATATAACAAAGCTATAAAAAATCTCGTAATTCCATTCTGACCCCGGATCAAAATCTCACCTATCAACCAAATAATGCCAAAATCTCAATTTTGCCAATTCAAGCCTAAACCTTCTACAGACTTTAAAATGAATTACGATCATACTCGTAAGTCCCAAATCACCTAACAGAGCTAACCAAATCATAAACAGTTCCGATCTGTAATCATATACAATCAAGTCAAATCTTGGTCAATCCTTTCAAATTTAAAGCTTTCAACTCAGACAGTTCTTCCAAATTAATTCTAGTTAACCTGAAACCCAACACCAACAATTTACATAAGTCATAATACATCACACATGGCAAGTAATGCTCGAGAATTAGCAATCAATGTGCCAAAGCTCAAAATTATCGGCCGGGTCGTTACAATAATTTTTCTCACCATCTAGCTTGCTTGCTTTGGTACTGTTAAGCACTGTAACTGCTGCCCTTTTGTGTATTATACATGTATCCATCTTATGCATATCATGTCTTCTTTTTCTTTCCAGATTCTAGTATAGCTTTATAAAAGCAGCTTTGTTCCAAACTCTTAAGTTTATTAAATTCCATCCTCCACTACTTTTAGGGAAGCAAACTCTCTCCCAATTGATCAATGCTCTCTTTGTTATGACATTGTTGTCTATCCATATATAGCTCCTACAAAAACCTTCCACTGCCTTCATCACCCTTGCTGGTAGAATAAATAATTGTGCCCTGCATACCAAACAATACATTATTTATCAGTTAACTTCTTCCTACATACGACCATTTTTTTTGTTGTCCATGATGTGATTCTTGCCAAAATCTTCTTAGTGAGAGGATGCAACTACATTATTTTCAGCTTTTTAGTTCATAGAGAAACTCTCAAATACTTGAATGGTAGCTCTCCTTTTGTAAATTCCAATTGCCTTAGGATCAATTTCTTATCATGTTGTGTTACCCCTCCAAAATAAATGGAGCTCTTCCTTAGATTTGCTTGCAAACCTAAAGCCTTGGAAAATTGATTGAAGTTATTAAGCACTTTAGTAATTGAAAAAATAACACCTTTGAAAAATATCAATAGATTATCTGCAAAATATAGATAAGTAATTCCTAGCTTTACACATCTAGAATGATAATGTTATTGTTTCTTCCCCCGAATATGTTTTAGGATTCGACTCAGATATTCCATTGCAATTGCAAATAGATATAGAGACATAGGGCCTCCTTGTCTGAGTCCCTTTTTAACATTGAAGGAATCCGTTGGCTCTCTATTCACAATAATAGTATAATTCACAGTTTTAACACATTCTATCACCCAAGCTATAAATTGTTCAAGAAATCCCAGCATATTTATACTTTGTTCCAAGTGGCTCCATTCAACTAAGTCATAGGTCTTTAATAGATCAATTTTTATCATACATCTTTGTGGTACATTCTTCCTTGTATAGCCCATGATTAATTCATGAGCCATTATAATGTTGTCCCCAATTTTCCTTCTTGGAGTAAACCCAGCTCATGCTTCACAAATGATACCATCAATTACCTTTTGTAGTCTTGCTGCTAATATCATGGAGATTAGTTTATAAAGCATTGTACAACATGCTTTAGGCCTATACTCTTTGATTGTTTTTGGATTTGCAGTCTTGAGGATCAAAGTAATGGCTGTATAGTTAATACCTCTATACAATCTTCCTGTTGAATAGAACTCCCTCACTTCCTTAGTCACCTCTTTACCCACAACGTGCCATATTCTTTTGTAAAACACAAGATTATACCCCTAAATTCCTCGGGCCTTGTCATCCCATATGCTTTCTAGAGCCCCATGCACTTCTAGATTTGTGACTTCTGCATATAATACTTGCCTATGTTCTTGACTTAGTGTTGGCGACTTCTTCATTACCATTCTATTTACTGCTGGAAGGATTCTTGCAGTTGTCCCATTAGGCTATTATAGAACCTAATGACCTATTCTTTAATCTCTCCTAGCTTATTACTATCTTCCTTCCTTCCAAAGTTGTCAGTTCCCTTGTATGTTTCCTGTGGTTCCTCTCCTTCATTACAACTGAAAAATACTTTGTGTTAGCATGTCCCACCTGTATCCACTTAGCTCTTGCTTTTTTTCTTCATAATGCTTTATTCAACCATTAACCATTTCTCTAATTTCTGTAATGCACTCCTTTCTTGCTCCTGCATGATCTCATTACAATTCTGCTGCAGTTGGTTCTGGATTCTCATAAACTCATTCCTTGCATCTTCTATTTTTGGAATTATATTTCTGAATTCACTATTGTTTAGAAATTTTTATCTGAGCCTGAGTGCTTTCAATTTCTTCCATACTCCCCTTATGAGCCATGGTTCTTTTATATGGTTCCGGGTGTCTTCAACTATATGTTCAGTCCATACGTTGAAAAATCTAAATGAACTTTTGGTGCTTATTTGATCATCTCCCATTGCTAGTAACTTTGGAGCATGGTCTAATATTCCTGGTAGGTCATATTTCATTACGATATTACTCACTTCATCATCCACTCATAGTTCCCAAAAGCTATATCAATTTTGCTTAAAACTCTATCTTCTATTCGCTGCTTGTCCGTCCATGTGTAGTAGTCTCCTCTCCACAATAGTTCACTCATATTGGTTATTTGAATATAATCAACAAAATCTTGAATGTTAGCTTTATGAACTGAATTCCCATGAATTCTATCCATTGAACACATTATTGCATTGAAGTATCCTATCAGTAGCTAAGGTTTTGTAATGCCTTGAGCTAGTGTTTTCACCTCTTCCCATAACTCCCTTTTTTGTTCTATAGTGTTGAATTCATACATGGTAGTGATCATACATTCAATTTGTGTGGCAAGCCCTCTTACTTCACACTGCATCATTTGGGTTTCTTCTACTAGCTCAGTAACATGATATTTGTTAGTGTCCCATAGTACCATTTTCCACCATTACTAGAAGCTGAATAATTATGTAATCTATTCCATCTTGGAGCTATATTTTTAATAATACTTTCAACCTTATTCTCCTTAACCATTGTTTCTACAATATAATCTATTCCTATTTTTTTGGTCTTCAGGATTTTCTTTACATTCTTCTGCTTATACCTCTTATTCAGATCCCTTATGTTCATACAAGCCAAGTCATAGTGATCCTTTTAGTTTACCTCCTATATAAGAAGGTTTAGTATAAGCCTCTTTAACCTCTATACTCAGAATTTGAAACCCATTCATCAGTGGTACTGAACCAAGTGCTGGAAAATTGATATTATTCAACTCTAAACTTGTTCTTTCCTAATCATTGCTCCTATTTATAGTAGTTGGTGTTTTATCTTTTTGTTGCACTTGCATATTATTCTTTACCTCCTTTAAACTTTGCCTTGCATCTATGACAACATTTGTTACCACCTGATGGTGAATGACCTGGTTTTCCTTTGGCAGAGCTTCCACATCTGTCTGTTGCTTTGCTTTGTCTTTTCCTTTAGTGACCCACTGCTGTACTATCTTCTTTGGCACTCTTCTTTTTTTCAGTGGTACCCTATACTGTTGCTCATGTCTTCTCTCTTCTTGCTGACATTTATGTCCAATAACTTGACATTTATCACAATTTGGTTTCCAATAATAAATGATTGGTGTCGATGCCCCCTTTTTCCCTCCTAAAAAGATAGACAAAATCGAATTTACGATATAATAGACAAAACAACTCTTATTCACTTTTGAGGAATTGGGTTATGAAATTTGAAGAGTCTCCACCTAACAATTATAGTGCATTATGACACTTTTAAAGGAGAGAAGAAGAATTTGAAGGAAAACCAGAGTTCGGGTAAGGGCTTGAGATTATCTCGAGGGGAAGGTGTTAGACACCCCTCAAGATCCACTAGTGTGGTTCTCGGCCATGCTTAATTGTGACTTTAAAATAAATAATAGGAAACAAGTAAGGTTTGAAAATAGTAGTTACAAATAAGTTTAAAACTTTGAAAAGAAAAGAAGAATAGACATATTTAGAAAAGGAGTTAATGCAGAGAAATATAAACACTTAAGGAAAAACATTACGAAAGAAACGAAAGGGGTTTCTCGGTTTAAATACAATATGGATCACATCAATGCAATACCCAGCAATCACTCCTCAAAGAGGGGTCACATGAGATATTAGCGCACCGGTCATCATATCCATATTTTACCCTTCCTACTCCGTTAAGGTATTTAAATGCGATTAGCCTCGTTTAATTATTTCACGCTAGTACCCGTCCCAAACTATCAATCCCAGGGTATTAGGACTTCTAATCCTAAAAGAGAAGGAAAGGGGTAGGGGCATATATGGGGTTTAAAACGTCAAAATACTATTGACGACAACCAAAATAAATAACAAGTAATGGGTAATAAACAAACACACAAGGCTCATATAAAACCCCGTAAGTCACATAGCATCTACTTTAGCATGCCTTGCATATACTGATTTAGTCTTTAAATTTAAAACTTAAGCAGCAGACTAGTTTAACACATAGAGTCGGATAAAAAGTTTGTGTTAGGCAATCTGGATCCAATTGCTAGAAATTGAGGTGTTTTAAACAGGTTATTGATAACGAACCTAATGAAGACGAGTTTGAAACAATAGATTGAAAATTGTAGGAGCTCAGAGATGGCATTGAAATCAGCAGAATAAAATATAGTAGAGTTATGAAGAAAGATTCGAGACTGCAAATACTTTAAAAGTAAGAATGAATTAAATACTGTTTTGAAATAACAGCTTCATGAGATGAATAAAAATTCAGGCAGAAGTTTGAAAACCGTTTCATAAAAAGGAGATGCAAGTTTAGAAAATTTTAAGAGCATTGCAGACTTGTAAGAGTTTTTTTGTTGAAATAAACAGGTTTGGAGGAGTTTTGTTGAAAAATGCTGAAGCCAATTTCCAAATTATTATCAGTACAGATTAAGGCGACCTAACCCCTATAGGCAGGATATCTATACCTTGATTGTAAGAAATTAGTATTTGATTACCCTACAGTTTGCCTAGTGTTTATGCATTTCCTATAGACATGATTCCTATATGCAACTGGTTGTTAGATTATTAAGTCCTATAGGTAGGATTTCTAATGATTGTTTTAAGAAATGTTAAAAACCTATAGACATGATCTCTAGGTGATTAAAGCATTGAACCTTTAGGCATGATATCTATGTGACTGAATAACAAACATTGGTCACATAGGCATGGTATCTACCCTTTTTGCAAAATAAAGTAAACCCCTCCCACACCCTTTACTAATACTTCCCCGTGATCTTTTAACAAGATTATTACAGAACTAGAAGAAAGAAAGTAAATAAAAATACATCACATGCTGCAGCTAGATCTGAGCAGCCTAATTCAATCTTAATATCGAATAATATACGTTTAACAAAATTCGGATTCCAGATTCCAAAGCCTTCTCTTATTCAAAGTGCTTCAAAGTTCCAAGCAGCTTCAAAATCCCCAGGAAATGCTTACACTCTAAATAAAAATTGTCGTTGCAGAATAGTACAGTGTGGAATTATCAGAATTCAAGTATCCAAGTTAAGAGGGAACTCCAGGGTCACAAAGAATGGCTTTCCAAAGAGGGGCAGAACCTAGAACTAGGAATGAGTGCAAAGTGAGAGAGGGAGCCATAACAGAGGGTGGTCATACCAAGTCATGGGCTGGCACACCCCTGACCCTTTGCTTTGTCCAAGCAAATAAAGAGCAGACTTTAGAAGCCAAACTTGGGTCTGGATGGTGATTAGGACACCACTAAACCTGAGTTAAGGCTCAACACATAAGGGGTAAAGAGAATGGGGAATTGACTTGATTAAGGTTCAAGAAAATCTGATTCTAAGTCATGAGTGGCAATAAAATACCAACATGACTCAGAATTACGCGCACATAAGAGGGGGTCAAAGGGAAGGGTACCGCATAAGAAATCATTTACAGAACATGAAGAAAGCAAGAAGGCGTAATAGACTTGGAGGTGCAGAACATGATGAAAGAGAGCATGACAGACTAAATGGAGAATGCATAATAGAAGAAGGGAAATAAACACATAGTCAGGAGAGTAGTATATAACTAGGAAGACATACCAGATGCAATTTTCAGAATAGCAGAATAACATTAGCAAGTAAACAGCCAGAGAGTCAGCAGGAGCAACTCAGAAACTTCAGCAAGCACTTGAAAATTCAAAGGAACTCAAACAATGTTTTCATAGTAATGAGAAGAGGAGCATGGTGCTCAGTGAAGAAAGCAGTAGTAGAGAAAGCAGTAGCGGAGAGAGTAGTACTAGAGATAGTAGTATATTTTTCAAGACACATGTGTCTGTATGTAAAGGTTGATATTGCAAAAGTGTGTAGAAAGAGTAGTGTGTGGATGGTGTCCTTAGGAACAGAAGGGTAGCACCCTCTTATAGTGCAAAAAACGAGTAAGCAGAAGGAAAGAAATAATTTTCACTCAATCACATAAGGATCTCCCTTAAGTTAGGGGATTTTATTTCAAATGGGCATGAGACAATTAAGGAAAGAAAAAATAATTAAAACTTTTTCAGAGTAGCATAGCAAGGGTAAGTACACATAGTTTAATTAAGGCAAGAATCCTATGGTATGCGGTTTGAAAAAATAAGGAAAGTAAATCAATCAAACAACCAGTAAATTGAAAACCTTGCTCGAATGAACTTAGTCACAAAAGAGGGAGGAAAAGGTTTAATTTGGAAAATCAGTATCAATCAATTGAGCCTTCGAAAAGGGAAATCGGAATCAATCACAAGTTCGCAAAATCCTTTTGAAAGAAAAAGCTTTCACATATAAAGCACACAAGTTTCAAACAAGGTGAGAAAGACTGGCATAGAAAGTTTCCAATCATAAGCAAAAGATTCTAGTCTAGTCCAAAGTAGAACCCTAGTTCAAACTTCAAAGACCAAAAACTCACTAGAACCCCAATCCCTAGGGTTTAAAATTTGAATAAGGTACAGAATGGAGAGGGCAAGCCATTGAAACAGACTCAGAGAATCTCATGAGAAAGAACATAGATATAATGGCTAGTTTGAAGCAATAGAGGAAAAAAAACAAAGCATGTTTAAGAGAAGCTCAGAACTCAAGCAAGTTCAAGAGAGAAGAGAGGTGATATAGAACTTAAGAAACAGTAGGCGAAATAAGTTTATTACTCAAACAAAGGTCCAGCTAGGCAAACAAGAAGCTTAGAAAGAAAATAGTAGAGGAACACATAGGATAGAAGTGTAAAAACATGCTGTAGAAAACTAGTAGAAGGATAATAGAGCACAAGTAGAAGAACATGCATAATAATGGCAAAACATAAGAACATAAGAGAAGATTTGCACAAGCTAAAACACACAAAAACAAAGCATATACAGGAAGAAAGAAGAAGAATAAGAAACATAAATCCTTTTAAGAGTTTTTGAAAACCCTAGATTGAACAGACTAATTTTGAAAAAAGAAGATTAAGGAAAAGCATTAAAACCTCGAGTGTAACACAGATCTATCACAGATCTAAGAAAATAAAGGAAGAAGGAACCTCGAACGACTTTTAGGGTTTCTTAGAAACCCTAGAGACGAGAAGACTTGAAAAGGATCTGGTCTCGAACAGGTCTGGACCATAGCTAGACATTTCAAGGCTCAAACACGTCGGAAAGGAGCCGGAGAAGCCACAGGAAATCAGATCGGCGGAGGATATGGGCAGGCGTTGTTAAGGTTGTACCTCAAAAACCTTGAACAACCATGATTTGGGGTGAAGGGGAGAGAGCACAGGCCATTCACGGCCTGAGAAGCCATGGACGCCGGTGGAATTTAGTCGGAGAAGGCGATAGAGGGCGGCTAGGGTTCTAGTGTTAGAGAGAGTTTGAGAGAAGCAGAGGGTTCAGACGTGGCTACATGAGAGAAATGAGAGATGGAGTTAGAGTTTGGTAGGATTAAAAATGAAAGGATGGCTGTGAGCCATTGATCCAAATGATTAACGGCTAGGATTAAATGATAAAATGGACGGGTTTAGTCAAACGGGTCAAGGGATGGGTTAAATTGAATTGGGATGTTAAATTGGGGCCTGATTTTTGGTCAATTGTGGGGCGGGGGGGTCAAAATAGGCTAAAATTGAAAGAAATTGAGGCCATAATTGAAATAGCCAGTTTTCTATTTTGATTTTATAAAAATAGTAATAGAGTTTTAAAATTAAATTAAAAGCACTGAGTCAATAAACAATATGTAAATACTAAATTAAAAATATTAGAATTTATTTTGTAATTAAAAAATGCTATTAAATCTGAAAGTGGACTTTAATTGCAATTACATGCAATTTAGCTTCAAAATACTAAATCAATTTGTAAAAATTATGCAAAAAATCATGTTAGCTATATTTTGGTATAAATACGAGAATAAAATAAGTTATTCACAAAAATGATAATTTTGGAATAATTATTGGATTTTATGGTACAAAAATAGTTAATAAATTGGTTTAAAATTCTTTAAAAATACCAAAAGTCGTGCGTGTTCTCGTATATGCACATTCTGATATTTTAGAAGTATTTTGGGTATAAAAATACATATGGAAAAATGGTGTTATCAACAGTTGTCCCTCTTTACCCGAGGAGGATGGAAGAGTTATCGGGTAAAGACAAGAGGCCAATTTTGATTTAATCGGAGATTGAAAGAACATTGACCGCGCTCTGGTTTCTGAGCTGCCTACATATCCCTGGTTTTACAGGAATTAGGCCATATGTAGTTCAGGAACCATTGAAGGAATATGTCGACGGAGATTTTAAAGACGGACACGATGGTGATGTTTGAGAAAGGTTTCGAAGTTGAGCAGGTTGCAAAAACCCGGAGCGGGATCGCTCATGCTGAAATGACCGTTTACTAGCCAGTGTACCTGTAAATGAGCAATGTGCCCATATATTGTGCATAATTTAAACATGATGTAAGTTCCGATTGGACCATGAATGCTGCCTATGGACAGTTAGGATGACGTCCTCAGACTATGATGTTCTGGGCCATGAAAAGCGTAAAAAGTAAAGATTCGCAGGCCATGAAATGGTGTTCTCGGGCTATGCGGATGGTGCCTCCGTACTATGATGCCTTTGAATAAGTTGGCAAACTTTCAGACCATGAGAAGGTGGCAATCTTTCTGCCAAATGAATGCAAAGAGTGGCGATCTTTCAGCCAAAACGAGAAATTAAATGCGGGTGGCGATATTTCAGTCGTTCAATAAAATAAAATGGCGATATTTCAGCCATGTAGGATGGAGACAGCGCTTAGTCTCGGAAGGGAGAAAATAGCCTTATGTAATGAAGATGGAGACAAAGCTTAGTCTCGAAAGGCAAATAAGTAGTCTTATGCATGATGGAGGTAGAGCTTAACCTTGAAAGGCAGAAAGGTAGCCTTTTGTAGGATGGAGGTAGAGCTTAACCTCGGAAGGTAGAAAAGTAGCCTTATACGAACTGCAGATGGAGACAAAGCTTATTCTCGAAAAGCATATAAGTAGTCTTATGCAGGATGGAGGGAGAGCATAACCTAGAAAGGCAGAAAGGTAGCCTTATGCAAAATGCAGATGGAGAAAGAGCCTAGTCTCGAAAGGCAGATAAGTATCCTTATACAGTATGGAGGTAGAGCTTAACCTCTAAAGGTAGAAAGGTAGCCTTATGCAGGAAGGAGGTAGAGCTTAACCTCGGAAGGCAGAAAATTAGCCTTAAGCAAAATGCAGATAGAGATAGAGCTTAGTCTGGAAAGGCAGATAAGTAGCCTTATACATGATGAAGGTAGACCTTAACCTTAAAAGGCAAAAAGGTAGCCTTATGCACTGCAGGAATGGAGACATAGCTTAGTCTCGAAAGGCAAATGGGTAGCCTTATGCAGGATGGAGATAGAGCTTAACCTCGGAAGGCAGAAAATAGCCTTATGCAATGTAGGAATGGAGATAGAGCTTAGGCTCGAAAGGCAGATAAGTGGCCTTATGCAGGATGGAGGTAGAGATTAACCTCGGAAGGCAGAAAATAGCCTTATGCAATGCAGGAATGGAGAAAGAGCTTAGTCTCGAATGGCAGATGGGTAGGTTTATGCAGGATGGAGGTAGAGCTTAATCTCGGAAGGCAGAAAATAGCCTTATGCAAAATACAGGAATGTAAAGGAGCGAATAGTAGTAAGTTTTCTTGGCTGATAGACAGTTGTGATATCATAACTGCTGGGGAATATTGTGCGTAGATAGTAGACTTTTGAATGAGCGATCGTTTTGAGAGATTTAACACTAATGAGTGAGCACGTTCAATGATTTTATTACCTAAATGCCTGCATCCAAAGAAAAATCATGAGTTCCGTAGAGGGGAAATGTTAGTTCGTATCCCCTGGCTTTTGACGTCACTTATCATTGGTATAGTATTGCTAAACAACAGCGACCCAAATGATGTTTATGCATGATTTGTTAAATAAGTCCATAAAAACAATTTTATTTTGGATGAACCAACGACTACGACGTGGTTCAAGACATGGCAGTCTCACTTGTCTTGGAATTTTGAGGGTCCTCCTCAAAATTCTCCCCAAGTTTATTGGGCTAGCGCTATTGATGGCTTGAGCTGAATAATCGAAAGTGGATCGATATCCCCTCAAAATTCTGCCCAAATTTACTAGGTTGGCGCTGATGAAGAGGCTGACAAACTGACTTCAGAATTTTGAGGGTCCTCCTCAAAATTCTTCCATAGTTCCAATAGCAGGGGAAATGGAAATTTTATTAAAATGTGACCGAACCCATAGGGCTGCCTACCTATCCCCTCTTAAACGGGAATTAGGTTAGGCATAATTCAAATTATATTATGAAGAAAAATCATATGATCAAATGTAGTATCATTTCACTGCGTCTGGGTTGATTGGCTTCGGCCATACTTCTCCGTCCATTTCTGCAAGAATAAGGGCTCCTCCACTTAGAACCCGGTGAATCATGTATGGACCCTACCGGTTGGGAGAGAATTTCCCCTTAACTTCATCTTGATGTGGAAGTATTTTCTTCAACACCAGCTGCCCTGGTGTAAACTTCCTTGGTTTCACTCTTTTCTTATAGGCCATGGGCATTTTGTTCAGATGTAACTGACCGTGGCAGACTGCATTCATTCTCTTTCCATCTATAAGGGCTAACTGCTCGTAGCGACCTTTTACCCATTCTGCGTCATCTAACTCTGCTTCCTGTATGATCCTCATGGAGGGAATTTCTACTTCAGCGGGAATGACCGCCTCTGTTCCATAAACAAACATATAGGGAGTTGCCCCGGTTGATGTGCGGACCATGGTAAGTAACCCAATAAGGCGAACGACAATTTCTCAGGCCATTGCTTCTGCTTTTCGATAATCTTTCTTAGTATCTTCTTGATGTTCTTATTGGCTACTTCTACAGCTCCATTCATTTGAGGTCTATAAACTGTAGAGTTCTTGTGTCTGATGTTGAATATTTCATACATCGCTTTCATCAAATCGCTGTTGCTTTCATCAAATCGCTGTCGGTGAGGATTGATTCCAAAATTCTGAACCGAAAAATGTTACGTTCATGGACGAAATCTGTTACAACTTTTTTGGTAACTGCTTTATATGATGCGACTTCATCCCATTTAGAAAATTAGTCAATTGCCATTAAGATAAACCTATGTCCATTTGATGCCGCAGGCTCGATTGGTCCAATAACATCCATTCCCCAAGCAGCGAACGACCATGGTGAGCTTGTTTCAGTAAGCACATTTGGAGGTACTTCTATCATATCTGCATGTATCTAACAAGGATGGCACCTTCGGACATACAGGATACAGTTAGTTTCCCTAGTCATCCAAATATACCCTGCTCAGAGTATCTTTTTTGCCTAAACGAAACCATTCATGTACGGTCCGTAGGTTCCTGTGTGTACTTCCTCCAATATTAAGTGCTTCCCTTGCATCAACACACCTTAGAAATCCCAAATCAGGAGTCCTTCTGTAATGGATTCTCCCGATGTGAAAGAAGTAGTTGGATAATCTCCAAAGCGTGCACTTCTGAGTAGCATTGGCAAACTCTGGATATTCTCTTGTGGTCAGATACTCTTTGATGTCGTGGAATCATGGCTTTCCATCTGGTTCTTCCTCAACATGAACACAATAAGCTGGTTGGTCATAGATTTTGACTTGGATGGGATCAATGAAATTTGAATCTGGATGTTGAATCATGGATGACAAGGTGGCTAGTGCGTCTGCGAACGCATTCTATATTCTGGAAACATGCTGAAATTTAGTCTTTGCGAACCTTTTCCTCAAATGCTGTATGTGATGCATATATGGGAGTATCTTAGAATTCTTAGTTGCCCACTCTTCTCGAACCTAATGTATGAGTAGGTCTGAGTCTCTAATCACTAGTAACTCCTGAACATTCATGTCAATGGCCAGTTTGAGCCCCAAGATGCAGGCTTCATACTCGGCCATGTTGTTGGTGCATGGGAACCTGATCTTGGAGGATACCAGGTAATGCTGACCGATTTCTGATACTAGGACTGCTCCATGTCGACTCCTTTGAAATTTGCGGCACCATCGAAAAACATTCTCCAACCATCATAGGATTCTGCAATATCTTCACCTATGAAAGATACTTCTTTGTTAGGAAAATACATCATTGGAGGCTTGTATTCTCCTCCTACAGGATTCTCGGCAAGATGATATTCCAAATCTTGTCCTTTGATCACCTTCTAGATAACATAAACAATGTCGAACTCACTTTAAAGGATTTGTCGTTTAGCGAGCTTGCCGGTAGGCATGGGCATCAAAAAGATATAATTTCAATGGATCCATCCTCTATATGAGATAAGTTGTGTAGGCACAGAAATAATGCCTCAATTTCTGAGCTACCTAGTCAGAGCACAACATCTGCGCTCTAATAAGGAATACCGAGCCTTGTACGTGGTAAATTTCTTGCTGAGGTAATAGATTGCTTGCTCCTTTCTTCCTGTTTCATCATGTTGTACCAAAACACAACCGAATGCTCCATCCAGAACTGCGAGATAGAGCAAATGGGGTCTTCCTGGTTCAGGCAGAACCAAGACTAGCGGCGTAGATAAGTGTTCTTAATTTAATCAAAATATTTCTAACAACCATCACTCTATTTGGTGGCAACATCCTTCTTCAGCATTTTGAAAATGGGTTCACAAATAACAGTGGACTTTGGCGGTGGAAACTCTTGAATGGCCTTGACCTTTGATAGATCCAATTCCATTCCCCGGCAACTCACAATGAAATCCAGTAACTTTCTAGCAGGAATCCCGAATGCACACTTGGCGGTGTTCAGTTTCAAGTTGTATCTCCTTAACCCGTTGAAGAATTTTCTTAGATCTTCCATGTGACCCGCAGTTTTCATGGATTTGATGATGACGTTATCCACATATACTTCGATTTCTTTATGTATCATGTCATGAAAGAGGGTAGTCATGGACCTCCTTTAGGTAGCACCGGCATTCTTCAAACTAAACGTCATTATTCGGTAACATTACATCCCCCACGGCATGATAAATGTCATTTTCTGCATCTTCTTTATCCATCAATATCTGATGGTATCTAGCTAAACAATTTACGAACGACAACAGCTCATGCTTGGCACAGTTGTTGATCAAGATGTGTATATTTGGAAAAGGGAAGTTGTCTTTGGGAATGGCCCGGTTGAGATCCCGGTAGTCGACACAGACTTTATCCTTCCCATCCTTTTTCGGTACTGGCACGATGTTGGCTAACCACATCGGATATTCTACCACTCGGAGAACCCTGGACTTGACTTGCTTGGTAACCTCGTCTTTTATTTTCAAACTCATGTCTGGCTTGAATTTTCTGAGCTTCTGTTTTACCGGTGGGCATGTAGAATCTGCTAGCAATTTGTGAGAAACGATGGATGTGCTGAGACCAGTCATATCGTCATAAGACCATGCAAAGACGTCCTCATACTCTTTTAGGAACTCAATGTACTTTTTCTTTTCTGATGGTGACAAATGTACGCTGATACATGTTTCCTTAACATTCTCGTTGTCGCCCAAATTAACGACCTTAGTTTCGTCCAAATTATACTTAGGCCTATTCTCAAAGTTCTCAATCTCTCTGAAAGCTTCCTCTGGTATATCATTCTCTTCTAAATCTATGTATGTTTGTTTCATTGCCTCGTTGCAAATCACAGTGGTTGGTTCATCATCAAGATATGTAATAGTAATGCTATGTAAAATAAAGTACGTGATAGAGAAAATTAATAAGAGCGAGATATAAAATAAACTTGGAAAATGCTTTTGATTAAATCATAACTGTTCGAAACTTTGGAGCTCTTTTCAAAAGTAAAAACAATGCGAAAAGGTAAAATCAACTAAAACGTACAATACGATGAATGGTGTGTCATAGCCTTGCTACCCTGAAGCTTTCCATGCACTGGTGGTCCTGACCAAACAATTGGTGAGGCATTCTCCTCGGTTCACAACTTGAATGGAAGGGCCTTTCTCCCCTTCCTCCTCGAAGATAACATATCAGTCCATATCATCTCCCAGAAATAAGTTCTTCTTCTTGCCAGTGTCTCGTCTTCCTCTAATCCACATTAAGTTTCAACAGGCTAATAGGTCTGCTCCAGCTGAGGTAAAGGGTGCTCCAGTGGATAATATTATGGGCTGCGCCAATGTGGTAACCAATCATCAAACTCCTTCCAGGTGTACTCATACCCAAATCCAAAAGTAGTGCCATGTTTCTTTAGTTTTATAGGCTCGGTAATGATCTGGAGGTTCTTGCCAAGCCCTTTCCGGATTCATACCCACTCCAATTCAAGATGCTCTCAATCTTGTTATCCCACCATTTGTCTTTGACCACAGTTTTGACTCGCTCGACGTGGTGGTATGTTTCTTCGCCTATTCTCCTTCTACCTCCGATCATTGGGATGGTTTGGCGACTGTATATAGGGTTGCTACTGTCGCCATGAATTATCACTTCCTGATGATTCCATTATAACTTCACTGCTTGATGTCGGGTTGATGCCATAGCCCAACGGCGTGGATCCGGGGTCGTCCCAGCAATAAATTATAGGACGATGGCACGTATATGACTTGGAAGTTACCATCTAACCAGGTAGGTCCCATCTGCAAGCACATGCTAATTTCTCTGATGATAGATCTTTGACACTCATCAAAATCTTTAACTTTGATAGCCCCATCTTTGATCTCATGCAAACCTTTCCCTAATGTTTTGAGAGTCACTTGCGAACAAATGTTAAGGCTAGATCCCCAGTCGACCAAGATCCTAGTGATGAAATAGTCTTCGCATTGCATAGAGATATGCAACACCTTGTTGTGACTAAGTCCTTCTGGCGTGACTCATCCTCGTGGAAGGTGACCATATGACTTTCCAGTACTTGCCCTAACATATTCGCCATTCCGCCTTCCGTTATGTTGCTGGGAATATAAACTTCCCTTAATATCTCCATCAAGGCATTCTTATGTGCTTTTGAGCTTTGTAGAAGAGACAGGATTGGAAATTTGTGCTGGTGTTTTTGTCAGTTGCTCAACGTCTGAGTATTCTTTGGCATGTATCTTCCTCTAGAGGTCATCGGGTCCAGTTTCAGCTGGTCGTCCAGAGGCTTGCTTGCTGGACTCAGCTAAATGTTCTGGGTTGTATACCATGCCTGTTCTGGTCATGCCCTGTGCGGTGACCGCTTTTCCGGTATATGTCTTCCCTTTCCTTCGAGCCTCAGCAGTGTAATCCCACGGTATAGCGTTTGACTTGAACGGGGCCACGTTTATCATCCAAACTGGAACTGGGATCCTAGGAGGTAACACGACAACTTTGAATGGTGAAGGTGCCTTTGGAGTCCCGAATAGTTTTGGCGCCTTTGCAGGAGGTGCTTCAAACTCGAGTAGTATAGACATATTTACCACATCGCCCTCAGAGGGTTAGATCTGAACAATAATGGGATTGAGGGTAACCACCGACTTCTTAGGTTCATCTCCTTCAGCTATCAACCTGATTGACCTTTTGGGGTCCCAATCATCCTCAATCTTGATCATATGGATGCCCCCACCCTTGTTGTCAGGCAGAGGGTTGTTGCGGACATTGTGAGCACGCTCCTTTGCTATCATGACCTTGTTATCAATTAAAGTCTAAATCTTGTCTTTCAATGAGCGACACTCGTCGATGGTATGGCCTTTCATTCCAGAATAGTATGCGCAGGTTTTGTTGGGATTGATCCATTGGAAAGGATTTCTGGGGTTATGGATGTGATGTGAAACGTAACCGACCGATTTGAGTTTTTCATAAAATTGGTCAATTGATTTGGTGATGGCAGTATAATGTCTGGGAGGTCTTCGGTCGAAATTTGGTCTGGGTCGAGGAAAGTATTGGTGAGTGGGTGGTGATGGGTAATGAGAAGGTTAGGAGTTGTATGCTTGGTACACAGGCGCAAGTTGGGAGTATCTTGGTGATATATGTTGATATGTGGGCAGTGGAGGTGATTGGTAGGCAGATGGTGGCATTTAGTATGTATGTGAAGGTGCTTGGTAATTTAGGGTACGTTGATATGTGAGTGGGGTTGAGGGATAGGTTCGGTACTTCATAAGTGATTTGGTTCTTTGCAAAGCCATTAAGAAATTCACATTCTTTTTCTTTGACGTGCCACCAGACTGTAAGGCCTTGTTGGTGGCCTGTAATGCTTCAATATTGGTGACCAAACCATTCTTGATACCTTTTTCGATTCTTTCTCCCAACTTGATGATGTTGGAAAACTTTTGACCCTTTATTACTATCAGCCTTTCATAGTATTATGGATCCTGAGCCTGGACAAAGAACCTATTCATTTGTTCTTCCTCTAAGACTGGCCTGACCTTGGCGGCTTCTGACCTCCAACAAGTAGCATACTCACAAAAGGTTTCTGTGGTTTTCTTCTTCAAATTATGAATATAGAACACATCCGGTGAATTCTTAGTGTTGAACCTGAATTAGTGCATAAAGTCAGATGCCATACTCACCCAACTTGCTCATTTCTTTGCATCCTGGCTGATATACCAAGATAAGGCATCGCCTTTCAGAATCCTCATGAATAGCTTCATGTGGATTTTCTCGTCCCTCCCAACTCCTACCAGCTTATCACAATACATTCTCAGGTGGACCCTAGGATCACCTGTACCGTCGAATATCTCGATCTTGGGAGGTTTGTACCCTTCTGGGAGTTCAACATCTGGCTGCGTACACGGATCATCATAGTTCAAACCCTCAACGCCTTTGCTACCTTGGACCCGGCTATTTAACTTCTTGAGTTCAGTGGACAAATTTTTAATGAAGGAGTCCTTGTCATTTGATTCGGGTGCACTTGAGATTGGCTGAGTATAGTGGGGTATAGTGTCCACAAAAATAGGAGTGCTATGGTCGTTTCTGGTGTGTTATGGCTAGGGAATGAGAAGTGGAGTATTATTACATGTATTGCAGGCTTGGGTATTAGTAGGTTGTACTGGTGGCAGTGGAGGTACGGGGTTCTAGTGTTGGCATCAGCAGCGGCAAGAGTGATAGATAGGCTTGCCAGGTTCCAGACTTATTCTAATTCTTCCCGAAATTTCAGCAAAGTCTGCTCAAGATAAGCAATAGTCTCCTTGGTAATTGAAATGTTCTGAGAAGTTTCCTCCATTTCTTTTCTAGCATTCGCATCTCCCATTTTGCCTTTGTTCCTGTTTCTGGTAGGAGGAGGAGGAGGAGGAGGTGGAGGCCCTTGGATCTTGTTGAGTACGCTGATGGTGCCAGAATGCACGAACTAACCTTGGGGAGGGGAATAAAAATGAAAGAAAAAAAAAGGTAAAAAGTTAGTGAGGATTCTGAGAAAAATAAAATTGTGATATTTAAACACATTATGCAGGAATATAAGTCATTTCCTAATTTGGATGCCTCGTTGTGCCCGAGGTAGGCCTAGAGACAAATTAAATTTGGAGAACATATAAGCTAAATGCCTAATTTTATTGATAAAATAAGACGAGTCTTAGAAACGACCGAATAATAAAAAAAGTCTCTAATGGTAATGGCCTTATTACATTATGAAAGCAGTAGAATAAAAAGGTCCTAACTACTTGGTCCCAGAAGGACTTTCCCCAGATTCAGTACTCTTGCCTCCCTCATACAGTTGCATAAACTCATAGTCCTAACAGCAGGTAGGCTCGAGCCAGATGTCCGCCCGTACATCCCTCAGCATTCTAGCAATCTTCAATCCTCTTCAAGAACTTTCCTTCCAAATCCACCAGACATCGTTCCAGATACCCTAGCCGATTGTGGGCATTGACACCCATATCCTTCCACTCGTCGACCAGCTTCTGGTGGGCTTCCTGTATTTCCTGGTGCTCATTTTCACACTCTCGCATCCTCTTGTGTAGTTGATTGTATTTGACTAGTGCTGCAACTTTTTCATCAATAAGTCTATGACCTCGGATGAACCCTGAACCAATGTGATCATCTACTAACCGCCCTAAGTAATGCGTAACACACCCGGCAAGATACCTTTCTGGCTCAATATATTCTCTCCCTAAGACGAGCTTGCAGTGCCAAATATGTTGAGCTTGACACTTGTGCGGGCTAACATCATCCTGAAAGTTAGCCCTGAAATGACTCATCTTGTCTATCCTTGGTATGATTTTTTTTCTCCCTGCTTACCTCATGTCTCGGAGAGGGACATAAGGATGAGTTCCCCTCAGACCGATGAGTATGAGGAACGGTCATCTCGAGAACGAACAGTGAATTTCCCTATTGGGAACCACTCGAACATCCACTGTACTTGCTCTTCTTTTAGATTTTCAAACAGCTTTACCCATCCTCCAGCATCTTCCGGCTGAGCGAACATGTTGGGCATTAAGTTCATTCGCTTGGGGTGGTGGAAAGTGATATGATCATCCCACTCCCTGGGTATAATTTCATGTCGGTATTCACCTTTCTGAAGGTGTTTTATAAGCCACAGTTGAAGTAGCAGATTACAACTCTCGAAGTGCGGAGCCCCTTGTTGACATTTTCCCAAGGCTCGGTAGATTTCAGCGGTGATCATAGGAACTATGCTGAAATACTGCCCGTCGATCCCTTCCATTAAGGTCTTGGTCACCATGGCTAGTCTGACGTGGATCCTATCCTTTTTCATAGGAAAGACCATCATACCCAGGAAACAGAACATGAATACAAAGACCCTTCTGTGTATATGCCTTAAAGAGGTAAGGGCGAACTCGTCAGTGTAGGTGCAATAGGACTTGCTATGGCCATATCTATCGTACAAGAAATCAAACGGTATGTAAGAGTCCTTCAGATAAGCTAGGTTGGAATTTTTCTTGAGTCCCATCATCTTAAGAAAGCCTCTAATTTTGCAGTTTTCCGGCATAAGCAAACCCGAAGTCTTCCAAGGGATACCAGCTAGACCCTTTATCTCTTCGAATAAACGAGTCATTTCTAAATCCATGAAGCGAAACACCGATCGATCACTATCCCATAATAGAGTTGCAGCCTCTATGATTTTGTTGTTAGGCTGAATTTCTAGAAGTGAGGGCAAATACCCTAAGTGCTTGCGGACAAGGGTCTGATCGGTGGCATGAAGATCCTCCACCAGCTTAGCAGCCTTGGGTGAATGTTGGTTATCATACTGAATCTAGGGACTTCGTGCCTAATTTTTTGCAAAACAAAGGGTTAGACCCAGACTCGACTATTTAAATCAATAATTAGCATAACGACATTTTGCTCTCCAAATAAATGCATAGTACGTGAAGGCGTCCGCTTGGGTTTCGAGGAAACCCGATGGACTTTAGTTTAGGATATCTTAATGGGTCATTATGTGAAAAACATAACTGACTCGGCTAAGTTGACCATGTTGCATGAACAACTTAATAGAGTAAGGTTTCTATTTTTGAAGTGCTAGACAAGGTACCTTTGAGCGGACAACTCAAGAGGGAAAGGCTCGGAACCGTCAACTACACCGTTGTTCGACTGGTTTTACCGCAAATATGCCTTTGCCACATTTAGGGGGCTATAATATCGTATGGGCGCAACCACTCATTGTAAGCATTGTTATAGTATTTGTTTTGGCACGAGTGGAGTTTGATGTTGAAGAATGCAGTTACAAGAATGAAGCAAGTTGCATGTATTTTCACGTTCTTAAAGTAAAATATTACAATAAATACTCGAAAATTACAACGGTATTAAAGTAGTAATAAAGCAATAAAGAAAAGTAGTTGAAGGAAAAGAAAGACATGAAGAGTCAAGTTAGTTTCCATGAAATAATTAAAGGCAAGAAATAAAGGCAATTAAGAGAGCAATACAGGCACACAAAGTATGTAATGGTAAAAACCTAAAGAAATCCCCAGCAAAGTCGCCATGCTGTCGACGCCCCCTTTTTTCCTCCTATAAAGATAGGCAAAATCGGGTTTACAACATTATGGACAAAACAACTCATATTCCCTTTTAGGGAATTGGGTTATGGAATTTAAAGAGTCGTCACCTAACGATTATAGTGAATTAGGGCACTTTTAAAGAAGAGAAGAAGATTTTGAAGGAAAACCAGAGTTCGGGTAAGTGCTTGAGATTATCTGAAGGGGATGGTGTTAGGCACCCCTCAAGATCCACTAGTGTGGTTCTCGATCATGCTTAATTGTGATTTTAAAAGAAATAGAAGGAAACAAGTAAGGTTTGCACATAGTAGTTACAGATAAGTTTAGAACTTTGAAAAGAAATGAAGATAGACAGTCTTTAGAATAGGACTTGATGCAGAGAAATGAGAATACTTAAGGAAAAACATTACGAAAGAAAAGAAAGGGGGTCCTAGGTTTAAATGCAATACGGATCACATCAATGCAATACCCAGCAATCACTTCTCGAAGTAGGGTCACACAAGAAATTAGCGCACAGTCATCATATCCATATTCTATCCTTCCTGCCCCGTTAAGGTATTTAAATGCGATTAGTCTCGTTTACTTATTGCACACTAGTACCCGTTCCAAACTATCTCTCCTGGAGTATTATGACTTCTAATTCTAAAAGGAAACGAAAGGGGTAGGGGCATATATGGGGTTTAAAAGGATAAAATACTATTGGCGACAACCAATATAAATAGCAAGTAATGGGGAATAAACAAACACCCAAGGTTCACACAAAACCCTGTAAGTCACATAGCATCTAGTTTAGCATGCCTTACATATACTGATTTGCTCTTTACATTTAAAACATAAGTGGCGGACTAGTTTAACATATAGAGTCGGATAAAAAGTATGTATTAGGAAACCCGGATAATATTGTCTAAAATTTAGGTGTCTGAAACAGGTTATTGATTACGAACCTAATGCAGAAGAGTTTGAAATAGGAGACTGAAAATTGCAGGAGCTCAGAGATGGCTTTGAAATCGGCAGAATGAAATACAATAGAGTGATGAAAAAGAGTTTTGAGAGTGAAAAGACTTTAAAAGTAAGAATGAGTTAAAGACTATTTTGAAATAGTAGCTTCATGAGATGAATAAAAATTCAGACAGAAGTTTGAAACCTGTTTCAGAAAAAGAAGATGCAATTTTAGAAAATTTTAAGAGGCATTCCACACTTGTAAGAGTTTTTTTTTTTTTTTGAAATAAACAGGTCTGGACGAGTTTTGCTGAAAAACGCTGAAGCCAATTGCCAAATTATTATCAATACAGATTAAGTCGAGTGTGAACCCCTATAGGCAGGATATCTATACCTTGATTTTTAAGGCTCGTTACTATTAATAAACCGGTAAGAAATGAGTATTTGATTACCCTACAGTTTTTTTAGCATTTATACATTTCCTATAGACATGATTTCTATATGCAACTGTTGTTTGATTATTAAGTCCTATTGGCAGAATTTCTAATGATTGCATTAAGAAATTTTAAAAACCTATAGACATGATCTCTAGGTGATTAAAGCATTGAACCTATAGGAATGATGTCTAAGTGACTGAATAACAAACATTGGTCCTATAGGCATGGTATCAACCCTTTTTGCGCAATAAAGTAAACCCCTCCCACACCCTTTACTAATACTTACCCGAGTTCTTTTTACAAGATTATTGCAGAACCAGAAGAAAGAAAGTAAATAAAAATACAATCCGAATAGCCTAATTCAATCATAATATCCAATAACATGCGTTTCAACAAATTCGGATTCCAGATTCCAAGGCCTTCTCTTATTCAAAGTGTTTTAAAGTTCCAAAAAGCTTCAAGAGCCCCAGGCAATGCTTACACTATGAATACCAATTGTTGTATCAGAATAGTGCAGTGTGGAATTACCAGCCCTCAAGTATCCAAGTTCAGAGGGAACTCCAGCATCCCAAAGCATGGCTTGCCAAAGGGGGGGGGGGGCAAAACTTAGAACTAGGAATGAGTTTAAAGTGAAAGAGGGAGCCATAATAGAAGGTGGTCATACCAATTCATGGGCATGGATTAGCACACCCCTGCCCTCTTCTTGGTCCAAGAAAATAAAGAGCAGACTTTAGAAGTCAAACTTGGGTCTGGATGGTGATTAGGACACCACTAGACCTAAGTTAAGGCTCAGCATATAAGGGATAAAGAAAATGGGAAATTGACTTGAGAAAAGATTCAAGAGAACCTAATTCTAAGTCATGAGTGGCAATAAAATACCAACATGACTCAAAATTACTCAAACATAAGAGGGGGTCAAAGGGAAGGGGGTATCACATAAGAAAGCATTTACAGAAACATGAAGAAAGCAAGAAGGCATAACAGACTTGAAGGTGCAAAACATGATGAAAGAGAGCATGACAGACTAAATGGATAATGCATAATAGAATAAGGGAAATAAAGATATAGTTAGGAGGGTAGTATTTAACTAGGAAGACATACAAAATGCAATTTTCAGAACAGTAGAACAACAATAGCAAGTAAACAGCCAGAGAGTTAGCAAGAGCAAACTGAGAAACTTTAGCAAGCACTTGAGAATTCAAGGGAACTCAAATAATGTTTTCATAGTAATGAGAAGAGGATCAGGGTGCTCAGTAGAGAAAGCAGTAGTAGAGAAAGTTGTAGAGAAAGTAGTAGAGGAGAGACTAGTAGTAGAGAAAGTAGTATATTTTTCAAGACAGAGGTGTATATGTGTAAAGGTTGTTATTGCAAAAGTGTGCAGAAAGAGTAGTGTGTGGATGGTGTCCTTAAGAGCAGAAGGGTAATCCCCTCTTATAGTGCCAAAAACGAGTAAGCAGAAGGTAAGAAATAATTTGCAATCAATCACATAAGGATCTCCCCTAGGTTAAGGGATTTGATTTCAAACGGGCATGAGATAATTAAGGAAAGAAAAAATAACTAAACCTTTTCAGAGTAGTATAACAAGGGTAAGTACACAGATTTTAACTAAGTCATATGGTACACGGTTTGAAAAAGTAAGGAAAGTAAATCAATCCAACAACCAATAAATTGAAAACCTTGCTCGAATGAACTTAGTCAGAAAAGGGAGAGGAAAAGGTTTAATTTGGAAAATCAGTAACAATCAATCGAGCCTTAGTAAAGGGATATTTGAATCAATTAAAAGTTGGCAGAATCCTTTTGAAAGAAAAAGCTTTCATATATAAAGCACACAGGTGCCAAACAAGAAAAGAAAGACTGGCACAGAAAGTTTCTAATCATAAGCAAAAGATTCTAGTCCAAAGTACAACCCTAGTTCAAATTTCAAAGACCAAAAACTCGCAGGAGCCCCAAACCCTAGGGTTTCAAATTCGAATAGGGTATAGAAAAGAGAGTGCAAGCCATCAAAATAGACTCAGAGAGTATCATGAGAAAGCACATAGATATAATGGCAAGTTTGAAGCAATATAGTAAAAAACAAAGCATGATTAAGAGAAGCTCAGAACTCAAGCAAGTTCAAGAGAGAAGAGAGGTAACATAAAACTTAAGAAACAGTAGGCGAAATTAGTTTAGAACTCAAACTAAGGACCAACAAGGCAAACAAGAAACTTAGTAAGAAAATAGTAGAGGAACACATTGGATAAACATGTAAAAGCATGTTGTAGAAAACCAGTAGAAGAGATAATAGAGCAGAAGTAGAAGAACATGCATAATAATGGCAAAACATACGAACTTAAGAGAAGATATGAACAAGAGAAAACACATAAGAACAAAGCATATATAGGCAGAAAGAAGAAGAAGATGAAGAAGAAGAAACAGAAACCGTATTACGAGTTTTGAAAAACCCTAATTAGAACAGACTAGTTTTGAAAAAGAAGAATGGGGAAAAGCATTAAAAATCTCGAGTGTAACACAGATCTAAGAAAATAAAGGAAGAAGGAACCTCGAACGGCTTTTAGGGTTTCTCAGAAACCCTAGAGACGATAAGGGCTGGAAAGGATTTGGTATCGAACAGGTCTGGACCATAGCTAGGCCTTTTAAGCCTCAAACACGTCAGAACGGAGTAGGAGAAGTAACAGGAAATCAGATCGGCGGAGGATCTAGACAGGCGTTGTTAAGGGTGAACCTCAAAAACCTCAAACAACCAAGATTTGGGGTGAAGGGGAGAGAGCACAGGCCGTTCATGGCTTGAAGCCATCGACGCCGGTGGAATTTGGTCAGAGACGCGATATGGGGCGGCTAGGATTCGAGTGTTAGAGAGAGTTTGAGAGAAGTAGAGGATTCAAAGGAGGCTACATAAGAGAAATGAGAGATGGGGTTAGGGTTTTGTAGGATTAAAAAGTAAAGGATGGATATGAGTCGTTGATCAAAATGAGCAACGACCATGATTAAATGTTAAAACGGATGGGTTTAGTCAAACGGGTCAGGGGTCGGGTTAAATTGAATAGGGTTGTTAATTTGGGGCCTAATCTTAGGTGAACTGGGGGGGGTCAAAATAGGATAAATCTAAAGAAATTGAGGCCATAATTGAAATAGTAATTTTACCTTTTGATTTTATAAAAATAATAAAAGAGTTTTAACATTAAATTAAAAGCACTAAGTCAATAATAAATATGTAAATATTAAATTAAAAATACTGGAATTTATTTTACAATTAAAAAATACTATTGAATCTGAAAGTGGACTATAATTGCAATTACATGCAATTTAGCTTTAAAATACTAAATGAATTTGCAATAAAATTATGTTAGTTTTTTTTTTTGTTAAGTTTAACATTATGCATTCATTGATATCAAAAAAATACAATGGAGAGTTTCATAGTAGTAGTATAGACTAACTACTACTTTATAGTTCAATACTATGCTAATACAAGAATTTACATCTAAGGCTAAGGGTAATGGTTAAGTTGTCGCAGTCCCGTTTGCCAACTCTTACAGTTTATGCCCCGAATATGAATGAGCAATGCAACCTCGCGACAGAACTGATTTTTCTCTAATGGTTTCCCCTCAAATCTGATATAGTTTCTATTTCTCCAAATGAGTGCAACTGTGGTAACAAAGGCAGTAGCAGCAACAGCCTTATGCCACAGTTTACTTCTAGCTAGGCAGCATACCCATTGGATTTCAGTATTCCAACAACCAATTGTTCTGTTATAGCCCAACCAACAACATATTCTATGCCACAGTCGATTAGTGACTGGGCATTCAAAAAACAGGTGAGCAAAGTCTTCTGTCTGATGATCACAGAATACACATTTCTGATCCATATTCACTCCAATCTTCAGTAATCTGTCAACAGTAGGGAGTCGACCTTGAGAAGCAAGCCAAGCAGTGAATTTAAGTCGAGGAAGAACATTAGATGTCAACATCAGATTCTTCCATTCCACCCTAGGAAATATAGGGAGCATAACATGGTACAGTTTCTGAATATGGAACTTGCCTAGCCTTCACAGTCCATCCAATCTAAGCATGAGATCACCTTGCAGTTGTTGAATATTCAGAAGAGTAATTCTGCTCTCTATTATTTTTCTAACCACCCAAGACGTTGCCTTGGGAATGGGCATTGTAGCAATGTCACAGTTCTTAATATAATAGTAGTGTATCCACTTGATCCACAAACAATCTTTCTTCCTAGCTAAATCCCACAGTAGCTTGGTGATTGCAGCCTTATTCCATATCTGCATATTTATAATGTTGAGGCCTCCAGCAGTGATAGGTCTACAGATCATTTCCCATGCTACCAGAGCTCTTTCGGATATTGTTGCACTTTCAGTCCACAGATAAGATCTGCAGACAGCTTCTATAATTTTCATAACTTTCTTTGGTAAGATGAATATTTGTGCCCAATAAGTTTGGATTCCAAATATCACAGTTTTGATCAGTTGACTCCTTCCTGCATAAGATAATAATTTGGCAGACCAGCAGGTGATTTTTTCAGTTATCCTCTCTATCGGTGGCAAATAATGGTGGATGGCAAGCTTCTTAGATTGGAGAGGTATCCCTAAATATTTGAAAGGTAGTTGACCATCAATGAATCCCAAAGACTCTAGTATGGCCTCTTTGACAGTCTGATGAACCCCAGCCAGATAAACAGCACTCTTAGTGTTGTTTGCATACAGTCCAGAAGCTGCAGAGAATGTAAGGAAAGCATCATGCAGAATCTGGATAGATATAATATCTGCTCGACAGAATAGTAGAAGATCATCAGCAAAACAAATATGGGCACAGTTCAGCTTCCTGCATCTTGGATGGAAGTTGAAATCTCCATTTCT
The DNA here is from genome assembly GCA_034376525.1 of Nicotiana benthamiana. NCBI lineage: Eukaryota > Viridiplantae > Streptophyta > Magnoliopsida > Solanales > Solanaceae > Nicotiana > Nicotiana benthamiana. Next base: position 85,883,148 of record CM067328.1, read on the forward strand.
ATGCAACTGAGCCAACAGCCTATTCAAGTATTCCATAGCTAGGAAAAACAAGTAAGGTGACATGGGATCACCTTGTCGAATACCCCTTCTAGCAGTGAAAGGCTTAGTGAGACCACCATTCATCACTAGTGAGTAAGTCACAGAAGAGACACAAGCCATTGTCCAATTAACAAACTTAGCAGGGAATCCTAGATCAATAAGTAATTGTTTGAGGAAACTCCATTCAAGAGTGTCATATGCCTTCCTCAAATCCACCTTCATAACACACCTAGGAGATATACCTTTTCTGGAATATCCCTTGAATATTTCATGGCTGAGCAGGATATTATCAATGATGCTCCTCCCTTCAATAAATGCTGACTGGGCTTTACCAACAAGATCATCAATAACATATTTCAGCCTCCTAGTAATGACTTTAGATATGATCTTATAGATAGTGGTGCAGCATGCAATAGGTCTATAATCTTTCACTGTTCTAGGAGCTTTAACATTAGTCACAAGGGCAATGGCAGTAGTGTTGACCAAGTAAGGCAGCTTACAAGTAGTCAAGAAATCCTGTGTAGCATCATATACATCTTCCTTGACAATCTCCCAGTTGCTAGTAAAGAACTCCACAGGGAAGCCATTTACACTTGGTGCTTTGTCTTTCGGCATATCTTTGATAGCTTCAGTGACTTCTTCCAGAGTAACATCCTGAATAAGTGACCTTTGCTGTGATAAGGTCAGACAGTGTTAATACAAGGCAATTCATCAGCATATTCACCCATTAATGACTTGAATACCTCAATGAATTCCTGCTCCACAGCCACTGGATCTGTCAGCTTTATACTTGCATCAGTGTATATAGAAGTAATATTATTCTGACTGGTTCTGATTTTCCACTGAGCATGAAAATATTTTGTATTGGCATCTCCACAATCTATCCAGCATGCCTTTGATTTCTGCCTCATAACTTGCTCTTCAACATTGCTCCATTTCTCAATGTAATTAAGAGTTGCTTTCTCCTCTTTAAACAGCTGCTCTGAAAATGGATTATGTAGAGGCTGAATCTGTATAATATCCAGTGATTCTCTAGCATGGATTAGCTTCTGTTTATAGGAAGCCATATGACTGTTCAGTTCTTTTAATTGCTGCTTCAAGTTCTTCAATTTATACCATATCTGTTGCAAAGGTGAACCTTCACATCTCTGAGACCATACATGCTGCAAAATAGAAGAAAACTGAGGATCCTCCATAATAGCATTATAGAATCTGAAAGGTTTAGGATGCAATAACTTTTGACACCCAAATTGTATGAGAATAGGGGAGTGGTCAGAGACTGAGGGATTCATAAAATCAGCTTCTAGGTGTCCATACTGCAGAATCTACTGAAAATTACCAAGTGCCCAATCAATTTTGCTGTAGAATTGCTTGTTTGTCCATGAATACTTCCACCCTTTTGATCTGAGAGATGTCAGTTGAAGATCAGAAATAACCTCTTTAAACCCTCTAACTTCAGCATCTGTGACAAGAGAGCCAATCCTATCATTAGAGTATAAGACAGAATTAAAGTCACCACTGATTAACCATGCATCTTGACTGGGAACATTTACTAGTCTCAGATCATCCCACAACTGCTTCCTCAGAATTGCAGAATTGTGAGCATAAATGACACTCAGTTGTATTCTGATCTTATTAAAAGGATCTTCTAATAAGCAATGAATAAACTGGTCAGTCACAAAGGAGATATGAATCTGAATGTGAGTTTTCCAGATTAGCCATATTCTCCCATTGACAGCTTTGGTATAATTACATTGGACCTTCCACCCTTTAGCAATCTTATCAACAATCCTATATGCTCTATGTTCCTTAACTCTAGTTTCAAGGCATCCCAGGACATCAACTTTATTTCTAGTCAGAAAGTTTTTCAGTTCTTTCTGTTTGTGGGCTTTATTAAGCCCCCTAATGTTCCAGGTAACAATAATCATGAATCATTAGGCAGCAAACTCCAAGAAGGACCAGGATCCTGCTGTTGTCCCCTCCTACCATCATCAAGAAATCCAGCAACAGCCTTGCCCTTATCTTGGTCAACCAAAACCTCATTATCACCACTATCAATACTTTCCTGATTGCCAGAGTCATCTAGTTCATTCCCCTGACTTGCAACCATATCAGTATTAATCTGCACCCTCTGCATCTTCTCATCATGTTGAGAAGGTTGTACTTGCAAGCTAGGCAATGTATTTGTAGGCATTGACAAGCTTTCCAGTGTATCAGCATTAGCTTTAGGTATCCATTCCTGCCTTGTAGACTTTCCTGGTTTCTTGACTCGAGTCCTTTGTTTTATTTCCCTTCCTTGCTCTTGCATCTCCTGAACCCCTTCATTATGACCATTATACCAACAGTCAAGAGAGTCATGACCAAACTTCAAGCAGTGATTGCAAAATACAGGCTTCCAGTCATACTCAATCAATCTTCAGCCCAAAAGGAGTTTCAATTTCAATTTCCTCAAGCAAAGGAAAAGCAGCATCTACTTCAACCAGTACTCTGGCAAATGAGATCTTCTCAAAATGAGCTGTAAATTTATCTGTGTACAGAGGCTTACCCACTGCACTAGCAAGTTTTCTAAAGATTTTAAGAGACCAGTAGCCCACTGGTAGGCTAGGGAAACGAATCCAAACAGTTACAGTACTAAGAACAGCATTTTGAAAAGAGAAAGCAACATCCCAAGGTTTCAGCACCATAGGCTTGTTCCTGTACGAGTATGGTCCAGATTGGAGAACTAAGTTCTTATCCTCAACATTATTGAAGCGAAAGATACAATAACCTTCAGAGTGTAGTAGAATCTGTGGTTTAGCCACAAAATTCCAGACATGCATAACAAAATTCTCCAAAGTTTTCACAGTGGGATTATCACCAATGATGTATCCAATTAATGAAGCACTCCAGTACTCCGATAGAGGTTTCAATTCAGCTTCAATGATTTTAACTACTTTTTTCCCATCCCTATCAGAAGGTGGAACAAACGATAGAGCCTTACCCATATTGCGATTACCCCTGACGACCTCAGCAACAGTAGGAGAGGAATGCTCAGATATGGCGATATCAGAGAACTGCAATCTTCTTACAGTCAAGCTTGCAGGATCTGCATCACTCACCTTCAATTTAAGCTCTACATTCACAATTTCATCTGCATGCAAAGTATCGGTTGCTTGAAATTTCTGTGGTCGAAAGTTTCCAAACGTTAACGGTTCAAGTTCTTTAGTTACCCCCAGTGCTGGAGTAACGATTTGGGCAGTGGAGACGGCTGGTTGACGTCGGGGACGTGCCATTATCGGCGAGAAAAATAGGCAATAAATTGGTTTAAAAATACCAAAACTCGTGAGTATGTTGATATATGCACATTCATGATATTTTGGAAGTATTTTGGGTATAAAAATAGATAGAAAAAAATTGAGTATCAACAATTGGTTACAAGAAGGTTCTCCCATTTGGATCCTCCATAGTTATTTCTTTCGGTGGAGGTTTGGTCACGTCAACTCCGATTAACATCCTTGTATAAGAGACTCTTAACTGTTTAGCAATACTACTTAGTCAATGGAATTTCCCCAGCAATTCAATGGAAGCTTAGAAAATCTGATCCATAGAGGAACTTTTGTAGGGAATTCCTTCTCAAAGTCAAAATTTGTTGTCCATTGCTTAAGAATAATAGGTATATTATTGATTGTATATGGCCTAGAATATAAAATCACATGCATGTCTTCCGTCGATTTGAACTTGATGATGTAGTATCCATCCTTATACATATACAAATCCGGATCTAGGATAGCATTCCTATTCAACTCTATATATCTCTTCATTAGATTATACCCCGGCAAATTCCCAATTACATAAGCTATTAAAACCCCTCTCCACTACTCATTTTCTCTGTCAACCTCTTCCCTATCCAATTGTACAATTATCTGACCATCAACAAGTTGTGGTGGGATATAGGTTAGTGCCATACCATTTTCTACTGCTCTATTTTTAGCAAATAGATTACCTACGCTGGATTATCCTCCATCTTTGGTTGCTCCTCCTCGCCTCTGCTAAAATTACTGTTTCATTGGGTTGAGCTTTTGGAGTGATAGTAATTCCTTTTGTTTCTTCCATTTCTAGATTTTTTTCTTCCACTGCTATTTCTGGACTCGTTTGGATATCCTGGATGTTGAGACTCCCTCCACGGTCCCAGGAAGATCTCTGCGTACTTGTCCAGGACAAGTGAGATCTTCGGTCTGCGTGCCTGGGAGAGGACGTTCTCATATTCTTTTGTACATAATTCTTGATACAATCTCCTATTTTTTGACCTTCTTGTAAACCTTCAGAAAAGTTATTTGGTTGTGAAGACCAAAGGGAATGATGACCTTGGATTGTACCCAGTTTGAAACCAAGTGGATTTATTTTTTGTCCCATAATCCCCCACTATTATACATATCACCATACGGCATAGCTATAGATTTTTTTTTCCATCTCGTTTGAGATGATGACCTTATGCTTGAACAACCTTCTTCTCAAAAGAAGCGAAGACGACTCGAAGAAGGAGAGGCCGAAGGGGGAAATGGAAATAAGGAGGAAGAAAATGGGGATGCACCACTTCTTCAAGAAAAGGAGAGTATTCCAAGAAATGCTGGCTTTTACGATTTCCCCCAATGTATGTAATGGTAATTTGACGTTGAACCCGTTTCATATGATGGGAGTTGCCGGTGTATTGGGTGCTGCTTTGCTATGCAACATTCATGGTGCTATCGTAGAAAATACTTTATTTGAAGACGTTGATGGTGCAAATACATTCCGTGCTTTAAACCCAACTCAAGCCGAAGAAACTTATTCAATGGTCACCGCTAGCCGCTCTTGGTCCCAAATCTTTGGGGTTGCTTTTTCCAAAAAACGTTGGTTACATTTCTTTATGTTATTTGTACTAGTACAATAAGGGGTGGGGCAACCGGTTAAAACCAAATATCCAACAGCCGCTTTCCTTAATGGATACCCGCTTTCGAGTGAACTGAACTCTTGCACTAGCTGAAAGGGAAAGGGGAAACTGCAGGAATACCCCCGTTAGCCGGCCTTTGTAGCAAATTCTATTTGTTCTTCGCCTCTTTGGGTTGTGGGGATTACTTCCTAGCCCTAGTGGGAGTAGTGACTAGCGTTATATGTTGTTGGGCGGCCGGAAGGTTGCCACGAATAAGTAAGTTTGGGGGACTGAAGGCAGTTCTCCATGCACCGGACACGTAGCTTACCGAATCAGTTGCGACACGAATAGGAATGCATGCTGCGAAAGATAAGGTCGAGTCTGATACATCAACCGTCTACTCAACATCCTTGTACGAGTCCACAATGACTACACGAGATGAACAACAAGATCTTATTTGTAACAAGTGGTTTTGTTGGTTGGTTAATTGGTCATGAGGTGTCCCGTAATAAAAGCAGTTGTTGCTGATACCTTCTTCTCGGTTCCTTCTTCCATAACCAGAGCTCGTAGAAGGAAGAGATAAGAGGGCCCTATGGAGAATGTGGTCAGAAATCCATAATAGAGTTCGACCACAACAACCGAATTTATTATCTTCATGCATAAGGATACTAGATTACCTAGTAGAAAAGATTGAAAAATCATCACAAGCCTCCGTTATTTTTTTTCTATTTCAATTTCTGGATTATTATATGATGATTTTTGAACGTTCCATATATAGAAAAGAAATAGAAAGAGATAGACTAGAAACGACATCTGTTATGTCAATGACACCAAAGGGATATTAAATGAATGGAATTGGGATATGGATGGAATATAATGAAATAGAGCCACTTTGAGGTTCCCTCTGAAATAAGGCATGTAAGGGAGCCACTACGAAGAAGTTCCGGGAGGCATTGGAAGCACATCACATTATGGCAGGGTAACGTTTCACTCCATTTGAAGACTCTCCTTGATTTCCTTTTTTAGATCCCCTCTGTACATGAGGGGATATTGACACTTCGTCTTCAATTATATTTGGATCTACACTATGATTTTCAACTGTACTTTAAAAATTGATGATCGGTAACTTCCTTGGTCGACCTCACCCTCTTCCTTGACCAGTACTTCTGCCTCTCACCCCTGCCATAAGCACACCGACGCAGGTTAACTACCTTACACCGAGAGCATTGAGAGAGAATATTTCAAATTCTTATTATAATTGGATGCTCTTCCAAGTTCTATTCATTAAATGAGTTAAAAACTATTATAGCTTCAAATATTTTTGTCAAATTGTAACTTTTATTTTCAAATTGTGAAAAAAATTATTTTCAAAATTAGACTGAAAGTATTGAAAGTACCTAATTATTAAGCTAACTAAATTTATCCTAAATTTGACATGTTGAACCTTTATTGTGACACTTGAAATCATTATTGCTTCTCTTATTCTATAGATTTGGCGGATAAGGCTGTATCCGGTTCCGGTTCTGGGTCTATTTGGGTCTGGCGTTCCGGTTCTAGCGGTTCCGGTTCTGGCGGGTTCTGGTTCTGGCGGTTCCGGTTCTGGCGGTTCTGAAATTTTTTTTTTTTAAATCAATATCTTGTATAGTAGTCATAATTATATTGTTGAATATATTTTATATGGTGTACTATGTTATTAGTATAGTATATATTGTGTTTGGTAATTAGTATATATTGTGTATAAGTAGTGTATATTTTGTATATAAGTAGTATATATTGTATGTAAGTAGTATATATTGTATATAAGTATTGTATATTGTGTTGTAGTTAGTAATTAGTATAAATTGTATATAAGTAGTATATATTGATTAAAGAATGTTGTCATTAGTATATTGTGTTGTATGTTATATATTGTATCTTATATATATTCAAGGATTGATATCAAAGTAAAGACAAAGAAATATTGAGACAAAAGATATTCAAGGATATGATAAAGAGCATATTTATTGACCAAAATGGCATATCTTTCTTAGTCTTCCTTCCCCCAATGGAATGAGCACAACATGGTACTAATACCACCATTAAAAGGAAAAAAAAACTAAAAGAAGACGTGTCAATGTACAAGTTACATCAAAATTTATGTTGTATTTCTAACAAATCTCATAAAACCGTCAAGGTTGGGAGGTGGTTGTGTTGGAGGTAGTGGAAATGAATCTTGTTCATCACCACTTCCGGGTGAATTTGCTTCCTCAGCAAGTTCTGCTATCATTTCTTCATATGCCTCATCTATTGCTGGTTGTAATTCCGCTATGCCAAAGTTCTTCTTTCTGCACGGATCCATCGGATCCAATCTCGAAAAAGCACTGATTTTTCCAAGCTCTCCCGCATCGACGCTCTGTGATCACCTATTTGTAGTCTTGCTTGACTAAAAGCGCTCTCCGGTGCAACAGTTGACGCTTGAATTGACAGAACATCCCGAGCCATCCTTGCAAGAACGGGAAAATGCTTTTCCCTTGTCTTCCACCATTCCAAAAGGTCGAAAGAGCCGTCTGGATTCTCCTTTTCTAGTCCCTGTGACAAGTAAACTTGAAGCTCATTTAGATGGGAAATTTCATCAAAATAATCACCTTGAGTACCCCTGAACTCCGTCCACGATTTAAGAGCTCTTAAGCCAGCAGCTCTTTTAGACGATTGTGATGTAGACGAAGTAGGGGTTGAAATATTTGGCCTAGCATACTCTAACGCCTGTTTATAAGCATTATAAACAGTTTGAGCATTAACCTTAATTGATGCTTTCGCATCAGCTAGTGTAGCAATTTCGTCTTCTGAAAGATCTAAAGATCGATAAATATTAGAATACCAAAAGTGAGGACCTCCTAATTTCATTGTTGATTTAACATAGCAGCTACACCAAAAATAGGAGGGATTGGAAAGAAATATTTTTTAAACTTTTTTTTCATTTCATTTATTGCAAGTTCATAAATGTCCCCTCCCTCGCTAAAATCAACAAACAAATCAGCAAGTGCGGCAATATAAACTAAACAGTTAGAAATAGTCGGATAATATTGTCCAGAAAAAGCATTTGTAGCCACATGAAAATGTTCTAAAAAATCTAAAAGAATTTTAAAATTACTCCAATCTTGGGTAGTTAGCATTTCATCATCATCCTCACCACCTACCCAAGAATTAAATGTAGCATTAATTGGGTTTCTATATTCATACGCTAATACTAAACATCCGTACATGTAATTCCACCTAGTCGGGCAAGGTTTAGGAATCTTTCTTTCTCTAAGGCCATATTCGTCACATTTATTAAAATATTCTCTAAGTCTACTTCTACGGTTTGAATAAAATAGCCAATTAAGAGCCATTTTCACCTTTTCAATTTCTATGTTTAGTATTCGCATACCATCACCAACAATTAAATGATAAATATGACAAATACATCTAACATGGAAAATATTACTAAATGCAGGATTAAGTGTTTTTATTAGCATGCCTTGCACTAGTGTTGCAAGAAGCATTATCCATAGAAATTGCCATTATTTTATCACTAAAGCAAAAATATCTGCATAGATCTGAAACAGTGTTAGCTATAAACCTACTCGTGTGCCGTGAATTAATTATTCTATATGCAATTATGCGTTTTTGCATTGTCCAGTCTTCGTCTATCCAATGACTTGTTACAGTTAGATAATCACAGTCATTTCCACTTCTACCAATATTAGTTGTAATAGAAATACGATTACTTATGAGTAAATAAATAGCGCAAATATTGTTTATATTCATGCTTGAATTTATAAATATCGGCCTCAACTGTTGCGCGAGGCCAACCTTTATAAGTAGGATTAAATACTCTTCTAATATAATGAATCCATGCAGGATTAGAAGCAAAAGTATAAGGCAAACACATAACAGTAATCATTTTTGCTAGTTCTTCACGATCCTTATTTGGATCGTAATATAAAATACCTCCGGTGACAGTGTTTATTCCTGGTTGAACTAGATTTGAACCAGTACTTGGGTTAACTTGACAATCAACACTTGTCCTCCCCTCTTGTTGCGCTTTCAATTGCAAATATCTAGCCTTATCTCTAGGGTGTAATTTTATATGCTTAACTAAACTACCCGTGCCACTACGATCTCCAGTATACCTATGAACAAGTAATTTCCCACAAGATTTACACTTAGCCTTATTTTGTTCTCTTAGTTGAGTAAAAAATTGCCAAACTAATGATGTTTCTGTACGCTTAGGAGGTTGTCTACTAAAAGTGGGAGTTTGTACAGGTGGATGTGCCGGTTCATCACCTAAGTTATGAGCAGGACTAGTAGGTGTATCATCTAAATCTACTGGTGCTTGGGTTTCATCATCATCATCATCATCCTCATTTCCCACTAAGATAGGTTCATTAGGATAAAGAGCATACATAATATCATCGTCTATTCTATCACCTACTGCTACATCATGTAGAAATTCAATATCGCTAAATTGAAAACAAGGGTAATCACTATCAAGGATTACGAAGGGTTCATTAGGACATCTAGGTTGGCTACTACTTTCAACTTGCTTATCTTTTTTACGTCGGGGAGCTGGGGGAGGGGTAGTATCTTGGCACTACTTTCACCGGTTTTAGCTTTTCCTTTACCGAACATTTTTTTCAACGAAAATGCCATACTAATTAGAATAAGGCAAACTAAAAACACAAAAAATACTATTAGCACGTAAGAGTTGAAACGAGTTTACCGGATTGACGAACAATTTCTTGAAAATCGTTGAACTTGAACACTTGTTTGGAAAACTTCAATTCAACAACTTCATAATTTTTCACGAATTTGCAACAATAAATTATGCACTTGCACTAGAAAGATTGAAAGAGAGCTTGAGAGAGATTGAGAGATATTGATGAATTGGTGAATAAAAATGAAAGAATGATGGGGTATTTATAGTTGAGAAATGGGAAATAGTGTAATTATATAAACTTTGGGGTTAAATTAAAGTTTGGGGGCCAAATGGCTATTTTTTAAACTTCCAAACGGCTACTTTTTGCAAAGAGCGCTACTGAAATTATTTTTAAAAAAAATATTTTTTTTTGAAAAATGTCCGTTGGAACCGCCAGTACCGGACCAGAACCGGTCCAGAACCGCCAGCCGGTTCCGGGTCTGGCGGGTCCGGTTCTAGCGGTTCCAACGGGTAGAACCGGCCCATGACGGTTCCCTGGAACCGGTAGAACCGGAACTGCCGAAACCGAGCCACCGGAACCGGCAGAATCGGTAGGGCCACGGTTCCGGTCCGGTTACATTTCTTTATGTTATTTGTACTAGTACTATAAGGGGTGGGTCAACCGGTTAAAACCAAATATCCAACAACCGCTTTCCTTAATGAATACCCGCTTTCGCGTGAACTGAACTCTTGGACTGGCTGAAAGGGAAAGGGGAAACTACAGGAATACCCCCGTTAGCCGGCCTTTGTAGCAAATTCTATTTGTTCTTCGCCTCTTTGGGTTGTGGGGATTACTTCCTAGCCCCAGTGGGAGTAGTGACTAGCGTTATAGGTTGTTGGGCAGCCGGAAGGTTGCCACGAGTAAGTAAGTTTGGGGGACCGAAGGCAGTTCTCCATGCACCGTACACGTGGCTTACCGAATCAGTTGTGACACGAATGGGAATGCATGCTGCGAAAGATAAGGTCGAGTCTGATACATCAACCTTCTACTCAACATCCTTGTACGAGTCCACAATGACTACACGAGATGAACAACAAGATCTTATTTGTAACAAGAGGTTTTGTTGGTTGGTTAATTGGTCATGAGCTGTCCCGTAATAAAACCAGTTGTTGCTGATACCTTCTTCTCGTTCCTTCTTCCATAACCAGAGCTCGTAGAAGGAAGAGATAAGAGGGCCCTATGGAGAATGTGGTCAGAAATCCATAATAAAGTTCGACCACAACGACCGAATTGATTATCTTCATGCATAAGGATACTAGATTACCTAGTAGAAAAGATTGAAATATCATCACAAACCTCCCTTATTTCTTTTCTATTGCAATTTCTGGATTATTATATGATGATTTTTGAACTTTCCATATATAGAAAAGAAATAGAAAGAGATAGACTAGAAACGACATATGTTATGTCAATGACACCAAAGGGATATTAAATGAATGGAATTGGGATATGGATGGAATATAATGAAATAGAGCCACTTTGAGGTTCCCTCTGAAATAAGGCATGTAAGGGAGCCACTACGAAGAAGTTCTGGGAGGCATTGGAAGCACATCACATTATGGCAGGGTAACGTTTCACTCCATTTGAAGACTCTCCTTGATTTCCTTCTTTAGATCCCCTTTGTACATGAGGGGATATTGACACTTCTTCTTCAATTATATTTGGATTTGCACTATGATTTTCAACTGTACTTTCAAAATTGATGATCGGTAACTTCCTTGGTCGACCTCGCCCTCTTCCTTGACCAGTACTTCTGCCTCTCACCCCTGCCATAAACACACCGACGCAGGTTAACTACCTTAAACCGAGTGCATTGAGAAAGAATATTTCAAATTCTTATTATAATTAGATGCTCTTCCAAGTTCTATTCATTAAATGAGTTAAAAACTATTATAGCTTCAAATATTTTTGTCAAATTGTAACTTCTATTTTCAAATTGTGAAAAAAATTATTTTCAAAATTAGGCTGAAGAGTATTCAAAGTAACTAATTATTGATTAAGCTAACTAATTTTATCCTAAATTTGAGATGTTGAACTTTTATTGTGACACTTGAGATCATTATTGCTTCTCTTATTCTATAGATTTGGCGGATAAACAACTATTTTATATTATTTATTAATGTATAACATATATATATATATATATATATATATATATATATATATATATATATATATATTCCAGCTATTATTTGAATACAATGTAGACTCTCCTAAAGAAAATAAAAAAGAAATAGTAATTGGAAGATAGTCCGCCGACAGCTCGAACTAGTTGGGGAATTTGCTTTTTTAGTCCCTCTAATGTTGATAACTTTTTATCTTAGTTCTTGGTGATAAGTATATTTATAAATTTGATTAATTGAATTGTTGACTCGGCCTCTACCCGTAAGCCTTCACAAGTTCAACAATTTATTAGTTGTTAAGATTTTTCATTACTTATGTATTATGTTATGATGTATTTAATAACATTATATTTTGAAGGTGATATACCTTTGCAATAACAAATTTTTGCATCGAAAAAAATAAATAATCAACAACAACAATCCAATAAAATTTTACAAGTGGGGCCTGGATAGGCTAGAAAGTATGCTGACCTTACCCCTACCTTGATGGAATAGAGAGGTTATTTTTCAATGACCCTCGGCTCGAGAAGACAAAAAAAGATAAATACAAGATAAATACATCAATACCATCAACAAAAACCATAGAAATAATAATAGCGACATAAATACTAAAATATATATGAAAAACAATAGCAATAACAAGTAAATAAGGCTCGTTACTACAGAAAATGGAAAAGTGGTATGAACACAACATTAAACACTAGCAGTCTACGACGAAACCCTATCGGCTAGACTCATTGTCACGACCCTAAACCTAGACTCGGTCGTGATGACCTCTTTCTTGAAGACAAGACCAGCCGGCACACTCCCAATTCATTTTGAGCCATTAAGATAATACAAATTAAGTCTTTAACATAATAATATATCCCAAAATAAGGTGAACAGTATAATTGCGGAATAAACATAGCCCGACATCGGGGTGTCACCAGTCATGAGCATGTATTATAAAAATTACAAGTCTTAAAGAGCCTACACAACTATTACATAACTAAAACTGGAGAAAATAAGATAGAGGGAGAAGTACTGGGCTGCAAACACCAAGCAGCTACCTAGTGAATCTCCGTAGTCTGCTGGAAGGCTCTCAACCTTCGCAAGAAGGACTAGAAGCGCCTGAATCTGCACACAGTGTGCAGGGAGTAAAGTGAGTACTCCAACTCCGTGAGTAATAATAATAATAATAAATGCATACTGAGTGATAAGAAATCATGTAAAGTCACATTAACAGGCTATAAAAAAAACAGTAAATGCCAATAAAAACAATGAAACAGTGAAAATATGTATAGTCACCTTAGTTCAGTTTAAGCTTCCTTAATATGCCTTTTTAATAGTTAAACAAGTAAATTACATGCAGCTAGAACACATAAACACATAAAGAACCGTCCCTCAGGCACAATACCAACAGAATCAGCCGCCGGGCAACACATGGAACAATACCAGCCCCTCGGGCTATATCTCATATCACAATGGCTACCCGCGTTCACTGGGATTGTGCAAATCTTGGAGAGGCCCCTTACAGCGTGTTGAGTTGTCCAACATCGGAGGGATTTGATGTCCTTGGTCTCCTTATATGGCTTGGGCAATCCTCACCTGATAAGCTAGCTTTTGGGGTTGATTTAGGCCCAAGGTCCATTCTTATCATGGTATCGGAGCTCCAGTGAGAATATCATAGCTGTGCGTCATTCCAGCAACTTCCAGGAAGAAAGACCTCGTCGCCGTGCAATTTTCCAGCGACTTAAGAGGCTGTTCTTAACAAAATCACCCTTTTGTTGGTGTTGTGCAAAATCCGAGACCACCACAAGGCTCGGAATATAATTCCGACCAATTCCAGAAAATATCACCGGAAAATAACCCCCCACGCGCCGCCACAGGCCCGCCGGAGTTCTGCCGGCGGCGGCGAGTCTATCCCACACACCGGCGCGTGAGACACCTTCCGGCCAGAATTTCAAAAAATTCCTTCAGGACAGTCTGATCGCCCTCGAGTTCCGAGCCTATCCATATTTTATTTTTTAATTCCGACAACTTTAAATTTTTTCCGGTAGCTACAGTACTTTTTCTGGCAGCTCCAGTGTTTCCAGTTTTCAGTTTCCAGTTTCAGTTTCCTTCATCTATTTCAGCGAGTTTTCAGTTGATTCTTTCTGATTATTTGGTGATAACCCAATAATGTATTTGGGACTCGATGCTTTCGGGTCTAGAAACCCGGGTTCGGGCAGTTCCGGTGTTATGCCTCAGAACCTTTAATGGGAGGTTCAAACTACCTAGCTTGGGCTTCGTCTGTCGAGTGTAAAGTTCAAGGTGTTCAAGATCATCTAATCAAGGAGTCTAGTGAAGGAGAGAACTAAGCACATTGAGATTGATTGTCACTTTGTCAGAGAAAAGATACTCTCCGGAGATATTGCTACAAAGTTTGTAAAGTCAAATGATCAGCTTGCAGACATTTTCACCAAGTCCCTCACTGGTCCTCGTATTAACTACATATGTAACAAGCTCAGTACATATGATTTGTATACACCAGCTTGAGGGGGAGTGTTAGAATATGTAAATATTAGTAAAATAACCCTAATCCAATATGTATTAGGAGTAGGATAGATTAAGTGTATATATATAGGGCCAATTGTATCATGTTTAATATCAATTGTAATTTTTCTCCCGTGCTTTCTCAAATGGTATCAGAGCCAGGCCCATCCCAATTATTGTTATCGATGTTGGCCCCCCATTTATGTTTTCCACGCTCCAGAGATCTGGGCGTGAGGGGGGTTTTGAGTTGTCCCACATCGGAGGGATTTGAGGTCCTTGGTCTCCTTATATGGCTTGGGCAATCCTTACCTCATAAGCTAGCTTTTGGGGTTGAGTTAGGCCCAAGGTCCATTCTTATCACTGCGCAAACGCAATATCAAGCTATCTCGTGCCATACTCAATGGGCTCTCGACCTCATATCAACAAACCACCTCGTGGCGTACAATCTCATGCCCGCGGCCTCATAATCATAAACCAGTGTATCCTCACAACACAGGCCCTCGGCCTTACTCAGATTAGAATCTCATAAGCCACTTGGGCAACAGTAAAATATGATACTCATCCCAAATTATCATTTAAAATATCACTTAATGTGTTAGAACAGAGTATCGTGGCTGTGTTATGAAAAACAATAGAATATAAATGGTTACGAAAATAAAATTATTTTTTCCCGAGGAAGTCATTTTCTGATAGTTGGTTACAAAAAAAATGTTTTCAAGGAAAGTAACAACCAAATACACTTGCCTTTTCAAATAAAATTTTTTGAAGCTGTTAAGTAGAGCCTGTGTAGCCAAGTTCAAGCTAGAGGCGGATTCATAATTTAATATTTGTGAGTTCCTGCAATCGAGTAAATTTTTAATATTAACTGGGTTCATATTTAAACATTTGAAAATATTTATTGAATTTTTAGAATATATTTACATTGTTTGGAAACATTTATATTACTAGATCCGCCCTGGTTCAAGCAATCTTAGTAGTTAGAGTCGTGCAGTTAACATGTTAGGACTTATGGAAATGGCTGCTGTACTATTATTTTGTATTACTAAAGCCCATCTGGAGACAGTGAAAGCTTATCATCAGCTTGTTAAGCGGATCTTGATTTATAAGCTGATAATGGGGTACAATAATTTAAAGCGTTGGGATACGTTTCATCCTTGTCACATTCATAGCTTTCTTGTAAAGTTTTTATTGGTCCTACTAGAGTAATATTTACTTGCGAGTCAATATGAAAAAGTTTATACTACTTTTATATTATTCTTCACTTAAAGTGCCAGAGTGATGCCCAATGAGGGATCAGGTCAACAAATTACTAGTCAAGATCAAGCCTTTATTATATCCTTCATGGGTGCCTAAATTAGTCCATGTTGGACAGACAATAATATATAAATGATGATCCAAGTCTTGTTAACCCAAATTAGTTACGGAAATAAACTTTTTGAAAATGTTTTTCCATGAGAAGATCATTTTCTAACGAAAGTAATGCCTAAAATCATTTATCATGAGCAAGTCTACAACAACAACTACCCAGTATAGTCCCACAAAGTGAAGTCTGGAGAGGTAATATGTAGACGAGCCTTACCCCTACCCGAAGGGACAGAGAGTCTGTATATCATGAGCAAGTCATTTCCTCATTTCTGGTAGTTGGTTCATAAAAAATGTTTTCAAGAAAAACAGCACTCAAGTAAGTACAAAACACACGTCCCGTCCCTTTTCATGAAGTATAGTACTCTACAACTTTCAGCTCTTCATCAAGTAATTTAGCACTCTTGCCGCAACTTTTCATTCTTTTTTTCTTTTAACATTTGAAAACTAATAATATGTCAAGTGTGTGGATATATATATATATATATATATATATATCTCGCTGTTACAAGTTCATGCAATTAAAAAATGGTAGCATATTAGAAGTTGGTGCTATACTAATACTTAACATATGTGGAGACACAGTGAAAGCTTTTTAACCGGCTCTTGATCACATTCACAGCTCTGTGAATATATTACCAGGATCTTATTTTTTCTATAATGAAAAATCAAGTCAAACTTGTCCAGCTAAGATTTAGAATTTCTTAACACCCAACGTGGATGCCTCAATTCATCCAAGTTGGGATTCCAACGATATACAAGTCTACTGTAACTATAATAGTACACAAAAGTCTATTACTATTGTTGCACTAATACAGAGAGGATACATTTGCTTCAACAAAAGCTCATATATATTTCAACTCAAAAACATATCTTTAGGACTTCTTCTGTATCCCCGTTTTGTTCAATGGGGATCTTTCCACCATGTTGTACAGAGGTACTGGAGAAAATGCTGGATATGGTTTGCGGGAAGCAGCATGATGTTCCAATAGAAAGCGAGTCTAGCAAACAAACAAGTCCTATTAAGATCAAGGGGACAGTTGTACTGAGGAAGAAAAATGTATTGAACTTCAAGGATGCTCGTTCTGCCTTCCTTGATCGAATGCACGAGCTGTTTGGCAAACGCGTCATCCTACAGCTCATTAGCGCTGTCCATGCTGATCCTGGTAATTTACACTTTCTCCTAGAGCTGAGCAAAGAGATGCAAAGAAACTTGTTAGTTATTATACTTGTTAGTTTTATGTCAGATACAACGTCTTTCCCACACTGCAAAGAAAGATCCATACAGCATCTAGAGATTACATTTGCAATTTTATCACTCTTAACATTAAAACATTTTTCTCTCTAGTCAAGTATTCAGAATATGCAAGTAAGAACTGCATTCTAGCAATAGACGATGATTCGCTGACTCATTAGCCTCTTCACATAGAAAGCATCTATTGTACATAGTGAGATCCCTTTTCTGTAGATTGTCATGGTTTAAACAAGCTTCACGAGTGACAATCCAAGTGAAGCAAGCAGCTCTAGAGGGTACAATACATTTCCAGATTAACTTCCATGGCCGACAGTCATGGACTCCACCCATTTTCCTAAAGAAGCTTTTATAACATGCCTTGACACTAAATTTACCATTATTCAACCTTTGACAACAACGAATAAGCCACCTGATCATCAAGAGAGACCGGTTCCAGCATTTGAATTAACTCATTTATGCAATCAATCCCCCAGTCATGCAAGTTCCTTCTTTTGAATGAAATTTTCATCTCCCTGTGGAGTATTAATCACATTAAGTTTCTTGTTAGACATGATTGCATAAAGATACTCCTTCTGTTACCAACTTTAAGCCTAACACAGTCCAAGAATTCTTAGCAAAGACTCCTAATATGCTTCAAACAGATACCCACCGTGCATGCCTCTTACACTGTTGGTGCACCACTCCTTATTCTTACCATATTTAACGGTTTAACTTTTTTGCATAGTTTATTGTTAAAATCATTAAACCTCCCGCGCCATTTTAGTAACAAACTCTTATTCTGGAGTTTCAAATTTTTAACTCCCGAACCTCTAGTACTGAATTCTGAATGCCTGGTTATTCCATTTTCACCAACAAATTTTGCGAAAGCATGCAGCAGAATAAATCAAAAGGTTTTAGTTCCCTGGTTTCCTCCCATTTTGAAGCAAAAATACCATAAGAAAACTTTTGATAGTTCCTTCTCTGCAGTCGTTTGTATGTTTGAAATCAAGTCATATTAATTTGGAAGCCTTAAGGCAAAAAATGCAGAATGTATGTTATTCTGTACATTAACATTGAAGCACAATTTTGTTTTTTCATTCTTAAAGGAAATGGATCAAAAGGGAAGGTGGGAAAACCAGCAATCTTAGACTGGACATCCAGCAAGACTTGGATATCAGTGGAAGAAGCTACATTCAATATTACATTTGAGTGGGATGACTCAATAGGTCTTCCTGGTGCTTTCATTATAAAAAACTATCATCATAGCCAGTTTTACCTGAAGACCGTCGCTTTAGAAGATATTCCTGAATATGGTGAAGTTCATTTCGTCTGCAATTCTTGGGTGTATCCAGCACATCGCTACAAGTACGATCGGGTGTTTTTTAGCAACAAGGTATCCATATTTCTTAACCTTACTCCGGGGATCTATATGATGCCTGCAAAACATTATAATCACTCAACAGGAACTGGCAGAGCTCACAACAGATGCCGTTCAATTTTTCTAGGCCAAAAAAAAAAAAACCAAAAAACTGATAGGTTTAACCTAACTGTATGATTTTCAGATACATTAAAAAAGTATACATTTTCAAGTTTAAATAAGATGTGTTCCTCTTCCAAATAGTTCAAAGCCAACTGCAGAAAATCCGAACTTCCTGATTACAGGATTAAGATGACAGTCCTTAAGCCTAATAGGATAGAAGGCTATGTAAACTCAGAGATTTTATATAGATGATAATCAGACATATATCAATCAATCAACTATTCCTCAATAACTAGTTGGAGTTCTCTGAAACTAGAAGTCTCTAATCTAACATTTATACCTACGATGACATACTAAAACTTAACCAAGCCAGCACGTATAGGAGTTAATTCAAATTTCTGGATCATGATATATACTGAACCTCTAATTTTGGTGCTATCAGACATACCTGGCATGCAACACACCAGAACCCCTTCGGCCATACAGGAATGAGGAGCTCATTAATCTTCAGGGTACAGGTTCTGGCAAACTCGAGGAATGGGACAGGGTTTACGACTATGCAGTCTACAATGATTTAGGACATGGTCGACCAGTGATTGGTGGGGGCAAGAATTATCCATACCCCCGAAGGGGAAGAACAGGCCGTCCACGGACTAAAAGAGGTTAGGCTGCAAACACATTAATGTCATCTTATTTACAGGTGTTGTCTTAGAATCACTAACAGAACATGTTGAAAGAGTTAAGTTTGCTGTTACAGATTCTAGCTTAGAGAGCCGGCTTCCACTTCTGAGTTTGAACATTTATGTTCCACGAGATGAACGTTTCAACCATGTGAAATTTATGGATTTCCTTGGATATGGTGCCAAATCAATGGGTCGGGTCATAATTCCACAGCTTGCATCTCTGTTAGCCAAACCTTTTAATGAGTTTAACAGCTTCAAACATGTGCAAAAAGTCTATAAAGGCCGAGTTCCTGATAACTCCACGGAAAGCATGCCATGGGAGATGCTTAAAGGACAACTTCATAAATTTCCAATTCCTCATGTAATTAAAGGTGCTTATGCGTTCTCTTTCTCTGGCTTCTCAACTACTTTAGCCTCTGTGTATTCCTAAGGTGAAAAAGTAAATTAATTGTGAACCCTTTCCCAAAAAAAAAAAACTACAGAAGATAACTCTGCATGGAGGACAGATGAAGAATTTGGACGTGAAATGCTGGCCGGAGTCAACCCTGTAATTATCCAGCGTCTCCAGGTAATATCAAATACGAATTTTTATCTTTTCTATGTGTTTTTGTACTCTTTGAATGCAGATTACTAAAAGACTAAAGCCTATCAGGAATTTCCACCCACAAGCAAGCTAAATCCTGAAGTATATGGCGACCAAACCAGTAAAATCACAAGGGAGCAGATTGAGAAATACATGGATGGACTAACTGTGGATGATGTAATACTCATTATTTCTTCTTTTTTTTCTGGTGATTTATCATTAAAAAAAGGAAGAGAAAAACCAAGGCATCCTTTGTATATGGAAACTAATCCTCTGTCTCCATTTTAGATTCTATATATTTTAAAAATTTATCTTTTGTGGTCACAGGCAATTATGTATAACAGGCTATTCATCTTAGATTATCATGACGCACTTATGCCTTATCTTAATCGGATTAACTCAACATCTAATAAGATCTATGCTAGTCGGACCCTCCTTTTACTCCAAGATGATGGAACATTGAAGCCACTTGCAATCGAACTGAGCTTACCACACCCACAAGGCGATAAACATGGTTCCAGCAGTCAAGTATTTACCCCATGTAATGATGAGAGCGCTGAAGGCTATGTCTGGAATCTGGCTAAAGCCTATGTTGCTGTAAATGATTCTGGATATCATCAGCTCGTCAGTCACTGGTGAGCTACTTAACAAAGCAGTTAAAAAGCTGGAAACTGTAGAAGCAGGTCACCTCTTAAAGTTGCTATATTAATTTTGTTACTCTGCTTTGCAGGTTGAATACTCATGCGGCGTTGGAGCCCTTTATTATAGCAACAAACAGACAATTGAGTGTGCTTCATCCAATCTATAAGCTTCTACATCCCCACTTCCGTGATACAATGAACATCAATGCTTTGGCTCGGCAGATCCTCATTAATGCAGGTGGAATACTTGAGTTGACAGTATTTCCATCCAAGTATGCCATGGAAATGTCTTCTTCCATCTATAAGAATTGGGTGTTCACTGAGCAGGCACTCCCTGCAGATCTACTTAAGAGGTAGGCCACTAGTTGTTACAGTTTAAATTCAATGTCAATATCCATTTTGTCCAAGTAATACTCTCAATTATTTTTAAATTATTTCAAATTTATAGAGGAGTTGCAGTACCAGACCCAAGCCAGCCTCATGGCCTTAGACTTCTGATAGAGGATTATCCTTACGCCGTTGATGGACTTGAGATTTGGTCAGCAATTGAAACCTGGGTGGACGAGTATTGCTCATTCCATTACATAGCGGATGAAATGATCCAAGCTGATTCTGAACTTCAATCATGGTGGGCAGAAGTTCGCAACGTGGGTCATGGTGACTTGAAAGATGAACCATGGTGGCCTCAGATGCAGACAAGATCTGAGCTTGTCCAAACATGCACCATAATCATATGGGTGGCTTCTGCTCTTCATGCAGCAGTTAATTTTGGGCAATATCCTTATGCTGGCTATCTCCCAAATCGCCCAACCGTAAGCCGGCGCTTTATGCCAATGCCAGGCACTCCTGAGTATGTTGAGCTTGAGTCAAACCATGAGCGAGCCTACCTAAAGACCATCACAGCCCAATTCCAAACTCTTCTTGGCATCTCTTTGATAGAGATGTTATCCATGCACTCATCAGATGAGATTTATCTTGGACAAAGAGATACTCCTGAATGGATTTCTGATAGTCAACCACGACATGCATTTGAGGGATTCCGTGACAAACTGGTACAAATCGAGAACAGAATAATGGATAGGAACTATGACAATACATTGAAGAACCGAAAAGGACCTATACAGATGCCTTATACGTTACTCTACCCAAACGCGTCAGGTGACAAGAGTACTACTGGACTTACTGGAAAGGGAATTCCCAATAGTATCTCAATCTGAAGTCACATGACATAAATGGATTGCTGAATCTGAAATCACACAAGTTGAACATACAAGTGGCAACAAATTTTTGGTACAGCTAATTTCTCAAGTTTACATGTTTGAAAAAATCCCTCATTTGATCCTTGCTTCCTTAGATCATGATTTCTACTAACCAACCAATTCTTAGACTCACTCATCTTCTTCAGAATGTGTTGTCCACATAAGACCCAATTCCTAGAACTGAATTGAAGAGGGAGTCAAAAAGATGTCATCACTAATAAGTCAAGAAGAAACGACACAATGGTCATCTTTCTACGTGAGAAACAAACCATATCACGGTAATGTTACAACTCTTATATAGTTATTGTTATCATTTTTTTTCATTCTGCGTAGCAGAAGGGGAAGGGGAAATCGGGGAGGATATTGCAAGGTGGGGAATCGAACTCCCACCAACAAGGTGAAAATTCAAGTAGGCAATCAACTGGACTACTAAGATTCTCTTGTTATCAGCTTTTGATTTTACATTTTACAAACTAGAAGCACACACACTTATGCCCAACCAAGAGAAAGAGCCAGACAAACACACCAGAGTGATGCTAGAACATAGCATCTAAATTAATAAAGAAAGGTTATATGTAGGGATGTTCAAAACTGAACCGAAACCGAACCAAAACCGAAACCGAAGCTTAATGGCTTATTGGTATCGAGATAACGATTTAACGGACGGGGAACAGATTAAAATTTTTTTATTAACGATTTATAGGTTTGGGGGCGGATTATTTAATTTCTTAACGGATAATCCGTTAAGAATATATATATATATATATATATATATATATATAAAGATAAAATTTATTTTCATCCATATATATATTAAATAACATAAAACCCTTCTTGTGCCGGTACTCTATCAAAGTGAATTAGAATAAAAGGAGTCATCTAATTGTGACAAAAGACAGAATTTGCGGTCTAAAACAAGATAACAACACTAGTTACACCACTGCTTCATCAACTTTGCCTGGCTTTTAAGGCATCCTAGAATTCTAAGCATGACGTACATTTGTTTTAACAACGGCCAATTAAAAATCTTTCACATGGACTAAGGCCAATGTGCATAAACATAAATAAGATTCTAGACAGATGATTTACCCATTACGGTGTTTCTTCTGCTTCGTCCCTCTTAGTACGTCGATCACCTATTTAAACATACAGAGACTAAATTTTATTTTAATTTGAATGAATTAGGCTGATAAACCGCCCGATAATCGCCCGAAAAGAGGTGAACTGATACCAATCCGCCTGATATCTTATCGGGTGGCTAGAAGATTAATATATTTCAAAGCCAATAACCGATAATCCAAACCGTTAAGAGTAAATAACAGCCTAATCCGCCCGATAAGCAGCCCTAGTTATATGTCCAAACATCCTATGATCAGTTGAAACAAGATATATAAAAATAAGGGCATCCCGGTGCACTAACCTCCCACTATGTGCGGTGTCTAGAGAAGGGCCGAACACATTGGGTCTATTGCTCAAAAGGTTACTTTGCATTTCTGCAAAATGTTGTTTGCACTTTGCACGGCTAGAACACATGATTTCCTTTTCACATAGTGACAACGCTTACACGTCGCGATAAGATCTCCTTCTTGAAGCAAGACTTATAGAAATTACTTAATGAAAAGTGACAAATTGATTAACTCGTCTTCATAATTCTCATTTTATTATTTCTAGCACGATCACAGTAGGCCACTTACCTAAGAACATCAATAATTAGTTAAAGAAAATTGATAGCTTATTTTTGTACTTCGTTTCTTGTTGTCGTTATGGAAGACCTTATCGAATAAACTATAGAAGGACAGAAGGGGAAAAGGAGTCTTGATTGACTATCAGTTTGATATAAATGGCAATTGCTTGTGATAAGATGCCCTTCTTGAAGCAAGACTCGTGGCCGTGATTTATTAGCAAACTTTTTAGTATAAAGAAGGAAAGAAACTGTAAACTAAGAAGCATAGATTGAGGATAAAAATTAATACAGAATTCTATGGTTTTTAATAATAAATTCATGCGTTGAGTTAAACACACTAATCTATGATTCCACAGGGAAAGTTGAGAACTTGAGATGAATGATCCAATCCAATTTGTTACTCATAATTTTAGACAAATCTTATCTAATTTCAAGGGCATGTGGTATTGCAATACGTTTTTAATAAGTCATATTGACTGTTATAAAAGAAACACTTGACATACCTCTTTTCTCAAGTGTTTGAGCATTTTGCCATCTTGCCCTGTTTTGACCAATTTGCATACAAACTCCACAACTCTGCTATGCTGCAAAATTCAATCCAGCGGTAGATAGGTCATGGATAAGTTAGGAGGTGTCTGTATTCCAGCCACTGAAACGGTCTGTTCTGGGTTATGAGAGGGGTTAAAAAAAATAAGTTAAATATTCATATGACTGGAAACTGTTTGCTCGTGTTCTAATTCCACTTCTAGATGCATTAACCTAGGTGACAAAATGGTTAAAGGAAAATAGTTAATTACCTATGTTATTTATTAAAAATGAGTTAAATAATAATAAAAATGGGGAAAATATGGATAAAAATCATATTATCTATTTAGAAATGAAAAACCAATAGGTAATCAATGAATACACAATGGGTCTAACTTTTATATCTGTAAAGCCTCAAATTTGGGGGTTCATCAAGTTACAGATACTAAGAATTCTCCCAAAAGTGATCATATGTAAGAAGTCATGGATAATATGGTTACCCATATAATCCGCGGGGTAACTCGTTTTTTATACGTATTAAATATAACTCGGTCCGGAATAATATTCATTTTTTATTATCCGTTTCGCCCCGAACCATATGCACCTCTTCCTATGTTTCACTTCCGATCCACATATTATGCCTACATTTTTTGTTCTAATTATAAACTTCTGATCTCTTGTTTTTGTCTTTCCTTTCCTTCACTGAGCCAGGGGTCGATTGGAAATAGCCTCTCTGCCCTTTCGGGTAGGGGTAAGGCTCGTCTACATATTACCCTCCCCAGACCCCACTTTGTGGGACTATACTGGGTAGTTGTTGTTGTTTGTTGTTGTTGTTGAACGAAAAGGGGTATTAAGGTTGATGAGGTCGTGAGTGCGACGGGTAAGATGAGTCGGGGCAAAGCGACTGGACCTGACGAGATTCCAATAGGGTTTTGGATATATGTGGGTAGGGTAGGCTTGGAGTGGATGACTGGATTGTTTAATGTTATTTTCAGGACAAAGAGGATGCCTGATGAGTGGCGGTGGAGTACAATAGTTTCGGTGTACAAGAACAAAGGGGATATCCAGAATTGTAACAACTATAGGGGTATCAAGTTACTAAGTCATACCATGAAAGTCTGGGAGAGGGTGGTGGAAGGGAGGATAAGGAGAGCGGTGTCTATGCCGGAAAACCAGTTCGGATTCATGCCGGGTTGTTCTACTACGGAAGCTATCTACCTTATTAGGAAGTTGGTGGAACTATACAGGGATAGGAAGAGGAATTTGCATATGGTGTTTATTGACCTAGAGAAGGCATATGACAAAGGTCCTTAGGGACGTCCTTTGGAGGTGAAAGGTATGTCGGTGGCTTACATTAGGGCGATAAAAGATATGTTGATGGAGCTATAACTCGGGTTAGGACTGTGGGAGGTGACTCCAAGCCTTTTCCGATGGTTATGGGGTTTAACCAATGATCTGCGCTCAACCCATTCTTATTTCCTCTGGCAATGGATGCACTGACACACCATATCCAAGGAGAGGTATCATGGTGTATGTTGTTCGCTAATGATATAGTTTTGATTGATGAGACGCAAGGCGACGTTAATGGGAGACTGGAGGTATGGAGGCAAGCTCTAGAGTCTAAAGGTTTCAAGTTGAGTAGGACTAAGACAGAATGTGTGGAATGTAAGTTCAGTGACGTGAGGGGGAAGCGGAAGTGGAAGTCAGGCTTAACTCACAGGTCATCACCAAGAGAGAAAGTTTTAAGTACTTAGGGTTAATTATCTAGGGAGATGGGGAGATCGACGGGGATGTTACGCATTGTAGTAGAGTGGGGTGGATGAATTGAAGGTTAGCGTCTGGAGTCCTGTGTGACAAGATTGTGCCACCGAAACTCAAAGGTAAGTTTTATAAAGCGGTGGTTCGACCGGCCATATTGTATGGAGCTGAGTGTTGGCTAGTCAAGAATTCACATATCTAGAACATGAAAGTAGCAGAAATGAGGATGTTGAGATGGATGTGTGGGCACACTTGGCTGGATAAGATTCAGAATGAAGATATTCGGGAGAGGGTGGACGTGGCTCCCATGGATGATAAGATGCAGGAAGCGCGGCCTAGATGGTTCGGACAAATGCAGAGGAGAATCTTAGATGCACCAGTTAGAAGGTGTGAGCGATTGACTTTGGTAGGTACGGAAAGAGGCAGAGGACGGCCTAAGAAGTATTTGGGCAACGCGATCAGGCAGGACATGGCGCGGCTTCAAATTTTCGAGGATATGGCTCTTTATAGGAATATATGGAGGTCAAGCATTAGTGTAGTAGGCTAGTTGGTAGTCGAGAGTTCTTTGCTCTTTGTACTGGGTGGTCTAATAGAGTTTCATTTAGGTTTATTAGCGGTCTTTGTTGTATTCACATAGTTCTTTTGCATACTTTTGTGTTATTGTCCTTTCACTTATTTGATGTGGTTATTTTCTTTCTGGTATCTTTTGTTATTACATGTTTTTCCTCTTATTTCTTTTATGATATTATTGCCTTTCCTGTTGAGCCGAGAGTATCCCGAAAACAGCCTCTCTGCTCTTTTCCGGGTATGGGTAAGGTCTGCGTACACTCTACTCTGCCCAGACCCCGCTAGTGGAATTTTACTGGGTATGTTGTTGATGTTGTTGTATTATAACATATTTATCATTAATGAAAAGATTATGAGTGACCAGACGCGGATCCGGAATTCTAAAGAGATGGGTGCACTATTAAGTGATGAATCTAGAATTTACATTGGACGGGTTCAATATTTAGGATTTTACCATGAATCCATTACCAATTAAAAAATATAGGTAAAAATTATTTTTTTTCTTGCATTTTTAGTAATTTTTAATATATATACCTATACTCCATATCAAAAATGTTGTAATTGTTGAATTATGCTACATCATCCACTGATATTAGTTTTAATTATTTAAAAACTTAGATAGACAAAGGTAGATCAATGATTTAAATTTGTTAGATTTGGGGAATTTGAATGAATAAACCAAATGAAAAAAGAAAGAAAAAGAATACTTAAGTAAAACACAGGAGAGGATACTAGATATGCCTACAAACTAAAATTTGAGCTCTAACTTCACGTTTAAAAGTGCATTCGATAATTATTGCACTATAGGACTTTTGAGCTTGAGTCCACATATGTATATTTAAGGAACTAGTTTCTACGAATATGCGTTGCACGTTAATAATAGTACATAATGATATGGAGGAGATATTATTCCAAAAATGATGAGGTGTGACGACCTAAAGGGTCATTACCTGTTTTTTCATTCATTCCGTGCTTCTGAGACCTTGAAAATCTCAGTTTTAGTCACCTCGATTTACGTGCGTAATGTGAGCGCGTAGACGAAAAGCTTATATGTGAAATTCTGTGAAAAATACTAAAATATGGTATCAAAATGAGCAAAGTTGGCTTGGTCAATATTTTATATAAAACGGACTTGGACATATGATTTGACAGTCTCGGAGGGTCCGTAGAAAAATATGGGACTCGGGCGTATGCTCGAAATTGAAATTCGAGGTCCCGAACCTGAGAAATGAATAAAGAAATTATGGGACTACTGCTTCTGCGGTTTCCATCCGCTTCTGCGAAACTCGCTAATACGCCCACAATCGTTTCTGCGGTCCAATCCCGCTTCTGCGATGACCGCCTCTGTGGACCACCGTCCGCTTATGGGAAAGCTACCTCAAGACCCAAAACCGCACCTGTGACTCCCTTATTGCATTTGCGGCCCTTTTCCACTGATAAGGAAATACCAGATACCAGCAACTTCAGAAATGCAACAAGTCCAAAATTCACCCCGAAGGCCATCCGAAATTACCCCGAGGCCCCCGGGACCTCAACCAAAAGTGTCAACCCATCCTAAAATATCATTCAAACTTGCTCTAATCATCAAAACGTCACAAACACCAAAACCATCAAATTACATCGAATTCAAGCCTAAGTTCTTTTAAAACTTCTGAAACACGTATTTGATAAAAAACACGACCAAAACACCTTCGGATCATCTAAAATTTCGCACACATATGCCAAATCACCTAACGAAGATACTGCAACTCTCATACTTCTATTCCGACCCTCGGATCAAAATCTCACCTATCAACCGAAAATCGTCAAACACTAGCTTCGCCAATTCAAGCCTAATTTTACACTGGACCTCCAAAATCACTTTCGATCACGCTCCTAAGTCATAAATCAACCCCTGAAGCTAATCGAATCACCGGAAATCACATCCGAGCTCTCTAAATCTTAAGTCAACACCCGGTTGACTTTTTCAAACCAAACCTTTCTTAAAGAGACTAAGTGTCTCATGTCCTACCAAAATCAATCCAAATCAACTCTAACACGCCAAATCGATAATGAAGCATAAAGAAGCAGAAAATGGGGTAAATAGGATGGTAAATCATGAGGCGACGGGCTGGGTCGTCACACATCCGAGGATACCATATTCTTGAAAGTTCACAAATTATTTTCCTTGGAAAATAGGAATTACTTCCATAATCCAAACACAAAACGGCAAAAGGATAGCCAAGTATAGTGCAGTTATTCTTGTCTTTATCTTTGTCTTTCTCTTTCTCACTCTCATTTTCATTCGGCTTCAAACAACTCTTCAATGATTTTAATAACGTTTCATAAGAAAGAGAGCCCCAGTTAAAAGAAGAGCAGAGTTCATCATCGTCTAAAATTTTTATTATCTGCTCGGACACATCCTATTCTACCATTTGCACATCAAAACTGACTCAACAAAATAAATTGTTGCCAACTTCACAGCATCATCATCGCAGCCTCCAAATTATGCAGCTGCACTATGTGGGTCGCTAGTAATAAAATTAAACAAATCACCCACCTCAACTATATTCTTTCTGGGGAAATAGACTTTCAAAAGCCTATTCTCTTTATCATGTAAACATTTGATGTTCGGCAAGAAATAACACTTCAAGCCAGTAATTATATGAAATGTGTCACATGTAAACTTAACTTCACAGTCTAAAACCTTGAATATCATCGAATCAGGGTCATTATTTACAATTTCTGAAAGCAATACACATTGAATAAGTTTACCATAGAACTATACACTTTGTAATCGGAAAAAAGTTGCCGAAAATACCATCCCTCAACATCTTCTACTGCCTGTTTGACAAAAAACTTTTGATTGTTTCCTTATATTGTAAATCTCCTTTCCAATACACCATAAAATTACGCCAAACATCAAACTTGAACACACGATCTCCTTCCATTATCACACTACAAAGAAGGAAAAAGAATGTAAAGATTAGGACTTACAGTTAGTTGGAGGGAATTGGTCCTTAACTTCAAGTTTCAAGTAAAAAAGTTAAGGACAAGCAGTCCTTAACTTAAAGTATCAAGTTGAAAAGTTATGGACAATAGGTCCTGAACTTCAAATTTGGAGTTCAAAAGTTAAGGACACTTGGTCCTTAACTTCAAGTTTCAAGTTAAAAAATTAAGGACATGCAATCCTTAACTTTAAATTCAATATTCAAAAGTTAAGGACACTTAGTCCTGAACTTTGACTTACAAGTTCAAAAGGTAAGGACATTTAGTCCTTAACATAGAGTTACAAGTTAAAGACGTAAGAATATACAATCCTTAACTTATATAGTTTCAAGTTCAAAATTTAAGGACACTTGGTCCTTAACTTAGAGTTTCATGTTTAAAAGGTAAGAACAAGCCGTCCTTAACTTATAGTTTCAAGTTGAAAAGTTAAAGACATTTGGTTCTGAATTTCAACTTTCAAGTTCCAAAATTAAGGACACTTGGTCCTTAACTTCAAGTTCCAAGTTTAAAAGTTAAGGACACTGAGTCCTTAATTTTGAGTTCTAAGTTCAAAAGTTAATGTCGTTTGGTCCTTATCTTTTATGAACACAGTTAACTAAAAATTCATAAACACATTTAGCTTATGAATTTCCACGACCATTTTTATGAAATGTCCTTACATAATCCAATATATTGATTGAACCACAAACACATTTCACATTTCAACACCAATTTTTTTTGAATAATAGCATCACAAAAATACGCTACTTCTCCGACACTGAATCAACTTATAGTGATCGTTTTTAAAATTTCACACATACTTAATACAACATTAATCGCGATTACACATATACAAAAATAAAAATGCATAAAAGAAAAAAAAATTACCAGTTCGATCGTTCGATGCAGAGAAGTGAAGAAGGAGAAAGATTACATGTAGCTCATTTGTATGCGAGGATGATATAAATGCTGAGAACACACGAAACTTACCCTGAAATATTCGCTCTCAAACTTTCCCTCTTCTGAATGAATAATAAAAGGGTTTGGGAATATAAGAATTGAAAAAAGGGTAAAAACTGTCTTTTTCTATTAGTAGTGGCTATTTTTGCTGAGCATTATAATTAGTGGATAAAAATTAAAGACCCCTTAATTAGTGGCAATTACACGCCATTTTTACTCAAATTTCAAGGACTATTTGAGTTATAAAGCATCGTATACACGATATTCTCAGCTAATAAAGGCCTATTCAGCTATATCTATGCTGTGTTCATTTATCACAATCAAATTGATAAATGGCTGCCACACGCCATTTTTACTCAAATTTCAAGGATTATTTGAGTTATAAATGCAGAGCATCATATACACGATATTCTCAGCTAATAAAGGCCTATTCAGCTCTATCTATGTGTTCATTTCACAATCAAATTTCTTCTCGATGTAAGAATGTATAATTTGATCTGTGACAGAACATATAATTTAATACCGATGATGTTTGGAGGTATCCCTCAAGAAAATGTTTTCCTAAGCTATCAACATTAATTAAGTCATCAACCATCCTTATTGATCAGTGATATTGTAACTGGAACAAAGACACCCACTGACTCATCAGATAACGATATCAAATGGCATAATATGCTTTACAATAATGTAGGTTAATTAAAATATAACATCAACTTTGACATTGAGAGCAACAATACTTGTTGGTTTCACATCTATTAAACAATTGAACAAAAAAATATATAGACATGTTCCTCGTCAAGACACACATTTTTTAATGTTGTGATGATCCTTTGTGGCGTGTGGTTCACATCTTTATCTGGTTCTTACGCCGAAGATATGTTAAAAAAACAACAACAACCCAATATAATCCCACTTATTGGGGTCTCGAGAGGGTAGTGTATACTGTATACGCAGATCTTATTCTTACTCTGGGGTAGAGTCTGGAGAGGTTAGTGTATACGCAGACCTTACCCTTACTCTTGGGTAGAGAGGTTGTTAGACCCTCGGCATCCTTCCCTCCAAAAACTTCCCACCTTGCTTTTGGGAGACTCAAACTCTAAAGCTCTTAGTTGGAACTGAATATTGCTTACTATCACAGCAACCCCTCTTGTCTTTTATTTAGCGACCCGATTAATTAATATTAGAAAATTTGAATGGAACCATATGAATAGAAGAAACCATAAAATCGACCCTAAGTTGTTTAACTCCTTTGTTTATCCTGGATAAGTCCAACAAATACACAGTCGAATATTGAAGTGTTTACTTCTTCCCCTGAAATTTAATGATACCACTCTTTTTCTACATAAGAAAATAAGCGTAAACTTGTCGGTGGAATGATACCTCATCATCAAGCCACATTGTTAGCGATTGTGCTAATTATTATGCTTAATTGGAACTTCTTTTTCTTGATGTAAGCATTAACTCAATTATTTATTTTTTTAAAATATGTTGCTCACTTGTTGTATATTAGTATTATATACATGGGCGAAGCCATCTTGAGCATAAGGTGGTCAGAAAAATTACGAAAATTATATTGTGTATATAAGTAAAATATTGATTTTAGATATATAAAACCTATATTGAACACCCTTTATCAGAATTTGTTTTCTGCTTCTTTCAAATTTGAATATCCGTTAAAACGTTTCTGGCTTTGCCACTAATTACATACATGATATTCTAGTCTAATATAACCTTCCCAGTACTAGCCATCGCATATTCATGATCACAACGCAGCATTCTTGCTCAGCAACAACTTAGGATATATAATAGGAGTAATATAACTAGGGCTAACAGGGTGAGGCCTGATAATCAATAACTGAGGATATTATTGAGAGACAACAATTCAAATATCAGCGTAGGCAAAAAACAAAAAGTGACTTATTACTATCTATATTTATATCTATATCTATATACTATATTAAAAGTACGAAGGCCCCTAACGAAATATCATTCGCTTTTTTTACCCTCTAAATAAAGATTTTATATTGGAAAAATTGTAATTTAAAATATGTTCCTAATATTTAGTATTTTGAATCAACTAAAATTTAGGTTTTACTATATTTTCGTATAATATTTAAGACAAAACTATTTAAAATTATATTTTACGTAGATTCATTCCTTACTTGATCAATCTAACGTAGCCACAATTTATTTCATGGTATACTTTTTGTTTTGCTCAATCATCAATCCTAATATTTAGGAGCTTTTCACGTTTCCTTATTTGTTTTTCTTTAAAAAAGGAACCTTAATACTATTTATACTAAGGGAATGGAAATATTACTTAATTAAAATTTGAATGTATTTTGAATGAAACGTAATTGAATTATGTTAAGACAATACTGAAATATTTATGTTAAAACAAAATCAAACAAACAAAATATTGTATTTATCTTGAATTATTCGAAAAGGTACTAGTAAATTATGCATAATGTCTCTTAATTTGCTTCAGCTGCATGGTCAATTTTGTACATAAATGTCAAATTAAAGAATTAATCGATGTGAACTACAACCTAGGTACAAGAATGACTTTCTTTTTTGTAATGATTTTTTTAAAAACGAAATTGCTAATATTAATTAATAAAAAGAGGATAATATTAGAGAGATCAAATTGGTCAAACTATAATTCTTTTTGCATTAATGATAAATAGTTTATAATAATTGTTATAAATTAATAAATCAAGCTGGGAGGAAGCGTAATTGCAAGCCATTAGAAAAGTTAGCGTTATGAAGCCAACTATGAAAAAAATTTCACTTTATTTTGTTCTATATATGTTATCAATATTGGTGATCCTCACATTGACGACATTGTTCATCTTCGTAGAACTATGTAGACTTACCATATTCACGCTTAATTTCAAAGTTAATTTGTCAGAGAATACTATTACAAGCAGATGAGTACAAATCAATATTTACCACGTTCTATGAACTTCTGAAACAAATATAAAACTCATACATCAAAATAATTATTAAGGCAACCGATTACTTTTGCGAGCATGATTTATTTATTGGTTGAGCTAACTAATCGCTAGAATCAACATTCATTATTTTCATGAACTCGCGTTTTTTTTAATTTTTATAAAAATATATTATTTAATAATACTTTTGATATATTTTTCTAAACTTTTATATTCATTGATATAAATACACGCGGAACACACGTACTATAGACTAGTTGAAATAAAAATGTATAGTATGGGTGTACATGTAGCAAAGCATCTAATGCTGATAGTGTTTGGAGGAGCCTCAAGAAAATATTTTTCATAAACAATCCCCTATCATCCTTATTTGAGTAATAGTGAATATATTGACGCCCCACCAACTCATCATATAACGAAATCAAATGACATAATGTGCTTTCAATAATGTTGGTTTATTAAAAATACCTCAACTGTAGCATTGAAAGCAACAATGCTTGTTGGTTTCAAACCTATCTATCAATTCAAATAAATTATTGGATAAAAAATTATAGAGTATGTAAAGTCAATATTTAATATGGGGCGAAATATATAAAGAGTTCCTTTAAGTTGTCTTCAACGACCAATTGAATACCTCAACTGATTTTATTTTCGGGTAATATTTCAAGCCTATAATAAAGTATGTCAACTAAACACCAGACTAAAAAATGTCATCCATGTGTTACAATTGCGAATGATGTGTCAAACGGGCAACTCATTAAATGACATATATTTGTTTAAAAAAGAGTTATGTATTAACTTTCCCTACCAAAGAATATCTTACCCCTACCCTTGGGTAGAGAGGCTGTTTCTAAATAGACCACCGGCATCCTTCCCTCCAAGAACTTCCCACCTTGCTCTTGGGAAGACTCGAACTCACAACCTCTCGATTGGAAGTGAGGATTGCTTACCATCAGAGCAACCCTCTTGTCTTTTCTTTTTTTTTCTTTTTTCTTTCTCAAAACTAAATAAAAAAAATCATCCTAACCCACGTAGATTTTCACCGGAGAAGAACCAATTGTCAAATTCAATTGTGGTAAAATTGGAAGGTGGGGTAAAGGGTGATGAAGGAGGACATCAAAGGTCATATGCTGGAGATGATATGAAGGACATCACAAGTTATTGATGTGTGTTCCATGAGTGATTGGTGTTTGGTCTAATGGATCGGAAAATGGTATGCTATGATGGATTGATATATATGATAGAGGTGTATAATTAAATTGAGGTTACGGATATGGCAGTCGAATTAACTGTCAGATTTGATATTTTTGGATTTGTTTAGTGGTGGACGTTGTTTGTGATGGTGATGAAAATTTTGTCAAAGATGTGTTTTTGTTCTTTATGGGTTCCTACGGTACGAAGTGTTAACGTCAAGATTGAACGAAAGAATCATACAAATTATAGAGAGAGAAAGTAGAGAGAAGGAGGAGAGTAGGTGAGAAGTCTCTCGAATGTCGGAGAGAAAATTGTATTAACCGAGAAGAAAAATAAACGAAATGAAGTCCGGGGGTCACTAATGTCGGTGACCCCAAAATATATAATTACACACTTGGGTCGGGTCAATGACCCAGCTAGAATAAAGAATGGACGGGTCACATATCTGGGCTCAGATATGACTCTCAGCTATTGGGCTAGGGGAAAGGCCCAATCTTAGACATTATCATCACTGCCCACATTGTATACCAAATATATACACTACCTATACATTGTGTATACACTATTACATTATGGTACATCATGTATCTCAACACCCCCCCTCAAGTTGGAAGGGGGGAACCACTTGCAACTTGCAAAGCAGCGGAGCCAGCAAAGTACCCGGGAGCGGCTTAGTGAGCAAATCAGCCAGCTGACGAGAAGTTGGCACATGGAACAACCGCAAGAAACCAGAGAGCAACAAATCCCGGACAAAATGACAATCCACCTCGATGTGTTTCGTGCGTTCATGAAAAACAGGATTCTTAGCAATATGTACAGCAGCCATACTATCACAATAAACAGAAACAGGAGTTGAAACAAGGACCCCAAGATCACCCAATAAGCAGCACAGCCAAGTCAATTCAGCCACAACCTTGCTCAGGGCGCGATATTCTGCCTCAGCAGAGGAAAGAGAAACAACAGGCTGTTTCTTCGATTTCTAGCTTACCAAACAACCACCCAAAAGCACACAAAAATCAGTAACAGAACGTCTGGTGTCGGGGCAGGCAGCCCAATCACTATCAGAATAACCAGTAACAGAAAAGTCAGCATGATCAGAAAAGAATAAACCCAAGGAGGGAGTGCCTTTGAGATATCTCAACACATGCAGGGCAGCATTCATATGGGGAAGTCTGGGGGATTTAAGAAATTGACTCAGATGTCGAACTGCATAACAAATATCAGGCCTGGTATGAGTCAAGAAGAGCAACTTGCCAACAAGGCTCCTGTACTGATCAGGAGAGGGAAAGATATCACCAGAATCAGCATGTAGTTTGACATTGACGTCCAAAGGAGACACAACAGATGACACATTTACACAATCAAACTGGTGCAACAAATCAGAGATATACTTGTGCTGATTAAGGTGCATCTCACCTGGAACAGCAGACACTTCAAGACCCAAAAAATAATGCAAGGACCCTAAATCCTTGATTTTAAACTGAGCATCCAGAAATTGCTTCAGAGCAGTCAATTCATCATTGTCATCACCACTTATAATGATATCATCCACATACACAGCAACTACCACAAAGGAACCAGGTTTACCCTTGAGAAACAGAGAGTAATCATTGAGAGAATGATGATAACCTCTGGAATAAAGAGCAGAAGATAGCTTGGCATACCACTGCCTGGAGGCTTGCCTTAACCCATACAAAGATTTTTTGAGTTTTGCAAACCAAAGGAGGAGAAGGAGAAGAAGGAGAACCAGAATCAGCAGAAATAGTCAAACCAGGAGGGAGTTTCATATAAACATCCTCATCCAAATCACCATGAAGAAAAGCATTATTCACATCCAATTGAAAAAGGGGCCAGTGGTTTTTGACAGCCACAGCAATGAGACACTTGACAGAAGTCATTTTTATCACAGGGGAAAAAGTTTCAGTAAAGTCAATCCCCTCAACTTGAGTGTCACCCCTTATGACCAACCTAGCCTTATACCTTTCAACAGAGCCATCTGCCTTATATTTGATTTTGTAAACCCATTTGCAACCAATGAGTTTCTTACCAGGAGGAAGAGGAACAACATCCCAAGTCTGGTTTGTATCCAAGGCTTCAAACTCCTGTCTCATGGCAGCTTGCCTAGCTGGAACAGATGCTGCCTGAGAATAGCATTGAGGTTCAACTTCCAAAGAGGAGGAAGAAGAGCCAGAGAAGGCAGGAAGTTGGCACACATAATCCTTAAGGTAGGAAGGGGGACTATGAAGTCTGGTAGATTTTCTAGGAGCTGGAACAGAAGTAGTATCCAAGACAGGAAGGGAGACAGGAGGACTGAGTGGAGCAGAAGAAGGTACTGGACAGGAGAATCAGAATCAGAAGGAGAGGAAGGAAGAGGAGAATCAGAAGTATTAGAATTATCATCATGTTCTCCAGAATAAATGAAAGGAAAAGTAGGAGTGGATGAAGGAACAGAGAGAGAGGCTTTTTTGAAAGGAAAAACTGATTCACGAAATTGGACATCCCTAGAGACTAAATACTTCTTGGAAGTATAATCATAAAGCCTGTAACCCTTTTACCAAAAGGATATCCCAAAAAAACACAAGGAATAGCCCTAGGCTTCAATTTGTCCCTTTGAGGAATGGGAACAGTAGCATAAGCTAGGCAACCAAAAACCCTCAAATGAGCATAGGAAGGAATGTGGCCATACAGAATCTCATGAGGAGACTTGTTATTTAGTAATCTGGTTGGGACCCTGTTAAGGAGGTAAGTGGCAGTCAATAAGCAATCCCCCCAAAAGGATACTGGCAAGCCAGATTGAAAGAGCAAAGCTCTACAAGCCTCAAGAAGGGTCCGATGTTTTCTCTCAACTACACCATTTTGTTGAGGGGTGTGAGGACAAGAGGTTTGATGAATGATACCCTGACTGCTAAAGAAAGAAATGCCCTCATTGCTAGAGCCCAGCTCTAAAGAATTATCACTTCTAACTGTCTGAACTACAGCATTAAATTGAGTTCTGACCATGGCAATAAAAGACTTAAGCATAGAAAAGGCATTACTTTTGGAGCCTAATAAGTGTGTCCAGGTTGCCCTTGAATAATCATCAACAATTGTAAGAAAGTATTTGCAACCAGAAGAGGTTGAAGTATGGTAAGGTCCCCAAGTGTCCACATGAATCAGTTGGAAAGGTTTAGAAGTTCTAATGGAGCTATCAGAGAAAGGGAGCCTGGTTTGTCTGGCCATAGGGCAGCCAGAGCAAGGAAATGACTGTTTGGAAGCAAATTGGAAAGGAAGACCAGAAATGCATTTCATGTTAGCAAATGGAATGTGTGCAAGTCTTAAGTGCCAAGTGTAATTCATATCAGAATTAAAATCATTATTACAAGTGGAACTATTAACATGAGAATGCATAGAAACAGTCTTGTTGTCAGATAAAAGATCATCATTACAAGAAGGCACAGAAACAACTTGTTTATTACTAGCATTACAAGAAACAGAAACAGGATTACAAGGAGTAGGGGAAGAAGGAGACCAAGCTAGTTTATACAGCCAGCAGATTGTCTACCAAGATCCAGTGGCCTCCTCAGAGAAGGGTCCTGTATCATGTGTAGAAAGCAGGAATGTTCAGTGAACATAACAATACAATGTAACTGCTTTACTAACTTGTAAACATATATCAAGTTGTGTTTAAAAGAGGGGACAAGCAGCACATTGTGAAGAGTAATGAAGGGAGTCAAGGCAAAAGAACCAGTGCAGGTTACTTTCACTTTATAACCATTTGGAAGACTAACAAGGTAAGGCAGAGGTAAAGGGACAATATTAAAGAGTAAATTCTTATCATGAGTCATATGATTAGAAGCACTTGAATCAATTATTCAGGTGACAGAATTAATGTGAGTGAGCAAACAAAATGTGGAATCAGATATAGGATTCTCAGTCAACAAGTACCAGCAAAGTTTGCATATGAGGGAGAAGGAGCTTGAGCAGTAGATTCACCCAGCTTGGACTGGTGTATCATCATCATCAGCTGGTCATAATCATGCTTGCTCAACCCAGGGATCACAGAGCTTGGACCATCTAAGCTTGCAGCAGAATGATGGTCAACAGAAGCATTCCCTTGAGGAACAGACAATATACCATCAGAAATATTAGAATCCAAATTACTACTCAGATGGGCAGCAGCAGACCTCCTTCCCTTGTTAAATGTAGGATTTTGTGGATACCCATTCAGTTTGAAACACTTATCAATTAAGTGCCCAGACTTTTTACAGTATCGACAAAACAAAGTCCCCTTGGTTTGATCAAAATAACCCTCTGTCTAAAAGGAGGAGGGGCAGCAGGCACTGTGGCCTTGTTGAATGCAACAGGCTCTTTATTTGTGTGCACATTAAAGGAGACAAAGGTAGGATCAAATTGAGATGGAGACTGTACTTGTCTTTGCATCTCATCATTCAGTACAATATTATATACACTATCAAGGGAAGGAGGAGGCTGCATCATCAAGATATTGCTCCTAACTCCCATATACACCTCATTTAGACCCATCAAAAACTGAAACACCTTGTTATCATCACATTCCTTAATTATACCCTCTTTAGCAGCACATGCACATCGCATACCATGATTGACACACATAAAATCAAGCTCATCCCACACACTTTTCAATTTGTTAAAATAGGAAGCAACATCAGAGGATCCTTGAGAGATACGGGACAGCTCTCTCTTCAATTTATATATTTTGGACCTATTTGCAGTCCCATACCTGGTTTGAAGTTGGGTCCATATACCCTGTGTAGTATCAGTATACTGCACAGATTCAGCAATAGAAGGAGAAAGGGAAGCAATCAACCAGGAAATGACCATACTGTTGCACCTATCCCATAACCTCTGTTGAGGAACATTGGTAGTACGACGGGCATAGGTGTCATCAACAAAGCTGATTTTATTTTTAGCCGACAAGGCAACAAGAACTTTTTGTCTCCAGCCCCCATAACCAGTACCCGAGAATGGGATGGGAACGAGTGGAACTCCAGGGAGATCGGACGAGTACAGAAAGAGTGGACTAGAGGAATCTACAGGAGTAGAAGCACCAGTACTTGTGCTAGAAGCCATAATAGACCGGCTTAGACAAATAACTCGTTAACAAACAAGATACTACCAAAACAAATGTACAAACACAGTAACCAACAGACAAACAACAACTAGGTCAAGTATTCACAAGTATTCACAGATACCACCAGATGCTCACAATTACAAAGTCAAATAAGCACACATAAAATCAAGGAGAAGGACACAGAGTTACCCTCCTTCTTCGCAACCGGAGAAGATCGGCCTTCAAACACAGACAAACCCTAGGTGTAATTTTTGAAAAGACAAACTTTACCGGAGATCAGATGAAGAACGTCGGAAACACACCCAAAACGTCCAGAAAATGACAATCAGGCCACCGGAATGCGGTAAAACCGTAGGTTAAACCGTCAGAAACCCTAGAAGCCGATAGGTCATCAAAATCAACCGTCCAAAATCATCACAAAGTCTTTCCAGAGTGTTGAATAGAGGAAAATACACTCGGGTACACTCAGAAAAGTCTCCGATGGACTAAAAACATCATCGACGAAGCGGCCTCAGAAATCACCCCCAAAAACCTCGATACAGACTTCATCCAGGACCACGAACACACAGAAACATGATCGGATCATCTTTCGAGGCACTGATACCATGTTAACATCAAGATTGAACCAAAGAATCATACAAATTATAGAGAGAGAAAGTAGAGAGAAGGAGGAGAGTAGGTGAGAAATCTCTCGAATGTCAGAGAGAGAATTGTATTAACCGAGAAGAAAAATAAACGAAATGAAGTCCGGGGGTCACTAATGTCTGTGACCCCAAAATATATAATTACACACTTGGGTCGGGTCAATGACCCAGCTAGAATAAAGAATGGACGGGTCACATATCTGGGCTCAGATATGACTCTCAGCTATTGGGCTAGGGGAAAGGCCCAATCTTAGACATTATCATCACTGCCCACATTGTATACCAAATATATACACTACATATACATTGTGTATACACTATTACACATCATGTATCTCAACACGAGGAAGGTAAAAAAATATGCTTTTCCTATGTAATTCCGAAAAAGGTGAAGCTCGAGTGATAGCCTGCCGGTGACGGTAAGGGGAAGGTGAAGAGAAAGGTCAGGTGGAGGAAAAAATAAAGGAGGAGGCGGTGTCCACATTGATTTTACGAAGAAAAAAAAGGATAAACTTCATTTTGAAAGAGTTTCACGCGCTCTCATCCGAGTGTAATACACAAATTTTACTATATCAGCATAAGGGATTTAAGAGACATATATCTACTTAGCAGAAAGTGGCTATTTGGTCATTAGCATTTTTTTAGGTATTCAGCTGATTGTTGAAGTCAGCTTCAGGGGATTGTTTATGTATTTTACCTTTAATATTGTGATCTCAAGTAGCATGTGCTTCGACATCTTTATTTGATTCTTACATGGAGCACATATTCAGAAAGCAGAAGAAAATAAAATTAGCTGAGCTTATCTCTAATGAACGCGTACGAAATTTGGGGACAAACCACCTTTCTTGTGGCTCTTCTTTTGTTATTTTATAATAGTACATATATTCACACACATTAAAGATGTTTACAAGGTTGAGATGGAGTGGGATATGAGTATATGTACACTTGTACATATGTACTGTGGTCCAAAAACTAGACCTTGGGGTCTTGAAATAAATTAAGCTCCCACAGCTGTGGTTGCAAGAAGTGAATCTAGTTCGCTTCCTGTGCGTCTCATCCTTTGATCTTCTTCTTCCTTGAACCATATTGCTGGAACCACTTGAAACAGATCAGTCACCGTCTCCAGTGCATAGTCGGCTTCTTTGGTTTTGGTTGTTCTTCCAACCTTCCATATGGAAACAAATAGGCAATTAAGCGTTTATACCATTAATTCACGCTCTACAACAACAATCCAATATAATCTCACTTAGTGGGGTCTTGGGAGGGTAATATATACGCAGACCTTACCCCTACCCTGGAGTAAAGACCCTGTTTCCAAATAGACCCCCAGCATCCTTCCCTTTAAGAACTTCCTACCTTGCTCTTGGGGAGACTCGAACTCAC
Source organism: Nicotiana benthamiana (assembly GCA_034376525.1). Lineage (NCBI taxonomy): Eukaryota > Viridiplantae > Streptophyta > Magnoliopsida > Solanales > Solanaceae > Nicotiana > Nicotiana benthamiana. The sequence continues at coordinate 85,924,397 of CM067328.1, forward strand.
AACCTCTTGATTGGAATTGAGAGTTGCTTACTATCAGAGCAACCCCTATTGTCTCACGCTCTATCAATTAGAATTCCAAACAATGGGAAGTTTTAGGGAAAAGAACTTATCAGCAATTCGCATATGCACGAATTTTAGTTGGTTAACTAGTACAGGACGAGCATTAGTAGCAACTGAATTGAGAGCTTGTTTTTTATTCTTCCTTTAGATGTTGTTTCGCATTGAACGTCAGGTATAGGTAAAAAATACTTTGTAGCCCCACAGTTAAATTTTGACCCTTCAAGGATATACACTTCGATTGATGAAGATGTAAGGTAATAAGAAGCAGTAAACGGGTCACGAGGTTTTGAGATAAGCACAAGTTAAAATATCCATTCTTGACATATAGTATACCTACCATATAGTAGCATTACACCTGTTGAACTTATCTTGTACGATTTTACTTTAGGCAGTATTCACTAGTTTCAATTTATTTAAACGTGTTTGATTGGACACATAATTTAAGAAAAAATAAAAAAAATTAAAATTTATAATCTTATATAAGTCAAAAAGAAGCCCAAAGTATTTATATAGTTATAAATACTTTTCTTTAAATAAAGAATTAAAAATTTAAACAAAATTATTTTTAAAATTAAAAACGGATCATTCTTTGTAAAAGAAATCAAAAAATAAATTTAGGTAGGATTACAAAACTTTGATTGTCGAAAGGACACTAGGTTACGTACTAGCTATTTGTGATAAGAACGAGCTAAAATATCTTCTTGTACCTTATTTCTATCACTCTATGTTTCTGTCACCTAGCTAGTACTATTGCACTTACTGAACTTCAAATTTCGAGTTGGACGAACCAAAATCATCCTTTAAAAAAAATATTCTATTTTGGGTCCTAACAAAGTCATTTATTTACTATAGTGGTATATTATGTGGTACTTTGTAAATTTCGTTTAATGGCTGTGAATAAATTGTAGTTATAATTTCTTATATACTATCAAATACAAGGTAACTTGGGGATCGAGTGGTGGTTAAATTTCACCCCGCGTTCACATAAGTGTAGAGTTTCGATCACTACGTTTCTCTTCAACCTTTCCAATCTCAATACTCAACAGTCAGAACAAACAGGAAAATGATAAAATTACAAATAATTAAATAAAATCACAAACTGAATTAGGACTTACCAAAACTGTTCGGAGCCCCACAGCTTTCCCAGCAGCTATGTTCCGAACATTATCGTCAAGGAAGAGCTAAAAACAAACATAAACCAAAAGAATCAAATTCTGAACCACAACCACTGCAGCACATAAATCAAACCAATAAACAAAGGCGGAGCCGAGATTTGAAATTAATGGGTTTGAAATTCTATTTTCCTAAGTTACTGAATTCTAAATTAATAATTTTACATATTCAATGAACTTCTAAAAGGACAAATATACAGTTTGGACCAAAGTTACTGGATTGGTCATCCGAAGCTCTAACATTGCCCTGCAAATAAAGACCTAGTTGGCTAGATAAGCAGAGAATAGAGCATACCGTGCGACAAGGTTCGACCTGCGCAGCTTCAATGGCGATATTCATTGCCTCCATTGAAGGCTTCAATATCACCGGAATCTCATTTGGCCGCGTTGCCTTGGAGAGTTTACAATTCATAGTTTCGAAACAAATAATTTGTTCAAAACAATCCTTGATTCCTAGACGATCCAGTGCCTTTACCGCATGAATTCGATCCGAATTCGTGAAAATCTGCACATTTACTTTCTTAATCAATCACAAAGTCCTTCATAACATATTACTAATCAATCATCGTACATGATCAATAGATCGCAATTTGAAACCATTCGTATAACTTACAATTTTCCTTTGATTAATACTACCCAAGATGCTTCTTAATTGAGCATCCGGTTTAATCAATTCATACGGCAATCTTCCGTGCACATAGCTGTTCAGGAAGAAACAAAAGAAAAATCTCAGAAAAAATAATTGCTTTTTTTAAAAATTTAAAATAAAATCATTCAAAATTGGGGAATGAGGGAGTCAAACTAAGCAGTTTTTTTGAACATATCTCACCTGTGATAGTCATCAGCATCAATATCATAGCCTAACGCCTACATTAAAAGCAAAATAGATTGAAGAAAACAATTAATCAAATGATCTGGGATTGATTAATTGCAAACTATTGAAGTATCAACTAAGAAAATGTATTGAAGTAATATTAATTAAAATTAAGGCTAAAAATATGAAAATTACTCGTAAACCGGCGAGAGAGCTGCCGTAAGTTTTGAAAAGCTCAACACGCAAAGCCGATGCTTTCGACTCCGGAAAACCACATTTCTCCACCAGAAAATCTGTTTTCAGCCAAACATCACAATTTTAGATTAAGCGATCGCAGCTCATAATGTTTAATTACTTTAATCAATTCACATTTTGAAAAGCAAAAGAGACGAAAAAAACAGAATTCCAACCGTCAATGTTCTTCTTCAATGCTTGGCCAATTCCAGTCTTGGACGAGTACAGAGTATCATCCAAATCTAAACAAAAATATTATACAGAAATATTCTCAGATCCCTCAACATATTTTCTCAACAAAGAAACGAAATGAAAAGTAGTACTAATAACTATAATTCACACAATTCAACATGCGATCACGGAAATATTTTGAAAACAAAATTCCTCTCTAACAGCTTAAAATTATAAATGATACAGTTCATACAATTCAGCATAAACCGATACTCTCTTTTTCTAATTTATGTAATACTATTTTTATATTTAAACATAATTGAACTTTAAATTTCTATTTTATTCAATATTAATGAATTATTATAGATTATAAGTTTTAAAATATCTTTCGTTTCGTCCTCAGTCAAACACCCTCACATAAATTAGGATCAGGACGGAAGGAGTAGTATAGAGAAGATAGCAATTGAGCTAATGAACGTACCAAAAACAATAGAATCAAAAAGGGAAGAAGAATTGGAATATGAATCCATATTGGAGAAGGCCGAACTGAACAAAACTGTATGAATATAGAGGGAACAAATGAAACTACGCAAATGTTAGCTGAAAATAATTCTTTCTGTTATGTGAAAGGATGAGTACACGGAAGGGGGCTTTGAAACGGGGAGGGAAAGTGGGTATTTATAGGAGTTATAATAACGCAGGGAAGAGTCGTAGAAGAAGATAAGGACAAGAATGGGAATAAAGAAAATGATTTGCTGACTCGGACATCCTCAAGATGACAACGAGTGGAATTTGACAGCTGATGCAAATAGAACAGTGGGACCCATGCGTTGTCCAATTAGAGTAGCGTTACGTAATGGTTATCGAGAGGACAATAATACCCCTAATTCCATGATTGACACGTTGCTTCTCATTTTTTAATAGATCTAGAAGAGGAAAATATAAAAATAAAAATAAACGAATCAATAATTGAATGCCGTCTCATGCGTTAATTATGTTGGTTGGTAGGCGTTTGGACGTAAAATTATAATTTTTGATAAAATAGTACTTAGAGCTAGTTGAACAATAGTATTTAAATTTTGAAATTATATTTCACTTATAAGTGAATATATTTTTTCTTATGAAAATTTTTTTAAGTGGTCAAAATCACATTTGGGTTTTTGAAAAGACTCATTTTCAAATAATCTTCAAAAAAAAAAACTTACAAAATATCATAGCCAAACACATGTTTGAAAAACAAAAAATTCAAAAATTCAAAAATTTTCATGGACAAACAGGTTTGTCCATTAAAATAAATTCCGTTTCTTCGATTTTTTTAAAATGTGTTTGTCCATGAAAATTTAGAAATTTTTAAAAGTTTGCCGAAAATGAGTTTTTCAAAAGACTACTTTTTCAAAATATTCAAAAATATTTTTCCCTACTCATAAAATTACAATATTTTTTCGAGTGAAATATATGTCCAAACACAATTTCAAATTCTAAATACTATTTTTTAACTTAACTCCAAATACTACTTTTTTCAAGAATTATAATTTTTAAGTCCAAACGCCTACTTAACATTTACCAATGAAATTTTGATGTGGAGGAAAATCTTAAATATTTGCCAAACCAAATTTTCTGATTTTGTTCACTTAAATTCTTCAAAAAAACTCTTTTACACTAAAATAAAAATAATAGTTTTTCGTCGCATATACACAAGTCATTTTTCTTATCCAAATATTTGATTCCTACTCTTTATCACTTAGCTTACTCAACAACAACAAAACAATTTACTATAATCTCATAGTATATACAAATCTTACTCCTATCTTATAAAAATAAAGAGGATATTTCTAAACCCTTGGCTCAGAGAGCAATGAAGATAAGATAAAGCAACCAAGTAACAAACAATAATAGTAATAATATAATATGGTAACGAGCGCGAATGACAGAACATATAATAATAAAGATGCATGATACGATAATACGAAAATTATCCTAGTACTACAAGCAAGCCTAAGAGGAACACACTACTATCAGTCAACCTACAACCCTAATTATTGATCTCCACACCTTCCTATCATGGGTCATATCCTCGGTAAGATGACTTAATGGCATGTTCTGCCTAATTTTCTCCCCCCTCCCCCTCCCCCCACCCCAAACCAATACTTTTTCAGCCTACCCTTCCCTTCCTCAAACCCGTCATGGATAATCTCTCACGCCTCCTTGAAAACATGGTGAATCGGAGTTGAATCAAAGCTGGAAAGAGGTAAAATAGAGAGAGAAAGTAGAGAGAGAAGAGAGAGAAATGAGAGAAAACCCTTCTCTGTATTGAAAATGAAATGAACCGACCGACCGATTCTCGATCCTTCTGACCCTATATCAACGTGGGTCAGAAATTACAATTGGCCAATTCTAACCCGAATGGGAACATGCCCAATACTAAATACATAAGCTTGTCCAAATCTGTTATACATACAATATACATCAATATACAATAGATATACATTGAATATACAACAATTTATTAATGTTTGTGTTTGGGCTTGGAGGCCAAATAATCCTTCAGTTCAACACCCCCCCACCCTTAAGTTGGAGGGGGAGACCACCTTCAACTTGGACAAAAGATAATGGTGAGCAGACCCAGGCAGTGGCTTGGTGAGCACATCAGCGAGCTAGTGTGAAGTTGACACATGAGAAAGGGAGATCAAGCCATCTTCAAGTTTGGTACGAACAAAATGACAGTCGACTTCAATGTTCTTGGTTCATCATGAAACACCGGATTCTTAGCAATATGGATGGTTGCCTGATTGTCACAATAAACAGACAAAGGAAAAGCAACAGAGATACCAATGTCAGTGAGTAAACGAGATAACTAAGATAACTCAGCAACCACCTTACTGAGGGCCCTGTATTCTGCCTCAGCAGAGGATATGGAGACCACTGGCTGTTTCTTAGATTTCCAACTAACTAAACTGTCACCCAATTGCACACAAAAGCAGTGACAGATCTGCGAGTGTCAGGGCAAGCAGCCCAGTCACTATCTGAAAAGGCAGTCACAGTGAAATTTGGATTGTCAGAATAGAACAGCCCCAAATCCATAGAACCCATAAGATACCTTAGAACATGCAGAGCAGCAGACTTGTGAGGGATTCTGGGAGCTTTCAAAAACTGACTTAAATGTTGCACAACAAAACATATGTCAGGTCTAGTATTAGTTAAGAAGATGAGCTTGCCAATCAAGCTCCTGTAATGATCAGGAGAAGGAAATAGATCACCAGAGTCAGCATGCAATTTAGTATTGAGGTCCAAAGGACAGACAACAGGAGAGACAGCCATACATCAAACTGATGCAGCAAATCAGAAATAAACTTGTGCTGATTAAGAAGAACACCACCAGCAATGGAGGACACCTCAATACCCAGAAAATAGTGCAAAGAACCAAGGTCTTTGATTCTGAATTGGTCATTCAGGAAAGCCTTGAGGGCAGAAATTTCAGCAACATCATCCCTAGTGATAGTAATATCATCTACATATACAGCCAGGACCACAAGACATCCAGGTTCACCCTTGACAAATAAGGAATAATCATTCATCGAATGAACATAACCTCTGGAATTGAGGGCCTGAGACAGCTTGGCATACCATTGCCTGGAAGCTTGTCTCAGGCCATAAAGTGACTTCTGTAATTTGCATACAAGAGGGGCAGAGGAAGAAGAGCCAGAAGGAACAGAAACACGTAAACCTGGGGGAAGCTTCATATAGACCTCCTCATCAAGATCACCATGCAAGAAAGCATTATTGACATCAAGTTGGAAAATACCCCAATGTTTCTTAGCAGCCACAACAATCAGACACTTAACAGTAGACATCTTGACCACAGGAGAGAATGTTTCAGTGAAGTCAATGCCTTCAATTTGAGTATCACCCCTAATTACAAGCCTAGCTTTGTATCTTTCAATAGTGCCATCAGCTATATATTTAATCTTATAGACCCACTTGCATCCTATGGGCTTTTTGCCAGAAGGAAGTGGAACAATGTCCCAAGTGTGGTTGGCATCCAAAGCCTCAAACTCCTTGCTCATGGCATCCTGCCAAGCTGGAACAGAGGCAGCTTGAGAATAAAAGAGGGGTTCAGACTCCAAAGGAGAAGAAGAGGAAGTGGAACCAGAAAAGGAAGGCAAGTGACAAACATAGTCATTTAGATAGGATGGAGGATTATGTTGTCTGCCAGATCTTCTGTGTCCAGGAGGAGCAACAGAAGAAGAAATAGGGAAAGAAGGAGAAGGAACGACAGGAATAGGAACATAAGGAGAGGAAAGAGAGGAGGGGAGGGAAGGGGAAGCTGGGCTGAAAGCAGAAGAGGAAGAAACAAGAGGAGAAGGACAAGGGAAAGTAGGTAGGACAAGATCAGAACATGGAATATCAGAGGAAAGGACAGGATGAGGGGGAAAAACACAAGCAGAAGGAGGGACAGAAGAAGCAGAATGAAAAGGAAAACAGGTTTCATGAAATACAACATCTCTGGATACAAAATACTTCTTAGTGGTTAGGTCATACAGCCTGTAGCCCTTTTTGGCAAAGAGATATCCCAGAAAAACACAAGACAAAGCTCTAGGTTGAAGTTTATCTCTATGTGGAATGGGAATAGTGGCATATGCAAGGTAGCCAAAAGCCCTTAAATGAGAATAAGTTGGGGCATGGCCATGCAATAATTCATAAGGAGACTTATTATGAAGAAGTCTGGAGGGAATCCTATTAAGCAAGTAGGTGGCAGTCAATAGGCAGTCCCCCCAAAAAGGAATAGGCAAACTGGATTGGAAAAGTAAAGCTCTACATGCTTCAAGAAGGGTTCTATGTTTTCTTTCCACAACACCATTTTGTTGAGGAGTATGAGGACAAGTAGTTTGATGAATGATGCATTGTTGATTAAAGAAAGAGACACCAGCAAGACTAGAACCTAATTCAAAAGCATTATCACTTCTGACAGTTTGTACAGTGGCATTAAATTGTGTTTTGACCATACATATAAAGGACTTGATAAGGCTGAAAGCATTACTTTTAGACCCCAGTAAATGTGTCCAGGTTGCTCTAGAGAAATCATCAACTATAGTAAGAAAATATTTACAACCAGAGGAAGTAGGGGTATGATAAGGGCCCCAAGTATCCACATGAATAAGCTGGAATGGCCTACAAGTACTGATGGAACTGCCAGGAAAAGGTAATCTAGTTTGCCTAGCCATGAGACAAACAGAACAGGGAAAAGGCTGTTTAGAAGCAAAAGGGAAAGATAAAGCAGAAATATGTTTCATGTGTGCAAAAGGAATGTGAGCCAGTCTTAAATGACAAATGTAGTTCATGTCATTATCATCAAATTTATTATGACAAGTAGAACTGTTTACATTGGAAGATAAAGCAACAAGATTTAGATCAGAAGAACAATCAAGATTACAAGAATCTTTATTAGAGCATATAGAATTGAAAGAAGAACAATCAACAGAAGAAGATGAAGGGGGCATCCAAGCAAATTTGTACAGACCAGCCTCCTCTTTACCAAGATCCAGAGGCATCTTCAAAGAAGGGGCCTGTAACATGTGAAGAAAACAAGAAGTTGCAGTAAACAGAGCAATACAGTGCAACTGATTCACCAACTTGTGGACAGAAATCAAATTGTGTTTGAAAGAAGGGACAAATAGTACATTATGAAGAGTAATGGAAGGAGTTAAAGCAAAAGAGCCAGTTGAAGTTACTTTTACTTTGTATCCATTATGAAGGGTAACAAGATAAGGTACAAGTAAAGGAGTGATATTGAAGAGTAAGTGTATATTAGATTTCATGTGGTCAGAAGCTCCAGAATCTATTATCCAGGAAACAGAAGCAATATGAGTAAGCAAGCAGAGTTTGGAATTAGAAACAGAACTCTCAGTAAGCATAGTACCAGCAAAGTTGGCAGCACATATAGTGGGGGATGGCTGAGCATGAGAAGTATGAGCAGTGGATTCACCCAAATTGGACTGTTGGAGCAGATTCATCAACTGATCATAATGATATATGCTCAACCCAGGAATAGCAGAATTATGTCCATCCACATGCTGGATAGGTGAATAACCCTCAGTATGAACTCCAGAGGCAAGAGAATTATGCCCAGAAGAATAAGGAGAGGATGTGAAGTCAACACCAGTAGTGACATGAGCAGCAGTGGGTCTCTTGGCTTTGTTAAACCTGATGCTTTGAGGAAAACCATGAAGTTTGAAGCACTTATCAATTAAGTGTCCAGACTTCTTGCAATATCTGCAGAAGAGGGGTCCTCTGGACTGATCAAAACTAACTCTCTGGGCATACTGTCTGGGAGGAGGAGAGTTGAGCAAGGGAGCTGGATTGAAGGAAGATGTGGAAGGTTTAGTATTGACATTGAAGGACATAGAATCAGATTGAACTGGGAGACAAACTGAACTTGTCTCTGTTTTTCATCATTGAGGAGAATGTTATAGACATTGTCAAGACTAGGAGGAGGTTGCATCATTAACAGGTTGCTCCTCACCCCCATATATGTCTCATTAAGACCCATAAGGAATTGAAATACCTTATTCTCCTCATCCTCCTTTATAATGCCAGATCTGGCATCATAGATACATCTCTGTCCATGATTTGGGCACATTGTCCCTAACTCATCCCATAACCCTTTGAGTTTGTTGAAATATGAGGCTATATCTAGGGGTCCTTTAGAAGAATGAGAAAGTTCACGTTTCAATTAAAAAATTTTGGTCCTATTGGCTGTGCCATATCTGGCTTCGAGTTGTGACCATATACTCTGTGCAGTTTCAGAGTATTGAACACTCTCAGCAATTTGAGGGGACAGAGAGGCAGTCAACCAGGAGATGACCATGTTATTGCATCTGTCCCATAGTCTCTGAGTAGTCAGATTAGTGGTTGGGCTAGGACAAGATCCATCAACAAAAGCAATTTTGTTCTTAGCAGATAAGGCGACTATCACCTTTCTCCTCCACCCCCAAAGCCATTACCCGAGAAGGGGGCAGGAACAAGAGAAATTCTGGGGACATCAGAAGACTAAACAAATAGGGGATTTGTAGGGTCAATAGGTGGGGGATTAACAGGGTTCACATCTGCCATCGGATACAGGATAATAGAGATGAAAAAGGAGAGATACAATAACTATGAGCTACACAATACAACAACAAAGGTACATGAAAACCCTAATCTAGCGGGATAATAGGATTACTAAGCTTCTACGCAATCGGAGAAGATACGACCTTCAAAAAAAATTGCAGAGAACCCTAGCATGTGACGAAAACCCTAGCTTTCGTTGTCAGAAAACCCTAACTTGCAGAAAACCCGGTGGAATCAGGTACAAGAGATGTCGGAAAATCACCCTAACACCTCGTTGAAAGAATCAGCAACAAAATAACTCCGATTTCACCAAAAGTCAAAGAAAAACTCCAGAATCTTCACCGTTAAAAAAAACCAGAAATCAGAACCGAAAATGTCATGAACTCAGACCAAAGAATCGGGGAAGATATAGAGTATGTCCAGGAGAAATATCCAAGCTCTGATACCATGAAAACATGGTGAATCGGAGTTGAATCAAAGCTGGAAAGAGGTAAAATAGAGAGAGAAAGTAGAGAGAGAAGAGAGAGAAATGAGAGAAAACCCTTCTCTGTATTGAAAATGAAATGAACCGACCGACCGATTCTCGATCCTTCTGACCCTATATCAACGTGGGTCAGAAATTACAATTGGGCCGATTCTAACCCGAATGGGAATAGGCCCAATACTAAATACATAAGCTAGCCCAAATTTGTTATACATACAATATACATCAATATACAATAGATATACACTGAATATACAACAGTTTATTAATGTTTGTGTTTGGACTTGGAGGCCAAATAATCCTTCAGTTCAACACTTCTAGCCGGAGCATCTATATCTCTTCTCTTCACATGCTCAAACTATCTCAACCTCAATTCCAGCAATTTGTCCTCCGCAGATGTCACTCCTATCTTATTCCTAATAATTTTATTCCTAATCTTGTCCTTCCTGGTATGCCCACACATCCATCTCAACCTTCTTAATTACTAGATATTATTACCAACCTATGATACTAAAAGTTATCATCAAAACAAATTCTTATAGTACTTTTTAACTTATGAAGTTACCAATGTGTCTTCAACTTTTATACACAGCTCAATGATTTCGCAAGGTAAAGTATTTTTAAAATATATTCTTAATAGAAATTGTTTTCCTCCATCTCAAGAACAGTATTACGCTATTTATTTTCAATTTTTCTAAGAACTTTCTAAAATCTTATTAATCTTATAAGACAAATGAAATGGAAGGTTCAAGCTCTCTTCTGGACTAAAGACCTGATCTTACGTTTTGAAATTACGACAAGAAAGAAAAAGAAAAATGTACCTGCTCTTGCTCAGTTTGTGGAATGATTCTTGACTTAAATTTAATTCATGAAAGAAGTACAGTATTCTATTTTCTTTTCCCTCTTAATTTTCTCATAAACAAGAATTTTCTTTTCTCCTCCTTTATGGTTTAAGTTGTTTCCATTTAAAATAAAAATCAGTAGCCAAAGTGGAAGGAAAAGAAAGCAAACTTTTGATTTTCTTAAATTTAAAAAAAAAAAAGAAAAAAAAACTTTCCCCATCAAGATGTTGTGTATAGAATAATAAGTTTATTAATTTGTATATTTTTACACTTGGTCAATCAAAAGGTATATGCAGATAATCCTTCATAAAAGTCAAATTACTTGGTTATTGGGTATAATATATAATGTTTTTTTTTACTTGGCTACCTAAAAATAAAAAGAATAAATTTAATTAAAAATACCGCACACCTAATCTCTTAAACTAACAATACTCGACAGAATATAGAAAGAAAGAAAGAATGTGTGTGTATATATATATATATGTATGTATATATATATATGTATATATATATATATATATATATATATATATATATATATATATATATATATATATATATATATATGTATGTATGTATGGGGGCTTCTGATATGTACACAAAAATTATACATTACCCGATACATAACCCATTTATACATTGACACGGATTGTAAAGAGCTTATTAACTTAATCCATAATAAGAACTGTGTCTTTAATCTGATTGATGATTGCAGATGCCTATTGAGTAGAACAGGTGATCCGTCATTACAACATGTCTTCAGAGAGGCAAACCAGACGGCTGATTTAATGGCGAATTCAATGGCGAAGAATTGAAGTAACTTAACTACTTTTGGAAGCTTAACATCCTTATCTCAGTCCTCCTACTTTTGTTAACTTTATTCTAGAAAGGGACAAGCTAGGAACATTGTGTCCTAGAACAATTCCTGTTTGTAAGGAACTATATAATGCTTCTTAGTATGTTTTTTAATGCATGTCTTAATTACATAAAAGAAAAAAAACCATATATATTCATCACTCTAGAATATTTACCGAAAACTGGTTGGTCTTTTAACTTAGTTCCACGTTTGATAATTGATATAAACGTTTAAACAAATGGCGTGTGACATTGTTATTGCTAAAGATAAAGTCTAGAAAGAAGAGGGAAAAAAGAAACCGGGGCTCATACTAAATAACTTTGTTTTAGGAAGCTCCTGTTATTAAATTGTATTTGTAAAATAATTCTGGAAATATAAATTAATATAAATAGAAATTATGATAAACAGAAGTGACATAAACAAAAATGAAATAAATAATTCGAGCCCACTGAATTCACAGTATTTCCTTTAAGTAATTTAATCCCCTTCAAGCACCAAAGGTTATGGATTATTTCCTCCCATGATAGAACGAATTACACATTGGTGTAATGGTACTTCAAACGCCGGTATTTCAGCGAACACAAAGATCAGTAGCAAATCACACTTTCTTTTTGCTTTGTTTGTATTGCTAAAAGCATGCATAAGAAGGAGAGAAAACTTAAAAATTCGTACTGAAATTCTGAACAGAATAGTATTGTATTTATAGCTAAAATTTGGGTTGGAATCTGAAGAGGTGCAACTCTTCAGAAGGTTGTTTCTGCAAAACGACCATAGCATAAATACCATTACATAAATGACTCTTTACTCAACAATAAAGAGGGAAAATAAAGATGGAAAATTGATAGGTAATTAGTTTTATGTTACAAAAAGAGAAAAACATATTAGATTTAATATTAATTAACAAATATTAATAACACATTTTTGTTAATATTTTACTATTAACAAATAAATTTGGTCCAAAAAGTTAATCAATCAATTATTTGACTAAAGCCGAAGCCGAGTGAGAGACAACGATGGTACGAGATTTGCTTTCTTCTCAACTCTTTAAGAGCTAGAAGAAGAGTAATTACTTATGAACCCATAAAAATTTCTTCCTCTTCTAATATGGGACTATGTCCATATGTTCATATGCCAAGAGGAAGACTTGAAATTTCACTCAAAATTTTATTTCCCTCCATTTTTCATTCACCCTTTTAAAATATTTAATATATTACTTAAGTACATTAAAAACCCTAACAACCCGAACCAATGATGCCTCTCATCTCAAGTAGCTTTCGTTGAACTTTCAGTTCAGATTTCAATTTCCATGTGATAGGTGTGTTCATTTAAATTTGTGAAACATAATGGAAATGCAACCCCACAACCTTCACGCTGATTCCCTGCTTAAAAAAATCACCAAATATTTTATGGGGAGTTTTGGTTCTTGCTGACGCGGTGTGAACTTCTTTAGACATATTGACTTTTATTTAGAAATACTCCATATAAATTTCAATTTATCAATCTCTAGTCAATATCCTAAAAATCAAAACAAATAAGAAATTTTTTAATGAGTAGTCGAAATTTATTAAAAATATATAGAGAAGTCAATATAATTTGGACTGGTTTTGTATCAAAATTCATAATTAAATTGATGCCAAAAAATTATTCTGTGACACATGTATCAATTATGTATCACGCATGTATCTCACACAAAGATATACATCTGATATATAATCGATACAAAAATGATACACATACACATTGTGATACACGTATCATTTTTTTTCATATTCAGTTTTTATTTCGTATTTTCAATTCAAACCACCTCAAAACTTCACCAAATCGTACCAAAATTGAGATTCAAGCTCCTTAAGATATACTCAATCTACTCTAATAGCACCTACTCAAAAGAAAGTAAAATTTTAATATTTTTTTGCTACAAATAGCTAATTGGTCATTTTGGCTAATATTAATCATATTTTATCTATTGGCAATTTTTGTAATGAGTTACATCTAAATGGACAAAGCTGGTATTTCCCTTTTATTTATGTCCCCACGTTAAAAAGACTTACTTTCAATTTTTTTAAGTGTATGAAGTTATTTTACTTTAATTACATGTTGTTGATGCACAAAGCTGATGCCTGTTTAAAAGAATCACCGTATTAGATGGGGGTTGGTTCCTGTTGACGCGGTGTTAACTTCTTTAAATAATTTGACTTCATTTATCTACACATTTGAAATGACTTTCTATTTTTTGTACTATCAAATATTTTGGCTAGAATTTTTACTTCAATTAGATATACATAATATAGACGCACAACGATCCACCAAATATTTCGTAAAAGAATGGACGGAAAAGTTCGTTTTGCAAATTTGTGCAAGTTTTGAATTAATACACACCCAAATTCATGTAAATTAGACCACTTATATGTAGCCATTTGTATTGGGAAAATTCATATTTATATATAAAGATGACGTTGTCAAGACACGTGAACTGGTGAAATGGTCAAAGAATTACAATTAACCAAGAGGCACGGGTAGTAACAGATGCGAGCAAAGACAAAAGAAGAGACACAGGTAGTTATTTAAAGGATTCAGTGCCCGTATCTATTTAAGTCATTTATATCAAAGAATCAAAAGGAACGAATCTAACAATAGAAAAGAATGCAGATATGGTGTTTAATGAGCATTAAATGTTGAATACGCTAGAATAATTTGTATTGAATATAATGATTATATAACGTAACATTCAATGTTTTTAATTATTCATAATAGTCTCATTATGATTTGGGCAAAACTCATATCTCCAAAATATCTATAAAATGGAGATATTTGATCAATTGTAATAACACAAAACACTATTGGAATATACTTTGATTTACTTGTTTTTCTCTTGCTTACATTCTTGTTACCCAAATTACTCTTTTCTACATTATTTTGATTATTAGTAACTCGTATTCTTCGAAATTCCAGCTTTGACTAAAATTTTATTTTTTTGTAAACAAATTGGTTCCGTTGCCGGGAATCCCATAATCTATTCTCTTTAGCATAACTTTCCTTGTTGCTTCAACCATGTCGAACAACATGAAAACATTTAAGGAAACTAAGAAGACCAAACAAACCAACAACTTCAGGGAGATCCGCAAGATAATAATGCCCTGATTGCTTCTCCACAAGGCTCTCCTCGGTGATCTAGTGAAGGCACTCCTGATGGATCTCACATAGATGGACATGTTCAATCTGAATATATTGAAGCCGTGGATGAGGCTTTGCAAAAACTTATTGCTTCACATGTCAATAAAGCTGTTCAGGCTTTGGTTAACCGGTTACCTGCTGCGCCCTCGAAATAACAACACATTGGAGAATTCTCGTTCCGGGCTTGTTAATTTATGAAGTGGAGGGACCCCCCAATGAATCACAGGAGGGAGAACCAAGTGATTTAGTTAATTCTAATTTACAAAATTTAGTACTAACATTGCAGAAACAGCTCAAGGAGCAAAGTCACCGCATAGAGCAAATACCCAGGGTGCCGCCCGTAATCAAAGGAGGTAGATATGAATAAATATTCTCAACAACCTTGGAAGCCAAGTGATGCTCCCCTTCCAATTCCAAAGAAATTCAAAATGCACGACATTCCAAAATACGATGGAACAATAGACCCACGAGACCACGTGACTATATTCACAACAAGTGTAAAAGGCAATGATTTGACTAAGCAGGAGATTGAATCAGTATTAATTAAAAAATTTGGTGAAACACTCACCAAAGGAGCGCTAACATGGTATTCTCTTTTACCCGAAAATTCTGTAAATTTTTTTGCTGAGTTTCTAGATTCTTTCATCAAAGCACACCCGAGAGCTCAAAAAGTGAAAAAAAGAATGGAGGATATTTTCAAGATTAAGCAAGGGGACCAAGAATTGCTTAGAAAATTCGTGGACAGATTTCAACGTGAAAGAATGACATTACCATGCGTACCTGACAATTGGGAAGCTCTAGCATTCACAAGCAATTTGAATGAAAAAGGTTCGGAAGCTACAAGGAGACTTAAGGAAAACCTTCGAGAATTTCCAGCTACAATGTGGAATGATTTTTATAACAGGTATAACACGAAGCTGAGGATTGAGGAAGATAGTATGTCACATTTTCAAAAAAAAAAAGATAAGATAAGTTCGAGACATGCGAAGATCGAAAAAGATCCAGTAAAAACAGGTACAAACCATACAAGGGACCTGTGGGAAAGGACTCACGATCAAAGCAAGATAGTTAAAGGTACAATTACAAACCAAGAAACAGTTGATCAGGTTCTTCATCAAGATTCAGGAACGAGCAAAACAACTACGAGTCACGAGATAATAATAGAAATTTAAAAGAGATATTTGGTGGTTATAACTTTAACGTCAGCACCTCTGATCTAATAGCTATTTTGAGAAGCATGTGGGATAAGGTTCGATGTCCGAAGGAAATGAGATCGAATCTAACCAGACGTAACCCTGATCATTGGTGCGAGTTTCACAATGACCAAGGACATAAAATAGCAGACTGTAGGTTTTTACAAAGTGAAGTTGATCATTTATTAAAATAAGGATATTTTACTGCGTTGTTCAATAAGAAAGGAAAGATAGCTTACATGAAGAATAAGCATGAGCCTCCAAAACCACCTTCCCCCAAAAGAACTGTCAACATTATAAGTGGGGATGAAGACATCAATGGTATAGCATATACTGCAGCTAACAAAATTTCCAAAGTGACAATTAACCAAGGAAAACGTGTGCGGCATGTCTTAGAGGAAGACAACATTACATTTAATGATGCAGATGCAGATGGCGTATTAACTCTCCCATAATGATGCACTGGTAATATCTTTAATTGTACATGATACTAATGTGAAACGAGTTTTGATTAATCCAGGTAGTTCCGTTCATATTATTTTGCTAAGAGTATTACGTGAGATGCAAGCTGAAGATAAAGTAATACCAAAGGCACATACTCTGTCTGGATTTGATAATTCTAGTGTTGTCACGAAAGGAGAGGTAACACTCACCACATTCGCTGAAGGAGTCGTCAAAGATACAAAGTTCTAGGTAGTAGATATGGAAATGGCTTACAACATGATCCTTGGGAGACTATGGATCTACGAAATGGATGTTGTTCCTTCAACCTTGCATCAAGTTATTAAATTGGGACAGTTTCACATAAGTACAACTGGGCTCCTTACTTTTCAATTTTATAGCCCATATTTCAATTTACAACCAACTAGCCCAAAAATTATAGGCTAAGATTCAACATCCATCTCCAATAGGTTCTCAAAATTATTATTTAAGTTTTAAAAAAGAGTCCTCAAGCTTTTAAGTTACTTTTCGGATCAGTAACTGTGACTCAAATATTAGTTCAACAAACCAAATCCATTTAGGTGGTGAAAATTAGATTTTTAAAGCTTAAAAATGTGGGTTTAAATTTCGAATTTAAATTTTTGAGTAATTTGGAGTGAGTGTTATTTAGACTTATTAGAAATAGTATAAGGAAGTTGAATATAAAATTTGAAGTCATTTAATGGAGATTTGGACTAGTTTTGAATAAGAATTGCAACTGAAAATCGTGAAAGAAGTTCGTCTATAGGCGCTTGTATAAATGTGAATACAAGTGTATAATAGTGTATAAGATGTGTTTATACACTCATTATACACTATTATACAAGGTTATACATAATTATATAAAAAATTGACTTCGTCTTCTTCCTTGCGTCTTTTCTGAAATTTAACCAAATGTTTCCCAAATCTACTCCAAATCACTTCAAATTTAAATTTTGAACTTCTTTGATATTTTCAATAAATTGGAACAACACTCAATCTAAACAACTAACAAACTCAAAAAACCCATTTTCAAAAGCTAAGCTTTGAATGGTCTTCAATGGTAGATTTTTACTCTTCAATTTTCTTATATTGCAACCAATTGACACAAGAGGAGAAGCAGAATATATTGGGTCACTTGAAGCATATGTAGAAGATGTGAGAAGACGAGGGAGTGAAAGCAATTGTTGTGATACAACTTTAACTCCATAGATTTTAGAAGCAATGATTGTAAAAATACAGTTTTTGAATTTGATAGTGCTTTCAAAATATGCATAATATGGGCTAGGTCATGTAAAACTTAAAAACATGGGTATTTTTTGTTATGAGGTAAAGCCATGTGTATTTTCTTGTAACTCTTTCTATTAAATGGGACAATTTCACATAAGTACAATTGAGCTCCTTACTTTTTAATTTTATAGCCCATATTTCAGTTTACAACCACTAGCCCAAAAATAATAGGCTAAGATTCAACATCCATCTCCAATAGGTTCTCAAAAATACTATTTAAGTTTTATAAAAGAGTCCTCAAGCTATTAAGGTACTTTTCGAATCAGTAACTGTGACTCAAATATTAGTTCAACAAACCAAATTCATTTGAGTGGTGAAAATTAGATTTTTAAAAGCTTAAATATGTGGGTTTAAATTTCGAATTTAATTTTTTGAGGAATTTGGAGTGGGTGTTATTTAGACTTATTAGAAATAGTATAAGGAAGTTTTATATAAAATTTGAAGTCATTTAATAGAGATTTGGACTGGTTTTGAACTAGAATTGCAACTGAAAATCGTAAAAAAAGTTCGTCTACAGGCGCTTGTATAAATGTGTATAAAAGTGTATAAGATGTGTTTATACACCCATATACAAGATTATACATAATTATATAAAAAACTGACTTCGTCTTCTTCCTTGCGTCTTTTCTGAAATTTAACTCAGATGTTGCCCAAATCTACTCCAAATCACTTCAAATTTAAATTATGAACTTCTTTTGATATTTTCAATAAATTGGAATAACACCCAATCTAAACAACTAACAAACTCAAAAAATCCATTTTCAAAAGCTAAACTTTGAATGGTCTTCAATGGTGTAGTTTTACTCTTTAATTTTCTTACATTGCAACCAGTTGACACAAGAGGAGAAGCAGAAAATATACGGTCCCTTGAAGCATATGTATAAGATGTGAGAAGACGAGAGAGTGAAAGCAATGGTTGTGATACAAACTTAAATCCATAGCTTTTAGAAGCAATGATTGTAAAAATACAGTTTTTGAATTTGCTAGTGCTTTCAAAATATGTATAATATGGGCTAGGTCATGTAAAACTTAAAAACATGGGCCATTTTTTGTTATGAGGTAAAGCCATGTGTTTTTTCTTGTAATTCTTTCTATTAAATTTCTATCGCTATGGGGAATCTGTCAAATTCGTGTAGATCAACATACATCTAGGGCTATCAACTCTGTTGCCGATACAATCACGAGAAATGAAGGTAAATAGCAATCAAAGAAGGCAGTTGAGGACACCACAACACAAACCTCAACTGAACAAAGGAAAACAAATGTAGATTCCAGGCATGATACCATTCAAGAACTAGAAAAGAATGAAAATATCAAAACCACAGTAGAGGAATTAGAACCTATTGTGTTATTTGCTCAATGACCTGATAAGAAAGTCTACCTTGGGGCCAATCTTAGACAAGGCATGACAAGTAAGTTAATTGAATTTTTAATAAATAACGTGGACTGCTTTGCTTGATCCCACTCTGACATGATAGGGATACCACCAGAAGTGATGACTCACAAATTAAATAAGGACCCATCATACCCTCCTGTCAAGCAATAGAAAAGAAAGCAAGGAAATTTCAAGAATCAGGTGATTCAAGAAGAAATCTAAAAGTTGCTAAAAATTGGTTCCATTTGTGAGGAAAAGTGTCCTAACTGGTTAGCTAATACTGTTTTAGTTCCAAAGAAGAATGGTAAGTGGCGCACAGATCTTAATAAAGCCTGCCCTAAGATCAATTGATTGATGTAACTGCAGGTCATGAGGTATTAACTTTTTTAGATGTATATTCAGGTTATAATCAGATTAAAATGGATTCGGGAGATAAAGAAAAAACTTCATTCATAAAAGACATGTTGTTATAAAGTAATGCCCTATGGTTTAAGGAATGCATGTGCAACGTATCAGATGTAAGTTCTGGGTTTTCTTCTTTCTAACTGTGGTATTGAAGTGAATCCTACACAGATTAAGGCCATTGAAGAAATCTATAATATACTTTCAAACAAGAAAGAAGTTCAAAGATTAACATGGAGAATTGCAGCCTTAGGAAGATTCATTTCTAAATCATCGGAGAAGTGCTTTAAATTCTTCTCAGCCCTTAAAAAGCAGGATCTTTTGAATGGAATGAGGAATGTCAAAAGGAACTCAGGAATTTGAAAACTTACTTATCAAAATCCACCTTTGCTGGCAAAACCAAAGGTACGGAAAAGACTACTTATTTACCTTGCTGTTTCGGAAGTAGCGGTAAGTGTTGTTTTGGTCCGGGAAGAATAAGGTAAGCAATCCCCCATCTATTATGTTAGTAAATCTTTATTAGATACGGAGACGCGGTATCTTTAATTAGAAAAACTTGTACCCGCATTAATCATGGCATCTAGGAAGTTAAGGCCTTACTTTCAGTGTCACCCTATTTGTGTAGTAACTTCTTGCCCTTTATGTAATATATTGCATAAGCATGAGTTATCAGGTAGGTTGGATAAGTGGGCTATAGAGTTAAGTCAATAAGAAATCACATACCAACCTAGAACTACTATAAAATTAGAAGAGTTAGCTGATTTTAGTCAAGGGATACAATCAGAAGCAGAAAAAGAATTACATGTGTTCAATGGTGCTAACCCTGGAACTTGGACTTTATTCACCGATAGTTCATCTAACGTAAAATGTACAGGTTTAGGGATCGTTTTGGTACCACCTACGGGTGAAACCATTCGACAAGCTATTAAATGTCATTCTATAACTAACAATGAGGCAGAGTATGAGGCTGTGATTGCAGGTTTAAAATTGGCATGAGAACTTGGCATAGATAAGATTATAATCAAAAGTGATTCAAAACTCGTGGTTAATCAAATGTTGGGGACTTATAACAGCAAGGTAAGCAAGGATTTAACTGTACTTAGAAAAGGTACAGAATTGATAAAGCAATTTCAAACCTAGCTAATCTCGCATCTGCGGCTGATGTGTCAAGTGATGTTTATACATTTATTTCATTCAGTTCTCGTCCCTGATAAGAGTGAGATAAATTTTAATAATTTAACTTGGGATTGGAGGAACGATATTGTTTCTTTTTGCAGTATGGTAGTGTCTCTGATGATAAGAAAAAAGCTCATGCGCTTCAAAAAAGGCTGCTCGGTACTGCTTAAAGCAAGGCAATCAATATCGTAAAATGTTCAGTGGTCCCTTAGCAAGACTCCTCGGACCTTCTCAAATGGAGTATGTAATGAGAGAAATACACGAGGGAGATTGTGGGAATCACGCAGGTGGAAGAACACTGGTAAGAACCTTAATTATGGTATGTTATTATTGGCCTAAAATGGAAGAAAAAGCAGAAAATTTTGTGGCCAAATGTTATAAATTTCAAAGGTACGATAACAATATGCATAGACTTGAGGATTTATTACATCCGGTCATTGCACCATGGCCATTTATGAAATGAGGAATGGATATTGTGGGTCCATTACCACAAACAAAAGGACTGGTAAAGTTTCGGCTCGTACTCACTGGTTATTTTACTAAATTGGTAGAGGCAAGAACATCTAAACATGTGCGAGAAAAGGAAGTCAAAGATTTCATTTGGAGAAATATCATATGCTGATTCGGTGTACCAAATGAGATCGTATATGATGATGATCCTCACTTTATAGGAGCTCAAATCACAAAATTCTTTCAAGTTGGAAAATTAAAAGGGTTACGTCTACACCTTATCACCCTGTGAGTAATGGACAAGCAGAATCAACGAACAAGGTTATTATCAACAAGTTATAGACACGATTAGAAGAATCAAAAGGTAACTGTCCTCAAGTGTTACTTGGAGTTTTATGGGCATATCTCACAACTGCAAAAACAAGCACAGGAGAAACACCATTTTTATTGGTTTTATGGAGCTGAGGCTTTAATTTCAGTTGAAATAGGAGAACCAAGTATACGGTTCACTCAGGCGACAGAAGAATCTAATAATGAGGAGATGTAGGTCAATCTTGATTTACTCGAAGGAAGGAGAGAAGTTGCACTAATAAGAATGGCAGCATAAAAGCAAGTTATGGAATGATATTACAACCAAAAAACTCGCCTCAGATTCTTCAAAGTTTGGGACTTTATGCTTAAAAAGGTTTTTCAATCTACAAAGGCAGCTAACGTGGGTAAATTAAGTCCAACATGGGAAGGACCCTATAGAGTTCGTGATATTGGAGGAAAAGGAGCATATGAACTGGAGACAATGGATAGAAAGATACTACCTTCATTGGAATGTTGTTCACTTGAAGAGATACTATTTCTAAGAAATACCCACAGTCAGGTATCAACCTTTTGAATTTAATTTTTGAATTGATAAAATGTTGCTAACGATTTTAGATGATAGGGAAAAAGCTAACCCGTACTAAATGATGAGTCACGACCTGTAATGCATATAGAATAAACTAAAATTCCTGGCCTAGGGTTATAAATATTCTGATACACTTTCAAACGGGTTAAGCAGTCTTCATCTATAATCGCATCCCCAAGTCCTGTATGTTTTTCCTTTTGAGGAAAAGGACCAAATGAGAAAAACTATCAAGTGCTCGAGGCTTCATACTTCAACACTCCAACACTTGGGGGACTACATAATATACACGGACATGTGTAAAGAAGGAAAAGAAGATTGAGGAAAAATCAAGCTTAAAAGAGTTAAATGCAGAGTAAAAGTCATGAATGAAGTCACGAGCTAAGGCCAAAGAAAACCTCACTATAGTTAGGGTAAATGCTATGTACTAAAATGAATTATAAGGAAAAAACTCGTGTCTATTATTCTTCTTTTGTAAAAATCTGTTACAAGAAAAACAGTTACAAGAAAGTTATAGATGTACTTTAAATACATGTAAAGTATTATTCAAAACTAGACAAGGTACAAATAAAAACTTGTCGAAGTTATTACAAAGAAACATGTGTGTCCCTATTTATTTTATCATGTGTTAACAACATTATGAAGTTGAGACGTCTTTTTCATCAAGTGTCAAAATGTAAAAGTGCCCTCTTTTATAAAACTCATGTTTAAATTAATTAGTCATGAGATTAACAGAAGCATTTTTCGAATAAGAATAAATGCAAATTATTCTGTAAGTCCTTAAAAATAAAGGCAAGAATAAAGCAAACAGAAGTTTAAGATAATAACATAAAAAACTTCTTAAATACTTAAAAACTAAAGACTAAGTACGAACTTAGTCATAAAACTATGAAACTGTTTATACAAATTGCCCTATAAAAGACTTGGGGACTTGAGCTTCCAAAATCAACCCTCAAATGAAGCCAAGGGTTTGATTACAATTTTCCAAAATAAAAACAAAAACAAAATAATTCAAATGATTAAAACTGGTCACTAAGAAGTTTGTGGATCTGAAGCAGGAGCATCAATAGCAATGGGCTCAATTTGGGCAGGTGCATCAACAGATGCAGTTTCAATTTGACTTGCTGCAACAGGCTCTTCTGGATTTGGAAGAGTTGGGATACCCGTATCGGCTTCAACATTCACCGGAGCTTCGACCACGGGAGAAGGGAAATCCTGACTTTGCTGAGCTTTTTCAATGGTTTCATTGATCTTAGCTGACTCCTAATCCAAGTTGAAGTTTTCTTGGCCAACTTCAATTAAGGTATCACGCCGTGAATTTAAAAACGCGCGACTTACTTCCATAGCAGATTTATCCTCAAGGATTTCATAATCCCTTTCCCAGTCAGCAATCTCGTTTTTGAAATTCTCAATCCTGACCAAGACAGCTGTTTAAGAGGTTTGAAGAGAGGCATGGGAGCTTTCTAAAGCACACACCTTATCTGAAGAGACTCGAACGTTTTCTTGTGCTTGAGTTAAGCTTTGCACGAGCTCCCCAGCATAACTTTCTGTTGAATGAAGAGAGACTTCAACTCTCTGTCCTCTTTACTGGCCTTTGATCGTTGTTTTGAGAAGGTAGATTCGAGATGTTCTTTTTCTTTTTCTGCTTGGCTTGAGGAAGCTTTTACAACTGCTAACTCTGACGTTAAAGCCCGCACCTACTGCTCTAAGGTACTCTATCTCTCTTGTAAATCTTCCATATCAATTTGTGCACCCTCAAATTGTTCCTTCCAATTAATCACCTCCCATGGAGAATAACGTCCTGTCTACTCCAAGAGGGGGATTCAATTTATTATTTCTGTGCCGATAAGATTGGCCTAAAAAAGGAAGGGAAATAAGAATCCCAAAGATAGTTGTGACGACCCGACCTGTCATCTTAAGAATTAATTCCCTGATCCCTTATTAAGTGCGTTCCTTAAGTCTATTTCTACTAAATTGAATTGTCAAATTGTTCGGTTTTGAGTTTCGGAGAGTTTTGGGACAATTATTTCCTAAATAAGAGCTTAAGTATTAATAAGTTGCCCATAGTTGGAACAGTGTGAAAACATACTCGGATTGTAAATCCGATGGTTTCATTAGCTCCGTTAGGTGATTTCAGGGTTAGGAGGGTATTCATAATGTGTTTTGGAGGTCCGTAGCTAATTTTGTCTTGAAATGCCAAAGTTTAAATTTTTGAAGTTTCCGGCCCGATAGTGAGATTTTAATCGGAGGATCGGAATGGAATTCTGACAGTTGAAGTAGTTCTGTCATGTTATTTGGGATGTGTATGCAAAATTTCAGGTCATTCAGATGTGATTTGGTTAGGTTTCTGATCGAAAGCGTGCTTTGAGAGAATTTGAAGTTCGTTGGTTTAAATCATTAATTAATTCAAGTTTTCGATGTTGTTTTAGGTGGTTTATGGATTGGTACAAGTTTAAATGATGTAATAAGATATGTCCATAGGTTTGGTTGAGATCCCAGGGGCCCGAGTGTCTTTCGGATGCTCAACGGACATTTTGGAGTGGTAAAAGTTGCACATTTTTGGCTTCTGGTCTGTTGCAGACTTTCCTTCTCCGCGATCACAGCTTTCCCTCCACGATCGCATAGTGTAATTTCCGGAGGGGGCCAATTCCTTATATGCGATCACATAACCTGTATCGCGATCGCATAATGTTGCCCCTCCCTTCATCGCGTTCGAAACCCATTTCCCCGCGTTCGCATATGAGAAACTCAGCAGGTGACTCAGTGACCAAATCCTTCTACGCGATTGCATGGCCATGTATGTGATCACGTATGTCTGTTCCTCCTTTTCTGCGATCGTAGGCCTTTGGCTGTATTCGCATAGGCTATTTTCTTAGCCGTTAAAATTTACTCTTCGCGCTCGCATTCCTACTCTTGCGATCGCATAGAACAAAATGTCCGGGTAGTTATAAACATTTCCAATTCGAGGGTTAGCCATTTTTATCAAAACTCAAGCTTGAGAGCTCGTATTTGGGAGAGATTTTGAGGGATTTTTAGAGGCATCAATTGGGTAACGATTCTAAACTCCTTTTTTCTCATAACCCACTAATCTAATCATGAATTCCTCTTCTAATTCAGGATTTTTGAATTGGAAATGAGTAAAACTTCATAGACCGAATTATTGAGTTTTGAGTTGGTGTTTGACCTGCGATTTGAGAGATTGTTATATGGTTAGACTTGTGAGAGTATGAAAGGTCTGAAAATGTTAATTTCATCCAATTCCGAGGTGTTGGCCTGAGGGGTGTTTTGGCCATTTTACCTAATTTCGCATCTTAGCTTTGAATTAAATAGTAGAATTCGTTGCTTGAGATGTTATTTACGGTATGTAATTGAATTGAATAGATTTGGGCTATTTGGAGTCGGATACACATGGAAAATGTGCGGGTTCGAGGTTATTTTGGAGCCGGTTCAAGGTAAATGGCTTGTCTAACCTTGCGTGGGGACCTTCTCCCCTAGGTATGATATTTGGTAATTGAATGCTTTGTACGTAAGGTGAAGAGCGCGTACTTGAGCTAATTGTTGAAAATCCTATTTTGCTTAAGTAGTTAGCTTGAGTTTCTTTCTTACATGCTTTATTCAATTTGCAAATATAGCTTATGTTAGTTTAGAAAAGCATGCTTAGTTGACCTAAATTGCCTATTTTCTTAAGTTGCTTTGTGTGTATTATGTGAAGCATGTTAGCCTTGAACTACTTATTGCTTGGTATTTTTGCAGTCTATTCCTGAATATCTTCTTGTTGTGACTGCGTATTTACATTGGGACTATGGATGTGGGATTCCCTTAGCTCTCCCCACACCCTTGTTTGTTTACTTTGGGACTACGCGTTAGATTCCCAGTAGATCCCCCTGCACATTTACTTTGGGACTATGGATCATATTCCGCTAGATCCCCGCACGTTGATAGTTGGACTACGGGACGGTATCTCGTAAGATCCTTCAGATATAAACATATGATGGACTACGGGACAGTATACCAAGAGATCCTTAGATAGTTGATGAAATGGACTACAGGACGGTATCCTGAGAGATCCTCATTGTTGGTACTGATATTTAGTTGTTTACTCTATGTTATTCTATTTTCTGTGTGTTATTTGTTTCCTTGCGTAGCCTATCTTACTTTATAGCTATACTCATTATTACTGATCATTTCATACTGTTGCAAAACTTATTATTATGTTTAATCTCAATAGGGCCCTAACCTTCCTCGTCACTACCCGAATGAGATTAGACTTTGCACTTACTTAGTACCACTGTGTTGTATTATGTGCAGATCTAGGTGCCTCCACCCAGGTGCATTATCCTTGAGACAGAGAGAGCTACAGAGACTTCAAGGTACACCTGTTGTGTCCGCAGACTGAAGAGTCTCCTTTTTTACTCTATCTTGTAGCGTTTAGCCTTCTATTTTACTTTTGATGTAGCCATTTCTAGAGATTAGAGCACTTTACTGCATTCTTCTAGCTTGTGTTCCCGTGAGTTTCCGGGTCTTGGGAAAGATTTGTAAGATTTAAGTTATTATGATGTATATGCCGAGCGTCATTTTACATTTCGTCTCTTCTGTTCAAATTTTGGATTTGCTTAAGTTATGTTTCCGCATGTTTCAATTTGTTTCCGTATTGTTAGGCTTACCTAGTCATAGGGACTAGGTGCCGCCATGACATGTTCATAGAGGGCGAACATGGGTCGTCACAAGTTGGTATCAAAGCTCTAGGTTCATAGGAGTCACGGAACACATGCCGGTTTATTAGAGCCTCGGTGATCGGTACAGAGACATCTATTCTTATCTACGAGAGGCTATGTAACAGTTAGGAAAATTTTCACTTCATTTGATTTCCTTGTCTAGCGATATTTTGACATTACAATTCTAAAATTCTGTCTTTTATTTTCTCACAGATAGTGAGGACATGTGCTATTCAAGATGATCAGGCATCCGCGCCCCCTCCTCTATCCGTTAGAGGCTGAGGACGTTTACGTGGTGCAGCAAGAGCACCTGCGTGAGCTGTCATGGAGGTACCACCATTAGATCCAGCCGGAATCCAGGCACCCGACACGCCTACTGCCACTACTACTCTAGCCTTTCAGGATACTTTGGCTTAGTTCATGAGTATATACACCAACTTGGCCAAGGTAGGGTTGCTTCCTTTTGCTGCAGCCACATCCCAGGTCGGGGGAGGAGCACAGACTACTGCCGCCCGCACTCCTGAGCAGTGAGTGCATGTGGAGTAGGTCCTAGAGATCCTTCATTTCCCGCCTGCAGTGCCAGTTCAACCTGTAGATAGGGTTGATACTTCTGAGGACGTGCAACGAAGGCTTGAGAGGTTCAAGAAGTGTGATCCTCCGCTATTCAATGGACTAGCATCAGACAATGCCTTGGAGTTTCTAGAGGAGTGACACCATATTCTTCGTACTATGGACATAGTCGGATCTAGCGGGGGTTTCTTTACTACCTTCCAGCTTCGGGGAGCCGCCTATGATTGATGGCACACATATGAGATAGACAGTCCAGGTGAGGCTGCCTCACTGACCTGGATCTAGTTCTCAGATATGTCCCTGAGAGAGTTTTTTCCTCGGAGCCTCAGGGACGCATGGCACGTAGAGTTTGAGCATTTTCGCCAAGGTGCTATAATAGTTTTAGAGTATGCTATCCATTACACTAGATTGGCTAGGCATGCACCGGCTTTGGTTGCAACTGTCCACGAGAGGGTTCGCCGGTTCATTATGGATCTTATCCCACCTATTAGATCTAGCATGGCTCGAGAGTTGGAGATGGACATTCCTTATTAGCAGGTAGTGAGCATCGCTTGGAGGATCAAGAGTATGCTCGCTAGGGAACGAGAGGAGAGAGAGGCCAAGAGGTCTCGAGAGTTGGGCCACTTCTGGTGCCCGTAGCCCAACAACAGGTTGACATGGTAGGGGTTATATGGGTTGCCCCATTCAATCAGCTCTTCCAGCAGCTAGAAGTGCACCTCTGATTTCTAGCGCGCCTCCTGCGTAGGTTGCTTTCAAAGGTTAGTCCAGTCGACCTGGCCCTACTCAGTCACAACCACCACATCCTCCAAGATCTTGTTTCTAGTGTTGTGATACACGACATATGGTTAGGGACTAACCAGACTTGGTAATGGTGAATTTTCACAGACTGCTCGGCCACATCGTTCTCCTCAAAGTTCTTAGGCCATGATCATAGCTACAGCTGCTACCCTATCTACCCGCTAGCTAGGGGCAGAGGTTAGGGAGGTAGAGATCACCCTCGAGGGGGAGGATAGGCTAGATATTATGCTATTCCTACTTGTACCGAGGCTGTTGTCTCCGATTCTGTCATTACAGGTATTGTACTGGTTTGTCACAGAGATGCATCGGTTCTATTCGATCCAGGGTCTACTTATTCTTATGTGTCTTCTTATTTTGCTCCGCATTTGGGTGTACCCCGAGATTCCTTGAGTTCTCCTGTATTTGTTTCTACTCCTATGGGGGATTCTTTTGTTGTGGACCGCATTTATCGGTCATGTTTGGTTACTATTCAT
The DNA here is from genome assembly GCA_034376525.1 of Nicotiana benthamiana. Lineage (NCBI taxonomy): Eukaryota > Viridiplantae > Streptophyta > Magnoliopsida > Solanales > Solanaceae > Nicotiana > Nicotiana benthamiana. Next base: position 85,953,107 of record CM067328.1, read on the forward strand.
GGTTTTAAGACCAGAGTGGATTTATTGTTACTCAGTCTGGTTGATTTCGATATTATCTTGGACATGGACTAGTTGTCACCCCATTATGCTATTCTTGATTGTCATGCCAAGACCGTGATGCTGGCTATGCCAGGTGTTCCGATGTGTTTCCTGCTGATCTTCCAGGCATGCCACCTAATAGAGATATTGATTTTGGCATTGATCTGTTGCTGGGCACTCAGCCCATTTACATTCGTGCATACCGTATGGCTCCTCCTGAGTTGAAGGAGTTAATGGATCGATTATAGGAATTACTTGATAAGGGTTTTATTCGGCCCGGCATTTCACCCTGGGGCGCTCCTATGTTTTTTGCGAATAAAATTGATAGCTCTATGCGTATATGCATCGATTATTGTCAATTGAACAAGGTTACAATGAAGGACCGTTATCCTTTGCCTCGAATTGATAATCTGTTTGACCAACTTCAGGGCACACAAGTATTTTATAAGATTAACTTGCGCTCAAGTTACCATTAGTTGAAGATTCGGGAGCCAGATATCCCCAAGACTTCATTCAAGACTCGGTATGGTCATTACGAGTTTTTTGCTATGTCATTTGGGCTGACCAATGCCCCAGCAGCTTTTATGCATTTGATGCATAGTGTGTTCAGGAAATATCTCAACTTATTTGTCATTGTTTTCATAGATGATATTCTTGTATACTTTCAGAATCGGGAAGATCATAAGCAGCACCTGAAGACAGTGCTTCAGACCTGAGAGAGAAGAAGTTATATGCAAAGTTCTCAAAATATGAGTTTTGGTTTGACTCTGTGGTATTCTTAGGCCATGTGGTATCATGTGAGGGCATTCGGGTGGATTCGAAGAAGGTGAATGCCATGTAGAGTTGGACTAGGTCATCCTCAGCTACAGAGATTCGCAGTTTCCTTAGCTTGGCGGGCTACTACCGTCGTTTTGTGGAGGGATTCTCATCGATTGCAACCCTATGACTAGATTGACCTAGAAGGATGCTCCATTTCAGTGGATAGAGGAGTGTGAGGCAAGCTTTCAGAAGCTCAGAACAGCTTTGACTACAGCCCCAATGTTGATATTGCCTACTGGTTTGGGGTCTTATATAGTTTATTGTGATGCCTCACGGGTTGGCCTTAGAGCGGTGTTGATGCAAGACGGTAGAGTGATTACCTACGCATCCAACCAATTGAAAATACATGAGAAGAATTACCCTGTCCACAACCTTGAGTTAGCTGCTATTGTTCACGCCTTGAAGATCTGGCGTCATTATTTGTACGGTGTACCTTGTAAGATTTATACAGACCATCGGAGTTTGCAGCACTTTTTCAAGCAAAAGGATCTAAATTCATGCCAGATGAGGTGGTTAGAGCTGTTGAAGGATTATGATATTACTATTGTATATCACCCGGGCAAGGCCAATGTGGTGGATGATGCCTTGAGTCGCCGAGCGGAGAGTTTGAGGAGTTTGGCATACCTACCACCTTCGAAGAGGCCTATGGCGATGAATGTTTAGGCCTTAGCCAGTCAGTTCATTAGATTGGATCTTTTGGATCCCTGTCCGAATGAAGGGCTTCCTCTATCCTAAGCTCAGTTTGTAATTGGGTCTCAATTATTTCCTCAGAAATATCTTCGAGGGTCCTAGCTTGCGTGTTTTCTCGGTCTTCCTTATTCGATCGTATCAGGGAGCGGCAGTATGATAACCCTCATTTACTTGTCTTTTAGGACAAGGTTCAGCACAGTGATGCATGGGATTTAACCGTTAGAGATGACGGGTTATTGAAGACGCAAGGTCTGATTTGTGTGCCTAATGTTGATGGGCTTCGAGAGTTGATTCTAGCGGAGGCCTATAGTTCGCGGTATTCCATCCATCCGGGTGCCTCAAAGATGTATTTGGATTTGAGGTAGCACTATTGGTGGAGGCGAATGAAGAATGATATAGTTGGATATGTAGCTAGATGCCTCAACTGTCAGCAGGTGAAGTATGAGCACCAGAGATTGGGTGGTTTGCTTCAGCATATAGATATTTCGGAGTGGAAGAGGGAGCAGATCACCATGGACTTTGTAGTTGCACATGGACCTCGAATAAGTTTGATGCCATTTTGGTGATTGTAGATCAGCTGATCAAGTTCGCTCATTTTATTCCTATGTGTACTACTTATTCCGAAGCGGTTGGCCAAGATTTATATCCGGGAGATCGTTCGTTTGCATGGTATTCAAGTTTCCGTTATTTCAGATAGAGGTACTTAGTTTACATAACGGTTCTAGATAACCGTTCAGTAGGAGTTAGGTACTCGGGTGGAGTTGAGCACATTATTTCACCCCTAGACGGACGGACAATCTGAGCGCACTATTCAGATTCTTGAGGATATGCTCTGTGTGTGCGTGATTGAGTTTGGAGGGTCTGGGATCAGCTCTTGCAATTGGCGGAGTTTGCTTATAACAATAATTATTAGTCCAACATTAAGATGACGCCGTATGAGGCTTTATATGGTACGAGGTGCAGATCTCCGGTGGTTTGGTTTGAGGCGGGTGAGGCTATGCTATTGGGCACAGAATTTGTCCAGGATGCATTGGAGAAGGCTAAGGTGATTTAGGATAGACTCGGTACAGCCACTCTAGATAGAAGAGCTACGTGGACCAAATGGTTTGTGATGTTTCATATATGGCCGGAGAGGCGGGTTCTGCTTTGGGTTTTGCTTATGAAGAGCGTTATGAGATTTTGGAAGAAAGGAAATTTGAGTCCGAGATTTATTGGCCCTTGTGAGAAAGTGAGGTGTGTTGGGGAAGTTGCTTATGAGATTCTCTTATCTCCTAGCCTGGCCGAAGTTCATCCGGTATTTCATGTTTCGATGCTCCAGCGATATCATGGTGACACGTCGCGCGTGTTGGATTTCAGCTAAGTTCAGTTGGACGACGATCTATCCTATGCTGAGGATCCACTGGCTATATTGGACAAGCAAGTCAAAAAGTTGAGGTCAAATAACATTGCTTCAGTAAAGGTTAAGTGGCGGGGTCAGCCGGCTGAGGAGGCGACCTAGGAGACCGAGTAGTATATGCGCAGCAGTTACCCTCATCTTTTCACTACTTCTGGTATGTCTTTATGCTCGTTCGAGGATGAACGAATGTCGAAGTGGAGGAGGATGTGGCAACCTGGACGGTCATCTTAAGTAGATCCCTTATTAACTATGTTTCCAAAGTCTATTTTTGCTAAATTGAATTGTCGGAACGTTCAGTTTTGAGTTCCGAAGAGTTTTGGGACACTTAGTCCGTAAATGAGAGCTTAAGTATTGAAAAATTTCCCATAGTCAGAATAGTGTGAAGACGGCCTTGAAATAGAAATTCGATAGTTCCGCTAGCTCTGTTAGGTGATTTCACGGTTAGGAGCGTGTTCGGAATCTGTTTTGGAGGTCCATAGCTAATTTAGGCTTGAAATGCCAAAGTTTGAATTTTTAAAGTTTTCAGTCTGATAGTAGGATTTTGATCCGAGCGTAGGAATGGAATTCCGACAGTTACAAACATTTTGTCATTTAATTTAGGATGTGTGTGCAAAAGTTCAAGTCATTCGGACGTGGTTTGGTTAGGTTTCTGATCAAAAGCATGTTTTGAGAGAATTTGAAGTTCTTAAGCTTAAGTCATTGATTAATTCGACTTTTAAACATTGTTTTAGGTGATTTATGGATTGGTAAATGTTTGAATAATGCTATAAGACATGTCCGTAGTTTTGGTTGAGGTCCTGGTGGCCCCGAGTGTGTTTTGGATGCTCAAAGGAACATTTTGGATTTGTAAAATTTGAAGATTTTTGGCTTTAGGTCTACTGCAGACATTCCTACTCTGCAATCTCAGACTTCCCTCCATGGTCGTGCAGTGTAATTTCTGGAGGGGGCCAATTCTTTCTATGCGATCACATAACCTGGATCGCGATCGCGTAATGCTGCACCTCCTTTCATCGTGTTCGTAACCCCCTTCCCCGCGTTAGCATATGAGAAACTAAGCAAGTAACTTAGTGACCAAATCCATCCACACGATAGCATGGCCTTGTACGCAATTGCATATGTCTGTTTCTTCCTTTTCTGCGATCCCATGCCTTTGGCTGCGTTCGCATAGGCTATTTTCGGAGTCGTTAAAATTTATTCTTCAGCATCGCATTCCTACTCTTGCGATCACATAGAACAAAATGTCTGGGCAGTTATAAACATTTCAAAACTGAGGGTTAGCCATTTTTATCAAAACTCAAGCTTGAGAGCTCGTATTTGGGAGAGATTCTGAGAATTTTCAGAGGCATCGATTGGATAACGATTCTAAGCTCCTCTTTGCTCATAACTCACTAATCTAATCATGAATTCCTCTTCTAATTCCGGATTATTAAATGGGAAATAGTAAAACTTCATAGACCAAATTATTGAGTTTTTGAGTTGGTGTTTCACCTCCGATTTGAGAGATTGTTATATGGTTAGACTTGTGAGTGTACGAGGGGTCTGAAAATGTTAATTTCATCCAATTCTTAGGTGTTGGCTTGAGGGGTGTTTTGTCCATTTTACCTAATTTCGCATCTTAGCTTTGAATTAAATAGTAGAATCAGTTGCTTGAGATGTTATTTACGATATGTAATTTAATTGAATAGATTTGGGTCATTTTGATTCGGATACTCGTGACAAACATGTGGTTTCGAGTTGATTTTGGAGCCGGCTTGAGGTAAGTGGCTTGTCTAACCTTGTATGGGGGACCTCCCCCTTAGATATGATATTAGGTAATTGAATACCTTGTACGTGAGGTGACGAGTGCGTACTTGAGCTAATTGTTGAAAATTCGGTTTTACTTAAACATTTAGCCTGAGTTTCTTTCTTACCTGCTTTATTCTATTTGATATTATAGCCTATGTTAGATTAGAAAAACATGCGTAGTTGATCTAAATTGCCTATTTGCTTGAGCTGGTTTGTTTGTATTACGTGAAGCATGTTAGGATAGAACTACTTGTGTCTGGTATTTTTGTACTCTATTCTTGAATATCTTCTTGTTGTGACTGCATATTTACATTGGGACTATGGATGTGGGATTCCGGTAGCGCCTTCCACTTGTTTGTTTACTTTGGGACTACGGGTTAGATTCCCAGTAGATCCCCATACACATTTACTTTGGGACTACAGATAAGATTCTGATAGATCCCCGCGCATTGATAGTTGGTCTATGGGACAGCATCCTAGAAGATCCTTCAGATATACACATATGACGCACTACGAGACAGTATCCCGGGAGATCCTTGGACAGTTGTTGGAATGAACCACAGGACAGTATCCTGGGAGTTCCTCGTTGTTGGTACTGATATTGAGCTGTTTACTTTGTTTTAATCTAGTTTTTGTGTGTTATTTGTTGCCTTGCTTGGCCTGTCTTGCTTTATAATTGTGCTCATTATTACTGCTTATTTCATATTGTTGGAAAACTTATTATTATGATTAATCTTAGTAGGGCCCTGACCTTCCACGTCACTACCCAACCGAGGTTAGGCTTGGCATTTACTAAGTACTGATGTGGTGTACTCATGCCCCTTCTACACATGTTTTCATGTGCAGATCAAGGTACCTCCACCCAGGCGCATTATCCTTGAGGCAGGGAGAGCTATAGAGACTTCGAGGTATATATGTCACGTCCGCGGACCAAATAGTCTTCTTCTTTACTCTATCTTGTAGTGTTTAGCATTCTATCGTACTTTTTGATGTAGCCATTTCTGGAGCTTAGAGCACTTTACTATATTATTCTAGCTTGTGTTCCCATGAGTTTCTGAGTTTTGGGAAAGAGTTGTAGGAGTTGATTTATTATGCTGTATATGCCGAGCGGGATTTTACATTTCGTCTCTTCTATTTAATTCTAGATCTTCTTAAGTTATGTTTTCGCAAGTTTTCAATTTGTTTTTGCATTGTTAGGATTACCTAGTCATAGGGAATAGGTGCCGTCACGACACGTTCACGGAGGGAGAACTAGGGTCGTGACAATAGGAAGATTATAAAGTAAAAAAAAAAGATAAGGAAAATATATTCAAATTGGCATGCACAATATCATTCATTAGAGTGAGGAACTATGGCCTCCAACTTGGCTTTTTCAGTTGGGCCAATTAAAGGCTCCAGCCATACATATGCCTGACCTGACTTCCTCAAAAGGTTGCTATCAGACGAAACTTCAATAGTTACGATCCTCATAGATCGTGGCCTCGTCACGAAAGAGCCCCATATTCCTCTTCTACAGAGTCTTCTTATTCAACAGCTTTCCTTTTCGCAGAAGAAGAACCCAAGACTATTCTCGGGCTCTTTCTAACGAGATACAGGTTCCCTAAGAAGTACGGGTTCCCAAAGAGTTACGAGAGGTCGCAACAGCTTCAGCAGTAATGTGACGACTTAAAGGGTCATCAGCGTCATTCTCCCTTTCCTTGTGCTTCCGAGGCCTTGAAAACCTCTTATTTGGTTCCTCAATTTGCGTGCACAGTCCGGGCGTGAAGCCGGAAATTTTTTTTGTTGAAATACTTGATTATATATTAAAAACTATGAATTTTGATAATAATACTGATATAGTTGACTTTTGCCAACATTTTGGGTAAACGGACCCGGACCTGTGATGTGACTGTCCCGGAGGGTCCGTAGAAAAATATGGAACCCGGGCGTATTCCCGGAATCTAATTCGAGGTCCCAGGCCTAAGTACGGAATTTTTCCGTGAAATATTTTTCTGAAAATGCTTAAGGAAAAACGAAAATGAGATTTCATCAAAAGTAATGGTATCGGGCTCGTATTTTGGTTTTCACGCCCGGTACAAGTCTTAAATGAGCCTTATGCGCTATCTGTAAAGTTTAGTTGAATACGAACGTCATTTGACGTGTTTCAGACTAAAAATGGAAAATTTGGCTCGTTATCCTGACTTTTCTCTCTGCTGGGGCCCTCCCATTGCTATTGCCATAAGCTATGGCAGCTCCAGCTCGCAACCACAGGGGCCCGCCCCGCGAGGCCAGAGTGGGCTCAGCGGTCAGCCTCCATTCGAATTATGTTAGGGGGTTATGAACTTTGAAATGAAAACCATGAGTTTTGAAGGTTGATTCCTTGATTTTGATGTTATTTGGCATTTTAATCGCCCGAGCAAGTTTGTAGGATTGTATTGAGTTAGTGTGCGATTGGTTGGGATCTCCGAGGGCTCCGGAGTGATTTTGGGGGTGGTTCGGGATGTTTTGCACTTAGAACAATTGCAGAAAAATTGCAGACAGCTTTTCCCCCATACAAAAGCAGCCTTCCTATGCGTCCGCATAGTTCTGACCCCCTTCCCTTCCGCTTTCTCAGTGTCCCTACGCGTTCACATAGTTTAAATGTTAGGCCCTAGAACTTTCTTCTATATGTTCGCACCCTTTCTTCGCAAACGCATAGAGCTAACCAGACTTCCCCAATTTTCTTCTATGCGTTCGCATAGCTCTTCCGCGAACGCATAGAATCCCAACAAGTTATTCAATGCGAACGCACTCCCATGATGCGATCGCATAGATTCTTTTTTGCCCAGTGATTTTAAGTTAAAAATTGAACAGTAGCTCGAGAATTTCCTCACCATTCCACACGAGCTCCTCTCCTACACTGTCCGTTGACAAACTCCAAGCCTTTATTTCACAAAAACTCTTTGGGTAAGTGATTCCAACCTCATTCTTCCATTATTTCTTCGTCTAATCATCAAATTGCTAACCCTAAAGCATGAAATCATGGTAGAAAGTAGGGCTTTTGGGTAGAGTTAGGTTTTTGAGAATTTTGGGCGAGTCAACCTCAATTTGGGGTCGAATCTTAAAACAAATCATATATTTGGACTCGTAAGGTTATGGGTAATCGGAATTTGGTCCGAGCCTCGAGTTAGGACCATGTGGACCCGGTGTCAGATTTTGGTATTTTTGGAAGAAAGCTGGAAAATGCATTTCTAAGCTAGGACTTTGTATCCTTGTGCTATTATTAATAATATTGAATCGATTTATGTTAGATATCGTTGGTTCTGGGTCGAATTCTAGAGGAAAGGTGATTGTTGAGCTTTGAGTTGCTATTTTTGGATCCGAGGTAAGTGTTTGATCTAACTTTGTCTTGAGGGAATAGGATTAGGATAATATTTGCTATGTGCTATTTGGAGTCAGTGTATAGGTATGGTGAGAGTTACCTATGCGCCCAAGTCTAGCATGACTGTGAGTCATAATTGCTTTTAAAATTCGAAAGAAGTGACACAATTGATTAATTACTTGTCAAATGAAATATGAAGCGACAGCTGAGAAGTAAATGAGTTAAAGAAGGAATTCTGGTATTTTTCCATTGCCGGGACGAGTAGATTGTTGCTAGTAATTTCTCCCTTGCCGGGTTTAACTGTTATATTGATGAGCTTCCCTAATGGGACCTCTTTTGAAGAGATTGGTAGAGTTATTCAATTATATTACGGGATCGTGTGGCACACCGTCCACTCATATATTACATTACCGGATTGTGTGGCACACCGTCCACTCATATATTACATTACGGGATCGTGTGGCACGCCGCCCACTTATTGTTATTGTCTGAGATGCCGGTGATATTGTGCATGGAGAATACGATAGCGTGTGGTGCACCGTCCACTTATATATTACATTACGGGAGCGTGTGGCGTGCCATCCACTTATATATTAAATAATGGGATAGTATGGCGCGCCGTCCACTTATATACTACATTACGGGATCGTGTGGCACGCCGTCAACTTATATACTACACTATGGGATTGTGTGGCGACCGTCCACTCAGATTATACGTTATGGAATCGTGTGGCACGCCGTCCACTGTAGATGTGTGTATCACAAAACCTGGAATAGATCTGCTGTTGTTTCTCATGTTGCATTTCTATCTAGTACTCCTCGATAGCATGTCCCCTCCCAGCTTTATTTGTATTATGTTGTTATTGTTTTTTCCCGTACTTGTATATCATATTTGCATAGCTTTATTGTAGTAGGTCCTATCTAGCTTCGTCACTACTTCGACGGGGTTAGGCCAGGCAGTTACCAACACATGGGGTCGGTTGTGCTAATGCTACACTTCTGTGCCCTTTTATGCATAGGTGAGGAGACAGCTTACGGACCGCAGCAGTAGCTTGGGAGCGTGACTTCATTCCAAAGACTTCAAGGTAGTTCGCTGGCGTTCGTGGGCCTCGAGTCTCTCCTATTTCAATTCAGTTTGTTTTTCCTTGTATCGAAATAGACTCCTTATGTAATTTCTTTCAAACTCTTATTTATAGTATTTCATAGTAGTCTGTGAGTACTGTGACACTAAATCTTGGGTAGAGGATGATGTTAATGTTTTCCATATTTTTCTTCCATTTAATATTAAATTTAGACTTTCGATTGAAATTATTGTTTTATTATTATTAGCTGTTGAAAATTAGTTGAAAAGGTATATTTAAGTTGGCTTGCCTAGCTCTGACAGTAAGCGCTATCACGACTCCGGATGGCGGAGAAATCTGGGTTGTGACAAGTTGGTATTAGAGCACTAGATTACTTGGGTCTCACAACTAACGGACAAACTCGGTAGAGTCTGAATGATTGGTACGGAGACGTCTGTATTTATCCCCAGAGGCTACAGAGTTAGAAAAAATTTTGCTTTGTTCATTCTTGTCGTGCGATTATGTTTCTCAAATATTGATCGTCGTTCTACTCTGTTCTTTCGCGGATGGAGAGATTACGTGTGTCTTCTTCTTCCGCGCAGCAGCCTGAACTTCCACCAGCAACTCCCATGAGGGGCAGGGGCCGAGGCCGTGGTAGGGCATAGCTTAGCCCCAGGCAGCAATTCCAAAGGTGGAGCCTCATATTGACTTGGTTGAGGAGGTTCCAGTCCCAGCAACTCTAGTGGGCCCAGCTTAGGTCCCAGGAGGGATTATGTTTCCCCAGATCTCTAGGATGTTGTTATCCGTATAGTAAGTTTTATGGAAAGTGTCGCTAGAGCAGGTTTACTACCAGTAGCACCAGCCACCTCTCAGGCTGGAGGAGGGGTTCAGACTCCTGCTACACGCACTCCGGAGTAGGTAGCTCCCCCGGACTCAGGTTTTAGGGGTTAAGCCCGCAGTGGCAGCTCAAAGAAGTATTATCGCTCAGGCCGGAGATGGAGCGGCCATGTCTTCGGATGTTTTATGGATACTTGAGTAACTGGGAGAAACTTCCCCAGCAATAGCTCGGAAAAATTATCCCAGTTCAATGATGGCAACCCTACTGGCTTGGCTAAACAGAAATCTCTCCACCAAGTCTTGGCAGATCTTGCTAGGCAAAAAGTGACGAAGTCGACACCATTGGTCTATAAAATACTCGTGGTCCGGAGATGGAGCGGCCATGTCTTCCGAAGGACCTCATGACAGCTCTTCAGTTCACCATCGGCGCCTATCAGTGCATAGCCGCTTCTATATTCTCAGTAGCTGAAGGCTTGCTTCACTTGCGGCGACCTGAGGCACATTGCCAAGTTCTTCCCTCGAGCTTCCAGCAGTTCACAGCAACATGGTCCTCATCCCATGATTCAGACAGCAGATGATCCACAGGCCGCCTAGCCAGCTAGAGGCGGGGGTAGAGGCCATAGAGGTGGAGGTAGGGAGCGTAGAGGTGGTGCTCAGACCGCCATAGGCAAGGGACAGCTTGTAGTAGATCGTCCCAGAGATACAGTTCAGAGGAGAGGGTCAGCCCCATTTCAATGCTTTGCCAGCCTGGCCGGAGGTCGAGTCATCAGATGCTGTGATCACAGGTACCATTCCGAATTGTATTAGAAATGTTCCAGTGCTGTGTGACCATGGATCTACGTATTCATATGCATCGTCTTATTTTCACCCTATTTGGTTATGCCTAGTGAGGCCTAGGGTATTCCTGTATATGTGTCTACACTGGTAAGTGATTCTATAGTGGTCGACTGAGTGCATTGTTCGTGAGTGGTGGTATTTGAGGGTCTTGAGACCAGTTGCGGCTTATTGTTCTTAGGTATGGTGGACTTGACGTCATATTGGGGAGGGATTGGTTGTCCCCGTTCCATGCCATTTTTATAATCCCACGAAAACCGTGACCTCAGTTTTATCAGATTTGACCCGTTTAGAATGAAGAGGGATTTTAGATCATTCGACCCGCAGCGTGATATCGTATGCGAAGGCTCGACTCATGGTTAAGAAAGGGGTGTTTAGCTTAATTGGCGTATGATCACGACTTCTGCGCAGAGGTTCCTTCTGTTGGTTCTGTTCCTATTGTTCGGAAGCTTCCCCGATATTTTTCCATCAGACCTGTCGGGCATGCCGCCTAACAGGGATTTTGAGTTTTGTATAGATCTGGCGCCGGGCACTCGACCTATTTCCGTTTCATCGTATCGCATGGCCCTCCCAGAGCTGAGAGAGTTAAAGGAAAAGCTTCAGGGTTTGCTTGATAAGGGTTTCATTAGGCCAAGAATTTCACCTTGAGGCGCACCAACGTTATTGCGAAGAAGAATGACAGTTCAATGAGGATATGTTTCGATCAGCTTCAGAGTACCAGTGTGTCTTTCAAGGATAGATTTGGGATCTGGTTATCACCAGTTGAGGATTAGGGCATTCAGTATCTTTAAGATAGTTTTCGCACCAGAATTAATTTTGCCCACTGGATCAGGACCTCATACTGTTTATTGTGATGCTTCTCGGATTGGGCTTGGCATAGTGTTGATTCAGAGTGGTAGGGTCATAGCATATATTTCCAGACAGTTAAAGATCCACGAGAAGAACAATCTTGTTCGTGAAGTGTACACGGGTCACAAGAGCTTGCAGTACTTGTTCAAGCAGAAATAGTTGAATCTGAGACATCGGAGGTGGTTGGAGTTGTTGAAAGATTATGACGTTTCTATCTTATACCACCCGGGGAAGGCCAATATGGTGGCAGATGCATTCAGTAGAAAGTCTGCCAGCATGGGTAGTCTTGCCTATATTCCGGTCAGCCAGAGACCGCTTTCCTTGGATGTTCAGGCCTTGGCCAATTTATTTGTGAGATTGGATATTTCAAAGCCCAGCAGGGTGTTGGCTTGCACGGTTTCTCATTCGTCATTGATGGAGCGTATTCAGTAGCGGCAGTTTGATGATCCCCATTTATGTGTCCTGAGAAACACAGTGCAGCGGGGAGGTGCCAGTGAGATGACTTTAGGAGATGACAGCATATTGAAATTGCAGGGGCGAGTTTGTGTGCCCAATGTTGATAGTATTCGGGAGTCAATCTTAGTGGAGGCCCACAGTTCTCGACATTATATTCACCCGGGCACCAAGAAGATGTATCAGGATTTGAGACAGCATTATTGGTGGCGCAGAATGAAGAAAGAGATTGTTGAATATGTGGCTCGTTGTCTGAATTGGCAGCAGGTTAAGTACGAGCATCAGAGACTCGGTGGATTATTTCAGAGGATTGAGCTCCCCGAGTGGAAGTGGGAGAGAATCACCATGGATTTTGTTACTGGCCTTCCGATGACTCGGAAGAAGTTTGATGCTATATGGGTTATTGTTGATAGGCTGACCAGGTCAGCGCATTTTATTCTAGTTGCCACCACATATTCATCCGAGAGATATGCTGAGATTTATATTAGAGAGATCGTTCTCCTTCATAGGGTGCCCATATCTCTATTATTTCGGACAAGGGTCCGCAGTTTACCTCGAATTTCTGGAGAGCGGTACAGTATGAGTTGGGCACCCAGGTCTAGTTGAGTACAACATTTCACCCCAGACGGACGGTAAGTCCGAGAGGACTATTCAGATTCTTATGGATATGCTATGAGCCTGCGTTATCGATTTTGAGGGCTCGTGGGACCATTTCTTGCCTTTAGCATAGTTTGCCTACAACAACAGCTACCACTCCAATATTCAGATGGCTCTATATGAGGCGTTGTATGGTAGGCGGTGTTGGTCCCCAGTCGGATGGTTTGAGCCGGTAGAGGCTCGGTTATTGGGTACAAATCTAGTACAGAAGGCCTTGGATAAGGTCAAGATCATTCAGGACAAACTTCGGTCAGCTCAGTCTAGGCAGAAAAGTTATGCAGATCGTAAGGTTAGGGATGTTGCTTTCATGGTTGGTGAGCGAGTATTGCTCCGTGCATCGCCTATGAAGGGCGTGATGAGATTCGGGAAGAAGGGAAAGCTTACCCCTATGTTTATTGGCCCATTTGAGATTCTTGAATGTGTGGGTAAGGTGGCTTATTGACTTGCCTTGCCGCCTAGCTTGTCAGCCGTGCATCCGGTTTTTCATGTATCCATGCTTCGAATGTATCACGGTGATCCCGCCCACGTGTTAGATTTCAGTACTTTTCAATTGGACAAGGATCTGTCATATAAGGAGGAGCCGGTGGCTATTTTAGACCGGCAGGTTCGATAGTTGAGGTCGAGGAGTTTTCCTTCAGTGCGTGTTCAGAGGAGAGGTCAGCCTCCTGAGGCATCGACCTGGTAGTACGATTCTAATATGCGGAGCCGTTATTCCCATCTATTTCCCGACTCAGGTACGTTTTTCTTTTGTCCGTTCGAGGATGAATGGTTGTTTTAGAGGTGGAGGATGTGACGACCCAAAGGGTCATCACCATCATTCTTCCTTTACTTGCTCTTCCGAGGCCTTGAAAACCACTTATTTGGTTGCCTCGATTTGCATGCGCAGTTCGAGCGCGAAGCCGGAAAATTTTTATGTTGAAATACTTGAATTCTGTGTTATAAACTATGAATTTTGATAATAATACTTATGTAGTATACTTTGGTCAACATTTTGGGTAAACGGACCCGGAACCATGATGTAAAAATATGGGACCCGGGCGTATTCCCGAAAACGAAATCCGAGGTCCCGGGCCCGAGTAGGAATTTTTCTGTGAAATTATTTTCTAAAAATGCTTAAGGAAAAATGAAAATGAGATTTGATCGAAAGTAATAGTATCAGGCTCGTATTTTGATTCCTATGCCCGGCACAAGTCCTAAATAAACATTTAGCGCTATTTGTAAAGTTTGGTTGAAAATGGACGTCATTTGACGTGTTTCGGGCTAAAAATGGAAAATTTGGAAGTTATGAACTTTGAAATGAAAATCATGAGTTTTGAAGGTTACCTCCTTGATTTTGATATTATTTTGGCGATTGGATCACCCGAGCAAGTTTGTATGATGATACTGAGTTAGTGTGTGTGGTTGGTTGGGAGCCCCGAGGGCTTGGGAGTGATTTCGGGGCTGGTTCGGGATGTTTTCCACTTAGAACAATTGCAGAAAAATTGCAAATAGATTTTCTCCAATGCGATTGCAGCCTTCCTATGGGTTCGAATAGTTCTGACTCCCTTCCCTTCCGCGTTCGCAGTTTCCCTATGCGTTCGCATAGTTCAAATGTTAGGCTCCATAACTTTTTTCGATGCGTTCGCACCCTTTCTTCGCGAATGCATAGAGCTAACCAGACTTCCCCCATTTTTCTTCTATACGTTCGCATAGCTCTTCCGCGAACGCATAATATCCCGGCCAGTTATTCAATGCGAACGCACTCCCATGATGCGATCGCATAGAGTCTTTTTCACCCAGTGATTTTAAGTTAAAAACAGAACAATAGCTCGATAATTTCCTCACCATTCCACACGAGCTCTTCTCCTACACTCTCCATTGACGAACTCCAAGCCTCTATTTCACAAAAACTATTTTGTTAAGTGATTCACTCATTCTTCCATTATTTCTTCATCTAATCATCAAATTTCTAACCCTAAAGCACGAAATCATTGTAGCAATTAGGGCTTTTGAATAGAGTTAAGTTTTTGAGAATTTTGGGTCATTCAACCTCAATTTGGGGTCGAATCTTAAAACAAATCATATATTTGGGCTCGTGGGGTTATGGGTAATTGGAATTTGGTCCGAGCCTCGAGGTTGGACTATGTGGGCCCGATGTTGGATTTTGGTATTTTTGAAAGAAAGTTAGAAAATGCATTTCTAACCTAGGAAATTGTATCCTTGTGCTATTATTGATAATATTAAATAGATTTATGTTAGATATCATTTGTTCGGGGATGAATTCTAGAGGAAAGGCGATTGTTGAGCTTTTACTTGCTATTTTCGGATTCGAGGTAAGTGTTTGATCTAACTTTGGCTTGAGTGAATAGGATTAGGATAATATTTGCTATGTGCTATGTGGAGTCGATGTATAGGTATGGTGACGGTTACCTATGCGCCCGAGTCTAGCATGACCGTGAGTCATAATTGCTTTTAAAATTCGAAAGAAGTGAAACAATTGAGTTAATTACTTGTCAAATGAACGATGAAGCGATAGCTGAGAAGTAAATGAGCTAAAGAAGGAATTTTGGTATTTTTCCCTTGCCGCGACGAGTAGGCTGTTGCTAGTAATTTCTCCCTTCCCGGGAGTAGGTGTTAGGCCTTCTCGGGTTCCGTGGTTCTAGCACGGTCACATAACTGTTGTATTTGATTTTATCTAATTTAAATACATGCTATTTTATGTTCCTTTTAATCGTCAACCACTTTTATGATTATTTTTAAAAGAATTGCAACGTCGCGAAAATGCTTCTCGAACCACGTCGCAATCAATGCATCCGTAGTTGTTAACATATTTTGAATCCGTTGAGATTTTGATTTGGGCCGCAATAATGTACACCCGAGTTTAAGAAAGTAATTTAAATAAATCGTGCCTAAAGAGTCTAACGCAATATTATTTTGGGGAAGGCCATGAAATTCACTAAACGACCCTTCCAAATTCTAAGTATTTTAATAATCAATCATTGAGGGCCCCGCATTAGTATGGTAGATTGTGTTTGAGGGGGTTGAAACTAATCTGTGGTGTGAATTTGGGAGCATTTAGGCTAGTTGAGGTTTTTGCCGAAAAATTTAAAATCAAGATTCGAACAATTTGGCTGTGATCCGAAGGAAGCCAAGGGCGGGGTTGGAAAGGGAGAATAAGGGGAGTTATTGGTGTAATTTTGGTGACTTTAGGCATAGTTAACGTCCTCGCTGCCGGCGAGTTTCATCGGAGAAGACAAGGGCGGCTAGAAATAGGGTTCGTGATTGGGAGAGACAGAATAGGGGGTTGGTTTCAGACATATAAGTACTACTGAACCTAGGACAAATCCAACCATTCGATCAAAAATCAAGGTCCACGATTAAAGACTAGAAACGACGTCATTTGGCATTTGGACCAGACTGTGTCAGATACCATTTGGGCCTGTGGGCGGGTGTTGGTGATGCTAGACTTGGCTGAGCGCAGATAATAAAAATTTGGCCAAATTTCAAGACTCTTATAAAGAAACTCTTCTTTCATTTGCTCTTTATTTATTTTCTTTTCATTTTGTATTTTTTATACATTTTTCCTGATTTTATAAAAATGCTAAATTAAAACTCAAACTCAAATTAACCCTAAAAAAGATTTCTTAATTCATTCCTAGTTAAAAGGTAAACTAATACAAATTTAAACTAAAAGCGTGAAGAGTGTCATTTTTGCTATTTTCTTCCTATTTTGTTCTGAAAAAAATTAACCCTAACTAATACTAAGATTCGAAATTAAATCCTAAATGCAAATGCATATTTTTGTAATTTTATATGACTTAACATGCACAAATAAAATGCAACCAATTAACAACAAATTCACAAAAATTGTAAAAATAAGGAAAAACCTTTTTTTGTTTAAATTTTGTGGAATAATTCATTTATAGGGAAAACATCACGTGCTCACAGCTGCCCCTCTTTGCTCGGAAACATGAAAGTTTTCGGGCAAAGATAAGTGAGCCAATACGAGCGATTTTTTCCCGTTTTAAAATTCTGTGTGAAGCATTTGAAAAGTTTTGACCGCACCCTACTTAATAGGTTGCCTACATATCCTGGACTAAACAGGAATCATGTCAGTGTAGTTCACTCGTGTCTGGTAGCTGGTACTACCAGGAGCTGTGATTTCACTTCGCTTGATGCTGCCACTGCTTGCTGACCTCCGTTATTACACCATGTCAAAAATAAAAGAAGCTAGCCTAAGCTATGAACTATGAATTACAAAAAGTCATATCTAAATTCTTCAAATTTGCTCTTGTACTTCCTTGTTGCCTTGTTGTCTTGTGTTTTCTTGTTGCCTTGTTGTGTTGTGTTTTGTTGTTTCCTTGTTGTCTTGTGTTTTCTTGAAATCCCTTTTTGTACTTCAACTGATCAACTGAAATGTTGTTCCTTCTCTTCAAATTGCTAAACTTGAACTTGAATGTATTTCTCTGTTATATGGCCCAACTCCACAAAAATAGACAGAACAAAGAAAAATTTCTGCCCCAGTTTTAAAAACTGGGTGCTTGTTACCATATATTAATAAGAATTGAAAACCAAAGCTTGAATCGTGATAAGACTGAAATGTAACTTTAAAATTTAAAGCCTGAAATGTATTCATCTGTTATATGGGCGGGCTCCCTACCTCAATACCTGAAAATTTGAAGACTAAAATGTTTCAAAAATTAAAATTTAAAGACTGAAATGTATTCCTCTGTTGTATGGGCGAGCTCTCAACCTCAACATTTGAAAATTTAAAGACTGAAATGTTTCAAAACTTAAAATTTAAAGACAGAAATGTATTCTTCTGTTATATGAGCGGGCTCCCAACTTCAAACGTTTTTTTTATAAAAAAAATGTAAAGACTGAAATGTTTCAAAATTTAAAATTTAAAGACTGAAATGTATTCCTCTATTATTTGGGCAGGCTCCCAACCTCAAAATTTAAAAATTTAAAGACAGAAATGTTTCAAAAATCAAAATTTAAAAATTGAAATATATTCCTCTGTTATATGGGCGGGCTCCCAACTTCAAACATCTTTTTTTTTTAAAAAACTGTAATGACTGATATGTTTCAAAATTTAATATTTATAGACTAAAATGCATTACTCTGTTATATGGGCGGGCTCCCAACTTCTAAATTTAAAATGTAAAGACTGAAATGTTTCGAAACTTAAAATTTAAAGACTCAAATGTATTCCTCTGTTATATGGGCGAGCTCCCAACTTCAAACTTTTTTAAAAAAAACTCTAAAGACTGAAATGTTTCAATATTTAAGATTTAAAGGCTGAAATGTATTTTGAATTTCAACCAAGCCACATTCCTTAGAAGTGTAAGGTCAAACCTGATTGGTTATTGCTCCTTCCCCTGCGGGGTATTTCCCCGAAACAAATAAAATTTCTGCCCTAGTGTCAATCAAAAAAAACTCTTGTTAGTTTAATGTGGTGGTTGGTTTGTGGCCTTGAACTTTGTGGTGATTTCTGCTTCACTTGCCATGATGACTGATTTCCACTCGAAGACCCAACCTCTTTCTGTCGTCCTCATCACATACAATACCCCTTTTTTGCTCAGACTCATATCCTCTTTTTGTTGAAGCTACATCCTCCCACCCTTTTATGTCTTAGATGAATACCAAAGCACGTATGTTTACCCCATAGTATGTTGTTCTTTTCTTGACTTATCCGATGACCTTGGTCTTAAGGTCTGTTGCTCCTTTACTTGTCATGATAACTTTCTTTTAATTCTAATATCCCACTTGTTTTTTGCCTAACCACTTCCTTTGTCATCCTTGGCACAGAACATACCTTCTTCTACATTCAAATCCTATACCTTCTGTTTGTTGCTCTGCTTTTGAACTGACTTTACTAACCCTTACGCCTTATGTGAACCCTAAAGCATGTCGATTGAAGCCCCTAGCCCCTGTTCTGGAAGTCTATTGCTTTTGCTTGACCTTTGTCACAGAAAATATTCTATTCTTTCTTCAAACCCAATACCCTATATCTGTTGCATTGTTCATGAATCGACATCCACCAAACCTTTGTGTTTCACCAAGATTCCACAAAGCATGTCGATTACTAGCTAAACCCCATTTGTGGAATCGGAAATTTGGCGGTAAATGTTGAAGTCATTTCTCATTTTTTATAACCGACAGACTCAGAAAGAAGAAGTGAACAAATAGAAGAACGAAGTGAAGGACAAAGTAAAGAGATGATTCCTAAAGAAGACACTACGAAGTAGAAACCTATTAAATGTGGATACCAACTCTAACGACCATGACATGCACCTTATAGATATTCTGCCAATCAAATAAGATGTTCAGTTCTTGTTGTATCTTTTTGCCGTGAAACTGGGCTTCAATGCTCCGCTTATCCAATCCGATTTGTATTCCTTATTTGACTTGTAGTGCCTGAAGAGTTTTCACCATCAAGCCTCTCTCATTTTGTTCTTTCTCTCAACTTACTGTCGCCTCAAGGTGCTCGTGAAGGTTTTCACCATTTTTTATTTCTCTCAGGTTTCATCGCCTTGCAGTACCTGTGAGGGTTTTCATCAATCCGGCTCTCTATTTTTCTTGCTTGGACCGGAGTGTTGCCCCTGAAATGAATTACCCTTACCTCCTTGACTTGGAATTTCTCAAAGACAGATCAGAAGGTCTTTCCTTGGACTGTAATGTGGGCTTTTGGATGCGACTAGAAAGAAGGGGTACGGGCTCAAATACAATTCAGAATGGGGTTAAAAACTACAACTATCAGAATCAAATTTCTCTCAACAATCACAACTTCTGCCCCAGTTTCTTGCTTGGGGAGTTTTGGAATTTTATTTTGGTATGACTGAACCTCAGAGAGGCTGCCTACGTACCCTTTCGGGATTAAGTCAAACGTAGTTCACGTCATAGAATTACTTTGTTTGATTTTCTTTCTCTTATTTTCTTTTCTTTTTTCCTTTTTCATTATTTTTTTCATTCTCTTTATTTCTTCTCTTCCTTTTTTTTCTTTTCTTTTCCTTTCTTTTCTTTTCTTTTCTTTTTCACTTCCTTCCTTCTTTTTCCTCTTTTCCTTTTCATTTGCTTATTTGCGGCACTTGTATTTCTAAATTGTGTCGTTGATTCCGAAAGAGGGGTACGAAAGAAAATAAACATGGCTCAAAAGGGGTGACAATGGAACAAAGTGTTTGGATAGCAGAATGAAACACCTTCGTCATTTCAATCCTCAAGGATATGCCAAATGCAAACAAATATGATTAATGTGCAGGAATTACACATAGTATTTCTTGACCGTATCTGACTTGATGGCCATTTCCACGCATTTTCCTGCTACATCTCTCAGATATACTGCACCATTGGACAACACTCTCAATTTCAATACCGCGAACGGACCCTGTCAATTGGCACTCCTGCCTTCAGGGCTTATTTATGTTCTATCTTCCCCAGTTTCACATCGTTTGGGCTTCAAATAGTTTCAACATATTCAAATCTGTTCTTATTTCCCCAAGTGTCCCCATTATCTTCAAAAATGGTTTCATTGCTTCCCGACTAACATAGCTTTTAATGATCAGATTGAGAATTATGCGTGCATGTCATTTCACTAGAACCGGCATTAGACAAAAGACAAAATAAAAGGATAGAAAAGAACATAACAAAGAAAATGATGATTGGGAGTAACAAAAGATCAGAATTGCATTAGACAGACGATAAAACAGTTCATATAACAAAATAAAACAAAACAAACTGGAATACAACCCTAGAACGAACTGAATCAAACCTGGACAACCCTAAACAAACCACAACGACTAAACCAACTAGAAATAAATGAAAGGATAAAAGGGTTTGATCACAAGACAATATCCGGATTACAACCCTGCAAATAATCCGGACAGCAGAAATGATAGAAAAATGGACCACCAAAGCTCCTACCCGGCTGACCTAGGAATGGAACGTCTTTCCAATTACCAAGCATGACATCTTAGCCACTGAATTCTGCATCACCAACATTAGGAACTTTACAAACTTTCATTTTATCGTCCTCAACAAGTTGTTTTTGGGTCTCCAAGGCTCTCAGAGAATTCTTACCTTCCTTTTCAAAACAAATCATACCCATCATGTCTACCTCATTACGCACAGGTGACAGTTTTTGGCTGGTGTCTGGTGCATCCGGACTTTGTACGACGATGTTACCGGCATTAATAAGCTTCTGCATTGATTTCTTCATCTTCCAGCACTTTTTTCATGACCCGAGGCATCTGAGCAATATGCACACTTTAGAGAAAAGTCACATTCCCGAGGGTTTTGCATTTGTATCTGAATCGGCTTCAGCATGCCCACTTGCTTCAACTTCTAGAACACATTGGCATATGATTCTCCAATAGGGGTAAGAGCCTTTTCTTGTTTCAGCAACCTCTTGTTCCTAAATGCCTAATTTTGCCTAAAACATTACCCTGGGAGTTTCTGGTATGCTCGCGGAGGTGGATAGGCATGTTTTGGAGTTGGATACTTGGAAAATGGAGTCTGTCTTTAGGAGTCTCGTTAAGAGAAGTAACGTTGGGAAGGGCCATTCGGTTCCCGAGGATATTCATATGTATGATATCATGGTTAGAATTGTTGATCAAGAGAGCCCTTTGGATCATCTTTTTTGTTTCTCTTTCTCCCTTCTAAGCTTGCTGAGATGTCCTGAATGTCTTTTGAGCAACTCGTTATATCTCCTAACTTGATTCCATTTTCTACTAACTCCCCCATTCTTTACATATCATTGAAAGGTCTGCCCAGGGCCGGGATCAAATTATTGAAGTAAGTGGGCCCCTAGGTTTGTATGAAAAGTTTGACCATCTCTTTCACATCAATCGGGGTATCGATTCGAGGAGCTTGCTCCCTCCATCCGAGCCCAAACTCTCTAAAGCTTTCCCCTGGATTCATTTCCATTCCAGAAAAGGAGGAACGGTCCACGGATGGCTCTTTTCAGCTTCATGGATTCACTGTCTGTCCCTTCTCATTCTATGAACCTTCCATTTTCAACACAAGGCTTGTGTTTCGGCCATTGTTTGTGGGAGTTGGGACCCTTATGAGTGACCTCGGAGGGGTAATATTGGGCATCATAAGCTCCGGGTAAGTGTTCTTTGTCGAGCATAGTCTATGTGACCAGAAGGCACCTTTGGGAAAAGATAGTTGGATGATGGGTGATTAAGATACCAAAGGGGTTGGGAAAGCTGTTATAAGCGGGTAGGGATGGGGAGTATCGGTCATCCGACATTGTGTTTGGGGTTTGGGTAAGGATAGAGCCCAGGAAGCTAGGCGGTGGGCGGGGTGGTGCTCTCCCAGTCATTCACGCCCGATACATGTCTGCCACATGGTGTGTCAACATTTTCACCTATTCCACAAAACCATGGACCTGTTCAACCGGCTGCTTTTCAGCATTGGTACCAACCCACTCAGTTCTACTATTCTCTACCATTATCTTTTGCCTTTTGTTGCATTGGAGAGTTATCTTAAAACCACACCAACCAACCTTCTGAAATGACATGCTAAAATAAAACAGCTAGGTTAGCGTTAGGGCATTTAACACGTTGGTAATCTCACATTTGGGGAATGGATGCACCTAAGCAGTTGACACTCTCTATTATGCATTTGCTCGATCGCATGCGACATCCCTGCTTTTCTCATTTTTGATTGCAGACTCTCCTCCTTTCCTTTCTCTCTTTTTCTTTCTTTCTTCTCTCCTTTCAGTCTTGCCTTTTATTTCTTTCTTTTTCTTATTTTTCCCGCTCTTTTCTTTTAGCCTTTTGTGATTGCCCTATTTACTTTCTTCTCTCTTTCCCTGTCTTTCCGCTCTTTTGTTTCCTGTTTTTTTATTTGGTTATGGTCGAATCCTATGTGGATTGTCTACATATCATGACCCCACATGAATCAGACCAATCGTAGTTCATGCAAATAAAGGGTAAACAATAATAAAATAGTTTTTGGAATTTTTCGATATTCATGATAAAACAAACTTCAATTACAAAGGTTAAAAACTGACAAACTTAAACTCACAGACTCTAACAACAAAAGTAAAATACAGATTCAAAAATAAAATGACCCACATATTCTAATTAAAAGAAAAACTCAAAAATAAACGGACATAATCCCTTTCTTATTTTTCAGTTTCAGCCAAATGACTGCTTTTGCAATCGTGGCCCTTCTCAATTCCATGAATTTTGAGGCCGGGGAGAACTATTTAATGAAACTCCCCAAACTTGTTCGTTCTTTTATGAAAATAGCCTTTCAACAATAGAAAGATACTCTAGGGCTATCTAGGCAAGAACGGTTTAGGACACCACCAACACTGGCTCGGCTTATTTTGACCAAAACTTCCAAACAACATTCACTTGACCACTGACTCTTTTTCTTATTTTTCATACTAAAACAAAAGACTTGGTTTTACAAACACGACCTTTCAGCACTTCGGGGACAAAGCTTTTAAGGTTGTGTGGGTCAATCGGTTAAAATTTGAAAGATGACCCTAAGGTGGCTATTTATGCAAAGTCAGCCTTTCGGCTTTCGAGAGCGTTCGGCTACTTTTGAAAAAAAAACAACATGATGCAAATAAGCGCTCCTACTAGGTATCCGGCATGAAGTCACGTTATTCTAGGTTCAAAACCTGTGCATGTATTCTAGACTGTGTACCCGAGCGGACAACTCGAGTCGAGGAGGGGGCAACATACCGGGGACCCACGAGATCGTCCGGCTTTGCAACTTATCCGGCATCTCTTTATTTTAGGGTATGACTCTAATAGAATAGATAGTCTTAACTAGTAAGCACATCCCTAGAGGTGAGAAGAGAAGGGTTTTAGCACAGTTTATGTACAATTCAAATAATATCAAAGCGGTAAACATTTAGCACATTCAACATAAAGCATGTAGGAAAATTAGAAATAACCAAATACAACAATTTATCTAAGCTCGAATTCTGAACCCCGAACAAAACGTTCTGGTTTCTTGTCCCCAGCAGAGTCGCCAGAGCTGTCACACCTCCTTTTTCACTACTCCCGAAAGGGGCACAAAAGAGTTTTTCCAATTAAAAGACAATCGGAACGGGATTTGATTATTAAGAATTCAGAGTCGCCACTTGGGAGATTAATGGTGTCCCAAGTAACCGGTTGAATCCCGAACCGAGGAAAAATATTGACTCTATTAACAGTCCGCGAACCAGAAATCCGAGTAAGAAATTCTGTTAACCCGGGAGAAAGTGTTAGGCATCCCGGGTTCCGTGGTTCTAGCACGGTCGCTTAACTTTTGTATTTGAATTTATCTGCTTTAAATACATGCTAGTTTATGTGCCTTTTAATCATCAACCGCTTTTATGATTATTTTAAAAAGAATAGCAACGTCATGAAAATGCGTCTCGAACCACGCCACAATCAATGCACCTGTGGTTGTTAACATATTTTGACTTCGTTGAGATATGGATTTGGGCCGCATTGATGCACACCCGAGTTTAAGAAAGTAATTCAATTAAATCACGCCTAAAGAGTCTAACGCAATATTATTTTGGGGAAGGACGTGAAAGGCACTAAACGGACCTCCCAAATTCTAAGTATTTTAATGATCGATCATTGAAGGCCCCACATTAGTATTTTGTTCAGCAAGGCTCGTCTCATTGTTTTATTAAAAGGTCGACCTAAGAGTAACTATATTTTCTATTTTTATTTTTTGTCTTCTAAAAGGAAGGGTCCTATTTGATTAACATTAAAGTCCGGGTTTCAAGTTCACGTTCGGGCCCAAACACAAGGAATTACCTTTTAGTTTGAACTCGCTACCTAACTCAGAACCCAAACTTGCCATGTTGCTTAAGTTTGAGTGAAAACTTCAACAAGAATCCATGTTAATGGATTACCCCGCCAGCCAATGAACGGAGGCCATAACAGGCCTGAACGCCCATTCGAATGAAGAGAAACTAATTGGGCTTGACCCAAAAATACGATAGGCCCAAACGGAGATTGCTTACTTAAAGCTTGCAAAAACTGACGTTCCTATGGACCTGAGTTCGAGTCCCTGCTCAAACAAACTCCAGGTTTGATCTGGGCTAGTGCGGGCCCCAGACAAGTAAACAACTCAAATTAGCTAGATCGCGGAATGATCAATTCAGGGCCGCACACATTTCATATTTGATACGAATTAACTCATCACTAATGATTGAAGGAGCATATGATAATCAATGACTTTAGTTATTAAAATAAGCCAACATGATGAGAATTTGCGAGTATTAAACTTGATAAAACATCAAATTTACTAGATCAGTAGCACTAATTATAAAACACTAATTCAAAACTTTAACTGTAAATTACCTATTTGCCTTATTGAATTACTGGCCCAACAATACCATCCCCATTCGAACATGAACTTAAGCTACCATTGTAATAACATGAGTTAACAAACAACAAGGAATTACCAACTCCTAGTTCCAACTGCCTATTGCATGAACTAATCAATAGTCCACAAATTAACAACAACTTTAGTCCTATTATTACATATCCGGCACAAATTAATCATTCCAAATGAACACAAAGGAAATAGTGTACGAATTAACGCAATAGCAAAACGCTTGCACTTCAATTTCTCTTTCAATTCGATTCTATTCATCTTGTAATCACATAGATCACTCAACGGTAAGAATAAGTACCTGGAAATATGAAACAATGAAGAAGAAAAAGAAGAATCAGCAGCAGGTAGCAGAAGCAGGTGAATAATAGCAGTGACTTAACACTTAAAATAGCCCTAGGAGATTGAATTAACAGCCCAGCCACGTTTAAATCAACCAAATCGAGCTGACCACTTTAACACAGCAACAAATCGATCAGAACTGAGCTTCTATGCATAAACGAACAACAATAATTTCAGCCAACTCAAAACAAAACTGAAAACTCTTTTGAAGTATCTATGGATTGTGAATTGATGAATACAACTGAAATCAGTCCCCAATTTCAATGGAACAGTAGCATTTTTTTTTACTTTTTTTTTCTGATTTTTCTATTTGGTTTTTGAAATTCAAATTCTACTTCAGATCTGGAAATTCCAGTGAAGGAGTTTTGGGGAGCTAAAGATGGCTGCTCTGAAGACCTCTTTTTTTAGTTTTCTAACGGTTTCTCTTGTTTTTGGGGTTTTCTATATAGAACTAGGCAGAATTCTAAACTAGAGATTGAAAATTGGATGCAATTTGAAGGGAACTTTTTATGGCTGGAAAAGACCCCCTCACAAGGCAGTTCTCACTACCTTTATAGGCAAATGGCCTTAGCTATTTTCATATTTTGATTGCATATTAGTCCTCTTTATTTACTCATTCAACCACTTATTTTACAACTTGTGCCACAAGTTATTACCCTGAGTCTACTAAAATCTATTTTAAGCTTTGTTCTAGAAGGCACTAGGAAATCCTACAACATTCCACCCTGTGTCAAAAACCCAAAATACCCCTAAGTTCAAACCGAAACTAGCCAATTCAGTTAACTAACCAAACTAGACTAACCCGTCACATTAGACATCTAATTAAGGACTATAGTTAATCAATGATTCAATCAAACGACAGAATAATTAATTAGTAAGTATTAACGCAAATCAACCAGGATCAATACGACTAATCAAAATATAATTGTTGAACTATGAATTAACCTAAACCTATATTCTAATAGAAACATAGAACAATTATATCAAAGCTAAACTAAATTAAGGATCAAAATCACACGATAAACTCAGACAACACTTAAGTACCAGTAAAAAGAAATCAAACTACTGATTATTGAGATTTTAGAGAGAACAAAACTAAAAAAAATGAACAGAAATACACTCACTGAATCAATTTAGGTCTTGAACCTTTATTTGGAAATTCCAAGCAATTCTCACCGGTGTCGAGGCGAACGGGCTTGAGGTTTAGCATGTGGAAGCACCAAGAGTCCAAAGCGTTATTCTGAGAGTGAACTGAAGTGGTGCCGCCACCAAATTCCATGGAAATTTAAGGCGGCAACTTTAAGGTTTCACCAATTGGAGAGGTTCGTGATTGTGTTTGATGGGGGTTGAATCTAACCTGTGGTGTGAATTTGGGAGCATTTAAGCGAGTTGAGGTTTTCGCCAAAATATTTAATATTAAGATTCGAACAATTTGGGTATGATTCAAAGGAAGCCAAGGGCAGCATTGGAAAGGGGAGAACAAAGGGAGTTATTGGTGACTGTAGGCGTAGTTAACGTCCCCGCCGTGGGCATGTTTCATCGGAGAAGACAAGGGCGGCTGGAATTATTCGTGATTCGAAGAGACAGAATGGGGTAGGGGGGGTACGATTGGTTTCATACATATAAGTTCTAGTGAACCTAGGACAAATCCAACCATTCGATCAAAAATCAAGGGCCACGATCAAAGACAAGAAACGACGTCGCTTGGAATTTGGACCGAACTAGGTCGGACACCATTTGGGCCTGTGGGCGGATAGGTGATGCAAGACTGGGCTGAGCGCAGATAATAAACATTTGGCCCAATTTCAAGCCTCTTATAAAGAAACTCTTCTTTTATTTTCTCTTTATTTATTTCCTTTTCATTTAGTATTTTTTTTATACTTTTTCCTGATTTTATAAAAATGCTAAATCAAAACTCAAAACCAAATTAACCCTAAAAAATATTTCTTAATTAATTCCTAGTTAAAAAGTAAACTAATACAAATCTAAACTAAAAACCCGAAGAGTATCATTTTTTCTATTTTCTTTCTATTTTGTTCCGAAACAAATTAACCCTAACTAATACTAAGATACGAAATTAAATCCTAAATGTAAATGCATATTTTTGTATTTTCATATGAATTAACATGCACAAATAAAATGCAACTAACTAACACAAAATTCACAAAAATTGTAAAAATAAGGAAAAAAAATTTGTTTGAATTTTGTGGGAATAATTCATATATAGGGCACGTGCTCACTATAGCAACACCAACAACAGCAAAAGAGAGAAGAGGAGGAGGAGGAGGAAGAAGAAGAAGAAGAAGAAGAAGAAGAAGAAGAAGAAGAAGAAGAAGAAGAAGAAGAAGAAGAAGAAGAAGAAGAAGAAGAAATGAGTTTGAAGTTATTTAAAAAGTAGGTGCAAATTAAAACTTAAAAAATAAATTTATGTTAAATGGGGAAGACCAAATAAGGCGCCCCATGTAATTTACATCTTACATCAGTTTGTAAAGGCCCGTGAAATTTTTATTATTAGCTCGGGAAAATTCAAACTTAAGGATATAACTTATCTAATTTTGAGCCAAGTAAAGCCCATAGGAGTTGGAACAAGGTTATCTAAAACAATTGGATAATATAAATTGCAATGGCATATGTAAGGATGTCTAATGGGAGAGGACGATTTTAGCGAGATAGGACAGTACAATTCCTTAACAACATTAGGAAAATCGAGACGTTAGGGGGTCGGGATTAGCAGGACGACCCCTAGGCTCGTCTCATCCCACTAACTAACAAATGAGGGCTCAGTGGGATTTTTACTAATTTTTTTTAATAATTTAAATATTTATGCATTAAAAGTTGAAAGAGATTTTTAAAATTGGCAACGGCTAAATTTTTTATAAACTTCAAACTTAATAAATTATAAAGAAGCTTAGTAAGAAATTATAAAATATAAAAAAATGTCTTGTAACTATTCTAGTAAATATAATTTTTTAAGTACTTATAATGAGAAAAGAATTGTAGTTTATTTAATATAATCTCAAGTATGAACTATGAAGTAATTAAGTAAGAATTCTTTCAAAAAAAGTTAAGACTAAAGCCTTTTAGTTTATTTGATAAAAATTTATAATTTTACGTACAAAATACAAATGCATGTCATTTGAAGAGCTCCTAAAGAGCAACACCTAATTTATATAGTCACCTTCTAGGAAGGGTTCTGTTTGAATTAGGCCTCTAAGAAGCTAATTACAAGTATCATATTGATATTTGTACTCTCCTATATAATTTCTGGCTAACTTTCATATAATATCAACTGAAGCTCCTCTGGAATTGGTAATGTCACTTCATGTTCCATGAGTTCCATGTCGTTATTGCTTGCAGTGCTGTCACGATCCAAACTCAGCCGTGATGGCGCCCAACCGTACAACTAGGCAAGCCTGATCAGTTATTTCTCAAGAACCCAATATGATAACTCATTACCTACAATTTAAGGGAATTTAACAGTTTAGAAATAATAAGTCGAGGTTTATAATAAAAACAATCTGGAAAAACCGAAATAGCCGACAAAACACTCCCAATGAAATCTGGGGTCACGAGTCTAGATTCTTTAAACAACTGAGTAACAATATTCGAGAATATATATGTCTAAAAAGTGGAAATAAACTGAATAAAAGGGGAGAATTCGGGTCCTGCGAACGCTAGGCAGCCACCTCGAGAACTCTAAATAAACTCTGGAAAACAGCGACTGCTCAGCTAAGTTTCTAGAACACCTAAATCTGCACACAAGGTGCAGAGATTAAAGTGAGTACTTTCAACTCATCGGTAATAGACATGTATAATGACTTGAAAGTAAGAAATCCCGAAATATTACGATACAAAGCTGAAACTATCCTCTTAGCACATTTGACGATGAAAACAACAATAAATCAATGAGAGACAGATATCATTGTATGAATGCAATTGAATGCACATGACCACTGCGGCATACAACCCGATCCATTGGGTAATCGCGCTCACTGTGGGGGTTCAGACTCCGGAGGGGCTCCTACAGACCAAGCGCAATGACATAGTAGCATTCGCTGCGGCGTGCAGCCCGGTCTACAATCAGTCCAATTATATATGCATGCAAGCCACATGGGCACAATCAATTGCCATTTTTAGCTCCATTTAACAGGTATTATAGTATAAGTGATTAAAGCCTTAGAAGATTTCTACTTATTTCTAGACAGTATTTAACTCAGGACTGATATTATGGGAACATGCTCAATATCAGGGAAAACAGTGATAATAATCCCTAAGGGAACCAAATAGTTGGTTCGCAGCTCAAATATGCTTATAACAATCCAAGTAGGATGTTTACTAGCCAATTCCTAGGCATATAACACGGTATAGACATTGCTCAGATGGACTAAGCCGTAGTCCCATCAATAAACGACCCCGCACTCACATTAGAGTATGTGTCTCGTCTCAATACAGCGTCACAATGTGAGACACCAGGGTTTCAAACCCTCAGGTCATCATCTACATCTATTACCCACCTTAAGACGGCCCTAGACTAGTCCACAATGCTCTTTCCTTTTGAATCGACCTCCTCACGCGTTGAATCTAGACAAAATCACAATGAATACTTTATTATATGCTAAATAAACATAACCCAATCGAAATTACTTGAAAAACACTAAAATTTACGAAGTTTGTAAAACCCGAGCCTCGGGCCCACTTCTCAAAAAATTACGAAAATCACATCTACAGATCCCTTGTCTCGCCCAAGTCCATACATATAAAGTTTACCAAAAACGGAGTTCAAATGGCCTTTCAAATCCCCAAAATTCGTTTTCAAAATCAAGCCCTAGTTCTTCACAATTTCATCCCACTTTCATGAATTTTAGTGTTGATTCTTCAATAAAATAATGTTTCTATGTTAAGAGACCTACCTCCAATCAATTTCCATCGAAAACCCTCTTCAAATCAGTCAAAAAGCTCTCTTGGCGGAGTAAAAATGGTGGAAAAGTGATATGGATCGCGGAAGAATAACATATAAAAACCCTTCTGCCCAGGCTAATTTCCTTCTTCGCGAATGCGAGGCCCTTCCGCGTTCGCGATGACCAAAATTTCCAGCTGCCAAATGTTACTCATCGCGAACGCGTAGCCTTCACGCGAACGCGAAGGTCTGGGCTCCTCCTCCTACGCAAACGCAGCCTCTTCACGCGATCGCGAAGCACCAGACCAGCTCCTTCCAAACGACCCCTACGCGAACGCGTCTATTCCATGTGAACACGAAGGACAGTGGACCCCAGGCCTACGCAAACGCGAGACGCCCCTGCGAACGCGAAGGCCAAGCATGTCTTGCAATAGCTGCTGCATTTTTGCAGCAAAAACCAACATCCGAATTCCCCGTTAGCCATCCGAAACCACCCGAGGCCCTCGGGACCTCACCCAAAAGCACATGTATGTTCTAATACCTAATTCAAACATGCTCGAGTCATAAAAACACATCTAACAACACAAGAATCATCAAATTACCACGGATTCAAGCCTAAGTAAAGCAAAAACTTCTAAGACATGCATTTGATAAAAAACCCGACTTAAACACCTCCAAATGACCTGAAACTTTGCACACATATCCAAAATTACCTAATGGAGCTACTGCAACTCTCGAAATTCCATTTTGAGCCTCGGAACAAAATCTCACCTATCAACCGGAATTTGCCAAAATTCAAACTTAGCCAATTCAAGCCTAATTCTACACCGGACTCCAAATTCAATTTCGATTGCACTCCTAAGTCACAAATCATCACCCGAAACTAGTCGTATCATCGAAAATCCATTCCGAGCCCTCTAACTCATAAGTCATTGACTTTTCCAACTAAACTTCTATTAAAGAGACTAATTATCGCATTTCTAACCGAACTCTATCCGAATTACTTCAAATTCACACACACACATACAATGAAACATATAGAAGCATAAAACAGGGAAAACGGGGAGGTAATTCACGTGACGACGGGCCGGGTCATCACATCCTCCCCAACTAAAACAAATGCTCGTCCTCGAGCGGGTCAAGAAACATACCTGGAGTCTCAAACAAGTGAGGATATTTGCTCCGCATTTCCTGCTCGGCCTACCAAGTGGCCTCCTCCACAGGCCTACCTCTCCACTGTACCTTCACTGAAGCTATGTCCTTTGATCTCAACTTTCAAACCTGACGACCCAAAATAGCCACCGGCTCCACATCATAGGTCAAGTCCTCATCCAACTGAATCGTGCTGAAGTCTAATACTTGAGACGGGTCCCCAACATACTTCCGGAGCATAGAAACATGAAACACCGGATAAACTCCCGACAAGCTAGGTGGCAAAGCAAGCACATAGGCCACCTCCCCAATCCCCCTAAGTATCTCAAAAGGTCCAATGAACCATGGACTCAGCTTCCCTTTCTTTCCAAACCTCATAACGCCTTTCATAGGCGAAACCTTCAACAAGACCTTCTCGCCCACCGCATAAGATACATCTCGAACCTTCCGGTCTGCATAACTCTTCTGACGCGACTGAGCTGTACGAAGTCTCTCTTGAATCACTTTCACCATCTCTAAGGCATCCTAAACTAAATCTGTCCCAATAATCTAGCCTCGTCGGGCTCAAACCAACCAACCGGAGATCTACACTGTCTCCCATATAAGGCCTCATATGACGCCATGTGAATGCTGGATTGATAGCTGTTGTTATGAGCAAACTCTCTAAGTGGCAAGAACTCAGCCCAAGAACCTCCAAAATCAATAACACAGCCACGCAACATGTCCTCTAATATCTAGATAGTGCGCTCGGATTGTTCGTCCATCTGAGGATGAAATGGCGTGCTCAACTGTACCCGTGTGCCCAACTCTTGATGAAAAGTCCTCCAGAATTGGGAAGTGAACTAAGTACCCTATATGAGATAATGGAAATTGGGACCCCATGCAACCGTACAATCTCCCGGATGAAAATCTCTGCTAATTTCTCCGAACAATAGGTAGTACATACCAGAATGAAGTGCGCGGACTTGGTCAGTTTATCCACAATCACCCAAATTGAATCAAACTTCTTCGAGGTGCGATGGAGACCACTCACAAAATCCATAGTAATCCTCTCCCTTTTCCACTCCGGAATATCCATCCGGTGAAGTACACCCTCGGGTCTCTGATGCTCATATTTGACCTGCTGACAGTAGAGACACTGAGCCACATAATGCTCAATATCCTTTTTCATTCTCCTACACCAGTGATGCTTCCTCAAATCCTGGTACATCTTCACGGAACCCGGACAAATCGAATACCACGAGCTGTGGGCCTCCTCTAATGGTCACATTGGGCGCCCATCCACATTGGGCGCGCAAATCCGCCCTGCATCCGCAACACACCATCATCTCCAATGGTCACATATCTGGCATCATCATGCTGGACCCTGTCCTTCAGGACAAGTAAATGCGGGTCATTATAATGGCGCTCTCTAATGTGGTCATATAAAGAAGATCGGGAAACCATACAAGCCAATACACGATTGGGCTCAGAAATATCTAACCTCACCATCCGATTGGACAAGGCCTAAACATCAACTTCAAAGGGCCTCTCCCCAACTGGAATGTATGACAAGCTACCCAGACTAATTGTCTTCCGGCTCAAAGTATCGGCCACTACATTGGCCTTCCCTGGATGATACAAAATGGTAATATCATAGTCCTTGAGTAACTCAAGCCATCTCTGCTGCCTCAAATTAAGATCCTTCTGCTTAAATAAGTGTTGAAGACTGCGATGGTCTGTGTATACCTCACAAGATACGCCATATAGATAATGCCTCCAAATCTTCAAGGCGTGAACAATAGCAGCCAACTCTAAGTATGAACAGAGTAGTTCTTCTCATGGGGATTTAACTGATGAGAAGCATAAAGCAATAAATATACCCTCCTGCATTAATACAAAACCCATCCCAACTCTCTAAGAATCACAATACACCGTATAAGAACCTGAAACTGATGGCAATACTAGTAATAGAGCTTTGGTCAAAGCTGACTTGAGCTTCTGAAAGCTCTCCTCGCATTCATCCGACCACACAAATGGAGCATTTTTTCTACGTCAACTTCGTCAAATGCGAAGCAATAGATGAAAAGCCTTGAACGAACCTGCAGTAATAACCCGCCAAACCGAGGAATCTCTGAATCTCAGTAGCTAAGGACGGTCTGGGCCAACTCTGCATCACATCAATCTTCTTTGGGTCAACTTGAATACCATTTATGGACAACACGTGTCCTAGAAAAGCCACAGTACTAAGTTAGAACTCACACTTGGAGAACTTTGCATAAAGCTTCTCCTCTTTCAACCTCTGCAATACCACCCTGATGTTTTGCGCGTGCTCCTCCTGGCTACGCAAGTACACCAGGATGTCATCAATAAACACAGTCACAAATGAATCCAGATACGGCCGAAGTACATTGTTCATCAAGTGCATGAACGTGGCTGGGGCATTAGTCAGCCCGAAATACATCACTAGAAACTCGTGGTGCACATATCTCGTCCTGATAGCCATATTCAAGTATCACACCTCTTTCTACCCATCATGTATATTGTCCCCTTTGTTCCGTGTTGAAATAGAACCTTAATTTATTACTTATTTATTAGATTTTAGATTTGTTAGTGATTAGATAATAGTATTAGACGAGATTTTACGAAACAATTATTTTTTTATTTCTTTATAGGAGAGGACAAATCTCTTTTTTTCGATGCGAATTTGACACGACATAGGAGAAGCCGCCCTTTATTGAAAATTATAATGTCTTAATCCCTAATCTTCAGCAGGTGATAGCCTGATCGGAGGTCAATCTAAGAGAATACCTTTGCTCCCTGAAGCTGATCAAACAAATCCTCAATAGGAGGTAGTGGGTACTTGTTCTTCACTGTCACCTTATCCAACTGTCTATATTCAATGCACATTCTCATTGTGCCATCCTTCATCTTTACAAATAAGACTGGTGCACCCCACAGTGACATAGTCGGGCGAATGAACCCCTTATCTAGGAGTTCCTGAACCTGTTCCTTCAAATGATTTAGCTCCGCTGGTGCCATAAGATAGGGAGGAATAGAGATGGGCTGAGTGTCCGGTACCAGATCAATGCCGAAGTCAATATCTCTGTCTGGCGGCATGCCTGGCAGGTCCATTGGAAACACATAAAGGAAATCCCTCACAATGGGAACCGAATCAAGACTAGGATTCTCCACTCCAACATCTCTAACGAAAGCCAAGTACGATAAACAACCCATCCCAACTATCCGCTGAGCCTTTAAGAAAGAAATCATCCAGCTGGGCACATAATCAATCATGCCTCGCCACTCGATCCTCGAAATACCCGGAATAGCCAACGTAACTATCTTGGCATGACAGTCCAGAATAGCATGGTGCGGAGATAGCCAATCCATATCCAGAATAATGTCGAAATACACCATACCTAATAATAACAAGTCAGCTCGGATCTCCAGACCCACAATAATCACCAGACACGATCGATATACATGATCCATAATAATAGTATCACCCATCGGGGTAGATACATGCACAGGCAAGGCAAGACAACCACGGGTCGTACCCAAATGATGAGTAAAACATGAAGATACATAGGAATAGGTAGATCCAGGATCAAATAAGGTAGAAGCATCCCTGTGGCATACTGAGATAATACATGTGATGAAAGCATCTGATGTAATGGCGTCCCTCCTATTTGGAAGAGCATTGAATTGAGCCTGACCACCACCTATGCGGTCCTCATCCCTGTGGCAAACTCTGGCTACCTGGCATCTGCCCCTAGCTGACTAAGTGGGTGCCGAAGAAGCAGGAGCAGAAGAAGAGGGTCGATCCCTCTACCGAGACTGTCTACTGCAGAGCCAAGGACATTATCCCCTTATATGACCCAGCTCGCCATACTCATAGCAACGACCTGTAGATGGAGAAGAGGACTGACGGGAACCCCTCACTGCAGATGAAATGAAGAAGCAGGAGTAGTACTCTGAACTGGAAGGGCTCTAATTGAAGACTGGCCCTTCTGATAAACCTGATGACCACAGCTTGAAGAAATCCCACTAGACTCTGTACGACCTGACTGAGGAGGTCTGAAGGAAAGACATTTGCTGCGATGGAACTGGCCCCTAGATGGAGCACCACTGAAGCTACCTAAACTTCGGGGCCTCTTGGCCTCCCACTCTTCACGCTCCCGACAACAGTCTGTCTCAATCTGATGAGCCATATAAATTACCTCCTCAAATGAGGCAGCCACAACTCTCTCTCTAGTCATCAAAATATGAATGGGATAGTTGAGGCCATCCACGAACCTCGTAATCCTTTCCCGATTAGTCGGGATCATCCAAGTACCATGCCGTGCTAGCTGCGTAAACCTCAACTCATACTGGGCCACAGCCATTTCCGCCTGAACCAACCACTCAAACTGACGATGCAGCTCCTCTCTGCGAGACTGCGATACATACTTCTCCAAAAAGAGAGCGAAGAACTACTGCCAAGTATGGGGGCACCGCTCCAACAGGCCTACACCTCTCAAACTCCTCCCACCAAGTAAATGCAGGCCCTGAGAACTGGAAAGTAGTAAAAGCTACTCCACTAGACTCCAATATCCCTGCAGTGCGAAGCATGCGCTGACATTTATCTAGAAATCCCTGGGCATCGTCGCCCTTTGTACAACTAAACGTCGGAGGCTGAAGCTTGCCAAACCTCTCAAGTTGACACTGCTCGTCATATGGCATAGATGGAACCACAAAATCTGGAGCAGGTGCAACTGGCGCAACTGCGGTAACTGGTGCAACTAGAGCAACTCTCGGTGTCTGCAATCCTGGACATCCTGCTCGGGTGTGTGAGCAGCGAGGGTCTGCTAACCACCCCCGATCTGAGAAGTAGTTGCTGCAGTAGTGGCTGATATGGCCTCAGCTAGACCAGTGCAGACAGATAAGATCTGAGCTAAAGCCTCCTGAAGACCAGGAATCACAATGGGCACTGCCGATGCCTGAACAGGTGCTGCTGGAGCATCTACAGCTGGAGGCTAATCCTGGACCTGGGCAGTTGGTGGATCTGCAGGTGTTTCCCCTACTAGTCTGCCTCGACCACAACCGCGACCACGGCCCCTTGCGGGTGCCAAAGGTGGTTGTCCTCCACGTGCGGTAGCACGGGTTCTCTCCATCTGCGAGATAATAGAACACAAAAATTTATTTCTCGGACCAACAAAGTCACACGACAAGAATTTCAAGAAAGTGAAGTATTTCCTAAAGGTTCTGTAGCCTCCCGAGGATAGATACGAACGTCTACGTACCGATCGGCGAGACTCTACTAACTGGCTCATGACTCGTGAGGCCTAGTAATCTAGGCTCTGATACCAACTTGTCGCTACCTAAACCCGATCGTGATGGCGCCCAACCGTACAGCTAGGCAAGCCTGACCAATTACCTCTCAAGAACCCTATATGATAACTCATTAACGACAATTTAAGGGAATTTAATAGATTAAAAATAATAAGTCGAGGTTTTTAATAAAACAAATCCAGAAAACAACCAAAATATCCGACAAAACGCTCCCAACGGAATCTGGGTCACGAGTCTAGAGCCTCTAAACAACTGAGTAACAATATTTGAAAATATATATGTCTAAAAAGTGGAAATACACCAAATAATAGGGGAGATGTCGGGTCTTGTGAATGCCAGGAAACTACCTCGACAACTCTGAATAAACTCTGTAAGACAGCGACTGCGTGGCTAAGTCTCTGGAACACCTGAATCTGCACACAAGGTGCAGGGAGTAAAGTGAGTACTTCCAACTCAGCATTAATAGACATGTATAATGACTTGAAAGTTCCCGAAACACCACAATGTAAAGCTGAAACTATCCTCTTAGCACATTTAACTATGAAAACAACCATAAATTAATGACAGACAAATATCAATGTATGAATGCAATGCACATGAGCACTACGGCATACAACTTGATCCATTGGTTAACCGCGCTCACGATAGAGGTTCAGGCTCCGGAGGGGCTCCTACAGCCCAAGCGCAATGACATAGAAGCATTCGCTGCGGCGTGCAGGCCGGTCCACCATCAGTCTAATTATATATGCATGCAAGCCATAGGGGCATAATCAATTGCCCTTTTTGGTTCCATTTAACATGTATTATAGTTTAAGTGATCAAAAGCCTTAGAAGATTTTTCTACTAATTTCTATATAGTATTTAACTCAGGAATGATATTATGGGAACATGCTCAATATCAGCGAAAACAGTGATAATAATCCCTAAGGGATCCAAATAGATGGCTCACAGCCCAAATATGCTCATAAAATTCCAAGTAGGATGTTTACTAGCCAATTCCTAGGCATATAACACAGTATAGACATTACTCAGACGGACTAAGTGATAGTCCCCTCCATCAATGACCCCGCACTCACAGTAGAGTACGTGTCTCACCTCAATACAACATCTCAATGTAAGACACCGGGGTTTCAAACCCTCAGGTCATCATCTACATCTATTACCCACCTCAAATCAGCCATAGACTAGTCCACAATACTCTTTTCTTTTGAATCGACCTTCTCGCGCGTCGAATCCAGTCAAAACCACAACGAATACATTATTATATGCTAAAGAAACATAACACAATCGAAATTACTCGAAAAATACTATAAATCACGAAGTTGGTAAAACCCGAGCCCACTTCTCGAAATATAAGAAAATCACATCAACAGATCCCTCGTATCGCAACGAGTCTATACATATAAGGTTTACCAAAACGGAGATTAAATGGCCTTTCAAATCCCCAAAATTTGTTTTCAAAACCAAGTCCTAGTTCTTCACAATTTCAACCCACTTTCATGAATTTGAGTGTTGATTCTTCAATAAAATGATGTTTCTAAGTTGAGATACTTACCTCCAATCAATTTTCGTCAAAAACCCTCTTCAAATCAGTCAAAAAGCTCTCTTGGCGGAGTAAAAATGGTAGAAAAGTGATATGGGTCGCGGATGAAATGACATATAAAAGCCCTTCTACCTGGGCGAATTTCCTTCTTAGCAAGCATGAGGCCCTTCCGCGTTTGTGATGACCAAAATTTCCAGCTGCCAAACGTTACCGTTCGCGAATGCATTACCTTCATGCAAACCCGAAGGTCTGGGCTCCTCCTCCAACACGAACGCAACCCCTTCACGCGATCGCGTAGCCCCAGGCCAGCTCCTTCCCAAATGACCCCTCCACGAACGCGTCCAGCCCGCGCGAACGTGAAGGACACTGGACCCCTGGACTACGTGAACGCGAGGCACCCCTGCGAACGTGAAGGCCAAGCATGGCCTGTAACAGCTGCTGCATTTCTGCAGCAAAAACCAACATCCGAACTCCTCCTTAGCCATCCGAAACCACCACGAGGCCCTCGGGACCTTAACCAAAAGAATATATATGTTCTTATACCTCATTCAAAGTTTCTCGAGTCATATAAACACATCCAACAACACAAGAATCGTCAAATTACCACGGATTCAAGCCTAAGTCAAGCTAAAACTTCCGACACTTGCATTTGATCAAAACCCCAACCTAAACACCTCCAAAAGACCTGAAACTTTGCACGCATATCCAAAATCACCTACGGGGCTATTGCAACTCTCAAAATTCCATTCCGACCCTCAGATCAAAATCTCACCTATCAACTGGAATTCGCCAAAATTCAAACTTTACCAATTCAGGCCTATTTCTATACCGGACCTCCAAATTTTATTTCGATTGCACTACTAAGTCACAAATCATCACCCAAAACTAGTTGAATCATCGAAAATCCATTCCGAGCCCTCTAACTCATAAGTCAACACCCAATTGACTTTTTTAACTAACCTTCTCTTACAGAGACTAATTGTCTCATTTCTAACCGAACTCTATCCGAATTACTTCAAATTCATCAAACACATATAACAAAATATATAGAAGAATAAAAGGGAGAAAACGGGACAGTAACTCACTTGACGACGGGCCGGATCGTCACAAGTGCAAAGTATATGATTGTATTCTTTTTCTTTCTTAATGATTAATTTTATTGGCCAATTCTTTTTCTTTGTGCGTTGATCCAATCTTTGAATCAGATGGAAATCTCTAGGCTAATGAATATATATGTGGTCTTTGATTTGAATTCCCGCACTAAAAGCACTCTTTATTGCTATTGATGATGCTTGAATAGCTATTACATCTCGAGTCCCTCTTAAAATTATTGGAAATGCCCTTTCACGCGCCCCAACCATGCTAAAATATGCTATTTTCCTTCTTCGTCTATAATATATTCTAGTGATGTAGGTTGTGGTGCGAAAGATTGAAAAGGAATTTCACATTGTGAATCATGGGGTAGAGAGAGAGTCTAGCTTCTCTCTAAATAGCCTTCTTCAACAAATCTCCATCTCCATTCCGTAAACCAAAAAACATGAACCACATCACTGCAAAAAACTACCAAGGGGAATCCCACACCAACATGGAAATTGTCCCTGGCAGCCCTACAAGAAACAAATCACCAAATAACCTTCCCAAGACCCATGATACAAAATTCACTGTTACATCGCAATGCACCATCCCAAACCCTAATATGAACGCTGCTTCGATGCTTTCATAAACTCATAAGAATGAAGACAAACCATCTTTCTTATGCATTCTAAATAACAAACCTTCATCTAGCAACACATCTAATATATATGTTCAAAACAATATTAATATGGATATCACTACCATGGATGAAACTGACTTTCCTTTTTCGGAAGAAGAAGACGATGACGTCTTTATCCCCATAACTTCCGAGGACAAAGAAAGGCTCTACAAGAACAGGGAAACTGCCCTTATTGTTAAGGTATTCGGGAAAAGGGTGGGTTACCAATTTCTTCAACGCAAACTCCAAGCGATTTGGAAACCCTCAGAAACTATTTCTCTCATAGACCTAGGTCTCGATTACTATCTCATAAAATTCAACAACCAAGAAACTATAACAAAGCCCTTCACGAGGGGCCATGGTTCATAGGAAGCCAATTCATCACTGTAAGAAAATAGGAGCCCAGATTCGTAGCATCGGAGGCTTCCCTAACTTACTCGGCCATCTGGGCTAGACTACTTGAGTTACCTATGGAATTCTACGACTACGACATTCTTTAGAAAATAGGAAATAAATTAGGAGAACTTCTACGTATTGATGCATGTACCTCTTCAGCTCTTAGGGGGAAATATGCTCGTCCTTGTGTCCTAGTTCCAATCAAGAAACATTTAAAAACTCATATACTAGGTACACACTACCAAAAAATTACATACGAAGGCTTTAACGTTCTTTGTACAAATTGTGGCCGGCTGGGTCACAACCTAGTGGCCTGCCAAAATAATCCTAAGGAGAAGACCAACCGGGAAATCAAGCCAAGTGATCCAAGCAAAGCACCCAGAGATATTGAATCCATTACTACTAAAGTAGAGAGCTGGACTATTGTATCGCATCACAAGAGAAAACCAAAGCAGAACCTTTAGCAACATGAAAAGATAGAGCTTGTAAACCCCATGCATAATCCCCTCGAAGACAATTTCCCAAACCCAGCCCTTATTCCCCAGTTTGAACCAGTCCTCCATGGCCCCCCAGGACTATTACACGATGGTCAAAAGACCAACCTTAGTGCCTTAGGAAATACATCTAACCCTACCCCTGAAGCAAAGTACCTTGGCACAAAGCCACAAAACCAAGGGAAGAAACCATTGGTCTGTGGCCTTACCCCACCAAAAGACAATATTCCATACAATGCCAATTAAAACCAACTGACAACCCATGTAGCAAAAAACGTAGTAACAGAAAACCAAGGACAAAAGCTTATACAAACAACTCCCTCAAACTATGAAGTCACGTCATACTTTAACCAACCCTTAGGTCAACACCTAGACCATTTCATGTCTAGCAATGCAAAAAGCGGAAGCCCTATCATTTCTACTACAAACAGGTTCTCCCAATTGAACCTTTCAACCCCTCACATCAAACACCCCAAAATTTACCTTTGGAATCAAATCAAAGTCCAACATCAGCCAACATTTTGAACTCCTTCATTATGAGACAAGCAACGTAGATGCTCCAGTGGTTATTTCGTTTAACCAATCTCCCTCTTGGCCTTCACATGACAATATTGTCCCAAACAAAGCTGATACTATCACAAACTCTCCAACAAATAACAATACCTCTCACAATGCCAAGACTACCAAAAAACTATCACAGAAGAAATATGAGGAAAAGAAGAAATGTGTGGATCATAGAGAATCATCAACGGCCAAACCACACCTTCAACCAAGAAAGAACAAATCCTCAACCCATTCAAGCACAAAATCTCTTCGCAACTCTACCAATACAACCAAACCACACCCCTCAAAGCTGGCTAGAGCAAAGACTTATGGGACATGGACTGTGGATGAATCTAAGGATCAATGGGGAAGATAATAATGCAAATAGAGGACCCATGCTACTTAGCTAAAATGATAGCGGAAGGGATGAGAATTGCCATGGAACATCATAAACAACCCATGGATACACCAAGCTCAAACATTCCATCAAGGG
Organism: Nicotiana benthamiana; assembly: GCA_034376525.1. NCBI lineage: Eukaryota > Viridiplantae > Streptophyta > Magnoliopsida > Solanales > Solanaceae > Nicotiana > Nicotiana benthamiana. Next base: position 85,995,132 of record CM067328.1, read on the forward strand.
ATGCCATCTCCATGGACACATCTTGCATGGTAGAATCAAATATGGAACCCTCTCCAACCTCTCAACCTCCTCAACACCCACTCTCCCCTATTCCCAAACACGCAACCACCACCGAACCCTGCACCTCTCTTCCAAGACTTGCATGGCTCGAACACAAACATGCAAGGACCAATGATGAACGAGCAAACTCCCCCCGCCAGTCCAGTAGCCCCTCAAGCACTTGTGCAGCAAGTTCCTCCACCCAGCCCAGCGAGACATGAGGAGGAAAAAGAGGATGACGACCCAACGGAAAGGATAGTGGAACATGGAGTGCTACGATCACCAAAAACTCTAGTGTTCAAAGCAAGAAAAGAAAAAAAATCCATCTTAAGTTGCCCGTTGGATTTGAGGAAATACTTAATAACTATAAAAAAGTTGAGGACACTGGGGATCTACCTATACGTAATGGTGTTGATCCCGACCATGTTCTCCATTTTTTGGATGAACCAAGAAGGAACATCGAGCAGGGGGAACTCTCCTCCTACCCAGGAGATGAGTTCAAACAATAGAAATATAAGTATGAGTTTCATCTCTTGGAATTGCCCTGGTGCGAGAAATATGGATTTTAGAAATGCGTTTAGATCCATGCTTGACTATCATAAACCTAGTGTGGTTGCACTACTAGAAACAAGTATATTAGTATCATGTCATTATGGAGGATTTTGAATTTTCAGGTTTAACACAAGTTGCGGCACAGGAGACCTCAGGAGGAATGTCACTTATGTGGAAAAGCGACGAAGTAACTGTGGACCAAATAGAAGGAACCGACCAAGAAATCCACGTCATGGTGAAGGTAAAATCTCTTCCAAAAAATTTGCTATGTTCTATTATATATGCTAGCAGTCTACTATATCATACTTTGGGATAACCTAAAAATTGTAGCATGCAGTTACAAAGGGCCTTGGTTAGTACTAGGAGACTTTAATGCAGTTACTAATGCAAATGAAAAATTTGGTGGCTCCCAGTTAATAATAATAGAATTTCTAATTTTATTAACTGTCTCAATACCTGCAATCTCATAGACCTAGGTTTCAAAGGCCCGAAATATACTTGGTTAAATAAGAGGAAAAGGAATAAAAAAGCTCTTAAAATTGAAAGACTAGACAGATTTGTAGCTAACGGTGAATGGATCAGTTTGTTCCCCGAAGCTTGTATAGAACACTTAATAAGAACTCACTATGATCACTTCCCTATAAACCTTGACCTCAGTAAAAGTCCTAGCAGAAATAATAATATATTTCGTATAGAAACCATGTGGTTATCATATCCCACCTTTAAAGGTCTGGTTTCAGACTATTGGACAAATTAACCAAATACATCTATTGTTGTTGATGACTTCACTAAAAAAGCCATTGCCTGGAATAGAGACACTTTTGGCAATATTTTCAAAAAGAAAATGCAATCCAAGCTAGACTCTAAGGTATCCAAAATTCCCCAAATTATGCCACTAGCGTATTCTTGGCAAACCTAGAAGAGGAGATTCTAGAAGAATTTAAAAAAATCCTCAAATTAGAAGAGGAATTATGGAAGCCGAAATGAATGATCCAGTGGATCCAAGCCGGTGACGCAAACACAAAATTCTTCCACCTCACAACTCTACAAAGGAGAAGGAAGAATAGGATCTTCTGCATAAGGGACGAAGCTGGCAACTGGTTCCACAATCCAAAGGAATAGGGCCTCATCATTACTAACTTTTATAAAAACCTATATACCGCAAATCACAACTCATCCCAAAAAAACATAACTTATATGCCTGCTCTATCCTATGTTCCACTAAATGATCATCTCTCTCTCTCATTAAAGTACCAGATGAGGGGGAACTAAGAAATGCTCTATTCTCCTTCAAACCGTTAAAAGCCCCAGAGCCGGATGGCATCCACCCTTTCTTCTATCAAAAATTTTGGGGAATCACTAATAATCTCTTAGTTAACTTCTATAAGGAATCCTTCAATAAGAGGAAAATGATCGAATAAATGGACAGTACCTATGTCTGTTAAATTCCTAAGCATTAGAATGCTGAAACCCTAAAGCAATATAGACCCATTAGCCTCTGTAACACGGCTTATAAGGTAGTCACCAAACATAGAGTAAATAGAATAAAATCTTTGCTAAACAAAATTATCTACCCCTCTCAAACTAGCTTTATAAAGGGTAGGAGAGCCTCTGACAATGCCATTATAGTACATGAAGTCCAAAGCTACTTCAACAATACAAATGGAAATAAAGGGAAAGTCATGATTAAAATTGATTTAGAAAAGGCCTTCGACAAGCTGGAATGGTCCTTCATTATTTTCTCCCTTAAATCCATAAACTTCCTAGATGAGCTAATTGAGCTTATAATGTCTTGCGTTTCTTCCACATCCACCTCCATTCTCATAAATGGATCAAGCACATAATTCTTCACCTCTACTAGAAGCATTAGGCAAGGAGATCCCCTATCCCCGTATATTTTCATAGTATGCATGGAAATGCTCTACAGGCTCATTGACCATGAGGTTGACTGTTGTAGATGGGACCCTATAACCTTATCTAAAAAGGACCCCCAACTACCCCACCTCTTTTTTGCAGACAACCTCATTCTTATGATGGAGACAAACCAAAAAAATTGTAATTCTTTAGTAGATACCTTGAACAAATTTTGTGAATTCTCCGGCCAATCCATAAACTTTAGCAAATCAAAAATTATCTTTTCAAATAATACCCACCCTGATATACAAACTCTAATCAGTAAGTGTTTAAATATGCAAAAATCCTGCTCAATAGGAAAATATATGGGCTTCCCCATAACAAACCAAAGACTATCGAAAAAAGGACTTTCAATTCATTATTGATAATCTAAACAACAAACTAAAAGGATGGAAAAGCCGCTTCCTGAACCTAGCAGGAAGAACAACTCTCATTAAAGTGACTCTTGCAGCCATTCCTAACCATAACATGCAAATATTTGATCTTCCAAAAGCTACCCAAAACAAGATAGATTCTATCCAACGGAACTTCCTCTGGGGTAGCACGGAGGAAAAAAAAAGTGTCACCTACTGAATTGGAATAAAGTCACTTCTCCAAAAAACCAGGAAGTCCTTGGACTCTATAAAACCAGGTAGAAAAATAAGGCCTTCAGCACTAGCCTTATCTGGAGATACTTGAACAACAAAAATGCCCTTTGGGTGAAGATTCTACACAATAAATATGATAGGATTGCCCCTTACACTAATAGATTAGTCCCTAAGTCGGGATCCTCCCATATCTGAAAAAATATTCACAATGGAAAAAAGAACTGCCAGAAAGGGATTATCTGGACTATTGGTAATGGAGGAAAACATAAACCTTTGGAACAACCGCTGGATTAACCAAGGAAACAACCTAAGAAACAGCATTCAGGGTCCACTCCAAAAAGGGGAAGAGGACATGAAAGTCACTTCAATCATCAAGCATGGGTCCTTTAATCTATCAACTCTATCCTTAGAATTCCCAACAGCCACCTTCCTAGCTAAACGCAATATTTGCACTACAGATATTTTTACCTTATGTGGGGTTGGGAAGGAGGACTTAAAGCATATACTCTTCTATTGTATTTATTCTAAAGAAACCTGGGGACAATTCCACATACAATAACCCACCCTTAGATAATGGTCCAACTATCTTCCAATGGCTAAAACTTCAACTAATATCAAACAAGGCTTCGACCAATACATATCTTGGCCCAACTTCTTACCTTTTCTCCGTTGGTATTTATGGACCACAAGAAATGAAAGAATCTTTCGCCAAAATAACTCTTTTCCTAACATAAGAAAAGTGATCAATAGCAGCAATTGGAGCCCTACTAGATCACCAAAAAAGAAAATTTTCATAAAATGGGATCCTCCAGAGCTAGGAACCTATAAACTAAACATAGACGGATCATGTCTAGGTTGTCTAGGAAAGGGAGGCACTGGGCGGGTCTTCAGGGATAGCAACGGGAAATGGATACTAGGTTTTAGTAAGGGCTTTACTAATGCAACGAATATCCAAATGGAAGCCATGTCCTTACTACAAGGTCTACAATTAGCCATCCAAAAAAGACTAACCCCTTTATTCATTGAAACGGACTGCCAGGACCTTATCAATTTGATTAAAAATGGAAAAATGCTTTATCAAAATATTATTGATGATTGCAGGTTCCTATTATCTAAGGCGGGATCATCTCCATTGAAACATGCATTCAGGGAAGCTAATGGGGTAGCGGACGCCTTAGCCAAGAATGGATGCAGCATGGACTCTTTTGCTGATTTAAAATTGTACTATTATTCGCATGTATTTGCTATATCAGTTTTTTATTGAGATGAGATAGGCACTTTACGTGGCCTAGACAAATCTCATGTTGTAATGACTTCTAAGTTTTTGTTATGAATAAATGTCTCTAATTACCAAAAAAAATATAATATATTCTAGCCCCCAATTAAAATAAGCATCGAGTTTATTTTTAGTACGAGTAGGATTAAGACCTATTAATTCATTCATACCTTCCCATACTTCATTTTCTACTCTAGCATTTGAAGTTATGGGATGGTACACATTATTTGAAGTTGTCATATTTTATATTTATCAACTATTAACATATATACTAGCTTAGCATTCTTGGACAGTTGACATTTTATTTTATAAAAAATTTAAGCTCCCATAAATTTAATAAACAAGTCTTTTTGTATCTCGTAATTTAATGATGGGCTAACTATAGGAAAAGAATAAACAGTTAAAATAAAAATGATACTTTTTATAATTCAAAATCATTTCTTCATCGGCTGGTTCATATGCATCTTTTTTTATGTTTAAGAAGTTAATACAACTATATTCCACAAGTATACATAACATTTATGTAATATTAGGATAATATATATGGAAAAATCATTTTGAAGCATAGTAAAAATTTCTAACAATTTCGTAAGCTCATGAATATCTTTCCAATCAGAATCGATAATTTGATTAACATGGTTAGCATTACGTGAATTAAATACTATTCATATAGGCAACCGAAAGACATAAGTGTCTTTTAACATTTCGTAAGAATAATTCTACCTAGTAAAAAAATATTTTGGAACTTCTCCACATGAAAATTCATCATAGATACACCGCTCTTTAAATTCATGAGTTCTACTCACTTTATTAGCACAAAAATGTAGACACAAGCATATCATATTTTAGAAAAAGAAACAGCAAATAAATCAATACCATCTTTTACAACAAGACAAGAAATAAGTCATGCATAACTAACAAAAAAAATTGAACTATAAAGCGGTAAATTCTAACTTTTAAGTTATTTGCTAAAGCGATTTTAAGTAGAAGCATTAACTAATATGATAGTTAAAACTTTATTAGTAAGATCAGAATATCGAATAATTTCTAGAATGGTAGTAGAAATATATTCTCCAGTATACTTTGAATTAACAAATTTATAACCAAATCATACATTTTTGCGTATTTCATTTATAATCAATCCAATAATATGTAACTTTTAAATAATATACCATTAGGATTACGACATATATCAGAAGTGTAAGACACATTAAAATATTAGTGGTAAAATATACAATGTATATACTACAGATATTTACTCTGAAATTTAAATATATTATCTCAAATTGTGGTTCTAGGAAAACCTTAAAAATACAACTATACAATTCTTTTATATAATACACAAAATTGGGATAGGAAGGAAAAGTAAAAGGTCCGCCACAAATAGCAATCCTTTACATTATATTTTTGTGATTTCTATCTTTGTTATAGGGATGTTATAAATCGGTAGTAGTACGATTAAACTATAGTTGGACATAATTAGAACTCCCGCTAGATTTGGTAGGAGTGCCAGAAGCGTCGCTAGGATCTGGTATTTCTCCGGCATCTATTTGAGCTTGTATCCATATAACTTTCTGTTAGTTACCAAGTGTATCCTTAAACCCCATATCCCACCTGCTTATCGACCAGTCCTGAAATCAAACTAATAATCTCCGCAAGTCACATAATCACAAGTACATATACGAGAAATTTTAGAAAGGAAAACGTGGCTCAAATACACAATAGATTCATTTGGGTCATGACATTCTCCCCCCTTTTAAACGAACGTTTGTTCTCGAACGAGTATAGAGGCTTACCTGAAGTGCAAATGAGATGAGGATATCGGATCCACATATCATGCTCAGCCTCCTATGTCACCTTCACTGATGCAATGTTCTTTGACCTCAACTTTTGGACATGCATGTCCAAAATAGCCGCTAGTTCCTTAGCATAAGTAAAATCCTTGTCCTATTGCACCAAACTGAAATCTAACATGTCTGACGTACTTTTGGAGCATGGAAAGATGAAAATCCATGTGAACTCCCGATAAACTGGATGGAAAAGTTAGTCTGTAGGCCATCTCTGCAACTCTCTCTAGAACCTCAAAAGGACCAATATATCAAGGGCTCAATATGCCCTTCGCCTCGAAGCACATAATATCCATCATGGGCGAAACTCTAAGTAAAAACCTGTCGCCCACCATGAATACCACATCATGAGTCTTTTTATCAGCATAACTCATTTTCCTAGATTGCACTGTATGAAGTTTCTCTTGAAACAACTTCACCTTCTCCAACGCATTGTAAGCCAACTCAATGCACAAAAACCGAGCATCTCTAGGCTCAAACCAACCAATAACAGATTGACATCGCCTCCCATATAAGGCCTCAAATGGATCCATTGGGATGCTCGATTGGTAGCTATTTTTGTAGGAAAACTCTCTTAGTGGTAGAAACGGATCCCACTAACCTCTGAAATCAATGAGACGGGCATGCACATATCCTCCAAGATCGAAATAGTGTGCTTGGACTGCCCGTCTGTCTATGAATGAAAAATCGTACTCGTAACTACCTATGTGGCTTATTTATGTACCGTATCTCTCAGAAAATATGATGTGAATTGTGTTCCCTAATCGGATATAATAAACACCAGCACACCATGAAGGCACACAATCTCACAAGGCTAAATCCGAGCCAACTCCTTTGAAGAGTAGGTAGTCATGATTACAATGAAGTGAATGGATGATAATAGGCTATATAGTTATTATTTATGCCATAATTGCCAATGCTTTGTTATTGTTTTGTAATGTAAGTTGCCAATAAAATGCTTAATTGATGCTATTTGGTTTCGCATGGAGTACAAGATGTGAGGAAGAAAAATGAAGTGTTTAGAGGCAATAACGTGAAGAAAACACCCACTCAAGAAGGATCTAAACATAAAAGGGCATAAAGAGAAGAAACACAAAGACAAAAAGCCAAACAGGGCTCCTCGCGGCTGCCACCGCAATCTGCACAACGGTTGGAGGTAGAAGGCTTCGCGGTCGACGCAGCGGCCAGTTCAAAAGCTAGAAATTCGAGCGTCAAAGTGTAATTTCGGGAAAGGTTTTTGTAAAACCCTTATTAGGTGTAGAAACTCGCCCAAGATAGGTTAAGCTTGTTTTGATATTACTTGGGCAAGAAATAAAGTGTGAGAGATCACCCAAAATATCATAGTTCTTATTCTCTGTTATTTTTCTAGCAGTTTTCAATTATGAATATTTTCATAGTTTATTGCTCCATTGTTATGAGTAGTTAAATACCTTAATCTAAGGTTTTCTTGAAACCCATTTGGATAACTTTGTTTTTAAATTAATATAGTTAGATTTTGTTGTTAATCTCTATTTGTTCATCTATGTTTTGATTGTGGTTAGTTGAAAGAGCCCTCAATTATCCATTCCTATTCATTATGTATCTACTTGAGAGAGAGTGCATATTTAAGTGATTTTATGAATAACATCACTCTCGGAGTATAGACGAGAGTCATAACCGAGGGTTTGGAGGATGTATTAGAGATAACGATACCTCGGGTGCAATCTAAGTTAATCGTATTATGAATTTAGCTAGTGTAGCTTGAGAGAGTGCATCTAGTAAATTATCATAATTGTTTGAGAAAGATTTATGATAGCTAAAGCATTCATGATTGATAGAGACAACTAAATCATAGTTATAAGACATTTACAACCAAGGAAATTACCAATGGGGGAAAACCATTACCTTAGACCTTATTCCAACTGTTTAGACATCAAGTATAGTTAATTTTCAACGGATAATTACTTTCAGTCTTTAGTTGTTAGAAAAATCAACTATCGTGAATCAAAAACTTTGGGGAAACGGATTATGTGAATTTAGTAAATCTGACAATAGTAATTGAAAGGTTAATTCTTTGTGGTTCGACTCTGGTCTTAAATACTCAGGTTATATTTGCAACACCTGTGTAGTTTTTTGTGAGACTCAGTTGAGCATGATCAAATTTTGGCACCGTTGCCGGAAAATTAACGGTGTTATCAATTACAACTGAAAGAAGTTCAAAAATTCTAAGTGTAGTCAGTTTTCTCTATACCCAATCTTTTCATTGAAATTCTAACGTTTGAACTCTTATGGGAAGTAGGTGTATGCCTAGAAATTCCTCGAGGATTGGAGAACTACTAGAAGGACTCTCAGACCCCGAGAAAACATTTAGCGCATTGAACCGTGCCAACAAAAGACTTCAACAATCACACCAACTCGAATTTGACATGGGTGATGTAGATAACGTCAACCAAAACATTAGGAATGAACAAGCTTACTTAAATGTTAGAGAGGTGGCACCTCTTGTGCCCGAAGCTGCACTTTATTATTGGGCACAGCCTACAACTGACAATCTGGCCACTACAATAGTTGTGCCTGCAATTCAAGGGGAGACATTCCAGATCACCAACAACATGATGCACCTGTTGCAGAATAAGGCTGTTCTCCATGTCACATATTTAATACCCGCAACAACACTTGAAATATCTTAGAGGCAGCAAATGAAACTCTGAAAGCTATCCAACTACTACTATTCCCATTCTCAATGACCGAGGTAGCTCAGACTTGGAGAAATTCACTCCCTATCAACTCTATTACCACTTGGTAGGAATTAGTCAAGCAGTTCTTGAACAAGTTCTATCCGCCTAACAAGACCGCACAACAGATCGATGACATATTGCAGTATAGGGAGCATTCCACTGAGTCCTTGCAAGAAACTTGGGAAAGATTTAAAGCGGTGCTAGCGAAGAGTCCTCATCATGGCATTCTAGACTAGATGCTCAGCCAGAGATTCTACATGGGTCTAGCTGACAACTTGAAAGCGAATGTGGATGCTTCAGCTGGAGATGCTTTCTTAAAAATAACATTCACCGAGTGCAAAATTCTCCTCGATAAGATGTCACAATATGCGGGGTGGATGACTAGAGGTACAACACTGGCACCCATAGTGCATTCACTTCCACTTGATCCTAATAATTTGCAGGAAGAGAACATGGCCACACTCCTAACCCAGATGAGCTTACTAACAAAGAAGATTGATGAGATAGGTACAAAATAGGTGCACATCATTGATACAATGAATGGAGGACTATGTACACCGTGAATTAAGCAGTCCTATGTCTGTTCGTGGAGCGGAGAAGGTGAAAATCAAGGGGCCAGGGAAGATATGAATTATGTCAACAACTATGGGTGTCAGAGACAAGGAGCACAACAGTGAAGACCACAACAAAATCAACAGTACATGCCTAATATGCAGCAGCTAGGGGTATACACTCTCAAAACCAATTAGTGCCAGTACCTTATCAGAAACCACAGGGTTATCCACAGCAAAATCAGCAACAATTAGTTTATCAATCACCCCCTCAGCAGCAAGATAATAACATGGTGGAAATCAGGGATATGCTTCAGCAACTCATTCGGACAAATAATAAAGTGCAGGAAAAATCGGCAGTGCATGATTCAGCAATGAAGAATATTGAAATGCAGTTGGGTCAACTGTCCATGGCTTTGAACAACCGTCCTCCAGGAACTTTACCTGCAGACACAAACATAAACCCCAAGGAGTAAAACCCGAATCAGCTGATAGCAGTAAGTCTCCGGAATGGTAGAGATTTAGATAGAGAGCAGGAAATTGCAAAAGCTAGCAAGAAATACTACACCATCCACTCCAGTTCAATTAGAGGTAGAAGAACAAACAGAACTTACTGAAGTGGTGGTTGAGATGAGTAAGGAGGAAAAAGGAAAAGAAAAAGAGAACGAGAAAGTTTCAAAACAGGTGGCACCTTATGTGCCAGAAAATCCTAACAGAGAGGAACCAACAAGCAATGCACAAAGGGTGATACCTGCACCCTTCTCTCAGAGAATGGTCAAACAAAAGAAGGCAGACTAATACAAAAAGTTCATGGAGATGCTGCGTCAAATTCAGTTGAACATTCCTTTGATGGATGCCTTGAGGGAGATGCCCGGTTATGCCAAGATGATGAAAGATCTAATATCACAGAAGTTTGATTTTCAGGATCTATCCACCGTAACTCTAACACACACCTGCAACGTTGTGGTGGTAAAACCGAAGGCTCAAAAGATGTCCGATCCAGGTAGCTTCACTATTCCATACACAATTGGAAGTTATGCCTTTGCAAAGGCCTTATGTGATTTGGGAGCCAGCATCAATCTGATGCCGCTGGAAGTGTACACTAATTTGGGCATCGGCAGAGCTAGACCGATATCTACGCTGCTACAGCTGGCTGATCGCACTGTGAAAAGACCAACTGGTATTTTTGATGATGTGCTGGTGCAAGTGGGAAAGTTCGTGTTTCCTGCAGACTTTGTGTTCCTGCAATGTCAGGTGGATGAGGAGATACCCCTTATTTCAGGGAGACCATTTTAGCCGCTGGGAGAATACTGATAGACTGGAAATTAAAAATGAGTTTGAACAATAAAGAAGTCATATTCAATGTTAAGAAATCGATGAGGAGACCAAGTGAATATGCTAATTGATCTATAGTGGAGGCACTGGATGTAATCCCGCAAGAAGATGATAGGAACCTAACTGTTAAAGATCTATTAGAGGCATGCCTGACAAATTTAGAAGATATGGATGGTGAAGGGTTAGCTTAATGGGTCATGGCACTGGAAGGCCAAGGGTTTTGGTCAAGGGAACCTCAGTTCGAGTCCCTTGAGCTAGAAACAAAGGCCACTCCTCCAACAAAGCCATCAATAGAGGAACCACCCAAGCTGGAGCTAAAGCCACTCCTAGATCACCTCAGGTATGTATTCTTAGGCCCTGATTCGACCTTGCATGTTATTATATCATCCTGTTTTCTACATCTGCAGGTAGAACGGCTCTTACAGGTATTGTAGGATAACAAGACTGCCATTGGCTAGACCATGGAAGGCATAAAGGGTATCAGCCCAGCCTTCTCTATGCATAAGATTCTCCTGGAGAAGGGGCATAAATCTTTTAAAGAACATCAGCGAAGGCTTAACCCTAATACAAAAGAGGTTGTAAAGAAATATATGATCAAATGGTTATATGCGGAAATCATTTTACCCATCTCTCATAGTAATTGGGTCAGCTCTGATCAATGTGTTCCGAAAAGGGAGGGGGGGGGGGGGAATGACTGTTATTAAAAATGAAAACAATAAGTTGATATCAACTCATATAGTCACAGGGTGGCGAAATTGCATGGATTACCGTAAATAGAACAATGCCACCCGAACGGACCACTTTCACTTACCTTTCATTGACAAAATGTTGGACAGACCGGCTGGAAGATCGTACTTTTGTTTCATGGATGGATATTCCGGGTACAATCATATATCAATAGCCCCCGAAGATATAGAGAAGACGTCATTCACATGTCTGTATGGAATCTTTTCCTTTCGGAGAATGCCCTTTGGGCATTGCAATGCACCGTGACTTTTCAACAGTGCATGCTAGCCATCTTCACAAATATGATGGAGGATATTATGAAGTCTTTATGAATAATTTCTCCGTGGTGGGAGATTCGTTCGAAGACTGTCTTCACAACATAAGCAGAGTGCTCAAAAGATGTGTGGAGACAAAGATAGTGCTAAATTGGGAGAAGTGCCATATGATGGTACAAGAAGGGATAGTCCTAGGACATCGAGTGTCCAGAAAGGGAATTAAGGTCGACCATGCTAAGGCTGACATAATTGCGAAGCTACCACCACCCACTTCAGTCAAGGCAGTGAGAAGTTTTCTTGGTCACGCCAAGTTCTACCGGTGTTTCATAAAAGCCTTTTCCAAAATTGCTAGCCCATTATGCAAACTCCTTGAAAAGGATCAACCCTTTGTGTTTTCTAATGATTGCAAGTTGGCATTTGAGGAACTGAAAAAGAATTTGGTAACTGCACCCATCATTGTTTCACCCAACTGAGAGCAACCATTTGAGCTCATGTGTGATGCCAGTGACTATGCTGTAGGAGAAATCTTGTGGCAGCGAAAAAACCTGCTGATGAAACCGATTTACTACGCAAGTAGAATGCTAAGCAGTGCACATCTCAACTATTCAGTGACGGAGAAGGAGATTTTGGTAGTTGTGTTTGCTTTTGACAAGTTCTGATCATATCTAATTGGTTCCAAGGTAATTGTGTATATTGACCATGCAGCTTTAACGTACCTAATTGAAAGCCGCGCCTGATTCATTGGGTGCTGCAATTATAAGTATTTGACCTTGAAATTCATGCCCGTATGGGCACAGAAAATCAAGTCGTTGATCATTTATCACGACTTGAAGTAGCTGAAAAATTAGTCGAGGTCGAAAAGATTCTAGAAACCTTTCCAGACGAGCAGCTGCTCATAGCCAGTCTTGAGGATACACCATGGCATGTATATTTTGGAAACTACTTGGCCTACGGTATTGTTTCCTATGAACTTTCATCTATCCTAAAGAAAAAGCTCTTTAATGATTTCTACATGTATTATTGGGATGAACCACATTCTTTGAATATGTGTTGATAATATTATCCGGAGGTGTATCCCCTAGATAGAACAATCTTCGATTTTGTAGGCTTTTCACGCATCATCATATAGAGGACATTTTGGAGGGGTCACAACAGCTGCGAAAGTTCTAGAGGCCGAATTCTTTTGGCCAACTGTGTTTAGAGATGGTTACCTCTGGATAAATTGCTGCAATGAATGCCAGAGGATGGGAAATATTTCCCATCCCCATGAGATGCCAATGAAACAAATTCAAGAGGTAGATGTGTTTGATGTTTGGGGGATTGACTTCATGGGCCACTTCATCAGCTCATTTGGCAATAAGTACATACTTGTTGCTGTGGGTTACATGTCTGAATGGGTGGAAGTTGTGGCCTTTCCCACCAATGATGCAAGAGTGGTGGTAAGATTTCTGAAAAAGAACATATTCACTCGGTTTGGGACACCAAGAGCAATCATGAGTGATAGAGGCACTAACTTCTGTAATAGAGCCTTCGAGAAATTACTTGCTAAGTATGACGTACGCCCTAAGGTGGCTACTACATACCATCCGCAGACCAGTGGGTAGGTTGAAGTGTCCAAAGGGAGATAAAGAGTGTACTAGCGAAGACTGTGAATGCCACACGAACTGATTAGGCAAAGAAGAATGATGACGCACTCTGGGCCTATAGAACTGCATTCAAAACACCAATAGGTATGTCACTATGCAAGTTGGTATTGGGAAGGTCTGTCACCTGCCTGTGGACCTAGAACATCGAGCTTGGTGGGCATTGAAGCAATTGAACATGGATCCTGAAGCAACTGGACAAAATCGACTGGCAGAGTTGCATGAGCTAGAAGAATTTAGATATCAAGCCTTTGAAAGCACGAGGCTCCAAAGGGAAAGAATGAATATGTTTCATGACAAGCACATTGTGGACAGAGACTTTAAACTTGGTGACAAGGTATTATTGTATAATTCACGGTTGGGATTGTTTCCGTGTAAGTTAAAGTCCCAACGGTCAGGGCCATTTAGAATAGTGCAATTGTTTACAAGTGGAGCTGTTGAGATCGAGTCAGAAGATGGGACAAATAAGTTTTTAGTCAATGGTAAAAGGTTGAACCATTACCTTGGAATAGCTGAAGAAAAAGGGGATACAGTGGTGACTAATTTAAAAGAACCCCAGCACGCGAACGAGGAGTAACGGATCAACTACTTGCATTGTGCCGCGATGTTAAATCAGGTTCTATGTGGGAGGCAAACCACGAATGTGTTTTAAGTGTACTATGTAACTTCATGTTTAGAAGAAAAAAAATTGTATGTTTGTACCTAACTTTAACACTCGAAAGAGAATGTCCTGATAAACTAATCCGGAGTGAGTCATGTGCTATGTGGGTGTGTGTATTGTTTGTGTTCCATGTTGTACATTTGATGCCTAGAACTTGCCCTATGTGATTGCAAAGCAAAATAGTAACTTCATTCAGGTTTTGAAATGATATAGGCATTTGTTTGTTGAGCCAGACATAAAAAGTGAACCCACTTGAATGCATTACATCTTAGTTAGCTCCGTTGAGCCTATAAGCCTGTTTCTTTGGCAACCACAATGTGAAACTTACCCAATTATTTGAATAGCCTGCTATTTGAACCAATTTTACTCCCTCTCACTAAGCACTAGAATGGTATTGAGATTATAAAAAAACAAAAGTGTGGGTGGTGGTTTGGTTTTCGAAGTGGAACCATAAAAATAGAAAAAAAAGGTGCGGAATGTGAAGCGTAAAAAGAGAAGTACCATGAGGAAAAATAGTTTCATATATTTTGTAGTGATTAATAAGTGGTTGCTTGTATAAATTGCACCTAATACATGGGGATGTTTAAATAAATGTGGTGGAGTGTTGGCTTACAAAATGACGATCTTGATGTTCAATGTAATTGTATTAAAAGTGCTTAGGGAGGTTAGTCACAATATCAAAATGTATCCTACCCGTTCCTTAGCCTACATTAAACCAAATAAAGTCCTACTGATCTTACACTTATTAGGGGTCGATTAGTCGAGTACTACACTAGGGTCAAGCCTATGGTGTATCTTTGTGGCATGTGAATGCTTCTTTTGGAAAATGAGTGAATTATATCTATTTGAGTTCCTAATTGTTATCACTATCATTATATATGGAACTAATCTCTTGTGTGATATGAGGGCATGTGATTCACAAAGGAAAGGTGCGTCTTTATTATTGTGTAGAGTGGTTTGAGTAAGTGCAAATGTTGCAGGGTACGAAAAACTTGATTCTTGAGGTAAAAGCTGCTCAATACTAGGTGTAACTCTTGTAAAATGTTCATGGTGTGAGTCGTTGAGAGAGAAGCATAGGGAATGAACTTTCAGGGAGTGTGGTGAATTGCTCGAGGACTAGCAATGACTTAAGTATGGGTGTTGATAACAAGCTATATAGTTGTTATTTATGCCATAATTGCCCATGCTTTGTTGTTGTTTTGTAATGTAAGTTGCCAATAAAATGCTTTAATTGATTCTATTTGGTTTCGCAGGGAGTACAAGATGTGAGGAAGCAAAATGAAATATTTAGAGACAATAACGTGAAGAAAACACCCATACTCGAACACAAAAGAGCATAAAGAGAAGAAACACGAGAGTAAAAGCCAAACAGGGCATCCCGCGGTTTCCACTGTGGTCTGCACCACAGTTGGAGGCAGAAGACTCCGCGATCAGCACCGTGGTCGATGCCACGGCCGCGACAGCCAGTTCCAAAACTAGAAATTCGAGGGTCAAAGTGTAAATTCGGGGAAACTTTTTGTAAAACCCTTATAAGGTGTATAAACACGCCCAAGATAGGTTAAGCTTATTTTGAGATTACTTTGGCAAGAGAAACAAGTGTGAGAGATCACCCAAAACATCATAGTTCTTATTCTCTGTTATTTTTCTTCCAATTTTTGATTATGAATATTTTCGTAGTTTATTCCTCCATTGTTATGAGTAGCTAAATACCTTAATCTAAGGTTTTGGTGGAATCCGTTGGGATGACTTGGTTGTTATATTAATATAGTTGGATTTTTTTTAATCTCTATTTGTTCATCTATGTTTTGATTGTGGTTAGTTGAAAGGGCCTTCAATTATCTGTTCCTACCCATTATGTATCTACTTAAGAGAGAGCGAGAGTGCATATTTAGGTGATTGTATGAAAAACATCACTTCCAGAGTATACACGAGTCATAACTGAGGGTTTAGAGGTTGGATTAGAGATAACGATACCTCAGGTGCAATCTAAATGAACCGTATTGTGAGTCTAGCTAGCATAGCTTGAGAGAGTGCGTCTAGTAAATTATCATAATTGCTTGAGAAAGATTTATGATAGCTGAAGCGTTCATCATTGATAGAGACAACAAAATCATAGTTATAAGACATATACAACCAAGGAAATTACCAATAGGGGAAACCATTACCTTAGACCTTATTACAACTGTTTACACATCAAGCATAGTTAATTTTCAGCTGTTAATTACTTTCAGTCTTTAGCTGTTAGAAAAATCAACATTTGTGAATCAAAAAGTTTTGGGAAACAGATTGTATGAATTTATTAAATCTGACAATAGTAATTGATAGGTTAATTATTTGTGGTTCGACTCTGGTCTTAAATTATCGAATTATATTTGCAACGCCCATGTAGTGTTTTGTGAGACTCAGTTAAACGTGATCAATGGACTTGGTAAGTCTGTCCATAATGACACACTCCATCGAATCTCCTCAAGGTGCGTGGAAATATAACTACAAAATCCATAGTGATATGCTCCCAATTCCACTCCGGAACATCAAGCCTCTAAAATAACCCACCCAGTCTCTGATGCTCGTACTTAATCTACTGATAGTTCAAAATTTGAGCCACATACTCCACAATATATTTCTTCACTCTTCTCCACAATTAGTACTGCTTCAAACCATGGTACATCTTCGCGTCGTTTGAATGAATAGAATACCGCAAACTATGGGTCTTCTCAAGAATCAGCTCCCACAACCTATCTACTTTGGGCACACAAATCTAGCCCTAAAGTCTCAACACCCAATCATCACCAATACTCACCTTCTTGGCATCATTTTGTTGCACTGTGTCCTTAAGGACAAGAATATAGGGATCATCATATTGATGTGGCTTGATGCGCTCAAAGAAAGAATACCGTGAAAACACGCAAGCAAGAACCCAGTTAGGTTCTGAAACATCCAATCTCACGGACCTGTTGGCCAAAATTTGAACATCCAAAGCTACTGGTCTCTCCTCGGCTGGGATAAAAACAAGACTACCCATGCTCTCAGCTTTCCTACTCAAACCCATCAGCGACCACATTGACCTTCCTAGGATAATAAATAATGGTGATATCATAGTACTTTAGTAGCTCCAAACACATTCATTGTCTTAAGTTCATATCATTTTGCTTGAACTGGTGTTGTAAACTTCTGTGATATGTGAACACCACGCATGACACCCCGTAAAGATAGTGGCTCCAAATCTTCAGCGTCTGAACAATGGGTGCCAACTTCAAACCATGCACTAATTAGTTCTTCTCATGGGCTTGAACTCGCAAAGCACAAGAAATAATTCTACTCTCCTGCATCAACATGCATCCAATGCCAACCCGTGAAGCATCACAACAGATTGTATAAGAACCTGATATTGACGGTAAAACCAGAACTGAAGCTATAGTCAAGGCGGTCTTGAGCTTCTGAAATCTCTCCTCACACTTGTCAGGCCACCTGAATGGGGCACCCTTTTAAGTCAATCTAGTCAATGGTGCTTCTATAGATGAAAACCCCTCCATAAAACAGTAATAATACCTAGTCAAGCCTAGAAAACTCTAGATATCTATTGCAGTAGATGGTTTGGGCCGACTTTGGAGTGTCTTAATCTTCTTCGAACCCACCTTAATCCTATAACTGAATACCATGTGTTCCGAGAATTCTATCAAATCAATCAAAAACTCACACTTGAAGAATTAGCATACTATGTCTTCTCCTCAAAGTCTGGAGCATGATCCTCAAATGTTGCTCATGATCCTCCCAACCGCAAAAATACATCAATATATCATCAATAAACACAATGATGTAGCAATCAAGATAGGGGTGGAACATGTTGTTGAACAAATACATGAAGGCACCTGGGATATTGGTCAACCCAGAAAACATCAGCAAAAACTCATAGTGATCATAACAAGTTCTGAAAGTCTTCTCCATAATATATGAAACCCAAATCTTCAACTGATGGTTCCCAATCTCAAATCAATATTCGAGAATACGCTAGTACCCTGAAACTGATCAAATAAATTATCAATATGCCATAGTGGATACTTATTCTTGATAGTAACCTTGTTCAGCTGCCTATAGTCAATTCACATCCTCATAGAGATGTTTTTCTTATTCACAAATAGAACCAGATCACCCCAAGGTGAAGCACTCAGCCTAATGAAACTCTTACTAAGCAACTTCTGAAGTTGTTTTTTTGTTTCTTCAACTCTACCGGTGCCATGCAATATGGTAAAATAGATATGCACCTGGGATATTGGTCAACCCAGAAAACATCAGCAAAAACTCATAGTGATCATAACAAGTTCTGAAAGTCTTCTCCATAATATATGAAACCCAAATCTTCAACTGATGGTTCCCGATCTCAAATCAATATTCGAGAATACGCTAGTACCCTGAAACTGATCAAATAAATTATCAGTACGCCATAGTGGATACTTATTCTTGATAGTAACCTTGTTCAGCTGCCTATAGTCAATTCACATCCTCATAGAGATGTTTTCCTTATTCACAAATAGAACCAGATCACCCCAAGGTGAAACACTCAGCCTAATGAAACTCTTACCAAGCAACTTCTGAAGTTGTTTTTTTGTTTCTTCAACTCTACTGGTGCCATGCAATATGGTAAAATAGATATGGATTTAGTGTTGGACACCAAATCAATACAAAAATAAATATCCCTATCAGGTGGCATGCCATGTAGGTCGGTTGGAAACACATTTGGAAACTCTCTCACTACTGAACTGACTCAATGGTGGAATTTTCAGCACTAATGTCCCTCACAAATGCTAAGTATGTCAAGCACCCTTTCTCAACCATCCGATATGCCTTCAGGAAAAATACCACCCTTCTTGAACCTTTATAACCTCTTTTTCTCCTCCTTTGACGTCACTAGCGTAACCTCGAGTTGAACTATAATCTTAGGCTACACCGTCATAACACTCGGAGCCTAATAAACAGTAGGACACTGCTCTCAACTCGAAGAGGAAGGAGTCTGAGCTCTCCCATAGCCGGCGAAGTATCTTCTACAACTTGAAGAAATCTTGCCTGAGCCAAAGTACCAAACATGCTCAAAAAATGTGCCAAAGTTTCCTTAAGTCTAAGGGTAGCAACATGCGCCTCAAGTGTTGGTTCCCCAATCGGAGCTAATGGCGGCTCCTCAGTCGCGGCCCTAGCACGACCCCTCACTATAGTAAGTGCTCCGCCTCGGCGTTTGCCCTGACCTCTAGCAACACCGCACAAAAGGCAGTATCATCAGTAACTGGAGCTCGTCTCCTCACTACCTCTGAGAGAATAGAAAGACAAAGGCTCAAATTTTAAAATCAATAAATCTGCACGATAAGGAATGAAAGAAGTGGAATTTCCTAAAAGTTTCGTATCCTCTGGAAGATAATTACAAACGTCTTCGTACTGATCCACAAGACTCTACTAAAATTTCATATGACTCATAGAACCAATGAACTTTGTGCTCTGCTACCAACTTGTCACGACCCAAAATTCCACCTTAAAAATTGTGATGGCACCTAATCTGTAAAAATAGTAAACCTAACACATGACAAGATCAAACAGAGTAAAATAACTTATCTATTAAATAAAAGCTGGTAAATGCCATAACATAGCTGTAAGGTAAATACAACAGTCATATATCCCAAAACCCCATAATGCTATGTCATAAGCTCTATAGAGAGTACACAAGAAATCTCAAAATACAACACTAGTTGGGATTAAATAAACAATAGTAAGGAAACAATAGAAGGTGACTCTGAGGTCTACGAGTGGAACACATGTGTACCTTGAAGTCTCCACATCTCAGGCTCGGCTATCTAGTGCCAACACGATCCGAGGTACCTACATCTGCACAAAAATATACAGAAGCATAGTACGAGTATACCATAATCAACACTCAATAAGTATCAATACTTACTTCGATGGAGTACTGACGAGGTTCAAGTCGAGACACCCACTAGTCAAAAATAACATATGCATGATATCAACATACAACGGGCAACGAAAACAATAACAGAACAACTATTAACCATCTCAAAGAATATGTAACAACACCTCAATGTAGAATTATCCGCCTTTGGCAACATAATAGTAGGATCGGGGCACGAAATAACATATCAAATATCCACCAACAACTCAAAAAAGAAACTCAAAGGATACTCATTTAACGAAACAAGAATTTAATCATAACATTAACCCTCAGTGTCTACACATGAAAAGTAACAAGAATCACCCTCATTATATTTCATAACAATCCCCAACAAACCAACCTTATGTCGCCGCATGCACATTAATAATGAAACACCACTCTTATGTCAGTGCATGCATATAAATAGCCACTTATCTCTGCATATACATCAACAATAAAATGCCACCTTTGTATCGCCACATGTGCATCTCATTATCAATACAACAATCAACCCGCCACGTGCCCAAGTTCCACAATGTCACCAAAACTAAAATGCCAAAGTCACAACAAGACATAGCCCATGACTAGATAATAATATGTGCAAAAATCATATCAATAACATAAGAGTACGGGGGAGTGGACAACTATAAAATATGTTTCACATAATAAAATAATCCAAATCAAGACATATTAATAGCCAAAGGTCTAATCCGGTCAATTACCACACAGATGCTCATGTACACACTTATCACTTTATATACATGTTTCTTCACTAAGCACAAATAATACAAATTAGACCAGATACTTTGGAAAAAATTTCTCCACACAAAGTTAGGCAAAATACTTACTCTAAATAAGCTAAGTCAATACCCTAAAATTTTCTTCCCGCGTGACTCAACCTTCAGACGGCTCGATTCTAGCAATAATAACTTAATAATATCAATAAAAGGCATAGGAAATAAGCCCAAACGATAAATCCAAGATCTTAATATAATTATATAAATTCAACCTCGGGTTCGCACCCTGGAACCAATAAAAAACACAAATTCTGAATACTCAGTCCAATACGAGTCCAAATATATGTGTTTCATCAAAATTCGACCTCAAATCGACCTTCAAATCATCAAATTTTACTTTAGAAAAGATTTTACTAAAATACCTAATTTCTTTACTTAGATTCATCAATCAGAAAATCCCCGCCAAAATTATCCAAATTTGAGCTCTATAACTCAAAATGTGATTATATGACCAAAACCCTAGGAATAGAGTACATAAATGGTCAGCACAGGTGTACATATCACGATCGCGAGACTTATGTCACAATCGCGAAGGAAAAATACTCTACCCAAGTACTGACCCTCATATGTGAATGCAAGACAACCATCACAAATGCGATACTCAACTTATTGGGGCCTACGGGAACACAATTTCATGCACACGATAGTGAAGAACAAACATTTGCGACTCCCAGCCGGCCTTCCTCTTTGAGAATGCGAAGGCCGCAACCTGACATGATCCGTCAGCGTGACCTCTCCTTCTCGGGTGTGAAGAAAAAATCTTCCTTGCACAAAAAATTCTCTCCGCAAATGCAGTTACCTATGACGCGATCGCAAAGAAGGAAACCAGACTTCAGCCAATAGCAGGAGAGAACAAGAGGAAATAGTCTGAAACCCATCAAAAGTACACCCGAGGCCCCCTTCCAATCACACCAACCAATCTGAAAACATAAAACAAACTTGCTCGAGGCCTCAAATCACCCCAAACAACATCCAAACTATGAATTGCACCTCAATTCAAGCCTAATGAACTTTCAACTTTCAAAACACATATCAAATCAACTCGAAATGACCTCAAATTTTACACACAAATCCCAAATCAAAAAAAAGAGCATACTCTAGCTCTTGGAACCACAATCATAACTCGAAATCAACCAATTCAACTCCCGATCAAACCTATGAGCTTCCATAATCGTCAAATTTCCAACTTTCACCAAAAAATGTCAAATCAACCTTCGAACCTCCAAATACAAATATGGTCATATATATGAGTCTAAAATTACCATACGAAGCTATTGGAACCATTAAATCACCATTCTAGAGTCGTCTACACAAAAGTCAAAGTTCGTTCAACTCTTTTAAGCCTCCAACCAAAGGACTAATTGTCCCAATTCAATCTAAAACTTTCTTGAAACCAAACCAACCACTCTGGAAAGTCACATTGCTGTAAATAAATATATGCAAAGCACCAAATTGAGGAAAAATGGCTAAAATATGCAAATAAACTGGTTAGGTCATTACAGTTGGAAGTCAAGAGATGAATTTTGATTGTTGATTCTTGATTTTGATGATATTCATAGTATTTTGAGCATTTGGATAACTCAACCATTTTGGATCGCACATGCTCTGAAGTTAAATAGGTGTAGGCCAACTCATGTAAGGATGTTTATGCAGTAGTGCATCCGCAAATATGGAAGAATATCGCAGAAGTGGAAGTTGGTTGGTTACTGGATTTTGCATATGCGAGGGTTTTGCTACAGATGCAACTTCGTATAAGTTACCAAGCGGTCCACAATGCAGAATCACTAGCAAAAGGTTTTTTCGATGATTAGCTCATTTTTCAATATTTTGAGTTTTAGAGCTCGGCTAAAGGCTATTTTGGAGGAGATTTTCACTATACTTTTGAGGGAAAGTGATTCCTACTCTATTTTGATTATAGATTTTATTTTTCCATAGATTATTGTATTAAGATTATAAAATTTGAAAGAGAAAAATTGGGGGTTTTATCTATAATGTTAGAGAGTGTAATTTGGAATTGGAATCCTTGGAGTTAATTTGGACTGTATTATTTAATCAAATCACATATTGACACTCGTTAGATTATGGATAGTCGGATCTATGCCTTAACTCAAGTTTTAACCATGTGAGGTTGAGTTGATTTTTGTTGAATTTTGAGGATTTGATTAAAGATTGAAGCTTTGTTTTTTGGGATTGAATCTTATGGATATTAACGTTTTTGACTAGACTTTCCCCATTTGGAGGCATATTTGAGAGGTAAGGAATTTTTGGAGTATTGATTCGTGCTCGTTCAAGGTAAGTATCTTGCCAAGGATTGGCTTGAAAGAATTTTCTTGTAGGCTATGGTATTTTCTATATGTTAGAGTGACGCATATATGAGTTGACGAGCGTATATCATGCACCATGGTTATTCATGATATGAGCAGACTTTAGGCTATTGTATGTCGTGTTTACTATCGTGCTTCCTTGATATCATGTTTCCTAAGCTTTGTATGACTAAGTGAACTATTATTCATGTTCGAAATCATGTCTAGGTTATCTACATATCTTATTGAGACATGATAGGGTTGTGTTTACTATGTTGAGCTATTTGCATTAGCCGTAGTCATAATCTTAAAAATCGTGATGGCACTAGTCTCTAAGACAAGGTATGCCTAACACCTGATGAGATCAAATAAAGTAAACAACTTAACTATTAAATAAAAGCTGGAAAATGCCATAACATAGCTATAGGATGAATACAACAGTCATACATCCCAAAACTAGGTAATACTAAGTCATAAGCTCTATAGAGAGTACACAAGAAATATCGAAATTCAACAATGTTTAGGATCAATTTCGCGTAGAAGACTAGGCTGGCCCTGGTCCATCCAATTGCCTTACGCGTTCTCGTGTTGGGCCTAGCGTTCATTGAGTAGGTGGCCCAGTACATCGTGTTATCATGGGTCCTCTCACTTTCTTGTAGAGTCTTTTCCTAGATTCCTCAGTTTAGCCTTCGGGATCACGTGAGCTTGGCCGCGATCGCGTATAAGGACCATTGGGCAGAAATATTTTTAAAAAAGGGACTTGGGCCATTGAGTTCATTTATTGCACTTCTTGGGCTATTTTGGAGCTTTAAAGAGAGAGATTTCAACCTAGATATTGAAGGTTAATTATTCCTACTAAATATAGGTTTAATACATATGGATAAGGTGGAAAACCTTTACTTTGAGAAAAATAAGATTTAACCATGAAAATGATCAAGGAGTTGGGTGAAAATTATATATTTGTGTTCATGAGGTTATACGTAGCATTTATCTTCAAACATTTCCAGAATCCGGACATGTTGCCCCAGAGGTGAATATTAGGAATTTTTCTATTTGGGTTGGGTGGAGGCCGATTCAAGGGGCAAAGGCATCGCGAGCTAGAGTTGTAGTCGATTTGAGATGAGTAATGATTGTAAATGATGTCCTGAGGGTTTGAAACCCCGGATTTGCATATCGTAGTGCTATATTGAGGTGAGACACGCTCTTGATGATGAGCGTGGGGTCGTTTGTTATTGGGGATTGTGACTTGATCTGTCCTGATTGATGATTTTACCACGTATTTGACTGAAACATATTATTAACATCATGATTTGGGATGATTGCTGTATTTGGGATTCGTGCCAACTATTTGAATCCATCAGGAATTTTTACCACGATTTCCTTACTACATTGACTTATTACTTGAACTCAGTTCTGCTGTTTTCCACAATTTTATAACTCAGCCATTTTTACTAAGTTTTGAGACTTAAATGAGATTTCTAAATGATGTTTTGGGCTGGGAACTACTATTTTACTAATGCCCGAGGGGCTTGTGAATGATTTCTTGACAGAGTACAGCCGAGGGCCAGATGTGAGGATACACTAAGAGATATGAGGCCGAGGGCCTGAGATACATATGTACACCACGAGGTGGCCTGAGTGATGTGAGACCGAGAGCCGAGGGTCGATGCCACGAGATGGCTTGATATAGCGCTTGGGCTGTATGAGGCCCCTCCAGAGTTTGCACACCCATAGTGAGTGCGGGTACCCATTTTGATCTGATAGTGAGCCCGAGGGGCTAATATTGTTCTGAGAATGAGCCCGAGGGGCTGGTACTGTTCCGAGTGATTGATATTGTGCCCAAGGGGCGGATTTCTACTTGTTATTTACCTGCCAAATTACCTATTTTACTTGTTTAAAGGGGGTTTTACTTGATTTCTTTACTGATTTACTGTATTATGTGATTTTACAGCTTTGGTATAGAATGCTTTGTGCTTTTACGCGTTGTTTTGCTTTCAGCCATTATTTATAATTATTAGTCACTGGGTCGGAGTACTCACATTACACCCTGAACCATGTGTATAAATTCAGACATAGCAGATCCCACTCTTGAGTGTTGATCCTCCCAGTCGAGGCGGTGTTTCGGAGACTACGAGGTAGTTGTTGGCGTCCGCAGCCCCCGTGCCTCCCTTATCTTATTATTTTTATGTTCTTCAGACAATTGTACCAGATTTCTTATTTAGTAGAGTTATAGCAGGATCATTAGTTGCTCATGACTTGTGACACCCTGGTTTGGGCTGTATCGGGACGATTTCTACTATTATTATATATATTCCGCGAATTATTGCTATTAAATTATGTTTTAAATTGTTTAATGGTTATTAACTGCTTAAAGAGGTGTATTGTGTTGGTCTGGCTGGTGTTGTCTTCACAAGAGGCGCCATCACGATCGGGTGCGGGGTTAGAGTAGTGACACTCTTCTTCCAACATCTTCTACATATGCTTCAAGGGGCAGTGTATTTTCTTCTTCTCCTCTTGTGTCACCTGCTCGCAATGTAAGAAAATTGAGGAGTAGAAGTCCACCATTGAAGACCATCCAAAGCTTAGGCTTTGAAAATGGGATTTTTGGAATTTGCTAGTTGTTTGGATTGGGTATTGTTCCAATTAATTGAAAATATCAAAAGGAGTTTAAAATTTAAATTTGAAGTGATTTGGAGTAGATTTGAGCAAGATTTGAGTTAAATTTCATAAAAGACGCAACGAAGAAGACGGAGTCAATTATTTGTATTAT
This sequence comes from Nicotiana benthamiana, assembly GCA_034376525.1. NCBI lineage: Eukaryota > Viridiplantae > Streptophyta > Magnoliopsida > Solanales > Solanaceae > Nicotiana > Nicotiana benthamiana. The sequence goes on from CM067328.1 coordinate 86,021,054, forward strand.
TATGTATAGTCTTGTATAATTGTGTATATTAGTGTAGAAACACATATGCACTATTATACACGTTTATACACATTGACAAACTTCTTCCACAATTTTCAGTTGCAATTCTTATTCAAAACCGGTCTAAATCTTTATTAAATTACTTCAAATTTTATATACAACCTCCTTATACTATTTCTAACAAGCCTAAATCACACTCACTCCAAATTTCTCACAAAATTAAATTTGGAATTTAAACCCACATATTTAAACATGTTAAAAATTTAATTTTTACCATCCAAATAAATTTAGTTTGTTGAATTAATATTTGAGTCAAAGTTATTGATTCGAAAATTAATTTAAAACCTTGATGAATCATTTTTAAAAATTAAATAGTAATTTTGAGAACATATTAGAGTTTGATATGAAATCTTAGCCTATTATTTTTTGGCTAGTAAATTGTAAATTAAAATATGGGCTATAAAATTAAAAAATATAGAGCCCAATTGTTCTAATGTGAAATTTTTCCATAAATTAATTAGACACTTTAAGTAAAAAACTTAACATGATTGTAAGCTAACCCATAGCTCTGAAATATTTTTTCCCATTGAATTCGCCTTTAAGGATGTCGACTTATTTCCTTTAATTTCTTAGTTTGCTACTCTAGATTATTTTTAGTTTAATAATCACACTTTAGAAAATTATTTGAATAGATTAATTTTCTTAGTTTAATTTAGTAATATTTAATCATAAGTCCCTTTGGATACGATTTCTGGACTTACAATCCTATATTACTTGTACGGCCACGTATACTTGCATGTGTATTTGGGAGCAATATGTGACAGCACATTTCAATATGCAGATCGCACTTCTGCCAAAGGTCCCTGAAGCTTAAGTTCTTCTTCTTCAGCTGCATTCCTTCTTTTTTGGAATGAACTGCAGAATTCTACGGAATTCATTTTTCCACCACTTCTTCTCTTTGATTAACTTGGCTAGAACATCTCCTTTTTGAGTCATTTTTTTCATTGAGCTTACATTCTCTAACACACCTACAATTCAATAATTCTTATTAGATTTGGAGACAATAATCAGTAATTTCAGACTAAAAACTATAGTAAGAATGTACTAATAAGTGGTAAAAATCTACACTTATTAGGGTCCTTTAAAGGTGAACCACTAAATTGTGGGGAAACAACTTGGTAAACTTGTCCAACCTATGCAGCCCATCATCTGACATCGCGAGCTTTTTGTCTGAGCCATATGCCCTAGATTATGGGTGGCTGGAGTCTGGGCTCCTCCCCTAGCCTGAGAGACGATTGGGGCCATAGGGAATACACCGTCCTAGGCAACACTTTCCATAAGGACCACCGGATAGATTAGGGCATCCTGAAGCATGGGGTAGATAAACCCCTCTAGGACCTGAGCTGGTCCAACTGTCGCGATTGGAACATCGATCTCTTCCTCCTGCTCGATTTGAGGCTCAACCGTAGATGTTGATGCACATGCTCTAGGATGAGCTCTGTTTCTGCCTCTTGATCTACCTCGGCCCCAGCCCTTACCCTTGGTAGTGGCTCCAACCTGGGGCTCCGGCACCGGCTCCTGATCAACTATGGATATCGTACGTGTCCTCACCATCTGCGAGAGACTAAGAGAAAAATGATTCAAACTTCAGCAATAGAATAAAGTCGCACGATAGAGAAAGTAAGAAAGAAAGTGAAATTTTTATAAAGCCTTATAACCTCTAGAAGATAAGTACAAATATCTCTGTACCGATCTGCAAGACTCGATTAAGCTTTCGGATAACTCCCGAGACCTAGGCAACCTAGGACTCTAATACCAACTTGTCACGATCCGAAATTTCACCCACAGGGTCGTGATGGCGCCTAACATCCACTTGCTAGGCTAGCCAATATTAGCTAAAACATTAACCGGTTCTACAATTTTAAAAGTAGAATATTAATTATTAAAGGTTGAAGTACTCTAAAGTACATGAAATAATTCTATAAGTAACAGTGTCTCTATTAATCCAAAAAAAATCGGAGTCACAAGTACATGAGTGAGTAGAGTACTATAAATATAGTCTGAAATGAAATACAACTGCACGAAACAAGATAAGAAAGGGGACTTCAGGAACTGTGAATGTCGTGTAGCTCTACCTCAAATCTTTTGGATAAGATCTGATACGAGCAATCTCTTTTATGATATGCTAGGACCAACACCGGGATATGCACAAGAGGTGCAGAAGTATAGTATGAGTATAACCAACTTCATGTACTACATAAGTGTCGACCCTAACTTCGATGAAATAGTGATGAGGTTATGACAAGACACTTACTATAAACTTGTACGAATAATAAAAAAAGACAATAGAAGTATAGAGAAAATGAATAAACTCATAACAATGGGACCCGAAGGTAAACTAATAGAGGGACCCAGAATAATATCATCATAACCTCACATTATAGTGTAGAAATAGAACACCGCAGTTACAAATAGTTACAACACACCATACCCCATTGCGGCGTGCAACCTGACAAATATCAATTCACTATAATTAACAACACAACACACAAATTCTGAAATCTCAACACAAAATATACTAAAGAGTATAAAACATTATGGAAATACGAGTACAAACAGAGAACAACCAACATCTCATATTCACAAACCCTGACAAATCATTAACGCAAGAATAGCAAGGACTGACATAATCAGATATAACATAATAAAGTGCAACAAGTAAGGTAAAGGTAATAAAGGCAAGTAAAAATATGAAACAATAAATCTGTTCAACTAATACATGTGGGAGCATATAGCAGGTAAGCAGGAATGAATAAACAGAAACAGGTAACATATAAATGACAGATAACAAACAAGGCATAAATAGTAAGTAATAACATGTAGCAATCAAAGCATGCTTTGAGATACAACATGAATAAATGATGATATAAAGATAAGAAGTCCAGCCCACATGCTTTAACCCATGACAACACATATACACTCATCACCTTGCATATATGATGTCCCCACACACAATTCTCATAGCAAATATACTAAATAAATATTAATTCCCTCAAGTCAAAGTTAAATACGACACTTACCTCTTTCGGAATCAAATCAACAATCAATCACAACTTTTCCCATAGAGCAAGCCTCCAAACCAACCGAATCTAACCAAATATCATTCAAACAATAAAAAATAAGCTTTAAAAACTACCCACGAATAAAAAAAAGTTTAATCTTTAGCTAAATTGAAAAAGTCAACAAAAATCAATCCCGAGCCCACTTGGTCGAAGTTCGAGATTCGTAAAAATTTCGGTTACCCATTCATCCCTAGGCCCAAATGCATGATTTATTTCAAAATCTGATCTCAATTCGAGGCCGAAATCTCAATTTTAAAAAATTACTAAATTCTACTCTAAATCCTCATTTTCTACTTTAAAATTGATGTTAAAATGCATGGAAAAGTAGTTGAAATTGATTGAAAACAAGTTTAAGTTATCTACCAATGAATTTGAGAAGGAAAACTTCTTCAAAAATTACCTCTAGAGAGTTTAGGGTTGAAAATGGTGTTTAATAATCTAAGTCTCGAAATTCTCCACTTTTACCTAACTGCATGTATCGCAACTACGAACACTTTGTTTGCAATGGCTGTGAACAATTATCCACATATGTGAACATAGTCAGAGTCGCACAGAAGTCGCAAATGTGACATATGCATGGCATTTGCAAAGTCCCCAACCATCTAAACACTGCATTTCAAAGCTGTCCAAAAAATTCCAGTAATCACAAAAGCGACAAAATGGTCGCAAATGCAGGCCATCCCCCGACTGCAAATGTAATGAATTCTTCGCAAAAGTAATGACCTGCTCTTACGTCGCATTTGCAAGCCTGAGACCGCAAATGCGAGGATCGCAACTGTGATTAGGTCTTCATAAAGTCGAGACCTGCAACTCACACCAACAACAGATTTGCACCAATAGTTCCAAAATCAACCAAAACTCATCTGAAACTCACCCGAGCCCCTCAGGCTCCAATCCGAACATGCGCACAAGTGTAATAACATCCTATAAACTCGCTCGCTTACTCAAATCATTAAAACATCTAATATTAAGAATCGATCATCACAACTCAAAGATTTCAAGTTTTAAACCAAAATTTTTAATCTTTCACATAATTCATTGAAATGCCCTCGGGTCACTCGGAACCCCACCAAATATGCGTACAAGTCCAAATATACCATACGAACCTATCGGAATCGTCAAAATACTGATCCGAGATTGTTTACCGAAAATATTGATCGTGGTCAACTCAAACCTCATTTTAAGTCAAAATTACATTTTCTTTAAATTTTCACACATACGCATGCAAGTCATAAATCATCAAACTAAGCTACGAGAGGTCTCGGAATATGGAGAACACGTTCTGACCCCGAACAAATGCCATTTAGTATACGTTGAAAAGTATCTCTGTTTTTCTTTATAATGTCAAGAGAATTCTAACTATTCTATACTCTTCTAGTAACCAAAGTTCAAGTTGGTGTCCTCGTGCAGAAATAATTTTCCGTATTCAAAATCAGTAAGGGCGGAGGCAGAGTGTTGCAAGAGGGTTCAATTGAACCCTTCGTCAAGTATATGATCGAGGTGGTTGATCAATGTGCATAATAGTTATTCATGCTCATTGCTGATGGAGGAAGACCGCAATAATAAATACTTTCTTCGGTCTATAATAACTGACCAATTTGCTTTTTATTTTGATTTAAAATAAGTGTCCACTTATATAATCAAGAAAAAATTTAATTTATTTTTCAAAATTATCGTTATGTATGTATCCTTAAAAAGTCATTTACTCCTCACATCTGAAAAGAGAAGTAAGTGTTGAGTAGTTTAGTTACACTAATTATTTTCGTTTAGAATTTTGTATTTCCTTAATGGATATACCACAAGCATATTGATTACTTATTGTAGAAGAGAAGGAGCACTAATTAACAGCACTAGTGATTTGGCTTCTTTATATTCTGACAATAGAAGCAGAGTCCACCACAGCACGCATAATTGAGTATGGCATGATAAAACACATGAACACAAACAAATGGAACAATCAATCATAATCTTCACAAGTCACAACCACCTATGGAATATTAAATGTATAATTCTATGATAGGAGTAGGAATTTCTTTTTCCATTTATTTAGGAGACAGTGATATTTTGAAGCCAATTTTGCAAATTAAAGAGTAAATTCATTTTCACCTAGTCAAAAGTAAATCAACTTACACATTTGGTATCAGAATACTCAAAAGTAAATCAACTTACACATTGGGCTACTATGTATATACGTGTAAAAATACAAAATCGAAACTAGTAAATAGGGGGGAGATGTAGCTAGTGTTTATGGTATATGGGTCTGGTAGCTTTGACGCAAATTAGGTATATGTGCTTATGAAAAAGACACATGCATCACTTATTTATTTGGAGATATTTTACTATCTTTTGCTTTGCGTGGCCCCAAGGCCCAAGCACAAGCTACCATAATGGTAGGCTTTATCAACCACCACTTAAGGATTAGTTTGGATTTTTGCATGTCAGCATGGCCTGCTCTAATATTTGAAGCTTAACGGAACACGCTAACTGTTATAAATACATTTCTATTTAAGGTGAATGTCTTTAATTAGAGAGATTCTAGAGTTCTATTCTTGGTAGCTAAATCATCCTCCTCCCTATAAATAGAGGTGCCCTCTACCATTGTAAATCACTCCTAACATTCTCTAAGTATCAATAAGAAGAACTCTCTCTACTCTTCTCTCTATTTGCTCTTGTTCTTGCATTATTGTTCTTGTCTTTTATATTATTTCATAACACGTTATCAGCACGAGACTCTACCGTATCAAGAACCATTCTCGAAAAATCTAAGGTATTTCCCTCTTCCTAATTTAATTTTCGATTATGTCTGACATTACGAAAAGAAAGTTCGTTGCCCTTGAAATTTCGAGCAAGAACTATATGACATGGGTGTTGGATGCTGAAATCCACTTAGATGCTATGGGTCTCGAAGACACCATCAAAGATAGAGAAAAAGCATCCACCCAAGACTGTGCGAAGGCCTTGATTTTCTTGCGCCATTACCTTGATGAAGGTTTGAAGATTGAATATCTCACCGTCAAGGATCCACTCATCTTGTGGAACGGCTTAAAGGAGAGATATGACAACCTGAAGTTGGTCACTCTGCCACAAGCACGATATGATTGGGCTCATCTAAGGCTCCAGGACTTCAAGTCCGTTTCTGAATATAATTCTGCAATGTTCAGAATTACTTCTAAATTGAAGCTATGCGGGGATAATATCTCTGATTATGATATGCTTGAGAAAACGTTTACAACGTTTCATGCCTCCAATATAGTACTGCAACAACAGTACAGAGAGAAAGGCTTTACAAAGTACTCTGAACTGATTTCTCTTCTACTAGTGGCTGAGCGAAATAATGACCTGCTCATGAGAAATCATGAAAATCGACCCACTGGGTCTACACCACTGCCTGAAGCAGATAAGGTGCACTCTCATTATGCCAAACATGAAAAGGGCCATGGTCATGGTCGTAAACGGGGTCATAGCCAGGGAAGTAGACAAGGAAGAAGTTCCAATGAAGTCCGTCAACCCCCAAGGAGAGATAACCGCCGAAAGCAGAAACGGGGTCATGAAGATCCTAAGGCAAATGGTTCAGAAACTATATGTTATCGTTGCGATGGGAAAGGGCACTGGTCAAAGACTTGTCGTATACCAAGACACTTGGTTGACCTTTATCAAGCATCTCGAAAGAGAAAAAGGCCCTGAAAAAAATTTTGTCTATGACGACAATGAGGACATCACCCACCTGGATGTGGCAGACTTCTTTGAGCAACCCGAGGGGAAAATAGACCACCTAATCGGCGATGGGTCCGTGATGAAAGAAGATGGAGTTATTTGATTTTATTCTACTTATTTGTATTAGTTAGTGAATAAACTAATAGTCATTAGTATTAGCTCGTATTAGTTAGTTCATGATGCAATGTTAGCAGTAGTTCTTTAGAATATCTTCAATATGCTCAAATATCAATAAAATTTTTATTTTCCAATAGGGGTAATCGACTAGCCTGAAAAACTAGTCGATTATCTACTATTTTCGCATTAAAGCTGAAAAATAATTGATCAACAATCTATTGTCTTTGTCTAACAATCGATTGTCATTGAGACAGTGTAATCTGGAATTTTTCAAAAATCATCCACAATCGATTGTCTTTGTCTAACAATCGATTGTCGTTAAGACAGTGTAATCTGGAATTTTTCAAAAATCATCCACAATCGATTGTCTATGCATAACAATCGATTGTCTTAAAACAGTGTGCTCTGGAATTTTTCAAAATAGCCAACAATCGATTGTCTATACTTAACAATCGATTGTCTTAAAACAGTGTGCTCTGGAATTTTTCAAAATAGCCAACAATCGATTGTCTATGCATAACAATCGATTGTCTTAAGACAGTGTGATCTGAAGTTTTTCAAAATAGCAAATAATCGATTGTGTGTGTTTAACAATCGATTGTCAATGTTCAACAATCGATTGTTTGTGTTCAACAATCGATTGTTTGAAGAAAATGTTTAAACTGAAATTTTCAAACTGCAAAGTAATCAATTATGGATAGCATATCTGATTTTGTTAGTCAACTGTTAGCAGCAGATTTTGAAAATATTATGTGACACAAACGAATTGAACTTGTTTATTCTTATGTTCGTGTATCTCTTTTGTATGTCAAACTATGGGATAGCAAATATGGATATCTCACAAAGCGAACTTGGATCAACGTCCAACTGTAAAAGTATTTGCCTAGTTGATTCATGTACTACACATACAATACTCAAAGAAAGAAAATATTTCTCTCAACTAAATATGTGTAAGGCAAACGTTACTACAATCTCTAGAAGTAGTAAATTGATTGAAGGCTCCGGAAGAGCAATTGTAACTCTGCCCAAAGGCACGACGTTAATCATAGAGAATGCAATGTTCTCCTCCAAGTCTAAGAGAAACTTGTTGAGTTTTAAAGATGTACGCCGGAATGGCTATCATATTGAGACAATGGATGAAGATAATCTTGAATATCTCGTCATCACAAAGAATGTCTCCAGCCAAAAGAGGGTTATTGAGAAATTCCCGTCTTTATCTTGTGGCCTGTATTGGACAAGAATTAGTGCAATTGAGGCACATTCAACAGTAAACCAAAGGGTTACTGATTCCAATACCTTTGTACTTTGGCATGATCGATTGGGACACCCAGGATCGATCATAATGAGACGGATTATAGAAAGCTCATATGGGCATCCGTTAAAGAATTTCAAAATTCTTTCGAATAATGAATATCCTTGCACTTCGTGTTATCAAGGCAAGTTGATTATCAGGCCATCACCAACAAAGGTTGGGACTGAGTCACCCACGTTTCTGGAACGTATACAAGGGGACATTTGTGGACCTATTCACCCACCTAGTGGGTCGTTTAGGTATTTCATGGTCTTGATAGACGCATCCTGTAGATGGTCTCATGTGTGCCTGTTGTCATCACGCAACCTTGCGTTTGCGAAATTAATGGCACAAATAATTCGACTACGAGCACAATTTCCAGATAATCCAATAAGTCCATTAGACTGGATAATGCTGCTGAGTTTACATCCCCAAGCATTTAATGATTATTGCTTATCAATCGGGATAAAAGTTGAACATTCTGTAGCTCATGTTCACACTCAAAACGGTCTTGCAGAATCGTTAATTAAACGCCTGCAGTTGATTGCAAGGCCATTACTTATGAGAACGAGGCTGCCCACTTCGGTATGGGGTCACGCCATCTTACATGCAGCAATGCTAATTCGTCTCAGACCGACGAATTACCACAAGTATTCCCCGTTGCAATTAGTTTTGGGTCATGAACCCAATATATCCCATTTAAGAATTTTTGGATGCGCAGTATATGTGCCTATAGCACCGCCATCCCGCACCAAAATGGGTCCGCAAAGAAGGTTAGGAATATATGTTGGGTTTGAATCGCCCTCCATCATTCGCTACCTCGAAACATTGACAGGCGACTTGTTTACTGCACGATTTGCAGACTGTCGATTTGATGAGACACTTTTCCCAAAATTAGGGGGAGAAGTTGGTGAAACCAAACGGGAAATTTTGTGGAAAAATGTATCATTATCTCATCTTGATCCACATACCTCTATTTGTGAAAGAGAGGTACAAAAGATTATCCATTTGCAAAGAATAGCAAATCAAATGCCTGACGCATTTACGGACTTGAAGAGGATAACGAAATCCCACATTCCCGCGGAAAATGTTCCAATCCGTATTGATGTCCCTGTTGGACAATCATCTAGTGTCATATCCAATGAGTCAAATGCACGCCTGAAGCGTGGCAGACCATTAGGTTCCAAATATCGAAATCCTAGAAAGAGGAAAAAGAACGATCAAAATGACACCACGAAAGAATCTCATAATTTAACAAATTCTGAGATTCATGAAGAATCCATTGAGCCCGAGACTCTGGAAAATACGGAACTATCCCTAAATCCAATTAATATTGAGGCAAATATTAATCGAGTAGATATTGTGGTGGATAATGCCTTTGCTTATAATGTAGCATCTAGCATTATGCAAGAATGTGAGGATCTCGAACCTCAATCTGTTGAAGAATGTCGAAAAAGACAGGATTGGCCAAAGTGGCAAGAAGCAATTCAATCAGAATTGAATTCGCTGGCAAAACGTGAAGTTTTTGGCCCTATAGTTGAAACACCTAATGGTGTTAAGCCTGTCGGCTATAAATGGGTCTTTGTACGCAAAAGAAATGAGAAAAACAAGGTACAAAGATATAAGGCACGCCTTGTTGCACAAGGTTTTTCTCACAGGCCTGGTGTCGATTATGAAGAGACATATTCGCCTGTAATGGATGCGATAACCTTTCGTTATCTCATAAGTTTTGCTGTCCATGAAAAGCTTGACATGCACTTAATGGATGTGGTTACTGCCTATCTTTATGGCTCACTTGATAATGAGATATACATGAAAATTCCCGATGGACTCAAGATGCCAAACGCGCATAATTCAAAATCTCGGGAAATGTTCTCAATTAAATTGCAAAGGTCCTTGTATGGTCTAAAGCAATCTGGACGAATGTGGTATAATCGTCTTAGTGAGTACTTGTTAAAAGAAGGCTATATAAATGACACCATTTGCCCGTGTGTTTTTGTAAAGAAAACAACATCGGAATTTGTTGTACTTGCCGTATATGTCGATGACATAAACCTTATTGGAACCCCTATAGAACTCCAAAAGGCAATTGATTATCTAAAGGATGAATTCGAGATGAAAGATCTCGGAAAGACTAAACTATGTCTTGGTTTGCAAATTGAATATTTGGCAAACGGAATTTTTGTTCATCAATCTACCTATACAGAAAAGGTACTGAAACGGTTTTACATGGATGAAGCACATCCTTTAAGTACACCGATGGTTGTTCGATCACTTGATGTGAACAAAGATCCATTCCGACCGCAAGAAAGGAATAAAGAGCTACTTGGTCCTGAAGTACCATATCTTAGCGCAATTGGCGCACTAATGTATCTTGCAAATACTACAAGACCTGACATATCCTTTTCAGTTAATGTCTTAGCAAGATTTAGCTCGGCTCCTACGAGGAGACATTGGAATGGGATCAAACACATATTGCGGTACCTAAAGGGAACTACCGATATGGGCTTATTTTATGGTAAGAATTGCAGCCCGGATCTTGTTGGTTATGCTGATGCTGGATATTTGTCCGACCCACACAAGGCTCGATCTCAAACGGGTTATGTGTTTACCTGTGGAGAAACCGCCATATCTTGGCGATCGACTAAGCAATCAATTGTGGCTACTTCATCTAATCATGCCGAGATAATTGCTATTCATGAAGCAAGTCGAGAGTGTGTGTGGTTAAGGTCGATAATACACCATATCCAAGACAAATGTGGTTTGAAGTGTGATAAACTACCCACAACTTTGTATGAAGACAATGCAGCATGTATAGCTCAATTGAAGGGAGGATTCATAAAAGGAGATAGAACGAAGCATATTTCACCAAAGTTATTCTTCACACATGATCTTCAAAAGAATGGTGATATCAATGTTCAACAGATTCGTTCAAGCGACAATATGGCTGATTTGTTCACAAAATCTCTACCAAAGTCAACCTTCAAGAAGCTAGTTCACAAGATCGGGATGCGAAGACTTAAGGACATAAATTGATGTTCTTATGAGGGGGAGTTAAGGCGCGTTGCACTCTTTTTCCCTTACAAGGTTTTGTCCCACCGGGTTTTCCTTGCAAGGTTTTTAACGAGGCAACCAATAGGCGCATATTCAAACATGTGTACTCTTTTTCCTTACTTTAATTTTTCCCATTGGGTTTTGTTTTAAGGTTTTAACGAGGCACATCATTGAATAGACATTCAAGGGGGAGTGTTATAAATACACTTCTATTTAAGGTGAATGTCTTTAATTAGAGAGATTCTAGAGTTCTATTCTTGGTAGCTAAATCATCCTCCTCCCTATAAATAGAGGTGCCCTCTACCATTGTAAATCACTCCTAACATTCTCTAAGTATCAATAAGAAGAACTCTCTCTACTCTTCTCTCTATTTGCTCTTGTTCTTGCATTATTGTTCTTGTCTTTTATATTATTTCATAACACTAACACTAATGTTAATGTACAATTCAAGTAAGAACAAGGAAAAATGAAGAAATGAGGTATAATGTATAAAATTTCTGAGGGAAAAAGGGCCAAATGTACCCCTTTATTTTCGGATTTTTGGAGATTCTCTACATTTAACTTCTGTTATATTATCCGGCTAAATTTTCTCTATCATTATATTATCCGACTAAATTTACTCCTATCATCAGTAAATTTTTAAAAATACCCCTTGAACTGTTGAAAAATCCAAGATCTCCCAATTTTTTATTTATTTAAATCGATTGTTGTTTTTCTTGCTCCACTATTTTCATAAATTACTATTGATGTGAATGCTAAAGGTACTAGACTATATAAATTGTTTATGTATTTTTTTAATTATCAATGCACCCACTTCTCGATGAGTCTGAAATTGATTTAAAATTGTATTTATTTTCCAATCCTACACACACTGTAGTATCCAATAGGTCTATTTATTGTATATTATTTACAGTTGATCAGTATGTATGTACATGTATATTCGAATATATTTTGTTATTGTCTGATTAATATCGAGTTTGATCGATTAACTTGAGAGTGCACAATGCATAGACGTTTAATTAAAGCAAAGTTAAATTCGATAATGCAAAGTTTTCAAGGAACTTCAACTTCTATCACTAATGCTTGCAAAATCTTTATACCTTTGGTGCAACGAATTCTTTAAAGCTAAGATGTTGTAAATACTTTTGAAATTTAAACAACATACCTAATTTAGATTCTCCAATTTACAACAGTTGTATTAAAGATAATATCTTTTCCTAATTTTTTTCAATTAAGAAAGCAAACAAATGTCAATTATTTCAAAAATAATGGATCAAGAAAAAGAATAAATAACTTAATTAAAATGATTTGAGAGTTTCCGGGTTACCTGACAGACCGAGGGGTATTTTTAAAAGTTTCTGATGATAGGGATAAATTTGATTGTATAGTATAACACTAGAGGTAAATTTAGATAAATAGTACAACGAAGGTTAAATATAAACAATATTCGAAAGTAGATAAAAAAAACTTGAGGGGCATCAAAACAAAAGATTCTACTAGTAGAGTCAAATTAATAGATAGTAGTAATATTCTATTAACCATATTCCGATTCAGAAAGAACAAGAAAGATCCATAAGCCATAACTCCTTTCCCCTTCAGAGTAATAACTAGTTATAAAACCCCCCACCACTTCCAACAAAAAAAGAACAAAACAAGAAAAGGAGATACTAGATAACTTTCAGTTAAAACCAGAAGGTGAAAGCATAAGATAAAAAAAGAAAGTAGAAAAGTTCCCAATTTGGCAGTCTTTTTACTTTTTGGTCTATATGCTATAATCAAGGGGCACCCCTTTTAACTTCTATTCCATCATATCATTGCTTGACTGTGTCTTCAACAACAATAACAATAACAACTAATCCAGTATAGTCTCACAAAGTGGGGTTTGGAGAAAGTAATATGTAGACGGGCCTTACCCTACCCGAAAGGACAGAGAGGCTATTTCCAATCGACCCTCGGCACAGTGATTGTATCTTCCATGTCCATAAATGAATCTTGCATTCCCTTCTGCATAAACATGAGTCTCATTTTCCAGTCTGTCATTAATTAATTATTCCTCTTAATAAATCATCAAAAAAAAAGTTACTATAAACAGAGTAATTTAAGTTGTATACACTTACTATGAACCGACAATGTAAAGAAATTTTATTATACATGCAATTTAACTGGGTAGAACAACTTATTATATATACAGAGAAGCATGTGTAATTATGGGAATTTAACATGATAGTGTAAAAGTGCACAAAACATAAACTTTTTATTTGATTGACTTTAATTAGGCTGTGAATACATAACAATTGAGCCAACAAGAAAATGGACATGTTTCTTACGAGTTTCGAACAGCTTTGCTCAATGTAGAGGCTGAAGTGAATGTTTTTCCATCAAGATATCTGTTCTCCCCCTTCATCCTCTGCTTGATTCTCAGGTCTAATTCATCCACGCTTATAACAAATGGGGTATCTGATGCCTATATCATTTTACAGATAATTTGATTAGCCTTAGAGAAATTATGATGAAATTTTGGTTTGAATTTTTGAGATAATGCTAAAAAGTATTGATTACCATGACCCATCCCCAAGTGTCAGCATACGATGGAATATGAGCTGAATATGGCACAGCATCTGTAAAACAAAATAATTGAAGGTTATCCTTTGAGATATCATGTTTTCAAGAATGTAATTAGCAGAAAGCTAAATTTTCTTTTTCAGTCAAGAAACTTACATTTGAAAACTTGTTTTAGAGTATTGAAAATGCAGGAAAAGACTTCTGTATAGCTGAAAATTCCTGCTGGTCCTGCCTGTTAAATGTTCACAATTGACAACCAATTAGTATTAGTAGTTACTACTACAAGGTTTTAGAATTATACATACATACATACATGACAAAATATAAGACAGAATCATCATTTACCTGAGTGACAAAGATACCACGTTGGATAAGTTTAGGTTTAACAATGAATTTATAGAAGGATTTTGTATAAAGCTGGTAACATGGTCCTCCTTCTATAGGGTCTGCTAAATCTCCTACTATAATATCATAATGCTCTTCCCTCCTCTCTAACTCAGCCCTGCAAAATCACACCATTTTCGTTAATCAAGATTCATTCCTTATCAACCAATAAAAAAAAAGTAAGAAAAATTAATTAGTTTATAAAATTAGGGTGCACAGAGAAACAGGGGAAAGAACCTGGCGTCATTGATAATAAGGTCGAGTCTAGGATCGGAGAATGCTTCTCTGTTCACCTCCAAGTATGACTTGCAAAATTCCACCACCTCCTGTAAAAACGTGAAGATTAAGCTGAAGAACATGAAGCATACAGTGAGAGAAAGAAGAGAGAAAGAGAGTAGTTGAGAGAACTCTTCAGAACCTCGAGAGTCTGCAAAGGAAATGAATTGATTGCCTACCAAAATATATGTACAAGACTATATACATATTACAATAGCCTTGGGTCGGGTCAGACGGCCCAAGATGAAAATAAAATCGGTCTCAGATATTCACAGCCCAACAGCAACAATCATCACAGCCCAAATACAATGCTCACCCATATATACAATGTATACAATGAACATACAATAAATATACAATGAATATAGAGCTCTATGTCATTTATGCTTGGGTTTGGAAGCCATATAATCCTTCATCTCAACACCCCCCCTCAAGTTGGAGGGGAAAACCACCTGCAACTTGAGCAGCAAAGGATGAAGCACAGTGCCAGGAAAAGGCTTGGTCAGGAGGTCAGCCAGTTGACGAGAAGTAGGAACATGAAACAGCTGGATGAGGCCATTCTGGAGCTGATCGCGAACAAAATGACAATCCACTTCAATGTGTTTAGTCTGTTCATGAAAAACAGGATTCTGAGCTATGTAAATATCAGCTTGACTATCATAAAACACAGAAAAGGGAAGAGAAATAGAAACCCCAGATCAAGTAATAAACGAGACAGCCAAGACAATCTGCAACAACCTTACTGAGGGCCCTATATTCAGCCTCAGCAGAAGACAAAGAAACCACTGGTTGCCTCTTAGATTTCCAACTAATCAGGCAACCACCCAGAACAATACAAAACCCAGTAATAGATCTCCTTGTATCAGGGCAGGCAGCCCAGTCACTACAGAATAACCAACAACAGAGAAATCATTGCTGTCAGAATAAAAGAGACCCATAGAGGAGGTACCTTTGAGATATCTTAACACATGGAGGGCAGCAGTCATATGTGGAAGTCTGGGACATTTCAGAAATTGACTCAGATGTTGCACAGCAAAACAAATGTCAGGCCTAGTATGAGTCAGAAATAAGAGCTTACCAACAAGGCTCCTTTACTGATCAGGACAAGATAAAAGGTCACCAGAATCAGCATGAAGTTTGGAATTAATGTCCAAAGGACAGACAACAGAAGAAACACTGGCACAGTCAAACGGATGCAGCAGGTCAGTGATATATTTATGCTGATTAAGGATCATCCCACCAGGAACAACTGACATCTCTATGCCTAAAAAATAATGCAAATACCCTAGGTCCTTAATTTTAAACTGATTATCGAGAAACAGTTTCATGGCACATATTTCATCATTGTCATCCCCAGTAAGAATAATATCATCCACATAGACTGCTACAATCACAAGGGACCCTGTTGTACCTTTGATGAATAGAGAATAATCATTCAAAGAGTGTCTATAACCTCTGGAATAGAAGGCAGAAGACAATTTGGCATACCATTGTCTGGATGCCTGTCTCAGCCCATACAGGGATTTATTCAATTTGCAAACAAGGGGAGCAGAGGTAGAGGAGGCAGAAACAGAAGCAGGAGCAGAAACTGTCAAACCTGGAGGGAGCTTCATATAAACCTCCTCATCCAAATCACCATGTAAGAAAGCATTATTAACATCCAGTTGAAACAAATTCCAATGATTTTTGACAGCCACAGCATTAAAACACTTAACAGTGCACATTTTAACCACAGGAGAAAATGTGTTAGTGAAATCAATACCTTCAACCTGAGTATCACCTCTAATAACAAGTCTAGCTTCATACCTTTCAACACTGCCATCAGCCTTGTATTTGATTTTATAAACTCATTTGCAGCCAATGGGCTTCTTACCAGGAGGAAGAGGAGCAACATCCCAAGTATTGTTTGTATCCAAAGCAGCAAACTCCTTTCTCATGGCATCCTGCCATGCTGGAATAGATGCAGCTTGAGAGGATTATATGGCTTCCAAACCCAAGCATAAATGACATAGAGCTCTATATTCACTGTATATTTATTGTATGTTCATGGTATACATTGTATATATGGGTGAGCATGCAGAGTTTGGAATCAGAAATAGGGCTCTCAGTTAGCATAGTACCAGCAAAGTTAGCAGCATACATGGGAGGAGGAGTCTGAGCAGTGGAGTCCCCCAACTGGGTCTGTTGTAATAAGTTCATCAATTGATCATACTGTTGTCTGCTCAACCCTGATATCACAGAACTCTGGCCATCTATGTTTGTAACAGATTGATGGCTTTCAGGAGGATTCCCTTGGGGAACAGACACATGTCCTTCAGAAGGAGGAAAATCCACACCAGCAGTAAGATGAGCAGCAGCAGTTCTCCTCCCCTTGTTAAATGTTGTACTTTGTGGATACCCATGAATCTTGAAACACTTATCAATTAAGTGCCCAGATTTTTTGCAGTATCTACAGAATAAAGGCCCTCTAGCTTGGTCAAAATTGACTCTTTGTCTGAAAGGAGGAGAAGGATTAGGAACTGTGGCCTTATTAAATCCAACTGAATGTCTATTAGTGTGGACATTGAAAGACATAGAGTCTGGATTAAACTGAGAAGAGGACTGGACTTGTCTCTGCTTCTCATCATTGAGGACCATATTATAGACACTATCAAGGGTTGGAGGTGGCTGGATCATCAATAGGTTACTCCTTACCCCCATGTATGCTTCATTAAGGCCCCTTAGAAACTGAAATACCTTATTTTCATCATTTTCCTGTATTATACCATCTTTGGCAGCACAAACACATCTTTGCCCATGATTGGCACACATTGATTCTAATTCATCCACAGACCTTTGATTTTATTAAAATATGAAGCTACATCTAGGGACCCTTGAGAAGTGTGAGAAAGCTCTCTTTTCAATACAAAAATTTTGGTCATGTTTGCAGTGCCATATCTGGCCTGAAGTTGGGACCATATACTCTGTGCAGTATCAGAATACTGCACACTTTCAGCAATTTGAGGGGAGAGGGAGGCAGTTAACCAGGAAATCACCATATTATTGCATCTCTCCCATAACCTTTGCTGAGTCACATTAGTGACTGGCCGGGAACATGTGCCATCAACAAAACCAATTTTGTTTTTGGTAGATAACGCGACAATCATTTTCCTCCTCCAACCCCCATAACCACTGCCCGAGAAGGGAGTGGGCACAAGAAAGACCCCAGAAACATCAGAGGAGTAAACAAAAAGGGGGCTGGTAGAGTCCACTGAGGAGGTACTAGCATTCGTATTAGAAGCCATGATTAATGAACCAGTTTGAAAAGAAAACAGTCTCTGTAAGCAAAATATAACGAAACCGGAGTTCACATACAAAGCATACAATACTCAAAATAAGGACAGAGTTACCTTCCTTCTTCGCGACCGGAGAAGATCGGCCTTTAATCAACAGATAAAACCCTAGGTCCAACACCGGAAACCGTAGGTTCTGAAACTCACCAGAATAAGGTCACAGACGTCGGAAAGTTACCCAAAACGTCTATCAAGCGAAGACAAAGTCATCGGATAACATCAAAGCTCTAGGTCCGAAAATCGAAAAACCCTAGAATTTGAAGAACTCGTCGGAATAAAGCTAGGGATGCCGGAAAATTATCCAAAACACCCACTGATACAAGATCGGAACCTCGAATAACAGGAAAATTCCGATTACCCTCTCAACATTCGTTCAAACATCTGCGAACAGTATCTCTCACTGGTAACCATAAAAAAACTTCAGCAAAAACTTCAAACGGGATCGATAACACGCAACCGAGAAGGATCTGAAGATCATCCGGCTCTGATACCATGAAAACGTGAAGATTAAGCTAACGAACATGAAGCATACAGTGAGAGAAAGAAGAGAGAGAAAGAAAGTAGTTGAGAGAACTCTCTAGAACCTCGAGAGCCTGCAAAGGAAATGAATTGATTGCCTACCGAAATATCTGCACAAGACAATATACATACTACAATAGCCTTGGGTCGGGTCAGACGACCCAAGATGAAAATAAAATTGGGCTCAGATATTCACAGCCCAACAGCAACAATCATAAAAGCCTAAATACAATGCTCACCCATATATACAATGTATACCATGAGCATACAATAAATATACAGTGAATATAGAGCTCTATGTCATTTATACTTGGGTTTGGAAGCCATATAATCCTTCATCTCAACATCCTGCATCAAATTTAGACGTAGGTTTTGTTTATGAATTCAAATTTTTCACTAATAGTGTAAAATATATATTTACATGATCAACAACCGATTCCAATATATAGTTTATCCATAATTTTTTTCTATTTATGTATCAACTTATATTTCGTGCAAATAAGCAAGAATTATCTATAATTGATCTTAACTGATCAAATGGTACTAACTTTTCCACAACTTAGGTATAGGGCTGATTGCTGAAAAAGAGAGGAAGAGACTTACTTCGTCAATGTCACACATTACAACTTTGTCCACTGTCTTGTGCCTCACCAATTCTCTGGCAGTGGAACATTCACCTCCTCCCATAATGAATATGCTTCTAGAACTGACAAGTGCATATTAATTAGTACGTAAATTAATTTTACGTGCGAATAATCAATTCATTATGTCAAAAAATAAGTGGAGAGTCATAATGAGTATTTCTGCCATTAATTAAAATGAACACTAATAATTAGTGGGGAGCAAACAAATTAAAGTTATATATACTTTGAATGATGAAGGAGAGCTGGATGGATAAGACATTCATGGTAGATAAATTCATCTATCTCTGCACTTTGAAGCTTTCCAGTTTCCATCTATGACCAAAGCCTGTTTTATAATCAACCAACAAATTATATATGTTAATACTCTCAAAAAGAAAATGACATAATTAAGTTATCAAATATAGAGGAATAACAAAGTGTTTCTTTTCTTTTTATCCTTTTTCTGTTACCGATGATTTTGTTGCAATCTTTTTCGGTAAAGGGAAATACACTACTAAGTACTTACCTTCCCAAAGGGCTTTGTGTCCAAGAGTTGAATGTCTTGATATTGGGTGGCACCAGTGTGTAAAATGCTGCGCAAAAGAAAACATTTCAATATTTTTACTTTTAATTTTGGATTCCACTAATTAAGCACGTATGTTTGCTTTTTTCTTTTTTCTTTTTTCTTTTTGCCTTGCATTACGACCTTTTTTCTGTGATAAGACCTTTTTATTTGGGACAAGACTTACGAAAGCAGTATATACATTCGAAGAATATTGTTATCCATAAATATAATAAGATCGATGTCAAATTAAACTATTCCTAGTAGTAGCATGCATTCATCTGAAATAAGCAGTAATAGGCATGTTAAACTATTCCTAGTAGTAGCATGCATTCATCTGAAATAAGCAGTAATAGGCATGTTAAACTATTCCTCTAGCGCTATATATTATAATTCCACGTTATGGTTTGAACACTGAAATGTCTGCTTATAATTGTTATGAGTGGAAAAAAGAATATACCTATTGAGAGCAAAGCACCATCTCAAGTCTCTTCTTCATACCAACAACTCTTTCTTGGACCTACAACTATTGCGTGTCCATTTCCATTATTCAATCCATTCCCATTAGCAGAGCAAGATATTTCACCCATTGTTCAACACTTGATCAAAATTAAGAAATAGAAGAGAGACCTCAAAGAATTAAGGAGACAAAATGAGAAAGGATGGAATAAAAATGGAAGGGTAAGAGGAGAATATAAGGAGCAAAAAGAAAAGGTAAAGAGTATGATCATAATCATTTAGGTTTTGGGATAACTATTGAAGTAAGGTGAAAAGTGTAGTAATACACATGTATATAAACACATGGTAAACAAAAGGAATTAGGCCACTTGATCAATTCAAATATTAATTATTTGGTATTTATATTAATAAGTTTGAATTAAAATATTATAGTAATAAGCTAGTGTTAACTGCTTTAAGAATATCTCAGTCATTTTAATAGAAAAAAAGTGTTTACCAACACTTGTTTATCCAATATTTCAACAGCTTTTTTTCAGCTCCAGCACTTTTATTCAAAAGCATAATTGTTTATTTATAAAATCAGTTTCAACACTTAAAAAGTACTTTTAAGCACGTGTGCTTAAAAGCTACTTTTTTTTTAGCCAATTCAAACGGGCTCTATATATCTTGATGGAACTATACTGCTTCTAATTGGTTGTACGTTTATACGTAAATATATATTTGTTGCGATCGAATTGATAATGTTTAGATACTTTGAGTTTTTTGTACAATATATTTTTGAACAATTTTTTGAATAATTTCGTGAGAAGACGACATGATGATGCCAAAGCACTAAGATGCATCAAACAACACAACCAGAGAAGGCTATCATATAAATGAAAGGTATATTTTTTTATTTGGGGAAAGAGAGATGATTGAAACACCAAATATTAGGGGTTGCTCTTCTTATCTCTCCCTTTTAAAAAAATTAAGTGAAACAAACTACTTTCAGAAAACTTGTGCAAAAAATCTTGGCGTGCAGAGAGAAACATCATTTATAGTTATTCTCTCTTTGCTCAAAAGATGATAAATGGCGTACTAAGCCAGACGCACTCATCATCACCATCACCATATTCACTCCTTCACCAAAACGTAACAGCAGTTTCCCCCACCCCCAGTTAAACTCCTCTTCTAACAAACAAACAAACAAAAAAGAGTATATTATATGCACTAGTTTAAAAGGTTATCTATAAGTTTAAGAAAAAAGTTTTATGAAGTGAAAAATGTACGATTTATTTCTTTAACAAATATACAAAAGAAGGATTTGCAACTGATAAGATTTTTCCCTAGGAAATTTGCACTTGAAATGAATATCGAATCCAAATTTTATAAGAAATATGTGATATGTATGAAGTAACAATTTGATAAGAATGTTGATAATGAAATCTCAAAATCTTTCCAATGGTCCTTTAGAGGACAGGTTATTCACATTTTATTTGATGGAGCAAATTGAAAGCTAAGTAGTGAAAATTTAAAAGATCCCCTGGGAAAAAAATAGTGATGTATCCTATGTTACCCATGTTAGGATTATGATTCCTACTAAACATAACAACCTTCATTTCGAATAATTCGGATACATAAACTACATGAGCGGAAGCTAACCTGAATCCATATGTCGAATTTGATGAACCTCCTTTAAAGATTGTCCTTATGTTCTTGTGAATTCCTTGATCCTTCCTTCTAGATTCTTGAAGTTGTATATCACCACAAATGCCTCACAAGACTCAAAACAATATATATGAATTGTTCACAATAGTAAGGTTATGACAATAATCAAATTTGGTGTATGGTTTTCCACACTATTTGCTAGACAACAATGGATTGTGTACTCTTGATTCAATGGGAGGAAGAAGAGCTTGTCTTGCACTAATGTGGGAACCATAACCCCCACTTAATAACAAATGAGTTACATAACCCAAGAGTCTTGCAAGAGTTACATAACTCAAGAGTCACAAGCATGTAACCATGGTTACATATGTAACCTTAGTTAGCTCATCATTAACTAAGGTTACCCTTTTGGGTATCTACACATTAGTCCTACACTTTAGTATGACAACACATTGGCCCCCTTAACGTAATGTCCATAAGACCACAAAATTAGGCCAAACCAAAAGATAGCACATAACATATAATTTATCCATATATTGTTCATATGTGTGTAGATATAAGTCCATATATCTAGATATAAATCCATATATCTTACAATCTCCCACTTGGACGAGATACACATACATATGTACAAACCTTAGCATTATATGTTACAAAATAACCTTAGGAGCTCAAAATTGCTATCACAATAAATTGTCATGAACAATCCGGTCCATCAATCATACCAACATAGGAACTAAGAGCTCATCGTTACTCATTCGTAACTAGAACCAATCATAGATCACGTATATCAATATAACCAACGACATGGATCAAGTGTAGGTATGTAGCATGAAAATAACATAAAGTGTGGTCAATAGAATGTCTATTTCCAACTGGTTCTCTTTATTGAGATCAAACATAAACTGTAAGAGTACAAAAACTTTAAAACTGAATATCTGCGCAGATATAACTGAATTACTGAATTTCTGAATATAATGAACAATACATAAATGTGCAATACAAACTCCCACTAAAATACATAATCCTTATCTGATTTGACACCCATACAAGCAATATACTCATGAAATACTTTTGGTGTCAATCCCTTAGTGAGCGGATCCGCAAGCATGGAGTTTGTACTAATGTACTTAATGCACAATTGTCCATTTTGTACTCTTTCTTTAACAACCCGAAATTTGACGTCCTTATGTTTTGCTTTCGTCAAATTACTGTTGTTGTTAGACTAAACGGCAAAATCGGAGTCGGTATACCCGATGATCTCAAGCTGGTCCGAACTCCAATATGTAAGCATGTAATCCTTTGTTCTATGTATGTACCTCATGACCCTTTTGGCTGCCTACCAATGGTCCATACCCGGATTTCTTAGATATCTGCCTAACATCCCAACAATGTATGCTATATCAGGTCTTGTACAAACCTGAGCATACATCAGACTACCTACAGCTAAAGCATAAGGCGTCTTCTGCATTTCCGAAATTTCATAAGTATTATTTGGGCACTGTTTGAGACTAAATTTGTCTCCCTTAGCAACAGGGGTGTTGCCTGGTTTACAATCCTGCATGCCAAATCTTTTCAGAACCTTATCGATATAGCCCTTTTGTGATAGACCGAGAACGCCTTTTGAGCGATCTCGTATTATCTGAATTCCTAATACAAAAGAAGCTTCACCAAGATCTTTCATTTCAAATTTCTTTGAAAGAAATTTCTTAGTTTCAAGTAATAATGCTATATCGTTACAGGCAAGCAGTATGTCATCGACATATAAAACCAGAAAAATATACTTACTCCCACTGAACTTATGGTATATACAATCATCAGCGATATTCGGTTCAAAACCAAAAGATGTAATGACTGCATGAAACTTATAATACCATTGACGAGAAGCTTGCTTGAGCCCATAGATGGATTTCTTTAATTTGCAAACCCTTTTCTCTGATTCATCCGAAACAAAGTTTTCAGGCTGCACCATATAAATTGTTTCCTCAATGTCACCATTGAGAAAAACTGTCTTAACATCCATTTGGTGAAGCTCAAGATCAAAATGTGCTACTAATGCCATTATAGTCCTGAAAGAGTCTTTCGATGAAACTGGAGAGAAAGTCTCTTTATTATCAATGCCTTCCTTCAGA
Source organism: Nicotiana benthamiana (assembly GCA_034376525.1). NCBI lineage: Eukaryota > Viridiplantae > Streptophyta > Magnoliopsida > Solanales > Solanaceae > Nicotiana > Nicotiana benthamiana. The sequence goes on from CM067328.1 coordinate 86,044,848, forward strand.
GCGTAGCCTTTTGCGACAAGACGAGCTTTGTACTTAATAACATTGCCCCCTGAATCCGTCTTGGTTTTAAAAATCCATTTACAACCAATCGGTTTAATACCTTCGGGCAACGTAACAAGCTCCCAAACGTCATTATCGCTCATAGACTTCATCTCATCATTCATGGCATCAATCCACTTTTGAGAGTTAGAACACTTAATGACTTGACGGAAGTTGATTGGATCATCTTCCTCAAGTCTAATATCACTTTCTTGTTATTGGAGAAATACTACATAATCATCCGAAATTGCATTTCTTCTCTCTCTAGTGGATCTCCTTAATGGCATTTCAGTTTCTTGAGGTTGTTGAGTTTGATTTTCATTAGTTATATCAGGGTCCTGATGGGGGAGATTTTCGAGATTGTCTTGAACCGGGGTTGCATCAACAACTTGAGGGAAAGACACATGTTCTTCCTCAAAGACAAAATCTCTAACAACTTTATCTCCCCACCCCCCCACCCCCCAAACTCAATATCCTCACAGAACCTAGCATTACGCTTCTCAAACTTAGTTCTGGAAGTGGGATCATAAAACTTAAAACCCCTGGATTTCCCAGAGTATCCAACAAAATAGCTACTAACCGTCTTAGCATCCAGTTTCTTTTCGTTCGGCCTATAAGGCCTTGCCTCAGCTGGACAACCCCAAATGTGTAAATGCCGAATACTGGGTTTATGCCCAGTCCAAAGTTCATATGGGGTTTTGATTGTAGCTTTAGTTGGAACTCTTTTAAGAATATAAGTTGCAGTTATTTAATATGGATTGGGACTTTTCATGAATAAGATATAGGTACCCATAACGAGAGTAATCGTCTATGAATGTGATAAAGTATTGTTGACCATTCCGACAAGGAGTAGGAAACGGCCCACAAATATCCGTATGTATCAATTCTAAGACGTCCGAAGCTCTCTTAACACCTAATCTAGTCTTGTTTGTTTGTTTTCCCTTGATACACTCAATACAAATTTCCGAATTTGAGGAATCAAGAGAATCAAGAATTCCATCTGACACGAGTTTCTGAATTCTTCGAATGGATATGTGACCCAAACGTTTATGCCAGAGTGAAATAGAATTCTCATTACTTAATTTCCTTTTAGTACCACTTAAACTTGTATGCAAAGTTTCTTTATTTGAAGTTATTGTATCAACCAAATATAAGCTATCAAATGTTGATAAAACACCAGTACCAATAAGATTTGAACACTGAAAAAGACTAACTTTATTATCCCCAAATGTACATTTATAACCAGATATGTCCAATTGGGGAACTGAAATTAAGTTCCGTCTAAAAGACGGTACAACAAAAGTCTCATCCAAATCTAAATGAAAACTGGTCTTAAACAACAGCCTAAATTTGTCAATAGCTTCAACTGGCACCTTCTTGCCGTCACCCACATAGATGTATCTTTCACCATCATTTGGTTTTCGGCATTTCAGGCAACCCTGCATTGATATACTTATGTGAGTAGTAGCAGCAGAATCTACCCACCAAGTATCCTTAGGTACCGAAATTAAATTAACTTCAGAACAAACAAGAGAAAGAAATGTACCCTTTTTCGCACGCCAGGCATGGTACTTGGTACAATCTTTCTTCACATGATCAGTCCCCTTACAGAGAAAGCAACCTAATTCAGTGATTTCAACCTTAGATTCCTTATGTTGCTTAATCTTGGGCTTTGCAACCGCAACTTCCTTACCATTCCTCTTCTTAGTTTCCTTAGAAGAGGATGCCAAATGAGCACTTTCAATCTTATCTTGCTTAATCCTTTCCTCTTCTTGCACACAGTGTGAAATGAGCTCATTGAGAGTCCATTTCTCCTTCAGGCAGTTATAACTGACCTTAAACTGATTAAAGTGTGCAGGAAGAGATATCAAAACAAAGTACACAAGCAGTTCCTCAGGTAAATCCAGCTTGAGTAACTTATGTTTCGAAGCAAGATGAGACATTTCCATAATGTGCTCCCTAATGTTTCCCTTGCCCTTTTACCTCATGGAAACAAGTTTATTCAATAGTGTACTTGTCTCCGCCTTTTCGTTTTGCATAAAACGCTTTTCAAGGTTTTCAAGGAAAACTTTGGCATTAGGTTCATCATTCATAGTGCCCCTGAATGATTCTGGAATTGCACGCTTCATGATCACTAGACTCATGCGATTCGAGCGTTCCTACTTCTCCATCACCCTCCTTTCATCAGGAGAGGATGTATCCTCAAGAGGAGTAGGTTGCTCGATCCGAAGTGCTAAGTCAAGATCCATGCAACCGAGAACGATCATTACATTCTCTTTCCATTCCTTAAATTTTGTGCCGTTAAGCACAGGGATGCTATTGATATTGGCAAAGATCGTAGAATCAGAAGAATTTACTGAAGATAGAACAAAAGGATTACTAAATACATGCTTACAAAACTTGAACTTTAACTTTATAGATTCAAAATTAGGCATTTCCCATTACAAGATACCTAGCACAACATTGATTTTAGTCTTTGGACAGAAAAACAACTTGTAAGTGGTACTCTTGGTGTAGTGATCAAACATAGACAATAAACTCCTGTCAAATATTAAACCTTCCTTTGGGCCGATTTAATATTCACATGGAAAACCAAATAATCGTCTCATATTTACTACCACAAGTATGTTCGCATTCCTGCCAAATAATAACTTCCTTTGGGCCGGTGTTAAACGCATGGAAGACTAACATTCACAGTCATCTTATATTTTAAAATTAATCAATCTACACAATAGAGGTTACTTTGGCAACATAATGCTTCAATTGAATAACTAAAATATTAGATGCTATAAACTTTAGGTCCTTAAGCCATTTTATGAATCTCGACTTAATGTGTTGCATATTTTGATATGTAACACTTGAATGTTAATCGTTGTTTACAAGATAGGACAATTTCTATATTATAAGAATTGATGGACTTTAAAACAATTAACATTCACTGAAACTTAAGAGAGTTGAAACGTTTTAACCTTACTAGACAAAAACAATCGATTGTAAACAATAGACAATCGATTATCTTTGGCTTTAAAAAAAAATTTCATCTACTGGACCAACACAATCGATTGTCAAAACCAGACAATTGATTGTTTGGGTTTATGAAATTTTTTTTAAGTTACTGGACCATGACAATCGATTGTCAAAACCAGACAATCGATTGTTTTGGGTTTGATAAAAAAATCTGGACCATCACAATCGATTTTCTACAATAGATAATCGATTGTATGGTATAATTAAAAAACGTTTCAACTCACTGGACCAGAACAATCGATTGTCAGGATTTAACAATCGATTGTCTGGTGTTCCAAAATAAACGCCAGAATATTTAACGTCTCAGACAATCGATTGTTTAAGGCAACAATCGATTGTCTGACTGGCAGTTACCAAAAAATAATTTCCAGAATAACACATGATTTTCAACATGGATTTTAAACATAAAAAACATGTTGTTAACCAACTAAAATCATGCTGAATCATACAATGTTTTAACATCAAATACATTAAAACATAACAATCATAAGATCATGCTATTTCATGGTAGAATTTTATAAACAAAATTCTAATTAAACTTAAACATGATTTCTAACATAACATGAACCTTATGATCATCCAAATTATCCAAAATGAAGGGTGGCTCTGATACCAATTGTTAGGATTATGATTCCTACTAAACATAACAACCTTCATTTCGAATAATTCGAATACATAAACTACATGAGCGGAAGCTAACCTGAATCCATATGTCGAATTTGATGAACCTCCTTTAAAGATTGTCCTTATGTTCTTGTGAATTCCTTGATCCTTCCTTCAAGATTCTTGAAGTTGTATATCACCACAAATGCCTCACAAGACTCAAAACAATATATATGAATTGTTCACAATAGTAAGGTTATGACAATAATCAAATTTGGTGTATGGTTTTCCACACTATTTGCTAGACAACAATGGATTGTGTACTCTTGATTCAATGGGAGGAAGAAGAGCTTGTCTTGCACTAATGTGGGAACCATAACCCCCACTTGATAACAAATGAGTTACATAACCCAAGAGTCTTGCAAGAGTTACATAACTCAAGAGTCACAAGCATGCAACCATGGTTACATATGTAACCTTAGTTAGCCCATCATTAACTAAGGTTACCCTTTTGGGTATCTACACATTAGTCCTACACTTTAGTATGACAACACATTGGCCCCCTTAACGTAATGTCCATAAGACCACAAAATTAGGCCAAACCAAAAGATAGCACATAACATATAATTTTATCCATATATTGTTCATATGTGTGTAGATATAAGTCCATATATCTAGATATAAATCCATATATCTTACAACCCATTGATTACTTTTTACATAGTAGACAAGGCTATTTTTTACTTCAAAATAGATTTGAGCAATTCAAACCATAAGAAAATATTTTAGGTTTTCTATTGAGCGGTAAAACTAAGAACACTAAATAATGAAAATTTGAAAAAATATTATCTTAATTTTGTTTGTTCCTTAACGCATAATAATCAATTCGATATTGATGATTTAGATTTATTTTTTAAATTAAAAAAAATAAGAAAAATAGTGCAATTGGAAGATAGCAGTTTATGTTAATACACTCAATCAAATAAAAAATCTGATTATTTTTCATATGCCTATATTACTTATGGAATAATGTTTATAATTCATATTATTGGTGCTTCAGCGGAAAGAAGTTTTCAAACTTAAAATTGATAAAATATTATCAAAGATCAATAGTTTCAAGAAAGGTTAAGTGGATTAGTTATATTATCATTTAAGAACTACTTATTAGGAGTTATTGATTATAAAAGAATTATTCATCTTTATATCTAAGAAAAGCTAGAAATATAAATTTCAAATAAATAAATAAATTTATAAAAAAAATTAAGGCCCTTATAAAATTTGGCTTTATGCCACAAAATTCATTGGACCTTCCCTAATATCAACATAAAAGTTTTACACGACTAATGACTTAGAACTTCAATTTCGAAAAAAAAAAAGAAGAGAGAAGAAAGAATACCCCAAATCCACGACTCAATGGAAATATTAGTACTATATATCTAGTACTAATAATATATGCATGCGAGAAGGTTATAGATATGCCATCATGCATTTACATTCAACACTAATAATTGAGGCACAGCAGATATTTCCTATAACTTCGATGCATGCATTGAAGACAAAAGGTTCCAAAAAAAAATTTACCAGCACCTGATGCATATACCAAGCCAATAAATAAGTAATACTTGTCACCTTATTTAAGTATAAACTAATAATATTTAACCATAGTTAATTCTATCTAACTTTTGTATAATCTTAAAAGGATCTGAAAAACTTGTTCTTAAAAATGCTCTCTACTATAAATCCTCAACCCTATGAATCTTCATCTCCAATTATTCCAAATCACCTGACATTACCTCCCAATCTACAACACGACAGAATGGTGGGGAAGATAAAATATCATATAGGGACATGGTCACATCTTCAGACCATATGAATTTTCACCCCAAATGTTACCCAATCCAACATAGAGCTGTCAGAATCGTTTTCAGAAGAAGGAGAAGCACTGGCAGATTTAATACACTTCCTCGCACGAGGCATTAAATCGATCACTCTTACGAAGAAGGATAAGCAAAGAATCTATGAACCATGACAATATTCCATCATTATCAAACTGTTTGGAAACCGTAGGATGTACCAATACTTAAGAAAGAAAATTCGAGTTTTTTGGAGACTAACGAAAATCTTCTCCTTAAAGATTATTTTATCATCAAACTCAAAAAAAAAAGGAAAATATAGATAAAGGACTTCATCAAGATCCATGATTTGTATATGGTCATTACATATCTGTGATCAGATAGAAAACAAATTTTATGGCTACCAATAAAAAATTAACTACCTCGGCAACATGGATTAGATTACGATAATAACCAACGAAGTTTTATGATGGAAAAATCTTAGAAATAATTGACAACTTCATAAATCGATTACTGAAAATTGATGTTTGTACATCAACAACAATGGGGGGTCGCTATGCTAGGCTCTGTATGGAAATTTCGTTGGATCTACCCGTGCAACTATTCATCTATATTGGTACTCACAAGCAGTGTATTCACTATGAAGGCAAAAATCTACTATGTGTGAAGTGTAGAAGATTGAGCACACCTCTACCATTGGTAAGTTTAACCAACAAAATACAAAAGCAAATTTCTGCTAAGATACTACTACACCAAGGTCAATCGAGGAGAATCAAGAGGGTGAATGAAAAACTGTCACCTTCAACAAAGGCAAGAGATAATATGTGACAAAAAATTCGGTAAATAATCACACCTCATAGGAGAAGTTCCAAGGCCCAAGTATCTCAGTAGATCTATTCAACGCAAACACAGGTAAGTACACCGACACTCATGTTTTACAATAAAATCATAATATCCTGATAAGAACATCACAATCAAGAAGAATATAGACAATACCACTCTTCCAGTTCAAAACTACTTTACCATTTTATATGAAGAGAATATGATTTTGGACAAATTTAAAATAAATAAAGATAATATTTCTCCTAAAACATCCCATGCAATTATCCATCACTACAAAAAAAAAATCCAATTGCTAACGGATTTTACCAACGCCCCAAATTTGTTGGTGTATTAGCAATAAATTGCTAACCAAATGGTAACTAATTTATTTTTCAGAATTTAGTAACAGATTCCTAACAAATTGCAAACCAAAATGTTACTAACTAAATAATTTAGTTGGTAAATATGGCGGGAAAAATAGGCGGCTAATATAGCAACTGCGTACTAATGGATTACCAACTCAAATGTTACCAACAAATATTTTTCGTTGGTAATATTAGCAACGGAGTACATATCCATTGTTAAATATGGTGTAAAAAATGAAGTATTATTTATTAACAGATTAGCAACGAATTACCAACCAATTATTTACCAACAGAAAGATTTTGTTGCTAATTTTACCAACTAATTTAAAATGCGTTTGTAAATTACCAACCGAATGGTATATGTTAGTAAACTTGCCAACTAATACTTAATCGGTTGAAAAAAATTATTAATAGACCAAGATTTTGGTTTGTAATTTATTAATAGATTGAAATTAATTATTAATATTACATATGATACTTACATTATTAATTAAAGAATAAGTGAAAGTATGATGGATCTGAATTGTTCGAGTACATCAAATCATATATTTTAACAAAATCATAAATTAAAAATCATTTTATCTCAATAATTAAGAACCAAAAAAATATATATCTTTTAGACTTTTATTCGATTTCTCTGAATACATTTATTATTTTGAAATTATCGATAATATTTTTGGGTATTATTTTTACTTATTTCTTAAATTCAATTTAAAGTATACGCTTTAATTAGTGTTATATTCAATTCTCTGTCTCTATTTTTCTTTCTGTTTGTATACATATATTTTGGGTTGCTTCTGAGCCTTTATTGACTAGTTCTTACGTTGTTTAACTAGCTTATGCTTGTTCGACTTCGTGTTGAGGGTTTTGGCTTATTCTTGATATTCGAAGTGCGCTTCAATTCGGAGCGAGGTGAGTCTATTTCCTAACCTTGTAAGAGGGAAATGTCCCCATAGGATTTATGAATGGATAATTTTTGCTAAATGCGGGGGATACGTGCGCACTACGTGACGAGAGTTGGTGCTTAGCTACTACTATATTAATTATCCGGGTAGTTTAGGACCCACGACATCATGCCTAATTTATGAAATCTCTATGCCAATGATATCGCCTAGGATATACTAGGGACTTGAAAGAGGATAAAAGTAAATTTGTATACTTGTTGAACTCTTGTATGGCATAATTGGATATTTATGTGCCTTCGTGTGTGTATATATACTTGATATTTGCTTGATATTTGTGGATCGAGCCGATCTCCTAGGTATGAATAGATGCATCTATAGGCAACCGTCGACCCTCGCCAAGTGCACAATCTATTTCTATTGGTTCGGGTAGTCGCCTCGGCATAACGTGCGGATGATTATTGTGTGAAAACTCATACTCACGTTGTTCATTATTATATACAAAAATAGAAATAGTAAATCATTGTAAGAATGCATCTTGCCATAAACTGCTGATACTAGTAGCTTTCTATGCTTATAAAATATTTCATATATTATTTGACCTTAGTAAGTATCAAGTCGACCTCTCGTCTCTACTTCTTCAAGATTAAACGGGATACTTACTGGATACATGTTACATATGTACTTATGCTACACTTCTGTACTTAAATGTAGAGAAACTGAGGCAGGTGGATCTGGTTATCACTCGAGTGCGCATCAGTGGGCCATGTGGGACTTCTATGGTGAGTTGCTTCCCCTTCATGACGATCTGCAGCCGAAGAATAGTCTTCTTTAATTTGTAATTTGTTTTCTGTCTATCCTGATTCAGACAGTAGGATAGTATAGTATTCTTTTGTGTATATTCTACTAGTTCCCGTAGCTTGTGACACAAGGTTCTGGCACACACATTAGTAGACTAGTTTTGGGCTGTATCATTATACGCTTCCTACATTTCTTACTGTATTTGGTTTTTAAAACCCCATTGGGATCCTTTATCTTTTCTTAAAAATTATAATTTTTGATAAACTTGGAAATATTTTCCGCACTTGGCTTGTCCGGCAAGGTTGATGGGCGCCATCATGACCTATTATGAAAATGGGGTGTGACACCAATAAGAGTTTAAGTAGTAGTAAAAGATTAAAGTCGTATATATAAGAGTCCTTATAGTCTAAAACCTTCGATTTTTTTGTGATAAATATGAGTTATTATTCGATTCTCACTACTTTTAGGATCTATGACACTGGCGAGAATGGTACTAAAAGATAAAATATAATAATAATTAAGTATGAGATTTGAGAAACAATTAATCTTTTTTCACGTTTTTTTTAATTAATTAATATCCAATGATTATCTATATTTGATTTTATCAAGAAGTTATTTGAATTTTAAGATTATTTATATATAACCTAAACAACTCTAGTATTTGACATGGTCAGTGTACACGCATATCGGCGTGGATAATAATACTAGTTCTAATATTAATTAGAAATAATTTTATTGCATATCCGAAGATTAAATAATTAGCTAAATTATGTTTGGACCTAGTTTATATTTAATAATTCAAACATGAGTGCAATAAAAATTTTATTATTTTATACAAATAGTTTGGTCAAATTAAAATTTATTAATTTGTATGATAATATAATAACCAAACGATACATGTATTTAGTTAGTGTTAACATAGTTTAGTTAAGAATCAAAAATAAAATGGTTAAAAGAAATTACAAGAATGTGCATTTATTTGTTCTTTGTCGTTCTGTGATTTAAATGTGTAATTTGTGTTTATATTGAAGTGTTAATTAATATGTGTTCGATTAATTTCTTTTGATTTTTATAGGAATTGTTTAGGAGTTTATTTAATTTTGGTTAGTTGAGAAAGAAGAGAAAAGGGCTAAAATTGCAAAGAAAACGGGCCCAATTGCACGTTTGACCCAGGCCTAATCCATATATATACTCACTCACTAACCCCGCACCCCCCAAAGGCACCCTACCCTCCTCATTCTTCTTCCCCATCTCAAACCCTCAGAGACCAGAACCACAAAACCCTAGCCGCCTCTAGGCAATTTGCACCAGAAACACGGCGGCAACGACGCCGCCGGTCACCCCGTTAACACCGCAGAACCCCATCACACCCTAATGCCAAATCCACTAACCCCTAACCTCGAATCAAACGGAACCTTCTTGAATCTTCATTTGAAGATTCGAGCCCAGATTCAACTCACACCAAATCACCCCAAATCAATACCAAGCACTCCCCTAACAACTCTCGTACCTAAACCAACAAGGTTTTGGTTCGAATCTGACCTGAAAAGGTCGAATCCTAAAAGTGACTGTATGAACCCTAGAAAATCCAAGGTTTGGAGTCTGGTCAAGTTAAGTGGAAATTGGGGTCCAAATGACTCTATTCTAGGTGTTCTCAACTGAGAACACCCCGAGTTGCCTGCCCAGTTGAGTAAATAGGGGCAGATTGTTTGCTGGTGGTTGATGCGTCTCCAGTGAACTTCTCATGCTGTTCTTCATGTCAGCCATAAAGGTTGACTGGATAATGTTGTAGAGATGCCCATCTTGAAAGGCTCCATGAAGGTTGAATGCTGGTAGTGCACTGCAGTAAGTTTCTTAGGTTCCTTCAAACCAATGTTTAGTAGCTGTAATTCAAAGTAGTATCTGGTGAGATTGCTATGCTGTTTCAGTAGTATTTTTGTATTCCTGGAGGCATGTATGGATGAATACTTGGTGCAAATGGTACAGTTTCATCAGATATAATACGAGTTCGAACTTTAACATATCACATTCTAGTCTTGATTAGTCATACAAAGGGCGAGTCCAATTAGCAATCTAAAAGTGTTTGTTTATTTAGATGCCAAGTGGGGAAATGTAGTTAGAAAAATTAAGTGCTTTTTTTTTATGCCTGAAACAACTATTCCTTTGGGCATCCTATACTTATCATTCTGGTTTAATCATGGTTCTCTATGTAGGAAACACGGTCAGTTTGAAAACAAATCTCTGATTTAATTTTATTCTGAAATACCACAAGAATAATGTCTTTCTCTGCTTATTATTTGAAGTGTCGGAACTATTTGGAGATGTTAACTTTTTCTGCAAAATGAAAATTTTACCTACAAGATACTGTTCTCCCAACCTTTTTGGCTGTTAGTCTCTTGCATTTGTTGTGCCATCTATTATGGGAAAGTGGTCACACTTCGATGAAGGGAAAGAAAAAAAGATGCTAATGCTAATAGAGACTAGGTAGCTTGCCAACGAAAAGGATAAAAACTTAATTTGAACTGACACTTATATCCCTAGAATTTGAATATTCCAGTAAAAGCTTGTACTTTCCTATCTTGTTATTTTAATATCTTTATGATTTTTTTGCTTTGATGTTGATGCATATTAATTTGTAACTTGTACGTTATAGACTGTTTGTTGTATAGTATTTGTCATCTGCGTTAATTTAAACAGAAATACCTAATATAAACAACAACCACCCAATATAATCCCACTTAGTGGGGTCTGGGGTACTGTGTACGCAGATGTTAATCTCAGTTGATACTTATACTGAAAATAAATCTTAGTCCTAAAATACGTTTGAAAATATAATAAACAAGAATTATAAGGAAACTAAATTATATTTAATGCATAAATGGCGAGATAAGAACTTTTTCTAGTGTATTAGACTTAAATCTCTCAAGTTCTTTAATGGAAGTTTAATGTTTGAGTACTATTCATTTACAATCCAAGGACTATGATTTAGTACATCGAACATTCAATTGTCAGCGTGAATAAGGTTATCTACAAGTCCCCAAGTTACTACGAATAAGGGTTGTTATGTTTGATTTAAACCAAAGATGGTGAAACCCTGCAGTGTATCATATGATTATTTCCAGCCACATGTTTACGTGATTTTATATGTCTTTTCTACAGTGAAATTTTTCTTCTATTTCTTTATTTATTTTGATCATGGCTTTCTAGTTGATTATTTTTTATAATTTTCATTTATTTGTACCACATTTACTAGCCAGGGACCGAATCCCCGAGGGAACCATGACATGATTTGCACTGCAGAATTGATGGACCTGCTGCATATGACGTGCTTATAAACTTTGCTCAGGGATGGAGGAGAGCAACAAATTGGAGGGAATTCTCTTTTTTTATGAAATCGATGTCCCGTTGGAATGATGACTCAATGTTAAAAATTGAGCGTATCTCATGGATACTCAGCCCCGCTTTTGCTGTTTTCAAAGTAGGGACTGAGATTCCAGCAGATGATCCAAAACTATATGTATCTGGGGAAGATCACCCCGAAAATTGGCACGTGCAGGTAGATTTTTCTTGTCATGCAGAGATATTCAACAGAATTTGTTGAATCCATTTTGACACTCTTGCTTATATCTTATACTGCAGATCTTTCGTTCCATCGATTCAGGCTCAGTGCAAGGTTTTCCCAAGAGTATTGATGTTGCTAAGGCACAGGTCCAGAAACCATAGTTTTTTGTCATAATTCTTTCAAAGTTCCGCGGAAGTAGCTGCTCTGTATATGGAACACTTATCAATATTGAGAATTTCTGTTCATTATCTCTTTGGCAGAACCTTATCAGCTCAAAAGATCTGGTAGTAGACAAAAGCATTGAATCAGCATATATCCAGGCGATAAGATCTGCTCAACATTTCATATATATTGAAAATCAGTATTTTCTTGGGTCATCATACGCTTGGCCGTCGTACAAAGATGCAGGTATTATATTTTCTTGCTATGTTATCGAATAGAAATATACAAGACATGACACTATGTTATCACCATAGAATAAAAAGGTTATGATTCCCAACATAGAAATGTGCTTTTATATTCACAACCTCCTCATGAAATAGATGATCCAAAATTTATATCTCCATTTTTAGTGCATTTGAATAATAGGTAAACTCTACCAGGTTCAATATTTTACCAAATCCAAATCCTAGAAAAAGTAGGCAAAAGGTTTTAAGATGGGTAAAGTAAAAAACTGTAAATTCCAGTTGTTCTCTAATTATTGTCTTCATGTGTTTCCTTTAAACAAATTCTTGAAAGTGTTACATTTCTTCCTGAAAGCAATATCTTATCGGACTTGCTCACCAGTTTTCTAGGATAATCCAGTGATAATTTGAGCTCAGACAAATTCTTGCTTTTTTTCTGCTTAAATAAACCACCTGGAAGCATTCGTCTTCTTCCTTACCCATTTCCAATTCATGTTCATTTATCGATTTTTTTCAGGAGCTGATCATCTGGTACCCATGGAGTTGACACTGAAAATTGCAAGTAAAATTAGAGCCAAAGAACGGTTTTGTGTATACGTTGTTTTGCCCATGTGGCCAGAGGGGGATCCCAAGTCAGTTACTGTGCAAGAAATTCTATACTGGCAGGTAATCTGTTTCCTGGATCATCACGATTTGTATTTTGGATTTCATAAATGTAGTTCATATAACATTAATAATGTGACACTGGGCACCACCAGCTGCAAATATCAAGGGCAGTTCTATAATAATAGAGATGCCAGCTCTTCCGATACTTTTATCTGAATATCATAATTGCATTATTCTGTAGATTAATATAAATGGGAATAGAAGTCGCTTCCTATTATATACATTCTCATTCCTCATAACTTGGTATTAATTTTTTTAATATGTTAGGAAACAACACAACGAAATAAGATTTTTAGAAAGATGTTGGTGGGAAAATGGTTTGTTATTTGAGGAACCTGGCAGAATGAACGAGGGGAGAACTTTGATAATGAACTTTATCTTATCCCTAAAATATTTTCATGGTGTCTCAAGCTTGTGCTTATTTCTCTATGTTAGATTTGATTATTTAGTATAGGAAACTCCCAGATGAATTATATATCTGCACACATAAGCTTTATAAAATGTCACTGTTGAAAATTATTACTACTTCTTTATCTGAAAGTATAACAAATTGATGATGAACAAGTAATGCAATTTTTAGGGAAAAATTGTTGTGTACATCAAAATAATTGTCTTTAAGGTGTTGTTATTGACATTTGAGTTTTCAGTTTTGTTGCCTTTATGACTCTGTTCTTGATATTTTCACTTTCAAAAGTTATTATTATAGAGTTTATATCATTCTTTTGTTCAGGATGCCATAATGTCTAAAATTGCGTCGGCGTCTCAGCCTGAAGACGGGTCCAGTGAGCCTCCTGAAATTGATTACTCACAAATTTATTTGGAGGAAGTCGGTGTTAAGAAGACGTGCATTTATGGTCTTGGTTCTCAAGCTCCTTTCTATGGGCATGTTGGTGCATCCTCTATTTCGATATCGCCACTTCAAGATATAGACTTTAATGCTCGGGTGAATGAATGTGTCGGGCATCGTTTGCAAGAAAGTAAGGAAGAGATGAAGCATGATATGAGATCACATATCAGAGAAGAGATTAGATAAGAAATGAGAGAAGAATTACGTGAAGAAATGAGACACGAATTGCAACAAGAGGTGCGTGAGCAAGTTGATCAACTACTCCAAAATCGTCTGTCGGTCCTCATAGGTGCCTTACCTACACCGCCTTCTCGTAGACATGACTCGTCGTTAAACGACACGATTTAGATTTATTTTAGTTTTTCTATGTTGGACACATCTTGGATTCTTGAATTATGCTTTCAATTTCACAACTTCACGATAGATGTTATTATTATTTATAAAATTCTAGTATGTTTTCTGTTTTGTTTAATATTTGTAATAGTTGGTAACACATTTATAATTTGTTAGAAAATTTAATGAGAAAACAATTTCTTAAACAGAACATTTTCATTGGTAAAATTACCAACCGATTGCCAATGTACTTTTAAAAATATACTATCGGACTTACCAACCAAGTAGGTATCCATTAGTATAGTTGCTAATGGAATACAAACGACAAGTTTTCTTGTTACTATATTTACCAACCATTTACAAATACAATTTAAACAATGAAAACCAATTTTACTAATTCATTTTCTATCTGTTAGTAAAGTTACTAACAAACTTCCAACCGAATTTTGGTTAGTAAATTTACCAACGAAAATCTTGGATTCAAGATTCAAAAATTACCAACAAATTTATTTGGTGTTTACTAATTGATTTTTAGTTGGTAATTTTACCATCAAATTCAAACTGGTTGGTAAAATTTACCATCGAGCCTTTTAGGAACAGATCAATATCCGTTGGTAATCTGTTAGTAACTCAAATTACCAACCAATTTGATTAGTTTACCAATAATTTTTTTTGTTGGTAATTGGGATTTTTTTGTACTGCATTTGGAATCATTGGCGAGTGACGTGGCAATAACATACTCATATGTGCCTACTTCTACTAGTAACGAAAAGTGTGGCATGCTATTAGATATAAACAATATAATTATTAATCCTAATAAGACTACTAACTCTACATGTCAAGCCACTAAACAAGCTAATCAACATATTACACATCCTCCTATTACCGATCTTACAAGAAACAATCTTTCCCTAAAAATTGAGAATATCTAACCCCCAAAGCATGTTGTCCACATGGCTTCTGAGGAACAAAAGATAAACAAATGGTCATTCCCAGGGAACACGGCAAGGATACCAAATCCTTTCAAATTCACTCTATAAATTCAAAAGATGATCATTTAGAGGCCATGCATGAAGACCCTACAATCATTATCTCTACCACCAATTCCATACCCTCTATTGATAACCCAAATCTCATGCCTGTTGGAAACCCATTAAATACCAAACAATCCACTCAAAATGCTAAGAATCACATCTTCTCTGAGAAGGAGGAGCAGATTAAACCAAAAACTAAGGCAACACAGAAATACGATGGAAAATCTATCCCGACCCCTACCATAACCAGCAAATCCTCAAGTGATCTATGTCCAATCCCCTCAAGCGCAAGACTGTTTATCGTGAAAATGATAATAATAATTAAATTTGATTTTGTAATTCTAAAAATAAGTGATCTATATTTATGCTAGTTGTTAGGCAATGGGTTCTAAGTAAAAGATTAGAAAGTAAGATTAAAGCTTAGCGACTATGTGATAATCGAACCGAGCAGCTGGAGGTCGGGGCCTCAGATACCGTATATGAGGCCTCAAGTTCAAGTCTGGAGCTCGGCTTAAGGCAGTCATAGGAGGACTAATAGTTATGAGAGCTAAAATGATGGCTCTTTATAATCAATGATAAGCAATAAATGATAAAAAATGAATACAACACAATGAATGTAAGCGATAAATGGAAGCAATAAGATTAAGAGGATATGTTAGAGAGTAGAGAGAATGTTCTTGTGTATTTAGTAGTAAGAAACAGGTGGTACAAAAGGACAAGGTTCCATTTAATATATGAGAGGGAATCCTAACATAGTGCAAGTGCATTAATTACAATGATTTGGAGATGGTACAGCTAGTTCATGCCTTGATTTATTTTTGGACTAGTCTACTAAACTTTATTAGCCCTGTTTATGTTGCTTGTCGTTTGGTGTATGCAGTCATGGTTGGTCGAGATGGTGAGGTTGATCATCTTAAGGTTCGTCTTGTTGCCAAGGGATATACTCAGATATTTGGGTTTGATTACAGTGATATCTTCTCTCCCGTGGCTAAGATAGCATCAGTCCGCCTTTTTCTATCCATGGCTGTTGTTCGCTATTGGCCCATGTATCAGCTGGACATTAAAAATGCGTGTTTACACGGTGACCTTGAGGATGAAGTTTATATGGAGCAACCACCTGGTTTGTTGCTTAGGGAGAGTCTCGTGGCCTTGTATGTCGCTTGCGCCTGTCACTTTATGGTCTAAAGCAGTCTCCTCGAGTCTGGTTTGGTAAGTTTAGCACTGTTATCCAAGACTTTGGCATGACTCGGAGTGAAGCTGATCACTATGTATTCTATCGGCATTCTGATTCGAGTCTCTGTATTTATCTGGTGGTATATGTTGACGACATTGTTATTACCGGCAATGACCAGAATGGTATTACTAAATTGAAACAACATCTCTTTTAACACTTTCAGACTAAGGATCTGGGCACACTAAAGTATTTTTTGGGTATTGAGGTCGCTCAGTCTAGCTCAGGTATCGTGATATCACAACGGAAGTATGCCTTAGATATTCTTGAGGAGACAGGAAGGAAAGGTTGTAGACCTGTTGACACTCCGATGGATCCGAATTCTAAACTTCTTCCAAGACAGGGGGAGCCTCTTAACGATCCTGCAAGATATAGGCGGTTAGTTGGTAAATTAAATTATGATATTTCCTTTCCTGTGAGTGTGTGAGCCAGTTTATGGGTTCTCTGTGTGATATTCATTGGGATGCAGTTGTTCGCACTCTTCGGTATATAAAATCAACTTCAGGTAAAGGTTTATTGTTTGAGGATCGAGGCCATGAGCAGATCGTTGGATACTCCGATGCTGATTGGGCAGGATCGCCTTCTAACAAATATTCTACTTCTGGATATTGTGTCTTAGTAGGAGGAAATTTGGTATCTTGGAAAAGTGAAAAATAGAATGTGGTTGCTCGGTCTAGTGAAGAAGCAGAATATCGAGCAATAGCTATGGCGACATGTGAGCTAGCTTGGATCAAACAGTTGCTCAAAGAGATGAAATTTGGTGATGTTAGTCATATGGGACTTGTGTGTGATAATCAAGCTGCTCTTCATATTGCGTCAAATCCAGTGTTCCAAGAGAGAACTAAGCACATTGAGATTGACTGTCACTTTGTCAGAGAAAAGATACTCTCGGGAGATATTGCTACAAAGTTTGTAAAGTCAAATGATCAGCTTGCAGACATTTTCACCAAGTCCCTCACTGGTCCCCGTATTAACTACATATGTAACAAGCTCGGTACATATGATTTACATGCACCACCTTGAGGGGGAGTGTTAGAATATGTAAATAGTAGTAAAATAACCCTAATCCAATATGTATTAGGAGTAAGATAAGTTATGTGTATATACAGGGCTCATTGTATCATGTTTAACATCAGTTATTATATTTTTCCGTGCTTTCTCACACTGATCATAAAATAAAAGAAATAACATTACTACTTATATTCATATAATAGTCAGGGTGTGGTCATTATTTGTTAAATCTTTTGAAAACTGCACCGGATATTAAGGAGGATGAGAGGCTAGGAATGGCCAGAAATCTTGGGTGGTTAAGGGGCATATTCACTGATGAAGATGTATAAACACCATTGATTAGATGAGACACCAAATAGATTATAAACAAATGCTATTGGTACACGCATTCGACTATGGCAAGAGCTGGCTTTCTTTAATAATAATAATAATAATGGAAATTCCTCATAAATGAAGACATGGTTCAAATTTGGCCAGTTGACTCGTTTAAGAGACTTAATAAAGAACTGGATTATGCTGAAAGAAATTAGCAGGCCTGAGCTCAAAACCAGTACTTAATGTTGGCATAACTGGAAAATCTTCCTGCTTTGGTACATGATGAACACCTAATGTGTACCATAATACGATGTCCTTGTTCTCAATTTCCCTATCCCTACATCATAAAACAAAATTGTAACTTTATTAATCAATCTGATCCATTTACCTAATAAAAAAAAAATGCTGCACTTCAGAAGTATAATCTATTACATTACCTCAGGCTCCACATGGCTAGTGTATCATCCCCTTGGCTTTGATCAGTACATAGTCCTCCAGCCCATTTCTCAGACTTGTTATAAGGTGTCACCCACACATTGTACTTCGTAAAACTTCCACGGATTTATGGGTAATCGTCATCACTTAACAGGGGACCTGTTGCAGATCCCGGGATTAGACAGTAGCCTATTTTATTCCCAAGCTTAGTTTTCTTGTTTGGGTTCACCACTATCATTTCAAAGGCTTCTGACCCTAGCTGAATCCTTGCATCAGATTCTGCTTTAGCTGTTTCACTAACAACTGTCCAATAACTCTTTCTTGGTGAACTTTTGTTGATCACGCGGTTAGTTTTTAAGATATTTTTGACAAAGGAATTTCTATGACCGTCCACGACCAGGTCAAGGTGAAAGGTAACGAAATGATCATGATATGTGCCTAATAAGTTTTCTGCTATCAGTGTACCATAGACTTCTTCCTTTATCTGGTCGTTATGAGTGTATATCGACCCCCTTGCTTCAAGTACACCAGTTAAGCCAACCTGTGATGATGATTTTGTATGTACTTCAACATTACTTCTAAACAACAATTGGTATTTACCGTAAGGTACTCAAACATTTTTCTTCAAATAGGTAACATACGGTGACTTTGATGCTTCCACTTTGCCTGAATTCATAATCAGTAATGTAATCATAGTTCCCTACAGTTGACACCATTCTCACCACCAGGCTTACCTCTGGTCTAACTTCTGTTATCTGCATTTGAAAATTTTCAAATGAAGGAATAAAAGTGACCCCAAAAGTAATTTAAGGAAGAACCATAAATATTATGCTAACTTACAACTTTTCCTGGAATCCCGAGTTCTGTATGGCGCCACGTGATGTCTCCAGCATAACGTTCAAATATACAAATTACGTTAGGCATTTTCCCTGGAGTACCAACTTGCCCGATGAAATAGCCATCAATAAACTTTGCATATTCTGGGCAATCCTTTGATGCTTGAAGCTCCACAGCACAAAGACCCAATCCGTATTCGCCTGCATCGAAATAGGTCCTATAGTACCAATCTTCACTTAGGTCCATGTATGGAACAAAAATATCTGACACAAATCCTCTGTACAGAACACTCCTAAATTCTTCCTTTTCAGCATCAAAGATTGATGCTGCTGATATGATTATTCCTGCCCTCATATCATAAGCTACATGAAACTTCCAATCAGCCCACCTAAATTCAGGAAAAAACTTCAGCAATGAACTAAGCTTTGGTTTATCATTAAAGCTATTCAGCTTCTTTTTCTTTAAAAGCACAATATATCAAGGCGTTTCTTCTATTGAATCAAATACCTCACTGTGTTTCCATCTAGAGTAAAACTTGGTCCACTTGGCTGCACTATTTTTATTCCATCTAGTTGCAAGTTGGAGTGAGGCCTTCGTTTGGGTTCCATGTAATCGGTCCCATTAGGTTTGGGGACTGGAACCATAGAACGATCGATGTACCTCACAATTTTCATCTGATCAAGAACAACAGTTATTGTAATTCCCTCAATAGATCTCATGTATAGATTAACTGTGCCATCAAAGTAATAGCACATGACTTTAACCATTCTGTTACTGCGCTTCCTTTTCTCTCCATACCATCCAACAGCAGAACATTGGCACACCACCTCTTTTAGCTTTAGCCCTCTCTTTCTACTGGAGGATATAAATGATGGATATGTGAATGGTAACATATCAGCAGCGTTCTGTTCTTGAAAAGTAAGCATCGGGTAACCATGTCCATCATAGATTTTTTCTGATAAAACTGAAACACTCGATAAGTCTATGATGATTTCATCTGTTTTCTTTGTTAGGATTATGATTCCTACTAAAGACAACAACCTTCATTTGAATAATCGGATTTACAACTACATGAGCGGAAGCTAACCTGAATCCATATGTGGAAAAGTTGAGCCTCCTTCTTGATGATTGTCCTTGAGCTTTTGAACCTCTTGATTATTTCTTCAAGAATGACTTGTGGTTTGTATGTTACCACAAGAATGAATCCTCAACAATAACAATATATGAAAGGTTTACAAAATAGTATTATGACAATGATCAAGGTTTTGGCTTATGGTTTTCCACTCTATTTGCAAGACAATGGACAAATGGTTCTTACTTCAATGGGTAGAGAAAGAACTTGTCTTGTTAAAGAATGGGAACCATAACCCCACTTTGTAACTCTAGAATATGCAACCCAAGAGACAAGAGTTACAACAAGAATAATGTCTTGAGTAATGTCTTGCAAGAGTTACAAACCCAAGAGTCACAAGCATTCATGTAACCATAGTTACATATGTAACCTTAGTTAGCCCATCATAAACTAAGGTTACACTTTTGGGTATCTACACATTAGTCCTACACTTTAGTATGACAATACATTGGCCCCCTTAACATAATGTCCATAAGACCACATAATTAGGCCAAACCTTAAGATAGCACATAACATATAATTATTCATGTATTGTTCATATGTGTATATATATAAGTCCATATATCTAGATATAAATCCATATATCTTACAATCTCCCACTTGGACGAGATATACAAACATATGTACAATCCTTGATATTATAAGTTACAAACCTTAGTTGCGCAAAATTGCTATCACAATAAAATTGTCATGAACAATCCGGTCCATCAATCATACCAACATAGGACCTAAGGGCTCGTCGTTACTCATTCGTAACTAGAACCAATC
This sequence comes from Nicotiana benthamiana, assembly GCA_034376525.1. Lineage (NCBI taxonomy): Eukaryota > Viridiplantae > Streptophyta > Magnoliopsida > Solanales > Solanaceae > Nicotiana > Nicotiana benthamiana. Next base: position 86,065,835 of record CM067328.1, read on the forward strand.
ATAGATCACGTATATCAATATAACCAACGACATGGATCAAGTGTGGGTATGTAGCATGGAAATAACATAAAGTGTGGTCAATAGTATGTCTATTTACCAACTGGTTCACTTAATTGAGATCAAACAGAAACTGTAAGAGTACAATAAACTTTAAAACTGAATATCTGCAGATATAACTGAATTACTGAATTTCTGAATATAATGAACAATTACAAAAATGTGCAATACAAAACTCCCACTAAAATACATAATCCTTATCTGATTTGACACCCATACAAGCAACATGCTCATGAAAAACTTTTGGTGTCAATCCCTTAGTTAGCGGATCCGCAAGCATGGAGTTTGTACTTATGTACTTAATGCACAATTGTCCATTTTGTACTCTTTCTTTAACAACCCGAAATTTGACGTCCTTATGTTTTGCTTTCGTCAAACTACTGTTGTTATTAACATATGCAACCATGGTTACATATGTTATTAGCATAAATGGCAAAATTGGAGTCCGTATACCTGATGATCTCAAACTGGTCCGAACTCCGATATGTAAGCATGTAATCCTTTGTTCTATGTATGTTCCTCATGACCCTTTTGGCTGCCTACCAATGGTCCATACCCGGATTGCTTAATATCTGCCTAACATCCCAACAATGTATGCTATATCAGGTCTTGTACACACCTGAGCATACATCAGACTACCTACCGCCGAAGCATAAGGTGTCTTCTGCATTTCCGAAATTTCATAAGAATTGTTTGGGCACTTTGAGACTAAATTTGTCTCCCTTAGCAACAGGGGTGTTGAATGGTTTACAATCCTGCATGCCAAATCTTTTCAGAACTTTATCGATATAGCCCTTTTGTGACAGACCGAGAACACCTTTGGAGCGATCTCTAAGAATCTGAATTCCTAATACAAAAGAAGCTTCACCAAGATCTTTCATTTCAAATTTCTTTGAAAGAAATTTCTTAGTTTCAAGTAATAATGCTATATCGTTACAGGCAAGCAGTATGTCATCGACATATAAAACCAGAAAAATATACTTACTCCCACTGAACTTATGGTATATACAGTCATCAGCAATATTCGGTTCAAAACCAAAAGATGTAATGACTGCATGAAACTTATAATACCATTGACGAGAAGCTTGCTTGAGCCCATAGATGGATTTCTTTAATTTGCAAACCTTTTTCTTTGATTCATCCGAAACAAAGTTTTCAGGTTGCACCATATAAATTGTTTCCTCAATGTCACCATTGAGAAAATCAGTCTTAACATCCATTTGATGAAGCTCAAGATCAAAATGTGCTACTAATGCCATTATAATCCTGAAAGAGTCTTTCGATGAAACTGGAGAGAAAGTCTCTTTATAATCAATGCCTTCTTTCTAAGTGTAGCCTTTTGCGACAAGACGAGCTTTGTACTTAATAACATTGCCCCCTGAATCCCTTTTGGTTTTAAAAATCCATTTACAACCAATAGGTTTCGTACCTTCGGGCAATGTAACAAGCTCCCAAACGTCATTATCGCTCATAGACTTCATCTCATCATTCATGGCATCAATCCACTTTTGAGAGTTAGAACACTTAATGACTTGACTGAAGTTGATTGGATCATCTTCCTCAAGTCCAACATCATTTTCTTGTTCTTGGAGAAATACATAATAATCATTCGAAATTGCATTTCTCCTCTCTCTAGTAGATCTCCTTAATGGCATTTCAGTTTCTTGAGGTTGTTGAGTTTGATTTACATTAGTTATATCAGGTTCCTGATGAGGGAGATTTTCGAGATTGTCTTGAACCGGAGTTGTATGATCCGAGTCAGTAAGACCAAGATCAACAATTTGAGGAAAAGACACATGTTCTTCCTCAAAGACAAAATCTTTAACAACTTTATCTCCCCACCCCCCAAACTCAATATCCTCAAAGAACCTAGCATTTCCCGTCTCAAAAATAGTTCGTGATGTGGGATCATAAAACTTAAAACCCCTGAATTTTCCAGAGTATCCAACAAAATAGCTACTAACCGTCTTAGCGTCCAGTTTCTTTTCATTCGGCCTACAAGGCCTTGCCTCAGCTGGACAACCCCAAATGTGAAAATGCCGAATACTGGGTTTATGCCCAGTCCAAAGTTCATATGGGGTTTTTATTGTAGCTGCAGTTGGAACTCTATTAAGAATATAAGCTACGGTTTTTAATATGGATTGGGACTTTTCATGAATAAGATACAGGTTCCCATAACGAGAGTAATCGTCTATGAATGTGATAAAGTATTGTTGACCATTCCGACAAGGAGTAGGAAATGGCCCGCAAATATCCGTATGTATCAATTCTAAGACGTCCGAAGCTCTCGTAGCACCTAATCTAGTCTTGTTTGTTTGTTTTCCCTTGATACACTCAATACAAAATTTCCGAATTTGAGGAATCAAGAGAATCAAGAATTCCATCTGACACGAGTTTCTGAATTCTTTGAATGGATATGAGACCCAAACGTTTATGCCAGAGTGAAATGGAATTCTCATTAGTTAATTTCCTTTTAGTACCACTTGTATGCAAAGTTTCTTTATTTGAAATTATTGTGTCAACCAAATATAAGCTATCAAACGTTGATAAAACACCAGTACCAATAAGATTTGAACACTGAAAGAGACAAACTTTATTATCCCCAAATGTACATTTATAACCAGACATGTCCAATTGGGGAACTGAAATTAAGTTCCGTCTAAAAGACGGTACAATGAAAGTCTCATTCAAATCTACATGAAAACCAGTATTAAATAACAGCCTAAATTTGCCAATAGCTTCAACTGGCACCTTCTTGCCGTCACCCACATAGATGTATCTTTCACCATCATTTGGTTTTCGGCAGTTCAGGCAACCCTGCATTGATATACTTATATGAGTAGTAGCAGCAGAATCTACCCACCAAGTATCCTTAGGTACCGAAATTATATTAACTTCAGAACAAACAAGAGACAGAAATGTACCTTTTTTCGCACGCCAGGCATGGTACTTGGTACAATCTCTCTTTACATGATCAGTCCCATTACAAAGAAAGCAACCTAATTCAGTAATTTCAACCTTAGGTTCCTTATGTTGCTTAATCTTGGACCTTGCCACCGCAACTTTTTTACCTTTCCTCTTCTTAGAAACCCTTGAAGAGGATGCCTTAGAAGAAGATGCCAAGTGAGCACTTTCTGCCTTATCTTGCTTCAGCCTTTCCTCTTCTTGCACACAATGTGAAATGAGCTCATTAAGAGTCCATTTCTCCTTCAGGCAGTTATAACTGACCTTAAACTGATTAAAGTGTGCCGGAAGAGATATCAAAACAAAGTACACAAGCAGTTCCTCAGGTAAATCCAGCTTGAGTGACTTTAGTTTCAAAGCAAGATGAGACATTTCCATAATGTACTCCCTAATGTTTCCCTTGCCCTTATACCTCATGGAAACAAGTTTACTCAATAGTGTACTTGTTTCCGCCTTTTCGTTTTGAATAAAACGCTGTTCGAGGTTTTCAAGGAAAACTTTGGCATTGGGTTCATCATTCATAGTGCCCCTGAATGATTCTGGGATTGCACGCTTCATGATCATGAGACTCATGCGATTCGAGCGTTCCCACTTCTCCATCACCCTCCTGTCATCAGGAGAGGATGTATCCTCAAGAGGAGTAGGTTGCTCGGTCCGAAGTGCTAAGTCAAGATCCATGCAACCGAGAACGATTAATACATTCTCTTTCCATTCCTTAAAATTAGTGCCGTTTAGCACTGGGATGCTATTGATATTGGCAGAGATCGTAGAAGCAGAAGAGTTTACTGAAAATAGAACAAAAGGATTACTAAATACATGCTTACATAAACTTGAACTTTAACTTTATAGATTCAAAATTAGGCAATTCCCATTACAAGATACCTAGCACAACATTGCTTTTAGTCTTTGGACAGAAAAACAACTTGCAAGTGGTACTCTTGGTGTAGTGATCAAACATAGACAATAAACTCCTGTCAAACATTAAACCTTCCTTTGGGCCGATTTAATATTCACATGGAAAACCAAATAATCGTCTCATATTTACCACCACAAGAATGTTCGAATTCCTGCCAAATAACACCTTCCTTTGGGCCGATGTTAAACGCATGGAAGACTAACATTCACAGTCATCTCATATTTTAAAATTAATCAATCTACACAACAGAGGTTACTTTGGCAACTTAATGCTTCAATTGAAAAACTAAAATATAAGATGCTATAAATCTTAGTTCCTTAAGCCATTTTATGAATTTCAACTTAATGTGTTACAAGATTAGATGTGTAACACTTGAATATTAATTGTTGATTGCTTGATAGGACAATTCTAGATATATAAGAATTGATGGACTATTAAACAATTAACATTCACTGAAACTTAAGAGAGTTGAAACATTTTTCTTAAACATTACTGGACCAGACAATCGATTGTCAAAACAGACAATCGATTGTCTGACATTTTCTGAATTTTTTAAGTCACTGGAAGTCACGAGGAAAAATTTTTCTAAGTCATTTGGGCCAGACAATCGATTGTCAAAACAGACAATCGATTGTTTGACGTTTTCTGAAAAATAGTCTTTAGACCAGACAATCGATTGTCAAACCAGACAATCGATTGTTTGGTTTTTTCTGAAAAACTTTTAAGTCTCTGTAATTGACAAGGAAAAATTTTTCTAAGTGTGGATCATCCAACAATCGATTGTCAGGCTAGACAATCGATTGTTTGAATTTTTTCTGGAAAAATTTTTCAGTCTGGAAACGTTTCAACTCACAAAAGTTAACTGCCAGAATTTTTAAACGATTCAGACAATCGATTGTCTAGCCTGACAATCGATTGTCTGACTAGTTGTGACAAAAAAGTTTTCTGAATAACACATGATTTTCAACATGGATCTTAAAAATAATAAACATGTTGTCAACCTACTAAAATCATGCTGAATCAATGATATAATAAACAAATACATCATCATCATAACAATCATAAGATCATGCTATTTCATGGTAGAATTTCTTGAACAAAGTTCTAAGTAAACTTAAACATGATTTCTTAAATAACATAAACCTTATGATCATCCAAATTATCCAAAATGAAGGGCGGCTCTGATACCAATTGTTAGGATTATGATTCCTACTAAAGACAATAACCTTCATTTGAATAATCGGATTTACAACTACATGAGCGGAAGCTAACCTGAATCCATATGTGGAAAAGTTGAGCCTCCTTCTTGATGATTGTCCTTGAGCTTTTGAACCTCTTGATTATTTCTTCAAGAATGACTTGTGGTTTGTATGTTACCACAAGAATGAATCCTCAACAATAACAATATATGAAAGGTTTACAAAATAGTATTATGACAATGATCAAGGTTTTGGCTTATGGTTTTCCACTCTATTTGCAAGACAATGGACAAATGGTTCTTACTTCAATGGGTAGAGAAAGAACTTGTCTTGTTAAAGAATGGGAACCATAACCCCACTTTGTAACTCTAGAATATGCAACCCAAGAGACAAGAGTTACAACAAGAATAATGTCTTGAGTAATGTCTTGCAAGAGTTACAAACCCAAGAGTCACAAGCATTCATGTAACCATAGTTACATATGTAACCTTAGTTAGCCCATCATAAACTAAGGTTACACTTTTGGGTATCTACACATTAGTCCTACACTTTAGTATGACAATACATTGGCCCCCTTAACATAATGTCCATAAGACCACATAATTAGGCCAAACCTTAAGATAGCACATAACATATAATTATTCATGTATTGTTCATATGTGTATAGATATAAGTCCATATATCTAGATATAAATCCATATATCTTACATTCTTATCAATTCGAGCGATAACAATAGCTTGGCGAGGTGTGTTCTTGGTGGAATGATTGGATGATAGCCATGAAAGAACTAACGGTTTCTCTGGTTCATTTAGGCCTACATAATGAAAGGTTACATTAAGGGGGAAAATGGACTTTTTGACTATGGTTTTTACTTGATTGAGTTCAGATTGAGTGAGAGGGTCCAGTGGGTGGTGGTAATCAAGGGATGATGTTGCTGCATTAACAAAGACGAAAAGAAAAGAATATTGGAAGAAAAAGAAGAAGATGAGGGAAATCTTGAAGAATAAAGGCATTGCACTTGCTATTAGAAAGCTGTGACTTGCGAATCTCAGGATCTGTTAATCCGTGAAAGACATGAATCCTACAGTATTTTGATGATTTTTTTTTAGGTTAAAATAAAAAAGGAACACAAAAAAAATCAGCAGCCACATATACAAAACGATATGGTAGACAGAATTCTACAGTACCTTGACTTCTCAAGTCAAGATTCCTACAAATAGTTGCGACTTTGGGTCCTCAAGTCATAAAGCAACAAGTGAGAAACAAAAGAGCTATATTGTAGATAGCTGTAAGCTTAAGTATTTATTTTAAGTTAGTAAATTTGAGATTGGTATGTGTGTTTAACAAAAAAAATATAATTTAGTCAAAACTTGAATTTTAGAGAGAAGAAACCGGGTTACTGATAATCAAAGATATCGAAATATAATTAGCTTTCAAATAATAAGAATAAAGTAATAAGAACTTGTTATTTCAATATGATATTAAGAGTGTTCTGTCTCTACAAATGATAACTGTTCCTTCTTTTATAGTTGACTAGGAATAACGGATTAATCTATATAATAAAGGAGCATTTAATGAGACGTTACATAATCATTGTTATTAAATACTGAATAACTAACGTATCAGGTAATTAATAATGAATATAGACTACTTTTTGTCATCAGATTCTTGTCTTTAATGCCCTTTTTATACGTTGATATTGAATGACTTGAATAGACACGAGACTCGTATCTAAGATTCCCTCTCGTGTCTGTTTTCTTTTCCTCCACCGTGCCCGTTGTCTTCCGTGCCTTTTAATCATTTATTGATCTTTGACTATTTGACCAATCCACGTATCATGCCACGTCATCTTTACTTCAAACTCAATTTTTCCCAATACAGATAGTAACCCCACTTCTCATTTATTTATCAATTAAATAATTAGAAAGTGGATCCTGAAAAAGAATTTTTGTCACTATTAATGTTTGTGTCAGTATAGATGTCTCATCTGTCTTTCTCATTTAATGCTCTATACACGTGTCATCTTCTGGTTGAATATGCAGTTTTGTTCTCATTTTTCTAGGCATGTTCAACTTTCTCTGTTTACGAAGTGATGGTTATCTTTAATATAGGTTTTCCATCATTGCTTCTCTTAATTTTGATGGTTGTTCTCATATAAACCTTTAGTTCACACTTTCCTTGTCCTCTTCTTCATCAATTTCCATCAAGCATTCGTATTTTCTTTCTTTCTTTCACTTCTATTTACATCAAAATTATCTTTCACTGGCATCTCCAAACCCTAACCCCAGAAAGGTTTTACTTCTCGATCAATTCCCTAATGCACCTGCTCCTATCAAACATTCAAGAGGCAGAGGAGGAAGACTCCGAAGTATGGGATCTACACGTGGTGGCTCAACTGGTTCTGTACTTCCTTCCTGTGGTTCTGGAATCAAAGGCTCCTCTTCCAAAACTCAATCTTCGAAAGGTAAAGAAATTTCAGACCTTTCTAGAGAACCCACAGTCGAAGAAATTATACCAAATGATTTATCTTTTGAAAGTGATAAAGCATCCCTTCAAAAAGAGATTGCAAAATTGGAAAAGACTGATCATTATCCTTCTCTTATAACTGAACTCACAATCCCCACCATTAGGAAAGATTGCAACTGGAAGGAGAGCGTACGTTTATCAATCCCTCCTATAAACCATAGAATTTCATCTTATAGAAATGGGTATTTTATATTTATACCTACCCCTTCACTTTGGGGTTTAAGCGTGCCATAGATCCATTTATCATTGATTTTTGTAGATTTTTCGACATTTGCTTAGACCAGATTGGACCTTTAGTTTGGAGGGCTGTAGCTTGTTTAAGGTTTTTGTCCAATAAGGCAAAAGTTACTTTTACCTTTTCCCATCTTATCCACTTATATCACCCAAGTTTATTACGCCATGGGTTTTTACCTTAACTGCAAGGAGTAAAAGAGTTTTGGTAAACACCGATGACGATAAATATCGTGGGTGGTATCTTCGTTACATTGGTGTTTGCACAGTGGATTTACTGGGAGAATCGAACATTCCCTTCCCCAAGATGTGGATTTTTTCACGTAAGTTTCCGTTTTACTTTTCCCGTACCTATTTTATAGGATTTTGATTTTCTCTTTAAATTTATCCCCTTTTTGGTTTTTTGTAGAAACCATGGGAGATGTGGAACCCATTCCCAATTTCCGTAGTTGGGTAGAGTCAAATTTGAAAGTTGCTCCTAAGGAAGATAGGACTTGAAAATCTATCTCCTCTTTATATGGGTGGACAGTGAAAATACACGGTATATATTTCTTTTCATATATGCTATCTAGATACGTATACTAAATTTTGATGATGAACTCAAATCCTTCTTTTAATCAGGATTTGGAATAAAAGGGATGGCAATGGACGTTGCTATAGCCATGCGTACAACTGCCAACACCGCCCTTGGCTTGGACAAGGCTAAAACACTCTTAGCCAAAAGAAAAGCTATGATAATGGAAACTGATAACGAAGAAGAAGATAATACCTCTTTGGTATCTAGACCAAGAGCTAGGAGACGTGTTGTTATGGATGAGGAAATTGAAGATTCTCCTGCTCGTACCTCTGCTGCAATTACTTCTTCTTCAGTTAGTCTATTACCGAGCCTGTCTTAATCCAATCCGATGAAGATCTTGCACCTAGAGACACGAATGAATCTGTTCACCGTCTCTTCGAGAGTGGTTTTGAAAGTGGGGAACTCGGCCCCGTTCTCAATGAAATTCCCTTATCTATTTCTATTCCTATTTCTCCAGTTTCTTCTATTTCTCCTTCAATCGTACTGTTTCTTCTCCTTTAATATCTTCCATTATTTTTACAACTTCTTCTCATGTTCCTTTTTACCCCCTGTGCCTATTCCCTCAGCTCATGTTCTGCTTTCTGCCACTCCTATTGTTTTCACCTCCTCTAATACTCCTCCTTCTACAATTCCTTCCTCCTTTGTTCCTCATTCTGAACCTGGCCCAAAGAACAGAGGTATGGCTATGATAAAGGTCACTCTTGAAGTACCTGCTACTCATAGTCTTATAAGGAAGACAGGTGGAGCGGATGTCTAGCTCGATCCTCTTATCGGAGATGTGGAAAGAAGAAAGATGCAGAGCCACAGCTGCTACACCTTAATGAATAACATAGTTCATTCAACACTGAAGGTACATTCCTTACCCCTGATTATTTACTTTTTCCTTGGCCTTAAGTTCTTATCTTTATGCTTTATGGTTGTAGGCAAATTTGATCGGAACTCAGTTGATGGGGAGGATCTCTATTTTAGAGAAAATGGCACGTGAATCTACTAAGGCTGCTAAGGATGCTAAAAGAATATCTGAAGAAGCTCAGCTTGAGGCTCAAAATTGGAAGGAACAATTCGAAGGTGCTTTAGGGAGCATTGAAGAATTGCAGTCTTCTAAGTTTCAACTTGAACAGCAAAATCGGGCTTTATCCTCGGAATTAGGGATTGCCACGACTTATACGAGCCAAGAAAAAAAGGATAAAGAGATTTTGAAGGATTCTTTGTCAAAGTCTAATGAAGAAATCAAAGAACTCAAAGCACTAATGAAGAAAAAAGAAGAATACCAAAGAACTAGTGCAATCTTTGAACCAGACTCGGGCTGATTTGAGGATTTCTTCAAATAAGGTTCGTGTGTTGAAGAGTTCTTATGTCAACCTTCCATATTCCCTTGATTCCCAATTAACTGAGCATGAAACAATAAAGAACACCTTAGCTACGTGGGGAAGGAATAATGAAAACCTGGAGAAGAACTACAATTCCTTACCTTAGAATTTAAATTATGAGGTTAACTGGGCTTTCTTGAAATCTCATCGTGATGCTTTAATGGAGGTTTCTCAAGAAAATTTTGACTTGCAATCTGAGTTGGCCAAAGTTTTAGAAATGATTGAGAAGAATGAGCAACCTACTGAAACTTCTTCTTCTGATGAGGTAATTGACATCTCCACTCCAACAGTCGAATCTCCCGGGGTTGAAGAGCCTTTGAACTTAGAGTCAGCAACTGAAGTTATTGAAGTTACAGTTCCAGTGACCAAGGGTAACTTATCTACAACACAGTATTTGGGAATGGATATCCCCCTGTCTATTGCTTCTCTCGAAAATGTCGATACTTCAATTTCAGCTGAAACCGCCTCTATTGCTGCTCCTTTGGAAGTTTCTACCGAGCTTAATGAGGCTGCGGCTTCTAACGTTCCAATTTCCTCAGTGACCAGTGAAAATGTTTAACCTTACCTCTTTTGTTTATTTTTGATGATGTAATTAGGTCCCCAGTTTCTATAATGGGGCATCTATTTTTTTAAAAACAAATGTATTATAATAGCTAAGTTTTTTTCCCTTAGCTTTTTATGTTGAGAAGCTTGTATATACTTCTTCATTTTGTCCTTGTATATTCACTGTTCTAGACTTTGCAGAATAATCTTACTTTTACCTTACTCTTGCTTATTTTTCTTTTTAGGACTTAGAGAGTAAGTTAGCATTTTTATCCTTTTCAGAAAGTGCTTTTATAATTCTTCTCATGTGTTATCATCATGAGGAAAAATAAAGAGGGCCCTTTTATTTATCGACGCTTAATGAAGAAGACGTCTCAACTTCATAATGGTGTTATCATACGATGAAAGAAATAGGAATATACGTGTTTCAAATAAAACAACTTTTGTAAAGTTTTTATTCATGAACTTTGATAAGTTTCTTGAGTATTACATGTATTGAAGCATATCTACAACTTTCTCGCAAATGTTTTCTTTTAACATATTTACAAAATATACAAGGTAAGGTTTTTCATAACCTGTTTATGATACATAGTCATGTCCCTGCCTTTACATAATTAAGAAGGGTTTAAGCAATGACTTCATTTTTCTAAGAAAGAAAGAACACTATGATGAGTTCTTTTAGATTGATACTTGAATTCTCGTAACCTTATTTGATTTGTAAATCTTGAATTTTGCTCTCTCGTATATATTTCTGCACATACTCGTCTGTATATAATATAGTCCCCCAAGTGTTTGAGAGATGAAGTATGAAGCCTCGAACACTTGTGTATTTGCTCCCAATTTTTGGTCCTTTTCCTGAAATAGAAAAGATATACGGGACTCGGAGGTGTGATTATAGATGAGACTGCCTAACTCGTGTGTATTTCCATAAGATTATTGTAACCCTGGGCTAGGAATTAAATAGTATTCGAAATTTGTCGTGCAGACCGTGACTCATCATTTGGCACGAGTTAGGGTTTTTGCCAAGCATCTAAAATCATTAGTATAATTTTAACAATCAAAAGGAAAAAATTTAACATGGTGATACATGACCGCGGGTACTTCCTTAGAAGTAATACCTCTTTAAATGAACGGCATTCCAATGCGAAGGTAAAACCTTGCTATCCATTGTTTCTAGCTCATATTCTTCTTTCCCTGCAATTTCACGAATTCGATAAGGTCCTTCCCGTGTTGGACATAGCTTTCATGTATTAGCTTACTTCGTAAATTGGAAAACATTTTTCAACACGAAGTCCCCAACTTTAAAAAACCTGAAGCGTGTTTTCCTATTTTAATATTGTTCAATTACTTGCTTTTGAGCCACCATCCTTATCAATGCAGCTTCTCTTCTCCCTTCAAGTAAATCAAGATTTACTCGTAACTCTTCGTTGTTCGAGTTTTCCTCTGCTTGAACACGTCGTGTACTAGGTTCACCTATCTCAACTGGTATCAGAGCTTTCGCACCATAAACCATTGAAAATGGTGTTTCTCCTGTACTTGTTTTTGCCATCGTTCGATATGCCCATAACACCGCTGGTAATACTTCAGGCCAATTGCATTTTGATTCTTGTAACCTTTTCTTTAGGTTGTTGATAATTACTTTGTTTGTAGACTCTGCTTTCCCATTACCTACTGGATGATACAATGTTGATGTAATTCTTTTGATTTGAAAACTTTGAAAGAATTCTGTGATTTGAGCCCCTATAAATTGTGGTCCATTATCACACACGCTCCTTTGGAACACCAAAGTGGAAAATTATATTTCTCCAAATAAAGTCCTTAACTTCTTTCTCTCGTACCTGTTTAAACGCTCCTGCTTCTACCCATTTAGTGAAATAACTAGTAAGTATGAGTAGAAACTTTACCTGGCCATTTGCCTGAGGTAATGGTCCTACGATGTCCATTCCCCATTTCATGAAGGGCTACGGAGCTATGATAGATGTAATAACTCAGCTGGTCTATGCATGTTATTTCCATACCTTTGACATTTATCACACTTAGATACGAAATCATTCGCTTCTTCTTCCATTTTAGGCCAGTAATATCCCACTCGAATCAATGTTTTTACAAGTGATATACCTCCTGCATGATTTTCACAATTCCCCTTATGTACTTCTCTCATCACATATTCTGTTTGAGAAGGTCTGAGACACCGAGCTAATGGTCCAACAAATATTTTACGGTAAATGTTTCCTTGATATAGGCAGTAACGAGCGGCTTTCTTTCTTAGTGAATGAGCCTTCACCTTGTCTTCAGGTACGATTTTGTGCTGCAAAAAAAGACACAATTTCGTTTCTCCAATCCCAAGTTAAGTGATTAAAGTTTACCTCATTTTTATCAGCGTTAAGAACAAAATGGAACAAATGTATAATTGAGGGATTCGCGTCTTTTGCTATATCTGCTGCAGAAGCGAGGTTGGCTAAGGCGTCTGCTTCCAAATTCTCTTCTCTTGGGATTTGCATCTCCTTCCAAGTTTGGAACTGTCTTATTAACTCCCGTACCTTTTTGAGATACTCTTGCATTAGAGTTTCTCTAGCCACGTAAGTTCCTAATATTTGATTGACTGCGAGCTCTGAATCGCTTTTGATTACGATTTGCATGATACCAAGTTCTAATGCTAACTCCAAACCTGCAATCACATCTTCATACTATGCTTCGTTATTAGTTATAGGATGACACTTTATAGCTTGTCTAATTGATTCACCCGTAGGTGGTATAAGAACATTTCCTAAACCTGCCCCCTTTACATTAGATGAATCATCAGTGAATAATAGCCAAGTCCCCAGATTAGCACCATTAAAAACTTGTAATTCTTTTTCCGCTTCTAAGTGCATGCTTTGACTAAAATCAGCTACGAAATCGGCGAGTACTTGAGATTTAATAGCAGTTCAAGGTTGGTAAATTATTTCGTACTCACTTAGTTCAATAGCCCATTTTGATAATCTCCCTGATAGTTCATGTTTTATGCAATATATTTCGTAAAGGAAAAGCAGTAACAACAACAATAGGATGGCTTTGAAAATAAGGTCGTAGTTTTCTAGAGGCCATGATGAGAGATAATGCTAATTTTTCAAGTTGTGGATACCTTGTCTCTGCATCTAATAGAGTTTTACTCACATATTAAATTTGGGATTGCTTGCCTTGGTCTTCACGCACTAAAACGGCACTTAGCGCTACTTCTGATATTGCTAGATAAATGAGTAGCTTTTCACCTTCTTTAGGTTTTTCCAGTAAAGGAGGATTTGATAAATAAACTTTCAAGTAGAGAGTTGGTACCTCCCGTTTTCTTGTCTCTTTCTCTATGTTAGTTAATTTGTGGCTATCTAGTTAGCATCACTTTAAGCATATTATTAGAATACTTGTAGTTGCAACTTGTTATTTTCTAGTTGGGTCTATGCTAGTGTTATCCGGAGTTTGCCGTAGGTATAGTGGATGTGGTTTGGGATGGTAGAGTAAGGTCATGTCCTCGAGGCGTATCGGGGGTGAAAAGCGGGAGTGGGGAGGGGTTCAAGGGTTAGGATGAGAGGAAAGGAGGGTAAGGGGAAATATGGAGCTTGTATATTATGGATCGGGTCGCAGAACATAGGCACGCTGACAGGTAAATCTATTGAGTTGGCAAAGATTCTCCAGAAGAGAAATGTTAGTATAGCTTGTGTCCGGCAGACTAGGTGGGCAGGGTCAAAGGCGAGGAAAGCGGACAGGTATAAGTTGTGGTACTTTGGAGTTGTGAGGGTAAGAATGGAGTGGGTATCTGGGTGGATAGGGACATTAGAGATTATGTGGTTGAGGTTAGGCGAGTGAATGATAGGCTAATGTTAATTAAGTTAGTGATTTGTGAGTGCACCCTCAATGTAGTTAACGCTTACGCGCCACAAACGGGCTTGGATGAGAAGGTTAAGAGGCACTTTTGGGAGGGCTTGAATGAGATTGTGCGTAGTATCCCACCCACTGAAAGATTATTTATTGGAGGGGATTTTAATGGCCATATCGGGTCGGCTGCTGGTAGTTATGGTGAGGTGCATGGTGTCTTTGGCTTTGGGATAGGAGCAGAGGAGGTACTTTGCTATTAAACTTCGCTAAGGCTTTCGATCTGGTGATTGCGAACTCGACCTTTCCGAAGAAGAAGGAGCATCTAGTTACTTTCCAAAATTCGGCGGTGAAGACTCAGATTGATTACCTTCCCTCAGAAGGTGTGATAGAGGGTTGTGCAATGATTACAAGGTTATCCCAGGAGAGACCCTCGCAAATCAGCTTAGGCTCTTAGTGATGGACATCGGCATTGAGCAGGTCTAAGACAAAGTACCCGCAGTGCAAGTTTAGCGCTAAATCGAGGGAAGTAGATGGGGACGTGAGGCTTGGGTCACAAGTCATCCCCAAGAGAGATAACTTCAAGTACATTGGGTTGTTGATTCAGGGGGGATGGAGGGAACGACGGGGACGTCACTCACCGTATAGGGGCAGGCTGGGTGAAATGGAGGCTTGCATCTGGAGTCTTGTGTGACAAAAAAGTGCCACCGATACTCAAAGGTAACTTTTATTAAGTTTTGGTTAGACCGGCCATGTTGTATGGGCAGAGTGTTGGCCGGTTAAGAACTCACATATCTAGAGGATGAAGGTAGCAGAAATGCAGATACTGAGGTGGATGTGCGGACACACTAGGATAGACAAGATTAAGAATGAAGATATTCAGAAGAAGGTGGGTGTCGCCCCTATGGATGACAAGATGTGGGAAGCGAGGCTCAGATGGTTCGAGCACGTGTAGAGGAGAAGCCTTGATGCCTCGGTGAGGAGGTTGGCTGTGGTGGGTACGAGAAGAGGTGGAGGGAGGCCTAAGAAGTATTGGGAAGAGGTGATCAGGCAGGACATGATACGACTGCAGATTTCCGACGACATGGCCCTTGATAAAAAGGTCTGGAGGTCAAGCATTAGGGTTGTAGGTTAGGGGTAGTAGAGCTTTCATTATTTCATACCGAGGGTGAGGCGGGGTTAGATTAGGGTTAATCTTAGATGACTTGCAGTTTATGTTGAACCCACATTCCCTTGCTGTTTATCTTAGCCCCGGGCCTTAGACTCTGGTTACTGTTATTGCATGTCATTCATCTTTTGGTTATTATGCTTCTGTTACTATTACGGTTTCTACTAGAGTTACAAATGAATTGTCTTTTTTTTGTTTTTTATTTCCGTCTTTCTAAGTTGAGGGTCTATCGGAAACAACCTCTCTACCCTATCAGGGCAGGGGTAAGGTCTGTGTACATATTACCCTCCCCATACCCCACTTTGTGGTATTTTACTGGATAGTTGTTATGTTTTGCACATTTGAGTTTTTATGCAAGTGCTAAAAAATATTAGTGACTTTGGGACTTCAAGGCTTCAGGCAACAAGTGAGAAACATAAGAGCTATGTGTGGACATCTCTAAGCTTGAGTGTTTATTACATTTAACTTTAATTAGTAAATTTGAGTGTGGTGCGTGGGAAGTCTGCAGTATAGTTGCTACATGTTTCTTGTAATAATTTGAGCAGAATCAGTCAATCTACCTCATTTCTTAGATACATCGCTTATTTCTTAATATAAATATTTCACATTCGAGTCTTAATATAAAGATGACGACATGAATAATGAGAATTCATATATCTAACTCTAACTTTCTGCATTTGAGGCCTTGTTGTTATTGTTGAGTCTTCATTTAAGTGCACAATCTTTGGAGGAAGTTCACAACTTATCACCCGTGGCCCTATACTCAAAAGTGAAAGTCATTCTCCTCATCAAATTATGAATACCTTTTTTGATTGTGAAGCTTTAACTATTTAACGATTCATAACCAGCTAGATATATAACGACAGTTGCAACTGTGAGCATAACTCTGTTAAAACAAAATCAGAAAACTATTAGAAGATCAAAAAAAATGTAGAAAATAGTAGAGAATTAGAAATATTTCGAGTCCACAATTTTTTTGTGTGTCCTTAAGGAATTTTAACCCACTCACACGTTACCAAGGTAATGGATTAAATCCTGCCAGGATAAAATAGAATAAACCTTCCTGCAACAGTGGCAGTACAAATAGAAGGATACCAATGAACTCAAAGAACGGAGCAAAATCACACTTACGAATTTGAGAGAGAGAGAGGCTGCGAATTAAGATGCAGTATTTTCAGAAAGAAAGAAGTTCTGGAGTGTTTTTCGTGTGTTTAAGATGCAGCCTTGACTCAGAATTATAGGCAAATATCAGAAGAGGTGTCTGAAAAAGGTGGCTTTTCAGAAATACGCAGCCTGCCGCGATCAGAGATGCTCTCTGAAACTGACTGCCGCGGTTCTACCTCGATCGCGACAGAAACGCGGCCAGCTAGGTTCTGGCATATTATTTTTTCAGTAATGATTTGACTTTTAATTAATTATTAAATAAATTTTATCCAAAAATAATCCTATCGATCATTTGTCAAATCAAAGCCAAAGCCAAAGCCAAAGCTGAGCCGAGCGACGACGACGGCGCGAGGGTTCATTCTCTTCAACTCCTTTTAAGAGCTTTAAGAAGAGATTCTATATATAAGCACATAAATGTGGTTGTCCCTCACCAATAAGGGACAAAGTGCAAGAAAAAAGTTTACTTCTTCGAATTTTCAATTTCCCTCCATTTTACTTTTCTCCATTTCCAATTCACACTTCTTCTACTTTAAAGCCAAATGGCTTAAAGTCTTCAACAACAACAGTAAGGACGAATGCATGAAAACGATTCTCCCATCCTATTTTATTTGTTACTTTTGGTACTAAAATATATCAGTACTCGTGTAATCATTTTTTTAGCAAAAAGAAAATAAATATATTATTAACTAAGGAACATCTAGTACATAGTCGACATCACATGCATATCAGAGGATAAGGTGGTCCCTTGAAGGTCGCTCCAGAGTTTGCTGATAGCTCTGCAGTCATAGAAGACATGTTCTATGACTCTTCAATACGGTTTTTACAAATTGGACAATTAGGGTCAATGTTTACTCCAATCTGTGGAAGATACTTCCTGCAAGGGATTCGTTTGTGAAGGCATTGCCATAGAAAAAATCTAATCTTATTGGGGTAGTCGAATTTCCAAATCAACTCAAAGTCTAATTTAGTGTTATTAGGAGATTCTAGCAGTGTATAACAAGAAGTGGTAGTAAAGACTCCTTTAGTGTAATCGTTTATATATCTGAAAATTTGACATAGATCTGAAAACATCAGTATAAATAGGAGCATAATAAATACGCTAAACTTGAAAAACAGCCTAAAATTTGGACACAAATCAATTTTTCTTGTCTTTGGAATTTCAAAGAGTTTTTTCCTTCATTTCCTGATTTTAGCTGTTGCGACATGCATTGTGGAATTCATATAGCAATTACTTTGAATTGAGATGTAATTGTTGTCATTTCTTGATTTTGAACGTAATACATATGTAAGACTGTGATATGATTAATCAAAAGAAACAAAATATTCAAATGTAAGTGCCATACCAGCTCTCCTCTATTCCAATTTACACAATAACAAATTAATTGAAGAGTGAATCAGAAAAAAAAATTCTTTGACAAAAACTTTTCCCACATTGTTTTTATGACCACCAAGGATTGGTTTGGGTTGGGGGAAGGGGGATAGACTGTTGATAAAATTTAGGAGTGGGAGAAGAAGTTGATGGATATGGTGGCTTGGGAGATTTGTGGGGTCGCAAATAGTATGTGGAATTGTGGACTAGGAAAACTAATTGTATTAGGGAAGCGGCTAGAGATGTCTTAGGGGTCTCTAAAGATAACTCTGGGGGACATAAAGGGAATTGATGGTGGAATAGAGAGATCCAAGGGAGAGTGGAAGACAAGAAGGTTGCTTACATGAAGTTAGTGAAGAGCAAAAACAAGGAGGAAAAAAAAGGACGAATAAGGAGAGGTATAAGATTGCAAAGAAGAAAAGCAAGGATAGCGTCTATAGCGGTTAAAACAACAATATTTAAACGCTTATGTGAAGAACTAGAGGACAAAGGTGGGGAAAAATTGAATAGGTTTGCCAAGGCGAGAGAGAGGAGGACTCGCGGCCTAGACCAAGTGAGGTGTACTAAAGACGAGGATGGTAAAGTACTGATGGAAGATGGACATTCAACGATGATGGCAAATATGTTTTGATATACTCCTATATAGAAGGGGATAGGAATATTTGTGCTTGGTAGTTTAGAGCACTCTGAAAGCCGCCGAGATTTGTGTATGAATTTTGAGGAGGTTAAGAAGGCAATTTGTAAGAAGAGATGAGGAAAAGTGATCGGCCAAACGAAAATCTTGTGGAATTTTGAAAAGTAGGTTTGGAGTGACTGACTGAATTGTTTAATACTATCATTTTTAGAGACTAACTGGTTTGTTTAATATAATTTGCCCAAAAATTAATTAAATGGCATGAAATCGAAAGTGCCGTAAAGAAGACCACATCATGACTATTCCACTCTCCTCTTTTTTTTTTTGTTTTTTTTTAAATTTTGTTTTTGACTTGGCCTTGGGCTAAATCTACGTGGAAATGACATCATAGCTATTTTTAAGTATATTGTTCAAAATATATTCGCAATTTATAATATATTTAAGGATTAATTAATTTCTTTTAACTTCAGGACACGACGTTCTAGCATTTAAACTTCAAATCATCGTGTCCTAAATTTTAAAAATTCTGTTCAAAAGTTTAAATTTTATGTCCTGAATTTTAAATTAATAATTTAAAAATTTAGAATACTAAGTCGTAAAATTTTAAATTCAGGAAACTTCTGAAGTTTGGATGAATAATTAATTTTTAAATATATTATAAATTATAAATATATTTTAAATAACGGGCTTAAAAATAACAATCCTGCACTTGGTCCTAAATCTGTTCATGGCCCAAACCCACATCTCAATTAACGGGTTAGGCAGAAGCAGAACCGACCTTACCCGACCAGGGAAGCAGCTACCCACCGTGTCTCTTGACCCTTCTCTGTCTCTCTAGAACATGTAGACACTTCGGCGCTTCATTCACTCTTCTTTCTATTAGAAGTTTCTGGCTCTCTCTCTCATTTGCTCAGCACTTTCTATATTATTATCTTCTCTTTTTCTCCGCTTACTCTGTTCCCCTCTGTCTCTGCTTAAACAGTGAGCTCTTCTAGCTTGTGCGGTAATAGTATTATTATACTCTGCATTTCTTGAGCTTTTTTTGATTTTAATAAGTACCCTTTACTTTAAAACTTATCACATGTGACGAAATAATTGTTCTTTCATAATGAATATGTAGTTCTCTTTGTTTGGTTGCTTTATTCTTTACTGTTGGCACGCCTATTGCAAGTTTCAATTTTTTGCTTATGTGGGGTTGATAATTCTATTATATTTGATTCCATTTCAATATCTGTTTTATACTCTTTAGTTTAAAGGTTACTGCTATTCAAGAAAGCATGTTGCTTTGTTAATTAATATGTTTATCTTCTTTGTTTGATTTCATCATTAATTTAATGTTGGTATGTGTAATGCAAGCTTCAGTTTTTGCTCATGTGGGGTTGGTCATACTGTCTTTATTATTCCATATGTTTGTTATATCCATTAATTCAAACTTATCACAAGAAAGAATTATTCTTTCTGTATGAATGTGGATTTTTTTTTTGTTTGATTATTTCATTCATCAATGTTGGTTTGTCTAATGCAAAATTCAGCTCTAACTCCTGTGTGTTTGGTAAAAGTATACTTGTTATTCCATATCCTTGATTTACTTAATCACAAATAAAGTGTGTTGCTTCGGTTTGGTACTAATTAATTCTGGAATGTTGCTTGAGTCTCTGTATTTTAATTCAATTTCATTTCCCCCTTTTCTCTTTTCCAGAATTTGGAACGAAAACAGTCACATATGGTAATTGAATACGCAAGTGCAGAGAAAAATCATGTGTACATATTTCTTAATTTATTTTGGTGTGTGTGTGTGAGAGAGAGAGATAGAGGGACAAAGAGATGGGCCTTGAACATGATAGATATTACCGGTTATTCTTGTACGAAGTATCAAATGGATTACTTTTCAATTTTTTTAATCAGCGGATATGTATGTATTTTCATTGCAGGTGTTCTTTAGTCTGTGTAGTGTATTCATGGCTGAACAAGCATACACTGTGGCATCCGACAGTGAAACAACCGGGGAGGAAAAGACTTCACCTGCTTTCCCTGAGATAGCGATTGGAATTGACATTGGTACATCTCAATGCAGTGTGGCAGTCTGGAACGGTTCTCAGGTTGAGCTGCTTAGAAACACGAGAAATCGGAAATTGATGAGATCATATGTTACCTTCAAAGATGAGGTCCCAGCTGGTGGTGTTAGCGATGAATTGGCTCACGAATATGATATGTTGTCTGGAGCTGCAATCTTCAACATGAAGCGTCTCATCGGCAGAGTTGATACAGATCCTGTGCTTCACGCCAGCAAGAACCTCCCCTTTTTGGTTCAAACTTTAGATATCGGTGTTAGGCCATTTATTGCTGCCCTAGTAAACAATATGTGGAGGTCCACTACTCCTGAAGAAGTTCTTGCTATATTTCTAGTTGAACTAAGAGCCATGGCTGAAGTTAAACTGAGACGTCCTGTAAGGAATGTGGTTTTAACAATTCCAGTTTCGTTTAGCCGATTCCAGTTGACCCGAATTGAACGAGCCTGCGCCATGGCAGGGCTTCATGTTCTAAGATTGATGCCTGAACCAACTGCAGTTGCGCTATTATATGCTCAGCAGCAACAACAGTCTGCACATGAAAATATGGGTAGCGGGAGTGAGAAGATAGCCCTTATATTCAATATGGGCGCAGGGTATTGTGACGTAGCTATAACAGCTACAGCAGGAGGTGTATCACAGATCAAGGCCTTGGCGGGCAGCACAGTTGGAGGTGAGGACCTACTTCAAAATCTGATGCATCACCTCTTACCAAGCATGGATCATATATTCTCGAGCCACGGGATCGAAGAAATAAAGAGAATGGGGTTGCTTCGAGTTGCCACCCAGGATGCCATCCATAAACTCTCATCCGAAATGAGTGTCCCGATCGATGTTGTCTTGGGAAATGGAACAAAAATATCTAAGTTTCTCGAGAGGGCAGAGTTTGAAGAGGTGAACAAAGAGGTGTTCCAGAAATGTGAGACCTTGATAGAACGCTGCTTGCGTGACGCTAAACTAGAAGCGGAAGATGTACATGATGTAATAATTGTTGGTGGCTGTTCCTACGTTCCAAAGATTCGGAATATTGTAATGAGTATATGCAAAAGAGAAGAGCTTTATTCAGGAATGAACCCGCTGGAGGCAGCTGTACGTGGTGCAGCTCTGGAAGGAGCAGTAGCTTCGGGAATTAGCGATCCCTTTGGGAGTTTGGACCTTTTAACCATTCAAGCAACTCCTTTAAGCATTGGCATTCAAGCTGATGGAAGCAACTTTGTACCAATTATTTATCAGAACACCACAACCCCTGTAAGGAAAGAACAGAATTTCACTACCGTCCACGACAATCAAGCCGAAGCATTGATCTTCGTTTATGAAGGTGACGAGAAAACTGTGAAAGATAACCATCTCTTAGGGTATTTTAAGATCACTGGAATACCTCCAGTACCAAAAGGTGTACCGGAGATTAACGTGTGCATGGACATTGATGCTTCTAATGTACTGAGAGTCTTTGCTGGTGTAATCATTCCGGGGGCGAAATGTCCTCCTTTCATGGAAGTTAGGATGCCTACAGTTGATGATGGACATGCCTGGTCTGCTCAAACTCTGCATAGAACATATGGCTCTACTTTAGATTTGGTCACAGTGAAGAAGAAAGGGCAGCATTGAGATTGCTGAATAGATGATATAGATAGGTAGTTAAAATGCTGTTCTTAGTAGTGAAGAAAGGAATTAAGTGTGGTAACTGTTTATTGTAAATATGTGTCTGAGTTGGAGAATAATCTTGGTTGTGCCTTGAGAATAATTATAATAATAGTTCTCTAATAGTTATAATAGTAACTGTTATCCATGTTGCTTCATTATGCATTCGATTGATGTTTTAATGGTTGATGAGTCCATTGTCGTGGGCTCGTTTTCAGTTGATTGATTGTTCTTCTTTGTAATCCATTCCTTAAAAATCGGGCATGCATGTACTGCTTTGGTTTATCCGGAATTGGTAGTCATGTCTGCGTTTGAATTTAATCTATATTTTCCTTCGTTACAATTCTCTTTATAATCAGTGTCAGGCAGTGAAATCCTCTTTCAAAATAATCAATTTGTATTCGGTGTAGACCGCTATTGTCAATCAAAATAATCTAATCCTGTAAAATTTTACATTTTCACTGTGAGTAGTGTATGTGTCCAAATTTGACTAACCACGACCGGTGATGAGTACGACAAACAATCGGGTATTTTCGAGTTGACGTCTCGAAGGAGACGACCCTAAGGCAAAAGAAAAGACTGTGCGACCCTTATAGTATTGTAAGCCCATTGAGGGATATTAAGAATATTCTGTCGAATATTCCTTGTATTTTGTTTCTTACAATTTAGATGAATTTCTCTCTAGTATATAAGGGGGAACAAAACATTGTAATAGGGTATCGAGACTCTGGAAAAATCACTATTTGAGAACGAAGAGAAACTTATTGACGATCATCTCTTTATCTCTTATTTCTTCTAGAGTTTATTATATCCAGGTAAGATTTTACCCCTTTATCTTTGATTGATTTGTTCAAAAAGATTTTAATATCTTTTGAGTCAAACAAGTTAGTGCCGTCTGTGGGGATTTCTATAGCTGAAATCATAGTTTTCATCTAGATTCCTGAAAGTGATAACTACTTTTCTTCAAACTTCATAAAAACCAACAATGGCAGGAAAGGGGAAAGCAAGGCTAAAGACAGTAGCAGATGTCTCGAATAATCTCCTGAATTTCCTCAACGAAGCCGATAGAGAAGACAATGAGAATACAACACCAAGCGCTACACCGGAGGAGGAGATTTCACCTCTTCCATAGGGGGATCTAACGATCTTGCCGAAAGGGGAGCCTCAACATCCATAGCAGTAGAAGCGCCGCCAACAGTCAAAAGGCTACTAGAAGAATAATTAACGAATGCCTTGAGGAACATGCTCGAGAAACCCATGCAAGGAGATGTCGAAGACGTGCCACATACAGAAATTGCAGCTGCCGCCGATAAGCCAAACGCTACACGAACATGTAACACCCTCACTTTACTAATGCAGGTGACGATGCACTAATGGACATCTTCAAAAAATGGAATAGATGGAAATGAGAACAGAACACTCCGCGACCACATGAAGGAACATCAGGAGCGGGTTGACAAAATACCAGGCGCTCTGAAGCTATTACCAAAACACGATGTGGGCCGATTTGTCGAACAACCATACATCGAATGGGCAGCTTCCCATTCAATTCCAAAGACTTTCAAAATGCCGCCATACTTGAAAATATATGATGGGACCAAGGACCCGGAGGATCACTTAATCCATTATGTTACTGCAGTAAAGGGCAATAATCTATCAAAAGAACAGGTACCATATGTGCTGCTAAAAAGGTTCGGTGAGACTTTGACATGGGGAGCATTGACATGGTACTACCAACTACCGGCACAATTGATATCGACGTTCGAAAATATGGCGGATAAATTCGCCACCGCTCACGCGGGAGAGAAGACGACCGAGGCTTGGCTCAATGACATCTTTGGCGTCAGGAAAATGACGGGCGAGAGACGTTAGGATTTCCTGGCCTGATTCAATAGATTAAGGATGAGTATACCAAACGCTATCAGAAGGGATGGCGGTAGCAGCCTTTCAAAAAGGGTTAAAGAGGAATGTATCAAAGTAAACCAAAAACTGCTCAGTAGACTCATGAAGTACCCCCTACCACATGTGAAGATATCCACAACGCCTATTATGCCGAGGTGAGGGCAGACGAGGATGAACTGAATGGCCCACTTCACCAAGACAAGGAGAGATTGACATAACGACGGGCAAAGGGATCAACCACCGCGTTTCAATCGAGAAAGGCATCAGCCCTCTATCCGAATATCTAACCCATCCCCTCCGCGACATGCAGATGTCATGCCCCTACACACTGCACCCCTCCGAAACGAAAGAGGTATGCATTCACTACTATCTACTCATAATTTTTGTGTTTCCCCTTCAGAGATTGTGTACGCACAATAAACTAGGCATGAAGGTGCAGTGGCTGCAGAAGATGAAATCGGATCCAAGCACAGAAGGTCGAATGTCCTATGTGAATTCCACCGAGAAAGAGGACACAAGACCGAAGATTGCATAGGTCTGCGACAATAAGTAGTTAGGATGTTAAACCAGGGATACCTGAAAGAACTGCTAAGCGATAAAGGACGGGCCAACTTCGCTCGAGGGTGCGACTTACCTCAAGGACCTCCAAAGCCACCATCACCAGCCCGTACAATACAAATGATCATTGGCTACGGCGACGATACGGTAATAAACCATGTGAATTTCACAACCACGCACAAACTCAAACGGACAATCGCCACGAACGGTATGACGACCTCGAAGATAGTATCATCTTTGATAAGTCAGATACCGACCGTCTGTCTTTCCCTCCCTATGATGCTTTGGTTATAACTTTACGCATGATTGATACCGATGTAAAAAGAATCATGGTAGATGATGAAAGCGGTGTGTGTATTGTTTACCTGCGAGTTCTCGCGCAAATGAGGATCGAGGATAAAATAATGCCGCATTGCATAACACTAACAAATTTTAATAATCCAATAGAGCCAACATGTGGAGAAATAGTGCTACCCGTCCTAGAAGGATGGGTTACTCTGGAGACGACATTCCACGTCATGAACCAGGAAATGGCCTACAACGCCATTATATGGTGCCCATGGATACACGCCATGCGAGCCGTCCCTTTGAGCTTCTATCAAGTAATCGAATTTCCCACCCCGTGGGGGATATTCAGCATCTGAGGTGATCCATGTACCACCCAAGAATGCTATTGGATCGCACAAGATGGCACACACTAAACAACTAAAACGGGCAAGTACGGAAGCATAGCAGTCAGCCATGTCGGGCACCAAAAAGTAGAGGCCATAAAAGACCCGGACATTGTTGAAGCTTGCAAGGAAACCATAGAATATATCGACCCCGTCCAATTAGATAACACCGACTGCACCAAAAAGGCTTAAGTTGGACATAACCTCTCAGAGCCAGATGAGCATCGTGAGTTTTTAACTAACAATGTCGATTTTGCTTTTTCCCACTCAAATATGCCAGGAATCCTAAGGGATATCGCCACACACAAGATGAATGTCGATCCACTTTATCCACTGGTATGAAAAATGAGGAGAAAGTGCAATGCCGCAATTAATGAGCGGTCATCGAGGAAGTTGATAAATTACTCACCAACGATTCCATCAGAGAATCAAAATACCCCAATGGGTTGCCAATGTGGTCATGGTAAAAAAAAAGAACAAGAAATGGTGAATGTGTGTTGACTTCACCGATTTAAACAAAGCATGCTCAAAGGACTCTTTCCCCTTGCCCCACATCGACCAACTTATCGATGCAACAGCAGGGCACAAACTGTTGAGCTTCTTGGATGCCTACTCCGGCTATAATCAAATTCTAATGGCTGAAGAAGATCAAGAAAAGACCACTTTCATCACTCATCGAGGAAAGCACTACTATAAGGTGATGTCGTTCGGGCTTAAGAATGCAAGGGCCACATATCAACGGTTCACCAAAATATTGAAGGAACAACTCGGTAAGAGAGGTTTACATCGACGACATGCTGGTGAAGTCGAGAAAGAAAGAAGATCATATTGGTCATCTGAAGGAAGCCTTCGAAATATTAAGGCAGTACAGGATGAAATTGAATCCCGAAAAGTGCGGCTTCGGCGTAACTTCTGGAAAGTTCCTTGGTTTCCTAGTGTCACAAAGGGAAATCGAGGTCAACCCGGATCAATATCGGAGATACCAACCAACAAAAAGCAGGTGCAGAAACTAACAGGACGAATAGCCGCCCTATCAAGGTTCATTTCACGATCCTCGGATAGATGCCATAAATTCTTCAATGTGCTAATGATGAATGTGTCTACGCCCTACGAAAGTTGAAAACATATCTATCCTCGCCACCACTACTGGTCAAAGTGGACCCATGTGAATGTCTACTTGTGTATCTAGCGGTTTTCGAAGTTGCGATAATCATAATATTTGTACGTAAAAATAAAGGTACGCAATATCCGATTTACTATATCAGCAAACCTTTAATTGATGCCGAAACAAGGTACCTTCACCTTGAAAAACTAGCTCTGGCATTGGTCGTAGCTTCACATAAGCTTAGACCATTCTTTCAATGCCATCCCATAAACGTGGTGATAACCTTCCCCCTAAGTGGTATCCTACACAAACCCAAACTATCGGGTAGACTAGCCAAGTGAGCTATAGAACTAAGCGAGCACGACATAACGTACCAACCATGAACTGCCATTAAGTCACAACTGACTACAAAACAAAAATATTGCCCGAGGTAGAACAGGAAGAACTCCACACTTCCACACATACCGACCTTTGGGTCCTCCACACCGCAGGTGCATGTATTCCTCGAGATCAGGACTCGGACTCGTCGTTGAGGTCCCTACAGGCAAAGTAATTGGCCAGTCCATACGATGCCCTGAGATGACTAACAATGAGTCCGAGTATGATGTTGTGATTTCAGGTTTGAAGTTATCCCTCAAATATGGCGTTCGACGACTCGTCCTCCACTATGACTCTCAACTCGTGGTAAACCAAGTCACCGGGACTTTTCAAATCAAAGAGCAGAGACTACAAAGATACCAGTAGGAAATCTACAAACTAATGCAAGAATTTGACGAATGGCGCCTTGGATAAATACCCAGGGTGCAGAATATCAAAGCATACGGCCTCGCTAAACTAGCTGCGGCCACCAAGAATATCAACAAGGAAAACGTGGTCACCCTCCTTCATTCTAAAATAGGTCACGTCGAGGTACATTCTATGAACTTAACTTAGGACTGGCTTAACCGCTTTGTAGCCTATTTGCAGGATGGAATGCTCCCGCAAGATAAAAAAGAAGCCAAATACTCCGAGAGCAAGCAACCCGATATAGCCTAGTAAATGGTTATCTCTATAAAATAACATTCGACGGCCCCCTATCCAAAATGTCTTGGGAAGCATCAAACAAGGCGACTACTGGAAGAAGTACACGAAGGGTATTGTGGTGCCCACATGGGAAACATCGCCCTCGTCCGATGCCTCATTCGCACCGGGTACTACTGGCCCACCATGAAAAAAGAAGCCACCGACTATGTCAGGAGATGTGAACAATGTCAAAAGTATGCCCCTATGATACATCAAGTAGGGTAACTCCTTCATTCCGTCACTTCAACATGTCCATTCATAAATTAGAGAATGGACATAGTCGGCCCCCTCCCAGAAGGACGATGTAAGCTACGTTTCCTTTTGGTTTTAACTGATTACTTTTCTAAATAGGTGGAAGCAGGTGCATACACTCAGATACGTGTGCAGGAGGTCATAACATTCATATGGAAAAACATAATATGCCATTTTGGCATCCCTAAAGAAATAAGCTAAGACAACGGACCTCGGTTTATCGAAAAGAGAACGACTAAGTTTTTCGAAAAATGGCGCATCAAACGAATACCCTCCATGCCATATCACCATGCTGCCAATGGTCAAGCCGAATCCTCCAATAAATTAATGCTGAATATATTGAAAAAGAACCTTGAGGATGCTAAAGGGCTATGGCCTAAACTGCTACCGAAAGTATTATGGCCATACCGCACTACGCCAAAAAACAACACAGGAGAAATGCTATATTCATTGGTCTACGAGACTGACGTAGCTATACCCGTCGAGGTCGGGGAACCCAGTTTGAGATACTCCAACGAGTGCGGACCAAGAAACGATGAAAGTAGGCTACCAGATCTGGATGAAGTCGAAGAAAGGAGAGACATGGACCACATAAGAATGGTAGCCCAGAAGCAGCAAGTAGAAAGATACTACAACAAGAGATCCAATGTGCGACTGGTCAAAGTCAGAGACTACGTTCTCAAGGCTAAAACACAAGCATCAAAAGACACTAATCAGGGAAAATTGGGAACAAACTAGGATGGACCTTACAAAATCATAGCTGCAGCAAACAAAGGAGCATTCAAATTAGAAACAATGGAGGGAAAGATACTCCAAAACAACTAGAACGTCGACTATCTCAAGTACTTCCACTTCTAAAAGAAGGCATCACCTAAGTGGTACTCTTTTTCCCTCACCCGGGTTTTGTCCTAATCGGATTTTACTGGGGAGGTTTTTAATGAGGTGGAAAGGGAGACGCCTCAAGAATCAAAGTATTGTTCATTACCTTGACTTGTCGACACGGTCTCCGGAGCAAGGTAATGAAGGGACGGGATATAGATAATCGAATCTCCATTATATGTGTAAAATCGACATGTGATTCGCACAAGAATTTAATCAAATCTCCATTATATATGCAGAGTCGACAGGTGATCCTTACAAGTATATAATTAAACCTCTATTACATAAACAAATTCATGTCTTCCCACGTGAATACGATCAAATCTCCAACAAAAAATGGCCAAGGCCATCGATAAAATGAGTTGGACCTCGTTCGAACTACGACGGGATCCTGTGCAGAGTCGACATTTTATCCTTACAAGTATATAATTAAAAATCCATTGCATAAACAAATTCATACCTTCGTACTAGAATACGATCAAATCTCCAACAAAGAAATGGCCAAGGCCATCGACAAAATGAGTTTGACCTCGTTCTAACTACGACAAGATCCTACTTCCACGGTAGTTCGAAGCAACATCCCAATGGCCAAGGCCATCGACGACAAACTGAGTTCGACCTCGTTCGGACTACGATGGGATCCTACTTTGACGATAGTTCGAAGCAACATCCCAATGGACAAGGCCATCAACGACAAAATGAGTTTGGCCTCCTTTGAACTACGACGGGATCCTACTTCGACGACAGGTCGAAGCAACATCCCAATGGTCAAGGCCATCGACGACAAAATAAGTTTGACCTCGTTCGAACTGCGATGGGATCTTACTTCGATGATAGTTCTAGGCAACATCCCAATGGCCAAGGTCATCGGCGATAAAATGAGTTCGACATCTTTTGAACTACGACGGGATCCTACTTCGACGATAGTTTAAAGCAACATCCGAATGGCTAAGGCCATCAAGAATAACATGATTTCGACCTCACTCGAACTACGATAGGATCCTACTTCAATAACAGTTCGAAGCAACATCCCCACAATTCAAGACCGTTAACGACAACATGGGTTCAATAAGTTCAAGAAAGGACAAATCGAAAAAATAAAGTTTACATTACATCAAAATAGTATTTACACTTTCCCTTACAAGCAGGCTCAATTATGATCTCCCCCCACCCCCACAAAAACCCCAAAATAAAAGCAAGTGCAAAAAACTACACATCATTCCTAAGAGTGTATGCAGCTTCGTACCACAAATCTAAGGCAAGGATGTTACCATTATCAGAATTGATGTCATCTCTATCAGGTGTGAGAGGGTCATACCTGCATGCTTCACGAGCTGCACGAGCTTCGGTGTGCATATCCTGGAGCTCTACCTCAATAGCCCTCCCCTCGATATGAAAAGCCTTATACACATCAAGTCGAGCCTCTACATGGACCCATAACTCATATAAACGATGGGGCGTGAAAGATCGGCTGAGGCACGAGACATAGAAGGCTGAGAATGTTGGGTTGCATCCCTTCCCTCAACGAGGCCACCTTCTCATTCAATGTAGATAGCTCTGCCTCCAACAGTTTAACATGCCCTTCGATCCCCACAACCTTAAGATTAGAGGTCTCCCTCTCCCCAGTCAACTCCGACCTAGAAATACGGAAGACATCTTCTAAAGATACTGATTAAGAAATAGTTGCGGCCAACTTATCAGCACTAACGTCCAACTCACAGTTAGGCCCCTCAACCTCCTATATCTTAGTACTTAACTCAGTATTCAAGTCGTCCACCTTCGCTTGTAAGTCGGCATTCTCAGCCATCACCCCCTTTTTCAACTCGAGCTTATCCCCATTCACTTTAAAGGAGGCCTGCAGCTCACTATTGCAGGTGACAACCTTCACAAGCTCCTCATCCATCTCCCTCAACTCCTCAACCTAGCACTCCAACTGGTCCTCCCAGTGCTTGAGCCCCTCATGAAGCACCTGAAACTCAGGGTCATAATGATAAATGTCGGCCATCACCCGGTGCTTAGCACAATACTAATGTTGATATTTGGACGACATCTTCTTATAAAGGCCAGTCCTTCTCCTCTCTCGGCGCTCTCTCTCAACCTCCATGACGAGGGTCTTACAAAAAAGAGAAGGGAAGAAGTCACAAACAAAATATAGAACGACGATCATCGCACAAACCCAATGAAAAAAAAGAAACAAAAAGCATCTAACTGTAGGGCCATACCGGTGACCTTTTGAGATAACTCCACATCGCTCATTGCCCTAAGCATCTCTCTCTCAAGAGTGGTACATAGGGTAGCTAGGGCATATACTACTTGCTCGTTCTTCAACAGCAAGTTGTAGTGTCGCGGGACGACTACATGATGGTCAGATTCGTCCATCCTAACCTCTACGTGGGTGATGCGACCCACAAACTCATTAACATCCTTTGAGTCGACATCAGAACCTGAGCCATCACCTTCAACACGACGTCCTCCAACGTTGGACGACACACCACCCTCGATAGAGCGCACTGAGCTAACTCTCAGACAATCTCCTTCCACTTGGGGAGATCTCCCCTCTAAAATAGCGCCGGCCATGAATATGGGTAGAAGGGCTATCGGGGACGCGTTGCTTCTATCAGCGTCCGTGGACACGCCCTTCCCAAGCTCCATCCTCCTTCTTTTTCTCGACGATGGCCATCCTCGTTAGAGGATTCATCCAAAGGATGTGAGGCCGACATCCAAGAAGCCTCCTCCCTCGCGGCCACAACTCGAGACGGATCTCCCAATTGAATAGGTTGACGATGACCCTGTAAGACTCCGTGAAAATGTGTGCTCAAGTCCTACCAACTCATAGAATCAGGTCCACCTATGTGTTGGGACCCTTTTCTACTGATTTTATACTTAAAAATTTAGAGTCTAATTTTTTGAAAAAAATGTCATTTCTGTGGTCTAGAATGTGGTCGCAGATCAGGTATGCGGACCGCATCTCAACCGCAAAGTTACTCATAGAGTAGCCAAATTGGATGTTGATATGCGGTCCATTATGCAATCATATAACCAATATGCGGACCACATAGTCGTTGCATAAAGTTCTCGAGGATTTGAGGAGGTCAGTTCTGCGGTGCAATATGCGACCGCATAACAGGTATGCGGACCGCATTCTCACCGCATACGCAAGCAGAGAGGCCAACAAATTAGGACCATTTTGCGGTCCAATATGTGGACCGCATGTCAGTTATGCGATCGTATAGTTGATCGCAGATCCTGCACGAACATGAATTTTCTAATATATTTAAACCCGGCCCCTTTTCTAATAAAGTACCCCAACCCCTAATTTTTACATATTTTGTGAACATAACAAGAGAGAGGGAAGGAAGAGTTCTTGAGAGAGAAAGGATTCTTTATCATATTGATTCTCCAAAACTATCAAGGCCGGGGAAATATTAAGTTATTGTCTTCATCTCCACTCTTACAAGTAAAATCCCTAACCCCTTTTCCCAATTTTTAAGATTTAAGCTAAGGGAGGGAGTCTTATGATTTGATTTTAAACTAATAATTGAAAACCCTCATGCATGTCACTCAAAACCTAAAATCTAGTAAAAGGGAAATTGGGTAGAAGTAGACAACTGTGCTTGATAGCCTAAAATAAGCCGGGTAGTAATTATGAACTTCAATTCTAAGGTGCATATGTTAATTTGTGTAGATTGACGTGGCTAGATAGCTTGGTGACTGAGAATAGGAACGTAAAAAGAGAATTCGACTCCAGGTATGTATGCCTAACCTTGATCCTTGTGAAATCGCCTTGCTTGGTATGTGAATTGTTTGGTATCTGATATCTATGTGGGCTAATTGTGTGCTTCTTGTGACTGGTATGATTGTGAATGCACCTCGTGGTAAAAGTTATAGAATAAGTGATTAAAGGGATTCGTAAATGGTGAAACAAGATTATATGTGATAACAATGTACTTGAAATGTTATGGTCATTTTGTGGTAACTTGAATTGAGTGCGAACTATTGAAAGTAATGAAACTGATACTAATAGCCATGTAAACACTTGTAACATTGTTGTGGTGATGACTTGAGGAGAATTTTTGTTTATCTTTGTGATTTGCTGTTTGGTTGTGATTGTTGTGAATTAAAACTATACAGTGGGGGGTCGGGTTGCGCGCCGCAACATGGTGTTATAAGGTGTGGGTTGTGGTGATAAGGGTGGCCGAGGTAATAAGGAAGGAAAAGTGATTGAAATCACTATTGAAATAAACATTTGAACAAATTGTGGAATTATTGATATGGGACCGTGAAAGGAGACAGCAGGAGAGTTTGTAACCTGTGGGGCACTCACTGCCCCTTTGTTTGACTTGATTTCACCTTCTATGTGTGTTTGGTTACTACTTCCTTTGCCATTTTCTATTTGCGTATGGCTTGAGTTTACTTGGGACAAGTTTTGTTCATACATACAAGTACAATTCAAATGTGCTGATATCTCTTCTGCCGGGGCGCTACATTCCTGTTATGATTGTAGGTGGATTTATAGCAGGTACTCCAGTCCAGCGTCCGTAGCTCTTCCTCATTCCCTGTCAGCTGTATTGGTGAGCCTCTTTCCTTCCCTATCCCTGCGTGGCTCATGCCGCCCTTGTTCTTGTATTTTGGGATCTTATTTTGGTATGTGCAAAAAAGTATAGCCGGAGCCTTGTTACCGGCAAGTAGTGTACTATCATCTTTATCCTTAGAGGCTCCGTAGACATGAAATGTGGGCCATGAACCATGTAGTAAGTACTTCGTATTTTGGGCATTGAAAATTGTAAACCACGCTAATATCATCTATGTTATGTATGTTTTGTAAAAAAAGGGTGTTTCAATAATAAACAGATGTTTCCACTCGGTTAGTAAGTAATGAGAAATGTGGGGTAACTCGTGGGTTAGGAAAGGCACCCAGGTCCACTCGACTGGGGATGCCCGGTCGAGTGCCGGTCATGTCCCTCGGATTTGGGGCGTGACAAACTTGGTATTAGTGCCTAAGGTTTTAAAAAGTGTCCTAGGGTGTCTCGGAGCCGTGACTAGTAGAGCCCTTCTTATCGGTGTGTTGTCGACCACATCTATAAGTAGGGGGCTACACGGGCATTTAGGAAACTACTCTCTTCTTTGTTATTCCATTTCTTGCGGTGAAGTGAAAAGTGAAAGTATTTGTGTCTAACTCGTGCCTTGTTCCGAAATATTTAGAGATGGTACCTTAGAAGAAGGTTAGACTCAGCCTTGAGGCCAACGCCACCCCAAGTGTGATCGTGAGCCATGTACCTGACGCCGTGGGCGAGAGTGCCTCCCTGGCTTTGAATCTGCCTTGCCTGTACCTTTTCTGTTCCAGCAGTGGTAGAGGACGTCACCATCCCTCCTGCCAATATTCCTAATCCTGACGTTGCTTCAGCTCCCAGTCCCGAGGCTTCTGATAGGGACCTTAGGGGAGCCATCCGTATGTTGACCCAGTTAGTGGCTGCTCAGGCTTAGAGATCTTACGATGCCCCTATGTACTCCAGCGTACAGGGAGATTCTGCCAGCTCCAGAGTCCACCAGTTTTTGCTATTGGCTCCTACGGAGTTTTCAGGCACAGACCCAGAGGCTGATCCCCATGATTTTCTTGATGAGATGTACAAGACCCTTCTTGTGATGAAGGCCACAAAATCAGAGGGGGGTGAGTTGGCTTCCTACAGGTTGATGGGAGCGGCACGTTTGTGGTTAAAAATGTGGGAGGATTCCCGCTAGGAGGGGAGACCTCCGGCTAGATGGGAAGAGTTTGTGGATGCTTTTATGGACCATTTCTTGCCTGCCGAGACAATGGCAGCCCGTGCCACAGAGTTCGAGGTTCTCAAGCAGGGTAGAATGAGTGTTTGGGAGTAGCATATGGAGTTCGTGAGATTGTCCAAGTATTCCCCTCAGTTAGTGTCGACAATGGGTGCTCAAGCCTTGCACTCAGATATGAATTATGGGAAGATTGTGGGTTTCACTCAGGCCATATAGGCTAGGAAGTTGAGGATACGAGCAGATAGGGAGAGTAGAAACAGGTCCCGATCAATGGGTCACTCTGGGAGGTCGGCTTCGGGGAGAGGGCCATCCCGGTCATATGTTCAGTCCTCAGTAAGCGCACCGCCATCTGAGCACAACTATTAGCAGGATAGTTCTTCGAGACCAGGTTTTGACACCAGTAGGTTCCACCAGTCCAGTCATTCGGGGATGAGGCCCTAGCAGCATGGGGGAGCTATATCTCCCAAGTGTGGGAGGTTCCACATGGAGACTTTCTATTTGGACATCCTGATGTGTTATAATTGCGAGGTGAGAGATCATGTCCAGCGGAACTGTCGTGCACCCAAACAAGGCATGGGTAGGGGATTCGCCTCGCCATCCGGTTCTTTAGTTGCTACATCATCTGTGCATCCTCCAGATCGAGCAGGGTGTGGTGCAGTTAGGGATGGGGCTCATGGTAGACGTGAGCTGAGCCGGTTCTATGCTTTGAGTGGTCACCTGAATGTTGAGTCTTCTTCAGATGTGGTTACGTGTATCTTGTATGTTCAGGCCAATGATTGTTATGCTCTTATTGACCCTGGATCTTCTTTGTCCTATGTCACCCCATTCGTTGCTTCGAGTTTTGGATAGAGCCCGAACAGCTTCTTGAGCCGTTCTCTGTATCGACTTCGGTTGGTTATTTTATTACAGCCGTGCGAGTTTATAGGAATGGTGTTGTCACGGTGTGTGGTCGTGTTACCACGACCGACCTTATTGAGCTTAGAATGGTAGATTTTTATGTGATTATAGGAATGGACTGGCTTTATTCGTGCTTTGCTAAACTTGACTACCAGACGAGAGTCATGAGACTCGAGTTTCCTGACGAACCGGCTGTTAAGTGGAGAGGAAATGGTGTTGTGCCAAAAGTTTGGTTTATTTCTTACCTTAAGGCTTCGAAGATGATTAAGAAGGGGTGTATCTATCATTTGGTCTGGGTGGCAGACACCGCTTCATATGTGTCTGCCCTTGGATTCGTGCCAGTTGTAAATGAGTTCTCGAAGGTATTTCTGAATGAGCTTTCAGGGATTCCGTCAGATAGGGTGATTGACTTCGGGATTGATGTGTTGCCAGACACCCATCCAATATTTATTCCACCATACAGGATGGCGCCAGCAGAATTACGAGATTTAAAGGAGCAGCTGAAGGATTTATTAGAGAAGGGGTCCATTCGACCGAGTGTGTCGCCATGGGGTGCTCCAGTTCTTTTTGTCAGGAAGAAGGATGGGTCACTTCGGATGTGTATCGGCTGTCGGCAGCTTAACATTGTCACCATCAAGAATAAATACCCTTTGCCCCGGATAGATGATTTGTTCGACCAATTGCAAGATGTGAAGTTCTTCTCCAAAATTGATTTGCAATCCGGGTATCACCAATTGAAGATCAGAGAGCGGGATATTCCTAAGGCCGCCTTCATAACCCGCTATGGTCACTTCGAATTCTTGGTCATGTCTTTTGGGCTAACCAACGCCCCGGCAGCTTTCATGGATCTTATGGATCGGGTCTTCAAGCCATTTCTAGACTCCTTTGTGGTTGTTTTAATTGACTACATCCTCGTTTATTTGCTAAGCAGGGAGGATCATGCCGATTACCCCAGGGAAGTTTTGCAAACTCTTCATCAACACCAGTTGTATGCTAAATTCTCAAAATGTGAATTTTGGTTGGAGTCTTCGCTTTTCTGAGACATGTTGTTTCCGGCAAGGGGATTCAAGTGGACCCCCAAAAGATTGCTGCAGTGAAGGATTGGCCTAGACCCAGGACCCGCACGAAGATCCGTAGCTTTTTGGGGTTAGCAGGCTATTATTAGAGGTTTGTGGAGGGATTCTCTACCCTCGCCTCTTCACTAACTAAATTGATGCAGAAATCAGTCAAGTTCCAATGGTCTGATGCTTGTGAGAAAAGTTTTTAGGAATTGAAGATAAGGTTGACCTCGGCATCAGTGTTGGCTCTGCCGGAAGACACAGAAGAATTTGTGGTGTATTTCGATGCCTCCAGGGTCGGTTTAGAGTGTGTGCTCATGCAGCATGGGAAGGTTATAGCGTATGCTTCAAGGAAACTCAAGAATCACGAGAAAAATTACCCGACGCATGATTTGGAGCTTGCAGCAGTTGTGTTTGCCTTAAAAATATGGCGGCATTACCTTTACGGGGTCCGTGTGGATGTGTTCTCGAACCACAAGAGTCTCCAATATTTGTTCAGGCAGAAGGAGTTAAACTTGAGGCAGAGGCGGTGGTTAGAATTTCTCAAAGATTATGATATGAACATCCTTTACCATCCAGGGAAGCAAACGTGTTGGCCGACGCCCTTAGTCAGAAATCCATGGGTTGTTTGGCTCACTTGGGAGCGGATCGGAGGCTCCTAGCTCAAGAGGTTTATCAGTTGGCCAGTCTTGGGGCTTGTATCTCGACCCCAAATGAGGAGGAGATTATGGTGCCAACGTAGCAGAGTCATCGCTTGTAGCGAAAGTCAAGGAAAATCAGTTCATTGATCCAACATTGGCACAAATAAAGGAGGCGGTTCGGAGTAGCAAGATTTCAGCATTCTCACTCGGCGGCAATGATG
Organism: Nicotiana benthamiana; assembly: GCA_034376525.1. Taxonomy (NCBI): domain Eukaryota; kingdom Viridiplantae; phylum Streptophyta; class Magnoliopsida; order Solanales; family Solanaceae; genus Nicotiana; species Nicotiana benthamiana. The sequence continues at coordinate 86,103,134 of CM067328.1, forward strand.
GTTTGTTTCGATGTCAAGGTAGGCTATGTGTTCCAGATGTAGATAATCTTCGAGAGAGGGTAATGGCGGAGGCTCATCATTCCAGGTATTCGGTGCACCCATGTTCTACAAAAATGTATCACGATCTCAAGGAAATTTACTGGTGGAGCGGTATGAAGAGGGATGTGGCAGACTTTGTATCCAAATGCTTGAACTGTTAGAAAGTAAAGGCCGAGCATCAGCGGCTCGGTGGGCTAACCCAGCTTATGGAGATACCAATGTGGAAATGAGAGATGGTCAACATGGATTTCGTGGCAGGAGTACCTCGCACTCAGTGTAAGTTCGACTCAATTTGGGTGGTAGTGGATTGACTCACCAAAGCAACTCACTTCTTGCCAGCCAAATCCACCGATACTGCAGAACAATATGCTCGATTGTATATCAAGGAAGTAGTGAGACTTCATGGTACTCCACTTTCTATTATTTTGAATCGAGGGGCTCAGTTCACATCTAACTTTTGGAAGAAATTTCAGTAAGGTTTGGGCACTCAGGTGAACCTCAACACGACTTTTCATCCGCAGACTGATGGTCAAGCAGAGTGGACTATTCAGACGCTTAAAGATATGTTACGAGCTTGTGTCTTGGATTTCAAAGGTAATTGGGATGATTATTTTCTCCTTATGGAATTTTCTTACAACAACAACTTCCATGCTAGCAGCCATATGGCCCCGTTTGAGGCGTTGTACGGGAGGAGGTGTAGGTCCCCGATCAGATTGTTCGAAGTAGGGGAGGTAGAATTGATAGGGCCGGATCTCGTGTACCATGCCATGAAAAAAGTTAAAGTCATTCAAGAAAGGATGAAGACTGCTCAGAGTCATCAGAAATCCTATACGGATGTACGTCGAAGGGAATTGAAGTTTCAAGAGGGTGATTGGGTATTCTTGCGGGTATCTCCCATTAAGGTCGTCATGCGATTTAGAAATAAAGGGAATATAAGACCTAGATATGTCGGGCCTTACCAGATTATATAAAGGATCAGACAAGTTTCTTATAGATTGGAGTTGCCCCCTGAAATATCCTTAGTGCACCCGGCGTTTCATGTGTCCATGTTAAGGAAAGTGGTTGGGGATCTGTCCACCATCGTGCCAGTTGAGGACATCAAGGTTACTGAAGAACTATCATATGAAGGGATTCCGATTGCTATTCTTGATAGAAAAATCTGTAGGTTGCAAAACAAGGAGATCGCTTCGGTTAAGGTGTTGTGGTGAAACAAACAAGTCGAAGAGGCCACGTGGGAAGCAGAAGATGGGATGAAAGTAAAATAACCCCATTTGTTTGAGCAAGTCTAGTAGTGGTCATGTAAATCCTTGTCCCTAAGCAAACTAGCTTTGTGTCCCATTTGGTGTAAAAATTCCTAAATATTTCAATATTATAATTCTTCAAGTTGTGCCAAAGGTTTCGTGTGTTTTTGTGGTAGATAATTGGCCCATGGTAGAGTGAGTGTAAGGAAATAATGATTAGTTTTGCATGGAGGGAATGTATTGAAATGATTATCTGTGTCACACTCTCTAAAGTAATCAACTATATGCAAAAAGGGTATCAAACAATTGAATGTGTGCAGGTATGAAGGTAATGAATTGAACTATAGGTAACCCTTCCTGTTAAATGGAGGTATCGTACTCTTGTGTCAAGTAAATAGCTTTGATACTACAGACGATTAATGCTTAATTTAATTGCATATGGTGTACCAAAATGGTTAAAAGTGTGTCGAGAGGTTGAATATGTATAAATGTGAAGATCATGTATTGTATACCTGTTATAGGGGTAGCAGGATTTGTGTATTGGTGCTTGGAAATATGTTTTGGGACTCATTGACAGGTGGATATGTCCATATTACAAAGGAAACTCTAGAAAAATGTTTTCTAAATCATAAGAATTAGTGAAAACTTAGGCGCTTGCATACCATGCTTTCAAACCATTTGATTTTTGAAGTTCTCATTCGAGGACAAATGATTTTAAGCGAGGGAAGATGTAAGACCCCGTGAAAATAAGTGCTCAAGTCCTAGAAACTCATAGAGTCAGGTCCACCTATGTGTTGGGAGCTTTTTCTACTGATTTTATACATAAAAATTTAGAGTCAAATTTTCCGAAAAAAATTCATTTCTGCAGTCAAGAATGCGGTCGCAGATCAGGTATGCAGACCGCATCTCGACTGCAGAATTAATCAGAGTAGCCAAATTGGATGTTGAAAATGCGGACCATTATGCGATCGCGTAACCAATATGTGGACCGCATAGTCGTCACATAAATTTCTCGAGGATTTGAAGAGGTCAGTTCTGCGGTGAAATATGCAACCGCAGAACATGTATGCGGACCACATTCTCATTGCATACCCAAGCAGAGAGGCCAGCAATTTGGGACCATTCTGCAGTACAATATACGGACAGCATGTCAGCTATGCGAACGCATAGTTGATCGCAGATCATGTACGAACATCAGTTTTCTAAAATTTTTAAGCCAGACCCCTTTTTCTAATAAAACACCCCAACCCCTCATTTTTACCTATTTTCTGAACAAAACAATAGAGAGGGAAGGGAGAGTTCTTGAGAGAGAAAGGATTCTTCATCAAATTGATTCTCCAAAACTATCCGGGCCGGGGAAATTTTAAGTTATTATCTTCATCAAATTGATAGAGAGTCTTATGCTTTGATTTTAAACTAATAATTGAAAACCCTCATGCATATCACTCAAAACCTAAAATCTAGTAAAAGGGAAATTGGGTAGAAGTTGAGAACTATGCTTGATAGCCTAAAATAAGCCGAGTAGTAATTGTGAACTTCAATTTCTAAGGTGCATGTGTTAATTTGTGAATTAGATATGACGTATCCATATATGGGACCTGCGAGACGATACCCACGTTCTAGGCAAAACAATCAACATTATTATCAGAGGTCGAGAGATAGGGGAACCGGAGCTCATCCAGATTCAAAGGTGATTGAAACAACCAAGAGCCACGGGATGATGATAGAAATTTAATGGCACTATTTGCTGGTCATAGTATTAATGTAACAAATTCTGAGCTTGTAGATGTTCTAAGGAGTATGGGAGATAAGGTACGGTAGCCAAAAGAGATGCGGTCGAACCCAAACAGACGAAACCCAGACCATTGGTGCGAATTTCATAATGACCATGGGCATATAACTTCAGAATGTAGTTTTTTACAAAGTGAAGTAGATCATTTGCTGAAACAAGGCTACCTCACGGAGTTGTTCAGTGAAAAAGGAAAGCAAGCCTACATGAAAAATAGGCAAGAGCCACCAAAGCCACCTTCACCTAAGAGGATAGTAAATGTCATCAGTGGAGTAGAAGATATCTACGGAGTAACATATACGGCTTCGAACAAAGTTTCCAAAATGACGATCACACATGGCAAGCGAGTACGGCAAACCTTTGAACAGGAGAGTATAAGCTTCGATGATGCAGAAACGGAAGGAGTGACTACACCGCATAACGACGCTCTGGTAATATCTTTAATTATACTTGACACTGATGTAAGAAGAGTTTTGATTGATCCAGGTAGCTTTGTAAATATTATTCTACTAAGAGTACTACGAGAAATGCAAGCTGAAGACAAGATGATTCTAAAAGCGCATGCTTTATTAGGCTTCGAAAATTCAAGCGTGGTAACAAAGGTGAGGTAACTTTGACAACTTACGCTGCAAGTGTTGTTAAAGAAACTAAATTTCAGGTAGTGGATTTGGAAATAGCATACAATGTAATCATGGGGAGACCTTGGATCCATGATATGGATGTTGTTCCATCAACCTTACATCAAGTAATTAAATTTCCATCACCTTGGGGAATATGTCAAATCCGAGGGGATCAACAAATAACCAAGAGTATCAATGCAATAACAGATACGAGCACCGCAAGTAAAGAAAAATAGCAATTATTGAAAATAGTTGAAGATATCAGCAATCAAACTTCAATTGAAACAGCAGACTTAGATTCGAGGCCCGATGTAATTCAAGAACCAGACGAAAATGAGAATATTAAAACAACGATAGAAGAACTCAAAGTTGTGATGTTATTTGAACAATGGCCAGAGAAAAACCTTTACCTGGGAGCTAATGTAAATCCCGGCATGTGAGGCAAGTTAATTGAATTTTTAAAAGCAAACGTAGATTGTTTTTCCTTGTCCCATGCTGAAATGACATTATTCCACCGGATGTGATGACTCATAAACTTAACGAAGACCCATCTTTCACCCCAATTAAGCAAAGGAAAAGAGAGCAAGGAGCTTTCAAAAATCAAGTAATTTAAGATGAGGTCCAAAAGTTGTTGAAAATCGGGTCCATTCGTGAGGTAAAATATCCTGATTGGTTAGCTAACACGGTGGTCGTACCTATAAAGAATGGTAAGTGGCGAGTTTGTGTAGATTACACTGATCTAAATAAAGCTTGCCCAAAAGACTCTTTTCCTTTACCCAACATAGATAAATTGATTGATGCAACTGCAGGTCATGAACTTTTAAGTTTTTTAGATGCATATTCGGGGTACAATCAAATTAAAATGGACCCTGATGATGAAGAAAAACTTCTTTCATCACAGACCGGGGGACTTACTATTACAAAGAAATGCCCTTCAGTCTAAAAAATGCTGGAGCAACCTATCAAAGGTTAGTTACCAAAATGTTTCAAGAACATTTGGGAAAGACAATGGAGGTATAAATAGACGACATGCTCGTCAAAACCCAGCATTCCCATGACCATATTTCTCATTTAACTGTTACCTTTGAAATTTTGCGAAAATTTAATATGAAACTCAATCCTGAAAAAATGTGCATTCGGAGTTGCATCAGGTAAATTTTTAGGTTTTCTTGTCTCTAGCCGTGGAATTGAATTGAAACCTTCCCACATTAAAGAAATTGAAGAAATACCTGACATCTTTACTAGTAAAAAAGAAGTTCAGAGGTTAACAGGAAGGATAGTGGCCTTGGGGAGTTTTTTTTCAAAATCATCAGAAAAATCCTTCAGATTCTTCTCTGCGCTCAAAAACCAAGACCATTTCGAGTGGAATGAAGATTGTCAACGAGCACTTAGGGATTTGAGAACTTATTTATCAAATCCTCATTTATTGGCTAAATCTAAAGAAGATGAAAAGTTACTCATCTATTTAGCAGTATCAGAAGTAGCGGTAAGTGCCATTTTAGTACGAGAAGACCAAGGTAAGCAATCTCCGATTAATTATGTAAGTAAAACTTTATTAGATGCAGAGACAAGGTATCCACAACTAGAAAAATTAGCATTCGCTCTAATCATGGCATCTAGAAAACTACGACCTTATTTCAATGTCATCCTATTGTGGTTGTTACTGCTTTTCCTTTAAGAAATATATTGCATAAACATGAATTATCAGGAAGATTAGCAAAATGGGCTATATAATTAAGTGAGTACAAAATAATTTACCAACCTCGAACTGCTATCAAATCTCAAGTACTCATTTATTTCGTAGCTTAGTCAAAGCATACATCTAGAAGCAGAAAAAGAATTGAAAGTTTTTAACGGAGCTAATCCGGGGACTTGGCTATTATTTACCGATGGTTCATCTAATGTAAAAGGGGCAGGTTTAGGAATTACTCTTATACCACCTATGGGTGAAACAATTAGACAAGCTATAAAATGTCACCCTGTAATTAATAATAAAGCAGAGTATGAAGATGTGATTGAAGGTTTGGAGCTAGCATTAGAACCTGGTATCATGCAAATTGTAATCAAAAGTGATTCACAACTAGTAGTCAATCAAATACTGGGGACTTACGTAGCTAGAGAAACTTGAAATGCAAGAATACCTTGGAAAGGTACGGGAGTTAATAAGACAGTTCCAAACTTGGAAAGTGATGCAAATCCCAAGAGAATAGAATTTGGAAGCAGATGCTTTAGCCTACCTCGCATCTGCAGCAGATATAGCAAAAGATGTGAATGCCTCAATTATATATTTGTTTCACTCTGTTCTTGAGGTAAATTTTACTCATTTAACTTGGGATCAGAGAAACGAAATTGTGCCTATTTTGCAGCATGGAACCGTACCTGAAGACAAGGTGAAGGCTCGTGCATTAAGGAAGAAAGCCGCTCGTTACTGCTTGTATCAAGGAAACTTGTACCGTAAAATGTTTGGTGGACCATTACCAAGGTGTCTCGGACCTTCTCAAATAGAATATATGATAAGAGAAGTACATGAGGGACATTGTGGAAATCATGTAGGAGGCATATCACTGGTTAAAACATTAATTCGAGCGAGATATTACTAGCCTAAAATGGAAGAAGAAGCAATTGATTTCTTATCTAAATGTGACAGATGTCAAAGGTATGAAAATAACATACATAGACCAGCAGAGTTATTAAATCCTGTCATAGCTTTGTGGCCCTTCATGAAATGGGGAATGGACATCGTAGGACCATTACCTCAGGCAAAAGGTCAGGTAAAGTTTCTACTCGTACTTACTGATTATTTCACTAAATGTGTAGAAGCAGGAGCGTTTAAAAAGGTATGAGAGAAAGAATTTAAAGATTTCATTTGGAGAAATATAATTTGCCGCATTAGTGTTCCAAGGATATAGTTTGTGATAATGGACCACAATTTATAGGAGCTCAAATCTTTCAAAATTGGCAAATCAAAAGAATTACGTCGACACCATATCATCCAGTAGGTAATGGGCAAACAGAGTCTACAAACAAGGTAATTATCAACAACCTAATGAAACAGTTACAAGAACCAAAAGGCAATTGGCCTGAAGTATTACCAGCGGTATTATGGGCATATCGAATGACGGCAAAAACAAGTACATGAGAGACACCCTTTTCAATGGTCTATGGTGCAGAAGCTTTGATACCAGTTGAGATAGGTGAACCTAGTACTCGACGTATTCAAGCAAAAGAAGACTCGAACAATGAAGAGTTGCGAGTAAATCTTGACTTACATTAAGGGAGAAGAGAAGCTGCTTTGGTAAAGATGGTAGCTCAAAAGCAAGTGATTGAACGGTATTACAACAGGAAAGCACGCCTCAGGTTTATTAAAGTTGGGGACTTCGTGTTAAAAAATGTTTTCCAATCTATAAAGTCAGTTAGTTCAGGAAAGCTAAGTTCAACATGGGAAGGACCTTATCGAATTCGCGAAATTGCGGGCAAAGGAGCATACGAGCTAGAGACAATGGAAGGCAAGGTTCTACCTTCACATTGGAATGTGTTCATTTAAAGAGATATTACTTCTAAAGAAAGTACCCACGGTCAGGTATCGCCAAGTTAGAATTTTTTATTTGAATTGATAAAATTATACTAACGATTTTAGATGCTAGGAAAAAAACCCTAACTCGTGCCAAATGACGAGTCACAGCCTGCACGACAAATTGGAATACTCTTAAATTCCTAGCCCAGGGTTACAATAATCTGATGGAAATACACACGAGTTAGGCAGTCTTCATCTATAATCGTACCTCTGAGTCCCATATGTTTTTCTGTTTCAGGAAAACGACCAATTATTTGGAGCAAATATACAAGTGTTCGAGGCTTCATACTTCACAGCTCAAACACTTGGGGGACTGTACTATATACACATAAGTATGTGCAGAAATAGATACGAGAGTGCAAAATTCAAGATTTTCAAATCAACTCAAGTCACGTAAATTCAAGTATCAATCTAAAATGAAGTCATTGCTTAAACCCTTCCTAAGAATGTAAAGGCAGGGACATGACTATGTATTGGAACAGGTTATATAAAAAAACCTTGTATATTTTGTAAATCTGTTAAAAGAAAACAGTTGCGAGAAAGTAATAGATGTACTTCAGTACATGTAATACTCAAGAAACTTATCAAAGTTCATAAATAAAAACTTTACTAAAGTTGTTTTATGTGAAACATGTATGTTCCTATCTCTTTCACCGTATATTAACACCATTATGAAGTTGAGACATCTTCTTCATTAAGTGTCACTAAAAAAAGGTCCCTCTTTTATTTTTCCTCATGTTGGTAACACATGAGAAGAATTATGAAAGCATTTTCTGAAAAGGATAAAAAATGCTAACTTATTCTCTAAGTCTTAACATGAAAAATATGCAAGAGTAAGGTAAAATCATTCTAAAAAATTAAAGCAGTAAGTAGACAAGGATAAAATGAAGAAGTATTATACAAACTTCTTAACATAAAAAAGCTAAGGGACTATTACAATACATTTTTCTGAAACAGATGCCCCATTATAGAAACTGGGGACTTCATCACATCATCATAATCAAACAAAAAAGAGGTAAGGTTAGACATCTTCATTGGTCACTGAGGTGATTGGAGCGGTAGGAGTCGCAGCTTCATTAGGCTTGGCTGAAACTTCATGAGATTAGTAGGCACGGGGATTTCTGTTCCAAAAGGCTGTGTAATAGATACGTTTCCCTCGTCTACTGGAATTGTAACTTCAGTAACTTCAGCTGTTGCTTCTAAGTTCAAATGCTCTTCAACCCCAAGAGTTTCCACTGTTGAAGAAGAGATGTCAATTACTTGGTCAGGAGAAGGAGTTTCGGTTGGCTGTTCATTCTTCCCAATAAAGTCTAAATTTTTGGCTACCTCAAATTGCAAGTCAAATTTTTCCTGAGAAGCCTCCATTAAAGTATCACGACGATATTTCAAGAAGGCCCAGTTGACCTCATAGTTAAAATTCTCAGCCAAGGAATTGTAATCCTTCTCCAGGTATTCATAATCTTTTCCCCACGTAGCTAAAGTGTTCTTCATTGTTTCATGTTCAGCTAAGTGGAAATCAAGGGAAGATTGAAGGTTGACACGAGAACTCTCCAACATATGAATCTTGTCGGAGGAAATCCTTAAATCATTCTGAGCACGAGATAAGTTCTCTACTAATTGTTTTTGCATATTCTTCTTTTTTCTCATGAAGAGCCTTTAACTCATTAACTTCTTCATTAGCTTTAGATAAAGAACCTTCCAAATTTTCTTTATCCTTCTTAAGTTTACCCCATGAAGCATTAGCAACTCCTAACTTTGAAAATAAGCTACGATTCTGTTGCTCCAAGCGGACTTTGTTTTCCTGTAACTCCTGTGTAGTCCCTTGAGCATTCTCATACTGATCCTTCCAATTTGCTTCTTCAATTAATGCATCCTCAGCTATCTTACTAGCTTCGGAGATAGCCTTTGTAGACTCACGATCTTTTATCTCCAATAAAGAGATCTTCCCCATTAGCTCGGTCCCAATGAGATTTGCCTACACTTATGAAACATGAAAGTCAAGACTCAAAATATATATATATATATATATATATATATATATATATATATATATATATGTGTGTGTGTGTGTGTGTGTGTGTGTGTGTGTGTGTATGTATATATATATATATGTATATATGTATATATGTATATATGTATATATATGTATATATGTATATATGTATATATGTATATATATATATATATATATATATATATATATATATATATATATATATATATATATATATATATATATTTCAAAGTTAAGGAAATTACCTTTAAAGTTGAATGAACTACGTCATTCATCAAGTGTAGCAGTTGTGGCTTTGCATTTTGTTTTTCTCAATATCCCCAATTAGAGGCTCGATCCACGTATCTGCGCCTCCAGATTTTCTCAAAAGGCTTCGAGTAGCAGGGACTTCAAGAGTAACACTTCTCATAGCCAAGCTTCTACCACTAGAGCTACCCTCTATTGGAAGAGCAGATGAAGAGGGAGCAACAGTAGGGGGCGTAGTAGAAAAAGTAAAAACTATAGGAGTCGTTGAAGTTGAAGCAGGAATGGAAGGAGAAGTTATAGAAACTGATTCGTAAACAGGAATGGAAGTATTCACAACTGGAGAAGGTAAGGAAACAAATATTGGTGTTGAAGTACTTACAATTGGGAAATGAATGAAAGGAGAAGGAATGAATGAAGAGAGAGGAGCTTCATCAAAAACAGGTCCGAGCTCGCCACTCCAAAAACCACTGTCGGAAGGAGGTTGAGTTGGTTCACTCGTGTCTTTCGGCACGGTATCTTCATCGGATTGGATAAGAACAAGTTCGGTAGTTGATGGAATTAGACTAACTTCCATCAATCTCCTCTTAAATTCATCCTTTATTTTCGTATTTTGAATGAAAATTTGGTAGAACTTCTTTGGCTGAATTATTAAGTTTTGCTTGGGGTTTTGACATCCAAATTGAGAGATTGTTATATGGTTAGACATGTGAGAGTATGATGTTTCTAAAAAACGTTAATTTCACCTGATTCTGAGACATTGGCTGAGGGATGTTTTGGTCATTTTACCTAATTTCATGTCTTAGCTTTGAATTAAATCGTAGAATCAGTTGCTTGACATGTTATTTATGATATATAGTTGAATTGAATAGATTTGGGTATTTGGAGTAAAGTACTCGTGGCAAGAACATGGGTTTTAGTTGATTTTGAGCCAATTCGAGGTAAGTATCTTACCTAACCTTGTATGGGAGACTTCCCCTTAGGATTTGAGTCATCTCTGTTGAATGTATTCTTTCTAAGCGAGGTGACGAGTGCGTGCTCAGATTTATTTATGGAAAATTGCGCCTTTTAGACTTTAGAACCTTGTAATCACTGAGTATGAAGTTGTTGTTGATATGATTGAGTTCCCTGTTATTTGTTTCACCTTTACATGTCTTAGTTGGAATTTATTTACCCTTTTTGGTGTAGTCTAGTTGCCTAATTGACTCTTACTTTGTTTAGCTGAAGATCCCTATCCTTCCATACTCACATTGTCTTTTTTAACTTCTTGTCTCTATTTGGAAATCATTAGTATATCTCATGTAATCAATTAGCCTTAGTTGAGGTTACAATTAACTTCCGTCTGCTCATCCTAAATTGAAATCATTGTATGTTCTTCGTAACTTGCCCAACTTTTAAATAAGATAGGTATCATATATTTAGTTGATATTTACTTATTTGAAATTATTTGATTCATGATAAATTCCTTGTTGTTGGACTATGGGTTATGAGATCGTTGCTTTATATTACTTTTCTCCCTTGTTGAATTGTTCTAATTATGCTTAGTATATTTTGTTGTGTGTATTCCCTTTCGAGTTATTTGTACCATCCCCTAGTGAATGGAAGTGTTTAAGTTGATTCACTTGTTGTGCTCTTGTAATTATTGTCATTGTTGTTGCTGTACTTGCGATGTGGTGCACGAGGTTTATGCCGTGCGGATTATTGACATTGTGATGCACGAGGTCTTTGCCATGTTGTTGTTGCTATATATATATGTATATATATTGTGCATACAACATAATAAGGTGGGATATGTTTATATACATGTGGGTTGTGCATATGGCGATATAAGGTGGGAATATTATGATGCACATGTGGCAAAATAAGGCGGCACTTATTATATTATTATTTACACACGTGGAAAAATAAGGTGGGCTATGTCAGGGATTGATTGTAAAGAAGTGTGACAACCTTTGGAGGAATTCCTATTTTGTTTAAATATTGTGATTGTGGGTTGCTTACCTGTATGAGCTTTATCGCATGGTAGTTGAGAGGAAACATCATACGTGCTGCATGTTCTTCTTCTTACATTTATTTAGCTGGTATCAATCTTGTTAAAGAACTTGCGCAAGCATAAACGTAGTTGGCCCTTAATTTTGGTAAGGTTAGAGGTATGTCCTCGTCTAAATCATTATATATGTGAGAGTTGGCCCTAGTTGACTAGATAGTTGTCAGCATGAGTGTGAGATTGATGGGGGCACATGATGCCAAGTGATATATTTCAGATGCTGAGATTTCGTGAGTTGTGGTTAGTCCGAGATTTGGTAAATTTGTGGAAATAGTTGAGGAATACCTTATGTGAGTATCATCATAGGATATGAGTTATTGTTTTGTTTTCCCCTTACTATGTTGTGGCCTTAGGATTTGGATTGTGTTTTAGCCGTTATTACGTATCTTCATTTCTTATATTCTCGTTGTTATTTGTTGTTCTTTTTCCCTTATTCTGACTTCAGCATTATTTGTCACTTCGTGCACTCTTTACACACACACACACACACACACACACACACACACACACACACACACATATATATATATATATATATATATATATATATATATATATATATATATCATTTTAGTTGTTCCTATAATTATAGTGTTTGTTTGATCGGTGGGTGTCTTGATTGTTCCTCGTCGCTACTCCATCGAGGTTAGTCTTGATACTTACTAGGCACTGCTGTGTTGTGCTCATGCTACTCTTCTGCATATTTTTGTTGTGTAGATACAAATGTTCCCATTCAGCTGTATCAGCCTTAGAAGGAGACATTTCGGTAGAGACTTTGTGGTATATTTGCTACGTCCGCAGACCAGGGGAGTCCCTTTCCAGCTTTTTGTAATAAGTATAGCTCTTTCAGTATTTTTCTTTTGTATAGACATTCTTGAGTCAGAGCCTTTTATGTATCCCTTAGCTTTGGTTTGTGAGATTCTAGGTTTTGGGAATTTTGTTAGCTTCAAGAGTTGTTATTGTATGTGCTAAGTAGCACCTTAACCACTGTTTTATGTTATTAGTTCAGTTTTAATCATTATCTTCCGCAATTATAGTTTATATTCCGCATTGTTAGACTTACCTAGTCATAGAGACTAAGTGCTGTCATGATGGTTCACGAAGGGCGAACCGGCTCATGACAAGTTGGTATTAGTGCTCTAGGTTCATAGGAGTCACGAATCACAAGATGGTTTATTAGAGTCTCGTAGATCGGTACAGAGATGTCTGTACTTATCTGCGAGAGGCTATGTAACCATTAGGAAAATTCCACTTTATTTGATTTCCCTATCATGCAAGATTTTGACATTCACAATCCTAAACCTCTGTCTTCTACTCTCTTATAGATGGTGAGGACACGTACTACCCGAGGTGATCAGGCACATGCACCCCCTACTGCAGCCGTCGGAGGCCGGGGCCGGGGTAGAGGTCGAGGGTGCGCACGTGGTGCAGCGAGATCACCAGTGCGAGATGCCGAGGTACCACCAGCAGATCCAGCTGGAGTCTGGGCACCTGACAATCCTATTGCTAATACTACTCCAACCCTTCAGGAGACTTTGGCACTGTTCATGAGCATGTACACCACTTTGGCTCAGGCAGGGTTGCTTCCCCATGATGCAGCCACGTGCCAGGCCGGGGGAGGATCATAGACTCTCGCCGCTTGCACTCCTGAGCAGCGAGTGCATGTCGAGCAGATTCCTAAGGTAATTCTTGCGCTGCTTGCAGCACCTGTTCAGCCCGAGGGCATGGAAGTGGCTTTCGAGCAGGAGCAAATGAGACTAGAGAGGTTCAAGAAGTATGATCCTCCGGTATTCAATGGATTAGCATTAGACGATGCCTTGGGGTTTCTTGATGAGTGTTATAACATTCTTCATACTATGGGTATCTCTGGATCGAGCAGGGTGTCTTTCACTACTTTCTATCTTCGAGGAGCTGCCTATGATTAGTTTCACACTTATGCGTTAGACAGCCCAGACGAGGCAGCTTCACTGACTTGGACCCAGTTTTCAAATATGTTCCTGAGAGAGTTGTTCTTCAGAGCCTCAAGGATGCATGGCGTTCAGAGTTTGAGCAATTGCACCAGGGTGCTATAATTGTCTCGGAGTATGCTGTCTGTTACACCAGCTTGGCTAGACATTCCCCAGCCTTAGTTTCTAATGTTCGCGAGAAGGTTCGCCGGTTCATCGAGGGTCTTATTCCCAGAATCAGGTCTAGCATGACTCGTGAGTTGGAGATAGATATTTCATATCAATAGGTGGTGAATATTGCTAAGAGGATAGAGGGTATGCATACTAGGGAGAGAGAAAGAGCAGACAGGTTCACGAGAGAGAGGGCAGGCGAGATCAGGAGAGAGAGCTAGAGAAACCGGGGTTATATATTGGTCTTTATGTTGGAGGCAAGGTGAGTTATGGTAGAGGTTTTGTAGGTCAGCCAATTCAGTTTGCACTTCAGGCCTTGCATGGTGACCTAGGTGTTCATGGGTCTCGGAGCACCTGTATCGCACATTTCTCACCGCCTCATCTGTAGAGAGGGTGCTTTGAGTGTGGAGATACTAGCCACATGGTGAGAGATTGTCCTAGACTTCGAACCGATGTGTCACAGCGAGGTATTCAGGAAGGTAGAGGGCACCCAGGAGGGGGAGGCCCAGCTCGTTGATGTGTTTCATATAGTAGGCTTGAGGCCGGTGTGCTAGCTGAATGTCATTCAGGTATGAATTCAATTTGTTATAGAGGGCATTATCTGTAGTTCATCACACCTCTACTTATTAGGGTGAGTTCCCTTATTTGTTGTTGCACTTATGGGTGCGTCTCATAATTGCACTCTGTTTATGTGATTATCATGTTGGGAGGTTCTATGAGTGATAGTCGTGTCTATCGTCCGTTTCTAGCTGTTGTCGAGAGTTATAAGGCTAGTAGTAAAATCTTGTTATCTGTTTCGGTAGGTTTGATGTGATTTCTTAGTATTCTTTGTTATGAGTTGTAATTTCTATGCTCCACTGGTGTGGGAGTCGGTCTGTGTTGTAACTTGTAAGTGGAATTGATCTAGCGAGAGTCTATAGATGGGTTGATGTGTACCCTACTTGTGATTTAGTGTTGAGGGCGGGACCCTTGTGATTTCAGGTGATTTGAATATGTTGAGACTGGGCTGTGTACTGTGGTAAAGGTTACATCAGTATAAGATCCTTGTGAGTCTTTTATATGCTTTCATTCTTTCTTGTTAAATGTTCTGTAGATTAGTGATTTTGAAAATCTGCGCTAGTGTGACTTGTTTGATAGTTCCCTTATGTGTTTTCCCTTCCCATATTAATTCATTTTCGTTTTATACTTCTTGAGTTTTAGTTTGTGGTGTGTGTGCCCAGTGGTATTAGATGAGATTTGGTTATTCGGGTGTTTTGTTATGTGGTTTTCATGGTTATTGTATCATCACCAGTGTTGTGTAGGTTTGAGGAGAGTTTCTAGTGAATATGAGGCTTATGGCCGGTGCAGATTTGATCTCAGGCAAGTTTTGCAATCAGAAAAGTTATCGTTGGCCTATGTGTAATGTGTCATGTTGTGTGGTTGTACCATGTGTGTGTTGGCATGAATTGAAGCAGCTGTTTGAGACTAATAGGTCCTATAGGCATGATTTCTACCTATTTGTGCGAGAATTAAAATACCCTATCCCTTTTACTAATCTCCCCATCTGTTTAATTATAAAAATTACTATAGACTCAGATTTAATGGTTACAAGTGCGAGCTCCACATATTTAAATTATAGGTTCAGTATATATAGCAGGCCCAAAATATTGTAACCCAGTAAAGCCTGGACCTTCAGTAGGCTCTTCCCTCATACGTGCAGCAAACCCAGGTCCAAATACATCTAAAAATTAGAGTATATCAATTTGCTCAATTCAAACTAATACCAGAACCTGCACTAGGCCCAAAGGGAAGATCTTCTTACCCAATAACCACACATGCACAACTTAACCAAACATACTAACACATTACATAGACAATCAAGTAAACAATTCTGAAACCTACTAACAGTGAATAAGTGATAGAATATGAAGATATGCATTTGTATTTTATAAGCAGAAATAACAGGGTTGATTAAACAAAGAACATGTAAGTTAAGAGAATCACTAAGACTTAGAGGGAAAGTTGATAATAGAGGTTCAAACACTTAGCAACGGATAACATATTGGGCAGAAAAATATATTGAGAGAATTAGGGAAATCAGGTTATTTGAGGTTATAAGATAAATATATCAGAGCGCATAATGTCAAACAAGTTCAAAGTATAGAACTAACTTAAAGAATTTAAAGCCCAGGGATCCAGGTCATGAACTTTTCAGTTTTTTAGATGCATACTCGGGATACAATCAAATTAAAATGGACCCCGATGATGATGAAAAACTTCTTTCATCACAGACCGGGGGACTTACTATTACAAAGAAATGCCCTTCAGTTTAAAAAATGCTGGAGCAACCTATCAAAGGTTAGTTACCAAAATGTTGTTGGAAATCATGTATATCTATGATGTGTGCGCTTTGGTTGTATGAGCATGATTTTCAGGTATAGGTTTTGATGAATGACAAACAATGAAGTCAAGCGTCAAACAACGATATAATATGACAAACTATCAAATGGAGAGAAGCATATTGATGACGGGATTGCATAGACAAGCCAAGTCGAGCCAAAGAGTTCAAGACCGAAGACCCAAGACGAAGGTCTTTAGGTAGAACCAATGTAAGAACAACGTTTAAGTTATCTTATCTTTTGGCTCAACATTAGGTCATCATAAATATGCATAAAATAATTTTGTTAAAGTAAATCATTTTATTAAATCATATATATCATAAATATTTTTAATATACTTCAAACAAAATAATTTTAACATTTTCATTTTTAACCAAAATGGGTTTTGAAGTAAGTTTTCAATTCTGGTATACACAGTGTATATCGTGTATATCAAGTATATATCAATGGTATATAATAGATCCGTTGCCAAAGTTTTGAACACTGGAACAACATGATCGATTATATGAAGTACACAATCGATTATATGAAGTCAACTATCGATTGTCTACTTTTAACAATCGATTATTTTGAGACAGTGCAACCGTTTTTAAACATCAAAACAATCGATTGTCTTGTCAAACAATCGATTATCAACAATCGATTGTCACCTTCATACAATCGATTATATTTTGACCATTCCCACAGAATCCTAAATTGATTTTTAAACGTTGAAGACAATCGATTATTCAGGTTTAACAATCGATTGTTTAGCCTAAAATCAGGAATCTGTTTTTGGAACGTTGGTCAGACAATCGATTGTCACCTCCAAACAATCGATTGTTTGAGCACAGAATCAGGGATTTGATTTGTCAATTAAGCAACGGTCAGCACTACTTTTTCACCTATAAAAAGAGGTCTTTTGAGCTGATTTTAAACACACAACTCCTGCATATATTGATATACATATTGATCATTTTCAAGCATCATTTTAGAGCTTTTGTTGAGCCATTTAATAGACAACTTTGTGTTGTTCATAGAGCTTACTTTGTTTCTCTTTATCCACTCTATTGAGAGAGTATTTGTTGTAAAAGAGAGTTGTTTTGAGAAGAACATATCTTCTCATTTGTCAGGTTTGCTAAGTACCCAAAGTCTTAGTGGTTGAAGTCTTGGGGTGAGGTATCCTCAAGCAAGTGAAGTCTTAAGGTGTGGTATCCTTGAGCAATTGTAACGGTTTGTTAAGCACCCGTAAGCTTGACGAAGATAGTGGAAATCTCGAGAGAGTCTCTCGGGGACTGGACTAGCCACGGGTTGTGGTGAACCAGGATATATCGGTGCGTTCGTTCTTATTTATTTACTTATCGCACTCATTTATTTCCTACAATTTTTAAATTCCGCAAGTTTACGCTATTTTTATTATAACGCTATTCACCCCCCCCCCCTCTAGCGTTAAGCGCATTATCTAACAAATATTTCATGAACATTTGGGAAAGATAATGGAGGTATATATAGATGACATGCTCGTCAAAACCCAGCATTCCCATGACCATATTTCTCATTTAACTGTTACCTTTGAAATTTTGCGAAAATTTAATATGAAACTCAATCCTGAAAAATGTGCATTTGGAGTTGCATCTGGTAAATTTTTAGGTTTTCTTGTCTCTAACCGTGGAATTGAATTGAAACCTTCCCACATTAAAGCAATTGAAGAAATACCTGACATCCTTACTAGTAAAAAGGAAGTTCAGAGGTTACCAGGAAGGATAGCGGCCTTGGGGAGGTTTATTTCAAAATCATCAGAAAAATCCTTCAGATTCTTCTCTGCGCTCAAAAAGCAAGACCATTTCGAGTGGAATGAAGATTGTCAACGAGCACTTAGAGATTTGAGAACTTATTTATCAAATCCTCATTTATTGGCTAAACCTAAAGAAGATGAATAGTTACTCATCTATTTAGCAGTATCAGAAGTAGCGGTAAGTGCCATTTTAGTACGAGAAGACCAAGGTAAGCAATCTCTGATTTATTATGTAAGTAAAACTTTATTAGATGCAGAGACAAGGTATCCACAACTAGAAAAATTAGCATTCGTTCTCATCATGGCATCTAGAAAACTACGACCTTATTTTCAATGTCATCCTATTATGGTTGTTACTGCTTTTTCTTTAAGAAATTATTGCATAAACATGATTTATCAGGAAGATTAGCAAAATGAGCTATAGAATTAAGTGAGTACAAAATTATTTGCCAATCTCGAACTGCTATCAAATCTCAAGTACTCGCTGATTTCGTAGCTGAGTTTAGTCAAAGCATAAATCTAGAAGCAGAAAAAGAATTGAAAGTTTTTAATGGAGCTAATCCGGGGACTTGGCTATTATTTACCGATGGTTCATCTAATGTAAAGGGGGCAGGATTAGGAATTGTTCTTATACCACCTATGGGTGAAACAATTAGACAAGCTATAAAATGTCACCCTGTAACTAATAATGAAGTAGAGTATGAAGATGTGATTGCAGGTTTGGAGCTAGCATTAGAACTTGGTATCATGCAAATTGTTATCAAAAGTGATTCAGTGCTAGTAGTCAATCAAATACTGGGGACTTACGTAGCTAGAGAAACTCGAATGCATGAATACCTCGGAAAGGTACGGGAGTAAATAAGACAGTTCCAAACTTGGAAAGTGATGCAAATCCCAAGAGAATAGAATTTCGAAGCAGATGCTTTAGCCTACCTCACATCTGCAGCAGATATAGAAAAAGATATGAATGCCTCAATTATACATTTGTTTCACTCTGTTCTTGAGCCTGACAAAAACGAGGTAAATTTTAATCATTTAACTTGGGATCCGAGAAACGAAATTGGCCTATTTTGCAGCACGGAACCGTACCTGAAGACTAGGTGAAGGCTCATGCATTAAGGAAGAAAGCCGCTCGTTACTTCTTGTATCAAGGAAACTTGTACCGTAAAATGTTTGGTGGACCATTAGCCAGGTGTCTCGGACCTTCTCAAACATAATATATGATGAGAGAAGTACATGAGGGACATTGTGGAAATCATGTAGGAGGCATATCACTGGTTAAAACATTAATTCGAGCGAGATATTACTGGCCTAAAATGGAAGAAGAAGCAATTGATTTCTTATCTAAATGTGACAAATGTCAATGGTATGCAAATAAGATACATAGACCAGCAGAGTTATTAAATCCTGTCATAGCTTTGTGGCCCTTCATGAAATGGGGAATGGACATCGTAGGACCATTACCTCAGGCAAAAGGTCAGGTAAAGTTTCTACTCGTACTTACTGATTATTTCACTAAATGTGTAGAAGCAGGAGCGTTTAAAAAGGTACGAGAGAAAGAATTTAAAGATTTCATTTGGAGAAATATAATTTGCCGCTTTAGTGTTCCAAAGGATATAGTTTGAGATAATGGACCACAATTTATAGGAGCTCAAATCACCGAATTCTTTCAAAATTGGAAAATCAAAAGAATTACGTCGACACCATATCATCCAGTAGGTAATGGGCAAACAGCTACAAACAAGGTAATTATCAACAACCTAATGAAAAGGTTACAAGAATCAAAAGGAAATTGGCCTGAAGTATTACCAGCGGTATTATGGGCATATCGAATGACGGCAAAAACAAGTACATGAGAGACACCCTTTTCAATGGTCTATGGTGCAGAAGCTTTGATACCAGTTGAGATAGGTGAACCTAGTACACGACGTATTCAAGCAAAAGAAGACTCGAACAATGAAGAGGTACGAGTAAATCTTGACTTACTTAAAGGGAGAAGAGAAGCTGCTTTGATAAGGATGGCAGCTCAAAAGCGAGTGATTGAACGGTATTACAACAGGAAAGCACGCCTCAGGTTTTTTAAAGTTGGGGACTTCGTGTTAAAAAATGTTTTCCAATCTACAAAGTCAGTTAGTTCAGGAAAGCTAAGTTCAACATGGGAAGGACCTTATCGAATTCGCGAAATTGCGGGCAAAGGAGCATACAAGCTAGACAATGGAAGGCAAGGTTCTACCTTCACATTGGAATGTTGTTCATTTAAAGAGATATTACTTCTAAATAAAGTACCCACGGTCAGGTATCGCCAAGTTAGAATTTTTTCTTTGAATTGATAAAATTATACTAACGATTTTAGATGCTAGGAAAAAACCCTAACTCGTGCCAAATGATAAGTCACGGCCTGCACGGCGAATTGGAATACTCTTAAATTCCTAGCCCAGCGTTACAATAGTCTGATGGAAATACACACGAGTTAGGCAGTCTAAATCTATTATCGTACCTCTGAGTCCCATATGTTTATATGTTTTAGGAAAAGGACCAATTATTTGGAGCAAATATACAAGTGTTCGAGGCTTCATACTTCACAGCTCAAACACTTGGGGGACTGTACTATATACACATAAGTAAGTGCAGAAATAGATACGAGAGTGCAAAATTCAAGATTTTCAAATCAACTCAAGTTACGAAAATTCAAGTATCAATCTAAAATGAAGTCATTGCTTAAACCCTTCCTAAGAATGTAAAGGCAGGGACATGAGTATGTATTGGAACATGTTATATAAAAGAACCTTGTATATTTTGTAAATCTGTTAAAAGAAAACAGTTGCGAGAAAGTTATAGATGTACTTCAGTACATGTAATACTCAAGAAACTTATCAAAGTTCATAAATAAAAAACTTTACAAAAGTTGTTTTATGTGAAACATGTATGTTCCTATCTCTTTCATCGTATAATAACACCATTATGAAGTTGAGACGTCTTCTTCATTAAGTGTCAATAAATAAAAGGTCCCTCTTTTATTTTTCCTCATGTTGGTAACATATGAGAAGAATTATGAAAGCATTTTCTGAAAAGGATAAAAAATGCTAACTTATTCTCTAAGTCTAAACATGAAAAATATGCAAGAGTAAGGTAAAGTCATTCTGAAAAATTAAAGCAGTGAGTAGACAAGGATAAAATGAAAAAGTATTATACAAACTTCTTTACATAAAAAAGCTAAGGGAAAAAACTTAGCTATTACAATACATTTTTCTGAAACAGATGCCCCATTATAGAAACTGGGGACTTCATCACATCATCAGAATCAAACAAAAAAGAGGTAAGGTTAAACATCTTCATTGGTAACTGAGGTGATTTGAGCGGTAGGAGTCGCAGCTTCATTAGGCTTGGCTGAAACTTCATGAGATGCAGTAGACACGGGGATTTCGTTTCCTAAAGGCTGTGTTATAGATACGTTTCCCTCGTCTACTGGAAATGTAACTTCAGTAACATCAGCTGTTGCTTCTAAGTTCAAAGGCTCTTCAACCCCGAGAGTTACTGTTGAAGAAGAGATGTCAATTACCTGGTCAGGAGAAGGAGTTTCGGTTGGCTGTTCATTCTTCCCAATAAAGTCTAAAATTTTAGCTAACTCAGATTGCAAGTCAAATTTTTCATGAGAAGCCTCCATTAAAGTATCACGACGATATTTCAAGAAGGCCCATATGACCTCATAGTTAAAATTCTCAGCCAAGGAATTGTAATCCTTCTCCAGGTGTTCATAATCTTTTCCCCACGTAGCTAAAGTGTTCTTCATTGTTTCATGTTCAGCTAAGTGGAAATCAAGGGAAGATTGAAGGTTGACACGAGAACTCTCCAACATATGAATCTTATCGGAGGAAATCCTTAAATCATTCTAAGCACGAGATAAGTTCTCTACCAATTGTTTTTGCATGTTCTTCTTTTTTCTCCAAAAGAGCCTTTAACTCATTAATTTCTTCATTAGCTTTAGATAAAGAACCTTCCAAATTTTCTTTATCCTTCTTAAGTTTACCCCATGAAGCATTAGCAACTCCTAACTTTGAAGATAAGCTACGATTCTGTTGCTCCAAGCGAACTTTGTTTTCCTGTAACTCCTCTGTAGTCCCTTGAGCATTCTCATACTGATCCTTCCAATTCGCTTCTTCAAGTAATGCATCCTCAGCTATCTTCCTAGCTTCGGAGATAGCCTTTGTAGACTCACGATCTTTTCTCTCCAATAAAGAGATCTTCCCCATTAGCTCGGTCCCAATGAGATTTGCCTACAATTATGAAACATGAAAGTCAAGACTCAAAATAAACAATATATATATATATATATATATATATATATATATATATATATATATATATATATATATATATCAAAGTTAAGGAAATTACCTTTAAAGTTGAATGAACTACGTCATTCATTAAGTGTAGCAGTTGTGGCTTTGCATTTTGTTTTTCTCAATATCCCCAATAAGAGGCTCGAGCCACGTATCTGCGCCTCCAAATTTTCTCAAAAGGCTTCGAGTAGCAGGGACTTCAAGAGTAACACTTCTCATAGCCAAGCTTCTACCACTAGAGCTACCCTCTATTAGAAGAGCAGATGAAGAGGGAGCAACGGTAGGGGGCGTAGTAGAAAAAGTAAAAACTATAGGAGTCGTTGAAGTTGAAGCAGGAATGGAAGGAGAAGCTATAGAAACTGATTCGTGAACAGGAATGGAAGTATTCACAACTGCAGAAGGTAAGGAAACAATTATTAATGATGAAGTACTTACAATTGGGAAAGGAATGAAAGGAGAAGGAATGAATGAAGAGAGAGGAGCTTCATCAAAAATAGGTCCGAGCTCACCACTCAAAAAACCACTGTCGGAAGGAGGTTGAGTTGGTTCACTCGTGTCTTTCGGCACGGTATCTTCATCGGATTGGATAAGAACGGGTTCGGTAGTTGATGGAATTAGACTAACTTCCATCAATCTCCTCTTAAATTCATCCTTTATTTTCGGATTTTGAATGAAAATTTGGTAGAACTTCTTTGGTTGAATTATTAAGTTTTGCTTGGGGTTTTGACATCCAAATTGAGAGATTGTTATATGGTTAGACTCGTGAGAGTATGAGGTTTCTAAAAACGTTAATTTCACCTGATTCTGAGACATTGGCTGAGGGATGTTTTGGTCATTTTACCTAATTTCATGTTTTAGCTTTGAATTAAATCGTAGAATCAGTTGCTTGAGATGTTATTTACGATATATAATTGAATTGAATAGATTTGGGCTATTTGGAGTCAAGTACTCATGGCAAGAACATGGTTTTAGTTGATTTTGAGCCAATTCGAGGTAAGTATCTTACCTAACCTTGTATGGGAGACTTCCCCTTAGGATTTGAGTCATCTCTGTTGAATGTATTCTTTGTAAGCGAGGTGACGAGTGCGTGCTCAGATTTATTTTTAGAAAATTGCTCCTTTTAGACTTTTAGATCCTTGTAATCACTATGAAGTATTTCTCGATATGATTGAGTTCCCTGTTATTTGTTTCACCTTTACATGTCTTAGTTGGAATTTATTTGCCCTTTTTGGTGTATTCTAGTTGCGTAATTGACTCTTACTTTGTTTAGCTGAAGATCCCTATCCTTCCATACTCACATTATCTTTTTTAACTTCTTGTCTCTATTTGGAAATCATTAGTATCCCTCATGTAATCAATTAGCCTTAGTTGAGGTTACAATTAACTTCCGTCTGCTCATCCTAAATTGAAATCGTTGTATACTCTTTGTAACTTGCCCAGCTTTTAAATAAGATAGGTATCATATATTTAGTTGATATTTACTTATTTGAAATTATTTGATTCATGATAAATTCCTTGTTGTTGAACTATGGGTTATGAGATCGTTGCTTTATATTATTTTTCTCCCTTGTTAAATTGTTCTTATTATGCTTAGTATATTTTGTTGTGGGTATTCCCTTTCGAGTTAGTTGTACCATCCCCTAGTGAATGGAAGTTTTTAAGTTGATTCACTTGTTGTGCTCTTGTAATTATTGTCATTGTTGTTGCTCTACTTGCGATGTGGTGCACGAGGTTTATGCCGTGCGGATTGTTGACATTGTGATGCACGAGGTCTTTGCCATGCTGTTATTGCCATGCTGTTATTGCTATATATATATATATATATATATATATATATATATATATATATATATATATATATATATATATATATTGTACATACAACATAATAACGTGGGATATGTTTATATACATGTGGGTTCTGCATATGGAGAAATAAGGTGGGAATATTATGATGCACATGTGGCAAAATAAGGCAGCACTTATTATATTATTATTTACACACGTGGAAAAATAAGGTGGGCTATGTCAGGGATTGATTGTAAAGAAGTGTGAAAGCCTTTGGAGGCATTCCTACAACAACAACTACTACCCTATTTTGTTTAAATATTATGATTGTGGGTTGCTTACCTGTATGAGCTTTATCGCATGTTCTTCTTCTTACATTTATTTAGCTGGTATCAATCTTCTTAAAGAACTTGTGCAAGCATAAACGTATTTGCATACTCCAATTAGATGTGAAGTCCTTTTAATTTTGGTAAGGTTAGAGGTATGTCCTCGTCTAAATCATTATATATGTGAGAGTTGGCTGTAGTTGACTAGATAGTTGTCAGCATGAGTGTGAGATTGATGGGGGCACATGATGCCAAGTGTTATATTTCAGATGCTGAGATTTCGTGAGTTGTGGTTTGTCCGAGATTTGGTAAATTTGTGGAAATAGTTGAAGAATACCTTATGTGAGTATCATCATAGGATATGAAGTATTGTTTTGTTTTCCCCTTACTATGTTGTGGCCTTAGGATTTGGATTGTGTTTTAGCCGTTATTACGTATCATCATTTCTTATATTGTCGTTGTTATTTGTTGTTCTTTTTCCCTTATTGTGACTTTAGGATTATTTGTCACTTCGTGCACTCTTTACATAAATATATATATAAATATAAATATATATATATATATATATATATATATACACACACACACACATATATCATTTTAGTTGTTCCTATAATTAATAGTGTTTGTTTGACCGGTGGCAGTCTTGATTGTTCCTCGTCACTACTCCATCGAGGTTAGTCTTGATACTTACTAGGCACTGCTGTGTTGTGCTCATGCTACTCTTCTGTATATTTTTGTTGTGTAGATACAAGTATTCCCATTCGGCTGTATCAGCCTTAGAAGGAGACATTTCGGTAGAGACTTTGTGGTATATTTGCTACGTCCGCAGACCAGAGGAGTCCCTTTCCAGCTTTTTGTAATAAGTATAGCTCTTTCAGTATTTTTCTTTTGTATAGACATTCTTGAGTCAGAGCCTCTTATGTATCCCTTAGCTTTGGTTTGTGAGATTCTGGGTTTTGGGAATTTTGTTAGCTTCAAGAGTTGTTATTGTATGTGCTAAGTAGCACCTTAACCACTGTTTTATGTTATTAGTTCAGTTTTAATCATTGTCTTCCGCAATTATGGTTTATATTCCGCATTGTTAGACTTACCTAGTCATAGAGACTAGGTGCTGTCATGATGGTCCACGAAGGACGAACCGGCTCATGACAAGTTTGTATTAGTGCTCTAGGTTCATAGGATTCACGAACCACAAGATGGTTTATTAGAGTCTCGTAGATAGGTACAGAGATGTCTGTACTTATCTGCGAGAGGCTATTTAACCGTTAGGAAAATTCCACTTTATTTGATTTCCCTATCATGCAAGATTTTGACATTCACAATCCTAAACCTCTGTCTTCTACTCTCTCATAGATTGTGAGGACATGTACTACCCGAGGTGATCAGGCACATGCACCCCCTATTACAGCCGTAGGAGGTCGGGGCCCGGGTAGAGGTCGAGGGTGCGCAGGTGGTGCAGCGAGATCACCAGTGCGAGTTGCTATCGAGGTACCACCAGCAGATCCAGCTGGAGTCCAGGCACCTGACATGCCTATTGCTAATACTACTCCAGCCCTTCAGGAGACTTTGGCACAGTTCATGAGCATGTACACCATTTTGGCTCAGGCAGGGTTTCTTCCCCATGATGCAGCCACGTGCCAGGCCGGGGTAGGATCATAGACTCTCGCCGCTTGCACTCCTGAGCAGCGAGTGCATGTCGAGCAGGTTCCTAAGGTAATTCTTGTGCTGCTTGCAGCACCAGTTCAGCCCGAGGGCATGGAAGTGGCTTCCGAGCAGGAGCAGATGAGACTAGAGAGGTTCAAGAAGTATGATCCTCCGGTATTCAGTGGATTAGCATTAGACGATACCTTGGGATTTCTTGATGAGTGTTATCACATTCTTCATACTATGGGTATCTCTGGATCGAGCAGGGTTTCTTTCACTACTTTCTATCTTCGAGGAGTTGCCTATGATTGGTTTAACACTTATGCGTTAGACAACCCAGACGAGGCAGCTTCACTGACTTGGACCCAGTTTTCAAATATGTTCCTGAGAGAGTTGTTCTTCAGAGCCTCAAGGATGCATGGCTTTCAGAGGTTGAGCAATTGCACCAGGGTGCTATAATTGTCTCGAAGTATGCTGTCTGTTACACCAGCTTGGCTAGACATTCCCCAGCCTTAGTTTCTAATGTTCGCGAGAAGGTTCGCCGGTTCATCGAGGGGCTTATTCCCAGAATCAGGTCTAGCATGACTCGTGAGTTGGAGATAGATATTTCATATCAGTAGGTGGTGAATATTGCTAAGAGGATAGAGGGTATGCATGGTAGGGAGAGAGAAAAGAGCAGACAGGTTCACGAGAGAGAGGGCAGGCGAGATCAGGAGAGAGAGCTAGAGAAACCGGGGTTATATATTGGTCCTTATGTTGGAGGCAAGGTGAGTCATGGTAGAGGTTTTGTAGGTCAGCCAATTCAGTTTGCACTTCAGGCCTTGCATGGTGACCTAGGTGTTCATGGGTCTCGGAGCACTTGTATCGCACAGTTCTCACCGCCTCATCAGTAGAGAGGGTGCTTTGAGTGTGGAGATACTAGTCACATGGTGAGATATTGTCCCAGACTTCGAACCGATGTGTCACAGCGAGGTATTCAGGAAGGTAGAGGGCACCCAAGAGGGGGAGGCCCAGCTCGTTGATGTGTTTCATATAGTAGGCTTGAGGCCGGTGTGCCAGCTGAATGTCATTCAGGTATGAATTCAATTTGTTATAGAGGGCATTACCTGTAGTTCATCACACCTCTACTTATTAGGGTGAGTTCCCTTAATTGTTGTTGCACTTATGGGTGTGTCTCATAATTGCACTCTGTTTAAGTGATTATCTTGTTGGGAGGTTCTATGAGTGATAGTCGTGTCTATCGTCCGTTTCTAGCTGTTGCCGAGAGTTATATGGCTAGTAGTAAACTCTTGTTATCTGTTTCGGTAGGTTTGATGTGATTTCTTAGTATTCTTTGTTATGAATTGTGATTTCTATGCACCACCGGTGTGGGAGTCGGTCTATGTTGTAACTTGTAGGATGAATTGATCTAGCGAGAGTCTATAGATGGGTTGATGTGTACCCTACTTGTGATTTAGTGTTGAGGGCGGGACCCTTGTGATTTCAGGTGATTTGGATATGTTGAGACTGGGCTGTGTACCGTGGTAAAGGTTACATCAGTATAAGATCATTGTGAGTCTTTTATATGCTTTCATTCTTTCTTGTTAAATGTTCTGTAGATTTTCAAAATCTGCGCTAGTCTGACTTGTTTGATAGTTCCCTTATGTGTTTTCCTTTCCCATATTAATTCATTTTCGTTTTATACTTCTTGAGTTTTAGTTTGTGGCGTGTGTGCCCAGTGGTATTAGATGAGATTTGGTTATTCGGGTGTTTTGTTATGTGGTTTTCATGGTTATTGTATCATCACCAGTGTTGTGTAGGTTTGAGGAGAGTTTCTAGTGAATATGAGGCTTATGGCCGGTGCAGATTTGATCTCAGGCAAGTTTTGCAATCAGAAAAGTTATCGTCGGCCTATGTGTAATGTGTCATGTTGTGTGGTTGTACCATGTGTGTGTTGGCATGAATTGAAGCAGCTGTTTGAGACTAATAGGTCCTATAGGCATGATTTCTACCTATTTGTGCGAGAATTAAAATACCCTATCCCTTTTACTAATCTCCCCATCTGTTTAATAATAAAAATTACTATAGACTCAGATTTAATGGTTACAAGTGCGAGCTCCACATATTAAAATTATAGGTTCAGTATATATAGCAGGCCCAAAATATTGTAACCCAGTAAAGCCTGGACCTTCAGTAGGCTCTTCCCTCATACGTGCAGCAAACCTAGGTCCAAATACATCTAAAAATTAGAGTATATCAATTTGCTCAATTAAAACTCATACAAGAACCTGCACTAGGCCCAAAGGGAAGATCTTCTTACCCAATAACCACATATGCACAACTTAACCAAACATACTAACACACTACATAGACAATCAAGTAAACAATTCTGAAACCTACTAACTGTGAATGAGTGATAGAATATGAAGATATGCATTTGTATTTTATAAGCAGAAATAACAGGGTTGATTAAACAAAGAACATGTAAGTTAAGAGAATCAATAAGACTTAGAGGGAATGATGATAATATAGGTTCAAACACTTAGCAATGGATAACATAATGGGCAAAAAAATATATTGAGAGAATTAGGGAAATCAGGTTTTTTGAGGTTATAAGATAAATATATCAGAGTGCATAATGTCAAACAAGTTCAAAGTATAGAACTAACTTAAAGAATTTAAAGCCCAGGGATCCAGGTCGTGTTGAGTATCTATCACAATACCAAAACAACAGACATGCCAACTTGCATCAATAAGACAAACTAGTATCAAACCTTCTAGGAGAAAAATATAAGTTAGGATAGCTACTCTAAAGGTCTCAACTAATGACTGAGAGACATGATTAAGCAAACAAAAGACATAATAAACTGACAGAAATAGCATGGTAGCTTATCATTAACAGAGTTTAGAGCACATCCTATGTATGAGTTAGTCATTACAAGAATTCAAAACAAAGCAGGGAAGCGAACTCTTGGCAAGCAGGAAATGTAAACATTCAGGTACCAACATATTAGGCTAAACAAGCTTAAGGGAGTCAAAAATTGTTCAAGTTAAGCATATGCAATAAAAATGTCTCAAAACTAGAATTTTAGGCAAGTTGAAATGCTAAAGAAGTTCAAATCACAAAACAAATTCAGTGCCAACAAGGCTGCAAATAGAGATGGCCTAGAAACACATTGAGTCGCAAACTTTCTGGGGTACGAACGTTCAAGATATGAACAAAAGAATGAAATTGAAAAAGCCAAGGAAATTACCAATTATCAATTGATAAACAGACAAGCAAGAAAGAACAAACTCCACAATACTCTAAATGTCAACAAAGAGTAGTAGAACCCAGAGTCTTAATGCGTCAGAGTTCCCAAGGGTTTCGTATGAACCCCGGGCACTGCTCGCACTAAGAGAGTTTGAATAATCTAATTCCGGTGGCCTTGGATTACAGCCAGCCAAGAGCCAAATAATGAGAGAATAATAGAGCTATAGCTTTGATTTTTTAGTGAATCCAGTGATTAAAGTCCGTCCAAAAAGGAAATAGGGGAAGGATTTATATAGTAGTGGAAATCAAGAAAACAAACAAGGAAACACTATAATATCAAACATAAATAAGGAAATCAATTTAATCAAATTAGGAGAAATATTCGGTAAACCCTAGTTTATGATGGATAACAAAAAATAGTAAAAAATCTCACTGAATTGAACCCGTATGACATTGCCATGATGCATACGAATGAAATATCATCCAAATATCGAAGGGTAAAACTGATCTCCCTTGATTTAGAGATTGTTGTTTGTCAAAAATGGGGAAAATAGTAAGTAACACCACAATTTTATGAGTAATACTTAGGTAACACATAAAAGGTAAGAAAATCAAAGAAGGAATCCATGATTGAACCTGATAAGGAGAAGATTGAGAAGGACGGCCAGGCTTTCTGAAGGAGAGAGAAGTGTTTGGAGGCAAATGCTGAAGGGAAATGGGGATTAGGGTTTGGGTGAGGGGATATAAGGAGACAGGGTGGGGGTGTTGCGAGCCGTTGATTGCTTTTGATCAACGATTGATATTTAAAAAGAGCTGGGTCGAGTTTTGGACTGGGCGGGCCTATTGGGTTGCTTGGGATTGGGCTTCTGGGGTTAGTCAGACTAGGTTGGTTCATTTGGACCTTAATCGGTCCGAAATTAGCCTTTTTTTTAGCAATAAGGGATTAACGGGAAAAAAATTAATAAATAGATAAATAAAATATCAAAAATGTTGTTTATGCAAATTAATACTTTAAAACAATAATATAAGATTATAAAAATATAAAATACTATTTTAACCTTGAATAAAATAACAAATGCAATAAAATTGCAACATGTAGTCTATTATTGCAAGATTGTGCAAATAGCCTAAAATACTAATGTAATTATATGAAATGAAGTAACAAATATTTGAAACGTGTATATAGATGAAAATAATAGTTTGGATGATTAAGTCATAACAAGAAATAATTTAAAGGAATAATCGGTAAATACTCAAGTAATTTAAATGAAAGAAAATTAATTTTAAAGCTCTAAAATTTTTTGAAATATTATACAAATGCTCATGATGGAATTCAGTTTACGGATGGTTTAGAGTCAAATTGGAAGAAGGAATCTAGTTTTGGAAATTTGAACGATAAAGAATTGACCAAAATTAGACTATTAGGAAATGGCCCCGGAATGAGTCGTCGACGATTTCTACAGCTTCGTATGGTGATTTTGGACTTAGGTGCATGATCAGATTCAGATTTGGAGGTTCATAGAGTAAATTAAGGCATTTCAAAGAATTGAAGTTGGAGAAGAAATTTGACCCACAATTGACTTTTGTGATATCGGGGTTAGAATACGATTCTAAGAGTTAGAAAAGCTCCGTTATGTCATTTTGGACTTGTCTGCAAAATTTGGCGTTATTCCGAGTTGAATTGATAGGTTTGGGCATGAGATTCGATATTTAAAGAATTGAAAATTCATAAGCTTGATTTTGGTTTGATTCTTTGTTCCGGTGTTGTTTTATGTGTTTGAAACCCCGAGCGAGTCTGTATTGGGTTATGTGACTTTTTTGTGTGATTAGACGGGGTCCCAGGAGGCTCAGGTGTGTTTCGGATGGGCCACGGATAATTTTTCTCCTATTTTCAACTACTGTTCTGCTGCTTCTAATATCCTTCTTTGTGATCGCGAATAGTCTCTCCTGTTCGTGATGCATTGTTACTGACCACCTCGAAATCCTTCTTCGTTTTTGAATTCTTCTCCTCGCATTCGCGAAGCTCTGCTTCATTCCTCATCGCGTTCGCGGCCCCTTTCGCGCATTCTCATGGCTATAGAATTCCACTCTTCGCGTTCGCGTACTAGTTCATGCATTCGTGAAGAGAAATCTATGGGCCATAATGTCTCTATCTTCGTGTTTGCATGTGTGCTTTCGCATTCGTGAAGCACATGTGGGCAGCCTTCATTTTTCTTCTTCGCGAACTCGAGACTTTCTCCGCGTTCGTGGTGCTTTATATGTCTGGGCAGAATATAAGTTTTTCAAATCGAGGGTTTAACCATTTTTATCTAAAACTTATGCTTGGGGGCTCGAATTTGAATGATATTTTGAGGGATTTTCAAAGATATCGATTGGGTAACAATTCTAATCTTCTTTTTGCTTGTAACCCACTAATCTAAGCATGAAATCCTCCTTTAATTTCGGATTTTGAATGAAAAATGTATAAAACTTCATAGGCCAAATTTTTAAGTTTTGATTGGGTTTTTGACTTCTGATTTGAGAGATTTTATATGGTTAGACTGGCGGGAGTGTGAGGATTCTGAAAATGTTAATTTCACTCGTTTCTGAGATGTTGGCCGGAGGGGCATTTTGGTTATTTTACATAATTTCATGACTTAGCTTTGAATTAAATCGTAGAATCAATAGCTTGAGATGTTATTTATGATATGTAATTGAATTGATTATATTTGGGCCATTTGGAGTCGAATACTCGTGGCAAGAACATGGTTTTTAGTTGATTTTGAGCCGGTTCGAGGTAAGTATCTTGCCTAACCTTGTGGGGGAGACTTCCCCTTAGGATTTACGTCTTCTATGTTGATTGTAATCCGTGTACGCGAGGTGACGAGTGCGTGCTCGGGCTTATTTGTGGAAAAATTGACCTTTTTAGGTTCTTAGGTCATTATATTCCTTGAGTATGAAGTGTTCTTGGTATGATTGAATTCCCTATTATTAGTTTCATCCCTACATGTTTAAATTAGAATTAATTGCTTTATGGTTCGTTCTTATTGCCTAATTGACTCTTCCTTTGCTTAACTGGAGATCCTTACCCCTTCTATTGTCACGCTATCTTCCATTACTGCTTGTCTTTATTGGAATTCATTATTATCTCTCGTGTAATTTTTTAGTCTTAATTGAGGATACGATTTGCTTCCCACATCTCATCCTTAATTGAAATTATTGTATATCCTTCGTAACTTCCCCAACTTTAAAAAGAGTTTAGATATTCTATGTTTAGTTGACAATTGCTTATTTGAAAATTATTTGATTTACGTTAACTTCCTTATTGTGGAATTACATATTACAGAATCATTGCTTCATATTACTTTCACCCTTGTTGAGTTAGTCTTATTATACTTAGTATTCTCTGTTGTGGTTATTTCTTGTGAGTTAGTTTTGTCGTCCCCTAGTGAACGAAAGTTCTTGAGTTGATTCATTTGTCATGCACGCGTATATATATTGTCATTGTTGTTGTTGTACTTTTGATGGTGGTGCACAAGGTTTCTATCGTGCGATTGTTGATATTGTGATGCACGAGGTTTCTGCTGTGCAGTGACTGCTATTGAGGGGTTGAAAGAGGTCTTTGCCGTGCTATTGTTTCTATTGATATATTGCACATATGGCGTAATAAGGCAGGATATGTTTATATGCTTATATGTGGGTTGCGCATGTGGCGAAATAAGGTGGAAACATTATGTTGCACGTTTTGACGAAATAAGGCGACACTTATTATGTTATTATTTGCACACGTGGTGGAATAGTGTGGGCTATGTCAGGGATTGATTGTAAGAATTTGTGACGGCCTGTAGGGCATTCCTATTTTCGTTTAATATTGTGATTGTGGCTTGCGCTCCTGTATGAGCTTTATCTCGTGGATGTGGTGAGGGGACATTGTGCATGCTGCCCGCTCTTCTTCTTGCATTTATTAGCTGGTTGATATCTTGTTAATGCATTGGCACAAGTATACACGTACTTGAACACTCCTATTGGAGGTGAAGTCCTCCTGATTTTGCTAAGTATAGAGCTACGTCCCCGTTTAATCATTACATATGTGAGAGTGGCCCTAGTTCGCAAGTTAGTTGTCAGTATGACCGAGAGACTGATGGAGGCACAGGATGCCAAGTGTTATATTCTCGATACTATGACATATGAGTTGTAATTTGTCCGAGATTCGGTAGATTCATGAAAATTGTTGAATAAGACCTGATGTGAACACCATCGTAGGACCTGGGTTATTGTTTTGTTATCCATTTATTGTATTGGGACCTTAAGATTTGGATTGTGTTTTTTTGTTGTTATTATGTGTCATCCTTAATATTTTTATTGTTACTTGTAGTTCTCTTCCCTTATTGTGATTGTAGCATTATTGGTCATTTCATACAGTCTTCAAATAATATGTCATGATTCGTTGTTCCTATAATAATACTGTTTATTTGACCGGCAGATGTCTTGAGTGTTCCTAGTCACAACTCCACCGAAGTTAGTCTTGATACCTACCGGGAACCGCTATGGTGTGCTCATGCTACTCTTCTGCACATTTTATTGTTGCACAGATCCAGTTACTCCCACTCAGTTTTGTCATCCTTGAAAGGAGGCGATTCTGTAGAGTCTGCGAGGAATATCTGCCACATACGCAGACCGAGGAGTCCCTTTCTATCTTTCTGTAATAAGTATAGCCCTTTCAGTATTTTCCTCTTTTTAGACATTTTCGGAGTTAGAGCTTCTTATGTATCCCTTAGCTTGTGATTTGTGAGATTCCGAGTTTTGAAAATTTTGTTAGCTTCGAGAGTTGTTATTGTATATGCTGAACGGCATCTTAAACATTGTTCTATTTTACTAGTTCGGTTTTAATTATTTCTTCCGCAATTATGGTTTATATTTCATATTGCTAGGCTTACCTAGTCGTAGAGACTAGGTGCCGTCATGATGGTTCACGGAGGGCGAACCGGGTCATGACACGTATGTAGTACCGCTGCAACTCCTCGATGCCCAATCAACACGAGTGCTCCATATCGTATAAGAATGAGTTGGAAGGAAATAAAAGTACAAGCCTCAAAGGGGACAAACCGCACGATGATGAATCAAGAAAGAAAGTGCTCCTAAAAGCCCAGTAGCCACTCGAAGATAAGTACTGACGTTTCAGTAACAATCCAAAAGACTCTACTATACTTTCTCCTGCTCATGAGACCTAAGTGAACCTAACGGTCGGATACCAAGCTGGCACGGCCCAAAACCGCTATAGGTCGTTATGGAGCTTAACACCATTGTGAGGCAAGCCAACGTGATTTATCAATTTATTTAATCATTTTATTATTTTGGAAATCACAATCTTTATTAATTCAATGATAAAATAGTATTTACAGGGTGAATGTTGATAATTAAGTGATATATGGTAACAAATAACCAGTAGGAATGCCCAAAATCCGGTGTTATAAGTGCATGAGCATTTTTAAGGGGTACAAAAATAATATAATATCTGTCCATAATGTAAATAAGACATGACAAAATAAATGGTACAACGGGAACTCAGTGAACCGCAGAGCGTAGCCTGGAATGCAGCTCACATAAAAATCTCCTCACCAGGTGCGCCCACACGCCAATGTGATCACCAAGTGACCTGTCAGATCCTGCACATTTAGTGTAGAAGTGCAGTATGATTACCTAAATCAATGCTAACCCAGTAAGTATATATCTTAACCCCAGAGAGTAATGAGGGATGACATCGTAACTTACTAGAGATCCAAATAAATAATATGATAATTCATAATAGATATAAAGTGCACATCAATAGTGAGGTAAAATCTAAAATTTCAAAATGTTCCGATTATTCTTTTTAAAGCAAAGGTTTCTCGATCTTAGTATTCTACCTTAGTATTGTTAGAAAATGTCAAAGTTCAACACCAAATAAATAAGAAATATTGTAAAGTGTCGGGCATCAGTAGGAAGATTAGCTTGTGAATATTTGGACTATTAGCGACATAGCACATGATTCTACCGAGATCTTTCGCCCCGATCCAGAATAACGTGTACACTGACGAGGGTAGAGTGGCTCAAACCATAGATGCATTAATAAAATGACGAGGCACTGGGCTCTCTCTACAAGAAAGGAGGGAATACCAAATTACAAGACATGTGTTCACGATACATATATAAGCATAATAGTAGGTACACGTCTATAAATTTATCAAATATCTTAGAAATAATTCAGGGTGATAAAGCTTGGCCATATATATTTATTTCTAAATCAACTTTAGGAATAACTTTAATTAAATAAGTCAGTAGAACAAATTCAAATAATTCAACCATTACCTGATAAAGTCCTAAGTCTACCCGGACATAAACATGCTTTAGCTACGTACGAACTCTCATGATCTCATATGTATGTAGCATCCACAACTAGTTGTAATTACAATAAATATTACCTATGGGGTAATTTCTCCCTCACAGAGTTAGACATGAGACTTACCTCACTTCAAGGTTCTATAGCCAGCTCCAACGCCTCTCTATCTCTTCAATCCCAAGCCAAACAATCCAAAAGTAATCAAACAAATATCAAACCAATAAAGATACACTCCAATACTCATAATAATCAATTCATAATAATTTTCAACTCCGCTTGAAAAGTCAACAAAGTCAACCCTCGGGCCTACGTGCCCGGATTCTGAAATTTTTCGAAGTTAAACAATACCCATAACCTTACGAACTCAAATATATTACTTATTTCAAGTTCCATGTCCAATTTCGTGGCCAAATTCTAAAATACCAATTTTTAGGGTATTCTTCAAACTCCCAAAATTTCAATAAATTTCCATGTTTAAATCCTTATGGAATTCTTTTATTTAACTCACAATAGATGGGGATAAATTATCTTGCCATTGATGATGTAAACCTACACTTGAATCTCTCCTAAAATCGTCCAAACCAAGAGAAAATGAAAGAAGATAGGCCAGATCCCGTTCTTAAAAGAACATGCTGCCCAGTGACCTCTCGCACATGCGGTCACATGACCGCTTCTGCGGTTTCGCAAGTGCGGCCAAAATACCACTACTACGATCCTCCTTCAATCCCCTCAACTATACATCTACGACCCCAGCTATGATTCTGCGCCTTTAGTTCTACTGCTCCGCGTGCGCATGTACGGTGTCCCTCTTCTACGTAACTCGACTGCATCTCTGGTCCCACCCTTCCCCAGCCAGAAGTGCTTCGCGACCCTTTTGGATGCTTCTGTGGCTCCGCACCTGTGGATAAAACCTTGCAGGTGCGGTTACACCAGATGACAGTAACATTCACATTACAGATTTACTTGAACATATGAAATCGGAATCCAAACCCGATATCAAAAAGTCCACTCCCCGTTAAACTTCCCAAAAACCTTCAAACTTCCAAATTTCGCCAAATGACCCTGAAATGATCTACAGACCTCTAAATCCACGTCGTACGCTCTACATAAGAACAAAATCATCATACCGAGCTATTCCCAGCTTCAGAATCCCAAACAAACATAGATAACATCAAAATCCACTCCAACCCAAACTTATGAAATTCATCCAAAATGCCAACTTTCTACAACAAGCGTTAAAACGCTCCAGGTCATCCAAACCTGATCCGAATGTATGCCTAAGTCTAAAATGATCATATGAACCTATTGGAATCTTCATACCCCAATTTCGAGGTTGTTTACTCAAAAGCTAAACCTTAGTCAATTCTTCCAACTTAAAGCTTTCAAGACTAGAATTTTCTTCCAAAACTTTTCGAAATACAATTCTGACCAAACGTACAAGTCATAATACCTGAAATGAAGCTAATTAAGGCCTCAAACAACTGAACAATACGCGAGAGCTCAAAATGACCGGTCAGATAGTTATACTATCTCAAATATTATTGGTGTCCTTTTACGTGACACGAGTTGAGCTGAATAAGTGGCACGTTGTGATATTTAGTATTGTATAATTAGATTATGTTTTTGTGAGATATTGGAGAATGGAGATTCGATCGATTGATGACTGAGGTGGGCAATAGATCGTATTGTGAGTTATGTTAGATTGGGTTGCACGTTGTAACATGTATATTAGTTATTGGTTGTGAGGTGACGCGTACATTTCTTGTTAGTTTTTGATTTGAAATATATTTATGTATATTTCAAACAAATGTTGTATTTATTTCACACTACCTTTTTTAAATCTAAGTCTTAGCGGCTCTTAATTTGTACTACCAGTCCATGGGTTATTGTATAAAAATTTCAGTTAATTCATTATTGATTTCTTTTTTTTGTCATTTGAATTGTGTTAACTGTTAGTTGGCTTACCAAACAGGTTAGGTTAGATGACATCACGACTAAATAGATTTTTGTCGTAATACCTGATGACCCATTAGGACTTCTGTAGGCAAAGCAAGTTTGCCCATCCATAGCAAATGCATAATTTTAAAATTTATTTTAATAGTGTCGAAAATTAAATAGTGGCAAAAGTGGGATAAATGTAAAAATAGCCAGATTTACAAGTGGTCATTCAAAAATAGTCACAGTTTAAAAAGTAATCGAAATTTAGCCATTTTTTATTTAAATATAAATCTGAATGAAAATACTATTCAAAATCCAAACAATACTCCAGTATAATATATTAGAATTCCAATATAATATAGTGGAACACCAATATAATATATTGGAACTCCAGTAAAATATATCGATCCAGAATAATATACTGGAGATTGGAGCACCGGTGCTCCAATCTCCAGTATATTATATCGGAACTTTCCACGCTTTGGACTTCCATCAGAATATGCTGGAAGTTCATACACAGGTGCAATGATCTCCAATATATTATGCTAGAACTTTCTGTGTTGCAGCAAACTGGTGGCTATTTTTCAGTGACTTTGCAAACACTGTCTATTTTTTGATGACGAATCCGAAAACTGGCTAGCCAGTGCTATTTTTACCAAAAAAGTAGCATATAGAAAATCACCGACATTGTTCTCATTCAGAAGTCTGAATCTTCTTTAGGGCCTTTAAGTGTAAGTTTCTAATTATATCTACACTATTTGACTACTAGAAAATAATTAAAACGAAGGAAAAATCTCACTTTATACCCATTGATTCCAAACTATTTATCCTTTAATGCTCAGACGCAAACTATTTACTACTCCTATCCATATGCCTCAAACTATTTACTCGCTAATTCGCTATTCCTCATGAGTATAATAAGATAGGGAAAAACATAAAAGAGTGACAATCAACACTTGATTCATTGCCGGTCTTAAGTAGAGTCATTATGGCAAGAGTTGCTATGCTCCTATTCTGTTCAGAAATCAAGTCCATATCTATGTTGCAGTTTGTCACAGCCATAGGACATGTCATATCTATCCTTCGACAGACATACAGGCCATGAGCTTGTTTGTAGTTTTAGCACTAGAAGTGCAAATCAAATTTTGAAACTCTAGACGAATGAGTTCAAAATGCCAATTTTGATTTTTTATAGTGTTTTACTGTTGAAATTCATTAGTTATTATTTTGATGTATAGATTGTACCTTTGATACTGGTTTTTTGGAGATTTATTGTACAAAAAATTTAAATCTACCATTGAAGGACTTTGAAATTTTAAACTCATAACTTAGTTTGTTTGAGTTTTTAATTGTTTTGATCCGATCCTATATGAGTTTGTTTGAAAAGTTTATTGGAGGTTGTAACTAAAGTTTTAATCAATTTGGTGGAGATTTTGTAGTAGATTTTAGAAATTTGGGTTGAAATATAGTTGAACCGGAGAACAAGATGAATTTGTATTGTATGCCCAAATAATATACAAATATACCATTTTAGTATACAATTCATTTTAGTATAATTTTTTTTGTTGTATTAGATGCATTTAATTGGTACTGGAGAAATCAAAATTTAAATGAATTGAGATAAATCCTAAATTCAAGATACTACAAGATCTCTTGATATTCTAGGAGTCTGTCAGTGTTGCTTGGAGACTACTCTTCCTAATCCCTAGGTCACTCCTATATAAAGGGTTATATAATCCTAAAAAATATCTCAAAAAATGGAGAAGATCTCGAAAATCCCATAAACTCACGGGATATTTCCAA
This sequence comes from Nicotiana benthamiana, assembly GCA_034376525.1. Lineage (NCBI taxonomy): Eukaryota > Viridiplantae > Streptophyta > Magnoliopsida > Solanales > Solanaceae > Nicotiana > Nicotiana benthamiana. The sequence goes on from CM067328.1 coordinate 86,142,402, forward strand.
AGAGATCAAGAAGTGTCTGGATAATTCTTGATAATCAAATAGTTCAAGAAAATCCATAATATACTTCATGGATATCAAATAAATCCATGAAAACCTGCAATATCATACGTTCGAGAAATATGTTATTGTAGCCCTCGAATCATGAAGATAATCAGGAGAGAACATGTTGGACAATACGCTTTACGCTAGGGGGGGGGTGAATAGCGTTTTAAAAATATTAAGCGTTTTAGTGCGGAATTTAAAAACTTTGCAGAAATTAAAACAAGTGCAGTAGAATAAACTTACACAATGATGTATCCTGGTTGGCCACAAACGTGGTTAGTCCAGTCCTCGAGAGACTCTCTCGAGATTTCCACTAAACTTGTCAAGCTTACGGGTGCTTAACAAACCGTTACAGCTGAGGACACAAGCCTCACCTAGTTGCTCGGGGATCACAATCCCAAAGACTTCAATTGCTCGGGGATACCAATCCCAAAGACTTCAATTGCTCGGGGATAACAATCCCAAAGACTTCAACTGCTCGGGGATAACAATCCCAAAGACTTCAACTGCTCGGGGATAACAATCCCAAAGACTTCAACCGAGGAATCACAAGTTCCTCAACAAACGAGAATCGCAATTCTCTTACAAACACAAAACACACTCACTTTACAAAGCACTCCTTAATGAGTAGATATGAGTAGAAATAGTACGCTCAAGATCACAACAACTTAGCTCAATAGAATGGCTCTTCAAAAAGCTTTATGGATGAATGGAAAATGATGATCAATGTAAGAAAGCTTTTAGCAATGAAAATACTCAAAGTGTATATGTTGTTGTTGTGAAAACACTGAGTTGAAGCTGTATTTATAGGTGAAAAACTCAGTCTTACCGTTGTCTAATTGCCAATTAAGGATTGCTGAAATTACTCAGTGACAATCGATTGTCAAGACTAAACAATCGATTGTTTGCCTATCAGATTAAAAATTCAATCCCAGATTTTACGTCAACAATCGATTACTTCAAATCAATAATCGATTATTTATAACGTTAAGAAATCCTTTCCAATTTTTGGCATAAAGCATCGATTGTCCGGAAATCAACAATCGATTATTTTAACAACGTTCAGAAAATCTTTTCCAGATTTTAAGCAAAACATCGATTGTTAAATATCAACAATCGATTACCTGAAGATAATTGAAAATATATGACAACGGTCAGCTTCAACAATCGATTATCAAATGGAATAATCGATTATTAATTAATTTCAAAACTCTCTGTCTCATATATAATCGATTATCAAAAGCCACAATCGATTATCATTTTATTTAAAATCACTGGGAGACATTTTTCTCATTCTAATCGATTACCATTAGTTCATAATCGATTTTTATGAGTTTTGAAAACTTTGCCTCAGTTAACAATCGATTATCATAAGTACACAATCGATTGTTATGCAGTTTGCAAAAACCTGATGTTAACTGACTTACTCACAATCGATTATCATTAATTCACAATCGATTGTCATGCAGTCTTGGCTTAGAGATACTCGATTATCATAAGTACATAATCGATTATCTTAGCCCAGATTTTTGAGGCATGCTTGGAAAACATTTTAACAAATGTAAATATGCATAGTTTAAAATCATTTGACACTTAATTTAAATATGCATGATTTTGGAAAAATAATTTTAGTAGAGAAGCCATGTTATGAGCCAAGTTGAGGAATCAAGATCACAATTAATATTGACTCAATTATAACATTTCTAAACTTTGTCTTGAGCTTCTTGTAATGCATCCATTTTGTGCTTGTCCTTGAGTACTGCTATATATCGCTTTTTGCTTTGTTTGACATTCATCAAAACCTACAAAAGAACACACGTTTAGTATATTGCATTTGAAACGTGTTTCCAACAATTTCCCCCTTTTTGATAATGGCAAACATAAGCGGGATATATGCAGTAATTATTTTGATAATCCAAGACAAGTGTAAAGTATGCAATTTGATGTTCCCCCTCAATTCATGTTCCCCCTCACTTTAAGCATGAATGAAGTTGAGAGTGATATAGCATACTTCTTGATATCCCGTTTCTTCCCCCTTTTGCCATTAGCAAAAATATATACAAGGGAAGAATATGCAAAAAAACATATGAAATAAACAAAAGTTTATTTATTGGAAAATAACATTACATGGGTGGAGCCAAACACAATAAAACGAACAACAACTAACCAACCAAGGAAAAACAAATCAAAAACAACAATTTCACATCATCAAAAACAACAATTTCATCATTCATCACCCCCATCCCCTTCATCATCATTGGGAGGCGCTTGATATGGCACCACCTGAGCATAGGCATAATGCACGTGATCAAAGTAACCATGGACCTCACGGGTTAATTGAGTAATTTGGTCAGAGATAGTCCGGAGGGTAGGCTCCTGAGGAGGATGAGCACGACGGGCTTGTCGATTTTGAGGAGGAGCGGGAGCATGATCACCATCATGATGAAAGGAAGACTCCGAAATTTCCCAGATTTTGGTGCTCTTTTTGAGAGGACCATTAGCAATATTGACCCCGGAAGCTTCAAGAAATTTCATTATTAAGAGGGCATAGGGGAGAGGTATGTCATCTCTGGTGGCATTGAACATATGAGATTGAATAAGCTTGCACCAATTGATTTTAACACCGGTGATAATGGCATGAAGAAATTTGGCATCCTCTTGGGAAATGGTGGTGTGATTGAGTTTACGGGGTTTGAGAACACGAGTGATGAAATAGAGAATGAAACGATAATTCGGGTCCATACCCTTTATGGTGGGACGACGGGAAGAAGACTCATCATAGGCGACTCCGGCTTGGCGGAAGAGATTAGCTTCATCAATCATGTCCCCGGCATCATTTATGTACTGGTAGATGTCTTCACCATCATGCGGAATGCCGGCAATGAGGTGGAGGTTATCTTCAGAAATTAGAATGGAAATGCCGTTAACATTGGTAACGAGTTCACCCTCATCATCTTTGTGAAGGTTGGAGTAAAAAGCTTCAACCAAAGTAATGTTGTAGTAGGGGTGAGTAAGGAGTAGGAAATTGAAAAGTTGGCACTCTCTTAGCATATTCGCGGCTGGAATGACGCAACAAGAGCGTTTGTTGAAAAGCGAGGAGGGAGAATAAGGCGTTTCTCAAATTTGGTTAAGAAACGGGTGAGCTCTTCATCGGATTCAAAGAATAGAACCGATCCATCTTGATATGGATGGCGAGAAGAAGAAGCACCTTGTTTGGAACGAGCACGTTTGGAGTTGCGGCTTGACATTTTTGAAAAGGATGTGCTAGGATTTTTCAAAGATAACAAGATAATTTGATGCTTGGGAGGCTTGAGTGAGTATACAAGAGCATATGTGCAGCCTATATATAGAGAAGGAATGAATCTTACACTTATTTGAAAAGATTTGAAGAGATTTGAAGAGCTTTGAAGTCTGAAACGGTAAAAATAAATTCACTGACCGTTCAATAATCGATTGTTTGAATAGAATAATCGATTGTCATTAATGAAAATGATCTGACACATCGATTACACGCCAGAACGGAAAAAAAATTTGAAAAAGATAGTCGATTGTCAAACTTGGTAATCGATTGTTTTTCATATTTATGACCTGACAGGAATCGATTGTAGAGCCAAAACGGTAACATAAGTTTAAAACAGATAATCGATTGTCAATATATAGTAATCGATTATTTCACTCACAGAGAGTTTGGATTTTGGCAAATAATCGATTGGCAGAACAAATAATCGATTGTTTGGAAGGGGGATGCTAAAATGATGAGACTTAATTCTATCAAGCAATGTAAACATTCAACAAGATTTCATGACAAAAAAATTGAATCAACAAATAATCGATTATTGATACTGATAATCGATTGTAAGCATAAACAATCGATTATGATCGATTTTTCTTGTATCAAGGCAATTTATACTTTCCTCTTACCTTTTGGGGGATACCTGCAAAATAGAATTAAACATCTCCGACGCTCAAGTCAGTAATCTATAAATGAAATAATAACTTTGAAACTAGTGTAGTCGGGTGAAAAACGTGAACTCTTAAGAATTTTGTCCTAGGATGTTCTTAAGAGGGTTTAGGGTACTTACCTTCCCTTCGACTTTGCCAATTACCTGATTTTGAACATCCTCCGTTCATTTTGGTCTTTTGGCTCATTCTTCAATTTAAGAAGCTTCTTCCACAATTTTGCCTTTGTCTTCCTTGTATTTTGTCTTTTAAATTTTTCGAAAATACTTCCGATTTTGAAAAAAGTGCCTAAATCGACTTTTCCGTCTCTTCCTCCTTCTTTGTGCTTTAATTTAAGGAATTTTGAATTCGTCTCCCGTCAAGTGTTTGGAGTATCCACTACACTTGATTCCTTCAAGCACACCTGCAAAACAAATCAATGCTCTTTTGGTACCCATGCCATTTTGGGTCCTTGAGGGTTATGCATACTATAATGATATGTTTGAGTAGCATGTCTATGTCTAGTAAAGCATGCGGGAGCAATATGACCAATTCGTCTACAATAATGACATGTCACATTTGGATTATGCATGTGTCTAGGCTCATAGTAGCTAGAATAATGCACATTGTTTACTCTATTTTCATTTCTCCTAATTTGAGCACCATAATCATTTCTAGGTTGAACATTTCGGGATCTTCTAGCATGATCACTGTTGTGCCTAAAATATGCATCATGTCTATGGTGACGATTGCTAGGCGGAAGGTCATGTCTAGGTCTCCTAATATTTTGTCTAGCATGCATGTTTGTTTTAGGAAAGGCATTTTTGTTATTAATCCTAGATTGAGCTCTAGGTGGTTGGGTTTTTGCATCAACCTCTTCTTCATTTATGAAGCCTATTCCATGCTTGGTTGATTTCAAGTTATCAAGCACCACATTCAAGTTTTTATGAGAGGAGTTGAATTTATCTAGTGTGCCTTTTAATCTACCTACTTCATTCTTAAGGTCTACACAAGAAGCACAATTTTTTGTAGAACTCTCGGGCTTGTCAGAACTTCTTTTCCCATAAAACTTGTTTTGTTCTAGTAGCTTCTCATTTTCCAAAACCAATTTTTCTAATTCTTTTTCTTTTAATGAAAACTGTTTTTGAAAATCTTGTTCTTTTAGAGAAGCACTTTCTCTTAAACTAGTGACGGTTTTTGTAACTTTGAGAAATTCAGCATACAATTCATCAAAGGCATTTCTCATGTCATCAAGAGTGTAAAAATTTTGAGAAGAGATTTGACTTACCTCACTTTGATTTTCTTCCTGTGCCATGAGGCAGAGATTTGCCGCTTCTTCATTTTCTTCTTCACTGGATTCGTCTCCGGAATCTCCTCCCCAAGATATGTATGCTCGTTGCTTCTTGAAGGGTTTCTTCTCCTTTTTAAGATTTGGGCAGTTTGTTTTGATATGCCCTGTTTCACCACATTCATAACATTTAACTTGCTCACCTTGCTTTTTCCCTTTGCGGTCATATTCTTTTCGCATGAATTTTTGGAATTTTTTGATGATGAGTCCGAATTCGCTATCTCCATCCTCTTCAATTGGTGATTGACTTGTGCTCGCCTTTAGAGCAATCTTTTGCCTTCTTTGTTCATCAATAACAGGGTTAAGAATAGTGGATTCATAAGTCTTAAGATTACCTCTAAGAGCGTCTATGGTGACGTTCGTGATTCCAATTGACTCTTGAATCGCATCGGCCTTTGATCGCCATGCCGGTGTTAGACTCCTAAGGATTTTTCGAACTAGTTCTTTGTCTGTGAACGTCTTCTTGAGCGCGTGGAGATCATGCACTATTGATGAGAACCGCTCAAACATCTCGTCTACCTTTTCGCCTTCCTTCATATGGAACAATTCGTAAGCATGAGTTAAAAAGTCAATTTTAGCTTCTCTTACCTGGTCAGTCCCTTCGTAAGTGACCTCAAGCTTGTCCCACATTTCTTTCGCTGTTTTGCAGCAGGAGATTTTCCTGTAATCATTAGCATTAACAGCACAAAGTAATAAATTAATAGCTTTAAAATTATTTTGGACCATTCGATTATCCTCGGCGTTGAATTCCTCTTCTGATTTTGGCACCCATTCTCCTTCCACCTTTTTGACAGGAACCTCATTTCCTTTGGTGTACACCTTCCACAAGTAAGGGCTGTTTGATCTGACGAATATCTGCATCCTTTCTTTCCAATATGAATAATTAGTCCCGTTAAACAAAGGAGGTCTTGTGGGGCACTGTCCTTCATCAATACCTGCAAAAGAGTCTAGAGTAGAAGCCATGGAAAGATTCTCTCAAACGGTTAAGTCTTTCAGAGAGTATGGCTCTGATACCAATTGTTGGACAATACGCTTTACGCTAGAGGGGGGGGTGAATAGCGTTTTAAAAATATTAAGCGTTTTAGTGCGGAATTTAAAAACTTTGCAGAAATTAAAACAAGTGCAGTAGAATAAACTTACACAATGATGTATCCTGGTTGGCCACAAACGTGGTTAGTCCAGTCCCCGAGAGACTCTCTCGAGATTTCCACTAAACTTGTCAAGCTTACGGGTGCTTAACAAACCGTTACAGCTGAGGACACAAGCCTCACCTAGTTGCTCGGGGATCACAATCCCAAAGACTTCAATTGCTCGGGGATACCAATCCCAAAGACTTCAATTGCTCGGGGATAACAATCCCAAAGACTTCAACTGCTCGGGGATAACAATCCCAAAGACTTCAACTGCTCGGGGATAACAATCCCAAAGACTTCAACTGCTCGGGGATAACAATCCCAAAGACTTCAACCGAGGAATCACAAGTTCCTCAACAAACGAGAATCGCAATTCTCTTACAAACACAAAACACACTCACCTTACAAAGCACTCCTTAATGAGTAGATATGAGTAGAAATAGTACGCTCAAGATCACAACAACTTAGCTCAATAGAATGGCTCTTCAAAAAGCTTTATGGATGAATGGAAAATGATGATCAATGTAAGAAAGCTTTTAGCAATGAAAATACTCAAAGTGTATATGTTGTTGTTGTGAAAACACTGAGTTGAAGCTGTATTTATAGGTGAAAAACTCAGTCTTACCGTTGTCTAATTGCCAATTAAGGATTGCTGAAATTACTCGGTGACAATCGATTGTCAAGACTAAACAATCGATTGTTTGCCTATCAGATTAAAAATTCAATCCCAGATTTTACGTCAACAATCGATTACTTCAAATCAATAATCGATTATTTATAACGTTAAGAAATCCTTTCCAATTTTTGGCATAAAACATCGATTGTCCGGAAATCAACAATCGATTATTTTAACAACGTTCAGAAAATCTTTTCCAGATTTTAAGCAAAACATCGATTGTTAAATATCAACAATCGATTACCTGAAGGTAATTGAAAATATATGACAACGGTCAGCTTCAACAATCGATTATCAAATGGAATAATCGATTATTAATTAATTTCAAAACTCTCTGTCTCATATATAATCGATTATCAAAAGCCACAATCGATTATCATTTTATTTAAAATCACTGGGAGACATTTTTCTCATTCTAATCGATTACCATTAGTTCATAATCGATTTTTATGAGTTTTGAAAACTTTGCCTCAGTTAACAATCGATTATCATAAGTACACAATCGATTGTTATGCAGTTTGCAAAAACCTGATGTTAACTGACTTACTCACAATCGATTATCATTAATCCACAATCGATTGTCATGCAGTCTTGGCTTAGAGATACTCGATTATCATAAGTACATAATCGATTATCTTAGCCCAGATTTTTGAGGCATGCTTGGAAAACATTTTAACAAATGTAAATATGCATAGTTTAAAATCATTTGACACTTAATTTAAATATGCATGATTTTGGAAAAATAATTTTAGTAGAGAAGCCATGTTATGAGCCAAGTTGAGGAATCAAGATCACAATTAATATTGACTCAATTATAACATTTCTAAACTTTGTCTTGAGCTTCTTGTAATGCATCCATTTTGTGCTTGTCCTTGAGTACTGCTATATATCGCTTTTTGCTTTGTTTGACATTCATCAAAACCTACAAAAGAACACACGTTTAGTATATTGCATTTGAAACGTGTTTCCAACAGAACAATCAAGGGAACAAACAAAACTGTACCCGTGTTATTTTATCAGTAAAATTATATTTTTTCATATTTATATTGTGGTTGTAATTTATTTTTGTATTCACAAATAATTTGTTGCAAACAAATTGGCACGCCCAATGGGACCAGTCCTGCCTTTCATCTCTTCCTCCTATAAATTGAAAACTCCAAGTTTCAAAAGCATCGGTTTAATTGCCGAGTAGTTCAAGTCTTGTCTTCAAATTTCGCAAGCCTACATCCCGACAAACCTTGAAGTAGGGGGAATTTGTAGACATCGAAATTTAAATGGATTGAGCTAAATCCTAAATTCAAGATACTACAAGATCTATTGAAATTCAAGAAGTCGATTAGTGTTGCTTGGAGGCTAGTCTACCAAAACCCTAGGTCAATCCTATAAAAAAGGTTATATAATCCAAAACAATATCTCAATAAAATGGAGATCATCTCGAAAATCCCATAAACTCGCGGGATATTCACAAAGAGATCAAGAAGTGGTTGGATAATTCTTGAAAATTAAATACTTCAAGAAGATCCACAACATACTTCATGGATATCAAATAAATCCATGAAAACCCACAATATCCTATGTTCGAGAAATACGTTGGTCTAGACCTCGAATCACGAAGATAATCAGGAGAGAAGAATCAAGGGAACAAACAGATTTTTACATATGTTATTTTATCAATAAAACTATGTTTCTTGATATTTATAAGTGGTTGTAATTTATTTTTGTATTCACAAATAATTCGTTGCAATTTACTTCAGCTTTATCGCTCTCCAATAATTATTTATTTTTACTTTCTTTAAAATCACATAATTAATCTGGACTGAATGAGCCAAAGGTGATAGAGACTTGGTTTGTTCTTGCTTTCTCATCTTCAAGCTCAATCTTCTTTTCGTGAGCCAAGTCCATGACTTTATCCTTGAAGACAAAGCACTTCTCTAAACGGTGGCTTACAAGTTAGTGATATTTGTAGTAATTTGGTTCATTTGTTTTCCCACCTTCATTTAGTCACTTCATCTCCGGAAGCTCAATGAGATTTAACTCGAGAAGTTCCTCGAAAATGGCTAGCACATTAGAATCCAGGAGTGGGTACTATTTCTCCTGCATTTCTTATAGAGTGAACTTTCCAGTTGGATTGTCTTGAAAAGAAGTGGATTTCATACTTTGCTTCTTATTCACCTTTGTCGTGAACTTCATAGGTGATGTATTGACATTCATAACTTCTTTACTTTCAGACTTGGGTATGAAATTGCCGCACTTCCCGACTTCTTGCTTGTCATTCGCTTTGAGAGGTTCATAGATGGGAAGCCTTTCATTTCCAGCGGAGGCCATGCTCAATTCCATGTCATGGGCACGAGTTGCAAGTTCTTCAAATGTGCCAGGCTTGATACCTTGCAAGATGTAGCGCAATCCCCAACACATACCTTAGATGCTCATCTCTATGCCTGAAGCTTCACTAAGTCTGTCTTTACAGTTTAGGCTTGCATTCCTCCGATGATTGATAAAGTCGATAACTGGTTTCCTGTTTCATTGACGAGTATTTCTAAGCTCTATCATACTCACAGTGCGTCTTGTGCTATAAAAGCGATTGATGAATTCTTGCTCTAATTGATCCCAGCTATCAACAGATCCAGCCTCGAGGTCCGTGTACCAATAACAAGTATTTCCTTTTAATGAGCAGGCAAACTGCTTGACGAGGTACCCTGTAATGACCCGACCCGTATTCTCATGAGTTACCGCTATGTTTTTCCCAATTTGAACTTCTTTATGCCTCATTATATGTATCTCATGTAATCGAGTTGGTTTGGAGTGGTTTCGATAAGAAATGAGACACTTAGTCTCTTTTAAGAAGGCTTAAGTTAGAAAAGTCAACCGCATGCTGAGTTATGAGTTAGAGGGCTCGGATGTAAATATCTACTTTTCGGTTAGTTCCGAGAGGTGAGTTTTGACTTAGGAGTGTGACCGGAAGTAATTTTGGAAGTCCGTAGCTCATTTCGGCTAGAAATGCCGAAAGCTAGTATTTGGTGATTTTCGGTTGATAGGTGAAATTTTGATCCGAGGGATCGGAATGGAACTCCGGATATTTCTTTTGCACCGTCATGTTATTTGGGACATGTTTGCAAAATATCAAGTCATTCAGACATGTTTTGGTTGGGTTTTTGGTCGAATGCACGTTTTGGAAGTTTTAAAGGAACTTAGGCTTGAATTCAATGATTTTGGTGTTAGTCGAGGTGTTTTGATCATTGGAACAAGTTTTTATTAATGTTATTGTATGTATTGGCATTTTTGGTTGAGGTCCCAGGGGTCTCGGGATAATTTCGGATGGCTATCAAGAACTTTTAAAGTTGGAAACTTTTCACAATAGGCAAAAGTTGTAAATGAGTGCGTACTAGACCTTACTTTGGATGATCATATCTCCCGTTATATAAGGCGTTGTAAAACCCATAACCTATCAAATTAAATCTAGTTTCCAACGCATCAAACCGTTCATCATTTGTAGGTGTATATAGCACGTTATGGCCATTTTCGTATCGCCAGTGCCCTGGGCAGCGCCGGGTGCTAGCCGCGGCACCCAAAAATTTGAGCTACTGGTTCCAGCGCCATAAGAAGTGCCCAGCGCCACCTGGGGCGCCTAAAAATAGCCTATAACACTCATTTCGGGGTTCATTTTTACCCATTTTTTTGGACTAACTTGGGGTCCTTATTTCACCCTCTCAAGACCTTCAACTCCCCCAATCTTCAAGGTAAGTAATCTCCATCATCTTGGTGTGAAATTCCATCATTCCTATACTATTATTGATGAAATCCTCTCATCAAACACTTAGATTTTCAAGAAATTCCTTCAAGAACTCGAAGGAAGGTTTTGCAAGATTTCTTCCAAAAGGTAAATCCTACATCTTAGACTTACATACATGGATATATTATGGGAATATAAGTATGAATCAAGTATTACAACTTATGGCATGGTGATTGGAAGCCATAAATTCCCAATTTAAATACATGAATATGGTAGGAATTTAATGGTGTTTATTTGATGGAATTTTGTTTGTTGGGTGTGAATGAATGGTCATACATGTGTATTTAGAAGTCATAAATTGGTTAGGAATGATGGTGAGATGAATTGTTGGTTAATGGTGATAATTGGAGGAACCAATACCATAGTTATGAGGTTTCTATGCCTACAAGGTGTTTGTTTATATGCCAAAAATGGCATAATTTATGGAATTTAGTACCAATATAGTCAATATTGAATGTTGTATTGTAGATTCAAGTTACATAACTGTATTGGTTCATCGTAGTATCATTAAGGGGAAAATTTTATATATGTATGGCTAAAACCCCATCTTTTAGAAATCGAGCTTCATCGATGTTTGTGTGATATTGGACAGAATGTTTTAGAAAATATATTTAGCCATTTGAATTAGTTTGTTATGTATTATTGATGATACTAGATTAATTGTGTATAGACACGATTGAATTAGAGCCAAAAGGAAAGGCATTGCTTAAGGATTGACTTGATTGTAAACCTTCAAGGTAATTTTTTGGTCTACCCTAGCTTGAGGGAATAGGAGTTGAGTATATTTGCTACTTGTTATGTCATGTGTCCAACGTATAGGCATGGTGACAAGTATCTATACGCTGGGGGTCGAGCATGCCCGTGAGTCTTGTATTATAATTGTTATGACTCGGTTGTAGTTTATTGCGGTTCATGTGTTATTATTATTATTGTCCCCTTGCTGGGATGTTTGTTGATATCATCGTTCCCTTGCCGGGATGTTTGTTTTGATAGTTTTGTCCCCTTGCTGGGATGTTTGTTTGATATTGTTGTTCCCTTTGCCGGGATGATTATTTTGACAGTTTTGTTCCATTGCCGGGATGTTGAAATATCATTGTTCATTGTTGTTTGTTTGATTTTTGGACAGAATGTTTTAGAAAATATATTTAGCCATTTGGATTAGTTTTCTAAGTATTATTGATGATATTAAATCAATTATGTATTGATACGATTGAATTGGAGCCAAATTTGAAAGGAAAGGCATTGCTTAAGGATTGAGTTGGCCGTAAACCTTCGAGGTAAGTGTTTGGTCTACCCTAGCTTGAGGGAATAGGAGTTGAGTATATTTGCTACTTGTTATGTGATGTGCCCGACGTATAGGCATGGTGAAGAGTATCTATACGTTAGGGGTCGATCATGCCCGTGAGTCTTGTATTATAATTGTTATGACTCTGTTGTAGTTTATTGCGGTTCATGTGTTATTATTATTTTCCCCTTGATGGGATGTTTGTTGATATCATTGTTCCCTGGCCGGGATGTTTGTTTTGATAGTTTTGTACCCTTGCTGGGATGTTTGTTTGATATTGTTGTTCCCTTTGCCGGGATGATTATTTTGACAGTTTTGTTCCATTGCCGGGATGTTTATTTGAGATTATTGTTCCCTTGCCGGGATGTTTGTTTTGATAGTTTTGTTCTCTTGCCGGGATGTTTGTTTGATATTATTGTTCCCTTGCCGGGATATTTTTTTTATAGTATTGTTCCCTTGCCGGGATGTTGAAATATCATTGTTCCTTTTCGGAAAGTTTTTATATGTTATTTAGTGATATCTTATCCTTCTGTTGTGATGTAACTGTTGATTCTGTTGGTTGCGTTGTGTATTTACTTTGGGACTACGGGTTAGATTCCCGGAAGATCCCCCACACATATAAATTGAGGATACCATGAGATCCCTAGAATTTATATTGAGGATACCAAGAGATCCCTATACATATATTGAGGATACTAAGAGATCCTCGGGATACCAAGAGATCCCTACACATATATTGAGGATATCAAGAGATCCTCGGGATACCAAGAGATCCCCAGCACATATATTGAGGATACTAAGAGATCCTCGGGATACGAATAGATCCCTAGCATAGATATTGAGGATACCAATATATCCTCGGGATACAAAGAGATCCCTACACATACATTGAGGATACCAAGAGATCATCGGGATACCAAGAGATCCCCAGCACATATATTGAGGATACTGAGAGATCCTCGAGATACCAAGAGATCCCTAGATCGTGTATGGAGGATATTGAGAGATCCCCGAGTATTTACATTTGGGACTACATTGACGGTATCCTGGAAGATCTGCAGTTGTAATCCCTGCATTGAGTGGTACTCCTTCCGTGATTATTTTGTCTCTGTTGTAATTGTTTTTATCAATTCAAGTGTTTTAACGGTTTAGATTTACCTTACGGCTGTGATCCTTTAAGTAGGAATTTATAGTATTGACAATACCTCGTCCTATTATTTTATACATATTCAATACTCTAAGTTTCAGCAATTGTTACATTTTTAACTCAATTGATTTCTCAATTAAATTTTCCTTAAGCCGTTGAGGTTGTACATCACTTAAAAAGGGAATTTATACTTTGTTTCAATTATTTATTTCTCTTATAAAATGTTATGATTCATTCGATATTGTACTTCAGTTGAAAAGGATATTTTCTAAATCAAATGATTGCTTAAAAAATTATATAATAACATCATATTTTCTTGTTGATTTCCATCTGGGTTGGGAGATGTATTCTACTTTATGTCAAGTGAATGAGTCTTCTTGAACATTCTTCATTGTATTGGGTTATGGAACCTGTGAACTGCGTAATATGAGGATGTTGATGCGAAATGTGAGACAGTAATATGTGGGCAGGAGGTACCGTGATAATATGAAAGTAGGATGGGACCTATATTACTTATGATTATAAAATGAGGCATCACACGTTGACCTTTACCCGAAAAAAATTATATTCGAAAGGTGCTTACTTGGAAGATACTTATTTGAATGAAATATATTGGAAAGATATTTATTGAAAAGCATATTATCTTAGAGATTATTACTTGAAGGATTTATAGGCGAAAGATTTATATTTGAAGGACTCGATCAATTGATCGCACTTGTATTTATTAATTGTTGAGAAACATTTATGGTGTTCTTGTTGCCTGCTATTTATACCATTGGTTGATCCTTATGGCCATTCATGTTATTTGCTTCCTATTATTTTGTACGCTATAAACTGCACAGGTTTAGGTGAGTGTGTGGTCCTAGCCTTGTCACTACTTCGTCGGGGTAGGCTAGACACTTACTAGCACATGAGATCGGTTGTGTTGATACTACACTTCTGTACATTTTTTGTGTATAGATCCATGCGTTTGATCGATGGTAGCTATTCATTGTGGTGGAGACTCAAGGTAAACCTGCTATAGCATTCGCAGTCCTCAGAGTAACCTTCAATTGCACTTATTTCCATTTGTTCCCTTTGATTCAGAACAACGATGTAATCATATTGTATAGCTACTCTTAGAAAGGCTTGTGAGTTGTACTACCGGTTCTAGGAATGGAAATATTTTTTGAGAAATTTCATTATGAGTTAATAAGTATTAATGTTATTCAGTTAATGTTAGGCTTACCTAGTTTAGAGACTAGGTGCCATCATGGCTCCTTCGGAGGCATTTTTTGGTCGTGACAAGTTGGTATCAGAGCTCTATATTCATAGGTGCTACAAGTTATAAGCTAGTTTCGTAGAGTCTTGCGGATCGGTACGGAGACGTCTGTACTTTTCTTCGAGAGGCTACCGAGCTAGTAGGAAAAATTCCCACTTCATTCATTCCTTATCGTGCGACATTTATTCAGCTTGAAGCATATATCTTCTTTTGCATCAACTCATGTATGGAATTGTGCACTATTCCAATGGTTTGTGATATTGAAAAAAAAGGATTATAAGAGAGCCAGAGTTGCTCAATCATTGTTACCACGTGTCGACAAGAATTGAGGATGTGGAAGTGCAGAGAGATCTTTCAGTTGTGCGCATGGGAGTGCATCAGATCTTGGCATCTGGTTGATCAGTACACTCTATTGAAGGTTTAATTGGAAACTATGTGTTCATATGGGATTTATATGTAGCGAAGGGTACAACTAGCAACCAAGACACTAGAGAAAGAGAGTTTAACAATAACGAGGATGACATGCACCAAATAAATGCCTTGAGACGTCTTATGTATGGTGTCGTACGAGTGATGAAGATTAGTATTGTGGATCATCGAAAATATGTCTTATGATTTCACACCTAGTGAGGAAAGTTGAATATCAATGATAAGATTGCGAGATCATGTGTTATACCAATTTTGACCCGAGATGTATTTATGTGGTAATGAAAGGTTCTCCAAAACTTGTATATGATCAAGAGCTAAGATTTGAACGGGATGATAATGAGGCTTGAGATATTCCCGCATCCTTAATAATCCTACATTTTAGTATCTACGGGGTCATGGAAACATATTCAGTATACTCTTAGTGCTTAAGTTAATCACAACACTCGCGTGGGGCAATCATCTTTGTTAGATAATACGCTTAACGCGAGAGCGGGGGTGAATAGCGTTATAATAAAATTTAGCGTAAACTTGCGGAAATTAAAATTTGCAGGAAGCAAATAAGTGCGATAAATAATAACTTACACACAGATATATCCTGGTTCACCACAACGTGTGGCTAGTCCAGTCCCCGAGAGACTCTCTCGAGATTTTCCACTAACGTGTCAAGCTTCCGGGTTCTTAACAAACCTTTACAACTTGAGGACGCAAGCCTCAACACCTTTGCTCGGAGTTACAACACTCCAAGACTTCAACCAAGGAAACACAAGTTCCTTACAACAAGAGAATTACAATTCTCTTACAAGTGTATACAACACAAAAACACTCAAACAAAATACTCCTTAATGAGTAGATATGAGTAAAAGAAGTAAGCTCTGGATCACAACAACTTTGGACAAGAATATGGCTCTCAAAAGCTTTATGAAATTGAAAATAAAATGATAAACAAAAGTATGCAAGCTTATAGCAATGTAATGATCAGTTGTAGTATGTTGTTCTGTTTAAAACACTGAAATGAAGCTGTATTTATAGTTGAAAAACTTGGCATTACCGTTGCCTAATTGCCAATTAAGAGTTGCTGATTTTACTCACTGACAATCGATTGTCAAACCCCAACAATCGATTGTCTGCCAGTCAGATCAAAATTCAATCCCAGATTTTACGCTTGATAATCGATTACTTACAATCCATAATCGATTACTGGCAACTTTAAAAAATCCTTTCCAGATTTTACCACAAACAATCGATTGTCCAGAATCAACAATCGATTACTCAGCAACGTTCAAAAAATCTTTTCCGGATTTTAATCAAAGCAATCGATTATACAAAATCAATAATCGATTACCCAATAACGTTCAAAAAATCTTTTCCGGATTTTAATCAAAACAATCGATTATACAGAATCAATAATCGATTACCTGACGGTATTTGAAAACTTTACGACAACG
The DNA here is from genome assembly GCA_034376525.1 of Nicotiana benthamiana. Taxonomy (NCBI): domain Eukaryota; kingdom Viridiplantae; phylum Streptophyta; class Magnoliopsida; order Solanales; family Solanaceae; genus Nicotiana; species Nicotiana benthamiana. The sequence goes on from CM067328.1 coordinate 86,158,897, forward strand.
GTCAGCTTCACAATCGATTGCACAAAGTCAACAATCGATTACATATCAGTTTTTGAAAAACATTTTAGACACTGCCTCTTGACAATCGATTGTTATATACTCACAATCGATTATTTAATAAATTTGAAAATCACTAGAAGTCATTGCCTCAACACAATCGATTGTCATTAGTTCACAATCGATTATTTTGTGACTTTAAAAATACTGAAGGACACTGTCTCTTCACAATCGATTGTCATTAGCTTCACAATCGATTATTCTGAGTTTTGAAAAACTTTGATGGACACTGCCTCATCACAATCGATTGTCATAAGGTTCACAATCGATTGTCATGCAGGTTTAAAGAAACCTGATGTTCACTGCCTTAACACAATCGATTGTCATTAGTTCACAATCGATTGTCACGCAGTCTTGGCTCAACATAATCGATTATCATTAGTACATAATCGATTATCTTAGTCCAGTTTTCAGAGGCATTTAAAAATCATTTTGACTAATGAAAATATGCATGATTTAAAATCATTTAGCATTAAATTAAATATGCATGATTTTGGAAAATAGTTTTATGAGAGCAGCCATGTTACGAGTCAAGATGTAGGATCAAGATCACAAATAAGAATGACTCAATTAAACTTATAAAACTTTGTCTTGAGCTTGAATCTTGTTGTATATCAATTGTGCGCTTGTTTCTTGAACTTCGTCATATATCAATTTTCGCTTCGTTTGTCATTCATCAAAACCTACACAAAAGAACACACGTTTTAGTATATTGCATTGAGAACGTGTTTCCAACAATTTCCTCCTTTTTGATAATGGCAAACATTAAGCGGGATATGCAAGACAAGCAATTTATATTGACGATTCAAGACAAGTATATACATGTAACAAGTATGCAATTTGTTCCCCCTCAATTTGAGAATTCCCCCTCAATTTAAGCATATAAATATTGAGAGTTGCATACCCCGTTATCTTCCCCCTTTTGCCATTAGCAAAAATAACATAATAAGATGCCAAAGATGAAATAAACCTTGTTTATTTATTAAAAAATATTACAGCAACAGGGAAGACAATACAACATGTAAAAACAAACAAAAAAACTACAATTATTCATTCATCATTTTCCGCCTCATCATCCGCCGTTGCTTCATATGGAACAAGACCCGCATATGGATAATGAACGTGGTCAAAATATCCATGGATCTCGTGAGTTAATTGACCGAAAGAAGAGGTCAATGAAGCAATTTGGTCGGAAATAAATTGGAGGGAAGGCTCTTGAGGCGGAGGAGCACAACGGGTTGGAGGAGGAGCAGGCGCTATATGATCACCGTCATGATGAAAGGAGGATTCCGAAATTTCCCACTTTTTGGTACTCTTTTTGAGAGGACCATTTCCAGTGACGAATCCGGTGGCTTCAAGAAAGTTCATGATGAGGAGAGCATAAGGAAGAGGCCTATCATCTCCGATAGCGTCACGCATATGAATTTTGATAAGCTGACACCAATTGATGTTAGCTCCGGTAACTATGGCATGCATGAGCTTGGTGTCCTCTTGGGAAATGGTGGTATGGTTGTGCTTACGAAGCTTGAGGACTCGGGTGATGAAATAGAAAATTAATCGGTAATTTGGATCCATTCCCGTAATTGTAGGACGACGGGAGGAGATATTTGGATCATAAGAAGTAAGACCGATTTGGTGTAAGAGGGCTGTTTCATCAAAAAGGGCTCCGGCCTCTCCGGTGTATCGAAAAATGTCTTCACCGTTATGAGGAAGACGGGCAATGGTATGAAGATTTTCATCGGAAAGAAGAATTTGAACACCATTAATGTTGGTGACAAGCTCACCATCATCATCCTCATGGAGGTTGGAATAAAATGCTTGAACCAATGTAGTATTGATGTAAGGGTGAGTAAGGAGTAAAAAGTCAAGAAGTTGAGAATTTTTAAGCATATTTGCAGCAGGCCCAAATGATTCAAGATACTTGTGGGTTGAAAAGCGGGGTGGAAGAATGTCGCGCTTTTCAAATTTGGTTAGGAATCGAGTAAGCTCGATGTCGGAATTGAAATATAGAACGGAACCATCTTGATAGGGATAGTTCGGACGAGAAGGGGCAGCCGAGGTGGATGCGCCGTGCCTAGCAGAACGGGAACGTTTTGAGTGACGGCCCGACATTTTTAATGAAAGCTGCTGGATTTTGCAAAGAAATAGAGAGAATTTGATATTTTGAAAGCTAGAATTGATGCTTGAATGAATGAATATGAACATATATGAAGCCTATTTATAGAGGGGAGAGTGGCTTATCATTTATGGAAGAAATCTGCTGAGAATTTAAAGCCAAATCAGTCAGAAACGGTAAAATAAATTCACTGACCGTTAGACAATCGATTGTTGAGATGCAATAATCGATTGTTGAAGAGTTATGACCTGACTTGGAACTGACACAAATCGATTGAGGAGCCAAACGGTAACACGAATTTAAATTTCTGACATGAAATAATCGATTGTCAAAATATGGTAATCGATTGTTATGTTACAGTGAGCACAGAAATTTTCTGATTTTGAAAATAATCGATTATATTTTGAAACAATCGATTGTTTTGGAAAAGCCTTGCTGAATGATTGAGATGGAAATCGATTTTGCAGTTTAAAGAATCGATTATTTAACGAAACTGCATAATAAACATAAACCATAAACAATCGATTAGTGATACTGCTAATCGATTTTCAGCACAGTAAAATAATCGATTATTTGCTTGGAACAATCGATTGTTTTGTGCCAAAACTTTATAATTCTCCCTATCTTTTAGGGCGATACCTGCAAAATAGAATTAAACGTCTCCGACGCTCAAGGCAGTAATTTGTAAAGAAGTAATAACTTAAACTAGTGTTGCCAAGTGAGAACGTGAGCTCTTAAGAAGTGTGTCCTAAAGTGTTCTTAAGAGAGTTTCGGGTACTTACCTTTCCTCCGACGTTGCCAATTACCTGTTCGAGAGGGTGATCTTTGATTGTCCTCCACTCGTTAGGCATATTCATTTCTTTTTCCAATTGTGGCGCTTCTTCCGTTGGTTGTTCCTCAGTTTCATCTTTATTCCTGCAAGATCAAAGCTGGAATCCTTTCTCGCCAAGCGAGCATTATTTTTGGAAAATACAACATGAGGGGATTCCTCCACAATTTGGGTTCTTTTATTAAAGACCCTATATGCTTTACTACGTGAGGAATATTCAATGAAAATACCTTCATCCGACTTAGCATCAAATTTATCCAATTGGTCTTTGCCATTGTTATGAACAAAACATTTGCAACCAAAAACTCTAAAATGGGAAATATTTGGTTTTCTACCCTTATAAAGTTCATAGGGGGTTTTCATGAGTATCGGCCGAATTACTATTCTATTTAGAACATAGCAAGCGGTACTCACGGCATCCGCCCAAAAATGTTTGGGTATCTTAGCTTCGTCGAGCATGGTTCTAGCCATCTCTTCAAGACACCTATTTTTCCTTTCCACCACCCCATTTTGTTGTGGTGTACGTGGAGCGGAAAAGGTATGCTCGATTCCGAGTTCGTCACAAAAGTCCGCAAAGAGATTGTGATCAAGCTCTCCCCCATGATCACTCCTAATTGAAGTGACGGTTGTTTCTTTCTCATTTTGAACACGCTTAAGAAAATATTTAAAATTTTGAAAAGCATCACTTTTATTGGCAAGAAATAAAGTCCAAGTAAATCTCGAGTAATCATCAACAATCACAAAAGCATATTTATTTCTTCCTAGACTTTCAATGCGAGAGGGACCAAATAAATCCATATGAAGCAATTGCAATGGTCTAGAAGTTGAAACAAAGTTTTTAGATTTGAAAGATGCTTTTGTTTGCTTCCCCTTTTGACATGAGTCACAAATAGAGTCATTTTCAAATTTTAAAATGGGAAGACCAACAACTAAGTTTTGAGAAATCAATTTGTTCAAAAGATGCATATTGATATGTGCTACTCTACGATGCCATAGCCAAGTATCATCCTCTTTACTCATTAGACAATCAACATATTCGGGTGAGGAATTAGCAAGATCAACCATATAAATATTATCAAATCTAAAACCACGAAGTATGATTTTGAAATCACTACGTCTAAATACTAGGCATTCTTCTGAATCAAATAGAGCAAGATTTCCCTTGTCACATAATTGACTTATGCTCAAGAGATTATGCTTCAATCCTTTCACAAGTAATATATGCTTAATAGAGGAATTTTCATCCTTACCGACCGAGCCGATGCCGATGATCTTTCCTTTATTGTTATCACCGAAGATAACACTTTCTCCTTCTTTGTGCTCTAATTGAAGGAATTTGGATTCATCTCCCGTCATATGCTTGGAGCATCCACTATCAAGGTACCATAGTACACTTGATCCCTTCAAGCACACCTACAAAACAAATTAATGTTCTTTAGGTACCCATGCCATCTTGGGTCCTTGGGGGTTAGGCATATTATAATGATGCGATTGAGTAACATGTCTATGACGTGTAAAGCAAGCAGGAGCAATATGACCAATACGTCTACAATAATGACAAGTCACATTTGGGTTATGCATCCTTCTAGGTTCATAGTAACTAGACGGATGAAAATTTCTTACTCTATTTTGAACACTATGACTATTTCGCATTTCATGAGAATTATTTCTCCTACTATGAGCTCTAGGATGGGCAGCATTTCTAGAGTGATTGTTTCTCGGTTGAGGGCCATTGCAAGGTCTTCTAAGGGGTTCAAAATTTGGCCTAAAATATGCATCATTTCTAGGGTGACTATTTCTAGGTGGTAAGTCATTCCTATGTCTTCTAAATAGTTCAGCATTTTGTCTAGCATGCATATTGGCTCTAGAGTTGTTGTTTCTAGGATAAGCATTTCTGTTGTTAATCCTAGGTTGAGCTTTAGGTTGTTGGGGTTTAGCGTCAACCTTTTCTTCATTCTTAAAGCCTATTCCATGCTTGGTTGATTTCAAGTTAACAAGAACATCATTCAAGTTTTTGTGCGAAGAATTAAACTTATCTAATGTGCCTTTAAGCCTACTTACTTCATTCTTAAGAAGCAAACAAGAAGTGCAATTTCTAGTAGAGCTTTCGGGCTTATCGGAACTTCTTTTTCCAAAAAACTTGTTTTCCTCTTTCAGCTACTCATTTTCTAAAACCAGTTTTTCTAAATCCTTTTCTTTCAAAGAAAGCTGTTTTTGAAAATCCTTATCTTTTAATGAAGCATTTTCTTTTATGCCCTTAACAGTTTTTGAAGCCTTAATAAACTCAGCATATAATTCATCAAAAGCAGTTTGCATTTCTTCAAGAGTAAAGAAGTTTTTAGACGAAATTTGACATACCTCATCTTTGTTGTCTTCTTGTGCCATAAGGCAAAGATTTGCTGCTTCGTCTTCTTCTCCTTCGCTTGACTCATCTCCGGAGTCACCTCCCCAAGAAATGTATGCATGTTGCTTTTTAAAAGGTTTCTTCTCCTTTTTGATGTTTGGGCAATTTGATTTGATGTGCCCGGTTTCACCACATTCATAGCACTTGATTTGTTCGCCTTGCTTTTTGCCCTTGCGTTCATACTCCTTGCGCATGAACCTTTGAAATCTTTTTATAACGAGTCCAAACTCGTTGTCTCCTTCCTCATCAATTTGCGGTTGGCTTGTGCTTGCCTTTAGAGCTATTCTTTGCCTCCTTTGATCATCAACAAAAGGGTTAAGAATAGTAGATTCATAGGTTTTAAGGTTACCTCTTAGTGCGTCGATGGTGACGTTTGAAACGCCAATGGATTCTTGAATTGCATCGGCCTTTGATCTCCATGCCGGTGTGAGACTTCTAAGAATTTTTCGAACGAGCTCTCTATCCGTGAATGTTTTCTTGAGAGCATGTAAGTCATTTACGATTATTGAAAATCGCTCAAACATTTTGTCCACCTTTTCACCTTCCTTCATGTGAAATAATTCATAAGAATGGGTTAGGAAATCAATTTTTGCTTCCCTTACCTAGTCCGTACCTTCGTATGTAACTTCTAGCTTGTCCCACATCTCCTTTGCCGTTGTGCAACACGATATTTTCCTGTAATCGTCAGCATTAACAGCACAGTATAATAAATTAACTGCTTTAGCATTATTTTGAACCTTTCGGATGTCATCCGCGTCATACTCATCCTCGGACTTAGGAACCCATTCGTTTTCCACCTTCTTTGTTGGAATTTGGTTTCCCTTCATTATCACCTTCCAAAGGTGAAAGCTGTTGGACTGAATGAAGATCTTCATCCTCTCCTTCCAGTACGTGTAATTTGTACCGTTGAATAGAGGTGGTCGTGTGGAGCACTGTCCTTCATCAATTCCTGCAAAAGAATCACGAGTAGAAGCCATGGATGGTTCTCTCAAACTGTTAAGTTTTCAGAGAGTTGGGCTCTGATACCAATTGTTAGATAATACGCTTAACGCTAGAGGGGGGGGTGAATAGCGTTATAATAAAATCTAGCGTAAACTTGCGGAAATTAAAATTTGCAGGAAGTAAATAAGTGCGATAAATAATAACTTACACACAAATATATCCTGGTTCACCACAACGTGTGGCTAGTCCAGTCCCCGAGAGACTCTCTCGAGATTTTCCACTAACGTGTCAAGCTTCCGGGTGCTTAACAAACCTTTACAACTTGAGGACGCAAGCCTCAACACCTTTGCTCGGAGTTACAACACTCCAAGACTTCAACCAAGGAAACACAAGTTCCTTACAACAAGAGAATTACAATTCTCTTACAAGTGTATACAACACTAAAACATTCAAACAAACTACTCCTTAATGAGTAGATATGAGTAAAAGAAGTAAGCTCTGGATCACAACAACTTTGGACAAGAATATGGCTCTCAAAAGCTTTATGAAATTGAAACTAAAATGGTAAACAAAAGTATGCAAGCTTATAGCAATGTAATGATCAGTTGTAGTATGTTGTTCTGTTTAAAACACTGAAATGAAGCTGTATTTATAGTTGAAAAACTTGGCATTACCGTTGCCTAATTGCCAATTAAGAGTTGCTGATTTTACTCACTGACAATCGATTGTCAAACCCCAACAATCGATTTTCTGCCAGTCAGATCAAAATTCAATCCCAGATTTTACGCTTGATAATCGATTACTTACAATCCATAATCAATTACTGGCAACGTTCAAAAAATCCTTTCCAGATTTTACCACAAACAATCGATTGTCCAGAATCAACAATCGATTACTCAGCAACGTTCAAAAAATCTTTTCCGGAGTTTAATCAAAACAATCGATTATACAAAATCAATAATCGATTACCCAATAACGTTCAAAAAATCTTTTCCGGATTTTAATCAAAACAATCGTTTATACAGAATCAATAATCGATTACCTGACGGTATTTGAAAACTTTACGACAACGGTCAGCTTCACAATCGATTGCACAAAGTCAACAATCGATTACTTATCAGTTTTTGAAAAACATTTTAGACACTGCCTCTTGACAATCGATTGTTATATACTCACAATCGATTATTTAGTAAATTTGAAAATCACTGGAAGTCACTGCCTCAACACAATCGATTGTCATTAGTTCACAATCGATTAGTTTGTGACTTTAAAAAAACTGAAGGACACTGTCTCTTCACAATCGATTGTCATTAGCTTCACAATCGATTATTCTGAGTTTTGAGAAACTTTGATGGACACTGCCTCATCACAATCGATTGTCATAAGGTTCACAATCGATTGTCATGCAGGTTTGAAGAAACCTGATGTTCACTGCCTTAACACAATCGATTGTCATTAGTTCACAATCGATTGTCATGCAGTCTTGGCTCAACATAATCGATTATCATTAGTACATAATCGATTATCTTAGTCCAGTTTTCAGAGGCATTTAAAAATCATTTTGACTAATGAAAATATGCATGATTTAAAATCATTTAGCATTAAATTAAATATGCATGATTTTGGAAAATAGTTTTATGAGAGAAGCCATGTTACGAGTCAAGTTGTAGGATCAAGATCACAAATAAGAATGACTCAATTAAACTTATAAAACTTTGTCTTGAGCTTGAATCTCGTTGTATATCAATTGTGCGCTTGTTTCTTGAACTTCGTCATATATCAATTTTCGCTTCGTTTGTCATTCATCAAAACCTACACAAAAGAACACACGTTTTAGTATATTGCATTGAGAACGTGTTTCCAATAATCTTTTAATGTACCGGTGCATGGAATTTCCTGCAACAACTATTTAATTTATCTGGTATGAACTCAGTATGAGAAATCGAATTGCGATGGGTTGTTATGAATATGGTGATACTAGGAACATCCTGAGAAAACTGTCCTAGACTTGGGAGAAATTTGTTCATCAGAGCACACATGCCACGTACTCTAATATAGTTATTACTCTACCTACACTACCAATTAGGGGTGTAGGAAAAGCGGGTAGACGGCACCTAAGAGGTGGAGGCCCGACCTATTGATATATTCTCTATGGTATAGTGGAGGTCGTTACAAGAACGAACTCGAGTTATCATAAAGGAATATTTTCCTTAACTAGATTCGGTTATGAGTATCGAGGCTAGTCCTTATAGTATGTTCTACTCATGAGTGAGCTTCATAAATCTTAAATTTACTTATGTGAATACTCCTGTTGAGAAATTATACAGAGATAGCTATGTCTATTATTGTGTGTTGGTAACTAAAAATAGTTGTGAGCCCAAAGGTGACTTTTGTTAATTATTTTAGTAAGTAATTTATGTAAATTATGTCCTGAGGGTTTAAAACCCCGGAAATTTCACATCGCAATGCTATATTGAGGTGACTTGCACGCTGGATAACGAGAGTGGGGTAGAGCACCATTGGGGATTGTAACTTGGTCCGTTTCCGAATGATACTTTTACCGTGTTTTCTACTTGAACTAAATTAATAATCATTCTTACTTGGATTTAATTATTGCATTTGGGCTTCTTTCCAATTATTTGAATCCTTCAGGGATTGATATCATTTGATATCAGCCTAATGTTTTAAATAATATTTTGCAAACTCAGCCATCTTTCTAAGATTTGAAAACTTAAAATGATAATTCTAGATGATATTTCGGGCTGAGAACTACTATTTTACAAATGCCCAAGGGGATTATGATGATTTTTGGACTGAGCATGGATCGGGTTGCGCGATGCAGCAGTATTACATTAATATTGAGGCTGAGAGCCTGGTTGATTATACTAATATTGAGCCCGAGAGGCTGTTGTTGTACTTTGTGAGTTGGGAGTGAGCCCGCAGGGCTGATACCGTACTGAGAGTTTGATATTGAGCCAGACGGGGAAGTTCTGATTATTTCTTAATTGTTGAAATTATTTGAAAGAAGGAAGAATGGAAATGGAATATTTTATTTGGCACAATGTGCAAAATACTTGTGATTCATAGTTACGGACGAGATCCTCATATTTTTATATGATATGAAATATTTATACCGGGCTACAGCTGTGGTGGATGTTATATAAGGACGAGGTCCTTGTGGTGAAATGTTTATGTGTTTAAATTCTCCCTTGTGAAATTAAATTGTACCATATTACTTTTAGGGAGACATGCCTATATGACTTATTTGAAATTTCTTGTATGAATATCTATGTGCATGATTTTCCAAATTGTATTGTAATTGTTGAGTTCTAGCCTACAAGGTCAGTTCCCAGTTGACATTAAATTGTGACTCGTTAATTTGGGTAATTAATTATAAGAACTTCATGCCTGGTTGTTAGTAAACTAGAGGTTTGAAACGACATCTTGTTAACTTGAAGTTAATTGGCGATTTGTAATCGATTATGAACCCAGAGATTTGGTTGTACCGTTGTGGTCATGCATATGATGTATTTCATGTCGAGATATCATTATTTTAATATCGTACTTGTAAAACGGAGATTAGTGTTATATATATATATATATATATATATATATATATATATATATATTGGAGTATTGTTGAGTTATAGATGTGTTGTTATGAGTTGTTTGGGTGTTACTCTGACAGGTGGATAGTCCCAATTACAGAGGAGACTCTGCCGAAATTTCTGAAAAATTTGTGAGTTAAAAAAATTTGGGACATTGAGATGTGTGAATAAGAAGAAAAGTAATGTTATGTGTATGTTCGAGGACTAACGTTTGCTTAAGAGGTGGAGTATGTAATGAACCGACCTGGCGTCTCATGAGTTACCGCTCCATTTTTCCCATTTTCAACTTCTTTATGCCACATTATCTGTATCTCATGTGATCGAGTTGGTTTGGAGTGTTTTCTATAAGAAATGAGATACTTTGTCTCTTTTAAAAAAGCTTAAGTTTGAAAAGTCAACCGGATATTGACTTACGAGTTAGAGGTCTCGAATGTAAATATCGACTATTCGGTTAGTTCCGGGAGTTGATTTTTGACTTAGGAGTGTGACCGGAAGTAATTTTGGAAGTCCGTAGCTCATTTAGGCTAGAAATGACAAAAGCTAGTATTTTGGCGACTTCCGGTTGATAGTTAAAATTTTGATCCGAGGGTCGGAACGGAACTCCGGATGTTGTTGTAGCACCTTCATGTCATTTGGGACATATGTGCAAAATATCAATTCATTCGGATATGTTTTGGTTGGGTTTTTGATTGAATGCGCGTTTTGGACGTTTTCAAGGAACTTAGGCTTGAATTCAATAGTTTTGGTGTTAGTCGAGGTGTTTTGATAATTGGAACAAGTTTTAATAATGTTATAGGATGTATTGGTATTTTTGATTGAGGTCCCGGGGGCCTCGGGATAATTTCATATGCCTAACGAGAACTTTTGAAGTTGGAAAATTTTCATAATAGGCGAAAGTTATAAATGAGTGCGCACTAGACCTCACTTTGGACGATCATATCTCCCATTATATAACGCGTAGTATGACCCAAAACCTATCAAATTATAGCTCTTTGAGTTTTGTTTCCAATGCATCAAACCGTTCGTTATTTGTAGGTGCATATAGCAAGTTATGGCCATTTTCGTATCGCCAGTGCTCTGGGCAGCGCCGAGCGCTAGCCGTGGTTCCTCAGTTCTGTTTCTGATGGTCTCCAAGTTCTCCTTTGCTTCCACTACTGGTTGTACTTATAGTGACTGTTGCATGGTTTTATTCCAGTGGTTGTCGTCTTTAATAGGTCTGATTCTGCCTCAATCGGAACTAAAGAAGCCAGATCTGATTCTGCTTCAATCGGAGCAAATGGAGGAAAATCTAGCTTCCTTGAGACTATAGCATGGTGCGATGTCAGCCCACTTGAATCTCTCTCAGCTACAACTGGTGAATCGGAGATCTGTACAGAGGGGGTCTGTACAGAGGTGGTAACAGCTTTCTCCAAAATCGGTTGTTTGATTGTTGTTATCAGCTTCTCAAATGTTGCTAATGGTATCTTACGGGGTCTTCTTCTACCTCTACCTCTCCCTCTCGTCATTATCACAAGCTCGGCGTACGTTTAACTAACGTGCGCCGAGAGAAACGGAGAAGAAGAGCCTGATAGCTATATATTTCATGGAGTAATATATACTACATATTTGAAGACAAAGTACAGAAATTTTTCATAACTAAGCACAATCAAATAAATATAATATACTTTGTATTTTGAAGATAAAATACGTAAAAAATTTATACCTAAATACAATTAAATAAAAAGAACATGCCATGTATTTAATTGTGTCTAGCATAAAAATGATATATACTGCATCTTCAAAACTCATTGTATATTTTTGTTTACTTAATTTATTTAGTTAAAGGGTATGTACTTTATACTTGATAAATATTTACTTGATTAGGTATAATACTTGGGTGTGAAATGGAAGATATGGAATATATATGTACATATAATAGGCGGATATATATATATATATATATATATATATATATATATATATATATATATAAAATTAAAAAAGATGGGGGAACGGGGAGGGAAATGGTTGATTTGGAAAAGAATATGGGAGAAATTAAAAAAGATGGGGAAGGGGGAGGGAATGATGTATTTGCAATGAATATGGCTAGAAGATGATGGCAAGAGTTACGGAGATAAAGATAAAGTCCTAATTGTTTGGAGAGATTTTTGGGATAGAAAATTGCGATATTCTTAAACATTAAAGGGTGCCAACTTATCTTTAGGTTTCTACTTCTTATGTAAATAATACAGTGCCACTATTGAAATATACTTAACGGTGCTAGGATTTTGTATATATTCTTTTAAAACGTGATACTTGTGAAAGTATATTGGACTTATATAATTAATTTATTTATATATTATCACATAATATTTATTTGGATCAATATATTTTGAATTTAAAATTTAATTCAAATTATTTTATGAATTTAATTTCAATAAAATTCATACCGACAGGTACAGTTTGATTTTCTTTTAATAATAGTAATATAGTACAATATCTTAAAATACCTTATTATATTGATATGTGGTACGCTATTTTTTTTAATTTTTTTCTTTATGCGTGTATGTTATGTAATAGTAGTATAGTCATATAGTTGTCGGAAATTAACTAGTAAAATTGTATACTATGCTGGCATAGTTATATATCATATTGGTATCATATGATAGTTTGAACATTGTTTTAGTTTTTTTAGCTGCATTTTAAGTGAATTCTATTATGGAATTATTTATATGAACATGAATTTTAATGCTGGAATTTTTGTGCGACGATGGACATAAATTATGTGTATTATATAATAGTTTTTGTAGTTATAGGCAATTTTTGGAACGACCACATACAACTATATACTCTCTTAGTATATGAAATGACGAAGTTATTTTGCTAACATTTAGCTTGCAATACGAGCATGTAATTTTCTTATACTTTTATTGCGTCCTTTAATATTTTGGTATAGTAGTATAGTCACAGATAGTTGTAGCGATATTCTAAAGTAATCATGTGCTCTGTTGGTATACATATATGCCATATTGGTATCACATGGTACTAGAAGTCTTTTTTGCTACTTATACTTTTGTTGTATTTTTTAATATTTTATTATTATTTTTATTCTAACTAGTATATACGGAGATTTGGTTGACGTAGATTATGTTTTCTTGCTCTATAACTTATTGTATTACTGCTAATGATAGAGTGTGTGCCGATGGAAGGAGATCAAGGTTTGCATGGCAATCATGTGTCAATTCTTAGAATCTGATTATGTAACTTATAGTGCTCAACATCAGTCAATTATATTCAGTAAATTAGATCAAGTGACAACTGATATCATTTCAATTTAATAATTGAATTTAAAAAATGAGAAAGAAAAAAATAAACTGTATATTGTACTAGTTATATTAAAAAAAGGTGAACAAATATTACTATATCAGTTTCTTTTTCTTATTTTATAAAAAAAATAATAAAAAATAATGAAAATAGTAAATAAAATTAGATTATGAAGAAAAAAAGAATATATAGAAAAAGAAGTTAAATGAAATTAGAAAAGGGAAAAAGAAAAAAAAAATAAGAAGAAAACGAGGAAAAGAAAAGGAGAAAAAAAAACGAAAAAAAAAAAAGAAAAGAAGCATAGAAATAAAAAAGAAATAGAGAATATAGAAAAAATTTCCTACAAAAATTATTATAGGTAGAAAATATAATTAGTTTATAGATAAAAAAATAAATAAATAAATAAGAGTAAATAGTTTAATTTTTATGGGTAACTGTATCATTCTCGCTAAAACAAAAGCTAACCCTACTTTATAAAAATTATCCTGTTTGAATCCTCTTTCCAGGGTAATTTTTTCTTGCTAATAAAGCCATTTTTTTTCCTTCTCACGTTCTCCCACCTGGAATTTACTCTTTTTACTTTTTTTCTATCAATTCTTTGTAATCTAACACTTTTTTCTCTCTTACTTTTGTGTTTATGTTCCATTTCTCTCTTCTTGTTCTTTTTTTTTCTGGCATGCTTTATTTCTCTTTTATTTTTTATCGTTACTTAGAAAGAATAAGCTAAAATCTTCATTGATATGTAAAAAAAATATATGAGAGCAAAAACCTAAACTAGTCCAGATCCTTCCTCTCTATTTAGTTTTTCTTTCTATTAAGTTTCTCAATGCCCTAATAATGGAGTTCGAGTTTTATTTTGCAAAAATTAATGAAGCAGCAGAGGACTTTATAGTTATACTCAAACAAATTAGTTTAAGTTGCTAAGATTCATAAAGTTACAAAAGATGTAGGTGCAGAGAATCAGTTGTTCAATTGAGTTATTCAACAGCCCTATTAAAAGTTTCTATAAAAGTTGTATATACACTTATATAAAGTTCTATAAACACGAGACTTGTATATTAATTTATATAAAAGTAGTATAGGCACTACTATACACTGTATAAAAATTGTATATGCAGAGCATACTGCATTTAGCATTGTATTATTTGTCAATTTGTGTATATTGAGTGTAAACCGAACGTGTTTGTGTATCCAAAAGGTATACTAAGCATATCTCCGGTGTATTTGTGAGTGATTGAGTTGTGACAGTGTATCTCGAGCGTATACTAGATCTATAATTTATATACACTCGATGTATTTTATATAGACACTAAATTATACAAAATATACACGATGCATTATCAATTATACTTTATGTGATGGTAGTTTTTTAACGTGTATATTAGTGTATATGAAATGCGCAACCCCCCCCCCCCCAATACACACACACATAATCTCGCTATCTTTTTTTTGAGATTTGAGTTTTTCAAGTGTTATTTTTACTTTTAAAAAATTCTCATACCCCACTTTGTGGGACTATACTGGTAGTTATTGTTGTAAAATATTCAATGTTTACAAATTCATCAGTTTTTTGGATTTTATTGTACACATCTCTATTTTTATAATTTATAAATTTTTTGATTTTGTTAAAAAATTAAAATAGTTATGTATTTCATGATGTTTGGGGATTGAAGATATAACTTTTATTTCTAAAAATGAGAATCGTACAAGTAAAAAAAAAAAAAAAACCATTTGAAATATACGTCGTAGGGTTTGGAATGCAGTTGATGCGCTTTGTTTCCTTAGCAAACTATTGTAATTACCTTGTTACTTCAAAGTTAGGGGCATTTGCATTTATACCCATTTTATATGCCATATTTTAACTTGTGCTCGATATGCAAAAAAATTGTAAGGGTACCCGATTTTTCACATAACTTCAGCCCATGGGGCTGAAGTTTTTCTTTTGTACTGGAAAACTTCGGCTGAAGTTTTTATCTTTGTAACCGAAAAACTTAAGCAGTTTTCCAGCTTTTTTTTTAAGCAAACACTAGGCAAAGCCTAGTGTTAGATTTTTATAAATAATATAAAATTAAAAATACAACATAATAGCTTGAATGTCCGAAGTATAACATGACCACCAGAGAGTTTTTAAGTTGTAAAATAAAAACTTAAGTAGTTTTCAACTTAAGCTTTCCAGTTATAAAATAAAAACTTAAGCTCTAGAGCTTAAGTTTTCAAGTTATAAAATAAAAACTTAAGCAATTTCCAGCTTAAGTTTTCCAGTTATAAAATAAAAATTTAAGCTCTAGAACTTAAGTTTTCCAGTTATAAAATAAAAACTTAAGCAGTTTCCAGCTTAAGTTTTCCAGTTATAAAACAAAAACTTCAGCTCTTTCCAGTAATAAAATTAAAACTTCAGCTCTAGAGTCGAGCAACCACCGGGTTCAGAAGTACCTGGATCTGCACATGGAGTGCAGAGTATAGTAAGAGTACAACAGACCTAATGTACTCAATAAGTAACAGGATTAACCTTCGGTTGAAAGCAGTGACGAGCTTAGAAAGGTAAAGTCTAAATCCAGATAATAACAACACAAATATAGTAGAAAATTATAATAAGTCAATCAATCAATAATGTACGATACTTGTGCTCATTACTAGTATATCAGACTCCGGAGAGGCGGATCATGCCCAAGCAGTAATATAAGCCAACATGTCCTGCTGTAGCGTGCAACCCAAACCCATAATAAATCAATAAAACTTGTTGTGGTGTGCAGCCCGATCCCATAAATGTCACTCACAATCCGACTCTCAGGCCCCAATTCAGTCATAAATCTCTCTACTCTCTTGGGCTCACAAGTCTCACACCAATTAGCCAAACAATGATAATATGATATAACAATAAATGATGGTACCTGGTCGTACGTCCGGAGTTAAATTCTGAGGTCCCTAACCCGAGTAATGAATTTTTATTTAAAATTGTTAAACTGATGTTTTAAAGAGCTAAAGAAACTAAGTAATCATTTATTCCCTAGATATAGGACTCGAATTTTGATTCCCAAGCTTGGTACAAGTTCGTAATACTATTTAAGACTTGCATGTATAATTTGGTGCCAATCCGAGTAGTTTAAGGGCGTTTTGGCCCGTTAGAATAGAATTAAGAACTTGAAATTCTATAGTTTGATCCATTTGGTTTTAGGAGGTGATTCCTAGAGTTAGCGTTGTTTTGAGTATTCTGAGGGATCAAGTAGGTCTGCCTCGTGATTTTAGATTTTTTGGTATGTTCCCGGGGGGGGTGGATCAGGAGCCCCGAGCGTCAAACGATCGAGGCTTGAGTGAAGTTAGAATTTTAATTAAAGGCTGACTTGCTGCTTCTGTTAGTGCGGTCAGGATCTCGCAGAAGCGGTCAGTGCCCAGGCCAGGGGAAACCACAGAAGCGGTTCTGAGACCACAGAAGCGGTACAGCCGCATTAAGCCCAGAGCCGAAGATGAGGCCACTTTTCCGCAGGTGCAGGACCGCAGATGCGGTCCCCAAAACACAAAATCGGAAATCGCTGGGCAGTGAGTTTATTTAATTCGAGCTCAAGGCCATTTATTTCATTCACAACTCCATACTTGGGCGATTTGGGTGCTTCAAAAGAGAGGGTTTCAACATAGCATTGTTAGGTAAGTAATCTCCATCCATTCTTAATTTAATTACATGAACATTAGGTAGATTAAACACTAAAAACTAAGTAAAAATTAAAGGTAAGAGTTAGACGTAGGGTTTTAATAAAACTAAGATTTAATCATATAATTCGCTATATAATGAACTGAAACTGATATATTACTTATCCTTAGGTTGTAGAGAACAACTTCCTTCGAAAGATCTCGAAATCCGAGCACGTGGGCCCAGGGTCAAAATTTAGGAAACTTGTGAAAAAGGTTGGCAAATAGTTAAAATAGTTAGGATTTGGCCTTTTAGACCTATATTGACTAGTTCTTACTTTCTTTAACTAGTTTGTGATCATTCGGCTCCGAATTAAGGGCTTGGACTCGTTATTGGTATTTGGAACCCCGTTTTAAAGCGATGTGAGTCTCCTTTCTAACCTTATAAGAGGGAATCGTCCATATAGCATTAATAAATGGGTAATTTGTTTCTAAATGTGGGTGTTACATACACACTAGGTGACGAGAGTCTGTGCGTAGCTACTAATATGTTGATTGTCCGTGTATTTAGGATCCACATCATGATTTATTTATATAAATGTCTATATTATCTTGCTAATGAGATCACATAGGAATTGCTAGAGACTTGAAAGAGAATAAAAGCGAACTTGTATACCCGTTGAATTCGTGTATGGCATAATTCAATATTAATGTGCCTTCGTGTGTATTCTTGATACTACTTGTTGTTTGTGGATCGGGCTAGTCTCCTTAGTATGAATAGATGCATCTATAGGCACGGCGTCGACCCTCGGCAAGTGAACAGTTATTTCTGTTGGTTCGGGTCGTCGCATCGACATAATGTGCGCATGATTCTTGTGAGGAAACTTATAATTGCATTGAATTGCTAATCTTTTAGATTGCAAATAGTAAATTGGAAATTATTGTGAAAAACATAAATTATACTTCTTGCCATAATCTATTGTTACTAGTAGCTTCCCATGCTCAGTAACGTACTTAATATATTAGTTGACCCTAGTAAGTACCAAATCGACCTCTCGTCTCTATTTCTTTGATATTAGACGGGATACTTACTCGGTACATATTGTTTATGTACTCATGCTACACTTTTGTACTTAATTGTACAGGATCTGAGGCAGGTGGATCTGGTTATCATTCTGGTGTGCAGCCGTGAGCGGACTTGGAAATTCTACGGTGAGCTGTTTTTCCTTCATGCTAACCCACAACCGAAGAAGTATTTTCTTTGTACTTTTATTTTCTGTCTAACCTAATTGAGATAGTAGGATAGTATGATGTTCTTTTGGGTGTATATTCTACTAGCTACCCGTAGTTTATGACACCAGGTTCTGGCACGCACATTAGTAGACTTACTCTTGGGTTGTATTATTATGTACTTCATTATCTATTACTTTGGTTTTCAAATCCCCAAATGCGAATATTTATTTCACTTAAATTCTGATAATATTAACATAAGAAGTAGAAATATTTTCTGCACTTGGCTTGCCCAGCAAAGGGTGTTGGGCGCATTCATGACCTATTATGGGAATGAGTCGTGACACTATAATTCATTGAATTTGCAAACATTACCTATTTTTGAATCATCAGTCCGAAAGCTGGGTAGCCATGCTATTTTTACTGGTTTTTCCCAAAATCTTGGCTAGCTCAATCTATGTTTCCTCAAAATTCCGTCAAGTAATAGCTTCAGATTACTTTGGGGTATTTGTAGGGGCTCTTATGAAATTAGGTTAAAATAGCACGGGTCTAGCCAGTTTTGGACTGGTTATTTAAAAATAACTAGTGTTTGTCAAGTCATTGAATAATAGCCACTATTTTGCTGCAAGAGAGACCGGTCCAGCATAATATACTGGAGTTTGGTGCACCTATGTATGAAACCAGCATATTATGCTGGACCGATATAATTTGCTGGCTCAAGTATAATATACTGGAGACTGGAGCACCGTCACTCCAAACTCCAGTATATTATCTTGGACCGGTATATTATATTGGAACTCCATTATATTAGACTGGAATGTACTGGAGTTCTAGTATAATATATTAGAACTCCAATATATTGTGCTGGGGTATTTTTCCGGATTTTGAATAGTATTTTTGTTCAGATTTTTCTTTACATAAAAAATGGCTAAATTTCGATTACTTTTGATACTGTAGCTATTTTTGAATAACCACTTGTAAATCTGGCTATATTTGAATTTCTCCCGGGATTAGGTGTCCTATGACGAAAGAGCAGTTAGTTTCGTAAGGTAAACTGAGAAAAGCCCCAACTTTAGGTTTATTGTATACATTTTGTAAACTTGAAAAACGGCAAAATGGTACAATGTTAGGTTTCTTATATACATAATATACATAGTACAATGTTTGGTTTTATGTATAAAATAACTTAATCCTTACATTATAGTCAACAATCTATTACACATAATTAAATAATACTATAACATGGTACTTACTACCTAAACATCAATCTCTTAATTAACTATGTCGTTAATTATTTGCAATTTTAATGTTATCATTCTCTATGATATGGCAGACAACGTATATATCTTGTCTAAAACGTCTTAGTTATCAAGTGCGTTGAAGCGCACATAACTAGACTTTAGAGTACGTAAAATTGTTCAAGTATGTTACAATTTCTATATTTCTTACGTCAAATTAAACAGTCGTGCTTCAGTAAGTTTTACTTATCTCTCACTTAGTTATGTGAATAGGTTAGTAAATCTTTCTTTTTTTTTCAAACTCAATTGATATTTCATGTGTGTGCGTGACCAGCTGTCAATAGGAAAAGATGACCCCAAGTTGGGGTGATCATAAAAAACCGAAAATCTGAACCAAACTGAAAATCAAATCAAATCGATCAAAAAAATCGATACTTTTTGGTTTGGTTTGGTTTTGGTTTTGAATATTAAAAACCGATCAAATTACGTTTGGTTTTGGTTTTAATCATAAAAATCGAACCAAACCGACTACACGAGTAGACATTGAAAATATGGTCGCCGGAATATGTGTTTGGTAGTGTATGTCTTATATTTAAGAAAAAACCGATAAATAACCGAAAAAACCGAGAAACCAACATAAACCGAATCGAGAAAAAACCGACTTAATTGGTTTGGTTTGGTTCTAATATTTGAAAAACCGACTTACTTGATTTGGTTTTTTTTAGGGAAAAACCGATTTAGACCGAATCATGAACACCCCTAACCCCAAGTATAAAGTGCTTTTCTTAATTAGTTGAATTTTGTAGCCATTCTTTTTCACATGTACTAAATGTAAAACGATAAACTTGTTGCTTATTCTAATTAGCCGGTCATTGACATTATTTCCCTAAAATACATCGTATGTCTTTTTAGAAACGATATTTACATATATATTTTTAACCAATATCATTTGAAAATAAAGCGGAATAAATATCATATTGAGATAAGAATTAAAGATTTTGAACTTCTACAAGCTCAGATAAATTCATATACAAGTCGAGTTGTGATAACATAATTTATGTACAACCCTTCCCACTTATGTTCTCTCCCAACAAACTGAAGAGAAATTAAAAGTTACTACTAGATTTAAGTCAAAAAGTATGAAAATGAAAATGAAAATGAATCTGCCTACGCAGGAATGAAAATTACTTTACAACTAATTGAAGTTATGATTGAAACGACAACCTGCATCTCGAATATTTCTCAAATTCGAGAATCTTGACCCCCTTTTTGAATAGTCCTATAGTAAAATCAAGAAATGACCATATGACAAAAACTATTTTTTCCCTTTATCTCCTAATTCAATGAGTTTTCATGTGACAATCTATCTTTTTCACCAAAAGAATCTTTGAGAAATCAGTCCTTACGTAACCACATAACAAAAAAATATTTGTAAAAGCTAGTAGTAATAGAATGCTTTCTAGCTAGTCACGATTGAATGGGGCATATATCTAATCAATAAAATGAGTACGTAACCCCTACTCCCAATCGAGAGGTTGTGAATTCGAGTCTCCCCAAGAGCAAGGTAGGAAGTTTTTGGAGGGAAGGATGCCGGGGGTCTATTTGGAAACAACCTCTCTACCGCAAGGGTAGATGTAATGTCTGCATACACACTACCCTCCCCAGACTCCACTAAGTGAGATTATACTGGTTTGTTGTTGTTGTAGTTGTAAAATGAGTACGTACTCAAATATAACACATGTACAGAAGTATGTAAGTATGATTTCATCTATCACTTTACTCCATCAGTCTTAATTTGACATGTTACTGTCTCAGGTCTCACATTAACCCCTGGTTAGAGAGGTTGTGAGTTCGAGTCTCTCCAGGAGCAAGGTGGGAAGTTCTTGGAGGGAAGGATCCCGAGAATCTATTTGGAAACAGCCTTTCTATCCAAGGGTAGGGGTAAGGTCTGTGTACACACTACCTTTCCCAGACCCCACTAAGTGAGATTATACTGGATTATTGTTGTTGTACTGTGTCTCAGGTCTCAAAAAACTCAAGTGAGAATTAGACTTTTAAAGAGAAGAAGACAGAACATAAAAATCCAAACAATAAACCCATGACTAGTACGAAACAGTATCCTCGTTGTCCATTTCAGTATTTACCAACAACTAAATTCCAAGCACAAAATCTTTATTCAGTGAATAGAACAAGAAATATAGCATCAAAATGCCATCACCCAACTTTAAACCCCGAAAATAATTAATATATTATAAATACCGCCAGTTCAGAACTTGCAGAAACCTTGACTACATCTTGACAAACAATTATAAGACAAAGTATACGCAAATTATGTATACTTGTAACTATTCAACTTTTTTTTTTTTTACTTAGATGCGTATATGTGTCCGTGCATTGGTTCAATTTCCCATACAACACCACTAGGTTTTGACAATTATATATATAAAAGTTCAGTATGTCAAATATAATAATAATCGTTCCTTCCAACTCTCTTTTTCTACTCCAATATTGACTTTGCATTCTTCTAAGAAATCATTTAGTAAGAATTTATTCTCCTAAATTCTCTTATATGATAACTAAAACCCTACCAATAACACTTTAGAGGAGTATTACTCTAAGCATCACAACAAAGTCCAAAGACAAGTGTCTTAATTAGATTTTCTGCATCTTAAACATATAAAAGTACTACCCAGTATAATCCCACTTAGTGGGGTATGGGGAGGTATGTACGCAGACCTTACCCCTACCCTGGGTTAGAGAGGCTGTTTCCAAATAGAACCCCGGCATCCTTCCTTCCAAGAACTACCCACCTTTGCTCTTGGGGAGACTCGAACTCACAACCTCTCGATTGGAAGTGAGGGAAGCTTACCATCAGAGCAAGCCCCTCTTATCTATTTTTGGCAATAATAATTTTTGATTAGCTCATAAATGTTATTGCAATGTGAGTTCATCGTTTTGACCACGCTGTCTGCTTTCAAAGCATTGTTTTTGCTTTATCCAAAGGAAGTACAGCTAAAGAGTACAACCACGCATTAATCAGCAATTCGTCAAGACCAATTATCAACGAATCATCAAAGCAAGTAGAAATTCCTTGAAGAAGTAAAATTAACTAATCTAATCTTTAAGTTCTCAGTCTAAAGATAGGGCCAGACTTGTTACATAGGTAACAAATTCATAGGTGGTTTAATAAAGCTTTTGTGAAGCCAAAAGTGTTTTTGTTTTAATATATAGAAAAATGCTTATTTTAGAGATTTGAGATATTTGTCCAAGCTGAAGGGAAAAAATTAAAATCTTTTGAGTAATATCAGAAACTATTTAGAAAACACTACTTTTTTCAAGAAGCCCTGCTAAAGCCTTGGTAAAGCATAAAATATTGCTGCTCTAATATTGGCAAAAATAGTTTTCAAAATGATAATGTATAAGCAAGGTTATGATACAATTTATTCAAGGTATGTTTTGCCATCAATTAGAACGTGTGATAATCCGTGAGAATTTATAAATAATTTGTATCAAAGTTATGACAAAATTTATACTAAAGTTATGATGAATCGTTAGAACTTGTGATAAGGAAAGTTTTGTGTATTCATCAGAATTTGTGACAGTTATCGAGATTTATAAACAATTTGTATCAAAGTTGGGACACAAGCTCTATATGACGATTCGTCAGGACTTGTGACCAGATAAGTTTTGTCCATTTCTATTTATGACGATCCGTCAAAATTGGTAAATAATTTATCTCAAAGTTATTATACAATTTATACTAAAATTATGACGATTTGTCATGAGCGGAAGATAGGTGAGGAAAGTGAAACTAAAGGTCCACCAAACTATATAGAGAATCAGATTCTTTATTAGTTCCCATAAAATACACGCACACTACAGTAAATAAATACAATGCAGTTTTACGTGAAAAACTTCCGGCTCACGGGATAAAAAATCACGATCTACCCTTGTAAGATTTCAACTTTACTACTGAGCAAACTTTAGATTACAACCTATTGTAATCTAGGAATTAACATCTTAATCCCTCACTAACTTGTAACAACTCTATTAAAAGCCATCGTGTAATAACTCTATTACAAAGACTTACAACTCGACTAACTCTAGCCAAGACTCAAACACGACGGTTTATGATTTACAAAGATTTCCTACACAATGCTTCTAACTCTAGCTAAGCTATGTAGTAATTCAAGTTGAGTGCTCTAACAAAGCTACAATACAACTAAGGACATGTAATAACTCGATACAGGGAACTGATCTATTGTTATATTATTCTTTGTTCTTGATGCCCTTGATAGTCACTTGCGAGATTGACAAATGACTTGAGAGAATGTTTGATCAATTCTTGAATGTGCAAGTATTTTGTTTTGCCTTTGCTTGATGTTAATAATCCATTTGTGATATCACTTGAATGATGCAAGCAAGTTAGGTAAAGGACATTCCCCATAAAATTGACTATTGCACTGTTTTTGCATTGTTGTATAAGCAGGAATAACTTTACAACGGGGGGAGGGGAGGTTGACTTGTACAGTCACCATGGAAACTGGTAGCTATCCGTTCCCTATGTTGTTCCTTTGACTATGAAGAGGTGAACCGCGTCCCTAACTGGAGAATTATTGATCTTAAGTACTTGAGAATGTGTACCGGGTTCCTTATCTGGTTCTTAGCAATAAGTTTGTTAGATCATCGAAACATAGTAAGGATACACATATGACCTATCAATCTTTAATTTATTGATGATGACAAACTTATAATTTAAGTTCCCCTAAGAACTAGAATGACATTCGCATTTCCTATGTTCACCCTGAATCCGTTCCCCATCCTTTTCCCCCAATTATTTTTCCTCATTTTGGCATCATAAAAATATCAGTAGCAAGCATTAAGCAAAAAAAGTCTATCTTATTTAACTTATGTCATATATATGCACACAAACATGAGTAAAAATAAAAAATGGAAGAGCATGACATACACAACAACAGGAGGAAGCTTTCATTAATATTTGGATATTAAGTAGGAAGTAGTTCCATTGTTACCAACACATGCACAAAATAAAACAGCAAAAATAAAAACACCAGTTATTAACATCATCAGTACTAAAATAGAGAACAGACACTAAGGACTTGACACTTGGGAAGGAGACACAGTTTAGGGAGCACTGGATGGGGAAGGCCCAGACGAAGAGGCAATGGTTCTAAGAAAGATGTTCATTCGAGCATTTGCTGACACTTGCTAATTGAGCAGTTGCTCCTTCAGGTCCTCAACCTGTTTTCTGAGGTCGGCATTTTCTTTTGTCAGATGGGCAACCTCTGTGCTTTGAGAGCTGCTGGAACTAGGTGCCTCCTAAACATGACTTAGCTGACCTTTGAGAATGAAATTCCTTTCCTTTAGCTTTCTTATATCTTCAGTGGCACTGTTTTGAGCATTGATCAGCTGATAGATAATAGAAGTGATGTCAACCCCTCCGCTCTTATCAATGCACTCATATTCCTCGAAGGTGGTCTTGGAGAAGGTTTTCCTACGAGTACCTACTTTAGCTTTTCCCAAAAGGACTTTGAAGAGTTCAAAGACCTTACCGAGGACAAACCTATAAGGCATGTCATGGTTACCATCTTTGAATTATGCCACCTTCTGCATGTGCTTTATCATGATGCCAGACAGATTTATGGAAGTATATCCATCCAGTGCTTCCATGAGAATCAGGTGTGCTCATGAATTTATTGACCTCCTTTCTGTGTGTGAAAGCAGAACTTTGTTTACCATTTCAAGTAGTAGTTGGTACACTGGATGAGGGTCTCCCCTTGTAACTATTCCCTATTGTGAGCACATAATATTTTTCCTATATATTAATTATTCCCAAAAATTCAAACAAATTTTTTATTATTATTTTTACAATTTTTTGAATTTTGTGGCATTTTCTGCTAATTGTTGCATCTTATTTGTGCATATTAATTCATATGAAAAATACAAAAAATATATTTGCATCTAGGATTTTATTTCATATTTTAATATTAATTAGGGGTTAATTTATTTTAGAAAACTAGTTCGCTTTTGTATTTTTAATTGCTTAACTGTGAACTCGCCTCGAAATAGTCTTTAACAATAATTTTAGGAATTAATTAGTTTTATTTTGTAATATATTAGGATTTTTTATTTTAGTTTTTGCATCTTTATAAAATCAAAAAATAATACAAAAATACAAAATGAAAAAAAACAATCAAAAGCAAATAAAAGAAAATAAAAGGAAAACATTATTGAAAGTGTGGTCTTATGTAAAGACCCAAATTGGGCTGTCCCTATTGAAAACTTGCTGGCCCAATTTGTTGTCACCCAAACCAACCCAATTAGTCCCCCTACCCGGCCCAGTTATTCACTTCCCAGATGACACCGTTTAACTCCATTTAATCTGAGCCATCCATTGATATCATCCAACAGCCACAATTCCTCTTCAAGATAGGCGGAGCTGCCACCGGCGAATGCCACCTACGCCAACGACCACAAAAATTACACCATCGACTCTCCTTGTTCTCCTCTTTCCATTTCTACCCTTGGTTTTCCTCAAATCTTGCCGGATCTTGTCGAATCTTTGTTGGAAGTTTTCCAGCCACGACACTACTTCGTCCAAATCCCTCCAAATCAACACCATAGTTCCTCCTCACCCCCCTCATCCCAAAACACCAATTGGTTTTCTTCAAATCCTACTGTAACTCCTCGAATTTGAATTCAAAGATTTTCTGGCCAAACCTTAATTGCCTTAAACCTTACCAATTTGATACCAAATGACCCTCTAACCTTCCTCGTAGTGAATTGGTCATCAATCGAGCTTTGTTTCTGCCAGAGTTCGTCGTGTTCGAATTTGGAAATCTGACCGGAGTCTCGATGTGAGTCAGTGAGTTTCTTAGTTTATTTTTGCATTCTTCCTTCCATGTTTGCTTTGTGTTAGTAATGAATAAGGATTCATAGTTAGGTATCAAGGTTTAAAAATTAAAGTTGTTTTTATTTAGATTATTGGTCAACGTTCTGCTAACTACTAGTTTCGTCATTAGTTAAGCGTTAATCCTGTTCATCGTTTAGTTTAGTTTACATTTTAATGATATGTTTTTTCAAATTGATAAATAGAATTCTGTTGATAAGTTTAATTCTCATTTTAATTGATTAATTGTTTCACTTTGATTTAGTTGTCAAGAGTAGTTCACTAATAGGTTTAATTGTTCTTTAATTATTTAAGGTTGTTTCAATTTAATTTCTTACGGTCAACTGATTAGTTGTTTTGATTGTTGATGGTAATTGGTAATTCAAAGTTCAATAGTTAGTTTGGGGTTGAGATTTGTGTTTGAACCTAGTGTTAGCTGATTAAACTTACTGATTGGCTGCTTAACTAGGGTCAGTCAATAAGGTCGGGGTGGGTTAGTAACTTCATGTTAATGAAAAGGGTAATTTAGGGAGACTCAATTGGTGACTGAATTTAGAAGCTACTAGAGGCTCCTAGAAAGGGTGTTTGTTAAAAGTTCAGATTCATAGTGTGCTTACTTGTGTAAAAAGTTAATAAGTAAGGGATTAATTGGATAAATAAATAGGGACGAAGAAGAAAACAAAAAGCTGAAGGCTGCTCATTTGTGCCAATAAAGGCATCAGAATTGCCTTGAATACGGATCTTCTTTTTCAGCCAAAAATGCCCTCCAGAATCCTACTTCAAGTCCAAATATGAAAGTTACAATTGGAATTCAAAATCCCGTTTAGATCTCAGTCTTTTTTAGAAGAAAAATCATAAAAGAAATAAAAAAATATAGAAAACTGAAAACTCAAAAAAAACTTTACTGTTCCATTAAAATTGGAAGTTGATTTCAATTTCTGGTTACTGATTAACCTTCTGCAATTGTTACTTCTGTCGATTGAAGGTACAGAATCATTTCGAGATGAAATTAGTGTTCTAAATCAGGTTTGAGTGTTTTTTTCTGGTTGTCTCTGCATTGACATTCATTTTTAGGTCGTTAGCTGCTGTGTGGAGTTCATTTGCTGGTTTTCCTTTTGATTTGAATCACTCCTGAACTGCTGGTCGTTGCTGTTGAATCTGCTGCTATGTTGAATAGGTGTTTTACATGAAGCTGACCTCTTTTTCTTCTTCTTTTAAACGTTGAATACCAGGTACACATTTTGAATCACCTCGATGTAACTTGAATTGATGTTGAATTGGAAGTTTTCACCAGACCTGCATTTGGGTGTTATCTGTTGTCTCTGATTCACTAAATGTTAAATGAAGTAGAAGTAGTTGATATTAGCTCTGTTTTGTATTTTATTGAATAATATAAATGTGATTGTGTAATTGGAACTACCTTAGGCTGCTTTGGACTGTGTCAATTATTGTTGGTAACAGACTGTTATATCATCCAGGAAACATATGTTCAGTAGCTAGTCGAACCACTAATTGTCATTAGCTATAATTAGTTTAGTGTGTTTGTTCAGTTTAAACTTTTAAAGTTAGAAAATAACTCTAGTTAGCATTCTCCTTTTGAAGCTATGAAATTGTGCTTGCATCAATGGTTGTTGACTGAATTTGTAATAACATGCACGTAAATGTCGAGCTAGGACATTTTTGTATGGGACTAGTTAACAAATATCTAATGAACAGTTAATTGATTCATGCTTTCCTAGTCGAATTCAAAACTTGTGGGTGTTTAGGTCGTTGATTAACGTTGGAATTGATAAATCATAGTTGATATTGCTAATTGTTGGTGGGAAGCATTACTGAAATCAAGCACGATTAGTTTGTCTTTTTTCACGTAAAAAGTTGAACATAGTTATTCTGCCCAGCTAATGTAAATTGCATTTTTTTAGTTTGAAACTCTGTGATTTCAATTGTCCTTGTCAATTAGTAGATAATAGTTAGCATCCAATTAAATCGTGGGTCTGTTAGCTTCAAGGGATCGATCATTTGATCTCCCTAGGCAGCCTATTTTGCTTTGTCTTTTCGGGCTTCCTCAAGGCCCACTCGCTGCAATTAATTCACATACAGAACCATTTGGTTCATAAGTTGGGACTGTTTCAGAGATTTCAATTCAAGATTTAGTATAATGTAAGTTTGGGCTTTGAGTTAGGTAGAGGGTTCAAATTAAGGGGCTCCCTTCTTGTTTGAATCCGGACTTAAGCTCGAGGCCCGAAGCTTATAATATTGATCGACTAGGATTTTTTCATTGTTAGAGAAAAAATAGAAAATCATAGTTTCTTTTAGGCTTTCCCATTTAAAATAAAGTGATACGAGCCTCGTGCAATAAAATATAATATTGTGGGGCCCTCAGTAAAGTAAAAAATACTTAGAAATTCGGGACGAGCTGTTTA
Organism: Nicotiana benthamiana; assembly: GCA_034376525.1. Lineage (NCBI taxonomy): Eukaryota > Viridiplantae > Streptophyta > Magnoliopsida > Solanales > Solanaceae > Nicotiana > Nicotiana benthamiana. Next base: position 86,187,581 of record CM067328.1, read on the forward strand.
GCGAATTTCACGGCGATCCCAAAAAATAACAATGCGTTAGTCTTTTTGCGTTAGTCTTTTTAGATACGATTTTAATAAAATTACATTCCTAAACTTGGGTGTTCATTTCATGCGACCCAAATCAAATCCCAAAACTTTGAATAGAGTTGCTTAGGATTGCGGGTTCATTTCATGTGACGTGATCCGAAGGCACTCTTCAAACAATGTTCAACTTTCTTTTGAGAAATACATATTGAATAAAGGCGGATAAAAATAAAAATTGGCACATAGGTTCTTCATATAATAAAATCAGATAAATAAGCTACAACAGTTCAGAGGACGTGCTAGAATCACGGAACTCGGGAATGCCTAACACCTTCTCCTGGGTTAACAGAATTCCTTACTCGAATTTCTGATTTGCGGACTGTCAAACACGGTCATATTTTCCCCAGTTCGAGATTCAACTGGTGACTTGGGACACCATTAATCTCCCAAGTGGCGACTCTAAAATATTAATAACTAAATTCCATTCCGATTATTCTTTAATTAAAAAACCTTCTTAATGCCCTTGCGGGTGTAGTGAAAAAGGAGGTGTGACAGCTTTGGCGACTTTGTTGGGGACTGGACCTAGAAATTTTGTTCAAGGTTCAGAATTCGAGCTTAGATAAATTGTTGTGTTTGGCTTTATCTAATTTTGTTACATGCTTTGTGCCTAATATGCTAATCGAATGCTTTTACCGCTTTGATAATATGTGAACTGTATCTAAACTGTGCCAAAATTCATCTCCTCTCTGAGTCTTCTAAATCATGAAGAATGGTGCATTTCATGTGACTTCTTTTCTGTATAGTGTCTAATTCCCAATTTAGAACGGGTTTGGATAGTTGCAAAGCCGGCGCAGCTTCTGTATTCCCGGTAAGCTGCCTCCCCTTGGCCCGAGCTGTCCGCTCGGGTAATCCAGGTCTAGAACAAACACCCATGTTCTGAACCTAGAGTAACTCAACTTCATGCTGGATCCCTAGTAGGAACTCTTATCTGCATCATGTGCATTTTTTACTTAGGGGACTCAACAAAGGGGTTGGGTCCTTCTAGGACTAGCAACCTGGAATGGAACAGACCATCTTGATGCATCCTATTTGTGTTATGTGCATTTATTTGTTTCGGACCTGCATGTTGACCGGCTTCTAAATCTCGGGAATATTGGAAAATTGAGAAAAGGAGAAAAAGAGAGAAATAATGGTATAAAGAGTTAACTGCTCTTTTTCGAAAGAAAAAACAATGCCCAAATACTGTCGAAACTCTGCCTAAATTTTGAAAAATGGAAAAGAAAATATTTTTTACTCAGAAAAGCAAAAAAAAAAGAAAAAGAAGAAGTTAAAAAGAGTCTTTTGTTTTAGTGTGTCTTGTTTTCAAAAATGGAAAAGGAAAAATAGTTTGTTTTGCCATGAAAAATGATAAGGAAAAAGTGTCTTGATTTTGGTTTTCAAAATAGCTTATTTGCCAACGGAGAAGAAAACATGTTGTTTTCTTGATTGGTGAAAAAGAAAAAGAAAAAGAGTCTTTTATTTTTAGTTTGAAAAAATAGGTTGTTTTCTCGTTTGTTGAAAAAGAAAAAGGAAACGAGTCATTTATTTTATTTTTAGTTTGGAAAAATAGGTTCTTTTATTGTTCGTTGAAAAAAAAAGGAAAAAGAGTCTTGTTTTTAAAAGTAGTTTTTTTACTTGAAATGCCAAAAATGAAAATGAAATAGAGTCATGTTTTAAAATAGTTTGGTTAATTTGCCCGAACTACGCAAGTTTGATTCTCATAGGGCGTGAGATACATAGGCAAGCCTCATAGGGTCCAACCTCCCCTTTTGCAAAAATAGCCAAAAAATATCGAAATTTTAATTTTCGTCATAAATAAGTCGGGCGTGCCATTTGTGTCAAAAATAGCCGAATATACCCGAAATAGACGCCGAAAGGCTAACATTGCATGAATGGCCACTTTTGGTCAGGTTTTGAGTTTTGACCCTCACAGCCTTAAAACCTTCGTTCCCGAGGCGCTGAAAGGCGGTGTTTTACAATATCGGGTCATTTATTTTAATTTTAAAAACAAGGAAAGAGACATAAATAGGTCAGATGAAGCCATTCTTGTTAAAAATAGTCGAATGTCCCTAAAAGTGCGCTGGAAGGCTGCTTTTGAAAAAACAGTTACCTTTTAGTTAGTTTTCAAGATTTTGGCCGGATAGCCAACGTAGCCTTAAAATCTTCGTTCCCGATGTGCTGAAAGGCTGTGATTTGAAACCAGGACTTTTATTTTAATTTTTAAATAAGAAAAGAGTCAGTAGTGAATACCATTTGGAATTTGGTCAAATAAGCCGATCCAGCTTCGGCGGCGTCTTAAATCGTTCTTGCCGAAATAGCCCTAGAGTATCTTTCAGTTGTCGAAAGATATTTCCGTAAAAGAATGGATAAGTTTGTGAAGTTTCATAAAATAATCCTCCACGGCCTCAAAATTCATGTGAAATTGGGAAGGGTCCACATTTGCAAAAATAGCCATTTGGTTAAAATTGGCAGATAGGGGAAGGAATCTGTCAGTTGGTTCTTCAATTTGTATTTGTGAGTAGAGTATGCAGGTTGTTTGATTTTCGGATTTGTATTTCGTTTGAGTCTGTTAGTGTGTTTAAGTTTGTCAGATTTTAAATCATTGTAATCAAAATGTGTTTTAGTGTGAAAATTGAAAGTTCCAGAATAGGATTATTATTTTTTACCTTTTATCTACACGAACTACGTTTGCGGAGTCATGATACGTAGGTAATCTCCATAGGATTCGACCATAACCGAATGAAAAAATAAGAGCAAAAACAAGAGAGAAAAGGAAAGAAAAAGAGCGAAAAAACAATAAAGAAAAGAGAGAAAATAAAACAACCGAGAAAGGGAGAGAATTGGAATAAGAGAAAACAAAGGCAAGAGGTAATAGAAGAAAAAGAAGAAAAAGAGAAGGATTGCAATCGGAAATAAGAAAGGGCCGAGATGACGCGTGCGACCGATCGAATGCGTAATAGGAACTGTTAACTGCTTAGGTGCATTCATTCCCCAAATGTGTGGTTACCAATATGTTAAATGCACTAGCGCTAACGTGATGGCCTTATGTTGTTAAATTCATAGCAGAAGGGTGGTTGGCTTGTGGTTCATAAGGTAACTCATCCATACAACACAAGGTCGAAAGCAAGGCAGTCATGGCTGGCAAAAGGGTTAAACGCATATGTTACTGATCCGTCTAGGGGAATTGTTAAATCAGAATCTGAGTTGAAAGAAACGGTTTTGAGGTTGAAAAGACAGATAGTCGGAATGCACAAAGCTTGGACCATTGGGTATCCTCCGCTATCAATCCCCGATGCCCAACATTATGCTCCAGAACCAATTGTCAAGGTCTCAAGTCCATACCATCACGCTCTTCATTTTGAGTCTCCCAATGAGACTATGAAGCTTGCTAAGACAGTGGAGAAAGATGAGATATCCAGAAAGGTGGAAGGTTTTAAGATGACGAAGTATAGTTTGTATGATGGGATGGGAGATCTATTAGAGCACCTGAGGGATTATTGTAATAAAACAAGGAATCTCGGCAAGGAAGATGAGTTGTTAATGTAGCATTTTAGTGAGAGCCTGACTGGGGCAGCTTGGAATGGCATGATTGTCAAGATGTCGGGAAGTGGAACACGTTGGGCGACATGGCTCAATATTTCGTGCGATATTTTCTCTGCAATAAAGACGTTGTACCAAACCATTCCTTCCTATCTTAGAGAAAAGAAACCCAAGGAAATTTTTAGGGAATTTTGGGTCAAACAGAACGAACAAGTTGCAAATGATATTCCTTCCGTTGATAAAAAAGATATCATGGAGCCCCGCCGATGACCAGGCCTAGTGGTCGTTCCTGCCAAATGACTTCAACCTCAGCTCCAACCCCAATCCCGTCCCCAATCTCCACATAATCTACCTCAGCATTATCCTTCCAACAATGACCGGTCATATGTCTAACCACCAGGTCATTCCCTCCACCTGCGACAGGGTCCAGTGGTCATTCTTGCTAAACCCTCTCAGACTCGACGTCAGCCCCACGGATATCCCTGTGCACCATATCTTCCACATCCACAAGGCCCACAATGGCCCTCACTACGCCCACAAATGTCTCACCCACCCTCACGAGTCTGCCAGAAAACCCCTGGTTCAGGTTTCCGGCCCAATCAAGCATGTAGGGATAAGAGGTTGCAGAAAAAGAAAGCCTACACTCCATTGGGAGAGTCATACGCCAATCTATTTCAGAGGCTAAGGAGTTCGGGCGTGTTGAAGCCTATTCGGATAAAAATACCAAACCCTCTTCCAAAGATGTTTGATTTTTGCTAATGGTGCACATACTGCTCAAATGCCCCGGGACACGACACAGAAAAGTGTTGGAGGCTGAAGAAAGCAATTCAGGAGCTTATTGATGTAGGTGGCATTGTTATTCCAAATCCAAACGCAGCATACACAAGCCAATGTCCATCGCATGTGCAAAATGAGACGCACATGGCAGATATGATTTACTTGGAAAAGACATTTGAAGTTCTTAGTATTGTTGATGTAGAATTCAGTGGCTAAGATACCATGCTTGGTAATTGGGAAGACGCTCTTTTCTTGGTCAGCCGGCGGAGTCTTGATGGTTCATATTGTTGTCATTTCTGTTGTCCGGGTTACTTGTAGGGTTGTGATCCAGATATTGTCTTGTGACTTAAACCTTCTTATCCTTTCATTTTGTCTGGCTTGTTTGGTCGTAGTGGTTTGTTTAGTGTTGGCCAGGTTTTTTGCAGGTTCATTCTAGGGTTGTACTCCAGTTTGTTTTGTTTGTTTTTGTCATTTGAACTGTTTCATTGTTTTTCTCATGCAAATTCCTATCTTTTGTTACTCCCAATCATTTTCTTTGTTTTGTTTGTTTCTATCCTCTTGTTTTGTCTTTCGCTGGTACTAGTGACATGACATGCACGCATAATTCTTAGTCTGATCTTTAAAAGTTACGTTAGTCGGGAAGCAATGAAACCATTTTGAAGACAATGGGGGCACTTGACGAAATAAGAACAGATTTGGATGTTTTGAGATAATTTGATGCCCAAACCATGTGAAACTAGGTCAAATAGAACATAAAAAAAGGTAAAAGCCATTTGGCCAAATTAACAGGGGGCCGGTCGTGGTAATAAGAGTAAGAGTGTTGGTCAACGGCACACTATATTTGACAGATGTAGAAGAAAACATGTGGAAATGACTGTCAATTCCGATGCAGTCAAGATATATTGTGTTTGGTTTCTTTGTTTTGATCGTATTTGTTTTGTATTTGGCGTATTTTGAAGTTTGAAATGACGAATGTATTTTGTTCTACTATGTAAACACTTTACCCCTTTGTCACCCCCTTTGAGCCTTATTTATTTTCTTTCATACCCTATTTCGGAATCAATGACACAATTAAGAAGTGCAAGTACCGAAAGAAAAGAGAAAGAAGGAAAAAAAGAAAAGAGAAAAAAAGGAAAGAAAGAAAGAAAGAAAGAGAAAAGAGAAGGAAAAGGAAAAAAGGGAGAAAAAGAAAAGAAGAACATAAAAAAAGAAGAGAAAGAAAATCACAAAAACAAAGTAAATTTTATGACGTGAAATATGTTTGATTTGATCACGAAAGGGTAGCTAGGTAGCCTCTTTGAGGTTCAGTCTCATCGAAATAAAGATCCAAAAGTCCCCAAGCAAGAAACTGGGGCAGAAGTTGTGATTTTTTAAAGAAATTGGATTCCAAAATTTGTAATTTTAACCCATTTTGAAATTGTTTTGAGCCTTTTATACCCTTTTTTCTAACCCCATCCAAAAGCCACATTACGGTCTAAATAAAGACCTTTCGATCAGTCTTTGAGCATTTCCAAGTCATGCAATCAGAGGTGAATCATATCAGGTGAAACACTCTGGTCCAAACAAGGAAAATGGAAAAATGAGAATGTCTTGTTGGTGAAAACCCTCACCAACAAGATTGGAGAAAAGAGAGCAACAACATGGTTTCTTCAACTTTTTAATTTTCCATCTCATTAGTATTATTCTATGTAATATAATCACAGAGCATGTAATAAACTCTGTGATGATCATACTTTTCTTAGTTCTTGCTACTTCTTTTTTTTTACTTGCTTGTTAGATCTTGAGGATTTTATTGGCCTCAACAGGATTAATAAGGTAAGGTTTACGCCGGTTGTTGTTATATGGGTAACAATACCGGTGCTAGTCTCCCCTTATCTTATTTTTCCTGTTTGTTGTAATTTTAAATTTCTTTTTATTAATGAAAAGTAGCCGTAAGTGCTCGCCTAGTGGATTGCCAAAAAAACCTCACAGGAACCGTAAGGCAATGAAAACTGAGTGAAATAATAAATGAGAGAGTCTTATTGGTGAAAACCTTCACACGCACCTTGAGACAATGGTAAGTTGAGAAAAAGAACAAATGAGAAAGGCTTGATGTCGAAAACCCTTCGGGCACAACAAGTCAAATAAGGACTTTAAATCAAATTGGACAAGCAGAGCATTAAAGCTCAGTTTCGCAACGAAAGAGCTGAACGTCAGGTTTAATTGGCGGAATGTCTGCAGGTGCATGTCATGGTCATTAAAGTTGGTTTCAACATCCGATAGGTTTCCACTTTGTAGTTTTCTCTTTAGGAATCATCTCTTTCCTCTGTCCTCCCCTCCGTCCCTCTGTTTTGTTCACTTCCTCTTTCTGAGTCTGTTTTGATATAACAAGTGAGAAATGACTTCAAAATTCACCACCAGCTTTCCAACTGCACAAATTGGAGTTTGGCTAGCATATCAAAGTATCACAAGTCCAGAAAACAACAAAGGCATCGGGCTGGTAATAATCAATATACTTTAGGGATCCTGGTGAAACACAAAAGTTTGGTAGATGCCGATTCAGAAGTAATGCAACAGTTAGAGGGTATTGGGTTTGAACGAAAAATAGATATTCTCTGTGACAAGGGTCAAGCGAAAGAGCAATAGACTTCAAGGTCAGGGGCCAGAGGGCTCAATTTTGAAGAACAACGTAATGTGGGTGGAAATCAACATGCTTTGGGTTGAGGCACAAAGGTTGGTTAAAGTCAGTACAGAAGCAGTGAAACAAACAAATGCTAAAGGGTTTTGAATGCAGAAGAGGTATGTTTTGTGATAATAAGGAAAAAGGAAGTGGTTAAAAAAACAAGCGGGGTTTTCAAATGGAAATGAAAGTTATCAGCAAGTAAGGGAACAACGGACCTCCAGGACAAGGCCATCGGATAAGCCAAGAAACAAAAACATAGAGCAGAGACTGATGGACGTAATTTGGAAATTCATATAAGACTGAAAGATCAGGAATATGCCAGTTCACTAGCAATGCCCCAAAAAGAAGATATTGGATCTGAACAGGAAAAAGGGTATTTCGGTGACACCGATGCGAAGAAAGTGGTTAATCAGTAAACATGCAAGATCTTCAAGAAGAATCAACTGTCATAGAAAACATATGGGGTCGGATAAGAAGACTAGAAGTAATAATTGAGAGGTAGTCGTCAAGAAGGGCGGAAGTTATCAGCCAAGTTTCAAAGATGGTCGGAAAAACGTGGAGCATGGGAAGGTGAAAAGGAAAGCCCTCCCAAGCAGGAGAACCGCAACCAACCACCATGTTTTAAACTAATAAAATCTTCTTTGATTTAAAGTAGGAACAGGAAATGTTATTGATGGCAGAAAATATGCCACAAGGAAGATTATCAAATTGAGGCAGAAATTTTTTTGTCGTTTTAAAATTTTTCTTAAAGGCGGGTACCAATCTAAAGAATGTAAGTTAACTCAAGTGAGGGAGAGAAAGATAACACAGGTTTTTAGGAAGTAATTTTTGAAGTTAGGAGCCCGTCCATATAGCAGAGGAATACATTTCAGTCTTTAAATTTTTAAGTTTTGAAGTTGGGAGCCCACCCATATAACGAGAGAATAAATTTCAGTCTTTAAATTTTTAAGTTTTTAAGTTGGGAGCACGCCCATACAGCAGGAGAATACATTTTTATGTTATGAAGTTGGGAACACGCCCATATAACAAGGGAATACATATTAGTCTTTAAATTTTATGTTTTGAAGTTGGGAGACCGCCCATATAACAAGGGAATATATTTCAGTCTTTAAATTTGAAGTTTTGAAGTTGGGAGCCCGCCCGTATAACAAGGGAATATATTTCAGTCTTTAAGTTTTAAGTTTTGAAGGTGGGAGCTCGTCCATATAACAAGGAAATACATTTCAATCTTTAAAATTTAAGTTTTGAAGTTGGGAGTCCGCCCATATAACAAGGGAATACATTTCATTCTTTAAAATTTTAAGTTTTGAAGTTGGGAGCCCGCCTATATAACAATGGAATACATTTCAGTCTTGAAATTCTTAAGTGTTGAAGTTGAGAGCCCGCATATATAACAAAGGAATACATTTCAGTCTTTGAATTTTAAGTTTTGAAGTTGGGAGCCCGCCCATATAAAAAGGAAATACATTTTAGTCTTTGAATTTTAAGTTTTGAAGTTGGGAGCCCGCCCATATAACAAGGGAATACATTTCAGTCTTTGAATTTTATGTTTTGAAGTTGGGATCCCGCCCATATAATAAGGGAATACATTTCAGTCTTTGAATTATAAGTGTCGAACTTGGGGGCCCGCCCATTTAACAATGCAATACATTTCAGCTTTTAAATTTTAAGTTTTGAAGTTGGAAGCCCGCCCATATAACAAGGGAATACATTTCAGCTTTTAAATTTTAAGTTTTGAAGTTGGGAGCCCGCCCATATAACAAGGTTTCAGTTTTTAAATTTTACGTTTTGAAGTTTGGAGCCCGCCAATATAATAATCGAATACATTTAAGTCTTTAAATTATTAAGTGTTGGTTGGGAGCCCGCCCATATAACAAGTGAATATATTTTAGTCTTTGAATTTTAAGTTTTGAAGTTGGAAGTCCGCCCATATAACAAGTGAATATATATTAGTCTTTGAATTTTAAGTTTTGAAGTTGGGAGCCCGCCCATATAACAAGGGAATACATTTCAGTCTTTAAAGTTTAAAGTTTGAAGTTGAGAGCCCGCCCATATAACAATGCTATACATTTCAGTCCTTAAATTTTAAGTTTTGAAGTTGGGAGCCCGCCCATATAATAAGGGAATACATTTCAGTCTTTAAATTTTATGTTTTGAAGTTGGGAGCCCGCCGATATAACAAGGGAATACATTTTAGTTTTTAAACTTTAAGTTTTGAAGTTTGGAGCCCGCCCAAATAACAAGGAAATACATTTCAGTCTTTTAAATTTTAAATTTTGAAGTTGGGAGCCCGCCATATAACAAAGGAATATATTTCAGTGTTTAAATTTTATATTTTGAAGTTGGGGTCCGCCCATATAAAAAGGAAATACATTTTAGTCATTAAATTTTAAGTTTTGAAGCTTCGAGCCCGCCCATATAATAGAGTAATACATTTTAGTCTTTAAATTTTAAGTTTTGAAGTTGGGATCCCGCCCATATAACAAGTGAATACATTTCAGTCTTTACATTTTTAAGCTTTGAAGTTGGAAGCCTGCCCATATAACAAAGGAATACATTTGAGTCTTTACATTTGTAAAGTTTTGAAGTTGGAAGCCCTCCCATATAATAGAAGAATACATTCAAGTTCAAGTTTAGAAATCAGGTATCACAATTCAAGTTTTATTTTTTAATTCTTATTAATATATGGTAATAAGCACCCTGTTTTCCAAACTGGGGCATAAAGTTTTTCTTTGTTTTGTCTATTTTTGTTATGTCGGGAGCTTGAAGTTCAAATCCAGCAGTCGGGAGCCCACCCGCATAACAAGGGAATACATTCAAGTCCAAGTTCAGAAGTTGGGAGCCCACCCACACAACAATGGAATGCATTCAAGTTCAGAAATTTGAAGAAAAAGAACTACATCTCAGTTTGCAAATTGGAAATGGCAATAATGGATTTTATCAAGAGAACACAAGACAATAAGGAAACAAGGAAGTACAAGAGCAAGTTTGAAGAATTTCGATAGGACCTTCGTAATTCATAGTTCATAGCTTAGGCTAGCTTCTTTTTATTTTGACATGGTGTAATAAGGGAGGTCAGCAAGCAGTAGCAGCAGCAATCGTAGTGAAATCACAGCTCCTGGTAGTCCCAGCTACCAGACACTCCCAAATTACACTGACCAGATTCCTGTTCAGCTCTGGATATGTTAGGCAACCTCTGAAGCAGGGTGCGGTCAAAACTTTTCAGAAATTCTTCACAGGGAATATTCAAACGGGAAAAAATTGCTCGTATTTACTCACTTATCTTTACCTGAAAATCTTTCATGTTTTCAAGCAAAGAGGGGCAGCTGTGAGCACGTGATTCAAACAAAATAATTTCTTTATTATTTTTACAATTTTTGTGAATTTTGTGATATTTTTTGATAATTGTTGCATTTTATTTGTGCATTTTAATTCATATGAAAAATACAAAAAAATATATTTGAATCTAGGATTTCATTTCATATTTTAGTATCAATTAGGGTTAATTTTTTTAGAACAAAATATGAAGAAAATAACAAAAATAGTTCGCTTTTGTATTTTTAGTTATTTAATTGTGAACTCGTCCCGAAATAGTCTTTAAAAAAATAATTTTAAGAATTAAAGAGTTTAATTTTGGAATGTAATAGGATTTTTTTATTTTAGTTTTTGCATCTTTATAAAATTAAAAAATACTACAAAAATACAAATTGAAAAAAAAACAAAAGAAAATAAAAGGAAATAAAAGGAAAATATTATTAGAAGTGTGGTCTTATGTAAAGGCCCAAATTGGGATGTCCCTATTGAAAATCCGCTGGCCTAATTTGTTGTCAACCAAACCGACCCAATTAGTCCCCCTACCCGGTCCAGTTATTCACTACCCAAATGACAGCATTTAATTTCATTCAATCTAAGCCATCCACTGATATCATCCAACGACCACAGTTCCTCCTCAAGATTTTAATAAAACTGTCTGAATTTCCCTTAACCCTAAACGACCAACATCTCCTTCCTCGTATCTCTCTCTAACTCCGCCGGCGAAGTCGCCACTGGCGAACGCCACCTACGCTAACGGCCACCAAAATTACACACCGATTCTCCTTATTCCCCTCTTTCCATTACTACCCTTGGTTTCCCTCGAATCTTTCCGGAGCTCGTCGAATCTTCGTTGGAAGTTTTCAATCCACGATTCTACTTCGTCCAAATACCTCCAAATCAACACCATAGATCCTCTTCACCACCCTCATCCCAAAACACCAATTGATTTTCTTCAAATCCTACTGTAACTCCTCATAGTGAATTGGTCATCAATCGAGCTTTGTTTCTGCCAGAGTTGGTCGTGTTCTAATTTGGAAATCTGACCAGAGTCTCGACGTGAGTCAGTGAGTTTCTTAGTTTATTTTTGTATTTTTCCTTCCATGTTAGCTTTATGTTAGTAATGAATTAGGATTCAGTATTAGGTATCTAGGTTTAATAATTGAAGTTGCTCTTATTTAGATTTTGGTCAAAGTTATGCTAACTGTTAGTTTCGTCATTAGTTAAGCATTAATCATGTTCATTGTTTAGTTTAGTTTACATCTTTATGATCCGTTTCTTCAAATTGATAAATAGAAGTTTGTGTTGGTAAGTTTAATTCTCATTTTAATTGATTAATTGTTTCACTTTGATTTAGTTGTCAAGAGTAGTTCCCTAATAGGTTAAATTGTTCTTTAATTTTTTAAGGTTGTTTCAATTTGATTACATACGGTCAACTGATTAGTTGTTTTGATTGTTGATGGTAATTGATAATTCAAAGTTTAATAGTTAGTTTCGGGTTAGGATTTGAGTTTGAACCTAGTGTTAGCTGATTAAACTTACTGATTGGTTGCTTAAATAGGGTCAGACAATAAGGTCGGGGTGGGTTAGTAACTTCAGGTTAATGAAAAGGGTAATTTAGGGAGACTCACTACGGGACTGAATTTAGAAGCTACTAGAGGATCCTAGAAAGGGTGTTAGTTAAAATTTCAGATTCATAGTTTGTTTACTTGTGTAAAAAGTTAATAATTAAGGGACTAATTGGATAAATAGATAGGGACTAAGAAGAAAACAAAACGCTGAAGGCTGCTCATTGGTGCCTATAAAGGCATCAGAATAGCCTTGAATACGGGTCTTCTTTTTCAGCCCAAAATGCCCTCCAGAATCCTACTTCAATTTCACATCTGAAAATTTCAATTGGAATTCAAAGTCCCTTTTAGATCTCAGCCTTTTTAGAAGAAAAATCAGAAAAGCAATCAAAAGATATAGAAAGATGAAAACTCAAAAAAAAACTTTACTGTTCCATTGAAATTGGAAGTTGATTTCAATTTTTGGTTACTGATTCACCTTCTGCAATTGTTACTTCTGTCTGTTGAAGTGTAGAGGTTCATTTGGAGTTTAAGTTAGTGTTCTAAATCTGGTCATTGGTATTCATTTCTGGGTCGTTAGCTGCTGTGTGGAGTTCATTTACTGGTTTTCCTTTAGATTTGAATGACTCCTGAACTGCTGGTCATTGCTGTTGAATCTGCTGCTGTTGAATAGTTTATTTCAGTAAATTTGACCTCTTTTTCTTCTTCTTTTAAACATTGAATTCCAGGTACACATTTCGAATCACCTCGATGTAAGTTGAATTGGAAGTGTGCACCAGACCTGCATTTGGTGTTATCTGTTGTCTCTGATTCAATAAATGTTAAATGAAATAGAAGTAGTTCATATTAGCTCTGGTTTATATTGTGCTAAATAATAGAAATGTGACTGTGTAATTGGAACTTCCTTAGGCGGATTTGGACTGTGTCAGTTATTATTGGTAACAGACTGTTAAATCATCCAGGAAACTTATGTTCAGTAGCTAGTCGAACCATTAATTTTCATTAGCTATAATTAGTTTAGTGTGTTTGTTCTGTTTAAACTTTCAAAGTTAGAAAATAACTTGACTTAGCATTCTCCTTTTGAATATGTGAAATTGTGCTTGCATCAATAGTTGTTGATTGAATTGGTAATAACAGGCACGCAAATGTCGAGCTAGGACGTTTTTGTATGGCAGTAGTTACCAGATATTTAATGAACTGTTAATTGATTCATGTTTTCCTAGTCGAATTCAAAACCAATGGGTGTTTAGGTCGTTGATTAACGTTGGAATTGATAAATCATAGTTGATATTGCTAATTGTTGGTGGGAAGCATTACTGAAATCAAGCACGATTAGTTTGTCTTTTTTCATGTAAAAGGTTGAACATAGTTATTCTGCCCAGCTAATGTAAATTGCATTTTTTTTAGTTTGAAACTCTGTGATTTCAATTGTCCTTGTCAATTTCAAATGAAGTGGATAATAGTTAGCAGCCAATTAAATCGTGGGTCTGTTAGCTTCAGGGGATAGATCATTTGATCTCCCTAGGCAGCCTATTTTGCTTTGTCCTTTCGGGCTTCCTCGAGGCCCACTTGTTGCAATTAATTCACATACAGAACCATTTGGTAACTAAGTTGGGCTTGTTTCAGAGATTTCAATTCAAGATTTAGTATAATGTAAGATTGGGCTTTGAGTTAGGTAGCCGGTTCAAATTAAGGGGCCCCCTTCTTGTTTGAATCCTGACTTGAGCTCGAGGCACGAAACTTATAATATTAATCGACTAGGATTTTTTCATTATTAGAGAAAAAAGTAGAAAATCATAGTTGCTTTTAGGCTTTCCTTTTAAAATAAAGTGAGATGAGGCTCGCCCAATAAAATATAAAATTGCGGGGCCCTCAGTAAATTAAAAAATACATAGAAATTCGGGACGAGCTGTTTAGCGAATTTTACGGCCATCCCAAAAGATATCAACGCGTTAATTTCTATAGACGTGATTTCAATAAAGTTACATTCCTAAACTCGGGTGTGCATTTCATGCGGCCCATATCAAATCCCAAAACACTGAATAGATTTTCTTAAGATTGCGGGTGCAGTGATCCGAAGGCACGCTTTAAACGACGTTCAACTTTCTTTTAAGAAATACATATTGAATAAAGGCGGTTAAAAGTACAAATTGTCACATAGGTTCTTCATGTAATAAAATCAGATAAATAAGCTAAATACAATAGTTGAGCGACCGTGCTTGAACTACGGATCCCGAGAATTCATAGCACCTTCTCCCGGATTAACAGAATTCCTTACTCTAATTTCTGGTTCGTGGACTGTTAACAGAGTGATATTTTCCTCGGTTCGGGATTCAACCGGTGACTTGGGACACCATTAATCTCCAAAGTGGCGACTCTAAAATATTAATAACTAAATCCTGTTTCGATTGTCCTTTTATTTGAAAAAAATCTTTATTCCCTTGCGGGTGTAGTGAAAAAGAACGTGGGACACCTATGTTGAATGGCCTTGTCCTTTACTATGTCATTTCTGAAGATAGACGAGCATGCTCCCTCAATAGAAGACATAACATCAGTAGGCACCCCCAAAATACTTCCCAGAACAACAATATACATAACGAAATCAACACCATTCACCTTCATACAAATACGATCATCCTCAACTGTAACGAGATCGGCATAAAAATGGTGCACCTCGTCCTCATAAACATTAGGATTGTCACTTGTGAACAGATGCGTCCACTGTTGGTGATAACAGATCTCCACCATTTGCACATTACGGTCATCTTCAGAAAATCAAGGGAAGATTTACGGCTCCACAACAACTTTTAGTGTTGAATTTTCCCTTGACAACATCCTGGGCATCACCGACCTTGGTTATTTTGGAAGAACTAGGTTCCTCACTGGCCTCATCCTTCATCTTCACTGATTTGGTAGCACTTTTTCCTCTGTCTACAAATTTCCTTGAGATCTTCTAAGCAGACTCATTAGCCAGGTTTTCACAGGACTCTTCAACCACTTTCTCACCCTCTCTCTCATCGATTTTTCACCCTCAACCCTTCTCAACTTCTTTTCACTCACTGATGACTCCATTTTGGACTTTGGAATTGTAAGGTTCTTTGTAGACTTACGAACCAAGGAACTAGGTTCCTCATCTACCTCATCATCAACATTCACAACTAGTGTAGGAGGCACTATCTTTTCATTTACAACATTCATATTTCACCAATTTCTTCTTCGTCTTTTCGTTTTTACTTTTCCTTAAAACTGATTCAAATTCTTCCTTCTTTTGCAACCTCATGATGGGTCTCTTAGACATTGACCCATGGGGGGTGCCTTTCTACTTCTAGCATTAACAAAGCTCGCCAAAGCCACATTATCATTATCTTCTTCTTCATTATCCTCCTTCTCCTCCTTAGACAAGGATCTCATATCTAGAAAAACTATGGACAAAGGCTCGATATAAGTAAGGAGAGGAGAAGGATCAATACTGACCTGGGGTGATTGAGAGGAACCAAGGGTTGGTTCCTCTTGGGTGGAGGGATCAAGTCCCTGAGTGGTTTCCCCAGTTGTACTGTCTAATGATGATGTTTTAACATGTATTGATTCTCTACTCTCCACTAGTGTATTTTATTTCTCCTCAGATCAGACACACCTTTACCCCCAATAACACTTCCCCCAACAGCTATTGACAACATATTTTTCTATCGTCTCTTTATCTTGTAACCCTATGGTAAACTCAGAAGCATGAATAGTATTACCTGTAGAATCAAGGACAAGGGTTGTCATTGTCGATTCAGTATAGATATGACCAACATCTTGTACTTTGTCAGAGGTTTCTTCCACATGCAGACTAGAAACTTTTGGATTTTTTTCTCTCCACTTTATCCTTTTCGACCATTTCTTCAGGCAAGATAGAAGGAGAGGTCATACCGACAAACGTCTTAGGATTCAAAGTGTTGTGACTCTGATGAGAACCAGTACTCGACTGGGTCAGAGAGGTATCTTCTTGTGACTCTGAGTTAGGGTTTGGATTGGGGAGTGTTGGCTCTAATACTAGTGCTTTTGGATGAAGACACGATTGGGATGATGCTTGAAGCACATTGGGCTTCCTAATTTTCAGATATAATCGAGTTTGGTGAGTTGAAGAAGAAGATGTTTGGTTTGAAAAGGAGAAAATAAAAATTTTGGTTTTGTGATGTAGATAGCTGTGAAAGTGATTGAGAGGCTTCTTTTAATAGGGGTGAGGGACCAGCTTGGAATGGGTAGAAATTTGGGTAGTCGGGTCACTTCATAAAGAAGTGAGACGCTTGGGTTCAAAAAGTGGGAAAGAAAAGAAACTAGAAATTTGATGATGTGGTACCGCTTCAGCCATTTAAAAAATTGTGCATGATAGTACAGAGGAACTATTAACATGTGTCAAGGGAACCAGATTCCCTGTCAGGTTTTGAAAATGTAAGACTCATCCTTCTACCAGCGTGGAATGCATTAGCCGCTTATTTTCTTAGTAATCGTTATGCGTGTCTACCTGTAATGGTATAAAGATTAGTTAGACTTTGCTAGAAAATACTATTTTATCTGTTTTACCTGTACATTTCTTTCGTAGCCAATCATCGAGGGACCAGGTCCCTCGGCTTGATTTCATCAACCCTAGTGACAAGTGTTTCCTTTAAGAGCTCTATGCTCAGTGATTTGGCGAATATATCTGCAATTTGTTCTTTCTGCTACAAAATTACATACAAATAAGCCTTTTTTCAACATTGTCTCTGAGAAAGTGATATCGTACATCAATGTGCTTTGTTCTCTTATTTTGAACTGGATTCTTGGCCATGTTGAGAGCACTAATATTTTCATATAGCAAGGGCACACAGTTAGAAAAAACTCCAAAATCTTCCAACTATTGTTTAATCCATAATATTTGAGCACGGCAAGATGCAACAGCCACATATTTAGCTTCTGCAGTTGAGAGGGCCACTAAGTTTTGCTTTCCCATAAAATCAGACATGAACCTAGCCATTCCAGAAGTGCTTTTACTGTCCACCAGATACCTAGCGTAGTCAACTCCACATACCCAATTAAATAAAAATCGTCTCCTGAGGGATAGTAGAGAATTAGGTCTTGTGTCCCTTTGAGATATCTCAGGATTAACTTGGCTGCCTTCATATGAGATTTCGTTGGATTAGATTGAAACCCGGTACAAATACCTATGCCAACAACAATATCTAGTCTACTTGTTGTGAGATACAGGAGTGAATCTATGATACCTCTATACATGGTCTCATTTATAGAGGAACCAGTTCATCCATGTCCAGACGAGTGGTTATAGCAATGCGAGTATCAATGATTTTTTATCCTTCCATATCAAATCTCTTCAACAGCTCCCTGATGTACTTATATTGACTTATCATTTTTCCCTTGGGAGTTTTCTTCACTTGTAAACCCAAGAAAAACTTCAGTTTTCCCATCACGCTCATTTCAAACTCACTCCACATTAGTTTTGTAAATTCCTCACACATAGAATTATTTGTTGCTCCAAAAATGATGCCATCAACATAGATCTTCACAATAAGAATGTTCCTTCCTCGTTTCTTCAAGAAAAGGGTGGTGTCAATTTTTCATCAAGTAAAACCATTTTCTAGAAGAAATTTTGAGAACATTTCATGCCAAGCACGAGGAGTCTACTTTAGCCCATATAGACCCTTGTTAAGTTTAAAGACGTGCTCGGGATGCTCATGATTATCAAATCTAGGTGGTTGCTTGACGAAGACCTCTTCCTTCAAAAAAAATTCAGAAATGCACTTTTGAAATCCATTTAGAACAATTTGAATTTGATATGAGATGCAAAGTCAATGATAATTCTGACAGCCTCCATTCAAGCAGCTGGAGCAAAAGTGTTATCATAGTTAATCTATTCTTCTTGATTGATTCCTGCAACTACTAGTCTTTCCTTGTTCCCTTTTGTGTTCTAAAACTCATCATATTTGTTTCTGAATACCCACCTAGTTCCTACAACAGTTCGGTCAGCAAGTTGTGGAACGAGGTCCCATATATTATTCCTCTCAAATTGATGGAGCTCTTCTTGCATAGCTATAACCCAGTATGTATCTTTCAATGCTTCCTTGATATTTTTGGGCTTTATTTGAGAGAGAGAGAGAGAGAGAGAGAGAGAGAGGGAGAGAGAGAAAGGACGAGAAGACAAGTGACTTTCTTGTCTTTGATCTTGTTTGGATTCCTGAATCAACAAAAGTGATTATGCTTTCAAAATGTGTGAAATTTTGTGATTCTAGTTAGACACTTGAGTCTCATTGTCGGAGGATCCAAGTATTTCAGACTGTGATCCTTGGCTTCTACTTATCTCAGCATGTGGGGTGCCTTAGACATCATCGACACCTTTGTTCTCAACTTCAATTTTTGTGATTGAGGGACCAGGTTCCTCTCCATCAATTGGAGATGTGGTTGCACCATCCTCATTTGATTTCTTGACATGGTTCATTATATCAGCCTTTCCATTTACCATGTTAATGACTTCACCATGGACAATTGACTATTCTTCATCTTGATTATTTTTATCATTAAAATCTTTTCCATATGAGTGATGAGATTCATTGAAGATCACATCTATGCTTTCGACAACACATTGAGTTCTTTTGTTATATACTTTATAGGCTTTGCTTTCTGATGAATAGCCCAGAAAGATTCTTTCATCGCTCATGTCATCGAATTCCAAGTTCTTCCTTGCTATTTTTGAGGACAAAACATTTACAACCAAATGTTCTTAAATGCATTAGCTTGGGCTTCCTTCTGTTCAGCAGTTCATATGGCATTTTTTTCAGAATGGACCTGATCATGCACCTGTTCACCAAGAGCATGCAGTATTGACGGCTTCCGCCCCATAAACATTTTGTAATACCATTATCAATTAATATTGTTCTTGTCATGTCTTCAAGTGTCCTATTCTTCCTCTCCACAATACCATTTTATTGAGGTGTTCTTGGAGCTGAAAAATTATGAGTGATGCCATTTTCAACACACAATTCATCGAATTTAGCATTGTCAAATTCTGTCCCATGGTTAGACTTGATACATACTACATTATGGCTCATATTCATTTGGATCTTCTTCACAAATGCCATAAACACTTGAAAGGTTTCATCCTTTGTTCTAAGAAACAGAGTCTAGGAGAATCTGGAATAGTCGTCCATTATACAAAGATGTAATTCTTTCCTCCTCTACTTGGCACCCTCATAGATCCACATAGATATATATGGAGGAGATCAAGTGGCCTTGAGGTACTAACTTCCTTTTTGGGATTTAAAGAGGATCTGACTTGCTTTTTTTACATATGCATCACACACTTTATGATCCTTGAAGTGTGACTTAGGACTACGAACCAGGTCCTTCTTGACCAATTTGTTCAGCAACATGAACCTTGCATGACACATCCTTCTGTTCCATAGTTCAGCATCATCATCAACAACACTCAGACAACTGAGATCCCAATTTTATAAGGACTCAAAGTCAGCAATGTAGATATTTTTGTATCTTTTGGCCACTAACACCACTTTCCCAGTCACAAGATTAGTGACTTTGCGTATCTCGGATACAAATTCCACCTTGTTTCCCTTTCCATAGATTTGGGAAACACTCAGCAAGTTGTACTTCAACCCATTCACGTAGTACACATTTTCAATTGGGTGAGAGAGATACTTCCCAATTCTTCCGACTCCCAGAATGTATTCATTCTTGCCATTTCTAAAGGATATACTCCCTCTCTACAGGGTCTTCAATGAAAATAAATCATTTGTACTTCCAGTCATGTGCTTCGAGCATCCGCTATCTATATACCATTGTTGGTTGCTCCCTTTCACTGCTCCCCACATAAGGAAATCAATAGTTAGACTTAGGTACCCAAACAAGTTTGGGTCCCTTGTAATGAGGAAAGGGGTGAATAAGGGATCTTTTGGTTCAAGCAAGCGTCACACGTTTTTACATGAAGGACCAGGTTTCCTAGCAGTAGTTACTTTTTCAGCAAAAGCTATATTTTTTTGTTGAGACTGAAATCTGGCCTTAAAGGTTTCCTTAAAGTGCCCAGTGTTACCACAGTGAGTGTAGAGCCAGTTATCAGATATTGTAACGTACTTGATATGAGGTTTGTAGGGAGTCTTTTCCTTTTGAATCCTAATTCCCTGCTTGTTTCCCCCACTGCTTGTATACATAGCAGTGATTGCATCAGAGGACTCGGTCCACTTAAGAGATTTTTCTAGGTCACTCTTCATTTTGCCCAGATCTTCCTGAAGTTGTCTATTTTTCTCAAGCTCACCACACATACTAGATTTCACTGATTTTAGCTCATTTTCAAGCCTAAGGTGTGCCTCACTTGCAACTTCATTTCCTTTTTGAGTGTTCCCAGACCTACTCTCTCTTTTTAGTTCCTCAATTGTTTATTTTAGGTCTACAAGCACTATTAATAGGTCATCTCTCTCATGCTCAATATTAGCAACCCTTTCTATTAAAACTTCTTTCTCCTTCCTAACACACCAAATGGTCTCTTTTAGTTTGACCACAATAACCACTTAGATTATTTTTCTCATGTTCTATATTTGCATTTTTTTCAGTTAAGGGATATTTTTCTTTCTTCAAACTCTCAATGGTTTCATTGAAGTCTACCACTATGACTACTAGATCATCTATCGACTGTTCTACTTCTCCTAGTTCCCCAGTTAATTCATCTTTATCATTTATAAGACGATGATAAGAATCAATTAAAATATTTTCCAAAGACATAAGTTTTTTTTGGACAATAAGACTTTAGATTTCTTTGAATATCTAGAAAGTTTACGTCATCATCATCATCGTCATCTTCGTCATTGTCAGATTTTGCCATCAGGAAAAAGATTGAGTCATACTCAGTTGCTTCACTTTCCACTAACATCATGGAGCTATCACCATAATTATCATCTTTTTCAGATTTGCTGGAAGAGTCTCCTCATGTAGTAAGAGTGTCTTTCACAACATTGTCAGCGATATCTTTTCTGTTGATCGTTTGTCAGGAACCGAGTTCCTCTAAGCTGCTTTGTCACTGTTATGTTTGTATTGATCTTGTTTTAGGAGAGGGAAATCCTTGATGAAGTGTCCTGGCTTACAACATTTTTGACATAGGTCATAATATTGCTGGAGTTGCCACTTGTGTGAATGCCTCCATTTTTGCGAACAATTTTATAAAACCCTTTTGTTATGTAGAAGATATCGGCATCCTCACCACCTAGGTCATTCTTGTCTGTCTTGAGGACCAAGTTCTTCTCCCCTTTGGTCTCTTTTCTCCCATTATCCTTCTTCTTCTATATTTCATAAGTGTTCAGATTGCCAACAAGTTCATCAATGGTCAGCTCCTGCAGATCATTTGTCTTTGTGATGGAATTTACTTTGCTTTCTCAAGAGCCATGTAATACAAAAGTATCTTCTGACGAGTTTGTTCCTAGGATGATCTCTCCAGAGAGTGAAGCTGTCACGACCCAACCCTCGGTTGTGATGGCGCCCAACCCTAAAGTTAGGCAAGCTTGACCATCACTCGCTCTCTATTCGTCAATAAATCTCAAACCGACAATTTAAGGAAAAATGTAATAAATTTATAATAATAATCCAATACTATTAATAGAATAATACAAAGATAGTACGAAATCTGAATAATCACTCCCAAAAGATCTGGGTCACCAGTCTAGAGCCTCTAAACAAAACTAGATAATAATATCTGAATGAAAATATAAAAGTCTGGAAATGTATATAATAATAATAAACTGAAATATGAAGAGCAGCCAGGTCCTGCGAACGTCAAGCAGCTACCTCAACGACTCTAAAATATCTGGAGACTACGAGTGTCAGCTAAGCCTCCGGTGTACCTGAATCTGCACACAATGTGCAGGGAATAGGGGTGAGTACTACCGACTCAGTGAGTAGTAAGCATATAAAATGTCTGAAGATAAGAAATCCACGAAGTGCCACAAAGCAAAGCTAAAATTAACAGTCTGACACCTTAACTACGTACTCACAGCAAAGCAATATCACATATAACAGTCAAGTATCATGCATAAATGCAATGCAGTGCACATGAAACCGCTGCGAAGTAGAGCCCGATCCGTTTAACGTCGACGACGCTCACTGGGGTGTGTATAGACTCCAGAAGGGATCCTTCAGCCCAAGCGCAAATTCATCATATCACTGTTGCGATGTGCAGCATGACCCATACTCAGTCCACAGTATGCATATGAGTCACATAGCAGATTCAATCTAATTTCCCAGCTTCCAATTATTAAGGTGAATATAATTTAGTTAATTAATTTCAGGAAAAAGGTGACTGAGCATTTAAAAATAGTTATTAAGCACATGACCGAGATCAATAATTATGCAAATCATGTTATCACACAAATATTCATCTTAGACGGATGCTACAGATCGGCACAACCCCCCAAACATGGCAATAAGCCCAATTATCAACAATAGAATGTGCGTATCTGTCGCCAATAATTTTATTTAGCTCTCGGGATGGACCAAGTCACAATCCCCAATCATATACCATCCCGCACTTGCCATGGGGTGCGAGTCACGCCCTAACATAGCGTCACGATGTGATAAACCGGGGTTTCAAACCATCAGGCCATCATCTTTACAAACTACTCACATTTAACCGGTCGTAGACTGGTCCTCAATGCCTTTTCCCTTTGAATCTCCGTCTGCGCGCGTCGAATCTAGTCAAAACCACAACAAATATATTATTATAGGTTAGAGAAACATAACCCAATTGAAATTATTCGAAAAATGCTAAAAATCACGAAGTTGGTAAAACCCGAGCCCCGGGCCCACGATTCTGTACATATAAAGTTTATATAAAGTTTCCGTACATATAAAGTTTAGAAAAAATGGAGTTCAAATGGCCTTTCAAATCCCGAAAATTCGTTTCCAAAAACTAAGCCCTAGTTCTTCACAATTTCAACATATTTTTATGGATTTGAGGGTTGATTCTCCATAAAAATGGTGTTTTTAAGTCAAGAGACTTACCTCCAATCACTTCCCCATTGAAAACACGCTTCAAATCTCTCAAAAAGCTCTCCTGGTTGCATAGCAATGGAGGAAAATTTGAATAGGTCGCGGATGAATTAACCCTTAAAACATTTTGTCCATCAGGGTATTTTCTCTATGCGATCGCACTCAACCCTATGCGATTGCATAGGCCAAATTCCAGGCCCCATAAATTTCTCTTATGCGATTGCACTCTCCCTCATCCGACCGCATAGCACAATCCTCTGCCAGGGACCCCAGCCCAAAAATACACTACGCGAACGCAAAGGTCAATCTCCCAAGTCTATGCGATCGCACAGCCCCTTTCGTGACCGCATAGAGAAAATATAAGCCCTCTGCCAAACATTCTATGCGATCGCAATGATACCTATGCGATCGCATTGAACTAATGTTCTCTGCAATTTTTTTGCTCCATTTTTTCAACTCCCCATTAGCCATCTGAATTCACCTCGAGGCTCTCGGGACATCAAATAAATGCACAGATATGATCTATTACTTCATTCAAACTTGTTCGTAGCATAAAAAACACTATCATAAACATAGAAAGCATCTAATTAGCCTAATTCAAGCCTAAGTCAAACTAAAACTTTCGGAACTCACATTTGATCTAAAACTCGACCTAAACACCTCTGAATGACCTGAAACTTTGCAGGCATATCCAAAATCACCTAACGGAGCTACTGCAACTGTCAAAATTCCATTCCGACCCTCGGATCAAAATCTCACCTATCAACCAGACTTCGCCAAAATTCTAACTTAGCCAATGCAAGCCTAAATCTACACCGGACCTCCAAATTCAATTCCGATTGCGCATCTAAGTCGTAAATCACCACCCCAAACTAGTCGAATCGTCGGAAATCCATTCCGAGCCCTCTAACTCACAAGTCAACAGTCGGTTGACTTTTCCAAAACCTTCTCATAAAGAGACTAATTGTCTCATTTCTACTCAAACTCCATCCGAATTACTTCAAACTCTCCAAACACATATAATGGAACATATAGAAACATAAAACTGGGAAAACGGGGCAGTAACTCACGTGACGATGGGTCAGGTCATTACATCCTCCCCAACTTAAACAAATGCTCGTCCTCGAGCGTGCCCAGAGTTGTACTAGGATCCAATATCCGGATGACCTTACTAAAAATATACCCGGGCTGATCCCATGTCACCCTAACTCACGTAGGCCCGATAATACAACACAGCTAAAGTTTCAAAGGCCATCTAGACCACCGTAGAAGCACATTGCACCTCCGAAACCATACACAAGATCAGAACCTCACATTTTTACTCAGAATCAGCCGGAACCAGCTGTAATAACCCATACCTGCAACCTCGGGTGAACCCAAGTAACAAACCACACAATCAAACACTCGAAACGAGTCTCTATTCACAACAGTTGCCCAAAATACTCAATTACTGATAGGAACCTCTTATTAGCTAAGGTCTTATTCCAACACTTTCATATACTGCCAATGATGACGAAACACGCAATAAATTGAGATAACTCCTTGGGCCAATCATTCATGAAGTCACTC
Organism: Nicotiana benthamiana; assembly: GCA_034376525.1. NCBI lineage: Eukaryota > Viridiplantae > Streptophyta > Magnoliopsida > Solanales > Solanaceae > Nicotiana > Nicotiana benthamiana. Next base: position 86,212,091 of record CM067328.1, read on the forward strand.
CCCTTTTGGATACTATCTCAACATATTTCCGCCGAACCTCGATACTAACATACTAACGAGCTGAAACCAAAGCCGTTCGCTTCCATTTATGACTCCAACGTTCCCCTCGAATCCAACATACCACTCTAGTGATAATACATCTCAACACAAGCCTAATCTACCACTTGCGCCGTATACGCACCAATAAGAGACGGTCCGAACACACTCAACTTATGGCAATTGATTCAAACAAAAGAGTTGTACCTCAAGCTCATCAATACCATTGCAAGACGAGGCTGAGACCTCGTCCCACATCATAGAAATAGAATACCTGAATCTTTCCCGAAGGATCTAATCTCCACGTAGCCTCGCTATAATGCGTGATCTCATCCAAACACTATTTCACATGAAGAACCTCAAGTCGTTGTACTCGAACTTGACAACCACGCACATAATGATGTATAAAACCAAGCAATCCATCACACCCACGGTGAAGCAAGTTACATACATCATTCAATCCTGAAAGGACACAACCGACGTACTATTCGCCGAGCAACTCCCAATACGCACTTTCCTCAAAAACCAGGAAGCAAGGCATACAAAGTAACATATGGAAACTACCCTCAACATCACACAGTTGTGGCATGCAACCCGATCCGGATTATATACATGTGGCGGTGTGCCACCTGGCCCACACAAATATCTCACATAGGGAGATGCACATCGAACCAAATTTTCTCATTGTATCAAAATACCAAGTATCGGTCGTAAGCACATTGAGTGCGTAATCATATCTACCTATAACATCATAAGCTACAAAACTCGGCTTCCAATATGAATCTCGATAGCACCACAATATGTGCCACTGCCCAAAAATCCTAACGCCTCGCAGCACAAAAAAGCAACTCATAGATCTTCCCAGATCACTATCAGATCCAACAACAATCGAATCAACCCATCCTTTATCAATATAATTCAGGATTGACCAAGCCAACTCAAGCTAAACACGTATTCAATCAGCTTACCAACAAACTCATTACTAAGAAGCCTGAAGCTGCCTCTTCCACTACTATAACTCATGCCAAAGTCGTACGCTACGGTGCCCGACATTGAATAAATACTGAATTCCCTCATCTCGCCTGGCGACATGCCCGGCCATGAGGAACGCATCCGAAAAGCTCCCTCAATACCGGAACTGAATCAATGGTACAAACCTCTACACTAACATTTGCCACGAAGTCCCAAAAAGGACAAGCAATCCTTCTCAGCCGTCTGCTGGTCTTTAGAATGCAACCCCTCTCTTGCTATAACATCACCCGATGCACCTCTTTACGCAACCTGTGGTATTCTTCGTTATAGCCCATAACACAATAGTCTTGATTAACTTAACACTGAGGCAACCAGTCAACACTCAATATCATACCCAAAATCTATCGTTTCAACAAATAAATATCCATTCTAGAATCCAAATCCTACTTGCCACTAAATGATGCCGAATACACATGATCCACAACCGCGACATTGACTGTATCAGAGAACTCCTAGTCTCCAACTCCATATAACACACAAATCACTATACCTGATCCCACATTCCGCCGTATGAATACATATTACACATCAAGTACCCATTCACTCCATGAAAGATATTCAAAAATTTCCCCTGTGCCATTAACAAACTCAAATGTCAACAGTCGGTCCAAGAAGAAACTGCCGAAATTCCACTAAAGTGTTATCAGCTTACATCACCTTCCCCTATTACTGCACGTATACTCTGGTAAAATAACAATAATAGTAATACCATTTTCCTTAATCATCTGTGGGTCGATTCTTAAATCACATGCAGCTGCCCGCGCTGCATAAGAATTTAGTGTCTTCCCATTTGGAACTGAACCGTACCTTTCACACATAAATCCCAATCCTCCACAACAGACCGCACATACCATACCATACTAGGATAACCTGTGAACTCCATATCCTTCTCTAACCACAAGCTAAACTGCCAGGACTAAATCCTTCTATCCACACCAGTCTAAGCAAGCTGTCCGAACTCAAAAGCTCTGCCGCCCGATATCTGTATGGGCTCATTACCTCGAACATATACAAAGAATTGATCATACCTTTACCTTACCGATTCGGTCCACTAACTAGCTACTTCATTCGTCTAGATTTCTTTCTGATTCATTCTCAACTTGATATACTCTCTTGATGTAGCACCACAACGCCTCAATCAAGACTTACCACACGAGACTCGAACGTAAGACAACATTGCCAAAGACAAATAGGACACTATATACTCTTCAAACGTTCCCAAATTACCACCTTCAAATATACCCTACTTTTAAGAATTTCTTGCAAATCTAAGTCCGCTACCTTTACTTCCCAGATACTAATACATAGAGTCCCGTAATTAACGTAAAAATACCACAAGTCGTGACATGTTATAATGAAAACACTAACTTGGTCACCAACTCAACCTTAAAACACCTGAGTGCAACATATAGAGTCTTGAACACATCAAAACCATTCTCAAGATCATCCACTCTTATACACATTGCAAATTCCTCGACTTAACGAATCGAACCACTCGTGCCTTATCAGCACTCTGACATCGCAGGACATGATCTCATTCAGATACAACCAAACCACTTCCTTCTCTTTACACTAAGAATTCCTTATCAACAACTCAAGACATCCTATTATTTCCTTCCATGTACGAAGCATCATATAGCCTTTGCCAAAATTTTGCTTCACTCGTACCATCCTCGGCTCAATTTCTGCAACAAGGACTGATCCACCCGCATGCATCAAATCGGAACTAACATAGTACATAACCATACAATCAGCTAAACAACAGTAACCTCCCCAACTTAGCTCGAAGCCATATATATCACAACACATATACTCTATTTTTGTCGCAATATCATGGTGAGATTAAACTCACTCTTTCATAAGCTTGTGAAAACACGAATCATCAAAAAATTTTAACTCCTCAGTAATTCTTGCATTTATTCATACAATAGTTAAACCCACTATGTAGGTGACAAAGTTTTTTCTAAGTCCCAAATTTATCAAATATTTTGGCAGAGTTTCCTTTGTAATTGAGCCTATCCACCTACCAGAGAATCACCAAAACCATCCTAACAACACCTCCACAACTTGACAAAGCATCACATTGAGATCAACATAATTAATCTCAATACTACACATATTCTTTTATCAAAATTAATACATGGGCATGCGTTGCCCCTATTCGAATCATAACACATAGAAAATACCTTTCAGTTGCACCTGAGATCTTCTAATATACACATAAGGATCATATCACTTAAGGACACTCCGCAGGAGATATCCTACCTGCTTTACCTCAATTTAGTATTTCAGCCTGCCTTCCACCATCATATATGTTACATGGTCATTTAATCTTCCTGGGTCTGAACTCAACCCGCAATATGCTATTTACTGTGCTCCCAACTAGGAGACCTGAAATGATTCTCCACGCACCTACAACTTGGGCTAGTCATCAGACCAATAGGAAATAAATCACTTGATAGTTCATCTATTATCCAGCAGACGTCTTCATCACTACCAAGTTATATAATTGAATCTCGCAGTACTAACATACCCATCACACGGATACAAAAATGCCATTCCGGCTAATAGCGATAATACCGAACATCTAAGTTCAAAACACTTGCTCACACGATCAACACCTCAGTGCTTAAGCCATTGGCAAAGATCCAGCCTCAAGTCCTCCATGCTGGCCTAACTACAAACTCAAAGCGATCACGTCTCGCCCCTCAATCGGGGAATCACAGACCATCAAGGCACATCTAATACTGAGTTCGTGCATACGTTCACACGAAAGAAATTTCAAGAGTTACACTTTCAAGCTGAATCAAGGACGCATGATAAGATTTCAAGAAAGTAAAGTGTATCCCAAGGTTCTGTAGCCTCTCGAGGATAGATACGGATGTCTACGTACAGATCCGCGAGACTCTATTAAACCGGCTAATGACTCGCGAGGCCTAGTAACCTAGGCTCTGATACAACCTTGTCACGACCCAACCCCCGGTCGTGATGGCGCCCAACCCTAAAGTTAGGCAAGCCTGACCATCACTCGCTCTCCATTCAACAATAAATCTCAAACCGATGATTTAAGGAAAAATGTAATAAATTTAGAATAATAATCCAATACTATTAATAGAAATATACGAAGATAGTACGAAATCTGAATAATGACTCCCAAAAGATCCGGGTCACGAGTCTAGAGCCCCTAAATAAAACTGGATAATAATATCTGAATGAAAATATAAAAGTCTGGAAATGTATATAATAATAATAATAATAATAATAATAATAATAATAATAATAATAATAATAATAATAGACTGAAATATGAAGAGCAGCCAGGTCCTGCTAACGTCAAGCATCCACCTCAAAGACTCTAAAAATATCTGGAGACTACGAGTGTCAGCTAAGCCTCTGGTATATCTGAATCTGCACACAAGGTGCGGGGAGTAGGGGTGAATACTACCGACTTAGTGAGTAATAAGCATATAAAATGTCTGAAGATAAGAAATCCACGAAGGGCCACAAAGCAAAGCTAAAACTAACAGTCCGACACCTTAACTACGAACTAACAGCAAAGCAATATAACACATAATAGTCAAATATCATGCAAAGATGCAATGCAATGCACATGAATCTGCTGCGGTGTACAGCACGATCCGTTAAACATCGACGGTGCTCACTAGGGGTGTGTACAGACTCCGGAAGGGCTCCTTCAGCCCAAGCGCAAATTCGTCATATCACTACTGCGGCGTGCAGCCCGACCCATACTCAGTCCACAGTATGTATATGAGTCACATAACAGATTTAATCTAATTCCCAATTTCCAATTATTAAGGTGAATATAATATAGTTAATTAATTTCAGGAAAAAGGTGACTTAGCAATTAATAGCTGTGATTAAGCACAAGACTGAGATTAATGATTATGCAAATCATGTTATCACACAGATATTCATCCTAGACGGATGCTACAGATCGGTACAAGGCCCCAAAAATGGCAATAAACCCAATTATCAACAATACAATGTGTGTATCCGCCGCCAATATTTTTATTTAGCTCTTGGGATGGACCAAGTCACAATACCCAATCATATACCATCTCGCACCTTCCATTGGGTGCGAGTCACGCCCTAACATAGCGTCACGATATGATAAATCGGGGTTTCAAATCCTCAGGCCATCATCTATACAAACTACTCAACTATAACCGTTGGTAGACTGGTCCGCAATGCCTTTTCCCTTTGAAACTCTGTCTGCGCACGTCGAATCTAGTAAAAACCACAACAATACATTACTATAGGTTAAAGAAACAAAATCCAATTGAAATTATTCGAAAAATGCTAAAAATCACGAAGTTGGCAAAACTCGAGCCCCGGTCCCACTTCTCAAAAAATTTCGAAAATCATATCATCGTATTCCTCGTCTTGCCACGAGTCCGTACATATAAAGTTTACCAAAAACGGAGTTCAAATGGCCTTTCAAATCCCCAAAATTCATTTCCAAAAACTAAGCTCTAGTTCTTCACAATTTCAACATATTTTCATGGATTTGAGGGTTGATTCTTCATAAAAATGGTGTTTTTAAGTCAAGAGACCTACCTCCAATCACTATCCGTCACGCTTCAAATTGCCCAAAAATCTCTCCTGGTTGCTTAACAATGGAAGAAAATTTGAATAGGTCGCCGATGAATTAACTCTTAAAACATTCTGCCTGCCCAGCCATTTTCTCTATGCGATTGCACTCAACCCTATGCGATCGCATAGGCCGAATTCTAGGCCCCATAAATTCCTCTTATGATATCGCACTCTCCCCCATGTGATCGCATAGCACAATCCTCTGCCAGGGACCCCAGCACAAAATACACTACACGAATGCACAGGTCAATCTCCAAAGTGTATGCGATCGCACAACCCCTTACGCAATCGAATAGAGCAAATCTGAGCCCCCTCCCAAACCTTCTATGTGATCGTAATGATACCTATGCGATCGCATAGAACTAAAGTTCTCTGCAGTTTTTCTGCTGCATTTTTTCAACTCAAAGCTCCCCGTTAACCATCCGAATTCACCCTGAGGCCCTCGGGACGTCAACTAAACGCACAGATATGATCTACTACTTCATTCAAACTTGTTCGTAGCATAAAAACACTATAATAAACATAAAAATCATCAAATTAGCACGGATTCAAGCCTAAGTCAAACTAAAACTTCCGATACTCGTATTTGATCTAAAACCCGAGCTAAACACCTCCGAATGACCTGAAACTTTGCAGGCATATCCAAAATCACCAAACGGAGCTACTGCAACTGTCTAAATTCCATTCGGACCTTAGATCAAAATCTTACCTATCAATCGGACTTTGCCAAAATTCTAACGTAGCCAATTCAAGCCTAAATCTACACCAGACCTCTAAATTCAATTCCGATTACGCTCCTAAGTCATAAATCACCACCCGAAACTAGTCGAATCGTCGAAAATTCATTCCGAGCCCTCTAACTCACAAGTAAACATTTGGTTGACTTTTCCAAACCAACCTTCTCATAAAGAGAATAATTGTCTCCTTTCTACCCAAACTCCATCTGAATTACTTTAGACTCTCCAAACAGATATAACAGAACATATAGAAATATAAAACAGGGAAAACGGGGCGGTAACTCACATGACGATGGGTCAGGTCATTACAGAAGCTCATTAATGATAGATGTGAAGTTAGTGTGCATATCCCGAATAGACTCATCGTCCCTCATCCTAAAAAGCTCATACTCTATGGTTAGCATGTCAATCTTGGACTGCTTACCTATGTTGTCCCATCATCAGCTATTTGGAGAGCTTCCCGGATCTCCTTAGCAGATTGACATACTGAAATTATGTTGTACTCATCAGGTCCAATACTAAAGACGAGGATTTTCTTAGCTCGAAAGTTCTTTTCAATGGACTTGTGTTCAATATCATTATATTCGTTTCTAGTTTTAGGAATTGTTACTGCAGGGTATCCATTGGTCTTCGTATGAACGAAGGGTAAATCGTAGATGATATCCTAGAGCTCTGAGTCTTCAGCCATGATGAAGTCGTACATCCTTGTCTTTCACCATCCATATTATTTGTAGTTGAATCTTGGTAGTCTGTAGGTAGACTGACCTTCTTCGAAGTTTAGCGGAGCATCCATGAGGATCCTTTCTAGGTGTTAGCCTGATCGAAAGAGCCTTCTCTGATAACAATTGTTAGAAACTAAAGGTCCACCAAACTACATAGAGAATTAGATTCTCTATTAGTTCCCATAGAACACACGCACAGTGCAGTAAGTAAATGACACGATGGAGTTTTACGTGGAAAACTTGCAGCTCACGGGATAAAAATTCACGACCTACCCTTGTAGGATTTCAACTTTACTACTGAGAAAACTTTAGATTACAACCTATTGTAACCTAGAAAGTAGCCTCTTAATCCCTGACTAACTTGTAACAATTCTATTAAAAGCCACTTTGTAATAACTCTATTACAAAGACATACAACTCGGCTAACTATATGCAAGACATAAACATAAGAGTGTATGATTTACAAAGATTTCTTACACAATGCTTCTAACTAAGATAAGTAAAAATTATAAGTAGGTTGCTTTAACAAATGTGCAACACAACCAAGGACATATGATAACTAGATACAGGGAACTTGTCCATTGTGTTATCACTACAATATTTTATGCATAAAACCACATTAATTTAGGCAATGCTTAAAAAATGTTGCCAAAAGTATCTGTAGGAACACTTTTTAGGCGTGGCCTTTAATTATAGTCTTTGACCACGGTTTATAAGGTAACACTTGTAAAGCGTCCCTTTTAAATATAAAGATAATATTTTTTAAGTGTTGCCTAAATATAAATTTTTGTCCACACTTCTTAGGTGTATTGCTACATTTTTAAAGAGTTGCTATATGTTCATATTAAATTCAACACTTTAGAAGTGTACCCTAAAAATTCCATATAAAATATTTCCCCAAAAATTTCCCACCAAAATTTCTCTTAATAAAATATTTCCCCCCAATTCGCATAAGGCCTATATCGCGGTAGGAAAACCTATACAAAAAAGTGGAAACAATTTCCACAACTCTACCATACGTTCAATTATAGGAAACCCAATAGGAAAAAGTGGAAACAATTTCCACATCTCTTTGGCCACTGTATCGTTGACTGCTGCAAGCTTCAGCCTTTCAGTTGCTTCAAGCTGCAACTCTACCGTACGTTCAGTTCTACTATCTCCATTCTTTCACCTATTAATCTTACTGCTGCAAGCTTCAGCCTTTCCGTTGCTTTTACAATTGTAAGTTCTTAATTTTTATAAATATTTGTATTATAGGCATCATACCATATCCATCTCAGAAAGTGCCATCTCTGTTTTCTTTAATTTAATAGTATTATAGGCATCATACCATATCCATCTCAGAAAGTGCAATCTCTGTTTTCTTTAATTTAATAATCCTAAGAAAGAAAAAACTGAATCAAGCCTCTATATGATTAATTTAGTAAAACTCATCTCATGAAGAAGTGTCTGATGGGTACTCTTTATTATTCCCATATATGATTTTAACATTAGACGATTATTTTTTATTTGGGTAGTTTATTTTTTACTATTTGTGATTGCAATATTATATTTGTAAAATTCTGTACCTTTTGGTGTAATTATGCATCTTATTCTTCATTTGGAGTTATGATATTGTATTTTGTTTAATTTTTTTATTCATATTTACTTGTTAATTTGGTTTTATCAAGTTATTTGGGATTATCATATGACAAGTATATTCGGGATTATCCAGAAGGATTTCTTGCACAACTTGAAATTGAATCAGAAGACGAGTTTGAACTATAAAATAGTGTAAAAAGTTTATGCTAATGGCTGAATGAATATTGTTTGATTCTAAACCGATTATTAACTTAAGTCTTTTCCTCTTAGTTTTAGAAATTATGTCTTGAATGACCATAAATCTTCACTACATTTTGGAATACGATAGATTAAGTTGAAATCATTATTCAATATTAGTGAAGAGGCCTGCCGGTAGTATTTTTCGGCTAAAATAATGGATCCAAATGTTTGTGTGAATAATGTGTGTTCAAGTAAACTCTTGATGCACTGTCAATAAAATAACATGTATGTTGCTATGCTCTTTCCACAAAATCAAATTATTTCCTGAACCTTTACCTATTAGGAACATGTTCTTAGGAAGAACTACCTCGACTTTGATTTAGAAATTGAAGTATGTTCTTACAAAAAAAATCTTTGAACCTGCGCTAAAAGCAGTAAGATTTAAAGAGCTAACAGGTTTTGAGCTTACCATCGCATCCAATAGCTTTTTATCTTCTACTTAAAATTTGGAGTTGTAGTTATACCTTGTTGCTGCCTAGAATTAGCTGGTGTTGCCGTTCGATCAGCAATAGGACCAACAAATAAGTCATTTTGCATACGTTGTTGTTGCACTTCATCCAAGATTGGATTAGTTTCCTCAACTTGTTGCTGCCCAGATTTAATATTTGTTGTTGCTCCATCATTAACTGTCTTTGCCATCGAAATAGCAGCTGGTGTAATCTGTTGCTGCCTAGTTTTAGGAATAAAATCTGGTGCTTTTGCATTTAATTTGCTGCCTGAGTTCAACTTATAAGAGCTGCCAATTTTTGGTAAAGGTGAGCCAATTTTCCTTTACCCCTGCCTTCCTGAGCAGTATTCCAGAGTTCCCTGCTTCGCAATAAAATGGAATCATTTGCTGCATTTTTAGGATGTTGCCTTCAAACAAAGTAGGATGTTGTGTTTCGTGTAAAGCCAAAGCATGTTTCATAATCTGAAATGGTAATTTTTGTGTTTAGTATTCATTCTAAGGGTTAATTTGGTCTGTTGGTATTTTGACAAAATATGACCTATAGTTTTACGCTTTTGGATTAGCTACTCAGCTACTCAAACTTTTCTATTTTCAAGTTTATCAGTGTGGTTTAGAAGATGAATCCTAGGATATCATCTTATTGATGGAAGGGTCAAGTCAACAGTTCACTCAAATAAACTAGATTGCCTCCTCCTGTGTGTAATGTATGTAACACAATCACGGTTACATATGCCTATCTAAAGATGCATCACTGAACTGTTTTTTAAGAGGTTCCATCACTAAATTGTTAAACGAGAATAATGCAAAAATTACACGTTGGATGATTTTGTTGCCACTAGTATAAACACGTCTAAACTTATATTGATTCCATATTTGTTGGTTATAGTTTTTTTCAATTGAATTCTATTTTCTATTTATCCTATAAGTTTTCCTTATAGGCTGGTCCTAATTTTTATAATATATCAAAGAGAACTGAAATTTGTTGGATGCTTTATGCCGTCCTGAACAGAGAGTTGGAACTTCCTGATATTTTAATGGAAGAGTAAGAGAAGTTTTACTTTCTGAGTCACCCACCAATTTACTCGTGTGAGGCTCATATAAAACTTGACAAGTGAATGCTTGGTCCGAATGTAATGTGGTAAATGGTGCTATCAAAGTTTCTTTTAGTAATTTTAAAATATGACTAGTTCTGGAGTTTATTCTTTTGAGTTGAAGAAATTAGAAAAAGCTAGTTAGATTTTTATATCTTAACTTCTTTTAATTATATAGTATTTGTACGAACAAAACACCTTTTAGGTGTCACTATACTTTCCAAAGTGCACATGAAACTTTTTGGTGCGCAGAACTATTATATTATCTTCATGAGAAACATGATTTAGAATTTTATTATTTTCTGTCTTTGTTTTGTGGATCCTAATTTTGCCTTTTTTTTTATCCAAGAAGACAAGTCAAACTCGAGAAGATTTGTGGTGGACTTAAAGTTGTATTTGGCTTAGCTTAAGTGTCATGTCTAGGTAAGAAAGTCCTATTATTTTACAACACATGATTTTACCGATTTATTCTTGACATTTAGGATTTAGTTTTACCATATAATTAATGCTTAAATGATTATATATTTGAAGATCTAATAAATTTTATTTTTAGGAATTCAAATGTTCCATCCAAGGAATGGATGGATTTACCAAGGTATAGCAAATAGTATATCAAGGGTGTTCAATCTTTCTTCGATTTTTGCTTACTCTTATGGAGATCCTCAAGGCGAAAAAATTCAATGCCCATGCGAAAAGTGTTGTAATATTTGTTGGACTCGAAGGAATGTAGTGTATGACCATCTAATATGTTATGGGTTTGTTCAAGGTTATACAAGATGGATTAATCATGGGGATGGGGAAATTCCGATGAATGCTAATTGTGACATGGATGATAATGTTAACTCGTACGATGATATTGATGGGTTGTTGAATGACCAATTTAGAAATATTGCACATGCTGGAGGAGTGTATGAAGGCCCAAATAAAGATGCCAATAAATTCTATAACTTAGTTGAAGAGGCAAGCCAAGAACTATATTCTGGTTGTAAAGGATTCTCTAGATTATCTTTTACAATCCGTCTGTATTGTTGAAGTGTCTACATTGCTGGAGCAATGCGTCTTTCACTTCTCTTTTAGAGCTGTTAAAAGAGGTGATATCTGACTTGAACATTCCTATATCCTACAATAAAGCCAAATCTATGGCAAAGGATCTCGGTCTTGATTATGAAAAATTGATACATGTCCCAATGATTGCATGTTATTTAGGAATGACCATAAGGATGATGAATATTGTCATGTTTGTGGATCATCTCGATATATTAAATACCCTGAAGTAGATAACGATCTTGAGGCTTCCAAAAAAGGTTGTCGTATTCCAACAAATATTTTGAGACACTTTCCATTAATTCCTAGACTTAAAAGGCTATTTATGTGCTCAAAGACAGCGGATACATTGAGGTGGCATGACGAGGAGCGTTCTAAAGATGGAAAGTTAAGGCATCTTGCTGATGGGAAAGCATAGAAAGACTTTGATAACTTGCATTCAGAATTTGCAATGGATTCTTGCAATTTGAGACTTGGATTAGCAAGTGATGGGTTTAATCCATTTCGGACCATGAGCATATCTCATAGCACATGGCCAGTTATTTTAATGGTGTATAATTTGCCTCCTTGGATGTGCATGAAGCCAGAGTATTGTATGCTTTCTTTGCTTATACCTGGGTCACAATCACCTGGAAATGACATTGACATTTATTTACAATCATTAATAGAAGAGCTAAATGTTTTGTGGGAGTCCGGGGTAGAAATATATGATGTTTCAAGAGATCAAACCTTTCAAATGCGAGCAACTCTTTTATGCACAATAAGTGACTTTCTTGCATATGCTATGTTATCTGATTGGAGTACAAAGGGAAAGTTGGCTTGACCGTGTTGTAATTATGGCACTAATTCTTGTTATCTTAAACATAGTCGAAAAATGTATTATATGGATCATCGTATTTTTCTGCCTATGGATCATCTTTGGAGATCTAACAAAAGGTCTTTCAATGGAAAAACAGAATTTAGGCCTCCTCCGCCTTTGTTAAAGGGAATTGATGTTCTTAATAGCTTACAGAATTTTAACAATGTGTTTGGGAAGAAGCGAAAAAGAACAAATGATGGCCCTTGGAAAAAAAGGTCAATGTTTTTTGAATTACCTTATTGGCAGCACAACTCGTTACGTCATAACCTTGACGTAATGCATATAGAGAAAAATATAGTGGATAATGTAATTGGAACTATTTTGGACATTCCTGGCAAGACAAAGGATCATGAATGCTCGTTATGATCTGAAAGAGATGGCCTTTAGGAAGAACCTTCAACCAAAGGATACAAAGGATGGCAAGAGAACAAAGTTTGCAAAAGCATGCTTCTGAATGACCAATGGTGAGAAATTAGTTTTTTGTGGTGTTTTAAAGACAACAAAGCTACCTGATGGTAGTGCTTCCAACATATCCAGGTGTGTGCATCTAGAAGAAAGAAAATAATCTGGTTATAAACCCATGATGCCCACTTCATGTAACATTACTTGTTGCCAATACCAGTTAAAAGCATACTTCCTGATCATGTTGCTATCCCTTTAATTCGTCTAAGTTCTTTCTTTTGTCGTTTATGTCAAGAAGTTATCACAATGGAAGAGCAAGATTTCTTGCAAGTAGAGATTATAGAAACAACGAATCAATTGGAAAGAATTTTTCCTCCAACTTTTTTTGATATAATAATTATTTGCTCATTCATTTGGCGAATGAGGTAAGGTTGGGAGATCTAGTTCAAAATCGATGGATGTATCCTCCTGAAAGGTATATGTGTACATCAAAATCATATGTTCGCAACATAAATTATCCAGAAGGATCTATTGCTAAGGCATATTTGGTTGAAGAGTGTTTGATTTTATGCTCTAGGTAGTTACATGAAGGTGCAAAGACTCGATTTAATCGCCGACCCCGAAACAATGATGAATATGATTTAATTAATTCACAATCTTCTAGTTTGTTCCCTAATACAGGTTGTCCTTTAGGAGCAAAAAAGAGTGATCCAATTGTGTTAGATAACATGTCACTAAATCAGGCACATATATACTTATTGAACAATTTTGATGAAGTTCAAGAAAATATAAGGTAATTTAATCACTTATAGCATTTATTTGTGTGGATTGTTATTAAATTACTTTATTTATCATTTTACTAACAAATAAAAATACTTGTTCTGTAAAGAATATGATGTTGAGGTTAGTAATCAGAGACGAGGATCAAAATGGAGCAAGGCCAAGAAGTATAGTCAAAACTTCTCTCAATAGTTTGAAACTCGTTCTTTGAAAGAGGATGTGCCCGATCTTATAAAGCAATTATCCTTCGGAACAAAGTCAATTGCTAAAAGATATTCTGGGTATCTCATTAATGGATATAGATTCCATGTGAGGTAATGTGATGCAAGACGTAAAACACAAAATAGTGGTGCTACATTAGTCGCTCAAATTACAAGTTTTGCAAGCTCAAAAGATAAAAATCCAGTTGACGCAAATTTGACTTATTATGGTAGAATAGTTGATATAGTTGAGTTAGACTATTATGGACATTTTAGGATTGTCTTATTTAAGTGTGACTGGTATGAGGTTGAATAAGATATTTATGGCCTTACTTATGTCTACTTCCACAAGAAATGTTATCAGAATGAGACTTTTGTCCTAGCATCTCAAGTACACAATTGCTTCTATGTGCAAGATCCATATGATCAAGATAGATATTATGTCATGAAGTCTATCCCGAGAGACTTATTTAGCATAAGTGATGAACTTGAAGCTAATGTCCCACAGTGTTATGAAAATGAGCCATCTGAATATTTGGCTGGCCCATCGATACCGGAGGATAATGGTGAAGTTGCCTTAGTAAGGAGTGATGTTCCAGCAACCATTCTTGATGTACCTACAGAAGGATTTCTAGCACAACAACTTGATATTGAATCGGATCAAGAGTTTGATTTTGAAGACACATCATGAATTTTTTTTTCTAATTCAAATAGAAAATAGTTTAGATATTTTTTTATTAATAGCTAGAAATACATTAAAGATTGTTGCTTTAGTTTTAAATTGATGTTGTCTACTTCCTCAAGTTCAATATTGAATATTTTTTTGCTTATCGATTTCTTTGATGTGCACATATATTTTATTGCTCATGTATTTTTAATGTGTCCCTTTTAGTATCACTAGAAATTACTTGATTGGTTATTCAATGTGTCCCTTCTAAGGAATCGTATAGTATTATGTGTGGATCGAGTATTTGTCCTCTGGTTTTTTGAATAGAGAAGTGACGTGAGTAAGTAGAAATTATGCTTCAGAATTTGTAGTGTACTATTATTACCTGGAGTATTGGAGCAAGTTTTAAAGTATATACATATTTGTTTTTTATTTTGCAGGGCGCTTCTTGGCTGAAGTAACGAAGGTAGTATTGCAAGATCTTGAAGTAGGCAAATACCAGGTACAGTGTTCCAGTGTTCCACTCTCCTTCTTTGTTGGAGATTTTCAGTGTACCACGTCTGCGTACACATTACCCTCCCCAGACCCACTAAGTGGGATTATATTGGGTTGTTGTTGTTGTTGTTTGACAATGAGGGAAACCAATTTCTTGTTTTTTCTTAACCATTTTGTATAGTAGTAGTAGCAGAAAACAAGGATTTTCTGCTTGTAAAGTTAGTTAAAATGACTAACCTCCTGTCAAATGGATATAGCCAGTTTTTATATAAGCAAATTTTTTCAAGTCAGTTGATTAGAAGACTAAAAAATCTTTTATATGTTCATCTTTCCTAATTCAGTAGAATCGTCTACTAGCATTTTGAATAATTGTGTTGCTGGCTCTATTGACACCAGCAATTAAGTATTACTATTGATATTTACAGCTCTTTGACCTTCGTTTATGTGGTTGTCTGTTAAACTCCTAGTTTTACAAGCTACAGATCTCCAGATGCTTTTTTTGTATTTTCTATCTCAATTTCTAAATTCAGCAACCGATGACTTCTCTCAGAGAAGCAAGGGAAATGTTTGTTGCTCTGCATGAAGCAATCGATGATTGCTTTTGGTGTTGTATAATTTGTCCAAACTTGAGGCTGCTTTACTCTTCAATTCCACTAAGCCTATCTGAGACCATGTCTTGTAAGTCTAGAGAAATGCACTATGCAAAGTCTTTTTGAATCATTGCAACTTACTAAACTACTTGTTCTTGGCAAGTGGTTTTTCTTGCAATCTTTCAAGATATTGTTACTCATTTACGTCTAAGGTATAAGGTAATTTAAATTACACATGTAAATATCTTGACATATTTGTGAGCATGTCACCATCTCTTACGACCTGTGCTCTGGTATTATGGCCTGAGGAAAGCAGTTCGATCCGTTTGTACATCAGAATGTTGGAGATTTTCGACGTGTTACAGTGTTCCATTATCCTTCTTTTTTTCTTAGATTATCTCCCTTATCATCCTCTATCATCTTCCCATGTTTACTTTCCACAAGTATGCTTTTATTTCCGGTCTTTTCAATCGTAGAAAACTGGGCAGCAACTTCTCTGTCAGAAAATTGCCCTGCAATTTTAGGTTGTTCATCTGCAGCAGGTTTTTAAGAAACTGTATCCTCAATATTGGTTTTACCTCTTGAAGCAATAGAGCCTATATGTACCCTATTTTAATGATCTTGTAGTTGCATTTTTCGAGCATTATGGTTTTGAGTTTTTTAGATGAGTTCCACAATGCCCAAACATTATTCAATTGTTTTCCTTGTCCCTGACTCCCTATATGGGCTAGAAGTATCAATGTTGAACCAATATGTCCTTTAATTGTGTTCCCTCTGTATTTATATGTGAATTCCTCTATGTAGGTAGCTAAATATGGTTGTTGTATGTCTGTGTTTGATTATGTATTTTGTTGGGCTACTTGCTGAGACCATAAGGTGTTAACCTCCTCTTGAGACTTTTGTCCAAACTCTTCCAATGGTTTTGTTTGCCAAATGCACCTGCTTAATATGATAAAACCAAGTTAGTGAAAATTAGACTCGCCATACTGTCCTTCACAAGAATTTGAGATATGTGAAAACTCTTGTAGCCTCCTTCTCTTATGATATTTCACTCATATCCATCTCTATCAACTTCAACGATGCTCTATTAGTTTTCCTGAAAAGCTATCCATTTGATCATGAAATATTCTACCTAGGTTATGCTTCAACAAGATGTTTCACTATCATAGAATTTCAGAAACCAAACAAGAGAATTCTTGTTAACAATCGCTGAAAGGTGTCATAACTTTAGTTCCCAATTCAAGTATAAGCTTTCTGTGTAAAATACCTTGAAGGGTCAACTCCAAGGGTGTCGGCTGCTAACAGATAAATGGCCTGCCAGGAAGAAATTATATGGTATTAAGCATCTAAAGACTTATCTCACTATTATGACAGTACTAGAGACTACATGTCTCCCTAAATTAAAGTTCTACGGCAACTTGCTGAAGAGAAAGCCACAGTTCATACGCTTGAAATAGCTATACACCAGAGTTCGCAGATCATTACATTGATGGACTTCCGAGAGTAAAAGAAGTATAGAGAAGGCTAATGGAACATATATTTTAAAAATTTTAGATAATGAGGAAGATGAGACTCTATCACCTAATGAAGTTTCTTTTTACTTATTAATTTTTGAACAAATGGATTTGTCTTCACACTCCAAAAGCATTGGACAGAATACTTGAGGGATGAGATATTTACCGGATCAGGCTTCTTGCGAGGAACCACATCGCGCGCATATATCTGGATCTTTTCCGCTCTCTCTAGTCCCAACAAGCACGAGACTATCGCTGAGACCTGAATTTGAGTAGATTTACTTCAAATTGTGACCACAAAACAAATCATTATCTTACGATGATGCAACAAATAATCCATGCCAGTGCTTTATTTTCTGTTTTTTGTTTTTCTTTCTTATTTCTTCCAACAGAGTATGAGATATTGTTATATTACTTCTGACCATCATCTGCTAATGTAATTTAATTTTTTTTCTATGTAGGATGAATCAAGCGGCAGCTCTTAAGGGAAAAGTCCCAAATCCAAACAAAGCTCAAAGTCCAATGAAGAATATAGGTTTCGATTTCCAATACCGTTCAAGTGCTGAACAAGCCAAAAAATTTCAGATTAAGAGAGAAAAGCTTTCAAGTGATCGCAACGATTAAGCTGCTAAAGAGCATGCATTACTTGGAGTTAAAAGGAAGAATTGTATGCCTGCAACATTAGAACGACAAAGTATACAGATGTTAACTCAATCTGATGTGTCAGTTCAAAAGTTAGAAAGGAATAGTATTGCAAGCAAGGACAATTTAAACAAAGGTCAATTCAATTGGAAGAGCCCATTCAAAAGCAAGGAATGAGTAAATTACATGTGGCCACATCCATGATCCAATCATCCGCAAAGGTAGATCCTAACACTTTTCATATGCTTAAAAGATCATAAGGTGAAGGAGAGAAACACCTTGATATTCAGGAGCTACAGAATTGCAAAGTGGTAAAGACAAACTCAGTCCTACCGTCGACGAGTGTTAATCAATTTCTAAAAAAATATGGGATACAAGTCGGTGGTGAAAAACATTCTGATAACCACCCAGAAAACGAAGTCAGATTTATGTCCTCTCCTATTATTGATGAGCGTAAAATAGAGTTGGATAATTCTGCTGCACAAGATGAAGTTGGTGACGATGAATTTATTGGAGATGAGGAGGTGAACATCGATGATGCTGCAGGTGGTATATCTTAAACCTTATAATTATTCTACATATTTTGATTTTTTTCTTCTTATGTCTTTCTTGTTATATCAATCTAGGGCATCAGAGAAGAAAAGAGTTCGAGTGAGGAGGTGACATTTGATAAAGGACAAGCAGTTGGACCAACTAACAAGAGAGTGTCTGACTTGACCAACTTTTTAGGAACGATTGCAAGGAATCCAAGATTTATCCCCTTGGTGCATACTAGTTGGCATACCGTGTCAAAGGATATTAAGCAACGAATGTGGGAATTTGTCAATGTAAGTATAATTAATGTTTCAATTATATACTTTTTGTATTTTTCCTACTAATGTTGTGTCAAAGGATATTATGTTTGGGTGTTGTTTTGCAGTCCAAGTTCCTAATTCCAGCTGAAGGAGAGAAATGGGTAATGACTGGTCTTCATGATGCTTGGAAGCGACACAAGAGAAATATTAAGAACAAATATTTTGATAAAAATGATACTATTCACGAAATCAAATATTTTGATAAAAATGATACTATTCGCGAAATGCTACAAAATCGTCCCAATGAGATACCCGAAGTTCAATTCCGTCAATTGATTAAGTATTGGGATGACGAAGATGTCCAAGTAAGATAAAACCGTGCATTTCTACATTTTCTACCTATTGTTGAAGTATGCTACAAATGGCATTTCTACATTTCTATTGTTAGCAACAAGTATATTGTTTCCTTTTTAATTTATTAATTAATATGCTTCTTTTGTTGTTAGGCTATGTGCCAATTAAATTCTAAAAATAGGAAAAAATAGAAGTGGAGGCATGGGACCTATTAATTTTGCAAGAGTGCATGTGGCATTGGTAATATTTAGTCGACACTTTGTAATCTGACTTTCATTTCTTTTTGTAGTTTGTCGGAACACAGTGATGTTTTTTTATATCTTCTTTAATGTAATTTGTAGCGCGCAACCAAAGAGAACAACAGGAACCATCAATGTATGAAATATTTATTACAACTCGTACAAAGAAAGGAAAGGAAGTTCATATGGGTACTCAAGTTGCAATAGTAAGTTATCCTATTCTATGCTTGTAAGACAGTTCTCTATGACTTTGACTTCTGAAATCCCATAATGTTCTGTTGAATTGGTTCTACACTTCTCATTGAGGATTCCATTCCATGAGCTGTCAACTACTGTCTTCATTTGTTATATCTCTCAATCGTGTTTTAAAGTAAAGGTTGACTAAAATGCACTATTTTCTCTGCTTCATTTAGCCTGAAACAGATTAGTCGCCGTTGGATAGATTCACATAGTTCTTACTATTTTGATCAAGCATGGACAACTACAGTTGATTGGTTCCAACGAATGATCAGTTTTTCCTCCTTTACTTCATCACTGGAACCTACTTTGGACCAGATCTCCAAGGGAATATCCCAAAAAATCTGTTCTGCAAAGAAAATTTCTGGGCCTACCTCCGTATACTTCAAATGTACTAGCTGGTTCATGCCTTAGAACCATAGAAGTAGAAACGGTTTACTATCGTGCATTGAGATAGGCAGACTGGTTTGTTATCCTGGCACAACCATGGTCAATCGCCATTCACCTCTTGTTTTCAGGTACATTGTGTTGGTGGGCGCGAAAATAAATATAAACCCCTTTTACCTTATATTATGTCATTTATACAAGTACTATTCTACAGCATGTTAAAGTAGGCTGAAAATTCATTAGAGTTGTTGTTGAATATAACTTAAATTCACTTAATTTGACTATTGATCTGCTATATTGAAGCACTCAATAGTCCTTCACATAGAACTTGGTACTTTTATTTAATCTGGCTTGAATTGCTAAAACTTATTTTAGTGTTCGATCTATCTTGACTTGTATGTGATGTGTAATCATATTTTTTTGACAGTCTGAACTTCAGAATCACCAAAGTTCTGGAGAAACAGCAAATGATGCATTTATGACTGCATTTGGAAAGGAGCAACCTGGTCGGGTTAGATGCTATGGTAGATCGGTGACGACAAGCTCTTTAAAAAAAGATGAAGAAATCACCAAGCTTAAACAAAAGCATGCCAACGAAATAACTTCTCTGAAAGAAGAAATAAAGGAAATGATGAGGGAAATAACTTCTCTGTTTTTAGTCAAATGGTGAAAAACAACCCTGGAATAGATTTACATGATATACAAGGGTGTGTTAGATCTAATATTCTGTCACCGGTTGATGCAAGTAGTGCACGAGCTATGAGAGGAAAAAATCTACAACATTCTTCTAGCTCAACTCATGCCCCGAATTTTTTAAAGGTATTTATATTTTGCAATTCCAAAAACTACCTCAATCTTAAGTAACTTACAAAATCATGCTTTCTATAAATGTGTGATAGGAAACTGAATCTATTTCCATGACTAAGATTCTAGGGGTCATAATGTTTGAAAGTAGACGATAGAAAAAATATTTGCAAGTTGGTTATTGGTATCTCAATAGGTATTTGCTAGTGCATACCGATGTCCAGCTCTTCACACTTATACTGTATTGGTATCCAGTGTTGTGTGCATCCCCATTGCATTGAATTGTATTGTTATTCCCAGTGTGTCGACTCTGCCCCATCATCTCATTTCTTTTCACTTCAAATCTATTTTGTGAAAGGCAATGCAAGCTGCTTTTATTTAGATGATCAGATAGAAGAAATAATGCAAACTGAATGTTCAGACAAGTATCAAGTTGGAACATAAGCATGTCTTATTGCGACCATTTCCCTGTTCTCTTTGATAAGTTAAAGCAATTGAGTATGCAAAACATATGAATGTCCTACTAAAAGAAGGAAACTGAAAGCCACAAAAGTAATGTATGGAACAACCAAAGTAGCTCTGCATTAAGGTTCTGCCAAAACACCAGAGTAGAATAATGGAATCACATTTAACGAGGCTGCTAAAAAGTTAGAGACTTACGGATCCATCCAACGGTATGTTCCAGTCTCTGGTGTCATTCCTTTAGTCTGCACCTCAATACGAGCAACCCCAAAGTCCGCAATCTTGATTGATTTATCAGTAGTAATCGGTGATTATTCTGGTTGATAGCTGTTGTAGTTTAGTGTCTTGATTCAAAATAGCTGAAGCATACGATTGAATTGAAGAGGCCTGCCCGATAGTGAATTGCTTCTCTGATTACATGAACTGAAAACTGAAAATTTCTGCACTGCCCCAGAACAATAGGCCATCTTGTACTTAAACTGGGCATCAGTTAAGCCTCGCCCCCAGTTACTTTTTTTTTTAAATCCACTAGGCTGAGTTCCTAGGGCTAGTTTTAAGACATTAATTCATTGGTTATTACCATTTGAATAGATCTAGTAGTTTTTACTAAAAAAATTGTGTTGGACTGCATATTCAATTCATATTTGGTATGAAGTTCTTCACATCTTTTCAAAAGGCAGTTGAATATCTTCCAATACTAAATATTGTTCAAAATTTAGAATATTATAAGGGATAAGAACATAAAACAAAAGTTATTTTAAAGTGGTCTTTATTAATATTGCCGGTAAAATAAAAACTTATAGTAGTACATTATCATTTAGAGTAGATAAGCATCCTAAGACTTGGACTACAATTGTTACAATATAGTAATTATAGACCTATTTTTATCTGTATGATGCATAATATTATCTATAATATTTCCAGTTTTCACCAAATTAAAGAAAAAGAGACTTATTTATAACCTGCTTCTTATTTCTTGAAAAACACACTGCATGTTCCTTATGTTTGCATTTTCTCGATGGTTCAGTGTCTTCCTTGCATAGGTGATGGTTCTTCTGATGTTTTTCCTTTGCCTGGATCCTTGTATGTTGGGATATCTTTATCAATTGCTTTAATCTGTTCATTTTGTAGCTCTGTCCATCAGCTCTGCAGTTGCTGCATACCTGTGTGTTTGTACTTCTTTTGATAGCAGCAAAAATTGTCTCCTGCTGCATTTCTTGTCTGAAAGTGATTGGATTTCTGCTGGTGTTGGAAAGGTGTTAGCCTCGACCATTTTTTTCTTTCCAATCACTTCATTTGTCAATATCCTTGCCAAAGTTGCTTGCCCAGTAACAAGTTTCTTAGGAGTAGTTGCTTGCCAATACAAGTTTCTTAGTAACAAGTTTCTTAGGAGAAGTTTCTTGCCCAGTAACAAGTTTCTTAGGAGCTTCATCTAATTTAAAACTATGATATGATTTTCTTTACCTCCCGTTATGCCCTCATTTTGTGTGACAGATTTAAGCCATTTCATACCTGATTATAACTGCATGCCATTTACCTAGTTAAGTTCTAAAATCCCCTTGGATTTACCGGTAAGTATGGAGGAGAAGGAGGAGTGTGATTTTGTTGATATTACTGTGGTGAAACTTGTCCAAGCATTTGTTCCTAATTTTTTTTATTTTGAATGTGTAGGAAAATACAGGCGATGCAATTGAAAATGGTGGCCACAATTCAATTTGAAGCATTAAAGTGAATGGTGAAGATCTTTGGAACAATATGTTTATTTTTGTTGACACTAAATATGAGTACATTTGGTTTTGTAGAGGTCTTTGCTAGTGAACTTCTTGAACCAACATTGCTTTAATACTATAGATATTACACAGTGTGTTTCTTTTGCTGAAATTTTATTTCAAGTATATGCATTTGAATTATTTTTATTCTATTACTTATCATTCAAAACTAATGCTTCATTTATATATATGTGTGTGTGCGCGCGCGCGCGTGAGAGAGAACTTAATGCAAACAAATATAGTTTTTTAACCATAGAATTATGGCTAATAAAATAATTTTACAGCGTAGAAAAAATGGCCACGCTTAGAAAGTGTCGCCATAGGGAATGTCAATTTGGCATTGTTAATGATAAATGTTGCTCTAAAAGCCACACTTGCTAAGCGTAGCCTATAACGTGACAATAATCATGCTTTATAAGTGTAGCCTTATGTCACAAAAGCATGGCTATATCAGAAAATATAAGTGTGGCCTTTGTACCGTATTGGCCACACTTTTAAAGCGTGGCTTCTAAGGCAACACCTACAAAGCGTGGCGAATAATCAAAGGCTACGGTACATTAGGCCACTCCCGAAAAAGCACTGCCTAAAGCCATAAAGTGTTGCCTTTTCCCAAATGCTACACTTCTTGGCATTTTAGGCCACACTTCTCATAGTCGCTTGCAAGATAGATAGATGGCTTGAGAGAATGCTTGATCAATTCTTGAATGTGAAAGTATTTTGTTTTACATTTTCTTGATGTTAATAATTTATTTGTGACATCACTTAAATGATTCAAGAAAGTTAGGTAAAGGGCATTCCCCATAAAGCTAATTGATACACTTTTTTTTGTTCTGTTGCATATGCAGGCAGCAATTTTATAGTTGGGGGGTTGACTTGTACAGTCACCACGGGAGTTGGTAGCTATCTCTTTCCTTTATTGTTCCTTTGACTATGAAGAATTGAATCGCGTCCCTGACTGAAGACTTGTTGATCTTAATACTTGAGGATGTGTACCAGATTATTTATCTGGTTCTTATCAATAAGTTTGTTAGATCATCAAAACATAGCAAGGATACATAAATAACCTATCAGGAAGCAACTCTTAAGATTCGTTTCAAAAGACTAATTTTATGTTGTCGCTAAATTCTGATTCACAGACTCTGCAAGTAATACCATTAAAAATGACTTGGAGTAAGTAGTTATTATGCAAACCAAATTTGTGTATTTTACTCTCTTTGTTCACAACAAATGATCAGTTTATCTTTTTATTTTGGTTCAAAATAAGTGTCAAGTTAGGTAATCAAGGAAAAGCTCAATTTATTTGAATTACTCTTTTACCCTTATGTGCATATACCTAAAAAGTTTTCTCACTCCTTTCTATAACTACGTGACCAATATTTAATAAGGGTAATTTAGTCATACTAAGTATATAAAATTTAGTATTTTCTTAATAGATATGCTAAAAGAAAATGGATATATTATTGTGAATCGGAGGGAGTATATGATTATTCAATATGTCCAAAGCATTGAATGGAATGGACCAAAAACCTCAACTCACTTCACACAACAAGGAAGTTTCGTTCTTCAATTATTTTTTGCCCGGTTTCTTGATTGAATAGAGTATCTGTAATCAAGAAAAGGAGTACGAACTGTTGCTCAGTATGTATATAACTATGACAAACACTGCTTCATCTATCACTTCTTCGATATGTAACTCTCTCAAGTCTCAAGAATAATCATGTAAAGTAAGTGAGAGATAGACGGCAAAGCAAGAATCCAAACAATAAACCAATGCCCACTACCAAACAAATACACCTTTTGTACATTTCATAAATCACAATCAACTATATTCCAAGCCTAACATCTTGATTCAGTGAATCAAACAAACGAAACAGCATAAAAAACGTCATCCTTACACCTCCGGAAAATAATAAAATATATTAGTCTTTTCGTCCCAATTTATGTGGCGTTATTTGACTGACCGTAAGAGTTAAGGAAGAAAGATATTTTTTTAAAATTTATGTTCTAAAACAAGCATAGATATCCGTGTGATAATAAATCATCTCATTAATCATAAATAAATTTTTTAAAGTAAAATTATTTTTAAATAAAAAATATGAAAGAATGACATATAAATTGGGATAGAGAAAGTAAATAAATCCACATTTGAGAAATTGCATAAACCTTGATTACTTCTTGACAAACGAATACAAGACAAAATATATGTGGATTTTGTATACTTTACACCATATATTACGTTATTTTCTACTTAGATGCGTATATGTGTTCGTGCGATGTTTCAGTTTCCCATACAATACCGCAAGCTCATGTATGTTAAACAAACAAAAAATAAACACTTATAATTATTTACTTATTAAGATTTACGAATATAGTCAGCTATATTAAGCTCCCATTTGACTTTTGGATACAACAGCACCACGACACATATTCCTACCCAAAGCTCTGCTAACGTTGAAGAAACCAATAATATATAATTTAAAAATTGACTGACTAACTAATACAAAGACTAACTTACAAGATTAGGATATTCAAACTTTGGCCCTTTATTTTATGACATATACTATCAAGCATCACAATAACAAATTTCAAACGGAAGTGTCCTAGATTTCTACATCCCCCATACTCCCACTAGTCAAACACAAACTTAAAAAATTGAAGTCTTTGTGACAATCTTTTTAGAAAATGAATTATTTTTGAAACGAACTTAGTTGGTTTTCTTGGAAGTTTGATTAGCTCATAAATGTTTTGCAAATATGATGTTTATCGTCTAGACCACGTTGTCTTGTTACGAAGCATTGTTTTTGCATTACCCGAAGGTAGAAATTAGTACAAACCACATAGCACTAAGTGAGACATTTTCGCAATATGTCACATCCCACCTTGCACGTAGTCTACTTTTAATTTGTTGTCCTACTGCATGCAGAAACTATTAAAAATCTCACTATTGCCAAAACAAAATTAATGTAGCATGACTAATTTAGTAGTAACTAGAGCCACAAAAAATAAAAATGAATTTCTTGGGGACATTGATAAACAATTAATAAATTATTTGTTAAGGAGCTAGGAAACTCCTTGGTTAATGATCATAGTAATTAACCAAACATATTTATGTACTTAAGAGTAATCAAAACAAAAAAAAAAAGGTAAAGTCTCGCTTCCTTGTAGAGCATGTTGCGCTTTTCAATCAAAACCGTTGAGAGACGGACAAGTGTCGACGCCTGATGTGCGGAGAGACGATAGATATAAGTCCACCTAGTGGTGGTCTCATCTTTGACCTATAAATCATCTCATCGTACGGCCTTCGATAGAACTTCAAAAAAGGCTGGAATGATTCACGACACTTATCAGCTCTACTGATATGGCAATTATTAGTATCTTTCTTAAAGAACATGGCTGGAGATTGAAAAAACGATGGCCTCATAGCCCTAGGATGCCCAATTTCTGACTGCTCCAACTCTTGAGTTTTTTGTGGCAAAGGAGTAGAAGGGAAGAACCCTTTCACGTTGTTGCCACGTGGAGTCCTCGCAATGGGTGATGCAAATGAGTAGGACCTAGCATTGAGGGGTGAGATGGCTGGGCCCATTACTTGAGTAGTGGTGGGGCCAACTTTAGCTGATGACGTGTCAGTTAATGACAAATACCATGGCTTGACAGATTCAAAATGGTGTGAGACGGTGAAGGAAAATCTTGAAGAAGAGCAGGATCCAATCTTGCCAGATGATGGTATGGAGGAAGGATTGAATCTGAGAGATGCAGCTCTTGGATAAGCAGTGAAGTCATTGAATTCCAATGGCTCCTCAAAATCAAGTGATGATACCACCATTGTTATTGGTGCTAGATCAACAAATGTCTTAACACCCTGCAAAAATATTTTAGATAATAATTAAATACCTTAAAGTGTTTTAACTTCAAGGTATGATCGTGTAGACTATATCTATATAATTACATTAGTTATAAAGTAATTATAGGTAATTGTCTACGACAGATATATATAACTTTAAAATCTTAGAATTGACGGTGTCAAAAGTAGTTACAACATCAGGTTACTCATAACATGTAATTAACAATAAATTAATTAGGAATGCATTAACAAGTCACTTGGTAAGAAAAATGATATCTAGCTTATCATCAAAAATTTATTGGTAAACATGACAAAAAAAACTAATATGCTATCACAAATTAAACGACATTACAATAACAACAATAACCCAGTAAAATCTCACAAGACAAATTAAACGACATTATAATATAAAATATGCTTACATTGTCATAATATACTCTTATTCCTGAGCTAGTAGAATTGTATAGATATAAAATAAAATATCGTATCGTACGTGTTAGCTATATGTGACATAATTTTAGTGTGTCTTTATTAACAAAAAATGGATAGATAGAATTAAGTGAGAAAAGAAATACCTTCCAAAGATAAGAGAAAAGTGAAGGAGGATCAATGACAAAAGCTTTGTGGAGTCGTCCTGGATAATATTCGGCAATAATTTTCAGTGAAGCCAATAAAATGTTCATAAAAGCTGATGCTGACCTGAAAAAGCCTGCAATTTTTATCACATCAGCCCCCAATGATATGATTTAGTCAAACATAACCACAATATTAATAAATAGTCATGAAGCACTAAAGTGAAAAAAGCAAAACAAAAATTCAAATTCACTGCACGATTTTTTCTTTTTTCTTTGTGCTTTGAGTTCTGGACTCTGACAGGCTAAGAAAAAGTAGAATTATGGGTACTTTTGCATGACATTATTAAGATTTTCTAGTAAAGATAAAAAAATATTGACAAGTTATACCCCTACATTCTCAAACTTGAAACCAACAACTCAAGGGCACTCCAGGCAAAGCATGAACATATTTCAGATTCTTGCCTGCTGAATGCAGGCAAAATTTGATTACTTAATTAATTGCTCTTTAATTAACTGATTAGGCGTGACATTGGAAATTAAAAAGATCTGAAATGGGATTTATAAATTTTATAAAAAGTGGTCCTTAAGAGGTATTTTCAGACTGAAAATTCTTGGAAACCCCTCAGAATAGAATGTACATTAATTATAATTCCCCTAACTGAGAGAAAGCTGAGTTCTGGTTGATTACAATAGTACCAATCTGTCCTTCCTTTTCAAATTCAGGATGAGCTAAACGAGGGTAATATTGTCATTACAAGAAAAAGACTTACTGGCATCAAAGATAACAACAAATTGTTCGACACTTTTGGCCATGGTTTGAATTGCCACCTCCAGTGTAAACACCAGCAACCGAGTAAACCTACAATTTTTTAAACCACATAATATTGAAAGGAAGAATGCAAATATTAATTTATATTTGAGTTAAGCTAAGTAACATAGTATATTTAAAGACAAAGTGAAGAAGTTTTACACTATCAAGTTATTTAAATATACTCCCTCCGTTCACTTTTAGTTGACACGTTTTAACTTTTCATGCCCCTTAAGAAATAATTAATAAAGTGTATAATTTACCATGATATCCATATTAATTGACACATATTTTATTGGATTTGAAATGAGTACTAAATAGTACGGGAATAACAGGAAATAAAATTGTCATTGTAGTGAATGGAGAGAGTGTGTTAATTACAAGCTAAGTAACTATTTATAGAAAGTATGAATTGGTAAGCTACAAAAACATGATAAATGACATGTTGCAGTTGCTTAAATAATATATACTGATAGTATAAAAATCTTTTACAGTGTAAGTGTATTAATTCAAATCCTTCATTTTTTTGGGCGTAGAAGAGATCAAAAGGGACAGAGGGAAGAGTAACTTACAGTTTCTGTGAGTGGAATTTCTGGTAATCTTGCTTGATCCGGAAAATCTATAATTTGATCCAAAGAAAAAGGAATAATTATATATTTACTGAAATCTTTTATGTTAATTTGAGAAAGGATAAAAAAATAACGAAAATTACCACAACAGGTCTAGATTCATCATCATGACCAGAAACATAAGCTGCCCCTTCTGCTAGTTCAGCAGAGAATTCATCAGCAATAAGATGATCTGCAACAAATATTCAACCCAAACTTAATAAATAAAATAAAGTGACGAGATCAAGTTTTTGGAATGAATTTACTTTAAACATAGCTTAGGTTTTGCGTACTTTAATGAGCTCAGCTCATTCAAACTATTTAAAAAAAGAACACATGAAAACGAGAGAGATTCTCTGATTCTCTTTTTCTTTAAAACAAACAAAAGAGAAGACAAATTAGGATATACATTTGGATACCATAAAACGGAGTTTACTTTAAAAAATTTAATAAGATGCATGATGAAGAAATAAATTAAGAAAAAGACAAAAAAAATAAATTACCAGTGCCTAGAGAGTCTCTCCAGGCAAGACAGTTTCTCAACTGCTTAGCAGCTTTCTTGACATTTTCACCTTTCACTTTCAAAAACCTCTCTACACAACCACTGTTACAGAACTTCTCCTGCAACAACAAAAATACAAAACCATCTTCACTTATAATTTCTATATATATAGTATATGTTGTTTCACTTTATTTGTAAAAATACAACAACAACAATAATAATCGAATAAATCCCGCTAGTGGGGGTCTGGGGAGGGTGGTGGAGTACCTGTTTAAGAGTGAGAGGAGCTTGTTTTTTGAGCAGTTGAAGAACAGCTTGAACTCTTTCTTTGTCTTTGTGGTCGTTGATCTGCTCTTTCTTTCCCATTCTCAGTAAGACAAAGAAAGAGCAAACTACTCTTCTCTCAAGAAAAAGTGAATATTATTGAGACAGAGATACTACTCTTCTTCTTTACGCAACCATTTGAAAAAAAAACAATGTGTTGTAGAGTTAAATAGAGGAGTTAATAGCGAAATATTATGAGCAAAATAGAGCCCGTACTTATAGGAGTGACGGTAGCCGTTAAAATGAAATGTCAACAGTGCCTAATGACGGCTTGAAAGCGAGGCCTAACGGAACAACGTCGGCCCACTACTTTTACTTTCTCTATTTTTCCACCCATTTAATTAATTCATGGATAAAGCAATATATTCAAGTAATTTTTTTTTAAAACTCTCCCAAATTAGAAGGATCTATAGTGCTTTCACACTTCTCCTTTCTCGTGACACGAACCCAAGACTTAACGGTCTTAGATGGATGTGCTTTACCAACTGAGCAAGGCTGACTTGTCTCAAATGAATAACTAACTTCTTCAAACGGATTTAGTTAAAAAAAATGTAGTGATATAATATGATCTTTTTCAAACAGCAATACGATATGGGCATCAACACATAATTGTTTTACCCTACCAAAAGATACATAAAAAGAACTTAATTTTACTAAAATTATTAATCAACTCAAGTTAGAAACTATGTTCTTTTTACATGAATAAATAAAACAATCTAATAACTAGTTCATATAACGGTCACATAGTATATCAATATAATCCTTCTTCCCTTTTTAATTTTAATATTACTTAACGAAAGGAAGCGGGGTGGTCAAAGTGGAGGCTTGCTTCAGGGGTCCTGTGTGACAAGAAAATCCCGCACAAACTAAAGGGGAAATTCTACAGAGCCGTGGTTAGACCTGCAATGTTGTATGGGGCGGAGTGCTGGCCCGTGAAGAACTCGCATGTTCAGAGAATGAAGGTTGCGGAGATGAGGATGCTTAGGTGGATGTGTGGGCACACCAGGCTGGATAAGGTCAAGAATGAAGTTATTCGACAGAAGGTAGGGGTGGCCCCGGTGGACGAAAAGATGCAGGAAGCGAGGCTGAGGTGGTTCGGGCATGTTCGGAGGAGGGGCTCCGATGCCCCGGTGAGGAGCTGCGAGCGGTTGGAGATTGTTGGTGGGCGGCGAGGGAGAGGGAGGCCTAAGAAGCATTGGGGAGAGGTGATTAGGCAGGACATGGCCAGAATGCAGGTTACCGAGGACATGACTCTGGATAGGGGAGTCTGGAGGTCTAGAATCAAGGTTGTAGGTTAGGGGCTCATTGGTGATTAGTGTTTTAGTATGGTAGTTCCTGCTTGATATTACTACATGCGACTGTATTTATGTTGCTTATGTTTTCATAACTATTTACGTTACTTTCGTGGGAGTACCTATGCTTTATTATTTGATTTTGTCTTGCTTGTGTTTCTAATTTTATCTCTGTTTCTTAATGCAGCTTTCCCATTTTTACTCTACTCGCCGAGGGTCGATTGGAAGCAGCCTCTCTGCCTTTCGGACAGGGGTAAGGCTCGTCTACATATTACCCTCCCCAGACCCCACCTGGTGGGAGTATACTGGGTAGTTGTTGTTGTTGAAAGGAAGCAACACCATATGTGCTATGGTTATAAGTATGATATACTTCAAAGCATAATTGCGGAGTTAAAGAGTTGTCTTAGTTTGAACTATTTTACCATCCTTTATGTCTTAGAATATATTCTATCTTCATTTAACAGTTACTTTATTTATACGCTATCTTCATCTTCAAGAACAATTATTATTAAGGATAAATAAAGAAAAATAATAATTTGAAACAATTATTTATAGAAAGTATGACAAATAATTTGAGACGGGGAAATATCAATTCCTTGGCAAATTGTGGTTAGTGAATATGCAATTTTTAATGAGCATCGGGCTTTTATTGCGGAAGCGTAGTTTTGGCAACTGATATTAATTGAATAGTAGTTCATTTAAGGCATTAAAAAGTAATTAAATAACCAAAATTGATGGCCAAGTCTTTTTAATTGTGGAAATGGATTACAACGGCATAGTGATAAAGACGTATGAGCATGTAATAATAATAAGAAGAAACAGCAGTTAAGTTGGTGGCAGCTTTCATCAAGATTCTTTTTCATTTTCCAAATTTGGCTTCATTTAATGTCCAATATACTTTTGTTTTAATTTTTGTACTCTGTTCGACTTACATCCAATATTTTTAGGAGTTGTAAACTTGTAATTGCCCGAAATAGCAAGGGGTTTTTGCTAAAATCAGCCAAGACTTATTACAATATTCCTCAACTCTATATAATACACTATTCAGAGCTCTTGATTTTATATATAACATGTGATTGCTGTTTTAAATCTTAAAAATCCAATCCTAAAGCTTTCAGTTAGGTTCTTTATATGTGTTGAATAATGAATGTGTACAAATATCAGTCTAGTTTTATTACAAGTTCTCAGTCTTGACACCTACTATTATTATGAAATAAGCGACTTAATTCTATAGAACCTTTCTCAATCATCTCGAATGGACCTTGTATACAACTCCCTGAACTTCCTCTAAGTGATACTTTGTTAAAACAAAAAATAGAAAATTATTAGAAGAATAAAAAAATATAGAAAACAGTAAAGAATCGGTCCATAATTTTCTTGTGCGTCCTTAAGGACTTTTAACCCCCTCACACATTGACAAGGTAATGGATTAAATCCTCCAAGGATAAAATAGAATAAACCTTCCTGCAACAGTGGTAATACAAACTGCAGGATACCAACGAACTTAAAGAACGGAGCAAAATTACACTTACGAATTTGAGAAAGAGAGACTGCAAATTAGAATGCAGTAATATCAGAAAGAAGGAAGTTCTGGAGTGTTTTTCGTGTATAGAAAATGGAGCCTTGCCTCAGAATTTATAAGCAATTATCAAAAGAGGTGTCTACAAAAGGTTCCTTTTCAGAAGCCTGTTGCGGTCCTACCTCGGTTACACCAGGACCGCGATCAGAGGGGCTCTCTGAATCTTCAGCAGGGTTCTGGCGCGGTTCTACCGCGGTTACGCCAGGACCGCGGCCATACTATGCTTCTGATTCTTCAGCAGTGATCCGGTATTTAATTAATTATTAAATAACTAAATAAATTTTGTCCAAAAATAATCTTATCGATCGTTTGACAAATCCAAATCCAAAGCCGAGCCGAGCGAGCAACGACGACGGCGCGAGGGTTCATTCTCTTCAACTTCTTTTAAGAGCTTTAGGAGTGATTCTATATATAAGCACACAAATGTAGTTGTCCCTCACCAATGAGGGACAAAGCGCAAGATAAAAGTTCACTTCTTCAAATTTTTATTTTTCCTCCATTTTAAATTCACACTTCTTCTACTTTAAAGACCAATTGCTTAAAAGTCCAACAATCCCCCATATGAATGGGAATGGCTATATCAAGAAAGATCATAGATGAAAGCTGTGAGATTTTGCAAGTAAGGATTAATTTAATCTAGATAAGTAGGTTGCCCTTTGAACTTTCCGTAGTGAACACATGTCGGATATACTCGGTCAATCAGTAGATTTGATATCTTTGAACCGTCGAGCTTTAGTGTATACCTAGACAATCATATGTCACACAATCAACCCATAACCCTCTTTTGGTTCTCATTGTTGTGTTCATTTTTGCCATGAACACCGTCTGGTTTCATAAGTGCATAGAAAATTGGCCTTACAGAATTCTCATTGAAGCGACTTCCACTTCACACTTACATAGGTGATTCCTAAAAGTGTAATCCTTTAGATTGACATTATTTGATAAATACCTCATCAAACTTAGCTAATCATTAAAGAACGTGTAAAGTTCTATCCTTGTTACTGAACATTGTCTTCATCACAAGAATAGACCAAAGTTTTTGTTTCGACAATGTTGAACCGGTCAATCACAACTTTGTTTGAGTTCCTTGAACCTAGATCTCGGAACATCCAAAATTATATGTAGAGTTACCGCCATGTTGACTTATCCTCAGCCATAGTCTCATTCCCTTGGATGATTTCTCAACTCCCTCACTAGTTAAGCCTTTTGTAAGCGGATCCGTCACATTATCATTTGATCTTACATAATCAATAGTGATAATTCCACTAGAAAGTAGTAGTCCAATGGTGTTATGTCTTCGTCGTATATGACGAGACTTTCCGTTGTACATAATGCTCCCTGACCGTCCTATGGCAGCCTCACTATCACAATGTATGCAAATAGGAGCCAAAGGGTTTGGCCAGAACGAAATGTCTTCTAAGAAATGGAGCCATTCAGCTTCTTCACCGGCTTTACCCAAAGCTATGAACTCTAGTTCTATTGTAGAGCGAGTGATACACGTCTGTTTGGAAGACTTCCAAGATACTGCTCCTCCACCAATGGTAACAATATATCCAATTGTGGACTTTGTTTTTGTTGAGCCGGTTATCCAATTTGCATTACTATATCCTTCGATAACCGCAGGATTTTTATTGTAGTGCAAAGCACAGTTTTGGGTATAATCCAAGTATCCCAGAACTCATTTTATTGCCACCCAGTGATGTTTGTTGGGATTATTTGTGAATCGACTAAGTTTACTAACTGCACAAGCTATATCAGGTCGTGTATAGTTCATAATGTATATTAATCTTCCCAACACCCGAGCATACTCAAATTGAGACTTACTTTCACCTTTATTCTTTATAAGATGAACGTTAAGTCAATTGGAGTTCTTACAATTCTAAATTCCAAGTGTTTGAATTTTGCAAGTACCATTTTCACGTAATGTGATTGAGACACAGCTATACCTTGAGGAGTCCTTTTGATGTTAATTCCTACAATTACATCCGCAACTCTTAAGTCTTTTATATCAAACTTACTAGCAAGCATACGCTTAGTAGCTTGAATGCCGGCAATGTCTTTACTCATTATTAGCATATCATCAACATATAAGCAAATAATGGCTATATGATTTGGAATGTTCTTAATGTAAATACATTTATCACATTCATTAATCTCAAAGCCATTTGATAACATTGTTTGGTCAAATTTTGCATGCCATTGCGTAGGTGCTTGTTTTAGTCCATAAAGAGACTTAACAAGTCGACACTTCTTCTTTTCTTTTCTCGGAACCATAAATCCTTCAGGTTGGTTCATGTATCACCATTTAAGAAGGCTGTTTTTACATCCATTTGATGGATTTGAAGACCATAAAAGGCGGCTAACACTATTAGCATCCTAATTGATGTAATTCTTGTTACCAGCGAGTATGTCTCAAAATAGTCAAGACCTTCTCGCTGTTTAAATCCTTTGACAACAAGTCTTGCCTTGTATTTGTAAATAGTACCATCGTCTTTCATTTTCTTCTTGAAAATTCATTTAGAACCAAACGTTTTGTTACCTGGAGGAAGATCAACCAATTCCCAGGTATGGTTTCTTAATATGGAACTATTTCACTATTGACAGCTTCCTTCCAATATTGTGCTTCTGAGGAAGACATTGCTTCCTTGAAGGTACGAGGCTCATTTTCTAATAGAAAATTCAGAAAATCTGGACCGAATAAAGTAGATGACGTTTGATGTTTACTTCTTCTAGGATTTCCTCATTAGGCATACCATCTGTTATTTCCTCCCGAGGTCGTTTTGACTTTTGGTAGTTCACTTCACTTCCCTTTTTATACGGATAAATAGTTCAAAGAATTAAACATTATCTGATTCTATTAGCGTATTAACGTGAATCTCAAGATTTTCTGATTTATGAACCAGAAAACGATATGCCTTGATATTGGTTACATATTGAATAAATACACAATCAACCGTTTTTGGACCTATCTTAACTCTTTTAGGTATAAGAACTTGTACCTTAGCTAGACACCCCCACACTTTGAAGTATTACAAGTTGAGCTTCCTTCCTTTCCACTTTTCATAAGGAATGGACTGTGTTTTACTATGAGGTACACTGTTGATTATTCATTTAGCTGTAAGTATAGCTTCGCCCCACAAGTTCTTTGGTAAGCCAGAACTTATCAGCAACGCATTCATCATCTCCTTCAACGTTCGATTCTTTCTCTCCGCAATTCCATTTTGATTGTAGAGAGTAAGGGGCAGTTGTTTGGTAATAATGTCATTTTCCAAACATATTTCTTCAAAAGAAGATTCATACTCGCCACCCCTATCATTCTTATCATTTTGATCTTTTTGTTTAGTTGCGTTTCAACTTCAATCTTGTATTGCTTGAAAGCATTAATTGTCTCATCTTTACTATTAAGTAAATAAACATAATTATATCTCGTGCTATCGTCAATAAAAGTAATAAAATACTTTTCCCACCACGAGATGGTGTTGACTTCATGTCACAAATATCTGTGTGAATTAAATCTAAAGGACTTGAATTCCTTTCAATAGACTTATAAGGGTGCTTAGCATAGAAGCATTAAATTTATTGATAGGAACTGCTATTACATTTAGCTTAAAAAGGCCCTCATTCAGGTAACATTTTCCTTCATATACATCGTTCTTACTTAGTACAACACTATTAAAAACAAAAATACATTTGAATCCATTCTTAACAAGAAGTGAGGTAGACACAAGATTCTTGCGAATTTCTCGAACATGGAGGACTTGGTTTAGAGTCACTATTTTTCCCGACGTCATCTTCAGCGCAATCTTGCCAACTACTTCAATTTTTCCGTAGATAAATTTCCCATGAAGATTGTTCGTCGGGTCATGTAGGGGCATAAGAAGAAAATAACTCCTTGTTAGCACAAACATGACGGGTGGCTCCAAAATCTATCCACCATTCTTTCGGATTTCCTACCAAGTTGCATTCAGACAACATGGCACACAAGTCCTCCATTTCATCTTCAACCATGTTAGCTTGATTCTTTTTCTTCTTATCATTCTTTGGCGCACGACAATCCACGGCCTTATGCCCAGATTTTCCACAGTCGTGGCAATTACCCTTGAACTTTTTCTTGCTTGGGTAATTCATTAGTCCAGAAGCTTTCTCTCTCTTCTTATTTTGTGGTGCCTCCTCAACAATGTTTGCCCCCACAATTGTCGAGTTTCCATGTGACTTCTTTTCAGTAGTTTTGTTGTCTTCTTCTATCCTCAAACGAACAATCAAGTCTTCTCGTGTCATTTCCTTCCGCTTGTGTTTAAGATAGTTCTTAAAATCCTTCCACAACGGAGGTAATTTCTCAATGAAAGCAACAACTTGAAAGGCCTCATTTATGACCACACCTTCAATAATAAATTAATAATTAATAATAAGATAAATCTTATTAATATAATTATTGATTCGGGTCATACCTTCAGCAAGGAGGTCATGCACAATGACTTGTAATTCTTGGACTTGAGTTATGGCTGATCTATGTCAATCATCTTGAAATCCAAAAACCTTGCGGCTACGAACTTCTTAAGTCCGGTATCCTCAGTCTTGTACTTGTTCTCAATCGCATTCCCTAACGCTTTCGAAGTTTCCATGACACTATAGACACTGTAAAGCCATCTTCCAAATAACGCAAAATGTAGTTTCCGTACAAGAAATCAGAATGTTTCCATGCTTCAATTACAACAAGTCGTTCATCATCCGGAGTATTTTCTGCCAAAATCGGAGGATCCTCCTTGATGAAACGTTACAAACTCAACGTAGTAAGATAGAAGAGCATTGTCACGACCCGAATTTTCCACCATCAGCGGTCGTGATGGCGCCTACCATCGGAGATAGGCAAGCCAACTATTTAAACATTTCACAATTTTTTTATTTAGTGCAAAATGATAAACTGAAACAAATACTTAAATATGCGGAAGACTTTTAAATACTTAAAAATAGAAAACATGGGATATGAAGGTATCAAACCCAGTATCTTGGTGTCACCACTCATGGACTACTAAGGAGTACTAAAAACATCAGTCTGAAAGAAAATACATAAGAGTATGTCTCGATACAAATGAACAAACTGAAATAACATAGATGAGACTTCCAGCCCACGGACGTCAGCTAAGTTACCTAAGAGTCTCTGGACTGAAGGTCGGCTCCATGTCTAGAACTGCGGCGGCGGTCCGTAAGCTGCACCCTGATCTGTGCACAAAAAGGCACAGAAGTGTAGCATAAGTACAACCAACCCCAGGTGCTGGTAAGTATCTGGTCTAATCCCGGCGAGGTAGTGACGAGGCTACACAGAACCTACCACAAATAACCTGCACAGATATATGCAATAATAGG
This sequence comes from Nicotiana benthamiana, assembly GCA_034376525.1. Taxonomy (NCBI): domain Eukaryota; kingdom Viridiplantae; phylum Streptophyta; class Magnoliopsida; order Solanales; family Solanaceae; genus Nicotiana; species Nicotiana benthamiana. The sequence goes on from CM067328.1 coordinate 86,249,724, forward strand.
AGAATACGCTAATCTAAACAGTTAAAAGGGGAGGGAAGCATGATGTGAGGTACAATATTTCAAATACAGAAATCGGCTAACAAGAATGATAACCGAGCGGATAACAACTAATAAAGAAATACCGGAAAGCTTAACACACAGAACAATGTACTCAGTCCTTATTCTTGTTGCGGCATGCAACCCGATCCTCAACATTTAATACCGTTACGGCGTGCAACCCGATCCTCGACAATTAATCCATTGTAGCGTGCAACCCGATCCTCAATATTTAGAATCGTTGCGGCGTGCAACCCTATCCTCAATATTTACCAACAAAACTCACCCAACATCATTTGCAACTCAAGTGCGAGGGAAGTAACATCAAAATACAAGAGTCCCGACGAGGGAATATAACTAACAACTCAATTATCTCGGAAAGGGAGGGTTCAACTTATACCAAAATCTCGGCAAGGAAAATAATCACAGGACTTCCACTTCCAACACTTAACTACCAACAACTCTAAAACGAGCCAATACTCCAATAATCTATACAAGTCTCTATTTGTCTTTAACCGATCATGTCATGTAAACGCAATCAATTTAAGCAGCAAGTCATACCACATTATTCGAATTAAAGCAATTTAAGACCCACAATCATGCTAGACTCGGTCGCATAGATAACTGTCACCATACCTATACACCGACTCCACATAGCACATAGCAAATAATGTCCTAATCCTATTTCCTCAAGCCAGAATTAGATCAAATACTTACCTCGGTCCAAAAATAGCAATCAAGCCTCTAACACTGCCTTTCCTCTAGAACCCAACTTCGAATCAACGATATCAAGCCATACTTAGTTCAATATTATCAATAATGACTTAAAAACACAATTCCATAGCCAAGAAATGAATTTCTTATCATTCTTCCAAAAATACTAAAATCCAACACCGTGTCCACATGGTCCAAACTCGAGGCTCGGGCCAAAACCCAATCACCCATAATCCCACGAGTTCAAATATGCAATTTATTTTAAGATTGGACCTCAAATTGAGGTTGAGTTGCCCAAAATCATAAAAGCCCTAGTTCTACCCAAATTCCCTAATTTCTACCTTGATTTTATGTTTGAGGGCTAGGAAATTAATAATTAAATGAAGAAATAATGAAGGGACGAAGTTAAGATCACTTACCTAAAGAACTATAAAGAAAGGAAAGCTTGGATTTCGTCAATGGAGGAATTTAGGAAGGAGTTCGTGTGAAAAGTGGGAAGAAATCCATGCACTATTCTGTTTTTAAACATAAAAATTTGCTGAAGGAATTTACTCTACGCGATCGCGACATGAGGGCCGCGTTCGCGAGGAAGGAGGAATGGGGCCATCGCAACCGCGATTGGGATCACGCGATCACGGAAAAGGAATCCAGGGGTGGGGAGGGGGGTCCAAGTGGCTTACGCAAACGCGAAGTGAGGAGTACGAACACATTGAAGAAGATGGTAAAGCAGTGCAAACGCAGGGGACCTTCCGCGATCACGAAGAAGGCTGGGGGGTGGGCTATGCGAACGCGACTCGGTGAGCACGATCGCGAAGGGAAAATCAGTCTGCAACAAATTTGGATTTTCTGATGTTTTTAAGCTCTAAAACATCCCGAACCACCCCCGAAATCACTCCCGAGCCCTCGGGGTTACCAACCAAGCTCATACACTAACTCAATAATATCCTACGACTTATTCACCGATTAAATCTCCAAACAACATCAAAATCAAAGAATCAACCCCCAAAACTCATAATTTTTCATTTCAATGTTCATAACTTCCAAATTTTCCATTTTTAGTCTGAAACACGTCAAATGACGTCCGATTTCGTCCAAATTTCACAGAAAGCACTTAGCGCTCATTTAAGACCTGTACCGCGCATCGGAACCAAAATACGAGCCCGATAGCTATATTTCTAGCTCATTTCATTTTAATTTTTTATATCATTTTTAGATAAATAATTTCTTTCAAAAATTCCGTACATGGGCCTGGGACCTCGGATTTCGATTCCGGGAATATGCTCGAGTCCCTCCTTCGAGACCGTCACATCACGGGCCCGGGTCTGTTTACCCAAAATGTTGACCAAGGTCAACTATATCAACAGTATTATGAAAATTCATATGTTTCTACATAAAAACTTTTCGGCTTTGCGCTCGGACTACGCACGCAAATTGAGGCAACCAAATAAGAGATTTTCAAGGTCTCAGAAGCACAGAAAAAGGGAAAGTTACAGTGATGACCCCTTTGGGTTATCACAAGCATTTTCATTTGCCAACGTTTGAAGTCAATATCGGAAAGCTTTTCGGGTTAAAAAGGGAAAATTACAGTGATGACCCCTTTGGGTTATTACAAGCATTTTCATTTGCCAACGTTTGAAGTCAATATCGGAAAGCTTTTCGGGTTTTTCTGCTGGTGCCATAGCATGAGCAGGAGTAGAACGGCTTGATGAGGTAGCAACAATCGTAACAGTATCACCTGTTCCCACAGTATTTCCATTAGTTTGGTTTTCATTCTTCATGTTTCTGTAGAGTTGGAAACAAAACAGAACTTTGTTTAATCAGTGAAGGTTTGATATCTTCAAACTGAATACAAAACCAAACATAAAATTCGTAACAATGGTGAATGATTTACATACTTCAAATCCGTACGTTTATTATTCCGGCAAAGTTTTTATATAATTTAAACCGGACAGACCAAGTATTAGAGTAGAAAGCACCAAAGCTTTAGTCTCCAACGAAAAATAGTTTAGTATATAACTAACATAGAAACGTTAGTTAATAAAATTCCTTAAGCTTGTGAGCGATACTGTATTAAAACAAAAAATCAGAAAACTGTTACAAGAATATAGAAATGTAGAAAACAGTAATGAATAAAAAATATTCGGAGTCCACAATTTTATTGTGTGTCCTTAAGGAATTTTAACCCCCTCACATGTTGCCAATATAATAGATTAAATCCTCCCAGGATAAAATGGAATAAACCTTCCTGCAACAGTGGCAATACAAACTGCAGAATACCTACGAACCCAAAGAACGGACGAAAATCATATTTACGAATTTGATAGAGAGAGAGAGATTGTGAATTAGAATTCAGTAATATCAGAAAGAAAGAAGTTCTAGAGTGTTTTCCCTGTATAGAAAATGGAGCCTTGCCTCATAATTTATAGGCAATTATCAAAAGAGGCGTCTGGAAAAGGTGCCTTTTCAGAAGCCCGCCTCGGTCCTACTGCGGTTATGCCAGGACCGCTGTCAAAAAGGCTCTCTGAATCTTTAGCAGGGTTCTGGTGCGGTCATACCGCGGTTACGCTAGGACTGTGACCAGACTATGCTTTTGATTCTTCAGCAGTGATCTGATATTTAATTAATTATTAAATAATTAAATAAATTTTGTCCAAAAATAATTTTATCGATCTTAATCCAAATCCGAATCCGAACCTAAAGCCGAAGCCGAAGCCAAGCCGAGCCGAGCGAGCGACGACGACGGCGCGAGCGTTCATTCTCTTCAACCCTTTTTAAGAGCTTTAAGAAGTGATTCTATACCAAGACAAAAGTTCACTTCTTCAAAATTTTATTTTCTCTCCATTTTATTTCCCTCAATTTTCAATTCAAACTTATTCTATTTTAAATCTCAATGGCTTAAAAGTCCAGCACTTCCCTACATAATCTATCACATTTTATCTCCGGATCATCTAATCGATAACTAGAATGCAACTATTATGACTAGCCCTAGCTGATATTCACACAGTGGCGGAGATAGAATTTTTGTGAAAGAGATTCAAAATATATATAATTTAAAATATAAACACGCAAAGAAATCAAGAGCGTTTCACAAATTTTAATCAATATGTTTTTTGATCATAAATAAGGCTGTATCCGGTTCCGGTTCTGGGTCTATTTGGGTAAACGGTTCCGGTTCTGGCGGTTCCCGGTTCTGGCGGTTCCGGTTCTGGCGGTTCCCGGTTCTGGCGGTTCTGGTTCTGGCGGTTCCGGAGCCGGAACCGGAACCATACGGTTTCGGAACCACCCGGTTCCGGTTCTGGCGGTTCCGGAACCGCGGGTCTGGCGGTTCCAGGCGGTTCCCGGCGGTTCCGACCTTTTTTTTTTTTTTTAAAATTAAATATCTTGTATAGTAGTGATTAGTATATTGTAGAATATATTTTTATATGGTGTACTATGTTGTTACTATAGCATATATTGTGTTTGGAAATTAGTATATATTCAAAATAAGTAGTGTATATTTTGTATATAAGTAGTATATGTTGTAGTAAAGTAGTATATATTGTATATAAATAATGTATATTGTGTAGTAGTTAGTATTAATAGTATTATGTGTTGTATGTTATATATTATATGTTATATAAATATTTTATATTCAAGGATTGATATAGAAGTAAAGACAAAGAAATATTGAGACAAATATATTCAAGTATATGATAAAAAGCATATTTATTGACCAAAATGGCATATCTTTCTTAGTCTTCCTTCCCCCAATGGAATGAGCACAACATGGTACTAATACCACCATTAAAAGGAAAAAAAACTAAAAGAAGACATGCCAATGTACAAGTTACATCATAATTTATGTATTATTTCTAACAAATCTCATAAAACCTTCAAGGTTTGGAGGTGGTTGTGTTGGCGTTGGTGGAAATGAAGCTTGTTCATCACCACTTCCGGGTGAAGATGATTCTTGAGCAATTTCTGCTAGCATTTCTTCATAGCACTCATCTATTTCGGGTTGAGATTCAGCTAGCCCAAAGTTTCTTCTTTCAGAGCGGATCCAATCTCGGAAGAGCACTGATTTTTCCAAGCTGTCCCGCATCGACGCTCTATGATCTCCTATTTGTAGTCTGGCTTGACTAAATACGCTCTCCGATGCAACAGTTGACGCTTGAATGGACAGAACATCCCCAGCCATCCTTGCAAGAAGGGAAAATGCTTTTCCCTTGTCTTCCACCAATCCAAAAGGTCGAAAGATCCGTCTGGATTATCATTCTCTAGCCCCTGCGACAAATAAACTTGAAGTTCGTTTAGATGGGAAATATCATCTAAATTCTCACCTTGAGTACCCCTGAACTCCGTCCACGATTTAAGAGCTGTTAAGCCAGCAACTCTTTTAGACGATTGTGACGTGGACGAAGTAGGAGTTGGAATATTAGGCCTAGCATGCTCTAAGGCCTGTTTATAAGCATTATAAACAGTTTGAGCATTCACTGTAATTGATGCTTTCGCATCAGATAGTGTAGCCATTTCTTCTGGTGAAAGATCTAAACATTGATAAATACTAGTATACCAAAAGTTAGGACCTCCTGCTTTCATAGTAGGGTTTAACAAAGCAGCCACACCAAAAATAGGAGGGATTGGAAAAAAATATTTTTTAAATTTCTTTTTCATTTCAAATATTGCATTTTCATAAATTTCCCCTCCCTCGTTAAAATTCTTCACGATCCTTATTAGGATCGTAGTACAATATACCTCCGGTGACAGTGTTTATTCCTGGTTGAACCATGTTAGAACCAGTACTTTGGTTAATTGTAGTATCAGGACTTGACTTCCCCTCTTGTTCCGCTTTCATTTGAAAATATCTAGCCTTATCGCTAGGATGTATATATATATGTTTAACTAAACTACCTGTTCCGCTACGATCACCCGTATACCTATGAACAAGTTCTTTACCACAAGTTTTACATTTAGCCCTATCTTTATCTCTTAGTTGAATAAAAAAATGCCAAACTAATGAAGTTTCTGTACTTTTCCGAGGTTGTCTACTAAAAGTGGGAGTTTGTACGGGTGGGTGTTCTGGGTCATTAGGAGCAGGACTAGTAGGTGTATCATCTAAATCTACCGGAGGTTGGGTTTCGTCATCATCATCACCCTCATTTCCCTCAGATATTGGTGCATTAGGATAAAGCAAATTCATAATATCATCATCTATTCTATCACCGACTGCTATATCATGTAGAAAATTAACATCGCTAAATTGAAAACACGGGTGATCACAATCAAGTATTCCTAAGTTTTCATTAGTATTTCTAGGTTGGCTACTAGTTTGAACTTGTTTATCTTTTCTAGGTCGGGGAGCCGGGGGAGGGGTAGGATTTTGGCTACTACTTTCACCGGATTTAGATGTACCTTTTCCGAACATTTTTTTCAATGAAAATGCCATACTAATTATAATTAAGGAAAATATCAACACACAACAAATATTCTTAGCACGTAAGAGTTGAGACGAGTTTACCGGATTGACGAACAACTTCTTGAAAATTGACAATCGTTGTAATTGAACACTTGAAAACTTCAATTCAACAACTTCACAATGTTTCACGAATTTGCAACAAAAATTAAGCACTTGCACAGAAAGATTGTAAGAGAGCTTGAGAGAGATTGAGAGAGATTGAGTAAGATTGATGAATTGGTGAATTAAAATGAAAGAATGAGGGGGTATTTATAGTTGAGAAATGGGAAATTGTGTAAATATATAAAGTTTGGGGTTAAATTAAATTTGAGGGGTCAAATGGCTAAATTTTAAAAATTCCAAACGGCTATTTCTGCAATACCAACGTTCTGATTTTCAGAATTTAAAAAAAAAAAAAAAAAAAATTTTTTTTAAAAAAATGGCCGTTGAGAACCGGATAGAACCGTTTAGAACCGGAACCGGAACCGGACCGGTTCCGGCGGTTCTAAACGGTTCCAAACGGTTCCGCCAACGGTCCGAATTTAAAAAAAAAATTTTTTTTTTAAATATCGGAACCGTTTGGAACCGTTTAGAACCGCCGGAACCGGTCCGGTTCCGGTTCCGGTTCCGGTTCTGGCGGTTCCGGTTCCACGGTTCTAAAGGGTGGAACCGGCCCGGAACCGCGGAACCGGAACCTCGGAACCGGAACCGTATAACCGGAACCGTTTAGAACCGCGAAACCGCCAGAACCGCGGTTCCGGTCACGGTTCCGGTTCGGAACCGTTATTCTTCCACCCTTAATCATAAACTTACCAAGGTGATTCATTGTCTATAATAATGACTTTACTTAAACATAAAATAAAAGTTAACAAGCTAAAGAACAAAAAAAGAGAACCATCACTATTGAAAGGTCAAAAAAGATCGATGACATATGGACCTCATCAATCGAAAGTTGATTTGAGCATTAACAATGATAAAAAGGTATGGCACACATTCTGACTGCTGCTATGTCTACTGTATACCTTTTATTCTTGAACAGTAATAACGTATGTTGGTCCCTTGTGCCCCAAAATGGTATTATAGCAATGGGACCAAACTGCAAACCAATATGAAACAACCCGTGATCGGATCATATTTTAGGATTTATAAGTGCAAAGCATATTAATGTCGTTCTGGAAAATTTGTACCCCACGTTTGTTTCTGTGTATGTAAAGAACTTTTAGGTTTTATCCATTTGGTGATACCCTCTCTTTTGCCTTATGAAAGTGGCATGTTCTTTTTAGCAAAAATGAAATATTCATTTTAGCTATAGTTAGCAATAAGACACCTAGCATTACGGACACCGTTTGCCCCTTTGTCTTTCTTTCCTATTTAAAATAGCAATGGTTATATCGATTTCTACTCAAATTAGAATAATTCTTACTGTCACTTGTTACCATAGAAAATTTTCATGTGCTTGACTTTTCAAAATATATTCAAGCTTGCACTTAAAGGGACATGCTTAAAACATAATTAAGTGAATAAAACAATGCTTTCTCTAATAATTTAAATTTTTATATGAGATAGTCATACATTTCATCACTAATTCCAATATTATAACGATCAATAAAGATAAACGTTTCATTTGTAGTGATCAATAATTCGTTATTGCATGACAAACGATGAGATCTTTATTTACCCTTAAAAATGAATAACAATTGAATTTTTATGCGGTTTTAATGATACGTGGACTAATTCAATACAAATGATTAATGACATCAGATAACCAAATAAAGAACAGAGCGAACTACCAAACCTAGTGATGATAGTGAGTACGTGCTCGATTAAAGGCTTAACAAGAAGCTCGCCTTCGGTTCCGAACCAATGCTTATGAAGAACTTATGAACCAAAACGAGAAACTTTGAACAACTTTTAGAAACAGAGAAAAATAGATGTGTATTGCCTTGGTATGCGTGTTACAATATATTTCTGAATAATAAATCTCTCCATTATATAGTAAAGTAGTTTTACCCCAAGTACAATCCTATGAAATGTAAAAATCTTCTTTTTCACTAATTACATTACCGCCGATATGGGCCGAGATCTATGCCGTGATATCGGGATATCACGACCCCTTATTAATCGTGTGACGTCGTGTAATACGTGGCTCTGGGGGCAGATGTTTTGTCCGGGCTTTGATACGGGCAACTCCCAGCCTCAATTTTGATTCCATGTAGTTATGACCTCACTTCATTCGCCCTACCAGGAAATCGAGGTGCTCATTACCCCCGATTTTACCTGTATAGAGATAGTCCATTCATTTCTCAGAGAGCAGGTTTGTCGAAACGATGAGAAATGACCTCTGTTCTCATGTTCCTTCTTCCGTACGTTTAACAAAAATGCCGAAGAAGCCAAAATGTCTCATCAGTCGTATTGTTATGACTTCGCAGACGTGTCAACCATCGGCTGGTTGCCTTCAAATGCGAAACAACGCAACACGAATTTTCTCTATAAAAGTTTCTATCCCCTATTTGTTTCTACTTTCCGAACTAGCTTCTACCCTCGAACTTTCAAGCTTTCATCAATTTCTTCAGAGCTTCATATCTTTATCCTAATTATTCAAAGTTTCATAGTGATTTCTAGGTTTTTACATAGATTTTACTCAATTCATTATACTCAACTCTTCATCCTCCAAACTTATTCCCCTTTCTTCAAATTTTCAAATCTTTTCAGATAGAAATGGCTAAAACATCAAAATCAGTTCCTTAATAAGTTGCATCTTCATTTTCCCAACTAGCCACCGCTATTGAGGCAATTTCTTTTGAAGTAATGTCCTCGAGATGGATGCTCCCGAGGTGGCTGCCAACGAATTGACCCCCGATCCTCCCTTGAAAATATTTATTCTCGGGTGCTGCTCAACCGAAGAAAACTTTAAGGTCTAGAAACCCTCATGCAAACAGGATCGTGGTGAATGAGTATCAAGGTAGATAGGCTCTGTGATCAAAGACATTCTTCCCATGGTACGAAAGGACTGTAATTGGGAAGGTAACGACATAGTAGTCCTCGGGCTCGAGGACGACATTACTAGCCATGTGGAGAGGTACTTAAGTGTTTACATATACCCATTCACATTGCGCCCGATGGACCTAGTTATTTTGGATTTAAGCAAGAGGTACGAGATGTTCCTCGGGTAAATTCTCCCGTCTCTATTGAGGATTGTGATCCTCCTTCATTACTTCGTGAATAAGGCCGAGTCTCGTCGGTTCACTATCAATCATCTACTTCGTTTATGTTGTCCATATATTTTTTAGGGGAATTAGTCAAGCTTACTTGTCAAGCCAGCAAGGCTCCTTTTTTCGAGCATTGATGAAGATCGAGACCAGGCTTGCAGAGAATCTTTGTTCGGGTGAAGATTCAATACTTGATCCCTCCCGAGTCATCCTTGTGGTTGTGTAGCTATTGTCTGGGTTCCAAATTAGGTCCCCCGGCTAAAGGAGTGGATCGAGGGAATCTGCATACATGACGCGCATGGCGCAAGTTTTTGAAGGGCCAATGGGAGGCCTGTTCTCATGGCAAGGTATTTCGTTGAAAAGTTAATACCATGCTTCTAACTTTCATCATACTGACATTCCTTCCCTCCGCCCCCATCCCCCATTTTTATAGGTTTGCTTAAGAACACCGAACTTAGGTCTTTGGAACGGGACGAGGAAATGTCCTTGTCCATTGATCCCTCAATTATGGGATAGCCCAGGGCTGCCGCGAGGGAAAAGAAGTAGAAGAAGAAATGAAAGGCTTCGGGCTCCCCGAGCTCCATGGTAAAGCCAAAAAAGAGTGGCTAATAAGCCCAAGAAGAGCTCGAGTTATCGGGTGCTGGATTTTGATTCACTTCTTCAGGTTAGAGATGAGCACAAAGAAGATTACATTTTTATTGCCCGTGGATCGACCCCTCCTAGGGAGCAGGTGGCAGCCGAGGTGGAGATTTGTGAGGCCGAATTCCCTCAGACTCGGGAGATTGATGTGGAGACGGGGATGAAACCCCTTGGGACATCGGCTCTGCTCCAAAGGAAGGTCCGGTGTAATGAAGATTATGGGTATGCACTCCTACACCGAGTCAATGCTCGAGGAGGCCCAAGGAGGACATGAGAAGTCTAATGAAGGGGTCCATGGAGCGAACGATCCCCTTTATTCCTTTTTTGATGGTGTGGACTCGTCCATTTTAGAAATATTTTCAGGCTAGGCGACCTTGAAGTTCTGAAGAAGGACACATCCTCGGAAGCTGGCAGGCTGAGTTCGAGCTCGAAATTAATCAATCAGCTCCCTGCTCTGAGTGTGGACCCTGGTCGTAAAAGATCAATTATTCTTATCGTCCTAGAGGATGCCCAGGTTATGTCTGCTCCCTCAAGGATAGCCAGCTACCTCCGATGCCAGGTGAACGAGGAAGACCGAGAAAAAAATGAAGGTGAATATGTCGGGCCTTTGCAATGAGGTGCAGCACGCAATGAATCGGGTAAGGCATCATTATGCTTTTTTTGAATTTTACTTAGGTTTTGATGTCTCTCACGTCTTTTATTATTTTGCAGTATTTGGTACTCCATTATGAGAGTTTCCTCCAGTATCGGGTCAAGGTCAATCATCTAAACCTCGAGGTCAAGTATCAGGCCCCAAAAAAGGGACATGTATAAGCTCTTCAACAAGCAACAAGATGGGGCCATTAAGGACTTTCAGGCTGAGCTGGACAAAGTTCAGAAAGAAGCTTCAGCTCTGCAGCGGGATCATGCCGACCTGGTTGAAAAGGTAAAGGTTTTTGAAGTTATAAGAGGAGGAATTAGTCCTACGACTAATGACCAAACCTCGCAGGTCCAGCAGAAGATTGACTTAATTGACCAACTCCTAGTCGAAATAAACGAGGTCTAAGCCATGGCCGATGGTTGGAAGAGAAAATTGGAACAGGCAAAGCTAGATTCAATAGAGATTCAACTTCTGGTAGCGAAAGAGAAAACTGACAAGCGATCTCAGTAAAATGACGAACTACGAGCATAATAGCTTGGCTCTAATAGAACGAGACACCTTCGGTAAGGAATATGAGGTAATAAATTCCAAGTTGGACATCACATCCACAAATGCCGAAAAGATGGTGGCCAGTATAAGGCCAATGTCGAAGCATTCGAGGCCCACCTGAAGACCAATACTAAATATATGAGGCGGTTATCCCAAAGAAAGATACTCGAAGAGATCCAGGCTCGAGGCTTCGATCTGTCGGCCCAGATCGAGGGGGCTAAGAAGCTTGACGCCGAGGCAAAGAAATTTCTAAGCCTGAGGATGTAGAGGACTCTGAAGATTCTGAGGAATCCAAAGGCTCTGACAATTCTGGCCCCAGTGAAGATCAGACATGAATGCCTTAGAATGTTTTATCTTTTATTTTTTGTGTTTTTGGGTTATGTATATTTTTTAGTTTATTTTGAGGTCGTTTTTATTGGGCCTTTGTAAAGATACTTCGGGATATATAAAATTTTATTATTTGACAATTTCGAGTCTTTAACTTTTTTGGCATCTTTAAATCATTTCTATTCTTGCAAAAATTTCTAATGCTTTAGCATAGAATCAAATGTAGTAATAAGTTATTTATTTTTCGGAGGTCTGAATAAAGTCTGACCTTGATGCAATTTTTATTTGCTAAAAGCTTTGAAAACTCATTGTGATCGGAAGTTTTTCCGATATGCTTAAGTTATTTTAGACAATGTTTTTTATTTTATGTTCATCGTATTGAACACTCTAGATTTATCAACTTAAATTGCTACCACATTTAATGGTCGATCATCATGACTTTCATGCAAGCCTTCTTAAATATATGAGAGAGCTAGAGAGCAATGTGCATAGATCAGGTGAGAAGGGATACACATGTGCGAGCCTAATAAGTGATCATTTCATTGGAGCTAAGCAAATTGACGAAATTGGTTGATTAAACTTGAATAGAGTTCATTACTAAAGGTAGTGGCTGAACTCGCCGCAAAAAATTCAAGTCAATCTAACATTTTTTAATTGCATTTGTATTTTTTTTAACAATATAAAAGGAGCATGAGGTTGAGTGTTGAAAGACTAACTTACAAGTACTATAAATAACGATCAAACTCTCGAACGTGAAAGTAATTAATGGATCACATAATGAATAACCTAGCTCAAGGGGGAAATCATGAAAGCAAGAAAGCTAAATTGCACAAAATCAAACCTCCTCTACCTAAGGGGAGGATGTAGTGCATTATCGACATGTTTATTTGAATTCATTATTATTATGCGGAGTAAAAATTTGTATATAAGAATCTAATAAAATTACAAAAATAGTAGATATGAATCCATAACTTTAAAAATATAATAGTTTCAATGCTAAACACTTTAAAAGTTGAACCCGTAGGGTGTAAATCCTGGGCCTACCTTTGTCTACCCTAATTACAATAAGAAAAGATATTTTGAAAGAAACCAAAGTACCCAGTGGGCAAGGACGGATATACGTGACACCGCTTCGCCGAAATAAATTTACTGGAAATCTATGTACATAATAATTATGCACAATATTTTGACAAAAAATATTTAAGTGACACCACTTGTCAAACAAAGTTTCTTAGTAAGACTGATGTTCTTAGTATGGAATGAGTGAAAGTGATCTGGAGCTTTGAAATCTGAGTAAAAGTCCAGAAAATTAAGCCGGGATCGGGTTCGGGATCAAATACTACAAAGACCACTATAACACTCAAAAAAAATAACTCCCTTTTGATATTCCACCTTACTACAATATCACTCACACTCTCTATTTCCTCACAGACTATTTTTTGTTACCCTATCTGTGATGCCTCACTCTTTCTTTCTCACTTTATTGGTATGATTTTAAAAAGTGAAAGAGCTCCCCTTTTATAGGAGATCAAAACTTAGTCTCCAAGAATGTTACAGGAGGATTATTAATTCTCCTCCACAAATCTAAACTTTGGCTCCAAGGCTCTCTGCCGAGGCTATCCATAGGCACATGCCTATTTCACTTCTTCTTTCTTTATTCTAAGAATGTGATGAACGGGACAAATCTCCACCTCCAGTCTCATTCACCTGAAGGAGGTAACACTGCGGTTGCTAGTTTGAGTGCATGCCAACAAGTTCTTTGTATAACTCGAACTTGTCTCTTGGTACCACCTTGGTCAGCATATCCGAATGATTCTCACTTGTATGGATCTTCTTGACATGCATAGATCCGTACTCCATCTTTTCACATCGATATGCTTAGTCCTTTCATGATACATGATATTTTTTCTCAAGTCTATTGTACTTTGACTGTCGCAATAGACTATATATACCTTTTGGTTCAATCTAAGTTATTGAAGAAACCGTTTTAGACAAACCATCTCCTTGACAGCTTCAGTAGCGGCAATATACTCTACTTCAGTTGTAGAGAGTGCGACACACTTCTACAACTTTGAATGCCAGGATATAGCTCCCCCTGAAAAAGTGAACATGTATCCAGTAGTAGATTTACGATTATCAAGATCACCTGCCATATCAGCATCCATGTAGTCCTTCAAGATTGGATCAGATCCTCCAAAACACAAGCAATCTCCAGTAGTACCTCTCAGGTATCTCAGTATACACTTGACTGCTTCCCAATGTTCTTTTTCAGGATTTTCAAGGAACCTGCTAAAAACACCAAGTATATGAGCAATATCAAGTCTGGTGCATACCATTGCATACATCAAGCTTCCAATTGCTGAAGAATAAGGAACTTTAGTCATGTTCTCTTTCTCCTTCATTGTTGTAGGACACATCTTCTTGCTCAACTTTAAATGACTAGCAAGAGGTGTGATGAATGGCTTAGCATTCTTAATGTTGGAGCGTTCTAGTACACGATCAATGTACTTCTCCTGAGACAATCACAATTTTCTACTTTTTCGCTCTCGAACAATCTTCATTCCCAGAATTTGTTATGATGAGCCTAAGTCCTTCATGTCAAAGGAATTAGATAAGTCTCCCTTTAACTTTGCAATCAGCTCTTTATCTTGTCCTACAATCAACATATCATCCACATACAACAATAATATAATATAGTTGTGATCCGAATTTTTTTTGAAGTATACACATGGATCAGAATATGTCTTTATGTAAGTTTGACTTTTCATGAATGAGTCAAACTTCTTGTACCGTTGGTGCTTGCTTCAACCCGTAAAGACTCTTATTCAGTTTGCAAACCATGTGTTTGCTTTCGGCTACTTCAAATCTTTCTGGCTGCTCCATATAGATATCCTTTTCCAAATCTCCAAAAAAGAAATGCAGTTTTCACATCCAACTGCTCCACTTCAAGATTTAGGCAAGATGTTAAGCTCAAGATAGTAAGAATACAAGTCACTTGACAACAGGTGAGATAATTTCATCAAAAGTAATACTTTTCTTCTGTTCGAAGCCTTCAACCACCAATCGAGCTTTGTATCTAACCATCTTGCCACTTCTATCTTTCTTGAGTTTAAAGACCCATTCACATTTGAGTGGTATTTTACCCTTTGGAAGTTCAACCAGCTTGTAAGTGCCATTTTTTTGTAGAGATTCCATCTCTTCTTGCTTTCATCCACTAGTTCTTTTCTGGATGGGACATCCCCTCTTTAAGACTTTCTAGCTCCCCCTCAAAACTGATGATGACATACTCCATGGAAGGGTACCTGTATGACTCTACCCTTGGCCTCTCTGATCTCCTCAGAGGTTGATGTTGTTCTTCTTCCTGAATTGGATATTCTACTTGCTCGACATCATTATCAAGTTGCTCCCCCTGCTCAGTAACCTCACCAGGTTGCTCTCCCTGCTCGCCAACCTCATCGGTCGTACTTTCTATACTTGTGAGATATTTAGAAGAATAAGGAATGGTAACAACTTTAGGGGTTATACCATTTTTTGTCTTCTCTGACTGATCATCTGCAGCTCTAACTTACCTTTCTCGGAAGATTACATCTATGCTTCTAATGACCTTCTTCTTTATAGGATCCCACAATCTATACCCAAACTCTTCATCTCCGTATCCGATGAATATGCAGGGAACTGATCTATCATCCAGCTTTGTTCTCTATTTCTTTGGTACATGTGCAAAAGCTATGCAACCGAACACCTTTAGATGTGAGTAGGACACCTCCTTGTTAGTCCAAACTCTCTCTGGGATGTCAAACTCCAATGGAACTGATGGACTCCTATTGATCAAGTAACAGGATGTCTGAACTGCTTCACGCCAGAATGACTTAGGCAGTTTAGCCATTCTGAGCATGCTTCTCACCTTCTCACAATGGTGCGGTTCATCCTCTCAGCGACACCATTGTGTTGTGGGGTTCTAGGAACTGTATTTTTGTGTTTGATCCCGTGACTTGAGCAGTACTCTTCAAATTCCCTTGGAGTGTACTCACCTCCATTGTCACTTTGGAGACGCTTTAGCTTTCGATCCGTCTCCCTTTCCACCAAAGCATGAAACTTCCGGAAAACTTGAAACACCCGACCTTTTGTTTTCAAGATATAAACCCATAATTTATGTGAATTATCATCAATAAAAGTAATAAAATATTTTTTACCGCCCATAGATTCAATTTCCATTGGACAACAAATATCAAAATATACTAAATCAAGCATATTCAATTTTCTTTCAGACAATGTTTGAAATGAGACTCTATGTTGCTTACCAAATAAACAATAGTCTCAATGTTTTACTGTTGTACCTTTGAGAAAAGAGATGAGTGATTTCCTGGCAAGAATATGCAATCCCTTCTCGCTCATATGACCCATTCGTTTGTGCCACAAATTTACAAAAATCTCATCTTGTGCTGTGTTCAATACACCTCGGCATATTTCTAAATTTGTCTTGTGAAACGTGCCACGAGCAACTCCCTTTACAATCACCAATGATCCCTTGGTGAGTCACCATTTTTTATTTGCAAAATAGTTGTCGTATCTATCTCGGTCCAAAGTAATTCCCGAGATTTCCATAAATTAGGTACATGTCGCACGTCTTTTAGAACCAATGTGCATCCGACATTTGTCTTGATACAAATATCACAAATCCCCACAATCTTTGAGTAACTTGTGTTACCCATTCACACTGTGCCAAAATCACCCGCTACATATTTGGAAATAAAAAGATCTCTTACTGTCATGGCATGTTAAGATGCCACTGTGTCAACCACCCATTCTGACTTTAGACATGCCAAGTGCATGCATTCCTCTTCGTCATTTATGAAGAGAACAACATTATCATTATTTTGCACCATTGCAGTTATGTTGTCGTTATTTTTCTGGCCACTACTTTCACCTTTTCCCTTCCTTAGATTAGGGCAATCTCTTTTGAAGTGACGTAATTGATCGCAATTGTAGCAATTTCTGACTTTTGACTTGGATCGGTTCCTGGACTTCTCACGAGCTCCAAATTTACCATAATTTTTTGAACTCCTTTGATAACTCCTGCCTCTACCTTATGTGATGAGATCATGTCCTTGATTTTAGGGCTTCTTTATCATCTTCTCATTGATTAGAAGAGCCGATATGACGTATTTAAACTCACTGGTAGTCTTACTACGCAAGATAGTTGTTGCCAAAACTATCGTACGAAAATAGAAACGAGTTCAACAACAAGATGACTTTATCTTCTTCCTCTCATTTCACTCCGAGGTTGGCAAGCTGCGTGATTAGTACGTTAAACACATTTAAATGTGACAAAAAATTTGTACCTTTACCCATGTGTAGGGCGTATAACTGCTTCTTTAGGTACAATTTATTTGTCAGTATTTTGGACATGTATAGGATTTTAAACCTTGTCCATATACCATATGCGGTGTCTTTATCAATGATGTTATTTACACATCATCTGATAAGTGCAACTTGATTGCGCTATTAGCCTTTTCATCCAAGTCAACCCATTCCTCAGCTTTCATGTTATCAGGCTTTTTGGTATCAACATCTAGTACCTTGTGTAATCCCTGTTGAATGAGCAAATCCCTCATACTTCTTTGCCATGTTGAGAAACCACTATCTCGTTGATTTTTCTGCTACCCCGTACTTTACTCCGGATATTTTTTTACTGAGTATAGTACTACCGACAGTGAATCGTATTTGTGTGAACCAGCAGAACATGTGCTCTGATACCAGTTGTTGGGAATAAATCCCCACAGTAATAATATTCACGTAATAAAAGCGAAATAATAATATAGCAGCGAGATATGGTAATCATCAAAAATGACACCAAGATTTGTACGTGGAAAACCCTTTTGAATAAGGGACAAAACCACGACTCCGAGAAGAGCAATTGATATCACTATAGTAGGGAATTTTACACTTTGTATGCCCGAGTAAAATGGTACAAAGACCACTATAACACTCAAAAGAAATAACCTTTTTTTTTATATTCCACCTTACTACAATATCGCACACACTCTCTATTTTCCTCACAGATTATTTTCTTATACCATGTCTGTGATGCCTCACTCTTTCTTTCTCTCTTTGTTGGTGTGATTTTAAGAAGTGAAAGAGCTCCCCTTTTATAGGAGAGCAAAACTTAGTCTCCAAGAATGCTACAGGAGAATTATTAATTCTCCTCCACAAATCTAAACTTTGGCTCCAAGGCTCTCTGTCGAGGCTATCCATAGGCACATGCCTATTTCACTTATTCTTTTTTTATTCTAAGAATGGGATGTACCCCACACATTACGACTTTTCAGCCTACTATAGGTCCCTTACTAAGAAAGGTTCTTGTTGAATAAGGTCGACTCTCTTTAAAAGAGATTGCTTTCAAATTCATTTGTCCTAGAATCTGCTTTTTATTAATATTGATCTAGAATCAGCTATTCCTAGTTTTTCTATTATTCCTAGCTTAGTCGCCAAACTACGACCGAGAGTTTTGCCTTTTAAAGCGTCAGTCGCATAGGGTGACCGGATCAACATTGTTCTCTCTTCCAATTACTTTGTCCACATGCCATCCTTCATCGATAATCCGCTAAGAAGCTAATTAAGGTTAACTTCTTTCGTTTAAAAGAAATAATTTACGTATGCTTAAATTGTTATAAACTAAAGCAAAAGACAAGAACAATAGAACAAGAACAATAGCAATAGAGAGAAGAGTAGAGAGAGTTCTTCTTATTGAGAGTTAGGAGTGAATTACAATGGTAGAGAGCACCTCTATTTATAGGGAGGAGGAAGATCTTGCTACCAATAATAGGACTCTAAAATCTCTCTAATTAAATACATTAAAGACATTCACCTTAAATAGAAGTGTAAGAATCTTCTATTTCATAACACTCCCCCTTGAATGTCTATTCAATGATGTGCCTCATAAAACCTTAAAACCAAAACCCAATGGGAAAAATTAAAGTAAGGAAAAAGAGTACACATGTTTGAATATGCGCCTATTGGTTGCCTCGTTAAAAACCTTGCAAGGAAAACCCAGTGGGACAAAACCTTGTAAGGGAAAAAGAGTGCAACGCGCATTGACTCCCCCTAATGAGTACATTGATTTATATCCTTGAGCATTTGCATTCCAATCTTGTGCATCATCTTGAAATCATCATTCTTGATAGATATGAACATCTTCATATAATGTCGTGGAATAACTCTTCAATATCTCCATAGATGCATTCTCAATGCCATCATGCTTATAGTTATAGCAAGATACATATGTACACAAATTGTACTTAGGATGTGGTACTTCAGGACCACGAATTGCATATGCTTCAAGCAACTTGAATCTTTCAAGTTAAGTCATATAAGTCACATAATAGACTTTAGCTGCATATCAAACTTTCATTAGTGATACTAAACAAATAAGATATCGAAAACTGACTATACATACCTTTGACTTTTATCTTTCAAGCATTTGAACTATAGGTTCAAAACTACATGTCTTTCATATGGAATCAATTCTTCTTGAATTGTATCTCTTCCATTTAGTTACTTTCTTTGAGTCAGCAAATGCGTATAGCATGCTTTGCAATATGTTGCAATGGCATTTCCCTTTTTATGAACTACAGGTTCATATCATGATATTCGGGGATATACATATACAAATGAAAATTCATCCCATGTAACACTTTCTCAAGTGTTTATCATGTCTCCCCCTCATGTTAGTAAAGCTAACATGTTTCCTCAACTTTGGAAAATCATCTTTGTGCATTATGTCAATATACACAGCACCTTAGTAATAAGATGAAATTATTTGGTTCCTGACCTTGAACCACTTGTGAAGGGAGAATATACTCTCGTATACAACTTATATCAAACTGATATATATATAACTTAGTTCTCATAAGAAACAGTTTAGCTATTAAGTGGAAGCACTCAATAATTATCTTGCTAAACCAACTTTAATATAAACCAACTTATCAAGATGAACTGACTTGAGTAGAGAATCTGGAAACTATGCTCGAAGTTAGATTACTGAGCGTTTTACCTCGCAAGCACTGCCAGGCTGCGGGTTAATAACAATGGCGCATGTAACCATATCATAGATGCATCATATGTGGTATACATGGCAGGTGAATGGGCCCATATCCACCTTTGATATTTCCAGAATTTAGGGGCTTCAACCCGAACTCTTTAGTTGGTCAGTTCATTACTGAGAACAAGAACTTCTAGTTCTTTGATATTCACCTATGTGAATTTGCACATCATACTTCAAATGAGATGGCTAACATAAATTATCAATATTGGTAAACTTCAAATTTACACCATGACATGTGCACTTATCAATAAACTTCAGGTTTATTATGACATGGGTTTTATACCAATAGATATCCACTTTATTGTGGCATTCTTTCGTTTGTGTAGTACAAACTGGAGAACAAAGCGGGTAGCTTTTCATATACAAATTACCCCGCTACAAGTTGTAGTAATAGGAGAATCAAAGCCTTCCTTTATTTATAGTCTCAATATCATCAATCGCCTTCGCGTGTACTTTAGGAAACTGGATAAGTTTCTTTGAGACTTACTACAGCACAATACTCAATTGTGTTTCTCCAACATAGTAATAATTGGCTCTTCGAGAGCTCTCAATTAATTTTGTACTACCACAGACTGAGCTTCGAGATACTCACATTCTTGCATTCCGTATTTTCAAGAGTCTCAGGCTCAATAGATTCTTCGTGAATCTCGGAATTAATCAAATCATGAGCGTCCTCATGTGATTCTTTCATAGTGTCATTTAGATCGTTCTTTTTCCTCTTTCTAGGATTTCGATCTTTGGAACCTAATGGTCTGCCACGCTTCTGGCGTGCATTTGACTCATTGGATATGACACTAGATATTTGTCCAATAGGGACTTCAATACGGATCGGAACATTTTCCGCGTGAATGTGGGATTTCGTTATCCTCTTCAAGTCCGTAAATGCGTCAGGCATTTGATTTGCTATTCTTTGCAAATGGATAGTCTTTTGTACCTCTTTCTTTCAAATAGAGGTATGTGGATCAAGATGAGATAATGATACATTTTTCCACAAAATTTCCCATTTGGTTTCACCGACTTCTCCCCCTAATTTTGGGAAAAGTGTCTCATCAAATTGACAGTCTGCAAATAGTGCAGTGAACAAATCTCCTGTCAATGTTTCGAGGTAGCGAATAATGGAGGACGATTCATACTCAACATATATTCCTAACCTTCTTTGCAAACCCATTTTTGGTGCGGGATGGCGGTGCTACAGGCACCTATACTGCGCATCCAAAGCTTCTTAAATGGGATATATTGGGTTCATGACCCAAAACCAATTGCAATGGGGAATATTTGTGTCAATTCGTCAGTCAGAGACGAACTAGCATTGCTGCATGCAACATGGCGTGACCCCAAACCGAAGTGGGCAGCCGACGAACTAGTATTGCTTCATGCAAAATGGCGTGACCCCAAACCGAAGTGGGCAGCCGACAAACTAGTATTGTTGCATGCAAAATGGCGTGAACCCAAACCGAAATGGGCAGCCATGTTTTCATGAAGAATTCAAGATTATTCTCATCTATTATCCATTAACTTTGCAAACGCAAGGTTGCGTGATGGCAACAAGCACACATTAGACCATCTACAGGATGCGTCTATCAAGACCATGAAATACCTAAACTACCCACTAGGTGGGTGAATAGGTCCACAAATGTCCCCTTGTATACGTTCCAGAAACTGGGGTGACTCAGTCCCAACCTTTGTTGGGGATGGTCTGATAATCAGCTTGCCTTGATAACACGAAGTGCAAGGATATTCATTACCTGAGAGAATTTTGAAATTCTTTAACGGATGCCCATATGAGCTTTCTATAATCCGTCTCATCATGGTTGATCCTGGGTGACCCAGTCGATCATGCCAAAGTACAAATGTATTGGACTCAGTATTCTTTAGATTTACTGTTGAATGTGCCTCAATTGCACTAATTCTTGTCCAATACAGGCCACAAGATAAAGACGGGAATTTCTCAATAACCCTCTTTTGGCCGGAGACATTCTTTGAAGTGAGGACGAGATATTCAAGATTATCTTCATCCATTGTCTCAATATTGTAGCCATTCCGGCGTACATCTTTAAAACTCAACAAGTTTCTCATAGACTTGGAGGAGAACATAGCATTCTCTATGATTAACGTCGTGCCCTTGGGCAGAGTTACATTGGCTCTTCCGGAGCCTTCGATCAATTTACTTTCCATGGTATGACATACAAAAGAAATACAGGAACATAAGAATAAGCAAGTTCAATTCCTTTTGTGTCACATAATATTTTCAAAATCTGCTACTAACAATTGACAAACAAAATCAGATATGTTGTCCATAATCAATTACTTTGCAGTTTGAAAATTTCAGCGTTTTTCATAAGACAATCGATTATTAAACCCACACAATCGATTGTTGGAACATAGACAATCGATTGTTATACATAGACAATCGATTGTGGATGATTTTTGAAAAATTCCAGATTACACTGCCTAACGACAATCGATTGTTAGATATAGACAATCGATTGTGGGTGATTTTTGAAAAATTCCAGACCTCACTGTTTCAAGACAATCGATTGTTAGACAAAGACAATCGATTGTTGGCTATTTTTGAAAAATTCCAGAACACACTGTTTCAAGACAATCGATTGTTAGCCAAAGACAATCGATTGTTGATCAATTGTTTTTCAACTTTAATGCGAAAATAGTTGATAATCGACTAGTTTTTCAGGCTAGTCGATTACCCCCACTGGAAAATAAAAGTTTTATTGATATTTGAGCATATTGAAGAACTAATACAAATATCATATCATGAACTAGCTAATACGAGCTAATACTAATGACTATTAGTTTATTCATTAACTAATACAAATAAATCAAACAGCTCCATCTTCTTTCATCACCGATCCATCATCGATTAGGTGGTCTATCTTTCCATCGGGTTGCTCAAAGAAGTCTGCCACATCCAGGTGGGTGATATCCTCATTGTCGTCATAGACAAAATTTGTTTCAGGGCCTTTTCTCTTTCGAGATGCTTGATAAAGGTCAACCAAGTGTCTTGGTATACGGCAAGACTTAGACCAGTGCCCGTTTTCACCGCAACGATAATATATAGTTTATAAACTATTTGCTTTTGGATTCTTATCGTATCGTGCTTGTGGCAGAGTGACCAACTTCAGGTTGTCATCTTCTTTAAGCCTTTCCACAAGATGGGTGAATCCTTGATGTTGAGATATTCAATCTTCAAACTTTCATCAAGGTGATGGCGCAAGAAAATCAAGGCCTTCATACAGTTTCAAACCTTCCTTAAGGTAATGGCGCAAGAAAATCAAGGCCTTAGCATAGGTTCAAACCTTCATCAAGGTGATGGCGCAAGAGAATCAAGGCCTTAGTATAGTTTTGGGTGGATGCACTATTTCTGTTTTTAATGGCGTCTTCGAGACCCATAGCATCAAAGTGGATTTCATCATCCAACACCATAGTTCTTGCCCGAAATTTCGAGGCAACGAACTTTCTTTTCATATGACACAATTACATCAAGAGCGTGTTCATACTTACGGGCTCTATTACAATTATCACATT
Source organism: Nicotiana benthamiana (assembly GCA_034376525.1). Classification (NCBI taxonomy): domain Eukaryota; kingdom Viridiplantae; phylum Streptophyta; class Magnoliopsida; order Solanales; family Solanaceae; genus Nicotiana; species Nicotiana benthamiana. Next base: position 86,272,919 of record CM067328.1, read on the forward strand.
CACTTCAGGGAATGGATCAAAATCATGTGCTTTACACAAGCTGCTACCACATTCTCTAAAGGGAATGGAGCAAATTCAATTGGACGGAATTCTTTGTCACGTCCACAATCATACATGAATTTAATCATGGCAGGACATAGAGATTTTACCACTTCGTGTGGTTATAATTTCTCACAAACTCCATTAGAGTTATAATCAAACTTTGTATATAAAATTTATAGAATTCCAAGAATTTGAAAAGAAAAAGTAAATTACTTACCTTTAAGGTATACCAAATATATTTTCAATATTTTCTTCCTTTCTTCCTTTCTTTCTTTCTTTCCTTTTCTTCAACGTTTTTTCTTCCTTTTCTTTGGTTCTTTTTGCTTTCCAGAGAAATTTTTCTTTCTTCCTTTGGTTCTTTTTTTTTTTCTTTCTGTTTCTCGTTCCCTTTTTTTTTTTTTCTCATTCTTTCTTCATTTTTTCTTTGAAGCAAAACCCTACACAAACAAAAGTTAAGACAATCGAAAATTTCAATTGGTTAGAGACTCGTGCTGATAACGTGTTATAAACTAAAGCAAAAGACGAGAACAATAGAACAAGAACAATAGCAATAGAGAGAAGAGTAGAGAGAGTTCTTCTTATTGAGAGTTAGGAGTGAATTACAATGGTAGAGAGCACCTCTATTTATAGGGAGGAGGAAGATCTTGCTACCAATAATAGGACTCTAAAATCTCTCTAATTAAATACATTAAAGACATTCACCTTAAATAGAAGTGTAAGAATCTTCTATTTCATAACATAAATGACTTTGTTAAATAGTTAAGTTAATTTAATGTTAACGTGATTAAGAACTTCGAAATGTAGACGGTCTGTTTTAAATAGTGACACCGTCTACCTAAAATTATGCGTAAGGCATGCATTTAACTCAGCTAATCGATAAGATACAATTACTGAGTAGGTAATACTTCCTCTGGTCCAAAATAAGTAATTTTTTGGTCTTTTTCTAGTGACCAAAATAAGTGATTTTTTCAAATTTCAAGTGTGAATTAATTATTTTTTTCCTATATTATCCTTGGAATAAATAGTATTAAAATATATGTTATGAGTATTTATGTGAAATAGTAAATATTAATATGTCCAATTTCATTACTAATTAATGCTAAAAAGTAAATTTCTTAACTTGTGTGAAAAAGTCAAAAAATCTATCTATTTTAGACCGAATGGAGTATTACTCTATATTACAAGTTCAAATTTGAGAATTTGTTGACTTCTTTAGCCCGACAGAGTTTATGTTGTCGATTAATTTGGTATAGAAAAAATAAATGAAACAACCACGTAAATACCAAGAAAATTAAGACAGTCACATAAACCCATAAGGCCATAAGTCAAAAGCTTTGATAAATGTATGTGAATACCATACTAAAACTCTAGTCCAACTACGTCCTCGTTACGGCGAAGACCATTTATACACAATTGGCATGCAGAGTCTTCCAACATTCTCCACGTGTATTTTTTATAAATTCTGTCCTTTTATATCCTTTTTTTTCATTAAAATTACACCTCAAGTATATATTAACTGTCACTTGGGTGTGAATTAGTAATTACGATCCTCGTGGAATAGAGAGCTTTTCATCTCGAAGTAAAGAGCCACTCGAACGATTTCGAAATGCCAAAGTCAAAATTAATCTCATAAACTATTTGATATGCAGTAAAAAAAAAGAATATTCAGTAATTGTTTATTAAAAGTAAAAACTCGTCGCATGAGAAAAAAGATAAAGTGTGGGAATAAAGTGAATTGATTTAGATAGCCAAAGTAAATAAAAGTTGGTGATGAGTTAGACTTCCAAAGACGGAAATTATGTTAGCTTTATCGTGTTAATTAAAATAATATTATTCAAGCATTTCTTAGTGAAATTTTCTTTCGTTTGTCCTCATTCAAATATGTACTAGATTCTCTTTAAATATTTCTTAAAATTTCTTCATATTATTTCAGAGTCTCCTAATTTTGTACTCCTTGTGCCCCAAAAAAGAAAATATTACTCAAAGTACTTGAGTCAAATCATCAACTTTTAGTTCTCACTCCAAATTCCAAACGTTGATTACTCTATGACGATTATGTACATGATATAATAGTCTCTTTATTAAACTTCTTTTATTTAAACTCCTTTACATTACTACATTATTCATGATTTGCAATTCTTTAGATTCATATATTCTTGTTCACATGAATCTCTTTTTCACGTGGCAAAATGTACCAAAGTTTGGTTTTATCCTTTTTTTTTCACCTACCCTAAATTGCACAAACATAGTTTCAAATTTTGAACATCACCCCCCCCCCCCCCCCTATGGTTGCTGCTCAATTACCCCCTCCATTATCACCAATAACACTTGAAAAAAAAATCTCCTCTCACCCCACAATCCACCAACTCTAGCTCTACAAATTCTTGTAACCATATCATGGTTTTAATCATTGCATTTTTAAATTTAAAGTAAAACTAACTTATGCTTATCTTGGTCAGCTTGTAAAGTGACAACACTCCCTAAGATTTTTCACCTTGAATATAAAGAACGTAATACCATTAGATAAATATAGTACATCAGGCTACACTTTGCAAATAAAAATATTAAAATTCTAACATGAACTTTGTTATTTTTCGGGTGGGTTTTTACCTTTAATGGGTCAGTGGGGTGCATGGGCGGGTTTTTATTTGGGTGTTTATTATTTTATTTGGTAAAAAAATACAAAAAAAAAATCATGTAGACTACCACGTTAGCTTTTGTCCGCCGGAAAGCTTAAGAAATCCGGCTAAGTGATAATTATTGCTCCATTCGGTTCACAATAAGTGTTTAATTTACTTTTTCATTTTGGTTCAAAATAAGTATCCAATTATATAATTAAGAAAGAATTCAATTTATTTCTGCAAAATAATCCCTATGTACATATTCCTAAAAAGTTTTCTCAATCCTCACATTAAATGTTTAAAGGGGCAATTTAGTCATACTAGATATTTTTGTTTAGGATTTAGTATTTTCTTAATGGGCGTGCTAAAAGTAAATTGGACACTTATTGTAAACCGAAGAGAGTAGAGTGTAATAGGGATGATTGAGTGACTTTCCTATTACAAATGAAAGAAAAGTAATTTAACTCCATAATTTTACAATTTACTGACAATTTGAGTAATAGACTCTTTGAATTCTGGATTTGTTCGTTCTAATAAGAAGTTTTCAGTTCTAATAAGACTTTAAATGGGAACTTGTCCAAATGAAATTAGGAGTTTATTATTCAAATGGTCAGTCAACTATCTAAAATTATCTTCTAAAGTTACTTTTCTTTCGTTTGTAACAAAAAATTCACTTAATTATGTCTAGAGTGCTCAGAAGGTCACTCAACTAAAATTTTCAAATTTTGGATTGTCAAATACCTATTTTACCCTCTAAATTATCTTTTTTTTTTAAATTGTTAAGTATTATATTTTTTCTCTTCTTAATCTACATTATGGACTTGCCTATAGGATAAATATATTTTATTTATAAAAAAAATAAATTAGTTTTCAGCTCATATAATGGGAATAATAATTATTGAGATTTATTTTCAAGAATATATAATGTCAGTTATAAAAATATATTTACTTAAATAATTATTATTATATTACGTGCATGAAATATATATTTTACAACCTTTATTTTCTTTCATTCTCAACTGTGTAATAAATTCTTGAACTTTTGTTGTTAATTCTAAAATTATTATTACGAACAAATTATTCTAATTAATATTTTTTTACTATGCTTATTATTTTGTTATTCCAACATAATATATGCTTAATTACTTTTTTTTTTAATTATAAATAAAATTTATTTATTCTATATATAGGTTAGTACATAATATAAATTAAAAATAAAAAAATCATAATATTAAAAAGCTAAAAAAGCTAAAAAGAAAATAAATATTTATAATTTAGACGGTAAAATAGGTATTTAGCAATCCAAAATTTAGAAAATTTAGTTGAGTGACCTTCTAAATATCAGTACTATACTGTTTTAAAACGTCGATCCACTGTTTTCTCTCCTAGTGCTAGTATTAATATATATACTTGTAGTTTATTTGGCCAAGTTTATTTTTTGGTAAAAACATTTTTTTTCGCCAAAAGAAATTAAGGTTTTTTCCTAAGCTTCTGAAAGGAAAAAAGTGTTTTTGAGGAGAAGCAGAAGCAGTTTTGGAGAAGCAGGAAAAAGTAGCTTATCTCCAAAAGCACTTTTTTGAGAAGCACTTTTGAGAAAAATACATTTAGAACTAGTTTTTTAAAGCTTGGCGGACTGTATACATTTGTAAAATGAGTAATTACCTATTTGTGTAGATTAATATAACATACATAATGTGTATATATATATATATATATATATATATATATATATATATATATATATATATATATATATATATATATTCCACTACTATTTTAAAAGAAGCTATGCAATATCATTTTCCCTAATCTATACATTTTCCTTTACCCTAAGTCCATTACCTTATTATTTCCTCTACCACGTTTAAGGAATGGTCATATTTAAAGATGAAGGGAATAAAGTTCAAATTACAACAACAACAACGACTACCCAGTGTATTCCCACCAGGTGGGGTCTGGGGAGGGTAATATGTAGACGAGCCTTACCCCTACCCGACAGGGCAGGGAGGCCGTTTCCAATCGACCATCGGCTCATAGGGTTAGGTGAAAAACAGTATTAAAACAAGCAGAAACAAAACAAAACAGAAATAGTATATCATTAGTGCAATAGAAATTCCAGCATAAATAGCGTTAGAAATAATCTGAACAAAGGAAACAAAATACCAAAATACAATAACAAGTAATAGTATCGTACAGTAAACACATATCATCTGTGAATAGCCCTGCTACCCCACCCCCAACCCCGGGAGGAGCGGACGAGAAACTCTAGGTGCCCCTATCCTACAACCCTGATACTTCCAGGCTTTCCTATCAAGGGTCATGTCCTCTGAAACCTGCATTCTAGCCATATCCTGCCTAATCACCTCTCCCCAATACTTCTTGGGCCTCCCTCTGCCGCGCCGACCGCCAGCAATCACCAGCCGTTCGCAGCTCCTCACCGGTGCATCGGGACTTCTCCTCCGAACATGCCCGAACCACCTCAGCCGCGCTTCGCGCATCTTCTGTCCACCGGGGCCACCCCCACCTTCTCCCGAATAATTTCATTCCTAATTTTATCTATCCTGGTATGCCCGCACATCCACCTAAGCATCCTCATCTCCGCGACCCTCATCCTCTGAACATGGGAATTCTTTACGGGCTAGCACTCCGCCCCATACAGCATCGCAGGTCTAACCACGTCTCTATAGAATTTCCCCTTGAGTTTGTGTGGAACTTTCCTGTCACACAGGACTCCTGATGCAAGCCTCCACTTAGCCCACCCTGCTCCTATACGATGTGTGACGTCCCCGTCAATCTCTCCATCCCCCTGAATCACCGACCCAAGGTAACGGACGCAGTCCTTCTTGGCGATGGCCTGAGAGCCAATCATCACGTCCCTCCCTACTTCACTCGGATCGGCGCTAAACTTGCACTCCAGGTATTCTGTCTTAGATCTGCTTAATTTGAAACCTTTAGACTCGAGAGTCTGCCGCCATACCTCTAACCTCTCGATAACACCGGCCCTCGACTCATCAATCGATACTATATATTCAGCAAATAACATACACCAAGGCACATCCCCTTGAATATGACAGGTAAGTGCATCTATCCCTAATGCAAACAAGAGGGGGCTCATCGCTGATCCTTGATGGAGCCCCGTAACCACTGGAAAATGGCCTGAATCGCCACCCACCGTCCTAACCCTAGTCTTAGCTCCATTGTACATGTCCTTGATTACTATGATGTAGGCTTCCGGCACGCTCTTCGCCTCCAAACACCGCCACAGCACCTCCCTCGGGACCTTATCATACGCCTTCTCCAGGTCAATAAGCACCATGTGAATGTCCTTCCTCTTATCCCTGAATTGCTCCGCCAGCCGCCTGACGAGGTGGATAGCCTCAGTAGAGGAGCGGCCCGGCATGAAACCGAACTGGTTCCCAGATATAGTTGTCACTCCCCTCACCCTCGTCTCAATCACCCTCTCCCAAACCTTCATGGTGTGACTAATCAATTTGATACCCCTATAATTGTTGCAGCACTGGATGTCCCCTTTGTTCTTGTACAAGGGCACCACTGTACTCCATCTCCACTCGTCCGGCATCCTTTTGGTCCTGAAGATCGCATTGAACAACCTGGAGAGCCACTCCCCCCCAGACTTACCCATGCACTTCCAGAACTTCACCGGGATCTCGTCAGGCCTGGTCGCTCGACCCCTACTCATCCTACGCAGAGCCCCCATGACCTCCTCTACCCTAATGCGCCTGAAGTACCCAAGGTCCCTATGACGCTCTGAGTGCCCCAGTTCCCCAAGCTCTATGTTACGATCCCCCTCCTCGTTAAGTAAGTCCCGAAAGTACTCCTGCCACATCTGTTTGATTTGAAATTTCAAATTAATGGAATACAAAATTAGCAATGATGATGTATTTTGTTTTATTTTATTTTTTATACCGTTGGAGTGTTGGTGACATACATTTGATCCCTTACTTTAGTTTTCTTGTATGTGCTTGTTGATACAATTTTTATGTTATAAATGGTGTTCGCCTTATTTTAGCTTCTTTTTGTCCATATAAGTGAGGCGCATTTATAGCGATATACTTTCCGTGGAATCCCGTAAATTTTCTTATTGGTGTAATCGATAACCGAATCGATAAGCTCCCAAAATCGATAAATTGAAATCGAAAAATCGAAACCTTATTGAAGCGATAACGATAAGCATATGTACAAAGCGATAATTGATAAATAATTATCGATAAGGGTCAAAATCGAATAGATAAATCGAATGCACACCCCTAGCTCGGCCAAACACTAATTGTTGCTCAGAAGTGTTTTTTCAAATTAATTAGCCAAACAAAAACTGCTTCTCACCAAAAGTACTTTTGAGAAAAACACTTTTAAAAAAACGCACTTCTCAAAATAAGCTGCTTTTTCCAGCTTGGCCAAACAGGCTATTAATTTCTTACTCAGCAATTATGCACTCGGAGATTAATGCCCCAATGTTCTTGTAGAATCTTAATAAATATGAAAAAGAATTCCAACAATGAGGTTATAAATAGACTTCTATTTAAGGTGAATGTATAGTTAGAGAGATTCTAGAGTTTTATTCTTGGTAGCTAAGTCACTACCTCCCTATAAATAAAGGGGTCTTCTACCATTGTAAATCATCCCTAACAATCCCAAGTATCAATAAGAATACTCCTCTCTCTACTTCTCTCTATATTGTTCTTGTCTTTTATATTATTTCATAACACGTTATCAGCACGAGACTCTACCGTCTCAAGAAACACTTTGAGAAGATTAAGGAGAAATTCGCACGAATTTCGCTAATTTCGGGCATTATCCGGGTCACGCTTCAAGAGATAAGTATCGATTTTATGTTCGATTAAAATATATAATATGTGTTGTTTTCTTGTCTGCAGCTTTCCATCAAAGACACACAACTTGTTCATAATTGGGGTCATTAAACTCTGGGAGCAAGCATTAGAAATATGGGTTTGTAGGACTTAGTAATTTTGCGTACAGGAAACAAGTTGATTTTTTTCTCATATGCTGTAAAATCGTCTCCTTATTTTGCGGAATAACGCGGTAGAATTTCTATACGGAAAATAGAAGAGATGGTATCATCATAAAGTAATGCAACGGGATGGAAACTCAAGAGGTATATTCGATATCACAACATTTATTGGTATACCTTAAAGGTAAGTAATTTATTTTTCCCTTTCAAATTCTTGAAATTCTACGATTTGATTTCATATACAAACAAAGACAAAATCCGTCCAATTGAATTTGCTCCATTCCCTTTAGAGAATGTGGTAGTAGTATGTGATAAGTCTGAAAGAAGACAAAAAAAAAATTATTACCGTGAAGGTATCAATGGATGTGGACGTGGCAATAGACGAAATTATAATCGTCATTATTGTAATGAGAACAATAAGGATTCTCAAAATAATCTTTCACTTTATGAAAGTAATATTTGACATGAGATTGTGTATAGCACATACAGATGATTATGATCCATTCCCTGAAGTGAATGTGATAATTGTAATAGAGCCGTAAGTATGAACACGCACTTGATGTAATTTTGTTTCATGTCTGACATTATAAAAGGAAAGTTCGTTGCCCTAGAAATTTCGGGCAAGAACTATATGACATGGGTGTTGAATGCTGAAATCCATTTGGATGCAATGGGTCCTAGAGACGCCATCAAAGACAGAAATAATGCATCCACCCAAGACTATGCTAAGGCCTTGATTTTCTTGCGCCATCACCTTGATGAAGGTTTGAAACTATGCTAAGGCCTTGATTTTCTTGCGCCATCACCTTGATGAAGGTTTGAAACTATGCTAAGGCCTCTTTGTTCTTGCGCCATCACCTTAATGAAGGTTTGAAACTGTGCCAATGGCCTTGATTCTCTTGCACCATCACCTTGATGAAGGAAGATGGAATTGTTTGATTTTATTTCACTTATTTGTAATAGTTAGTGAATAGACTAATATTCATTAGTATCAGCTCGTATTAGTTAGTTCATGATATAATGTTAGTATTAGTTCGTTAGAATGTTTCTACATGCTCAAATTTCAATAATATTTTTATTTTCAAGTAGAGGTAATTGACTAACCTAACAGTTAGTCGATTATCTAATATTTCGCATTAAAACTGCAAAACAATCGATTGTCAATGTTCAACAATCGATTGTCAATGTCCAACAATCGATTGTCTATGTCTAACAATCGATTGTCGTGAGACAGTGTGATCTGGAATTTTTTCAAAATAGTCAACAATCGATTGTCTATGTTTAATAATCGATTGTCTTAAAACAGTGTGATCTGGAATTTTTCAAAATAACAAATAGTCGATTGTTTATGTTTAACAATCGATTGTCTTAAAACAGTGTGATCTGGATTTTTTCAAAATAGCAAAATAATCGATTGTCAATGGTCAACAATCGATTGTCAATGTTCAACAATCGATTGGCTATGTTTAACAATCGATTGTCGTAAGACAGTGATCTGGATTTTTTCAAAATAGCAAAATAATCGATTGTCAATGGTCAACAATCGATTGTCAATGTTCAACAGTCGATTGTCTATGTTTAACAATCGATTGTCGTAAGACAGTGTGATCTGGAATTTTTCAAAATAGCAAATAATCGATTGTCTATGTTTAACAATCGATTGTCAATGTTCAACAATCGATTGTGTGTGTTTAACAATCGATTGTTTTAAGAAAATGCTTAAACTGAAATTTTCAAACTGCAAAGTAAACGATTATGGAAAACATATAATCGACTATCTGATTTAGTTAGTCAACGGACCTCAGCAGATTTTGAAAATATTGTTTAAATATGAAGCAAACAGATTTGTATATTCTCATGTTCATATATTTTCTTTTGTATGTCAAACCATGGGAATTAAATTGATTGAAGGCTCCTGAAGAGCAACTATAACTCTGCCTAAAAGGAACAATATTTTAGAGAATGCAATATTCTCCTCCAAGTCTAAGAGGAACTTGTTGAGTTTTAATGATATCAATCAAAATGTTCTCCTCCAAGTCTAAAAGGAACTTGTTGAGCTTTAAAGATATCATTCAAAATGGATATCAGATTGAGACAATACATGAGTATAATCTTGAATACCTCATTTACTCATGAAAACGAGGCTGCCCACTTCGGTTTGGGGTCACGCCATTTTGCATGCAACAATGCTAGTTCGTCGGCTGCCCACTTCGGTTTGGGGTCACGCCAATTTGAATGCAGCAATGCTAGTTCGTCTCTGACTGACGAATTGACACAAATATTCCCCGTTGCAATTGGTTTTGGGTCATGAACCTAATATATCCCATTTAAGAATCTTTGGATGCGTAGTATATGTGCCTATAGCACCGCCATCCCGCACCAAAATGGGTCCGCAAAGAAGGTTAGGAATATATGTTGAGTTTGAATCGCCCTCCATTAATTCGCTACCTCGAAACATTGACAGGAGATTTGCACGATTTGCAGACTGTCAATTTGATGAGACACTTTTCCCAAAATTAGGGGGAGAAGTTGGTGAAACAAAACGGGAAATTTTGTGGAAAAATGCATCACTATCTCATCTTGATCCACATAGCTCTATTTGTGAGAGGTAAAAAAGATTATCCATTTGCAAAGAATAGCAAATCAAATGCCTGACGCATTTACGGACTTGAAAAGGATAACGAAATCCCACATCCCCGCGGAAAATGTCCCAATCCGTATTGATGTCCCTGTTGGACAATCATCTAGTGTCATATTCAATGAGTCAAATGCACGCCTGAAGCGTGGCAGACCATTAGGTTCCAAAGATCGAAATCCTAGAAAGAGGAAAGCAAATGATCAAAATGAACACTACGAAAGAATCTCATGAGAAAATTCATGATTTAACAAATTCTGAGATTCATGAAGAATCCATTGAGCCCGAGGCTCTGGAAAATACGGAACTATCCATAAATCCAATCAATATTGAGGCAAATATTAATCGAGTGGATATAGTGGTGGATAATGTCTTTGCTTATAACGTCGCATCTAGCATTATGCAAGAATGTGAGGATCTCGAACCTCAATCTGTTGAAGAATGTCAAAAAAGACATGATTGGCCAAAGTGGCAAGAAGCAATTTAATCAGAATTGAATTCGCTGGCAAAACGTGAAGTTTTTGGCCCTATAGTTGAAACACCTAATGGTGTCAAGCCTGTTGGCTATATATATGGCATGAATGATCGTTGGTCACGTACCTATTGTACGCCAAAGTATTTTGGAAATATGAATATTAAAGGACAACGATAATGCAAGAAACATATCTTGCATATAAGTTTGACATGACCATAATGGTATAACTTTCTCTTTAAGAAAGATATTCACCACATGGATGTTGATGAATCTGTGGTAGTACAAAATTAATTGAGAGCTCTAGAAGAGCCAATTATTACTATGTTGGAGAAACACAATTGAGTATTGTGTTGTAGTAAGTCTCAAAGAAACTGATTTAGTTTCCAAAGTACACGCGAAAGCGATTGATTATATTGAGACTATAAATAAAGGAAGGATTTGATATCTCCTATTACTACAACTTGTAGCGGGGTAATTTGTATATGAAAAGCTACCCGCTTTGTTCTCCAGTTTGTACTACACAAACGAAAGAATGCCACAATAAAGTGGATATCTATTGGTATAAAACCCATGTCATAATAAACCTGAAGTTTATTGATAAGTGCACATGCCATGGTGTAAATTTGAAGTTTACCAATATTGATAATTTATTCAGTTGACATTCGTGTTAGCCATCTCATTTTAAGTATGATGTGCAAATTCACATAGGTGAATATTAAAGAACTAGAAAGTTCTTTACGAATTCTCTTGTATCACTTGTTCTCATTAATGAACTGACTAACTAAAGAGTTCGGGTTAAAGCCCATAAATTCTGGAAATATCAAAGGTGAATATGGGCCCATTCACCTACCATGTATACCACATATGATGCATCTATGAAATGGTTACATGCGCAATTGTTATTAACCCCCAGCCTGGCCGGTGCTTGCGAGGTAAATTGCTCAGTAATCTAACTTCGAGCATAATTTCCAGATTCTCTACTCAAGATAGTTCATCTTGATAAGTTGGTTTATATCAAAGTATGTTTAGCAAGATAATTATTGAGTGCTTCCACTTAATAGCTAAACTGTTTCTTATGAGAACAAAGTTATATATATCAGTTTGATATACGTTGTATACGAGAGTATATTATATTCTCCCCTCACAAGTGGTTCAGGGTCAGGAACCAAATAATTTCATCTTATTATTAATGTGCTGTGTATATTGACATGATAATGCACAAAGATGATTTCCCAAAGTTGAGGAAACAAGTTAGCTTTTCTAACATGAGGGGGAGACATGATAAGCAATTGAGAAAAGGTTACATGGGAAGAATTATCATTTGTATATGTAGATCCCCGAATATCATGATATGAACCTGAAATTCATAAAATGGATAATTCAATTGCAACATATTGCAAAGCATGCTATACGCATTTGCTGACCCAAAGAAAGTGACTATATTCTCACTACAAATGCTCATATTAAGTCCCAGAAGGACAAAGTCTTTGATACGCTTAAAGCGTATAGACAAATACTTGATTCCATGTGAAAGACATGTAGATTTGGACATGTAGTTCAAATACTTGAGAGTATAAAAGTCAAAGGTATGTATAATCAGTTTTCGATATCTTATTTGTTTAGCATGACGTGAAAACTTGATATGCATCTAAAGTCTATTATGTGACTTACATGACTTAACTTGAAAGATTTAAGTTGCTTGAAGCATATGCAATTCTTGGTCCTGAAGTACCACATCCTAAGTACAATTTGTGTACATATGTATCTTGCTATAACTATAAGCATGATGGCATCGAGAATACATCTATGGAGATATTGAAGAGTCATTCCACGACATTATATGAAGATGTTCATATCTATCAAGAATGATAATTTCAAGGTGCGGAATATTTATTCAAGTCAATATGGTTGATTTATTTATCAAATATCTACCAAAGATCGTTTTGAAGATGATGCACAAGATTGGAATGCAAATGCTCAAGGATATAAATTGATGTTCTTATCAGGGGGAGTTAATGCGCGTTGCACTCTTTTTCCCTTACAAGGTTTTGTCCCAACTGGGTTTTCCTTGCGAGGTTTTTAACGAGGCAACCAATACGCGCATATTCAAACATGTGTACTCTTTTTCCTTCTCTTTAATTTTTCCCATTGGGTTTTGGTTTTAAGGTTTTAACGAGACACATTGTTGAATAGACATTCAAGGGGGAGTGTTATAAATAGACTTCTATTTAAGGTGAATGTCTATAATTAGAGAGATTCTAGAGTTTTATTCTTGGTAGCTAAGTCACTACCTCCCTATAAATAAAGGGGTCTTCTACCATTGTAAATCATCCCTAACAATCCCAAGTATCAATAAGAATACTCCTCTCTCTACTTCTCTCTATATTATTCTTGTCTTTTATATTATTTCATAACAAAAATCACAATTAAATTGCAATATTATGAGTTCGAAATCACAAGTATTATCCAATTTGATTCACTTCTTTCCCAATTAAACAATACAAATATAATCTTAGTATATTCAAGTCTTTTTAATTCTCTGTGGTGCATATCGCAATCTCCCCCTCTCTCTCTCTCCTTTTTTTGAAATTCTTATCAAGTTGAGTCAGTTTGGATTAGCTGGAAAAAAAAAAAGCTTTTAAGCACAAGTACTTAAAAATAATTTTAAGTGCTGAAATTTATTTTATAAATAAATAATTATATGTTTGGATAAAAGTTTAAGTACCATTTTTTATTAAAAAGATATAAATATTTTTAAAGCTGTTGATATTAAAAAGGAGTTGATTTGTATAATATATTTAAATCACAATTAATGTAACTAAAAAATAATTTATATTTTAATTTAACTGATTATTTAAGATAATTTTTATAAGCCAGCCACCATAATAACTGCTAGTAAAAATCACAAAAAAATCGGAATTCAATGTTCTTCTTTATACAATGGAATGCACAACTGAACTTTCAATTCGTATTTTACCCAATAAAATATCATAGAATAAAATAGTTAGTTGTTCGGTATAAATTAACAGAGAGATAGAGGAAGAGGGCGGCGAAACTTACAACTGCACTTCGCCGGAAAAGGAGATCGGAGGAGAAGGTAAATGGCCGACAGGACTTCACCGACGCAAAAACTCCGGCGAATAAACAATTGGAAAGGAAATTCTGATGACTTAAAAGGCTAATTTTGCGATTAACAAAAATTATAAGAGATAAGAATGTAATATTTTTGGTCAAAATAATATGACTTTTAAGCCAATTTAAAAAAAAGTTAGGTTTACCTAACTTATTTGTTTTGACTTTTTTAAAGAAGATTTTAATTTTTTTTAACCTCATTTTTTAGCTGCCAAACACTTCTACAAATTAAAAAGGCTTAAGAACTGGTCAAACCAACTTTTAAGCGCATCCAAACAGTCTCTTTATATGCATTAATTTAATATTTTACTATATTGGTGGGTAAAGATAAATCCACTAGCATTAAATATTAGAAACAAAAAAAAAAGTTAATCATCCACCCTTAACTTTGCAGTTATAAAACTCCAGTACACTATCTTTTTGGTAGCAATCGCGAAATAGCGAGTAAAAATAATCCAAAATGTAGGATCTGCTTAATTCGATTTGCTCCTCTCTTTTTGAAAAGCAAAAGAGTAAGACTTAATCATTATATATCCTAAAGCAATATTCTTAGGCTGAATATATTAGCAATAAGTTTCTTTTCTGGAATAGCTTTTTCAAACGATCGAGGAATCTACTAGTCTTAGTACATACTCGTATAAGTATAAAAGATTTTTATTCTTCTAATAAAGTGGTCCAAGAAGACTTCTTCTGGAAAAGTTTCTTCTTAATAAATCTCATTACATTAGTTGAATCTCTCAATTAGATTGTAACGTAACGATAGAATAGCATTTTTGAATTGACCTTTTTCTGTTCTTTTTTAATAACGATAATGTTCATGTCATAAAATTTGACTTGCTATTAATAGAATAAAATAATTCAGCAACATTATAACATGCATGGTTTCTGATGAAAATTTTCACAAGAAAATCGTTAGAGTATTAAAATGTATTTACAAAAGTAAGTCAGTTGACCTAACATTACCGTCGATATTTTCACGTGAATCATTAAAATCTTTTGAGATACTCAAAAAATATTTGTGAAAGCACTTTGATACACGAATTCAAAACTGCGAACATCTTAGTTACTTGAAAAGATTTTCCATTGTATTATTCTTTGATATATTTCTAAATTCATGCATGCATTCTCAAAGTCAAATAATCCAATAATATTCAGCAGTTAATTTGAATCTGAGTTGAGTTTAGTTAGGATTTGGTTGACTGTCATGCATTATTATTAGGAAAAACAGAAAGAAAAAAAGGGAGGTGAAGTGACATGATCTGTTAACGTTGGATAAAGTAACATCAACGTGTCGAAGGCCAATACTCAATTATTTTTTTGGATTAGACTTTTTGTGACAAAACTGAGAAACACAACTTTTATGTTTGAAGAAGCCAACCGTTGGAAAAAGAGCAAATAAAAGAAAAGGAAAAAAGGGATTGAACGCATGCAAACTTTACAGCATGTTGATAGATTTGTTTCTTTTAATCCTACCTATATTTTTTGGCCCGATTTAGAGTGAATAAATTTTATGAGTTAATTCAATTAGTTGATAAACACATGACTAGGTTATATACATAAATTGTCCGCTTTTTACCTTCCTATTGAATTACTACCTTAAGTATTAATGTTGTTTCTGTAATGATGCCGCATATCCAATTGACCAACGAGAGATACAAAGTTATGCTTTTCTAGGATAATCTTCCTGATTATTCCATATCAGCATAGATATGCCTTTTGTATTAGATATATATTTCCCGATGAGATTATCATGTTAAAGATTATGGTCGCATGCGCAGGGGCGGATTTAGGGGCCAGAAGGGTATTCACCCGAATCCCCTTCGTCGAAAAATTACATTGTATATGTAAGGCGAAATTCATGTTTTACCTTTATATTTATGCTTTTAATCCCCTTGACACAGCGCAAAAGCATAACACTATTAGAATTTGGCCAAAAATCGACCGCAAAAAGCGATCATAGCTAAAAAGCGACTAAAAGTGTCTTGTAGCTATATTGATGGTCCTTTTTATTTAGGGACTTTGGTCTCTAAGCTAAATGGACCCATTTTTCCGGATATTGACCATAGAGACCAACTTTGGTCGCTTTATTAATTTAATAATATAATTTTTGCGATCAAAGTTGGTCTCTAAATAAAAAAATATTATTTATTTATTATTTATTATTAATTATTAAAAAGCGATTAACTTTGGTCTCTAATTCAAATATTATATTTTAAAATATAGAAACTAGAGACCAATGTTGGTCGCTACTTTATTAAAAGCGACCAACTTTGGTCCCTAAATACATGATTTTTTTAAAAAATATTAGTGACCAACTTTGGTCGCTACATCACCAGAAATTGTATTTTTTTTTAATGAAATAGCGACCAAGTTTATCGCTTTTTGTAGAAATCTGGGTAAATAGCGACCAAAGTTGGTCGCTATTCTCCAGGAAATTATTTTTTTAACATGAAAAGCGACCAAATAAACACCAACTTTGGTCGGTTTTCTATTTATTATTTGGGCAGAAACTGCCTGTTTTGGCAGTTATACCACCTGCCAGTCATACCAAAACCCTAACAAGAAACAACAACAACAATTCATACAGCAATTCCAATAACAATACCAAACAACAACTCAACAACAACAACAACACAAAAACAACATTAAAAGCTGCATTAAAACCAAGAAAGTGTAAATTTCAATAGAACTACCAAACTAAGTTAACTCTTATTACAACCCAATGGAAAACAAATCGTCTTTGTCTAGTTCAAATTGTCTAAAATTTATTCATTGTTTGGTACATATATATCATCACTATATGATGAAGTTTCATCATCATCACGGTATTGAGAAGGGTCTACTTGACGATGACGGGAAGAATGATCACGGGAAGGGCGGGAAGAACGGCCACTTAGAGGACGGGACGAACGAGCACGGGGACGGGCAACCTCTGGCAATGATGGCCAAGATCGGGGAATTGAAAAAGATCCAGCAAGGAGATTTTTAATCTGCTCTTGCATGTCCTGGCACTGAGCGACCACGCCAATATACTGAGCATCTCTAAGCTTTTCTCTATTCTTGGACGCTTCTAGCTCGGATGTCAGCTTTGACACAGTCTCCCGCATAGCGCCGCATAGCGGAGAGGCTGTCCCCATCAAGTTGCTCGGCTTGGGAGAAAGTCCCTATTCCTTGCATTCCACACCTATAGCGATGGAATGTCTTAGTAGGAAGGCCGTATACCTTGTGTGACGACCCAAAGGAGTCATAACCATAATTTTCCCTTTCTTTGCGCTTCTGAGGCCTTGAAAACCTTTAATTTGGTTGCCTCGATTTACGTATGTATTCCGGACGCAAAGCCAAAAAACTTTTATGTGGAAATATTTGAATTTTGTGTTAAAAACTATGAATTTTGATAATAATATTGCTATAGTTGACTTTGGTCAACGTTTTGGGTAAACGGACCCAGACCCGTGATGCGACGGTCCTGGAGGGTCTTTAGGGAAATTTGGGACCCGGGCATATTCCCGAAATCGAATTCCGGGGTCCTTGGCCCGAGTACGGAACTTTTTCGAGAATTTTTTTTTAAAATGCTTAAGGAAAAACAAAAATAAGATTTTGATCAAAAGTATTGGTATCGGGCTCGTATTTAGGTTCCGACATCCGGTACAAGTCTTAAATGATTGTTAAGCACTATTTGTAAAGTTTGGTTGAAAACGAACGTCATTTGACGTGTTTCGGACTAAAAATGGAAAATTTGAAAGTTTTGAACTTTGAAATGACAATCATGAGTTTTGGAGGTTGATTCTTTGATTTTGATGTTATTTTGGTGATTTGATTGCCCGAGCAAGTTTGTAGGATGACATTGAATTAGAATGTGTGGCTGATTGGGAGCCCTGCGGGCTCAGGAGTGATTTCGGGGGTGGTTCGGGATGTTTTGCATTTAGAAAAAAATTGCAGAAAAATTGCAGCATGTTTCTCCTCATCGCGTTCGTGTCCCTATGGTCGTGTTCGTGATGCCCTAATGTTCCCCTCCTTCGCTTTCGTGAATAGCCCATCGCGTTCGAATATAACAAAATCTGGACCTTTGTTTTTTCCTCTATGCGTCCGCATGAAGGATCCCGCGTACGCGGAGCCTGGCCTGCTCATTCTACGCGTATCGCCCACGCGTTCACGTAGGCCAACTGTGAAGCCCCAACTTTTATTCTACACGTTCACGATTCTTTCCACACGAACGCGATGCTCAACCTGCCCAACACTTCGTGAACGCAACCTTATGCACGTGAACGCAAAGGGTAATTGCCAGCGAATTATTTAAACTCCAAAACAGTGTTCACTTCGGATTTCTTCCATTTTTTCACTCTGACTCTCTCCTAAAATCCTCCAATGACGAAATTCAAGCTCTACCTTCTTCCTAACTCTTTGGGTAAGTATTCTTAACTTCATTTCATTACTATTTCATCATCTCATCATCAAATGCTTAACCCTAAAACGTGAAATCATGGTAGAAATTAGGGCTTCTGGGTAGAGTTAGGTTTTTTAGAATTTTGGGCGATTCAACCTCAATTCGGGGTCGAATCTTAAAACAAAATAACATATTTTGACTCGTGGGGTATTGGGTAATAGGAATTTGGTCCGAGCCTCGAGTTTGGACCACGTGCACCCGGTGTTGGATTTTTGTATTTTTGGAAGAAAGTTAGAAATTGCATTTCTAAGTTAGGAAATTGTATCCTTGTGCTATTATTGATAATATTGAATCGATTTATGTTAGATATCGTTGGTTCGGGGTTGAATTCTAGAGGAAAGGCGATTGTTGATCTTTGAGTTGCTATTTTCGGATTCGAGGTAAGTGTTTGATCTAACTTTGGCTTGAGGGAATAGGATTAAGATAATATTTGCTATGTGCTATGTGGAGTAGGTGTATAGGTATGGTGAGGGTTACCTATGCGCCCGAGTCTATCATGACCGTGAGTCATAATTGCTATTAAAATGTCGAGAAAGTGAACAATTGTGATAATTACTTGTTAAATGAACTATGAAGTGATAGTTGAGAAGAAAATGAGCTAAAGAAGGAATTTTGGTATTTTTCCCGTGCCAGTACTTGTTGTTGAATCGTTTTCCCTTGCCAGGACTTATTATTGAACAGTTTTCCCTTGCCGGGACTTATTGTGGAGTTGTTCTTCCCTTGCCGGGGCGAGTAGGCTATTGCTAGTAATTTCTCCCTTGCCGGGATATTTTGGGTTGTTAGATGTACCCTTACGGGATCGTGTGGCACAGTGTCCACTCATATATTATATTACGGGATCGTTTGTCACGCCGTCCACTCATATATTACATTATGGGATCATGTGGCACGCCGTCCACTTATTGTTATTGGCCTGAGATGCTGGTGACATTGTGCACGAAGAATACGGGAGTGAGTGGGGAGTCGTCCACTTATACATTACATTGCGAGAGCGTGTGGCGCGCCATCCACTTATATATTACATTATGGGATCGTGTGGCGTGCCATCCACTTGTATATAGAATTTTGGTATCGTCTGGCACGTCGTCCACTTATATACTGCATTACGGGATCGTGTGGCACGCCGTCCACTTATATACTACCCTATGGGATTGTGTGGCGTACAGTCCACTCAGATTATACATTATGGGATCGTGTAGCGCGCCGTCCATTGTAGATGTTTGTATCACAAAACCTGGAATAGATCTGTTGTTATTTCTAATGTTCCATTTATATCCAGCACTCCCCGATAGCATGTCCCCTTCCAGCTTTATTTGTATTATGTTGTTATTGTTTCTTTCTCATACTTGTATATCATATTTGCACAGGTTAATTGTAGTAGGTCCTGTCTAGCCTCGTCACTACTTCGGGGATAGGCTAGACACTTACCAGCACATGGGATCAGTTGTGCTGATGCTACACTTCTGTGCCCCTTTTGTGCACAGGTCAGGAGACAGCTTACGAACCGCAGCAGTAGCTTGAGAGCGTGCCTTCAGTCCAAATATTTCTAGGCAGCCTGCTGGCGTCCGCGGGCCCGAAGTCTCTTCTATTTCAATTGTGTTTGCATTTCCTTGTATCGAAAACAGACTCCTTATGTATTATCTTTCAAAATCTTATGTGTAGTAATTCATTGTAGTTCATGAGTATTGTGACACCAAATCTTGGGTAGAGGATGATGTTAATTTTTCCGTATTTTTCTTCATTAAATATTAAATTTAGAATTCCGCTTCAAATTATTGTTTTATTATTACTAACTGTGAAAAATTAGTTGAAAAGGTATGTTTAAGTTGGCTTGCCTAGCTCCGACAGTAGGAGCCATCATGAACCCCAATGGCGGGAAATTTGGGTCGTGACAAGTTGGTATCAGAGCACTAGGTTACTTGGGTCTCACAACTCATGGACAAGCTCAGTTGATTCTGAGGGATCGGTACGGAGACATCTGTATTTATCCCCCAGAGGCTACAGAGTTAGGAAAAATTTCACTTTGTTCATTTTTGTTGTGCGATTCTGTTTCTCAAATATTGATTGTCGTTCCACTCTATTCTTTCACATATGGCGAGAACACGTGCGTCTTCTTCTACCACGCAGTAGCCCGAGCCCCCAACAGCATCTCCCGCGAGGGGCAGGGGTCGAGGCCGTGCCAGAGGCCGTGGTAGGGCCATAGCTCAGACCCAGGCAGCAGTTCCGGAGGTGGAGCCTCATGTTGACTTTGACGAGGAGGTTCCATCCTGACCACTTCCAGTGGGCCTAGCTCAGGTCCCAGGAGCGGTTATGTTTTCCCCGGATATCTAGGATGCTCTTGTCCGTATAGCAAGTTTTATTGATAGTGTCGCTAGAGCAGGTTTACTACCGGTAGCACCAGCCACCTCTCAGGCTGGGGGAGGAGTTCAGACTCCTGCTATGCACACTCCGGAGCAGGTACTCCCCGGACTCAAGTTCTAGAGGTTCAGCCCGCAGTGGCAGCTCAGATAGGTATTACAGCTCAGGCCGGTGATGGAGCGGCCATGTCTTCGGATGCCTTGTGGAGACTTGATCGGTTCTCCAAGTTTTTCACCACCATTATCAGCGGTACCTCTTCAGAGGACCCCCAGGACTTCATATGCAGCTGTCACGAGGTCCTTTTAGAGACCAATGGGGTCGACTTCGCCACTTTTCGTCTAGCAGGATCCGCCAAGACTTGGTGGAGAGATTTCTGTTCAGCCAGGCTAGCAGGGTCGCCATCATTGACCTGGATCAGTTTTCTGAGCTATTTCTGGGGAAGTTTCTCCCAGTTACTCATACGGATGTCCTACGCAAGCAGTTTGAGCGCCTCCGGCAAGGCTCTATGTCAGTTACGCAGTATGAGACGCGGTTTATTGATCTCGCACGTCATGCTATTGTGATACTCCCCACTGAGAGAGAGAGGGTGTGGAGGTTTATGGATGGGTTGGTTCAGTCGATCCGTGTTTAGATGGCTATGAGCGCCGGGAGTGAGATTACCTTTTAGGAGACGGCAGATGGCGCCCGCCGGATAGAGATGGAATTTTCTCTGGGAGGTAGTTGGGGGTCTGATAAGAGGCCTCGACATTCTAGTAGATTCAGTGGTATCATATGACAGAGCCCATCCCCGGAGGCCTTTCCAGTCAGCCCTCCAGGCTTCTCATGGTACTCCAAGCGGTCGCAGTTTTTAGTCGCAGTATTTCGCCCAGCATCCGCTTCGATTTTCTCAGACATGGTGGACTTTGACATCATATTGGGGATGGATTGGTTGTCCCCGTGCAATGCCATTTTGGATTGTCCCACCAAAACTGTGACCTTGGCTTTACCAGATTTTCCCCATTTAGAATGAAGAGGGATTTTAGATTGTTCGACCCACAGCGTGATATCTTATGCGAAGGCTCGACACGTAGTTAAGAAAGGGGTGTTTAGATCAATTGACGTATGATCGTGACTCCTGCACAAAGATTCCTCCCGTTGGTTCTGTTCCTATTGTTTGGGAGCTTCGCCGATGTGTTCCCTTCATACCTGTCGGGCATGCCGCTTGGCAGGAATATTGATTTTTGTATTGATCTGGAGCAGGGCACTCAACCTATTCCCATTTCATCGTATTGCATGGCCCCGCCAGAGTTGAGAGAGTTAAAAAAAGAGCTTCAGGATTTTCTTGATAAGGGTTTCATTAGGCCCAGAGTTTTGCCTTGGGGCGCACCAACGTTATTGCGGAGAAGAAGGATGGTTCGATGAGGATATGTTTCTATCAGCGTCAGAGAACCAGGGTATTTTTCAAGGATAGATTTGGGATCTGATTATCACCAGTTGAGGATTAGGGCATTTAGTGTCCTTAAGATAGTTTTTCGCACTAGAATTGATTTTCCCACGGGATCAAGACCTTATACGGTTTATTGTGTTGCTTCTCGGGTTGGGCTTGGTGCAGTGTTGATGCAAACTAGCAGGGTCATAGAATATGTTTCGAGGCAGTTGAAGATCCACGAGAAAAATTATCCAGTTCATGACTTAAAGTTGGTAGTCATTGTTCTTGTTTTAAAGATCTGGAGGCATTATTTGAATGGTATGACGTGTGAGGTGTACACGGATCACAAGAGCCTTTAATACTTGTTCAAGCAGAAAGAGTTGAAATGGACACAGCGGAGGTGGTTGGAGTTGTTGAAAGACTATGATGTTTCTATCTTATACCACCCGGGGAAGGCCAATGTGGTGGCCGATGCATTGAGTAAAAAGTCCGCCAGCATGGGTAGTCTTGCCTATATTCCGGTCAGCCACAGACCACTTGCCTTGGATGTTCAGGCCTTGGCCAATATATTCATGAGATTGGATATTTCTGAGCCCATCATGGTGTCAGCTTGCACGGTTGCTCATTCGTCACTGATGGAGCGTATTCGGGAGTGGCAGTTTGATGAACCCCATTTGTGTGTCCTAAGAGACATGCTGCAGCGGGAGGTGTCAGGGAGATGACTTTGGGATATGATGGCATTGAGGTTGCAAGGGTGAGTCTGTGTGCCCAATGTGGATGATATTCGAGAGTCGATCTTAGCGGAGGCCCACAGTTCTCGGTATTTTATTCCCCGGGCACCGCGAAGATGTATCAGGATTCGAGACAGCATTGTTGGTGGTGCAGAATGAAGAAAGACATTGTTGTATATGTGGCTCGTTGTCTGAACTGTCAGCAGGTTAAGTACGAGCATCAGAGGCCCGATGGGTTATTTTAGAGGATTGAGCTTCCCGAGTGAAAGTGGGAGAGAATCACAATGGATTTTGTTACTAGCCTTCCGAGGACTCGGAATAAGTTTGATGTTATATGGGTTATTATTGATAGGCTGACCAAGTCAGCGCATTTTATCCCAGTTGTCACCACCTATTCATTAGAGAGGTATGTTGAGATTTATATCAGAGAGATCGTTTGCCTTCATGGGGATGCCCAAATCTATCATCTCGGACCGGGGTCCGCAGTTTACCTCACATTTTTGGAGAGCGGTACAACATGAGTTGGGCACCCAGGTCCAGTTGAGAACAACATTTCACCCCTAGACGGACGATCAGTACGATAGGACCATTCAGATTCTTGAGGATATGCTCTGAGCCTGCGTTATTGATTTTGGAGGCTCGTGGAGCCTGTTCTTGCCTTCAGCAGAGTTTGCCTACAACAACAGCTACCAGTACAGTATTCAGATGGCTCTATATGAGGCATTGTATGGTAGGTGGTGTCGGTCCCCAGTCAGATGGTTTGAGCTGGGAGAGGCTCGATTATTGGTACGGATTTGGTATAGAAGGCCTTGGATAATGTCAAGATCATTCAGGACAAACTTCGGTTAGCTCAGTCTAGGCAGAAGAGTTATGCAGATTGTAAGGTCAGGGATGTTGCTTTCATGGTTGGTGAGCGAGTTTTGCTCCGAGTATCCCCTATGAAGGGTGTGATGAAATTCGGGAAGAAGGGCAAGCTTAGCCCTAGGTATATTGGCCGATTTGAGATTCTTGACTGTGTGGGGAAGGTGGCTAATAGACTTGCCTTGCCGCCTAGCTTGTCAGCCGTGCATCCGATTTTTCATGTATCCATGCTTCAGAAGTATCACGGCGATCCCGCCCATGTGTTAGATATTAGCAAAGTCCAATTGGACAAGAACCTGTCATATGAGGAGGAGTCGGTGGCTATTTTAGATCGGCAGGTTCGACAGTTGAGGTCGCAGAGTTTTCCTTCAGTGCGTGTTTAGTGGAGAGGTCAGCCTTCTGAGGCATCGACCTGGGAGTCCGAGTCTGATATGCAGAGCCGTTATCCCCATCTATTCCCCGACTCAGGTACTTCTTTCTTTGTCCTTTCGAGGACGAACGGTTGTTTTAGAGGTGAAGGATGTGACGACCCAAAGGGGTCATCACCATAATTCTCCCTTTCTTTGTTCTTCGGGTCCTTAAAAACTTCTTATTTGGTTGCCTCGATTTGTGTGTGCAGTCCGGGCACGAAGCCATAAATGTTTATGTGGAAATATTTGAATTCTGTGTTAAAAACTATGAATTTTCATAATAATATTGCTATACTTGACTTTGGTTAATATTTTTAGTAAACGGACCCCGACCCATGATGTGACTGTCCCCGAGGGTCTGTCGGGAAATTTGGACCCGAGCGTATTCCCAAAATCGAAATCCGAGGTCCCAGGCCGGAGTACGGAACTTTGCCTTGAAATTGTTTATTGAAAATGATTAAGGAAAAATGAAAATGAGATTTTGATCAAAAGTATTAGTATCGGGCTCGTGTTTTGGTTTCGACGCCCGCTACAAGTCTTAAATGAGCGCTAAGCACTATTTGTAAAGTTTTGTTGAATACGGACGTCATTTGACGTGTTTCGGACTAAAAATGGAAAATTTGAAAGTTTTATACTTTGAAATGAAAATCATTAGTTTTGGAGGTTAATTCTTTGATTTTGATGTTATTTTGGCGATTTGATTGCCCGGGCAAGTTCGTAGGATGATATTGAGTTAGTGTGTATGGTTGGTTGGGAGCCCCGAGGGCTCGGGAGTGATTTCGGGGGTGGTTTAGGATGTTTTGCACTTAGAAAAAAAATGCAGAAAAATTACAGCAGGTTTCTCTTCATCGCGTTCGCGTCCCTCTGGCCGCGTTCACGATGCCCTCCTTTTTCCCTCCTTTGCGTTTGCAATTAGCCCATCACGTTTGCATATAACAAAATCTGACCTTTGTCTATTCCTCTACGCGTCCGCATGAAGGCTCCCGCATTCGCGTAGCCTGGCCTACTTATTCTACTTGTTCGCGTAGGCCAACTGTGAAGCCCCAAATTTTATTCTACACGTTCTCGATTCTTCCCACGCGAACGCGATGCTCAACCTGCCCAACCCTTTGCGAACGCGACCCTGTTCATGCGAACGGGAAGGATAATTGGCCAACGAATTATTTAAACTCCAAAACAGTTTTCACTTCGGATTTCTTCCATTTTTTCACTGAAACTCTCTCCTAAAATCCTCCATTTACGAAATTCAAGCTCTACCTTCTTCCTAACTCTTTGGGTAAGTATTCTTATATTCATTTCCTACTATTTCATCATCTAATCATCAAATTTCTAACCCTAAAACATGAAATCATGATAGAAATTAGGGCTTTTAGGTAGAGTTAGGTTTTTGAAAATTTTGGGCGATTCAACCTCAATTTGGGGTCGAATCTTAAAACAAACCATATATTTGGACTCGTGGGGTTATGGGTAATCGAAATTTGGTCCGAGCCTAGAGTTTGGACCACGTGGGCCCGGTGCCGGATTTTGGTATTTTTGGAAGAAAGTTAGAAATTGCATTTCTAAACTAGGAAATTGTATCCTTGTGCTATTATTGATAATATTGAATCGATTTATGTTAGATACCGTTGGTTCAGTGTTGAATTCTAGAGGAAAGGCGATTTTTGAACTTTGAGTTGCTATTTTCGGATTCTAGGTAAGTGTTTGATCTAACTTTGGCTTGAGGGAATAGGATTAGGATAATATTTGCTATGTGCTATGTGGAGTCGGTGTATAGGTATGGTGACGGTTACCTATGCGCCCGAGTCTAGCATGACGGTGAGTCATAATTGCTATTAAAATGTTGAAAGAAGTGAACAATTGTGATAATTACTTGTTAAATGAATCATGAAGTGATAGTTGAGAAGAAAATGAGCTAAAGAAGGAATTTTGGTATTTCTCCCTTGCCGGTACTTGTTGTTGAATCATTTTCCCTTGCCGGGACTTATTGTTGAGCAATTTTCCCTTGCTGGGACTTATTGTGGAGTTGTTCTTCCCTTGCAGAGGCGAATAGGCTGTTGCTAGTAATTTTTCCGTTGCCGGGATATTTTGGGATGTTAGTTGTACCCTTGTCAGGTTTGACTGTTATATTGATGAGCTTCCCTAATGGGACCTCCTTTGGAGAGATTGTTAGAGTTATTCAATTATATTACGGGATCGTGTGGCTAGCCTTCCACTCATATATTATATTTCGGTATAGTTTGGCACGCTGTCCACTCATATATTACATTATAGTATCGTGTGGCACGCCTCCCACTTATTGTTATTGGAATGAGATGTCGGTGACATTGTGCACGGAGAATACGAGAGTATGTGGCGCGCCGTCCACTTATACATTACATTGCGGGAGCGTGTGGCGCGTCGTCCACTTATATATTACATGATGGGATCGTGTGGCGCGCCGTCCACTTATATACTGCATTACGGGATTGTGTGGCACGCTTTCCACTTATATATTACATTATGGGATCGTGTGGCACGCCGTCCACTTATATACTGCATTACGGGATCGTATGGTGCGCCGTCCACTTATATACTACCCTATGGGATTTTTTGGCGTACAACCCTCTCAGATTATACATTATGGGATAGTGTGGAACGCCTTCTACTCTAGATGTGTGTATCACAACCTGGAATAGATCTGCTGTTGTTTATGATATTCCATTTATATCTAGCACTTCCCAATAGCATGTCCCCTCCCAGCTTTATTTGTATTATGTTTTAGTGTTTCTTTTCTGTACTTGTATATCATATTTGCACAGGTTAATTGTAGTAGATCCTGTCTAGCCTCGTCACTACTTCGCCGGGGTTAGGCAACGCACTTACCAGCACATGGGGTCGGTTGTGTTGATATTACACTTCTGTGCCCCTTTTGTGCACATGTCAGGAGACAGCTTACGGACCGCAGCAAAAGCTTGGGAGCGTGCCTTCAGTCCAGAGATTTCTAGGTAGTCTGCTGGCGTCCGCGAGCTCAAAGTCTCTTTTATTTCAATTCTATTTGATTTACATTGTATCGAAAACAAACTTCTTATGTATTTTCTTTCAAACTCTTATGTGTAGTAATTCATAGTAGTCCATGAGTATTGTGACACTAAATCTTGGGTAGAGGATGATGTTAATTTTTCTGCATTTTTCTTCATGAAATATTAAATTTAGACTTCCGCTTGAAATTATTGTCGTATTATTAATAGCTGTGGAAAATTAGTTGAAAAGGTATGTTTAAGTTGGCTTGCCTAGCTCCGACAATAGGCTCCATCACGAACCCCGATGGTGCGAAATCTGGGTCGTGACACCTTCCCCCATTTTGGACCGCCTTCAGCCCGCGTCCATAGTCTTTCAATATCCTCAGCCGAAAGTTGGAATGGCTCGCCTGAATCACTTGGTGACTGGCTGCGTATGAATTTCTCAGCTTCTACTCTGAAGAGATCCTATAAGAAAAAGTAAATTGAATTAGTATTTCAAAATTTATATAAAAGTAAATGAAAATACTTAATGAAAAGTGAAAACTTACATGTACAGTCGAGGAACGTCCCTCGACCCACCTTTTTTCATCAGTCTCTTTCTTCTTTTCCACAATATGGGTCTCCTTGAATAGCTCATCTTGGTTCATCGGACGACCCAACTTCTTTTCTTGAATACTCATAAATTTTAATTAATAAATAGAATATATATACTTTGAATATTAAAATATATTAAGCAATTAAGTAAGGGTATTCCTTTTATTGTCTCCTGACTGACCGCACCTCCAGTGTGCAAGGATCATCCCTTCTCAGATGCCCGCGATTTCTTTCCCTTTTCGCTCTTCTGTAAGAACACTGCAGTAAGCCATTGCCTTTGCAAATCATCCCAAAACTCCTGAAGTAACCAGCCAGGCTTCTGGTTCAGATGTCTAGCTATGGAGAAAGAATGCGACAACCGCTTGCGAGCTTTGAGATTAAAATTTGCAGCCACGTCCGCGCTATACTAGCGTCCCCATATACACTTACTCTGTATTTCAAAAATTAAATATTATATGAAAATATCATAAATATAAATTATTATACTGCTTAAAAGAATATTTATACCTTAAATTCATTGAAAATTGCCTCCTTCAGTGAGAATGGAAATTCACGCCAAGATACATAAGGGGCATCATAAAACTTCCTAGTTGCTTTGGTTATTATCCTCGTAGTAATATTACTCATGAGGAAACTGCAATTTAATAAATAAAATAAATTAATATCTTAGTAAAATTTGTACAAAATAATAAACATAAAAATAACAAATAACTCTTACCCATCACCCTCAGGGACTATGATGATCCTGCCATACTGATCATAATGCACCTCCTCATCAGCAATAGTAGCAGCAGCATCATCATCTTCCGAAACATGTGTATCAGAGGCATTTGTGGAAGGAGTAGGGGGGTCATAGCTACTATCCCGAAAGCGAATGCCTCCAATAGGTGGAGTCGCTGATGACGATAGATGTGGTCCATGTGACTGCGACATAGCTGCACGGATCATAAGTGGTTGTGATACTGACTGTTGTGATCCGAGTGGCTGTGACACTGATGGATGTGATCCCTGTGGCTGTGACATGGATCAATGCAATCCATGTGATGTTTCTGGGTGGGATCCACGTGGTAGTGACGCATGTGGACTGTATGTCGGACGCATAGTCCGATGGCCCTGTGAAGAAACACCCTGGGTCTGCACGAAGGTGTAGGGCTGGTGATATTGTGTCAGCTCAGTATAGCCATGGGGTAGAGGTTGTGGCATAGTGACAGACAAATCAGAAGAGAGTGGAAATGACTGATAAGTACTATCTTCTACCCTCCTCTTTTGCTTCCTAGTCTTTTCTTTTCCCCGAGAACCACTACCTTCATTTTTACATCGACCCTTGCATGTCATCTGCATAATATATTACATATTTAGATTGAAACATATAAGGAAACTATCTATAAATGAGAGTTATTCGAAGAAACCAGCTTTTAAAAGCTCATCGACGTATTCTTCCTCGTCAGAGAATTCTTCTTCCTCACTAGTTTGAGCTTCATCAGTTGATTCTTCTTCCTCATTTTCTCTAATTCATACTTCATTTATATCAACTTCTTCCAATATGTGTTCAGGATGTTCCAAATCATTTTCTAAAAGTTCGTCCACTATTTGGTGAACATTGGAGACATCGTTTTGATATGGAACATCCAACACATTCTCGACTTCGACCCTACCTACAACCTTAGTTTTGATTACAACCCACCAATCAGACTTATTCCGCTGAAATGGATAAGGGCATAATACACTTGCCTAACATTATGTGCAATTATGCACGGATTATATCGATCATACTCCCTCGTATGATTAACCTCAATTATGTTGTATTGATTGTGTACTCTCATACCTCTTGTTGGGTTTAAGTCAAACCACTTGCATATAAAGAGAATGATTTTCTTAAATGTCTAACCTGAATATTCTAGTTCTATTATTTCTTTGAGCACACCAAAATAATCAATATCTCCAATTTGGTTGTCATCACCAAGTTGAACCCACACCAAACTGTTGTTACTTTTTTGTTTTTAGAGCAACCCTTTGTATGAAACTTATACCATTCACAACGTACTTGGAATATGTTGTGACCTCAACCCCAGGTCCCCAAGATATATCTTTCAAAAATTGATTTACACAATTATTTGGATAATTTACCTACATATCGCTAAAACAAATCATAAGTTAGCATAATTTCCGATACAATACTACCTAATACACTTATACTTAGTGCATAGTATAGCGTAAGTACATATATTATATATATATATATATATATATATATATATATATATATATATATATATATATATATATAAACTGTATTAGATACGGTATTACCTAACACTTATACTTAGTGCATAGTATAGCGTAAGTACACATATTATATATATATGTATATACACACATATATATATATAGCTGTATTCGATATGGTATTACCTAATACACGTATACTTAGTGCATGGTATAGCGTAAGTACAAATATTATATATATATATAAGCTGTATTCTGTACGGTAATACATAATACACTAATAGTTAGTGCATAATATAACGTAAGTACATATATATATATACATACATATATATATATATATGTATATATATATATATATATATATATATATATATATGTATATATACATATTATATGTACACATGTATATATGTATATATACATATTATATGTACACATGTATATATGTATATATACATATTATATGTATAAGCTCTATTCGATACGGTATTGCCTAAAACACTTATAATTAGTGCATAGTATAGCGTAAGTGTATATATATATATATATATATATATATATATATATATATATATATATATATATATATATAAAAGTTGTATTCGATACGGTATTACCTCATACACTTATACTTCGTGCATAGTATAGCGTAGTACATATATTATATATATATAAGTTGTATTCGATACGGTATTACCTCATACACATATACTTAGTGCATTGTATAACGTAAGTACATATATATATATATATATATATATATATATATATATATATTCGATACGGTATTACCTAATACACTTATACTTAGTGCATAATATAGCGTAAGTACATATATATATATATATATATATATATATATATATATATATATATATATATAAAAGTTGTATTCGATAAGGCATTACCTCATGCACTTATACTTAGTGCATAGTATAACGTAAGTACATATATTATATATATAGACACACACGGCCGCTTTGTAGTACTATTCATCCCTTGTATTACAAAGCATTAACAACTTATATTTATATTATTTATAGCAAATACGAAAGTGATTTGTAATTTTGATCATTGTTGACCAGAATAGTGACCAATTGTGGTCGCGACCAACTTAAATCAGATTTAATTATATTTCATATAATAAGTAAATTAATAATATAATTATTAAAATTGAATAACTGGGACACAGTTAAGCGACCAAAATTGGTCGCTACCTTTCTTGCCTTTATGTAGCGACCAACGTTTGTCGCCAATTTTATATTATATTATATTTATATTTTATAGTTTTTTCAAAATAATAATATAATTATTAAAATTTTGTAAGTGGGTCCCACTTTAGCGACCAATCTTGGTCGCTAATCTCTATAAACGTTTGACCGAGCAAGTCTGACCAATCCAGTCAATATTTTGACTACTTTAGCGACCAACCTTGATCACGATTTTGTTTCAACAATTTATTTTATTATTTTCGCTAGTTTAGCGACCAACTTTGGTCGCTTTTTCCCATAGAGCAAATTTGGTCGCTATTTTTTGGTCTTTTTTTTACAGAAATTCTAGTAGTGTAGCTTGGTGATCATGGGGTTTCAAAACCTTTCTAAGATCATTAGTTTTATCCCCACTCGTTATTATAACTTTTTCCTTTTTTTGAATCCCTTGGCGCTAATCAACTAATCATGCCTCCGTCACTGCGCATGCGTTGTTTAAATTATGATGTAATATTAATGTATTCACTTATACTTCATAATATATATACATACATATATATATATATATATATATATATATATATATATATATGCCTTCCGTATTGGTAATATATTAACATTTTTATAGGGAAAAATACATAAGTTACCCCTTAAAATTGTTCCGAAAAGCTATTTAGGCACTCCAACTATGCAAATTGTTTTTTGGTTTTTGCTTAAAGTAATTTACAGACAAGAGGGGTTGCTCTGATGGTAAGCAACCCCCATTTCTAACCGAGAGGTTGTGAGTTCGAGTCTCCCCAAGATCAAGGTAGGAAGTTCTTGGAGGGAAGGATGTCGGGGGTCTATTTGGAAACAACCTCTCTACCCAGGGGTAGGGGTAAGGTCTGCGTATATACTACCCTCCCTAGACTCCAATAAGTGGAATTATACTGGATTGTTGTTATTGGTGCATGAGGTAATTTACATGTGTATGTAATGTCCCTACATCTTAGATTTTGGTAATGGGTTGACCCTATACTACACGTAGTCTTTTTTTTTTGGGCTATCATAGTTCACATGCTGTACAGGATCCAAAATCCCTGTCAACAATGGGTCCATTTCATTCAGAAGGATAAAAGTCTTTTAATTTTCTGCCACCAGTATTTGCTATGTCTTTAATCATGATTTCGTCCTTCAAATCTTTGTACTCTCTTACAACTCCATGAAAAGTTAGAATTCTTTTAAAACTTGGTAGCATTCAAATCCAATATCAAATTTTTACCTATAATATTCCAATGTCCTCCATACTATATACTTGTGTCGGAAAATGTCAGTTATCATCTCTGGATTCAGTAGAAATGATGTAAATACATCTTTGCTTGACAAAAGTTAAAAAACCTTCCTCTTGCATTAATCAAATCTAACCAATACAAACAAATCTCTGTTCATCCTAAAAGACATTGACAAAATTTGGATTATAATGGTGGAAATATTTTCAAGCTACGTTCCAACCATAGTGTTAAGGAGCTTCAACCATGGCTGGACTTGAAGATTCTAAAAGAAGAAGGAATGAGAGAAATACAATCTCTGTTATTAGCTAACAAAGAAGAGGAATGAATAGCTATATAGTACTGTCAACTAACTATTGTATTTATACAAAAAATACCAACTATCTAACTATTGGTAGTTATAAATAATTATTCTTAACTAATAAATAGTTGGGATCCACTATACTCAACACTTTCCTTCAAGCTGAGAGTTGAAATACATCTTTCATTCCGACCTTACGTGGTAGATATTTATGTTGACTTACGTAGACTCTTAGTCAACAAATATGCTAGCTGCTCCGTTGTTCTAATGTGTTGAGTCTAAATTTGACCGTGAACAAGCTTTTCTCACACAAAATGATAATCAATGTTAATGTTTTTGGTTCGTTCATGAAAAATTGGGTGAGCTGCAATTTATATAGCAGCCTTGCTATCACAATGCAGTTGTATAGGCTATACCGGTTCAGTTCCCAGCTCCTTAAAGAATCATGTTATTCACACCACTTCTGCTACATTAGATGTCATACTTCGGAATTCAGCTTCAGCAGAGCTCCTAGATGCAGTTCTCTATTTTTTTACTTCCATGATATTAGTGATTCACCAAATTTCACTACATAGCTTGTCACCGATCTCCTAGACTCTACAAAGCCCCCCCAATCAGTCACAATATGCAGACAGAGATTTGCTTGCTTTTGCATGCATAAACGTCCCAAGTCCAGGAGCAGTTTTTACGTGAAAGAATGGGGGGAAGGTGAATATTATTTTAAACTTAATTGCTGTTAGTTGACTAATTTTATGATTAATCGACTGGATATAAGAACTTGATACTAGTAAAGACATAATTTAAGGTACAGAATTTAAATGCGGAAATTAAATATATCAGAGTTTTTATACTGGTTCGGATTCAATGTGAATCCTAGTCCAGTCCCTTGGGTTTCTAGGGAGTTCCTTTTCGTGAATGCATTTCTTCGAGAGTACAGAGAATGGTTTGATCTGCACCTATCGCTTAGAGCCTCAATCGTTTCTTTTTTATACTATATCTCACCAGTGTTGTTTTCTCTTTCTTCTCTAAATTGTTACACAACAGATCTAGTAGAGCTACAATGTTTGCTTGTAGTAGAATAATGAGAGGATATTTTGGTTCGATCAAAGTATGTCGTTCTAGGGTACAATTACAAGTATAAATATTTTAAGAGAGGCTTGATTTCTAGAGAGATTTGTTAACCCAAGAGATTTGATCCTTGGAGAGAAATTGACTATTTCCAAGAATAAGGTCATACAACAACGACTATAATTACGAGATCCTTGATTGATATTCCATATATTCTTTTTAAGATCTTGCTCCTTCCGGTCCTTGGTTGATTCCTTAAGATTACGCTTGATTGATTCCGTCTTGTCTTTGATTGATTACTCTAATCCAGGATTGCTTCTCTTGATTCCTTCCATCTCGTAGCTGTCCATTGATTTCGTGATCTTTTGCTAATCTCGAGTTGCTTTCCTTAAGTTTCCTGATTGATTGCTTCCTTCTCGTAGTTACTCATTGATTCCTTGAACTTCTCTAATTGAATGTTATCCATGAGTTTTTGCATAGATATATTATTTGCATCACTAAAATCATATCTAATATTACGTACCTCCCCACTCTTTGGGAAACTTCTATGTAAGAAACCTTAGGTGCATGCATATATTGACTGATGATCACTTGAACCACAAAGGGAATATCAGGCCTTGCCATGGTTAAGTACAACAACCATCCTAGTAGTCTCTGATAGTCTCCATTGTGTTCAAGTTCTTTATCAACTGTAGATCTAACATTTAGTATTTGATTGTAAAACTCAATGGATGTGAACTTGTGATTGAACTCACAGGTGTTGTTGTTGGCTTTGCACATGCCAGACCTAGTTCAGAAACTAGTTCTAGAGCATACTTCCTTTGGCACATAACAATTCCTTCCTAAGATCTAGAGAACTCAATCACTAGAAAGTATTAAAGGTCACCAAGATATTTCATCTTGAACCTCTCCTGCAAATCCTTTATAACTTGTTTGATCAGTCTTAGATTACTTCTGGTTACTAGAAAATCATCTGCATAGACGAGAATGACTACTAACATTGAATGCATCTTCTGAGTAACAAAGAATAGTCATAGTGACTTTGAAAAAATCCCATATCTATAAGAGCTTCATTTTGTTTCAGGTTCCATTGCCTAGGTTCCCGTTTTAATCCATAGAGTCACTTATGCCTTCTGCACATATGCTGACACTCCCCCTAGCTTGAAAGACCATTAGGAACATGCATATACACTTCTTCGAGAAGATCTCCTTGAAAAAAGCAGTGTGAACATCCATTTGAAACACATACCATCCTGAAGCAATAGCTAATACAACTACAACCCTTGCATTGTAACCATTTTAACTATAAGAGAGAAAGTTTCGTTGTAGTCCAATCCTTTTTGTTGACTGTAACCCTTGGCTACCAGCTTGTACTTATATCTCTCCACTTCACCAGGTGACTTGTAATTGACTTTAGACCCACTTGCAACCTATAGGAACCTTGTCGGGAGGAAAAGGAACAATATACCATGTGTTGTTTTCTTCAAGAGTGTGATTTTAGCTTGCATAGCCTCAACCTACTCGGATCCCTACTGGACTCTACAAAGTATTTGGTTCGATAATAGCTAAGAATGAAGCAAGAGAAATCTATAAGCAGAGGACAATTGATCATAGGAATCAGATATTGTTCTTGGAGAAGAAGCGTGTGCGAGCCCTGTTAGTTAAGAAAAAAGTAGGGTTTATTAATGGGGAATGTAGAAGACCCAACCCTAATACACCTCAATTCCGCCAATTAGATAGGTGTGATGACATGATAACCTCGTGGATTCTCAATTCCCTTGCTAAGGAAATCTCAGACATTGTGGAGTATGTGAATGGATCGATTGAGTTATGGAGGGAATTAGAGGTTCGTTATGACCAAACAAATAGGGTAATATTGTATCAGATTCAGAAAGAGACTAATCACCTTGCATAAGGATCCTTCGACATTACTACGTATTATACACGAATGAAGATAATGTGGGAGGAACTGAACACCTTGAGTGAAATCTTAGTGCACCTGCAATTCCACATTTGGAACAAAAGAAACTATGTATAAGGCAGAACATGTTCGACGGCTTATCCAATTTTTGATGGGATTGAATGTGGTCTATACAATAGTGCGAGGAAGCATTCTTATGATGAAGCATCTGCCTTCTATGGCACAAGCTTTCTCTCTACTGATACAGGAAGAAAAATAAAAGAAATTCAAAGCTAATATTCAACTCAGTTTAGACTCTACGTCACTGCATATAAATGCAAGTCCACATCGTTAAAATCATTTGGAGCAAGGAACTTCAAGATCCATTACACAGCCATCAACAATAATGAGGGTCATCCATTATGTGACTATCGCAAAAGACCGGTACATATAAGGGAGAAGTGTTATAAATTACATGGATACCCTCAAGGGAGTTCATACAATAACAAAAACTTCAATCATGCTAATGCTCAACCCTATAATCAGGGAACAACCAGAACCACAAGTTCAATAGAGGAAAAGGATTTGTGGAAAATATACGTGGGACCCCAGTTGATATGATTCATGAGAATGGAAATGAGCAGAACCTACAAGATGAAATCAGAATGTCACCTTGACAAAGGAGCAATATGGGCAGATAATGAACTTGATGCAGCACTTTCAAGTAGGATATGCGAGAGGATCTTCCAGCAATGGCACTGTCACCAGTAGTAGTGCCAACTTTTCATGTATTGTTGTATGTACTTCTTCCATTGATTTTGACAAACCTTCATGCAAATGTTTTGAATCAAAGGTTGATATTTGGATCATAGACTCAGGAGCCTCTAAACCATACGACCTTTAATAATCATGCACTCTCTAACATCACCAAATTTCCTTATCCTCTACTGATAAGTCTACCAAATGGACATAGAGTAAAGGTTCTTGAGTTTGGAGATGTGATACTTTCTTCAGATATTTTCTTACATAGGGTCCTTCATGTTCCATCATTCAAGTATAATTTGATTTCTGTTTACTCCCTTGCAGTATATACCTTAGATGTATTTTATTCTTTAATGATACACTCTGTCTGTTGCAGGCCCCTTTAGTGAAGAGGCATCAGGTGATTGTCGCGCCCCCTTTTTCTATAGTCGAAATCGGGCTTCTGACATTTGGGAGGACAACTTGTTCCCTTTTGGGAATTGTATTTTAGAATTTGAAGAGTCGCACCTAATGATTAAGTGCATTATGACACTTAAGATGGGTTTTAGATTTAGAAACCGGAGATTAGGGTAAGGGATAGAAATTATCTCGACAGGAAGGTGTTAGGCTCCCCTCAGGATCTACAAGTGTGGTGTGGATCCTGGCCATGTTACAATTGTGACTTTATATAAACACGTAAGCAATTAAGGCTCAAATAAGGACTTGCACTAACATTCTAAATAAGTTGAAACTTCTGAAGTAAGTAGAGAGGGAAGAATTTTATGAAAAAGATTTAAAGAGTTTTACAAAAAGAGATGAAAGCAAATAAAAGAAGAGGGGTCCTAGGTTTATGGTTAATATGGATCACATCAATGCAATATTCAACAATCACTCCTCGGAAGAGGGGTCGCACGTGATATTACCACACCGGTCATCATATCCATATTCTACAATCACCACCACATTAAGGTATTAAAGCACGGAATAGCATCGTGACTTATTGCATGCTACTACCCGTCACAATCCTGTCAGTTACGGAGGCGTTTGGGACTACTAATCCTAAAATGGGGAGGGGGAGTTTTGGGATTTTCAGAGTTTTAAAAGGTTAAAAGTCTAGTGCGACAAACAAAAGCAGATAAGACAATTATGGTAACACATAACAGTTACGGGCTCAAATATACCTCCTCAAATCAGAAAAAGACATATAGTTTAGCATGTCTTACATGTACTGATTAGGTGTGAATTAAACTGAAGCATCAAGGCAGGCTGATTTATCATATATTTTCATATAAGAAGTCAGAATTAGGCCTGCCTGCTGGTTGTAATTATTAAAGACTGATGCAGTTATAAAATTTTACTCTAAAGCTTGCCTAGGTATTAAACAGAACATATGGCATGATATCTATCAATTTCAGAAAAAACAAAGAGAGTAAACTGATTGTAGAAAAGATTTTGTTGGTTATGAAGGCATAAGTTATGTAGGTGTTTAGACATTACCGCTACAGATTTTAGATGAGATGGCGATTCAAGTTTAGTTAACAGCTCCTATAGGCATGCTTTCTAGGTGCTACTGATTTTAAACATTGCTATCGCTTATGCAGAAGTCCTATAGATAGGTTGTCTATATGCAATTGGTTAGTTACCTAAATCCTATAATAGGTTTGCCTAATGACAGATACATAATACAGAAAGTCCTATAGTCATGGTATCTATTATGAAATTGCAGAAAACTCTATAGACATAGTACTATATGAGAATGCAGAGAATCCTATGGACATTGTATCTATATGAGAATGTAGAGTTTCAGTGATTTATATAAGATACAGAAGTTTAGAAATAATAATTCCTATAGGCATGGTTTCTAGGTGAGATGCAGAATTTCAGAAATTATCAGAATCTCAGAAATAGTATTTTCCTATAGTCATGATATCTACTCCTTGCATGCATATCCTCCCTTTTTCACTAGCCGACCCCAAATGTTATTACAAGATTATTACAGATAAAAATTAATAAAAATAAATAAAAATTCATCCGAAATCAGAATTCCAACCGAGGAGAGCCTAATTCAGACTCCTAGCCAGACATATGTAATAAACCAACTTCCAAAGATCAGGTTCCAAAGCCTGTCTCTTATCTGGGGATGTGTCGAAGTTCCAAGGAATTTTAAGAACTCCACGCGATGCTTACACCCCAAATATCATTGCACAAATGAATTAAAGTGCAGTGTGAAAAAGCCAGCCCTCAAATGTCCAAGTTCAAAAGGAACTCAAATATCCCAAGGCAAGGCTCATAGGAGGGGGGGGGGGCAGAACTTAGAATCTATGAGTAAGTGTAAATGCAATAGAGGGTAGTTAGGGAATGCCAAGGCAGGATGGTGGTCATGCTCAGCAATTAGAATGCTGGCACACCCCTGACCAGCCTGTCAGCTAAAGATTAGAGAGTTATGACATATTAAAGGTCAGGTTCAGCCTTGGACAACAATTTGAATGCTGCCATGCTATACCTTAACTTAACACACATAAGGGAATGAGGTATGGGAATTAAAAGAGGCTAGGATCCAAAGGACCTTGTTTTAACTCATGATAATAACTTTGTACATTGCCATTTCTTAAACGATAGCTCAAGCACATAAAGGGGAATGAGGAATAGGGTTTCATTGCAGCAGCAGATAGCAAGACGTAAGCAAATACTTTAAAGTTAAGCTCTACAAAGCAGTAAAGTAGACATGGGCATAAGAGCTTGTATGTAAATACATTGGAGTTGATGCTAGAATCAAAAGTAGGACATATCAGTTTCAGGAAAATAATTGAAAGCAGAAGTTTTTGTAAGACAAATTGCGAGCAGACAATGCAAAATATCTCAGAAGAGAGTAAAGTGTGCAAAAGAGTTTGTGATTCAAAAATCAGTGAATGATGATGGATGAAAGAATAGAAAGGAAGGACATTATAATAGTGCAACAAGTAAGTATGAAAAGGTAGGAAAATAACCTTAAAATCAATTTCCCTTTAATTAAGGGACTCTGATTTCCAGCGGGTAAATATAATTAAGGAAAGGGTCAATCGGAATATTTTTACAAGCAATGCAATAAAGGGTAAAAACATAAAAAATATTTAAGGTAAAAGTCTAACGGTACTTAATTTGTGAAAAACAAGAAAGGGAATCAGTAAAACAACCAGTAAAAGAATCAAGCTGAAAGCTTTGTTAAATGAAACGAGTCAGAAAGGAGGTAAAGGAAAGTTTATTTTAGGGGAATATCAGCAACAATCAAGTAAGCAACATTAAAGGGATTTAGAATCAATTAACAGTTGGCAAAACCCTTTTAAAAGAAAACTTCTCATATATAAAACACATAGGCATG
Organism: Nicotiana benthamiana; assembly: GCA_034376525.1. Lineage (NCBI taxonomy): Eukaryota > Viridiplantae > Streptophyta > Magnoliopsida > Solanales > Solanaceae > Nicotiana > Nicotiana benthamiana. Next base: position 86,312,692 of record CM067328.1, read on the forward strand.
TCAAGCAAGAAAGATGCCATGCTAATTAGGAAAGACTAGCAAGAAAGTTTCAAAAATCACAACGAGTGAGTCTGAGAATTCAGGGTTTCAAAGTGGAACCCTATTCAAACACAAAACCAGACTTGCCAAAGAAACCCTTAAATCCTAGGGGTTTACTCGAATATGATATAGAGATGAGAAGACAAGCCATTGAAACAAGACAATAAGACCTCTTTAAGAGTCTTATGAGAAAACATACAAACACAATAACAGGTTCAGAGCGTATAGAATGTAGAAACTGATTTAAAGTATGGGGAACACGTTTAAGAAAAGCTTAGAACTTAATAAGTCCAGGGAATAAAGTGGTAGTGTAAACATAAGGAAATAATTGATGATACATATTTAGAAAGAACTCAGACAAAGTCCAATAAAGGCAACCAAAGGATTAAAACTCGATAAAAAAATACAGTAAAGGAACACATAAGATAGGCATGTGAGAGCATGATATTGAAACCAGTAGAAGACAGAACGGAGCACAATAGAAAACTTCATAATACAACAAACAAGAGAACACACGAAAAAGCATGCGAGTCAGAAGAGATCAAATAAGAACATAACATGAATCGATTCACACCAAGAAAAGAAGAAGAAGAAGAAGAGTCAGAAACATTTTTAAGAACCTTTTTCCAGAAATCCTAATCGAAAAGAAGTCACTTTTGAAAGAAAATCGGAGGAAATGTTTAATAAACTTAAACAAAGTGCAAACATATAACAGATCAAAAAAATAATCAGAAAGAACCTCGAGTAATTAGGGTTTCAGAAGAACCCTAAACGAGAAAGGCTTGGTAAAGTCCGATCTAAGTCGGATGAGGTCAGAAACAGTCTTAGAAGACCAAGAGCCACCGGAGCAAGGCCGGAGATGACCAGAATCTTGGAATCGGTGAAGGTCTAAGAGAGTACCATTGAGGTCAGACCTCGAGCCTTCTAGCAACCATGGTTAAGGGTGAAGGGAGGTGAGTTCAGGCCGTCCATGGCCTGAGAAGCCATGGATCCCGGTAAAAGCATGATGGAATAAGGTAGGAGGCGGCTAGGGTTCAGCAGAACCTTGAGAGAGTTTGAAGAGAATTTGGGATTTAAGGGCAGCTGAATGGTGGGAATGAGAGGGATTATGGTAGGTCGTTAGGTTAAAAAAGGTAAGGAAAAATGGGGATCGTTGATCTTAGAGATAAACGAATAGAATGAGAAGGGTAGGTGAGTCGGATATGTTAATCGGGTTAGGGGCGGGTTCGAATTAAATTGGGTTGGGAAATTGGGGATTGAAATTGGGTTCAATTTTGGGTTACAATTGAAAGTCTTTTTGACTATATATTAAATAGTCATTTTCCCTATTTAATTTATAAAAAATGCTCTTAAAAGAAAATTAATAGTATTAGATCAATTAATAATATATAAATATTAATTAAAAATACTGAAACTAATTTTGCAATTATAAAATACTATTAATTAAAAGTAGGCTATAATTGTAATTACAAGAATTTAGCTTCAAAAAATATCAAATAAATTTATAAAAATAGGAAAAATGATTTTAATTGTATTTTGATGTAAATATAAGAATAAAATAAGCTATTCACCAAAAAAATACTTTTGGAAATAATTATTTGATTTTGCATTGCTAAAATAGACAATAAATTGGTCTTGAAAATCCTTTAAAATTTGAGAAAAATACCAAAATACTTGGGTATGCTTAAATATTCATATATAGGTTATTTTGAAAGTATTTTGAGTATAAAAAATACCTAAAAAACATTGGGTATCAACAGTAATTGGTAGCAACAAAGAAGATCTGTATTATATCTGTTCTAGATGTTTGAAGGGAAAAACGATTTTTTTACCTTCTATTGTTTTAGCTTCTTACTGTAGTTGTGTTCCTTCTCCCAGTGTAAATAGTCATGAGTCTCATAGTCATACTCATTCATGTCACAATCCATAATCTATAAATATTCTCATTTCAAATAATAAGAATGAGTCTTCATGTGTGTTTGATAAGCATGATATAAATTCTCTATGGCACAATAGGCTTGGTCATGTTCCTTTTGTTAAAATAAGAGGAATATCCTCAATTCCTGCAAAGTTTTCACCAAGGCAACCATTTATTTGTCCTAGATGTCCTACAGCAAGACAAGCCAAACTGCCATTTTCTCAAAGAACCATCACCAGCTCAAAATTATTTGAACTAGTACACATAGTACATGGGGTCGTTACCATGTATCCACCCATGATAACTATAAATACTTTCTCACACTAGTGGATGACTTTAGCAGATCCACTTGGACTCTCTTGTTGAGCTGCAAAAGTAATGATCTTCAACCTTTAAAGGCCTTTGTGGCCATGATTGAAAACCAATTCAATACATATATAAAAACCATTAGATCTGACAATGGCTTGGATTTTACCAGCCATAAAGCCTCCTAATTCTACCAATATAAATGGATTATACATCAGAAAACATGTCCATATACACCACAACAAAATGGTGTATCAGAGAAAAAACATAAAGATCTTCTTGAAACTGCCAGAGCACTCATATTCCAGTACAAACTTCTAACCAATTATGGGGGAGAGTGTATCCTAACAACCACCTATCTAATAAATAGGTTTCCAACCACTTACCTTAATAACATATGTCCCTTTGAATTGTTATACTAAAAGAAACCCAATTACTCTCACTTGAAAAACTTCTTTGCTACCCCACTATACCAAGACACACAAAGACAATTTGAAACAATAACTACCCTTCATATCTTTGTAGGATCCATTTGGAAATAGCCACTAAGAGAATACATATCTCCAGAGATGTAATCTTTCATAAAAATATATTTCCATTCTCCATAAGTTCTAAAAATACTTCCTTTCTTGTTGTTCTTAAGACAGTCTCATTTCCTAATTATAATGAGGAAAGTAGTCAGCTTTCCCCTATGAACATTGGACAAAGTCCTATTAGTGTCATATCTCCAAACATCATATCTCCAGACATAGAACACCGCTTCGAGGCACTTTCTAATGATACACCATCTCCAAATGCCTCTAATTCTTTATCTCCAAGTGATAACAATTTACATACTTCATCTACACATGTAAGCACCAGTTTTAAGGAAATCCAATAGAAGTCATCAGGCTCATGTCTACCTAAAAGATTATGTTTGTCAATTGCCAGTAGCACTACTTAACTGGCCACTACTCCTCACTGCACCCATTTACTAAATTCCTTATTCTCTAATCACCATCATATCACTCCTGATGCTCTATTTTCTGAAAGTCAGTACTTGGTGCTAAATGTTTGCCATGATAGTGAGCCATCTTCATATAAAATGTTAGCCCTTAATCCTGCATGGCAAGCAGCCATGACACAGGAATTTGAGGCATTTCATGCCAATCATACTTGGGATTTGGTCCTCCTACCAGCTAGAAAATAATAAATATGTTGTAAATAGGTATACAAGGTTAAACGACTATTAGAGTTCTAGTTACACTGGATGTTAAGAAGCGCTCGGATATATTCCAATTAGATGTGAACAATGCCTTCCTCCATGGAGACCTACATGAGGAGGTACGCATGGAGGCTCCTCCTGTCTTGCAGTTCATCAATACAGTTCTGGCAGAGTGGTATGCAGGCTGAACAATCACTGTATGGACTGAAACAAGCAAGCAGAAAAGGGCAAACTAACTAAGGCATTATCTTCAAAAGGGTACCATCACTTGAGAATGATCACTCCCTTTTCTGCATGAAAACTTCCTCATCCATTATCTTTGTGGCTTTATATATTGATGATGTCATAATCACTGGGATTGACTCAGAAGAGACTGTAAGTAAGGTTTTCCTGGATAAAAAGTTCAGAATAAAAGATTTGGGCAGACTTCACTATTTCTTAGCTCTAGAGGTCTTATACAAACCAGATGATATTCTTATTTCTCAAAGAAAATTTGCTTTGGGCTTATTGAAGGAATACAGTGTTTTGACTTCAGCAATGTGTCCTCACCTCTTGATCATGCTGTGAAGTTAAAAGTACAATAGGGGAATCTTCTACCAGATCCTACATACTACAGAAAATTAGTGGGATATATCAACTTTCTCACCAATGCTAAGCTAGATATAGCATACAGTGTGCAGCTCTTAAGTAAGTTTATGCAAGCTCCAAGGGACATCCATTTGACTGCAGTATTTCACCTTCTTAGATACCTCAAAACGGACCCTACGTTGGGTGTTTTCTTCTCTAACAATCCTGACTGTTCAAGCAATGCTTATTGTGACTCAGATTGGAGAGCTTGCCCAGAATCTAGGAATTTGTTACTGGGTACATTATTTTAGTATGAGACAACTCTATTAGCTGGAAGTCCAAGAAGAAGGAGATTGTTTCTTTATCTTCTGCTGAAGCAGAATACAGATGCCTTAAGAAAGTAGTTGGGGAGTTGGTGTGGTTGAGCAGGCTATTTGCAGAACTTACTGTTGCCCAATCAAGTCCTATCGAGGAGTTTTGCGATAGCTAATATGCCATACATACTACCCATAATCTAATGTTTTACGAAAGGACCAAGCACATTGAAGTCGATTGCCACTTTGTAAGGAACAAGGTGCGAGAAGGCTTAATCTCTCTTCACCATGTGAATATTCACAATCACTTGGCTGATATTCTTACCTAGGCCCTCATATGGGTCAAATATTCAGCTTTTATAGGCAAGTTGGTTGTGATAACCTCACTTCCAACTTTGGGGGGAGGGGGGTATTGAGTATAATTATTAATACATTCATTATTATATTGTAAAATGTAAGTATTAGTTGATGTTAGTTAAGTAGTTAACTTAGTCAATATATATATATATATTGAAATCAACTAAGAACTCTCATTTACAGAAATTATGTCGGTCTCTTCACTCTCTCTCTTTTTTCCTCTCTAAAAACAGTCTAGAAGACTCCATGGGAGCTCTGTTAATCCGAGCCTACGTGCATTATTTTGTAGAATTCTTGGTTCATTACATTATAAATTAGATATACATGAATCATGATATAACTTAAACACGTGTTTATTTTTAAAGTTAAAAAAATGTTTACCTTTAGATACTTCGTAACAAAAAATCCTTTTCACTCTGCTTTATTCTTTTCTCTATTGTCTTACCTCAAAAAACAAGCTGGTTTAGGACCAAAAATATTAGGTGTCATACGAAAGCTAGCAAAGCAAACTTGAATGACGATATATCAGACAACAAAAGAGAAATATACCAAAGAGACATAAACATTTAATGTGGTTCGATCAACTGGCCTACGTCCACAACGGAGATGAGCAATCCACTATATAATAAGAGAGTACAAAATATCGAGAGAATAACCTCATGAAGAGGAAAACATAAATGACACTCTAACATTTGTCCCATAAAGTTCTCCCCCTAAACACACTCTCAAATCCCTATGGGTATATTGTGGATGCTACTGAATGAGAAGGACGGATCTTCAATTTATATAACTTCAAATATTTTCCTACAAGAAAAAGGACTATCCAAATATAGGAGAATCATAATTTCTTTCTACAAAAAGGAAAACCTAATTAAGGTAATTATATTGCCCTTTCCTTCAACAAATAGGAAAACCACATATTGTAAGAAAATTATGGCAAACGCCTAACAATTTTCCCCCTAGGTCTGAATTTTTTGATAAAATAAACTTGATCCACCTTCTTCACATAGCATTCAACATGTCGCATCTCCAAATCTCCACCATGAAGTTTGTCTCAACGTGCGTAGCGCACCGATCAAATTTCTCAGATAAAAATCTTGATTATCGTCAAATCGATTGCGGCTAAAACTAAACCTGCCAAGATGAACCTAACTTGAATCTCGCTCTGATACCACTTTTTAGGACCGAAAAAATTAGGTGTCATGCAGAATCTAGCAAAGCAAACTTGAACGACGATATATGAGACAACAAAAGAGAAATATACCAAAAGAGACACAAACATTTAATGTGGTTCGATAAACTGACCTATGTCCACAACAGAGATGGCAATCCACTATATAAAAAGAGAGTACAAAATATCGAGAGAACAACTTCACGAAGAGGCAAACACAAGTGACACTCTAACACTTGTCCCATAAAATTAGCCCCCTAAACACGACTCTCAAACCTTTATGGCTACATTGTGGACACTACTGAATGAGAATGACAGATCTTCACTATATAAAACTCAAAACATTTTCCTACAAGAAAAATGGCTAGCCAAATATAAGAGAATTATAATTTCCTTCTACAAAAAGAAAAACCCAATTAAGATAATTATATTACTCTTTTCTTCAACAAATATAAAAACTAAATATGATAAGAAAATTATGACAAACACCTAACATCTAGCAGTAATGGTATGGGAAGCGAAAGACACAATCCTAATTAGTTGTCTCGAATTAGTAAAGAAACAAAATTAACAAAATAGTGAGTGTTGCTCATAAAGTTTTAGACAATTTAAAGAAATTAAACAGTCGAATGTCTTAATGATAATGTAATGTGAATGAAGTTCGAAATGAGACAAGGGTCTTTATAATGTTATTACTTAAAAGTAAAAAAGATAAAAAGCCTTTTAACATGGTAATTGAGAGATTTTTGGGTGCGATTGGACACCACAATTTGTAGACAGTCTAAGTGATTAGACACCAATAAGTGAAACTATTTTAACTGAGAAATTTGACTGTTGATGATTTGTGATTTTTTCGTTTGTGTCGTTTTGCAATCATAGTGCAGATCTTGTGGAGATTGGTCTAACTTTCGACTGTAAATTCTCAAAAAAGGCCTTAAATTATTGTTCTGAATCTCATGTTTATCTTCCATCAAAAAGTCACTTCTATCTTAGTAAGAAATCTTCGATTCGTCCTTTAAAAAAAGATTCACCAGTACGGAAAGCTTCTCAATGGCTCATGCTCGAAATGAATTTAAATTAATCGGGTCAGTGATATAAAATATTAGATTATTCTACCAAAAAATACCTTGAGCCTAAAATTTTGCCCTGTTAGGGGAGGGGGGCAAGATCCATGCGTTAGTTATACGAAGACGAAGAAGAAGATGATCCAATAGTTGCTGTTGGACTGCAAATATGTATAGCCTCAATATTGTCATTATTATTATTGATTTATTACTAGAGAAAATTAGATTTTTGCTCCCTCGTCCATGCTTCAACATGGATGCTCGTGATATTAAACTAAGAAACTTTCGATTAGTTGAGTTGCGTGGTTTATCCCTTTTTAAACAAGTTCAACTGATTTTCACTTTAAAAGGGTATGAAAGTACTAAATTAAATTTCAATTAGTAGAATCTTCTTCTTCTTTTTAACCATTACTAATTTTGTATAACAAGGTGAAACTAGCACAAGCTAGCTAGTTTTCAGATTGATTATTAAAAATTAGCCAGTATTTGAAAAGTACTTAAAAGGTAATCCTATTTTGCTTAAATATGGAAAGTTCTAGCATAATATGCTGAAATATGAAGCTCCGACTATAAATTTCAGCATATTATGTTGGAACTCTAGTATACGAAAAGTTCCAATATACTGGATTATGGAGATCAAGTGTATAAACTTGCAATAAATTATGATGGAACTCCAGCACATTATACTGGAATCTCATATGTAAAAAAATTTAAATTCCAACATACTATGCTGGAATTTTTATGAATTTTTAAGGGTATTTGTGTTAAGATTTTATCTTTAAATAAAAAAAAAGTGGCTAAATTTTGATTTTTTTTGAAACCGTGGCTATTTTCAAATTACTAGTTGTAAATCTTGTTGTGTGTGATTTTTTCACGAGAAATACAGTATGCATGAGGTAGTGGTGGTGTGGCACCTTGGCGAATATAAGAAGGAGAAATACAAAAATAAACAGATTTACAAGTGGTAACTGAAAAATAGTCACATTTTCAAAAGTAATCAAAATTTAGCACTTTTCATGTAAAAGATAAATCTGAATAAAAATATTGTTCTAAATCCATAAATATTCCAGCACAATATGCTGGAGTTTGAATTTTTTACATGTGAACTTCTAGCATAACATGCTGAAATTTCATAATGTGCTGGAGTTCCAACATAATATGCTGGATATTCATACACAGGTGCTCCAATCTCCGATATATTATGCCGGAACTTTTCGTGAGCTGGAGTTCCAATATAATATGTAGGAAGTTCATACACATGAGCTCCAATCTCCAGTATATTATGTTGGAACTTTCCACATACTGGAGTTCCAACATAATATGCTAGAAGGTCATACCTAAGTGGAGTATATTATGCTAGAAATTTTCGTCTTGCAGCAAAATAACGGCTTTTTTTCAATAACTTTACAAATAATAACATTTTCAATAGAAAATTACAAGCAATAATCATTATAAGTAGCTCATTATGAAAATTGGCTAATTGATAAAATATTACTAATATTAGCCAATTAGCTATTTGTAGCAAAAAAATATTAAACGTTCGCTTTATTTTGAGTGAGAGTCATTAAAATAGATTGGCCACAACTTAAGGAGCTTGAATCTCAATTTTGGGATGATTTGGTGAATTTTGAGGCGGTTTGAATTAAAAAATCGAAGTAAAAGTTGAACATGAAAAAAAGATGCGTATCACACTGTATATTACTTGTGTATCACATATGGATCATATTTGTATCAATTGTTTATCACATGTATATCCAGCAAAAGACTTTTTTGAACTTGATTTAATTACGAATTTTGATACAAAACCAGTTCAAATCATCTCTTATCTTCCTCAAATTTTGTATATTGGCTTATCTATATATTTTCAATGAATTTCAACTATACCCATTTAAAAAGTTCCTTTTTTCTTTAGAGTTTTGGAATATTGTTTAGATTTTTGTATTTCATCATCTTATTTGCTACCCCGTCCATAAAATTTTATTTTCATCTTGTATCTAATGTTGCTAATTACGCTTAAAAATGTGCAAGGTGATTTTGCATGTGATTCTTTGATAGAAAGAACCCCATTATTTAATTTTTTAATTTTTGGTGACTAGTTTTGGTAAGTCTATGACTAATGACTAGAGGTTGGTAAGTTGAAATTTATTGGGACATTTGTGTAACTTTCCCTTTTCAGTAGGGAATTTTTCATCAAGCACCATCTTTTTTATCTAAGTAGCCATTTATAGATACCATTTGTTGTATTACGTGTTATAGATACCTTTTATATTGTTATACAATTTATTTTATGTATTTAAGCTGTTTTATTCATTAATACAATAAAAAATATATGCTTAAAAACTGAAATTCCAGCTAAGTTTGATATGTATTTAGCTATATTCAAACGACATTCATATTAAATACAGTAACATATCTGCACTAAGACGAAAGGAAATCAAATCACATGATATTCTCATAAATTAACTTAACGAAATAAACGATCCTCATTAATTTGTATTTGAAAGATACATAATAAAGATTATAGTTGAATAAAGAGAAATACATATGAATAATTCAGTTGAATACAACAAATACACCTTAATTCATCTGAATAAAACAATTGAATAAAAAAAAATACAATTGAATAAACTCTTAAATGTAACCAAATATATGTAACTTCAGCGGAATAAAATAGTTGAGTATAACTAACTACAACTGAATACAACTGAATATAGTTGTATAAAACACTTGAATACAATTAACTACTAGTTAAATACAACTAATAAAACATGAATACATATGAATACACCTGAAGAATACATTCGAATACAACTGAGTACAAATAAGTGATTTGAGCGATCTAGAGAGTGAAACAACTCTATGACTTCGCTGGCCGGCAGGTCAGCCATGAAGAAAATTCATAGAAATCCTCATTGATTTTAGGGTAAGCGTCCACATTCAGAAGCTTACTGAACACTCTTTCCATTTCCACCGAATACCTTAATTTATAACCGAACTTTTACAACAATTGAGAGCACGGAACTTTAAAAGCTCCGAAGCTATCTCCGGTTCAAATCAGTTTGTAGGCCGTCGGTGCCGGAGAGCAAAAACATTGCCTTGGGTTTAAGATTGGGCCTGGGGCTTTATTTGGACGAAGGAGGTGGGAGAAGAGTTAAGAAATTAGGGTTTGTGGGAGAAGAGAGCCTGGTTGTATGCAAACAGAGAGAAATTGTATTGGGTTTGCAGATACGCAGTAATTATGTGACCGAAAATACAAAAAAGGAGAGAGAAAAATAATATTTAGCATATATGGTGCCTTGATTGTAGGATGTAACTATATTTAGATTTTTTGCTATAAAGGATAAAATGTATTTATAGAATGTAATATTTCAAAATGATATTTATTTTAAAAAAAATAAGGTACTAAAATTTTCTATATGATGTAAAAATTTATGTTCAATACCCATCCGAAAATTGACTAGGATATAAAAGCAATATTAGGCCTAGTAATTCAGTCCGACGCAAGTTCACCCATAAAGACTAATTGGGCTTCCTTGCCCTAATGAAATTTGGGAATGCATAGGACGTCTATTTTTTGTTTTTTTAAGAAATAACAAAAAAATTAGGATGTCTACTATAAGAAATTTTCATGAAATGAAAGCGATTCCGATTAACTACGTACAGATGTTAATATCTATAATGTCTGATGATTACTGAATGAAAAACAAAACTCTAAGCAAGAGATTATTTTATCTGTAGATGGATGGGAAAAAAACTTCTCATAACTATAGTTTAAGTTAATCTTTCTTACCCAAAGTTTCTTTTACTACATCGTGATATCATGTTGTAACAACTAAATTTTGCACCTGAAAAAAAATCAAGACAAGAAATATAGCGATAAATATTATATTCGATTTCAAGTAATGGGGTTGCAATCTCTAAATATATCTAAATCTAAAGAGATGTAGTCCTCTGATTCTTCTCCTCATGTACGATGGTTCAAGAGCTTGATATTGAACTTGACGGATTGCGAATTTGTAATACGTCAGGAACAATTTGAAGGTCGGCATGATCCAAGATTTGGTGTTAGGTTATCACGAAGGGAAGGTTTGAAGCCATGCGCCTTAGATTTGAGTTCTCCTTTGGAACTTGACCACAGACGACGATTGAACTATGATTGGAGACCTTAGTGCTATTCTTCAGAGCTTCTTTGGCATTTCATTCTGCTTACTAGATTATATTTTTAGCCTTCTCCTGTGAGCCTTTTATATAGATATGGGGTGGAGTAGCCTCAAATAAAAATCTAGCGGGTCATTGGGCTTGAGGCTCATGGGCGACCATTTGATAGAAGACCAACTAATCCAATGGTATATTGGACCTTTATTTAAATCAATTTAATTGGATTTAAATAATTGACTCAGTTATATTAGCCCGTAATATTTATTTGGACTAATAATATCTAATTTATGATAAATTTAAATCCTTGATGGATTTGAATTTAATGAAATTTTAACCGTCTAAAAATACCCCTACTTCAAAATTTGTCGGGATATATACATTGTCGAAGTCTTGAAGACGAGACTTGAAGTATCTGTGAAATATTGAGTCTATATATAAAATATTCTCTACCAAATTTAATAATTTGGTCAAAATATAACACCGAGACCATCCGCAGCAAGGTGAATTCTCCAACTTTGATTTTACTTCTTCCAAAAGGAAGGAGATTCCATATCTTTCCTTACGAAGTATGGATTAATAAAGTAATAATCAAGGTTAAATCTATTCCAAGTTAGACAAAAATAAGACTGCCAAATATGTAAGAATTTTTTTCACTTTGAACCAAGAAAAATAATTTTAGGTTACATATATGCACGCCTACGACGTAGAGAACGTCCTAATCGGAGCCGACTCGAGTAAGGGCGGCCTCAGCAAGCTGACGAACCAAGAGACATGACTCAAGACGACGTCGCTTAAAGTTCTGACTTTCCCGTACACTAAGACCACAAATCCCTTGTACTTTTTTAATTATTTCGAGGAAGGTCCTTTAGTATATAAACGGGATCTTCCCTTTGTAAGGGACTCATGTGTATCTTATTATTAAGAATATACAACTCTCTTTCTCTCTCTTTCTAAGTGCAACGACTTTCTCTTAATTTATTGTTCTTATCTCTCTAGCTATATTCAATATTATCTCAAATCTAAACAAAGTAGTTTCCTCTAGTTCATATTATGTTTGATTCCGTTTAACCCATACTATTTTTTGATTGTTTTTGAGCTTAATAAAGTACTTAACTTTTTAGCCAAACAATTTGGCGCCATCTGTGAGGATTTCGTGAATCAAAGTTGTAGTTTGTTTCTAGAGATCTTTCAAAAAACCACCTCCTACAACCCAGAATGGATGAAAACGACACAAAAATGAAAGTTATCATGGATGCTAGAGCCGATCTCATGGGTCCTTTCAACGCGGTTACTAAAGGAGATGCTTCACACGCAACCCCTAGCACCTTGATAAGCGTGGAAAACCTACCTTCCCCCTCTGAAGATCAGGTGGTTCCACGGGAAAAAGAGGCCTCTACATACACAACCAAAGAAGTACCCCCAAAGGTAAAGAGGATATTGGAAGAATGGTTGACAAGTGCTCTAAGCAGCCTAGCCGGAAAACCATCCAACACCATATGCACACCAACACCAGTGACGGACCACGCCATAACTGAAAGTGAGCTCAAGGTCACACGAACAAACAACGTGCCCGCCGATGCACCAGCTCACAAAGGGACACTCACAGCCATCCTAAAAAACTTGGAAGAGATGGAAAACGAAAACAGGTCGCTTTGCGATCAGATGAAGGAACACCAAGAAAGAATGGAAAAGATCCCCGAGCACCAAAAATGCTGCCAAAGCGAGATGTGGGGAGGTTCGTTGAACAAACCTACACAGAAGGAGCTGCACCTTACCCCATCCCAAAAACCTTCAAAATGCCCCCTATTTGAAGATATATGACGGGACATCAGATCCCCAGGACCACCTGGTCAAAGGTAATGATTTGTCAAAAGAGCAGGTACCATCCGTGCTTCTGAAGAAGTTCGACGAAATGTTAACATGAGGGGCCCTAACATGGTACTCCCAGTTGCCGGCCAAAAGCATCTCCATGTTCAAGGAAATGGCCGACAAATTTGTCACCGCCCACGCGGGAGACAAGAAAGCAAAAGCTCGTGTCATCGACATCTTCACTGTCCGACAGGTCTCTGGAGAGGGGCTTAGAGAATTCTTAGCCAAATTCAACAGGGTCGGGATGAGCCTGCCCAACGTGTCCGAGGACATTGCAGTCGCGGCCTTTCAGAATGGACATAGCAGGGACGACTCATGGGCGACCAGAAAATTACTTAGCCGTCTTATGAAATATCCCCCACCACCTGGGAAGAAATCCACAACGCCTACTGCGCCGAGGTACTCGGAGATGACGACGACCTCAATGGCCCGACTAGGCGGCTAGTAGCGGTAAACCCAGAAATTCGAAGGGACCGACGCAATGAGGGACGACGGGAACAAGTCCCACGCCTCAAAAGGGAGAAACATCAACCTTACATACGATCTTCACAACCACCAAGACATGCGGATTCCTTGCAACGGCACGTCGCCCCATTAAGGAACGACAAAGGTATGCCTCCTTCATTATCTGCACATAACTTTTGTGTGTCTCCTTCAGAAGTAGTGTACGCACCGGAGAAGCTGGGCAACAAAGTGCAATGACCAGCGAAGATGAAGTCCGACCCCGCCAACAGAAAATCAAACGCCCTATGTGAGTTCCACCATGAACGGGGGCACAAGACTGAAGATTGCATAAGTCTCTGACAGGAGGTGGTCCGGTTGCTGAACCAAGGGTTCTTGAAAGAGCTGCTCAGCGACAAGGGAAGGCTCAACTACGCGCGCGGGTGAGAACAACCTCACGGTCCACCGAGGCCTCCCTCACCAACGCGCACCATCAACATGATCATTGGGGACGGCAATGACTCAGCGATCAACCATGTCAAATTCACCACCACTCACAAATTTAAGCGAACTATCGCTCACAAACGGTATGACGACTTCGAAGATAGTATCATCTTCGTTAAGTCTGATACCGACAGTTTCTTTTTCCCTCACTATGATGCCTTAGTTATTAATTTACGCATAGTAGATACTGATGTAAAAAGGATCATGGTCGATAATGGCATCGATGTGTGTATCATCCATCCAAGAATCCTTGCATTAATGAGACTCGAGGATAAAATAATCTCGCGTTGCATAACACTAACCGGTTTTTAAAATGCAGTTGAAAGAACCTCCGGGCGAAGTAACACTGCCTGTCTTGGCAGGAGAAGTTACGATGGAAACCACCTTCCACGTAATGAATCAAGAGTGGCATACAACGCCATCATAGGACGTCCATGGATACATGCTATGAGGGCACTCCCCTCCAGCTTCTATCAAGTGATCAAATTCCCAACTCCATGGGGAGTGTACATTATACGGGACGAGTCACACACCGCCCAAGAATGTTACAAAATATCCCAAGATTACACTCACACCAAGCAGCTTAAAGGAGCGAGCGCGGAAGCATAACAATCAGCCCTGTCGGGGACTGTCCATGTGATAGAATATGCCATCAAAGATCCCGACGACGACGAAGCTAGCAAGGCCACGGTCGAAGACCTCGACCCCGTCCAGCTGAGCAACAGCGACTCCACCAAGAAAGCATACATACGCCACGACTCTCCAATCCAAGTAAGTATCGTGAATTTCTGTCTAACCACGCAGACTTATTTGCTTTTTCCCATGCAGATATGCCAAGAATCCCACAAGAAATTTCCTCCCGCAAGCTGAATGTGGACCTGCTTTGTCCACCGGTGCGATAGGCGAGGAGAAAATTCAACGCCATCAATGAAGCGGTGAGCGAAGAAGTAGACAAGCTGCTGACTAATGGCTCCATCAAGGAATCCAAGTATCCAGAGTGGTTTGCCAACGTTGTAATGGTCAAAATGAAGAATGGAAAGTGGCGGATGTTCGTTGATTTCATTGACCTGAATAAAGCATGTCCAAAGGACTCATTCCTGCTACCCCACATTGACCAATTGATAGACACCACAGCGGGACATGAGTTGCTGAGATTTCTCGACGCATATTCCGGTTACAATCAGATCATGATGGCCGAAGACGACAAGGAGAAGACGACTTTCATCACTCACCAAGGGACTTACTGCTATAGGGTAATGACCTTCGGGCTCAAAAATGCAGGGGCTACATACCGAAGGCTGGTGACTACCATGTTCAAAGAGCACATCGGCAAGACAATGGAGGTCTATATTGACAACTAGTAAAGTTCGAAGAAAGCGGATCACCTCGACCACCTGAAGGAAGCTATAAGATACAGCATGAAGCTGAATCCCGAAACATGCTCCTTCGGCGTAGCCTCGAAAAAATTCCTGGGGTTTCTGGTATCACAAAGGGGCATCAAAGTCAATCCAGACCAGATCAAATCCATAGAAGCCATCCCGAAAATACTTAGTAGATAAAAGCAAGTGCAGAAGCTGACGAGTCGAATAGCCGCCCTCTCCGGGTTCATCTCACGCTCCTCCGATAGATGCCACAAATTCTTCGGTGTATTTAAAATGAACCAAGGCCTAGAATGGGATGAGGAATGCGTCGACGCCTTAAGGATTCTGAAGGCATACCTGTCGTTGCCACCCCTGCTGGTCAAAGCTAACCCAGGCGAGCCACTGTTGGTTTACTTGGCTGTGTCGGATGTTGCAGTCAGCGCCGTCCTGGTGCGCGAAAATATAGGTACACAATCTCCTATCTATTACATTACAAAAACCTTGGTGGACGTCGAAACCCGGTACCCACACCTTGAGAGGCTGGCATTGGCGTTCGTAGTAGCTTCACGGAAGCTTCGCCCCTATTTCCAGTGCCACCCCATAAGGGTAATAACGACCTTCCCTTTAAGGAACGTCTTACACAAACCCGAACTCTCAGGACGGCTCGCCAGATGGGTCGCTGAGCTCAGCGAACATGATATCATATACCTCCCAAGGACCGCCATCAAGTCGCAAGTCCTTGCCGACTTCATCGCCGACTTTAGCGCGGAAGTCCTGCCAAATGCAGAACTTGAGGCGCAACGCGTATCCTCCAATAATGACCTATGGGTCCTATATACGGATGGTGCCGCCAATACATCGGGATCAAAACTGGGACTCGTTATCGAGGTCCCCACGAGCTAAATAATTCGCCAGTCCATACAATGCCTGGAAATGACTAACAACGAGGCCAAGTACGATGCCATTATTGCAGACATGAAACTGGTACCCAAATACGGGACTCGCCGAATCCTCCTCCACTGCGACTCCCAACTTGTGGTACACCAGGTCACTAGGACTTATCAAGTCAAAGAGCAAAAGCTGCAAAAGTACCAGGCAGAATCTAATGGCTAAGTTCGACGAATTTCGCTTCGAACAAATTACTCGAGCACGGAACGTCGAAGCGGACGTCCTGGCAAAGTTGGCTGAGGCCACCAAAAATTTCAACTAAGAAAGTGTGTCACGCTCCTCCACTCACCCATTGATAACACCGAGGTACTCTCCTTAAACCTGACTTGGAATTGGCGCAACCGGTACATATCTTATTTGCAGGACGGGACATTGCCCCTGATAAAAAGGAGGCGAAAAAGCTTCGTGTATAGGCTGCTCGATACTGCATGATCAATAATGACCTTTATAAAACGACGTTCGGTGGCCCCTAGCCAAGTTCTTAGGGCCACATCAAACGAGGCTAGTACTTGAGGATGTACACGAAGGTCACTGCGGCGCTTATACCAGTAATCGCGCCCTCGTGCGGTGCATATTACACGTCGGCTACTACTGGCCCACTATGAAAAAAGAGGCGATTGAATATGTCCGCCGATGCGAACAATGCCAAAGGTACGCCCCAATGATACATCAACCCAGAGAACCCCTCCATTCCATCACTGCACCCTGGCCATTCATCAAATGGGTGGTGGATATAGTCGGCCCACTGCCAGCAGGACGAGGAAAGGTACGATTCTTACTTGTTTGAACTGGCTATTTCTCTAAGTGGGTACAAACAGGTGCTTGCGCGCAAATACGCGAACAAGATGTCATCACCTTTATATGGAAGAACATCATATGCCACTTCGGCATCCCCAAAGAAATAAGCTGTGACAACGGGCGTCAATTCATCGGTCAGAAAATGATAGAGTTCTTCAAGAAATAGCGCATCAAAATGATACTATCCATGCCATACCACCCCGCCGCCAACGGCCAAGCATAATCCTCCAACAAAACAATCCTAAGCATACTAAAGAAAAAGCTGGAAGACGCCAAAGGGTTATGGCCCGAACTACTACCTGAAGTCTTGTGGGCACACAGAACTACACCCAAGTCCAGCATCGGGGACCCATACTCACTGGTTTATGGAACCGACGTTGTCATACCCGTCGAAGTAGCAAACCTAGCCTAAGGTATTCACACACCAGTGGAATAGCAAAACGACGCCAACAGACTCCAAGATCATGACGAAGCTGAGGAAGAGGGGAAATGGCCCACATCAAGATGGTAGCCGAAAAACAACAAATCGAGAGGTATTACAACAAAAAGGCGAGAATAATACCACTCAAAGTAGGAGCCTACGTCCTCAAAGCCAAGACATTGGCCTCCAAAGACCCAAACGAAGGAAAATTGGGCACAAACTAGGAAGGACCCTACAAAATCAAAGCGACATCCGGGAAGGGAGCATTCCAGCTCGAGACAATGGAGGGAAATGCTCCAAAATAACTGGAACGTCACTCACCTCAAACATTTCTACTTCTAAAAGGAGTCTCCCCGGTCGTACTCTTTTTCTCTTACCCGAGTTTTATCCCAATTGGGTTTTCTCGGGAAGTTTTTAATGAGGCGGCAAAGGGGACACCTGAAGATGTTTGCAGTACAAGTGTATCACATCGACCCCACCGTTTACTCTCCAAACCCGACATGATACAGGGACTAGATTAGTACCATCTCCAGATGTATAAAAAGGCTACGACCATCTCCAAATGAATGAAAAGGCTACGACCATCTCCAAGTGAAAGAAAAGGCTACGGCCATCTCTAAGTGAATGAAAAGGCTACAACCATCTCCAAGTGAATGAAAAGGCTACGACCATCTCCAAGTGAATGAAAAGGCCACGACCATCTCCAAGTGAATGAAAAGTCCACGGCCATCTCCAAGTGAATGAAAAGGCCACGGCTTCTCCAAGTGAATGAAAAGGCCACGGCCATCTCCAAATGAATGAAAAGGCTACGACCATCTCCAAGTGAATGAAAAGGCTACGACCATCTCCAAGTGAATGAAAAGGCTACGACAATCTCCAAGTGAGTGAAAAGGCTACGGCCAACTCCAAACGCACGAAGGGGCTAAGGCCATTATTTTAATACGATTAAGGCCGTCGAGCTTTACATGGCTAAGGCCATTATTTTAACACAGTTAAGGCCACCGAGCTTTACATGGATAAGGCCATTATTTTAACACCGTTAAGGCCGTCGAGCTTTACATGGCTAAGGCCATTATTTTAACATGGTTAAGGTCGTCGAGCTTTACATGGCTAAGGCCATTATTTTAAAACGGTTAAGGCCGTCAAGTTTTAGCATGGCTAAGGCCATTATTTTAACGCGGTTAAGGACGCCAAGTTTTAACATAGCTAAGGCCATTATATTAACACGGTTAAGGCCGTGGAGTTTTACATGTCTAAGGCCATTATTTTAACACGGCTAAGGCCATCTCCCTTATACGGTTATGGCCGTCGAACCTTATTTGACTACAACAATCACTTCCATGTAGTCAGGACAGCCGAACAGCTCACTTGGCTTTAACTGCGGCAAGGGAAAATTAAAAAGAAGGGAAGTATATAATGCTCCAAAAAACAGAAAGAATTAACCACGGAAAAAATTGTATATCTTTATCCACAAAAGGGTCAATGCCCACTGTACAAAAAATCAGTATTTATAATCATATTTACAAAGGCCCCTGCCTCCCTAGTCGTCCTGCCCCGCCTGACCTCCATGCGGCCCATCTCCGTTCCCAGGGGGATACGCCTTAGAAATCCAAGAACAGGACTCCAAACGGTTGACGTATGCAGAGTTAGCCTCCTCACGGGGTGTCGATTCAAGACTGTATCCGGCCACTTCACGGACAGCTCTAACCAGTTGACATTGGCTCTCAACTTCAGCCTCAAATGCTCGCCCAGCCGCTAAAAACTCTTCGAGCACGACCAGTCGGGCCTCCGCATAAACCCACATCTCGTGTGCCTCATGAGACACGTCGGCTTGTGCTAAGGTCCGCTTGAGGTCCTCAACCTCGACCTTTTTGGCATCGAGTTCTGCCGTTAAGGTCGTAACCCGAGCGCGCAACTCCGCCGCCGCCTCCGAAACTATGCGGCCAAGCTGCAACTCTTCATCCTTAGCCTGAATGAGGACCTCCATCTCCGCCGTCCGAGCAACGACGGCCATAAGTTGTTCATGACTTTCTCTAGCTCGGCCACCCTTTTATTCAGCTGCTCCTCTGACTGCGCAAGGCCCTCACGAACCACCCTGAAGTTAGGGTCCTGCCTGTACATGTCGGCCAAGGTCCGGTAAGCCTCACATGTTCTATTATATTTTTGCACCAACCTATTGTATTTGGCCATCTTCTTCTTCAGGCGTCGAACCCTTTCCACCTCCAAGATAAGAGTCTAAACAAAAAAAAAAGAAACGAGTGAAAGGTGAGTATAAGGGAAATCGCCCTCCACTAACGCAAAAGAAGAATCACCAATTAAGGAAAAAGACATACATGCAAGGCCGCACCTGCCAATCTTCGGGCCAGGTCCTTGTCACTGAGCTCTGCCAAGGCCGCGCTCTCAGCGCCGGCACAGAGGGCGTCATGCTGGTGGCCACCTCCTCGCAGTTCTCGAACAAATTATAATGACTAGGAATCATTATGCGATGGGAGGACCGGCCAGCCACCATCTCCACCTGGCCCATAGACTCGACTTCTCTGCCCGCGTCCTCCACAGCAATCTCCGGGCGCGTTGCGTCCAAACTTTCGTTTCTTCTTTTCGTAGCCTCCCTCCTCAGAGCAGACCTCCCCGAACGAATGACCTCGGCAATAAAAACCGGCCTAGGTTCAGGACGGAGTGGTTTAACCTTCTTCGTCTGAGTAACCAAGACCTTTCCGGTCATAATCCGACGTCTGTTCGGACTCTACTTCAGGTACGACCCCCGGCACAGTCTCATACACTAATTCTAGAGCTGCCTCTGATGCGATATCCGGCCTTGAGAGGGGAGAAACACTACCCCTGGACGTGCCTATGAGGATCATATTCTCCTCACCAAGGCTTGGTACCACCACAGAAGGGTCGGCCACATCTCTCTTCTTTTTCTTCTTCTTCTGCGCCTTCTTGGAGGCGCCTTGACCTACCAAAACATGTATGAGATAGGTAAGAAAATTATGGGAAACCCTGAAGTCAAAACGGAAAGGAAAACTCAAGCAAGGCCGTTACCTGAAGGGCCGTAGAGCCTGAGGAATTTCGGCTAGGTACGGCATTCCTCCGCAAACAGTATCAACGCCCGCACCCACGACCTAATGTCGTCAACCCTTCGAGGAGAGCGAGCTGTCACTGCATGAAGCCAAAAGGAAACCCTTCGAAGTTGAACCATAATCCTTCTGGAAATATTGATGCAAGCTTCCTACCACGAACAATGCCCCCTTTATTGAGCTTGGCATGGAGGAGTCACTTAGTGCTGAGGCTTATTTGGCGGCTTTCCTTACATGTTGGCTTTGCAAATTTATGTTCCCCAACAAGAAGATTGACTCCATTCGTCCTAGTGTCTTCAAAATTGCGAGTTCGATGGCTTATGGAGGGAAGTTTTCCTTGGCGGTTCCAGTCCTTGCAAGTATCTACCATGGCTTGAACAAGGTCTCCACTTCTCAAGATTTGGGTGCTTGCAAAGCACTCTTTCCTATTCATTATGTATATGGATATATAGGAGAATATTTTGACACCTACTATCATGCTAAATGTCCACAACGAAGTCCGCAAATGTGCAAGGTTTCTAGCGAGAAGATGGCAAAGCATTTTGACCTTAGTAATGCTCGTGAGTTGTTTCAAAAAGTTAGTGCGCGACAGCTTCACCATTTGGCTATGCTATAAGGGAGGGAATTGCATCTTACCGATCGTGATGAATAATCAAATTCTTGGAGTGACTTTTTATAAGTCTTCGCTCAGGCTTCGTCATCCTTAGGCATGATGACATTCATATTGTAGAATCTTATAACCCCATAGGTTTAGTTGTCACTTCGGCTTTTGTCAATATGTTCATGGCAACCTCATAGAATGATCTTATGACGACTCACAGAAAATGCAAGTGCAATTTTGGAACTCATGTGTTTGTCGTAGATCTTCAGAGGTTATTTTCCCTACGCATCGATCAGAAGAGGGGCCTCTAATGTCTCATGATTATGCAGATTGGTGGTAAGCTCATCGAGTGTACTCTTACCAACAAAGTACTCACATTATTTTGAAAGTTCGAAGGAAAGATGATATTTCTTTATCCTCCAAAGATGATCAACATCAAAAGACCACTCAAGAAGGGTCTTCCAAGTTCAAGTTAAGTTCGCCAAGCACCAAGGTCTTATCCAAGTCTACCCCTTCGACGGGCGGGGAAGCCCATGTGGAGAAAGGAGCTAAACATGTTTTGTTGAATTCCAAGACAAATAATCCCACTGTGGATATGGCCAACAATCCTTGCAAAAGGAAAGCATCTCCTAATTCACCAATAAAGATGTTGCGAAGACAACCAATGTTGTGCCAACAAACGAGGAAAGGACTCAAGCTTCTGCTTTGCCCAATGAGTTTGTGAATGTTAGTGTGACATCTAGTTTGAACTAGAGTGATGTTTGGCATGAAATAATCCTAAACCTTAAACCCTACAACTTTCAAAGAAGAAGGCTAAGGATACGAGCCATAGTGAGTCTTCTTACTTGGATGCTCTTAGTATCGAACTGGAATTTTCGTAGAGGGTGAACCTAGCTCAATGATGTCGTTATTTGAACTAGAGAAATGAGTGTCACAACTCCTTTTTCACCTACACCTGCAAGGGCATAAAGGAATTTTTCTAGTTAAAGGACAATCAGAACGAAATTTATTACTAAAATTCAGAGTCGCCACTTGGGAGAATAATGGTGTCCCTAGTCACCGATTGAATCCCGAACTGAGGAAAATATGACTCTGTATTACGGTCCGGGAACCAGAAATCCGAGTAAGGAATTCTGTTAACCTCGGAGAAGGTATTAGGCATTCCCGGGTTCCGTGGTTCTAGCACGATCACTTAACTGTTGTATTTGATTTTATCTAATTTTAATACATGCTAGCTTATGTGCCTTTTATTTATAAACCGCTTTTGTCATTATTTTAAAAGAATTGCAACGTGCGAAAATGCGTTTCGAACCACGTCGCAATCAATGCACCTGTGATTGTTAACACATTTTGACTCCGTTGAGATTTCGATTTGGGTCGCATCAATGTGCACCCGAGTTTAAGAGAGTAATTTAATTAAATCGTGGCTAAAGAGTCTTAATGCATTTGTACTTTGCGAGGGCCATAAAATTTGCTAAATGACACGCCTCAGATTCTAAGGATCAATACAGAATTAAAATGAGGGCCAGACAATTGACATATTCTATGTTTGGCATGGCGCACCTCCAACTATTCCAAAAGGGCTTTGCTCAACGAAAATAAACTACGGATATTCACAGATCCTTTAAAGCCAATTCGAGCTTATTGAGGCTAATGGATTAAGAGTAGGAGGAATTATTATAAACTAACACATGATGGTGGGAGTGTAGAGGAAGCAGAACACTAGAGTAAAATGGGAACATCATAATTTGCACTAACAAAAATTCCCTTTGTTACCTGTTGAATTTCCTATAGAATAATTCTAGAGAAGTAACAGAATGAAGGTAAACGACAAGCAATGAATCATTACACCATATGTTATCCCGTGCTCTTAATTGTATACAATCAACTCATCTGTGAAATACTCTGAAATCATTAAGGAAGAAATAGGGATTTATACGTATTACTTAATCAAATGTATCAGAGATAATGTGAAGCTAAATCCAACACGAGTTCAGGACAAAGGAACTTCAGTTGTTTAGCTCCAACTTCAACCAACAACAAGTCAGCCATAACAAAAGAACAATAAAACACGACCAAATACGACCAAGGAATCATGAGCAAATACAACACTCCAGCATACTATGTGATCAAGTTAATAACTAAAACAAATTGCACCTCATATGTTTCAGATACTGGAGTAAGGGAGAAGAGCAATGTGAATTTAAAGTCCTATCTATATTGTGATCAGACCAAAGTGAATCAAAATGAAGCCATAATCTTTTATGTTCTGTAAACTAAACAATTAGCTCAATAACTGGTTCTATCTCTATCAATCCATAAGACGATTCTGCGACAGTACAAAGATAAAGCTGGAACTTGAGTGCATCAAAGTCCTAAGCGATCTAGCGATCCATCAAGATATGTTCAACGATGGCTTCCAACAAATAGCAGTAAAATTAAGTGAGCATATGGATATTCATAGGGACACATGTACCAAGCAGTGATTAAGAAAACAGAATAGAATCCACTATCAGAAATCAAACCATGAAGAATTTTTCACAGATGAAGGTGAAGCACAGGTGAGAAAAGTGCATATTATGAAATTAACCAGAGGTCCGGACTTCCACCTAGCTTATGTGATTCGAAAAGAGACCAAACAAGCCCTTGATTCACTAGAAATCCATTTCAAGACCCAAAGAACTTCGTGGAAGAAACTGTGAACCCAAATCAGACACCAAGTTAATGCAACCAAATAAACAGATACTTAGCCATGAACTAGACGATTCACATTTCAACGAAACACATGATGCATCATAATCATAATGGACTAACAAAACTGATGCCTCAGTATTTCAAACTAGCATTCACAGCTTCAGAAGTTAAACATACTGATTATAATCAAACGACATGTTGCACATGGGAGCAGATGTTTTTCAGAGAAGGGAAACAACTGATATGCAATTTGCGTTCCTAGAAAACACATGATCGATTCCTATACTTACACTATAACGCTCAAAATCAATCCAACTTATGAGCCAACCTTTCAGTTCCAGCAGGCGAGAGCAATTTCACAATGACAGACCAACCAAACTATAACAGCTACTTGAAAACGACGAAATTTGCACTAAAATAAAGGCTCGACATCACAATAACCGTTAAACCATAGAAAACGACCACTCAAAATCAGCTTCTACTAACTGAAGATACTCAAATACATCACATCACTGAGAATGGATTCATTCAACACGAAATTCGATCATAGAACCATTCGAGATAAAATGCACATCTCAAGAACATTTTCTTAAAAAAAACAAAGTTACATAGTGAAAAGGAGATTCAAACCTGAAGTTGCAACTCCTATTAATAACTACAGCCTTAATAGTACGCCTTTCGCCTTCGAATATGAGCGAGGTTTAACAGCAGCTCAGCAGAACAACAGTAGAAACAGAGCTCGAACTTCAATTCGTATTTTCCAGGAAACTCAAATCCGGATTCCAAAACAAAAATGTATATATGTTTCTCTTCAACTTTTAAAGAATTCGACCAAGAAGAAAGAAACAAAACTCCGGAAAACCACCAATTCCCAGAATCCCTTCAACTTTTTCTCTCTGAAATGTTTTAGTCTCCCCCTTTGAAATCCCATAATTTCTCTAGTTATCAGGCAGACACCTGATGAATGAAGGGCTGGGATTAATCGAAATCGATCCCACGCTCTCCATTCATCCGGCATATGCCTTCTAGAGGCTTCCAATCACGTGAGAAGGGAATGTGGATGAGAAAATCTGTCAGAGGTCGATACACTTATAGTGACGAGGAGGGAGGGGGAACGCGTGGGGTGGTCTTGAGCTCACTCGCTTGAAATTTGGACGGAATTTGGGGGCTGGATTCGAGTGGGGAAGAGGAACAGTGTTCCCTTCGTTTGGGTTTGGGGCAGACGGGATTTGGGTTCTTTTCCTCTTAATTGAGGGTTATTTAAAGACTGGGTCGGGTCTGATTTGGGCCTGGGAAGTGGGTTTCCGGGGAGGAGGAGGGGAAGACTTGGGCCGATGGGTTTTAATTTTGGGATTTTTACATATACATACCATATAGCAAACCTTATTACCATCCATGTTTAAGGTTTGTGTTTATTACATTTAAGTATACCACCTTTCAATTTATGAACCAAAATTCTATTTAAGGTTTAATTATCAACTTATTAATTATAGGCTTGATTTGTGGAACTGAAAATCTTTTCAGATTTTATTGTACACATTTTTTCTCTCTCTTACAAACAAAACCCACGATTTTCTTCTCTTTTTTAATTACCCTCCCCACACGTTCTTTTACCAAAACCGATTTCCCTCTCTCTGCTTGAATTTCATCCGCCATTGTCGAAGCTTGAACAATTTCAGATCGAGAAGTTCTTCTCAATCCACCATACTTTCAGTCCATAAAATTGTATCAAAGCCAGAACGGCTCTACAAAACCGATTTCTCTCTCTCTGCTTTGAAGTCGGATAACATGTGAGTTTGTATGTCCTTTGGCGTGTAAACAGTCTTAGGATCACAATACTTTGGAACGACAATGCTACCAACTACTGTTGCAGTACATTTCCGCTGTATGAATGTTTCGTCCATTCGGCATCATGTGTGTTGTCGGCTAAACTTCTTATCTTGAACAATGAAGAATCATGAATTGACGTTGCCTTGAAATGGCATTTGCAGTTCTCAGCTACACATACAAGCCAGTAGCTACAAAAAAATCTAATTTTCAGACATATTTATTAAAAACTATAATTAACTACAAATTGACTACAATTAACTACAAACTGACTTCAATTAACTACAAACTGACTACAAGTAACTACAAAGTGACTACAATTAAATACAAACTGACTACAAGTAACTACAAACGGACTACAATTAACTACAAACAATTAACTACAAGTAACTACAAACTGACTACAATTAAATACAAACTGACTACAAGTAACTACAAACGGACTACAATTAACTACAAACTGACTACAATTTAACTACAATTTGTATAAACAAACCTAGCTTCAATAATCTGGAATCTGGAAGAACTACAATTTGATTGACTATCACGCTGTAAATTCTGATTTTTCGGTATTTGATGTAGAAGAATGAGAGATTTTCGAAACTGAAATCTGGAAGAACTATCACGCAGAGAGATTTGCGCTGGGATTAGATCTTTTAAGGTTTTAAAAAGATCATTAATTAAGACAGAATCAAATATTAATTGGGAAGCTTAAAATCTGGCGCTATTTTGGGCTATAAAATCAGCCAGATATGGTTTGGTAATTAAGACACAATCAAATATTAATTGGGAAGCTTAAAATCTGGCGCTATTTTAGGCTATAAAATCAGCCAGATATGGTTTGGTACATTTTTGGTAATGAAAACATGGAATATGCGGGTAATAACCAAACAAGGCACAATAATGGTAATAAGGTTTGCTATATGGCATATTTAGCTAAAAATCCCTTTAATTTAAAGAAGCCCAATTCTTTGTTGTTCTTTCTATTCTCTTTTTCAATTTCAAATCAAATTAATTCCTTTTTTTCAAAAATTAATTAAAATCAAAATTAATTCCTAGAAATCTTAAATAAAAATAAAAGCACTAACTAATCTTAACTGATAATCAACTCAATTAATTAAGAACCAATTAAAAGGCAAGCTACTTAAAATAAAAGTTAATATTAAAAGTGCAAATTACACTATTTTTTGTGATTTTTCCTTTTTATAAAACAACTCAATTAATCAGTTAATCCTAAAATATTAAAGTGAATCCTAAATACAAATGAACATATTTTTGGTATTTTTGTATGAATTAAAATTCATAAATAAAATACAACAATTAACAGAAAATGTCACAAAATTCACAAAAATTGTAAAATAACAAAGAAATTGTTTTGTATGAATTTTTTGGGAATAAATCATATATAGGACAAAAATTATGTGCTCACAGCTGCCCCTCTTTGCTCGGAAACATGAAGAGTTTTCGTGCAAAGATAAGTGAGCGGAAACGAGCGATTTTTGTCCGTTCAAATATTCCGTGCGAAGCATTTTAGAAAGAGCTGACAGCACCCTGCTTCAGAGATTGCCTACATATCCTGGGCTAAACAGGAATCAGGTCAGTGTAGTTCGGGAGTGTCTGGTAGTTGGGACTACCAGAAGCTGTGATTTCACTGCACTTGCTGATCTCCTTATTACTCCATGTCAAAGATAAAAAGAAGTTAAATTAGCTATGCTCTATGAATTACAAAAGTCCTATCTAGATTCTTCAAACTTGCTCTTGTACTTTCTTGTTGCCTTGTTGTCTTGTGCTTTCCTGTTGCCTCATTGTCTTGTGTTTTCTCGGTGAAATCCCTTGTTGTTACTTCAAGTGGTCAACTGAGATGTTGTTCCTTCTCTTCAAATTGCTGAACTTGAATAATCTTTAACTTGAATGTATTCCTCTGTTATATGGGCGGGCTCCCAACTTCACAAAAATAGACAAAATAAAGAAAACTTTTTGCCCCAGTTTGAAAAACTGGGTGCTTGTTACTGTATATTAATAAGAATTAAAACTTGAATTGTGATAAGACAGAAATGTACCTTTAAAATTTAAAGACTGAAATGTATTCCTCTGTTATATGGGCGGGCTCCCGACCTCAAAACTTAAAAATTTAAAGACTGAAATGCGTCAAAACTTAAAATTTAAAGACTGAAATTTATTCCTCTGTTATATGGGCGGGCTCCCAACCTCAAAACTTGAAATTTTAAAGATAGAAATATTTCACAACTTAAATTTAAAGATTGAAATAGTTCAAAACTTGAAATTTAAAATTTATCTTAGATGAAAAATTCATCATAAGATTTTTGTCTTAGGTGAAAGATTCAACAGACTAGGATTCTTATCTTTATCTTAGGTGAAAAATTCATCAGACTAAGATTTTTATCTTAGGTAAAGATTCAATAGACTAAGATTCTTATCTTTATCTTGGGTGAAAAATTCATCGGACTAAGATTTTTATTGTAGGTGAAAGATTCAATAGACTAAGATTCTTATATTTATCTTAGGTAAAAAATTCATCAGACTAAGATTGTTATCTTAGGCGAAAAGATTCAACATAGTAATATTTTTATCCTAGATGAAAGATTCAACAGACTAAGATTGTTATCTTAGGTGAATAGATTCAACAGATTAATATTTTTATCCTAGGAGATAAATCATCAAACTAGATCCAATTTTTCGAATCCAGACTTTCTTAATCTTTCAAATTCCAACTTTATTTCTTTTTCAAATCATGCCTTCCTTTCTTTCCAAATTATGCTTTCCTTTCTTTTTCCCCAAATTATGCTTTCCTTTCTTTTTCCCAAATTATGCCTTCCTTTTTTTTTTCAACTTCTGCCTTCCCTTCTTTTCAAATTATCCTAGGATAATATTCATCAAACTAGGTTTCTACCTTTATCTTAGGAGAAAGATTCATCAGACTAAGATTTCATATCTTAGGTGAAAGATTCAACAGACTAAGATTTCTTATCTTAGGTGATAGATTCAACAAACTAAGATTTCTTTATCTTAGCTGAAAAATTCATCAGACTAAGATTTTTTCGATTAACCATTTTCTTTAGAAACTTGTTTTATCTACCTTCTTGAATTATCTTCCTTCAGAACTGCTTCCCTAAAGCTGGTGTTGTCCTCCTTCAAAAATCACTTCCCTAAAAACTAGTGTTTCATTCCTCCGAAAATTACTTTTCTTAAAACTGGTGTTTCTTTCCTAAAAACTACTTCCCTCTTTTTTTTGTAAAAAAAAAAAACTTGTATTGGCCTTCATGTTCTTCAGATGGGTACCTGACTTCAAGAAAATTTTCAAAACGGCAGAAACTTTTCTGCCCCAGTTTGATAATCTTCCTGTAGCATATCTTTCCACAATCAAAAAAATTTCCATGCCCCTATTTTAAATCAAAGAAAATTCTGTTAGTTTAAAGTGCGGTGGTTGGTTGTAGCACTCCTGCTTGGGATGACTTTCCTTTTCTCATTTCCATGCTTTTCGTTGTCCGACCATCTTTGGTACTTGGCTGATAACTTCTGACCTTCTTGTCGACTCCTTATTCACAAACTTTCACATTTTACACCTCGTATATGGCCCCGAATTCTTCAATGACAGCTGATTTCTGCTTGGAATATCTTTCTGGTCGCTGGTTAACCATTTTTGTCAGTCTTACCATGGAAGATACCTTTGGTATTTTCACCTAATACCCTCTACCCATCGCATTGCTCCTGAACCGGCATCTATCAAACTTTGTGTTTCATCAGGATCCCCAAAGCATGTTGATTATTACCATATCAATGCTCTTGTTGTTCTTCTTGACTTGTGACATTATTTGTGCAATTGAAAAGCTGGTGCAAATTTTAAAGTCATTTCTCACTTGTTATGATCAAACAGACTCAGAAAGAGGGAGTGAATAGGAATATAGGAACAGAAAGAGATTATTCCTAAAAGAGAAAACTACGAATTAGAGACCTATCAGGTGAGGATACCAACTCTAATGACCATGACATACACATACAGTTATTCTGTCAATCAAACTTGATGCTCAGCTCTTGTTGTACCTTTTCGCTGTGAGACTGGGCTTATCCAATTTGATTCGCATTCCTTATTCGGCTTGTAGTGCCCAAAGGGGTTTCACCATTAAACCTCTCTTATTTGTTCTTTCTCTCAAATTACTGTCACCTCATGGTACCTGTGAAGGTTTTCACAATAAGACACTCTCATTTTATTTCTCTCATGGTATCTTATTTGACATTTTTGGCTTTTTTTTGCAAAATGGAAGGTTAGACCCGATGAGGGTTGCCTACGTATCCCACGCCCTGTGAGAATCAAACCCGCGTAGTTCGAAAAAATTAACCAAACTATTTTAAAACAGGACTCTTTTTTATTTTTATTTTTTATGGCACGACAAGACTATTTTTCTTTTTCTATTTTTTGAAGACAAGAAAAAACAACGACTCTCTTTTTTTTCAACAAACAATAAACAACCTATTTTTTTCCAAACTAAAATAGAGACTCCTTTTCTTTTCTTTTTCAACGAACAACTTTTCAAAAATGAAAAGACTGTTTTTTTGTTTTTTCTTTGCTCTTTTTTTTAGTAAAACTAACTATTAAAAATAAAACATTTTCTTATTTTTTCATTTTCTCAAAATTTCGGCAGAATTTTGACAGTATTTGGGCATTGATTTTTCTAAAACTAAGAAATTAACTGCCTCTTTCCTTTTCTCTTTTTCTCAATTTTTCAACATTCCCGAGATTCAGAAATCAATCAACATGTAGGTTCGAAACAAATATATGTACAGAGCAAGTAGGATGCATCAGAATGGTCTTTTCATTTCAGGTTGCTAGCCCTAGACGGACCCAACCTCTGTGTTGAGTCCCCTAAGTCAAATGCAGCATGATGCAAATAAGTGTTCCTACTAGGGATCCAGCATGAAGTCACGTCATTCTAGGTTCAAAACATGGGTATGTGTTCTAGACTGTGTACTCGAGCGTACCACTCGAATCAAAGAGGAGGCAGCATACCGGGAACCTGCAACATCGCCCGGCTTTGCAATTTATCCGACCTCTTTCTTATTTCAAAGTATGACACTAATAGAATAAGGAGTCTCAACCAATAAGCAAATCCCCGGAGGTGGAGAGAGAAGGGTGTCGGCACAATTTATATACAGTTCAGATAATATCAAAGCGGTAACATTTAGCACATTAAGCATGAAACATGTAGGAAAATCATATACAACCTAATACAACAATTTATCTAAGCTTGAATTATGAACCCTGAACGAAACACGTCTTGGTTCTTTTCCCCAGTAGAGTCGCCAGAGCTGTCACACATCCTTTTTCACCTACACCCCTAAGGGCATAAAGGATTTATTCCAATTAAAGGACAATCGGAATGAAATTTATTATTAAAATTCAGAGTCGCCACTTGGGATATTAATGGTGTCCCAAGTCACCGACCGAATCTCGAACTGAGGAAAATATGACTATGTATTACAGTCCGCGAACCAGAAATCTAAGTAAGGAATTTTGTTAACCCAGGAGAAGGTATTAGGCATTCCCAACTTTCGTGGTTCTAGCACGGTCACTTAACTGTTGTATTTGATTTTATCTGATATTAATACATGCTTGCATATGTGCTTTTTATTTATAAACCGCGTTTGTCATTATTTTAAAAGAATTGCAACGTCGCGAAAATGCA
Organism: Nicotiana benthamiana; assembly: GCA_034376525.1. Lineage (NCBI taxonomy): Eukaryota > Viridiplantae > Streptophyta > Magnoliopsida > Solanales > Solanaceae > Nicotiana > Nicotiana benthamiana. Next base: position 86,344,033 of record CM067328.1, read on the forward strand.
TCTCGAACTACGTCGCAATCAATGCACTCGTGATTTTTAACACATTTTGTCTCTGTTGAGATTTGAATTTGGGTCGCATCAATGCGCATCCGAGTTTACGAGAGTAATTTAAGTAAATCGTGCCTAAAAAGTCTAACACATTTGTACTTTGTGAGAGCCATAAAATTTGCTAAATGGTACGCCTCGGATTCTAAGGATCAATACATATTTAAAATGAGGGCCACGCAATTGACATATTTTATTTTTGGCAAGGCGCACCTCCAACTATTCCAAAAGGGCTTTGCTCAACGAAAATAAACTAGGGATATTCACAGATCCTTTAAAGCCAATTCGAGCTTATTGAGGCTAATGGATTAAGAGTAGGAGGAATTATTATAAACTAACACATGATGGTGGGAGTGTAGAGGAAGTAGAACACTACAGTAAAATGGGAACATCATAACAACCTGATTACAACCTGAAGTTGCAAACTCCTGTTAGCAACTACAACCTTAATAGTACGCCTTTCACCTTCGATTATGAGCGAGGTTTAACAGCAGCTCAGCATAACAACAGTAGAAACAGAGCTCGAACTTCAATTTGTATTTTTCAGGAAACTCAAATCCGGATTCCAAAATAAAAATGTATATATGTTTCTCTTCAACTTTTAAAAGAATTCGACCAAGAAGAAAGAAACAAAACTCCGGAAAACCACCAATTCCCAAAATCCCTTCAACTTTTTCTCTGTGAAATTTTTTAGCCCTCCCTTTGAAATCCCAAAATTTCTCTAGTTATCAGGCAGACTACTAATGAATTAAGGGCTGGGATTAATCGAAATCGATCTCACGCTCTCCATTCATCCAACATATACATTCTAGAGGCTTCTAATCACGTAAGAAAGGAATGGGGATGAGAGAATCTGTCAGAGGTCGTTACGCATACGGTGACGAGGAGGGAGAGGGAACGGGTGGGGTGGTCTTGAGCTCACTCGCTTGGAATTTGGATGGAATTTGGGGGATGGATTCGAGTGGGGAAGAGGAACAGTGTTCCCTTCATTTGGGTTTGGGGTAGGCAGGATTTGGGTTCTTTTCCTCTTAATGGAGGGTTATTTAGAGACTGGGTCGGGTCTGATTTGGGCCTGGGAAGTGGGTTTCCGGGGAGGGGGGGACTTGGGCTGGTGGGTTTTAATTTAAAGAAGCCCAATTCTTTCTTGCTCTTTCTTTTCTCTTTTTCAATTTCAAATCAAATTAAATCCCTTTTTTTTCTTTCAAAAATTAATTAAAATTAAAATTAATTCTTAGAACTCTGAAATAAAAATAAAAGCACTAACTAATCTTAACGGATAATTAACTTAATTAATTAGGAACCAATTAAAAGGCAAGCTACTTAAAATAAAAGTTAAAATTAAAAGTACAAATTACACTATTTTTTGTGATTTTTCCTTTTTATAAAACAACTCAATTAATCAGTTAATACTAAACATGTTAAATTAAATCCAAAATACAAATGCACATATTTTTTGGTATTTTTCGTATGAATTAAAATGCACAAATAAAATACAACAATTACCAAAAAAATTCACAAAAATTGTAAAATAACAAAGAAATTGTTTTGTTTGAATTTTTTGGGAATAATTCATATATAGGGCAAAAATCACGTGCTCACGGTAAGCATTATTTTTTTCAAATTTACTCCTTTTTTTTAACAACAAAGTTATTATTTTTTAACTGCAGTTGGGCCTCAATAAGTTGTATGATGATGTACTTGGTGACAACATGGTGTAAGCCTGTGTTACAAGCCCAAATTCCCTCGGTATGGCCACAAAATTCCTCACACTTTATTGGATGGTGTTGAACATCATGCTGCAAATAATGCTCCGTTGACAGATTTGAGTCTACCCAAAGAGTCGCACCTCGTTTTCTAGAAGTTGTTATGCTTTCCAAGCCAGTCATGACAAGTAAGATGGAGGTTGTCGCTAGTCAAGTGAAACGTCAAAAAGCCTTTGATCCTATCCATGGCCGTTGCATCTTAATGATACGAACTTCAAACTACAAGATATTATTTCCCATATTAAATTGTATTTTGTTAACACGATGTGGAATACGTTGTGCGAATGGATAGAAGAGTTCTATCTTGATTCTCTAGATAGCTTCACAAGGTTTGAGGAATGTATCGCTTTGGCCCTTTAGGAAATTAAGAAAGAAAATATTATTGGTACTTCTACTTTAGAGGCTCTTGTTGAGGCTTTCTTGAAGACATACACAGATTCCAAGATGACTAAAGAATTTCACAGAGAGTTACTTTTTGATGCACGGCGACACCTCGATGATACAAAACAGGAATATGAAAAAGTGAACGAGTCTGTAGAGAAACTTCAAGCCAATCTTGCAAGTGTTGAACAACAACAAGCTACCTTGGCATCTAGAAAGAATAATATCGTCGCGTTCTTGCATAAACAACAAATGAAGTTGGCTAAAAGTCAAGAGAACACTACATTACCGAAGGGAAGATTTATATCATTGAAGACAATCATCCATTATCTGATGATGAAGTAGAGAAATTATCCCTCCTGATAAGGGTAGTTGAGACAAACCGCCAATAATTCCTTAGCTTTAAACCTTTTTTATGATTTTTAGAGTTTTTGTTTTGCTTATAATTCTCAACTTACGATTTTTTATAACTAATATCATGCAACTGAGTACTTATCTCTTGGAGCAATAAAAATATCTTTATTTTTAGTATGAGATATCTCTCTTTGAGAGTTGGATTCCTTCTAATACTCTCAATTATTTCTTTCTTAAATTTCAGCACATGTCTCGTATGTCGGATTTGTTGCTTCATGCACTCTTGTTAAAGAAATTCATATCTTGATCTGGGGGTGTCGGAATTACAATCCGTTTGCACCATTACAAAAAAAACTCAAAGACCTGATGTACCTATGAATTTCATGGCAGAACTTCTTCGGCAAAAATAATTGTATCTTGAGCTAGTAGTATCAGAATTAAAATTCGGGTGCAGTGTCAGAAAGTAGACTCAGAGACCTAAAACTCATATAAATTTAATAATAGAACTCCTTTTGTACTGTCAATAGAAAAGTCGCGAAATCAACTCAATTGTAGTGAACTTTTAGATTTTCGTACTTTTGGCAAAAATAATTGTATCGTGAACTTGGAGTGTTAGAATTGCAATACGTTCGTGCCGTTAGAAGTAAACTCATAATGTGAAGTATCTAATTTCATGGCAGAACATTTTTGGTCTACCGGCAGAAAACTCACGAAGTCAACACAACTACAGTGAACTTTCATATTCTCGTGCATATAGAAGTCATTGCGGTATAAGACCTTCTAGATTAGTCAAAGTTCCAAATCAGGTATTGGTTGACCCTTCGAAACCCAAATTAGAAATTTTATTGTTAGGCCACATTATGAGGGAACAATTCATATTGGATTCCATTATGCAAAGCTTTATGGTAGCATCAACTTTGAAGAAATGAAGCGAACTTGGAAAGGCATTCAAGATAAGATAGTGACAATCTTTCGTGTGAATTGCTTTTATGACTTATATTTTTTGTGTAGGATGAAGTATAAATATTTTCGTCTTTTTACTCTCTTAACAATGATTTATTATATCCATGTAGCATTGATGCAATGCAGTAGCCATTTTGGCTCGACACAAATTGCCTTCTTTCTTTCTACAATTTGCACATATTTAAGTAATCAACGTGATGCCACAACTCAAATTTTGATGATCATGTCACATCGAAACACTTTTTTTAATGCTTATGTGACTGAACTTAGAATGAAACTCTAAGTTGCCTACATACCTCGGTGAAGAGTATCAAGTCATAAAATAGTTCAAAATAAGTGAGTTGTTTTTCTATATGTCCTAACTTTTGTCTAGGCTGCCTCTTTCGAGGTTTTCAACCCAAAGGACTTTTTTTGCCTAGGCCGCCTCTTCAAGGTTTTCAACCTAGCGATTTCTTTTGTGCCTTAAATTTTGCCTAGGCTGCCCTTTCGAGGTTTTCAACCTTGCAGACTCGTTTTTTGGTAACATTCGCAGTTTAGGCCCATGCGGGCCAGGAGCATAGCAACATGCAGTTTAGGCTCGTGAATTAAAGAGCGTTTATTCTATAAGGATAATATCGCTTAAAAAATTTCCCATTTATAGGTCCAATTCTCATGCCAACTGCATCAACTAACTTGTAGCGTCCACTTGAATAGGCTTCTTGAACAACATATGGACCATCCCTTTTTGAAGTGAGTTTTCCCCTATATTTGTGATAGGTGATAATTGGTATTCTTATTGCAAGAATTTGATCGCTAAATCTGAAGGAACTCAAGCGAACCTCTTTGTTGAAAGCACGAGAAAGACGAGCTTGATATCACTCAAGATTTTGTTGAGCTTCTAGCCTTTATTCATCAAGGGACTCTAGTTGTTCAAGGCGCAGACGAGCGTTTCTTCTTTAGTAAGACCTTCTTGGGCAGCGAGTCACAAGGATGGTATTTGACGCTCAAGAGGAAGAACTGCTTTGACTCCATAGACAATAGAATAAGGAGTTGCTTGTGTCGGCGTGCAATGAGTCGTCTGATATGCCCATAAAGCTTCTTCCATTATGCCATGCCAATCTCTTTTAGACTTGGAGTCGACCTTCTTTATCAAGTTGCAGGGTATCTTGTTAAGTGTTTTTGCTAGTCCATTTGCAGCAACATAATAGATTGATAAATTATATTGCTTGAAGCCAAAAAGTTCACAGATCTTGGTCATCAATGTTTTGTCGAACGGTTTGCCATTATCTCTTATCAAAGAACTAGGAATGCCGAAACAATATATGATGTTAGCTCAAATGAAGTTTGCAACATTATCTTTCTTCACTTCCTTGAGAGCAGCGGTCTCGGCCCATTTTGAGAAGTAATTAGTTGTAGCCAAGATGTATAGATGTCCTTTAGAAGATTTTGGAAGTGGTCCAACACCATCTAATCCCCAAACGTCAAATGGACAAGATTCAAAAGTAGGGTGTAACATTTCAGGTGGTTGGTGTATAAAATTTACGTGAAACTAGCAAGCCTTGCATCTTCGAGCATAATCTAAGTAATATTACACCAATGTCGGGCAGTAGTAACCCATCCTCTTAATGTGGAAATGGAGCTTCAGCCAGATTGATGTGATCCAAAAACTCCAAAGTGTGCCTCTTGCATAGCTTGAGTTGCCTCATCTTCCCCTAAATAATGCAAGAGAACTCTCTCAAATTATCTTCAATTCAAAGTGTCTTTGCAGTAAACGAAGAGAGCATACCGACAAATTTTGATCTTTCTCTGTGGAACTTCTAGAACTATCCCATAACATAAGTAGTCGATCATAGTTTGTCGCCAGCCAACTTCTCAGCTTTAGCGAAAGCTACAAAATGGCCGAACTTGCTTTCTTTATCCTCATTCTCAGCTGGTTCTACTATCCATTTTTGGTAGATTGTGATATATGTATGGCCGGGCAGAGTCAATGTCTAAGCTAGAGAAGCTAAGGTGTTAGCTTTCTTGTTTCCCTTCCTTGGCATATGCTGAAGAGTACATTAGCAAGCCATCCAATCAATTTTTGTGCATAATCATGATAAGGACACAATTTTGGCTTTTTGACCTTGTATCTACCTAGCAATTGATTGATCACTAACTCTGAGTCTCAAAAAATACGTAATTTGAGTTGTCTCATATTAACAGCCACCTCAAGCCAAGTATGAGTGCTTGATATTCTGCAACATTGTTGTTGAGGTGAAGGAATATGGCAAGACTTCTCCTTGAGAGGTGACAAACACAACACATGCACCAGCTCATTCACGATGTATGGCACTATAAAAATACATTTTCCATGGTGGTTATACTTCGATGACCATTTCATCTCATCAAATAGTTCATCAGTCAATCCCCAATCATAAGGTATTGGATTATCAGCTAAGAAATCTGCCAAAGCTTGTCCTTTCACAGCTTTTTGTGGGATGTACACAATTTTGAAATGTTGAAATTGGACGTACCACCTTGCTAATCAGTCATTGAGGAAGGGTTTTGACATCGGGTTTGCCCTTGAGACGAGACGAATGACATGATCTTTAAAGTAGTGCTTCGGCTTTTGAATTGTGAAAACCAATGCAAGACACAACTTTTCAACCGGAGAATACCTCAGTTCATTTGGGGTCATCATCCTACTCAAGTAGAAGTGGGAATTTTCTTTTCTTTCACCATTTTCTTGGGCCAAAAAGGCTCCAACTGACCTTGTTGGGGCTGTAATATATAGAACAAATGGTTTTCCTGGTATAGGGGCTGCCAGAATTGGAGGTTTAATCAAGTAGGATTTGATGCTTAAGAATGTGTTGCTACAAGCTTGGTCCCATTAAAAAAGTACACCCTTCTTCATGAGATGACTAAAAGGTTGGCACTTCCCAGCTAGATTTGAGATGAATCTTCTCTGGTATGCCAATTTCCTGTGTAGACTTTTCAGTTCATGTATTTTTCTGGACTCGGGCATCTTCAAGATTGCTCAACTTTGTCTTGATCTATCTCAATCCCTTGATGTCGAATAATGAATCCAAGGAAATTTCCAGAAGTAACCCCAAAGTCATATTTCAACGGGTTCATTCTAAGCTGATATTTCCTTAGTCATTCAAACATCATTCTTATGTCTTCCAAGTGGTCTCCTCCCTTTCTTGATTTCACCACTAAATCATCCACATAGCATTCCACATTCTTAAGTAGGAGGTCAATCAAAGTTATTCTGCACTGCCCTTTGATATGTGGCACCGACATTCTTCAAGCCAAAAGGCATTACTTTGAAGAAATAAATGCCTTTACGAGTGTGAAATGCAATAAGCTCTCCATCTTTTGGTGCCATATATATTTGATTGTACCTATATGATCCATCCATGAAAGACATTTACTCGTATCTGGTGAAAGACATTTACTCGTATCTGGTGGTCGCATCAATCATAAGCTCTGGAATGGGAAGCGTAAATTCGTCCTTAGGGAATGAATTATTAAGGTCTCTAAAATTGATACATACTCAAATTTGGCCATCCTTCTTTTTCACAAGAACAATGTTTGAAATCCATGTAGGATATTTAACCTTCCAAATGAAACCATCTTCGATGAGTTTTTTGACCTCGGCTTCGATTTATAGGATCAATTCTGGCCTGATCGTCTTTGGGATTGCTTAACAAGATGAACTCCTTTCTTGACCGCAAGCTGATGAACTGCTGCTTTAGGATCTAAACCAGGCATCTCTTTGTAGCTCCAAGCAAATACATCTCTATATTCTTTAAGTAGCTCCATATAAGTGCTTTTTTCATCTGCGGTTAGTAGGGCACTTATATAGGTGGGCCTGGAGTCTTCTGCAGTGCCAAGGTTGACTTCTTTCAATGCATCAACTGTTATTTTAATTCCTTCTTCTAGTCCTGGAGGAGCATCCTCAGCATCTTCATCTTCTTGGGGATCACCATGAATAAATGATATATAGCCACACCAAGAGGCATCTCCCAAATTTTTGTCGACCTTCCTTAGAAACAAAGTGTATTGCTCCTCATTCGCAGTAATGTGATATAAGGATCCTACACTTTCTTCATCTGTGGAATACTCAGTCGGACCATCTCTACCTCTCATCTCGTCTCAACTCTCAACATTTAAGATAACTAAGATGGCTTCAAAGAGATCGGCTCAAAAGTTACTAACTCCAAGTTTTCTTCTGATGTTGAAAGTATCCTGAATGCTAATATGGGGAGTCTTGGGACAATCACCCAAAGCAAGGCGAGCATCTTGGGATAGCAAGCACCTCAAGTGTCATCCTTACCACTACATGCTGTGAGATCTTCATCATTTGAAGAAGAATGGTCCCCTGCTAGCATGTCAGAGAGAGGATATAATATTGCAGAAGGTGTGGAGAAAGCTCTTGCTCAACTTACTTTGTACTATACCAATACTCAGCTTACCCAACCCGATGATGATGTTTTAAGTGTTGGCTCTACGCCAAAATCGCCACATGACATGTTACAAACTAAGTTCCATTCGAGGTACTGTCCATGTTTATCATCTGAAAATATCATGGAGGCAATGATGACGAACACTTCGACAATGGAGGAGCAACTCGCAAACCCGACAAAGGCGATAGATGTCTTAACAAAGTATTCTCAAGATCAAGATATCTGTATCGCAAAATTGACAGGCATAGTTGAAAGCATGATGGATGGAGAATCAAGTCATTCACCTGGAAAGCTCCCTGAAGTCCACCAAAAGGCTGATCCTCCAACAAAACAAGTGTCATCCGCCAAAGAACTTCATGTCTCCTCCGAAGGACCAATTCCTATCGAACAATTGAAGGAATTCATCATGGGAACTATCAAAGATAAGTATGAGGTCACTTCAAAGTCTTCTCTTACGTATGCAAAGCTGTATACTGAAAGAATCGATATCTTGAAAATGCATGCCAGCTATCAATCTCCCAAATTTCAGCAGTTCGATGGAAAGGGAAATCCAGAGCAACATGTCGTGCACTTTGCTGAGACATACAACAATTCAGGGACTTGTGGATATTACCTTGGCAAGCAGTTCGTCTGCTCACTAAAGGGGAATGCTTTTGATTGGTACACCAACCTCGATGCTGGATCAATAATAGTTGGGACAAATTGGAGCAAGAGTTTCTCAATTGCTTTTATAGCCAGGGAAATTACGAACACTAGGAAATGAAAAGATGAACCAATTAATGACTTTATCAACCGACGGAGGAATGTAAGCCTTAACTGCAAAGATAGGCTAAGCTAAGCTTTTTGCATAGAGATGTGCATCAAAGAAATGCATTGGGGACTTTGTTACATCTTTCTAGGAATTAAGCCCAGGACATTAGCAGAACTTGCCATTCGTGCTCATGACATGGAGTTGAGCATGGCTTCCGTGGGAAATGAAGGGCAGCCTATCTACGAACCTCGCAAGGGAAAAGATAAGCAAGAAGTCAAGAAATGGAGCGAGTTCGTACCCAATAATGAAAGCAAAGAATCCATGAATGTCAATGACTCTCTTTGAAGTTAACTACCAAAGTGGGCAAGAAATAAAGTATGAAAACAACTTCCTCTCAAGACAACGCACATCGAAATTTGACTCTCAAACAGATGCAAGAAAAGGAGTACTCATTTCTAGACTCAGTTGTGCTTGCGATATTTGAAGAACTCCTCTAGCTAAAGCTTATTGACTTGCCAAAGATGAAGGGGCCAGATGAAGCTGGAAAAAGTATTGACCCCAATTACTGCAAATATCATCGGCTTGTAGGTCACCCTCTTGAGAAGAGCTTTGTCTTCAAGGACAAAGCTATGGATTTGGCTCATCAAAAGAAGATCGAGCTTGAAGATGAAAAAGCGAGCACAAACCATGTGACCATTGCCTTTGGCTCATGTAATCCAATTGAGATATGCACCTATGAAGGGAATAAAGATGAAGAATTGTTGGAGGATGACAAAATCCGATTTGATCAACCCGACTAAGAAGTTTGGACCCTGGTGACTCATCATAGACACCGTAAATTGAGTCCACAACAGGATCAAGGAAACAACCTACAAGGAATAAGATGGTGAGAAGACCGAAGAAGCAATAATTGGTTAAGAACCAAACGAAGGTGGAGATAGAGACACACCATCACCAAAAGCCACGCCGCCCGGTGGCTTTGGGAGAATTCTTTCCAAGATAGTTTCGCATAAGGATTTCTGATGATGATGACAAGGCCTTGTATTATAATGCTCATAAAGAAGAAAAAGGGAAACAACTAAGTCACATCAACACTGTCTCCATCACTATCTAATAGTCTTGTATAGTCCTCCTTCCAAGAAGCAGATGTTGTAATGCAAAAATCGCATTAACTGAAGACAATCTCCTACTTAGTGAGACACCATACAATAGGCCTTTGTTTATGGTGAGTTATGTTCTCGAGTGGAGGATAAATAGAATCTTGATAGATGACGGATCTGCAGTTAATATTCTTCCCATTTGCATAATGAAAGAACTCGACATCTCAACTAAAGAACTTTTTGTAAGTCGACTGATGATTCAACGATTCAATCAAGGGGGACAAAGGGCTATAGGAGCTATCAAACTGGAAATCACCATGGGAGATATGCAATCAACTGCATGGATGCATGTGATTGATGCAAAGACTTCATACAATTTGTTGTTTGGCAGGCTGTGGATACACGAGAACAAAGTTGTCTCATCAAGTTACTACCAGTGTTAGAAATATAATAAATATGGAGTGAAAAAGAAGATAGTTGCTAACAACAAGCCGTTCACTGAAGCCGATGCATACTTCACTGACACAAAGTTGAATAACCACATCGTGAAGGGAGTAAATGTTGATGACATCAAGAACGCCAAAGGTGATAATATCGTGTCCAAATTGGCTGAAGTAGCTTCTAGTGAAGATAAAGTTACAATATAAGCATACGAAGTTTCGAAAGCTCACAAAAAGAATGTTGCAACTGCAGGAAACAAAATAGCTCCTTTATTTCGCTACATCCCAAAAGTGAAGAAAGATGAAGGAGAATCATCAAGCCTCTAGAAAGATGAACTAAGAGAACTAACCCTTCCTATCAAGTAGATTGTACCATAAAGTTATCTTCAAAGCTACTGGAAAAGTTAGTGGCCCATAGCATGCCTCAAAATAAGTCACTCCCCACGAAACACACAAATGAAGGTTTTGATCTGAATGCTTACAGGTTGTTCGTAAAGGTTGAATTATGATCCCAACAAAGCATCTAAGCTAGGGAAGATCTCACCTGAAGCTACTAGGAAAGAAAAACATGATGAATGATAAGGAGCATGTGGTGAAGCAATCACGTGAGCATCTAGGTGACAAACAACCCCTACTAGTTCGCATCTCCATTAGAAGAGCAAGTAGTAACTATATCACGATAGAAGATGAACCCACCGATCCTAATAAAAGACCTTCTGTCTTTGATCGACTTAGAGAACCAACTACAAGAACTTCTATATTTGAGAGGTTGGGGGAATTTCAAAGGAAGAAGAACAAGTCCCAAAGAAATTAAAAAAAGACCTTCGTCATCTAGAGTCCAAAGTATCTCCAAAGAGCATCTAAGCTTGATCCCTTCCAGAATGAGGCGACAATCAGAACTTTTGATTTCATGCGGAGAGGTACTCAAAGTGAAGACTCGCAAGGTGGTCCACACTAGAGAGCATGATGAAGATGAAGAAAGTGTAGTATCTTCATATCACATTACTGTGAATGAGGATCAATACACTTAGTTTCTAAGGAAGGATGACGAAAATTTGGGAGATGCCTCTTGGTGTGGCCATATAACTTTTAATGATGGTGATCCCTAAGAAGACAAAGATGTTGAGGAAGCTCCTCCTTACTAGAAAAAGAAATTAAAATGACAGTTGATGCATTGAAAGAAGTCAACCTTGGCATTGCAGAAGACTCCAGACCCACCTATGCAAGTGTCCTACTAACCACAGATGAAGAAAGTACTTATGTGGAGTTGCTTAAAGAATGTAGAGATGTCTTTGCTTGGAGCTACAACGAGATGCCTGTTTTAGATCCAAAAATAATAGTTCATCATCTCGCGGTCAAGAAAGGAGCTCTTTCTGTTAAGCAAGCCAAAGAAGATTCAGGTCATAATTGATCCCATAAATCAAAGTCGAGGTCCATAAACTCATCAAAGTTGGTTTCATTTGGGAGGTTAAATATCCTACATGGATTTCAAACATTGTTCTTGTGAAGAAGAAGGATGGCCAAATTCGAGGTTGTATCGATTTTAGAGACCTCAATAATGCATGCCCTAAGGACGAATTTTTGCTCCCCATCCCAGAGCTTATGATTGACGCACCACCGGATACGAGGCGGTGTCTTTCATGGATGGATCATCCAGATACAATCAAATACGTATGGCACTGAAAGATTAAGAGCTTGCTGCATTTCGCACTCCTAAAGGCATTTATTGTTATAAAGTAATACCTTTTGGCTTGAAGAATGCTAGCGCCACATATCAAAGGGCAATGCGGACATCCTCCACAAGAATGTGGAATACCATGTGGATCATTTAGTGGTGAAACCAATAAATGGAGGAGACCACTTGAAATACTTAAGAAAGGTGTTCGAATGAATCCGGAGATATCAACTTAGAATGAACCCGTTGAAATGTGCCTTTGGAGTTACTTCTGGAAAATTCCTTGGCTTCAGTGTTCGACATCGTGGGATTGAGATAGTTCAAGCCAAAGTTGATTCAATCTTGAAAAATAATAATCAGACAAGAAATATAGCAACAAATGTTATATTCGATTTCAAGCTATAGGGTTACAATCTCTAAAATATCTCTAAATCTAAAGAGATGTAGTCCTCTGATTCTTCTTCTCATGGACGATGGTTCAATAGCTTGAGAGCTCTATCTTGAACTTGACGGATTTCGAATTTGTAGTACGTCACGAACAATTTGAAGATCGTCATGAACTAGGATTTGGTGTTAGGTTATCACGAAGAGAAGATGTGAAGCCGTCCGCCTATGATTTGAGTTCGCCTTTGAATTTGACCGCAAACGACGATTGCAGATATGGATAGAGACTTTGATACTATTCTTCAGAGCTTCTTTAGCCTTTCTTTCTGCTTACCTGAATGTTTTTTAGCCTTCTCCTGTGACCGCCTTATATAGATATGGGGTGGGTAGCCTCCAAGAAAAACCTAGCGGATCATTGGGCTTGAGGCTCGTGGGCCAACTTATTTGATAGAAGACCAACTAATGGGCTAGTCCAATGGTATATTGGACCTTTATTTAAATCAGTTACATGGATTTAAATAATTGAGCCAATTATATTAGTCCATAATATTTATCTGAAGTAATATATTTAATTTATGGTAAAATTTAATTTTTTTATGAATTTAAATTTAATTAATTTTAACCGTCTACACGCGTTAAAATAAAAGTTTTTCTTAACTTGGTAATTGCAACATCGTACTTATTTATACTATACAGGTCAAGTATAATGGACTCTAATTTCTTTACTATAACATACTAGTATTTGCCATCTAAGCGCAGATGGATTTCATTTTGTTTCTACCTTAATTGTATGTCGTAAGTTTTAATCATTAGAAGCTCAAACAAAGTTTCTCAAGAAACTCAGTTTTTAAAAACTACCGGAAGGTTGTGCTTAAATTATAATAGTTGCTATAGTACGTTCCTATCACTTAAAAAATAATTATATAGAATTGAAATTAGTAGAGCAACTTTTTAAACAGTTGAAGTTAGGGGGAACAAAATAATTTCATATAAGTCTTAGCAACTACTTAGGAATACGAAAAAAAATATTGATTTTTCTGTAATTTATACAGAATTATTAACCATACTCTCAGAAATAGAAACAGAAAAATTGGAGAGAAGCAGAACTTTTAAACTATGTGAAAGTTGAATATATTGCCTTTGAATCTTGTAAAATCAATTTTATAGAATATGGTATTTCAGGTTTGACATGTGTCACGACCCTAGTTCACCAATCGTGAACCTGTCATGACGACACCCAATCTTCGCGACTAGGTAAGTCTGACACATCGCGGAAATTCAACAATCCTTACGAAAAGCGATAAATAAAACATAAATAGCATTAAAAAAGGAATAGAGTGCCGCCTGGCACATACACTTCGACTCAAAATAATGTAAAAAACCTACAAGACCCGAAAATCCAAGAGAAACACAGGCTAAGAGTAAAATATACCATACGGCTCTAACATCCAGGAGTGCCTACAACAAGTGAGTACAAGAATGTAACTACTAGCTAAAGGTATAATAGAAGGAGACTCTTCGGCTCTGCGGACGCGGCAGATCCATACCTCAAATCTCCAAGTGTAGCTCCTAAAATCACTGATAGCGCGCTCGACCAGAAATACCTGGATCTGCACAAAAAAAGTGTGCAGAAGAGTAGCATGAGTACACCACAGCGGTACTCAGTAATTGCCAATCCTAACCTCGGTGGAGTAGTGACGAGGAAGGTCGTGGCCCTACTGAGACGAACATAAGAAAAATATAAGAATAAATAAATTGTAGATAATGAAGTAAATTCCGAATATCTAGCAAGACAATAATAAAAGTGAATGGCTACAAGTACAGACTACGAACACAAGAAAATCACTCAAAAGTCAGGATTCCACATGGAACTCTGGGAATTGAACCCGCAGTTCATTTATACCAATATCGGAGGATCTCCGGGGAATCGAACCCGTAGTCCATCATATCAATAACAGAGGATCTCTAGGAATTGAACTCGCTACCCTTCATACCAATAACAGAGAATCTCCGGGAATTGAACCCGCAGTCCGTCATATCAATATCAGAGGATCTTCCGGTAATTGAACCCGTAGCCCATCATGTCAATATCAGCGAATCTCCCGGGAATTGAACCCGTAGTCCAGTATACCAATAACAGAGGATCTTCAGGAATTGAACTCATAGTACAGCATACTAATAACAGAGGATCTCCCGGGAATCTAACCCGTAGTTCTAAAAGTAAATACACCACAACAAATCAATATTTAACGGAAAGGAAGCCAAATGCGAACAACAAGTAAAGTCAAAAATCTAACATGCTTCACAAGAAAGACAAATATGGCAATTTAGTCAAATAGAGGAAATAAATCACTAGCATGCTTTCCAAGGAAAGACAAATATTTCAATTTAGTCAAATAGAGCAAATATGTTACTAATATGCTTCCCTAAGTCAAAACAAGTGAAGTTTAATTTTTAACAATTAAATATGGGAAGAAAACACAATCTAAATAAGCCAAGTAAGGTGAATTTTCAATAACTAGCACAAGTACACGCATGTCACCTCGCGCACAAGGCTTTTATACAATTACAAAGATATCCTAAGGGGAGAGGTCCCCTACACAAAGTTAGACAAGCCACTTACCTCGAATTGGTACAAAACTGCTGAGAAACAATGCCTTTACCACGAGTATCCGACTCCGAGTGGTCCAAATCTATTCAAACCAATTACACATTGTAAATAACATCGCAAGTAAATAATTACACTGTTAAAATTAAAGATAAGGTGCGAAAATAGGTGAAATAAACAAAATGCCCCGCATACCAACGTCTCGGAATCGAATAATTTTCACATTTTCAGAAAACTCATACTCTCACGAGTATAACCATATAAAATCTCTTAAATCGGAGGTCAAATACCCCTTCAAATCATCAAAGTTAGGGCTAAGAACTTTACCCCAATTTCATGCGTTGTTTATCCTTAATTCGAATTTAAAAGATGAATTTAACTACTGAATGATGGATTAAAGCTAGAAAGGATCATAGAAACGTTACCCAGAAATCTCCTCTTCAAATCCCTCTCAAAATCGCTTTGGTCCGGGCTCAAACTTGATTTTTCAACTTATGAAATTAAACCCTCGGATTAACCTCTTAAATCACAGTGATTTCTACTTCTGCGGCTAAATGACCGCATCCGCGGTCACCGCATATGCGACCAACCTATCGCTTCAGCGGTCTGACTAATCCACACCAGGGACCGCTCATGCAGCTCAAGACCGCTTTTGCGATCTCCGCTTAGGCGAGCCTAAATCTGCTTTTGCGATCCACGACCAAATCCCCAAGACCGCGTAACGTGACTCCAGCTCCGCTTCTGTGGAACCCGCTTACGCGGCTCCCCTTCCGCGATTGCGCAAAACGATAGAAGGCAGCAGCAACATACCATGTAACTCACCAAACTTTCTTCGATTAGCCACCCGAATTCACCCCGAGGCGCCCGGGACCCCAACCAAAAGCACCAATACTTCCTAAAAACTCATTCAAACTTGATTGAATCCTCAAAACTCCACCATTAACATCAAAATCCTCGTTTTTCATCGAATTAAAGCCTAAGTTCCATTAAAACTTCTAAAACTCGCTTTCGATCAAAAACCTAACCAAAACACGTCCGATTGACCTGAAATGTTGTACGGACGTCCCAAATGACATGACGGTGCTTCAAAAACTTCTGAAGTTCCGTTACGACCCTCGGATCAAAAATTCACTATCGGACCGGAAACTTCAAAATTCTAACTTTCAGCATTTCTAGCCTAAATGAGCTACGGACATCCAAAATATATTTCGAACACGCTCCCAACCCCAAAATAACCTAATGGAGCTAACGGAACCATCAGTTTTCCATTCCGAGGCCGTCTTGACACTATTCTGATTACGGATCATTTTCCAACATTTAAGCTCTCATTTAGGGACTAAGTGTCCCAAAACACTCCGAATTCCATTATCGAACATACCGGCACACCAAAATAGCATAAATGAACCTAGGGAAAGCAGTTAATAGGGAAACAGAGCATAAATTTCAAACACGGTTGGCCGGGTTATCACAAAACGATCCAGAATTTTCCACATTCGAACGATTCTAACTTTGAGATTCTATTGTATCGAGTTGCTTGAAAATCGTTTTATTTCATGAACTCGTGTAGCCAGTTGTGGTAGGAATCGATTTGGTCCATTGAGTAGATAAAATAGGTATTTGCAAAGGATTTTGAAATAAGAATCTGCATAAATCAATCAGTTATGGGGTTGTAGATAAATAGAAATTTTTGTTGGAAGCTCACGTTTGGATGCTCGATCAGCTATCGTGGAATGCATTCTCCAATTGTTTTCTTTTTTCTTTTTATTTGTAAAAATAATTTTTCAAATTTGAGTATGTGTTTGTTTATTAAAAAACGGCCAGTAAAAAAGTGGGAAATTTTTTTCTGTAATTTACCAAGTGTAATAAATAAATAAAATAATTGCCAAACATTGCAGGTAGTATAAATTTATTTTAAATTGCAACTTTTGAGCATTTGTACTTCACTCGCCAGTTCTCGCGCATAGCTAGACCCGTATGATATATAATGACTTATGTAAATCGACGATTTTAATTTTCAGGTTAATCAGAACAGTTATAGAAGAATGATTCTCAGCTTAAAGCTTTAAATTTGAAAGCTGTGACCAAGTTTTGACTTTTTAGTATTCAATCTCGGATTTAAAATTTTTGTGATTGGATTAGCTCCATTGGGTTGTTTAAGACTTAGGAGCGTGTTCGGAACATAATTTGGAGACTCGTGGTAGATTTAGGCTTGAATTGACGAAATTGAAATTTTGGTATTTTCTAGTTGGTAGAGAAACGTTTTTTTATATCGGGGTCAGAATGAAATTCCAGAAACTGGAGTAGATTCATAGTATTATTTATGATGTGTGTGCAAAATTTCAGGTCATCCGGAGTTTAATTAATATGTTTCGGCATCGTTTGTGGAATTTAAAAGTTTATAAGTTCTTAAGCTTCAATCCAAAGTTGATTTGATGTTTTTGGTATTATTTTGAGTGATTCGAAGATTCGACTAAGTTTTAATGTTGTTATGAGAGATGTTGGTATATTTGGATTGAGGTCCCGAGGGCCTCAGGTATATTTCGGGTGAGTTTTGAACGAGTCCGGGCATTATCGGAACTAAGGCATTGGTTCTTGTGCTTAAATTTACCTCTAGGGCGGAAGTTTTACCGCTGGGGCCTGTGGTTTTACTGCCAGGCAGAAAATGATCTGCAGCTGCGGTCACAAAGGAACTCCAGGGCCGCTGGTCCAAATTCGGAAGCCTATATCTTTTGATCTTCAAAGAATTTAGAGATGATTCAAAAATGAAAGTTGAAGCCCTTCATGTCTAGTTTTTATAAAGGTAAAGAAATCATAATTTGGACATATGTAGAGAATGTTATTGCTAGAATACAAAGGCATATCTATGCAGCCATGAGAAACGCGGCAGCGGTGGTTTTACCGCGGTCAGCAGTGGTTTTACCGCGATCAGCAGTGGTTTTACCACGGTCAGTGGTGACGGGAATCTGATAGCTGCACTATAAATATGAGATTTGGTGTTTTATTTCAATTTTGACCTAGAGAGCTCGGGCTTTGCAGTGTTTCGAGGGATTTTCAAGAAAAAGCATCGGGGTATGTTATTCTAACTCAATTTTGGCTAAAATACATGATTATAACGTTGGGTTCATCATTTAAGCAGAGATTTGGAATAATAATTTGGGAAAAATTGTGGAACTTCATAAAAATGATATTTGGGATTTGAAAGCCAATTCGAAATTGGAATTGAGTGAAACTAATATGAATAGTCTCATAATTGAATTGGTTATCGGATTTTGAGACTTTAGTCGGATGTCGATACGTGGGCCAGGTTTGAACACTTCGGGATTTATTATGTAAATTGATTATTTTCAAGTATCTTCGTTCCCTTAGCATCTTTTGATGCTATGAATCTGGTTTTGGTTAGATTTAGAGTATTCGGAGGCCAAGTAGGGAGGCAAATGCATCGCATGCTAGAGTTTGGACCGGATTAAGGTAAGTAATGATTGTAAATATTGTCCTGAGGGTATGAAACCCTGAATTTTACATTGTTGTGCTACTTCGAGGTGATGCACATGTTAGATGACAAGCGTGGGGTCATGCACCATTGGGGATTGTGACTTGGTCTGCTTTGAGGTTAATGATTGAGAGAGGCCGAGGGCCTAGTTGTGAGAATTATATATTTATGGATCGGGTTACACGCCGCAATGGTTATGATATGGTACCTATTGAGCGTGAGTGCTGATTGATGAGAGTTGAGTCATGAGTAATTGAGAGGCTTGCCCGATGGGCTATATATACATGTATACGATTGATGCCTTATCTGAGGGGCTTGTTTTATGAAATTACTATTTCCATTCATCTTTATACTGAGCCTTTATTGAAAAATGTTAAAACAAATATTTTGAACAACTTTTATTGAAACTGAAATTTTTATGAGATATTTCGAATTAAAATACCGATTTGGTTTTTTTATTTCCACCGAGATTTTTATGTTATGTGATGTATATGAATGACCGAGAGGTTTTGCCACAAGGACTCTTTATGAATTATTTTGCCCGAGGGGCCGATTACGATTATTATCACTTTCACCATAAACTACATTGAACCTCATTGAAAATATTAGAAAGATATTTTTCAAAGGATTTTATTGAAATTGGAGCCTAACGAGATGATTTTATTTGTATCCGATTTTGGAAACATACTGTTAATGCGTTGGTGTTATGACGTGGACTATGTGATTTCTTACTGCTCAGTCTTTATTTACTTTGATTACTTACTGAGTTGGCGTACACACATTGAGTTGGCGTACACACATTACTCCATGCACCTTGTGTGCAGATTAAGGTATTCTAAGCTCGATGCAGGTTCATCGGAGTTAGCAAGGTAGTTGCTTGGAGATCGCAGAATTTCTCTCTCCTTATTCTCCCTGAATGTATTCTTGTGATTTTCCCAGCCATATTGGTCTTGATGTTGTTAGATAAATGTAGTAGATGCTCATGGCAAGTGAAACCTTGATGTCGGGCTTGTGTAGTTATTCTGCACTGTTCATTTAGACTTACATCATGAGATTATTGATTAATAAATGGTACAAAAATGACTTATTGACTATCGATTGATTCGGGGATTATGTCGGCTGGCCTAGTTTCAGGATAGGCACCATTATGACCGAGTCAGTTTTTAGATCGTGGCGAGTTGGTATCAGATTCAAGGTTACATAGTTCTCACGAGTCATGAGCATGTTTAGTATAATCTCACGGATCGGTACGGAGACGTCTATACTTATTCTCAGGAAGCTACAGAACCTTTAGGAAGCTTCACATTCTTGAATTCTTGTCGTGCGATCTTGATTCAACTTGAAATGTAACTCTTGAAATTCCTTCCACGCGTTCCTATGCGCACATGAGCGCTCGATATTAGCTGTGCATTAATGGATTGTGACTCCCTGATCAAGGGGCGAGATGTGGCTTCTGTACATTGATGTTGGGCCAGTCTGGAGGACTTGAGGCTGGGTTTTTCTTGTAGCTTGAGTACCAAGTCATTGATTGTGTAAGCACGTGCATTGGGATTTATATGCTCAATAGTGTACCTGTTAGGGGAAGTGATGTGACTACGAGATGTGTTCATATGATATGAATAAGACGAGAAAGGTCAGCTTGGGGGTAGTAAGAATTATCTGGTGCTTGATTTCCAATGTGCTTGACGTATAGCCCGAGTTATGGGTGCGTTGAAGGATCTTTTCATGTTGTCCAGTTGTGGAATAAAGTATATTTTATGTCTTGATATGAGTTCAGACATTGATTGGGTAATCTTTTATGGAGTGTTCTAAAGCTGAGTGGTCCCTATGATGTTTGTTGTAAGTCCTCTTTAATCCGTGAATTATACGTGTTGCAGTTTGAGTTTGGATCGCATAAAAGAGTTTTCTTGACCGTTACAAAGGTGAATACGAGGTTTGTAAATGATTTGAAGTACCAGATAGTTGTGTTGCATGATCTCATGGAGGATTTAGTTGAATCTCACTATGGTATTATGGCAATAATTATGGGCATTGTGAGTTTTTGTGTGTTTTGATTTAAGGCTTTGAGCCAAGTGGGGGAGTCTGCTATTGATCAGTTACTTGCACGGTTATGTATTGTGTTGGTTCCAATTTGAGGTGTACCAGTGAATCAGCTAGGACTTACAGAGGTTGAAAACGAGAATCACTTGATACATAAAACTTTGGGTAATGGTTGGATTACGTTGTATGGGTATATGAGGAACAATGAATGATCAAGTTGTTGTTTGTATGACTTATAAGAATGGGGTTACTTCCTGTGGTGTTGGAGTGCTAATGGAGCACATGTTGTTTGGCCCGTTTGATCAGTCTAGTTGAGTGCAGAGTAGACGACTCCCTAGAATAGTTCCAATGGATTTGTGATGTATATGTATATGAATAGGTCCCTCGGATGGTTGAATATCTTTAATGATTCAACTTTCTCGAGATTGAACATTAAATACCAATCGGGAATTCAATAATTTTAACTAAATTTTTAGATATAGTTATTATATTTAAATTTTGCATATGATATTAAAAATAGCTATATATAATAAATAAGTGAGTGTAAGAAATATTTTGGACGAAATATTAACACAAATTTCCATCATTTCTTATTTTTGCAGGATAGTCAAATCAACTTCAAACGGTAGTAATGCAAATAAACATATCACTTACAACTCAAAAAGTAACTAAATTAAAATGTTGTAAATTGTTGATTTTTTCCATAATATATGTTCTACTGATTTAGTCCATTGAATTTAGGGTAAACAATAAATATAAATTAAATTAATAATTAAATTAGTAATAAGTTTAAATGTTAGTATTTAAAAATAAATAAACTCGTGACAATATAAGGATTAATAGTTTAGAAATAATATCGTAAAAGTTAAATTAGAAACTAATTTTAAAGTTGCAAAATTAATGTAAAATTTTACAATAACTTTTATTTACATAATATTACTTTTATTTAAAAAAATAAAGGTATGCACCTTCCTTCATATTGAATGAGTTGGCGCCCAAATAATTGTATTACTATTTGGAAGCATTACAAACTACTTACATACAAAATATTGTAGTATTGTATTTACTTTCTTTCATGAATTTATAATATTAACTATTAACTTATTGATATAGGTTGAACTTAAACTTAGCATATATATATATATATATATATAATTATTTAGTGAATTTATTCTGCTATATTTTTTATTTAATGAATTTATTATGTTATATTTTTTATATTTAGTGAATTTATTCTACTACGATCTAACTTGTCAATTTTATATATTCAAATTTAACTGTTGATTTAAAATATTTGCTATTCAAACTCAGCAATTAGAATTGCATAAAACTTATTTATTTAATTGAATTCAAACACAGTTTCCTTTTTAATTTTTGTAGTTGAAATGAATGAGCTGCCAAATATATTTGAGTTAGAAAATCTTAGATTTGGTTGAAATATTTGTATTATGTGCTTATAAATATAAACTGATGCAACTTTGCAACTCAAGGAATAGTGGCATAAGAATTTGTGCGGAGACTCCTGGATGAATATTTGTTTGAATGGGTCCCGCGTCTATGCATTTGTCGGTCCCCCAAATTCCCCAAATTGTGGGTCCCACCTTTTTGTACTATGCTGGAGAGAAAGTAGACTTTGAAAATACCTCAAAAGTTTTCTTTATTTATCAAAATGTATAATGGCAGTTAATGTAATAACACCGAAAAATGTAGCGGTGAAAGCTAGCATGTCAACGAAGACGTCTCTGCTTTTATATTCTATATAGATAGATTACTCAAGTCCAAGTGAAATATATGAACCATTGAAGTTTGACGTGTGGAAAATATAAGCAACAAAACAGTGAATGTTATAAAATATTCTATTTTAGGTGAATGTCCATATTTAGAGAGATTCTAGGGTTTTACTTCTTGGTGGCTAAGTCACCACCTCCCTATAAATAAAGGGGTTCTATTCTATTATAAACCATCCCAAAGTATCAATAAGAATACTCCTCTCTCTACTTTTCTCTCTATTGTTCTTGTTCTTGTATTATTGTTCTTGTTCTTATATTATTTCATAACACGTTATCAGCACGAGACTCTACCGTCTCAAGAATCCTCTTGAGAAAATTAAGGTATTTCCCTTTTCCCGAATTTGGTTTTAATTATGTCTGATATTATGAAAAGAAAGTTCGTTGCCCTTGAAATTTCGGGCAAGAACTATATGACATGGGTGTTGGATGCTGAAATCCACTTAGATGCTATGGGTCTTGGAGACGCCATTAAAGACAGAGATAAAGCATCCACCCAAGACTGTGCTAAGGCCTTGATTTTCTTGCACCATCACCTTGATGAAGGTTTGAAAATTGAATATCTCACAATCAAAGATCCATTCATCTTGTGGAAAGGCTTAAAGGAGAGATATGACAACCTGAAGTTGGTCACTCTGCCACAAGCACGATATGATTGGGCTCATCTGAGGTTCCAAGACTTTAAGTCTGTTTCTGAATATAATTCTGCAATGTTCAGAATTACTTCTAAATTGAAACTCTGTGGAGATAATATCTCTGATTATGATATGCTTGAAAAAACGTTTACAACGTTTCATGCCTCCAATATGGTACTGCAACAACAGTACAGAGAGAAAGGTTTCAAAAAGTACTCTGAACTGATTTCTCTTCTCCTTGTGGCTGAGCGAAACAATGACCTGCTCATGAGAAATCACGAAAATCGACCCACTGGGTCTACACCATTACCTGAAGCAGATAAGGTGTATTCTCATTATGCCAAGCATGGAAAAGGCTATGGCTTTAATCATGGTCGTGGTCGTAATCGGGGTCATGGCCGTGGACATAGACAAGGAAGAAATTTCCCTGATGTCCGTCACCCCCCAAAGAGATATAACCACCAAAAGCAGAAACGGGATTATGAGGATCCAAAGGCAAATAGTTCAGAAACTATATGTTATCGTTGCGGTGGAAAAGGGCACTGGTCAAAAGCTTGCCGTGTACCAAGACATTTGGTTGATCTTTATCAAGCATCTCTAAAGAATAAAGGCCCTGAAACAAATTTTGTCTCTGACGACAATTTTTGACATCACCCACCTGGATGTGGCAGACTTCTTTGAGCAACCCGAGGGGAAAATAGACCACTTAATCGGTGATGGATCTGTGATGAAGGAAGATGGAATTGTTTGATTTTATTTTACTTATTTGTATTAGTTAGTGAATAAACTAATAGTCATTAGTATCAGCTCGTATTAGTTAGTTTATGATATAATCTTAGTATTAGTTCTTTAGAATGTTTCAATATGCTTAAATTTCAAAGATATTTTTATTTTCCCGTAGAGTTAATCGATTAATCTAACAGCTAGTCGATTATCTAATATTTCGCATTAAAGCTGGACTTTTCCGCAAGCTAAGTTAGTCGACTATCTGATTTAGTTAGTCGACTAACCTGATGACTGTTTGCTAAGTTAGTCGACTATCAACTTAGTTAGTCGATTAACTAATATTTCGCATTAAAACTGGACTTTTCCGCAAGGCAAGATAGTCGACTATCTGATTTAGTTAGTCGACTAACCTAATGACTGCTTTCCAAGATAGTCGACTATCAACTAAGTTAATCGACTAACCTCAGCAGATTTTGAAAATATTGTTTAAATGTGAAACAAACGGATTGAATTTGTTTATTCTCATGTTCGTGTATTTCTTTTGTATGTCAAACCATGGGAAAGCAAATATGGATATCTCACAACGCAAGCTTGGATCGACGTCCAACTGTAAAAATATTTGTTTAGTTGATTCAAGTACTACATATACGATACTCAAAGAAAAGAAATATTTCTCTCAACTAAGTATGTGTAAGGCAGATGTTACTACAATCTCTGATAGTAGTAAATTGATTGAAGGCTCCGGAAGAGCAACTATAACTCTGCCTAGAGGAACAATGTTTATCATAGAGAATGCAATGTTCTCCTCCAAGTCTAAGAGAAACTTGTTGAGTTTTAAAGATATACGCCGGAATGGCTATCATATTGAGACAATAGATGAGAATAATCTTGAATATCTCATCATTACAAAGAATGTCTCTGGCCAAAAGAGGGTTATTGAGAAATTCCCGTCTTTATCTTGTGGCATGTATTGGACAAAAATTAGTGCAATTGAGGCACATTCAACAGTAAACCAAAAGGTTACTGATTCCAATACTTTTGTACTTTGGCATGATCGATTGGGACACCCTGGATCAATCATGATGAGACGGATTATAGAAAGCTCATACGGGCATCCGTTAAAGAATTTCAAGATTCTTTTAAATAATGAATTTTCTTGCACTTCTTGTTATCAAGGCAAGTTAATTATTAGACCATCACCAACAAAGGTTGGGACTGAGTCACCTACGTTTTTGGAACGTATACAAGGGGACATTTGTGGACCTATTCACCCACCTAGTGGGTCCTTTAGATATTTTATGGTCTTAATAGACGCATCCTGTAGATGGTCTCATGTGTGCCTGTTGTCATCACGCAACCTTGCGTTTGCAAAACTAATGGAACAAATAATTCGACTACGAGCACAATTTCCTAATAATCCAATCAAGTCTATTAGACTGGATAATGCTGCTGAGTTTTCATCCCAAGCATTTAATGATTATTGCTTATCAATTGGGATAAAAGTGGAACATTCTGTAGCTCATGTTCACACTCAAAACGGTCTTGCAGAATCTTTAATTAAACGCCTGCAGTTGATTACAAGACCATTACTCATGAAAACGAGGCTGCCCACTTCGGTATGGGGTCACGCCATTTTGCATGCAGCAATGCTAATTCGTTTCAGACCGACGAATTATCACAAATATTCCCCGTTGCAATTGGTTTTGGGTCATGAACCCAATATATCCCTTTTAAGAATCTTTGGATGCGCAGTATATGTGCCTATAGCACCGCCATACCGCACCAAAATGGGTCCGCAAAGAAGATTAGGAATATATGTTGGGTTTGAATCGCCCTCCATTATTCGCTACCTCGAAACATTGACAGGGAAGTTGTTCACTGCACGATTTGCAGACTGTCAATTTGATGAGACACTTTTCCCAAAATTAGCGGGAGAAGTTGGTGAAACCAAACGGGAAATTTCGTGGAAAAATGCATCATTATCTCATCTTGATCCACATACCTCTATTTGTGAAAAAGAGGTGTAAAAGATTATCCATTTGCAAAGAATAGCAAATCAAATGCCTGACGCATTTACGGACTTGAAAAGGATAACAAAATCCCACATCCCCGCAGAGAATGTTCCAATCAGCATTGATGTCCCTGTTGGACAATCATCTAGTGTCATATCCAATGAGTCGAATGCACGCCTGAAGCGTGGCAGGCCATTAGGTTCCAAAGATCGAAATCCTAGAAAGAGGAAAGCAAACGATCAAAATGACACTACGAAAGAATCTCATGAGGAAATTCATGATTTAATAAATTCTGAGATTCATGAAGAATCCATTGAGCCCGAGACTCAAGAAAATAAGGAACTATCAATAAATCCAATCGATATTGGGGCAAATTTTAATCGAGTGGATATAGTGGTGGATTATGTCTTTGCTTTTAATGTCGCATCTAGCATTATGCAAGAAAGTAAGGATCTTGAACCTCAATCTGTTGGAGAATGTCGAAAAAGACATGATTGGCCAAAATGGCAAGAAGCAATCCAATCAGAATTGAATTCACTGGCAAAACGTGAAGTTTTTGGCCCTATAGTTGAAACACCTAATGGTGTTAAGCCTGTTGGCTATAAATGGGTCTTTGTACCCAAGAGAAATGAGAAAAACGAGGTACAAAGATATAAGGCACGCCTTGTTGCCCAAGGATTTTCTCAAAGGCCTGGTGTCGATTATGAAGAGACATATTCGCCTGTAATGGATGCCATAACTTTTCGTTATCTCATTAGTTTTGCTGTCCTTGAAAAGCTTGACATGCATTTAATGGATGTGGTTACTGCCTATCTTTATGGCTCACTGGATAATGAGATATACATGAAAATTCCCGATGGACTCAAAATGCCAAACGCTCATAATTCAAAGTCCCGGGAAATGTTTTCAATCAAATTGCAAAGATCCTTGTATGGTCTAAAGCAATCAGGACGAATGTGGTATAATCGTCTTAGTGAGTATTTATTAAAAGAAGGTTATATAAATGATGCCATTTGCCCGTGTGTTTTTATAAAGAAAACAACATTGGAATTTGTTGTACTTGCCGTATATGTCGATGACATAAACCTTATTGGAACCCCCATAGAACTCCAAAAGGCAATTGATTATCTAAAGAATGAATTCGAGATGAAAGATCTCGGAAAGACAAAATTATGTCTTGGTTTGCAAATTGAATATTTGGCAAACGGAGTTTTTGTTCATCAATCTACCTATATAGAAAAGGTACTGAAACGGTTTTACATGGATGGAGCATATCCTTTAAGTACTCCGATGGTTGTTCGATCACTTGATGTGAATAAAGATCCATTCTGACCGCAAGAAAGGAATGAAGAGCTACTTGGTTCTGAAGTACCATATCTTAGTGCAATTGGCGCACTAATGCATCTTGCAAATACTACAAGGCCTGACATAACCTTTTCAGTTAATGTCTTAGCAAGGCATAGCTCGGCTCCCACAAGGAGACAATGGAATGGGATCAAACATATATTGCGGTACCTAAAAGGGACTACCGATATGGGCTTATTTTATAGCAATAATTGCAGTCCTGATCTTGTTGGTTATGCTGATGCTGGATATTTATCCGACCCACACAAGGCTCGATCTCAAACGGGTTATGTGTTTACCTGTGGAGGCACCGCCATATCTTGGCGATCGACTAAGCAATCAATTGTGGCTACTTCATCTAATCATGCCGAGATAATCGCTATTCATGAAGCAAGTCGGGAGTGTGTGTGGTTGAGGTCTATAATATATTATATTCAAGACAAATGTGGTTTGAAGTGTAACAAACTACCCACGACTTTGTATGAAGATAATGCAGCATGTATAACTCAATTGAAGAGAGGATTCATAAAAGGAGATAGAACAAAGCATATTTCACCAAAGTTATTTTTCACACATGATCTTCAAAAGAATGGTGATATCAATGTGCAACAGATTCGTTCAAGCGATAATATGGCTGATTTGTTCACAAAATCTCTACCAACGTCAACCTTCAAGAAGCTGGTTCACAAGATCGGAATGCGAAGACTCAAGGATATGAATTGATGCTCTTTTCAGGGGGAGTTAATGCGCGTTGCACTCTTTTTCCCTTACAAGGTTTTGTCCCAATGGGTTTTCCTTGCAAGGTTTTTAACGAGGCAACCAATAGGCGCAGATTCAAACATGTGTACTCTTTTTCCTTTTCTTTAATTTTTTCCCATTGGGTTTTGTTTTAGTTAAGGTTTTAACGAGGCACATTATTGAATAGACATTAAAGGGGGAGTGTTATAAAATATTCTATTTTAGGTGAATGTCCATATTTAGAGAGATTCTAGGGTTTACTTCTTGGTGGCTAAGTCACCACCTCCCTATAAATAAAGGGGTTCTATTCCATTGTAAACCATCCCAAAATATCAATAAGAATACTCCTCTCTCTACTTTTCTCTCTATTGTTCTTGTTCTTATATTATTTCATAACAGTGAATTTGCTAATGAATTCTTTTTTGTTTCCTTTAATGACTCTTTGATTAAGCCATCCAAAAGTCTTTTAAGTAACAAAACTAAACTTTTGAGTCATCAAAACTGATAGCTTGTCCCTGTGACAAATTAAAAGTTTAAATTCTAATGGAGCAAGTGGACCAATAGAAACTCAAAACTTGAAAAGATATATCTCCTTGAGGGACCCCTCTAAAATATAGTTCTCTCAAATTAAAATATATTATTTCATCAATTACTCTGTCCTAGTGTCACAAATATGCAACTTTAGGAAAACTATAATCGACTAACCAATACGTGGGATGTAGATGTAGATGAGGCTTTGCCCACCATTCTTGCTTCAAGTTTAGCAATCTTTGTGGGAAGAGACTGGTCTGATTGGTTTGAAGAATTGGATGCAAAATGAATGAACCATATCATCTGACATTTTTCAATCCATAGCAAGTATTTGTCATAGTGAAATAAATTTGCTTAAAACTATTTGAATACTATATGTATTTGCAAGTCTTTGTCTTTTCTAAACACGGTTAACAGGCAAAACTGAGAAAATCAAACTAGGCAGCAGTGATCCAGACTAGAACTTGTGACACTAAAGTTCAAAATTAGGTCATCATTTCCTTTAGTTTTCACAACAAAAATATTCAAAATGTTTACAAGTAGATCAAAAAATAAGAAATTATATCTAGAATTATGAAAACATCATTTGACGTCGCTCTAATCTTCAATGTGAAATTTTCAATTCTCCTTTTGGGGCTTCACTCCCCCGTAAAATTCTTGTTTCGACAAGGGAAGTTAATGAGGCTAGTCCCCCCAACAAATGAAGATGTAGTGGGGCCCTTCCTGCATTTGTGCTTTTATTTATATTTTTTCTATTTTTGGATTATCAATGGAGAATTTTTCTAAAAATATTTTGTTAAACTTTAGCCATTTAATTGTACGATGTTCTAAGAGGAGTTTGTAATATAAATCATTTCATTAAGGGTAAATGAGTATTTTCAAATTAAATATAGAATTTTTTTTTTTTTGGAACGGACTAAAAAGGATGGAGGGAGTATTAACTATATCAGTAGTGTTGGATTTTGCATTTGTTAGTATTGATATTTGATTTACCGAAATAATAAGTAGTTCGGTCTAAGGAGGAATCTTTGTTTAAATTTTAATTTAATAGAATAAGTTAGTTGAGATAGTTTAGATTTTTGAATTTGAATATTTATTCTCCTCATTTTCTGCAGATTATGTTCTTAAATTGGCATATTATGCTTAATAAAATAATTGAAAGATATTTTTCAATCAATACTTTTAATGTTTTAGCTGTCCATCTTTCAAAACAACAAGTAGCTTGAAGAATAAGGGATGTCAATGAAGGGAGAAAGCAGAGGGGTAATAGAAAGTGTAAAAGGTACAAGTGATTGGTAGAGTGGCAATAACTTGTGCTACAAGAGGAGAGATAAGATGGAGACATAACACCAAGTTCAAAAATAGTGAAAGAAATGAAATGAATGCATGATTTATGTGTAAGGCAAATGCAAATATTTACAAGGACAGTGACCCAAACTTCATCCTTTGTCTAAGCAAACTAGCACCCCTGCATTCTCCTATAGTCTCTCTTATTTCCATTTTACCTACCATGAACTTCATCTCCACCCTTTTTTCCCATGGGGTGGCTGCAATCCCTCTTCTCTCCATTGAAGAAGCTTTGGTTTCGTCTTCACTCTGCTCCCAAAAAGAGTATGTCCGATTTCTTGTTACACTCTTTCACTTTTATGTAAGGTTTACTTTGTTAAAGATTCACCATGTACACTTACATAATTACCTCTCATTTACAAAATTTAGACGTTGTGGATTCTGAAATGTCTTTAACTCCATCCATACTTATTTCTTGCACATCCATATAGAATAAAAACCCGAAACACTGAGTTCTGCCCAATCTGTTAGCCTATTGTTGAATCAGAACATTAAGAAGTTCGATTAACTTGATCTTTTTACAGCCCTATACACATCAACAACCACAACAACCCAGTATAATCCCACTTAGTAGGGTCAGGGGAGGGTAGTGTGTACGCAGACCTTACCCCTACCCTTGGGTAGAGAGGCTGTTTCCAAATAGACCCCCGGCATCCTTCCCTCCAAGAACTTCCCACCTTGCTCTTGGGGAGACTCGAACTCAAAACCTCTCGGTTAGAAGTGGGGGTTGCTTACCATCAGAGCAACCCCTCTTGTCCCTATACACATCCTTATATATATTTCATCTCGAAACAACTCTGCATTTGCATACTCTTCCGTTCTCTTTTACAAAACTTTAATGTTGCTCAAGAAAAATGTGTATATACTTTTGTACAAAAATTTCTCATTCTTGGTTTTTCAGGAAGAGGGATATATATCCTGTACGAGGATGTCAAGTCTTGCCCTTGTGAAGATGTTCAAGTGCTTTGGTCCATACTAGTGGAGTCGCATCCACGTTCGTTGCCTCCACCAAAATGAAGGTCTTTACTTAAAAGCACAAAAAAGGAGGGGAGATTTACAACATGTACATAGATTACAACACTTTTGTCCCACAGGGTTTTTTTCCCTCTCTTCATTCATGTTTGCATCTTCAATCTTTCGTGAGGTTCATCTTAAAGTCTTTATATTATTGAAATTATTATGTCTTTCATTAATTGTGAGTGTATTGTTCTTTGCAATTTGGTAAATACTTGTAAATAAGTGTGATGCGAGTGAGTTCTTGAATAGAGGAGGACAAGAAGGTGGAAGAAAAAATGATCTTTGTGAAATTCAAACAGCACACTTCAGCAGTATAGGTTGGAATCTTTAAATGTTTTGTTTGTATATAGATGACAATTTGAAGAGGTTCTGCATTCGTTTCCAAGAACAAAGAGATGTTATTGTAAAGTAGACAGACTCTCATTAGTTTAGTTACCATTTGTTGCCATGTCAGTTTCAACAGTTAATGAGTCATAATTGATGAGGTCTTCAAAACTTATAAATTAAATGAAGTTGACTAGGGGCTAGCTTAAGGACGTTAGATTGAGGACACGTCTGCAACCACCTAACTTTTTGCTCACCAAAGAATAAACACATGTGAAAACACAATTTATTTTTTTGATTATTTAAGAATAAAGAAAACGTGGTAAGATTCGAGATTAGATCTTCCTCAAAAGCAGAGCAACTTATATTTACTTCTCCCCTACGTGTGTAACTTATACAATAATCTTGCAATTTTGCTAAGTTTACAGACCGTTTAAATGCGTGCGGGATGCAGTGTTTGACAATGATTCAAAAATCCTCTAAAGATAATACATGTGAAACTGCTAAAGAAAGAACATGATTCATGGAAATTTGTAACACAAACAACGAAACTAAAACTGTTATATATTCTGCAAATCATCAAAGATAAAATAAGTCAATCGGATTTTAGACGATCATATGCAATCACAGGGAGAATATAGCAGTAAAGAAAGATCCCTTTTCTGGAAATGAGAATAATCGCTTGGTTTAAGTTTTGAAGCAATAACTAGGAGAACAGACAAACAGGTTGTAGAAAAACTTTAAGCTGGAACATACACCAAATCTGTTGCATCACAAATTCTATGATCTCAGTAAATGCCTAAGAAACATTAGAGAGGATATCTTGCAGAAAATGAAACAAAGATGCATCTGAATTTTAACCAGGGAGAGGATACCCACATCTGGAATGACATGTAAATGCATTAACTTTTTCCATTCTGTGTGGAATCATCAGCTTTAGCTCTTTCAACTCCACTTATCTCGTCTCATCTCTACAAACCTTTCATCTGGCAAATTGATCATGATAACCCACATTGTATCATAGAAAACTTAGACAAAGATTAACCACAATGAAGAATATAACCATCAGAGGAGGCATGCATTCTGCTTATATGGGACAGTACTCAGTAGGATTTGGGATGGTGAAATAAGTAGCTTGGGATCTTACTCTATTTCATGTAAATTCACTGGAAAAACCCAGGACTTCACCTGGCATTTAACTAGTGTTTAAGCTCCAAATAATAGAGAAGAAAGAGAAGAGGTTTGGTGGGAAGTTGGCGCAGCTAGGGGATTATTCAATGGCCCCTGGATTGTAGGTGGAGATTTTAATACAGTTAGATTTCCCTCCGAAAAGAAAATTGCAACAGATTCATAGAGCAATGACTGATTTCTCTGAATTCATGGAAGACATGGGTTTAGTGGACTTGCAACTGTTAGGAGGCAGATTCACTTGGAGAAAAGGAGATAGACACAGCTCTGCAGCCAGACTTGACAGATTTTTGATCTCTGAAGACTGGGATGAGGGTTTTAGAAACATAAAACAGTCAACTCTTCATAGAGCGACTTCTGATCACACCCCATTGTTGCTTCAATGTGGTAACTGGGAATCAACTAAATCCTGTTTCAAATTTGAAAATTGGTGGTTGCAGATAGAGGGATTCAAAGACATGATCTAAAACTGGTGGCACTCATTTACTTGTGAAGGAAGGCCGGACTACATCTTGGCTTTCAAGTTGAAAGCCTTGAAAGATAAACTCAGAAATTGGAGCAAAACAATCCAAGGGAACCTAAAGATGCAGAAACTCAACATACTATCTCAATTGTCTGAGCTAGATGAGATTCAAGATCAAAGAGACCTGAATGAGGATGAAATACTTACCAAGCTAACCTTGTCTATGGAGTTTGAGGAAATTGCTAGACACGAGGAGGTGGCATGGAGACAGAGATCCATGGCAACATGGTTGAAACAAGGGGATAGGAACACAAAGTTCTTTCAAAGAACAGCCAATGGACACAGAAGACAAAATAACATTGATTTTCTAGAAATAGAAGGCCAACCTATGAGGAACCCAGCTGACATCAAAAGAGAGATTGTCACATATTATCAAAGCTTGTATGCAGAAACAGAAGAATGGAGGCCGCAGGGAAACCTCAGAATGTTCCCACAATCACAGCCGAAGAAAACCAAATGTTGCAGAGTCCATTTGAAGCTCAAGAGATATGGAATAATGGCCAAGCATGCGCTAGGGACAAAGCCCCCGATAGCTACCCCATGGCTTTCTTCACGCATTGCTGGGAAGTGGTCAGCACAGATGTAATAGCTGTTGTACAGAATTTCTATGATAGAGGAATCTTTGAGAAAAGCTTAAATGCAACCTACGTAGCTTTGATCCCAAAGAAGAAGGGCGCCAAAGAACTGAAAGATTTCAGACCTATCTCCCTTATAAGTAGTATTTATAAAATAATTTCAAAACTACTTACTGAGAGACTCAAGAAAGTTGTGCACAAATTGGTAGACACTCAACAAATGGTCTTTATCAAAGGGAGACAGATTATGGACACCATTCTCATTGTCAACGAGTGTATAGATGCTAGGATACGAAGTAAGAAACCAGGGATATTATGCAAACTTGATATTCAGAAGGCCTTTGATCATTTGAATTGGAATTTTTTACTTGGGCTCTTAGTGAAGATGGATTTTGGAGACAGATGGGTCAACTGGATCAAGTTCTGTGCAAAATTTTCTATCCTGGTAAATGGCTCACCAATTGGCTTCTTTCCATCACAGAGAGGGCTGAGGCAGGGAGATCCTCTATCCCCCTTCCTTTTTATCATAGCCATAGAAGGCCATAATGACTTGTTGAAAACTGGTCAAATCAACAATTGGGTCAAGGGTTTCAACGTATCTCACAGGGCAGCCAGCAACCTGGAAATCACACGCCTCCAATATGCCGATGACACACTGGTGTTCTGTGATGCTTACAGAGAACAACTGAAGATGATGAGGGTGATATTCATTCTATTTGAAGCTATTTTTGGGTTACACATTAACGGGAGCAAAAACCATTTATATCCCGTTAATAAGGTAAATGCACTTCAAAACCTGGCTAACATTCTTGGAGGAAAGATAGGGGAACTAACGACTATATATTTGGGCATGCCTCTAGGAGCTAAGAGCAAGTCCAAAGGGATTTGGAATGATGTATTGGAGAAGTGTGAAAAGAAACTGGTTAACCGGAAAAGTCAATACTTCTCCTTGTGAGGAAGACTAATCTTGATTAATAGTATGTATGTCTTACCTACTTACATGATGTCTTTATTCCCCATGCCTGTCAATGTGGTGAAAAGAATAGATGCAATGAGAAGGAAATTTCTGTGGCAAGGCAACAGCAATGACAACAAAATTCACCTGGTCAAATGGCATGCTCTATCAGTCAGCAAAAAGAAAGGAGGACTAGGAATCAGGAATTTAAGAGTACAAAATCACAGCTTGATGATGAAATGGCTATGGAGATATGATTCCAATGAAAATTCACTTTGGAAGGAAGTAATCAAAGGGAAATATGGAGTAGAAGGCAACTGGGCAACCAAACATGTTAGTGGTCCTTATGGAGTAAGCCTCTGGAAGTCCATTAGAAACTTATGGCCAAAATTCAGAAGCAAGGCCCACTTCAGAATAGGTAATGGTTTTAAAACTTCTTTCTGAGAAGACAACTGGCTTGGCCAAAATTCACTTAATCAGCTATTTCCTGACATTTACATCTTGAACCAGCAACAAGAAGCAACTGTTGGTGAAGTATGGTCTAGCCATGGTTGGAACCTTAGCGACAAAAAGCTACTCAATGACTGGGAGATAACACAGGATAACAAAATTTTACAAAACACTAGATCAGTTCAAGGGGACATCACTCTCTGAAGACTGTATTGTATGGCAAGGGAACAAGCAAGGTATTTTCTCAGTCAAATCAGCATACAAGGAATTCAACGTCTCTAATAACCAGATTGATTGTTGGCCATGGAAGTTAATATAAAAAGTCAAAATTGCACATAAAGTTGCATGATTTACTTGGCTCTTGGCTAGAAAAGCAGTTCTGACTCGGGACATCCTCGTCAGAAGGGGCTTCCACCTATGCTCCAAATGCTATCTATATGGTGAAGAGGCTGAGACAATCAGCCATCTTTTTTTGCATTGCAGGAGTACAGAACAGATATGGAGGATTTTCATTAACGAGGAGGGGGATCGTGACATAGAGCTAGGGGAGTTGGGGAATTCGGAGTGTCGTAGAGACCTTGGGTACTGCAGGCTCATTAGAGTGGAGGAGGTCATGGGGGTTTTGCGTAGGATGAGTAGGGGTCGAACGACCGGGCCAGACGAAATTCCGGTAGAATTCTGAAAATGCATGGGTAGGACTCGAGCAGAGTGGTTGTCCAGGTTGTTCAATGTGATATTCAGGACTAAGAGGATGCCAGAGGAGTACAGGTGGAGTACAGTGGTACCCTTGTATAAGAACAAAGGGGATATCCAGTGTAGTAACAACTATAGGGGTATCAAATTACTAAGCTACACCATGAAAGTTCGAGAGCGGGTGGTTGAGGCGAGGGTGAGGGAGATGACGTCAATATTCATGAACCAGTTCAGTTTCATGCCGGGCCGCTCCACTACAGAAGCTATCTAACTTGTCAGGAGATTAGTAGAACAGTTTAGGGATAAGAAGAAGGACCTGTACATGGTGTTTATCGACTTGGAGAAGGCGTACGACAAGGTCCCAAGGGAGGTGCTACGGAGGTGCCTGGAGGCGAAGAGTGTGTCGGAAGCCTACATCAGAGTGATCAAGGACATGTACGATGATGCTAAAACTAGGGTTAGGACGGTGGATGGCGACTCAAATTATTTTCCAGTGGTTATGCGGCTTCATCAAGGATTTGCGCTTAGCCCTCTCTTATTTGCTTTGGTGATGGATGCTCTAACACGCCATATTCAAAGGCATGTGCCATGGTGTATGCTATTTGCAAATGACATAGTCTTGATAGACGAGATGAGGGTCGGTGTTAACGAGAGGTTGGAGGTCTGGAGACAGACTCTCGAGTCTAAGGGTTTCAAACTAAGCACGTCTAAGACAGAACACCTGGAGTGCAAGTTTAGGGCCGAGTCGAGCGAAGCAGGCAGGGACGTGAAGCTTGGATCTCAGGTCATCGCCAAGAGGGACAGTTTCAGATATCTTGGGTCGGTAATTCAGGGGGACGGAGAGATCGACGGGGATGTCACCCACCGTGTAGGGGCGGAGTGGTCGAAATTGAGGCTTGCATCAGGAGTCTTGTGTGATAAAAATGTGCCACAGAAACTCAAGGGGAAGTTTTATAGAGCTGTGGTTAGACCTGCCATGTTGTATGGGGCGGAGTGTTGGCCGGTGAAAAATTCTCATGTTCAGATAATGAAGGTTGCGGAGATGAGGATGCTCACCTAGATTTGCGGGCTCACCAGGTTGGATAAGATAAAGAATGAAGTTATTCGGAAAAGGTGGGGGTGGCCTCGGTGGATGAGAAGATGCGGAAAGCGAGGCTCAGGTGGTTCAGGCATGTGCGGAGGAGAAGCTCCGATGCCCCGTTGAGGAGTTGTAAGCGGCTGGCGGTGGTTGGCGCGAGTCGAGGCAGAGGGAGGCCCAAGAGGTATTGGGGAGAGGTGATCAGGCAGGACATGCGTAGAATGCGGATTTCCGAAGGCATGGCCCTTGATAGGAGAGTTTGGAGGTCTAGCATCAGGGTTGTAGGTTAGGGGCTCCTAGTATTTTCCATATTTCTTTCCCGGGGCTCGGGGGTTTGGTAGGGCTCTCTATAGATGATTTGTGTATTATATTGTGCCCCCTCATGGTAGTAACTGGTCGGTATTACTGCATGCCTTTTTGTTTATGGTTTATGGTTTATGTATAGATAATTATTTATGTGATTGCTGCTGGAGTTACTAATGCTCTCTTGTTTTTATTTTTGCTTTTGTTTTTGTTTTCCTTTTTGAGGGTTGATTGGAAACAGCCTCTCTGCCCTTTCGGGTAGGGGTAAGGCCTGTGTACATATTACCCTCCCAGACCCCACTTTGTAGGATTATACTGGATAGTTGTTATTGTTGTTGTTTCATTAATCTAAAGGGGATCATGTGGGTAATGCCTAGGGATATAATGGACGTCCTAACATGCTGGAGCAATTACGACACCTTATCCAATAAGAAAGAAAGATGGAAAATAGTCCCAGCTTGCATTTAGAGGACAGTTTGGTCAGAGAGAAATCAGAGATGCTTTGGAGACAGAAGTAGCACCATACAGAAATTGAAAATGAAATGTTTAGTTCTTTTCCACTTTTGATGTAAACAAAAGTATATGGAAGATCCAGATTCTATTATTGATGTTCTAGGCTCTTTGTAGTACAGTAGGGATTTAAGATCTTCCTATACCATCTTCTGTAAATTTGAAAGAATGCACCTTCTTGGTGCAGTTGATATATATACAAAATTGTTACCTTCTCAAAAATAAATAAATAATCAAAACGATGAAACCAGTTTCTTTTTACTTTTGTGGAATGTAAAATTAACCTTAGTAGTACAATGATCATAACTTTTTCACATTTAGCCAAAATTTACGGCGAAGAGAAAGTTCAAGCCCATTATATCCCCAAAGAAAATTAAGCACCTTGGTAGCAAAAATGCAAAATCAATGTCAAACACAAAAACAAAACAGAAACATGGCATCAGTAGCCAATCAAATTTCATTAACACACTAAATAAAGATGATGTAACAAGTAGTGTTAAGGTCTCATCAGAATTGGGCTTGACTTGGGGGACCAACTTACAGCACTATAAAGCAGAGGAAGGGTAAAGATCGACAACACTGGGCAGCCAATTCTGAAAGAATGCAACAGCATCTAGCTCTGCCGGAGACAAGCCGCCAAGGGGTGTGACAGTTATCTGTGATAAATGACAATACCAATCATTAGTCGTTCTCATCAAATGACTGACAACCATATAAATCAATAATAGTACATACATATCCTTCTCGGAGAGAACAGTAGTCTGTATCACCATCCTCCACTAGAATTCTTGTAACCTAGAAAGAAAAGAGTAAAATCAACAGATTATTCCATTGACACCGCTATAAATTTCTTTTCTTTTTCTTTTTTCCTCTAACTTTCAAAAGAATCAGGAATAAATAAATATCGGGTGTGTAATACAATAAAAGAGTAGCGTCTTTCAAAAGGCTATTTTAATTCCGAATGTTGCCAGGTTTTCATAAAACAGTAGTTCTCAATTTCTTGTAAGGTGCCCGCGTGAGGGGGAAGATCTGGGAGACAAGGATAACAGCAATGGAGCAAGCAACAATAGAGAAAGGGATCACACTTGTTTCTTAAACAGTAAATGATCTTGTGGTGCATTTTTTAATGCTCTAGCTTCTGTACTTTCTGATGCATTAGTCTCCATAGTCATTGTGGACAATACTTTTCCTCCTCCTCGCTCAGAATTAACTTGCCTCCATCCCATTTTGACAAAACTTTTCCCTTGTCTAGTCAGACGGTATCCCTAGAAAGACCAAGAAAAATCTTTTGAGGAAATGGTTAAAGAGAAAAAACAACTCTTATCCTATCAGATGTAACTGATACAGACGCAACGATAACAGTTCGTAAGACAAAGTTTTCAAGTTTTAAGATAGATCTCCTCAAGGGGTACTCAGGTTGAAATAGACAAAATATCCTATTGGCAAAATAATGGTTGAGCCAGAATCATTATGATGGCTAGAGTAAAGCTTGTCTTAGAACTTGTACAGGGAACAAAGAAAACCACAATCTAGGAAAAGCTTTATTCCATTTGTATATAAATACAATCTAACAAAATTTTATAGTACAGAAAGACAGATGAAGAGACTACTGATTCGTTCATACAGAGTAGATGACCTGTGTAGTTTGTTCATAGCAACATAATAAAGAGACATGCTTCAGTTGGCCTGAAATGACTCATTTGGCCAAACTTCAGCTGTTCATAGAAATCAAAATAAAACAAGAGACCAACAGTGAATAAATGAAGTAAAGCAAATCTGACTGTTGACAGGCCAACAGGAGGCGATCACACACAAGAAAGTACATCAAAGCGAAGACCGACTTTTACATGATATTTACAGCTTCCTTCTCTAGGTGATTCTCTATCATAAACAACAAAAACAAAGATAGCATAAAGTTTACCTTGTGTTTGATGACATCTGTTGGCACATCAATATTCAGAAAGCAATTTAGAGGATAGTTGTTTCTTTTGCTTTCAGCCAATATAGCGCTGATGATGGGTAAGCAAGCTTTAGCAGCCAGTGTGAAGTCATTAACATTGCTTTTTCCATGAACCCTGTAGTTAGCAATCCCAAGGAAATAAGGAACGACGACTTATGAAGGAAACAAACCACTGGGGCACGAAAAATGTAGAATTTCTGGAGTGCACGAGGGCCCTCAAAACCAAAACACAAGGTAATGATGCTGCTGTCTGCATGAAACACAATAACTCAAAAAGTTCACTGATCAATACCAATTATATGATACAGACACAGCAGGAATACCATTGAAGAAAGCCTCCCTAGCGCCAGCCACTGTACCCGAGTATACTCTGACAATTTCAGCAAAAGGTACAAAATTAATTCTCACAGAAGCAATTACGAAGTTACGAATGTCAATAATTTTTTTGTTTCATAACTTTTTTTCCGTTTTAACATTTTATTTTGCTTGAGTTTCAATCATAGTAAACTAAATTAACTTGAAAAAACACTATGCTTCAATTTTATGTCCAAGGATCATCTAAAAGAAAGTACAAGGTCAAGATGATAATGCCAGTTGACTGTATGGATTCCCTTTGACCCAGATATACAATATGCTCATTTTCATAATTAAAATCCATCATTGGTAAGATGCAAAATTAAAATTTCTGTGGATAATTTAGGGAAGAGAAGAGCCACTTGACTAAAGGTGACAAGAGCAAACTTGGAGAAAACTGGCTGAGAAGAGTCATTTGAATTAAGGTTAAAGAAACCTTGGGTTTTTGGATATCAAATAATCAAATAAATTCTATAATAGATGAACCAAAAAGTGCTACATGCCCAGTATATTAGCATAAATGGTAAGCATGGTTAACTATCACTAGCTGAATCTAGAAACTGAACTGAGTACTTGTACCATTCGGCGAACCAAGAACAGTTTGCAACAAAAGGCCATGGATTAAGCAAAGCATAAAGAACTTATATGAGATTTCAACACATGTAATAGGCTTGGGCATAGTTTGTGGTCTTTGGGGAAAACCGAAATCCAAATTTCTCGGATATTCGATTTAATTTTTGGATTACATTTGGTGTTTGGTTTTAATTTTTGAAAAAATTGGATTTTGGATTTGGGACGAAAAAATTTGGATATGCGAAAACCCGAAAATTCTTATGCCTTATGTTTGGCCCATCAAACCGAACGTGCCCATTAGACATTAGCACGACATTAAATTAGATAGTCAGTGAAGGCCAAAAACCTACTTACGAATAGGGTTTCAGCTTTCAAGTTTAACTTTGATACTAAAAATAAGTAAACTTATCATCCTTTTCTACTTACCACCATCATCGCTTTTTGCTCTTTGCATTTGTACACACAAATACCAAATTTCTTGGTGGGAATGAGGAATGATTAAAGCAAGTTCACAAGAATACTTTATTTGGAGGTTCATTTTAAAAAATTGTCCAAACCCAACGTGAAGCCCAACGTATATGTTCAAACCAAAAACCGAAATAACCAAAACGATCAATGGGAAACCAAGCTCTAAAAAATTGACCCAAACTGCGCTTCTCTGGTTTGGATTTGGATTGTAATTTTTTAAAGTCAAAAATTGAAAATCAAAACCGAATTGCCTGACACCCATAACAAGTGGTGACAAAATGGTTAAAAGAAAACATTTATCCACCCATATTATCCATTAAAAATGGGTTGGATAATGAACTTTTTAAAAACGGCTCAAATATGGATAAGAACCATATTATCCACTTAGAAAATGGATAACTAATGGGTTTAACTTTTATATTTGTAAAGTCTCAAATTTGGGGTTCCTCAAGTTTGGGAGACTAGGAATTCTCCCAAAAGTGATCATATTAAAGAAGTCATGGATATCCATATTATCCGACGGTTAAGCCGTTTTATATCCGACCCGCCCGTTTTCCACCCCTACACATCCCTACACATTACACAATGTTGAGTGGATGTTCTCTCTCTTCTCTCTCCTCTCCAACGTCAACTTCCATCAAGCCCCCTCCCCAGCTCCCAGCCCCCCTCTCCCCTCTCCCCGGCGACCCTTCTCCGGCGACCCCCTAAGTAAGTTTTCTCTCTTCTGTCTCTCTCCTCTATCTTCACTACCCAACCCTCACCCCCTACCCCCTACCAACCCTAACTCCGGCGACCCCCATTAAGGCAACCCCTCCCCTTTCCCGAGCTACGCAGCCCCCTCATTTTTTTTTAGGTACAAGCCGCGGCGGACAAGGAGAGCTTACGACATTTGGACGCGAAGAGCAAAGCAACACCGGACGAAGTGTGCAAGAGCTAGCGGTAGTTGATATCGGGCGAATCAAAGCATACTTCCAGGTTTTTCCATCGGGAGTTGGTACCTCCCTTTTTTACTGTGTACACCCTTTTACGTTTTCTATCTAAGCACCCTGTGTGTGGTTTACTTTGTCGATTCCTAGCTTGCATCCTTTTGCGTATTCCGCTGTAGTACGTGGGTGCATTACTGTTTTCCGTAATCGGTTGGGGATAGTGGCCGCAGTGGGAGATGGTAGAGTAAGGTCATGTCCTCGAGGGGCAGGGGCGAGTTGGGGGCTGGGAGCTGTTCTGCGGGTAGGGCCGGAGGCAAGGGTGGGAAGAGGGTAGCGGATGCTCATAGATTAAGGATCGGGTCGTGGAATGTAGGCACTCTGACGGGTAAGTCCATTGAGCTGGCGAAGGTTCTTCAGAAGATGAGGGTTAACATAGCCTATGTTCAGGAGACTAGGTGAAAAGGGTCGAAGGCGGGGAATGTAGACGGGTTTAAGCTGTGGTATTCTGGGGTCGTGAGAGGTAAGAATGGAGTGGGCATCTTGGTTGATAGGGATCTAAGGGAGTCCGTGGTCGAGGTTAGGCGAGTGAATGATAGGTTAATGTCTATTAAGTTGGTTATTGGGGGTTGCATCCTCAACGTCATCAGCGCTTACGCGCCGCAAGCGAGCTTAGACGAGGAGGTTAAGAGGCGCTTTTGGGAGGACTTGGATGATATGGTGAGTAGTATTCCCCGATCTGAGAAGTTACTTATTGGAAGGGACTTTAATGGTCATGGGGCTGATGCTGGCAGTTATGGGTGATGTGCACGGTGGCTTCGGCTTTGGGGTTAGGAACGGAGGAGGCACGTCACTGCTTGATTTCGCCAGGGCTTCCGAGCCTTTGATTGCGAACTCGACATTTCAGAAGAGGGAGGAGCATTTGGTCACCTTCAAGAGTTCGGCGGCGAGGACTCAGATTGATTTCCTCCTCTTCAGGAGGAGCGATAGGGGTATGTGCAAGGACTGCAAGGTTATTCCGGGAGAGTCCCTTTCGACTCTTCATAGACTCCTAATGATGGATGTCGGTCTCTGGGTGAAGAGGAAGAGGAGAGGTGCTCGGGGACAACCGCGGATTAGATGGGATGTTTTGACTAAGGAGAAAGCACAGGAGTTGGAGAGGAGGCTAGCTGAGGGCGGAGCTTGGAGGAGTTCTGGGGAAGCGGATGATATGTGGTCAGAGACGGCGAACTTCGTTAGGGAGGTAGCACGAGATGTGCTCGGGTAGCCAAAGGCTATTCAGGCAGACAACTGGTGGTGGAACGATGTAGTCCAAGGAAAAGTGGAGGTGAAGAAGGCGGCGTTTGCTAAGATGGCAGGGAGCACAAGCGAGGAAGAACGGAGAGCGAACAGGGAGATCTACAAAGCGGCGAGGAAAGAAGCAAAGATGGCGGTTACGGAAGCCAAAAACGCGGCGTTTGGTCGCATGTACGAGGAATTAGGGGAGAAAGGCGGGGACAGGAAGTTATTCCGGTTAGCTAAAGAAAGGGAAAGGAAGGCGCGTGATCTTGACCAAGTTAGGTGCATCAAGGGCGAGGATGGTAGAGTTCTGATGGGGGAGTCTCAAGTCAAGCAAAGGTGGCAGGCGTACTTTCGAGACTTACTTTACGACGAGGGGGATCGTAACATAGAGCTAGGGGAGTTGGGGCATTCAGAGCAACATAGAAACCTTGGGTACTGCAGGCGCATTAGGGCGGAGGAGGTCATGGGGGTTTGCGTAGGATGAGTAGGGGTCGAGCGACCGGACCTGACGAGATCCCGGTAGAATTTTGAAAATGCATGGGTAGGTCAGGAGTGGAGTGGCTCTCCAGGTTGTTCAATGCGATCTTCAGGACCAAAAAGATGCCGGAGGAGTGGAGGTTGAGTACAGTGGTGCCCTTGTACAAGAACAAAGGTGACATCCAGTGCTGCAACAACTATAGGGGTATCAAATTAATAAGTCACACCATGAAGGTCTGGGAGCGGGTGATCGAGGTAAGGGTGAGGGAGATGACATCTATATCTATGAACCAGTTCGGTTTCATGCCGGGTCGCTCCACTACAGAAGCTATGCACCTTGTCAGGAGGA
Organism: Nicotiana benthamiana; assembly: GCA_034376525.1. Taxonomy (NCBI): domain Eukaryota; kingdom Viridiplantae; phylum Streptophyta; class Magnoliopsida; order Solanales; family Solanaceae; genus Nicotiana; species Nicotiana benthamiana. Next base: position 86,387,575 of record CM067328.1, read on the forward strand.
TGGTGGAGCAGTTCAGGGATAAGAAGAAGGACCTGCACATGGTGCTTATCGACTTGGAGAAGGCGTATGACAAGGTCCCAAGGGAGGTGCTATGGAGGTGCTTGGAGGCGGAAAGCGTGCCAGAAACCTACATCAGAGTTAAGGACATTTATGATGGATCTAAGACTAGAGTTAGGACGGTGGGTGGCGACTCAGACCATTTTCCAGTGGTTATGGGGCTCCATCAAGGATCGGCGCTTAGCCCTCTCTTGTTTGCCTTGGTGATGGATGCTCTTACCCGACATATTCAAGGGAATGAGCCTTGGTGTATGCTATTTGCTGATGACATAGTCTTGATAGACGAGACGAAGGCCGGTGTTAATGAGAGGTTAGAGGTATGGAGACAGACTCTCGAGTCTAAGGGTTTCAAAATAAGCAGATCTAGGACAGAATACCTGGAGTGCAAGTTCAGCGCCGAGCCGAGCGAAGTAGGCAGGGACGTGATGATTGGATCACAGGTCATCGCTAAGAGGGACAGTGTCAGATATCTTGGATCAGTGATTCAGGGGGACGGAGAGATTGACGGGGACGTCACTCATCGCATAGGAACAGGATGGTCAAAGTGGAGGCTTTCATCAGGAGTCCTATGTGACAAGAAAGTTCCACAGAAACTCAAGGGGAAATTTTATAGAGCTGTGGTTAGGCCTGCCATGTTGTATGGGGCAGAGTGCTGGCCAGTGAAGAACTCTCACGTTCAGAGGATGAAGGTTTCGGAGATGAGGATGCTCAGGTGGATGTGCGGGCTCACCATGTTAGATAAGATTAAGAATGAAGTTATTCGAGAGAAGGTGGGGGTGGCCCCGGTGGATGAGAAGATGCGAGAAGCGAGGCTGAGGTGGTTCGGGCATGTGCGGAGAAGTCCTGACGCCCCGGTGAGGAGTTGTGAGCGGCTGGCGATGGTCGGCGTACGGCGAGGCAGAGGGAGGCCTAAGAGGTATTGGGGAGAGGTGATTAGGCATGACATGGCTAGAATGCGGGTTTCTGAGGACATGGCCCTTGATAGGAAAGTCTGGAGGTCTAGTATCAGGGTTGTGGGATAGGGGCCCCTAGAGTTTTTCGTACTCCTCACCCGGGGTTGGGTGAGGCTTGGCAGGGCTATTCATAGATGATTTGTGTATTGGATTTTGTCTTATGGTAGTTACTGTCTGATATTATTGCATGCTAATTTATTTATAGTTTTTATGTTTTTTATTTATAGGTTTTTATGTTTAGATAATAATTTACGCTATTTATGTTGAAGTTACTAATGCTCTTTTGTTGTTGTTTTTGTTTTTGTTGTTCCTTTCCTTCACTGAGCCGAGGGTCGATTGTAAACAGCCTCTCTGCCCTTTCGGGTAGGGGTAAGGCCCGTCTACATATTACCCTCCCCAGAACCCACTTTGTGGGACTATCCTGGTTAGTAGTTGTTGTTGTTGTTGTAGTTGAAATTAATAGAGAGAGGTATAAATGGGCTGGTGTTGTAACGACGATTTATAACATAAATAGTCCAATGTACCCGGACAATGGAATTGAAAGCAATGGTATAGCAGCAAGTTACTTCACTATCACCACAAAGAAACTGAATGCTAGTGAAGAAAATCCACTAACATATGATAGCCGCAGTTGTCACCCATATTAACACCACTGATCACCTGAAAGAATAGATTAAGATTATTGCAAGAGTGTTCCAGAGAACAAATTATTAATTATGCAAAGTCCCAAGGAATTGATACCTAAAGACTGGCATGGAATAAATCAGTAATCAAGTGATAACGGAGACAGAAACTAAGTATTTGCAATTTGGAAAATCAAATTGCATACTGATAATAAGAAACTCTAAGATGACATGAGGAGGACAAGGGAAGCAATAACTTAAAAAGGCAACTTAAACATATAAACGAGGGGAAAGAGAGATCTTTGGTGTGCATGTCATGCATATTAATGATGTTCTTTTTTTCTTTTTCTTTTATATTCTTTTCTTTTCCAAACAGAAATGTGAATAAAGAAATATTATCTTGGTTTAGGAAAGTTGTACTACCAGATCAGGTACTGAAGGGAAAAGAGCTTTGGAGATTCCCAAGGAAGTACAATCTGCTGGAGTTCCTGCTAGAAAGAAGAAATCGAAAAGGAAAGGAAAGTCAACATTCTCATCTTCTATTACTTCAAATGCGAGATCTTGAAGCATGAAAGCTCGGAAAATATCAATATATCATGTTCTTGGTTGTAATTGATGGAGCATTTCTGGACCAATATCCCATGACATCTGCTAGCTGCTAGTAAAATTTTAAAAGAACTTCCCAAGAAAAGATCCACAGTTCTAAATTACAACTAATCTTTAACTAGATTGCTCTTAATTTTAAGTTAAAAGCTTAAGTTCATCTGTATTCATCTCTTCAAATAGAAAATCATTATAATGCTAAATTATGCGGCACAATCTCACAAAACTCAGGTTTTCAAGAAAGGAGAGACTTCCTCCTGTATTTGTCTGTTCAATTTCCAGAATAGTTTGGTATTGAGGTGGAGTTGATTGGCTTGTATATTCAATTATGTGTACCAAGAATATGATCGCACTATTAATATAACAAAGGGCTGTGAGTGTGAGGCATTGATACTAGAGTTAGTAATCCAATAAACTTAAAGTCAAGTACCATAGTTCATTCCAGAACTCTAAATTATTTATTTGTTGAAGATTGCAACAGACCTGAAACTGAAAAGGCTGTTGCTCCGCTAATGTCCACTTGCTTAACAGAAAGGGCATGACGCCATGTAATGCTATGACTAACAGCTGACTTTTCTCTGAAAGTAGTTACAAGCACATAACCAATAGCAGAAGTCTTAATCTATTATGTAATTCTGCAAGTGATAGATGTGGAAAAAATGCAATATATAAGAGCATAAGTAACTAACCAAAAGTCAGTTAATTCCTAACTTTAAGATTATTCAACAGTGAAGCTGGACATCAAGAATTTTTGCAAGCTTCATCTCTGAACTTAACATTGTAATAACTTAAAACATTAAACAACGCAATCTGACAAATATTGGGACAACTAGAAAGATAGGATACATAGGGAAAACAATATTGACAGGAAAATAAATATCTTAGATTCATAATTGCATCATTAAGAAATGATAAAGACACTGCCTTTTGTAGAAGTGGCAGGTGAAAATCAAAAGGTAACATGTTATCAATGACCAAACCATAAAACAGTCAAAAAATCACCCAAGGTTTCATTCTTCTCCGATTAATGGTGTACTGCTTAGCAAGTCATTCAATAGACTTGGGTCACTTGCAGTCTGCCAATGCAGTAAAGGGGTACTTTTTCCCCCATTCCCACCCCCATTTTTTAATTCAAAATTAGAGGAGATCCTCAAAATAGAGAGAGAAAGAAAAGCAAATATTCCTTATCGCTTGTGAAGCACAGGAAGAAGCAAAGAAAATGAGATATTTATAGTTAACGTAGTGCTAATGAACAATTCACTTACCGTTCTAAAAGGGAAAAAGAAAAGGAAGAAGATGTTCATAAGCAAATCCACCATGCAGACAAATAGGTTCATGGAATGAGCCAACCATGTAAAGAACAACATGCAGATCTTACTCCAAACTTTTATTTGCCAGAAATAACATCTATTAGCTAATTAGCAAATTTAAGTTCATCAATACTACTGAAGTGAAACAATACATGTTCAACTCCAACCTTCCTTTGCAAAATCATAAAAGACTCAAGCTATGCTAGACTCCGATATGTAAGATGTACTAAGCATCGTATCAGTCTCAGGTATATAAAGTGTTAATATCATGCAACATGTTCAAATAAAAAATAACAGCAACATGAAAAATTTATCAATCTCTACATGAAAGCCAAAGCATTGAGTAAAAACTAATTTCCTATAGAAAGACATGACCAAAGTAGTAAACGAGAGCAGTCAAACGATTGAAACTTAAATAACTAAGACAGATCATCGATCATACAAATTTGTTACCTGCCTGTCTCATAAAATCCATTTTTCATTCAGGGATGTTGCAAAACAATGTTCACTTTAATCATTAAGCAGCTAAATTTCACATAGACCCCAATTTTAGACTATCAAAAACTAATACTCCCTCCGTTTCAATTTATGTGAACTCATTTGACTGGGCACGGAGTTTAAGAAAAGAGAAAAGACTTTTGATCTTGTGGTATAAAATGAGACACATATATTTTGTATGGCTATAAATTATTGTGTAAAAGTAAATTGTTTCCAAATAAGGAAAAGGATCATTCTTTTTGGCACGGACTAAAAAGGAAATAGGTTCATATAAATTGAAACGGAGGGAGTATATGCTTTGCAACCTCCCCTAGGGCTTTGGTCCAATGGTAAGAGTGTAGTGCATGATGCATGGGTTAGGTGCATGCCATGGATTAATCCTACTGCAAACAAAAGCCGTGGGGATTTCTCAATTATAGATATATTTTCTTTGCATTCTTCAATTCTTAACCACAAAAAAGTAAGTACCGCCGCCATTTATCATTAGATCAATATTTACACACCTACTTCTAAAACCACCTTTAATAAATTATGCCATGGCATTTTTAAAGACGAATCTAGGATTTAGAGTCAATGGGTTCAAAATATGTATGATCTTATAATACTACATGTATACATTATAATTTGTTGCATATGTATGCATAATTCGAGCTGAAAGCAGGTTCAGTTGAACCTGCAAAAAACGACCTAGACCACTCCTGCGTTGAAAACACTATATTTCGGATTATTGGAGTGGTAGAACTCCCTACACGCCAGTAAAAGTTTGTATTTCCAATAAAAGTTAAAAAGTCTTTTTTTTCAAAACATTTAAGAACAAAGTATACTTTTTCCATTTACAGAGTTTAACTACCCATACCGCCCAAAATAAGGAAAGTTAACCTCAAGCAATATTCAACAACAACAAGATCAACAACAACAACAACCCAGTATAATCCCACTTAGTGGGGTCTGGGGAGGTAGTGTATACGCAGACCTTACCTCTAACCTTGGATAGAGAGGTTGTTTCCAAATAGACCCCCGGCATCTTTCCCTCCAACAACTTCCCACCTTGCTCTTGGGTAACTCGAACTCACAAACTCTCAGTTGAAAGTGGGATTGCTTACCATCAGAGCAACCCCTCTTGTCTGAACAAATCATTGTACTATATATAAGCAACCGAACTAAGTAGAACTAAGAAGTCGCTACATTTAAACAGTTACAGAAATTTAACTAATAATAGTTGTACATACTAACATAAAACGTGCAAATTCACAATGAATTTGTAAGGAGAGTGCATGAGTGAGTGATCATACGAGTCAGGAGCACAAACAAGGACGTGAAAACGATTGGTAGAAACAAGCACATTAACTAGAGCTCTTAATCCCGGCGCGTCGATTCCGTCATCGTTCGTCACCATCAGCGTCGGCCGATCGCCGTCGACGAAGTTATCCTCCATTTCGCTTCTCGAAGTTTTCAGTTCGGTGAAAATCTTCGCAATTTTTTTTCTTCCCGTTTGGCAATGGATTTTATTTCATTTTTAAACTTTAATTTGAAACATTATTTACAACTGAATATTTATTTTACAATTTAGTCCTTTTTCTAACACCAACTTAATAGAGGATTGAATTTTGAAAAAATAATTACAATAGTATTACAAGTAAAATAAGAAATTTATTAATAAAAATTTCAACTTTTTTTCAAAATAAAAACATAACCAAAATCAATTGAATCTCAAATAAAATATATATGTATATATGAATTAGTTTGCTTTTTAGTCCGTTTGAAAAAAATAATTTTAAATTTTGAAAAGAATTTACTTAAACTTCTTATTTTAACCTTAATAATAAGTTTAATGGTCACACTAATGAAAAAATATAGACTATACAAAATGACACGATCTCATTCCAAGTCTTAAACCAAAAAAAGTATATTCACGGAGCCAAGGGATATTAAACATTAAACACAAAAATATAAGTCAAGAAAAAAAGATATAGGTGTCACAAAATATGTTATCCAATCCATAAAAGCGTCATTAAAAAATTAACACATAGGAAAGATAATACGTATACCCAGATATAGATATGCTACTATCAAAGAAGGCAAAGGCACCTAGAAATCTCATCACTCTGCTTCCATTTTATTCCTTCAGAGGTGTATGAGTTGCTAAGATTCTGATAAATATCTGCTCTGTAAAACGACAAATCCTACAAGAAGGTGTAAGTTAAATAATTTCCAGTTTGTCTGAGGAAAAGAGGCATACTGTTGCTAAATTAAAACTGTCAGAGTAAAAACGCCGTATGTCGACAGCAGAGTGAACTTTCCAGTGTTGCAGACATTCTAATTTCATATATATATATATATATATATATATATATATATATATATATATATATATATATATATATATATTTTCGTGAGTAATTTGGACATACTATATGTCATCTCGACATGTAATATTTTGCTAGTATACTTCGCCATCTTCAATAGTACCTCTATAAATAAGACAACTTCAGTAGGATAAGATAATCACGGCTGACAGACCTTGATCGTAATGGAATTTAATAAAATAATTTACTTTGTTAGCAAGCATGAGATAAAGGCAATTCACTGGACATAACATGCCTTGAAACTCTTTTAAGTAGATATCTCAGTTAATATCTTTGTGGCAACAATCAAATTTTTAGGTCCAGAGGATTCAGTTTTTGCAGGATATCTGTTAGTTGTACATTAAATATCAAATAAGAGTTTGCCTATACTAAATACTACAACTATAGCACCACCGGTTTATGTAAAACAAAAATGAACATGAACCCAGCCCTACTACTCATAATATCCATTAAGAAAATTAAATTTTGATTAACAGAGCAAAATCAACAGATGTTAAAATAATTTTCAACAAAAAATAATCATAAATAATACAAATGAGGTAGCAAAGAAGGTCTTACTGTGAGGAGGAGCTAACTTTGGGCTTAAGCTGCTGGTAGCTTTATGTTGTTATAAACACCATTTCTTCACAATGATACAGCCTATCATAAATCCACAAAAAAAAATCTTGATATTCCATTTCAATTCTTGGCCCTAGAAACCTTTGAATTTTTTAATAGAATTCCAATTCAATGACATCGAAGGCAATAGCACAAAGGTGGAATTGATAAAGCTAGGGTTTCAACGATGAATGATTTTTTAAAATAGACGACAAAAGCAGCATATTCTAATGACTCGGTCGATCGTTTTTAGAATTTACGCCCCGATTCCCTATTAACTTATTTTTCCGTATTTGTTTCTGCTAATTTGATTCGGCAAGATGTTTGGTTCTAAGTTTCGAAATGCGAGCTTAAGATTTAAAATTTAGATCGTAGTCAGAGTAGGTGAAGGCGGCCCAGAATGGAAGTCTGTCGGTTCCGTTAGCTCCATTAGGTGATTTTGGGCTTAGGAGCGTATTCTGATTGTGTTTTGGAGGTCTGTAGCTTAATTAGGATTGAAATGCTGAAAATTGAATTTTTAAAGTTTTCGATTCGATAGTGAGATTTTGATATCGGGGTCGGAATGGAATTCCGAAAGTATAAGTAGCTCTGTAGTGTTGAATGTGACAAGTGTGCAAAATTTTAGGTTATTCGGATGAGGTTTGACAGACTTTTTGATCGAAAGCGTAAATCGAGAGTTTTTGGAGTTCTTAAAATTGAATCCATGGTTAATTTGATGTTTTGATATTTTTAGGTGTTTTAAGGATCAGTACAAGCTTGGGTAGTGGTTTATGACTTGTTCGTGCTTTTAGTTGAGGTCCTGAAGGCCTCAGGATGGTTTCGGATGGTTGACGGAAGATTTGGAATTTGGAGTTGCAATTGAAGCTATGACTGCTCTCATAATCGCATATGCGGTTTAGAGGTCACAGGTGCGACTCTCACAGATGTGGAATCAAGCCGCAGAAGCTGCCAGCTGAGAAAAGGGCAGGAACTGCAGAAGCAGAAGGTTTACCGCACTTGCGTGACCGTAAATGCGAATTCTGGGTCGGGGGTACAGTGAAGAGGATTTAACTGGAAACCGCATAAGCGATCCCCTTGACCGCAGAAGTAGTATCGCGGATATGAAAGTTGGACCGCAGATGTGAATCTACTGGGTAGAAAATAAGAATTTCGAGGGTTTATTTTCAAAAGTTGGAAAATTGATTTGGCGGAAAGGGTGATTTTGGGAGGATTTTGAAGAGGAAATAAGTGGACAACGATTTCTAGTCCCTTTCTTATTGTATTCCTACAATCTAATCTCAGTTTTTTCATTTAATTTCGGATAGGAGATGAAAACTGGGGAAAAAATTGAAGAAAATTCTTAGACCTAGGTTTTGAGTTTTGATTGGGAATTTGACCTTGGATTTGGATAATTTTGGTATGCATGAACTCTTGAGAGTATGAGGATTCCAAAAATATAAATTTTACCCGATTCCAAGATGTGGGCTCAGAGGGTGTTTTGGACATTTTACCTAATTTTATGTATTAGCTTAGAATTTAATTATAGAATCAGTTACTTGAAGTTTTATTTATATATGCAATTAAATTGAATAGTTTGGGCCATTTGGAGTCGATTACTCATGGCAAGAACATGGTTTCGAGTTGACTTTTGAGCTGGTTCGAGGTAAGTGACTTGTCTAACCTTGTGTGGGAGACCTCCCCTTAGGATTCGGTATTATTAATATTTGAAATGCCTTGTAAGTAAGTTGATGAGTGCATACTTGTGCTAATTGTTGAAAAATCCGATTTTCATTAAGTAACTATAATTGTGTTTCTTTTTTCTGTTTATACTACTTGCAATTTAAACTTGTTTCTAGTTGACTTAATTGCCTTACTTGCTCAAACTTCCTTATTTGGATTATGTATGACATGCTAGGCTAAAAATACCTGTTTTACCTTGGTATGGAATTTGAATTAAACTGTGTATCCTTCTTGTTGTTGCTGTGTGTTTACTTTGAGACTACGGGACGGTATCCTGGAAGATTCCCCTGCATGTTTACTTTGGGACTGTGGATCGATATTCCGGGAGATCCCCCTGCACTTTTATATTAGGACTACGGGACTACACCAGGTAGATTTTCCCCTGTACTGAGTATTTACATTTGAGACTACGGATCGGTATTCCAGGAGATCCCCGCGTATTATGAGTTGGACTGCGAGACAGTATCCCGGAAGATCCAATGGATATTTACATTTGGGACTACGTGACAGTATCCTGAGATATCCCCGGTTGTTATCTCTGTGTTGGGTTGTGTTTCCCTTCCGTGATGATTTGTCTATACTATAGATGTTGTTGCTCTTTCTATTCTTTGTTATTTCTTACTATTGCACTTAGTTATACTGTCTCTTCCTATATTGTTATGCCTTATATTTCATTTAATCTCAGTAGGGCCATGAATTTCCTCGTCACTACCCCCACTGAGGTTACGCTTTGCACTTACTGAGTACCACTTTGGAAAAAAATATTGTGAGTTTTGAGAGTTTGTATTGTATTGCCGAGCGACATCTTAAATACTGTTTTCCCTTTGTTATGTTGGTTTTTAATTACTTCTTCTGCAAATTTGTTTATTTCCGCCTTTGATAGGCTTACCTAGTTGTAGAGACTAGGCTCTGTCACGATAGTTCACGGAGGGCGAACTGGGGGCGTGACAAGTTGGTATCGGAGTTCTAGGTTTATAGGAGTCATGATTCACAAGCCAATTTATTAGAGTCATGGGATCGGTATGGAGACGTCTATTCTTATCTACGAGAGGTTATATAATTGTTAGGAAAATTTCACTTCATTTGATTTTCTTGTCATGCGAGATTTTTGATATCACAACTCTAAACTTCTATCTTCTATTCTCTCACAGATGGTGATGTCACGTGCTACTCGAGATGATCAGGCACCCGCGCCCCCTACCGTAGCAGGCAGAGACCGGGGCCAGGGTAAAGGTCGAGGACATGCACGCGGTGCATCCAGAGCACCCGTGCGAGCTGCCACTGAGGAGCCACCAGCAGTTCCAGCCGAATTACAGGCACCTGATACGCCTACACAAAGTTGCTTCCACTTGCTGCATCTACATCTTAGGCCGATGAGGAGTACAGACTCCCACTACCCACACTCCTAAGCAGTGAGTCCATATTGATCAGGTCCCAGAGATTATTCATGTACCGCATGCAGTCCTAAGATCAGCTAGAGGATAGGGTAGCGGCTTCAGAGGATGAGCAGCGGAGGCTTGAGAGGTTCAAGAAGTATAATCCTCTTGTATTCAGTGGATTAGCATCAGATGATGCCTTGGAATTTCTGGAGGAGTATCACCGTATCCTCCACACTATGGGTATATCAGGATCGAGTGGGGTTTCTTTCACTGCCTTCCAGCTTCGAAGAGCCGCCTATGAGTGGTAGCATACCTATGAGTTAGACAGTCCGTACGAGGCAGCTTCACTGACATGGACTAAGTTTTCAGGTATGTTTTTTAGGGGGTTTTTTCCTCAGAGCCTCAGGGATGCATGGTGCGCAGAGTTTGAGCATTTGCGCCAGGGTACTATGACTGTCTTGGAGTATGATGTCCGTTACAGCAGCTTGGCTAGACATGCCCCAGCCTTGATTTCTAATTTTCGCGGGAGGGTTCGCCGATTTATTGGGGGCTCATTCCCAGCATCAGGTCTAGCATGGATCGTGAGTTGGAGATGGATATTTCTTGTCAGCATGTGGTGAGAATTGCAAGAAAGATAGAGGATATGCATGCTAGGGAGAAAGAGAAGAGGGACGCCAAGAGGTCTCAAAAGTTGGGCCATTATTCTGGTGCCTATGCCCCAGCTGCAGGTCGTCATGGTAGGGGTTACATGAGTCACCCTGTTCATCCAGCTCTTCTAGCAGCCAGTGGTATTCCATCTCTTTCTAGGCCTCAGAAGCCTTATTATGCACCTTCAATATCTAGTGCGCCTCCTACGCATGGTGCTTTCAGTGGCCACTCCAGCAGACCTGGCTCTAGCCATTCATAGCTACCATATCCACCCAGAGCTTATTTTGAGTGTGGTGACACATGCCATATGGTGAGGGATTTCTCCAAACTTAGGAGGGGTGCGCCTCTACATACTTCTTAGCCACAACGTGCCCCGTAGAGTTCTCAGGCTATGGTTACAGCTCCAGTTCCTACTCCACCTTCTTAGCTAGCTAAAGGTGGAGGTCGGGGAGGTAGAGGTCGCCCTAAAGGGGGAGGCCAGGCCTGATATTATGCCCTTCCTTTCCGTACCAAGGTTGTTGCCTCCGATTCTGTCATCACAGGTATTGTCATGGTTTATCATAGAGATGCCTCGATTTTATTCGATCTAGGCTCCATTTATTCTTATGTGTCTTCTTATTTTGCACCGCATTTGGGTGTACGTCGGGATTCTTTGAGTACCCTTGTTTATGTTTCTACTCCTATGGGAGATTCCCTTGTAGACCGCATTTATCGGTTGTGTTTGGTTGCTCTTAGTGGTTTTGAGACCATAAACAATTTATAGTTGTCAGCATGTTAGATTTTGATATTATTTTGGGCATAGACTGGTTATCGCCCCATTATGCTATTCTTGATTGTCACGCCAAAACCGTGACGCTGGCTATGCCAGGTGTACCGCATGTTGAGTGGAAGGGTGCTTTAGATCACACTCCTAGTAGAGTTATTTCTTTCCTTGAGGCACAGTGAATTATTAAAAAGGGGTATGACGTGTATCTAGCTTATGTAAGAGATGTCAGTATTGATACCTCTACAGTTGATTTAGTCCTAGTAGTATGAGATTTGTATGATGTGTTTCCAGCTGACCTTCCGGGTATGCCACCCGATAGAGATATTGCTTTTGGCATTGATCTGTTGCCAGACACTCAGCATATTTCTATTCCTCTGTATTGTATGGCTATTCCTGAGTTGAAGGGGTTGAATGATCAGTTACATGAATTGCTTGATAAGGGTTTTATTCGGCCCAGTGTATCACCTTGGGGTGCTACTATCTTTTTTGTGAAGAAGAATGATGGTTCTATATGTATGTGCATTGATTATCGCTAGTTGAGCAAAGTTACAATGAAGAACATTTATCCTTTGCCTCGTATTGGTGATTTGTTTGACTAGCTGCAGGGTGCACGACTATTTTCTAAGACTGACTTGTGTTCAGGGTACCATCATGTGAAGATTCGGGAGCCAGATATCCCCGAAGACTGCTTTCAGGACTCGGTATGGTCATTACGAGTTCCTTGTTATGTCATTTGGGCTGACCAATGCCCCCTCAGCCTTTGTACATTTGATGCACAGTGTGTTCTGGCCATATCTTGACTCATTCGTCATTGTTTTTGCTATTGGTATTCTGGTGTATTCCCGGAGTCGGAAGATCATGAGCAGCACCGAAGATCGTGCTTTAGACTTCAAGTGAAAAAAGTTATATGAAAAGTTCTCAAAATGCGAGTTTTGTTTGGATTCCGTGGCATTCTTAGGCCACATAGTATTGAGTGAGGATATTCAGGTGGATCCGAAGAAATTGGAGGTAGTGCAGAATTGGCCCAAACAATCCTCAGCTACAAAGATCCACATTTTCCTTGGCATGGCAGGTTATTACCGTCGTTTTGTTGAAGGGTTTTCATTGATTGTAGCCCCCATGACCAGGCTGACCCAGAAGGGTGCTCCGTTGTAGTGGACGGAAGAGTGTGAGGCAAACTTTCAAAAGCTCAAGACAGCTTTGACTAGAGCCCCACTTTTGATATTGCTTATAGGTTCGGGGTCTTATGATGTCTATAGTGATGCCTCGGCGATTGGCCATGGAGCGTTTTTATGTGGGACGATGGGTGATTGCCTACGCATCCAGACAGTTGAATGTACATGAGAAGAACTATCCTGTCAACGATCTCGAGTTAGCTGCTATTGTTCATGCCTTGAGATCTGGCATCATTATTTGTACGGTGTGACTTGTGAGATTTATATTGATCACCGGAATTTGCTACATCTGTTCAAGCAGAAGGATCTTAATTTCCATCAGAGGAGGTGGTTAGAGCTGCTGAAGAACTAAGATATAACTATTTTGTATCACCTGGGCAAGGTAATATGATGGTCGATGCTTTGAGTTGCCGAGCATGGGGTTTGGGGAGTTTGGCTTATTTACCAGCATCAAAGAGGCCTACGGCGATGGATGTTCAGGCCTTAGCCAGCCAGTTTGTGAGATTGGATCTTTCGAAGCCCAATCGAATTCTAGCTTGTGTGGTTTCTCCATCTTCATTATTTGATCGTATCAGGGGGCATCAGTTTGATGGTCCTCATTTGCTTGTCCTCAAGGACAAGGTTAAATACGGTGATGCCTGAGATATGACAATTGATGATGATGGGGTATTGAGGATGCAGGGTTGAATTTATGTACCAAATGTTGATGTGCTTCGGGAGTTGATTTTAGAGGAGGCTCACAGTTTGCGGTATTCCATTCATTTGGGTATCACGAAGATATACCAGGGTTTAAGGTATCAATATTGGTGGAGGCGGATGAAGAAAGATATAGTTGGATTTGTAACACGTGCCTCGATTGTTAGCAGGTGAAGAATGAGTACCAAAGACTGGGTGGGTTGCTTTAGCAGATAGAGATTCCGAAGTAAAAGTGGGAGCGGATCACCATGGACTTCATAGTTGGAATCCCACAGACTTTGAGGAAGTTCGATTCCATTTGGATAATTGTGGATAAAAAAGAGAGGAGGAAAAATTTAAGGGATTACTGAATTATTCTTACCAATAGTTATCTGCCTTTGTTTTGTTTCTGCTTTAGACTTCCCAATGGCATGACTTGCGACTTGTGAAGGGGGAGAGAAGAATGATATCGCATATACTTTATTGGAAGTTTGAAACCAAATGCAACTGTTTTTCTGTTACAAAGATTGATTTTTGTTGATTCCCTGAGTACCACATGACCCCTAGAGTCTCATAATTTTATTCATTTGTCTACCAAAGCAGAGTCTCTCCATATAACATATAGGATTATTTTCTTTTATGTATTAGACAAAGAATAATTTATATGCTAAATTCAATTGAGTTTAACTTCTACTCTTATTTGTTCCACTTAATTCTCATTTGTTTTTGCACTTAATTCTATTGAATTTTGACTTATGTACTTCCTTCGTGTCAATTGAAAAGTTATGACATCCTTAAATTATGATCATTTTCTTTGCTCCGCTTTCTTTTTCTGGCAATTTGTATATTTTATACTGAACTTGTTGTAATTTTCACCATCCAAGGCCTTATATTCGCAGTATCTCCAAACGTCATTAAGAAACTAGAGTTGACAAAGTGAACATTTTCAATATGCATATATTTAGTTATGCCAGATTAAAACTTCTGTAGCTACGCTAAGAACTGATTATATGAACTGGCACGTTATAACTTTACGTGTTGAAGGATTGCGTATGGGTGTTCGTAACACGTAGCGGAAGATAATAACAATCCTAGGTAGATTTTCTCATATTTAAAATTTATTAACGTGTCAAAGATCGGATCTAAGACGTACCTGGTGAAGAGAGTTTCTTTTCAAAATTTCTTCCATAGTGCGAAGACTCTATGCGTATCCACACCGAGACCGATCCTTGCTATCAACTTTTGATCAATGAAACCCGCGAACAAATTGAATAAAATTGTTTGCTGAAAATCTTCTAAAAATTTTCAGCCAAGAAGAAAACTTATTTTCTTACCAAGACACTCTTGGATTGCTGCGACTCAGCAACTTCCGTCCCTTTTCCGTATGTTTTTGTGTTTAATGATATGTGTACTTGTATCATTGTCCCAATAGAAAAAGGGAAATTGGAGACGTGATTTTTTCCTTCTCAAATTCCTTTTATTTGGAAAAATTCAATTCCATTCTAAATGGGATTTGTTTGGCCGACATGTCCTTTAAGGACTTAGTTGATCCAATTTAAAATTGGATTCAACTTTCAGTCTTTTATTGACATTTAATATGCATTCCTATATGAAGCATTATATATATATATATATATGTGTGTGTCAATTAAGAGATATAGTTTAATTTTCTATTCCAAATAGAAAACTTCAATTTGTTCACAATATTAATTATATTCTATGTACTAGCAAAGAATATAATAATATTTCATTTGGACTAACAACTAGATTTATTCGACTAATTAAATTCTTTAATTTAATTATCAAATAATAAAATAATTAATCCTTTAGCAAAGATCAGAACACTCGTTAGTGTGCGACCCCATAGGTTCAATACTAAACCGGTAGTAAATTGATCATATCAATGTACTAATCAAGGGTGGCGTCTAGCAACACTCCTTAACGACCGGATAGCACGAAGTATACAATTTACTCTCAAGAACCAGTAGAAGAATAATGTAGTAATTCCTTCTGTCCTTATAGCTCTGGATCACCCTAGGATATGGTTCAACTGTCAAATCCTAATAGGCGATCAACTATGTGTTCACGTCAAATATAATCGACCATTGAATGACCTAAGAAACTCATTTCTTCTTTCATTCAATTGCCCTGGCCAAGGTCTTAGTTTGGTCGTTTATAATTCATGACAACATGGAGTTTAAACTCATTACCAAGAGTTGACAGATTCCGTCTTGATCAATCACTAATTCTACAAGTATTTAATCGTACCCAATATCCTTTCAACTATCGCCCTAGGGCCATAGGTGTTTAGTATCAAAGCACAATAAATAACTTGTCAATTACTATGACGATCTCAAGTCAAAGGAAATAGTTACATCACATTCTTCAAGAAAATATTCTATTGACAGTTTATGGTAATTCTAACCATTAGGAATTATCCAATGAGTCGGTTCAATGATCATATCTCTATATGCATCATCTATCTATGTGATTCAGTTAATGAGATCAACTAATCTTTATCCGATAAAGACGGTCACATAAATATTGATCTAGCTGGATTACTAATGTCCAAATTAATAATCCTACGATCAAGAACAAATTTAGATTAAATTGTAAAAGACTTTGCTCTCATTATCATGATCTCTATCACGATGACAAATCTCAAAATTTAATCAAGGACCTTATCAAATTAATCAAACAATTAATGATAATGATAAAAGAATATCAAATGCCATATATTTTATATCAAAATGACGTTCACAAAATATGTTCAAGTTATCAAATATGATATTGGATCTAGGGCATATCTACTATATCCCTAACAATCTCCCACTTGCACTAGAGCCAATCGCTCTTGTACTTCATCCCCAATTTCCATTTGTGCTTGTCAAACTCCTTTGCACCAAGAGCTTTAGTGAATGGGTCTGCAGCATTTTCCTTTCCATCAACCTTTTGAATCTCGACGTCTCCACGTTCAATGATCTCTCTTATCAAGTGATACCTTCGCAGAACGTGTTTGGACTTTTGGTGTGACCTTGGTTCTTTTGCTTGAGCAATGGCTCCAGTATTGTCACACAACAATGGAACCGCACCTTCCATTGAAGGAATCACACCAAGTTCATTTAAGAACTTTTTCATCCATACAGCTTCCTTAGCAGCTTGACTAGCTGCTATATATTCTGCTTCAGTCACTGAATCAGCTACTGTAGCTTGTTTGGAACTTTTCCAACTCACTGCACCACCATTTAAGGTGAATACATAACCAGAAATAGATTTGCTATCATCCCTATCTGAAGAGAAACTTGCATCAGTATAACCTTCAAGTTTCAACTCCGAATCCCCATAGATGAGGAATTGGTCTTTAGTCCTTCTTAAGTACTTAAGAATGGTCTTCACCACCTTCCAATGTTCCTCACCAGGATTTTCCTGATATCGGCTAGTCACTCCAAGTGCATAAGCCACATGAGGACGTGTACATGTCATGGTATACATGATAGCTCCCACTGCACTAGCATACGGGATCCTACTCATGCGTTCTCTCTCTTCAGGTGTTTTAGGACAATCCTCCCTACTGAGAGAAATTCCAGTGCCTATCGGTAGATAGCCTCTTTTGGAATTATCCATGTTATACCTCTTAAAGATATTATCAATGTACAAAGACTGGGAAAGTCCAAGCAGCTTCCTAGATCTATCTCTATAGATCTTTATTCCCAATATATAAGCTGCTTCTCCCAAGTCTTTCATGGAAAACTGTTCAGATAGCCAAATCTTTGTATTTGCAATGCCGCTATGTCATTCCCTATGAGCAATGTATCATTAACATACAACACTAAGAATATGATTGTGCTCCCACTAACCTTTTTGTACACACAAGGTTCTTCTTCGCATCTAACAAAATTGAACTTTTCAATTGTTTTGTTAAATCGAATATTCCAACTTCGAGAAGCTTGCTTTAATCCATAAATAGATCTTTGTAGCTTACAAATTTTATTATGATCAGACGAAGATGTGAAACCTTCAGGTTGTGTCATGTACGCATCATCTTCTAGCTCACCATTAAGGAAAGCTGTTTTCACATCCATTTGCCATATTTCATAATCATAGTATGCTGCTATAGCAAGCAAAATCCGAATAGATTTGAGCATTGCCACGGGAGAGAAAGTCTCGTCATAGTCGACTCCTTCTTTCTGACGATACCCCTTGGCAACAAGACGTGCTTTGTAGGTCTCCACCTTTCCGTCTGCTCCAATCTTTTTCTTAAAACCCCATTTACAACCTATAGGTTTTATATCCTTTGAAGGTTCAACTAAAGTCCATACTTTATTTTCCTTCATGGATTCCATTTCGGATTCCATGGCCTTTTGCCACTTCTCATAATCAGAACTTTGTATAGCCTCTTCATAGGTCTTAGGGTCATCATCATTATGATCAACCTCATTTGATAAATCATCTTGTACCAATAAATTTAATCTAGTTGGTACATGACGTTCTCGTGTAGACCTTCGAATAGGTAGTTGTACAACATGTTCACCTTGTGTTGGATTTCGTTGTTGCTCAATTTGGTTTGGAACTGGTTCATTAACCTGTTCTTGAACTTCATTTAGTTCTTGAACTTCAACCGTTGAAGATGGCAATTTACTTGGCAACTTCAAAATATCCCATAAAGGTTCTTCAACTTGGGTCTCATGATCTTTATATTGTGTTGATTCATTAGTTTCTTGATCTTCATCAAGTTCTATTTCTCCATTATAATTTCCTTCCAAAAGAAATTCCCTTTCCAAAAAGGTTGCTCCTCTGGCCACAAACACTTTGTGGTCAGAAGGGTGATAGAAATAATATCCTCTTGTTTCCTTGGGATACCCAATGAACCTACACTTATCAGATCTTGAGTCAAGTTTATCAGGCTGTAGTCTCTTAACATAAGCTGGACAACCCCAAACTTTAATATGTTTAAGGTTGGGCTTACATCCTTTCCATATCTCATATGGTGTTGTAGAGACTGACTTAGTGGGAACTTTATTCAGTAAGTATGTTGCTGCTTCCAAAGCATATCCCCATAAATTTATTGGAAGATCAGTGAACCCCATCATAGATCTCACCATATCTAATAAGGTTCTATTTCTCCTTTCGGACACACCATTGTGTTGTGGTGTTCCTGGAGGTGTCCACTCTGAGAGAATCCCATTCTCTTTGAGATATCTGGTAAAATCTTCACTAAGATATTCTCCACCTCTATCAGACCTAGTACTTTGATACTTTTACCAGTCTGCTTCTCAACTTCAGTACGGAATCTTTTGAACATTTCAAAAGATTCAGACTTGTGTTTCATAAGATATACAAATCCATATCTAGACATATCATCAGTGAAGGTGATGAAGTAAGAATATCCACCTCTAGCTTGAATTTTCATGGGCTCACAAACATCTGTATGAATTAGTCCCAATAATTCAGAAGCTCTTTCTCCACTTCCAGTAAATGGAGATTTGGTCATTTTTCCTTTGAGACAAGATTCACAAGTTGGATATGATTCAAAATCATACTTGTTAAGGTACCCTTACTTGTACAACTTGTTAATTCTTTTCTCTCCTATATGACCAAGCCTACAATGCCAAAGGTATGTTTGATTTACATGATCATCTCTTTTCCTCTTAAGACTTGAAACATGCATAATCGAATTAGCATTCACACTAGGTAAGACATAAACATCATGTTGGAGATAGCCATTCACATATAAATTATCACTATAATAAATAGAGCAAACACCATTGTCTATATTAATGCGAAAACCACGTTTGTCTAACATAGAAGCTGAAATTATGTTCGAAACGAATTTAGGAACGTAATAACAATCACCCAACATCAGTACTTTGCCCGTAGGATAATTAAAGAAATTGATCCTACAGCTACGGCCGCAACTTTTGCACCATTTCCAACTTGTAGATTAATTTCTCCTTTCTTCAACTTTCTACTTATCTGGAACCCCTGTAACATATTGCAGATGTTATAACCACTGCCAGTATCTAATACCCACAATGAAGAATTAGTAGTAGTTAAAAAAACCTTGAAAATATTTTTCATTAAAGTCTTACCTTGTTTCTTGTCCTTTAAAGTTGCAAGATACTCTTTGCAATTCCTCTTCCAATGTCCTAATTTCTTACAATGGAAACATACAGCATCAGATTGGTCAGCTCTGCCTTCTTTGCCTTTGGGTTTGGTCACACCACCCTTGGGCGCAGTAGGCTTTTTCTTGGGTTTGCTTTTACCCTTACCCTTCTTCTTAGAAGAGTTCCCAACCAACATGATAGTTCCTTTCTTCTTCTCAGATGCAAGTTGATTCTCATAATCAATTAACATGTTAAGCATCTCATGAAGATCACAATCCATTTTATTCATATTAAAATTAATAACAAATTGTGAAAAAGATTCTGGTAGTAACTGCAAGATCAAATCTTGAGAAAGCTCTTTACCCAGTTTGCACCCCAACTTCTCAAGTTCTTCAATAAGATCAATCATATGATTGACATAGGGTCCAACTGGTGAGTTTCCAGTCAATTTGGATCCAAATAAAGCCTTAGATAGTTGGTATCTAGCTGTCCTGCTTTGTGTACCAAACATCTTCTTAAGATGTTCAATAATTGCAGTTTGATCCATATCCTGATGTTTCCTCTGCAGTTCAGAATTCATAGAAGCGAGAATGATGCATTTGGTAGTAAGACATTCTTCCAAGTATTTCTGATAAATCTTGGTAGCATCATCATCATTTACATTTGGGACTTCCTTGGCGGGCTTATCGATCACATCAATAAGCTTTTCATGCATGAGAACAATTCTCAAATTTCTGTACCAATCATCAAAGTTTGGTCCTACCAACTTGTTGGTCTCAAGTATTCCACGCAGTGATATAGCAGACATATTGAGAAATCTAAAATATAGAAAAGAAAAAGCAGTAATATAAGAACATATTTGCATATATCATAAAGACATGGGCTTTTATCTAAATGATATTTCCACTAATTATTTTAAACTATTTACCCTCATTATAGTTTACGAAATCTTTATTTCTCTTAGTGGAGTAAAGGAATCCTTTAACAATATGTATGAGCCCTTTGGTAATCAAGTCGTTTCTCACTTATATTTTAAAGGTAGGTACTCTTACCAATTGTATCCACATACAATTTCCTTAAATAGCTCTATGTCAAATAGTCCCCTGGTACTCAGGTCGTTCCTATTGGCATAGTTGAGTTCAACCATTATGATTGCAAAGAACTTATAAATTTTATACTCCCCCGGGTAGTCCAGGCGTTTAGTGTAAAATTGAATAATTCTTTCAATCCATACATCTAATGCAATAAATAATTTTAACATATTCTCGAACTATAAGTCTCCTGGTAGTCAGGCCGCTCCTTATAAACAAGAAGTAAGTAAAATTAATTACCTTGATGGATAGCTTTATAATAAAATATCTTATATTTTATTATTTAAGAACTCAAATTTTTAATAAGAGGGAATTGTCACAAAAACTATTTTTAATAACACGAAGATCGAATCTTTTATAGCATGTGAATTTAGTTCAATTGTCTACATGCTTAGCCCTAAATTAATTTACATCACATGTAATAAATAATTCAAAATTATGTAATAAGCAAGCACATGACATAAAACAAAATTCAACATCCCCTAACATATTTATCTTATATATCACATAAAATGAATTCATGCTAGAATATTATTATTAATTAACATCTCATGAACTAATAACAATTAAATTAATAATAGAATCATGTAACCTATTATAGATTCCCATTGTATCTAATACAAAATTTCAAATTCAAGTTATGAACAATCTCAATAGTCATATGAATGCATATTTTATCCACAATAAAATAATATCATTATTCAAACAATTTGACTATTGCACAAGGCACATCTATTATGGTTTGAACTCTTCAAATATAATATTAAAATATTTCGTAAATAAATTTTAGACACAATAAACCACGGCTCTGATACCACTGAAGGATTGCGTATGGGTGTTCGTAACACGCAGCGGAAGACAATAACAATCCTAAGTAGATTTTCTCATGTTTAAAATTTATTTACGTGTCAAAGATCAGATCTAAGACGTACCTGGTGAAGAGAGTTTCTTTTCAAAATTTCTTCGATAGTGCGAATACTCTATGCGTATCCACACCGAGACCGATCCTTGCTATCAACTTTTGATCAATGAAACCCGCGAACAAATTGAATAAAATTGTGTGCTGAAAATCTTCTAAAAATTTTCAGCCAAGAAGAAAACTTAGTTTCTTACCAAGACACTCTTGGACTGCTGCGACTCAGTAACTTCCGTCCCTTTTCCGTATGTTTTTGTGTTTAATGATATGTGTATATATATACACAAACTTGTATCATTGTCCCAATAGAACAAGGGAAAATTGAAGACGTGGTTTTTTCCTTCTCAAATTCCTTTTGTTTGGAAAAATCCAATTCCATTCTAAATGGGATTTGTTTGGCCGACATGTCCTTTAAGGACTTAGTTGATCCAATTTAAAATTGGATTCAACTTTCAGTCTTTTATTGACATTTAATATGCATTCTTATATGAAGCATTAATTTTATATATATATATATATATATATATATATATATATATATATATATATATATATATATGTCAATTAAGAGATATAGTTTAATTTTCTATTCCAAATAGAAAACTTCAATTTGTTCACAATATTAATTATATTCTATGTGCTAGCAAAGAATATAATAATATTTCATTTGGACTAACAACTAGATTTATTCGACTAATTAAATTCTTTAATTTAATTATCAAATAATAAAATAATTAATCCTTTAGCAAAGATCAGAACACTCGTTTGTGTGCGACCTCATAGGTTCAATACTAAACCGGTAGTAAATTGATCATATCAATGTACTAATCAAGGGTGGCGTCTAGCAACACTCCTTAACGACCGGATAGCACGAAGTATACAATTTACTCTCAAGAACCAGTAGAAGAATAATGTAGTAATTCCTTCTGTCCTTATAGCTCTGGATCACCCTAGGATATGGTTCAACTGTCAAATCCTAATAGGCGATCAACTATGTGTTCACGTCAAATATAATCGACCATTGAATGACCTAAGAAACTCATTTCTTCTTTCATTCAATTGCCCTGGCCAAGGTCTTAGTTTGGTCGTTTATAATTCATGACAACATGGAGTTTAAACTCATTACCAAGAGTTGACAGATTCCGTCTTGATCAATCACTAATTCTACAAGTATTTAATCGTACCCAATATCCTTTCAACTATCGCCCTAGGGCCATAGGTGTTTAGTATCAAAGCACAATAAATAACTTGTCAATTACTATGACGATCTCAAGTCAAAGGAAATAGTTACATCACATTCTTCAAGAAAATATTCTATTGACAGTTTATGGTAATTCTAACCATTAGGAATTATCCAATGAGTCGGTTCAATGATCATATCTCTATATGCATCATCTATCTATGTGATTCAGTTAATGAGATCAACTAATCTTTATCCGATAAAGACGGTCACATAAATATTGATCTAGCTGGATTACTAATGTCCAAATTAATAATCCTACGATCAAGAACAAATTTAGATTAAATTGTAAAAGACTTTGCTCTCATTATCATGATCTCTATCACGATGACAAATCTCAAAATTTAATCAAGGACCTTATCAAATTAATCAAACAATTAATGATAATGATAAAAGAATATCAAATGCCATATATTTTATATCAAAATGACGTTCACAAAATATGTTCAAGTTATCAAATATGATATTGGATCTAGGGCATATCTACTATATCCCTAACAATCTCCCACTTGCACTAGAGCCAATCGCTCTTGTACTTCATCCCCAATTTCCATTTGTGCTTGTCAAACTCCTTTGCACCAAGAGCTTTAGTGAATGGGTCTGCAGCATTTTCCTTTCCATCAACCTTTTGAATCTCGACGTCTCCACGTTCAATGATCTCTCTTATCAAGTGATACCTTCGCAGAACGTGTTTGGACTTTTGGTGTGACCTTGGTTCTTTTGCTTGAGCAATGGCTCCAGTATTGTCACACAACAATGGAACCGCACCTTCCATTGAAGGAATCACACCAAGTTCATTTAAGAACTTTTTCATCCATACAGCTTCCTTAGCAGCTTGACTAGCTGCTATATATTCTGCTTCAGTCACTGAATCAGCTACTGTAGCTTGTTTGGAACTTTTCCAACTCACTGCACCACCATTTAAGGTGAATACATAACCAGAAATAGATTTGCTATCATCCCTATCTGAAGAGAAACTTGCATCAGTATAACCTTCAAGTTTCAACTCCGAATCCCCATAGATGAGGAATTGGTCTTTAGTCCTTCTTAAGTACTTAAGAATGGTCTTCACCACCTTCCAATGTTCCTCACCAGGATTTTCCTGATATCGGCTAGTCACTCCAAGTGCATAAGCCACATGAGGACGTGTACATGTCATGGTATACATGATAGCTCCCACTGCACTAGCATACGGGATCCTACTATGACGATCTCAAGTCAAAGGAAATAGTTACATCACATTCTTCAAGAAAATATTCTATTGACAGTTTATGGTAATTCTAACCATTAGGAATTATCCAATGAGTCGGTTCAATGATCATATCTCTATATGCATCATCTATCTATGTGATTCAGTTAATGAGATCAACTAATCTTTATCCGATAAAGACGGTCACAAAAATATTGATCTAGCTGGATTACTAATGTCCAAATTAATAATTCTACGATCAAGAACAAATTTAGATTAAATTGTAAAAGACTTTGCTCTCATTATCATGATCTCTATCACGATGACAAATCTCAAAATTTAATCAAGGACCTTATCAAATTAATCAAACAATTAATGATAATGATAAAAGAATATCAAATGCCATATATTTTATATCAAAATGACGTTCACAAAATATGTTCAAGTTATCAAATATGATATTGGATCTAGGGCATATCTACTATATCCCTAACACGTGTCTCATTCTACAACTCAATAATGATTACATGCTATCTAAATACTTCCTTGCATTACGTTTGACAATTCTTAGCTAACTACGATTACAACAACAATAACAACCCAGTATAATCTCACTTAGTTGGGTCTGGAAAGGGTAGTGTGTACGCAGACCTTACCCCTACCCTAGGGTAGAGAGACTGTTTTCAAATAGACCTCCGGCATTCTTCCCTCCAAGAACTTCCCACATTGCTCTTTGGGAGACTCGAACTCACAACCTCTCGGTTGAAAGTGGGGGTTGCTTACCATTAGAGCAGCCCTTCTTGTCTCTTAGCTAACTACGATTATTTTATTACAATTTGCTGTGCGTTGTTAACTTGAGTTTTACTAATGGCAAGCCGTTCGTTAGAGCAGCAAAATAGATTGGCATCATAGGTTTCTTTAGAGATATTTGTGGTGTAAATATTAGATGCTTGATGTTCTATAATGATATTCTTCATAATCATACGTGTTCATGACGAAATAAAAGCGAAATAGTTGTGTCGTCTATGGTCAGTATCTCCCGTTATTTTATGAAAAAATATTTCTAACTGTTGCATAATAAATAGTTGCACCAAAATCAAATTAATAGATATTCGACAATCGAAAAGTGCCCGCGCTCGGTGACGGGAGATCATATTAAGAACATCAAATACCATAAAATAGATTATTCTGTAGCAATGACCTTGAAAGAAGAAAAGTTATCGCCTCTGACCGGAAAATAGTGAGATACAAAAAAATTACATTTTTCACTAATAAAAAGACTTGGTACAAAAATATTCTTTTAAAATGTGCTTTCTTAATATGGAGAGCTTTAAGAATTAATATAACCTACATGTTAATCTCTTCTCATAGAGCATCAAAGTGTGAAGAAACTTAACAATCTTTTATTATCTATTAAGACTCGGATTATGTTTGAGACATTCAACATTCTGCCCGTAGGTGAGTGATGTTTTGCCGTACTTATTTTATTTGACTATATTTAATTTTGTGACAACTGATTATCATTAGATGTGCTGAGAAAATATGAATAGAAACCAATTGGTATTCAGCTAGATCCTAATTTATAATTTTACTCTCTTCTGTTGCCTATGTTAGTTAGAGCACATGGTACTTCAATGTTTCCATTAGTTTGGCATTTATGAGATGTTGAAGTTTGATGAACTGAGTGAATGAATGTGACTACACCACCTTCAAGTATTGCGGATAGCTCTATTTATACATTGCTTTACCTTTCTAAATTGCAGGCTAACTGCATTAACTTTGAGTAAATATTGTTATCTTTAAGTCCTTTACCTCCCTTTTTTTTATTCTGAAAGATTAGCATCGACCCTACAACTTTTTCTCGTGAACTAGGTTCAGTCAAATAAATAGATGGATCGCCCTTTATTATCGTAGAAGTTGATCCCCGTTTCTCAAAATCAACAAAGGTTCTAAGAGTCAAGTAAATGGTAGAACCTCCTTCTGGGAAATCCGTTTGCATTCCTTATATCATAAAGAAAAAAGTAAGTATGGTGCCCCGGTAGACGCGTAGACCGAGTGAGTTTCCGCCGATCCCGATCCAGATGTGCCAAAGATTGAGGACTATGAGGGTACGGTGCTATCCTTGTGAACTTATCTTATTGAGCCTCTTTCCTAGGGTTGGTTTTCTCATCTCATCCTAAATCATTCAACAACCTAAATGTTGTAGCTCTCTTGTCATATCTATCTATATGAAGAAGAAATCATGTAACGAAAAGGATTCTTATTTGTACAAATGGTACTTCGAGCTTGGAACGAGCATGAAGAGATTAACTATACTTCTTTATCTTTTGAGTTGTTTTGCCGTATCGGCCGCTCACGATCTTTGGTTTGCTAATTAAATAGATATTTTATGTAAGCTTTAACCCCAAATAATTATTAAACCAATTGCAGGTTTTGAATTTTACTGAAATTTTGGAGATATTGTCATACATACAACAAACACTTTTTGTTATTTAACATATGAAGGGGCCGTGGATGTGGATACCATGGATGATGAATTGCAGAGGTTGACAATATTAATGCGCTGGACTCAAATATTTTCATTTTTAGTTCCGATGTCCGTCCTTCCTCGAAAAATCCTTTGGCTGAAAATATTGAGCTTGCAGTATAATGCTTTGGAACATTATCAACATTTGATTGGTACTTATGAAAATAACTTCCAATTTATATGGCTAACTAATGGCAGAATGGATCAGAGCGTTAGATGACGACAACAACAACAACAACTCAGTATAATCCCACTTAGTAGGGTTTGGGGAAGGTAGTGTGTACGCAGACCTTAACTTTACCCTTGGGTAGAGAGGCTGTTTCCAAATAGAAACCCGACATTCTTCCCTCCAAGAACTTCTCACCTTGCTCTTGGGGAGACTCGAAATCACAATCTCTCGGTTGGAAGTGGGAGTTGCTTACCATCATAGCAACCCCTCTTGTCTGGATCAGAACGTTAGACAACATAAAAATTATTTTTTTAATTGGGTGCTTATAGTATTTTCGTGTTAAAAATTGGTGCAAAGCGACTTGTTAAATATTTCAAAATATTCCAATTGATATGTTAGAATCAGAATCGGAGGACAACAATATACCTATTCAAGTTTTGGCCCGGGCGAAAGTATTACTACATTTCAAACACAACCACGAGGTTCATAGGACCCCTTGTAAAGATAAATAATGTATTTGGTAAAATCGCAAAGATAAATAATGTATTTGGTAAAATCGCTCATCGCCAGAGGTAATTATGTATTTTACCTTAACTAAAATGGTTAGCATACACCAAGCACAAAACTAACCTGTTTGACCCAGTGTTTTTTGGGGGTCAAAAGCACTTTTGGCAAAAAATGAGGTGTTTGGACAAGCTTTTAGAAGGAAAAAATTACTTTTGAGGAGAAGCATAAGCAATTTTTTAGAAGTAGAAAAATGTAGCTTCTCTCTAAAAGCACTTTTATAAGAAATACTTTTGAAAAAAATAAAATTAGAAGCAGTTTTCAAAAACTTGACCAAACACTAATTACTGTCAATAGTCCTTTTTAAATTAATTAAACAAATACAAATCCATTCTCACCAAAAGCACTTTTTCAAAAAGCAATTTTAAAAAATCATTTCTCAAAATAAGCAAATTTTACAACATGGCCAAACATACTAAAATATTGTAACAATAACGTAAGTGTTATAAATAGACTTCTATTTAAGGTGAATGTCTATAATTAGAGAGATTCTAGAGTTTTATTCTTGGTAGCTAAGTCACTACCTCCCTATAAATAAAGGGGTCTTCTACCATTGTAGATCATCCCTAACAATCTCTAAGTATCAATAAGAATACTTCTCTCTCTCTATTCTCTCTATTGCTCTTGTTCTTGTATTATTGTTCTTGTCTTTATATTATTTCATAACACGTTATCAGCACGAAGCTCTAACCAGAATGATGCATATACGTCATACTCACTCATAACTGATATTGACATATGAATTACTTTGCTAGTTATTCTCCACGTGTTCTATAGTTTTGTATTATACACTGTTATATGTTATTTACTAAACGTGAACTGTTTATGTTTAAAACATGTAAAGTTGATATCACGTGAATATGATTTGTATACTGTACTTTAGTGTTATTGATCTGTTTAAACATGATGTTTGTCAAAAAAAAAAAAATATACAGAGATACGTTTTGTTATTATAACATGATAATATTCATGCTAAGATCTTAACATCAACAATGCAGAATTAATTAGGCAAATGATTATTGATCATGTTAGCTTTTTAGTTACTAAATCATTTATAATGGAGTTTGCTGTTGTAACTTTGTTCATTGGTAGTGGAAGCATATTGGTCTTGGTAGTTGCTGGTTACATTACTGCAACATGTTTATAATATTGTTCAAGATTTTACATGTGCAATTGATTGCCAATGATGTTTTGAGTAACAAAATACAAGGAAGTGGGCATAAGGAGGTCATTGCTGCTACAAACAATATCCAAACCTTGAGGACAAGGTTTGTTTTAAAGAGGGATGGAATGTAACAGTGGAGACACATTGTGGTTTCGAAGATAAATACTGGTCTTTAAAGGAAAATGTGTTCTATGAACTTCCTTCAAGATTAATTCTCGATTTAAGGTAAGTATTTTACTTTTCTCTTTCAAATTATTGATATTCTATAATTTGTTTTTAAATACAAACAAAGACGATAAATTTTGATTGCAACTCTAATGGAGTTTGTAAGAAATTGTAACCACATGAAGTGGTAAAATCTCTATGTCCTGCCATGATTAAATTCATGTATGATTGTGGGCAAAGAATTGAAAATCCGTCCCATTGAATTTGCTCCATTCCCTTTAGAGAATGTGGAAGCAGTATATGATAAGTCTGAAAGAAGACAAAATTATTGCCATGAAGGTATCAATGAATGTGGACGTGGCAAAGAATTCCGTCCAATTGAATTTGCTCCATTCCCTTTAGAGAATGTGGAAGCAGTATGTGATAAGTCTGAAAGAAGACAAAATTATTACCGTAAAGGTATCAATGGATGTGGACGTGGCAATAGACGAAATTATAATCGTCATTATTGTGATTATGAGAATAATAAAGATTCTCAAAATAATCTTTCACTTTATGAAAGTAATATTTGACATGAGATTGGGTAAAGCACATGATTATGATCCATTCCCTGAAGTGAATGTGATAATTGTAATAGAGCCCGTAAGTATGAACACGCTCTTGATGTAAATTTGTTTTATGTCTGACATTATGAAAAGAAAGTTCGTTGCCCTTGAAATTTTCGGGCAAGAACTATACGGCATGGGTGTTGGATGCTGAAATCCACTTAGATGCTATGGGTCTTGGAGACGCCATTAAAGACAGAAATAATGCATCCACCCAAAACTATGCTAAGGCCTTGATTTTCTTGCGCCATCACCTTGATGAAGGTTTGAAAATTGAATATATCACAGTCAAAGATCCACCTATCTTGTGGAATGGCTTAAAGAAGAGATATGACAACCTGAAGTTGGTCACTCTAGCACAAGCACGATACGATAAGAATCCAAAAGCAAATAGTTTATAAACTATATATTATCGTTGCGGTGAAAACGGGCACTGGTCAAAGGCTTGCCGTATACCATGACTTTTGGTTGACCTTTATCAAGCATCTCGAAAGAGTAAACGCCCTGAAACGAATTTTGTCTCTGACGACAACTTTGACATCACCCACTTGGATGTGGCAGACTTCTTTGAGCAACCCGAGGGGAAGATAGACCACCTAATCGGTGATGGATCCGTGATGAAAGAAGATGGAGCTATTTGATTTTATTTTACTTGTTTGTATTAGTGAATAAATAAACTAATAGCCATTAGTATTAGCTCGTATTAGTTAGTTCATGACATAATGTTAGTATTAGTTCTTTAGAATGTATCAATATGCTCAAATATCAATAATATTTTTACTTTCCAGTAGGGGTAATCGACTAACCTGAAAAACTAGTCGGTTATCTCATATTTCGCATAAAAACTGCAAAACAATCGATTGTCAATGATCAACAATCGATTGTCTTTAAAACAGTGTAACCTGGAATTTTTCAAAAATCATCCACAATCGATTGTCTATGTCTAACAATCGATTGTCGTTAGACAGTGTAATCTGGAATTTTTCAAAAATCATCCACAATCGATTGTCTATGTCTAACAATCGATTGTCGTTAGACAGTGTGATCCGGAATTTTTCAAAATTAATCAACAATAGATTGTCAATGCTAAACAATCGATTGTGTTAAAACAGTATGCTCTGGAATTTTTCAAAATAGCCAACAATCGATTGTCTATGTTTAACAATCGATTGTCTTAAAACAGTGTGATCTGGGATTTTTCAAAAATTGTCAACAATCGATTGTCTATGTTTAACAATCGATTGTCTTAAAACAGTGTGATCTAGAAATTTTAAAAAATTGTCAACAATCGATTGTCTATGTTTAACAATCGATTGTTAATACTCAACAATCGATTGTGTGTGTTTAACAATCGATTGTTTTATGAAAATGCTTAAACTGAAATTTTCAAACTGCATAGTAATCGATTATGGAAAACATATAATCGACTACCTGATTTATTTAGTCAACTGACATCAGCAGATTTTGAAAATATTATGTGACACAAACGAATTGAACTTGTTTATTCTTATGTTCGTGTATTTCTTTTGTATGTCAAACCATGGGAATTAAATTGATTGAAGGCTCCTGAAGAGCAATTGTAACTCTGCCCAAAGGCACGATGTTTATCATAGAGAATGCAATATTCTCCTCCAAGTCAAAGAAGAACTTGTTGAGTTTTAATGATATCAATCGCAATGTTCTTCTCCAAGTCTAAAAGGAACTTGTTGAGTTTTAAAGATATCATTCAAAATGGATAACATATTGAGACAATAGATGAGAATAATCTTGAATTCTTCATGAAAACGAGGCTGCCCATTTCGGCTTGGGTTCACGCCATTTTGCATGCAACAATACTAGTTCGTCGGCTGCCCACTTCGGTTTGGGGTCACGCCATTTTGCATGCAGCAATGCTAGTTCGTCGGCTGCCCACTTTGGTTTGGGGTCACGCCATTTTGCATGCAGCAATACTAGTTCGTCGGCTGCCCACTTCGGTTTGGGGACACACCATTTTGCATACAGCAATGCTAGTTCGTCTCTGACTGACGAATTGACACAAATATTCCCCGTTGCAATTGATTTTGGGTCATGGACCCAATATATCCCATTTAAGAATCTTTGGATGCGCAGTATATGTGCCTGTAGCACCGCCATCCCGCACCAAAATGGGTCCGCAAAGAAGGTTAAGAATATATGTTGAGTTTGAATCGCCCTCCATTATTCGCTACCTCGAAACATTGACAGGAGATTTGCACGATTTGCAGACTGTCAATTTGATGAGACACTTTTCCCAAAATTAGGGGGAGAAGTTGGTGAAACCAAACGGGAATTTTGTGGAAAAATACATCATTATCTCATCTTGATCCACATACCTCTATTTGTGAAAGAGAGGTACAAAAGATTATCCATTTGCAAAGAATAGCAAATCAAATGCCTGACGCATTTATAGATTTGAAAAGGATAACAAAATCACATATCCCCGAAGTGAATGTGACAACATCTGATTCACGAATACATATTCATTATTGGAAGAATATGAACATGAAATTGGTATTGAATATACCACACTCACCCCTAGAAGGAGGTTTGAGATGATATATGGCATGAATGATCGTTGGTCACGTACCTATTGTACGCCAAAGTATTTTGGAAATATGACTATTAAAGGACAACGATAATGCAAGAAACATATCTTGCATATAAGTTTGACATGACCATAATGGTATAACTTTCTCTTTAAGAAAGATATTCACCACATGGATGTTGATGAATCTGTAGTAGTACAAAATTAATTGAGAGCTCTAGAAGAGCCAATTATTACTATGTTGGAGAAACACAATTGAGTATGTAAGTCTCAAAGAAACTTATTCAGTTTCCAAAGTACACGCGAAATCGATTGATTATATTGAGACTATAAATAAAGGAAGGCTTTGATATCTCCTATTACTACAACTTGTAGCGGGGTAATTTGCATATGAAAACTACCCGCTTTGTTCTCCAGTTTGTACTACACAAAAGAAAGAATGCCACAATAAAGTGGATATCTATTGGTATAAAAACCTATGTCATAATAAACCTGAAGTTTATTGATAAGTGCACATGTCATGGTGTAAATTTGAAGTTTACCAATATTGATAATTTGTTCAGTTAGCATTCGTATTAGCCATCTCATTTTAAGTATGATGTGCAAATTCACACAGGTGAATATCAAAGAACTAGAAAGTTCTTTACGAATTCTCTTGTATCACTTGTTCTCATTAATGAACTGACCAACTAAAGAGTTCGGGTTGAAGCCCATAAATTCTGGAAATATCAAAGGTGAATATGGGCCCATTCACCTGCCATGTATACCACATATGATGCATCTATGATATGGTTACATGCGCAATTGTTATTAACCCGCAGCCTGGCCGGTGCTTGCGAGGTAAATTGCTCAGTAATCTAACTTCGAGCATAATTTCCAGATTTTCTACTCAAGATAGTTCATCTTGATAAGTTGGTTTATATCAAAGTTGGTTTAGCAAGATAATTATTGAGTGCTTCCACTTAATAGCTAAACTATTTCTTATGAGAACAAAGTTATATATATCAGTTAGATATACGTTGTATACGAGAGTATATTATATTCTCCCCTCACAAGTGGTTCAGGGTCAGGAACCAAATAATTTCATCTTATTATTAATGTGCCGTGTATATTGACATGATAATGCACAAAGATGATTTCCCAAAGTTGAGGAAACAAGTTAGCTTTTCTAACATGAGGGGGAGACATGATAAACACTTGAGAAAAGGTTACATGGGATGAATTATCATTTGTATATGTATATCCCCGAATATCATGATATGAACCTGAAGTTCATAAAAGGGATAATTCAATTGCAACATATTGCAAAGCATGCTATACGCATTTGCTGACCCAAAGAAAGTAACTAAATGGAAGAGATACAATTCAAGAAGAATTGATTCCATATGAAAGACATGTAGTTTTGAACCTATTGTTCAAATGCTTGAAAGTATAAAAGTCAAAGGT
The DNA here is from genome assembly GCA_034376525.1 of Nicotiana benthamiana. Lineage (NCBI taxonomy): Eukaryota > Viridiplantae > Streptophyta > Magnoliopsida > Solanales > Solanaceae > Nicotiana > Nicotiana benthamiana. Next base: position 86,420,688 of record CM067328.1, read on the forward strand.
ATGTATAGTCAGTTTTCGATATCTTATTTGTCTAGCATGACATGGAAAACTTGATATGCATCTAAGGTCTATTATATGGCTTATATGACTTAACTTGAAAGATTTAAGTTGCTTGAAGCATATGCGATTCTTGGTCCTGAAGTACCAAATCCTTAGTACAATTTGTGTACATATGTATCTTGCTATAACTATAAGCATGATGGCATTGAGAATGCATCTATGGAGATACTGAAGAGTTATTCCACGACATTATATGAAGATGTTTATATCTATCAAGAATGATGATTTCAAGGTGCGGAATATTTATTCAAGTCAATATGGTTGATTTGTCAAACGTCTACCAAAGATCGTTTTGAAGATGATGCACAAGATTGGAATGCAAATGCTCAAGGATATAAATTGATGTACTCATTAGAGGGAGTTAATGCGCGTTGCACTCTTTTTCCCTTACAAGGTTTTGTCCCACTGAGTTTTCCTTGCAAGGTTTTTAACGAGGCAACCAATAGGCGCATATTCAAACATGTGTACTCTTTTTCCTTTCTTTAATTTTTCCCATTGGGTTTTGGTTTTAAGGTTTTAACGAGGCACATTGTTGAATAGACATTCAAAGGGGAGTGTTATAAATAGACTTCTATTTAAGGTGAATGTCTATAATTAGAGAGATTCTAGAGTTTTATTCTTGGTAGCTAAGTCACTACCTCCCTATAAATAAAGGGGTCTTCTACCATTGTAGATCATCCCTAACAATCTCTAAGTATCAAGAAGAATACTTCTCTCTCTCTATTCTCTCTATTGCTCTTGTTCTTGTATTATTGTTCTTGTCTTTATATTATTTCATAACAGTAAGAATTTTAAAAATTAAAACAAACTGGATGAACTTTATCAATTAGATAAAGCTGATCTTTATCATCAAAATCTCTCTAACGTGGACATCATCTCAATAATAGAAACAGAAAAAAGTATGCCAACTTAAATGGAACCCGAAAATTTCTGTAACTTCTTGCAACACGAAAAAATCAGTAAAACTTGCACGGGGCGTCCTATTTGAGAGTTCCCTTTTAACCTGTAGCCGCTTGTCTTTTTGTTTGTATCCGTACTTATATTTCACATAACTTCAGCCCATGGGACTTAAGTGTTTCTTTTGTACTGGAAAACTTAAGCTGGAAATAGCTGAAAATTTTATTTTATAAGTGGGCAACTTAAGCTGGAAATGACTTAAGTGTTTATTTTATAATTGAACAACTTAAACTGGAAAGGGCTTAAGTGTTTATTTTATAACTAGACAACTTAAGCTTGAAACGACTTAAGCCTTTATTTTATAATTGGACAACTTAAGCTGGAAACGGCTTAAGTAAACTTAAGTTCTAGAGCTTAAGTAAAACTTTAGCTGAAGTTTTCCTTACAAAAGAAACACTTTAGCCCCGTGGATTGAAGTTATGTGAAAAAACGGATACGCTTGCAAACAGAAAGACAAAGCGGACACAAATTAAAATATTACACAAAAGACGAATACGGCTGCAAATGCCCCGAAAAATCATGTCAAACCCTCCTCAACATTTAACCAATAAATCAAGTGTCCCTTATATCGAGTTATTGATAAAGTGTTTTATTATGGAACTTTCTTTTAAATTACGAGACTAGATGCTTACTCATTATTTCGTTGTCTAATTACAATTACAGGCCATTTCATAATATTTTTACACAGTTGAAAGGAAGTATAGTATTTAAAATGGGCATATTACTTTAATTTACTTTACTCTCATTTAGAAGTGAGAGTTAAGATGTACGAACACTGTACGAACAGGGTAAATTCGAGATTCCACAAAAAATCTGCGTATGTTTTCCCAATTTTGCCCCTATCCTCTCTGACTTAAGGCTCTGTCGATTGGTGATATAATGGTAATTACATCCTTTCCTTCCTTGATGGAGTATTGAGTTCCAGAAGCTACTAAATATTTTTACAATTTCTTCATTAGCATAAACGAATCCGATTCTTAGTTCTCCTTCTCGACTGATTTTGCTTGAAATTGCTCTTTTTCATCCTATTGAGCCTTCACTATTTTTTTCAGAAGCTATTGAATTTGAGAGGAGAACTTTTTGGTTTCTTTGTATTAACTATATTATGTTCTGTATATTTTCACTAACTCATATGTTTTGTATATTTTCACTAACTCATTTATTAGTTAGTTATAGTTTAAACAAGTCTCCTAATGTTTTGGAGCATATCTAGAAGTAGTTATTAGTTTTGGAGCATATCTAGGAGTAGTTATTAGTTCTTATTATATGAGAGCTTCCTTAGCATATAGTTGCATGCATTTTAGCTTTAGTTGGTGTAGTTCATGTATTTAAAAGCCTACTGCCAGATTCAACAAATCCATCTTTTAAGCACCTTCTCCTCTAAATCTTATATGGTATCAGAGCTTCAACAAAACTCCACCGAGTTAGATTCATTTCATTTCCTTTAAGCTTTCTCATCCATGGCTCCAGTTACCAAAATGCTAAAACCCTTCTTCGTGACGCAGCCTTACCTCCTTAACTCTAGTCTTTTGCTTGTCATTATGTTGTCTACCTTATTAATCGACTTTCCACTCCCATCCTAAATAATGAGTCACCCTACCAAATATTATTTTGTCGAACTCCTGACTATACTACACTACGAATTTTTGGTTGTCGCTGTTACCTGTGGCTCAAACCTTATATGAAAAATAAACTTGAACCCCGATCCACCCCATGTGTGCACTTAGGTATCTCTCAAACGCACCATGTGATAAGAATGGAACTTGGGCCTAACTCAACCTCAAAAGCTAGCTTATGAGCTGAGGATTGCTCAAGCCATATAAAGAGACCAAGGACCTCAAATCCCTCCAATGTGGGACAACTCAACACCCCCCATCACACCCAGATCTCTGGGTCTGGCTCTGATACCATGATAAGAATGGACCTTGGGCCTAACTCAACCTCAAAAGCTAGCTTATGAGGTGAGGATTCCCCAATCCATATAAAGAGATCAAGGAACTCAAATCCCTCCGATGTGGGACAACTCAACACCATGCTCATATCTGCTATGACCTAGTTCAGTCCAAAATTTTCACAAGTCGTGATGTCCAATTTTTTGAAAAAGAATTTCCTTTTAAAAAAAATTTCATCCATTTACGAAAAAACACTTCACAATTAGGTTGGGAAATTGTTGACTCCAAAGAGGACTGTCCAACAACAATTCAATTAGAGGACAGTCGAACAACAATTCAATCTCCTCCTCTTTCTATTCCATCCCTTATGCCACTCCCTGTAGAGTCCAACTTTATGAATACTACTTATTCCAGTAGCGAGGCTCACTCTAACAACACCGGCCAAGTACCAGCAGCTGCAGAAACATTAGGTAATACGCAACCTCCCGCTCTTTCTTCTTCACAACTCTCTGCTCCTTCTTCTTCACAACTCCCTGCACCTTCTTCTTCGCACAACACTGCTACACATAAACCTCTGCTCACATATCAGAGACGCAAAACCACAACTAGCAACATGCCACACCAACAACCACTCCCGATCACCAGAGAAGCCACTCCTCTACCCATACAAGTTCCAACTTCCACAACCCCATCTGAAATTGATCCCTGCCGTGAAATACCTGCTGCCCGATTCCACCACCACCACCAAACCGAATTATAACTAGGTCCCAGGACAATATCTTCAAGACAAAATGTAAACTCTCTTTTCTGACTCAGTTTGCTCCTACTCCTGCAACTTTCAAACAAGCCAATAAACATGAAGAGTGGAGACAAGCAATGAAAATAGAGTATGATGCTTTGATAGACTTGGGAACTGGTACCGCCAGACCCGTCCAAAAATGTTGTGGACTGCAAATGGTTGTATCGGATCAAAAGGAAAGCAGATGGTTCTATAGAACGCTTCAAAGCTCGTCTAGTTGCTAAAGGGTTCACGCAGCGCCCTGGCTTAGACTTTCATGAGACATTCAATCCTGTTGTTAAACCGACAACGGTCAGGTTGGTGCTATCTATAGCTGTACAACACAATTGGCCAATCCATCAACTTGATGTCAATAATGCTTTCCTACAAGGAAAATTGGATGAAGAAGTTTTTATGTCTCAACCCCGAGGTTTTATTAATACGCAATTTCCGACTCATGTTTGCAAACTGAAGAAACAAGCCCCCAGGGCTTGGTATGCGTGAACATCTGTTGAAAATGCATTTTGTTAAAACAGAATCCGACACCTCTTTATTTGTGTGGAAGCATCTAGCTGTAACTATTTATGTGCTTGTCTATGTCGACGGCATCATAATCACTGGAAACCATCCACAAGTGATTAAATTTATCATTACTTCCTTGGCAGAAAGATTTTCATTGAAGGATCTTGGTTATCTAAACTACTTCTTGGGTGTTGAAGTTAAGCAAGAATCAAATGGTCTCATTCTTTCTCAATCAAAATACATTCTGGACATTCTTTCCGAATTGGATATGGACAATTGCAAAGGTGTTACTACTCCCATGTGTTCCAGTGTACCACTTCGACTAGGTGATGGTTCTCCACCTACTAATGCCACACGTTACCGGCGCACCCTTGGAAAGTTGCAGTATTTCTCCATCACTCGGCCTGACATCTCTTATGCAGTCAATAAATTGTCGCAATTTATGCATGCGCCGACTGATAATCATTGGAAAGCAGGGTATCTCAAAGAAACATCAGAGTTCAAGACTTCACATCCTTCGCAGCTCTGACTCTAATTTGTATATGTATGCTGATGCGGACTGGGCAGGCGATCCGAATGACAGAATCTCTACATCAGGTTACATCATTTTCTTTGGACCAAATCCAGTTAGTTGGTCATCAAGAAAGCAACATGCTGTGGCTCGCTCATCTACATAGGCCGAGTACAAATCAGTGGCCAATGCACTTTCGGAGCTCACTTGGGTGCGAAACTTACTGCATGAGTTACATGTCATCATTTTGAAAATACCAACCATCTATTGTGACAATGTTGGAATTACTTATTTAGTTATTTATCACACAACCCGGTGTTTCATACCTGTATGAAACATGTTGCTGTAGATTTTGCATATGTCCATGACCAAGCTCAAACTCAGCAAGTTCATGTTACTCACATTCATGCTTGTCATCAACTTGCTGATTCCTTCACCAAGCCACTACCTAAATCAGCATTTACATTGTTGCACCATGCCTGACTTTAGGGGGTGTATTAACTATATTATGTTCCGTGTATTTTTACTAACTGGTTGCCTACATTTTAGCTTTAATTGGTTGTACTTCATGTATTTAAAAGCCTACTGCCAGACTCAATAAATCCATCACTTTGCTCAGCTCTCCCGATGTGTTCTTCTTCGCCCTCTTTCTTTTTTTGCTTTATTTTTGGTGGATTTCAAAGGTTAATTTTCGATTTCCTCTGTTCCTTTAGCCATGTCTATGTTTCAATTATCAATGTAAATTTCTGGGTTTACTGTTTTGTGATTTTGACTGAATGGTATTCTCTGTTGCATGTCTTCCTTAATGAAGTTAATTTATCCTGGTTGGCACTGTAAATTTAGTCTTGATCTTTTTATACCTTTTAATTACTAATGGGATCTGACGATTTCTTTTCAATATGCCTAAATTTCTCAATTCCAGATTTATGTTGTCTTTGGTATGTGCATTATAGTCGTGGCGAATTTTTCTATACTTTTTGTTGCTTCTTTTCTTATATGTACCCTGCTGCTAATTGGATTTTGGTGAGCATCTGGTTCTTCCTATGTTCTTTGGGACATTTTGTTGCCGGAGTTTTACATGCAAGCCTCTTATTATAACACTGATGCATGGAGAATGTTTGATGATATGCCTAGATCAATTGAATTTTTTTTTTTTTTATCATTTACCCCGTTCATCTTTTTCTTCCGAATCTCCTCGTTGGCGATGGCTAACTACACCCGTTCTGATTTCCTAAACTGTCGTTTCCGTCGATGCTACTAATCGTCTTCGCAAATCGCTATAGCTTCTTTCTTCCAGATTAGCCCACACCTGTGGGTTTCACCTCGGTTAGCTCCTCTGCTTTGTCTGTATGTTGCTCTTTACACTTTCTTCTGTTTTGTTTATCAATGATGTCCTTCTGTTATGTTAATTGAAAATAGAGAGATACTTGGGGTTATACAATTTTAATTTGTGCGTCGAAATTCATTAATGTGTTGTTTTGGTTGGATTAAATTTTCTTGTCTGATTTTGATACTGAGGATGAACCACTACAGGTTTTGCGCTTATAAGGGATGTCTCCATCTGGCAGAATCTATAAAATAAAAAATATCAGCCTGTTTATAATGCATAGGCTTTTCACTTCTTTTTTTGTTTTATTCTTTCAGATGAAATAAGAGGAATATAGATTTTTCCCAAATTCCTTGACTTATAGCAGTAATGTTTTTATTCCGAAGAACACAAGCCAAAAGATCGCAGTGTACGTAATTGATATTAAGAATATGTATGTTAACAAAGAAAACAAAGAAAAATGTTACTGTATTTCATCATGATACCAAGTTTTGATGATATTTTTCAGGAATACTGTGTTTTAATGATGATATCATAGGAATGGATCTTTGATTATATTCTAGGAACTTTTATTCACAACTTGAAGTAAGTGCGCATGTATTTCTCCTGTTGTTAACAATACGCATAATCATCCGATTCTACATCGTCTCAGAGGACTTCATCATGTTCTCTCACTTCAGGTATTGCAAGATGGAAAGTCCCACCTATTGACTCCCAGGAATATGTTTGGAGGAGTTCCAGTGGTGGTTACTCTTCAAAATGTATGGTAACAAAGAAAACAAAGAAAAATGTTACTGTATTTCATCATGATACCAAGTTTTGATGATATTTTTTCAGGAATACTGTGTTTTAATGATGATATCATAGGAATGGATCTTTGATTATATTCTAGGACTTTTATTCACACCTTGAAGTAAGTGCACATGTATTTCTCCTGTTGTTAACAATACACATAATCATCCGATTCTACATCGTCTCAGAGGACTTCATCATGTCCTCTCACTTCAGGTATTGCAAGATGGAAAGTCCCACCTATTGACTCCCAGGAATATGTTTGGAGTTCCAGCGGTGGTTGCTCTTCAAAATGTTTAAAAATTGTTGCAGAGAGTTAAAGCTGTAGCCGATTAATTTTATTCAATGCCAAATGGTGCAGATACAGAAGCCATGGACGTTCAACACAGACAAAATAAGACCTATGCATCACACTTCAGGTGAGTTAGATGGGATTTCTTGAACCGTGAGCCTTCTTTCTTTTATTCCTCAATCACCCTCTCTTCCATTCTTCTATTTTGTTCTATGTCTACATATAACAAAAGATGTCGTATACTGCACTTCTACTTAATAAAATTGTCCGTTCCTTTTTTATGAGCATGTGTTGTACTGCAAAAGATGTGTATTGAGAATGCTCGGCAAAGAATTGTACATGCTTCTTTAGCATAAATGTCTTTAAAAAATAAATGCATCTCTTGACTTGCTGTTCATTATCTCAAAATAAGTAAGTTTTGTCAGTCTCTCACATGTTGTTTCCTTTTAATTCCGTTGCTTAGACGTACGTTTCTATTGGCTGCTAACGCGACCGGTGCACCTATTTCACTTATTTCTGCATTGGTTCTGAGAGGTAATTAAGGTATATAATACAACAACAACAACAACTAACCAGTATAGTCCCACCAGGTGGGGTCTGGGGAGGGTAATATATAGACGAGCCTTACCCCTACCCGAAAGGGCAGAGAGGCTGTTTCCAATCGACCCTCGGCTCAGTGGAGAAAAGGAAAAACAAAAATAAAAACAAAAGCAAAAACAATAGAGCATTAGTAACTCCAGCAGAAATAGCGTAAATAATTATCTAAACATAAGAAACATAAATAAAATAGCATGCAATAATATTATACAGTAACTACCATAACTAACAGCCATAAGGGAGACATAAGCCAAAACACAAATCATCTATGGATAGCCTGCCAAGCCTCACTCAACCCCGGGTGAGGAGTACGAAAAACTCTAGGAGCTCCTATCCTACAACCCTGATACTAGACCTCCAGACTTTCCTATCAAGGGTCATGTCCTTGGAAACCCGCATACTAGCCATGTCATGCCTAATCACCTCTCCCCAATACTTCTTAGGCCTCCCTCTGCCTCGCCGAACGCCAACAATCTCCAGTCGCTCACAACTCCTCACCGGGGCATCGGAACTTCTCCTCCGCACATGCCCGAACCACCTCAGCCTCACTTCTCGCATCTTTTTCATCCTCCGGAGCCACCCCCGCCTTCTCTCGAATAACTTCATTCTTAATCTTATCTAACCTGGTGTGCCCGCACATCCACCTGAGCATCCTCATCTCCGCAACCTTCATTCTCTGAACATGAGAGTTCTTCACGGGCCAGCACTCCGCCCCATACAACATCGCAGGTCTAACCACGGCTCTATAGAATTTCCCCTTGAGTTTATGTGGAACTTTCTTGTCACACAGGACTCCTGATGCAAGCCTCCACTTTGACCACCCCGCTCCTATACGATGAGTGACGTCCCCGTCAATCTCTCTGTCCCCCTGAATCACAGACCCAAGATATCGGACACTGTCCCTCTTGGCGATGACCTGAGATCCAATCATCACGTCCCTGCCTACTTCGCTCGGCTCGGCGCTAAACTTGCACTCCAGGTATTCTGTCTTAGATCTGCTTATTTTGAGACCTTTAGACTCGAGAGTCTGTCTCCATACCTCTAACCTCTCAATAACACCGACCCTCGTCTCATCTATCAATACTATATCATCAGCAAATAGCATACACCAAGGCACATCCCCTTGAATATGTCGGGTTAGAGCATCCATCACCAAGGCAAACAAGAGGGGGCTCAGCGCCGATCCTTGATGGAGCCCCATAACCACTGGAAAATGGTCTGAGTCGCCACCGACCGTCCTAACCTTAGTCTTAGCTCCATCGTACATGTCCTTGATTACTCTGATGTAGGCTTCCGGCACGCTCTTCGCCTCCAAGCACCTCCATAGCACCTCCCTTGGGACCTTCTCATACGCCTTCTCCAAGTCGATAAGCACCATGTGTAGGTCCTTCTTCTTATCTCTGAACTGCTCCGCCAGCCGCCTGGCAAGGTGGATAGCCTCTGTAGTGGAGCAACCCGGCATGAAACCGAACTGGTTCCCAGATATAGATGTCATCTCCCTCACCCTCGCCTCAATCACCCGCTCCCAAACCTTCATGGTGTGACTTATTAATTTGATACCCCTATAGTTTGCAGCATTGGATGTCCCCTTTGTTCTTGTACAAGGGCACCACTGTACTCCATCTCCACTCATCCGGCATCCTTTTGGTCCTGAAGATCGCATTGAACAACCTGGAGAGCTACTCCACTCCTGACCTACCCATGCACTTCCAGAACTCCACCGGGATCTCGTCAGGCCCGGTCGCTCGACCCCTACTCATCCTACGCAAAGCCCCCATTACCTCCTCCGCCCTAATGTGCCTGCAGTACCCAAGGTCTCTATTTTGTTCTGAATGCCCCAGCTCCCCTAGCTCTATGTTACGATCCCCTCCTCGTTAAGTAAGTCCCGAAAGTATGTCTGCCACCTCTGCTTGACTTGAGACTCCCCCATCAGAACTCTACCATCCTCGCCCTTGATACACCTAACTTGGTCAAGATCACGTGCCTTCCTTTCCCTTGCTTTAGCTAACCGGAATAACTTCTTGTCCCCGCCTCTCTCCCCTAGTTCCTCATACATGCGACCAAACGCCGCGTTTTTAGCTTCCGTAACCGCCATCTTTGCTTCTTTCCTCGCCACCTTGTAGATCTCCATGTTCGCTCTCCGTTCTTCCTCGCTGCCAACTTAGCGAACGCCGCCTTCTTCACCTCCACTTTTCCTTCGACTGCATCGTTCCACCACCAGTCACCCTGATGTCTGCCTGAATAGCCCTTGGCTACCCCTCGCACGTCCCGTGCTACCTCCCTAACCAAGTTCGCCGTCTCTGACCACATATCGTCCGCTTCCCCAGAACTCCTCCAAGCTCCGCCCTCAGCTAACCTCCTTTCCAACTCCTGTGCTTTCTCCTTAGTCAAAACACCCCATTTAATCCGCGGTTGTCCCCGAGCGCCCTCCTCTTCCTCTTCACCCAGAGACCGACATCCATCACTAGGAGTCTATGAAGAGTCGAAAGGGACTCTCCCAGAACAACCTTGCAGTCCTTGCACATACCCCTATCGCTCCTTCTCATGAGGATGTAATCAATCTGAGTCCTCGTCGCCGAACTCTTGAAGGTAACCAGATGCTCCTCCCTCTTCTGAAATGTCGAGTTCGCGATCAGAAGCTCGGAAGCCATGGCGAAATCAAGCAGCGAAGTGCCTCCTCCGTTCCTAACCCCAAAGCCGAAGCCACCGTGCACCTCACCATAACCACCAGCATCAGCCCTAATATGACCATTAAAGTCCCCTCCAATAACTAACTTCTCAGATTGGGGAATACTACTCACCAGATCATCCAAGTCCTCCCAAAAGCGCCTCTTAGCCTCCTTGTCTAAGCCCGCTTGCGGCGCGTAAGCGCTGATGACGTTGAGGACGCAACCCCCAATAACCAACTTAATAGACATTAACCTATCATTTACTCGCCTAACCTCGACCACAGACTCCCTTAGGTCCCTATCTACCAAGATGCCCACTCCATTCTTACCTCTCAAGACCCCAGAATACCACAGCTTAAACCCATCTACATTCCTCGCCTTCGACCCTTTCCACCTAGTCTCCTGGACACATGCTATGTTAACCCTCTTCTTCTGAAGAACCTTCGCCAACTCAACGGACTTACCCGTCAGAGTGCCTATGTTCCATGTCCCAATCCTTAATCTATAAGCGTCCGCTACCCTCTTCCCACCCTTACCTCCCGCCCTACCCGCAAGACCACCCCCTGCCCCCCTACTCACCCCCGCCACCGCCCCCACCCCCCGAGGACATGACCTTACGTTATCATCCCCCGCCGCGGCCACTATCCCTCCAACCGACTATGGGGAATAGTGGCGCACACATGCACTATAGGGGAATACGCAAAAAGATGCAAACTATATAGCAACAGAATAAACCTCACACGGAATGCTAGCTAAAATACGTAAAAAGGTGTACAAAGTAAACCAGAGAGCGGGAGGTACCAACTCCCGGTGGAAAAACCTGAAAGTAGGCTTTGATGCGCCCAAGTTTTCCTGAAGCTTATCGGAACGTGTAGTTCTATTGCGTCCTGCCGAAAGTCTGAACGGGAGTCACCGGAAGTACTGTAGCTTACCGGAAATCCTCGCCGGAAAAATAAGGCGCCTGTCCAAGAAAACAGAACACACCCACACCCACCCACAAAAAAGCAGAAGAGAGAATAGAAAGAAAAGAGCAGGGGTCGCCGAAAAAATCGCCGGCGAAAAGCAAGAATTCAAAACCTCTAAACAGCAGTAGAGACAAACTTGAATAATCAAATAAAGGAATCAAGAGCTGGAACTCAGCGAGAACCAAATCAACAAAACACAGCTTCAATTTCTGTAAATCGAAATCAAACTCGATGAAAAAGAAATAATATAGCTTAAAGTGTTAAGAGAGACTCTTTAACAGCAACGCCTCTGTTATGGTTAAATGAAAAAAATAGAGGCCGAACGAAATGAATCCTTAAAGTGTGATTCTAACGACTAAAAATATGAGAGAAGAATAGCCAGGACAAGAGTATAAAAACAGCGAGTAAAAAGTGTTTAAAGCGGCATGCGAAAGGTGCCGAAAATCTTCACCAAATATGATATTTATAGGTGTAAAACTAGGGTTCTTGAACGGGATTTTGAGGTTTGAAATCAAGTAAAATACCCGTTTGAATCCGATTTTTGAATTCTTATTCAGAGAAAACAAGAATTCAGATTTTGCAGCGAAAAAAAGAAAAATCTGATGGAAAGAGCCGAGTCTTCAGAGCAAAGAATAGTTTTGTGCGAAAATAGTGTATACTTCTTCTGGCCAAAGCTGAAAGGTACTGCCAGCAGCAAACTCAAAATCAACCGTTTCCGTAGTCGCCGGAGGAGGAGGGTGACGCCGGAAAGGGGGGGTCAGTTGCCGGAAAGAGGGTGGGGTGGGGGTGGGGTAGGGGTGGGGGAAAGAGTTCTGACCGTTGGGGGGAGGGGAGCGTATAGAGAGGGGAAAGAGAGGAGAGAGAAACCGAGAGCAACCCAAGGTAATTAGCGTCGAATGGGCAGAATAGAGTAATTAAGGTATATAATAGTGCTATAATTTACTTTTTATATAAGATACTCAATTTTGGATGTGGATATGCTATGTGTGTTAGAAACTTATTACTAAAAAGTTCTTTCGTGGATAATTCCTAGAATAGTAGATCATGTTTAACCCTGTGCGGCGCTATATTGTGGATCTCAATTTACTCTGTCAGTCATATGACTTGCAACCTTTGTTTCGAAACTGTAGATAGTGGCTGAGTTGTTCTCTGTGTTATGAGGGGCCCAGCTATTTAATAATTAGGTGGAAGAATCATCTTGTGCAGTAAATCAACTTCCAAAGGTTGTTGCTGGTATTACTCAATGGAGGCGTTGAGTAATAAAATAGTCGGAATCTCATGTTTTCTGTTGAAACTTTGACTAAACAGCTACCAGATTATGTTTGATGTTGTTTGTAGGGAAGAGGCAAATACCATTCAAGCTGAATATGTATAGTGGCGAGGTAATGCCCATTTTGTGCTACTGTTTCTTCGATTGTTCCTGCTGTTTTAAGTTAGTTCCTACCTTTTGTAGAAGTGACAAAGCAAGGTCATTCTGTTATATTTCAATACAACCTTTTTTATAAAATTAATATTGTTAGCCATGTAATTCGTTTTGACATGTTTAGTTGCATCGGTGTAATAATAATAAAAACATAGACTCCTTCATCACTCAAGTAATACAATCTCATCTTTATAAGTTGATTGCTGACGTCGAAAGCTTTCAATATGAAGTAATCATTTGAAAAGCATTCTCATCTTGATTTTCTTCATTGACATATTTTTTTGGCTACTTTAATAAGTTTTGGCTACTTTATGAAGACAAGAGGGGTTGCTCTGATGGTAAGCAACCCCCACTTCCAACCGAGAGGTTGTGAGTTCGAGTCTCCCCAAGAGCAAGGTGGTAAGTTCTTGGAGGGAAGGATGCCGGGGGTCTATTTGGAAACAAGCTCTCTACCCAAGGGTAGGGGTAAGGTCTGCGTACAACTACCCTCCCCAGACCCCACTAAGTGGGATTATACTGGGATGTTGTTGTTGTTGTTGTTTAATAAGTTTTATGTTAAGTCTTTTCTAGATAATATTTGGAAGTCCATTCTACGTTGTCTTTGCCTTTTTTGGATTGAATTAGAATAAATAATGTGTAACCAAAAGGTCTGTGATTTATTCAGTATGACTTATTCAGTACGAAGATTGGGGTTGAGCTTTTCCCTTTCTTTTCCAGAATATAATATGCTAATATTATTATATTTCAGTTGCTCTTGCAGGTTGCTGTTTAAACTGAAATCGTGCTTATGCAGCGTAGAAGAAAACCTCCAGATACTTGCTACTTTGGGACAAGATATTTTTCAAAATGAAAAATGCTAAGGTTTGATGCTATATTATCCAAACAGTTATTACTTCCACTGTCTATAATAATTGATGAAGGTATGAGGTTCATTTGTATGATAACTGAGATATTTTATTGCTAATAAGTCAGATCTGAGGGCAGCAATTTTGACTCAAGAGATGTTTATACAAATCAAAGCTTACCATATCGATTATATAACCCCAATGAGTCGTCGGCTGTGGGATTAAGTGCCACCACACCATGAAAAATATGTGGAAGATGCATACCACTCCCAATTTTTAAAAGTTGAAATTGGGTAAAGAAAAAAGAAAGAGAATGAGATATTTAATTTTTATGATTAAGTATAGGTGACGAGATTTTACTTCTCTTCATATGTTATTTTACCCTGACCATCTTCTGGCCCCTTTATCTCTTATTTAACCCTTTTCCTTTAACCCAAGTGATATCCATAAAACATCAATAGATCAATTTTGGCTCTAGGAGTAGAACCACAACTTATACACGCATTGTGTAGTAAATTATTGCGTCACTGGATTCTCAGTTGACACTTTATCTTTGTCATTAGGAACTATCTAACATAAGCATTAGATAAGCGAATAGTTCTTTAACTTTACGGTTTTTCTGTCATGGAGCATCAGATTTTCCAGCTACCCATACCCGTACCGTTGTAATTTCTTTCTATAAATTTCTTTTGTTCTCTAACTTTTAAGTTGTTTCTTTTACTGAAGGTGCATACTCAAGCTGTGTGATCTTTGTACAAGTTAGCTCTTCAGATAGGATATAAGTGAAACTCTCAAGTTTGTCAGACTTTGCAACAAGGGCTAAGAGGAATTAAATTGTGTTTCTGTAAAAAGCAAGTTATACACAAAGCTTCAAAATACTAAACTAAGGGTTTGTAAAATATTCTTAAAGTGTCGTTTCTATTCATATGCCTTGCTCTGTGGTTCTTTCTGGTGGCATGGTACTTTGTAATTTGTTAGATTAGATACCTTTTATTTATGTGTTAGATATCTTGGGTCGGTGATGCAAGGGGACGGAGAGATTGACGGGGATGTCACTCATCGTAGGAGCGGGGTGGTCAAAGTGGAGGCTTGCATCAGGAGTCCTGTGTGACAAGAAAGTTCCACTGAAACTCAAGGGGAAATTTTATAGAGCTGTGGTTAGACCTGCAATGTTGTATGGGGCGGAGTGCTGGCCAGTGAAGAACTCTCATGTTCAGAGAATAAAGGTTGCGGAGATGAGGATGCTCAGGTGGATGTGCGGGTTCACCAGGTTAGATAAGATTAAGAATGAAGTTATTCGAGAGAAGGTGGGAATGGCCCCGGTGGATGAGAAGATGCGAGAAGCGAGGCTGAGTTGGTTCGGGCATGTGCGGAGGAGAAGTCTTGATGCCCCGGTGAGGAGTTGTGAGCGACTGGCAATTGTCGGCTTTCGGCGAGGCAAAGAGAGGCCTAAGAGGTATTGGGGAGAGGTGATTAGGCATGACATGGCTAGAATGCGAGTTTCCGAGGACATGACCATTGACAGGAAATCTGGAGGTCTAGTATCAGGGTTGTAGGATAGGGGCTCCTAGAGTTTTTTTGTACTCCTCACCCGGGGTTGGGTGATGCTTGGCAGGGCTATCCATAGATGACTTGTGTTTTGGAGTGTGTCTCCCTTATTGTAGTTATTTATGGTAGTTACTGTATGATATAATTTCACGCTATTTTATTTATGGTTCTTATGTTTAGATAATTATTTACGCTATTTCTACTGGAGTTAATAATGTTTTTTTTGTTTTTTTGGTTTTTCCTTTCCTTCACTGAGCCGAGGGTCGATTGGAAACAGCCTCTCTGCCCTTTCGGGTAGGGGTAAGGCTCGTCTACATGTTACCCTCCCCAGACCCCACTTTATGGGACTATACTGGGTAGTTGTTGTTGTAGTTGTTGTAGATACCTTTTATTTGTGATCTGCTGTTGTATTTAGTTTGAATAGTGTTGGTTGAGGATCAAATTCACAAGCAATGTCCAAATTCCATCCATTTCAAGCTCAATAATCCCTCCTCCACTTCCCCAAGAAATCATCTTCGTCACACTCTCGAAGCAGCCCGTGAAGTCACTGTTGCGATTCAGGTGTGTATCAAAACCATGGCTTGCTCTAATATCTAGCTCTGAGTTCATAAATACACATCTCCATTCCTCCACTAATGACAAAGAATACTGCCGCAGTAGGGCTATGTTAAGCTTTGGAGATAATTACCTCAAGGACGGTTCTTTACGTTCCTTACTTTACAGCCTGTTGAGTTGTCCCACATCAGAGGGATTTGAGGTCCTTGGTCTCCTTATATGGTTTGGGCAATACTCACCTCATAAGCTAGCTTTTGGGGTTGAGTTAGGCCCAATGTCCATTCTTTTCATGGTTTCAGAGCCAGGCCCATCCCAATTATTGTTACCGATGTTGGACCCCCATTTATGTTGTCCACGCTCCAGAGATCTGGGCGTGAGAGGGGTGTTGAGTTGTCCCACATCGGAGGGATTTGAGGTCCTTGGTCTACTTATATGGCTTGGGCAATCCTCACCTCATAAGCTAGCTTTTGGGGTTGAGTTAGGCCCAAGGTCCATTCTTTTCACAGCCCAATCACTGAGGCATTTGACCCGGATTCTCCCATGACCATATCCCATACTGCTTGGTGTGTGGGTTCTGCCAATGGATTAATTTGTTTGGACATTGGACTAACAGGTGATTTATGTATTTGGAACCCATCAATTAGGAAGTCGAAGAAGTTTCCTGGCTCAGGAGTTACATTGAGGAGGGGTTGTAATAGCTATTCAGGATATGGTTTTGGATTTGATGAGTTACGTCACGATTATAAAGTTGTGTTTATTCTCAATAGTTTTAGTGATTTTCCTTCATATGATACTAAGGTCAGAATTTACAGCCTAAAGACTGATTCTTGGAGAACGGTGGATAATTTTTGGGATGGCTTTATAGTAAATAGTTCAGGTATATTTGTTAAAGGGAAGCATTATTGGACCTCAGTTGCTAGTGTTCATGAGTTCAATGACTACAGTAGATGCAACATCATTTGTTTTGGTTTACCAAATGAGGCATGGGGAATGGTGGAGCAACCCAATTATGGAGAAGGAAAATTTAGTTTGATGCCAGGAGCTTTTGGAATTGAACTTGCCGTGATTTGTAACCATGAGGGAAGTCATTCTGATGTGTGGGTTATGAATGATTATGGAGTTGAAGCACTTTGGACAAAGATGTTCACCATTAACTGTCCTGATGATCCTGGGAATTATGTGTATTATCGACCCTTTGCCATGTCATTTTCACCGCCGATTTGCCCCTTAAATAAGGGTGAAATTTTACTTTTGTATCGGTCAATTTTTATGATATACAATCTAAAGGGTGATTCAATCAGACAACCAGAGGTTACTAAATTTGAGAGCTGTTTTGAAGCAGAAATCTACATTGAAAGCCTAGTTAGTCCCTCGTTGGTTGCTGATCCGGGACGCGGTAACCATGAAGACTAACAGCCATGTCGTCGATAACTGTAAGAGTTCTGCTTTACCCATTTCGTTTTACTAATTGATGTTCTCCTTTTGCATTTCCTTTTAGTCATATATAGAACAAGACAGTGTATATCATTGAAGATATACGTTACATTTTCTTGTATTGGTTGGAGTTCTTCTAAGCATTCCTCCTTTTTATTTTGTCACTATTTGCATGAAACAAAGGTTATTAGGTCGTAGTATATTGTTTTTCAAAGTTCAAGTTAGAGTAAATATATGTTGTTTGTTGTCTACTTGTCATAAATAGACAAGAGGGGTTGCTCTGATGGTAAGCAACCCCCACTTCCAACCGAGAGGTTGTAAGTTCGAGTCTCCCCAAGAGCAAGGTGGTAAGTTCTTGGAGGGAAGGATGCCGGGGGTCTATTTGGAAAAAGCTTCTCTACCCAAGGGTAGGGGTAAGGTCTGCGTACACACTACCCTCCCCAGACCCCACTAAGTGGGATTATACTGGGTTGTTGTTGTTGTTGTTGTTGTTGTCTACTTGTCTTAAATAGAGGTTTAGAAGACATGAGTTTCCTCTACGCAGGGCATCCCAGCAGCTTGGTCAGTCTTGTATTCAGGTTTTGCGGCACCTGTTGTTCATTTCATTTGGGGATACTTAATAGAGCTAAAAGAAGAACAATAAGAATACTGAACTAGTGTTAAGTTCTGACATAATATCCAATTGAGGTCTTTTTCCTTGTATCAGGCTGTTTTTTTTTCTCTTTCTTTTCTCTTTTTCTTTCTTTTACTTATCTGGTGTATTAATGGCCGAATCTTGTTTCTCTCTGACAAATATTGTGATGAAAACACAAACAGTTTGGAAGAGAAAATGAGATTTAGGAAGTAAAGCTGCAATAGTCATGAGAGTGGAGTGAACGACCAAATCAGAGGGGAGTCCAGGAGAGTAATGGACTTGGACTGAGCCCTTGACTGATAGGGTTCTATTAATTTGAATTATAGAATGAGTAAATAAGATCATACTGATTATTACTTTAAAAAAGAAATAGATCTACTTTACTGATTATATATGCTTCTTTCTGAATAGAGCTGGACCACGTTTGCAAACATCTGTAGTTCAATATTCTCAGAATTGTTAGTCGCTACAATGCATTCTACAAAATTCGTCACAATAGGGATCAAATCTACTTAATATCTCAAAACCTGGCCATCCATATCTCGAAAGTCTTAAAACGCTCGTTATATTTTTCTTTTTCTTGATAAGGTAAATTTTTTATTAATAAGGTACCAAGATGGTACAATAAAGTTACAGAAAACATCCCAAATTACAACACCGGCAAACTATTCTCCCCTCCTAACACCTCTAGAAAGTCCATAAATTGATTCAGATTTCCTAACTGGCGACATTCAAATAATGTTATTTCTATGTCCTTCAAAGCAGGCCTTGTTTCTTTCCAGCCATAAGGTCCATAGAATGCACAATGGAATGGTTCTCCACATCTGTTTCAGCCTTCTAGGTACTCTTTGGGATTGCCAAGTTTCTAATAAGTCCCTTACAGATTGAGGCATCACCCAAGAAACACCACAGATGCTAAAAAATAGATCCCAGCATTGCGTAGATACTCTGCAATGCAGAAGTAGATGGTTCACTGATTCTTGCTCTTATTCACATAGGATACACCTATTGCACAGACTAAAACCTCTTCTTTGCAAATTGTCCTGAGTTAAACAGGCTCCCCAGGCCGCTATCCACCCAAAGCAAGCTACCTTAACTGGAGCTCTGGTTTTCCAAATAATCTTCCAAGGCCAGTTGTTATCTCTGTGATTTGACTGTTCTATCAACCTGTCGTAACAGCTTTTCACAGAGAAAATTCTATCCTTGCTGACAGTCCAAATCAAAGAGTCCACCTTATTATTAACTATATGCCAACCTGTATCTGAGTAGAAATCAGAGATGGTGCCATCCTTGTTAACAGAATAGTTGAAAAAATTAGGGAATGTAGATTTCAGACATTCATCCATCCCCTATCCATAAATCTGCCCAAAACTTGATTCCTTGTCCATTTCCAACTTCCAGTTTAGTATAATCCAAAAATTTCTTCCCATAGTCCGCTAATGCACTTCCATCAACCACCTCTTGCCTTCATGTATAAAGTAGGAGGTCTCCAGCCTTTCTTGTTACTATAAATGACATTAATCAAATTCTTCCAAACTTTATTATCTTCCGGAATGTATCTCCAAAGCCATTTGAAAAGTAGGCTCTTATTATTCAATTTCAAATTCCTTACTCCCAGACCACCTCCTTTTTTATCATGCAATACACCTGCCATTTATTAAATGCAATCTATTTTTAGTAGCATTTCCTTCTCATAGAAATTGGTTTCTCAAAGAAATCTTTTTTTTTTTCCAACTGCAACAGGCATTGAAAATAAAGACATCAAATATGTTGGCATACCATCCAACACACTATTAATTAGATTAAGTCTAACCCCAAAGGATAGGTACTGTTTCATTCAAGGAATTAGCTTGCTTGCACACATGTCCAGAACCCCTTTCCATATATTAGGATCATTTTTCTTTGCCCCAAAAGAAGCCCTAAGTAAATTGTTGGAAACTTTTCCACTTTACAATCCAAAATGTCAGCCAGTTCATCAATAATATCATCAGCATTTATACTGAATACACTACTTTTTGCCAAATTAGTCCTCAAATCAGTGATTGCTTCAAAAGTTAAAAGAACTCCTTTGAGGTAAAGCATCTGTTCATTCTCTGGTTCACAAAACAGTAGAGTATCATCAACATATAAAATGTGAGAGATTTAAACCCTGTCTTCATCAGTACTTTCAAAGCTCATGCCTTTAATCCATCCTAATTCTTCTGCCTTCATTAATGTCTTACTGAAAGCTTCCATTACCAGAGTAAACAAATAAGGAGATAAAGGATCCAATTGCCTCAATCCTCTTTGAGATCTAAAATAGCCTTGGGGGTTTCCATTGATCAACACAGAGAACATGACAGTGGAGATACAATAACTGATCCATTCTATCCTCTTGTCACCAAAATTCATCTGCTTCATTATGCTTAACAAACAAGACCAATTAACATGATCATATGCCTTCTCAAAAAGGTCAAGTTTGCAAGCAACACCTCTCTTCTTCCTTTTCAACAGATATTTGATACTTTCATTAGCCACCGTTGATGCATCTGTTATTTGTGTACCCTTAATGAAAGCATTCTGACTCTCAGAAACTAGTATGTCAATAAACTATTTCAGTCTTTCCGCCAACAGCTTTGCTAGAATCTTATACGCACTCCCCAATAGACTGACGGGATCTTTCACCTCTATTGCTCCCTTTTTCTTTGGAATCAAAGCAATAAAAGTAGAATTTAGGCTCCTGGTAAAGGTACCTTTCAACAGTTCTCCACACATCATCCTTTACTGTTCTGCAACATTTCTGAAAAAACATAGCGTCGAAACCTGGGGCTTTGTCACCTCTAAAAGATTTGATTACATCTTCCACTTCCTCCATTGTAAATGGTCTCTGCAGCCATTCCTTATCTTCACCTCCATTTGTTATTTTCTCGGGATAAAGTGACAATTTCTTCTCTATTTCCGCTCAAATTCTTCTCAATTTCTGGTGTTTGTCGCTTAAAATGATGATTTACTCTATTCCATTTGGAGTTATGTTTCTAATCACTGATTTTCATCGTCAAACTGTTTGGTATGTTCTTCAACTCTTTGTGGTTTATTTATTTATTTATTTATTTGTTCTTCACTAGTTGTAACAGGTTCTTGTCAATGTATACCATTAGCAAAAATAGGGTCGGACAATTTTTTCTTACACGAATTGTTAGGAATGGAGCTAAGAGGTGATTCCCCAAACTCTTCTCTTGCAGATTCTAATGAATATTTTAAGTTTATCAGTGAGGGAGAAAATAAAATGAAATTGTGTTTGATTGTTTTCTCTCCCAATGAATTCGTAATCGAGCCTAGTCTCTAAATAAGCAGTGATTGATATTTAACTTTTGTAAGAATGACTCTTCATCATTTCTAATGTCACATGGAGGCAAAAGTCCTAGATGATTTCTTCCTATCTGTCCAAGCCTTAGTGGACAGTGTTATCCTGTACCGGTGGGAGGTAGTGGTACCCAGTGAAATTAGTTGAGGTGCGCATTAGCTGGCTCGAACACTACCATTATACAAAAAAGTCACGTAATGGCTGCATGTAGTTTACAGTTTATTATCATTTTGCTGCTAGATGAGATGTGAAGCATACTGGAGCTCTAAGAAAGCCTTGTCTTACAAAATGTTATTCACCATCACGGTGAGATATAATTTCTGAACCTTAACTGAAAATGTTACACAGAAGTCCTTTAGTTTAGAGCCTAAGCCCTATCAAATTAACCTGACTATTGCATATAAAGCTAGTTCTGCCATCATTTCTGAAAAACTACACGAATCCTCTGCTCCCCTGGTATGTTGCTCAGTTTCTGTATACTTTCTGTCGACTTTTAATTCTCTAAAAGTTGCAGTAGTTGTGCAGTTTTATCTAAAGAATTGATTATAAATTGTTGAAAGTATTGGTGAGAACAAAGAGTTATCAGGAACTCACAACAGATTGACTGATTGTTTTCTAATTTTGTTGATGCCTTGGTTTTGTATTGCTGGTGCATGCCCTGGTTGGTCGGATGCTTGGCGAGCTGTTGTTGTACTTTGAGTTGGTTAATTGTTGGTTGAGGCTTTTTGGCGGAATTATTTGTTTGATGTTTTTGTTTTTGTATTGTATTCATAATTTCTGGTATTATTTGTTTGATGTTTTTTGTTTTTGTTTTGTATTCATAATTTCTGGCTTTCGTAGTCTTTCGTTCACTTATGCTGCTCCTCTCTGATTCTTTCTTCTTCTGTTCAAGTACGAATTTGACCATTTCAGTTTTGGATAGGGGTGGCAATTTGAGCCCAAACTTATTTAACCCGCCCAATTAACCCAGTAGTTAATGGGTTGGGCACAATTTAGCTCATGGGTCAATTTGGTGAGAAATTTAAAAAGGGATTTTTACCTATACATCCCATATAACAAACTTTACTACCATTATTGTGCATTGTTTGTTTATTACCCCCATATCCCATGTTTTTGTTACATAATATATACCAAACAAGATATTTGCTGATTTTCCATCCAAAATTAACACTAGACAATTAAGGCAAAATCCGAAACTTAATAAAGAGACACCAAAAATAACGCCTATCATTATGGTTGATAATTAATGTTTGATTTTCTACCATTTAAATTGTAAATCAAGTAAGGTAACATATGTAATGCTCAAAATATCTCCTGTAAACTAAATTTGGCAGTGTTAATCACTCCATATGAATTCTATATATACAAACAAACGTAAAAGTAGATTTTTCTCGAATATATTAATCACTCCAAATCATAAAACCAAAAAATCGTTGAAGAGACCTGGAGTGGCTTTAATGAAATGATGTTTCTTTTATGTTACTTGTCATATTTTTATTTACACGTATTTTATAAAAAATATTAATAATAAATGTTATTTGATTAATTTACTCTTTGATCTTTCAGCGCATCAATCTCTCCACTGAATATTATTCTTTATTGCGAAGAGTGAAATTGAAGAAATTCATTAATATTTTCGTTGTTTTCTAAAACAACAAGAATATATTGGAAAAATTATTTTCGACAAACATATAAAATAGATGGACAGGCGGAAGTATAGTTCTATTCCTAAATAGTGAATTTATGTAGATAATTGTAGTTAAATGTAGTTAATGTTATACGAAGTATTTCCAGAGAGTTTTAAAAATGTAGCCAAATGTAGTTAAATGTAGTTAATGTTATATGAAATGTTTCCAAAGAGTTTTAAAAATGTAGACAATTGTAGTTAAATGTAGTTAATATTTTATGAAGTATTTCCAGAGAGTTTTAAAAATGTAGATAATTGTAGTTAAATGTAGTTAATGTTATATGAAGTATTTCCAGAGAGTTTTAAAAATGTAGACAATTGTAGTTAAATGTAGTTAAATGTAGTTAAGGTTATATGAAGTGTTTCTAGTGAATTTTTAAAATGTAGTCAAATGTAGGTAAATGTAGTTCATAATAGATAAAGACAAAAGGTTGTAGATAAAGACAAAACATTGTAGTTCATATTCATGAGATAAAGACATCGTTATCTCCAACTATATTTCTATCAACAACCTCCTGAACAAAGACAGCCTTTTACAAACAAAATCCTAATGTAAACCCATACAACAGGTCCGTTAACTTCCACAGTGATGCGAAACTTCATAACAAAAATTATTATAGAATTAAGTATATTATGGTGAATTAGATATTATACATGTATGTTATGTAGTTTCACCAAGGGACTGTAATATTGTAGAAGTCTCGTCATCAGTTTATGCTTGGCGTGATACCAAAAATACATTTCTATACAAATGAATGAAAGGATTAATAGATATTTAAAAGGCTACCACAAAGAAATAAAATCTCAAAGGTCAAAATAATGGTGTAATTCATAAAATAGAATTTGTTGATGTTGTGGTTGATTGTGCTCTCGATCCGTACGATTTTCTTGCGTTTGTTCCGGTGGTTGAGGGCGTCGGCGGCATTGTTTGCAGCTGAGCTCATGATAGATCAAAGATGCCGGGCTCATATTTTTGACACCTGCTACGAACTTGCTGATCTGAAGGAGGTCATCGAACCAGTTGACTAGTTTCTGTTCTATTACATTGTTTCTAGCACCTTTGTTCAGGGGCTTTGCCGCTTTGGTTAGAGATGTTTTTTCTGGTGTTTACTCTTTGGGGAGGAAAAATGGAAGCAGCAGATGGTTGATTATAAACGAAGTGGCCTAGAGTTCATGCTCTATAATTTATTTATGGGATTTTTACCTATATATCACATATAGCAAATCTTATTTTGTTCCACAAATCAAACCTCTAATTAATAGTTTGAAAAGATTTTGTTCCACAAATCAAGCAAATAATTAATGAATTGATCATTAACCTTAAATATAATTTTGGTACATAAATTGAAAGGTGGTATGCTTAAATGTAATAAACACAAACCTTAAACATGAGTGGTTATAAGGTTTGCTATATGGAATGTATATGTAAAAATCCCATTTAAAAATAGCCAGATTTACAACCGGTCGTTGAAAAATAGCCAAGTTTCAAAGTCATCGAAATTTAGCCACTTTATATGTGAAGATAAATCTGAGCAACACTGTTCAAAATCTGGCAAAATACTCCAGTATATTATACTGGAGTTCCGACACAAGTATGCTTGAACTCCAGCATGTTATACTGGAGTTCCAGGATAGTATGCTGGAACTCCAGCATAATATGATGGAGTTCCAGCATAAGTACACTAGAACTCCAGCATAATATACTAGAGTTCTAGCAAGTATAATTGTCCAGTATAATATAGTGGAGTTTGGAGCACTGGTGCTCTAGTCTCCCGTAAATTTTATGGGAGTTCCAACAAGTATAATTGTCCAGTATAATATATTGGAGTTTGGAGCACTGTTGCTCGAATCTCCCATAAATTTTTCAGGAGTTAGCAAAGTATACCGGTCCAGTATAATATGTTGAAGTTCGTACACAAATGCACCAAAACTCCCATATATTTACTGGACCGGTCCCTGTGCAGCAAAATAGTGGCTATTTTTTATTTTACTTGGTAAACGCTGGCTATTTTTCATTGACCAGTGTAAAAACTGGCTATACCATGATATTTTAATGTCAATTTGGGTTGAACCCAAGTTAACCCATTATTTTTTATAGCCCATTCCATTTAACAGCCCAAATACAATCCATGAAACTCACCTACAACAAAGGATCTTAATCCAACTTATCTAGAAATTTACTTAGTTGTCCTAATATTTTTTCTTTTGTATTTTTAAATTTTTTATTGTTTTGTTTTTCTACACCACCCACCCACTCACCCTCCAAAAAAAAAATTTACTTTTTTTTTATTTTCAATTTTCTGTTTTTCTGTGTTTCTATGCCACCCACCTTCCCTCCTAACCCCTACCCCAATCCTTGCCCCCCCCCCCCAAACTCCTAAAAAAATTTCACTTTTTTTTTCGTATTTTGAATTTTTTGTTTTTTGTTTTTTTTTATACACCACCCGCCCCACCACCCCCCCACCCCCGGCGCAAACCACCTCAATAAAATTTTACTTTTTTTTGCATTTTTAATTTTTTTTATTTTTATGCATCCCCACCCTACCCCACCCCATCCGCGCAAACCCCCTCAAAATTTTTTTTACTTTTTTTTTGTATTTTTAATTTTTATGCACCACCCACCCTAACCCACCCCCACCCCCATCCCCCTATCCATAAAATATTTGTCAACTTAAATATTTTAAGGTAAAATATTTTTTTATGCAAGTTTAGCATGGTTCTAAAATATGAGTCAAGTTGCGCGGGTTGGGTTATGACCCATTGTTTAACCCATCTTAGCCCAAATATACTTTGGGTTGGGTTGGACAATGACCCATTTATTACTAACCCATCTTTATCCAAATTCAGCCAAACCCGACCATTTGTCACCCCTAATTTTGGAACATGGAAGCTTTACTTAAAGCAAGTACTCATTTTCGCCTTGTTTTCCATGTTTGAATACCTTCTCTCATTAATAGTAACCGCCTCTCCTTCTTTCTTTAATGTGGGGAAAATGTTCCTTAATCATCTAATTAGGCTATGCATAAGAACTTTGTCACCAATGTTATTGAATCCCGGTTTCTTGCAAGGTGACACACCTGAATGGAGTCCTAGGTGTATGTTTGCACGTGATCTTCCCAGCTTCTATTTAAAAAAACACTTACTTTCCTCTGGTCTGGAAGAGTAATTGATTTGAAGATATTTCTGTAAAATTTCTTTAGAAACCAAAAAATCCATGAATCATTCATTTGATGAACATGCCATTAAACTTCTAACTTATTTTGTTGATTTGAGAGTATTTTAG
Source organism: Nicotiana benthamiana (assembly GCA_034376525.1). Taxonomy (NCBI): domain Eukaryota; kingdom Viridiplantae; phylum Streptophyta; class Magnoliopsida; order Solanales; family Solanaceae; genus Nicotiana; species Nicotiana benthamiana. The sequence continues at coordinate 86,446,802 of CM067328.1, forward strand.
TATGTATCATTTGGGGATTTTATACTTTTTGTTGGTAGCGGATTTGCGGGTTGTATGTAGCTAGGCTATTATTTGTTGGTTATGGTTCTTTAGAATATATTTGCATGCTTGGTTAATTTCATAAGGATGAGGAGTACTCCATGTTTATGAATTTACATTTAAACGGTCAAAAGATTAACTGCGACTCATAATATCTGTATCTTTGCTCCATAGATAAAACTCCAATAGTAACTCTGTCTAGCAAAAATAGTGATGATCTCATCGCCAACAAGTCAATGTTGGCATTATTAATTTTATGTAGATCTACATGAAACTGCAGGTTTCTTTTGCAAATCCCACTTGTGACTGCTTTGTGTCATATATTACCCTAGTGTTTCTCTGCTGAAATTTCCAATAGTTCCAATCTCATCTTCATATTGGAGGCTTGCCAGGGCCAATTGGACCTGAGATGCATTGCTCTTCACAAAATTGAAAACCACAGCAATATCCACTTCCATCTCAGCACCACCCTCAAAATATATTTTAATGGAGGGAATGCTCACTTCTTCATGTTAAAGAGGTCAAAGCTAGTGTCTAGAATTGAATATGCATTTTTGTGAATGTCAAGTAAAACCTTTTAAACTTAGGACAGGGTAGAGAATTCTGTGTTATGTTAGCTAGCGCAACTTCCCAAAAACAGAGATACCACAAACATAGAATTTAAATTGTTAGTGTAACGTATAATAATATGGAAGTTTTAATTTGAAAAGATAGTTTATAAGGAAATACCATATCCAATTCAAAATAATCTTGCAAGTTTGTCTACTTCGATCCAGTTCTATAGTGAGATCGGTGGCACGTGAGTTTTCTCATTTTTCCTATACTTTTTACCCTATGAAATTGGATCAATTATCTCTTGGTAATGACTAATTCTGGATTTTGATAGAACTTTGAAAGGCTGATTTTGAATTTCAATTTTTTCTTTTTGATGTAGCTCTATCTACGTGACATAAATGTCACAATTTCAACTCTGCAAGTGTAGTATCTTGGCATAAAGTATTACTGTATTTGATGCATAAGTTGTACTCAATTGTTAGCTTAAGATAAATGTAAGATCTGTTTCTTTATTCCAACAACAACAACTACCCAGTATAGTCCCACAAAGTGGGGTTTGGGGAGGGTAATATGTAGACGAGCCTTACCCCTATCCGAAAGGGCAAAGAGGCTGTTTCCAATCGACCATCGGCTCAGTGAAGGGAAGAAAAACAAAAACAAAGACAAAAAAGCATTAGTAACTCCAGCAGAAATAACGTAAATAATTATCTAAATATAAGAACCATAAATAAAATAGCATGCAATAATATCAGACAGTAACTACCATAAATAACTACGATAACAAAAACACAATCCAATACACAAATCATCTATGGATAGCTCTGCCAAGCCTCACCCAACCCCGGGTGAGAAGTACGAAAAACTCTAGGAGCCCCTATCCTACGACCCTGATACTAGACCTCCAGACTTTCCTATCAAGGGCCATGTCCTCGGAAACCCGCATTCTAGCCATGTCATGCCTAATCACCTCTCCCAAATATCTCTTGGGCCTCCCTCTGCCTCGCCGTATGCCGACCATCGCCCGTCGCTCACAACTCCTCACCGGGGCATCAGGACTTCTCCTCCGCACATGCCCGAACCACCTCAGCCTCGTTTCTCGCATCTTCTCATCCACCGGGGCCACCTCCACCTTCTCTCAAATAACTTTATTCTTAATCTTATCTAACCTGGTGAGCCCGCACATCCACCTGAGCATCCTCATCTCCGCAACCTTCATTCTCTGAACATGGGAGTTCTTCACTGGCGAGCACTCCGCCCCATACAACATGACAGGCCTAACCACAACTCTATAAAATTTCCCCTTGAGTTTCTGTGGGACTTTCTTGTCACACAGGACTCCTGATGCAAGCCTCCACTTTGACCACCCCGCTCCTATACGATGAGTGACGTCCCCGTCAATCTCTCCGTCCCCCTGAATCACCGACCCAAGATATCTGACACTGTCCCTCTTGGCGATGACCTAAGATCCAATCATCACGTCCCTGCCTACTTCGCTCGACTCGACGCTAAACTTGCACTCCAAATATTCTGTCTTAGATCTGCTTATTTTGAAACCCTTAGACTCGATTGTTTCTTTATTCCACAATTTATTATATCTGTTGTTGCAGAAGAGCCATTTAATGAGACAAGTAAATAAGCAACACTTATCTGTTTGTTCCGTTTTAATGTTTTGTTGTTGACTTTGATTATCTGTATGCATTATGACTCAAATACCATATCCTATTCAAATTAGTCTTATAATTTTCTTGTTGATCTTTATATTTTTTTCTAAAGAGAATACCTTTTGCAGGTTTTGGATACTGGAGTTTACAAGCAAAGTTGGTTTTAAGTAGGGGTGTGCATTCGATTTTGACTCTTATCGATAATTACTTATCGATTATCGATTTGTACATATGCTTATCGTTATCGATTCAATAAGGTTTCGATTTTTTCGATTTTGATTTATCGATTTTGGGGTCTTATCGATTCGGTTATCGATTACACAAATAAGAAAATTTGCGGGATTCCATGGAAAGTATATCGCTATAAACGCGCCTAACTTATATGGACAAAAAGAAGCTAAAATAAGACGAAACCATTTATAACATAAAAATTGTATTAACAAGCACATGCAAGAAAACTAAAGTAAGGGATCAAATGTATGCCAGCAACACTCCACTGGTATAAAAAAATAAAACAAGACAAAATACATCATCATGACTAATTTATTTTCTATTAATTTGAACTTTATTCCCTTGATCTTTAAATATGATTATTCCTTACATGTGGTAGAGGAAATAATAAGGTAAGGGACTTAGTGTAAATGAAAGGGTATAGATTAGGGAAAATGATATTGTATAGCCGCTTTCAAAATAGTAGCGGAATATACATACATTCTGTATGTTATATTAATCTACAGTGATAGGGGTGTGCATTCGATTTATCGATTCGATTTTGACCCTTATCGATAATTACTTATTGATTATCGATTTGTACATATGCTTATCATTATCGTTTCAATAAGGTTTCGATTTTTTCGATTTTGATTTTTTTGATTTCGATAATAAATAATCGATTCGATTTATCGATAAACCGATTCGAATGCACACCCCTAATTTTAAGGACATACTAGTTGATTATACCAGTTCACTAGGAATGTTGGGCAAACTTTATATTATAGTCTAGGGATGTTAGCTATAACTTCTTTTGCTAAGGGGTTGTGTAAATAATATTGTGGCTTATTACGTCATGGCAATACTAATGGGATGTTAATCATTTTCTGTAGTTAAATTCTACAGGTTTCCTAATTTTTATGGGATACTAATCTTTATATACTTTTATGACCAGGTTTCCTATTTGCAAATTGAGCATGACCTGCATAAGTCGTTGATTGATTAAAATTTCTGGAGAAAGACGTTTTGGCCTGCTCGCTTTAATACACACGCATTAATTCCAATTAGCGACAGAAATCAAGTCTAATAGGGTATTATCCGCGTCTAAGCTTAAGACCAGATTTAAATATTTTTAAGGGATTTTTTCTTAACTATACCATATATGAAATTTTATTATCGAATATGTGTATATTATGTATATTACCTGCTCAGTCCACTGTTTACCTACAATTTATATATCATTCACTATTTAGGCTAAATCTGCCATTTTTAGCGCGCGAAAAATAGCCATAGAATCTGGGATTGATTTATTTTAAATTAAATTCAAAATTTGAAGCGGAAACGAGAACCGGAAGCTACATAATTTTGAAACGGAAAGAAGATCTCTGTTCTTCATCTTCATCTGTTCTTCCATATATTTTTCACCTTTGATAGCCATTAAAAAACTTGAAAGCTTTGAATTTAAATTTGGATTTTCAAAAATTATTATTTGTTTGGATTGGGTGTTGTAGGAAATAATCGTAAATATGGTTTGAAGTTTATATCTCAATTTTGAGGAGTTTTGGTGAAGATTAGACTTGGTTTTGACTGAATTTCAGATTGAAACTCTAAGAAAAAGAAGACATAGTTCCAGAAATTATAGATAAATTGTAGATAAATTGTAGATTGGGAAGACTAAAACTTCTACAAATCTTCAACAATTATGTCGAAAATGCCAATTATACTATAATTGAAATGAGAATTGGGATATTAAAATTCAATGTATCCAATTTGTAGATATCTTGTAGATAAATTGTAGATTATTTGTATTCTGATTATAGATGCATTGTTTTCTGTTTTCACAAATCCAAAACGACGAAAGCTTCTACAAAATCTTCTGCGAAAAACAGTCTACAATTTATCTACAATTTTTCTAATTTGACAACAATTTATCTACAAATTCTGGAAATATGTCTACAATTTATCTTCGAGTTTTAATCTGAAATTTAGCCAAAATCAAGTCTAAATCTTCACCAAAACCCCTCAAAATTGAGATATAAACTCCAAAACACATTCCGAATTATTTACAACAACACTCAATCAAAATAAACAATAATTTTTGAAAACTCAAATTTGAATTTAAAGCTTCAAAGCTTTTTCATTGGGGTTAATGGTGGAATTCAAGACAGAAACGTGGGTGGGTGGGTGGGTGGTTACGGGTAAAGGTAAAACGTGGGGGATGGGCGGGCGGGCAGATACGGGCCTATAATTATGCCTAATATAAATGCACCTTCAATTATATTTCTAATTTGAATTATGGTATATAAATGATAATTTGGTATACTCAAATATAATTAACTCAAACCTTAAACATTATGAGTAATAAGGTTTAATAGGTGGTATAGAAAGGTAAAAATCTTAAATTGGGGACCAGATTTCTAGTATGTTATATAAATAAGTGTGTGTTCTTCTACCAGACTTTGTCCACGTGGGAAGCTATTGTCTGCATGTGATTAATCAGGTTATCCTAAGTATTAACTTTTTGGAAAGTGTTACATTTAATATTCAACAGATAATGATGTCGTACGGACCAACAATAAGTACGATTGAGCCTTAGATTAACAGATAAAAACCTCGGATGAGTTCTAGATACACAACACAAAAGTGTCATAGCATATGCCACGGATCAATGTTTCCTTGTATTTTTCCTTAAAGCCAGAAGTCAAATTAGTTTAGTGGTTCGCCGATTGAAATTACCCTTTACCTGAATAAAATAAATTTATTGTTTTACAATTTTTATGTTAAGTATAATTATTTCTAATGTATATGGTGCCGTTTAATATGCACTTTCTGCGTTTTTCTTAGAAAGTTCTTCAACTTCCCAGACAATGTTTGGCGTTGCTTGAGTGCATTTTGGATTATTCTTTGGGAAAAAGGCTAAAAATGACACTTAATCTATTCCATTTGGATTATAAATGCTGTCTATTAACTGATCTAGCATTGCCGTAAAAATTGCACGGGGCGCCTTATTTGGTCGTCCCCATTTAAGCTATACTAATTTTTTCTTAAAATTTTTAACTAGTACTTATTTTTTAAACAACTTCAGCCTCCTTTCTCCTCCTTCATTTTCTTCTTTCTTCTTCCACAAAGATAACTTCAACATTGCTCTCTTTGATTAATGAAGCTAAAACTGAGGACTTCCACTTGAATTATTATAACATTAAAAATCCCAAACCAAGAGACAACAAAAGTTCTTTAAAACTTCAGTTCGATATTTGTGAATTTGATGAAATAAACCAAAGTGACATATATCAAGCCAATAATATTATTAAATACATTATGTCATCTCTTTTTAGGACAAGAGGGGTTGCTCTGATGGTAAGCAATCCCCATTTCCAACCGAGAGGTTGTGAGTTCGAGTCTCCCCAAGAGCAAGGTGGAAAGTTCTTGGAGTTAAGGATGCTGGGGGTCTATTTGGAAACAGCCTCCGTACCGTAGGGTAGGGGTAAGGTCTGCGTACACACTACCCTCCCTAGACCCCACTAAGTGGGATTATACTAGATTGTTGTTGTTGTTGTTGTTGTATGTCATCTCTTTTTTCAATGATTCAGAACAGTGTAGAGGAGATGGAGGTGATAGTAATGGACCTTGGGTTTATGATAAGGTACAATATTCCAAAATTAATGGAAACTAACTTTTCTCATTACATATAAGACACATTGCTTATTAGTCTAATCTGTTGACAAACTTAAACGTGAGTGAAAACTACAGATACTTTGTATACTGCATACATATCGGACAAAAGAAAGATGAGTTTGGATCGGATAGCATAAAACTTCCTGAAGTTAATCAGTTACAAAAATAAAAACTTCATGTCTAGAGCCGAAGTTTTCCAGTTACAAAACAAAAACACAAAAACAAAAACGAGTTACAAAACAAAAGCTTTCGCCAGTTACAAAACAAAAACTTTATTTCTAGGGCTGAACTTCAGGTCCGGCTACTAGAATGCTAAAGTTTTGTGTGATTGTCTTTGCCACTTCAGCCCCGTATGCTGAAATTATGCTAAAAAGGGGGTACGTTTGCAATTTATTGCAAAGCGAGCACAAGTTATAATGTGACACAAAAAGCGGGTATAGATACAAATGCCCAACATTGCCCTCAACATTGTCTTTTGGCTTAAAAATAGCTCTTAAAACTAACAGACTAATATTTTGACTTTAATTAACAGAAAAAAGGGCTTAAAGTACCTTTATTGTGTGGTAAATGGTTTATAAAAACTCTCCGTCCATCTATTCCTCAGAAAATATATAGGACGTTAATTCTAGTATCAAATTTACCCCCGCGATTAATGGAACTCCACGTGGGCCTCTAATTAAATAATGTGGCGTTCTTTCATTTGTCCAAGTGGCTCAGTGGGGCTAACATTGTATTGGGTAATTATCGACCCATTTTACTGATCCGACCCACTCCATTTACCTTATACCCACTATTTTAATCCTATGACCACATATTTTACTCGTCTTCTTCTCTAATTTAGAACCCAGGTCATCAGGTTGCTTACCCGATTCTTCTTCCCCAAAATTTCTCTTTTTCAGTTCATTAAATCTTGTCTTTTTCCTTTGAATCTTGTGGTTGGCTATAAAATTTCCGCCTTTATTGAATAACAAAAAATTCAAATGTCTGCAAATTATGTCTCTTCTGGTTCGTCGCATCGTTGTGGTTGTGGTTTAATTGCAAATTATTTTTTTAGCTACTACTCATTTGAAAGGTGGTCGTCGATTCGACAAATGCTCTCGTTTTGACGAGGAAGGTTCTTGTGGTTTTAGGAATGACAGGATGAAGAGGTGCCACCACATGTGACAATGTTAATCCATAGCTTGAATACTTCACTGAAGTCAGTAAAAGTTGAAGCAAATTATCTGAAGAAGATGATGTCTAACTTGGAAGATGTTGTTTCTACTGAAAAACTAAAAAATGGAGAAAATAATGGAAGAGGTGGAAGGAATTAATTCTACAAAATTAGAGATAGTCACTAGGATGGAGGATAAACTACAAAATATGAAGTTGTTTATTGTGTTTTCTTGGGTTGTCTTTGTGTTGGTGCTAGTTTTCAAGATGATGTCTTGTAGTTAGGTTATTATGTAATTATGTCGATGTTATAATTTGCAGATATTTATGTATTAGGTTCAGATGTTGTAATTTGCAGATGTTGTAATGCTGCATTTGTAATGTTCTCTGTTGGTATGAAATGAAGTGTTTTACCATTCGCTTCACTCTCGTACAACATTTTGCATACACGGACAATCACAATAACAAATAAAAACATTTTTTATAGATAGAAAAGAAGAACATTTCCATTAATCGAGTAGCAAATACACATTGTTTCAAGATTTAAGCCCAACAAAAAATTGCTATTAGACAAATAAAGGTGTGATCCAAAAATCTGTGCCACTTTCACAATATTTACCTGTCTAAAAACCTAGAACATACACCCAATAGTTGAGCTGTTGTCATTGCTTCCTTCCCTTTCCAGGCAGTTCTCTTTGGGGAGTGTGGCAGCTTTGTTGGTTGTGAGCTACCAATGTGATCACTTGTGAATGGTATCTACCTAGTCCCGAAATTTTGTTGATCTTACGCTGAAGTCTAGTGTTAATATCAGAGACAACCTTAGGCTTCAAAGCTGGGTCAGCTTCTACACCAAAGTCTGCTTGAATTCTAGTTTGAATATTTTGACTTGGCATCAGAGTTGCCTGGGTGTCATGATTGGAGTGCTGACGTTGCATCTGAGTGTAGAGATCGAATTGTTAACTTGAGTGCTGAGTGAGGACTGGATTGCTGACTTGGCATATGAATGTTCTGACTGGAGTGCTTACTTGGTTGACTAGCCTGACTTGGCATTTGTTAGTCTTGTGCTTTAAAACCTAGATTAGGGACCATAAAAAATTCCGATTCTTGGTCTTTAGTTGTCTGAGTATGGTCTTGCATATTCTTTGACTGTAATTATAATTAGATATATTATGAGTACAAATAACAGATTGTAAGTATAAACAATAAAATTGCAAGTATACCTTATTAGCTAATGAATAGCTTCTTTTATTATGGTTTGGCTTGCCACAAAAACCACAAGTCATTTGAAGACCCTTCCTAGATGTTGGCCATTCTCCTAGCTTTATCCTTCTCTCTTGAACTTTTCACTTTAGGTCTACCAACCATCTTTGCTTATAGTATTGGTTCCATGGCTTGGTGTGGATCAACCTTCTAGAATTTTTCACTTCTAATAGGTTGCAATATGTGCTGATAGATCAACTGCCAAGCTTGCAGGAATACCACCAGCGAATCCCAACTGTTGGGTCTTGTTTCTTATAGTTGAATGCCCTGATAGCATGAGCACAAATGATTCCAAACAAGTCCCAAAGTCTGCATGTGCACGTTTGTTGCTCCAGAATCACTATCTGTCTGTCTTCAACTTCACTTATTTCAAAACCCCTTTCTCCATTGAAATTTCCTTGCACTTTGAAGCTATCTCTTTATAATCATTGTATAGCTCCATTGCATATGGCCTATATTCACCTATCCAACTGCTAACTTTATATGCTCTATCCTTCAGTTGATTCATCACCTTCAATTTTCAAGCAGTTAGTCAACATTAGACTATTTAACAAGCAGATGTCAATTAGTCAACAATAACTAACAACAGATTAATAGTAGATTCCATCTTCACTCTTATATTCTCAAGCATCTTCACTATTGGCTTATCTCTAGCTTTAAGAATTTAAGAGTTGAAAGACTTTGTAAAGTTGGTGTCCACCATTGGTTCTTACATTGAGTATCAAAGTAAGCTCTACACCAGCTTACTGGAGGATATTTCAGCAAGTCCCTAACAACATCCCCAGACACTTTACCTAATTATATCAATATATCCTTAAATTCTTCGTCATATGTGCTCTAAGAACACCACCTCATTAATTTTTTCATCTCATCAGTATTCTAATTTTTGCTTCAGTTTGCTTCAATATGCCTTGCACAATATCTATGATATGACTGTGGACATACATTTCTTACAACATCTAACAGACCCTGCACTTGTAGAAACATTACATTAACAAACTAAGAGCCTGTTTGGAAAGCCACCTTAGAAATGGATTTGAGTGTAATAGGGTAAAATTACGCAGTTTGGCATGTTTATTTTGTCAAGTAATTACTTGGTCAGCATAGGATTGGGTGTAATTAGAGGGATATAATTACACTCTCCAATTCTCAAAGGAGAGGTGAGAATTGGTGGTAATTACACTGTGTAATTACAAAGTTGCTTATTAGTTTTTTTCCTTTTTATTTTTATTTTTATTTATTTTATTTATAGCTTTTTATTTCTATTATTTTAATTTTTAAATTTAATTTTTACTTTTTAAATTCTTTTAAAATTTAAAATATATTTTCTTTGTACGTTATTTCTTTTTTATTTCTCTATCTTTACTTCTTGTGATTTCATGTAATTGCTTATATTTCATTATTTATTTATTTTATTATTTTATTTTTTAAACTATACCTTACAATATTAGAAATAATAACTCATTAATAAACTTGGCATATAACTAGTGATGAAACTAAAGTGGAATTTCGTTGTTGAATATGGTTATGGACTTGTCATGTTTGGTAATTTTAAGTTGCAGCGGGACTTACTAATATTATGTTGGAATTTAACATATGTCATACTTTTTTTTGAATTTTAAAATTATGTTATATTCATGGTTCCAATTTACATTGCATATTTTTCATTTTTTAGTTGTAATTGGTAGATCAGTTTTATCAAACATTTGAATAATATTATTGTATTGGGTCAAATTCGGCCCATTACGTCTCCGCGCTGGAAGGAACGACCAACGAATATATACTAACCAAAATAGGGGTACGACCTAAGAGTGTCGGGGTGAAGTGCATCACCGATTTCGTTGTCTCCTCAAAGGAACATGACCATTCTTTGCATTATTTTATTATTTCAAAGAGGGTCTACTATTATATTAAGGAGGATCCCAATATTATAGAGGGCATATGATATTTTATTGGAAAACTCTCTCTCTCTCTCTCTCTCTCTCTCTCTCTCTATCTCCACCTCTAGAAACTCTCTCTCTTTCTTTCTTTCTAGAAGACTTATCTCTTAGAAGCAATAAAAAGCACAATATATACTTCTCGGTCTCATTATTTTCGATTACGATTTACCCTCAATTCACTTTGATTGTTTTTCACTTATAAAGTATTTACTATCTTTTGAGTCAAATAATTTGGCGCGTCTTTGGGGATTTTGGCAATCGAAATAATAATTTGCACCTAGAATATCAAGAAGAACAACGAACCACCATTCTTCACACCATACAGAAGCCAAATATTGCAGAAAACGATGCAAGAATGAAAGCAATAGCAGGCATCATAGCTAATCTCATAGGTCCTCTCAACGAGGCCAGTAGAGAGAACATCTTGAGTACAACACCTTGTAGTGAACCGGATGGAGAGACCTCACTCTCTCCATCTAAAGATATGATAATCTTGCACGAAATAGGAGCATCTACATCTGCAGTCAAAGAAACACCACCTTCGGTGGTCAAGAAGCTACTGGAGGATTGGTTGATGAAAACCTTAGGTAGGTTGCTTGAAAAGTCACACCAGAGCTACATCAAAGATCCATCAGTGGAAGACGTCGTCTCTACCAACGGTGAACCGGTGTTGTACGAGAAAAAAACACCCACATCGATGTCCAGGCCAACGACGGTACACTCACGGCCATCCTTAAGAAGATGGGAGAAATGGAGAACGAGGACAAAGCACTTTGTGACCCAATTAAAGAGCATTAAGAAAGAGTGGACAAAATTCCCGACGCTCCCAAGTTGCAGCCAAAACGCGACGTAGGAAGGTTCGTCGAACAACCATATAGCGAAGAGGCTGCCCCTTACCCAATCTCGAAAGCCTTCAAAATGCCAACCTACTTGAGGATATATAACGGGACTACAGATCCCGAGGATCACCTAATTCACTATGTGACCACTGTAAAGGTCAACGATCTGTGGAAAGAGTAAGCACCATCTGTACTCCTGAAAAAGTTTGGAGAAATGCTGATAGGAGGGACCCTAACATGGTACTCACAACTACTAGCAAGGAAAATATCGACATTCGAAGAGATGACAGATAAGTTCGCCACCGCCCATGCAGGAGCAAAGAAAGCAGAAGCTAGGGTCAACAACATCTTTGCCGTCAGGCAAACCGTGGGAGAGGGGCTCAGGGACTTCCTGACAAGATTCAATAAGGTAAGGAAAGGCATGGCGGTTGCAGTTTTCCAAAACGGGCTGAACATAGATGCTTCAAGGGCCACCAAAAAGCTGCAGGGTTGACTTATGAAATATCCCCCCCCCCCACATGGGAAGAGATCCACAATGCCTACTATGCCAAAGTGTGAGCGGATGAGGACAACCTCAATGGACCGACCCAACAGCTAGCAATAATACAATCAGAAGCAAGAAGGGATCGACACAACGACGAGCGACGGGAACAACTCCCGTGCTTCAACAAAGAAAGGCATCAGCCCTACATTAGATCCTCTCACACACCGCCTCCACGGCACACAGAGGCATTGTAACAACATGTCGCTCCACTTTGGAACGAAAGAGGTATGCCTCCTTTATTATCTGCCCATAACTTTTGCGTGTCTCCTTAAAAAATAGTGTATGCACTGGAGATGCTGGGCACCAAGGTGCATTGGCCACCGAAGATGAAATCAGATCCTACCGCGAGAAGGTCGAACATCCTGTGCGAATTCCATCAGGATAGAGGACACAAAACCGAAGCCGGCATAGGTCTACGACAAGAGATAGTTAGGATGTTAAACGAAGTATACCCGAGGGATCTACTCAACGATAAAGGTAAGATCAACTTCGCATGAGGGTGGGAACAACCCCAAGGGATTCCAAAACCACATTCGCCAGCACGTACCATAAACATGATTGTTAGAGGCGGCGACGATTCAGCAATCAACCACGTTAAGTTCACCACCACGCACAAATTTAAATGAACAATCACCAATGTTGTCTTTATTTAGCTTTTCATTATTACTTACCATTGCTAATTCCCAATTAGCCAAACATCTCTCAATTCTTAGTGGTCCCCCCTATCAATTAGTTCATATTAAAGCATTAAGACCCCAGTGGACAGACTACTTAGTCAAACCAATTCCATTTTGAACTTCCCGAATTACCCCTGGAAACCCCTGATATTACTGCCCTACTTCAAAATCTGTTCAAACCTAATTAACAAAACTAATATCTGATTAACAGCTATAACCAATCCTTAAGGTTAATCAAACAATAGTTTAGAGCAGAAAAATTCATCAACGACAGGATTTTCACTGATTCAAAACAATATTTACAACCCAACAGAATTTTAATTAATCAAGACAACTAACAATTGAAAACTACAAACAGTCCGAATGTCAAATGTGATTTGAACGACTACATTAACAGGATGTCAAACTATATTGACACCAGACCAAACAAAATGCTAGATGGTTCAAATATATGCGAACGACCTAATCTACGAAGGTTAAATAAATGATCCTATGTCACAATTAATAACAAACAATCAGAAATAAATACAAAAGCAAACCGGGATTCGAGTGACATTTAACAGAAACAAAGAGTAATAGAACCTAATTAATTGACGAAATTACTCAAATCGATTACATGGATTATACTATATAGGCAACAACAAACAGAAATAATTTGAAAAAATAAAAAGGTCTAACGGAGTAGAAGAACTGTGAAGAACGGGAGTGGAATTTATCATTAAACCTAAACAAATAATTACAACAAAGAAAAGCAAAGAAGAAAAGGAAAAATACCTAAGAACAACTCAAAAATCAAACAGACTTCGACCAATCTCTGACTTGGACTTTTTTGAGGTCAAACGGACCTTAATTGAGTGTTCTCGATTGAGAACACTCGACTAAGGTCGATTAACAACCTCAAATCCCCCTAATCTCGGAAAAGTTCCAGTTTTAGTCTCGTTAGGATTCTTTGGTTTGATTTGGGATTCGAACGGTTCCACCGAGATTTGAACAAAAATAATGGTGGTTTAGGAATGAGGAAGACTAGGTAGTGGACTAGTGTGACTTTGGGGTGGATTGGACGACCTAGGGTTTTTTGCTCGAATCTTCGATTGAAGATTCGAGACGACCTGGGGTGATATGAGGTTAACTGACCACGAATTTGTGGAGAGGGTGGATAGAAGGCTCATGGGTGTTAATTTAGTGGTGAACGGAGCACTGGCCGCCGGGTTTCAGGCAGTGGAGTATGGTGGCGGCTATTAGGATTTTTGGTTGTTTGGTATCTCTAAACGAGACGACTGAATGGGGGATGGGGGGGGGGGTAGCCTACAAAATGAGATAGGGTAAGGGATCTGTGGTATTTTGGTATATTAGATTGAAGGAATTAATGTGAGCCGTTGGATTACAAAAATCCAATGGTTGTGATCAAGCCCAAGCAAATTGGGATCGTTTTGTTTAAGTGATGGGGAGGGTTTGGGATGGACCGGGTACAAGGACGGGATTGGACTGGATTTGGTCAATTGGACTGGCCCATCCGATTTTATCCTATTTTTCACTCTTTTTTTCTTTCCATTTTCTTAATTTCTAATTAGAACCAATTTTAATTTAAATTGTAAAAACCAAAATTAATTTAGAAAAGTATGAATTAACCCCTAATAATTAACAAATTTCCAATAAAAATACAAAAATCAACCAATTGTACATTAGATGACAAAATTACGACTAATAAGTATTTTTTGTGATTTTCCTTCGTTTAAAACCAAATTATGATTTAGTTAATTACTCAATGTAGAAATACAAATCCTAAGTGCACATGCAACATATTTTTTATATTTTAATTAATTAAAACAAGATAAATATTCACAGGCAAAACACAAATAATTATCCAAAAATGTCACGCAAATTCTAAAAATTGTACACCAAAGAAAATTTATTTTATTTTTGATTTCTTTTGGAGTTGTTTTCGTGAGGAAAAAATCACGTGCCCACAGCTACCCCTCTTTGTTCAAAAACACAAAGAGTTTTCGTGCAAAGATAAAGTAAGCGGATTTGAGTGATTTTTACTCGTTGGAATACTCCGTGTGAAGCATTTTTTTAAAAGATTTAACCAAACCTTTGCTTCAAAGGTTTTGCTACATATCCCTGGCTAAAAGGGAATCATGTTAATGTAGTTCGGGAAGTTTTGGTAGATGGGAATACCATGGGACCACATTTTTGTTGTTACTACCGTTTTTTGATCTCCTTATTACACCGTACTAAAAGAAACATCAAGAATCTAGGTTAGACTACGGATTACAAGATCTCATCTATCTTCAACTTGTTTTTGCTGCCTTGCTTTCTTGTCGGCTTGTGTTTCTTCCGTAGTTTTTTCCTTCCGTAAAGTTGGGGATGACACTAGCCTCTTGCTTTTCTGAATACCAGTTTTCATTGTTTTGTTTGGTCCACTAGGGATATGACTTCCTTCCTTATGCTTGGGATTGTTTTTTGCAACCTTCTGCCTTCCGGTGGGGTTGCTGATTTCAAGACATAAAATATAAAACAGAAATGTATTCCCTAGTTATATAGGTGGGCGCCCAAATTCAAAACATGAAATGTATTCCCTAGTTATACAGGTGGGCTCCTAAATTCAAAGACATAAAATGTAGTCCCTAGTTATACAGGCGGGCGTCTAATTGCAAGGACATGAAATGTATTCCCTAGTTATACAGATGGACACCTAAACATGAAATGTATTCCCTAGTTATACAGGTGGGCACCTAAATTCAAAGACATGAAATATATTCCCTAGTTATACAGGTGGGCGCCTAAATGCAAATACATGAAATGTATTCCCTAGTTATACAGGTGAGCGCCTAAATTCAAAACATGAGATGTATTCCCTTGTTATACAGGTGGGCACCTAAATGCAAAGACATGAAATATATTCCCTAGTTATACAGGTGGGCGCCTAACTTTATCAGCAACTTTAAAAATAAAATGCAGTTGGTAATGATTTATGAAATATATGTTTTGGCCATGTGTATACAAGCAGGTCCAATCGGGTCAAAATAAATTAAATTTCCTTTCGAGGAAGGATTAAATTCAATACCCTATTCGAGGACGGATAGAGCTAAGTATATCCTATTTGAGGGCGGATAGAGCCAAGTATATCCTAGTTGAGGGCGGATAGAACCATAATATCCTATTTGAGGACGCATAGAGCCAAGTATATCCTATTTGAGGGCGGATAGAACTAAGTATATCGTATTTGAGGGCGGATAGAACCAAGTATATCCTATTTGAGGGCGGATAGAGACAAGTATATCCTATTTGAGGGCGGATAGAACCAAGTATATCTTATTTGAGGGCGGATAGAGCCAAGTATATCCTATTTGAGGGCGGATAGAACCAATCACATCCTATTTGAGGGTGTGTAGAGCCAAATACATCCTATTTGAGGGCAGATAGAGCCAAGTATATCCTATTTGAGGGCGGATAGAGCCAAGTATACCCTATTTGAGGGCGGATAGAGCCAGGTGTATCCTATTTGAGGGCGGATAGAGCCAAGTATATCTTATTTCAGGGCGGATAGAACCAAGTATATCCTATTTGAGGGCGGAGACAACCAAGTATATCCTATTTGAGGGCGGATAGAACCAAGTATATCTTATTTAAGGGCGGATAGAACCAAGTATATCCTATTTGAGGGCGGATAGAGCTAAGTATATCTTATTTGAGGGCGGATAGAGCCAAGTATTTCCTATTTGAGGGCGGATAGAACTAAGTATATCCTATTTGAGGGCGGGTAGAGCCAAGTATATCCTACTTGAGGGCGGATAGAGCCAAGTATATCCTATTTGAGGGCGGATAGAGCCAACTATATATTATTTGAGGGCGGATAGAGCCAGGTATATCTTATTTCAGGGCGGATAGAACCAAGTATATCATATTTGAGGGCAGATACAGCCAAGTATATCCTATTTGAGGGCGGATAGAACCAAGTATATCCTATTTAAGGGAGGATAGAACCAAGTATATCCTATTTTAGGGCGGATAGAGCCAAGTATATCCTATTTGAGGGCGAATAAATCCAAGTATATCCTATTTGAGGGCAGATAGAACCAAGTATATCCTATTTGAGGGCGGATAGAGCCAAGTATGTCCTATTTGAGGGCGGATAGAGCCAAGTATATCCTATTTGAGGGCAGATAGAACCAAGTATATCCTATTTGAGGCGGATCAAACCAAGTATATCTTATTTAAGGGCGGATAGAACCAAGTATATCCTATTTGAAGGTGGACAAACCTGACCTGTGGTGCTCGATTTGGTAACTACAAATATTGATGCAGCGCAAAAAGCTTGATATGATGTAGAGATCTTGATATGGACGTAGCTTCCGTCCATGTGTTAAATCACAGAAAGTTTCGTCAATTTAAAGTGCAATGAGTGGTCTTGCCACTCTTGCTGGGGATGATTTTTCTCTTATAACTTGAATTGATTTCCTTGTTCCTCAGAGAGAATTTTTGAACAATGGCAGAAAAGTTTCTTCCCCAGTTTGAGTGATCATCCTTGTGGCATGTTTTTCCGCCATCAATAACATTTTCTTTCCCTACTTCAAATCAAAGAAAAGTTTGTTGGTTTAAAATGTGGCGAGTGGTCGTGCCACTCATGCTGGGGATGGTTTTTCCCTTTCCCTTTTTCCTGCTCTGCGTTCCCAAAACTTGTTGAGGATGATATTATTTGTTGGGGATGATATTTCTGATGGGGATGGTTTTTCCATTTATCCCTTCCCCGCTCTGGTTTCAAAACTCGCTGGGGGTTATTTTGCTGAGGATGAATTTTCCCTTCTTCCTTCCCCACTCTTTTTTGTCCGACCACCTCGAAACTTGGTCGATAATCTATCGGAGTTCTGATGGGATCCTCTTGGCAATTGGTCCACAATTTCCTCAACATGTTGTTTTTCCCGCATTTCTCTATACTTTCCTTGACATTCTAGACCAATTTATTCGGCCTTGCAACAAACGTCTTTTCGTCTTATTGCTTTGTCTCTAGCCTGTCCTCTTCATATTTTGCTTTTTACCATTTTGGTAACTGGTAGTAAGCTCTGAAATATCTTTCTCAAAACAAATTTTTGGAAAACGTCTTTTAAACAAAGAAATGAAAAGATAGAGAAAAAAAGAAAATCTTCTGAACAAATGCTGGGGAAATGAAAAGAAAGGAACTTATCTGGGAGATATAACTGGCCTCAACGATCATGTCGTGCATTTCGAATTAATCAACCCAGTCCATTTGTATCAATCAATCTTTCTGATGGCCTCATTTGCTAGAGATAAACATATGTCCAACCCTCTGCCAGATGCAGATCCTTTCCACCAATCTTATTTTGTCGCCTCATAGTGCCCTTCGAGGGGTTTTCACTAATAAAACTCTCCCATTTCTCTTAACTCTCGTCGCTTTATGATGCCTGTGAAGGTTTTCATCGATAAGACTCTCTCATTTTATTTTTCTCTCTCAGTTGTGGATGGGAGTGTTACTGATAAGATTCTCTCTACTGGGGATTCTTTTGGCTATCAATTCCTTTAGGTCATGATCCTCTTCCAGTTGGGGATTAGCATGTTGTTCTCGGCTTTCATTTTTCTGACTTGGCACCTCTCAAATACTGATCGGGAGGTCTTTTTGAACATCAATTACGGGCTTTTGTGCGGGGCTAAAAGAAAAGGATATCAAAGATTCAAGATAACTTAAAGGGTAAAATATTACAACTCTCGGAACCAAACTTCTTTCTCAAAACTCAAAAACATAACTTCTGCCCCAGTTTTCTTGCTTGGGGATCTTTTGACTTTTATTACACTATGATCGAGCCATGCGGCGCCTACGTTTCCTCTTTGAGGAATCAGGTCAAACGTAGTTCCCTCTATTCCTTTGCTTTTCTTGTGATTTTTCTTTTGTTTTTGTTATTATTTTTTTTTCTCTTCTATTCTTTTTTCATTATCGCTTTTTCATTTTCATTAATGATTCCAAAAGAGGGGTATGAATGAATAAATAAGTCTCAAAGGGGGAAGCAAAGGTTAAAATGTTTGGATAGAAGAAAGAATTGCCTTCGTCATTTCATTCTATGATCAATGCCAAGTACAAACAAACAAACAATTATAATCAAAGAAATCATACAAAATATCTCTTGACTGCGTTAGAATTGATAGCCATGTCGATACATCTTCCCTCGACATCTGTCAAACATAAAGCTCTATTGGATGACACTCTGGTCATAATGAATGGTCTTTGCCAGTTCGGGGCGAACTTGCCCTTTGCTTCGGCCTGATGTGGGAGGATCCGTTTCAATACTTGCTGCCCCACTTCAAATTTTCTGGGACGCACCTTCTTATTCTATGCTCTTGCCATTCTCTTTTGATACAACTGGCCATGACATACTGCCGCCAATCTCTTTTCATCACTTTAGCTCAATTGCTCCAATCAGGATTTGACCCGTTCATCATCATCAATCTCAGCCTCAGCGACAATTCGGAGAGACGGAATTTCAACCTCTATTGGTATCAGTGTTTCAGTTCCGTATACCAACAGATAAAGAGTTGCATGTACTGAAGTAGGAACAGTAGTGCGATAACCCAAAAATGCAAATGGTAGCTTTTGATGCCATTGCCTGGACCCTTCTACCATTTTCCTCAATATCTTCTTTATGTTCTTGTTGGCTGCCTCAACCGCTCCATTCGGGTTTTGACCCACTCATTATCATCAATCTACTTCTTGTATTATTACTTCATAATCAGATGAGTTTTTAGACTGTGATGAAGATCCATCGTGCATGCCATGTCATTAGAACCAATATAAAGAGAACTGTTTAGAAAGAGAAAATAAGAAAGTAAAATTAAAATAAAGTAAAAGTGAAGAAGAAATTTTTTCAATTTTCATTGAATTATGGGCAACAAGGTTTCACCATTTGACAAGTACAAAAATAAAGGAAACCGGATTATAACCCCGGAATGACCCAGAAAACAAGAAGGAAAATCAGAGTCCACTATTAAGACTCCCTCCGACTGACCCAGATATGGCGAGACTTTCCAATTAACAAGCACGTCATTTTTAGCCACTGAGCTTTACATCCATATTGCCAAGACGACTATTTTCTTCAAGATCTTCAGTTTTAGTCAGTACATTCCCAAGATGATTCTCATACCCCATGTCACCGTGCATCATCCCCACAAAGTATGCATCATCATGTGCATGTAATGGATTCAACGTGATATTCTGGGTGTCCATGTATTGTATCAAATCAGGTTCTCCTGGATCTCATGTTTCCAGCTTAGCACAAACCGACCACCTCAATTTTCTCCAATATTCAAAACAAAACAGGTTAGAATGGACTCAGTCGGTCCTCATTATTAACCACATTTTTTCTTTTTCCTTTTCATCATTTCATTTTTTGTGTTCGAATCTAATGGAGATTGCCTATGTATCATGACCCCGCATGAATTAGACCTTGCATAGTTTGGGTTATAAAAGGTAGACAACAATAAAATATTCTTTTTTGGAATTTTCAATTTTCATAATAAAACAAACTGGGTTTCAAAGGTTTAAAGATGACCTACAAACTCGAAAATCAAACAACCCACATATCTGAATCAAAAGAATTACAAACTCAAAAACAAATAGCTAGCTTTCTTTCCCTGTTTGACAAATTCAACCAAATGGCTATTTTTTACAAACACGGTCTCTTCCTAATTTCTCATAAATTTTGAGGCAGGGTAGGATTATTTTATGATATTTCACAAACTTGTTCGTGCTTTTACGAAAATAGCCTTTCGACAACTGAAAGATACTCTAAGGCTATATCGGCAAGAACGATTTAAGACATTTCCGAAGCTGGCTTTGTTTACTTTTATCAAAAATTGCAACGGTATTTCACTCGACCACTGACTTTTTTTTCAAATTAAAACAAAAAGTCCAGGTTTTGCGAAGACGGCCTTTCAGCACTTCGGGGACGAAGATTTTGAGGCTGTGTGGGTCAATTGGCCAAAATCTAAAAAAATGATCCAAAGGTGGCCGGTAATGCAAAGTCAGCTTTCCGGCATCCCTTTCGAGAACATTGGACTATTTTTGACAAAGAACAGCATCACCCAACTTATTTATGACAAAAATTAAAATTGATATTTTTAGCTATTTTAGCAAAAGAGGAGGTTGGACCGGTGAGGGTTGCCTACGTATCTCACACCCTGTGGGAATCAAACCAGCATAGTTCGGACAAATTACACGAACTATTTTTAAAATAATACTCTTTAATTTTTATTTTTGGCATTTCATAAGCAAATAACAAAACCACTTCAAAGCAGGACTCTTTTCATTTTCATTCTGGGCATTTCATAAACAAATAAAATAAAAAACAATTTTTAAAAAACAAGACTCTTTTTTTTCATATTCATTTTCAAAGCAAGACAAACTATTTTTGTTTCTTATTTTTGAAAACAAGACCGAATAACGACTCTTTCTTTTTCATTTTCAACAAACAATAAAACAACCTATTTTTTCCAATCTAAAATAAAGACTCTTTCTTTACTTTTCAAAAACCAATTTTCCAAAAAAAACTTTTTTTTCTATTTTTCCTTTGCTTTTGGTAAACAAACTATTAAAAATAAAAGTCTTTTTCTATTTTCTCAAAATTCCGGCAGAGTTTCGACGGTATTTGGGCATTGGTTTGTCTAAAACAAAGAAATACTCTTGATACCGCTATTTCTCTATTTTTCTCAATTTCACAATATTCCAATTATTCAAAAGCCGTCAGCATGAAAGTCTGAAGGAAATAAATGCGTAAAACAAATAAGATGCGGCAAGATGGTCTTTTTACTTAAGTTTTCTTGTCCTAGACGGACACAACCCCTTTGTTGAGTCCCCTAAGTCAAACGCACATGATGCAAATAAACGTTCATACGAGGGATCCGGTATGAGGTTTTTTTTCATCTAGGTTCAAATCTTATAGAAGAAAGTATCTAGACTGGCTTACTCGAGCAGACAACTCGAGCCGAGGAGCGTCAAGCGTCACCCGTAGTAGAACAGCACTGGCTAGCTAACGTCTCTCCCGCCTAAACATGCGTGACTAAATCCCTCACCAGAAGCTGGTAGGCTAACTGACTTTATCTCAAAACAGAAGTTTTTTGATGTTGGTAGGCAAACACAATATAACTACCTATCAGAAGACTTAGAAGGGTGCGAGAGAGGACAATTTATAATACGGTGCAACAATATCAAAGCGGTAAAAACAGTCAATTAGCACGGTAAGCAAAAATAATGTAACAAAATCAGATAAAGCCAAACATAATAATTTATCTAAGCTTGAACTTCTAACCCTGAACCAGTGGTTCTGGGTTTCTCCCCAGCAGAATCGCCAGAGCTGTCACACCTCATTTTTTCGCCCCTCGAGGGTACATGGGAGTTCTTTCACTAAAAGGACAATCGGAACGAAATTTGGTTATTAATTATTCAGAGTCGCCACTTGGGAGATTAATAGTGTCCAAAGTCACCGGTTTTAATCCCAAACAGAGGAAAAATATGACTCTGTATTACACTCCGCGAACCAGAAATCTGGATAAGGAATTCTGTTAACCCGGGAGAAGGTGTTAGGTATTCCCGAGTTCCGTGGTTCTAGCACGGTCGCTCAATTGTCATATTCGACTTATTTATCTGATTCTTAAAACATGTGAACGTACGTGCAAATTTTAACTCTTTACAACTGTTGTTGTTGTTGTTATTATTATTATTATTATTATTATTATTATTACTATTATTATTATTATTATTATTATTATTAAAGAGAATTACAACATCGTGAGAATGTACCTCGAACTCCGTCACTTAATGTATCCGCAATTTTTGATATGTTCCAACTTCTTTGAGATTTAGATTTGGGTCACATAAATGTGTATCCGATTTTAGGTAGATATCATTATTAAATACGCGCCTAAAGATGCTAACGCGTTATTTTTTAGAAAAGATGCGAAATTTGCTACGGCATATCTCGAAATCTAACAAATATTATACCTAATTATCAACGGCTCCACAGCTTATTTTAAAGGATCGTCCAATAGTAACAAATATTATACCAACGCATGGGATGTAAAATTGGACCTGAGCCATCCTTATTCTGATTTTGGGCCTAGTTACATTATTCTACACAGACTTGATATTTACAAGGGGTCGAGACGAAAGTGATATCCAATTAAAACGTGTTCTTGCAAGCTTAGATAGACAACTTACTAAGTGATGTAACTTAGAGTATCTTTTAGTTAAAACAACCTACTGCCTACCACATGTTTGATATATACTACTTAGAAAACCATACGGTAATAACAGAACATGACTGTTACGTTGTCAATCCCTTTTTAATTAGCATACATGGGAGATTTATTAACTAAATGACTCTACGTATATATTTTTTAGTTATACATAAACAAACACCTACATGGTTCTAGTCAAAGAAGTATTCTAATGTATATACAAGCAAGTAAATAACTACAATGAATTTAAAACTTCAAATCTTTATTTCTTTGTATTCATGCTTCAATTTCAGCTTACAAGATGTACCAATGTATCAGTTTGTGTACCTGGTATTTGGAAAAGCAAAGAAGAAGAAGATCAGTAGAAGCAACAGTAGTGTAAGCAGCAACACAACAACACAGGTTCACCAACACAACAGAACCAGTAGCAAACAGTAGCAGAAATCCCAGGAAAGATTTAAAACCAAGCAGGGAAAACCAGGAACTTCCAAACCATCAGAAAACCAATAGTAAACCCTATCAACACCACTTGAATACTAGTAGTACTAGAAAATAAACATAAGCGAAGCAGAGAAGGAACCAGTTGAAAGAAAAGCAATAACTTCTAATTTTTGAACACTCAAACAAAAGAAGACAAGTTGAAGCTCTTTGATGTGAAGCCTAGCCTTAAATTGCACTCAGTATATTGTGGAATCTTAGTGTAATTCCAGCCTAATTTATCTCTGGAACCTAAGTATCAAAATTCCAGCCTTGGACTCTTAATTTTTTACTTAGCTTTTTTTTTTAAGTTCAAAAGCCAGACTCAAACTATATCTCTCTCTAGACTTTTCTCTCTAAAAAATCCAATCCATTTTTTAACTCTCTCTCTATGAATTCTACAGATCAAAGCCGAATGTCCTCCCTCATTATTAAAATCTCTCCCCCTTTAAGTGTCAAATGACTCCCCTTTTATACCTAAGGCCATCCCCTTTTCAGCCCATTTTCTTTTTACTTTTAACCATTACCCTTTTATTATTACGTTTTCTAATTACCATCTACTTCTTT
The DNA here is from genome assembly GCA_034376525.1 of Nicotiana benthamiana. Classification (NCBI taxonomy): domain Eukaryota; kingdom Viridiplantae; phylum Streptophyta; class Magnoliopsida; order Solanales; family Solanaceae; genus Nicotiana; species Nicotiana benthamiana. The sequence goes on from CM067328.1 coordinate 86,470,640, forward strand.
CTTACTTTCCAGCCCTATATTTCTCTACTATGTGGGTTATTTAGCTTTTCATTATTACTTACTATTGTTAATTCCCAATCAACCAAACATCTCTCAATTCTTAGTGGACCCCTATCAGTTAGTTCAAATTAAAGCATTAGGACCCCACTGGACAGACCACTTAGTCAAACCAATTCCGTTTTGAACTTTCCAAATTACCCCTGGAAACCCCTGATATTACTGCCCTACTTCAAAATCTAATCAAACCTAATTAACAAAACTAATCTCTGATTACCAGCTGTAACCAATCCTTAAGGTTAATCAAATAGTAGTTTAGAGCAGAAACATTCATCAAAGACAAGATTTTAAGTGATTCAAAACAATATTTACAACCTAACAGAATTCTAATTAACCAAGACAACTAACAATTGAAAACTACAAACAGTCTGAATGTCAAATGTGATTTGATCGACTAAATTAACAGGATGCAAAACTATATTCACACCAGACCAAACAGAGTGCTAACTGGTTCAAATATATACGAACGACCTAATCGACGAAGCTTAAATAAATGCTTCTATGTTACAATTAATAACAAAAAAATCAGAAATAAATACACAGGCAAATCGGGATTCAAGTGACATTTAATAGAAACAAAGACTAACAGGAACCTAATTAATTGACGAATTTACTCAAATCGATTACATGGATTATACTATATACGCAATAACGAATAGAAATAATTTGACAAAATAAAAAGGTCTAACGAAGTAGAAGAACAGTGAAGAACGGCAGTGGAATTTATCACTGAACATAAACAAATAATTACAATAAAAATAGAAGTAAAGAAGAAAAGGAAAAATTCCTAAGAACAACTCGGAAATCAAACAGACTTCGACCAATCTCCAACTTGGACTTTTTTGAGGTCAAACATACCTTAATCGAGTGTTCTCAACAAAGAAAACTCAACTAAGGTCGATTAACAACCTAAAATCCCCCTAATCTCTAACAGGTTCTAGTTTTGGTCTCGCTAGGGTTCTTTGGTCCAATTTGGGATTCGAACGGTTGCACTAAGATTTCAACGAAACTAATGATGGTTTAGGACCGAGCGAGACAGGAAGTGGAATGGTGTGACTTTGGGGTGGATTGGACGACCTAGGGTTTTTTGCTCGAATCTTCGATTGAAGATTCAAGACGACCTAGGGTAATTTGAGGTTAACGGACCATGGATTCATGGAGACGGTGGCTAGAAGGCCCATGCGTGTTAATTTGGTGGTGAACGGAGCAGTGGCCGCCGGGTTTCAGGCAGTAGAGTATGGTGGCGGCTATTAAGGTTTTAGTTGTTTGGTCTCTCTGAAAGAGATGACTGAACCGGGGGTGGGGGGTAGACTATGAATTGAGATGGGGTAAGGGGTCTGTGGTATTTTGGTATATTAGATATAAGGGATTAATGTGAGCCGTTGGATTACAAAAATCCAATGGTTGTGATCAAGCCCAAGCGAAACAGGGTCGTTTTGTTTAAGTGCTGGGGCGAGTTTGGGCTAGACCGGGTACAAGAACGGGATTGGGATGGATTTGGTCAATTGAACTGAACCATCCGATTTTTTCCTATTTTTTCCCTCTTTTTTTCCTTCCATTTTCTTAATCTCTAATTAGCAACAATTCTAATTTAAATTGTAAAAACCAAAATTAATTTAGAAAAGTATGAATTAACCCCTAATAATTAACAAAATTCCAATAAAAATAAGAAAATCAACCTATTGTACATTAGATGACAAAATTATGACCAATAAGTAGTTTTTGTGATTTTCCTTCTTTTTAATCCAAATTATGATTTAATTAATTACGAAATGCAGAAATACAAATTCTAAGAGCATATGCAACATTCTTTTTGTATTTTAATTAATTAAAACAAGATAAACATTCACAGACAAAACACAAATAATTATCCAAAAAGTGTCACGCTAATTCTAAAAATTATACACCAAAGAAAATTTATTTTATTTTTTGATTTCTTTTGGAGTAGTTTTCGTGAGGCAAAATCACGTGCTCACAGTTTATTCTTCCATTGTTATGAGTAGCTAAATATCTTAATCCTAGATTTTGGTAGAACCCGTTGGGATAACTTGGTTGTTGTATTAATATAGTTGGATTTTGTTGTTAATCTTTATTTGTTCATCTATGTTTTGATTGTGGTTAGTGAAACGGCCCTCAATTATCCGTCCCTATTTATTATGTATTTATTTGAGAGAGAGCGCATATTTAGGTAAATTGTATGAACAACATCACTCCCGGAGTATAGACGAGAGTCATAACCGAAGGTTTAGAGGTTTGATTAGAAATAACGATACCTCGGATGCAATCTAAGTAAACCGTATTGTGAATCTAGCTAGCTTAGCTTGAGAGAGTGCACCTAGTAAATTATCATAATTGCTTGAGAAGGATTTATGATAGCTGGAGATTTCATGATTGATAGAGGCAACTAAATCACAGTTATAAGACATATACAACCAAGGAAAATACCAACGGGGGAAGCCATTACCTTAGAACTTATTGCAACTGTTTGCGCATCAAGCATAGTTAATTTTCAGCTGTTAGTTACTTTCAGTCTTTAGTTGTTAGAAAAATCAACAATTTTGAATAAAAAAGTCTGGGGAAACAGATTGTGTAAATTTAGTAAGTCTGGCAATATTAGTTGATAGGTTGATTCCCTGTGGTTTGACTCTGAGCATAAATACTCAGATTATATTTGCAACGCCCGCGTAGTCTTTTGTGAGACTCAGTTGAGCGTGATAAAATTTTGGCATCGTTGCCAGGGAATTAACGATGTTATCAATTACAATTGAAAGAAGTACAAAAATTCTAAGTGTAGTCAGTTTTATCTATACCCAATATTTTCATTAAAATTCTAACATTTGAACTCTTGTGGAAAGCATGTGTATGCCTAGAAATTTGTCGAGGACTGGAGAAATACTAGAAGGACTCTTAGACCCCGAGAAAACATTCAAGGCATTGAACCGTGCCAACAAAAGACTTCAACAACTTCAACTTTCATACCAACTTGAATTTGACATGGGTGGCGTAGATAACTTCAACGGAAACATTAGGAATAAGCAATCTGACTTATATGTGAGAGAGGTGGAACCTATTGTGCCCGAAGCTACATTTTATGAATGGGCACAACCTACTGCTGACAATCTGGCCATTGCCATAGATGTGCCCGCAATCCAAGCGGAGACATTCTAGATCACCAACAACATACTGCATCTGCTGCAGAATAAGGGATTGTTCTCCGGGTCACACATTGAAGGCCCACAACAACACTTGAATAATTGTCTGTCAATTTGCATGACCCAAAGGCAGCAAAATGCGACTCCTGAAGCTATCAAATTGCTCATGTTCCCATTTTCAGTAACCGGGACAACTCAGACTTGGCTAAATTTGCTCTCTATCAACTCTATTACCATTTGTATGAATTAGTCAAGCAGTTCCTAAACAAGTTCTATCCGCCTAACAAGACTGCACAACAGATCAACGACATATTGCAGTATAGGTAGCATTCCACTGAGTCCTTGCAAGAAACTTGGGAAAGATTTAAAGGGATGTTTGTGAAGTGTCCTCATCATGGCATTCCGGACCAGATGCTCGACCAGAGATTCTACATGGGTCTAGCTGACAACTTGAAAGCGAATGTGGATACTTCAGCTGGAAGTGATTTCTTAAGCAAAACATTCACCGTTTGCAAAATTCTTCTCAAAAAGATGTCACAAAATGCGGGGTGGATGACTAGATGTACAACTCTGGCACCCATAGTGCATTTAGTTCCGCTTGATCCCAATAATTCGCAGAAAGAGAACATGACCACACTAATAACATAAATGAGCCTACTAACAAAGAAGATTGATGAGATGGGTACAAAATAGGTGCACATCGTTGATAAAACGAATGGAGGACTATTTACATTATGTATTAGTCAATCCTATGTGCGTTCATGGAGCGGAGAAGGTGGAAATCAAGGGGTACGGGAAGATATGAATTATGTCAACAACTATGGGGGTCAGAGACAAGGAGCACAACAGTGGAGACCGCAGCAAAACTAGCAGTACATGCCTAATATGCAACAGCGTGGGGGTATGCACCCTAAAAACCAATTAGTGCTAGTAACTTATCAGAAACCACATGGTTATCCACAACAATAATTAGTTTATCAACCATCTCCTCAGAATCAAGATAATAACATGGTGAAATCAGGGGTATGCTTCAGCAAATTATTTGGACAAATAATAAAGTGCAGGAAAAATTGGCAGTGCATGACTCAGCCATAAAGAATATTGAAACGCAGCTGGGTCAGTTGTTCATGCCTTTGAACAACCGTCCTCCGGGAACTTTACTTGCAGACACAAACATAAACCCCAAAGAGCAAAACCCAAATAAGCTAATGACAATAAGTCTCCGAAATGGTAGAGATTTAGATAGAGAGCAAGAAATTGCATAAACCACCAAGGATGCTACACCAGCCACTACAGTTCAATTAGAGGTAGAGGAACCAACAGAACTTACTGAAGTGGTGGTTGAGCAGAGTTAAGAGGAAAAAGGCAAAGAAAAGGTGAACAAGTAAGTTGCAGAACAGGTGGCACATCTTGTGCCAGAAAATCCTAACAGAGAAAAGCCAGCAAGAAATGCACAAAGGGTGATACATGCACCCTTACCTCAGAGACTGGTCAAACAAAAGAAGCCAGACCAATACAAAAAGTTCATGGAGATGCTACGTCAAGTTCGATTGAATATTCCTATGATGGATGCCTTGAAGGAGATGCCCGGTTATGCCAAGATGATAGAAGATCTAATATCACAGAAGTTTAATTTTCAGGATCTATCTACCGTAACTCTGACACAGACCTACAGCGCAGTGGTAGCAACATTGATGGCTCAAAAGATCTCCGATCCATGTAGCTTTACTATTCCATGCACAATTGGGAGTTATGCCTTTGCAAAGGCGTTGTGTAATTTGGGAGCCAACATAAATCTGATGTTGATGGCAGTGTACACTAAATTGGGCATCGGCAGAGCTAGACTGACTTCTATGTTGCTACAGCTGGCTGATCGTAATGTGAAAAGACCAACTGGTATTCTTGATGATGTGCTGGTGCAAGTGGGGAAGTTCGTGTTCCCTGCAGACTTTGTGATCCTGGACTGTCAGGTGGATGAGGAAATACCCCTTATTTTTGGGAGACCATTTTAAGCCACTGGGAGAGCACTGATAAACTGTGAGACCGGGGAACTAAAAATGGGATTGAACGATGAAGAAGTCATATTCAGTGTTCAGCAATCGATGAGGAGACCTACAGAATATGCTAATTGCTTGCTAGTGGAGGCAGTGGATGTAATCTTGTAAGAATATGATAGGATCCTAACTGTTAAAAATCCATTTGAGGAATGTTTGATGAATTTATAAGAAATGGATGGTGAAGGGTTAGCTGAATCGGTCATGGCACTGGAAGGCCGAGGGTTTTGGTCTAGGGAACCTCAATTCGAGTCCCTTGAGCTAGAAAAAAGGGATACTCCTCTAGCAAAGCCATCAATAGAGGAACCACCCAAGATGGAGCTGAAGCCACTCCTAGATCACCTCGGGTATGTACTCTTAGGCCCTGATTCGACCTTGCCTGTTATTATATCATCTTGTTTGCTAGATGTGCAGGTAGAACGGCTCTTACAAGTACTACAGGATAACAAGACTGCCATTGGTTGGACTATGGAAAACATAAAGGGTATTAGCCCAGCCTTCTGTATGCATAAGATTCTCCTAGAGGAGGGGCACAGACCTTCCAGGGAACATCAACGAAGGCTAAACGCTAATATGAAATAGGTTGTAAAGAAAGAGGTAATTAAATGGTTAGATGCGAGAATTATCTTTCCCATCTCTGATAGTAATTGGGCCAGCCCTGTCCAATGTATTCCAGAAAAGGAGGGAATGACTGTTGTGAAAAATGACAACTATGAGTTGATATCAACTCGTTCAGTTACAGGGTGGCGATTTGCATGGATTACTGGAAATTGAACACGCCACCCGAAAGGACCACTTTCCCTTACCTTTCATTGACCAAATGTTGGATAGGCTAGCCGGAAGATTGCACTTTTGTTTCTTGGATGGATATTCGGGTACAATCAGATATCAATAGCCCCCGAAGATAGAGAGAAGACATCATTCACCTGTCCATATAGCATCTTTGCCTTTCGGAGAATGCCCTTTGGGCTTTGCGTCGCACCAGAGACTTTTCAATGGTGCATGCTAGCCATCTTCACATATATGGTGGAGGATATTATGGAAGTCATTATGGATGATTTCTCCGTGGTGAGAGATTCATTCGAAGACTGTCTTCACAACTTAAGTAGAGTGCTCAAAAGATGTGTGGAGACAAACTTAGTGCTAAACTGGGGGAAGTGCCAATTTATGGTACAAGAAGGGATAGTCCTAGGACATCTAGTGTTCAAAAAAGGAATTAAGGTTGACCATAGTAAGGTTGAAGTGATTGAGAAACTACCACCGCCCACTTCAGTCAAGGCGGTGAGAAGCTTTCTTGGACATGTCGGGTTCTACTAGTATTTCATAAAAGACTTTTCCAAAATTGCTAACCCATTATGCAAACTCCTTGAAAAGGATCAGACCTTTGTGTTTTCTAATGATTGCGTTTTGGCATTATAGGAACTGAAGAAGAAGTTGATAACCACACCCATCATTGTTGCACCCAACTGGGAGCAACCATTTGAGCTCATGTATGATGCCAGCGACTATGCTATAGGAGCAGTCTTGGGGCAGCAAAAAGATAAGCTGATGCACCCGATTTACTACGCTAGTAGAATGCTAAATGGTGCATAGCTCAACTACATAGTGATGGAGAATGAGATGTTGGAAGTTGTGTTTGCTTTTGACAAGTTCCGATCATATCTGATTGGTTTCAAGGTAATTGTGTATACTGACCATGCAGCTCTTAGGTACCTAATTGAGAAAAGGAGTCTAAACAGCGCCTAATTCGTTGGGTGCTACTGTTGCAAGAATTTGACCTCAAAATTCGTGACCATAAGGGCATAGAAAATCAAGTTGCTGATCATCTATCGACTTGATGGATTGGTATCCAGATTTTGCAAACTACCTGGCCTGCGGTATTGTTCCCTGTGACCTTTCATATGTCCATAAGGAAAAGTCTTTCGTGATTTTCGTCATGTATTATTGGGATTAACCTCATTTGTTTCGAATATGTGTTGATATTATTATCTGGAGATGTGTCCCCGAGATAGAACAATCTTTGATTTTGCAGGCTTGTCACGCATCAGCATATGGAGGATATTTTGGATGCGTCAGAACAACTGCGAAAGTGCTAGAGGCCGGATTCTTTTGGCCAATAGTGTTTAGAGATGCACAGCTATAGGTGAAGGGACGCAAAGTAAGTCTCACTTGAACTGGATGCAATTTGATCAATATCAAGATACAAAAGAACAAGAGCTTAAAGAAAGAAATTAATAATATACTGCTTTGGAATGTATGTTACCATCTCTTTTACAAATAATTAGACCCCCTTTATATAGTAGAGAAGTCCTACTTTAGGTACAATTCTATAAAAAGTAAAAATCTCTTGATTCGTTGATTTGACGATTACTTATTGATCGCGCCGAGATTCCCATAGTAATATCCAACTGGTTATGGATATTTAGACCTTCGCTTAATTCGGTCTTCTCTTGGTTATGCTGACAATATTTCCTCGAGCTCGTTTGAGGTCAGGGTCGATTCTGGGATCACAGACTCAATTTCTCGAGAACAGATATTCTGATCTCGGATTCTGGCCTGGTGGGACTTAGGGTCGATCTTCAGTCCCTCTCGTTTCGAGCTCCATCTACTATGTCGTATATGAGCCCGGTTTATTATATCATAGACGAGCCCTATTTCTGCCGTATACAAGAAGAAGAAAAATCGAAGTCAAAGGTTAATTATTAAATTCGGGTTCAATGATATAGGTGGGGCGAATTTATATATATGGGTTTGGTAATTTTATTGACATTAAGTTACACCCGGACCAATTGTATATAGCCACGTTATTGATAAAAAGCCACAATTGACAATACTAGTCTGTTAATTTAGGCCAAAAGAAAAAGTTGAAGGCAATGCTGAACCAAAAAAAAATGTTGAGAGCAAGTTAAAGGTATGTTTTGAACATTGGTAAGGTGTTTGTTTATTATACACACGCATAAATAGAGAATGCTACAAAAAAAAAAGTAATGACGACCAAAATTTACATTTTCCCTATATATATTATATATATAACCACATAAACATGCCTATTTTTCAGAATATAACAAATATATTACTAACTCGCTTCTTTATTTCTTGATTTGTGTCCAATAAGGGGTAAGTTGCGAAATGAGGGAACACCTTTCATTTTTTCACACGAAGTCATGAATATGTGGTCATCAAAATTGACCAAGTAATACGAAAATGTACTAATATATTAGCTTCAATTAAAATAGTGGTCACGTTTACTCAATAAAATGGTTATTTAATGAACATTTTATAGTTTCTTTCCCTAGTTCACAAGTCATGATCTTATGCTTCGAATATACTCCTAGATGAGTCATGAAATTGATAGGATAAGAAATTAATAACATTTTATGCAATACTTTTAAAAAATATCTGAGTAGGCAGAAGAAAAAGGCAATAAATCGATCTTGATGTTACATCCCTCTTTTAGGTAGACATTCCATTGAAAGTTTGAAACTATTACAACTACCATTCAACCCTCTTGAATGTTGCGTTATTCAAAATATACGATTAAACAAAAGTTAACCCTTTTATTTGAGTTGATAAAATAGTAATAGCCATTACATTAAACATTTACTATTTTTATTTCTAAATTTGAAAATATTATAAATGAAATATTTTCAAATAATTAGAGGAAGAAATATATATAAAGAAAAATAGGAAATTCTAAAATTTCCGGAGTGGAAATATGATTAGTTTAAGGGTATATTTTGTAATTGTAACTATACAAATGAAATCTTGAGTTACAGTTAAACTAGACAATAAAAGCCTCCGATACTGAAAAATGTGGTATTTAGTTTGAGGTTATATAAGAAAGTTAAAGGGAAGAATAATGTATAGAGTTTTTAATTGTTGAAAGGAAATTTATCATACTTTTTTCTAGATTTTTCAACTTCACCCAAAGACCTTTCTTCTTTGAAATAATTTTCAAAATCATATGGAGTAATAATTAATTGTACGCATTTTTGTCTTTCAAAAATTTTGGTGAGAACAATCTCAAGAGGAAAAGGTAAAGAAAATATTATAATTTACTCATATTTACGTAGTGACGGCGGTAGTTTGGGCAAACCCGAAATTTAAACCGAAATTCGAATTTTTTGAATTTTTGGTTTGGATTTTTGGAATATGGATTGGAGTCCGTATTTTATTTTCAAAACTTTTGGATTTTAGATTGGATTTGGATTTGGGACTTCGAAATTTCAGATATCCGAAAATTCGAAATTTTTGTACCCAATAGTATAATACCCATTAAAAATACTAGTCCGAAAAGTCTTCGGTTTTTACATTTTTGTTACCTAATAAGCTTCACTGTGAGAAAGGAAAATGGACGAAGAACTGTTCATGAGGGCATATATATCCATGTTATTGGGATATACACAAGCATTTAGCAAAAGCAATTGTGGATTTACATCCTTGTTAATAGTATATTTTTTAATTTAGTCTTCCTTTATTTTTATACTTTATTTAAATTATTATTTTTATGTTGAATGTTTTCGATAAGCTCAACTTATAGGCTTAAAAGTCAAATCGAAATCCGAAATAACCAATCCAATTAATTCGAATAAAAATCATATCCAATTCGAAATTATTTAGATTTGATTTGGAATGTAATTTCTTCAATCCGAAAACTAAAAATTCAAACTATAATTTCATATTCAATCAGAACGGTCCGAACGACCACCCCTAGATTTATGTACCGAATCAAGTTCTTCTCTTTAATTTATTTGACTAATTCGGAATCATGCCTAGTAAGTTATATTAAAGGGAGAGCCGGTCCCTATTAGCCTATTAGGATTCTTTCTAAGTTTATACGGAAACTTCTTTTTCGATAAATATTTGAGATTGATTCTTTTGACATGTGAAAAGGACCATGTTGGTTACGTGCTCCATATCTATTGGCCAAAACCCATGTGTATTGCCTCCATAATAAAGTACTCTAAGGACCTACTCAAATGCTTTTGGTGCAAAGTTAAAGCAAAGGTATAAATTAGGACTATGATATATTGGAGAAGAGCCTTGTGTGAGGAATTTTTTTGGTTTGCCTTACATCTAAATACTTTAGGGTTGCCCATATTGTACAACTTTTGGGCATGAATTCAGAAAAGATCCTCCTATCTTTCTCACACTACTTTTTGTGTCTCATTTAATTTGATATTATTATAATTATTTGAGTGTAAATTAATTTTTTAGATTGGGTAATATAGGTTAGGTGTCAATCACGTCCTATACCATCATCAGCTTAAAGAAGAGCACTAATTTTTTTTGAAACTCTAGGAAAACTCGCCGCTACTATAGCCTTTGTTATGGTCTCTGTCCTTTGGGTGAGCACTTTGTGATGAGCTCTCTGTGGTGAGTACTCTGTGTGCACAGGGTAAACACCCCAACTGTATAATAGAGTGCAGACCACACAGGAATAATATAAATCACACTAAATAAGCCCTATACGACATGCTCAGACCCAGAGGGTATTGGGGGGTGATCGAACTCGTATCGCCCTTATGGACAACACCCCTAATTTATTTATTCACCATGATCATTGCATTTTTAACTTTGAAGACTTGTACATAAATTGTTATATTTGATGAACAAACTTAAGGTATATTTTTTCCTTAATAAAGGACACGCCAACGAAGCTATATATCATGTCACTTCACCTGCAAGATGTGGATTCGAACCCTCATAAGAAAAGGAAAAATCATAAACTTTTTGTCAAATAATTATGAGAAGGAAAGAAAACAAACAAACAAACAAACAAGTAAACAAAATTGGTGTTAAATGGGTCTGAGTGTGTCCTACCTCCCGAACCACCACACAATGAGATAGGATGAAGATCAATCAGTACCAAAAGTATCACTTTCAATTTGTTTGGTTGTTCTAACATTTTTTTTCTTTTTACATTTGTATGGTGGTTCGTGATTATATTTATTATTAACAATAAATTTGTTCTGTCCATTGCGAAAGTACTTGCCCGTATTGAGATGCACTACGGTTTTTTCTTTTTAATTATTGAGGGAGCTCTTCCTAATCAATGAGAAACACTCTCATTTGAGATACCACTAGTTCCTCCACCAAAAACTTACTCCTTTTGCGCCCATTTATATGACATATTTTTCTTATTAGTCTGTTTCAAATAGGATAATACAAATTTATCTTTAATGAGAAACTTTTATAGATGTTTATCCTCAAAATCGGATAACAATTGAATTTATAAGTGGTTTTCAGGACGCGTGGATTTATTTGACACAAAGCGATAAATTAAGTAAAAAATAAAGCAAACAATAATAAATTAAATTCAAACAGTGTGATTTGAACAGCTATAGCCTTGAAAAGTAAGTTTCGCTTGACCTGAATATGATTCAAACGATATTTCATATAGAAGAACAATAGCTCGCAGAAAGAAAATAATATCATAATGCTTTGGGAAGGCGTGTGACAATATCCTTTACAAATAATCAGACCCCATATATATTGTAAGGGAATCCTACTTTAGGTATAATTCTATATAAGGTGAAAAATCACATGGTTTGCTAATTAATCGATTTCTCATTGACACGTATCGAGATTCCCACCATGATATCCGACCGGTTATGAATATTTTGACCTTCCATTATCTGGTCTGAGAATGTTTTTTCGAGCTCATTCGGAATCAGGGTCGGTTATGGAGTTACAGACTCGATGATCTTGAAGATGTATATTCTAACCTCGTACCTTGGTCCGATGGTACTCATGTCTAATCTCCCATCCATTACATTTCAATCTCGATCTGTCATGCAATAGAAGAGCCTGGTTTCGACCGTATACATATAGTCCTTCCATTTCTCAGAGAGTAAATAATGAGAAATGAGCCCTCGATCCTCGTCTCGATACTTCAAGCAAAAATGAAAAAATGGACGAAACGTCTCGTCAGTCACGTCTGAATGGCATTAAATGTTCGTCAGTTGTTAATCGGCCACTACAAGTTTTGAACCGCCGTTTATAGGACTGCAAATGGGCAAGAAAAGATGTGGTGGTCCCCGGCCCCGAAGAAGATATCACTACCCATGTTAAGGGATATTTAAGTGTATACACTTATCCCTTTACGTTGGGCCTGTTGGACCTGGTGATCATCCAATTCTGCAAAAGGTACGAGGTATGCCTTGGTCAGATCCATCCCTCGTTCTAGAGGATAGTCATTCTCCTCCAATTTTTCGTGAGCAAGATCGACGGGTGCCCTTTCAGTATTGATAATCTGATGCGCCTGTATAGTCCCTGATTTTTTCGGGAGAGGGGGGGGCTAATCAAACTTTCACGCCGGGCCACCAACACCCCATTCTCGAGCATAGATAAGGATCCAGAATAAGGTTGGCTAGGCCAATTTCTTAGAGTGAGGACCTCAGACTTGTTACCCGCTAATAACATGTTGTTCCCTGAAGAGTGGAACACAAAACCTAAGTCAAGTTCTTCTTTTCCCAGAATTTAATATTTTTGTTCTCTTTTTTCTCTTTATTACCGATGTTTGGTTATGATGTATCTGTTGCTCAAGTTTTGAAGGTAGTTCCTCGACTCAGGGAATGGGTGGCGGGCATTGTCTATACGAAACATATGCCGAGTGCGCCCGTTCTCACGGTAAGATCACATCCTAGAGCGGATAACTCTTGGGATTTGTATGTGCTTACTCATTTCTTTTCCTTTGTAGGCCTTGGGAAGGATGTTGTAATGAGGCCCCCCAACCGGCGATAAGGAAAGCCCCGCCAAGTACCATTCTCCGAGTCAAGGCGAGGAGAAAGCCTCCGAGCTCTCCAAACTCGGAAAAGAAAATATTGAAGAGGAGGATGGTGCTCAAATCCAAGGAAAGCACCAACGCTCTCACATCGGACTCAGTCCACCTGCTGAGGGATGAGTCCGAAGAAGAAGAAGTAGAAGAAAATTCTGAACTGGTGGCCCGTGTGTGAGGAAACATCGTATTGCCTCAAACCAATGGGGCTATTGAAGAGGTAGTGACCAAGGCCTCCGAACAAGAGAGGGGCAAATCTATTTTTGCCCCAAGTCAGGGAGACCGACACAAAGACTACGGCTGGTGTTTCTCTGGTAGAGGATAATGTCCCAAACGATGGACTTGGGGTGATAGATCTCTCCAAGTCGCCTTTGTTTACCGACTCCATGATCCACGATGCCCAAGTGCTAAAAGGACACCTAAATGAGGGGCCTTAAGGGGTGGTAGACTTCTTTAACAATTTCTTTGAGGTTTTAGACTCTACCGCTTCGAAAGATGTCATCGGGTTGGCTATATTACCTTTACCAAAGAATAGTTTGTCTTTGGGGTCCAGAGGGTCTTCTTCGATGCCGAAACTAGTAAATCGGTTCCCAGGTCCGAGTGCAGATCCTGACCAGAAGTGGTCGATTATTATGTATATCCCGGAGGATGACGAGGTCCTCCCTGCCCCTATGGGGGTTGCAAGTTATCTTCGGTGCCTGGTGACCAAAGAGGGTCAAGTAAAGATGAACGAGGTAGACGCGTCCTACCTGTTCAACAAAGCCCAATAGGCGCTAAACCGAGTAACTTTGAATTCTTCTTGACGAATTTTATTATACACTTAGATTAAGTCATAAAAATTTATAACTCTTTCCTTAATATTTGTAGGCCTCGGTTCTCCACCATGAGATTTTTCTCCGATATCATATTTCGATTAACCCATATCATATTTTGATTGTTTTAAAGCTAGTTAAGCGTTCGAATAATTTTTTGGCTAAACAAAGATTAATGTGCAAACTAGGTATTTTGCCAATAAATTTTTGTACCTTTGCTTTCACAAAAGACATTCTGAAGTGTAGTTTCTAGGCAATTCAAAGAAAGGCACCTTCAGAAATTAAACATATATTATCAAGATAAAAGGCAAAATATTGCTCTTCCCTCTCCTTACTCGGACACTTATGGTTGCATTATGTGCTGAAGACTTATAACATAAAATTTTAGTGCAAATGTATCAGTGGAGAGATAGACAGACAAGTGTGTGTTATTTTTCTAGAAAATATGTTTTAGTCTTTTTTGAGTGAGTGAATAATTTTATAGAAAAATATACATTAAAGATTTATAATGATTTCATCACGTAACTTAGTTGTTTTGATCAAAATATTTAGTACTAAATAGTAATAATAACGTCTAAATGTTAGTTGAACCAAATAATATAAAACTAAAAAGTTAAGATAGCTACAAGGAAAATAACTTCCGTCCATAAGTAAAAAAAGTTATTTTTCACTCCAATGGAAAATGACTTTCATCACATCAAATATTATAAAATGACTTTCTCACGATAAATATATTTATGAAAGTCATTTTCCAACTCTCGATGGAAAATGACTTTCGTCACATCAAATATTATAAAATGACTTTCTCACAATAAATATATTTATGAAAGTCATTTTCCAACTCTCGATGAAAAATGACTTTCGTCACATCAAATATATAAAATGACTTTTTTATGACAATTTATGAAAGTCATTTCCTTTTTACCAAAAATAAACCTAAGGTCCTTATTTTATAATGTCAAGCTGTCTAATGCTGCTAAAAAAGACATATAACAGGTTCTTCCTCCCTTAAGAACATTAGTAAAATAAGGGCATCATTAAGCTTTCGCAATACGCAAGGTTATATGTGTAAAAATAATTACAAGAAAATAGTTATTCACCCGTATTATTCATTAAAAAATGGGTTAGATAATAAATTTTTTTAAAATGGTCGAATATGGATAAGAACCAAATTATCCCGTTAGAAAATGGTTAACCAATGGATAACTAATATATTATTTTTATATTTGTAAAGCATAAAATTGAGGGTTCCTTAAGTTTGAGAGACTAGTAATGCTCTCATAACTGATGATATTCAAGAAGATATGGATAATATGGATATCCATATTATCTACCGGATAACTCATTTTTTATCCGTCTCAAATATGAGTCAGGTCGGATAATTTATTTATTTTTTGAATAACCTATTTTCAATTCATTCATATATGATCCAACCCGAGTTGCCATTTTACCGCCCTACGAGGGTCTAAGGAAGGATCAAATCACAAAAATTTAACGTACGCAGCCTTAAAATACCGTATAAAGTAAACTAAAAATGAAAGCCTTAAGTAAAAAGTAAAAAGTTTGTTCAAGAAGAAAAAAGCATATAGTGTACGGAGAAGAGCAAAGGGGAGAAAGTGGGTGCATAGGGGGTGTGGATTTACAGCTCGTGATGATATAGAAAGAAAAGCAGGCTTAAAATAAAGGCGCTTTGTCATGATATGCCTGTTTCGTTTACTTCATAGCCTTGAGAAATCTTTGCCATGTTGGCTGTCCATGAGTTGTTACACAAATAATATTAAAATTAAAAGGTTTTTGTCTTTTCAATGGACTAACCTATGCCTCTCCCTTTTTTTCTTTTTTTTTTTCTTTTCAAACAAAAAAATAAGATAAGTAACTTTTTAACACAACAACATAGTCCCAGATTTTCTTCTAGTATTAATCTTGATTGAGTGCCAATTCATCTCCCTTTCTCTCTCTCCACTCTCCTCCCCATAATTCATAGGAAACAAAGAAACAAGATAGACTGAGCATATTATCCTAATACCAAAAAAAAGTAAAAAAATAGAAAACAAGGAATGAATGGTGTCATTGACTCTGAATCAGATGATTCTGACTTTGTTGAAGTTGATCCTACTGGAAGATATGGAAGGGTATGTTCTTGTTTCATTCCTATTCTAAATTTGTTGCATTTGAGCCCCTTTTCATCGTCTACTTTACTCTCTTTTTTCCATTATAATGAATTCTTATTTGCTTCATTTTTTTTTTCTGAAATCAGTACAATGAAATTCTTGGTAAAGGGGCTTCAAAGACAGTGTATGTGCCTCTCTTTCTTGGTTTACTTTCTGCAAAATTGAATCTTTTCCTCTCATGGATATGGTATCTTTAAATTTGGGTGCTTTAGAACCAGGCATTATATAGATATTCTGATGCTTAAATTTCCTTTCTTGATTTTTTAATTCTAATTTGGGCTAATTTTGGTGTAGTTATAAGGCTTTTGATGAGTATGAAGGGATTGAAGTAGCATGGAATCAGGTGAAGATTTATGACTTTATGCAAAGTCCAGAAGATCTTGAGAGGCTGTATTGTGAAATTCATCTGCTCAAGACACTCAAGCATAAAAACATCATGAAATTTTACACTTCTTGGGTTGATGTTTCCAATAGAAACATTAACTTTGTCACTGAGCTGTTCACCTCTGGCACTCTTAGACAGTAAGTAGAAATCATATTTGGTTTATTGATATTATCTGAGCAATGGTAATATCTATAAGTTGTAATTTGTGGTGATGTATTGTGGAACTATTTCTTAATCTTGGACAGGTACAGGCTAAAACATAAGAGGGTTAACATTAGAGCGGTAAAGCGTTGGTGTAGACAGATTTTGAGAGGGCTTCATTACCTGCACAGCCACGAACCTCCTGTTATACATAGAGACCTCAAGTGTGATAACATTTTCATCAACGGAAACCAAGGGGAAGTCAAGATTGGTGATCTTGGCCTTGCCGCCATCCTGCGCAAATCCCATGCCGAACGTTGTGTAGGTAATCCTAATGCTATTTATTTTCCACGAAAATGTGGAAGAATAATTGGAACTCATGATGTTAATGAGATCTCTTGTGTATGTTTCGTATTATTTCCAGCTTAAATTCTTCTGAAAATGGTAATTCTAATACTATCATGCTCGACAAAAATCTTGAAGAGTAAATGAAATCGATGATGTGTTTGAGATGTAATAGTGCATATTCATATTATATCCAGCTTAAATTATTCTGGAAAATTGTAAAGATGAAAGCTTTTGCAGTTTTAGTCCTACAATGTTTTGTTGCTTCTTGTTTGTCCTACCAGGAACACCAGAGTTCATGGCTCCGGAGGTTTATGCGGAGGACTACAATGAATTAGTTGACATTTATTCATTTGGAATGTGTATTTTAGAGATGGTGACCTTTGATTATCCATATAGTGAGTGCACTCACCCTGCTCAGATCTACAAAAAAGTGACTTCTGTAAGAACCTAAAATCTTGAAACTGTTTGATTTAGATTTTTCTCTTTGAATTCATATCCATCAACATAGATTGTTATGTAGGGAAAAAAGCCAGATGCCCTTTACAAAGTGGAGGATCCTGAGGTTCGACGTTTTGTTGAGAAATGCTTGGCAACGGTATCTCACAGACTATCCGCAAGGGAGCTTCTTGATGACCCTTTTCTCCAAATTGATGATTACTTATCAGACTCAGAGACACTAAATTACTTGCAAGAGTTTGACGAATTAGACCCTACATTAGGACAGCGTCTCTTGAGCATATGTGATACTAACAACTCTCTAGTAAATGGTTATATTGGTTATGAACCAGAGACTGATTCATACTATCAACAACTTGAGTATGAGGCAAATGAAATTGATCTATTCACAGATCCCGAAGATGATGACATGGAAAATGTTGATATCAACATTAAGGGACGGAGAAGAGAAGATGATGGCATCTTTTTACGACTCAGGATTGCAGATAAAGAAGGTTCTGTGTTATTAGTGCTTCATATCTAGTACTTCATATCTAGTACTGTTAAGTAGTCTTGTTGTAAACTAAACTGTTCTGCATTTTCATTTGCAGGTCGTGTACGCAACATTTATTTTCCCTTTGATGTCGAGAATGACACAGCACTAAGTGTTGCTACTGAAATGGTGGCCGAGTTAGATATTACAGACCAAGACGTTACCAAGATAGCAGACATGATAGATGGAGAAATTGCTTCCTTAGTACCTGAGTGGAAGAAAGGGTTTGGGATAGAGGAAAGCCTCAACCACACGAACCGTGGCTGTCACAACTGTGCTTCTAATGGTTCTCTTGTGAACTACTTATCGTTGGATGGTCCTAGGAACTTGCAAGTGCTCCATTGTTCCAAGCATGGATGTGGTGCTATGCATGGCCATTTTGAGGAGATAATGTACCATTTGGATCGCTCTGAACAATGTATCACTGACTCCGCTCCTGAGGGCACATGGGAATCTGATGGTGTACATTATACTGATATTTGGGCACAACATGACAAAACAAAATCACGAGCACGGGCTCTGTTGACTGTCACTCTGATGTTAAAGACAAATTGGTGGATGAATCCATTGATGGTGGGTGAAGAGAAACGAGTGTTGACAAGGATGACAAGTCTCATGTAAGACTACAAGACTCTCTATCCTCAAAATCTTCAGGAGCTAGAACTCCAGTAGAAGATTATGAGAATGAGATAAGGCGAGAGTTGAGGTGGCTCAAAGCAAAGTACCAAATGCAATTGAGGGGCCTAAAAGATCAGCGGTTAGGAGTTGATTCAAAATATTCACGTCAAAGGTCCAGCAACAAAATCCCAAGAAAGGATAAGGTATCGTCAGGCTCAACTCCATCCATAGAGAAGGATGAGCTTCTACTAAGATCATTTAACTCAGGCAAGCATTTTTCTTCATATTTGCCCATAGAAATCGAGAACGAATGTGCTAATTCTAAGGTTAGGAGATATCCACTTGCATGCGGTTCCTGCAGCCCAGAGCACATGGCCACTGGCCAGAGTTTCTATACAGGAGCATTGCTCCCCCACTCACTTCACAGGGCCACTTCACTTCCAGTTGATGCCATAGATTTCTAAAGCCGACCCCTTTACACGTCTCACTCAAGTGGACAGTCATCCAGATACTCAAAAGTGACACTGACAGGAAGATCTTTTCCGTGATGTATAAGGTCTTCGTGTAATTTTCAATATAAAAAGTTTTTCCACTTGTAGATTCTTAGCTCCAAGAGAATATTACCTTCTTTTGGAACAGTTAAATGTAAATTACCTTGGTAGAGAAATTGCTGGTCTGACCAGATCAACTTTCTTGCAATCCAACAAGGCGACTTACAGTAATCTTGAACATAGATTGTGTGTAACAATTATGTATGGATAATGGCTTATACTACAGATATTACGAAAAGAAATTTATTCGGGTGCTTCACCAAATATTTCAAGAGCACTCAATAATCAAGAACTTAGTTGATTGACATGAACAGCTTTCTCTTCCATTCTTTAAACATTCCAAAACCTTGTTCAACACCTACATATCCATCATGAAGCTAAGTTTACTCTGTGGGAACTCTGGGGCTCAAAATAACTCCTACAGATTAAGTAAAAAATCAATATTGTGTCTTTTTAACATGCCACTTGAACTAGGTTATGTAAAAAGTGACATAAATGAGCACACATTCTTTTGCTTTATGTTTTCTTTTTCCCTTCTCAAGCACTTTACTTCGACCTTCCTGTGTTTTGGTTTATAGGATTAATCACATGCGCTAACTACCACATACCTATACTTGCCAGATAAAACATCAATTTGGAGATGTTTGTTGATTAGTAAAAACTTTGTTTCCTGGAAAAATTAGCATATCTCAAAGGCCTTGAAGTATTAAAAAGGAAAGAAAAAGAAAAATTGGCATCCTGTAATAACACATAATAGGAATTGGGAATTTTTTAGCCTTATATTAGGTTTGACAAAGATAACCCAAACAATTGGCATTATATAGCAAAATCTAAAAAATTACTCTCTTTTATGTTCTCTCTCAAGAAAAACTACAAGCTTATTTTGGCTTTCCTCCCCTTTTCTCTCCTTCTATTTCTTCTTCTATCTCTTCTCTTCTGCTCTCATAGTTTAGCAAATTATTTTGCAAATTATGCACACACAAAAATTAGTGGGATGAAAAGGTAAGGTTGATCTCACGACAGAAAAAGTTAGAAGCAAAAACTAAGAGAGAAAAAATATTTTAACTTTGTTTTTCTTCTCTCTTCTTTTTCTTTTGGTTTGATTGAAGGAGTGGGTGTGATGGAAATTGGTTCAAAATACCTAAACGAGGCTATATACAAAATTTGAGCAAGATTAGCAAAAACTAAGAGAGAAAAAAATGTAACTTTGTTTTTCTTATCTCTTCCTTTTTTTGGTTAGATTTGATGAGGGGATATGATTGAAATTGGTTGAAAATACCTAAACGAGGCTATATAAAAAATTGAGAAAGATTAGAAGTGATTAGATTGGTTTCAAGTAAAAATATCGGGCCTAAAAATCCAACTACGACATTTATATATCACATTGTATATCATGTACATCAGTGTATATCACATTGTATATCATGTACATCAGTGTATATATCGTGTATACTACACATTTTTTTATGGACGTCCATGTATATCACATTGTATATCGTACATATAACACAAACTTCCTTTGATATACAGAGTACACATAATATACATGAGATTTCACTGATGTACATAGTGATATACAAGGGTTACAATTTTGATATACACATGTTTGATGTGCTATACAGTGTGATACAAATAATATAATATTTTTATTATCATATACGTTAATATAAATGCAGGAATAACTATATATATAATTTTATATTATTGATATTCAAATAATTATATTATTTGTGTACAAAGAATGAAAATAAAATTTTAATATACATATTGATATAGACAAAGAAGAAAAAAAAATGTGATATACATATTTATATACATTTATTGGCTATTTGATGCCAATATCTATAACTAGGGCTATTTTCTGCCAATTATATGAGTATGTTGTTATACCATGCCAAAACCCAAAAAAAACATTTGGTTATAATTTATCGACATGTTTGTCTGGACCTAGTCCAATTTTAGTGGGTTAATGATTGCCGAAACACCTATGGAGTTCTAAAATTTGCAATTCCAATCGCATATATGCACACATGGTGGAAAAGAAAACCAAACACTATTTCAAAATGCATAAGATAACAGTTATAAAGTTGAATATTTGTTAATTAGTAAATTAGCCTTATAAATCTTCATTAGCATGACATTGAAATTAAACTAGCGTTTGGCCATAGATTCAAAATTTATATTGAAAAATTTAATTTAGGTGAAATTTGGTTTGAAAATAAAAATGTGTTTGGACATACGTTTTCAAAACATATTTCCCAACTTTATTTGGAAAAAATATATATAATTCCCAAGTTTTGAAATTTTGGCCCAAAATCAGCAATTAGGGTGCTTTTGGGATTTGGAATTTTGCCAAAATATAGACAAATTTTATGGCCAAACATGAGTTTTGAAAATAATCCCAAATTTATTTTGGCAAAACTCATGACAAACGGGTCCTAAAAGTTACTTTTTTGAATCACTACATATTTCTGTTTTCCGTTTTAGCATTCTAGACGATTCGAAAGGCTAGAATTAAACAAAAGAAAAAAGTGAAAGACTTGAAAATATAATGCATGCAGGACTGTACTTTGACGTACCTAATACATACACAAACCACTAGTGAAATGTAGAATTTATAAAAAACAATTATTTCACGTGGAATACCTCCTTATTCAAGGGAGTAAAAATCACTACCTAGCCGTGTAGAATTTGTCTTCAAGCTTTCCTAACTTCAAAGAGCATTATTATGTTACAACTAAATAACCAAGGGTACAAATTCTAGTACATTTACTAACTTCAAAGAGCGGTTTTAGGTTTTCAATAACAAAAAAGACATACTCTGGTACCCTTCCCCCACAATCAACTAAATTGTAGCTGCCCTTTCTAAACTAACTCTTGTCTATCAAGTGAAACCAAAACTCAAAAGTTATGCCAACCTATAGTTACACTTTTTTAAAAGCAAAATAGGTTACAATTCAACAATAATGACTTAACTTGACAATTAAAGAACAAAGCAATATCCTCTTCGAAATTTAGTTCTTTTGGTTAAGCACTTTGAGTTCGTAAGAACACCTTCTTATTTGAGAACGTTATTGCCAAGAGTGATTCCTGGAAACCGTGTGAATAACATCAGTCTTGAATAGTAGCAATAACGCTCTTCACATAGGTGTGCGATTGATTGAAATCCTTCTTCAATTAATGCTCCAAAACTTACAATATTTTGGTTAAGAAAAACCTCTCCTTATTAGATTTGGTTTCTCATAATAGGATAGATTCATGTAATTTGGCATATGTTTATGCCCCAGCTTGATTATGTTTCATTGTTCTAGTATTGTTAAATGGAGATAAATGTGCTCTAGTTGTGAATTTTACACTTTGCAGGTGTGAGTGGCATGTATGAAGACTTAAGACATTAATCTGAGCTAAATTGAAGAAATAAAATCCCCTAGGAGCTGAGTACGTGGAATACGAGAGAAAGCAGAGATAAAATAGAGACCTGGACTAGCGCGTCCACTAGCGCGACCGCGCTAGCCCAGAAAATCGAGGCAGAATGATAGAGCATATGCGCGGTCATTAGCGCATCCACTAGACCTCTCTAGCCAGTTCCAGAAATTTAAACTTCAGGAGTAAATTTGGAAGTTTGGGGATAATTCACTTAACCGATAGAAGGTCCAGCTTGCCCAAGGGATCATTATCAAAGTTTTCAAAGCTTATTTTTAAACTATGGAGAAGGAAGAACAAGGGTGTGAAGATCTACCAAAGATTAGAGTTTTTGTAACTCCTTTTACTTCTTGCAATCAAACATTATGAACAATTTTGTAGTTTTGTCTTGTTTTATTATGAGTAGTTAAACAATTAATCTAGGGTTGATGGAACCCATTGTTGTTTGACATTTTGACTCAACTTGTTATAATCGAGCCGGATTTATGATATGATTGTTCAACTACGTTTTGTATGGTGATTAATTGAATGGGCCCTTGATTAATCGTGTCTAATTACCTCATATTGCTTGATAAAGAATATTAGGTTAGACTGCTACTGAACAACACCATTTTTGAGTCGTTGAAGAGATTCATTACTTGAACGTAAAAGTGAGTTTAGAGATAACGAAGCTTTGGTGGGTTAATTTAGATCTGCACATATTGTCGGCTAGAGTAGTTCAAGAGAATGCTATAATAAATTATCGTAGTTGATCGGCAGATAATTACGATAACCCATAGCTCTTAATCCTCATAGAGTATTACGGCGAGATTATAATAAATGAGTTAAGACCTAAACTAACAATTGGGGAAATCAATACCCTAGACCTTTTTACCATTGAATTATCTTTGCTTTAGATTATTGTTATTTTTAATATCATTTGAAGTAGTTAAACCAAAACCCAATATTGATTGATAAAAATCTTGCATCCTGAAATTGGTTGAGTTGATCTAGCATTGCCAAAGAGTTGTAATAGATAGGTTAGTTCCCTGAGGATTCGACTCCTACTTAAAACCAGATTATATTTGCAATGACTGCTTTGTCTTTTAGAAGGCATACTTGGGCGTGATCAAAATTTGGCGCCGATTTCGGGGAACTAACGATGTTATTTATTACAACTTAGAAGTAATGTTAGAATTATTAGTTTAGATCAATTTTTAAAGGTGTTAAAAAAAATTTGTTTCATTGAAATTCTCACGTTTGAACTCTTGTGGAATTCAGGTGTATGCCCAGAAATTCTTCGAGGACTGGAGAACTGCTGGAAGGACTCTCAGACCCCGAGAAAAAATTCAGGGCATTGAACTGTGCTAACAAGAGGACCCAACAATCACAAAAACCACACCAGCTTGAAATTGACATGGGTGACGTAGAGAACATTAACGGAAATATCGGGGATGAGCCAGCTGCCCTAAACGTCAGAGTAGTGGCATCTTTTGTGCCAGAAGCTGCACTTTATGATTGGGCACAACCTACAGCTAACAACCTGGCTACTGCCATAGCTGTGCTCCCAATTCAAGCGAAAGACACTCTAGATCACCACAACATGTTGCATCTTCTGCAGAATAAGGGATTGTTCTCCGCGTCACATATTGAATACCCTCAGCAGCACTTGAAAATTTTTTCTGTCGATTTGTGTGACCTAAAGGAAGCCGAATGTGACCCCAGAAGCTATCAAGCTATTACTGTTCCCATTCTCTGTAACTGGGGAAGCTCAGACTTGGCTGAATTCGCTCCCAATAAATTCCATTGTCACCTGGGAGGAATTAGTCAAGCAGTTCCTAAATAAGTTCTACATGCCCAATAAGACTGCAAGCAAATTGATGAATATTGCAGTACAAGCAGCAACCGACTGAGACCTTGCAGGAAACTTGGGAAAGATTCAAAAGGATGCTAGTGAAGTGTCCTCGCCATGGTATTCCAGACCAGATGCTTGGTTAGAGATTCTACATGGGGTTAGCAAACAATCTAAAGGCCAATGTAGATGCTTCAGCTGGGGTGTATTTTTGAGTAAGACATTCACCGAGTGCAAAGTCCTTCTTGACAAGATGTCCCAAAATTTGGTGTGGATGACGAGAGGTACAATACTGGCACCAATAATGCATTACATTCCTCGGCACCCAAATAATTCACATGCAGAGAACATGGCCATACTCATGACTCAGATGAGTATATTGACAAAGAATATTGATGAGATGGGTACAAAGCAAGTGCATATTGTTAACATAACAAATGGAGTACTGTGTATACCCTGTATTAATTAGTCTTATGTGTGTTCATGGAGTGGAGAAAGAGATAATCAAAGGGTAAGAGAAGATATGAATTATGTCAACAACTTTGGGAGTGAAAGACAGGGAGGACAACAGTGGAGACCGACACCAATCAGCAATATAGACCAAACATGTAACAGCGTAGAGGTATGCAACCCTAAGGCCAAATGGTGCCATACTAGAGACAACAGGGTTATCCACAGCAGAATCAGCAACAATTGACATATCAGTCACCTCATCAGCAACATGATAACAACATGGTAGAGATCAGAGGTATGCTTCAATATCTCAATGGAATAAATGGTAAGATGTAGAAAAAGTTGGCAGTACATGATTCAGCTATAAAGAACATTGAGACTCAGTTGGGCAGTTGTCTATGTCTTTAAACAACTGCCCATAAGGAACATTTCCAGCGGACACAAACATTAACCCCAAGGAGAAAAACCCTAATCAGATGATGGTAATAAGTCTCCGGAATGGGAGAGATTTAGACAAAGAGTAGGAAGTTGCACAAGCTAGCAAAGAGACTATGCCAGCCACTCCAGTTCCATTAGAGGTAGATGAACCAGTAGAACTTACTGAAGTGGTGGTTGAGCAGGGTTAGGATGAATAGGGTTAGGCTAAGGTGAGTGAACAATCTGCAGAACAAGTGGTACTTCTTTTGCCAAAGAACACCAACAGAGAAAAGCCAGCAAACAGTGGACAAAGGGTGATACCTACATGACTGGTAAACAAAAGAAGGAAGATCTATACAAGAAATTCATGGAAATGCGGCGTCAAATTCAGTTGAATATTCCTTTAATGGATGCCTTGAAGGAGATGCCAGAATAAGCGAAGATGATGAAGGACCTAATGTCACGGAAGTTTAATATTCAGGACCTATCCATAGTAACTCTGACGCGGACCTGCAGCACAGTCGTGACAAGACCCATGGGTCAAAAGATGTTTGACCGAGGTAACTTTAGGTAACTTTACTATTCCATGCACTATTGGGAGTTACGCCTTTGCAAAGGCATTACGTGACTTAGAATCCACCATATATTTGATGCCTCTGGCCATATACACCAAACTGGGTGTTGGCAGAGTTAGGCCAACTTCGATGCTATTGTAACTGCCTGACCGCAGGTTAAAAGGTCAACTGAGATTTTTTATGATGTATTGGTACAAGTGGGGAAGTTGTGTTTCCTGTAGACTTTGTTATTCTGGATTTTCAGGTAGATGAGGAGATACCTATCATTTCAGGGAGGCCATTTTTAGCCACTGGGAGAGCATTGATTGATTATGAAACTGGGGAATTAATAATGAGGTTGAACGATGAAGAAGTCATATTCAACGTTCAACAATCCATGAGGAGACCTAGTGAATATGTGAATTACTACCTAGTGGAGGCAGTAGATGTTATCCTTCATGAAGATGATGTAGCCCTAGCTGTTAAAGATCCATTGGAGGCCTGTCTGACAAATTTAGAAGAGATGGATGGTGAAGGGTTGGCTGAGTGGTTCATGGCACTTGAAGGCCAAGGATTCCGGAAAAGGGAACCTCAGTTCGAGTCCCTTGAGTTAGAAAAAAAGGGATACTCCTCCGACAAAACCATCAGTAGAGGAACCACCCAAGCTGGAGCTATAACCGCTCCCAGCTCACCTCAGGTGCATTTTCTTAGGGCCTGATTCTACTTTGCCTATTATTATATCATCCGGTTTTCTATATGTGCAGGTATAGCAACTCCTACAGGCACTACAAGAATGTAACACTGACATTAGTTGGACTATGGCAAACATAAAGGGTATCAGCCCAGCCTTCTATATGAACTAGATTGTCTTGGAAGAAAAGGCGCAAACCTTCTAAAGAACATCAACGAAGGTTGAACCCAAATATGAAATAGGTGGTGAAGAAGGAAGTGATAATATGGTTAGTTACAGGCATCATCTTCCCCATCTCAGACAGCAATTGGGTCAGCCATGTCAAGTGTGTGCCGAAAAAGGGAGGAATGACGATTATGCAAAATGAGAATAACGAGTTAATCTCGACTTGTATAGTCATGGGATGGCGGATTTGCATGGATTATCGGAAATTGAACACAGCCACCTGAAGGACCATTTCCCCTTGCCATTCATTGACCAAATGCTGGACAGCTTGGCTAGGCGATCTCACTTCTATTTCTTGGATGGATATTCAGGGTATAATTAGATCTCAATAGCCCCGAAGATAAACATAAAACATCATTTACTTGTTTGTATGACATCTTTGCCTTTCGGAGAATGCTTTTTGGGCTTGCAATGCACCAGCGGCATTTCAACGGTTGAAGTTATCCATTTTCACATATATGGTGGAGGACATTATGGAGGTTTTTATGGATGATTTCTCCGTGGTCAGGGATTCCTTTGAGGACTGTCTTCACAACATAAGAAGAGTGCTCAAAAGATGTATGAAGACAAATTTAGTGCTGAACTGGGAAAAGTGTCATTTTATGGTACAAGAAGGGATAGTCCTGGGGCATCGAGTGTCCAGGAAGGGAATCAAGGTTGACCATGCTAAGGTTGACGTGATTGATAAGTTGACACCACCTACTTCAGCTAAGGCAGTGAGAAGTTTCCTTGGGCACGTCGAGTTATGAAGGTAATTCTTAAAAGATTTCTCGAAGATTGCTAACCCATTATGCAATCTCCTTGAAAAGGATCGCCCCTTTGTGCTTTCTAATGATTACAAGTTGGTGTTTGAGGAGTTGAAGAAGAGATTGGTGACTGCACCCATCATTGTTCATCTAACTGGGAGCAACTATTTGAGCTCATATGTGACGCAAGTGACTAATGCTATAGGAGCACTCTTGGGGCAGCAAAAGGATAATTTGATGCACCCAATTTACTATTCAAACAGAACGCTAAGCAGTGCACAACTCAATTACACAATGATGGAAAAGGAGATGTTTGCTGTTGTTTTTGCATTCGAAAAATTCAGTTCATACTTGATTAGCTCGAAATATTGTTTACACTGACCAAGTAGCAATTATGTACCTGATAGAAAAAAAGGAGTTAAAGCCACGCTTGATTCTCTGGGTTCTTTTGTTACAAGAATTCGATATGGAAATACGTGACAGAAAAGGGACAGATAACCAAGTAGCGGACCACCTCCCAAGGTTGGAAGGAGCTGAGAAAAATGTAGAGGTTAAGGATATAACAGAGACATTCCCGGATGAATAGTTACTAGCAATGACAATGGAGGAGGAACCATGGTATGCAGACATTGCTAATTATTTAGCAAGTGGTATTGTACCTTATGAACTCTCCTCAATTCAAAAGAAAAAGTTCTTTCGTGATTGTCGGTCTTATTATTGGGATGAAACTCTATTGTTTAAAATATGTGTAGATAACATGATCCGGTAGTGTATCCCCTCGAAAGATCAAAATTCTATTTTGTAGGCTTGCCATGCTTCACCATATGGTGGACAGTTTGGAGGAATACGGATAGCAGCTAAGGTGTTAGAGTCGGGCTTGTATTGGCCAACTTTGTTCAAGGATGCCCATGCTTGGGTCAAAGGTTGCGATGAATGCCAAATGACAGGCAACATATCTTGTAGACACGATATGCCAATGACCACAATTCAAGAGGTGAAGGTTTTTGACTTGTGGGGAATCGACTTCATGGGGTCATTTGTTAGCTCGTATAGTAACAAGTACATATTGACTACGTCTCCAAGTGGGTTAAAGCAGTGGCTCTCCCGACCAATGATGCTAAAGGGGTAACATGCTTTCTGAAGAAGAACATTTTCACACGTTTTGGCACCCAAGAGCTATACTCAGTGATGGCGGAACCTATTTCTGCAATAGAGCGTCCGCACAGTTGATGGAAAAGTATGGAGTTCGTCATAAGGTGACCACCCTGTACCACCCACAGTCGAGCGGGCAAGTTGAAATGTCCAACATGGAGATTAAAAGTGTCCTTAAAAAGTAGTGAATGCAACAAGGACTGATTGCGCAAGGAAGCTGGATGCTGCATTGAGGGCGTACCGCACAACCTTCAAAACTCCAATTGGTATGTCACCGTACAAGTTGGTATTTGGAAAGGAATGCCACCTCCCGATAGAGCTTGTGCAAAAAGTACTTTGGGCATTATGGCAGTTGAACTTGGACATGGAGACAACAGGCACTAACAAAGTCACTGGGTTACATGAGCTAGAGGAATTCGGGTTTCAGGCATTCGAGAGTGCTAGATTATACAAAGAATAGATAAAACTGATGCATGACAAGAACATCATGGACCAAAAATTCAAATCAGGAGATCTAGTGTTGTTATAAAACTCCAGATTGAGATTGTTTCTGAGTAAGTTGAAGTCACAATGGTCAGGACCCTTCAGAGTGGTGAAAATGTTCCCATCTGGAGCTATTGAAATTGAATCAAATGAAGGGACGAATAAGTTCACAGTGAATGGTCAGAGGTTTAAACATTACCTTGGAATGGAAAATGAGAAAGGGGACAGAGAGATAATAATGTTAGAACAGCCCCATTACGTGAATGAGGAGTGATGCTCCAAGTCTGCATCATGCTGTGACGTTAAATCAGGCGCTGCATGGGAGGCAACCCATTGAATTGTTGTAATCATTGTGCCACAACATTAAATAAGGCGCTGGTTTGCAGGCAATCCAACGATAGTAGTGGTTGTTAATTATGAGTTATTAGGAAGTGCTAACCAATGCATGTGATAATAGGCAGGTGATAAGGCCATCGAAAGAGGTAAGAACAAGTGAAAAATATGAAAAACTTATGCTAGGAGCGTGCCCGCACTACTAGTCGCGCATATGGGCAAGTGTTCTGCCTCAACTCAAAAATAATAGCGCGACTGCACTATTGGATGCGCTACTAGTGCGACTGCGGTAGTGGCCAGCATATTGCATTGTGTTCTGCCTGGGCTAGCACGGCCGCACTATGACCGTGCTAGTTCCGCCCAAATCTGACAATTTTTTGTTGTATCTTTTTTATTTTAACTTGCTTTATGTTAATTTTTTCCCTTTAGTCTAAATTACCCCTATTTAATAAACCCCCTTTCAATCCTAAACCTAACGCCCCAAATCAAAACAAATCAGAAAAAACCTCCCCAGCCTTAACCCATTCTTATTCAACGAACCCCCCTCTTCTTCAACTCCCATATTCTTCAAAATTCTCAACCTCACTTTCCCGAGTATCAAGGCACTTCCTCCTCCACTTTCTTTTCTTCTTCCCACAATCCATCACTGCAGGTATGTGTTCCTTGTTCCATTTTTTCTTTTTCTTTCAGAATTTCGTGGTTTGTAGTGTTTCATTTTGTAGTTATTTTTTCTTTCTTTTTTGACTAATAGAATTGGTAACATAGGTTGTAGTGTTTGTGGGTGGTAATATTGGTAGAATGTAGATTCACTTGGTATGTGATTTTGGTGGCTATTGTAGTGGTGTTGAGATTCTAACATGTGTGAAATAGGGTGTGAGTGCCTAATGCCCACAAGGTGTTTGTGGAAAAGCCTCAGTAAACGTAATTTTGTAGTTGTGACCACTTATGCATGTGAATTTTGAGTAACCGTATTGCGTCACAAATTTGTGTTAGGCTATGCTAATGTGCTCCCGCTTTTTAGGTACTATGGCTCCATCTCGGAAATGCCGTGCCACAGGTGTTTGTTCTAGCAGCCAAGCTGGCTCGTCCAGGATGTGTAGGTTAGCCCCTTCTCGTCCCTTTGATAGTAGCAGGTTAGTCTGTGCTAAAGCTCAGGACTACTTTGCAGATAAAGCCCCTAAAAAGCAGATTTCGAAAAGTAGAATTGACATATGGTGGGTCCAGCTGGGTTGCCCTCACATGTATACTGAGATGGTGAGGTAGGGTTTACAATTCTAAGATGTATGGCAGAAAATACCCGCAGTGGGCGATGTTCTTTGAAACGATTGGTGCACCCGGAAAGGAGGTGGTTTGGATAAAGTATGGTAAGAAATTTCACTCCTAGGTGCTAACCTTTGAAGGGAAGTGCTACTTATATATTATCAACAACCGTCTGATCCTATCCTCTAACACTACAGAGGTGAATGGCCCCCGAGCGGCGTTGATTTCGTGCTTCATCAATGGTCACAACTTCGATGTGGCCAAATTAATTCATAAGGAGATGTTCATCCGTTGTCCAGTAAAAAGGTATGGGTTATTTTACCTTCTTTGGTTACTAATCTTTGTAAGGAAGCTCGGGTATCGAGAAATGGATAAGCTAGTACCAAAAGACCGCAAGTTCCAGGATGATAAGGTCACTACTGGTAAGGAGCCGGCGGCAGCACGTGGTGAGGATAGTAATGGATCTGATTAATCAGAGGAAGAGAAAGGTGAGCAGGAGGACGTGAGTGCTAAACCACTGGCCCATGAGCCAATTGCAGCATCTGCAGCACCATCTGGGAGTGCAACATCTTTTGGAGTTGCCCAAGTTTCTCGTTTCACCTCTTTGGAGCAGGAGATGACTGGGTTGCGTACCAGAGTCACTGATTTGGGTGTCCGTGTTGAGGAAGTGGCTGACCGGCAGATGAAGTCGGAAAAGAAAATATTAGGGTGGCTGAGAGCTCTAGGACGTGCTTGCAACTTGAACCCAAAAACCGTCTCCGATCAGGAGTGATCTTTTTGGGAAGTTCCTTTACCTCGCTGTTCCTTAATTTTTATTCCATGATGACATGTCTACATTTTGAGTGTCGAATGGGGGATATTTCACTGTATGTATATATATATGTAGCAATTTGATTGTTTGATGTTTCTTTGTTTCTTCTTGATTGTTTTTGGTGTTTGTGTGATAGTTAATGTAGGGAAGTTGACTTATCCCGACGATGGATCTTTCTCGACGAGGTTCTTGAAGGACTAAGTCGACGTAAAAATAAAAACAAAAGGAATAAGGAGACTCTTCCTGATGACGGGTCCTTTAGACAATTTTCTTGAGGGAAGTAAGTCTAGAGAAAAGACCAAAAAGTTTTTTTTAGGTAGTGTAGTAACTCCCCCTTAGTTTTTCTTTGGGCCATGGTTCTTTCCAAGGGTTTAGCTTGAACCGAATATAGGTAGTTTTTGTTTTTGTTTTTTTTTCACTTTTTAGTTAGTATTGATGGGCCACGAGCTGAAATCGAAGAAAAACCCTTTGCGTTGATACACTTGAACACAATAGACACTAGAGTGTAACGCTTACTCTCAGTGGTTGATTCTTGCTAAAGTGCCTTAACTATATGTTTTTCACTGACTTGAGTACTCAGACAAGAGTGTCTTGATAAGCCAATCTGGAGTGAGTCATGTGCCAT
Organism: Nicotiana benthamiana; assembly: GCA_034376525.1. Taxonomy (NCBI): domain Eukaryota; kingdom Viridiplantae; phylum Streptophyta; class Magnoliopsida; order Solanales; family Solanaceae; genus Nicotiana; species Nicotiana benthamiana. The sequence continues at coordinate 86,502,701 of CM067328.1, forward strand.
GTGTGTGTAAGCTATGCTATATTCTATGCTTTACATTTGATACATAGAACTTGCCTTGTGTATTTGCAAAGTGAAATAGTGGTTTCATTTAGTCGTAGAAGTGATATAGGTAATTCTTTGTTGAGCCAAACATATAAAGTAAACTCACCTAAATGTAATACATCATAGTCAACCCCATTGAGCCTATGAGCCTGTTTCCTTGGCAACCACATTGCGAACCTTACCCAATTGTTTGAATGGACACATGTTTGAACCCACTTACCTCCCATAAGAACTTGAATGGTATTGAAATTATGCGAAAGTAAAAGTGTGGGGTGGTGGTTTGGTTTTTGAGTGGAACTGATGAAATAGAGAAAAGGTGCAGTGTTTGGACAAGTAAAAGAATAAGCACAATGATTTAAAAAAAATATTTATTTTAAGCAAATGTGGTAGTCGATAAGTGGTGGTTTGTTACAATTGCACCATGGAGTGAGATGTTGTAAATAGAAATGAGGTGGAATATCTGGTTGACATAAGTATGGTTTTGAAAGTTAATGTGATTGTATTAAAAGCGCTTACGGAGGTTAGCCACTATATCCAAATATATCATATCCTCCCTTAGCCTACATTACAATAAAGTGAAGTCCTAATTAATCTTAGACTGAGTGGGCTCGATTAGTAGAGTAGTACACTACGGGCAAGCTTATGGTGTGTCTTTGTGGCATCTGAATGTTCCTTTTGAGAGTGAGCGAATTTTATTTATCTACTTTCCAAATTGTTTGTGAAGTTAATATTTGCGGAACAGCTCTCTTATGTGATATGAGGGCATGTGATTCACGAAGGAAGGGAAAGTCTTGACCTCTGTAAAGGGTAATTTGAGTAAGTATAAATATTGCATGGCACGTAAGAGTCGACTTTTGAGGTAGAGATTGTTCACTACTAGGCGTAACTTTGATGATTTGTTCATGCTGTCATACTCTGGGGGAAAATTCATAGTGAATGAACCTCTATAGAGTGTAGTTGACTGCTCGAGGACTAGCAATGAATTAAGTGTGGGGTGTTGATAATAGGCTAGATTCATGTAATTTGGTGTCTGTTTATACCCCAGCTTGATTCTGTTTCACTGTTCTAATATAATTTAATGATGATAAATAGGCTATAATTGTGAATTTTACACTTTGCAGGAGTGAGTGTCATGTATGAGCACTTAAGACTATAATCAGATCTAAATAAAAGCAAGAAAATCTACTAGGAGCAGAGTGCATGGGAGATGAGAGAAAGAAGAGATGAAATGGAGACCTGGACTAGTGCGGCCATTAGCGCATCCACTAGCGTGACCGCGCTAGCCCAGAAAGTTGAGGTAGAATGATAGTGCATTTGCACGGTCATTAGCGCATCCACTAGCGCGACCGCGCTAGCCCAGTTCCGAAAAATTAAACTTCAGGGGGTAAATTTGGAAGTTCGGGGATAATCCACTTAACCTATAGGAGGTTTAGCTCGCCCAAGGGATCATTATCAAGGTTTTCAAGGCTTATTTTTTAGACTACGGAGGAGGAAGAACAAGGGTGTGAAGATCTACCAAACATTAGAGTTTTCCTAACTCATTTTACTTCTTGCAATCAAACATTACGAACAACTTTGTAGTTTTGTCTTGTTTTATTATGAATAGCTAAACAATTAATCTATGGTTGATGGAACCAGTTATTGGTTGAATTTTTTACTCAACTTGTTATAATCGAGTTGGATTTATGATATGATTGTTCAACTACGTTTTGTATGGTGATTAATTAAATATGCCATTAGTTAGTCATGTCTAATTACCACATATTGCTTGAGAAAGTATATTAGGTTATATTGCTATTGAACAACACCATTTTTGGGTAATTTAAGTGATTCATTACTTGAACTTAAAAGTGGGTTTAAAGATAATGAAGCTTTGGTGGGATAATTTAGTGCTGCACATATTGTCAACTAGAGTCGTTCGAGAGAATGCTCTAATAAATTATCATTGTTGATCGAGAGATAATTATGATAACTCATAGATCTTAATCCTTATAGAGTATTATGGCGAGATTATAGCAAAAGAGTTAATACCTAAATTAGCAATTGGGAAAATCAATACCTTAGAACTTTTTGCCATTGAATTATCTTTGCTTTAGTTTATTGGTATTTTAAATATCATTTGAAGTAGTTAAACCAAAACCAAAGATTGATTGATAAATATCTTGCATCTAAAAATTGGTTGAGTTGATATAGCATTGCCAAAGAGTTGTAATAGATAGGTTAGTTCCATGAGGATTCGACTCCGGACTTAAAACCGGATTATATTTGCAATGATCGCTTTGTCTTTTAGAAGGCATAGTTGAGCGTGATTAGTTTCTTTCTTTTGTTTATAACTCCTCAACCTTTTTTTTCACTGTATGCTTTTCATACTTGGTAATATCATTTTGCATATGTTTTCCTCCAGCTAATATTTTCTTGTAGCATACAAATTGAATTCTTTCAGGAATTCAACTTGGATTCAACCTTTTTCCATTTTAGATCATCGTCTTTAGCATTCTACTTCCTCCTGCTAGATAGTGTTGCTCTCATTATCTGCATTTCACGTCTTTACACCATTTAGTAGCATAATAAATGACATCAATAAAACCTTTTAACATATTTATTAATTATCAATATTTAAATTAAGCTAAACTATCTCATCTTAACAAATTCATCCTTTTTTATAATGAAAAATCTATTTGAAATTTACCCAACAGTTTGAGTAATTTTTTTGTAGTCTTCAGCTCAAAAACTAGTTTTATTGTCAGCATTTTTGTCACGACCACAATTTTTCACACTAGTATGTCGTGATGGCACCTAGTCTCTAAGACTAGTTAAGTCTAACATCTGTTGAGAAACAATAGAAATAATGATAAAATTTCAAATCAGACTACGTAAAGTATCATAGAACACAATAGTACAGGAAGCAACAACTCCCAAAACTTGGTGGAACAGAGTCATAAGCTCTACAAGTATGTACTAATACTCTCGTAATACAATACTTTATTGAAATAAGAAATACACAATAGAATGTCTAAAAACAAAATGTAACTCCAAAGCTTATGGACGTCGAGCAGGTATACCTTGAAGTCTCCAAAAACAGCTAGTCAATCAATCTCTAGCATCTACCCAAGGCAGACGTACCTGGATCTGCACAAAAATATGCAGAAGCCTAACTTCGGTAGAGTAGTGATGCAGCCAGGTCAAGACGCCTACTAGGACAAGATAAACGAAACAAAAATATAACAACGGGAAGTAATTGAAAGCGGAGAAATGAAACGATAACAAAACAGTTTAGTAACATAAACTAATGACGGAATTGTAAGCATAAAGATAACAAGAAGGAAGAAAATAATGAGAACCAAAAATAATAAAATACGGACAAACTGGTCAGACAAGAAAGAATAAAAATAACAAGAATTGTCAACCAATAACTCTTTTCAATATGAAACGCACAACAAGAATCTCCACCAAAGTACCGCTTTGTATTCCCATTTCATAATTTCAATCATAATCTTTTCTTATATCACCACATGAGCCTTATATTTAGTTTTAAAAATTATTTTTTCTAAAATAGCTACACACATTTTAGCTCACCTTATCACACCGCGTGGCTTCAAGTAGTTCCCCTACTAGCAATACACGTATCAAGCCCACCTTATTTTACCGCATGTGTATAAACCGCTAAACTTATTCCACATCATGTGTATCCATATCACAACATAATCACAACTCGTACCACAACTTCCCATATACCACAACTTGCCAAAGAATCAACAATACAAATGCTTCCACAATAAATAGCCCATGGATCAACGGCAATGTGTATAAGAATCTCAACAATAACAAAATGAATGTGAATTGCTCAACAAGAAAGATATCTCAAAAATTAACAACTTCACCTTAATGTTCTAATGACTTTTTACAACTTCAACACTAATAACCCATCAAGAAGATGTTCCATGAAATAACAACTTCAAGTAAAAGTAATTCAACAATTTAAAAGAGATACAAGACAAGAAGGAAGAAAATAACTTCAGCTAAAGCACATAAGAAGTAAGATGTATAACAAGTGTTAAAAATGTCATATAAAGCATGTAAGAATAGATTCATACATGTAAGAGAAGTTTAAAAAACGAGAGATATAGTATATTATGACAATTCAATCTAAGGCAAGAAAATATTTTAAATAACCTAAACCAGTCAAAAACCACATATAGCCTGTGTTTCCACTCAACACCTCGCGTACACGGATTTTAAATAACACTAATAGCACAATCAAACAAAATCCTATGGGATAGTTCCCCCGCACAAAGTTAAGCAAGAGACTTACTTCATCTAGGCAATTTCAACCCTCGAAAATAGCTTTTCCCTAAAATTCGCCTCCACACGACTCAAATATGAACAAAAGTGACTTAATATCATCAACCAAATGCAAGGGAAAAAATTATAATTGATAAGCTTTGATCTTTACAAAATATCCAAAAAGTCAAGAAAAGTCAACCCTGGGCCCTGTCCAAGGGTAGATTCCAACTACCAATAACCCCAAGTCCATATATGTATTTTATTTTCAAATCCGAGACCAAATCGACTCTCAAAACTCAATTCTTCAAAAACGTGACAAAATTTCCCAATTTTTGCTCTTTGATTCACATAAATTTGATATTAAATCTAAGACATATTCATGAAATATAGTTGAAACTTAATTAGAATCGCTTACCAAATATTTGTAGATGAAAATTTCCTTTCCAAATTGTCTCCTACTGATTCTAGGGTTATAAAATATCAGAAATAAGACTATGTCCCGACTTTCTAGCCCTTATTGTTAGAAACTACGCTTAACGCTAGAGGGGGGGTGAATAGCGTTTTAATGAAATTTAGCGTTTTCTTGCGGAATTTAAATTTTACAGGAAGTAAATAAGTGCAATAAAAATAACTTACACAAGGATATATCCTGGTTGGCCACAACAGTGGTTAGTCCAGTCCCCGAGAGACTCTCTCGAGATTTTCTACTAACTTGTTAAGCTTACGGGTGCTTAACAAACCTTTACAGTTGCTCGGAGATACAATCTCAAAGACTTCACTTGCTCGGAGGTTCCTCACCTCAAAGACTTCACTTGCTCGGGGATACAATCCCAAAGACTTCACTTGCTCGGGGATACAATCCCAAAGACTTCACTTGCTCGGGGATACAATCCCAAAGACTTCACTTGCTCGGGGATACAATCCCAAAGACTTCACTTGCTCGGGGATACAATCCCAAAGACTTCAACAGAGGAAGCACAAGTTCCTCAACACAAGAGAATCAAAATTCTCTTACAAGTATTTGAAATACTTGAACACTCACTTAACAAAGGTACTCCTTGATGAGTAGATATGAGTAAAATAATACGCTCAAGATCACAACAACTTTGAACAATAATATGGCTCTCAAAAGCTTTATGAAATGAGTAGAAAATGATGAACAATTGAATGAAAGCTTAAAGCAATGTAATGATCAGTTAGTGTATGTTGTTGTGTTTAAAAACACTGAGTTGAAGCTGTATTTATAGGTGCAAAACTTGGTCTTACCGTTGTCTAATTGCCAATTAAGAATTGCTGAATTTACTCAGTGACAATCGATTGTCAAGACCGAACAATTTATTATCTGCCAGTCAGATCAAAAATCAATCCCAGATTTTACGCTTAATAATCGATTACTTACAATCCATAATGGATTACTGGCAAAATTCAAATTCAGATAATCGATTATACCAAATCCATAATCGATTACTTCAGCAACGTTCCAAAAATCATTTACATATTTTAATCAAAAACATCGATTATAGCAAATCAATAATCGATTACCTCATTAACGTTTTAAAAATTATTTCCGGATTTTGAGCAAAACATCGATTACAGAAAACCAATAATCGATTACTTTGAGGTATTTGAAAATCATTTGACAACGGTCAGCTTCAACAATCGATTGTCCCTTGCAACAATCGATTACTTGTCATTTTCTGAAAATCTCAAATCACACTGTTTCAAGCCAAAGTTTTTGCGACTAAGTATAAACTTTGACAATCGATTGTTGGACATAGGCAATCGATTGTTAAACCCAGTTAACTCAACATAATCGATTACTATTAGTTACTAATCGATTACTTAAGTAATTTTAAAATCACTGGGAGACATCAACTCAACATAATCGATTACCATTAGTTCATAATCGATTATTCTTAGTATTGGAAAACTTTACCTCATCAATAATCGATTGTCATTAGTTCACAATCGATTATCTTGCAGATTTGGAAAAACCTAATGTTAACTGTCTTATTCACAATCGATTATCATTAGTTCATAATCGATTGTCATGCAGTCTTGGCTTATAAACAATCGATTATCATAAGTACATAATCGATTATTCTTAGCCCAGATTTCTGAGGTATGTTTAGAAAACATTTTGTCTAATGTAAATATGCATCATTTGAAATCATTTGATACAGAAATAAGTATGCATGATTTTGGAAAATAGTTTTATGAGAGAAGCCATGTTATGGAGTCAAGTTATAGGATCAAGATCACATTTAAGAATAACTCAATAATAACAATTAAAAACAACGTCTTGAGCTTCAGTCTCAACATTTGTGCTCTTGTACTTGAACTCCGTCATATATCAATTTGTGCTTTGTTTGTCATTCATCAAAACCTACAAAAGAATACACGTTTAGTATATCGCATTGAGAACGTGTTTCCAACAATTTCCCCCTTTTTGATAATGGCAAACATTAAGCGGGATATGCAATTTTGACAAATAATATTGACGATTCAAGACAAGTAACAAGTATGCATATTTGTTCTTGTTCCCCCTCAATTAAAGAATTCCCCCTCAATTTAAGCTTATAAGCAATTAAGCAATTTAGAGGTGGTGCAATTTAGCAATGTAGAGGTGGTGCATACCCGTTATCCCGTTATCTTCCCCCTTTTGCCATTAGCAAAAAAATAGTAAGGAAAGATACACAAAGACGAAATAAAACAAGGTTTATTTATTGAAAATTAAAGGGGTACAGCAGAGGGACATCCAACAATACAATTAAAAACAGAAAAAAACAATACAATATCAATTATCTCCGTCACGATCCGCCTCGTCATCCGGCGCAGCTTCAAAGGGAACGAGACCCGCATAGGGATAATGGACATGGTCAAAATAACCATGGATCACGTGTGTCAACTGAGAGAGCTGGTCGGATATAGTTTGGAGAGTGGGCTCCTGAGATGGACGAGCACGACGGGCAGGACGGGTAGGAGGAGGAGCTGGAGCATGATCACCATCATGATGGAAGGATGATTCCGAGATTTCCCAGATTTTGGTACTCCTTTTGAGAGGACCATTTTCAGTGACAAATCCGGATGCTTCAAGAAAATTCATGATGAGGAGAGAATAAGGAAGGGGCATGTTATCGGCGACGGCATCGAGCATGTGCATTTTAATGAGCCGGCACCAATTGATCTTGGCTCCAGTGACAATGGCATGTAAGAGCTTGGAGTCCTCTTGGGATATGGTGGTATGATTGTGCCTACGAGGTCTTAGGACACGGGTGATGAAGTAGAGGAGAAATCGATAATTTGGGTCCATGCCCGAGATGGTAGGACGACGAGAAGAAGCTTGATCATAAGAGATTCCGGCTTGGCGGAAAAGAATGGATTCATCAAAGAGAGAGCCGGCCTCATCAATATACCGGATAAGATCTTCACCATCGTTTGGAATGCGGGCGATGGTGTGAAGGTTCTCGTCAGAGAGGAGAATGTGAATGCCATTGATGGAGGTGACCACCTCACCATCTTCATCTTTGTGAAGATTTGAATAGAATGCTTCAACTAAAGTTGTGTTAATATGAGGATGGGTAAGGAGCAAGAAATCATAGAGTTGACACTTTGAGCATGTTGGCGGCAGGGGCGAAAGGTTCAAGGAGCTTGCTTGTTGAGAAGCGAGGAGGAAGAATAAATCGCTTCTCAAACTTGGAGAGAAACCTAGAAAGTTCAGCTTGAGTTTCGAAGAACAAAACGGACCCGTCTTCATATGGGAAGTTTAGAGGAGGAGGGACTATTGAGGCTGAGGCACCTTGCCTGGAACGAGAACGTTTGGAGGAGCGTCCAGACATATTGGAAAATTTTTACTGCTGAATTTTTGAGACTAAGATGCAAGGAATTGACCTTTGATTTTTAGAAATGGTGCTTGAGTGAGTGAGAATGATCCTATATGAGGGCTATTTATAGGAGAAGGAGTGATCAGCCATTTACTAAAGATACCTGCTGAAAATTGAAAGTTGGAACAGTAAAAAACGGTAAGAAATAAATTTACTGACCGTTAGATAATCGATTATTTGGCAGCGATAATCGATTGTATTTACTATTGGATTGAATTTTGAAACTGACAAATCGATTTAAGAGACAAACGGTAAAAAAATTTGAATGAGATAATCGATTATCAACACAAAATAATCGATTATGGAGCATTTATGTCCTGACAGCAATCGATGTTGGAGCCAAACGGTAACAAAGTTTAAACAAGAAATAATCAATTGTCAATTTTGGTAATCGATTATTATTGAAATATGGTTGATACAGAGAACTCGGAGAATTTCTGAATATGACAACTAATCGATTATAGGAAGAAATAATCGATTGTCTGGAAAAGTATTGCTGAATGACTGAGACGGAAATCGATTATGCAATATAAGGAGTTAACAAATTAAACACATTTGCATAATAAAACTAATCAGCCGAAACAATCGATTATTGATACTGATAATCGATGTACTTCACAGTAGATAATCGATTATTTGCTTGGGATAATCGATTGCGGTGTGCTAAGACCATAATTTATCTTACCTTTGGGGAAGTACCTGCAAAATGGAATTAAACGTCTCCGACGCTCAAGTCAGTAATTTATAGTGACGTGAATAAATTACACTAGTGTTATCAAGTGATATCGTGAACTCTTAAGAATTGTGTCCTAGAGTGTTCTTAAGAGAGTTTCGGGTACTTACCTTTCCTCCGACGTCGCCAATTACCTGATCAAGAGGGTGATCTTTGATCGTCCTCCATTCATTTTGTTCTTTTGTTTCACTCCCCAAATGTGGAGCTTCTTCCGTTGATTGTTCCACAATTTCATCATTGATTTCCTTCGATGCCTTTTCTTGTATTTTGTTTTTCAAATTGCTTAAAATATCAACCGATCTGAATATGATTGTTTCCAAATATGACGCTTCCTCCTTCTTTGTGCTCTAGTTGAAGGGATTTGGATTCATCTCCCGTCATGTGTTTGGAGCATCCACTATCAAGGTACCATAGTACGCTTGATCCCTTCAAGCACACCTACAAAACAAATTAATTTTCTTTGGGTACCCATGCCATCTTGGGTCCTTGAGGGTTAGGCATATTGTAATAATATGTTTGAGTAGCATGTCTATGACGAGTAAAACATGCGGGAGCAATATGACCAATGCGTCTACAATAATGACATGTCACATTCGGATTATGCATTCGTCTAGGTTCATAGTAGCTAGATGAATGAAGGTTGCTTACCTTATTTTGAACGCTATCATTTCTCCTACTTTGATCTCTAGGATGGGTAGTGTTTCTAGAGTGATGATATCTAGGTTGAGGACCATTTTGGGGTCTTCTAGGAGGTTCACAATTTTGCCTAAAATATGCATCATGTCTATGGTGACTATTTCTAGGCGGAGGGTCATTTCTTGGTCTAGCATGCAAATTTGTTCTAGGATAGCTATTTCTAGGATACACATTTTTGTTGTTGTTCCTAGGTTGAGCTCTAGGTTTTTGAGGTTTAGCATCAACCTTTTCTTCATTTTTAAAACCTATTCCGTGCTTAGTTGATTTTAGGTTATCAAGAACAACATTCAAGTTTTTATGCGAGGAATTAAACTTATCTAGTGTGCCTTTAAGTCTACCTACTTCATTCTTAAGGTTCACACAAGAAACACAACCTTTAGTAGAACTTTCAGGTTTGTCGGCACTTCTCTTTCCATAAAACTTGTTTTGTTCGTGTAGCTTCTCATTTTCCAAAACCAGTTTTTCTAATTCCTTTTCTTTTAAAGAAATCTGTTTTTGAAAATCCGTTTCTTTTAGAGAAGCGTTTTCTCTTAAGCTAGTGACAGTTTTTGAAGCCCTTAAAAATTCAGTATATAACTCATCAAAAGCATTACGCATTTCATCAAGTGAAAAGTTTTCAGACGAAATTTGACGTACCTCATTTTGGTTGTCTTCTTGTGCCATGAGACAAAGGTTTGCAGCTTCGTCGTTTTCTTCTTCACTTGATTCATCTCCGGAGTCGCCTCCCCACGAGATATATGCCCGTTGCTTTTTAAAGGATTTCTTCTCCTTTTTGATGTTTGGGCAATTTGTTTTGATGTGTCCAGTTTCTCCACATTCATAGCATTTTATTTGCTCACCTTGTTTTTTCCCTTTGCGCTCATATTCCTTGCGCATAAACTTTTGGAATCTTTTAATGACTAATCCAAACTCGTTGTCTTCTTCCTCTTCAATCTTTGGTTGGCTTGTGCTTGCTTTTAGAGCAATCTTTTGCCTTCTTTGATCATCAACAAACGGGTTAAGAATAGTAGATTCATAGGTTTTAAGATTACCTCTTAGTGCGTCGATGGTGACGTTTGAGACTCCAATTGATTCTTGGATAGCATCGGCTTTGGATCGCCATGCCGGTGTGAGGCTTCTAAGAACTTTTCGAACAAGTTCTCTATCCGTGAACGTCTTCTTGAGGACGTGTAGATCAATTACTATTGTTGAAAAGCGCTCAAACATCTCATCTACTTTTTCTCCTTCCTTCATATGAAACAATTCGTAAGCATGAGTAAGAAAATCAACTTTTGCTTCTCTTACCTGGTCAGTCCCTTCGTAAGTGACTTCTAATTTGTCCCACATTTCTTTTGCTGTTTTGCAACATGAAAGTTTCCTGTAATCGTTAGCGTTAATAGCACAATACAATAAATTTACAGCTTTATAATTATTTTGAATCATTCTATTTTCCTCTGTGGTGTACTCCTCTTCGGATTTGGGAATCCATTCGCCTTCCACTTTCTTGACTGGAATTTCATTTCCCTTTGTGTACACCTTCCAAAGGTAGGGACAATTTGACCGAATGAAGATTTCCATCCTCTCCTTCCAGTATGAGTAATTTGTGCCATTGAATAGAGGAGGTCGTGTAGGGCATTGTCCTTCTTCAATTCCTGCAAAAGAATCTAGAGTAGAAGCCATGGATGGTTCTCTCAAACTGTTAAGTTTTTCAGAGAGTTGGGCTCTGATACCAATTGTTAGAAACTACGCTTAACGCTAGAGGGGGGGTGAATAGCGTTTTAATGAAATTTAGCGTTTTCTTGCGGAATTTAAATTTTACAGGAAGTAAATAAGTGCAATAAAAATAACTTACACAAGGATATATCCTGGTTGGCCACAACAGTGGTTAGTCCAGTCCCCGAGAGACTCTCTCGAGATTTTCTACTAACTTGTTAAGCTTACGGGTGCTTAACAAACCTTTACAGTTGCTCGGAGATACAATCTCAAAGACTTCACTTGCTCGGAGGTTCCTCACCTCAAAGACTTCACTTGCTCGGGGATACAATCCCAAAGACTTCACTTGCTCGGGGATACAATCCCAAAGACTTCACTTGCTCGGGGATACAATCCCAAAGACTTCACTTGCTCGGGGATACAATCCCAAAGACTTCACTTGCTCGGGGATACAATCCCAAAGACTTCACTTGCTCGGGGATACAATCCCAAAGACTTCACTTGCTCGGGGATACAATCCCAAAGACTTCAACAGAGGAAGCACAAGTTCCTCAACACAAGAGAATCAAAATTCTCTTACAAGTATTTGAAATACTTGAACACTCACTTAACAAAGGTACTCCTTGATGAGTAGATATGAGTAAAATAATACGCTCAAGATCACAACAACTTTGAACAATAATATGGCTCTCAAAAGCTTTATGAAATGAGTAGAAAATGATGAACAATTGAATGAAAGCTTAAAGCAATGTAATGATCAGTTAGTGTATGTTGTTGTGTTTAAAAACACGGAGTTGAAGCTGTATTTATAGGTGCAAAACTTGGTCTTACCGTTGTCTAATTGCCAATTAAGAATTGCTGAATTTACTCAGTGACAATCGATTGTCAAGACCGAACAATCGATTATCTGCCAGTCAGATCAAAAATCAATCCCAGATTTTACGCTTAATAATCGATTACTTACAATCCATAATGGATTACTGGCAAAATTCAAATTCAGATAATCGATTATACCAAATCCATAATCGATTACTTCAGCAACGTTCCAAAAATCATTTACATATTTTAATCAAAAACATCGATTATAGCAAATCAATAATCGATTACCTCATTAACGTTTTAAAAATTATTTCCGGATTTTGAGCAAAACATCGATTACAGAAAACCAATAATCGATTACTTTGAGGTATTTGAAAATCATTTGACAACGGTCAGCTTCAACAATCTATTGTCCCTTGCAACAATCGATTACTTGTCATTTTCTGAAAATCTCAAATCACACTGTTTCAAGCCAAAGTTTTTGCGACTAAGTATAAACTTTGACAATCGATTGTTGGACATAGGCAATCGATTGTTAAACCCAGTTAACTCAACATAATCGATTACTATTAGTTACTAATCGATTACTTAAGTAATTTTAAAATCACTGGGAGACATCAACTCAACATAATCGATTACCATTAGTTCATAATCGATTATTCTGAGTATTGGAAAACTTTACCTCATCAATAATCGATTGTCATTAGTTCACAATCGATTATCTTGCAGATTTGGAAAAACCTAATGTTAACTGTCTTATTCACAATCGATTATCATTAGTTCATAATCGATTGTCATGCAGTCTTGGCTTATAAACAATCGATTATCATAAGTACATAATCGATTATTCTTAGCCCAGATTTCTGAGGTATGTTTAGAAAACATTTTGTCTAATGTAAATATGCATCATTTGAAATCATTTGATACAGAAATAAGTATGCATGATTTTGGATAATAGTTTTATGAGAGAAGCCATGTTATGGAGTCAAGTTATAGGATCAAGATCACATTTAAGAATAACTCAATAATAACAATTAAAAACAACGTCTTGAGCTTCAGTCTCAACATTTGTGCTCTTGTACTTGAACTCCGTCATATATCAATTTGTGCTTTGTTTGTCATTCATCAAAACCTACAAAAAATACACGTTTAGTATATCGCATTGAGAACGTGTTTCCAACACTTATGTCCAGCTTCAGATATCGCATAGATGTCGCATTTGTAACCCTCAAAATTGCAAATCAGGGATCACCTTTGCGAACCCTAACCGCCTCAATAGAAGTAACAATTGCAATAATGGATTAGCAATTGCAAATGTGGCTGCCATCGCAAAAGCGACCAAGTGGTCGCAAATACGACCCAAGCCTAGACCTGTTAACTTTGCAAATACGAAGGGGGAAGCCGCAGTTGTGACATATGATTATCCCCTGTACCCTTCCCAATTGCGAGGTTGGTGCTCCCTATTGCGACAAAAGAGCTCCAGCACACCGTCAACTCTATTTTCAGTTCAAATTATTCTGTGATATGTCTAAAACTCATCCGAGCCATTGGGGCTCCAAACCTGTGATGACCCACCCCGTCGTCACGTGATTTACCGCCCCGTTTTCCCCCATTTTATGCTTCTTCACATTTCATTATCGATATTCGGTATGTTAGAGTTAAATCGGATTAGATTTGATTGGAAATGAGACACTTAGTCACTTTAAGGAAGGCTTGTTTTGGAAAAGTCAACAGGATGTTGACTTATGGGTTAAAGAGCACGGATGTGATTTTAGGTGATTTGAAAATTAGTTTCGGGGGATGAATTGTGACTTAGGAGTGTGATCGGAATTGATTTTGGAGGTCCGGTGTAGAAATAGGCTTGAATTGGCGAAATTAGTGTTTTGGCGATTACCGGTTGATAGGTGACATTTTGATCCGAGGGTGGAAATGGAATTATGAGAGTTGCAATAGCTTAATTAGGTGATTTTGGATGTGTGTGCAAAATTTCAGATCATTCAGAGGTGCTTTGGTCGGGGTTTGCCAATTTCGTGATTTTCGATATTTTTCGAGTCTTTTTGATTGGGTTGCACTCCCTTAGCCTATTGTAATGTATTCCTTGTGGTTTTGATCATATTCGACACTCGATGAGGTTGATTTACGAGGCAAGGGAGTAGCGAGCTAGGATTTTGGCCTGCTTAAGGTGAGTAATGGTTATAAATGATGTCCTGAGTGTTTGAAACCCCGAATATGAACAACGTAGTGCATTCTTCAGATGAGACCCACCTTGAATTACGAGTGTGGGGTCTGATATTATTGGGGATTCAGAATTGGTCCATCCCGGTTGATAAATCTATTGTATTTTGGCTGAGACTTAATTAATATCATTGTAGTCTAGGCTAGTTGCCATATTTTGGGCCTTGTGCCGATCTGTAGAACCTTTAGGGTCACTTGTACTGATTGACCTCATTGTGCTTGTTAAAAACATACCCTCAGTCGTGTTCTAAAGTGTTAATATAATATGAACCGGCTTCAGAAAATTGTAAATCCTAATGAGAATAACTTGTAGGTTGGGAACCCCGCGTATCTTAATGTGCCCGAGAGGCCAAGTCTATATTGACTGATAGGGGTAGAGAACCCCATTGTGAGGGTATTTGACATGCTATGGACCAGGCTGCACGCCACAAAAGTATATATATTTATACGGATCGGGCTGGACATCGCGGCAGTGTATATTTATATAGATCGGACTGCACGCCGCAGTAGTATAGCACTTGGGCTGTACGAGCCCCTCCAAAGTCTGCACACCCTCAGTGACCGCAGTCGACTATTATTATTGGATCGGGCTACGCACCGGCGTGCAGCCGGATCTATATTGTAGTATACTAATGCAGCGTGCAACTCGAATATATATATATATATATATATATATATATATATATATATATATATATATATATATATAGAGGTCCTTTGTGCGGGATGTCGGAGCTGAGACTCCTAGTATTGATTCTGTTCCAGTTGTGAGGGAGTTTCCTGATATTTTTCCTGCAAACCTGTCGGGCATGCCACTGGATAGTGATATTGATTTTGGTATTGATTTGGTGCCAGACACTCAGCCCATTTCCATTCTACCGTATCATATGGCACCAACGGAGCTGAAAGAGTTGAAGGAGCAGCTTCAGGAACTCCTAGATAAGGGGTTTGTTTGGCCGAGTGTGTCACCGTGGTGTGCACCTGTCCTATTTGTGAAGAAGAAAGATGGCACAATGAGGATGTGCATTGATTAAAGGCAGTTGAACAAAGTAACAATGAAGAACAAGTATCCCCTACCTCGTATTGATGATTTATTCGACCTACTTTAGGAAGCGAGGGTGGTCTCCAAGATTGATCTTCGTTCTTTTTATCACCAGTTGAAGATCAAAGATTCAGATATTATGAAGATTGCTTTCAGGACTAGATAAAGGAACTATGAGTTTCTTGTCATGTCTTTCAGGCTAACTAATGCCCCAGCAGCATTCATGCATTTGATAAACAGTTTATTTCGGCCGTATATAGATTAATTTGTTATTGTTTTTATTGATGATATTCTGGTGTACTCGCGTAGCCAGGAGGAGCACGCGCAACATTTGCGACCAGTATTACAGAGATTGAGGAAGGAGAAGCTTTATTTAAAGTTCTCCAAGTGTGATTTTTGGCTTGGGTCGGTGGCTTTCTTGAGACACATGGTGTCTAACTAAGGTATTCAGGTCAACCCAAAGAAGATAGAGGCGGTACAGAGTTGGTCTAGACCGACCACAGCCATAGAGATTTGTAGTTTCCTCCATTTGGCGGGTTATTATCTCCGGTTTGTCCAGTGTTTTTCATTTATTGCCTCGCCCTTAACTCAGAAGGGTGCTCCGTTTGTATGGTCAGATGAGTGCGAGGAAAGCTTTCAGTAGCTCAAGACAGCTTTGACCACAACTCCAGTATTGGTGTTACCCTTCAGGTTCTTATATCGTCTATTATGTCGCTTTGAGAGTTGGGATTGGTTGTGTGTTGATGCAAGAGGATAGAGTGATTGCATATGTTTCTCATCACTTGAAGCCCCACGAGAAGAACTAACCTGTTCATGACTTAAAGTTGGATGCTATAGTTCATGCTTTGAAGATTTGGAGGCACTATTTATATGGCATATCTTGTGAGGTATTCATCGATCATCACAATCTTCAGCATTTGTTCATGCAAAAGGATCTTAATTTGAGGCAGCGAAGGTGGCTTGAGTTGCTCAAGGATCATGATATTACCATTTTGTATTACTTGGAGAAGGCCAATGTGGTGGCCGATGCGTTGAGCCGGAAGGCTGTTAGCATGGGGAGTTTAGTGTACATTCCAGTTAGGGAGAGGCCCTTTGCAGTTGATATTCAGGCTTTGGCCAATTGTATGTTGAGATTAGATATTTCTGAGCCTAGTCGGGTGTTGGCTTGTGTGCTTTCTCGGTCTTCCTTGTATGATCGCATCAGAGAGCCCCAGTATAATGATCCACATTTGCTTGTCCTTAAGGATAAGGTTAAGAATGATGATGACAGGGATGTGACCGTTGATGGTGATGGCTTGTTGGGGATGCAAGGCCGGATTTGCGTGCCCAATGAGGATGGGCTTCGGGAGTTGATATTGGAGGAGGCTCACAGCTCACGATATTCCATTCATCCAGGTGCTGCGAAGATGTATCAGAATTTGAGGCAGCATTTGATGATGGGTTATAGTTACATATTTTAGTCGCTTATTACCCAAATTTACTGCACTTTGATTGAGTTGAGCTTTAATCGCTAGTGTCTTGCACTAACTGTGTGTTTTATGCCTTGTAGGAGTGATTCCAAGCTATATAGATATTATGGAATGAATTAAAGTGATTTGGAGCTTTGAAGTTTGAGTAAAAGCTCAAGGAATTAAGCTGGAATCATCTTGGGGTCAACGGATGATAGTTAGAGTGAACGAAGAATCGAGTAGGCATATTGCATACTGTCTAGTAAAATGAATATAACTTTTAACTCACAACTCCATTTGGTATTTTTAATATGTGGTTGGAAAGCTAACATAAAGGGCTACAACTTTCATTTTTTATGTTTTTCCAAATTCCAGATAGAACAGGGCGAAAAGCGCGAGATTTGAGCCAAAACGAACGAAATCGGGATATGTGCGAATTTGAGCGCCACAGGTGGCGCTCCCTACCTGTGGTGCCAAAAATTGGTAGCTAAAAATATTGGGGACCTGTCGAGGGCCCGACGCCTGGCTGGACACCGGTGACACGAATTTTATCCTATTTTTCCCGGGACACGGTTTATTCGGCCCTAGACCTGCCCAACTTGTATAAAAGGGGTCCTTAGCCTAATTTGGAGGATATCTAACATACTTTGGAGGAGAATTCACGTGGGGGAAAAACACACCATGTTTGGAAGAGGCTTCTACCTAGTTTTTCTTCTGTTCTCTTTCTTTAATTTCATAGTTTATTAGTTCTATAATTTTGGGTGTTACATGAACATTGTAGTTTGAAGCTTGAATTGTTCTTATTATTTTATCGTATTGATTTATTTATTCAATCTTGCGCTTAATTATTTGATTGCTTGATCGCCAATTAAATACTATCTACGAATATAGGACTGAACTCGGGAGAGATAACTCTAGATTGCATATAAGATTGAGTAGAGCAAGATCTTAACTCTTAGGGGGGAACAGATTTGCGGTTAGAATAGGAATATACCTAATCGCCTTGCTTGGTTATTATAGGGAAATTATAAATGCGTTCTTGTTAATCCTAATTCTATAGAATTATAGGCTTTAGGTTAGCTTGAATAGGTGATTTGTACTTCGGGAGAAGGCTACAAGTAATATTAACCTCGTCAATCAATAAACCAGATAAACTAATTAGACAATTTAAGTGGAAAACTCAATAGGATTGTTAGCTAACCCATAGCTCTAGAATATTCACTCACATTAAATTTGTTTCTATAATTCGCCAACTTGTTTTCTTTAATCTCTTAGTTTACTACTCTAGATTATCTTTAGTTAAATATTCATACATTAGGATTTACTTGACTAGACTAATTATTTGATTTAATTTAGTTAATAGTTAATAATAAGTCCCTGTGGGTATGATATCTGGACTTACAATCCTATATTACTTGTCGACCACATATACTTGCGTTTGCATTAGGGAGAAACAACTTTTTGGTGCCGTTGCCGGGGACATGAAAATTAAGTATTTTACTAGATTAGATTTTTTTATCTATTTAAGTTTTAATTTTAGTCTAATGCAGTGTGTGTGTGTGTGTGTATATATATATATATTTACATGGCATCTTTGATCGAAAAGTAGTGGGATAATAAGTATCTTGTTTTTGTGATCCTTGTCCATATTGTAAAGGACCTCACTTGTGGCAATATTGTAAAAATATTCCCAATACTGAGTTGTGTGCACCATCTTCATCTTGTACTACTTGTGATGGAAATTGGAATAATTGTCCTAAGTGTTGTTATCCTACTCCAATACCTTCTTATGTTGATTCTAAAAGTTCTTATGGGTTTGACAGAAGTAACAAATGGGATGATGTAGAACACGGTGTTCACATTCTTGATATGCACGGGAAATTATTAGAGGAATATGGAGGTTTCCATGAGAAAATTATGAATGAGATGCAATAATTACTAGAAGGAAGAGCTGAACTAGGACAAGAGATCGATAAATTTGGAAGTTCTATTCACGACTTAGAGGCTCAGTTGAGTGCAAAAGTTGATGCGTGTAACTCCCAACAATTTAGTGATGAGATGTGTAAAGCTTAAAAAGATCTTCTATGCCAAATTGAGGAGCTAATACGAGAATACCAATCATTAGACCATGCTTTTATTGATGTTGCCAAGGTTGAAGAGTGCAAAAGTGAGGATGTCAAAAATAATGCAATTTTGGAGCTGGAGCGTATGGACCTCATTCTAAGCACTTTTCAACATTGTATTTGGTTGGTGATATGGGAATTGATCCAGTCGAGTATATGGAGGATTCAATGGATGATGAATAAAGGGTTTATATTCTGAAATTTGCCATACCAAGGAAGCAAAACGACATCCCTCACTTAAAGGCCAAGAAGTGCAAGATGCGATATTTATTGCTTGGTTCTTTATTTTTAGACCACCGTCTCATGAACGTGAGATAAAATTGATGCCAAATTGGGGGCGCAATTCATATCTTCTAAGTGGAAAGAAAAGTGGTGAAAGTGATGGAGTCGTGCCGCGACATTAAATCAATCGCTTGTTGGGAGGCAACCCAATTCTATTATTTTTTTCTTTTTTTATTTATTTATTTTTTTATTATGTTGTATTTGTAGTATTGTTTTTGTGTTTTGTAGAAGTAAGAGAAGTCAAAGCCAAAAGGCGAGTGCAAAAGCGAGCAGGTGATTGAAACTGAGTGTCAGGTACCCTTACAAGGGATCATACCTGGGAAAAGTATGAGTATCCCATCAGTTGTTAATTCTTCGGCCTTTGGCCTACCAGGGAGTCTCTTTTACCTTCTTATTAGTTATAGTTTGCATTGAGTATATTGCACAATTTTAAGTGTGGGATGAGGAGATTGTCCGAGTGACTTTCTATGCCATTTTAGTTGTGTCAGTTTAACTGAATAATTTTTTAATAGAAAAATTAGAAAAAGAAAAAAATTTGGACTTCTCCCGATGAGGGATCTCCTAGACAGTTTTCTTGAGGGATTTAAGTGTAAAGAAAAAGTACAAAAATATTTTCTTTGTAGGTAGTGTAGTAACTCCCCCTTGGTTTTGCTTTGTGCCACGATTCTTTTTCAAGGGTTTTATTTGAACTGGTTGTGGGTTTTTTAGGAGAGAAGCCATGGTGATGTGAATTGAATTGAAGCAATATCTCTTAAATTATTATTCCTTAAGAATACTGAATGCTTTGGTTTTGACGCTTAGGATCAGTTTTTGACTCTTGTAGAAGTACCTTAAATTGTGTTATCTTAACATTGCTTAACTTTTTTGACTAGAGTGTCTATGAAACTAATCCTGAGTGAGTTATGTGCCATGTGTGTGTGTAAGATTTTGCGTTATTCAGTGCATTGCATTTGATATAGAACTTGCTCCGTGTATTTGCAAAGCGAAATAGTAGTCTTGTTCAGTCTTGGAAATGATATAGGCGTTTCTTTGTTGAGCCAGATATGTATATGTTACCCGCCTAATTTTTATGTATCGTAGTTAACCTCTTTGAGACTATAATCTTTTTTCTTTGCCAACCACATTACAAGCCTTACCCATATGTTTAAATTAACCATTTATTTGTACCTTTTCACCTCTCATGAGCACTTGAATTATTATAAACTTTGTAAAAGTTAAAATATGGGGTGGCTAGTTTGGCTTTTGACTGGAACTAATTGAATAAGGAGAAATGTGCACTGTTTTGAAAAAGTAAGAGCCACTTGAATTGACAAAAAATAGTTGGATTGTTCTGGAAAAAAGAAATTCTTGATAAGTGGTGGCTCTTGATGTAAGTGTACTTAAAGGAGAATGGGGTAATTTATATTGATGTGAAGGTGGATTTTTGGTTTTACATAAGTATGGGGTTTAAATGTTAAAATTTATGTATTAAAGGCCTTAGGGAGGTGTAGTCACTCTTATATCTAATTGTATCTTACCCGTCCTATAGCTTACATTATAACCATATAAAGTCAAAATTGATCCTAGATTGCATGAGCTCGATTAGTGGAGTAGTATACTATGGACAAGCTTATGGTGCATCTTTTGTGGCATATGAATGTTATTTCTGAGAGTGAGTGAACTCTTTCAATCTTGAGTTCTTAAGTGTTATTAAATTTTATAGTGTGGAACTACTCTCTTTTGTTGCGTGAAGACACTTGATTCATGAAAGGTAATGTCAGTGACCTCTATGTAAGAGCAAGTGGGTGAGTTGTGAATAATGTGTGGTACTTATGAGTCAAATCTTGAGGTGAAGATGTTACGCTTTTGTGCTTAGTATATTTTAAATATTATTGTTGTGATAAGTTAGGAAAATTGTTTTAAAATGGCGTATCTATAAAAAGTATAGATTTATTGCTCAAGGATGAATAATGATTTAAGTGTGCGATGTTAATGATGGGCTATAATTACGTATTTTAGTCGCTTATTACACAATTTGTTGCACTTTGATTGAGTTTGAGATTTAATCGCTAGTGTCTTGCACTAACTGTATATTTTATGCCTCGTAGGAGTGATTTTGAGCTATATAGATGTTATATAATGAATTAAAGTAATTTGGAGCTTTGAAGTCTGAGTAAAAGCTCAAGTAATTAAGTTGGGATTGGGTTTGGGGGTCAACGAATGATAGTTAGAGCGAACGAAGAATTGAGTAGGCATATTACGCACTGTCTAGTAAAATAAATATAATCTTTTGCTCAGTAATTCATTTGGTCTTCACAATATAAGGTTGGAAAGCTAACTTAAAGGGCTACAAATTTCATGTTTTACGTTTTTCAAAATTTCAAATGGAACGGGGCAAAAAGTGCGAGATTTGAGCCAAAACGAACAAAATCGAGCAACGTGCGAATTTGGGAGCCACCCCTACCTGTGGCACCTAAAACAATAACTAAAAATATTAGGGCACCGTGGAAGGTGCCCGGCGCTTGGCTGGGCACCGGTGACGTGAATTTTGTCCTATTTTGCCCGGGACACAGTTTATTCGGCCCTAGACCTACCCAACTTGCATAAAAGGGGTCCTTAGCCTAATTTGGAAGGTATCTAACATACCTTGGAGGAGAACTCACGTGGGGGCAACACACACCACGCTTGGAGGAGGCTTCTACCTTGTTTCTTCTCTTCTTTTTCTTTATTTTCGTAGTTTATTAGTTCTAAAGTTTTGGGTGGTACATGAACGTTGTAGTTTGAAGCTTGAATTGTTCTTATTATTTTATCATATTGGTTTATTTATTCAATCTTGTGCTTAATTATTTTATTTCTTGATCACCAATTGAATACTATCTATGAATCTAGGATTGTACTCGGGAGAGAGAATTCTAGCTTGCATATAAGATTGAGTAGAGCAAGATCTTAACTCTTAGGGGAACGGATTTGCGTTTAGGATAGGAATATACCTAATCACCTTTCTTGGTTATTATACGAAAATCATAAATGTGTTCTTGTTAATCCTAATTCCATAGGAATATAGGCAATAAGTTAGCTTGAATAGGTGAATTGTACTTCGGGAGAAGGCTATGAGCAATATTAACCTCATCAATCAATAAACCAAATCAACTAATAAGACAATTTAAGTGGAAAACTCAATAGGATTGTTAGCTAACACATAGCTCTAGAATATTCACTCACATTGAATTCGTCTCTATAATTCGCCAACTTGTTTTCTTTGATCTCTTAGTTTACTACTCTAGATTATCTTTAGTTAAATATTCATACGTTAGGATTTGCTTGAAAGATTAATTGTTTAGTTTAATTTAGTTAATAATTAATCATAAGTCCCTGTGGGTACAATATCTGGACTTACAATCCTATATTTCTTGTCGACCATGTATACTTGTGTATGCATTAGGGAGAAACAACACTACTGGTGGAGAAGGATGAAAAAGGATATAGTAGAGTTTGTGGCTCAGTGTCTCAACTGTCAGCAGATAAAGTACGAGCATCAGAGACCGGGAGGTGTACTTCAGTGAATGATTATTCGCGAGTGGAAGTGGGAGAGAGTTACAATGGATTTCGTGAGTGGTCTTCCTTGGACTTTGAAGAAGTTCGATTCGATTTGGGTGATTGTGGATAGGTTGACCAAGTCCGCGCACTTAATTCCAGTATGTACTACCTATTCTTCATAGAGGCTAGCAGGGATCTTCATCCGGGAGATATCTGATTGCATGGGGTTCTGTGTCTATTATCTTAGATAGGGGTACTTAGTTAACTTCTCAGTTCTGGAGGATATTTCAACGAAATCTGGGTATGCAGGTAGAGTTGAGCACAACATTCCACCTCAGATGGACGGGCAGTCCGAGCGCACTATTAAGATATTGGAGGACATGTTGCATGCTTCTGTTATTGATTTTGAGTCGAGCATTCTTGTGGCTCCGTATGAGGCGTTATATGGAAGGTGGTATAGATCTCATGTTGGATGGTTCGAGCCGGCGAGGCTAGGTTATTGGGGACAGAGATAGTTCAGGATGTCTTAGAGAAGGTGAAACCGATTCAGGAGAGGCTTCATACAACACAATCGCGTCATAAGAGTTATGCGGACCAGAAGGTTCAGGATGTGTCATATATGGTGGGTGAGAATGTCTTCCTGGATTTTTCACCCATGAAGGGTGTTATACGGTTTTGGAAGAAAAGGAAGCTGAGTCTACTGCTTATTGGGCCTTTGGAGGTACTTAGGAGGATTGGAAAGGTGGCTTATGAGCTTGATTTTCCACCCAGCTTATCGAGCGTTCATTTGGTACTCCATGTCTTTATGCCCCGGAAGTATGTTGGGGACTCTTCTCATGTTTTAGACTTCATCACGGTCCATTTGGATGATGATTTGACCTACAACGTGGATCCAGTGGATATTTTAGGTCGTCGGGTTCTGAGATTGAGATCAAAGGATATAGATTCGGTGAAGGTGCAGTGGAGAGGTCGGCCTGTGAAGGAGGATACTTGGGAGACCGAGCGAAAGATGCAGAGCAGATATCCTCACCTCGTTAAGGTTCCATGTATGTTTCTTGACCCGCTCGAGGACGAGCATTTATTTTAGTTGGGGAGGATGTGACGATTCGACTCACCATCACGTGAGGTACCGCATCGTTTCCCCCATTTTATGCTTCTTCATGCTTCGTTATCGATATTCGCTGTGTTAGAGTTAAATCAGATTGGTTTGATAGGAAATGAGACACTTAGTCTCTTTAAGGAAAGCTTGTATTGGAACAGTCAACCAGATGTTGACTTATGAGATAGAGAGCTCGGATGTGATTTTCGATGATTTGGTTAGCTTTGGGGGATGAGTTGTGACTTAGGAGTGTGATCAGAATTGATTTTGGAGGTCCGGTGTAGAAATAGGCTTGAATTGGTGAATTTATATTTTGGCAATTTCCGGTTGATAGTTGAGATTTTTATCCGAGGGTCAGAAAGGAATTCCGAGAGTTGTAGTAGCTTCATTAGGTGATTTTGGATGTGTTTGCAAAATTTTAGGTCATTCGGAGGTGTTTTTCTTGGGTTTTGCTAACTTCGTGTTTTTTGATATTTTTCGAGTCTTTTCGATTGGGTTGTACTTTCCTTGGCCTATTGTAACGTATTCCTTGTGGTTTGATCAGATTCGACGATCGAGGAGGTTGATTTGTGAGGCAAGGGAGTAGCGAGCTAGGATTTTGGCCTACTTGAGGTGAGTAATAGTTATAAATAATGTACTGAGGGTTTGAAATCCCGGATTTTCACAACGTAGTTCTATGTTGAGATGAGACACATGTTGCATTACGAGCGTGGGAGGCATCCTCACTGACGCTATTTAGTTATTCGGGATCAGAATTCCCACTAGACAAGACGGGAATTGAGTTATGACTAATGAAAATCTGCTATGTATTAAGTAGTAAAAAGAGTCTCAATTGACTGGCATCACCCTTCACTCAAAAGTTCTTCAAAGAGATAGAAGTGGATTACTCACTTCTCCAAAGGACCCACGCGGCTAAGAAGCTGAAAGAGAAGCTACTGGGACTGGGCATGGGCATCATCACTGATGCTATTTAGCTATTCGGGTTTTTGGGGATTCGGACTTGGTCCATCCCGATTGATGAATCTACTATATTTTGGTTGAGACTTAATTAATATCATTGTAGTCCGAGCTAGTTGCCATGTTTGAGGCCTTGTGCCGACCTATAGAACCCTTAGGGGCATTTGTACTTATTGACCTTACTGTACTTGTTAAAAACATACACTCAGCTATGTTCTTCACTGTTAAATATAATATGAACCAGCTTTAGAAATTGGTAAATCCTAATAAGAATAACTTGTGGGTTGTAAACCCCGTCTTATCTTAGTATGCCCGAGAGGCCAAGTCTATATTGACTCAGTGGGGTCAAGAACCCCATTATGAGGGTATTTGATATGCTATGGACCGAGATGCATGCCGCTGCAGTATATATATTTATACGGATCGGGCTGCACGCCGCAGCAGTAAATTATTAGATTGAGCTGCACTTCGCAGTAGTGTATATTTATATGGATCAGGCTCCAATTCGCCTTGTATCGCAGGTATACCAGCTCATCTCCCATTTTATCACAAAGAAGCCTGCGGAATTTCTCCCCTTCGAGAAGGTTCCTGGTCTCGAGGATCTCTATCAAAATGAAAATAAGCTATAAGGATTTATTCATATAAATCTAACCTCAAGGTGGTATCCTATCTCGAGGATTTCTACTATTATAAGTGCGGGTCATTCTCCCGTTCTTTGACCCTCGAGCTACCTGAGCCCGAGCTAGTTCTCATTCGAGAATTACTAATAAAGCCTTAGGGCTATTTTTGCCTTCATATAAAGTTAAACGCTGTCTCGGTTACTTTGTCCTAGGGCCATCTGAGTCAAGGCATATCCTCATTTGGGGTCTATCTATAACATCTTAGGCTATCTTCACTCTAAGTTCAAATTAAGTTTTTTGGCTGCCCAAGCTCGAGCAATCTCTCACTCAGGAACTGTCTGTGAAAGTCTAAGGTTTATCTTTATTCTCAGATGTTTGAGCAAATTATCCCTCGAGGATTATCAATGGGGCCTAAAAGGCTAACTTTCATTCTAAAATTCGAAGCCTCACTCTCACTCAATTCGAAGTCAGGGGTCCTGGCGGCCTAAGTTCATATCAATTCAATCTGGATTCAGTGCGAGAAATGGCAAAGGGTTTCAAGGAATATCATATTAACCAATCAAGAATCGAGGGGATACATACGCCCAGGGTCGGTATTCAGACCGATCCGTAAAGTCACATTCTCAGATTCTTTACAAATGCAGAGAAAGGAAAATACATCACAAATCAAAGACAAATTGAAGAAACTTTTTTGTATTAATAAATGGTTACAAAAGCCTACGAGGGGTCCTTACACAGAAATAAAGAAGCAAAAAATAACATCTAAAAGTCTAATCTATTCTCGATGGTACATCCTCGGAAGCAATATCTGCGAGAGCCATTTCCTTGGGGATCCCATTTCGATCTTCTAAAAAACGTCTTCAAGAACCTCCTCCGAAGCAGAAAAATGAAGCAGAAAAAGACGAAGAAGCAGAAAAATATGAGGACAGGTTGTAGCCTATCAAAGAGTAAAAGCTTTTGACAGGCAGGAAAAACTGTGGCTTGGTGAAAAATTTAGCGAGTATGGGACTCGCCAGCACTACTATTGGGAAGCTACTTCTTGAGATAATTGTACCGGTATGGGATTCAAAAGTTAGTAGATGGCACCACCTCACTCTATGGAAAGCAAAAGGAGTGAAGCGCCGCACCGGGTTGAAGTTAAGGGAGATGAGCATCAGTTCATGGTCCATATATCCTCCAGTACGGGGATAATTCAAAGCCCCCCTCTCATTACTTTAGGCTAACAACAGCAACAACAACAAAAAAAACTAGTACGATGCCACTAAATGGGGAAAGGTTCTGAAAGGGAGTCATGGCATAACTGGTGAGAACGCTGCCGTGTGATCTTACGGTCACGGGCTCGGAACATGGAAAATAGAGCTGGAAGAGGATGAAGAGAAAAAAAAGAGTTAAGGGCTGTTGAAGAATGACTGGATGAAGTTTGGTTTCAAGAAAGCTTCCATTTATAGAAAAGTGGTAGCATAATCGACGATGCAATAAATGCCTTTGGGAAATGTATCAACACGCGCACTCAATGCATTTTGGGAAATGGATCGGCACTGATATTATCGCTTTTGGGAAAATAAATCGATGCTACATTAAGACAAATCGATGGGACGTCTCAGTTATCACAAAGCTTACATCATAAGCATGATGTTATCACGAGGGGATCGAGGAGATCGACATCAAAATCGTTTCTTATCATTTTATTCTATGAAACGCGAGGACTATCTGTATATGGTGAAAATCAGAGGGTGCAATTTATGTTCATTATGGCGCTTCGTGAGACCACCCCCTGAATCATCGAGGCCCAGCTCGAGGTTCGACCCTGAGGGTTCTTAATGATCGACCTCGGGGTAGTACAAATCAAAGGCTATGATGAATGAGTGGGAGGTTCCCGTTCGGGCCAACAACAATAACAATAACAATAACAATAACAAAAAAATTAACAAAAACAACAAAAAACCAGTACGATGCCACTAAGAGGGGAAAAGAGAGTCATGGCATAACTGGTGAGATCGATGCCGTGTGATCTTACGATCACGGGCTCGGAACATGGAAAATAGAGTTGGAAGAGGATGAAGAGAAAAAAAGAGTTAAAGGCTATTGAAGAATGACTGGATAAAGTTTGGTTTCAAGAAAGCTTCCATTTATAGAAAGGTGGTAGCATAATCGACGATGCAATAAATACCTTTGGGAAACGTATCAGCATGAGCACTTAATGCATTTTGGAAAATGGATCGCCAGCGATATTATCGCTTTTGGGAAAATAAACCAGCGCTACATTGAATATTTTTGGAAAGAAGAACCGGTGGGACGTCTCAATTATCACAAATCTTACGTCATAAGCATGATGTCATCACGAGGGGCTCAAGGAGATCGACGTCAAAATTGTTTCTTATCATTTTACTCTAAGAAATGCGGGGACTATTTGTATATGGTGAAAATCAGAGGGTCCGATTTATGATCATTATGGCGCTTCGTGAGATCGCCCCTAAAGCCTCGAGGCCCTCTGATTTTCACCATATACAAATAGTCCCCGCAGTTCTTAACGATCGACCTCGGGGTAGCGCAAATCAAAGGCTATGATGAACGATTGGGAGGTTCCCAAGGCACATGACTAAAGCTGACCAAGTCTATTAGGCTAGTTCAAGCCCGTACCATGGCATTAAATGGCTCTACCAGCCATATATTTTTGTAGTAATGCACTTCTACTATGTTGCAATTCGATATCTTATATAAAGGGGACCTTTGTCATTTTGTAACATATACAATATCACATACAACATTCAATACAAGAACAAGAATATTCTCTACTCTCTAACCTAAACACATTCTCCATTTATTCTATTACTTACTTTTATTGCTTATATTTATTGAATTTCATAAATTGTTCTTCATTTATTGCTCATTATTGATCATACAGAGCCTTCATCAAAGCTCCTAGAATTGTTAGACCTTGATTGGCCGGTCACAACATAGTGCTTAGCTCGACCTCGAGGCCCCATATAATCTGGCTCGAAGCCCTGATTCTCAACTATTCGATTTGCTTAAACATACTGCTTTCGAGTTCTTATATTATTTTCTAGTCTCCCGCTTAGCATCTACTGCCTAACAACTTGTATAAAAATAAATTATGTATTTTTAGAACGATAAAATCAAATTTAATTGTAATTACCATTTTCATGGTAAACACTATCCGTATACGGTTGAAATCGGGGCTACCTGATTTCATGGGTTCAAGAATGAGATCGAAATAGACGAGGAGCGAACCCGATGTATATGGTCAAAATCATATGCCTCTGATTTATAGGCTCGAGTGCGAGTTCGAGCCCGATGAACCAGACTCAAGATCGGAGACAGAATGCAATGCCCGGAGATAGGAGTACGAGGAATACTGGGACCAAGTATGCTCGACCCCGAAATAGTACCGTTATGAATTTGTAATAGAATAAGCTAGATTTCTGCCACGTCGCCAAGATCATGGCGCAAATTCTGGAATATGATTGTACGATTACGTACTAGGCGGTTAGACAGCTATACTAAGAATATTCCTTACTGTAAATAGAAATATACCTTATTTAGGGTTCCTCTACTATATAAAAAGGACTCCAATCATTTGTAACATCATCTAATCATTGAGAAAAGAATATATTCTTTACTTTTTGCCTACTGTCATCAGAATTATCCGTTGGCTCTATTGTCTTACTTTACTTTTTTTGCTTAATTGTTCTAATTGTTCTAAGCCCACCTCGAGGTCACTAAGCTCGAGTTCACCGTTGTTAGGTAACATCGATTTGATTCACTTGTCCATTTTAAAACTACTTTATATCTCTTGATTATTAATTGGTATTAAACTAAATTATATATTATTAAAACTACTAATCAAATTTAATTATTACTCGTATTTTTGAGATAAACAACTTTTAAGTTGGAAGTAAAGAAAAAGAAATATGACGAGTAAAGCCACTCTCATCTTAAAGTTTTTTAGCACTTCTGTTAAGTTGGTTCTTTGACGGACATACCTCTTTTATCTGTCACTGTTCATTCTCACACTATATCTGGTTTCGTCAACCACTGAATCAACATTGTGCTCACTTTCCCATAAAAAATATGCTGCGTTTTGCCAAGCTTGTTCTATTTATCACATTTTAAATAATACTGAGTTGAAAAAGTAGAAAAATATTTGAAATTGAAGCTAAAAATATTCCCCAGTCACTTTTATTTGGCACCTTTTAACTTTTTACGCCCCTAAAAAAATAATAAATAAATTATATAATTTACCATGATATCCATATTAATTGATACATATTTTATTAAATTTAAAAAAATAATTTGAAATAAATAATAAATACTATAAGTAAAACAAAATAAATTATTATCTTATTTTAATATTTAATATGCGTAAAGTGTAAAGTAAAATTGAACATTTATTTTTAATATACATACAAACTAAAAGTAAAAGTGATTGGAGATTAAGCAAAAAAAAAGGCTAATAAATAATAATAGATTCCTCCCTTAAATTCTCAACATTTGATTTATTCCTCATTTGGAACATCACCAAATTAGATTATCTCATAAAAAAGAAAAAGAAAATAGTGCACTACTTGAAATGATTAACAGAATATGTATGTGAGGAGTAAATCTTAAAAAAACTGTCAAATGTCACCAAAGATCACAACTTACTACAAGAAAAGAGCTTCGTAGAGTTTACTATTTTTGAGTGTAATTTTGAGATCTGTTTTAGAGTTCAAAAGAACAAATGATATAAATTTATCAATATTTGAAATAAAATTTTCATTTGACAAAAAAAAAAATCAAGAAAAATTACTACCTAACTGATAATCAACACAACGGTCTCCTAAACTGACACCCAGCCCCCACATCTCGAATTCCCCTACAACTCAATATCAAATCCATACTTGGATTCTACTGCTCCTGTTTTTACCCTTTTTCTTTTCTTTCACTACTCCTATTTTTAACCCCCCCCCCCCCCTAATTTTTAACCCCATGAGAGTTGTAAGGCAATAACTGTCTCAGTATTCCAGCTAACGAACATTTACTTTTCTTTTCTGATAAATTAAATTAAAAATAGCAATATTCAGTTGAAGACATTTATTTGTGAATTAAAAGCAGAATTGTAACATGTTACATGAATTCTTAAGACTTAGAGATGTCCAAGCAAACGATCATAGTACATCCTAATTCATTACAGTTTTGAATAAAGTATGACCCTCATTTGTAAAATTACTTCTTATATATTCTGAAAAAATAACAACTACGAAATGAATTAGTCCATGGCTCTAGTTAAAGAAAAAACCTAAAGTATATTGTACAGAACTAACACCAAATTTCTGTTAATTTTTTGGTTTTATATTGGGTTCTAAAATATTGTAAAAACTAAAAAGAAAAAAAGAAGAAGCTGGCGTCTGTTCATATTGTATATGTATATTTATACAACAAGAAGTATGCCCAGAACCAATACAATTCCCCTCTTTGCTTCTGTCTCTATCTTTCTCGGGCGATTCGCTTACTCCGCCGGAGAATTACGTCACTGATCGGATCAACACCGTTTCTTCCACGCCGATTCGAGAAAACTTCCCGGCAAGGTAAAATTCGCCTCCGGTTCTTCTCATGCAAATCAATTCACTACCTGAACATAAAAAGTTTCCCCCAAATATTGTTTCTAAACGTAAAAAATTACGCTGTTTTCTGTTTCAGATCTGGTAATGTTGGATAACTAAACGAAGATTTGGATTAAAGAAAGCTTTTCTCGAGAACTTTTGGGGTCAATTTTGCTATTTTTTTCTTTTATGAATTAAGGATTGAGCGAGTATGGAGGGGGGTAGTGCGAGATCAGGGGATATAGTGAAGAAGAAAAGCTCATCTGGGTGTTTGATAATTAAGAAGAAAGATGAGAGAATGGGTATCGGGGGTGGAGGAGGGGGTGTGGGTGTGGGTTCTTCAAGGGCTTCACAGAAGGTGAAGAAGAGGCCAAGGTTGGTTCAGAGTGATTCCGAATCGAGTGATAAAGAGTTATTGGAGCCAATTAGGAGAAGGGATGGAAAGAAATTTCATAATGGTAGTGTAAAAAGTGGTGGGGAAAGTAGAGAGCTTGGTAGGAATGGGAAGATTGAGAGTGAGAAGAAGAGAAGTAGGTTAGATTTGTTTGATTTCGACGAGTACGATGAATTCGATGAGGAAATGAAATGGAATGTTGCAAGAATTGGTGGGAGTTCTAGGGAGTTTGTAAGCGGTTCTAGTAGTAGGAGTATGATGGTTGAGAAGAGGAAGCATTCGAATATTGAGAGTTCGAGTAGCTTGTCGGGTAGTAGAGGTAAGGGCGATGAGTGTGGTGTTAAGAAAAGGTACGATTTAGATGACGATGAAGCACATCTGCCCATTTCATTGCTTAGGTTGAAGTATCAGGAATCATCTCAAGAACCAATCAGATTGCAGGGGAAAAATGGAGTGTTGAAGGTAATGGTGAATAAGAAGAAGAAGGTCGACCTATCACACAAGGATTATGATCTTGAAAGTAGGAAAGGTTCCAGGTCCGAAGGTATTGTCAAGAAAGATTTGCTAGGCCGAGCTTCTTTGCACTCGGATTCTAAACGCCCTGAAAAACGACCATTGTCTGTTAAAACAGAGCGGACTGAGCTGAAAACACAAAAACCTTTCTTGGCAAAATGCATTAAGTCTGTAGACCGTGAAACAAATGAGACTGATACATCACTTAAGTTGGCACCACCTAGTTTGCAGCCTGCTAGCTCAAAGATGAGGGCGGTTAAGGAAGAAAGCAGGTCAGCAGCAGCTGAAGATGTTATCCCTGCTAAAAGCAAAGAAGGAAAATTGAAACAACGTGGGAGCATGGAGAAGCAGCAGCTTCAGCCTGCTAGCTCAAAGGCCAGGATCATTAAGGAAAAAAGCAGGTCCATAGCAGCTGAAGATGTTACTCCTGCCAAAAGTAAAGGAGGAAACTTGAAACGAGGTGGGAGTACAGAGAAGCAGCAGCTGCGAGAGAAAATAAGAGGAATGCTTATTGAAGCTGGATGGACCATTGATTACAGACCGAGAAGGAACAGAGATTACTTAGATGCAGTGTATATTAATCCTAGTGGAACAGCATATTGGTCAATAATTAAGGCTTATGATGCACTGCAAAAACAGTCAGGGGAAGATTCATGCAAAAGTAAAATTGATGGTGGCTCTAGTTCATTTGCTCCATTGTCTGATGAGTTAATCAATAAGCTAACCAGGCAAACACGGAAGAAGATTGAGAAAGAACTGAAGAAGAAAAGGAAAGATGATGCCAAGAGTCGAGTTTACAAAAAGTCTGCTATGCAAGAGTCTGCAGAGGACACAGATGGTGATCAGCATGAGGAGAGGCTAAGTAGTTATGTAAAGAAGAAAGGTAAGTTGCTGAAATACAAGTCGCATGCAACAGATCAGGAGAGTGATGGTGATACAAGTGGAAATTCATCAAAGGGAGGAAGATCTAAGCAGGATATATCTGGAAAATCATTTACTGGAGCTGCTTCCAGTGCAGTACAGGGAAGAAAAAGTAGGATAATTGGACGATGTACATTGTCGGTCCGCAGGTCTGATAAGGAGCAAGATTCTGAAGATGATGGCTATGTTCCTTATACTGGAAAAAGAACCTTATTGGCCTGGATGATTGACTCTGGCACAGTGAAGTTAAGTCAGAAGGTTCAATATATGAATCGTAGGAGGACCAGAGTAAAGCTAGAAGGTTGGATCACACGAGATGGCGTCCACTGTGGTTGCTGTAGTAAAATCCTTCCAGTTTCAAAATTTGAGCTCCATGCCGGAAGTACATTGCGTCAACCATTTCAAAACATAATATTGGAGTCTGGAGTTTCCTTGCTGGAGTGCTTGGTTGAGGCATGGAATCGGCAAGAAGAATCTGAACGCCAAGATTTCCATACTGTTAATGTTGATGGTGATGATCCTGATGATGACACTTGTGGTATATGTGGTGATGGTGGGGACCTTATCTGTTGTGACGGTTGCCCTTCTACTTTTCATCAGAGCTGTCTGGGTATACAAGTATGTAAAATATTCTCTTTTTTTTCTCAGTGTTCTCATGTATTTCCGTCTAAATCAGTACTGTGCATTCCTGCACTGTTATTCTTTTTTGTGTTGTGGTAGCAAA
Organism: Nicotiana benthamiana; assembly: GCA_034376525.1. Lineage (NCBI taxonomy): Eukaryota > Viridiplantae > Streptophyta > Magnoliopsida > Solanales > Solanaceae > Nicotiana > Nicotiana benthamiana. The sequence continues at coordinate 86,536,328 of CM067328.1, forward strand.
TGTGAAATTTATTACCGTCTTTTGTTTTCCTTTGATACTACTTAGTTTTTTGACGTTTTCCTGACATTTAGATGTATGAATTTAGTGTTTTACATGCGTGAGAATGTTATCAGTGCCCTTCATCATCGGGAAATTTTTTAGATTCTTATAACCACTGAGAAGATGAAGGAGGAACAGAAAATAACTGTGGTGGGGTGTGGGGCAGGTCAAAATCATAGTCTGCTACTAACCTTCATTGGACATACCACCATAGTCCTAAAATAATTAGAACTTTATGAAGAACCGGGTTACAGAAGTGGAGGAAACACATCATCTTGCAACTCTTTTCAACTGACATAAAAGATATGTGTTGTTATCTTACCTGATAAGAAAGCTGACATAAAAGATATGTGTAGTTTCCACTTCTACTGAATCTTTAATGAATGGTTTCCCTATCATTAACATGTCCATGCTGTATTCACAATAGCTGAACAGAAAGAACTGGTTAAAAAGGGAAAGAAAAAAGTTCCATCCAGTTGAGCTGGAAAAAAAGAAGAAAAGAAATGGCTGTGGCTCCTAGTTCAAAAAGAAAAAGACACCTGTAAGAATTTTTAATAATGATGGAAGTCTTCTACTTATTAGCAGCAATGGTTTTGGCTGTCTTCTAGCTCTTTGTGAGCAGGTCTATGTACTTTAGTATTTTCTATGTATCTGCTCCCTTTCTTCTTCTTGTTTCTTAGGAGCAGTCATGCCTTTCTACGTTTACATAATCACCATCTTGGTCAACAGACTCTCTTTGAGCTCCATGTGCTAGTTCATTATTTGGAATAATCGAATACACTTACTACTAAATCTCATGCATGAATGCAACCATAAGGAAGAAAAATGAAAAGGAGCCATGCGACAGAGGTCAATCAACTGCAGTTATGTAATCTAGTCCATTTTTTGTGACTGTGATCTTGTTATCCTTATAGTGAAACAATCAGTAAACTATTGCAAAAATTAACTATGTCCTCTTCCATTCCATCTTCAAGACTGTTTTGGTTTGTTGTTTGTATCATTAAATTGTTGGAAAGAATGATAAGTGCATAACTATCACTAGAATTGATTGTGTAATAGGGAACAACAACAACTACCCAGTATAGTCCCACAAAGTGGGGTCTGGGGAGGGTAATATGTAGACAGGCCTTACCCCTACCCGAAAGGGCAGAGAGGCCGCTTCCACAAAATACGGAAATGAACATTAATTAGGATATTTCTTTCTTAGAACGTCATACCTCTATTAGGCATCTCCAAAAGCAACATGTGTGGACTGGGATTTTGATCGTTTTTTGTCACTAGAATTGATTGTGTAATATGTAAATGAACATTAATTAGGATATTTCCTTCTTAGAGCATCGTACCTCTATCCAGGCATCTCCGAACGATGCAACATGTGTAGACTGGGATTTTGAACATTTTCTGTTACTTTATATTATTATTTACTCTTTATAAGCATCACGTTTACATGCTTCTCTTTTCTACAGATGCTTCCTCCAGGGGATTGGCACTGTCCAAATTGCACATGCAAATTTTGTGGGACTGCCAATACTACTGCAGAGGAAGGTCAGGCAGCTGCAGATATGCTCCTCTACTGCAGCCTGTGTGAGAAAAAATGTAAAACTGTTTGCCTTTTGGAGGTTTGGTCATTGACGCCTTCTATGCTTGAGCTGATTTATTAAACCTTCATTTTGCAGATCATAAATCATGCAGTCTGGATATAAATGCTTTACCAGCTAGTTCTAATAATCCATCTGTATCATTTTGTGGGCAGAAATGCCAAGAGGTATTTCTGTTATTCTGTTTGTGAGTTCTCCTGTCCGATGTATAGCATATTAAGAATCACTAAAGAGTTACTTATCAAGTTTCACTATTAACTATTTTCAAATTGTTGTCCTGTCTCAAATCCTAATGGAGTTATAGACTGTCCTTTACCTTCATATCAAACAAAATGATATTTGGCATCAACTCTTATTCATGTGTTGAAAATTGCAATCATGATCTTCCAAGCTTTAGAACCTTCATAATTGAATTGGCCATTTTCGGTAGATGTCTCCTTTTACTCTCTTTGTCAGAGAACCTGAGTTGAAAAGCCAAAACTTTTCCTTCAGCAATTTTATGCCTGCTGGATAGTGTAGACCTAAGTTGCTCGGACTTGGGTGCGGGTGTCCGATACAGGTGCAGATCTAGAGGTCGGATCTTTCATTATCTAATTTTTAGGATTCAGAGATACGGATCCAAGTACATGTATGAGTGTGGAGATTTAGCTAATAATAATTCAAATATCTAAAAATAGATTTATAAAAATATGCCTAGATTATGATTCCACCATAGCTTTTGTTTTTATTCAAGAGATCATTGTATATGTTTCGGACTCCTCTGTCGATTTTGTATAAGTACTCAAAATCGATTGACCAAATCTAGTACGGCTCCCACACCCACATCATGTCGACACAAGTGTGGCACTGAAAGTGGAGAGTCAAAGCAGCTTAGGTGTAGACATGATTTGACCTGGTGTTGCAAGAGCAAAGAAGCTGTGAATCCACAACTCTGCGACTATATGCATGAACAACAAGCAATAGTGAAGGAAGAACTGAAAGGACTAGAAAACTGATCCAACAGAAATGCTGTTGTCTTTAAAAGGTCTGTGAGCCAATGATGATGCAGAAACACATAGCTAAAAATTGCAAAAGCTTGAGCTTCAACCCTGAAAATAATATGAAGAATCTTAGAACCAGCTTGTTTCATCTGAATCATTTCTTTTATTTCTTCTCGACGTTGTTTTCGACCAACCACCCATCCTGTTATTAATTCTTGCCACTTTAAATTGAATTTATTAGATCTATCAGCTTCTTTCATGCATCAGCTTGCTGGTGGATGATGCATCCATTGCAATTAGTTGACTTCAGCACTGTAATATGCATATCCGTTTCCTGAAATCTGATATTCGCGGGTTGTAATCCTATTAGAGCGCTCCTAGAGGAGTCCGGATCCATGAACTTCTTTCATTTAGTGATCTAAGTCCTTTTCACTGCGTCATCATTTAAACCTTGACTTCCTAATTAGACTGCCTATATCGTAAGGGGCAGAGCGTTGAGCCGTTGACTAGTCAAGAACTCTCATCTCCGGAAGTTGAAAGTTTTTGAAATGAGGATGTTAAGATAGATGTATGGGCATACCAGGTTTGGATAAAATTAGGAATGAAGTCATTCGGGATAAGATGGAAGTTGCTTCCGTGGATGATAAGATGCAGGAGGCTAGGCCGAGATGATTTGGGCATGTTAAGAGGAGAAATATAGATGCTCCAGTTAGGAGGTGTGAGAGATTTGCCTTGGTGGGAGGAAGGGCAGAGACAAGCCAAATAAGTATTTGGGTGAGGTGATTATGCCAGACATGGTGAAGTTGGAGCTTACCGTGGACACGACCCTTGATAGGAGGGTGTGGGTGTCGAGGATTAGGATAGAAGGTTAATAGATAGTCGAGCATGTCCTTTTTTCTTTCTTATCCGGTATCATTAGAGTAAGTATGCTTTCGTTTTATTCTTAGATTGATATTGTTACCCATTGTTTGATTGCTATCTTTGCACCGGCTTTCTTAATATTATGTGTTCATTTTATTCTCATCTTCCTATTACTACTTATTGTTTGATTGCTTTCTTTGCCTCAGTTTTCTAAATATCTTGTGTTGTTACTACTTGTCGCCGCTGCTCCTTCTCATCTTTTCTTCATCCGAGGGTCTATCAGAAATAGCCTCTCTGCCCGGGGTAAGGCTGCATACATCCCACTCTTCCCGACCCCACCCGTGGGATTACACGGGTTTTTTTGTTGTTGTTGTTAGCATCTGTTGGACCAACTACCAAAAGAAATATGAGGCTAAATCCTTTCTCTGTAGCTTGTAGATCTTGAACTCCTTGAGGATAAATTTCTGAATGTAATGGTAGCAATCTGTATAATCAAAGCCGAACAGTAACCTGAAATGGCTATATGGAACTTAGAGACGGAGTGAGGGAGAGAGTAATGCAATTGGCTTGTTGAGGCTTGAAAATTGAAAAGGCCAAACAGTTCAATACTGTGGAGAGGCGTGGATGAGATGAAGGAATTTAGAGCCCCTTCCCCTTAGTATCTTATCCTTGATAGCTTACTGGTTCCTCAAGAGTCTTTAACTGGAGTTTTCTTCTCTCAGATAGTTACCATTATGCAAATGCATGATCTGCAAAACTACCAGTTTGGTATCAAATTCAGTTAGGCTTTTGCTATTTTATTGAGAAGCATTCAGTTTACTTTGAACATTTTGTGTCCCAAAATTTCTAATTTTCTTTGAGACGTTGAACCTTTTTCAAGCTCAAAATTAGTGAAACTATTGTTGACCTGAGATAGTCTATGTTGCTATCTCTCACAAGATGTGTTTGAATAGTTCAACTCATTTCTCTTCTCTGTTTTTGCAGTTGTATGATCATCTGCAGAAGATTCTTGGTGTCAAACATGAGATTGAAGCTGGATTCTCATGGTCCCTAATTCAACGAACGGATTTAGACTCTGATCGTTCTCACCATGCCTTTTCTCAACGGGTGGAGTGCAATTCTAAGCTAGCTGTTGCACTGGCTGTTATGGATGAATGTTTTTTGCCGATTGTGGATAGGAAAAGTGGCATCAATATTATTCATAATGTTCTCTACAACTGCGGGTAAGAAGCGTTTTACCTTCTATGTGTTGTCATAAGTTTGTAAATGTTGTGCTAAATATCCAATTTAATATCTAAAGGCCCTCGTTACTTTTTTGTAACTTCGTTAAGCTGGCTGAATAATTTAATATGGCCATTTGGTATTAATGACAAATGTCTGTAGAAATACGAATATGAAGGTGGATGTAGAAATGATCACATCCCATAGAGGATACTACTAATACATAGAACTATAAAATGTGAGGTGGTCGCTTGAGATACACTATCATATCCTCTAGATGCAGAGATTCATAGGTATGAAAAATAAGGTGATGGAATGTGATAAAAGGGAACAAGGTAGATTTAAAATCTCATAGAGAGAAGATTCCTAAATGATTTAAAATCTCTCAAGATGAATATGGATTTAGCTTACAGAAAACACACTTGGAAGCATTGGATCCATATAGGCACTACAAGCTAATTGGGAGTAAGGTTTAGTTGTTGTTACAGTTACCCTTATGTTAGGCCCAATGTTTGTCAGGCCTTTTATTCTAATTAATGACTTGTATGCCCATATAACAAAAAAAAATTTATGTAAGAATGTATAGTCTTAGCAAATTCCTTACTTGATTTAAAAGACCAATTTTTAGTACTGAAATGAAATAGGCTTGAATTGAGAGGATTTGAAATATTTGTTGCGAGAGAATTTAATCAAGTATTTTTAATTTCATTTAACTAAAATATAGTATTTAAATCTATGTAGAGGAGGTAGGATCTTTAGATGATTTGCTAGGCTCACTGTGAGCTTTAGTTGATACCGCTGGTTCTCTATTTTTTTTCTTTGGTAAATACAGCATTGACCTGCCCTAGTGTTGTTTTGTTTTTGTTCTTGTTAATATATATATATATGTAGAGAGAGAGAGAGAGAGAGAGAGAGGGAGAGAGAGATTGGCTCATTGTTGAATAAAAAAATGGATTTATATGACCCCATAGACTTATTTTAAGGATTCCAATTTGGGAAAAGAATTTTTAGTTTTTATTTCTGTATCAGAGTTTCAACGTTCCCAACTGTTTGCGGACCCACTTAGTAAGAATATACGTGTGCTGGAAAAATTAAAAACAACTTCTGCTTCTGCTTAGAAGCTACCTTTTTTCAACTTCTTACTCAGCAAAAACAACTTCTGCTGCTAGCTTGCTACTCAAAACAAATTTGCTCCTTTAACTTGGCCAAACACCATAACTCTCCCAGATAAAACTTTAAGAAAAAACACTTCTAGTGAAAAAACACTTCTAGTGAAGCTTGGCTAAACAGGCTATTACTCAGCTTGTCTGACTGATTGCCAAAGATGGAGCATGACATTTAGTTTGAGGGGGGAGAGAGTACAATGTTTATGATTTTGCATTTTCTTTTCTGGGCTGATGCTCATAGACATAGTAGAAAATTGTTGAATTTGCTTTTCCCAGCTGTCCTTGTTTATGTCCATAATTTGCCAGGACTCTTTAGCACATGCTTTCACTCTTTATCTTCCTCGTAGACTCTTCCCTGAAACACAGTGATTCTCTTCTTAGAGGCCTAGTTAGATATAGATTATTCCCATGCCTTTTTTCTGTCACCAGAGAAACCTCAAATGGCACTATGAAGTTAAAAGCTATAATCATGGGGATGCGGCTATTCCTTCTTCATTTATTCGTGATTCCTTATGATATAGTTGCCTCTTAGAAAAAATATTATGTGGATTGGGTTTCTGAATCACAATGAACGGCTATCACTGGGGGAAATAATGTATTGATTTTATTGGATCATCCCTCTTCTTTTGTCTGGAAATGGAAAACCGAATTGTCAATTAAGCCAGACAATGTTTCTTTTGTGCTGTCTGAAAACAGTTTTCCCTATTTGCTTTATTATTTTGCGGAACTATGTGCTTGCGTGTCTAGATTCATCTTTTACCCGTTATCCTTTTCTATAAACTTCGTTGTATTATTCAGCAGTATCTGACACTGTTTTTCTCTCCTCTGAAGCTCAAACTTTAGTCGGCTGAATTTTCGTGGCTTTTACACTGCAATCTTGGAAAGGGGCGATGAAATAATATCTGCTGCATCCATAAGGTATACTGGATTGCTCAAGTTGTTCCCATGTTACAATGCAAGTTTATTTTTCAGATATTGATAGAGTTGGGTGCATGAATGTGGATATGTTGTTTAACAGTTGAACTCTCTCAGCTGTCTCAGAAATTGCATTTGTGTTCCTTGCATTAGGGATTTATGATCTTTAGCAAAACGTAATTGTGCGTCATCGATTAGTCTTTGAATTCATTGCAATAGTGGACTATCATTTTTACCAGCGTTTAACGGAATGTATCTCAGTGTCAGCTACTGCTCCAAATTACTTGTACTCTCCTCCATAAACAACAACAACAAAAACCCAATATAATCTCACTTAGTGGGGTTTGGGGAGGTAGTGTGTACGCAGACCTTACCCCTACCCTGGGGTAGCCAATAGACCCTCGGACATCCTTCCCTCCAAGAACTCCGACTCATATTTCTTTTTAATACAACAAACCAGCATCCAACAAGAAATAACCCCTGCAGTGTAATCCCTGCATTACTAATCTCTGCGTTATCAATACCTGCATTACTAATCCTTGCATCATTGTTACATTACATTATTTTTCCGTGTTGTACCTTTTAATCATGTAATGCACAGGAACTTTCTGAAGCATTTGATCTTATTATTAAAGGAACTTCTCTACTCATCATTCTCTGCAGTGTAATCCCTGCATCACTAATCTCTGCGTTATCAATACCTGCATTACTAATCCTTGCATCATTGTTACATTACATTATTTTTCCGTGTTGTACCTTTTAATCATGTAATGCACAGGAACTTTCTGAAGCATTTGATCTTATTATTAAAGGAACTTCTCTACTCATACTTGAATTAATCAGCCTGTTAGATGATTTCTTGCTTTCCCTTTTCCTTGTTGTCTTTTTCTCATGTTTGTTCCTTGATGCCTTACCAATCAATAAAATTATTTTGGCTGTAAACTGTTAGGATCCATGGAACTCAACTTGCAGAAATGCCATACATTGGGACCAGGAATATATATAGGCGCCAAGGGATGTGCCGCCGGCTGCTGTCTGCTATTGAGATGGTATGAGAATAATTATTACTGTTGTCTTTGTTGGCTCCACACTTATTTCATGTAAGTTTTTTGATGATGGGTTTGTGTACATAAGAAATCATTGAGATATGTCACATACATCATGTGCATGTATTACTATTGCAATTTATAATGAGTTATTGAGAGTCATCATTCTGTTAATGCAAAAGAATTCATTAGAACGGAGGGCATCCCAATGCTTTTCCATTGCTGCTCTGGTCTCAGAAGTAGTAGATAAATAATTTAATATAGCAGAAACCACATCAAAGAGCTACAATAGCAGTCCCTTAATGTATATGTAAGTAACATGACAAAGCAAATGGTTGTGGGAAAATGTAGGATGCTTTAGGAAATATTGTGACACCAGATACTCTGGAAACAGTGTAATACAATTTGTTTATAGAATTGACATTTGGATACATAAAAATGTCTTTTAAACTTCCAAGAGTTAGTTGCTTCCAAGGGTGTGGCTTAGTGGTAAATTAAGTGGGTGAGACCTATGAGGTCTCAGGTTTAAATCGCAGCTGAGGCAAAAAACACTAGGTGATTACTTCCCATCTGTCCAAGATTTGGTAGATAGAATTATCTGGTACCTATTGCTACTTGTTGCTGGAGGGAGGTGGCAGGTATCCCGTGGAATTAGTCGACGTGCGCGCAAGTTAGCCTGGATACACGGTTATATAAATATACAAACATAGTCCCAAAAGAGGCACCATAAGTAGTATTACATAGTTGTATTGTTAATGAAAGAAAGCAGAGACAAGACCTGGCATCATCCAAATTGAAATTCTGTTCATTCCTGTTGCTGCTCTCATTTCCAAGTAATGGGCATATTTGTACCTAGTGTGGACATCTTTATGACGTGAAATTTTTTATGCTTGCTAACAGTATAAGTGATTTTTCCAGATGGTAATATGCATGTCATACCTTTTCCAGCTATCTCATGCATCTGCTTCCAGTTAGTCAGGGATTATGTCATTGCATGTCCATTATGTTCTTTGTATTTTATTCTTCAATATTGGAGTGCAGACCAACGATTTAATTGTCTCCTCTTTCCAGGTCCTCTCCACTCTAAAAGTTGAGAAGTTGATTATTCCTGCTATATCTGAGCATATGCATACTTGGACGGTAGTTTTTGGATTTAATCCACTTGAGGAATCAGAGAAGCTAGAAATGAAGTCCATTAATATGTTGGTGTTCCCTGGGACAGATATGCTTCAAAAGAGGCTACTAAACAGAGAGACCCTAGAGGGTATTATAATAATTAAATTCCTGCTTTTATTTTGGGGTTTTTCCCCCGTTTTGCTTACCTTATTAGGAAAATAAGCTGATATTTTAATCTTTACTGTCCGTTCTTGTGATTTGTACATCTGGATTTTTCTGTAGGTGGTAAAAATGCTGGTGACTTGAAACATAGTGCTCCTCAGTTGCCTGCTTCGGTTGAAAAGGCTGATCGGGAATCCCTTACTAGGTGCGATGGAAACTTGCGCGATGAAGCCTGTATAGAAAAAGTTGATGTTGATGCAATAGATTCTGATTCTCCAGCTACAGCTGTCGATTTAAGTGATAGTGCCATGGTTAGAGAAGAAAGTACTCATTGTGGATCTCATATTCAAATCTCTAGTCAGGAGGATAGATCTGTCAAATCTAATATGGAGAAGAAGCTCGCTGAACCAATCATAAAATCTATTCCCTCCTCTCCTTCAGGTACAAGTATTGGAAACACTGATCTGGGAGATGCTGCATTGGGTCCTTCCTCTGAAGTTGATGCCCAGTCATCTGAGCCAATCCATCAAAAATTTTGCAAGGAAAATGACCAAACCACTTGTTCGATAATTGGTATTGATTCATCAGATGAAGCTTCTGCCAGAAACATGAAGGCAGAGAAACAGAATGAAGTGGTTTCAGATAGTACCTCCATTGATGCCAATGGGAAAAGTTTATCGGCAGATATCACAGATAGTTGTTTTCTAGAACCTGCTGCACAAAATGAAGTAGAAGAAATAGAGAAGACAGAAGTTTCAGTCTCTGTATCTGCAACTTGTGTGAGTGCAAAGCCTGCCATAAAATTCTTCTCAGACACTACAAGTGGACCTGATTTGCAGAATGGGCTACATGTTGTGGCTTTAAAGCAAACTTCTGATGGTAAACATCTTAGTGACTTGAATGTTCCTGCGGAGGAGGGAAATTTGGATGCCTCTCCAATTGGTGATGGAGTTAATGATAATCATGGTGCTGAAGTTTCTTCTTCTAGACCTGCAATTGACTCCTCAGGCGAAACTTCTTTAAAGCAAACTTTTGATGTTAAACGTCTTGGTAACTCAAATTTTTCTGTGGAGGAGGGAAATTTGGATGCCTCTCCAATGTGTGATGGAGTTGATGTTAATAATGGTACTGAAGCTTCTTCTTCTACACCTGCAATTGACTCCTCGATTGAAGCTTCTTTAAAGCAAACTTCTGATGTTGAATGGCTTGGCGGCTCAAATATTTCTGTGGAGGGGGAAAATTTGGATGCCTCTCCAATTGGTGGAGTTAATAATGGTGCTGAGGTTGCATCTTCTAGACCTGCAATTGACTCCTCGGTTGAAATTTCTTTGAATGCTGCTCTTGTAAATAACACCGACTGTCAACTTGATCTCTCTCCTGGATCTCAAGCATGTGGCTCCAGCTTGAACTCTTCCGATGCCAGTGCTGAATCAAAAGCTTCTTTTAATGAGAAGATTGTTCACTCTGAGCCCAGTCAGGCGGAAAGTCATGAAGTAACTGTGGTGAGCAGTTGCAGTGCAACTGTTCATTCTTCTGCTAATGTTACTTCTGCACAACGTGCTGCTGAAGAAACTGGGCATGCTGCTGAAGAAACTGCGGTGGGCAGTCAGGCTGAAAGTCATGAAGTAACTGTATTGGGCTGTTGCAGTGGAACTATTCATTCTTCTGATGATGTTTCTGCGCAGCATGCTGGTAAAGAAAAGAATTCAGACTGAGGTTTAGGTCTATTGATGCTAATCATACTAACAATGCTACTTAAACATTACCTTAGCCAACGGTAAGCTATGATGTGGATTTCATACAATGTCCTATGAAGTTGTTTCTCTAGCTGAACTACCTTTATGTGTAATCAAGGCCATTTGATGTCCCTAAAGCTGTTTGGGTTTTGTCAATCAAACCAATTTTGATTCTCCAGAGTGTCATGTGGTAAAGGAAAAATCAAAGGGAAAGGTTAATCAGCAAGGCTACAGAAAAAAGTGGTCAAGATGATGTGCAATTTCTATGCGGTCATCCAGGTTGAAGGTGTTTGAAGGTTATAACAGGTTTCAATTGGATGCTCAGAAACTAATGTCATAAACCAGCTGAGAAAGTTGGACAGTAGAGACCTCTAGGGAGCTGGTGTCATCGAAATTGTTTGGCTATACAATTGCCAGCCTATTAGTAATATAGTTGTCAAATGAGTGTGTGAATTGTATCTCATGGGTGGGGCAACAAATTTTGTGACTGTGTACTCCATTGATGAAAGACTCGCAAAGATTTTGATTGTACATATGTAGTTCTGTGTAGATCTTATATTTTGTTCCCAAGATCCTCAGAGATCCTTGTAATTCATCACTTGAAATGATAATAGCACCAAAGTATCCAAGTTTCAGGTTAACTTCTTCACTATGTGATCCCTCGTATTTTGCTTGTTACGACTATGCGCCCCTCTTGCTGGCAACACAGATTCTTTCGATGTACATAATATTTCACATATTGGATGGGTTTTTTAGTTCCTATTGCTACCTGAACATTTAGTTTATTGCCGCAGATATGACAAGTTTTTCATTTATCGTTATGTTTGTTCATATTTGACGGAATTGGTTAGATTACATTTGTGGTCGAAAATTTCTTTGTTTATCAGTATCTATAATTGATGTACTAGACTTGAGGTAGATATCAAGAATCTTTTGAGGGTGGACTACGGGGATTATCTCATCCAGTTGGTGTGAGTTCAGTCAGGGAAAAAAAGAAGGGGAAATTTATGTTTATAATGTTTTCACAACAACTGACAAAATAATTGTGAGATGGAATCTGATCCAAATTCTTGTTTTGTAAGATGGATGAAACTTTGACATATTCGTTGATATATTCTTTATCGGTTGACAACACAGGACGTGCAGGCTTGTCTATTTAGTACTTTCCTATAAATGACCATTTCTTGTTAGTTCTCTATAAGAATCAATCTGCAAATTCAATATCTATCATGGCATTCAAGCGATTCGTTCAAAGGAAGTCTTTTGCGATGGATTCATACGCAGGTTTAATACCTTAACTTCACGGTGTAGTTAAGAGAAGGAAGTTTCTCCAAGGATTTCAAAGGAAAGAAGAGGAAACCAAGTGGTTGTGGGTTATGGAGATGGTAGTAATTCTCTTGAAGACTACCTATGAAATTATGCATCTTTCATAGGAATAACGGTCATTTCTATGATGTTCAAATGGTAGAAAGGGCAAATATTTGTCATCCACTCAATTAATCATAAGGAAAATGAACCATTGCTCGTGTCGTCCATTGACCAATATGATTAGAATGACATGGTTCTATCATCTATGTCAAAATAAATTAATTGGATATTTTTATTATTCAGTATAGAGCACGAATCAATGTTTTACTTGTCCTCTGAATTCTTTATGGATGTACGATATTAGCATTTTCTTCTACTCTAGGGTCACTTTTGCAAAGTTCCATTGGCACAATAATATCACCTGCTCTAACTATAGCTCATGAAGGAGGAAAAGATAACTACATGTAGTAAGTGGATTTAACATCAACAAAAGAAGAAAAACTTTATAAAATTTCTCTAAAAAGAAAAATATAATGCATCAGAATGTGGTATCTTTTGATAATTTTTCCAAATTAAATTTTTTTTGAAACAAATATACGGGCCGGTTTGCTTTGCACGGGACGGGGCAGTTAAAACACCAAAATTTGCCTTGTGGGGGAGTGAGGTTGAAGTAAGGGCGGCTCTAGGGTAAAGCCTTAGGCCCCCAAATATTTAAGGCCCCAAAAATATAAAGTATGATTATATACATAATTTATATTTATATAATTATTGATAAATATTTGTACTTTAATATTTTTTTGAAACTTGGTAGAGGTGGGATTGAATTAAATAATATATTTACCTTCTCATTAAATCTATTTTTCTTCTTCTTTATGTATAGTCTTTTTCATATTTTTCACTAATTTAACACACTATCCTCCCCAGACACCACTGAGTGGTATTGTACTGGGTCGTACTTTTTTTTAATTTCTAATTTCAATTCAAATTCTCTAAATTAGCTATTTTTATTTGTCACATTTGATTGATCCACACATCAGAAAATAATTGTTTTTGTATCTCATATTTTTTAATTAAAAAATCCCCAAGATAAGTATACATAAGGTTCAAAACATGACTTATAATAGGCTCAAGCATTTTCACTTAATGCTACATTTTTATACAGGAGAGAGTTCAATACCATATTGTGTGCGCCACACATTATATGTTGCTATCTTACCACTAAATCAAAGCAATGTAAACTTTTTTTAATAGGATATGAATTTTATGACAGAAATTTAAGGGTCCTCTAATATATTTTAGTTTCAAACCACTAGTTCCGTTGAACCATCCTAGTTAATGATCAACAATTATTCATAGATCGTCGCCCTATGTACCTATTGTTCAACCATCTTCATTCACATTTTATAACTAAATAATTCATTCACTATTTTATTTTATCTTAGTTGAAGCACCATAAAATTTGATTGAGAATGAACGAACAGGTAGCTCAAGTAGGAGACTAGTAAGCTTTGTTATAGGTCCAAAAAAATTTCAACAATAAATTTTATGATTTTATTTCAAGTTAGACAATATTAAAATTTGCAACAAAAAAAGTACAAAAAACCTTGGACAAAAGAAAAAAAAGGAAAGATTTTCTACTCCTTAACACCAAAAATATTTTAGAAGTTTCAATTAAATTACTTAAATCTTCATATTAGTAAATATATTTTTTTGTAAAAATATCAAAGGGGGCATATTGAAAATACATATCTAACATCTTATATATTTAAACATCTTATATATTTAAGTTAGCTCTTACAAATATAAATAATAATAATATTCTATGAAGTTAAAGGATTTATCATTTAAGAATGTTATATTATAAATACCAAATATAAAAAATGGTAACACTAACTTTTTTATGCATATTAATAAAAAAAATATAAGGTCTCCTGTTAAAATATGGCTTGTAATTGTCACTCCTTTGTTGCTTGGTCAAACAAATAGTAGCTCACAATCGTCTCTCACGCTCACATATGGAGCTATCAATTTCTCATCGTCTCTTCAACTCTTCATCACTACCTTCCGTTCTCAATTTAAGAACTAGGGTTTCACAAACCCTTCTTTTCTCCACAAATAATTATCACCAAAAATTACATGTTTTCACTGGACTACACCACAAACTAGCGACTACTTCAATGACAGCTCAAACATCGATTCCTCACGCTTTTGCTAATGGGTCTTCGATTACTTCCTCTGAAACAGGTAACTCCATTTTCCTTTTCATTTCTTTTCTCAAATAGGTTCTTCTTCTTCTTCTTTTTAAAAAAAAAATGAAATGGACTTGAATAGAGCATAATGGATACAGTGAATTCATATAGATAACTTTTACTAGTTTGCGATTGAGGCTTGGTGGGTTGTTCATTTAGTAATTTTTTTTTTAATTTTGGAAGTTGGGTTTACACTTTTTCACTAAGAGTTTTAAGTTCCATTCACGGACGATACAACAATATTTACACAATCCGGTCAATTATAAGGTAAATACATGTAAATTGTTTAATAAGCATTAATTGATAATCTAGTAACAATGGTGAGTAACATACTATCGTAGGTTAAACTACATTGTTAGTGTAAAAAAAATCATCGTCAAAGCATAGCATATAGCGGAAATTCTAGATTTTTATAGCCTTATAAAGACATGTGCTGAATAGAGTTCATATAGCTTACTCTTAACTAGTTTGGGATTGCGGCGAAGTCGATTTGATGTATTTATTGGGGTTTTTGATAGGGCGTATTGGGGAAGTGAAGAGGGCTACGAAAGAGACAAATGTGTATGTGAAGATAAACTTGGATGGAACAGGTGTTGCGGAGAATAATACTGGGATCCCATTTCTTGATCACATGTTGGATGTAAGTACTTCTATATCTTCTGCTGAAAAAGATTTCTTTTCACCTGTTAGTTTTTTTTTTTATGAGTATTGTAAAAATAAAAATAAAAAATTGATGAGTTTTCACCTGTTAGTTATAGTACTTACTCTTCTTCTCATTTTACGGGACGGTGTTTGATTGCCTAGCAGTTAAAGAAAGAAAGAAAGCCTTTTAAAACTTGTGATCCAAAATAAGCCAGACAAATGCGTATCTAAAAATCATCTCAGAAAATTGTCATTCTTTTTTCGGTTAAGGGTCAGATTTGCCCTTCTACTATTCAAAATAGGCTACATTTACCCTCCGTTTGCATTCTTTAACAAATATACCCCCACCGTTACACTTTCGGGCCACATTTACCCTTCCTCCGTTAAATCTGGTTTCCTCAAGTTTTTTAAACACGTGGCCTACTTACATTGGTCCAAAATTAGCCCACCCAAAAATTATAAACCCGCTCGATCCGTGAGCAAATAACCCGCCCCGAACTATGTCTGGCTCAACTCTAAAATTGCCGGATTCTATTGGTTTTAAAGATCAAAAAGTCGAAGAACAAGCTAAATTCTAAAACAAAAATCAATCGGACTTGAATTCCGAAATCACACTTTGAATTTCTTCTAATGTTTTTTTCAATCACTTTTCTTTGCTCTTTTCTTTTAAAAAAACATTTTAGATCAGTTTTTGCTTGCTGATCTTTCACGATGTTGCTGCTAAGAACAGAAGTGGATTTCGGCGGCTTTGAGGTGGTGAGAGAGTGGCGGTGACTGGCAGCTGGTAGGATGGTTGTCGGCGGCTCTTAGGGTGCTAGGGTTTTTATCGTTGTCAAGATGAAGAAGAAGGGTTCAAACTCTTGTTTTGTTCTTTTTGGGATTTTCTCTGAAGCATAAAGTTAGTGGTTGAGATGTGAAGAGATGAGGGGGAAGGCAGCGGCAGCGGCTGGTTCCCTCTAGGGTTCAGCTAGGGTGCGTTCAAGGTTGAAGATGGAGAGAGGTTGTGTTCTACCGCTGAAGCCACGTCGGAGATGTATAACGTGAGGGTTGGTGGTTGTCTGGCGCGAGCAATCGATGGGAGAAGCTGGACAGGAGGCTTCTCATGGTTTTAGAGACTAGGGTTTCTGGTTTTTTGGGTATGAAGAAGAAGGGATGGCTGAAGGGTCCATTTAGATCTAGGGTTTGTCTTGTTTTCTAAGGTTGAAGAAGAAGATCATGAAAGCGTGTAGTATTTTATGTATTATTTTAAGATAAAATTTGTTCGGGGCGGGTTATTTGCTCACGGATCGGGCGGGTTTATAATTTTTGGGTGGGCTAATTTTGGACCAATGTAAGTAGGCCACGTGTTTAAAAAACTTGAGGAAACCAGGTTTAACGGAGGAAGGGTAAATGTGGCCCGAAAGTGTAACGGTGGGGGTATATTTGTTAAAGAATGCAAACGGAGAGTAAATGTAGCTTATTTTGAATAGTAGAAGGGCAAATCTGACCCTTAACCGTTCTTTTTTTGGATAGACTAAAACTAATAGCATGCCACATAAAATTGGGATGGAGTGAGTAAATAAATAACAGAAGTGTTCCATGGTGGGGCACACATTTAACAAGTTATCAATTCAAGTCTCTCACCACCCTTCAATAGAAATTATTATACATAGGGAAAAATATAAGATCGGCACATGAGGGCATATTGTAGGCTTAAAATATAATTTCTCATGTCTAACTGTTAAAGCTTTTAGAGGTAGAACATGCTTAATTTCTTGAATATCCTGTATCCTGATGTGTTATACTTGAACATATCCCCGGATAAAGGTAAAACAGCCTGAACAATAAGGATTGTTGGACTACTCCTGTATATCCTTTTCTTTTTGGTAAAAATATGAAACTTGTTGAATGTGTTCCCCTAGTGGTCAATAAGGTGGGGGGAGAATCATGAGGTCTTAGGTTCAAATCCCTAAGGAGGCAAAAAAAACCTAGGTGATTTCTTCCTAGCCTAAGCCTTGGTGGCCGAGTTACCCGGTTTTCATGCTGGTAGAAGGTGGTAGGTATCTGATGGAATAGTTGAGCTATGCACAAGTTAGCTTAAACACCACCACTGTAAAAAAAAGTATTGTCCTCATTTTCTACTTTTTATGATTTTTTTTTTCCTGAAGTTTATGACCTAATTTATATTGCTGGATGTGGATGAGCAGCTATTTGGTTTCTACTTCTAAGTTCAGTTGCTGATTTACATCTACGCTGCTTCTGGTATTGTGCTGGTACTTAACCTTGTTTATATTTCCTTAGCAACTTGCTTCACATGGGTTGTTCGATGTGCATGTAAAAGCTACTGGGGATATTCACATTGATGACCACCACACAAATGAAGATGTTGCACTTGCCATTGGAACTGTGAGTTTTCAGGGAGCTTATAATTAAGTAATTCAGAAGTATATTCAGAATCTCGTTTGTTCTTTCCATCTGTCGGTCTGTTTACTCAATTTATATCTGAAAGTGGTTGCGACATTGACAGAGACTCTTTTACTTGCTTGAGTCACTTCTCATTGTGTTGGCATTCCTTAGTTTTTTCTCTTTAGAGCCTTGACTTCTACTTTTGGGTGACTTCTAGTTTTTGATTATCTAGGCGTTGTTGCAAGCACTTGGTGATAGAAAGGGAATCAATCGATTTGGTGACTTTTCGGCTCCATTAGATGAAGCACTCATTCATGTTTCACTGGTAAGTGATAGCCTTATGGGAACACTAATTTTGTCAGATATTCTCTGTCTGAAGTGTGTAGATTATCAGCCTTTTGCACCATCACAATGATAACTAATAGACAGCCCTGCTTATTTTTCTAGTCAGAATTTGTACATACTTCCACAAAACAAGGTCTATACTTTCTTTCACCTGGAATGTGGTTTCTTGAAACCACAAAAGTACCTCATAAAATCATTGTAATACGACTATTCACTTGTGTAGGAACAAGTATTGTCTTTGGTTTTAGATATTGATCTTTTTAAGTAGATGCTACAAAAGAGAAGTTGAAAACAGCCCCATTGTGTTTTGGTTCTTATGGAGGGAAAGAAACTATAGGACTTTGACAAAAATAACAAACCAATAAAATCCCATAGGTGAGGGTTCTAGGGAGGTATAGTGTATGCGCAAACCTTACCCCTACCCCGATAGAGTAGAGATGTTGTTTCCAATAGACCCTCGGCAAACTATAGGAATTTGAATTTGTACAAAATTGAAAAAACTCTTGTTTTGGTTGTACTTATGATATAAAGAGGAAATTCTTGTTTGTATAAATAGTTGGTTAAATTTTTGGGGTATAATGCATATGTATGTAGTCTCATTTTGAAACAGCCACACCAACCTGTTGGCATATTAATAGCATATCATGATTTATCAAATAAAATCATATTGATCTTTTTATGATCATGATCTGCATGTATATTAACTGTTTGATATTTAATTTATACAGGATTTATCAGGAAGGCCATATTTGGGCTATGATTTGCAAATACCTACTCAGAGAGTTGGAACTTATGACACTCAGGTCTGTCTAATCTTCTTGTTCTACTATGAAAAGCTCTCTACCCCTCCGGGGTAGGGGTAAGGTCTGCTTGCACTCTACCCCTAGACCCCACTGATGGAATTTTACTGGGTTGTTTTTGTTGTTGTTGTCGTTTAATGTATGAATCTTGAATTTCGGTCAGGATGGTATAAATATTAAGTAATAATTTTACTGTTAATAAAGTATGTCAGTTCAAAATGTCCAATATAGAGCATGTGTCAACATCATGTGTACATGCCAAGTACTTTTACAACTAATTGTTAGTTTGTTACTATGGTTAAGAAAGAAAGAAATTTTATGCTCTCCTGGCCATAAAACATTAATTGTTTAAGCTGTGTAAGTTTTCGCTCATTTCTATATCTATTCTTTGGATCTGCTGATTTGAATGACATTGTTATGTTTAGCTGGTGGAACACTTCTTTCAGTCTTTGGTCAACACTTCTGGAATGACGCTCCATATTCGACAGGTAAATCCTTTTATGACCTCTTCAGAGGTGGTTTATTTTATTTTTTTTGTTTTTTTTTTTTTTGGGGGGGGGGGGGGGGGGGGGTGGGGGGGGGGTTTTGGTTTTTTTTTTTACTTATTTTTCTGCCCTTATTTGATCTTCACTCTGGTTTTACTCTTGCATACTAAGATGTTGAATTTGTCTGGTCACAGCTTGCTGGAAAAAATTCTCATCACATCATTGAGGCAACTTTCAAGGCATTTGCTAGAGCTCTTCGGCAAGCAACTGAATATGACTTGCGTCGTGGTGGAAGTGTGCCCAGGTTTGGTTATTTTCCATTCCCTTAAATTTTTAAAACAGCTTATAATGTGTCAGTATCATTGAGATTATTGTTTAGGGTTGCTCAGTTTTAATTTCTCTTTAAGTTTGTAGTACTACTTGTAATCCAACAAAATCATGGGCTTTAATTGTGTAAATATCTTTTTTCTTTCTTCAAGTTACCATTTTTTCACCGCTTAGATTCACTAGAACTCCTTTCATTACATCAGCCACCAGCATTTGACACATCACTCAAAAGTCCTTTTATATTCAAACATGAACCTGGTAGACATACATGTCAATACAGACACACAAGATGATGATGAAAGAATGGCAAATTTACTTTGATTTCTTTTTTCCGAATCTCAATTGCCTCCTTTTTATTGGTGCAGCTCAAAAGGGGTTTTGTCCCGATCGTGAAATATCTATTTCCGCAAAGATTCACATTCTTTGAGTGAAGGTTGGTATTTTAGCATTTCAATATATACAAATGAGTTGGCAATTGTTTGTATGGATAATCCCTCTGCAGGGAAATAATATTCTGCGTATTAGTTAGTACTTACTATTTATCCTTGGTGTAGTTTGCTGCACTGCTATTCTGCAAGGTATATCATGATTACTATAGCCTTGTGGCAGAAGAAGGTGGATCAAGATACATCAGATGTTTCTCTAGCTCTTTCCAGATAGTATTTTGATATCTACAAATGCTACAAGATGAATGCACGCAGCTAGTTTCAGTGTTTAAGTATGAAATGTTGGAGGTTTGACTGGTGATGGAGGCTTATGCTTTTGGTTGTAATCTTTTTTATTACCAGAGGTCATTTGTACTTTCGTGAAGAAAGATCGCTTCTGTTTTTTTAAGTTGCCTATTATTGGAAATAGCCTCTCTGCCCCTTCGAGTAGGGGTAAGGCTCGTCTACATATTACCCTCCCCAGACCCCACCTGGTGGGAATATACTGGGTAGTTGTTGTTGTTGTTATTACAAGGGTGATATTTTAAGAGGATATATGAATGAGCACAATAAAAGCTCTCTCTCTCTTTTTCTGGAACGTAGGAGCAATCTATTCCAGCAAAACATGAGATGTAACTTGACCCTATGCCAAGTCCAAGCAATTTTTTTTCTGTATTTTGTGGTTACATGCAACTTTGAGCTTTTCATGTGTTCTGCATTTTCATAATTTTAATTTTGGTTTTAATCAAAATGTGAGTGCTTCATACAGTATGTGAGAAACTACAGTCAGCATGGCGATGTATACTCTCTTTGTTCCTTGATAGTAATAACAAAATGAAGAACAGAAACAAAGGGATGTGGATTGTGTTGTCTCGGATGCTTGGGGTTTTGGTATAATAGAACATGGACTTCATGGGGGTGGGATGAAGTATAGGCGTAGGGGTAATAGTTGCCGCTTGTGTGATCAAGAAGTTGAGGTGCAAGCTGTGGCGACAACCCCTTGTAAAGTTACATACAATAGACCTGGTTGAAGCCTTCGATTCTTGCAAAGCAGGAGCTTAGAGCATTGGTGACTTTATTGTTCGAGCAAATATTATTTAAGACTGTTAACTTGCCATGACTTGGTTTACTTGCTTCAGTGAAGGGCTTCAATAAATTGAGTGGTGACTGGATTACTCACCTTTAACATTGCATATTACAGAGCATATTTTATATCAGAGTTCTTTGAAAGTAGTTGCATAACATGCATTCATGGTTACACTCAAATGAAACCTTTGAATTGAGGAACCTTTTATTGTATTCGGATAATATTCCTTTCTTTGTCTAGTGTCTATTTGTCACAAAATTTAGGTCACACTCGGAACAGATGATTTGGTCACCAACATCAATCAAAATATCATTGTGATGGAGTTAAAGGGGGGAATGCAACCAAAAATACTTCAATAAAGTGTATCTTTATCAAATAGACTACATTTAGTTGAGCATGTTCTCAGATCACACTGAAAAAGAAAGGAGTCTTCACTCGTGAGAATCGAGCAACAGAAGATACTATATCACATTAACCTCTTTTAATATGTAAATCAAGACCATTTTAGAATGTATTTTTTTAATCAGTGGTGTCTGTCCGAGTCGGCTTGTGTGCACCTTGAATATTCCCCTTGTTACAATGCTTCTTCTGCTTTATTCAGATCATCTAAGATCTCTAGCTTTATCTCTTCTGGAAGTGGAGCAGATGGGCCTGCCTTTGAATAAAAGCTGGCCAAAGATCTAATAGCTTTCTCTAGCATAACATATGACTCCTGCAAGTACAGTATTAAGTCAAAACAATGATCAGATGCAACAAAACTGGGGAAGACATGGACGTGTTTTAACTCTCAAATATTTATGTTTCCACTACAGGAGGAACCCCCCCCCCCCCCCCCCCAAACCAAACTATAACTTTTAGTATTTTGCATGCTAGAGTAGATTGATGCATAAAAGCATCAGCATGTCAAGAATTATATATCATGTGGAGTCTTCAGCTAAGTGTAGACAAGTGCGGTCATTACAAGACTCGAGGAAGAAACCCCAGCCTAAGTTGCTCGGACTTGGGTGCGACGTCCGATACAAGTGCAGATTTAGAGGTCGGATCTTTCATGATCTAATATTTTAAGTTTCGGGGGGTATGGATCCACATACGGGTACGGGTGTGGTGATTCGGCTAAAATAATACAAAATATCTAAAAATAGAGTGACAAAAATATGTCTAAATTATGAGACATTATACGAAAAACTTTCAAGGTATTCCGAGAAGGAGAAAATATTAATCAAGAGGAGAATTCCGAGAAGGAGATAAAAGGAATTAGACTCACATATAAATTTTTATATACAAGGTATTCCATTTTCTTCGATTTCACTCTAGCTTTTTTTTTTTTAATTTAAAAAATCATTGTATATGCCCCGAATTCTCCGTCGATTTTGGTCAAACTACCCAAAATCGGTTGGCCAAATCCAGTATGGATCCCACACCCATGTCGTATCGACACAGGTGCAGCACCGAAAGTGAAGAGTCCGAGCAACTTAGGCCCCAGCTAACTCCATGCCAGCAGCCGCAGTAGAAGGGGATCAACTATTCTTTGGAATGACTGGCGTAGGTCCATGAAAGTAAAGGATTTTTACTAATTGATATGGTTATATCACAAGATCTTAAAGACTTCTTTCAGATAGTTGATTTGCACAAACTCTAAAGCTATTCCAACAAATGAGTTATTAATTATGGAAGGCAGTAATTGTTGCATTTCAAGACAATTAGATGTTTGACGTTTGAGAAGAAATAATTTCATTTCAAGACATTATGCAAGGTAAATTTTGGAGTTATTCTGACTTTAATTTGTTGAGCATGAAGATCTAAAAGGTGCTCTAGAAACAAGAAATGAACTTTGCACTGTTGACGAATTATAACAACTACAAAATTGAAATTTGAAGTTATTACGTCATGCAAGCCTCTTCCTTAGCCATCAACAGGAATGGTTTCCAAATTTCTGTGTATATTTGGAAACAATGAATCCATAATATTGCACAAAGTACTAAAACTTTTCAACGAGCTACAATGCAATAGCATTCTACTTTTTCTTTGTTGAAAAAGGATTACCTCATTGACTACTGATTTTTGTCCTCTCCATCCACCAAGGTATTCCCTGATGGATTCCTTTGCTGCATCAGCTGTTCGTCTAAACTTAGACATGTCGTTCGGGTCTTCCTTTACTGATTCACGCAATGTCTTCACCACCTCTCTTGCAGATTTTAAGTAATCCTTTGGTAAAACTTTTCCTGACTTTGTTTTCTCATTTGGATCAAACAAGGACTTAAAAGCCTCAGCCACACCTTCATCCTTGTCTTGAAACTCTTCATCCTCTGCCCGAGCTGGTAGCACCGTTAAGCCGCAGTTGAATGCTATAATTGTAACCAAAGGACTAACAAGAAGCTGGCGCCGAGTTGCTTCTTCTTTGGTTGATAATACACCAGAACTCTTTGATTGTAGTTTATCTGTTTTTTTGCAAAGAATTGCAACCAGGAAAAGAAAATTGTCATGAATCAGGAATGATTCAGTCACGATATTACGTAGATAAAGTACTCATGTGAGGTTTATAGATTTCAAGGACACAACACAATATAAGACGACGAAGAAGAAAAATCTGACTAGACATAGAAACAACTTCATGATGATTGAAAACGAAAGAGACAACTAAACCAAAAAATAAAGCTAAGACACACTTAGCTATTCTCCTTTGGATATAATAAGAAACAAGGAAGGAGGATAGATCCCCTGGTGACCTCTGCCTTTTGACTTTCAAGCTGTAGGCAATATCTAATTAATGTTTTTGAAAGCAATTTATCATGGCACAGCATATATATGAAGGTGCTCTATACGAAGCTTCTCAGCATGTTCACAGAACAGAAGCTCTAGTACTATTATCATATATTTGTTAACACATTTTCTTCCTTAGTTTTGCTTATACTCTCTCTCCAAACCCAACTTACTTCGCCAGTTCTTCACACCAAAACAAGTCTAATACATTATCCCTCTAGGTAAGCTCCTATTCTTCAGCCAATTAAAAAGTGCAGCCCGATGCACTAAGCTCCAGCTATGTGTGGGATCCGGGGAATGGCCGGACCATACTATTCTTCAGCCAATTATAACCGTTGAATTGTCATGGTCAACAAAAATGGTCACAGATTACATGAGATCAAAGACTGAGAATATGTGCAAATGGAATACTAGTTATGCAATTACAAGTAAGACATGCATTACATAATAAGAAATGACCAAAGACAACTGGATTACACTGTCTTACTTTCAACAAGATGGACCAGCTCCTGGGTGGGGATCCTGCCGTACAAAGAAAACTGGAACTTAAAGAAATTATATACTAGGTTCTCATATTCATCGCCTATTCATATAATTAAAGGATTCAAACATTGTCATGACAGTGCATATATAACATGCTACCTAGAGTTACCTATTGTTATAGGTCAACTTAAACTCGCTGTTAAAAAACATCAAACATGCAAAAAAGCTTACATTCGTCGCTGCCTTGAATCTTCTCAGCAGAGCTGGAAATGGAAAACAAACATTCATCGGAATTAAGAAAGCCATACTAACTCAAGCTACCCCATAAACATCAAAAGAAACCTTCAAAAAGTAAGAACCAAGTCAAAGTCATTAGCTAATTACACTATCAGAAAGAAAGAACAAAATCATTAGCTAATTAATCCAAACTAATACTTATAAACTGATTTTGAAACTATTTAGCAACATGGCAAAATTCATGTTTCTATACTCGATCCATTAAGGTTAACAGGAATACCAATTTGCTCCTGTATAAGTTGGAACTCCAGAAATCAAGAATGTATAAATAACAGTGCTAAAATAAAATTATATTCCTGTAAACCATAAAAAAAGAGGGAATTGGGATAGACCCAAAAGTATTATATTAGCATTCTTTGGTAATTTAGTAGCTGAAATCACTACCGAAAAAGCAAGAAAATAGAACACCCACCAAAGAATAGACACATAGAATACTCTGTTTGAGTGGATAGAGGAAAATCTGGAGAATAAATATAGTTGGAATTTGACAGAGAAGAAGAGTGGCAGTGGCAGTAGCAGTAGCAGCAGCCCTTAGCGATAGATGCTACAGACAGAGAGTATCATGAAGTGAAATGTATGAGATTGCTTTCAGTTTGGTTCACAGGTTGAACAGTTGAAGGGACAAAAATTATGGGCAAGTTACTTTAAACACCCTCGTATTACAACTTCAGTTGCACTTGGGTACCTTCAAAGTTCTGCGTGTAAGCGGAGGGAACTAAACAAATAACATATATACATAAAAAAAATTATTGTATTTAACTATATAGTATAATTTTTGAGCGAAGGCTCCACTACTACCCACTCAATAATCTCCTCTCCCACTCTCTCATTCTCTTTTGTTTATCCGTAAAACGGTTACACTTAAATTTATAGTGTGATTTATAGACAAGCGAACCGATTTGATCAAAAAATGATAGACAAATAAGAACAAAAAAACGATTAGCGATTGAAATTAAAGGAGATAACAAGTCTGATAAAGACCTAGCCTTTCCAGTGACAAGAGTGGATGTAATGTTCAAATATTAAAATTGAGCATAATAACAAGCCTGATTTTCGTATACATAATATTTCATGTACTATAATGGTTGTTAATCCTGCTATTTATAGCCATTTAGGGGGACAAGATCCTCAAATTAAGCCCCTCTTGAATGAGAATAAAATCGTCATTGATGAGGCATAACGATTTGGCATTAAATACAAATATTCTCTATAACAGTTGTCCAATGAATATTACCCGATGACAACGCTTCAGAATCTTTGCTATCGGTTACCTTGTCTTCGAGGCTGGTTTGCAGTTGCGAAAAAAAGACTCATAGTGGAGGCACCTAACAAACTTGAGGAATATCGCAAATGCGACACCGACTTCGCATTTGCGAAGTTTGCTATTCTCGCAAATGTGACAACTTGATCGCAATTGCGAATCTACCTAGTCCCGGC
The DNA here is from genome assembly GCA_034376525.1 of Nicotiana benthamiana. Taxonomy (NCBI): domain Eukaryota; kingdom Viridiplantae; phylum Streptophyta; class Magnoliopsida; order Solanales; family Solanaceae; genus Nicotiana; species Nicotiana benthamiana. The sequence continues at coordinate 86,562,198 of CM067328.1, forward strand.
CTTGCTTTACAATTGCGAGTGAGCTATCGCAATTGCGATACCTGCCCCTTACTTTTCACTTCGTAATTGTAAGGTTGATGCTCGCAATTGCGATAATTGGAGCTCCAACAACCCAAAAATGAGCTCAATCCAATTCGAAACACGTCCGAAACTCACCCAATTCATCGGGGCTCCAGACCAAACATCTACACAACTCTAAGAATATCATACTGTCACAACCCAAAATCTCAACTCGTTGTGATGATGTCTAACACACAACTAGGCAAGCTGACAATCACATAACGTCTAAACATTTGAATAAAACAGGTTTAATATACTCAATAACAGAAAATCTCATAAATATCTGATAAAAGTAACTGAAACTCTACTACAACAATCCTAGCACCCGGTGTCTACGAGTACATGAGCACTACAATATCTCAACATAAGACAAACTCTAGTACAACTGTCTGAATAATAAAACAGTACAGAAGAAAATAAAATGAAGGAGAATCAAGGTCTGTGGGCGTCATAGCAACTACCTCAAAGTCTCCGAGCATGTACTAGTACCAATCTAGCAATAATCGTGTCCATATGTACTTGGATCTGCATACGAAGTGCAGAGTAGTATGAGTATAAATGGCCCAATATACTCAATAATTATTGTAGCTAATCTTGACGAGGTAAAAGAAGCACAAACTATAAATGATGCTAGTTATAACCTGTACAGTTTCGTCATTAACAAGTATATAACAATAATGAAATTAAGTCATAAAACACAGGAAGAAGCGTGTGTGTGTATGTGTACAGTTTCTTAAATACTCTACTCTGTCAATATTCGGCTTATAGAGATGATATTCAGTTAAATCAGGTAAATAATAACAAAAATTACAAGTAAAGATGAAATGCAAAATCCAAACAACCACTGGCCGGATTTCCTCAACTTTTTCAATTCCATACCAAACCACTTATTAGCTTCCCTCAATATCTATGTGTACACCATCAAGAGAGAAATATGAGAGGGACCCTGGGGGATGGATCCCTATCCACATGTAAGCAAGGACAATTCAACGTGCTACCAGCCTGACGTGGTCATAAGCTCATTATATAATATGCCCAGTGTGATCATATGCATAACATTTCAACCCTCCTAGTGTGGTCACAGACACAACAATGCAATCCGTTCGGCATGGTCAAATGCATAAAAATACAATTCGTCTGGCATGGTCACATGCACAATAACACAATTCGCACGGCATGATCACAAGCACCCAGTCAAATCATATCACATTGGAGAATATAAACAAGTATACATGTATGTAATGAATAATTAAAAAATCTCATTCTCCTGGACCGGAAAAAAATGACATGCTAAGTATAGGCATATGCAAAGTGTACTATCATAGCTTGAATCATCAATTTCATCACAAAATAGCATTTATCAAGTTCATTCAGGGATTAAACCTCTATGTAACCTCAAACACGGCTCAAATAGTTCACAAAATGTTATAGATATGAGAAATATCATAGCTTAAATCTTAACAATCAATTCTAGACATATCATAGCCTAAGCACAACCCGGGCATGGATAAATATCCTCAGTATTAGCACATGGGCTAAACAATCCACACATGTGCGCATCCATAGCACGTAGTTATCACAAATAATTCGGCAACTAGTGTTAGATAATACGCTTAACGCTAGAGGGGGGGTGAATAGCGTTATAATAAAATTTAGCGTAAACTTGCGGAAATTAAAATTTGCAGGAAGTAAATAAGTGCGATAAATAATAACTTACACACAGATATATCCTGGTTCACCACAACGTGTGGCTAGTCCAGTCCCCGAGAGACTCTCTCGAGATTTTCCACTAACGTGTCAAGCTTCCGGGTGCTTAACAAACCTTTACAACTTGAGGACGCAAGCCTCAACACCTTTGCTCGGAGTTACAACACTCCAAGACTTCAACCAAGGAAACACAAGTTCCTGACAACAAGAGAATTACAATTCTCTTACAAGTGTATACAACACTAAAACACTCAAACAAAATACTCCTTAATGAGTAGATATGAGTAAAAGAAATAAGCTCTGGATCACAACAACTTTGGACAAGAATATGGCTCTCAAAAGCTTTATGAAATTGAATATAAAATGATAAACAAAAGTATGCAAGCTTATAGCAATGTAATGATCAGTTGTAGTATGTTGTTGTATTTAAAACACTGAAATGAAGCTGTATTTATAGTTGAAAAACTTGGCATTACCGTTGCCTAATTGCCAATTAAGAGTTGCTGATTTTACTCACTGACAATCGATTGTCAAACCCCAACAATCGATTGTCTGCCAGTCAGATCAAAATTCAATCCCAGATTTTACGCTTGATAATCGATTACTTACAATCCATAATCGATTACTGGCAACGTTCAAAAAATCCTTTCCAGATTTTACCACAAACAATCGATTGTCCAGAATCAACAATCGATTACTCAGCAACGTTCAAAAAATCTTTTCCGGATTTTAATCAAAACAATCGATTATACAAAATCAATAATCGATTACCCAATAATGTTCAAAAAATCTTTTCCGGATTTTAATCAAAACAATCGATTACCTGACGGTATTTGAAAACTTTACGACAACGGTCAGCTTCACAATCGATTGCACAAAGTCAACAATCGATTACTTATCAGTTTTTGAAAAACATTTTAGACACTGCCTCTTGACAATCGATTGTTATATACTCACAATCGATTATTTAATAAATTTGAAAATCACTGGAAGTCACTGCCTCAACACAATCGATTGTCATTAGTTCACAATCGATTATTTTGTGACTTTGAAAAATCTGAAGGACACTGTCTCTTCACAATCGATTGTCATTAGCTTCACAATCGATTATTCTGAGTTTTGAAAAACTTTGATGGACACTGCCTCATCACAATCGATTGTCAGAAGGTTCACAATCGATTGTCATGCAGGTTTGAAGAAACCTGATGTTCATTGCCTTAACACAATCGATTGTCATTAGTTCACAATCGATTGTCATGCAGTCTTGGCTCAACATAATCGATTATCATTAGTACATAATCGATTATCTTAGTCCAGTTTTCAGAGGCATTTAAAAATCATTTTGACTTATGAAAATATGCATGATTTAAAATTATTTAGCATTAAATTAAATATGCATGATTTTGGAAAACAGTTTTATGAGAGAAGCCATGTTACGAGTCAAGTTGTAGGATCAAGATCACAATTAAGAATGACTCAATTAAACTATAAAACTTTGTCTTGAGCTTGAATCTCGATGTATATCAATTGTGCGCTTGTTTCTTGAACTTCGTCATATATCAATTTTCGCTTCGTTTGTCATTCATCAAAACCTATACAAAAGAACACACGTTTTAGTATATTGCATTGAGAACGTGTTTCCAACAATTTCCCCCTTTTTGATACTGGCAAACATTAAGCGGGATATGCAAGACAAGTAATTTATATTGACGATTCAAGACAAGTATATTCATGCAACAAGTATGCAATTTGTTCCCCCTCAATATATGAATTCCCCCTCAATTTAAGCTTATAAATATTGAGAGTTGCATACCCGTTATCTTCCCCCTTTTACCATTAGCAAAAATAACATAATAATAAGATGCCAAAGATGAAATAAACCTTGTTTATTTATTAAAAAAAATTACAGCAACAGGGAAGACAATACAGCATGTAAAAACAAACAAAAAAAACTACAATTATTCATTCATCATTTTCCGCCTCATCATCCGGCGCTGCTTTATATGGAACAAGACCCGCATATGGATAATGAACGTGGTCAAAATATCCATGGATCTCGTGAGTTAATTGACCGAAAGAAGAGGTCAATGAAGCAATTTGGTCGGAAATGAATTGGAGGGAAGGCTCTTGAGGCGGAGGAGCACGACGGGTTGGAGGAGGAGCAGGCGCTACATGATCACCGTCATGATGAAAGGAGGATTCCGAAATTTCCCACTTTTTGGTACTCTTTTTGATAGGACCATTTCCAGTGACGAATTCGGTGGCTTCAAGAAAGTTCATGATGATGAGAGCATAAGGAAGAGGCCTATCATCTCCGATAGCGTCACGCATATGAATTTTGATAAGCCGACACCAATTGATGTTAGCTCCGGTAACTATGGCATGCATGAGCTTGGTGTCCTCTTGGGAAATGGTGGTATGGTTGTGCTTACGAGGCTTGAGGACTCGGGTGATGAAATAGAAAATTAATCGGTAATTTGGATCCATTCCCGTAATTGTAGGACGACGGGAGGAGATATTTGGATCATAAGAAGTAAGACCGATTTGGTGTAAGAGGACTGTTTCATCAAAAAGGGCTCCGGCCTCTCCGGTGTACCGAAAAATGTCTTCACCGTTATGAGGAAGACGGGCAATGGTATGAAGATTTTCATCGGAAAGAAGAATTTGAACACCATTAATGTTGGTGACAAGCTCACCATCATCATCCTCATGGAGGTTGGAATAAAATGCTTGAACCAATGTAGTATTGATGTAAGGATGAGTAAGGAGTAAAAAGTCAAGAAGTTGAGAATTTTTGAGCATATTTGCAGCAGGCCCAAATGATTCAAGATACTTGTGGGTTGAAAAGCGGGGTGGAAGAATGTCGCGCTTTTCAAATTTGGTTAGGAATCGAGTAAGCTCGATGTCGGAATTGAAATATAGAACGGAACCATCTTGATAGGGATAGTTCGGACGAGGAGGGGCAGCCGAGGTGGATGCGCCGTGCCTAGCAGAACGGGAACGTTTTGAGTGACGGCCCGACATTTTTAATGAAAGCTGCTGGATTTTGCAAAGAATTAGAGAGAATTTGATATTTTGAAAGCTAGAATTGATGCTTGAATGAATGAATATGAACATATATGAAGCCTATTTATAGAGGGGAGAGTGGCTTATCATTTATGGAAGAAATCTGCTGAGAATTTAAAGCCAAATCAGTCAGAAACGGTAAAATAAATTCACTGACCGTTAGACAATCGATTGTTGAGATGCAATAATCGATTGTTGAAGAGTTATGACCTGACTTGGAACTGACACAAATCGATTGAGGAGCCAAACGGTAACAAGAGTTTAAATTTCTGACATGAAATAATCGATTGTCAAAATATGGTAATCGATTGTTATGTTACAGTGAGCACAGAAATTTTCTGATTTTGAAAATAATCGATTATATTTTGAAACAATCGATTGTTTTGGAAAAGCCTTGCTGAATGATTGAGACGGAAATCGATTTTACAGTTTAAAGAATCGATTATTTAACGAAACTGCATAATAAACATAAACCATAAACAATCGATTAGTGATACTGCTAATCGATTTTCAGCACAGTAAAATAATCGATTATTTGCTTGGAAGAATCGATTGTTTTGTGCCAAAACTTTATAATTCCCCCTATCTTTTAGGGCGATACCTGCAAAATAGAATTAAACGTCTCCGACGCTCAAGTCAGTAATTTGTAAAGAAGTAATAACTTAAACTAGTGTTGCCAAGTGAGAACGTGAGCTCTTAAGAAGTGTGTCCTAAAGTGTTCTTAAGAGAGTTTCGGGTACTTACCTTTCCTCCGACGTTGCCAATTACCTGTTCGAGAGGGTGATCTTTGATTGTCCTCCACTCGTTAGGCATATTCATTTCTTTTTCCAATTGTGGCGCTTCTTCCGTTGGTTGTTCCTCAGTTTCATCTTTATTTTCCTTGGGTGGTTCCTCTTGTATTTTGTCTTTCAAGCTATCTAAGATACCAGAAAGATCAAAACCGGAATCCTTTCTCGCCAAGCGAGCATTATTTTCGGAAAATACAACATGAGGGGATTCCTCCACAATTTGGGTTCTTTTATTAAAGACCCTATATGCTTTACTACGTGAGGAATATCCAATGAAAATACCTTCATCCGACTTAGCATCAAATTTACCCAATTGGTCTTTGCCATTGTTATGAACAAAACATTTGCAACCAAAAACTCTAAAATGGGAAATATTTGGTTTTCTACCCTTATAAAGTTCATAGGGGGTTTTCATGAGTATCGGCCGAATTACTACTCTATTTAGAACATAGCAAGCGGTACTCACGGCGTCCGCCCAAAAATGTTTGGGTATCTTAGCTTCGTCGAGCATGGTTCTAGCCATCTCTTCAAGACACCTATTTTTCCTTTCCACCACCCCATTTTGTTGTGGTGTTCGTGGAGCGGAAAAGGTATGCTCGATTCCGAGTTCGTCACAAAAGTCCGCAAAGAGATTGTGATCAAACTCTCCCCCATGATCACTCCTAATTGAAGTAACGGTTGTTTCTTTCTCATTTTGAACACGCTTAAGAAAATATTTAAAATTTTGAAAAGCATCACTTTTATTGGCAAGAAATAAAGTCCAAGTAAATCTCGAGTAATCATCAACAATCACAAAAGCATATTTATTTCTTCCTAGACTTTCAATGCGAGAGGGACCAAATAAATCCATATGAAGCAATTGCAATGGTCTAGAAGATGAAACAATGTTTTTAGATTTGAAAGATGCTTTTGTCTGCTTCCCCTTTTGACACGAGTCACAAATAGAGTCATTTTCAAATTTTAAATTGGGAAGACCAACAACTAAGTTTTGAGAAATCAATTTGTTCAAAAGATGCATATTGATATGTGCTACTCTACGATGCCATAGCCAAGTATCATCCTCTTTACTCATAAGACAATCAACATATTCGGGTGAGGAATTAGCAAGATCAACCATATAAATATTATCAACTCTAAAACCACGAAGTATGATTTTGAAATTACTACGTCTAAATACTAGGCATTCATCCGAATCAAATAGAGCAAGATTTTCCTTGTCACATAATTGGCTTATGCTCAAGAGATTATGCTTCAAACCTTTCACAAGTAATATATGCTTAATAGAGGAATTTTCATTCTTACCGACCGAGCCGATGCCGATGATCTTTCCTTTATTGTTATCACCGAAGATAACACTTCCTCCTTCTTTGTGCTCTAATTGAAGGAATTTGGATTCATCTCCCGTCATATGCTTGGAGCATCCACTATCAAGGTACCATAGTACACTTGATCCCTTCAAGCACACCTACAAAACAAATTAATGTTCTTTAGGTACCCATGCCATCTTGGGTCCTTGGGGGTTAGGCATATTATAGTGATACGATTGAGTAACATGTCTATGACGTGTAAAGCATGCAGGAGCAATATGACCAATATGTCTACAATAATGACAAGTCACATTTGGGTTATGCATCCTTCTAGGTTCATAGTAACTAGACGGATGAAAATTTCTTACTCTATTTTGAACACTATGACTATTTCGCATTTCATGAGAATTATTTCTCCTACTATGAGCTCTAGGATGGGCAGCATTTCTAGAGTGATTGTTTCTCGGTTGAGGGCCATTGCTAGGTCTTCTAAGGGGTTCAAAATTTGGCCTAAAATATGCATCATTTTTAGGGAGACTATTTCTAGGTGGTAAGTCATTCCTAGGTCTTCTAAAAAGTTCAGCATTTTGTCTAGCATGCTTATTGGCTCTAGAGTTGTTGTTTCTAGGATAAGCATTTCTGTTGTTAATCCTAGGTTGAGCTTTAGGTTGTTGGGGTTTAGCGTCAACCTTTTCTTCATTCTTAAAGCCTATTCCATGCTTGGTTGATTTCAAGTTAACAAGAACATCATTCAAGTTTTTGTGCGAAGAATTAAACTTATCTAATGTGCCTTTAAGCCTACTTACTTCATTCTTAAGAAGCAAACAAGAAGTGCAATTTCTAGTAGAGCTTTCGGGCTTATCGGAACTTCTTTTTCCAAAAAACTTGTTTTCCTCTTTCAGCTTCTCATTTTCTAAAACCAGTTTTTTTAAATCCTTTTCTTTCAAAGAAAGCTGTTTTTGAAAATCCTTTTCTTTTAATGAAGCATTTTCTTTTATGCCCTTAACAGTTTTTGAAGCCTTAATAAACTCAGCATATAATTCGTCAAAAGCGTTTGCATTTCTTCAAGAGTAAAGAAGTTTTTAGACGAAATTTGAGATACCTCATCTTTGTTGTCTTCTTGTGCCATAAGGCAAAGATTTGCTGCTTCGTCTTCTTCTCCTTCGCTTGACTCATCTCCGGAGTCACCTCCCCAAGAAATGTATGCACGTTGCTTTTTAAAAGGTTTCTTCTCCTTTTTGATGTTTGGGCAATTTGATTTGATGTGCCCGGTTTCACCACATTCATAGTACTTGATTTGTTCGCCTTGCTTTTTGCCCTTGCGTTCATACTCCTTGCGCATGAACTTTTGAAATCTTTTGATAACGAGTCCAAACTCGTTGTCTCCTTCCTCATCAATTTGCGGTTGGCTTGTGCTCGCCTTTAGAGCTATTCTTTGCCTCCTTTGATCATCAACAAAAGGGTTAAGAATAGTAGATTCATAGGTTTTAAGGTTACCTCTTAGTGCGTCGATGGTGACGTTTGAAACGCCAATGGATTCTTGAATTGCATCGGCCTTTGATCTCCATGCCGGTGTGAGACTTCTAAGAATTTTTTGAACGAGCTCTCTATCCGTGAATGTTTTCTTGAGAGCATGTAAGTCATTTACGATTATTGAAAATCGCTCAAACATTTCGTCCACCTTTTCACCTTCCTTCATGTGAAATAATTCATAAGAATGGGTTAGGAAATCAATTTTTGCTTCCCTTACCTGGTCCGTACCTTCGTACGTAACTTCTAGCTTGTCCCACATCTCCTTTGCCGTTGTGCAACACGATATTTTCTTGTAATCGTCAGCATTAACAGCACAATATAATAAATTAATTGCTTTAGCATTATTTTGAACCTTTCGGATGTCATCCGCGTCATATTCATCCTCGGACTTAGGAACCCATTCGTTTTCCACCTTCTTTGTTGGAATTTGGTTTCCCTTCATTATCACCTTCCAAAGGTGAAAGCTGTTGGACTGAATGAAGATCTTCATCCTCTCCTTCCAGTACGTGTAATTTGTACCGTTGAATAGAGGTGGTCGTGTGGAGCACTGTCCTTCATCAATTCCTGCAAAAGAATCACGAGTAGAAGCCATGGATCGTTCTCTCAAACTGTTAAGTTTTCAGAGAGTTGGGCTCTGATACCAATTGTTAGATAATACGCATAACGCTAGAGGGGGGGTGAATAGCGTTATAATAAAATTTAGCGTAAACTTGCGGAAATTAAAATTTACAGGAAGTAAATAAGTGCGATAAATAATAACTTACACACAGATATATCCTGGTTCACCACAACGTGTGGCTAGTCCAGTCCCCGAGAGACTCTCTCGAGATTTTCCACTAACGTGTCAAGCATCCGGGTGCTTAACAAACCTTTACAACTTGAGGACGCAAGCCTCAACACCTTTGCTCGGAGTTACAACACTCCAAGACTTCAACCAAGGAAACACAAGTTCCTTACAACAAGAGAATTACAATTCTCTTACAAGTGTATACAACACTAAAACACTCAAACAAAATACTCCTTAATGAGTAGATACGAGTAAAAGAAATAAGCTCTGGATCACAACAACTTTGGACAAGAATATGGCTCTCAAAAGCTTTATGAAATTGAATATAAAATGATAAACAAAAGTATGCAAGCTTATAGCAATGTAATGATCAGTTGTAGTATGTTGTTGTATTTAAAACACTGAAATGAAGCTGTATTTATAGTTGAAAAACTTGGCATTACCGTTGCCTAATTGCCAATTAAGAGTTGCTGATTTTACTCACTGACAATCGATTGTCAAACCCCAACAATCGATTGTCTGCCAGTCAGATCAAAATTCAATCCCAGATTTTACGCTTGATAATCGATTACTTACAATCCATAATTGATTACAGGCAACGTTCAAAAAATCCTTTCCAGATTTTACCACAAACAATCGATTGTCCAGAATCAACAATCGATTACTCAGCAACGTTCAAAAAATCTTTTCCGGATTTTAATCAAAACAATCGATTATACAAAATCAATAATCGATTACCCAATAACGTTCAAAAAATCTTTTCCGGATTTTAATCAAAACAATCGATTATACAGAATCAATAATCGATTACCTGACGGTATTTGAAAACTTTACGACAACGGTCAGCTTCACAATCGATTGCACAAAGTCAACAATCGATTACTTATCAGTTTTTGAAAAACATTTTAGACACTGCCTCTTGACAATCGATTGTTATATACTCACAATCGATTATTTAATAAATTTGAAAATCACTGGAAGTCACTGCCCCAACACAATCGATTGTCATTAGTTCACAATCGATTATTTTGTGACTTTGAAAAATTTGAAGGACACTGTCTCTTCACAATCGATTGTCATTAGCTTCACAATCGATTATTCTGAGTTTTGAAAAACTTTGATGGACACTGCCTCATCACAATCGATTGTCAGAAGGTTCACAATCGATTGTCATGCAGGTTTGAAGAAACCTGATGTTCACTGCCTTAACACAATCGATTGTCATTAGTTCACAATCGATTGTCATGCAGTCTTGGCTCAACATAATCGATTATCATTAGTACATAATCGATTATCTTAGTCAAGTTTTCAGAGGCATTTAAAAATCATTTTGACTTATGAAAATATGCATGATTTAAAATCATTTAGCATTAAATTAAATATGCATGATTTTGGAAAATAGTTTTATGAGAGAAGCCATGTTACGAGTCAAGTTGTAGGATCAAGATCACAATTTAGAATGACTCAATTAAACTATATAACTTTGTCTTGAGCTTGAATCTCGATGTATATCAATTGTGCGCTTGTTTCTTGAACTTCGTCATATATCAATTTTCGCTTCGTTTGTCATTCATCAAAACCTATACAAAAGAACACACGTTTTAGTATATTGCATTGAGAACGTGTTTCCAACAACTAGTGCCTCAACCAAGTATAGATAAGATACTTACCTCAAGCAAGCCAAATTACTCCCCTAACAAGCCCTTCATATGCGTATCAACCTCCGGAAGGCTCAAATCTAGCAAAATAACGTAATGCTATCAATAAAAGCTATAGGAGTTGATTCTAATTGATAAAAGCTAAAATATTTAACCAAAATTAAAAATTCAACTCCGGGTCCGCACCTCGAAACCCTAAAAAAGCACAAATTTTGAATATTCATTTACTTATGAGTCCAGCCATGCCAAAATCATCCAATTTCAACCACAAATCGCCCCTCAAGTCCTCATATTTCATTCTCCAATAACATAGTCCAAAAAACCCCAAATTCTAACTTAGATTCATGGGAAATAAGTAAAATAATCAATGGGTATTCAATAATTATGGACAAAAGTGATTAAAACTCACTTACCTCTTAAATTTATGTGGAAACCACTCCAAAACTCGCCCTAGTCTGAACTCAAAATCTCAAAAATAAAAAAAAAAACAACTAAGTGATCTCGCATTTATGGGCTCAATCACTGCACATGAGATTTCGCTTTTGCGGAAAAGGCCTCGCTTCTGCGAAGTTTAGTAAACTCCCGATCTGCTGCCTCTACGACCTAAGCGACGCACCTGCGAGACCACTTCTGTGATCTCTCGCCCACACCTATGCATCCGCACCTGCGAATCACCGGCGTATTTGCGACCAAGGCCAAGCTACCTCACTCCGCACCTGCAGACCTCTCACCGCAGAAGCATTTTTGCTTCCACAGAAAATCCTATGTATCTGCAGACCTCATCATAGACTCCACTACATTCCGCACATGCGACCAAAACGGCATACGTGCGGTACCACATATGCGGCCAATTCCACCGCAGGTGCGAGCGCAGTAGATGCCTGAAACTTCAACACTTATCCAAAGTGTAACCAAGCTCTTCCAACCATCCAAATAACACCCAAGGCCCCCGGACCCCATCCAAACATGCCAACACATCATAAAACATGGTACAAACTTAGTCGAAACCTCAAATCACATCAAACAATATCAAAATCATGGATCACATCCCAATTTAAACCTATTAAAACTAATGGATTTCCAACTTCTATAACTGATGCCAACACCTATTAAACCAACTCCAATTGACCTTAAGTTTTGCACACAAGTCATAAATTACACAATGAATCTATTCTAACTCCCGAAACAAAAGTCCGAGCTCGGTATCAACAAAGTTAACTTTCGGTCAAATTTCTCAAACTTCCAAACCTTCAACTTTACAACTTTCGCCAATTCACACCAAAATGAACTACGAACCTCCAAATTATAATCTGGGCATACGCCTAAATCCAAAATCACCATGCGAAGCTATCAGAATTATCAAAACTCCATTTCGCAGTCATTCATACAAAAGTCAATATTCCATCAATGTTTTTAACTTAACGTTTCAATCTTGGTACTAAGTGTCCCAATTTACTCTAAAACATCCCCAAAACCAAACCAACCACTCCGGAAAGCGACATAACCATATGTGAACATAGAATAAGCAATAAATAGGGGAACATGGTTGTAATACACAAGACGGCCGGCTGGGTCATCGCACCTACGAACTCGCTTACACGATCAAAATAAAATAACATCTAAAATCATGAATTGGACGTCATAATGCATAAATTACTAAAGAAAATTGAAGAACTTCTAGAATCACAACCAAGCGTCTGAATCCTATCAAACCAACTCCATATTACACCAAATTCTACAAACAAGTTCTAAATAGCAAAACATATCTTTTACCAATCCCAGAACTAAATTCCAAACCCAACAACCACATAATCAACCTACGATCAAACTTAGAAAAACTTCTAAACCTCAAATTGCCAATTTTCGGTAAAATAAGTCAAATCAACCTAGGGACCTCCAAATTCAATTTCGGGCATATGTAATCCAGAATCACGATAAGAATCTATCGGATCCATAAAAATAATATTCCGTGGTCATTTTCATAAAAGTAAAACTTCGTTTAACATTTCCAACTTAGGCTTCTAAATAAAAGAACCAAAAGGCCCAAATTAATCCAAGACCTTTCCAGAACAAAGCTAACTTACCCCGAAAATTATAAAATCATATATATATATATATATATATATATATATATATATATATATGTGTGTGTGTGTGTGTGTGTGTGTGTGTGTGTATGTGTGTGAAGCATCAAAAGAAGAAATAGGGCTCAAATACATAAAAATAGTTGGTCGGGTCATTACAAAGGTGATTAGTAAAGATTTTACCTAGAATGTATACTTGAGAATTTGGCTAGATTTGAAGAACACTTGAATGGTTCGATTGATGAATTTATGAATAGCTATTGATAAATATATATCATGTTATATAATTTAATTTTGTTGGAGTCGTTAGAGCTAAAGATTGGCTATGAAAGAGCAATTTTGAGGTATGCCAAGCTTTTACTTATCTTCTGTGCTTTTAAACACTTCATGTCTTTGAAAAAATAAAACAAATGTGAAATGCCCGACTGGTCGTTTTGAGTCCTAGCGCATCGTTCAGCAGTCTGAGGTCATGAGCAGCTTCATTTCAGGTGTTATGACTTATACGCGTGATCGGAATTGAATTTCAAAAAGTTCGAAGTTGATTTGGGAAGAGAATTCTCATTTCGGAAGCTTAAAGTTGAAAAAATAAAATACAGTTTGATTTTTGAGTAAACAACCTCGGAATTGAGATATTAAGGTATTAGGAGGTTTGTATGATAATTTTGAACTTGGGCGTATGCCCGGTCCAGATTTTGGATAAACCGGGAGCGTTTTGGCATCTATTGTGGAAGTTAGCATTTTGGAAGAAATTTCTTAATTTTGGCTTGAAGTGCATTTAAACGTTATCGATGTCCGTTTGGAATTCCGAGACTGAGAGTAGCTCCGTATGGTGATTCAGGAGTTGGGAGCATGATCAAGAGTGAATTCAGAGGCCCGTAGGTCATTTTGAAGCCATTTGGCTAAAGATAGAAATTTGAAGGTTTTTGAGAAGTTTGACCAGGAGTGGACTTTTTGATATCGGGGTCGGAATTCGATTCCGGAAGTTGGAGTAGGCATGTAATGTCAAATTGACTTGTGCGCAAAATTTGAAGTCAATCGGGTGTGATTTGATAGGTTTAAACGACAGAAGTAGAAGTGAGAAAGTTCAAAGTTCATAAAGCTTGGATTGGAGGTTGATTAATGATTTTAGCGTTGTTTGATGTGATTTGAGGCCTCAAGCAAGTCCATAATATCTTTTGGGACTGTTTGGTATGATTGGTTGGGATCCCGGGAGCCTCGTGTGAATTTCGAGTGGCTAACGAATCAAATTTGGAAGTTGAAGAATAGCTGAAGGGATTTGGTAACGACCCGGCCCAACACTGTGTGAATATTGTCCGCTTTGGGCCTAGCCCGCTCGGACTTGTTCCTGGGGAACTCAGTCACCCCCGGCTATGATACCAACTGTAATGACCCGGCCCAACACTGTATGAATATTTTGGGCCTAGCCCGCACAGATTTGTTCTCGGGGAACTCAGTTACCCCCAAAACGCATCTGCACATGTTGTCAAAGGCCTTACTAATATAGCCCAGGACTCCCCTTTTAATTTCCGATGTGGGACTTTGAACGAATATTCTCAAGTTATAAAGATTTTTTCCGTAGTTTATGACTCTAAATTGTAGTTTCGAATATGCTTTTTAACATTATAAACTATTTATCAGTTCGATATTTGTAGAAAAAGCTATGGGCATTTCATTAAAAGGTATCTCATTTCTTTTGGGAAATTTTGAGTTGAGGTTTTGGATAAAGTTAAAGATAAAGCATGGGACTTTGTCTGTTAATCAAGATAAGTTTGGAGTTTTTTGAGTTAATTACTACTCCTAAATACTAGTATTAATACCATTGATCTTTAAAATTCTTAAAAAAGTTCCAAGTTGTTCGAACACAAAAAAAAAATTAAAACTTTATATTTTTTGGGAAAAAATTCAAGAAATTAAGTAATACCAATAACTCAAACTCATTTATCATGAGTAATAATATTTGTAACGTCTGTAATAGTTAAAATGTTAAATCATGAAACCTAGCTTTGTAGGATTTTAGAGAAATCTGAGAGAATTTTTGTATGCTGTATATTTTCTTGTTGTAAAAGAACTGTACTGATGTTCCTATTATATACAATTAAGAAAGAATCTTTCTCTAATAACAAACTCCAGCTGTCTTGTCTCTTATTGGCTATACTATAACTAATTTGTAATTTTAATGTCAGAATTAAATATGTGTACTATTTCTAGAAGAAACTATGCAGTAAACTTGTTTATCTTTTATCAGGCTGGATGAATGTATTGCGCTTCCTTCCTTAATTCTTGTTGGGCTGAGTTGAGGTGGTCTGAAGACCCAATACCTTTTAGTTCCTTTTCTTTTACAGACATAGATATTAACGGATGAGGGCTCATTTCCTTAATTTTATCGAACTCTTCTTCTCTATCAACTCAAGAACCCATAGCCCTATGATTGAGGGATTTTTCTACTTTGTACAATTTTTTTATTGCGAACGTCCTCAATTTTGACGTATATTTTCAATAGTTTTATCATAATAGGTTTTCTGTATTCATCCGGAGGCCTCAAAAAATCTCTCAAAGTTTTATCATATTTGATGTTAAACTCAGTATAACATGTAATCCATTACGGAGTCACAGAATACATATATTATTTTAAGATTCACCGAACGTTTACTCACACTCATTTTATTACATAATAACGATACAAATCTATCGTACTCCATTGTAAGTGGCAACTTAATATGACATTGTAGAGATAAACTATAGCTTACTGAGTTATTCGTCACCACAACCTCCCCCTCCCAATATAATAAAACCCTAATTTTTCGCTCTTTAGACATTATGACAAAATGCAAAACAACTTAACAAAGAAAATTTCTGAACATTTGAAAATTTTCAAACACTTGAAAATGTTTATGAATGGATTTTTACAAAATCCTTCACCTATTTAAATAAGGCAAAAATCAGCCCGGGGTTCAATTATTAGATATAACTATATAAGAATTATTTGTGGGCTCACTTAATATGTATAGCGTTTTAGTAAAAACCGCTATATATATATATGTATCTTTTAAAAAGACATTATATATATTTTGGTAACTATTTTTTTCACATATTTCGATCACTTAAGTAAAAAGAACGACATTTTGATTCTGTGCTCGATGGAAGGGCTATGTATTATATTATTGTACCATTGAACACACAGATGCAAAGGGCTATGCGTTTGTTTGACACGCAATTGAAACACAGACGTAAGTGTTGTTAAATTTATTATTATATTATATTATTATGGTTTGCTCGATGTAAGTTGGTAGGCAATTGGTACCGATCATGTCGTAATCTATTTTATGGAATGACAATAAATTTGGACGGATGGAGTAATATATAAATATTCGTCATATTTGTGCTGACCTTTTTAATAGGATCTTTACATAAATAGTTGGATGATTTTATTGTTTAGTTTTTCTAGTCGATATATACAAAATATATATTATTTTTTTGAAAATTATCAGCTATATCCATTTAGAAGTTGCTCATTACAAAAATTGGCCAATTGATAAAATATTACGAATATTAGTCAAAATGACCAATTTGCTATTTGTAGTAAAAAAAATCAAATTTGTACTTTCTTTTGAGTGTGTGCTATTAGAATAGATTGAGTATATCTTAAGGAGCTTGAATATCAGTTTTGGGATGATTTGGTGAAGTTTTGAGGTGGTTTGAATTGAAAATTCGAAGTAAAAACTGAATATGAAAAGAATGATACGTGTATCACACAGTGTATCACATATGTATCATATTTGTATCGATTGTGTATCACATGTATATCTGTGTGTGAGATACATGTGTCACAGAAGAATTTTTTGACATCGATTTAATTATGAATTTTGATTCAAAACCAATCCAAATCACCTCCAATCTTCCTCAAATTTTGTATACTGACTTATCTATATGTTTTCAATGAATTTCGATTATACCCATTAAAAAAATTCCTTATTTGTTTTAATTTTTAAAATATTGGCTAGAGGTTGGTAAGTTAAAACTTATATGGGACATTTATGTAAGTTTCCCATAATTACATAATTATTGATATATTATATATAAATTATATATTCATCGATAATTTTTAGAGCCCGTTTGTCCAAGCTGCCAAAATCTGCTTATTTTGAAAAGTACTTTTTTTTAAAAGTACTTTTTTCAAAAGTATTTTCGATAAAATAAATAATTTGTGTTTGGCCAATTCAATTATAAGTACTTTTTACAATATTTGATAAATAAATTGTGTTTGGCTAATCTTTATAAAAAGTACTTTTGAATGTCAAATTACCAAAAAGGATAGTACCAAACTTTTATAATTATTTAAAAAAAAAATTCAATACTTTTTATTAGAGAATGTTATTATTATTTTATTTAACTTAATTAAAATATAAACATAAAGTAAACATATATACTAAATATATAAATCATTGTAATATATATAGTTATACCAAAGAAATAATATTATCTAGTATAATTACTTGTTATTTACACCATGAAATAATAGCAAAGTCATTCAGACATGATAATATTTCTCAACAATTGCATCTCTAATTCTATCACGCAACGCCTCCATAATAGTAGAAGACTTGTCTTGCATTTCTAAAGGAATACCAGAAGGCTCATCTTCTTCCTCAATCTCTACAGTAATGTCTCCATTAGCATAATAGTTGAATTCCTTATCAGTAGAAGATCATCGTCTGATGAAATTATGTATAGCCATGGTAGTTGTAACAAGATAAATCTGAGTATCAAACTTGAAAGGTGACATTGAGCGTAAAATAGAAAACCTATTTTTCCAGACTCCAAATGTTCTTTCAATTGTACATCGAAGACTGGAATGAACAAAATTGAATGTTTCATTTGGATTTCTAAAACTAGAGTTGCGCTTGAAATCCGGGAGATGATATCGCTCACCCTTATACGATCCTAAATAACTCATCGTAGTTCCTGAATCAACCAAATAATATTTGCCTACACCAAGTAAAGAAGAGTTAATTAAGATGAATAAAAACAAAATCTACATATTAAACTAACACAAGGCATAATATTAGTGTTGCTTACCCGATGGAGAATGAGGAAAGTTAAGGTTTTACCTTCTAAGTGTCTGATCAAAAATTCTAGCATCACGTGCAGTACCTTCCCACCCAGGCCATACAAATGTGAAACACATGTCCCAATCACATAGAACCATTATGTTTTGTAAAGTGAAGCCTTTTCTACCAATATATTTGATTTGTTCCTTAGAGCGAATAATACAAGGCACGTGTGTGCCATGTATAGCTCCAATGCAATTTTAAAAATAAGGCCAATACCTATCATCTTCTCTCATTTCAGGATTAATATCAGAAAAGGTTAGATCTTTTGGCTTAATAATATCCGTAGCCAATTTCAAACATGCTATTAAAACATGATGAAAATGTCTGCTAACGGTTTCTCCATGTCCGACCACCAGTAAAAACATAGCAACCATCTCCTCTATGGTCATTTTTCTTGTTGCTTTCAAATCATGTTGTTCATTTAGTGTTTTGCATAAGTAAAGAAATATATGTTTTTCCATCCTAAACATCTCATAACATCTCTTATAATGCCCTTCAAGTATCTACTTGATGAAATAAAATATTGTACGAGGAGAAGTTCTGCATAGAGTTTTTAGACAAAATTTTAAATAATATTTCGATACGAGAGCTACACTGGAAATTACCAAATCAAGTACATCATTATCGTCATCTACTTTATTTATAAGAACTTCGTCAACATGCTCATTATTATTTACGGTGAATGACATATCTGTAAGAAAAAAATAAAATAAAATTACTTGAATAACAATCTATATACTTATTATTTAAAAAACAACAATCACATAAGTACAACGACATAAAACTCTAATATTTCAAAATAAATATTAGTAACTTGAATAAAAGTCAAATGTAGATTCCAATAACCATAAAGCATAACTAGAACAACATGTTAAAGCAAATACAAAGTTTCAATAACTAGAAAAATAAAATGCAGATAATAATAGGTAACATAATTGAATTTATTCTTTTTGAAGCTCAAACATCTTTTTCAACCACTGCAATTGTAACTCTAGATCTTCTTGTGCTAAAAATATTTCTCTCATTGGTTGTTTGACTAGTAACACACTTGCTTTCCACCATAAATCGCTACCAACAATCATACTGGGTAAATTACGAACAACATCCATTGCATACTTAATACTAAGTGAAAGTCTTTTGACCCCATATTCATTGAAGAGCGTAATTGTATTGCTTCAGCAATTTTCTCTATTGATGATGTAATTCTTACACTGGTATTGAATTTATTTTTATCCTTTTCATTTATAGCAGCTTATGCTTTTCTTTTTCTTTTCTATCCACTCTCACTACAACACACTTTTTCAATCACATCCGACTCTTCTAGATTAGTTTGTTCGAATCATTTTTCCGTATTCTTTTCTATGCTATCAATATTCTCAAACTCTTCATTGTCTACAGGAATTCCAAATTCAAATGGCTGTTCTGGTTGAAACCAACTGCTTCTTTGTATATCATCTGGTAATACTTCAGATGACGGTGCCCATGCATGTTCACCGGTTGCAATAACATCCTTAAAACAGTATTCTATCGGTTGTCAATGTTGTAAACCTTTCTCTCTACATTTCTCTACATTTGGATTTTTCCTGCAAATGTAAAGAAGAACAAGAGAATTTAAAATACTAAAATAAAATTAAAAAAAAAATTTATGTTAAGTGAAAATTACGTAGTATAATATAGAAATACCTTTTTTTTCCTATATCACCAATCCGCACTCGCTTGAATTGTTCTTTTATCGGGATCCCATCCTAAATCAGTCTCTTTTCCAACTAAAGTATCCCATTCTTTCAATGTACCTTTGAGGTTGTCCCATTTGTTCTTCAACATAACTTTATCATAGTTTCTTCTAGCTTTGTCATTAAACTTTTGCACCAATTTGACCATCCTAATATACTGAAGTGAGTTCCAGGACGATTTCCTGCTAAAATTTCTTCCACACATATATTTAAAAATAGGTCTGTAGTTTCTGCATCCCATTTAGCCTTCTCAGAGTTGTTATCCAATGTCATTTTCTTGCTCATTTTCTTTCATGCATTAAGAACATGTGGTTAATAATAACATTAAGCAAATAGAGAACTAAATAAAAAAAAAGAGAAAGATACAAAAAATAAGAGCATCAAGGGAAAATAGTTCAACTATTAATCATTCATATTATTAGAAATTAGTGTTATCATTGTTACATGCAAGCACGTTAAAAAAGAATAAAAATAAAAGTACATACTAGACATTGCGTATAATAAATTGGTACATTACAAAAAAAAAATACCTTATGAAAAAGTACTTGTATTAGTTGTTAGTTTGTTATTTTAAAGAGAAATAAGAGATAAAGAAGAAGAATCTTTACAAGAAAAAAAGGTGAAGAAGTCTATTTATAATAATAGATAAGACTCCTCATTTTGCATAAAATATTTTAGGAGATGAATCTATTAAAGTTATTGGAGAATTCTCAGAGATTTATTAATTTAGACAAATAAAAAAAGCAAGATTAGTCAAAGAAAACATCAAAAAATAAGAAAAATCAAAAAAATAAATTGAAAAGTTACAAGATGATTCATGTTTTTGATATCTTTAATTTTTAAAATGATGGTAGAAATTTTTTAAAAATAAAACTATTCAAGAAGAAGCAAAAACCAATGAAAAGACATTAAACGAATTTGAAAGATTTATGTGTCTTTTATATATATAAGATACATGAATCTTTCAAATTCGTTTTGTCTTTTCGTTGGTTTTTCATAGTTTTTTTATAAAATTTCTACCATTATTTTAAAAATTGAAGATATTAAATACATGGATCATATATACATATAAAGGGTTTTGAAATGAACATTATTAGAATCGGAAGTACAGAAGTAAAATAATTTGGAGATCAATTTTAATAATACCGCTTGTATATAAGAAAATAGTTTGTTTTATTTATTCATTTTTTAGCAATCAATATTAGTAATTTATCATCTATACCATTCAACTGAAGGTGGTTCCATATTTTTACTAACTCACACTACTAACACATTAAAGTAAGGGCAACATTATATATATATAAATTTATGGTAATTTTGTATTGAATAAATTAATTTTCTGCTTCTGAAACTTTCTGATTCTTCCCAAAAGCAGAAAAATTGCTTCTACTATTGGTCAAAACAAAAGTACTTTTTATTTTGGCCAAACACATTAAATTTTTCAAATGTAATTTTTTGACCAAAAAAGTACTTTTAGCCTATGAGAAGATTGGCTAAACATGCTCTTAGTTTAAGCAATTGGGTTGACTGCTATTTAGATTAGTTCTTCCTTTTTAATTGTATACCTAAACTTTATGATAATATGATCCCTTATATGTTTGAAGTGTAATAATAATATGATTAAGCATTAATCTAATTAGTTGATTACATTATTGTACGTAACTACGTATAATTCTTCATTTGCTTTTTAGCCAAGCATGTATTTAGGGGCAAATCTACGTCGTGTCGGGTGCTAAAGCACCCAGTAACCCCGAGACAGATTCTATATAATTATACAAAAAATAAAAGAAAAATGGATATAACTAATTAACAAGCACCCATTAAACAAAAAGGTTTCCGGGTGCTTTGGTTATGAGATGAGTTTATAGTTCAAAGTATGCATTCAGAATATTACAAAGATTTTCATCTTTGGACCGTGGGAGATGGAATTACTCCAGGGATCGATTCCCATTTTTTTTAAAAGTATGTATCGGCCAGACAAAAAGGTCTCTTAGTTCAAAGTATGTTTTGGCTGCTCCCCCTTTAAAACTTGTTGTTTACTTATTTTATTCTTTTCCTTGGGAGTACCTTTACTTTTGCATTATTTTTTTATTTTTCCTGTTCTAATAGTCTTAAAAGTTAAAAGAAAAGCCCAAAAACGCGGGCTGCTCTCCCTTTCCAACAAGTTCTTTACCTTTTTTTTATTCAATTATTCTTTTCCTTGTTGATTGACTTTTCCTTTCCTTTCAATTATTCTCAAAAAATCAAAAACCCTTCTTCTCGATAAAAACGCATATCACTTGTTCTCTCCAGTAATTTCAAAATCAGAACATAAATAAAAGGTAACAAATTTTGGTATTTTAAATTTTTTATTCAATATAGAGGAAACATGAATTGGGTTTTCTCATACATGATTCTTATGCTTTGTGAAAATTAAAATATATTGAATGAATTTTAGTTGTCATAAAGTAAATTTATTTTGTTATGTTATCATTGGCAGATTATATTAGCAACTCACTTGGTTATGCAATTGATGAATTGGTGCTCTCATACACTCATTGCTAGCTTCGAAAATTGTAAGTTTTCTAACCTTTTTAAAGACCAAAGTTTGTGTTGTATATTCTCTAGAGATCTAAAATATTTAGTGGAGAAATTTTAGATTTTTTATCCGTATTAAATATGGTTCGGTCGGATAATTAATATTGTTATAAATAGAACTCTAATTAGAGTGAATGTCTATCTTATAGAAGAGTTCTACTTTGAGGCTAAGTCTTTTCTCTTCCTATAAATAGAGGGGTCTTACCCCATTGTAAATCATCCCAATGTATCAATAAGAATACTCCTCTCTCTACTTTTCTCTTTATTGTTCTTGTTCTTATATTATTTCATAACGCGTTATCAGCACGAGTCTCTAACCAATTGAATTTGATTTCTTCCTTCTTCCATAATTTCTATACGGAAAAATAGAAGAGATGGTATCATCATAAAGTAATGCAACGGGATGGAAACTCAAGAGGTATATTTGATATCACAACATTTATTGGTATACCTTAAAGGTAAGTAATTTACTTTTCCCTTTCAAGTTCTTGAAATTCTACGATTTGATTTCATATACAAACATAGACAACAAAGTTTGATTATAACTCTAATGGAGTTTGTAAGGAATTATAACCACGTGAAGTGGTAAAAGTTCTATGTCTTGCCATGATTAAATTCATGTATGATTGTGAGCAAAGAATTGAAAATCCGTCCCATTGAATTTGCTTCATTCTCATTCTCTTTAGAGAATGTGATAGCAGTATGTGATAAGTCTGAAAGAAGACAAAATTATTACCGTGAAGGTATCAATGGATGTGGACTTGGCAATAGACGGAATTATAATCGTCATCATTGTGATAATGAGAATAATAAAGATTCTCAAAATAATCTTTCACTTTATGAAAGTAATATTTGACATGAGATTGTATATAGCACATACAGATGATTATGATCCATTCCCTGAAGTGAATGTGATAATTGTAATAAAGCCCGTAAGAATGGACACGCTCTTGATGTAATTTTGTTTTATGTCAGACATTATGAAAAGAAAGTTCGTTGCCCTTGAAATTTTGGGCAAGAACTATATGACATGGGTGTTGGATGCTGAAATCCATTTGGGTGCAATGGGTCTTGGAGACGCCATTAAAGACAGAAATAATGCATCCACCCAAGACTATGCTAAGGCGTTGATTTTCTTGCGCCATCACCTTGATGAAGGTTTGAAACTGTGCTAAGGCCTTGATTTTCTTGCGCCATCACCTTGATGAAGGTTTAAAACTGTGCTAAGGCCTTGATTTTCTTGCGCCATCACCTTGATGAAGGTTTGAAAATTGAATATATCACAGTCAAAGATCCACCTATCTTGTAGAATGGCTTAAAGGAGAGATATGACAACCTGAAGTTGGTCACTCTGCCACAAGCACGATGCGATGAGAATCCAAAAGCAAATAGTTCATAAACTATATATTATCGTTGCGGTGGAAAAGGGCACTAGGCGAAAATTTGCCGTGTACCAAGACATTTGGTTGAGCTTTATCAAGCATCTCTAAAAGGTAAATGCCCTGAAACCAATTCTGTGTCTGACGACAATTTTGACATCACCCACTTGGATGTGGCAGACTTCTTTGAGCACCCTGAGGGGAAAATAGACCACTTAATTGGTGATGGATCTGTGATGAAGGAAGATGGAATTGTTTGATTTTATTTTACTTATTTGTATTAGTTAGTGAATAAACTAATAATCATTAGTATCAGCTCGTATTAGTTAGCTTATGATATAATGTTAGTATTAGTTCTCTAGAATGTTTCAATATGCTTAAATTTCAAAGATATTTTTATTTTCCAGTAGAGTTAATCGACTAACCTAACAGTTAGTCGATTATCTAATATTTCGCATTAAATCTGGATTTTTCCGCAAGCTAAGTTAGTCGACTATCTGATTTAGATAGTCGACTAACCTGATGACTGTTTACTAAGTTAGTCGACTATCAACTTAGTTAGTCGACTAACTAATATTTCGCATAAAAACTGGACTTTTCCGCAAGGCAAGATAGTCGACTATCTGATTTAGTTAGTCGACTAACCTAATGACTGCTTCCCAAGTTAGTCGACTATTAACTAAGTTAATCGACTAACCTCAGCAGATTTTGAAAATATTATTTAATTATGAAGCAACGGATTAAATTTGTTTATTCTCATGTTCGTATATCTCTTTTGATTAATTGATTCATGTACCACACATACGATATTCAAAGAGAAGAAATATTACTCTCATTTAAGTATGTGTAAGGCAGATGTTACAACAATTTCTGGTAGTAGTAAATTGATTAAAGGCTCCGGAAGAGCAACTATAACTCTGCCTAAAGGAATTTAACAACATTTTAGAGAATGCAATTTTCTCCTCCAAGTCTAAAAGGAACTTGTTGAGTTTTAAAGATATCATTCAAAATGGATATCATATTGAGACAATAGATGAGAATAATCTTGAATTCCTCATTTACTCATGAAAACGAGGCTGCCCACTTCGATTTGGGGTCACGCCATTTTGCATGCAGCAATGCTAGTTCGTCTCAGAACGACGAATTATCACAAATATTCCCCGTTGCAATGAGTTTTGGGTCATGAACCTAATATATCCCACTTAAGAATTTTTGGATGTGCAGTATATGTGTCTGTAGCACCGCCATATTGCACCAAAATGGGTCTACAAAGAAGGTTAGGAATATATGTTGAGTTTGAATCGCCCTCCATTATTCGCTACCTCGAAACATTGACAGGGGATTTGTTCGCTGCACGATTTGCAGACTGTCAATTCGATGAGACACGTTTCCCAAAATTAGGGGGAGAAGTTGGTGAAACCAAACGGGAAATTTTGTGGAAAAAGGCATCATATCTCATCTTGATCCACATACCTCTATTTGTGAAAAAGAGGTGCAAAATATTATCCATTTGCAAAGAATAGCAAATCGAATGCCAGACACATTTACAAATTTGAAAAGGATAACAAAATCACATATCCCCGCAGTGAATGTGACAACATCTGATTCACGCATACATATTCATTATTGGAAGAATATGAACATGAAATTGGTATTGAATATACCACACTCACCCCTAGAAGGAGGTTTGAGATGATATATGAAAATAATGTCATTGTTATGGCATGAATAGTCATTGGTCACGTACCTATTGTACGCCAAAATAATTTGTCAATGTGATTATCAAAGGACAATAATAATGCAAGAAACATATCTTGCATATAATTTTGACATGACCATAATGGTATAACTTTCTCTTTAAAAGAGATATTCACCACATGGATGTTGATGAATTTGTGGTAGTACAAAATTAATTGAGAGCTCTAGAAGAGCCAATTATTACTATGTTGGAGAAACACAATTGATTACCAATAAGGTATTGTGTTGTAGTAAGTCTCAAAGAAACTTATTCAGTTTCCAAAGTATATGCGAAAGCGATTGATTATATTGAGACTATAAATAAAGGAAAGATTTGATATCTTCTATTACTACAACTTGTTGCGGGATAATCTGTATGTGAAAAACTACCCCCTTTATTCTCCAGTTTGTACTACACAAGAATACCACAATAAAGTGGACGTTTATTGATATAAAAACCCATATCATAATAAACTTGAAGTTTATTGATAATTGCACATGTCATGGTGTAAATTTGAAGTTTATCAATATTGATAATTTATTCAGTTGGCATTCGGGTTAGCCATATCATTTTAAGTATGATGTGCAGTAATAGAGAATTCACATGGGTAAATATTAAAGAACTAGAAAGTTCTTTACGAATTCTCTTGTATTACTTGTTCTCATTAATTAATTGACCAACTAAAGAGTTCGGGTTGCATCCCATAAATTCTGGAAATATCAAAGGTGAATATGGGCCCAATAACCTGCCATGTATACCACATATGATGCATCTATGATATGGTTACATGTGCGATTGTTATTAACCCGCAGCCTGGCCGGTGCTTGCGAGGTAAATTGCTCAGTAATATAACTTCGAGCATAATTTCCAGATTTTCTATTCAAGATAGTTCATCTTGATAAGTTGGTTTATATCATAGTTGGTTTAGCAAGATAATTATTGAGTGCCTCCACTCAATAGCTAAACTGTTTCTTATGAGAACAAAGTTATATATATCAGTTTGATATACGTTGTATACGAGAGTATATTATATTCTCCCCTCACAAGTGGTTCAGGGTCAGGAACCAAATAATTTCATCTTATTATTATTGATGTGCGGTGTATATTTTCATTAACACCATAATGCACAAAGATGGACTCTCAAAGTTGAGGAAACAAGTTAGCTTTTCTAACATGAGGGGAGACATGATAAACACTTGAGAAAATGTTACATGGGATGAATTATCATTTGTATATATAGATCCTCGAATATCATAATATGAACCTGAAGTTCATAAAAGGATAATTCAATTGCAACATATTGCAAAGCATGCTATACGCATTTGCTGACCCAAAGAAAGTAACTATATTCTCACTGCAAATGCTCATATTAAGTCCCAGAAGGACAAAGTCTTTGATACGCTTAAAGCGTATAGACAAATCGGTTTCAAAATAACTTCTTAATAAAGAAGATGAGCAAATGATCAAAGTGATCATAATGGAGAGGCAAGTGATCTAGAAGATCACATGACATAACACTTCATAAAATCTCATGAGAGATTCAGGTACCTGAATATATGAATAAAGAGATCTCCATGTTATGTCTTTATGAAAATTTACTGGAACTGATATAAAATGTTCGTCGACGACATCTATGATAGCGCTAAATATCGATGAGGATCTTATGTTTGTCGAATACAAACAAAAATATTGGCTAAATGGAAGAGATACAATTCAAGCAGAATTGATTCCATATGAAAGACATGTAGTTTTGGACATGTAGTTCAAATACTTGAAAGTATAAAGTCAATGGTATGTGTAATCAGTTTTCGATATCTTATTTGTTTAACATGACATGAAAACTTGATATGCATCTAAAGTCTATTATATGTCTTATATGACTTAACTTATATGTCAATCCATGAAAGATTGAAGTTGCTTGAAGCATATACAATTCTTGGTCCTGAAGTACCACATCCTAAGTGCAACTTGAGTACATATGTATCTTGCTATAACTATAAGCACGATGGCATCGAGAATACCTCTATGGAGATATTGAAGAGTCATTCCACGACATTATATGATAATGTTCATATCTATCAAGAATGATAATTTCAAGGTGCGGAATATTTATTCAAATCAATATGGCTGATTTATTTATCAAATCTCTACAAAAGATCGTTTTGAAGATGGTGCACAAGATTGGAATGCAAATGCTCAAGGATGTGAATTGATGCTCTTTTCAGGGGGAGTTAATGCGCGTTGCACTATTTTTCCCTTACAAGGTTTTGTCCCAATGGGTTTTCCTTGCAAGGTTTTTAACGAGGCAACCAATAGGCGCATATTCAAACATGTGTACTCTTTTTCTTTTTCTTTAATTTTTTCCCATTGGGTTTTGTTTAGTTAAGGTTTTAATGAGGCACATTATTGAATATACATTCAAGGGGGAGTGTTATAAGTAGAACTCTAATTAGAGTGAATGTCTATCTTATAGAAGAGTTCTACTTTGAGGCTAAGTCTTTTCTCTTCCTATAAGTAGAGGGGTCTTACCCCATTATAAATCATCCCAAAGTATCAATAAGAATACTCCTCTCTCTACTTTTCTCTTTATTGTTCTTGTTCTTATATAATTTCATAACAAATATATATTTTTATCATCCTTTTTCGACCCTAATCATATTCAATCCGACCCACTCGTTTGTTATACCTAACGGTAACATACAAGAGCACTCATTAACTTGGATTTCTGGACCCGCCACTGTATATATTGATTCGGAACGATTTTGTAAAGTCTTTGATATGATTTCCCTCCTGTTATATAGCTGGTAATATTCATGTGCCCTAATACCATTATGAGGTCCTATTACAAATTTCTCTTAAGAAATTAAATTTAAATTAAAAGCATCTCTGTATTTTCATACGTACTCGGCTCCTGCACATATAACTTGACTCCTCCCTTTGAAGTTTGAACTATCTTCCACAAATAGTTTCGACATCAAAAGCCCTACTTTTGGATGGCAGGAGCTAATCACCCTCCAAAACCCTCCTCCAATAATAAACAAACTCCTCCTTCTTCCTCCAAGAAAAAGTCCCGATGGGATCCCCCCGCCGGCAAAAACCTTTCTGCCACCTCTGCCGCCGCTGCCGCCTCCGGATCCGGCGACCCCAATTCGAAACCCTCCCCCAAACCCACAAACCCCAATAATCATCTGAACCCAAACCAGAAACCTATTAATCACAGCAACAACCCATCACCAAAACCCGACCCCAATACCCAGACCCACTTAAGCCTCCTACCCCCTTTCCCTTTCCGTGACCCACCCCCTCCTCCTTCATACGGGTTTCACATGCTTGAGCGCAGAACCATGGTCCTAGCTGATGGTTCTGTACGCTCTTACTTCGCTTTACCCCTTGATTATCAAGATTTCCCCCGGCCTGAGTTTCGTGTCGGGCCGGGCTTAGGATTCGATGACGGGCTTATGAGGAATAGGAATCAGGAATATTGGAATTCAGAGCGGGCCCATGTTGTTGGTGGTGAAAATAATAATATTACGATGAAAAGGAAGTTTGGTGATGAGGGAGGGAAAGATGGGCTTGAGAGGTTAAGGCAACAGGTGTTGGAACATGGGAATGCAGGTGGGCTTCCGGCCCATGGGATGAGTAGTTTGCATATGGGTAGAGGAGGAGAAGAAATGATTAGGCCTCCTGCAAAGTATATGAGAATTGAAGGGAGTGGGAGTAGTAGGATTAGTAGGCACAATGAGGTGGATCAAACTGCATTAAAGAAGTCTTTTTTACTTATGGTTAAGTTAATTTATGAAAATGCTAGTCTCAAAAGGAGTTTTTTGACTGATGGAAAGCAGGGCCATTTGCAGTGTCTTGCTTGTAACAGGTCTGGGAAATATACTAAATTGCATCTCTAATGTTTTTTTTTGATTGTTGATGTGTAGATTGAATTATTTGTTTGTGTTGATTCAGTTACGACATAGGATTGTCTTTGAATGCAATTTTTATTCAGTAGATACTGACTTGCATGCACATACGTATAGCATCTACTAAAGAGAATTTTTTGTGTGTTAAATCTACTAATAAATTGTTTTGCCTAGGTGCCCAAGCTAATTAGTTATTGGTTTATGATCTCTAAGCTCTTGAGTTAAAATCTTTATTCAATATACAGTTGCTGCTGACATCAGAGACGTGTATTTCAGGGCTCGGTTTCCAGACCATTCCTGTCAAATTTTGACTATTGTTGTAGAGATATAGTTGGTAGGTTGTCAAGGGTCTTTAGCAGGTAGATAAAGAAGTAGTTAGCTCCAAGTTATTTGGAGTGTGTTTGATTTTTACAGAGTACTGATATAATATACATTAGTAGTTAGAGATGCTGACATCACGGTGTTATCATGATCAAGTTTAATTTGGAAACTTGTGGCAAATAATGGTTGGGTTTGTGTCTTGACCTGTCAGCAAGGAACTAGGTCTTAAGTTAGAAAAAGAATGAGTCTGCTATCTTCAAACATTATGCTTTGTTGTGGTAACTCAATACCATGGTGCCTTCGAGGTCTGCTCAAAACTTCGCGTGGGGCAGAGAACGAATGATCTGTTTTTCTGGTCTGCTCTTACTTGAAAAAGAAAAAGATCTTGATCGGCTGTTTGAATTTAGTTTGCTTTGCCCTTCAATGGGGAAAAATGTGCTAGGAGCCTTATGTAGGCGTTATTGCAATATCAGTTTAAAAAAATCTATGTGGCCTTATGTGATGTTATAATATATCATTTATTTGAGCTCTTCTATATATTAAATGCTGTTCCCCTATTAGTTTTGGATTGATATGCAGTTGTTGTTGGTCTATTATTCATTTGTGTCATTGTTACTTGTTTCTGAGATGGCATGCTTGAAGCCATATTATTTGCTAGATAAGCAACCTTTCTTACTGATTATATCCAATTATCAAGGTGCGCAAACTAGCTCGAGCACCATAGTACTTAAAAAACTCGAAAATTCTAAACCAATAGTCAGACCAATCAAATGCTCACCTAGTGGTATGGTTTAATAGTGCTGTAATTTCTCTGCCTTACTATCATCATTTATTTCCCATTTCTTCTATTCACTTGCTGTAAACTTCTCTGTTTGAATGTTGTAATTTATGTTCCAATTTCTTTGATTCTCTTGCCAGATCTAATTTCTGCATCCTTTCCACTGAGATGAACATGCCCCTACTCTTTGTTCATGCTCTCAAAATTTTTCCAAGAGCTTGTTGCCTAATTAGGATTGTTTACATTCTTCTGGAATGATCATAGCCATTCAGACATGGTTTCCAATTCAATCATCCAAAGCAATCTCTTGCTCTCGTTGCTTATTCTGGGTTCTCATTCTTAATCTCTGTTCATACTCAATTGCAACTTACATCCTTATTTCCTTGATTTGGTTGTAGATCATGTACTTTATTTCATGTAAGATTCTCCCTCGTTCTATTTGTACGTGTAATGCTCTATTTCTTCTTATGATGATGCTTGTATGTAAATTAATTGTTGGACTATGTTCGAATTTGGGTTAAATGTAGGACAAACAAATTTTGTTTGGTTTTTGTGGTGAGCATCCTGCTGATGCATTGATTTAGGTGCTAATGATAACTTTAGTACCCACTAAAATGAGAACTGATGTCACTGTAGGATTGTTTGAGTAGCAATTGCAGTATAGGGTGTATGGGTGTGTTACAATACATAGTCTTTGTATCTCATGTTTAGTTCAGAGGATTAAGTGCATTGGTTGAGGTAGGAATCTGTTCTAAAATACTTATTTAGGAAAATTAAAATACTGATAGTGAAATTAAGTATGTTTAATATCTGCTAAGGAGGCTTTTATGAAGGACCATGGTGTACAAATGCACAAGAAGAATAGTTGTTAAGTGAGATAATAACCCAAAAGAATCATATTGAGGTGAGAGTTATTGGTGTTGCAGGTAACATAGCTCAGAGGGAAAGGATGTTCTGTGTACAGGAAATTGTGGTTTTTGAATATCTTATTTTAGTAATGAAATTCTGAAGTACCTATAACAATAACTACAATAACAATATTGTCTCAACATTCAAAATATATAATGCTCTTAAAATGTGAAGTAAGATAAAGTGTTGACCCATCCGGTTATTAGTGAGAACACTGAGGGAAGTTTTTGTTCAACTTTTGTGAGACATCTAATTAGTTGCTTAAGGCGGTACAAAGTTTTTATTTGGTCTCTTAAAGTTATTTCAAATATTTTGTATGATGTATTGTGTCATCGGATCCAACTAAAGCATTTCTTTGATCAGAGTAATGAGGGTGATATAAACTCTAATTGGGTATTTCTTTGAATCAATATAGTATTGGGGCTATTTTTGTGATAGCTTAATTTATCTGTTGTTTTTATCTTCTATCATCGTCCTTAGTCCAATGATTCCTTTAAAAAGGAATAACTAGTGGCATACACTCAGATATATGAAGCAAGGGAGGCATGGTCCACATACCTGTGTGGGGAGAGATGGATAGAGAGGGGAGGGGGAAGTCTTTTCTATATGCTTTTCGACACGTGCATTATTTCGTATTTGATAGAAAATCTATAACTGAGAATCCTTCTCACAAAAGAATAAATAAATTTATTTTGTAGCAGACTGGCTGCATGTTGAATGTACTTCATCAGTTTTCGGAGATTAGCTTTAGCTTTACGGAGCTCATTGTGTTGATTCTTTCTTCTTTGTGGCGAGGCAATTTTATGCCTTAGAGGCTTCTCTGTTATTGATTGGTTACACTTACTTGAGCTATAACTCTACGTCTCTACCCTGCTTGACCTGTGTGACTAACACCATGAAGCTCTTGAAGAGTTTTTGTTGAAGAGCCTTTTTCTATCAACGAATTAGATGCTTTATCACACTAGTTTGAGATGGGGTGAGTTTTCAGTTCCTAAGGGTAGAGCAGCAAGTAAAGCTTCCAACACCTTACCTGCTTAAATGCTTGATAGTGGTCCTTAACATACAATGATGAAACTGTATTTCACTTAAGTTTTTCTTTCTTGCTTCCTCTGTTGGATCTATGTAGACTGGCGACCATGCATTAACCATTTAACATACAGGAAGTTAGTCATTTGTTTTCTTTATGGCGGATGTGATGCAACTATCAGCTAAACTTGAAGGTAGTCAACCTAGGTAGAATTCCACCAATGTGTTCATGTTATGTAGGCATAACTCTTTCACAGCTTTGTATTTGAATATTTTCTTTCATAGATCACTAGGCGATAGAAAAGCTTTTTTCTTTACCTTGTTCTAATGTTTGTCAAGAATTCTTTTTTGTCTCACATAACAAAAGTTCTTGTTGGTGGAGGAGTAGCTTGCTACTTTCACAATGTTTTATCATCATTTTGTGGTTGAACCAGATTATCGTATTCCATGATAGATGAAAATGGTAGGTTATTGTGTGGTAAATGAGAGCAATATCTGATACATTTACCACCTTTTAGTGTGGCTTCCGGTTTGAGTTTCAACAGGTCAATGTGTGCAACCAAATCATGGACTTCCGTTTATAAATTTTTCTAGCTTGATTGCTCAATTATTCCACTATCTTGGTTATGGTTGATGTGCAGCTTGCATAAAACTAGTGAAGGAAGAAAAACTGAACGGTTTTAGTCATGATTAGTTTCCTCAGCTGTCGTTTTCTCCCACATCTTGGTATGGGACAGAAGTAGTTCTGTGCAGGGCTCATATGCCGCTCTATGCTTTACTTCCCCTTGTTACTCGTTAGATTGGCAGTGTAGTCCATACTAAGTTTGCCATAGGTGGAATTTGTATGACTGGTAGTTTTTGTACTGCATGTTCTTTCGTCCTACCGTGTCGCGGAGAAAATCTCAAGGTGTTAAAAATCTCAATGTTCTATTTAATGAGATCAACTTCTTTAACTTCCCTTTCCAAACATTTAAAGAGATTTTTTCGCTTTCAAAGTAAGTTTGAAGACCATTTATACGGCAAATTTCATCTCATGTTCAGGTGTATTTTAGCTGTTATATGCAACCTGTCACAATAGCCTCATTGCACCTTGTTGAGTTTCACACCCTGAAATAATACTCAAACTTCCCTTTTATTGGTAAATGCTTTATTTTTGCTGACACTTAAGTTTATCTTAACTTGGAATGTTTGAGGAATAATTCTGAAGTACTCTTTGGCATGAAAACAACACAGGGCTTCAAAAGATTTTCCTGATATGCACACTCTTATTATGCATGCCTACAACTCGGATAGTGCTGATTCACTTGTGGAACATTTGGCCTTTCACAAAGCATTGTGTGTTCTGATGGGATGGAACTATCTGGCACCTCCTGATAACTCGAAGTTATATCAGATGTTATCTGGTGATGAAGCAACTGCAAACCAAGATGATCTAGTTTTATGGCCCCCTTTGGTTATAATCCATAACACTATCACAGGAAAACGTGATGATGGGCGCATGGAGGGTTTGGGAAACAAGGCAATGGATAGTTACCTTAGAGGTAAAATGTCCATCTCTGTTTCTTATCATTTCCATCATTTCATCGAGGGAATTTTCCTGCTTTTGTGCTATCTTCTTGCACGCATATACCAGTCATAGTTACCTGCTACATCTAAATGTCCCCACCCAATATGGTCCTTTTGTCAGGACTATTACTTTTACTTGCTTAATTTGTTTGACCTATTTGATTAATTTACCATGCCGTTTTTGCTGATGGTTTGTGTTTCAGCATTCGGTGGTTATTTTAATCTGCGCTGTCTTGCACACTAGCGGTCTCTGATGATTTATAAGTCTACTTTCAGGCATGCTATTCGATAGTATTTGTGAGGGGTGTGCCTCTTAGGCCAAGAAGCATAGAATCTGAGGCAGTATAGAATCTGTTTTTGATGAAGTAATTAATTTCATTGCTGGCATAAAGAAGATGCATAATAGTTACAAAAGAGTTATAGCAAAAAGGAATAATGTCAGCTCCAATACAGATGTTCAGGCTAATACTAAGGAGCTAACAAAATTCAAATAACTATCAGGGGAATCTATGGGGCATACATAAACCCAAGTGAATAAAAACATAATTCAATTAGCTTTGAGAGATTGGAAGTAGTTGATGGTCCATCAAAATATCTGCTATTCCTTTCCGTCCAGATACTCCAAACGATAGCAGCAGGAACCATCTTCCAGACTTTCTTGATGTGCTGTCAACTTTCCAAAAGCTCCAACTCTCAAAAGCCTCCCTGATGTTATGTGGCATGACCCATCTGAGTCCAAAAAGAGAAATAAACATATTCCAGAGATCTGCTGCAACTGGGCAATGTAGGAAGAGATGGCTATGTGATTCTGCCTCCCTCTGGCACATGTAGCATCTATTGACAATCTGAAAATTTCTTCTGACTAAGTTGTCCTGTGTTAGGCATGATCCATGGAGAGCAGTCCAGTTGAAACATGCAACTTTAGGTGGCAGTTTAACTTTCCATATTAGCTTCCAAGGCCAGTGGTCGGTGATTGCATTTTGAGCTTCTGATAACTTGTAGGCTGCTTTCACGGAGTACCTCCCTGCATGTGCAATTATTTTGATGAAGTAACTGTTACAGGTCTTATCGTGGACTGTAAAAGCAAACTTGGTGGTTTGTACAATTAGTTTGCAAAGCGAACTTGGTGGTTTGTACAATTAGTTTACTGGAGTTTAGGCCGGAATTTATATGCTTTTACTGATTGGAAGATTTGTCAAGGAAATTGATGAGGAAGGCCACAGAGGGAGGGAGGTAATACCCTATCACGTTTAGGGCGTAAAATACATCCAGAAATTGATATTAGAGATAGTACTTTGAATGGCATCGCAGTTGGCTTCTTATTTTACTAAAAAGCTCCTTAAACGCACTTAGATTTGTTCTTTCTGCAGGAAAAGTTCAAACGTAAATGAAATAGGATTCCTCATAAATTTCCCAAGTTCCTTACATTTATAGAGAGCAACTGAAATTTTTGTTAGATATTCCTACACCTTGGTACATTCAAACTAAAGAAATCGTCTTATGTATCAAAACATTCTTTAGTTGGCAAAGAATATAGATATTGGCAGTCATGTCACTGTAGTGGATCTTTAGGTCAGCAGCCAATGCATTTAGAATACTGTGGATTGCATGGGGAGCAGCACAACATGTCATTTGTGTTGCTAACATGTATTTGGGGCATGAAATGTATTCCAAGAGGTTAAATCTTTGCTACTGTTCAGTGTACTTGTTCTGTGTGATTTTAGGCGTGGTTCTAATTTTCAGTGAGATGTTTCTGGTATGTGAAATGAACCTTTTTGGAGGGCTACTATAATCGATATATTTCCAGAAGTAACTAGTAGATTGCAACTTCATTTATCTCTCTTCAAGAGCTTGAACCGCTACCTGAAGTTCTTTTGAAGAGTTCTACTGTTGAGGTGCATCTGGTTTCGGTTTTCATTAAAGCATCTTTTTTTGGGTTTGTGGTGGTGGTGGTTGGGGGGGGGGGTCTTCTCCTGATCCATTCCAAACTTGGTTCTGGATACACTGTGTGTGGTGGGTTTGTGCGCTTTCTCTAGTTAAACCTGGGCCCTCTGAGGTACTCATATTGCTGGTGCTTAAGCCGATGGTTTTGCCATCATATTGATGAATATCAACATACTTTGAGAACCTTCTGGTGTTCTAGGTATTATTACAATACCACTTTTACTGGTCATTGAGTATTGCTAGCTATGGGTTTTTGTCGCTGCCAATGGTTTCATTCTTGGATTCATTATCAGCCCCTCTTCTTCCATTTCCTCGTCTTTTCCACCTTTTCTGAAAGGAAAAACTGAGGAGAGAATCTCAGAGTAGAAACTTCCTTTTGTTCATTGGTATCATCAGTGTTTGTGTGGGGAAGATATTAAGTTAATGTTGTTCTGTAGTGCTTGTTGCTTTTACAATTAGATCTGTCTGATCTGTCTTTCTAGTTTCTTGGCACCTCCTACGCTTCATTTTCCTATTTTGCTTTAGATAGTGGATTTGCCACCAATTTATGCATGTGGTACTGGTTATAAGACACCAGCGTCATCTTTCTCCAGGCTTGCTTTCAGCTCTATGTCTGCATCTCTTAACGTTTCTGTACTGCAATTGCCGATTTTGCTTTCAGGTATTGGATTTCACAATGGAAAGGTGAAGGCCTTGTATAATAGAGAAGGTCATTTAGGTGTTACTCTGGTTAAATTTCCAAGTTTAATGGATGCCATGCGGTTAGCGGAATATTTTGAGAAAGATAACCGCGGGAGAAAAGGTTGGGCTCGACTGCAGCCCGTGACTCTAGGCAAGGATGACGAGAACAACCCTGACCTTGTCAAGGTTGATCATAGGACTGGAGAGAAGAAGAGAGTCTTCTATGGTTATCTGGGAACTGTTAACGACTTAGAGAAGGTTGATTTTGACTCTCGAAAGAAGATTACCATTGCTAGCCGATCAGATTATGTGACATCTGGTTAGGACCATTTGCATAGCTTTACACTAAGATGTGCTTCAGTTGAGAATTTTAGTCAAATCCCTGCTCTAGATATTGTGGCTTTGTGTTACTTTTATTGCCCTTGGGAATTGGGGCAGGTTTCTCTGGGATAACTGTGGAGCTAAGTTATAAGTGCCATGCATGCGCCTTCCCCTCTCCTAGCGAATCTTTCTGCCTAGATTAGCAGTTTTCAAGTCCAATGGACTTGCTGATAGTTCTTGTCCTTGTCCCACCTTCCTCGGTTTGAGGCTGGGTGTACCATTTGGGTTTCGATATGATCATGGGTCAATTTTTTTTTTTTCAAGGTTAAATTAACGATGAATTTTCTGAGAAGACAAGAATGAATGTCATTTTTTTCTTGTTCCTCTGCAGTTATTAGTACTAGAAAAATTGACTTGAAAATGAGTACATTATCACAGGCTATCTTTTTAGCACTAGTAGTTATTAGTACTAGAAAAATTGACTTGAAAATGAGTACATTATCACAGGCTATCTTTTTAGCACTAGTAGTTATTAGTACTAGAAAAATTGACTTGAAAATGAGTACATTATCACAGGCTATCTTTTTAGCACTAGTCACTAGATTTTTGTACATAGAAGTATCAAGTTCCGCTGCAAGTTAGACCAAAGAAAACCTTGAAGCTCAACTCCGGCCACTTAAACTGTGACTCTCACGGTTATTGATTTTTTTTTGTGTGTGTGTGTGTGTATATATATATCATCAGCACGGCATTGCTCTTTTGCTTTTTGATGGTTTTCTTCGCAGAAATTAGTTTAACTGACCATTTTTATTTTCTTTATACTTGAAAATTATTACAAGAAAGATACAAATAAGTATTACACAATCAGACAAATGCATATAGTTATAGGCTTACTGCACGAAGTAGATCCAACTTAACACAAGTAGCGTAGTATCCATTACTGCCTTGTGCTAAATCTAACAGCTTAAGATATTTAAATTGCGAACGATTTTGTGTAGAGCTCCTTTTTGAAGGTAGGTGTGCTTGTCTATTTCATTAATCTTTGTTTGAAAAATTGTAAAATATTATGTCACTAAAATTTGATGTCATTTTGAAGTTGTAAACTCTCTTTCCCTCCTCCTGGTTTTGTCGTGAGGAGAATATTTTCCAGTAAAAAGTAGAGTCAAGTGCGTTAACTTTGTCCAAACTTTAGTGGTCAAGAAGGAATCAATTCTTTGGTTGAGTTTGGCAGAGCTCCATTTATTTATTTATTTTTGAAAGTCATGTGAATGGATGGACGAAAGTGTTGGAGCAACATCCTCTTAAACTGAAGAATTGGTGGATGCTTAGAGTTATGATCACGATAATAAGTTAATTGTATATCACTTGATCGTGATGAGACGTTCTTTTTTCCACTTTAATATGTATTTGCTATAATGACGAGATGAGTTGAGTTTAAGCGGAGAAACATGATTGGCGATAGTTGATCCTAACTTGAGGTGTATTATTGTTGTAATCGTGATTAAAGTTTACACCAACATTCATCTTGCATTTTTACCTTTTCTCATTGGGTAAAGAAATGACGAAAAAGGATTTGGATGTGCTCTTTTAGGTAAGAAGAGTTATAAAGTTTTCTGGTTGCCAAAACCAATATTGGGGGGAGAAAAAACATTTATTGAGGGCAAGCAAGGTTTCTAAAATACAATAATTATCTCAACTCTTGTATTTATATTGAAGAATGTTAAGAAAGAGTATCCCAAAGCTACTTAACTTAGTTAAAGAATGTTTAATCTTTTAACCATAATAAATATAACTCTCAATTTCTGTGACTGTTTTTGTAATCATATTAACATTAGCAAAACGACAACGGAAGCAAAAGGAAGAGGGAAAAGAATGCATTCAAATTACCAAAGAAATTAATACCTTTTGAAAATTGAAAAATAGGTTAGGCAAGTAGATGAGCAATTAGTATCATCATTGTCCATGAGAATTATGGGAAGACTGAAGGCAAACAAGCATAATTAATTAAGGTTAAACACATGCACTCATAATATTCAAATTAGAATATTATGCTTTCATTTCATCCTAAGATTCCTTAGGACACCAACTTTATTCACTTATCCTAAATATTAAAGTAGTAGACAGAAGCAGTGCGCATGCCTGTTTTCTTCTGCTTTCTTTTCTTTTCTTCATTTCATATCATTCCACTTCACGTTGCTACACTGTAACATTTGATAAAAGTACAACATGATATCTTCTTGTACTCACTCTTAATGTAGGCCTTTGGTAATTAAAAATTATTTTGAAAAGGAAAAAGTTCTAATTTGTGTTGTACTATTATCCAAATTACCAATTTTATTTTTGTTAAATTTTTATTCCACTCGTACCTTGCTGTTAGAAAATCGCCTTGTATTTCTCTTTGCCATTAGTGAATTTTTTAATTAAAGGTAAAGTTACTCATAATAAATCTGACCCTTTAGAGATATTGTAGTTAAAAAATTATTTGCATTTATAGTATTATATTGTTTTTTTTTATAATAGTATTTATTAGGTCGAGTTTATAAATTGATTTGATTTATATGTCGTACTCGTGGTGTTAAAATATATCAAAAATACTCATAGATAGGTTATTTCAACGGAAAAAAATATCATATATAGTTTAAAATTCAAATAATAATCAATTTTTGATACCAAAAAGTGCCATTGGAGAGGAACTCCATTTGAAAAAAGTGGTTTCAACTTGCATTGCATGGATTTTGATTTTGGAACTCGGAGGGAAAGTTTGGAATGGGTCTGACGGAGTATTTAAGTGAATTTTGGCTATATTTTATTTAAGAAAACTGTAAACATTGTTTGTTCATAAAACTTGATAATTTCATAAAGATAAATTTTAAATTCTTTTTCTTTCACTCATAAAACTTCAACTTTGTTTCAAATATAGTGCATGTTCAAATACAACTTTAAACTATTTTTTTAAAAAAAAGAATACAACTTCAAAATCTCTTTTTTCCAAGTTTCAACAAAATTTATGTTCAAACGCTAGCTAAATATGAATTTTGGAAATACATGGTTAAAGTTAGAACAAAAATTGAACTTGAAAGTGAAAAAGAATATTTGAAAATCATCATTTTCACCTGTAATATTTTTCGAACAAGCTTCAACTTCCAATTTCAAGGGGAAAGTGAAATAATTAATCATATTGTAAATAAATATTAATTTAAAAATAATATTTCAATGTCTCTCTACTGTAAAATAAAAAATGTAAAGTAAATAAACTGAAGAGAAGTAGAGAGTGAGGTTGATGTATTATTCAACTGATGTACATAGTGAACTGAAATCTTCTCTATTAATAAAAGAAAGGAAACAGTTGCGAGGATTTTCAGGAAGCAGCTGCAAGGCTTTTCATGAAGCAGTTGCAAAGCTTTTTAGGAAGCAGCTGCGAGGCTTTTCTTGAGCTACTTGTAAGCTGTCTGTATGAGCTGCTCGTAACCTGCCTCTTTAATAAGAAGCTGTTGCAAGTCATTTCATTAAGTTGTTTGCAACTTGCCTCCATCAATTGCTTATTGATAATCTTCAATTGGATACTAAATGTATAATCTTCTTCAGGAAGATGATCTATAGCGGAGTATTAAATGAACATCCACAATATAATTATTTTTATAATACTTCCCATTGGATGTTCATTAAAAGATATTGTATCTCATTAAAATCTTACTAGGAAAAATATAGCGAAGAAAATCTTAGTGAAAGAAAAAGAGTACACTAATTTAGTAATACGCATTTCTAGCTGCCTCATTAAAAATCTTACAAGAAAAACCCTATGGGAAAAACCTTAGTAAAGAAAAAAGAGTACAACACGTATTTCACTCCCCTGATAAAAATCTTGTTTCAAATATTTGAGTCTCTGCATTCCAATCTTGTTTACCATATTCTCAAAAATTGAAGTTAGTAAAGATTTAGTGAACAGTTCTGTTGGATTATCATTTGAATGGATTTGTTGCACATCGATGTCATTATTTTTCTGAAAATTATGTGTATAGAATAATTTTGGTGAAATGTGTTTCATTATACTTCCTTTTATGAATCCTCCCTTTAATTAGGATATGTATGAAGAGGGAGTGGGGGGAGGGGGGGAAGGAAGAAAGGAAAGCCCTCACAATCACATTCCAACCCGCATTTTCTCGAGTAAAATGAATCACTCATCTCAATCGTAGACATTCCATACTTGCTTCATGAATAGCTATTATCTCGGCATGATTTGAAGAAGTAGCAACAATAGATTTCTTTGTGGAATACCATGATATGATTGTACCTCCACATGTAAACACGTACTCGATTTGAGATCGAGCTTTATGAGAATCAGATAAAAATCTGCACCTGCATAACCAACAAGATATGCACTACCTTTGTTATTATAAAACAAACCATATCAAGAGTTCCCTTTAAATATTGAAAAATATGCCTAATCCTATTAATGTATCATTTTAGGAGAAGAGTTATATCTTGCTATTAAGTTAAAAGAAATTGCTACGTCAAGCCTTGTAGAATTAACAAGATACATAGACACACCAATTGTACTGAGATAGGATGATTCAGGACCAAGTAGTTCCTCATCCTCTTCTGGAGGTCGGAATGTGTCCTTATTCAATTCAAATGATCAAAAAATAATTGATGTACTTAACAGGTGCACTTTGTCCATATAAAAGAGTTTAAAGACCCTTCTTGTATAGGCAGATTGATAGATAAAGATCTTGTCTGCTAAATATTCAATTTGCAGATTTTTATTTTTCCTTATCTCATAGTCTTTCATAAGATATTCAAATGTCATTTGGAGCTCTTCTGGAGTTCCAATAAGATTTATGTCATCATCATAAGCAACAATTATAACAAATTCTGATAGTACTTCCTTTATAAAAATATATGGACAAATAATATCATTTATGTAACCCCCTTTCACCAAAATTTCACTAAGATAATTATACCACATACACCCAGACAACTTCAAACCGCACGAAGATCTTTGTAACATGATTGAATATATTTCTCGAGACTTTGCAATATATGTGTCATGACCCAATTCACGAACCCGATCGTGATGGCGCCTTTCGTGAAAACTAGGCCAGCCAACGGAACAACAACATCTCTTTTAGAAATTACTTAGCTTAAACAAGTCTAAAACATAGATAACATATTCATAAGTGCGGAATAAACATGATAAAATAGGGAAATCATCCCGACACAATCCAAAATCGGGGTGTCACAAGTCATGAGCTACTACAGAGTCTACTAATATTCTACAAAGTCTGTGACTAGGTACAAAGTTTGAAGACAACATGAGTAATAGAAGATAAGGGAGAAAGGGGGCTGCAGACAACAAAAGCTACCTCATCACTCCTAGTCACCGCCTGATCTGGAAAGAATCAGCTCTCAGGAGTGAACTCTACTCTGCCTATATCTGCACACACGGTGCAAGAAATAATGTGAGTACACCGACCCAGTGAGTAATAAGAATAAATAATGGCTGAAAGCATGAAATCTCATAAAGGCACAAAGAAATGCTATCTCAAAGCAATAAAAATTAGTTAAGCAGTAAAACATTGAAGTATCAAATAATTCTCTTTTAAAACAGTTAAAGACAAATAACTACAACAAGTGAAATATAATCAAGAACCTGCCTCTCGGGCTCAATATCAACATCTCAATACAGTGTCAGCCCCGCGGGCTTACATCCCGAAATTGGGGCGTCACAAGTCATGAGCTACTACAGAGTCTACTAATATTATACAAAGTTTGTGACTAGGTACAAAGTCCGAAAATAACATGAGTAATAGAAGATAAGGGAGAAACGGGGTTGCATACGACAACAGCTACCTCGTCACTCCTAGTCACCGCCTGGTCTAGAAAGAATCAGCACTCAGGAGCGAACTCTGCTCTGCATGTATCTGTACACACGGTGCATGAAGTAATGTGAGTACTTTGATCCAGTGAGTAATAAGAATAAATAATGTCTGAAAACATGAAATCTCGTAAAATCACAAAGAAATGCTATCTCAAAGCAGTAAAAATCAGTTAAGCAGTAAAATAGAGAAGTATCAAATAATTCTCTTATAAAACAGTTAAAGACAAATGTTTACAACAAGTGAGAAATTATCATAAACCTGCCTCTCGGGCTCAATATCAACCTCTCAATACAGTGCCAGCCCCGCTGGCTCAGTATAAGTCACTTAGTACAACATTAGCCCCTCGGGCTCACTTTCAGATCATATGGGTACTGGCACTCACTGTGGGGGTGCAGACTCTGGAGGGGCCCCTTACGACCCAAGCGCTATATCATCATAAGGCCTGACAGATCTCATATCAACATAAGGCCGGTAAGCCTTATCAAATCACACACGAGGCTTGAAAGCCTCCTCACATAACACTCGACATATCCTCACATATGGCCGTCGGCCTCAATCAATCCAAAAACAATCATATGCCCCTCAAGCATAAGTAAAATAATAGTTCTCAGCTCATCCACTAGTTCAAATATCATTTAAATCTCAAATTTGAGTAAAAATAACTGAGTTCATGAAACAATGTAATTTAATTGAACTAAGTTCAAGTAATATTTCAAATAGTGAGGAAACAATGATAAAAGTTCACAAAGGATATCAATTAGTCGGCAATAAGCCGAAATATGGCAATAAGCCCAAGTCATGGTGAAAACAACAAGTCTTAGTCAAATACGCAGTAAAGTATCAACCGGGATGGACCAAGACACAATCCCCAGTAGGAAATGACCCCGCGCTCATTATTGAGTGCGTGTCTCATCTCAACATAGCACTACGTTGTACAATCCGGGGTTTCAATCCCTCAGGACATCATTTACAGTCATTAATCACCTCTAGCCGGCAAAAAGTCTAGCTCGCTATGTCCTTGCCTCTCGAATCGACCTCCTTATGCATCGAATTTGGCCAATACCACAACGAATACATTACAATAGGCTAAGGAAACATAACCCAATCAAAAAGACTCGAAAAATATCGAAATTAATGAAATTTGCAAAACCCGAGTCCCAGGCCCACTTCTAAAAAAGTAGAACATTTAATATCATCGGATTCCTTATCTTGCCACGAGTCTATACATACCAAAACTCCCAAATCCGAGCCCAAATGACCCTTCAAATTCCACTTTGAAATACCAAATTTCCAAGCCCTAGCTTTACTCTCTCTTGATGAATTTTCACAAATTTCTATGTCAATTCTACCATTAAATCATGTGTTAAGGTCAAAGAACTCATTTCCAATCTCACCCAGTCGAAATCACCTTCAATTCCCAACCAATAGCTCTTAAGGTTGTTCAAAATGGTGGAAAATACCCTTAGCTCGCGGATGAAATATTCTTTTAAAACCCTTCTCCCAGGCCTATTTCCTATTCTGCGATGCAGATACCATATATGCGATTACCGCTTATGCGGGAATTCCTCCGCTTCTGCAGCTTCTTCAAAATTACTCAGGACTGCTTTTGCGGTCAAGTTCCGCTTCTGCGGACACCGCATCTGCTGGAATAAATCCGCTTCTGCGAAATTCCTCTAAATGATAAAATCCATACCTGCGACCCCTTTCTTTGCATCTGCGGAACTGCATCTGCGGCCCCTCTTCTGCAGATGCGGAAATACCAGATACCAGCAACACCACCAATCTCACAAGTCCAAAAATTCATCCTGATGGCCATCCAAAATTACCCCGAGGCCCCCGGGATCTCAACCAAAAGTGTCAACCATCTAAAATATTATTTAAACTTGCTCCAATCATCAAAACACCACAAACAACACCAAAACCATCAAATTACATCAGATTCATGCCTAAGTTCTTCTAATACTTCTGAAACACACATTTGATCAATATATACATACATACATACATATATACCTATATATATATATACATATATATATATATATATATATATATATATATATATATATATATATATA
The DNA here is from genome assembly GCA_034376525.1 of Nicotiana benthamiana. Taxonomy (NCBI): domain Eukaryota; kingdom Viridiplantae; phylum Streptophyta; class Magnoliopsida; order Solanales; family Solanaceae; genus Nicotiana; species Nicotiana benthamiana. Next base: position 86,607,140 of record CM067328.1, read on the forward strand.
TACCTATAGATATACCTATATATACATACATACATACATACATACATACATACATATATTCCAAGCCAAAACTGACATAACACATGACGAAACGATCCATTCACTTGTAGTGGAATTCCCTATTTGGCACTATGTCATAGGTCACCACATGCGATAATCCACAATATCTGACCTTCAGAACTCAAATAAATCAGCCAAAAGTCAAGGCCCGTTGAACCCTTGCATCATTCATTAGGTGATCTCTTGATACGTCTATATTTTTCGTTGGAACCACAACTTGTTAGAAAATACATTATCTTTCCACTACCTCTACTTTTCATCCGAAGCACAACAAATTCAATCCCCTTGCTTTCGAATATTCTCACGTTCTGCAATACCTCATATCAGTGGTCAAGAAAATCCTGTGGGTATTCAAAAGATGTATCGCTGAAAGTGGTAGCGAAGAGTTTGGTGAAACCCATCCAACCTTTGCAAAACCCTTGAAGACATAGTTGATCTATCACCGTTCTGTGTCATTGCTTGACTTCACCATTCGCGAAAGGACAAGAGTATAAATTCAAGTAGCTTTTGAGGAACAAATTCGCACAATAGAAAGAACAAATGTGAAATTTTTCCTAACTTTGTAGCCTCTGGGGGATAAATATAGACGTATTTGTATCGATCCCTCAGACTCTACTATGCTTGGCCGTGAGTTATGAGACCTATGTAACCTAGAGCTCTGATACCAACTTGTTACAAACCGGATTTCCCACCCTTGGGGGTCGTGATGGCGCCTACTAGTAGGAGCTAGGCAAGCCAATTTTTACTTATCTTTTTGTTATCCGAATTATTCTTTTAACAATTTAATGACAATAATATAAATACACCGGAATAAATTAATTTAGCGTAAGAGTTAAGTTAATAATTCTAAATGAAATACGGAATTTACCTTGAACAAGCATAGAGAACATACCTGGAGTAGTGAAAAAATGAGGGTATCGGCTGCGCATATCCCGCTCGGTCTCCCATGTCGCCTCCTCGGCCGGCTAACCCCGCCACTGAACCTTTACTGAAGCAATATTATTTGACCTCAACTTTCTAATCTGCCTGTCCAATATAGCCAATGGCTCCTCAACATATGATAATTCCTTATCCAACTGGACTGAAGTGAAATCCAAAACGTGCGTCGGGTCACCATGATATCTCCAGAGCATCGAGACAAGAAATACTGGATGAACTCCTGCTAGGTTGGGAGGTAAGGGATGCTCATAAGCAATCTCCCCAACTCAACTCAAGATCTCAAAAGGTCAAATAAATCTCGAACTCAATTTCCCTTTCTTCCCAAATCTCATGACGCCCTTCATAGGCGAGACCTGAAGAAGAACCCGCTCACCAACCATATAGGAAATATCACGAACCTTTCGATCCGCGTAACTCTTCTGTCTGGAATGGGCTGTACGAAGTCTATCCTGAATCACCTTAACCTTCTCTACCGCATCCTGGACCAAATTAGTGCCCAATAGCCTGGCATCACCCAACTCAAACCAACCCACCGGCGATCTGCATCTCCTGCCATATAAAGCCTCATACAACGCCATCTGAATGTTGGACTGATAATTGTTGTTGTATGCAAACTCCGCCAGTGGAAAGAACTGATCCCAAGACCCTCCAAACTCAATCACGCACACACGAAGCATATCTTCAAGAATCTGAATGGTGTGATCGGACTGTCCCTTCGGATGGGGGTGAAATGATGTGCTCATCGTCACCCGAGTACCCAACTCCTGCTGAACGGCTCTCCAGAACCGCGATGTAATCGGAGTACCTCAGTTTGAAATAATAGTAACTGGAATGCCATGCAAACGGACAATCTCCCTGATATAAATCTTTGCCAACCGCTCAGATGAATAAGTAGTACACACGGGAATGAAGTACGCAAACTTGGTCAGCTGATCTACAGCAACCCAAATGGCATCGAACTTCTTCGCAGTCCGAGGGAGACCAACTACAAAATCCATGGTGATCCTCTCCCATCTCCACTTCGGATCTCCATCTGCTGAAGTAACCCTCCCGGTCTCTGGTGCTTAGCCTTCACCTGCTGATAGTTGAGGCATCTAGCTACAAATTCCTCTATGTACTTCTTCATCCGCCTCTACCAGTAATGTTGCCTCAAGTCCTGATACATCTTCGCGGCACCCAAATGGATGGAATACCGCGAACTATGAGCCTCTGTCAATATCAACTCCCAAATATCATCAACATTGGGTACGCATATCCGACCCTGCATCCTCAATACCTCGTCATCTCCAATAGTCATATCCCTAGCATCATCATGCTGAACCGTGTCCCCAAGGACAAGCAAATGAGGGTTGTCATACTGCTGCTCCCTGATACGATCGAACAATGAAGATCGAGAAACCACACAGGCTAGAACCCGACTAGGCTCCGTAAGATCCAATCTCACAAACTGACTGGCTAAGTCCAGAACATCAATCGCCATGGGTCTCCATAAAGCTAGTATTTATGCCAAACTGCCCAAACTCTTTGCCCGATAACTCAAGGCATCGGCTACCACATTGGCCTTGCCCAGGGAATAAAGAATAGTAATATCATAATCCATCAGTAACTCCAACCACCTCCTCTGGCGCAAGTTAAGATCTTTTTGCTTGAACAAGTGCTGTAAACTCTGATGATCCTTGTAAATCTCAAAGGGCACAACCATACAAATAATGATGCCAGATCTTCAAGGCATGAACAATGGCAGCTAACTCAAGGTCATGTATAGGGTAGTTCTTCTCATGAATTTTCAGCTGTATGGATGGGTAGGAAATAACCCAACCGTCCTATATCAATATCACTCCAAGTACGACTTGTGAGCCATCAAAATAGACTGTAAAGGACCCCAAGCCAGTAGGCAATATCAGAATAGGGGTTGAAGTCAAAGTTGTCTTGAGCTATTGAAATCTCGCCTCACACTCAACTGTCCACTTAAATGGAGCACCCTACTGGGTCAATCTAGTCATAGGGGCTGCGATCTATGAAAAACCCTCCACAAAATGAAGGTAATAATCCGCCAGGCTAAGGAAACTACGAATCTATGTAGCTGAGGAGGGCCTGGGCTAACTTTGCACGACCTCCACTTTCTTCGGACCCACCTGTATGCCCCCACTCGATACCACGTGGCCTAGGAATGCCACAGGACTCAACCAAAACTCACATTTTGAGAACTTTGCATATAATTTCTTCTCTCTCATGTTCTGAAGCACTGTTCTCAGGTGCTACTCATGATCTTCCCGACTCCGGCAGTATACAAGGATATAATCTATGAAAACAATGACGAACGAGTCGAGATATGGCCTGAATACACTCTGCATCAAGTGAATTAAAACTGCTAGGGCATTGGTCAGCCCAAATAACATAACAAGGAACTTATAAAGACCAGACCGAGTCCTAAAATCAGTCTTCTGGACATCCGGCTCCCCAATCTTCAACTGGTGATAAGCTGAGCACAAATCAATCTTAGAAAACACTTATGCACCCTAAAGCTGGTCAAATAGATCATCAATACGAGGCAAAAGATAGCAGTTCTTCACTGTAACCTTGTTTAGCAAACATTAATCGATACACATGCATAGAGAACCATCCTTTTTTTCACAAACAAGACAGGAGAACCCCACAGTGAAACACTAGGTCGAATAAAACACTGATCCTTCAACTCCTTCAACTTAGGAGGAGCCATATGGTACGGAGGAATGGAAATGGACTGTGTCCAGCAACAAATCAATACCAAAATCAATGTCTCCATTCGGTGGCATACCTGGAAGATCAACTGGATATACATCGGGCTAATTCTGTACCACTAGGACAGAATCAATAAAAAGGGTATCAGCATTGACATCTCTCACATAAGCTATATACGCGGCGCACCCCTTCGCAACCATACACTAAGCTTTAAGAAAAGAGATAACTCTGCTGGGAGTGTGATCAAAAGTACCACTCCACTATATACACGGAATACTTGGCATAGCCAGCGTCACGGTCTTGGCGTGACAATCAAGAATAGCATGATGGGGCGGAAACTAGTCCATGCCCAGAATAATATCGAAGTCAACCATACCAAGTAACAATAAATCCGCTCTGGTCTCAAAACTAAGAATAGTAACCAAACATGACCTATAAATGCGGTACACAACTAGAGAATCTCCCACGGGAGTAGAAACATAAATAGAAGAGCTCAATGACTCTTGGGATATAGCCAAATGTGGAGCAAGAAAGAAGGCACATAGGAATAGGTGGAGCTTGGATCGAGCAGAACCGATGCCTCTCTGTGACTACCAATATAATACCTATAATGATAGAATCGGAGGCAAAACCTCGATGCGAGCAGGAATAGCATAATATTTGGCACGTCCCCTCTGACGAGGGCGACCTCTATCTCCCCGACCTCCGCCCCCTGGCTGGCTGGGCATATAGGGTGGTAGCTGGAGTTGTGATCATGTCCTGAGAACTCTTAAAAGCACGTTGTGGCTGAGCAGACTATGAAGATGCACCCCTACCAAGTCTGGGTCAGTCTCTAAACATATGGCATGTATTGCCACACTCCAAACAAACTCTGGGAGGACATGATGGCTGTGACTGGCTATGGCCAGGTCTGTTGGACTAACCCCTGGAAGCACCAGCGCAGGAGACGCGCTAGAAACCAGGGTGTGTAGTAAGGCTCTTGAGGTATAGGCAGAGCTGGAGCACTGCTAGCTGCTGGAATAGCTGAATGAATGGGGCGACCCACAAAACCCCTACCATGTTGACCTGTTGCTAGAGTACGGGCACCAGAGTAGTGGCCCGACTCTCTAGATCTCTTGACCTCTCTTTCCCTACGCTCCATGGCGAGTAGACCCTCGATCCTCCTAGCAACCTTCCATCTCCAAATCTCGAGCCATGCTAGATCTGATGGGTGGTACAAGGCCTCAATGAACCTCCGAACTCTCTCGTGGACTGTGGCAACCAAAGCCGCTGCATGTCTGGCCAACTTAATGTCACGGATGGCATACTCTGAAAGTGTCGTAGTACCCTGGCGCAAGATCTCAAACTCTGCACGCCACGCATCTCTGAGGCTCTAGGGAACAGAATCTCTCAAAAACATATCCGAAAATTGGGACCAAGTCAGTAAAGCAGTTTTGCTCGGACTGTCTATCTCATAAGTGCACCACCAATCATAGGCAGCTCCCTGAAGCTGAAAGGCGGTAAAGGAAACCCTACTGGACTCTACTATACCCATAGTGCGAAGAATACTATGACACTCCTCTAGAAATCCCAAGGCATCCTCCGATTCTAAACCAATGAACACACGAGGCATATATTTTTTAAACTTCTCAAGCCTCAGTTGCTCGTCCTCTGATACAGCTGACCAACCCTCGGGCTGAACTGGCACTGCAGGTAGTACATGAATGATCTTTGGGACCTACAACTTGCACTCTCTACTCAGGAGTGCGGGCTGCGAGAGTTTGGGCCCCTTTCCCGGCCTGGGATGTGGCTGCAGCAAGGGAAGAAACCCCGCCTGAGCCCAGGTGGTGTAGATAGACAAGAACTGAGTTAATGTCTCCTGCAAAGCTGGAGTAGTAGTGGTGGTAGGCATGCCAGGTCCCTGAACACCGGTTGGATCTGCTGGCGGTACCTCAGCGGCAGCTCACGTAGGTGCTGTAGTTGAACCACGTGCGCGTCCACGGGCTCTGCCCCGGCCCCAACCTCTAATGGTTGCAACAGGGGGCGCGGGTCCCTAATTATTCTGAGTAGCACGTGTCCTCACCATTTGTGAGAGGATTGAAGATAGAAGTTTTAGAATTAATATCAAAATATAGCATGACAAGGAATTCAATGAAGTGAAGATTTTTCCTACATAGCAACATAGCCTCTCGTATATAAGTACGGACGTCTCCGTACCGATCAGCGAGACTCTAATAAACCAGCATGTGTTACGTGACTCCTATGATCCTAGAGCTTTGATACCAACTTGTCACGACCCTAGTTCACCAACCGTGAACATTGTTAGAATATACGCTTAACGCTAGAGGGGGAGGGGTGAATAGCGTTATAATAAAAAACAGCGTAAACTTGCGGAATTTAAAAATTGCAGGAATGAAATAAGTGCGATAAGTAAATAATAAGGAACGAACGCACCGATGTTATCCTGGTTCACCACAACCCGTGGCTAGTCCAGACCCCGAGAGACTCTCTCGAGATTTCCACTAACTTCGTTAAGCTTATGGGTGCTTAACAAACCATTACAAACTGAGAACTTGAGTCACACAAGCCTCAACAACCTTTGCTCGAAGATACAATACTTCAAGACTTCAACCAAAGGAATCACAACGTTCCTTCTTACAATACAAGGGATTAACACCTCCCTTCAAGTGTATAAAAACACTTTGCACTCAAAACAAGACTCTCCTTAAGAGTAGATATGAGTAAAATAAATACGCTCAAGAACGCAACAACTTTCGTCAAGAATTTGGCTCTCAAAAACTTATGTAATGAATAGAAAATGATGAATAAGAGAATATGCAAGCTTTAGCAATAATATGATCAGTTGTTGTGTTTAGAAGACTGATTTGAAGATGTATTTATAGTGCCAAAACCATGCATAACCGTTGCCTAATTGCCAATTAAGAATTGCTGATTTTGTGCTACGGCAATCGATTGTCTAATTGGCACAATCGATTGTTTTCCAATCGTTCCAAAAATTATTCCCAGATTTTCCGCAGCATAACCGATTATCTAAGACGTATAATCGATTACTGGCAACGTTCAAAAAATCATTTCAAGATTTTACTTAAAACAATCGATTATCAGAAATATACAATCGATTACTTGGCAACGTCCAAAAAATCTTTTTCAGATTTTACTTCAAACAATCGATTATCAGAAATATACAATCGACTACTTGGCAACGTTCAAAAAATCTTTTTCAGATTTTACTTCAAACAATCGATTATTAAAATCCTATAATCGATTATCTGACGGAGTTTGAAAATATTTTGGCAACGGTCATTTACATAATCGATTATGCTATATGGACAATCGATTATTTTTCAGTCTTGAAAAATCTAATAGACACTGCCTCAACACAATCGATTGTCAGAAGGTTCACAATCGATTATTTTGTATCTTTGAAAAATCTGATAGACACTGCCTCAACATAATCGATTGTCATAAGGTTCACAATCGATTATTTTGTATCTTTGAAAAATTTGATAGACACTGCCTCAACACAATCGATTGTCATAAGGTTCACAATCGATTGTTTTGTAGCTTTGAAAAATCTGATGGACACTGTCTCAACACAATCGATTGTCATAAGGTACACAATCGATTGTCATGCAGATTTCAAAAATCTGATGGACACTGCCTTAACATAATCGATTATCATAAGTACATAATCGATTATCTTTGTCCAGATTTTAGAGGCATGTTTAAAAATCATTTTGCTAAAATAAATATGCATGATTTAAAATTATTTTGCTCTAAATTTAAATATGCATGATTTGATAAAAAATGTTTTTACGAGAGAAGCCAAGTCTTGAGTTAAAATGTCGGATCAAGATCACAATTAAAGAGCGACTCATGTATAACTTTGTTTAATCTTGATCTTTGTTTTTCTTGTGCTTGAACTTCGTTACGTGACATTTGCGCGCTTGTGCTTGGACCTCGTCATATGTCAATTGCGCATCGTTTGTCATTTATCAAAACCTACAAATATGAACACACGTTTTGTTTAGTGCCTTGAGAACGTGTTTCAACAATTTCCCCCTTTTTGATAACGGCAAACCTTAATCGGGATATGCATATTAGGTAATTCATAATGACGATCCAAGACAAGTGTATATATATGCAATTAGTTCCCCCTCAACATATGAATTCCCCCTCAATTTGTGCCAATAAGTATTAAGTGCATAGCCCTTATTCTTCCCCCTTTTGACATTAGCAAAAAAAAATTTGTAAATAACTTGTTTATTGATTAATCAAAAATTTCAACTTCATAAAAGGGATAATAAAGCAAATAATGTCAACATAACCGATTGTTGATACTTGATAATCGATTATATACTAAAGAGACATCGATTATTCTAAAGAGGAATCGATTATTCTGCACCATACTTTATAATTCCCCCTGCTAGGGCGATACCTGCAAAAATACGTTAGACGCCTCCGATGCTCAAGTTAGTAATCATGTGAAAGGGAAAATGCAATGCATGACTTAGATCAATGTGGAGTCAAGAATCCCGAGTTCACTACGAATTCGGAAGAAGGACTCTTTCTCTAAAGGTTTTGTGAAGATGTCGGCCAATTGATCTTTGGTTTCAACAAATTCAATTTCGACATCACCTTTGAGAACGTGATCTCTTATAAAATGATGCCTAATTTCAATGTGTTTTGTTCTTGAATGAAGAACGGGATTCTTCGTCAAGCATATGGCGCTAGTATTATCACATCTAAGAGGGATATGATCGACACTTAGGCCATAGTCCAAGAGTTGCTGTTTCATCCAAAGGATTTGAGCGCAACAACTCCCCGCAGCTACACATTCAGCCTCGGTTGTGGACAACGCAACACTTACTTGTTTCTTGCTAAACCAAGAAACTAGAGAGCTACCGAGCAAATGGCAAGTGCCACTAGTGCTCTTGCGGTCCAATTTGCATCCAGCGAAATCGAATCGGAATAGCCAACAAGTTGGCATGAAGAACCTTTGGGGTACCATAGACCCACGTTTACAGTACCAACAAGATACTTCAATATTCGTTTCACCGCAGTTAGGTGAGACTCCTTAGGACATGATTGATAACGAGCGCATAAGCACACGCTAAACATGATGTCAGGTCTACTAGCAGTAAGATAAAGGAGAGATCCAATCATAGCTCGATACTTCTTGGTGTCGACTTCCTTACCTTTCTCATCTTTGTCTAGATGGTCGGATGTGCTCATGAGAGTGGCCATTGCTTTTGCGTTGCTCATTTCAAATCATTTTAGCAATTCTTTGCAATATTTAGCTTGACAAGTGAAGGTTCCTTCTTTCATTTGCTTTACTTGCAGCCCCAAAAAGAAGGTTAGCTCACCCATCATAGACATTTCAAATTCGCTTGTCATTAAATCAGAAAATTCCTTGCACAAAGCATTGTTAGTAGCACCAAAAATAATATCATCCACATAGATTTGAACTAATAAAATATCATTGTTTTTATGCTTAACAAATAGAGTGGTGTCAACTTTCCCCCTAATGAATTCATTTTCCAAAAGAAATTTGCTCAATCGTTCATACCAAGCTCGGGGAGCTTGTTTGAGACCATAAAGCGCCTTTTTAAGTTTGAAAACATGATTGGGAGATTTAAAATCTTCAAAGCCCGGGGGTTGTTCTACAAAAACTTCTTCTTGAATAACACCATTTAGAAAAGCACTTTTTACATCCATTTGATGTAAATTGAAATTCATAGAAGAGGCAAAAGCAAGCAATAAACGAATAGCTTCTAACCTTGCTACGGGTGCATATGTTTCTTCATAGTCAATTCCCTCTTCTTGATTATAGACTTTTGCTACAAGCCTAGCTTTGTTTCTAGTGATTACGCCATTTTCATCTAGTTTGTTTCGAAAAACCCATTTCGTACCAATTATGGTATGATTTTCGGGTCTTGGCACCAAATCCCAAACGTCATTTCCTTTGAATTGGTTAAGCTCCTCTTGCATTGCCAAGGTCCAAAATTCATCCCCAATTGGAGATGGTTGAAGGTTCAATTTGAGAAACGAAAGCAGTATGTCCTAAGGTGTTCTTAAGAGTGTTTCGAGTACTTACCTGTTGTTCAATGTCGCCAATTACCTGTTCGAGAGGATGGTCTTTGATTGTCCTCCACGCGTTAGGCAATTTCGTTTCTTTTTCCACTTGTGGCGCTTCCTCCGATAATTGTTCCAAGATTTCATCTTGAATTTCCTTAGGAGTTTCCTCTTGTACTTTGTCTTGAGGACTCATTGAGTTTAAACTACCTGCAAGTTCAAAACCAGAATCCTTTCTCGCCAAGCGAGCATTATTTTCGGAAAACACAATATGAGGGGATTCCTCCACAGTTTCGGTTCTATTATTGAATACTCTATATGCTTTGCTACGTGAAGAATAACCAATAAAAATTCCTTCATCGGATTTGGCATCAAACTTTTCCAAATTATCTTTACCATTGTTATGAATAAAACATTTACAACCGAATACTCTAAGATGGGAGATATTTGGTTTCCTTCCCTTGTAGAGTTCATAGGGAGTTTTCATGAGTATTGGCCTTATGACTACTCTGTTTAAAACGTAGCATGCGGTACTCACGGCATCCGCCCAAAAATGTTTGGGAATCTTAGCCTCATCGAGCATGGTTCTAGCCATCTCTTCGAGACACCTATTTTCCTTTCCACCACTCCATTTTGTTGTGGTGTGCGTGGAGCAGAGAAGGTGTGCTCGATACCGAGTTCTTCACAAAAATCCGCGAAGAGATTGTGATCAAACTCTCCCCCATGATCACTTCTTATTGAAGTGACGGTTGTGTCCTTTTCATTTTGAACACGTTTAAGAAAACATTTAAAATTATGAAAAGCTTCACTTTTATGAGCAAGAAATAGTGTCCATGTAAATATAGAATAATCATCAACAATAACAAAAGCATAACGATTTCTACCTAGACTTTCAATGCGAGATGGTCTAAAAAGGTCCATGTGAAGAAGTTGCAATGGTCTAGTAGTTGAAACAATATTTTTCGATTTAAAAGATGCTTTTGTTTGCTTCCCTTTTTGACAAGAATCGCAAATGGAGTCTTTTTCAAATTTCAAATTTGGAAGACCAATAACTAAATTTTGTGAAACCAATTTGTTTAAAAGATGCATGTTGATGTGAGCTACTCTACGATGCCATAACCACATATCATCTTCTTTGCTCATGAGACAATTCACATATTCAGACGAATAATTTTCGAGATCAACCATATAGATGTTATTCATTCTAAAACCACGAAGAATAATTTTAAAATCGCTACGGCGATAAACTAAGTATTCATCCGAATCAAATAAAACAAGATTTCCCTTGTCACATAATTGACTTATGCTCAAGAGATTATGTTTTAGACCTTTAACTAGCAATATATGCTTAATGGAAGAAGGTTCATCCTTACCGACCGATCCAATGCCGATAATTCCCTTGTTGTTATTTCCAAAAATAACGCTTCCTCCTTCCTTGTGTTCTAGTTGAAGGAACTTGGATTCGTCTCCGGTCATGTGTTTGGAGCATCCACTATCAAGGTACCAAAGTACACTTGATCCCTTCAAACATACCTACAAGACAAATTAATGTGTCTTTGGTACCCAAGCTGTTTTGGGTCCTTGAGAGTTAGGTGTAACATGCTGTTGTGCTTGACATGCAGTTAAGTGTCTATGTCTAGTGAAGCAAGAAGGAGCAATATGTCCAATTCGATTGCAATAATGACAAATGACATTAGGATTATGCATTCGTCTAGGTTGATAGTAGTTGGACGGACGAAAATTGTTTACTCTATTTTCGACAATATGACTATTGCGCATTTCATGAAAATCATTTCTCCTACTATTTGTTCTAGGATATGCAGCATTTCTAGAATAGTTATTTCTAGGTTGAAAGCCATTTCTAGGTGTCCTAAAATGTTCAACGTTTCTTCTAGTGTTTGGTCTGGGATATGCATCATTTCTAGAATAGTTATTTCTAGGTTGAAGGCCATTTCTAGGTGTCCTAAAATGTTCAAAGTTTCTTCTAGTGTTTGGTCTAGCATGCATGTTGATTCTAGGATTGTTATCTCTAGGATGAACATTTGTTTTATTTGTCCTAGGTTGAGCCTTAGGTGGTTGGGGTTTGGCTTCAACTTTTTCTTTAGGCTCGTTTTTAAAACCTATCCCATGTTTGGTCGATTTCAAATTAACAAGAACTTCATTCAAATTTTTATGAGAAGAATTGAACTTATCTAAGGTGCCCTTAAGTCTTTCTACCTCATCTTTTAGATGCATGCATGAATTACAATTTTTACTACAACTCTCGGGTTTGTCGGCGCTTCTTTTGCCGAAAAAATTGTTTTCTTCTTTCAACTTCTCATTTTCCATAATCAGTTTTTCCAAATCTTTTTCATTCAAAGAGAGTTGTTTTTCAAAATCTTTTTCTTTCAAAGAAGCATTTTCCTTAATGTTCTTAACAGTTTTGGAAGCTTTAATGAATTCGCTATACAACTCATCAAAGGCATTTTGCATTTCCTCAAGAGAATAGAAGTTTTTGGAAGAAATTTGACATACCTCTTCTTGATTGTTTTCGTGAGCCATGAGACAAAGATTTGCGGTTTCGTCTTCTTCTTCCTCACTCGACTCGTCTCCGGAGTCGCCTCCCCAAGATATGTATGCTCGTTGTTTCTTGAAGGGTTTCTTCTCCTTTTTGACATTTGGGTAATTTGATTTAATGTGCCCGATTTCTCCGCACCCATAGCACCTTACTTGATCTCCTTTTTGTTTGACTTTTCGTTCATACTCTTTTTGCATGAACTTTTGAAATCTCTTAATAACGAGTCCGAACTCGTTATCTCCGTCCTCATTATTTTGAGGTTGGCTTGTGCTTGCCTTGAGGGCGATTCTTTGTTTCCTTTGATCATTAACAAGAGGGTTAAGTATAGTAGATTCATAAGTTTTAAGATTACCTCTTAATCCGTCGATGGTGACATTTGAAATGCCAATAGACTCTTGAATCGCGTCGGCCTTGGAGCGCCATTCCGGAGTGAGACTTCGGAGAATTTTTCGGACAAGTTCCTTATCCGTGAAGGTCTTCTTAAGAGCATGTAAGTCATTAACGATTTTTGAAAATCGTTCGAACATGTCATCGACCCTTTCGCCTTCCTTCATGTGAAACAGTTCATATGCATGGGTTAGAAAATCAACTTTAGCCTCTCTTACCTGGTCCGTACCTTCGCACGTGATTTCCAGCTTGTCCCACATTTGCTTCGCCGTTGTGCAACATGATATTTTTCTGTAATCATCAGCGTTTACAGCACAATGTAATAAGTTGATGGCTTTAGCATTGTTCTGCACTTTTCGGATATCATCCGCATCGTATTCATCTTCGGATTTTGGAACCCATTCATTTTCAACCTTTTTGGTTGGAATTTGTTCTCCCTTCATTATAACCTTCCACAGATGAAAATTATTCGATTGAATGAATATTCTCATCCTCTCCTTCCAGTACGTATATTTTGTGCCATCGAATAGTGGTGGTCGGGTTGAGCATTGTCCTTCACCTATTCCTGCAAAAGAATCACGAGTAGAAGCCATGGATTGTTTCTCTCAAACGGTTAAGTTTTTCAGAGAGTTGGGATCTGGTACCAATTGTTAGAATATACGCTTAACGCTAGAGGGGGGGTGAATAGCGTTATAATAAAAAACAGTGTAAACTTGCGGAATTTAAAAATTGCAGGAATGAAATAAGTGCGATAAGTAAATAATAAGGAACGAACGCACCGATGTTATCCTGGTTCACCACAACCCGTGGCTAGTCCAGTCCCCGAGAGACTCTCTCGAGATTTCCACTAACTTCGTTAAGCTTACGGGTGCTTAACAAACCGTTACAAACTGAGAACTTGAGTCACACAAGCCTCAACAACCTTTGCTCGAAGATACAACACTTCAAGACTTCAACCAAAGGAATCACAACGTTCCTTCTTACAATACAACGGATTAACACTTCCCTTCAAGTGTATAAAAACACTTTGCACTCAAAACAAGACTCTCCTTAAGAGTAGATATGAGTAAAATAACTACGCTCAAGAACGCAACAACTTTCGTCAAGAATTTGACTCTCAAAAACTTATGTAATGAATAGAAAATGATGATTAAGAGAGTATGCAAGCTTTAGCAATAATATGATCAGTTGTTGTGTTTAGAAGACTGATTTGAAGATGTATTTATAGTGCCAAAACCATGCATAACCGTTGCCTAATTGCCAATTAAGAATTGCTGATTTTGTGCTACGACAATCGATTGTCTAATTGGCACAATCGATTGTTTGCCAATCGTTCCAAAAATCATTCCCAGATTTTCCGCAGCATAATCGATTATCTAAGACGTATAATCGATTACTGGCAACGTTCAAAAAATCATTTCAAGATTTTACTTAAAACAATCGATTATCAGAAATATACAATCGATTACTTGGCAACGTTCAAAAAATCTTTTTCTGATTTTACTTCAAACAATCGATTATCAGAAATATACAATCGACTACTTGGCAACGTTCAAAAAATCTTTTTCAGATTTTACTTCAAACAATCGATTATTAAAATCCTATAATCGATTATCTGACGGAGTTTGAAAATATTTTGGCAACGGTCATTTACATAATCGATTATGCTATATGGACAATCGATTATTTTTCAGTCTTGAAAAATCTAATAGACACTGCCTCACCACAATCGATTGTCAGAAGGTTCACAATCGATTATTTTGTATCTTTGAAAAATCTGATAGACACTGCCTCAACACAATCGATTGTCATAAGGTTCACAATCGATAATTTTGTATCTTTGAAAAATCTGATAGACACTGCCTCGACACAATCGATTGTCATAAGGTTCACAATCGATTGTTTTGTAGCTTTGAAAAATCTGATGGACACTGTCTCAACACAATCGATTGTCATAAGGTACACAATCGATTGTCATGCAGATTTCAAAAATCTGATGGACACTGCCTTAACATAATCGATTGTCATAAGTACATAATCGATTATCTTTGTCCAGATTTTAGAGGCATGTTTAAAAATCATTTTGCTAAAATAAATATGCATGATTTAAAATCATTTTGCTCTAAATTTAAATATGCATGATTTGATAAAAAATGTTTTTACGAGAGAAGCCAAGTCTTGAGTTAAAATGTCGGATCAAGATCACAATTAAAGAGCGACTCATGTATAACTTTGTTTAATCTTGATCTTTGTTTGTCTTGTGCTTGAAGTTCGTTACGTGACATTTGCGCGCTTGTGCTTGGACCTTGTCATATGTCAATTGCGCCGTTTGTCATTTATCAAAACCTACATATATGAACACACGTTTAGTTTAGTGCCTTGAGAACGTGTTTCAACGTCATGACGGCACGTAGTACCCATGACCATGTAAGCGTAACTTCGCGGAAAATATAATAATTGTGGAAAGTAGAAAATACCAAATTAAATATCTAAAGAATATTATACCGGATACCGCTCGGCATATATAAATCAATATCACAAGACAAAATAAATCCCAAAACTTAAAAACTCAGGGGCAAGACAGACTATAAAAATGTATACCAAAGGCTCTAAACTCTAGAATGTATAACAACAAAAAGATAAGAAGTCTAAGTACTACAGAAAGAGTAAAGAGGGAAACTCGTAGGTCTACGGACGCAGCAGATCTACCTCGAAGTCTCCACAGTCCTCTAGCCTCACTGATAGTGTGCCTGAGAAGAGGTCCCTAGATCTGCACATGAAAAACATGCATAGAAGAGGCGTGAGTACACCACAATGGTGCTCAGTAAGTGCCAGGCCTAACCTCGTTCGGGTAGTGACGAGGAAGGTTAGGGTCCTACTGAGATAAACAATAATAATAATGTGCAGTATGAAAATAGGTAAAATAATAGAAACAGCGGTGAAATAAGACAGAATCTACAAGTCAACAACAAATAACCAAAATAAGGAATAAATGGAGAAGTACAACTCAATATCAATGATGCCATGAGGATCTCTCAGGATATCATCATGTAGTCCTTTCTCAAGTGTCTAGTGGATCTCGCGGGATACCGTCCCATAGTCCATCTTTCAATGTGCAGGGGGGTCTATCGGGAATCGAACCCGCAGTCCCAAAGTAAACAAACAAGAGGGGGGAGGGTGCTACCGGCATCCCATATCCGTAGTCCTAAATATGAATACACAACCACAACCATAGAATAATTGGAAACATAATTAAACACCAAGGGAACATGATATCTAGCAGAACATGCTTCATTTAATGCAATAAGGAAATTAAATCAATTAAACCAATTAAGCCAACTAGCATGCTTTTCGAGGCTACCGCAGGCTATATGGAAAATAGAAAAGCAAGTAAGAAAGAAATAGCAACTTGATCATTTTAAGCAAAAACCCAATGTTCAACAATTTGCACAAGTACGCGCTCGTCACCTCACGCACAAGGCACTCAACCATCAAATAATAAGTCCCAAGGGGATAAGGTCCCCACACAAAGTTAGACAAGTCACTTACCTCGAATTGGTACAAGATCAACTAAGAAACCACATCTTTGCCACGAGTATCCGACTCCGAATAGACCAAATCTATTCAATCCAATTACATAACATAAATAACATTGCCAACAACTGAATCCACTATTAAAATTAAATCTAAGGCGTAAAAATAGGTAAAATAACCAAAACGCCCCTTTGGCCAATGGATCGGAATCGAATAAGTTTTACGTTTTCAGAAACTCGTACTCTCACGAGTCTAACCGTACAAATATCTCCCAAATCGGAGGTCAAATGCCCCCTCAAAATCCCATAACTAGGTCTAAGAAGTTTTTCCCAATTTTAATTCAAAATCCGAAAGTAAAGATGAATTCGTGATTAGATTGGTGGTTTTAGTCATAGGAGAGTAGAGAATCATTATCAAGTAATTGTCTTTGAAAAATCATCGAAATTGCTCGCAAATCCGAGCTCCCAATATTCAGTTTTGGTAAAAATGGCTAACTCTCGGATTTTTGACATGTTTATACTTGATGGTAATTTTTCAATGCGATCGCATGAAATGGGATGCGATCGCGTAAAGTTAAAAGTAAGGGCCCAGAATATTGGTCCATGCAAACGCAGTCACAGGCCTGCGATCGCAGAAAAGGAAAAAGCTAGGCTATGCGATCACGGAATAGGCTATGCGATTACATAGAAGGATTTGACCATGAGGCCCAGGTCCTAAGTTCTACTATGCGAACATGGGGATGGGAATGTGATCGAGAAGAAGGGGGAAAGCAGAGCTATGCGATCGCGTGGAAGACTGTGCGATCACATTGAAGGAAATTGGCCCCCTATGAAATTGTACTACGCGATCGCAGGACAAAGGATGCGATCACAGAGAAGAAAAGTCTGCAATAATACAACAGAGAAATTTGCAACTCTTTTTCAATATAAAATGCCCCGTTGAGCATCTGAAACACACTCAAGGCCTCCGGGACCTCAACCAAACCAACGAACATACCCCATAACATTATTGAAACTTGTACCAATCCTTAAGCCACCTAAAACAACGCCGAAAACTCAAATTAATCAATGATTTAAGTTTAAGAACTTTGAATACCAAACAAACTCACTTTTGATAAAAAACCTAACCAAAATACGTCCGATTGACCTGATATTTTACACACATGTCCCAAATGACATGATGGTGCTACAACAACTTTCATAATTTCACTCAGACCCTCGGATCAAAAATTCACTATCAGATAGGAAACTCAAATTTCTAACTTCCGGCATTTCTAGCCTAAATGACCTACGGACTTCCATAACTCATTCCGGACATGATCACAACCCCGAAATCACCTAACAGAGCTTATGGAATCATCGGATTTTCATTTCGAGTCTGTCTTCATACTGTTTCAATTACAAGCCACTTTCCAACACTTAAGCTCTCATTTAGGGACTAAGTGTCCCAAAACACTCAAAATCCTAACACCGAATGTACCTGCATCCTAACACCGAATGTACCTGCAAACCAAAAAAGTATAAATGAACTTAGGGGAAACAGTTAATGGGGGATAGGGGTTTAAATTCCAAAAACAGCCAGCCGGGTCATTACACATAGATGGAAGCTCAAATATGAAATTCTGTGAAAATTTTGCTAAATTTTGATATTAAAATGAATAAATTTGACTCCGATCAATATTTTGGGCAAACGGACCCGGACCCATGATTTGACAATCTCGAAAGATCCATAGAAAAATATGGGACTTGTATGTATGCTCAGAATCAAACTCCGAGGTCTCAGGCCCGGGAAAAGAATTTTTGAGTTAAATTGTTTTTTGAAAATGGTTAAGGAAAATGAAAATGAAATTTGATTAAAACGTGATGGTGTCGGGCCTGTATTTTTATTCTGGCGTGCAGTACAGGTCTTATATGTGGTTTATGTGCTTTCTGTAAAGTTTGGTTAACAACGGACATCGTTTGACGTGTTTCGGACTCAAAATGGAAAAGTTTATGTTTTAAGAAATTTGAAAGAACTCTTGGGTTCTAAAGCTTAATTCATGGTATATGACGTTTATTTCTGAGATTTGATTGCACGGTTAAGTACGTAGGGTTCGGGTGTGTTTCGAAGGTGTATCGGAGTGATTTCGGACTTACGAAAATTTCAGAAAAATTGCAGAAATAGTACCTCGAGGACAGTACCGTATACAGTACCCTGTGAACACTACCATGTACTGTACCCCGTGAACATTAAAAACGCATGAACAGTAACCCCGAATTTCTGGATAGAATGCTTATTTCTGGAAATGGGACTTTGTCCCATTTTCCATTTTTTTCAAATTGGAGCTCGGGAAGATCTGATTTTCGGGAGATTTTCAGAGAAAACAACGGGGTATGTGTTCTTAACTTTATTTTGGCTAGATTAACCGAATCTATTACGAGTTTTGGTATTAAATGATTAATTTAGTTGGAAGAGTTTGAAAACTCTCTCGGATAGATTTGAGGGTCAAAATGTTATCAAAATTTAGTAATTTTTGTATGGTTAGACTCGTGGTTGGATACGTTTTCATATTCTGTAATTTTTGTCGAGTTCCAAGATGTGGGCCTCACGGAAAGTTTTAGTACAATTTTGGATTTTTAATGGAAAATGTAGAATTTCTTATGGAATTAATTCCTATTATTTTTATTGGCTGAATCGAATTGTTTATAACTAGATTTGAAGCTTCAGACGAATTCGCAAGGCGAAGGCTTGTTGAAATTTTGAATTGCTAGCAAAGAGAGGTAAGTGTTTGGTCTACCCTAGCTTGAGGGAATAGGAGTTAAGTCATATTTGTTATTTGCTACTTGTCGATTAAGACGTATAGGCATGGTGACGAGTATCTATACGCTAGTGTCTAGCATGACTGTGGGTCTTTATATTGCGAATAATTGAAATTTCCATATCTTCCTCGATTAAATGGTAATGTTGAAAAGGTTGTGAAGAACATGTGATATCTAATTTTGAGGGGCATTGGCTTGAGTTATAAAATGAATTACAATTGAGAAATCGAAGAAAGATAAAGAATTTTTTGAATTAATCTCTTGTTGAAATATTTGGGGAATTGTTAATATATCCCTTACCGGAAATTTTACTGTTAATTGTTGTGCCCTTATTGGGATCCCTATTAATGTTATTGCTTGCTTACTTTCTTGCCTTATTTGTGATTGTTATTTGGGTGAGGAAGAGTGATAAAGCACGAAGGGCGATGCCGTGTGTTGTTTGATTTTGAAATGGGAGCGAAGCCTACCACAAATGATATCTAAATGGGAGAGAGTGGTACGCCTACCAAAAATGATATTGAAATGGGAGTGAGTGGTACACCTACCACAGATAATATTGGAATGGAAGCGAGTGGTAAGCTTACCACCAATGATAAATTATAAGGACCGGGTGTCATGCCGCATCATGATAAATGATAAATGATATTTGTGGATCGGGAATGGAAGCGAGTGGTACGCTTACCACAAATGATAAATTATATAGATCAATGATAAATGATATTTGTGGATCGGGTTGCACACCGCAACAGACGATAAATGATATTTGTGGATCGGGTTGCACGCCGTAACAGTGTTGCTATATGTTAGGATCGGGTTGCGCGCCGCAACAATTGTTGGTTCCAGTGTGTTTATTTCGGGTGTTTGTTTTTTTGTTGGTTGCCTCTGTCTTTAAATTGAGATTTGTTGTTTGTAACTGTTGTCTCCCCATCGTATATTTTCCCTTTATCGACTGCTTATTTCCTATATTTTCTTGCTGTACATGTGTGTGTGTGTCTACATATATGTACTATTTTTTTAGACGCACAGGCTTTTATGAGTGTTTGGTCCTAGCCTCATCACTACTTCGCCAGGGTAGGCTAGGCACTTACCAGCACATGGGGTCGGTTGTGCTGATACTACACTTTATGCTCTTTTGTTCAGATACAGGTTTCGGAAAGCAACAGCAGTAGCGCGGGTGTTAGCAGTTAGACCAGTTACACATCAAGGTAGCCTTGCAGATGTCCGCAGGCTCAGCGTCTCCTATATCTTTACTTTAGTCATGTTATCTCATTGTATTCGAGACAAATAGTTTATATTATCTTTCTGGCAGTTTTATTTAGTACTCTTAGAAGTTCGTGAGTATTGTGACACCAGTTCTTGGGGGCAAATGTTTAAGTGTAGGAGAATATAACGACTCCACTGGTCATTTTTGGAATTTACGCCCCGATCCCCATTAACTGCTTCCTCTAAGTTCATTTCTGCTATTTTGGTTGGTCGGGACATTCAGTGTTTGGATTCTGAGTGTTTTAGGACACTTTGTTCCTAAATGAGAGCTTAAGTGTTGGAAAGTGGCCCATAGTCAGAACAGTGTGAAGACGGCCTAAGAATGGAGATTTGATGGTTCCGTTAGCTCCTTTAGGTGATTTCGGGGTTGGGAGCATGTACGGAATGCGTTTTGGAAGTCCATAGCTCATTTAGGCTAGAAATGCCGGAAGTTAGAAATTTGAAATTTTCTGAGGGTCGGAATGGAAGAAGTTGCCGTAGCACCATCATGTCATTTGAGACGTGTGTGCCAAATTTCAGGTCAATCGGGCGTGTTTTGGTTAGGTTTTTAATCGAAAGCAAGTTTGGATGGAATTCGAAGTTCTTAGGTTCAAATAATTGATTAATCCGAGTTTCCAGCGTTGTTTTAGGTAGTTTAAGGATTGGTACAAGTTTGAATGATGTTATAGGGTATGTCCGTAGGTTTTATTGAGGTCCCAGAAGACTCGGGTGTGTTTCGGATGCTCGACGGGGCATTTTGAGTTGAAAAAGAGTTGCATATTTCTCTGCTGTGTTGTTGCAGACTTTTCTTCTCTGCTATAGTATCCTTTCCCCTGCGATCGCGTAGTACAATTTCAGAGGGGGGCCAATTTCCTCCAATGTGTCGCACAGTCTTGCCTACGATCGCATAGCTCTGCTTCCCCCTTCTTCGCAATCGCATTCCCCTCACCGTGTTCGCATAGTAGAATTTAGGATCTGGGCAAGTCAAACCCTTCTATGTGATCGCATAGCCCAGTCCGAGATCGCATAGCTCAGGTTTTACTCTTCTGCGATCGCAAGCCTCTAACTGCGTTCTCATAGACAAATTTTCTGGGCCCATGAATTTTACTCTATGCGATCGCACTGAACAATTACCTGGGCAGTATAAGCATTTCAAAAATTCGAGAGTTAGCCATTTTTACCAAAACTCAATATTGGGAGCTCGGATTTGGGAGCAATTTCAAAGGTTTTTCAAAGGCAATCATTGGGTAACGATTCTCTACTCTCCTATTACTAAATCCCATTAATCTAATCACGAATTCATCCTTTAATTTTGGATTTTTGAATGAAAATTGGGGAAAACTTCTTAGGCCTAGTTATGGGGTTTTGAGGAGGTATTTGACCTCCGATTTGAGAGATTTTGCAAGGTTAGACTCGTGAGTGTACGAGGTTTCTGAAAGCGTAAAAGTTATTCGATTCCGAGGCCTTATCCTGAGGGGCATTTTGGTAATTTTATCTATTTTCGTGCCTTAGCTTTAATTTTAATAATGGATTCAGTTGTTTACGATGTTATTTACGTTATTTAATTGTACTTAATAGATTTGGGCTATTCGGAGTCGGATACTCGTGACAAAGACATGGTTTCTTAGTTGATTTTGTACCGGTTCGAGGTAAGTGGCTTATCTAACTTTGTGTGGGAGACCTTCTCCTCTTAGGACTTATTATTTGATGGTGGAGTGTCTTGTGTGTGAGGTGACGAGGGCGTACTTGTGCAAATTGTTGGACATTCAGTTTTTGCTTAAAATGATCAAGTTGCTATATCTTTCTTACTTGATTTGCTATTTGCCATATAGCCTGTGGTATCCTAAAAAAACATGCTAGTTGACTTAATTGGTTTAATTGTTTTAATTGCCTTGTTCAAGTACATGAAATATGTTAGGCAAGATATCCTGTTGCCTTGGTGTAATTCCGTTTTTTATTGTTCTTTGGTTGTGGTTGCGTATTTATATTTGGGAATATGGATGTGGGATTCCGGTAGCTCCCCTCTCCCATCTTGTTTTTTTCTTTGGTACTGCGGGTTTGATTCCTGAGAGATCCTCCTGCACATTTACTTTGGGACTACGGGTTAGTTCCCGATATACCCCCTCTGCACATTGATAGATGGACTATGGGACGGTATCCCGGGAGATTCACTGGACTGTTGAGAAAGGATACAGGACGGTGTCCTGGGATATCCTCATGGCATCATTGATATTGAGCTGTACTTTTCCATGTTTATTCCTTATTTCGGTTATTTGTTGTTGACTTGTAGATTCTGTTTTATTTCACTGTTGTTTCTAATTGTTACCAATATTTTTACTTTTTCAAATATTAGTTTTTTTTGTCTGTTTCAGTTCATTTAAAAATATGAGAAATTTTCATAAAGCATTATCTTTTAGTGGTAATTAGCTATCTAGATATTTCATTTGCTTTATTACGGATTGTAAATACGTTTTCTGTTGTTATAAGATGTATTTGATGTATTTAAGCTACTGTATTCATGAATATAGTAGCATTTCTAGGCGTAAAATAGGGGATTATAGCTAGATAGATTTTTGTATTCGAGTGTCTTCGATTGTATTCATGGCGTGGAACATGAATTACAACTAGATAAATTATTGTATTCGACTATATTCATAGCGTGAAACATGGTATTACACTATTTTTAAATGGAAAGTGAATCAATTAACATAATCAACTCCTAATATAACTCAACTAACTCAATTACAACACATAAATTTTGTATTTTCAGTTATAAAAAAGATTTTCAACCGAAAAATAACCCAAAAATACAACAATCTTTAGAGAAATTATATAATATATCTGAATGCAGAAATTTTATTATTTAAAGAAATATATGATCTACATTCATGGCATATAGCGAGACAGTGAATTACAATAAAATACATAGAATACAACGGGATACATTGAAATACAATGAAAAAAAGACAGTGAATACGATAAAATACATGGAATACAACGAGATACATTGAATAACAATAAAAAATAGACAATAAATATAATAAAATATATGAAAATACAGTGTGATATATTGAAAATACATTGAAATACATAAACGAAAAACCAAGTTGCTCAGCCTTGCATTGAATTTTTGGACATGCTCGATAACCTTCCTAGTTTTATCATCAACAAATTGAATCCTCATATATTGCGGCAGCTTTCCTTGAAGATCAAGTTCAACCTTAACAATAGTTGTGCTAGGTCTAGACCTTTCTTGTGTGGCCTTATCAATAGCAATGGGCTTACCTGCTGCGGTGGAGATGAAATGCTATGGGAGCGGGAAGGTACTAGGACTACTTCTTCACTGCCTGCTTCCATTTTTGTTTAGAGGAGAGTAGTTATTTGAAAAACTAAAAGGTCAAATACCTATTATTTTCTTCGTCTTTTTCCTTAGTTCCCTTGTTATTCTTCTTCTCCTTAATGGGAAAGTATATATAGGAAATATGAATTGAGACGGTCTGATGTTAACTTGATGGAGAGGGCTGCGCATCCATGATAGCTTATACTACACCATGTCGCCCTAGAGAGAGAGGAGAGAGGAGAGAGCGTGGGGTTTTTGACTAATGGTAGGTGATGTGAGTGAGAAAAATTTTGAGATTTAGCATCGTGTTTTCAGGGAATGGGGGAAGAGAATGACATGTATCAAATTAGAGAGAAAAAAATAGTGTAACTAAATAGCGTATTTAGTGGCTAAGGGGTAGGAGGTAACCAAAACTAGATATTTTGCTATAAACATTAAAAGGTATCTATGAAATATATATTTTTAAATGGTATTTATTTAAAATAAATACAGTGTTAACCTTTGTTATATGAGGTAAAAATTCCTAAAAATATTTTCAAACGTTTCAATTAAAAAAAGGGAACTCATAAAAGTACTCCCTCAGATGTACTTTCTATTTTATTTTGTTCCAAAATAAATGACTTATGTCTAAATTTGAAAATATTTCAACTTTAAACTCTTTATTTTACCCATTTACCTTAATGAGAAATTTTTATAACCACACAAATGTCATGACCTCACAAAGTTTTTAACACTTAACTTTTTGAGACCACAAGTTTCAAAAACATTTTTTTAATTTCGTACTGAATGAAAGTACCTCATCTAAAATGAAACGGTGGGACTATTGGGTTAATAATCTCATCCTTTTTTCTTTACATACAAAAAATGGAGAGTGTTATATATATATATATATATATATATATATATATAGATATAGATAGATAGATAGATATATATATAAAGATGCGCGTGTACCTTATCTTAATAAATGTATATTTGTGAAAAATTACATAAATAGTACGTACTATAATAACAAATAACGTACGAGTCATAAAATAAAAGTTAGAAAAATGCGAGTTCCTAAACATGACGAGCATTGATATTATTTAACTAACTCAACAAATAAAGAAACAATGACAATTGAAGTTCTCAATCATCTTAGTGAATATTTGTTCCAGCTTTGCAATTTCATTAGTGCAATTTCACAAGTTATCATGCTTCCTTTTTACTTTCAACAAATATACATAAACTTTGGATAACTTAAGAGGTTTTTCTTTTTTGAAATCGTTTGAAAAAGTATATACTCTCAAGTTTATTTTAGAAAACACAAACGGAATCAGTTAACTGACAGGTATACTTTTTTTCACAAATAAAATGTAAATTATCTATTTTTTTGATTAAAAAAGTACTATAGAAATTATAATTTAACCCAAGAAAAAGAAATAAATTATGAGGAGTTGGCCAAACAAGCTGTACGTTTGCGAGACAAGGGTATCGAACATTATAAGGAGATTAAAGTCTTATATTCAATTGGAAAAATATATTATATAGCATTAAGGTGCAGATCTAGACGGTATATTGACATCGATGTTCCAAAGTTATAAAATCTTAGTGACATTCATATTCCTAGCATCTCCGATAATGAGGCCAATTTCATCTCCTTCTTTTTTAATAATTTGAGTTACGCACTTTATCAATTGTACCTTGTTATATCTTTATAAACCATTACTTTTTAGCAAATAGTTAAGTCTTATGTGTCTAATTTTATGTTAAAAAAATTTGTTAGATCTTTTGTTGGACTTTAAGTCATTGAGCTTTAAACCAGAAGAAGTATGAATTGGAAATGGAAGAAAATAAAATGGAGGAAAAAATAAAAATTTAAAGAAATGAACTTTTTTTTAAAAATATAAACTTCATTTCATTTAATATTAAAACCTTTTACAAATAGAGTAGCTGCTGACCAGCTACTATTCACACTCAGTCTATAGGGGATTCACTCCCATAATTCATATATACAACAATATTTAAGGGTAGCGATCCAGTCTTCGCAGTTCATCTTTCCAGTGTTTAAAATAATTTCCTTGTACATGTATGTGGACTGCTATTTCTTTGCATGTGTCATTTATATCCATTCTTCTGCCTTGGAATCTAATCTTGTTCCTCTATCGCCATAGACAGTATACTAGCATCCCAAAAACACTGGTAGTAATTTCAGCACGTCCATTTCTCCTTTTAGCAATGTTGCTGATCCATTTTACTTCACTGTTCCAATCATTTATGGCCCTCTGGTAACCCAGCCAGACTAGCAGTCTATTCCATAGCTCCCAAGCTGTCGGGCAAGTAAAAAAGAGATGGTCAAAGGATTCGTCTACTTGCCTGCACAGTACACATTGTTGTGGAATCTGTATCCCAAAATTCATTAGCCTCTCCACTGTTGCTAGTCTTCTATGTAAAGCTAGCCAGACAATAAATTTGAATCGTGGGTGTAGTTTTATCTGCAATACAATGCTTTTCCAGTGTACTTTTGAGTATTGAGGGATTTGCAAAAAATAGAGTTTTTTAATGCTGAAACGTTCACCTCTTTGTAGCATTTGCAATCTACATTCCAGATCCCCTTGAATTCCTTGTAGATTTGTGATCAATGATCGCGTCTCAAAAATCTTCCTCACTGCCCAGGCATCACTTTTTTGGAGTTGGTACTTCCTCCACAGCCAAGTTTTTAATGTAGTATGTGTGCACCCATTTTACCCACAGGCTGTCCTTCTTCATTGTTAGTGCCCACAGATGTTTTGCGATGGCTGCCTTATTCCATATTGGCAGGTTCAACACATTTAGGCCTCCCGAACTAAATGGTAGACAGATAGTGTTCCATGCTACTAATGCCTTCTTTGAAACATTTGCTACTCCAGTCCACAAGAAAGATCTGCAGGTTGCCTCGATCATCTTCATTACCTTTTTTGGTAGGAGGAAGATTTGCGACCAATAAGATTGCATCCCGAATAATACTGACTTGATCAACTGGAGTCTGCCTGCGTAAGATAGTAGTTTTGATTCCAACATTTTATCTTCTGTGTTATCTTTTCTACTATTGGCCAGCATTGTGTAACTGATAATTTCTTAGAATCCAATGGAACTCCAAGATATTTGAACGGTAGAGATCCTTCAGGGAAATCTAGTTCTTGTAAGATTTCCTATTTCAGCCAGTTTGACACACCTGCTACATATACGACACTTTTATCTGCATTTTCTTGAAGTCTCAGAGAGCACTTGTGTATGTGATGCAAGTGAACGTCTACGAAAAAGCTGTCCCGCAAAAAGTTGGAGCGTTTGTTTTAACAGTCTTACCGCTTGAGTATCAGCCTTGCAGAATAGTAATAGGTCATCGGCAAAACAGATATGCGCCACTCCTAGCTTCTTGCATCTTGGATGAAATTTGAATTCCTTTCTGCCCATCATATGCTGGAGTTCCCTATGCAAGTATTCCATGACAATGACAAAAAGGTATGGGACTCAAGATCTCCCTGCCTTATCCCTCTCTTTCCTTTAAACAGATTGGTCAGCCCTCCATTAAGATTTAATGCATACGTGACAGACGAAATGCATACCATTATCTATTTTGTGAATTTGTAGGGAAATCTCATGTCCAGCAATAGCCTCTCAATAAAATACCACTCCACTGTGTCATATGCCTTCCTTAGGTCAACTTCTAGCACACACCGGGGGGATACTCCTTTCCTATTGTACCCTTTAAACAATTCCTGGGTAAATAGTATGTTGTTTGTTATACTTCTACCTTTAATAAACGCTGACTATGAATTACTAATCAAGCCCCCTATGACTGTTTTGATTCTTGCTGTGAGCACCTTTGTGATAATTTTATATATGGTCGTGCAGCAAGCAATGGGTCGGTAGTCTTTGACAGTAGAAGGATTTTGTACTTTTGGTATCAAGGTGACTGCAGTACTACTGACACCTTTGTGCATTTTCCCTGTTGCAAAGAATTCCGTTACTGCGTCATAGACATCATCAGCAACAGTATCCCAGTGTTTCGTGAAGAATTCGATCGGGAAGCCAATACTCCTGGTGCTTTATCACTGGGCATGTCATGTATTGCCTGATCAATTTCCTCCTTTGTAACTGGCATAACCAGAAGCTGCTTCTGCTGTGTGTTAAGGCAGGGTCCTTGTTGAATAAGGACAGTATTTGGACATTTACAGAATGATTGAGTTTCCCCCAGTATCTTGTTGTATACTTGTAAAACTCTGCTTCCACTAGCTTAGGATCAAACAGTCTCACCCCTATATCAGTGTATATGGAGTTTATTGTGTTTGTATTTGTCCTCTGTTGCAATTGTGCATGAAAGTACTTTGAGTTTGAGTCTCCACATGTGATCCATTGTGCCCTGGATTTTTTATGAAGAATCTGTTCTTCTATTGTGCTCCATTTCTCCACCTCTGTTAAGGATTTTTTTTTCTTGGTCTATCAGCTGCTGGTCCAGATTCCTCATTGTCAGTTCTAGCTGTATGGTTTGTAGCTTCTGTCTTGCTGCATTGAGATGGGTTCGATAGGAGGCCATATGAGTGTTCAGTTCTTTCAATTCCCATTTCAATGATTTGAGCTTGATCCATAGCTTGTGCATACTTCCAGAAACATCAGTACCCCTCTGCTTCCAAACCTTTCCTAAAAATGAACTTTTGTCTTGCACTTTGTCCGTCATTGGTGAAGTACAACTACATTAATGTACTTATATATAAGATTACTTCTTAAAGCTCTTAAAAGGAGTTGAAGAGAATGAACCCTCGCGTTGTCGTCGTTGCCCTCCCGGCTTTTGATTTGGATTTGGAAAATGATCGATAAGATTATTTTTGGATAAAATTTATTTAATTATTTAATAATTAATTAAATACCAGTTCATTGCTGAAGAATCAGAAGCATGGCCTGGCCGCGGTCCTGACGCATAACCGTAGTAGGACCGCGCCGGAACCCTATTGAAGATTCAGAGAGCCTCTCTGAACACGGTTCTGGCGTAACCGCGATAGAATCGCGGTAGGTCGCGTCAATCTCTGAAAAGACACCTTTTTCAGACACCTCTTCTGATAATTGCCCATAAATTCTGAGGCAAGGCTCTATTTTCTACACACGAAAAACACTCGAGAACTTCCTTCTTTATGATATTGCTACATTCTAATTCGCATTCTCTCTCTCTCTCTCTCTCTCTCTCTCTCAAATTCGTCAGTATGATTTTGCTCCATTTTTTGAGTTCGTTCGTATCCTGTAGTTTGTATTGCCACTGTTGCAGGAATGTTTATTCTGTTTTATCCTGGGAGGATTTAATCCATTACCTTGGCAACGTGTGAGGGGGTTAAAATTCCCTAAGGACGCACAAGAAAATTGTGGACTCGGAATATTTCTATTCTTTACTGTTTTTCCAAATTTCTTTATTCTTCTAACAGTTTTCTAATTTTCTGTTTAACACAATAACACTAACATCTTTATGCAAAAGTTCGCAGAAATTAAACATGTTAAGTACTGATATTTCTCATGTAATATACATAATAAATTTTATAATATAAATATAATACTTATAAAAAACTACAAGAATATTATTTAACTTGATTTGTAATTACACACTTGAATTTATAGCTATATAGAAACTACATGAATATTTATCACTACAAAATTCATGAAGTCATTTATTAGAAAAAAAAAACTACCCGAACAATCTAAGATTTAGAAAGGTTATCTCAAATATTTTTTCCCTTTTTAAGTACAATAATTTTGACTTTTTTTATTAGGATATTAATGGGTCTCCTAGTTATTGTCTTGTTGTTTTTCCTTTTTAACCAACGAAAAAATTCGACGGTGCACTCTTTGTAGTATTAAGGTAATAAGGAGAATCTTATTTCTTCTGTTAGTTATTTTTTTATGCTACGACATTATTTTTTCCAAAAAGGTAGTGTATTTAGAGAAGGAGAATCTTACCACTTCTGCTAATTATTTTTTTATGCTAAGTTATTATTTTTTCCAAAAAGGTAATGTATTTGTAGTTACTATTTTATCCATTATAAAGTGTACAAACAAAGGGTAAAAAAGACGAACGATATTTCGTTAAGGGCCTTCGTACTTTTAATATAATACTAGTATTAGTGTACGCGCTTTACGCGCGTACCCTATCTCACTAAGAAATATTTATTTAATTATTTTTTGAGTTATAAAATAAAAATGAAAATTCCCGAAGATGATGAATATTAATTGTGCATAGCTGATTATATTTTTATTCAATAAGAATCCTTTTCAAATAGTAAAAATAGATTAGGTAAAAAATTATCCATGCATGAAATGTTCCAAAAAAATAAAAATTCTTTGTAGATCTCAATAAATAACTAAATATATAAATGATATATGAATTTATCATTCGTTTGATCAATAACTGAAAAAGAATACTGGCATTTCGTTTGGAATAAAGTTTCGTCTAAAATTGAATATGTATACTAAATCTTAGATAAAACACCATAAACAAATTATATATTTTGCGATAAGTTTTTTATGCCTAGACTCTTTTTTACTTGTCTTCTTGACAAGTAATGTTTTGCCTTAAAAAAATTTCATTTGTAGTACGACTAATTATATTTATGTTATGTACTTCAATTAGGAAAATAATTTATGTAAGGTAAATTTTAAGTGATTTTAAAGTTTTAAATATTTTTTTTTTGGTAATTAAACTTTATATTAATCATCAAAGTGGTTGTCATACAAATCCATAGAACAGCTTTATTCTCAGCTGCCTATCAAAATTTAAACAAAAACTGACTAATCTATACTATCCAAAAGTTCTACATTACAGTAGGTAATGTTGAAGATGTAACCTAACTTTAGGAGGTGCCCTAACATTACAAGTGTAAGTAATGCATCTAAGCAGTTTATCACTAGTACAGGAGGTGTTTCCAAATATTCTCGCATTCCTTTCCAACCACAGGACATAGAACATTTCTGTCAAAGACATTTGAATATATGAGCTCGAGGACATTTCCCTTTAGCCTGATCAATGAACCAGTGGACAAACTGTGACCAGTTCTGTCCAGCAGGTTGTGTAGCTCCAATCCATTGCAATGTGTGATACCTCAGCTGAGTAGTAAAGGTGCAGCCCAAGAATATGTGATCTCTGGTTTCCTCAGTTTGTTGACACATAACACAAGTGTTATCCACATTCAAGTTCCATTTGATCAACCTATCTTTAGTAGGAAGCCTGTCTTGTAAAAGCAGCCACAGGTTGAAAAGTGCTTTAGGTCGAGCAGGATTCTGCATGATTAGGTTCTTCCAAGGTACTCTAGGAGCCTCTCCAATCTGTTGAAGATAGAGCATTCTGATAGAACAGTCAGGTTTATGTAACAGTTGATATTGTTGCAGTAGAACAATGCCTTCAATGATCTTCCGAACCATCCAACTAGCTTATTTAGGTACATTGATGGTCTCCAACTATTGTTGTTTGATATAAACTGTATGAATCCACTTCACCCATAGGACATCCTTCTTGTGTGCCAAATCCCAGCTTAGTTTTGCAATAGCAGCCTTGTTCCATAGTAGGAGATTAGTCAAGTTTAAGCCTCCAGCAGACTTTGGCAGACAGAGTTTTTCCCAAGCCACATAGGCTTTCCTAGTTACATTAACTGAGCCAGACCATATGTAGGATCTACATATTGCTTCTAGCAGTTTTATAAATTTGGAAGGGATGAGAAAGAGTTGAGCCCAATATGCTTGAATACCAAAGATTACTGATTGCACCAACTGGATTCTACCAGCATATGGCAGTTGTCTGGCAGTCCAGGATGCAATCCTGGCAGTAATCTTCAGTGATTGCCATTGGAAAACAGTCAGCTTCTTGGTAGATAGTGGCACTCCCAAGTATTTAAAAGGTAATTCTCTAGGTACATATCCAAGAAGATCAATAATTTGTTGTTGCTCCTCAGGCTTTACCCCCCCCCCCCCCCCCCAAAATAAACATCACTCTTATGCAAATTGGCTTTTATACCAGAGGCTGCAGTGAAATGAGAGAACAACGTAAACATGGAGCTTACAGACTGAGCATCTCCTTTGACAAACAACAAGAGGTCGTCAGCAAAGCTTAGATGAGTTATTCCTAGTTTTTTACAACCAGGATGAAATGTGAAGTCTCTAGCTTGCCTCAACTCTACCAATGATCGACTTAGGTATTCCATCACAATAGCAAACAAGAATGGAGATATGGGATCCCCTTGTCTTAAACCTTTGGCTGCTTGAAAAGGTTCTGTTGTTTCTCCATTTACCACCACTGTGTAGCTGACAGTTTGGACACACTCCATGATCCATCTTGTAAACCTGGCAGGAAAATCTAGAGCCTCCATAACCTGCTGCAAGAAACACCATTCAACTGAATCATAAGCCTTCTGTAGATCAATTTTGATCATACCTCTGGGAAATATATGTGATCTAGAGTAGTGCTTTATTAATTCATGTGCTAGAATGACATTATCTGCAATCCTCCTTCCTGGAATGAATCCTGCTTGTGCACTACAGATGATACTGCTCATGACTTTCTGAAGCCTGTTGGCCAGCAGCTTGGAAATGATTTTGTACAGAACTGAACATCAAGCTATTGGTCGAAATTCTTTGACTGTCTGAGGATTGGACACCTTGGGAATTAAAGTGAGGGAGGCATAGTTTGTTGGTCTATACATTTTGTTAGTTTCAAAGAAATTCTTGACTGCTTGAATTACCTGCTTTCTAGTGATATGCCAAGTTTGTTTAAAGAACAGGGCATTATAGCCATCTACTCCTGGAGCTTTGTCATTACCAATTGCTTTTAAGCTGTCTAGAATTTCAGTGTCACTGATGTCAGCAGCTAGTTCCATCTTCTGGTGATGTGTTAGGCTAGGTTCATTTCGCATGTACAATCTGTTAACAGCTGGAAGGGAAGTGGCAGATGTCCCCATGAGTGACTTATAGAAATCTTTAATCTCTTTCTTCAGGTCATCTGGATCAGTTACCTTCAAACCCCCCTTCTGTGATCAGTTCAGTGATTCTCTTATACTGGTTTCTCTCATTCATTAAAGCTGAGAAATATTTGTTATTTGAGTCTCCAAGTTGGATCCATCTGGCTCTAGATTTCTGTTGTAATACTGATTCTTCAATCAATGACCATTTTTCTAATTGCAGCACCAGTTCCTTTTCTCTGATCTGTAATGCATCTGTATAGGACATAGTCATCTGGTGTTGGACATCTTCCAGTTCCTTTCTGCTAGTCTCAATCTTCTGTGTAATATTCTTAAAATCTCTAGTATTTAGAGACTTTAAGGTTGGTTTGAGGGTCTTGAGATTGTTCCACACCCCTTGTAGAGTACACTGAGCATTTCCATTCCAGTTATCCTTGATCAGAAGTTGGAAATCCTTATGTTGAGTCCATGCATTGTAGAACCTAGAGGGAGTCTTCCTGAGTCTGTTATCTTCTGCCAGGGTTAACAACATGGGATTATAATCAGAGATGTGTGGCATTCCATATACAGTGTGTACATGGCTCCACTTCATCATCCACTCATAATTACCAAACACTCTATCTAATCTGCTGCACACTCTATCATTGCCACTTTGCTTATTGGTCCAAGTAAAATAATCCCCTTTCCATGGGAGTTCAGCCAGACCAGCCTGCTGGATACACTTAGTAAAATCTGCAGTCTCAATTTGTTTAACTTGGTGACTGGATTGTCTATCATTACCAGACATAATGGCATTGAAATCTCCTGCTATTAGCCAGGGGTCAGTAGTAACAGTAGCAAGATCCTGAATTGTCTTCCACAATGTCCTCCTTTGATCAATGTCATTGAAGCCATAGACCACTGTTAGACAGCTGATAAGTCCACCAGTGAGGGTCCTAACAGAACAATGGATGTGTTGAGCTTCCTCCTGTAAACCAGTGATCAAGTATTTTGTAGCATCCCATAAAATCCAAATTCTACCATTCATTGCACCCCTGTAGTTAGTTAGTACAATCCAATTAGGCAACAAGAAGCTAGATATTCTTTCTGCATTCTTCTGTTTAACCTTTGTCTCTACCAGACCAACAAGGTCAAATTTATTGATTCTAAGGTATTCTTTGGCTTCCTTTTGTTTGTACCTTTTATTTACACCCCTAATATTCCAAAATAACCATTTCATCATGTATTACTGGTTCCCCCTTCATCCAGGGGGTGGTCTGCCCAACTCACTGACCCAACTTCAAATCTATTAGACATCACTAAAGGAGATAAGGGTGGAAAGTTTGTGATGTTAAAGACCGGAGAACTCTGTGTATCAATACCCTTCTGTTTATTCAAACCTTCACCTAAAGCAGCATGGATACATGGTTCCTTTTGGAGGCTGGGCTGCTGTATTTGAGATCCCTGGTTACTCTGGTCCACGGGGGCAGGAGCTTTAACTCTCCATTGCTGTGTCACCTTAGGCTTCTGTATGGGGTTCTGTTGAGTAGCTTTGGCCAGTCAATTGTGCACCACCATCAGGCATTTCTCGCAATATGAAGGTTTCCAGTCATAGGTCACATCTTGCATAAAACTCTTCCCATCTGGATCAAGTAGCTCAATCTCACTAGGCAATTCCTTTGATACATTCACCTCAATAAGCATACGAGCATATGAGATTCTGGTTTGCTTAGTCGTACACTCATCAAATATTAGGACTTCATAAATATTTCAACAAAGAAAAGATAATTAAAGTTTTAAATGATTTTAAAGTCCTAAATATTAGGAAAGTAATTTAAATTATAATTTGTTTTATGTAAAATTTATTTTTAAAAGGTAAAAAATGCGACGAATATTTCGCTAATGGTTTTCGTGCTTTTAATATAGTATATATATATTCGTGAAATGATTGTTGGCATTTTAATTACATTTAACAATAAAAGAAAAAAGAAATTGGGGGAAATGTAGTGAATGTGAGTGTACAAATAAAGAAGGTACCTACCCTATGATTATAGGGTGAGTGGCAGAGGAATAGAGTATTGAGGAGAGTGTTAGCAATTTCCCTTTACTTTATCGCCATGTGAGGGGTCAGAGTAAGTTGGTCCACTTTCACCCACCGCCCACTTTCCACTTTCTCAGTGTTTGCCCATTTGCTTTGCTTTTGCTTTTTCCGTTCTTCGGTTTCTGCGAACAATTCCTATTCCCTTCTCCCTTATTTTTCCCACAACAAAGTTTCTTGAGGTTTGTAGTTATTAGATGAATAAAATTTCCCCTATAAATTTTAGGTTCGAATTATAAATTTTTTTTTTAAAAAAACAATGATAAGAAATACTTTTTTAACCTTTCGCAGTACAAATTTGAATTAATTGGGTACTTTAAATGAACGAAAAAAAGTCTCTCATGTCATGCTCCTCCTTTACGACTCTCTCACATGCTCTCATACTATTCGTAAATGGTAGTACTGACATATCCTTATCTTCCTTCCATTTCTCACCATAGAAAATCATGTCTTCTTGTTTTTTGGTGTCTTATCCTATTGGCTATTACCCTCTCCTACTACCTACTACACTGTTGCACTTCTGTTATCTCAAATATGTTTATGAAATTTCTACAAGTCATTTCTTTTTTTTCTTTTCTTTTCTTTTTAGTGAAAGTGGTGTCCACGCACTCTTAACACAATTAAACTAATCAATTAAATATTCTATAGAATTAGGGATACTTTGGTTCAAAACCAATTTACACATAAATTATAATATAGAGATTAATAATGTAAGGATCAGTAACACAAATTATTTTTTTTTGTTGGGTTTACACTAATATTAGATATACAAGCTATCATTTAATTTTTTTACGTATTTTTAAAACTAAAAAATAATGAATTTGTAGTTATACCCTTGGACGCATGGCTTCATAGACTTCTAATAAATAAGGATATTTATTCTTTTGATGCTTTATCCATGTATAAATTATACTCCCTTCGTTTTAATCTATGTGAACCCATTTGATTGGGTATGGTGTTTAAGAAAATAGAGAAGATTTTTAAACTTATTGGTGTAAAACGAAGTACATATATTTTGTGTGACTATAAATCATTGCATAAATATAAATTGTTTCCGAATTGGGAAAGAGATCATTCTTTTTGACACGGACGAAAAAAGAAATAGGTTCACGTAAATTGAAACGGAGGGAGTTGTGATGATCTGACCCGCCGTTTCTTTTATTTTAGCCTCGTTATCCCCGTTTTATGCTTCCCTGTATGTTGATATATGTGTTTGGTGAGTTTGAAGTTGTTTGGATTGAAATTGGATAGAAATGAGACAAATAGTCTCTTTAAGGAAAGCTTAAGTTGGAAAAGTCAACCGGACATTCACTTATGAGTTAGAGGGCTCGGAATGGATTTACGATAGTTCGACTAGTTTCGGGGGGATGATTTAAGACTTAGGGGTGAAAACGGAAGTGAATTTGGAGGTCCGGTGTGAAAGTTAGCCTAGTTTGGCAAAGTTGAAATTTCGGAGAATCCGGTCGATATGTGAGAATTTGATCCGAAGGTCGGAATGGAATTCCTAGAGTTACAACAGCTTCGTTAGGTGTCTTTGAGTATGTGTGCAAATTTTCAGGTCATTCGGGCTTCGTTTGGTTGGTTTCGGCATCGAATATGATTTGGACAGTTTAAGTTTAACTTAGAATTTAATCCAATGATTTTGGTGATTTTTAATGTTAAAGTTAGTGTTTTTATGGCCCGAGAAAGTTTGAATGAGGTATTAGGTCGAGTTTGTGCTTTTGGTTGAGGTCTCGGGGGCCTAGGGATAATTTCGGATGGTTAGACGAGGAATGTTGGAAGTTAGGCATGAAATATGCCTGCTGCTTCTGGTATTTTCGCGAAAGCGGGCTAGGGACCGCTTAAGCGGTATCCGCAGAAGCGGACTAGTAGCCGCAGAAGCGGCCAATAGTGAAAGGTCAGGGACTGCTGAAGCGGAAGGGCGACCGCAGAAGCGGTCTTGGGATTTAGTGAAGAACCGCAAAAGTGGACTTAGAGTGCGGAAGTAGAAGTCTCTTAGGCGACTTGGGAACCGCAGAAGCGAAAACTAGGCAGATTTTAATAATCAGTAGCTTCGCGATTGAGAAGAGACGGAAACATTTTAGACCTCGGCTAAGGTGATTTTGGTGCGATTTTGGAGGGGATTTCGAGAGAGATCATCAGGTGTGGACCCTTATACCTCGAATATGTAATTATGACGTGAAATCATGGATTATACACTAAGATATCAAGGTTTTAAATGTCAAAAAATGGTGGTTAGGGCTTGAAACCTAAGTGAACTTTAAGGGATGAATTGAGGGGTCAAATGGACCCCGATTTTGATAAATTTGATATGTATTGACTCGTGTAGTGATAATGATCGTTTTGGTATGAAGTTTTATGAATTTTGACACTTGGGCCCGGGGCTCAAATTTTGCTAATTTCGCGAATTTTGATATTTTTCGAGTTCTTTCGATTGGGTTATATTCCATTAGCCTATTGTAATGTATTAGTTGTGGTTTTTGCCAAATTCGTCGCTCGTAGAGGTTGATTTGAGGCAAAAGGGCATTTCGAGAAACCCCAGACTTTCACATTGTAACGCTATATTGAGGCGAGACACGCACCCCATGATAAGTGCGGGGTCGGATACTATTGAGGATTGTGACTTGGTCCATCCCAAGTGAGATTATACTATATTGGCGTATGCTACGCACACTGTGATGATTATTGTTGGGATTTATGCCGTGTTTGGGGCCTAGTGCCACCTTGTAGAATCCTTCGGGAATTGGTATTATTGTTTAGCATGATTGCATATCATTTTCTATCAGTCCATGGTTTTAATGCACTGTTTTACAAACCCAGCCGCATTTTCTAAAGTTTCAAACTCATATGCTATCTTTTAAATATATCTCGGCTGAGGATCATTGTTTATATAT
The DNA here is from genome assembly GCA_034376525.1 of Nicotiana benthamiana. NCBI lineage: Eukaryota > Viridiplantae > Streptophyta > Magnoliopsida > Solanales > Solanaceae > Nicotiana > Nicotiana benthamiana. The sequence continues at coordinate 86,644,712 of CM067328.1, forward strand.
TCCCAAGGGGCTTTGTTATACTTTCTGGACTGATATTGGATGGCTCGGGCTACGTGCCGCAGTGGTGATTGGAAACAGTGGTAACTTGGACACTGTATGACATGAGCGGTCAGGTAACTTGGACTGACCTGGTTTGATTGTTCGCCACTAGATGGCTGGTTATTGCGCTTGGGCTGTAGGAGCCCTTCCGGAGTCTGTACATCCCCAGTGAGTGCCGTCGACGATAAATGTTATGGGTGGCTCGGGCAGCACACCGCAGTGGGTACTGGATTGTACCATAATATGCATTGCATCGCATCCATGCATTTGTATCTTATATATATTGTTCAGCTGTTCAATTTTGGATATTGTTGTACTCTATTCTTTAGCTTACTGTGTGTATTTACTGTGTTTTCTTACTTTTGAAGCTTTATTTACTGTTATTACTCACTGGGTCGGAGTATTCACATTACTCCCTACACCTTGTGTGCAGATCCAGGGCATTCTCAGGCAGATTAGATCCTGCAGTTGTCAGATTCGGCAGTTCGGAGTGTTGAGGTAGTTGCATGGTGTTCGTAGCCATCGAATCGCCTTCCCTCTATCTTTTTTTCCTGATTACCATCATACTTTCAGTTTTGAACAAAACTTTTATTAGATTGGATTCATCTTTTAGAGGCTCAGACTTGTGACACCGGGTCCTTGGTGGTTGATGGTTGTATTCAGTATTTATTCGCTATATTTTGGAATTTAAATCTCTCATTGTTTTGAGCATAATGTTTCATTAAAATCTCTAAAGCTGGGAATATTGGTAATGAGGTCGGGCTTGCCTAGCCTTAAGGCCGGGCGCCATTACGACTGGGTTTGGGTCATGACAAGTTGGTATTAGAGCCTAGGTTATTTGGACTCGCGAGTCATGATCTAGTTTAGTAGAGTCTCGCGGATGGGTACGTAGACGTCCGTACTTATCATCGAGAGGCTGCAGAACCTTTAGGAAATGTTTCACATTCTTGAAATTCTTATAGTGTGACTTTATTGATCCGAGAACTAAACTTCTGTTATTCTATTCTCTCGCAGATGGCGAGAACACATGCTATCGAGCGAGGTGGACGACCTCTAGTACCACCTACCAGAGGCCGTGGAAGCGGTCGTGGACGCGTTCAAGGCAGAGCCGCAGAGGAAGCACCTATCGATCCACCAGCTGCCCAGGTTCAGGATCAGACGCCAGCTCTTGAGACTCCAGTAGCACCCGCTCAGGCACTGGCTGTGCCTATTTTGATTCCGGGTCTTCAGGAGGCCCTAGCCCATATTCTATCAGTTTGCACTGGCCTAGCTCAGGCGGTCTCAGCTTCTACTGCGGTAGCTACTTCACAGGCCGGGGAGGGAGTCAGACCCCTGCTGCTCGCACACTTGAGCAGGCAATTAAGGGTTTACAGAAGCCAAAGGCACCTCCAGTTCCGCAGGTTGCTCCAGTTCATCCGGTTGCTCCGATTCAGGAGGTTATGGTTCCAACTATATCTGACAACGAGCAGCGTCGTCTTGAGAGGTTCAACAGGCTGGTACCTCCTACTTGTAGTGGTGCTCAGGGCAAAGATACCCAGGTATTTCTGGACAAGTGTAGACGTATGCTTTGGATCGCAGGGATCTTGGAGTCCAGTGGTGTTCTTTTACTACATTTCAGTTTTTCGGGTGTAGCTTTCAATTGGTGGGAAAAGTATGAGCGGCGTAGGCCGGTGGGTGCGGCGCCCTTATCGTGGCAGGAGTTCTCCACTCTCTTTTTGGAGAAGTGGGTACCGCAGTCCTAGAGGGAGGAGCTGCGGAGACAGTTTGAGTACCTTCGTCAGGGTGATATGACAGTGACACAGTATAAGATGAGGTTCTCAAAGTTGGCTAGTTATGCTCCATGGATGGTCCCGACTGATCGGGATAGGATTAGGAGATTTGTGGATGGACTTGTTTATCACATCCGTATTATGATGTCGCGAGAGAGGGTTCTGAGTCATACATGTGAGGATGCTATTGACATTGCTAGAGACATTGATTCAGATCGTCGTCAGGAGAGAGAAGAGAGGGAGGCCAAGAGGTCTCGTGGATCAGGTAGTTTCAGCAGTGCTCCATCTAGGGGCCAGGTTCAGCAGGGCAGAGGCCACCCTACTAGGCATCATCAGCCGGCCCGTCCCGAGTATCGCGGGGCACCTGGAGGCCGTGGTCATCAGAGGTCAAAGCTGGGTTAATCTTCACTGAGTGCACTCCCAGCACATGGTTCATCATATGCTCCTTCAGCTCAGGGTTCTTCGGCGCCGAGTGGATCGACTGGTCATTCTGGTGTGAGGGGTTCCCTTCAGTCCCCTTCTCCAGCACCAGGCAGTTGCTTTGAGTGGGGAGAGTTTGGTCATATTAAGAGGTATTGTCCTAGATTTCGTGGTGGTAGATATCAACAGAGGGACCAACCTTCATCTTCTGCACCGATTTCATCTGCTCTCCATCAGCCAACTAAGGGTGGGGGTCAGGCAGCCAGAGGCCGTCCCAGAGGTGGAGGCCGGACTGGCGGTGGTCAGGCTAGATTTTATGCTATTCCAGACAGAGCCGACGCGATTGCATCTGATGCTGTTATTACATGTATTATTCCAGTCTGTCATAGGGATGCGTCTATATTATTTGATCCGGGATCCACCTATTTTTATGTGTCTTCCTATTTTTCCCATCATCTGGGTGTGGTACGTGTTTATCTTGCTTCACCCGTGTATGTATCTACCCCGGTGGGTGATACTATTCTTTTGGATCGTGTGTATTGATCCTGTTTGATTACATTTGGGGGTCTGGATACCTGTGTTGACTTGTTGTTATTGGGCATGGTGGATTTTGATGTGATTCTGGGTATGGACTGGCTGTCCCCATACCATACTCTTTCGGACGGTCATGCTAAGACAGTTACGTTGGCTATTCCTGGTATTCCTAGAGTCGACTGGCGAGGTATGACTGATTATGTACCCAGTCGGGTGATTTCTTACCTAAAGGCCCATCTGATGGTAGGGAAAGGTTGTTTATCGTACTTGGCTTTTGTTAGGGATGTTGGAGCTGAGACTTCTATTCTTGATTCAGTTCCCATTGTGAGGGAATTCCCTGATGTGTTTCCAGCTGACCTGCCGGGCATGCCACCGGACAGGGACATCGATTTTGGTATTGATTTCGTGCCGGGCACTCAGCCCATTTTTACTCCACCTTATCGCATGGCACCTGCAGAGCTAAAGGAATTGAAAGATCAGCTTCAGGAACTCCTAGAAAAGGGGTTTATTCGTCCCAGTGTGTCACCGTGGGGTGCACCTGTGTTATTTGCGAAGAAGAAGGATGGCACAATGAGAATGTGCATTATTGCATGCAGTTTAATTAAGTGATCGTGAAGAATAAGTATCCATTGCCTCATATTGAGGATTTGTTTGACCTGCTTCAGGGAGCTAAGTTCTCTAAGATTGATCTTCGTTTAGGCTATGATCAGCTGAATATTCGGGATTCTGATATTATGAAGACAGCTTTCAGGACGAGATATGGTCATTATGAGTTTCTAGTTATGTCTTTTAGGCTGACTAATGCCCCAGCTGTATTCATGCACTTGATGAACAGTGTGTTTCGGCTGTATTTGGATTCATTTGTGATTGTTTTCATTGATGACATCATGGTATACTCGCGTAGCCAGGAGGAGCACGCACGACATTTGAGAGTTGTATTGCAAAGACTGAGGGAGGAGAAGCTCTATGCAAAGTTCTCGAAGTGTGAGTTATGGCTTATTTCTGTGGCTTTTTTGGGACATGTGGTTTCCAGTGATGGTATTCAGGTGGATCCAAAGAAAGTAGAGGCAGTGCAGAGTTGGCCTAGACCGTCTTCGGCCACTGAGATTCAGAGTTTCCTTGGCTTAGCGGGTTATTACCGCAGGTTCATTGAGGGTTTTTCATCTATCGCGTCACCATTGACTAAATTAACGCAAAAGAATGCTCCATTTGTTTGGTCAGTTGAGTGTGAGGAGAGCTTCCAGGAGCTCAAGTCAGCATTGACTACCGCTCCAGTGTTTGTATTGCCAGCAACTTCAGGTTCTTATACAGTATATTGTGATGCTTCGAGGATTGGTATTTGATGTGTTCTGATGCAGGAGGGTAGAGTGATTCCATATGCTTCTCGGCAGATGAAGCCACATGAGAAGAACTACCATGTTCATGACTTAGAGTTGGCTGCTATAGTTTATGCCTTGAAGATTTGGAGGCATTACCTATATGGCGTATCTTATGAGGTGTATACGGATCATCACAGCCTTTAACACTTGTTTAAGCAGAAAGATCTGAATTTGAGACAGCGGAGGTGGATTGAGTTACTCAAGGACTATGATATTACCATTTTGTATCACCCGAGGAAGGCCATTATGGTGGCCGATGCCTTGAGTCGGAAGGCGGTTAGTATGGGCAGTTTGGCGTTCATTCCAATTGGGGAGATACCCTTCGCCGTGGATGTTCGGGCTTTAGCTAATCGGATGGTTTGGTTTGATATTTCAGAGCCTAGCCGGGTGTTGGCTAGCGTTGTTTCTCAGTCTTCCTTGTATGACCGCATTAGAGAGCATCAGTATAATGACCGGCATTTGCTTGTTCTTAGAGATCGGGTCCAACGGGGCGATACCAAGGGTGTGACTGTTGATGATGATGGTATTCTGAGGATGCAGGGCCATATTTCATGCCCAATGTAGATGGGATTCGGGAGATGGTACTGGTAGAGGCTCACAGTTCGCGATACCCCATTCATCCGAGGGTCGCTAAGATGTACAAGGATTTGAGACAACTCTTCTGGTGGAGAAGAATGAAAAAGGATATTGTGAGTTATGTAGCTCGGTGTCTCAATTTTCAGCAGGTGAAGTCCGAGCATCAGAGACCTGGTGGCTTGCTTCAACAGATGGTTATTCCTGAGTGGAAATGGGAAAGGATCACTATGGATTTTGTGACTGGTCTACCTCGAACAACGAGGAAGTTTGATTCGATATGGGTGATTATGGATCGGCTGACCAAGTCCGCACACTTCATTCCAGTTTGCACTATTCTTCGGAGCGGTTGGCAGTGATATTTATTCGAGAGATTGTACGATTGCATGGTGTTCCGGTTTCTATCATATCGGATAGAGGTACTCAGTTCACTTCTCAGTTTTGGAGAGCTTTTCATCGGGATCTGGGTACTCAGGTGGAGTTGAGTTCAGCATTTCATCCTCATACGGACGGACAGTCCAAGCGCACGATTCAGATATTAGAGGATATGTTACGTGCTTGTGTGATTGATTTCGGTGGTTCTTGGGAGGAGTTCTTACCCCTTGCAGAGTTTGAGTGCACTTCCAGTGCAGAGTTTGTCTCATGCCCCATCTGTTCAGGGTTCGTCTCGGCCTAGTTCTTCAGCCAGCTACTGTAGTACGAGGTTTTCCCTTCAGTCCCAGACCCCAGCGCCAGGAAGTTGTTGTGCGTGTGGCGAGTTTGGGCATTTGCGGAAGGATTGTCCCCGTCGTGCATCCAATTCATGTCAGTAGAGGGGCCAACCTTCATCTTCTGGTCCAGTGTCTTAAGCACCTTCCCAGTCAGCTAGGGGTGAGGGTCAGGCAGTTAGGGGTAGCCCTAGAGTGGGAGGTCGATCCGGTGGTGGTCAGGCCCCTTTTTATGCTCTTCAGGGCAGGTCTGATGTTGTTGTTTCAGATGCTGTTATTACAAGTATTATCTCAGTCTTCCACATGGATGACTCAGTTTTATTTGATCCTGCATTCATATATTCTTATGTATCTTCTTACTTTTCTCATCATTTGGGGACTACCCGAGAGTCTCTAGCATTACATGTGCATGTATCTACCCCAGTGGGTGATACTGTTATCGTGGACCACGTGTATCGGCCTTGTCTTGTTACTATTGGGGGTCTGGAGATCCGAGTTGACTTGCTGCTATTGAGCATGGTAGATTTTGACGTTATTCTGGCCATGGATTGGCTATCACCGTGCCCTGCTATTCTGGACCGTCATGCCAAGACAGTCACATTGGCTATGCCGGGTATTCTGAGGATCGTGTGGCGTGGTACGACTGATTATGTACCCAACATGGTAATCTCTTTCTTAAAGACCCAGCGGATGGTTGGGAAAGGATGTTTATCATATTTAGTATTTGTGAGGGATGTTGGAGCCGAGGCTCTTAGTCTTGATTCGGTCCCAGTGGTGAGGGAATTTCCTAATGTATTTCTAGCAGACCTGTCGGGCATGCCGCCGGACAGGGATATTAACTTCAATATTGATTTGGTGTCGGGCACTCAGCCCATTTCTATTCCTCCCTATCGTATGGCACCAGCAAATTTAAAGGAGTTGAAGGAGCAGCTGCAAGAGCTCCTAGATAAGGGGTTCAATTTCCAGAGTGTGTCACCGTGGGGCGCACTGGTGTTATTTGTAAAGAAGAAGAATGGCACAATGAGAATGTGAATTGATTACGGAGAATTGAACAAAGTGACAGTGAAGAACAAGTATCCATTAACTTGTATTGAGGATTTGTTTGACCAGCTTCATGGGGCAAAGATATTCTCTAAGATTGATCTCCGTTCAGGCTACCACCAGCTGAAGATTAGAGATTCGGATATCATGAAGACAGCTTTCCGGATGAGATATGTGCATTATGAGTTTCTGGTTATGTCATTTGGGCTGACTAATGCCCCAGCTGCATTCATGCACTTGATGAACAGTGTATTTCGTATTTCGGTCGTATCCGGATTCTTTTGTGATCGTGTTTATTGATGATATTCTAGTGTACTCGCGTAGCTAGGAGGAGCACGTGCAACACTTGAGGGTGGTACTGTATAGGTTGAGTTCTGGCTCAGTTCCGTGGCTTTTCTGGGACACGTGGTGTCCAGTGATGGTATTCAGGTTGACCCAAAGAAGATTGAGGCGGTGCAGAGTTGGCCCAGACCTTCCTCAGCAACTGCGATTCGGAGTTTCCTCGGTTTGACGGGTTATTACCGCAAGTTCGTTCAGGGATTTTCATCTATTGCTTCGCCTTTGACGAAGTTGACGCAGAAGAATGCACCATTTGTGTGGTTAGATGAGTGTGAGGAGAGCTTCCAAAAGCTCAAGGCAGTGTTGACTACATCTCTGGTGCTAGTATTGACATCAGCGTATGGCTCTTACTCGGTATATTGTGATGCTTCGAGAGTTGGGATCGGATGTGTACTGATGAAGGAGGGTATAGTTATTACGTATGCTTTGCATCAGCTTAATCCTTATGAGAAGAACTGCCCTGTTAATGACTTGGAGTTGGCTGCTATAGTTCATGCTTTAAAGATTTAGCGGCACTATCTATATGGCGTGTCCTATGAGGTGTTCACGGATCATCGTAGTCTTCAACACTTGTTTAAGCAGAAGTACCTCAATTTGATACAGTGGAGGTGGCTTGAGTTACTTAAGGATTATGATATTCCATATTGTATCATCCGAGGAAGGCCAATGTAGTGGCCGATGCTTTGAGCCGGAAGGCGGTGAGTATGGGTAGCTTTGCATATATTCCAGTTGGGGAGAGGCCCCTTGCAGTTGATGTTCAGGCTTTGTTTAATAGGTTGGTAAGGTTGGATATTTCTGAGCCCAGTCGGGTGTTGGCTTGTGTGGTTTCTCGATCTTCTTTTTATGATCGCATCAGGAAGCGCTAGTATGATGACCCGCATTTGCTTGTCCTGAAGGACAGGGTCCAGCAAATTGATGCCAGAGATGTGACTATTGCTAGTGTTGGTGTGTTGCGGATGCAGGGCCGGATGTGCGTGCCCAATGTAGATGGGCTCCGAGAGTTGATATTGGAGGAGGCCCACAGTTCGCGGTATTCTATTCATCAGGGTGACGCAAAGATGTACCAGGACTTGAGACAACATTATTGGTGGAGGATAATGAAAATGAACATTGTGAGTTATGTGGCTAGGTATCTCAATTGTCAACAGGTCAAGTATGAACATCAGAGACCCGGTGGTGTACTTCAGCAGATGGATATTCCCGAGTGGAAATGGGAGAGGATTACTGTGGACTTTGTGAGTGGTCTCCCTCGTACCTCGAGGAACTTTGATTCTATTTGGGTGATTGTGGATAAGCTGACCAAGTCTGTACACTTCATTCCGGTGTGTACCACCTATTCTTCAGAGCAGTTAGCAGATATTTTCATCAATGAGATTGTGCGGTTCCATGGAGTTCCAGTTTCTATTGTCTCAGACATGGGTACTCAGTTTTCTTCCCAGTTCTGGAGGACTTTTCATCGGGAGTTGGGCACTCAGATTTAGATGAGCACAGCTTTTCATCCTTAGACAGAAGGACAGTCCGAGCGTACTATTAAGATATTAGAGGACATGTTGCGTGCCTGTGTTATTCATTTTGGGGGATCTTGGACTGAGTTTTTGCCGCTTGCAGAGTTTTCTTATAACAACAGTTACCAGTCCAGCATTCAGATGGCGCCGTATGAGGCTTTATATATGAGAGATGGTGTAGATCTCCAGTTGGCTAGTTTGAGCCCGGCGAGGCTAGACTATTGGGGACAGAGCTAGTCTAGGATGCCATAGAGAGAGTGAAAGTTATCCAGGAGAGACTTCGCATGGCTCAGTCGCTTCAGAAGAGTTATGCGGATCGGAAGGTTCAGGATGTATCTTACATGGTGGGCGAGAAGGTTTTGCTGAAGGTTTCGCCTATGAAAGGCGTGATGAGGTTTGGAAAGAAGGGGAAGCTGAGTCCGCGGTTCATTGAACCTTTTGAGATACTCATGAGGATGGGGGAGGTGGCATATATGCTTGCTTTTCCACCCATCTTGTCAGGGGTCCACCTGGTGTTCCATGTTTCTATGCTTAGGAAGTATGTTGGAGACCCGTCTCATGTATGAGACTTCAGTACGATCTAGTTGGATGAGGACTTGACCTGTGATGTGAAGCTAGTGGCTATTTTGGGTCGTCAGGTTCGCAAGTTGAGATCAAAGTACATAGCTTCGGTAAAGGAGCAGTGGAGAGGTCGGCCCGTGGAGGAGGCCACTTGGGAGACAGAGCAGGAGATGCAGAGCAGATATCCTTGTTCGTTTGAGGCTCCAGGTATGTTTCTTGACCCGCTCGAGGACGAGCATTTGTTTTAGTTGGGGAGGATGTGACGACCCGGCCTGTCGTCACATGTTTTACTGCCCCATTTTCCCCTTTTCATGCTACTTTATATTTCATCTTATATGTTTGTAGAGTTTGAAGTGATTCGGTCAGAGTTTGGTTAGAATAGAGACAATTAGTCTCTTTAAGAGAAGTCTAGTTTGGAAAAGTCAACTAGATGTTGACTTATGAGTTATAGGGCTCGGAATGGATTTCCGACGATTTAGCTAGTTTCGGGTGGTGATTTATGACTTGGGAGTGAAAATAGAACTGAATTTGGAGGTCTGGTGTTGAATTTGGCTTGAATTGGCTAAGTTTGAATTTTGGCGAATTCCGGTTGATAGGTGATATTTTGATCCGGGGGTCGTAAATGAATTCCGAGAGTTGTTGTAGCTTTGTTAGGTGATTTTGGATATGTCTGCAAATTTTCAGGTCAATCGGACGTCGTTTGGTTGGGTTTTTGATCAAATGTGAGATTCGGAAGTTTTAGTTTATCTTAGGCTTGAATCTGTCGTGAATTGATGATTTTTGTGTTGTTGGTCGTGTTTTTATAATTGGAACAGGTTCGTATGATGTTTCGGGGTATGTTGGTGCCTTTGGTTGAGTTCTCAAGGGCCTCGAGATGGTTTTGAGTGGTTATTGGAGAGCGTTTGCATTGTTGAAAGTTGCAGATGAGGCTTGAGCTGTTGCAGTTCTATGCGATCTCAAAGCAGCCATTGCGATCGCAAAGGAGGTTGGGTCTGGGTCTTATTTTTGTGTTGTGCGATCGCATAATTGTCTATGTGATCGCGTAGTAGTCTTGTGCGTTCGCAAAGGTAAGGATGCGATCGCATAGTTAGAGGTCTGGGTTCATTGCGATCGCATGGGGTCTATTACGATCTCATAAGAGGAATATTGGAGGGATTAAATTTGTGCTCTGCGGTCGCATAGAAGAGATTCACCTGGACATAAGACTTTTAATGAAAAATTTCAGTCGCAAACCTATCATTATATCCTCCATTTTTGCACCAGCTTGAGAGCTTGTTGGTAGATTTGAAGGGGATTTCGACGGGGAGTGATTGGAGGTAAGTCTCGTGACCTAAATTCGTCATTTAATCGAAGAATCATCCATTAATTCTCTAAAATTTGGGTAAAAATTGAAGAAACTAGGGCTTGGTTTTTGAAATAAAAATTGGTTATTTGATGGCCCATTTGGACTCCGATTTTGATTAATTTTATATGTACGGACTCGTGGCGAGACAAGGATTCTGTTGATGTAAATTTTGTAATTTTTTGGTAAGTGGGCCCGGGGCTCGGGTTTTGCCAACTTCGTGTTTTTGGGTATTTTTCGAGTTCTTTCTATCGGGTTATGTACCATTAGCTTATTATAACATATTCCTTGTGGTTTTGATTAGATTTCACACCCCAGGAGGTCGATTTGCGAGGAAAGCTCAAGGCGAGCTAGGACTTTGGTAGGTTTGAGGTGAGTAATGGTTATGAATGATATAATGATGGTTTGAAACCTCGTATTTGCACTATGTGGTCCATCCCGACTGATGATTTATTGAACTTCTTGACTGAGACTGAGCTTGTGCTCGTATAATTTGGGCTAGTTGCCATGTTTGTGGCCTTGTGCCGATCTGTAGAACTCCTAGGGAGCATGTTGAGCTGAGTGACCTCACTTTACCTATTGGCACATACCATCTGTCCTGACTTTTGACTGTAAATCATGAGATAAACTGAACGTAGTAACTTGCATCCTAAATGAGCAATTCCTAGGGTTGAATACCCTGTCTTAGCTCAGTGGGCCAGGGTGACCAAGTCTATATTGACTGAGAGGGGTCAAGGACCCCGTAGTGAGGGTATTTGATATACACCGGATCGGGTTGCAGTCCGCAGCGGTATATTATGGATCGGACTGCACGCCGCATAATTATAGCGCTTGGGCTGAAGGAGACCCTCCGAAGTCTGCACACACCCCCAGTGAGCGCAGTGATATATTATATTGGATCGGGCTGCACGCCACAGCATTATATACATATATTGGATTGAGCTGCACGCCGCAACATTATATATGCTATATAGGACCGGGCTGCACGCCGCAAAATTATATATATTATATTGGATCGGGCATCGCGCTATATATATATATATATATATATATATATATATATATATATATATATATATATATATATATATATATATATATATATGGTATTGATCGGGCTGCGCTCCACAACGGAGATATAGCTAGTCGGACGGAAATAGAATTAATTACCAGACTATTCTCCCTTTTTAGCATTATTCATTGTCGTTGCCGTTGATTTTAGAACTGTATAGTGTCCTTACCGGATTTTTTACATTCAGTTATTATTTATTTCTATTACTCATTGAGTTGGAAGTACTCACTCTACTCCATGCACCTTGTGTGCAGATACAGAGATCCCGGAGGCGTAGTTGCTATTTGCTGTTGCTTGTTCAGTTCTATACCGGAGTTGTCAAGGTAGCTTCTGGCGTCCGCAGGACCTGATCTCTCCTTTTATCTTTCTTTGTTTCCGTATCTAGACTTTATTTGTTTAGAGTACCGTTCAGCTGTATTTAGAGGCTCAGACTTGTGTCGCTGAGACCTTTTGAGTTGCTGTTGTTTTTACTTTACGGATTCCAAAATTTTTTATCAATATTATAACGAGAATTTATGCTAAATTTAGTATTTAAGTAAATGATTTGGTTGGAAAGGTTTTTACTGGTCGGGCTTGCCTAACAAGGTGTTGGGCGCCATCACGACTGTGGTTTTGGTCGTGACAAGTTGGTATCCGAGCCTAGGTTACTTACCTCATGAGTCTTGAGCCAGTTAAGTATAGTCTCGCGGATCGGTACGGAGACGTCTGTACTTATCCTCGAGAGGCTGCAGAACCTTTAGGAAAACTTGATATTCTTTAAATTCTTGTCGTGCGACTTTTGCTGATCCGGAACTTAACTTATACATTCTATTCTCTCTCAGATGGCGAGAACGCGTGCGACTGGATGTGGCAGACGACCACAATTTCCACCCAATAAAGGTCTAGGACGCGGCCGTGGTCGTGGTCTTGGTAGAGCAGCAGGGGCAGCGCCAGTTGACCCACCAGTTGCCCCCATTCAGGATCAGCCTCCAGCTGCAGAGGATCCAGCAGCACCTGCTCATGCACCAACAGTGCCTATTGTGATTTCATGTCTTTAGGAGGCCCTGTCTTAGATCTTATCGGTTTGCACTGACCTAGCTTAGGCATTCTCGGCTACTACCGCATCCACATCTCAGACCGGGGGTGGTCATTAGACCCCCGCAACTCGCACCGCGTAGCAGGGTGTTGAGGGTTTGCAGACCCCCAGAGGCGCCACCAGTTTAGCCGGTTGCCTCTGTTCAGCTCGTTACCCCTATTCAGCCAGTTGTTCCAGTTCTGGGTGATGGGGTGCTAGTGATGTCAAATGACGATCAATGTCGTCTGGAGAGGTTCAACAGGCTTTCACCTCCTACTTTTAGCGGTGTTCCGGGCGAGGATGCCCAGGGGTTTCTCGACAAGTGTCGACGTATGCTTAGGATAGCAGGGATCTTTGAGACTAGTGGGGTGTCCTTTACCACTTTTCAGTTCTCAGGAGTAGCCTTTACCTGGTGGGAGGCGTATGAGCGATGTAGGCCGGCAGGTGCAGCGCCATTGTCTTGGCAGGAGTTCTCACCTATCTTTCTGGAAAGTGGGTGCCTCGGTCTTAGAGGGAGGAGTTACGCAGGCAGTTTGAGTTGCTCCGTCAGGGGTATATGTCTGTGATTCAGTATGAGATGAGATTTGCAGAGGTAGCCCATTATGCTCCGTGGATGGTTCAGACGGTTCAGGAGAGGATCAGACAATTTGTGAACGGCTCATTTATACTATTCGTATTCTGATGACTCGAGAGAGAGTCCTGAGTCATACCTTTGAGGAGACGGTGGATATAGCCTGTGATATTGAGACGACTCACCGTCGGAAGAGAGAGGAGAGGGAGGCCAAGAGGCCTTGAAGATCAGGTGGCTCCAGTGGTGCTCCGTCTAGGAGCCAGTTTCATCAGAGCAGGGGTCGTTCTTTCAGGGCTCCATAGCCAGCTCGGTCAGAGTACCGTGGTTCATCTTTTGGTCAGGGTTATCAGGGCTCTTAGCAAAGTCAGCCATCTTTGAGTGCAGTTCCATTGCAGAGTTCATCTCATGCCTCATCTGTTCAGGGTTCGTCTCGGCCTAGTTCTTCATCCAGTTACTCTGGTGCGAGGGGTTTCTTTCAGTCCCAGCCCCAGTGCCAGGGAGTTGTTATGTGTGTGACGAGTTTGGACATTTTCGGAAGGATTGTCCCCACCGTGCATCTAGTTCATCTCAGTAGAGGGGCCAGCCTTCATCTTCTGGTCCAGTATCTTCAGCACCCGCCTAGTCAGCTAGGGGTGAGGCTTAGGCAGTTAGGGGTCGCCCCAGAGGGGGAGGTTGATTTGGTGGTGGTCAGGCCCGTTGCTATGCTCTTCAGGGCAGTTCAGATGTTGTTGCTTCGGATGCTGTTACTACAGATATTATCTCAGTATTCCACAGGGATGCCTCAGTTTTATTTGATCCTGGATCCACATATTCTTATGTATCTTCTTACTTTGCTCATCATTTGGGCACTACCTGAGGGTATCTACCGTTACCTGTGCATGTATCTACCATGGTGGGTGATATTGTTATTGTGAACCACGTGTATCGGTCCCAGTGGTGATTCACTACTGGATACTGTGTATGGGCTTCTGAAGTTATTGTGAGTTGAAGGCCTGGCTTGTCCATGTGTATTTGGGCCTGCTTCAGGCTTCCTATAACTTATATACTTTGTAATTCATTCATTTGATTCTGGTTTGTAATAATTATTTGTAATAATAACTGGGGCAATAATAAATTAGGGAATGTGCTTATTTTTTATATTTTTCATAAAGTGGGTAGATAACATGGCTATATGTGTTTACTTTGTGCCATATGTTAGATAACCTGCCTAAAGGGTTTATCTTATTCAAAACATTCTGCTATTGTATGTTAGAAAATTTGCTTAGATGTTTACTCTGTCCGTTATTACGTGTTAGATAACCTGCCTATAGGGATTTACTTTGGCTCAAATATGTTCTGTGAATATCCTGCCTACTTTACATGATTAGACACCATACCTATAGGAAATAAAATAACTAAGGTTCAACTTTCATTACAACATATTAAAATCTACCTCTTTATAAATCACGCATATAGGTCTAATCGATTATCACACTTGCTCAGTTAGTTTCATTACTATAAGAACTAATAGCAGTTTCAATCATTAGAAGTAGAACTCATGTTCGTAGGGTAATTACCATATGCATTAAGTGCTAAAACTAGAACTTCATGTAGCATCTTTCTGAATGTCATTAGAAAGCATGCCTATAGGAATAACTAAGTAATTTTGAATACCCTTCGTTGTTATCACTGTCAATTGCTGAATAATTCACATAGATAACATATGTATGTGTTTAACCGATTCTAATTATAATCAGTAGACAACTGCGTAGCCACTTAGAAATTACTTTACACAACTGCCAGTATGATTAGAATTCAGAATCTTCTAGAGTTCACGTCTATAAGACCTAACAACCTTAACTGTTGGAACTGTCAATACGCCTAATCTGTTTGCATGCATTTGCTGCCAAATGTGCGTAGGCTAATCTGAGCCCCTATTTTCTTTTATGTGAAAGTCCAACTTATTTTTGTATGTCGCTTAGTTTTACCATTTTCTGAGCAACCTAAGTTGAGTCTAGAACCATCCAAAATAGAGGACCTAATGCCTCTGGGACCATAGCTAAGGGACGGGTAGTGCATGCTTAGGGTGCGATTTAGAATTGGTTAGAGCACTTTTAGGTAAATAACTTAAAGATAGTAATCGGGTAACAAGAGATGATAGTTTGTGCCCACTGAAAAATATGAGTAACGCCCCCGTCTTGGGGGAGTTATAAAGTATTATTTATGTTGCACGGGGGTGATCCTCTAGGCTAAAAAACTTAGGACCCATTATTCCTATTAATAATTCCCTGTTTTCTCTATTAGACTAATTCACGTGATTTGAGTCCGCCGGGATCTACCGTTGTGGACCTCGAGGAGTGCGTAACACCTTATCCTCAAGGTAATTTAAGCCCTTTCCCGATCTTTGGTGACATAACTAGTAAATCTGAGTCATTTGCAATAGGTGCCCTAATGCACCTTAATTTGTTAAGGCACGAGAAAAAGGGGACGCGACACTGTGTGCAGGCAGCGGGTTAAGTTCGTTGGTGTATGACTCGATCTTACAAAAAAAAAGTAACACCCTATAAGCTGGAGTTGGAAAAACATATGTGACAGTTGAGAAAAGAGAAAGAACTCACTGAAATATTCTTGGGACAATATTCAACCTAAGATAACATGGCTAAAAATGGTGAGCAGGTAGTTGATTTGGCTGCACGGGAAGCAACCCAACAGGAAGCAGCCGCATGGGAACTTCTAAGGCAGCCTGTAGAGTTGCTGAGTAGACTATATAGGATGATGGGGGCCGAAGACTCAATATAAAACGACCATTGGTTGAAGACCAGTTTGAAAATATGGTACCTAGGCCTGGTAAAACATTAGGTGATTATGCCAGACCAATCTATAATCAGGGACTGTCAACTGTCAGCCCTGCGCCTGTAGAAGCGAATAGTTTGAGTTAAAATATGGCTTGCTTCAAACTATCCATAACAACTGCATCTTCAGAGGAAGGGTGAATGAATATCCGGACACTCAGTTGATGGATTTTGATGAAATCATGAACACCTTCCAGTACAACAGAGTGTCAAAAGATGCAGTCTACTTAAATACATTGCCTTTTCACTAAAGGATGATGCAAAGCACTGGTTTCTAAGCTTACCAACTGGGTCGATCAGAACATGGGAAGATATGACTAAAACAATTTTTGACAAATACTTTTCATCTACAAAAATAGTGAAATTCAGAAGGGAAATCCACAATTACTGTCAGAAGGATACTGAACCAGTGTTCAAAGCTTGGGAAAGATTCAAAGAGATAGTGAGAAAGTGTCAGCATTATGGAATCCAATTGTGGATGCAACTCTGGCTCTTTTGCAATGGACTAATACCTACCTCACGACAAACTCTGAGCACTGCAGTTGGAGGTCCTTTAACAAAGAAGATCATAAGGAGATTATTGCAAATCTTGATGAGCTCTCTAAAGATGCTAAACAATGGCTGCTGAGAGTAATGATAGTCATTATTGAGCTGAGGTTCACTAGGTAGACTCTAACACATCAGTGCAAGCCAGCTAGACACCATGGACAGAGAAATAAGAATATTAACACTATCCAAGGTATAAAGTAAGCCACAAGAAGCATGTGACTTTTGTAAAATGGGACACCCTACATATGAGTGTCAAGCTTTAGATGAATTAGTAAATTTTGTGGGGAGCTTTGACAGAGGAAACTACCAAAGTGGCAATTAACTGCATGGGGCAGAGATACCAAGGTTTTTCTTGGAGTTCACCAGGTGGTAGTGCAAATTCATGGCTGCAAAAGAACTTCAGACCCTAGGAACAAGGATCTCCGTGTAGTGAAAACGCATGTAAGAAAAATAACTCCAGACCATAGGTACAGGTAGCTCTGGGTTTTCAAAATCAGCAAAGGCATTAATAACATCCTCCACTGTCTAATCAGTCTAGCATGGAATATCTGATGAAGGACTTTATTATTAACACATATGAGAGGCTTGAAACCCATGACACAACTATCAAATAACAAGGCACGGCCTTTCAAAACCTAAAAAGATAAATGGGCAACTAGCTATTCTATTATCTGAGAGGGTTCCAGGAACTCTCCTTAGTCCTTACTGATACTGATGGAAATCCAAAAGAGAATTTAAATGCAGTATCTTTGAGGAGTGGGCACATATTAGAGGATCCCAGGACAAAACAAAGGAATGAGATGATTTA
Source organism: Nicotiana benthamiana (assembly GCA_034376525.1). Taxonomy (NCBI): domain Eukaryota; kingdom Viridiplantae; phylum Streptophyta; class Magnoliopsida; order Solanales; family Solanaceae; genus Nicotiana; species Nicotiana benthamiana. The sequence continues at coordinate 86,661,806 of CM067328.1, forward strand.
AAGACATGTGGAGATTGTGGAGAAGAAGAAAAATGACAACATTTACGAAGGTACAGGGACGCGAGATGATTGTCTAAAGAAGAAGAAGGGGAATACTGGAGATCAAAAGAAGAAGAAAGATGAGAATGTAATAAATGAGGATATTGAAGAAAGTAAATATATGCCTGCTCTATCTTTCCCGCAAAAGCAGAGAAGAGAGAAGCTAGAAAAACAATTCGGGTGCTTTTAAGAAGTGCTCAAGCAGGTTCATGTGAATATACCTTTCACAGAGGTGCTTTCACATATGCCAACTTATGCTAAATTTTTGAATGAGATATTGTCTAAAAAGCAAAAAGTGGAACAAACATATGTTGTTACTTAATTTTTTTCTACATATTTTCATATCCAAAATACTTCCAAAATAACATATACGTGCAGGTATAAGCACACCCATGAGTTTTGGTATTTTAAATAATTTTTAAAACCAACTTATCGCCTATTTTATACCATAAAATCAATAATTATTCCCAAAATTTATCATTTTGGCTAGTAGCCTATTTTATCCCCGTATTTATACCAAAGTATAGCTAAGGTAATTATTGCATATTTTTTACAAATTTATTTGACATTTTAAAGGCTAAATTGCATATAATTTTAATATTAGCGACTTTAAAGATTTAATTGTAATTATATTTATAAAATGGGCTATAGTATTTTTAGTTTGATAATTATGTATTGCTAATCATATTAGCACATTTAATTTATTTTCAAATATTATTTACTATTTTTATAAATTAAAACAAGGCAAAGTGACTATTTAATTCATTTAAATTTTAGTGAAAATAGCGCCCCAATTTAACCTCATCTCAGCCCCAAATTGGACCAAATTACCCGACTAATCTTTCCTACTATACCTGACCCAGACCCGCTTAACGCAAACCGGCTCGTGTCCCTTTCTATCTAAGTCGTTGATCATTTTGATCAACGACCCAGATCGTCCCCTTCCTTTTTTAGTCCCAAACGACCCTAATCCTACCCCTTTTCTCCAAATCTGTCACCTCTAGTTCCTCTCGTCTCTCTCAAATCCTCTCAACTTCTGAAACCCTAATAGCCGCCTACCTCCCGTTTTTACCTCAAATCACTGGAATCCATGGCTAATCTAGCCATGGACAACCTCTACCCACCATCTCTTGCTCCTATACGTCTGTTCGCTGAAGATTCAAGGCTAGACCTCAAAGGTATTCATCCAGACCTTGGCCGATTCGAGTTTATTTGGTCGTTTCATACTTTTCTCCGTCATCTCTCAGCTCGAGCATGGAGTCGACCTTATCAGCTCAGAACCAATCTCGAGACTTCCAAGCCTTCTCATCCTTTAAGGTTCTCTGCAACCCTAGCCTATTCAAGCTTCTTTCTTCATTTATTTGCCTAGATCTGTGGTGAATCTATGCTATATTTGACGTTTTAAGTATTTTCCCGAATTTTCCTTTTTAAAAATCATTTGATTTCAAAGCTGGGGTTTCTGAAAGTCTTTTGATTCGTGTTGATCTTTTCTGTATCATGCTTGTATGTTTTCTTTCTCTATAATCCATGTATTGTCCTTCTTTTCTTTATATGTGTGCTCACATGATTAATCTGTGTTAAACTTTCCTCATGTGTGTATTTACTACTGAGTTTCTTGACTATGGTCGTGTGCTTGTTAAGCATGTTTCGTCTTTTCTTAACTTTTGAAATTGTCTGAGCATGTTCTTCATGGCTTAAAATGGTTTTCTTTCTTTGACTGTTTCAAGCCTGCTATTGTATTTGCCTGACTCTCATAACACTCCTCGAGTCTGTTCACTTGCCTTCTCGTTTCTGTGAGGAAACCCTATAATTTTGGGGGTTTTCTTTGATTAAAAGACACTAGGGTTTCACTTTGAAACCCTAGGTTTACAAACTCACAACAAGCCTGTAATCGAACTCAAAACTCTATTTGTATGTGATTATGAAAACTCTCATTGTTCTTCTTTGGTTTGAACTGTGTGCTTTATATATAAGCTTCCCTTTCAAAGTTTATTTTTGAAATCCCTTTAATTAGGCTAGGAAATTCGTCATTGATTTTCACTTGATTGAACCTCTTTTACCTACTGATGTTTTCCTTAAATAATTGATCATGTATCTTTTGTAATTTTGTACCAATGTCTGAATTATTTACTTCCTTAATTATCGTAGTTTCTTTGTGATTTGCAACTGCATCCGAGATTCTTCGATTGATTTTTCAAAGTTATACCTACTGTGACGTCTTTTCTTAAATACCAATTGTCTATGTGACATTGTTTGTGTACTATATGGTTTCTTTACCTTAAATTAGCCCTAATAAACTGATTCTCTCTTCCTTCTTAGTCGTTTGAATTAGAACCTTAATTAAATGGGTCTGATTACCCTAATTGATACTAATTTGATCAGTTTCTATGTTTGTACCCTCTTTCCCGCCTCACTTGTTTTTCAAAAAAACAATATGAAGGGCGTAGCCCTCCCCCTTTTCAAAAAGAAAGTAATAAACAAGAAAAGGAAATAACAATCAAGCAATTGGCAACTTATTTTCCACTCTCTTCTTCTCTCGAATACACAGACTAGTTCTGTGTACTTCTCCTTTTTGCTTTCTGAAATACCTTTAAGTTCGAGTGTTCTGCTGAAAACCTGAGTTGTTTCTGCTATTTACTTGTTGTGGTTACTCTGTTATTCTCTTTCTGTTACTTTGCAACTGGTATGTCCATCTTATTTTAATATTGCTCCTCCACTATGTGTTTTACATTCTAGTTACGTTATGCTTTTCTTGACTGTTCTTCTGTAACTTTGTCATTATTGTTCTTATGTGAATTCCCTTACCCTTTACCCTTTTATATGCAAGTTATGGTTCAAGGCATAACAACACTCTAATATTGTTGTTTATGATTCTGAACTGGGTTCTTTTAATCCCTAACTCAATCAGTTCCCACTCCCTTTCTCCCCTTTTGTGTTTGAGCCTTGGACTTGGATCTGATAGTGTCCTAGTCACTATCCAGACCTTGGTATGACCTTCAGGGATATGCTCCTAATTTGTTTAACCAAACAAGTGGTCACGGGCGTGCCATCCTACTTTGTGGATAGGCATGACCACCACTTGTCATGGCTCCTCAATTCCCCTTTCATTTTGTACTTACTCTTAGCTATTAAGTTTGCAAGCCATGCTTTGGGACCCTTGATCTCCCTCTGATCTTGATGCCTGAGAGTTGGCTCTCCATACTGCACTGTTCAAATTCTAATGGAATCCTTGGTGTAAGCAATGCCGAGAGTCCCTGAGATTCCTTGGAACTATGAAACACTTTGGATAAAGAGAAGGCTTTGGAAATCTGGATGCCGGAAATGGTTCAATATCATGTTATTAGACATTAATTCTGATTTAGGTATCTTGGATTCGACTGTTGGTTTCAAATATACTTTTCTATATTTTTCTAGTTTCTAAGTTTGATTTAGGTACGTTGATCTTTACGTTCTTGCATCAAAAAGGGGTAAAAATCATGACTTTAGTATTTTACTTTATTTACCGAGAAATACTGCCTATAGGATTGTTACTGTTATTTTTATCACATAGAAAAATCATGTCTACAGGACTTACCGTTCATTTTCTGTAATGAAGCATATAGAAATCCTACCTATAGTACATAGCTTTCTGCAAATTAAATTTATGGATATTATGTCAATAGGATATGCATATTCATGGCGTTAGGCAAACTTTAGGATTAATTAAACAAGCATCTTTTCACAAGTTCATTAACAAGTTCAGAAAAATTAATAGTATAGATATCACTCCTATAGGAATTTGCATCAAACTCATCTTGCATATTTAAAAGCAGTAACAATTGGTTAATTAGTTCTGACACGCCTAAAATTAGCATACGTTTTCAAAAACTAACTTCTGTTAAAACTTGTTCCAAAACAGTATATATTGTTCTCTGAAAATTCATTCCCCTAATTAACACGTCTTTTCCTGGAGCTGTTTCTTTCTAATAACATGTCTAAATGTGTTCTATAATTCAATTCCTATCTTTGAAACCCATTATTTTAAATCAGTTCTGCAACTCACTCTTTTTCCTTAGTTAATTCTGTCTTCTCTGGAATTTTAAACTTTTTCTTCCTGTGTTTAACCTCAATTAAGGAATTTGTTTTCCTCTTTCCTAAATGTTTTCCTAAGTCTGCTGCATACTCTTTCTTTCAAATGTATCCGAGTTTCCTAATGCAGACTTTCTGTCTAAATATATGTATTGAACTAGCCCGCTCGCTGCTTAATTTAATCTAAGACCAAATCAGTACTTCCCAAGGCATGCTAAACTATGTGATTATCTGATTTCATGTGGTTTATTTGAGCCTTATTTATTTATTTGTTTGATTATTCCTCCTATTTGGTATTTGTTTTGAATGTTGCAATTAGAATTTTATCCTTTAGACTCCATAAAGTCCTCCTTCCCTTTCTTTTCTTTAGGATTAGAAGTCCTAATACCCCGAGACTGATAGGATTGGGACGGGTACTAGCATGCAATAAGTAAACGAGACTAAACATGCTTTAATACCTTAAAGGGACGGGAAGGATAAAATATGGATATGATAACCGGTGCGCTAATATCAATGTGTTCTTTATGTGTAAACCTTACTTATTTCTTCTACCTTCTAAAAGTCACAATTATGGTATGGTCGGGAACCACACTAGTGGATCTTGAGGGGTGCCTAACACCTTCCCCTCGAGATAATCTCAAAGCCCTTACCCTAACTCTGGTTTCTCTTCTCAATTTCTTCTATCTTTAAAAGTGTTCTAATGCACTATAATCATTAGGGGGCAACTCTCCAAAATTCCAAAACTCAATTCTCGCAAGGGAATAATAGTTGTTCTCTCATTATATTGTATACCCAATTTCCAGACAGCCGTTTGCGATACGAAAAAAGGGGGGCTTTGAAAACATCAGTTGTCAAGCTCACATAGCACTATAGTGACATTCTGCAAAACAAGCCCCTCAAAAGTGTGGAGATCTAGGGAGTTTTACTATACCTTTCTCTTTAGGAAGTTGTCACGCCCCAAATCCGAGGGACATGACCGGCACCCGATCGATTATCTCCAGTCGAGTGGACCTGGGTTCCTTTCCTGACCCACGAGTTACCTCACATTTTTCATTACTTGCTTACCGAATAGAAACAATTGTTTTATAATTGAAACATCTTTTATAACCCATACGTACAAAGATGATATTAACATAGTTTACAATTTACAATACCCAAAATACAAAGTACATAATACATGGTTTGTGACCCATATTTCATGTCTACGGAGCCTCTAAGGATACAAGATGACAGTACTATACTTGCCGGTGACAAGGCCCCAACTATACCTTTTTACATGAACCAAAATAAGACTCCAAAATACAAGAACAAGGGTGGCAGCCACGCAACACCTCGGAAGGAAAGCGGCTCACCAATACAGCTGATGGGGAATGAGGAAGAGCTACGGATGGTGGACTGGAGTACCTGCTGAAGATCCACCTACAATCATAACACTAATGTAGCGTCCCCGACAAAAGGGACGTCAACACGTTTGAATTGTACTTGCATGTACTAACGAAACTTGTCCCAAGTAAACTCAAGCCATATGCAAGTAGAACAAGAACACAGCAATAGAAGCAACAACCAAACACACATAGAGGTACAATTAGTCAAACAAAGGGGAAATCAGTATCCCACAGGTTACAAACTCTTCTGATGTCTCATTTAACAATTCCACGTCATTGATTTCACAATTTTGTTCAAGTGCATATATATATCAATAGTGCTTTTGATCAATTTTCCTTCCTTATTACCTCGGCCATCCTTATTACCTCGGCCACCCTTATCACACAAACCCACACCTTATTACACTGTGTTGCGGCGCACAACCTGACCCCGCCGTACAATTTTAATTCATAACAAACACAATCAAGCAGCAAGTCACAAAAATAAACAAGTACACCTCAAAACATCAACACAATAGTGTCGCAAGTGTTTCCATAACTATTAGTACCAATTTCATAGCTTTTGATAGTTCGTACACAATTCAAGTTACCACAATTTCCCACAACATTTCAAGTACATTGTTATCACAAATAACCTTGTTTCACCATTTACGGATTCCTTCAATCGTTCGTTATTCCACTTTTCCCACGAGGTGTATTCACAACAAAACCAGTCACAAGAAACTCACAAATAACAACATAGATATCAATTACCAAACAATTCACATACCAAGCAAGGTGATTTCACAAGAATCAAGGTTAGCCATACATACTTGGAGTCGAAATCCCTTTTTAAGCTCCTATTCTCAGTCACCAAGCTATCTAGCACAGTTCTCTACTTCTATCCAATTTTCCCCTCACTAGATTCTAGGTTTGAGTGACATGCATGTGGGTTTTATGTTGTAAGTTCAAAATCAAAGAATAAAACTCCATTCCTTAGGTTAAATCAGAAAAATTGGGGAAAAAGGTTAGAGATTTTACCTGCAAGAATGGAGATGAAGACAATAACTCAAAATTTTCCCAGCCCGGATAATTTTGGAGGATCATTTTGATGAAAATTCCTTTCTCTCTCAAGAAGTCTCCCTTCCCTCTCTCTTGTTTTGTTTAGAAAATATGTAAAAATGAGGGGTTGGGGTGTTTTATTAGAAAAGGTCGGGTTTAAAAATTTTAGAAAACTAATGTTCGCGACGGATCTGCGGTCAACTATGCGATAGCATAGCTGACATGCGGTCAGCATATTGGACCGCAAAATGGTCCCAAATTGCAGGCCTCTCTGTTGGGGTATGCGGTGAGAATGCGGTCCGCATACACGTTCTACGGTCGCAGATTGCACTACAGCATTGACCTCCACAAATCCTCGAGAAATTTATGCGATGACTATGCGGTCCACATATTGGTTATGCGATTGCGTAATGGACCGCGTTTTCAACATCCAATTTGGCTACACTCTGATTCACTCTGCGGTCGATATGCGGTCCGCATACCTGATCTACGACCGTATTCCTGACCGCAAATGATGTTTTTCCGGAAAAATTTGACTCTAGATTTTTAAGTGCAAAATCGGTAGAAAAAAGATTCCGACAAATCAATAGACCCAACTCTATGAGTTTCTAGGAGTTGAGCACTCATTTTCACGAGGTCTTACATCCTCCCCCGCTTAAGATCATTCATCCTCGAATGAGAACTTCGAATTACAAATAGTCTGAAAGCATGATATGCAAGTTCCTAAGTTTTCACTAACCCTTTGTAAATTAGAAAAACAATTTGCCAGAGTTTCCCTTGTAATATGGATATATCCACCTGCCAGTGAGTCCCAAAAAAATATTTTCAAGCACCATTAGACAAAATAGATACCCCTATAACAGTTATAAAATGCACGACCTTCACACTTATACTTATTCAACCGCTCGATACACTTTTAGCCATTTTGGTTCACCACATGTAACTAAATTAAGCATTAATATTATGTACTATCAAAGCCATTTACCTATCACAAGAGTACGATACAGTTAATAATTTCAATACAATTCCTCCATGCAAAATTAATTATTATTTCCTTACATCACCTTACCATGGGATAATTATCTACCACAAAACACACTAAATTTTGGGCACAACTTGAAGAATTACAATGGTGAAGCATTTAGGAACTTTTACACAAAATGGGACACAATGCAAGTTTGCTTAGGGATAAGGACTTACATGTCCACTCCTAGGCTTATAGGAACAATGTGTTGAAACACGTTCTCAAGTCGCTAAAACTAAACGTGTGTTCATCTTTGTAGGTTTTGATAAATGACAAACCGACGCGCATGGAACATTGACATATGCCGAAGTCCAAGCACAAGAGAAACAAAGAACAAGATCAAGTAAAGCAACAAAGTTATACATGAGTCGTTTTATATTGTGATCTTGATCCGACAATAGATTCAAGACTTGGCTTCTCTCATAAAATCATTTTCATCAAACCATGCATCTTTGATTTAAAACAAAATGATTTTCAAACATTTTCATTTTAGCCAAAATGAATTTTAAACATGTCTTTCAAATTTGGACAGAAATAATCGATTATGTTTTTCTGATAATCGATTATGTTAAGACAGTGTAAACCAGAATTTACAAAGCAGCAAAATAATCGATTATGTCTTTTTGTAATCGATTATGTTAAGACAGTGTATAACCGGAATTTACAAAACAGCAAAATAATCGATTATGTCTTTTTGGTAATCGATTATGTTAAGACCGTTGCCAAAGTATTTTTAAACGCTGAAAGATAATCGATTATGCACAAGGCAATAATAGATTATGCTAGCATAAAATCAGCGTCTGATTTTTAAACGTTATCAGGTAATCGATTATGCAATTTGAATAATTGATTATTCTGCTTAAAATCTGCATATGATTTTTGAACGAATTGCAGATAATCGATTATGCAAATCAGATAATCGATTATCCTAGCACAAAATCAGCAATTAGTGATTGGCAATTAAGCAACGGTCTTGGTGACTTTGAAGACTATAAATACACCTCAAAATCACTCTTTTAAGTACAACAACTGATTACAATTCTTGCTTAAGCTTACATACTTTCTTATCAATCATTTCATATTCATTTCATAGTTTTTGAGAGCCAAATTCTTGACGAAGTTGTTGTGTTCTTGAGCGTATTAATTTTACTCACGTATACTCTATAAGAGAGTCTTGTCTTGAGTGCTAAGTGTTTGCATACACTTGAAGGGAAGTTCTAATCCCTTGTTGAAAGAAGGAAAGTTTAGTTCCTTGACTTGAAGTCTTGAGGTGAGGTATCCTCGAGCAAGTTGAAGTCTTGTAGAGTGTATATCTACGAGTAAGTGTAACGGTTTGTTAAGCACCCGTAAGCTTAACGGAGTTAGTGTAAAACTCGAGAGAGTCTCTCGGGGACTGGACTAACCACACGTTGTGGTGAACCAGTATAAATTCGGTGTGTTCTCTCCTTACTACTTTAATTACTGCACTTACTTTATTCCTGCAATTTTAATTCCGCAAGTTTATCTTGATTTTTATTAAAACGCTATTCACCCCCCCCCTCTAGCGTTAAGTGTATATTCTAACAATTGGTATTAGAGCCTAACTCTCTGAAAGACTTAACAGTTTGAGATAAACAATCCATGGCTTCTACTCGTAACGTTTATGCAGGACTAGGTGAAGGACAATGCTTCACAAGGCCACCACTCTTTGATGGCACCAATTACACTTATTGGAAGGAGAGGATGAGAATATTCATCCAATCAAATAATTTTATACTGTGGAAAATTATAAAGAATGGAGAGCAAATACCAACCAAATAGGTTGATAATGAAATGGTTTCTAAATCCGAAGATGAATACGATGCGGACGATATCAGAAAAGTGGAGAACAGCGCTAAAGCCATCAACATGATGTACTGTGCTGTAAACCCCGATGATTATAAGAAAATATCATGTTGCACAACGGCCAAGCAAATGTGGGATAAATTGGAAATCACCTACGAAGGTACGGACCAGGTAAGAGAAGCTAAAATGGATTTTCTAACCCATGAATATGAACTTTTTCATATGAAGGAAAACGAGAAGATAGATGATATGTTCGAACGATTTTCAAAAATCGTTAATGATCTTCATGCTCTTAAGAAGACTTTCACGAATAGGGAACTTGTCCGTAAATTCTTCGAAGTCTCACTCCGGAATGGCGCTCTAAAGCCGACGCTATTCAAGAATCAATAGGCATTACAAATGTCACAATCGACGGGCTTAGAGGTAATCTCAAAACCTATGAATCTACTATTCTTAACCCTCCTTTGGATGATCAAAGGAAACGAAGAATTGCCCTTAAAGCAAGCACGTCTCAACCTTAAAATGATGAGGATTCAAGCGACGAAAATAACGAGTTCGGACTCGTTACTAAGAAATTTCACAAGTTCATGCGAAAGAAGTATGAACGAAAAGGTAAGCAACAAGGAGACCAATTAAAGTGCTATGGATGCGGAGAAATCGGGCATATCAAACAAAACTGTCCAAATACCAAAAAGGAGAAGAAACCCGTCAAGAAACAAAGAGCATACATCTCTTGGGGAGGCGACTCCGGAGACGAATCAAGTGATGGAGAAGGAAACGAGACCGCAAACTGTGTCTTATGGCACACGAAGAAACCCAAAATGAGGTATGTAGTACTTCCAAGAACTATTTCACTTTAGAAGAAATGCAAGATGCTTTTGATGAATTGTATAAAGAGTTTATTAGCGCTTCTAAATCTATAAAAGATTTAAGAAAACAAAATTCTTCAAAAGAAAAGGATTTTGAAAAACTCACTCTTGAAAATGAGATATTAAAAGAGGAAAACAAGTTTTACGGCAAAAGAAGCGCCCATAAACCCGAAAGCTCAAACAATGGTTGTACATCTTGCAAGTCTCTAAAAGATGAAGTAGAAAAACTTAAGAGCACCTTGAATAAATTGAACTCCTCTCTCAAAAATCTCAATGAGGTTCTTATAAACTTGAAATCTACTAAACATGGAATAGGTTTCAAAAATGTGTCTAACAAAAAGGATGAGACAATTCCTAAACAACCTAGAAATAACAATCCTAGGACCACCATACATCCTAGAACGAGCACTAGAAGAAATGTAGAACAATTTAGAATACCTAGAAAAGATTTTCAAAAATTGCAACCTAGAAATATTCAACCTAGAAATAATAATCCTAGAATCGTTATGCATCCTAGAATAAACACTAGGAGAAATGTTGAGCAATTTAGAACGCCTAGAAAAGATTTTCGAAAATTACATCAAAACTATATTCCAAAAAATAGGGTGAATGAATTTAGATCCCCAAATTATTATCATCCTAGAAGAATGCACAATCCGAATGTCATTTGTCATTATTGCAATAAAATTGGACATATTGCTCCCGCATGCTTACACTAGACATAGACATTTCACTGCAGGTCAATCACATCAGTGATTTTGCACCTAACACACAAGGACCCAAAATGGCTTGGGTACCAAAATCTCATTAATTTGTTTTGTAGGTGTGTTTGAAGGGATTAAGTGTACTTTGGTACCTTGATAGTGGATGCTCCAAACATATGACCGAGGATGCATCAAAATTCCTTCAACTAAAACCCATGGAAGAAGGAAATGTTATTTTTGGAGACAATAACAAAGGAAAGATTATCGGCATAGGCTCGGTCGGTAAGGACGAATCCTCCTCCATTAAGCAAATTTTGCTAGTTAAAGGTCTTAAACATAATCTCTTGAGCATAAGTCAATTATGTGACAAGGGAAATCTTGTATTGTTTGACTCCGAAGAATGCTTAGTTATCCATCGTAGTAATTTTAAAGTTATTCTTCGTGGTATTAGAATTGATAATATCTATATGGTTGATCTTGAAAATTCTTCATCAAGTTTTGTGAATTGCCTTTTGAGTAAAGAAGACGACATGTGGTTATGGAATCGTAGAGTAGCTCATGTCAACATGAATCTTTTTAACAAATTAGTTTCTCAAGATTTAGTAATCGGTCTTCCAAAACTAAAATTTGAAAAAGATTCTATTTGTGATTCATGCCAAAAAGGGAAACAAATAAAAGCCTCTTTTAAATCTAAAAATGTTGTTTCAACCACTAGACCTTTACAACTTCTTCACATGGATCTTTTTGGACCATCTCGTGTTGAAAGTCTTGGTGGAAATCTTTATGCTTTTGTAATTGTTGATGACTACTCTAGATTCACATGTACGTTATTTCTTGCTCATAAAAGTGATGCCTTTCAAGCTTTTAAAAGTTTTCTTAAACGTGTTCAAAATGAAAAGAACACAACTGTCACTTCCATAAGAAGTGATCATGGGGGAGAGTTCGATCATAATCTCTTCGCGGATTTTTGTGACGAACTCGGTATTGAACATACCTTTTCGGCTCCACGTACACCACAACAAAATGGAGTGGTGGAACGTAAAAACCGATGTCTCGAAGAGATGGCTAGAACCATGCTCGATGAGGCTAAGATTTCCAAAAAGTTTTGGGCGGATGCCGTGAGTACCGCAAGCTATGTTTTAAACAGAGCTGTCATAAGACCGATACTCATGAAAACTCCCTATGAACTCTATAAGGGAAGGAAACCAAATCTTTCCCATCTTAGAGTCTTCGGTTGTAAATGTTTCATTCACAACAACGGAAAAGATAACTTGGGAAAATTTGACGCGAAATCTGATGAAGGAATTTTTCTTGGTTACTCATCGCGTAGCAAAGCATATAGAGTTTTCAATAATCGAACCAAAATTGTTGAGGAATCTCCTCATGAAGTATTTTGTGAAAATGATGCTCGCTTGGCGAGAAAGGATTTTTGTGATCATCTTGCAGATTATCTAAACAAGATAAGTCTTCAAGACAAGGTGCAAAAGGAGAATCCAAAGGAAGTTCAAGATGAAGCTGTGGAACAATGATCGGAAGAAGAACCACCACAAGAGGAAGAATCGATGATGCCTAAGGCTTTGAGGACGTCTAAAGATCATCCTCTCGACAAGGTAATTGGCAACGTCGAGAAAGGGGTAAGTACTCGAAACCTTCTTAAAGACACTGTAGGACATATGGCTTTTGTTTCACAAATAGAACCTACAACCATTTCCGAAGAAATTGGGGATGAGCATTGGACCTTGGCAATACAAGAGGAGCTTAACCAATTCAGACGTAATGATTTTTGGGAATTGGTGCCAAGACCCAATAATCACACCATAATTGGTACGAAATAGGTTTTCCGAAATAAATTAGATGAAAATGGTATAATCACTAGAAACAAAGCTAGGCTTGTTGCTAAAGGTTATAATCAAGAAGAAGGAATTGATTATGAAGAAACTTATGCACCAGTTGCACGACTAGAAGCTATTCGTCTATTACTTGCTTTTGCCTCTTCAATGAATTTTAATTTGTATCAAATGGATGTAAAGAGTGCCTTCCTAAATGGGTTTATTCAAGAGGAAGTATATGTTGAACAACCCCCGGGTTTTGAAGACTTTATATCTCCCGATCATGTCTTCAAACTTAACAATGCCCTCTATGGTCTTAAACAAGCTCCCCGAGCTTGGTATGAACGCTTAAGCAAATTTCTTTTGGACAATGAGTTCATTAGGGGGAAAGTTGACACTACACTCTTTATTAAGAACAAAAACATATCCCCCTTCGATGTGATAATACTAGCGCCATAAGCTTGACGAAGAACCCTGTTCTTCACTCAAGAACGAAACACATAGAAATTAGACACCACTTCATAAGAGATCACGTTCTCAAAGGTGATGTCGAAATTGAGTTTGTTGAAACCAAATATCAATTCCGACATCTTCACAAAGCCTTTAGAGAAAGAGTCCTTTTTCCGAATTCGTAGTGAACTCGGGATTCTTGACTCCACGTTGATCTAATACATGCATTGCATTTTTCTTTTCAACGATTACTAACTTGAGCGTCGGAGGCACCTAACTCTTTTTTGCAGGTATCGCCCCAAAGACAGGGGGAATTCTCGGGCACTGGTGATAAATAATCGATTTTTCTTAGTCAATAATCGATTATTACTCCTTTATGTTTTCCTATTATTCTACTGGAAAAATAAACTAATCGATTATACTAATACTAGAATCGATTATCTAACATTTTGATTTTGCAGGAATCTGGCAATCATATTTAATAATAGATTATCAATATTACTAATCGATTATTGAAAGTTCAGTTTTACAAGTGTTAATAAAATAATCGATTGTTGAAAACTGAATAATTGATTTGCTCTTACCGTCTCGGTTTTTCATCGCACTGCCTAAAAATAATCGATTATCTCCAAATCAAAATCGATTATTCCCCGAGTCCGTATAACAAACTGTGCAGCAATAATCGATTACCAAAGTTCTGTAATCGATTACCAACGGTCAGCTCATCAAAATTGTTACCGTTTTTGACCGTTTGGCTTAATAAATCTCCAGCTTTTTGTTCAATAAATGCCTCACTTCTTCAATTCTATAAATAGGTGTTTTCTTCCTTCAAATTTCTCACTCCAACTTCACTCTTAGCTTCAAACAATCTTCAAAAGCCCTCAAATTTTTGCAACAGCTCTTATTTCTTCATACAAATGGCGAGCAAGCACTATAAACGTGCTCGTTCCGGCAAACAAATTGCCTCCTCTTCCGTCGCTCGTCCACTCTCCCACTACAATAAAGAAGGATCCTTCTTACGTATCGACACTGAACCCGAACTCCTTCGATTCGTCGAAAAATTTGAAAATCGAGAAATCCTTCCTCCTCGATTCTCCACTAGTCGATTCCTTAGCCACAGCGCCCCTCCATCCACAGCAAATATCCTCATGCAAAGCCAACTCCTTGAATTCATATATCTTCAATCCCCTTACATTCACCCTGCTCTAATTCGTGCCTTCTATTCCAATCTCGGGAAGGACGAAGATGGTGAACTAGTCTCAAACATCAATGGAGTTCCAATTCTTTTTATTAGGAACACATGCAACTCCTCACAAAACTTCCACGAAATGGGGAAGATATTTCACTTTACACTAGAGAAGAAGGTGCTTTATTTGATGAACAACTCCTTTTCAACCAGAATTTCTTGCTAGTCCGGAGCATCGTCGCCCAACCATTACGCACATGCTCCCTAAATATCGCCTAATCTTTTATTTCATCACCCGCGTCCTAAAACCGCGCAAATTCAATCATACAACTCTCTCTCATGAGGATTCAAAACTCATGCATGCAGTTATCACTGGGGCTCGCATCAATTGGTGCCAGTTCGTCATGACTCACATGTATGATGCAATTGGGGACGATAAGCCACTCCCCTATGCCTTTGTCATAATGGCTCTTTTTCAAGCCTCCGGTATCGACACCTCCGTCGGTCCTCTCAAAAAGGCAACAAAACATTGGGAAATTCAAGAAACTTCATTTCCCGATATCGGTGATCATCCGGCTCCTCGTCCTACTCAAAGACGTCGTCCTCAGGATCCTTCCGTTGCTTCCCTCCAAACCATTTCTGAGCAACTTGCCTCTTTGTCCACATCTATGAATCGTATTGATAGAAATGTCACTCGATTATCCCACGAGCTTCATGGATATTTTGACCACGTCCACTATCCATATGCCCAAGTTGCCCTTCCGGAAGAAGTGCCGTATGCCGAGGCGGATGTTAATGTTGACAATGAATAATATTTTTTATGTATCGGTTGAATAATATTTTGTCTTTTTTTCTTGCTTTATTATGTATTTTCAATATTGTTTCCTCAATAAAAGTTTATTAATTTTTGCTAATGTCAAAAGGGGGAAGAATAAGGGCTATGCACACTAATACATATTGGCATAAATTAAGGGGGAATTCATAAATTGAGGGGAACTCATTCATATATTTATATACTTGTCTTGGATTGTCATTATCAATTATTTAATATGCATATCCCGGTATTGGTTTGCCATTATCAAAAAGGGGGAAATTGTTGAAACACGTTCTCAAGTCGCTAAAACTAAACGTGTGTTCATCTTTGTAGGTTTTGATAAATGACAAACCGACGCGCATGGAACATTGACATATGCCGAAGTCCAAGCACAAGAGAAACAAAGAACAAGATCAAGTAAAGCAACAAAGTTATACATGAGTCGTTTTATATTGTGATCTTGATCCGACAATAGATTCAAGACTTGGCTTCTCTCGTAAAATCATTTTCATCAAACCATGCATCTTTGATTTAAAACAAAATGATTTTCAAACATTTTCATTTTAGCCAAAATGAATTTTAAACATGTCTTTCAAATCTGGACAGAAATAATCGATTATGTTTTTCTGATAATCGATTATGTTAAGACAGTGTAAACAAGAATTTACAAAACAGCAAAATAATCGATTATGTCTTTTTGATAATCGATTATGTTAAGAAAGTGTATAACCGGAATTTACAAAACAGCAAAATAATCGATTATGTCTTTTTGGTAATCGATTATGTTAAGACCGTTGCCAAAGTATTTTTAAACGCTGAAAGATAATCGATTATGCACAAGGTAATAATCGATTATGCTAGCATAAAATCAGCGTCTGATTTTTAAACGTTATCAGGTAATCGATTATTCTGCTTAAAATCTGCATATGATTTTTGAACGATTTGCAGATAATCGATTATGCAAATCAGATAATCGATTATCCTAGCACAAAATCAGCAATTAGTGATTGGCAATTAAGCAACGGTCTTGGTGACTTTGAGGACTATAAATACACCTCAAAATCACTCTTTTAAGTACAACAACTGATTACAATTCTTGCTTAAGCTTACATACTTTCTTATCAATCATTTCAAATTCATTTCATAGTTTTTGAGAGCCAAATTCTTGACGAAGTTGTTGTGTTCTTGAGCGTATTAATTTTACTCACATCTACTCTATAAGAGAGTCTTGTCTTGAGTGCTAAGTGTTTGCATACACTTGAAGGGAAGTTCTAATCCCTTGTCGAAAGAAGGAAAGTTTAGTTCCTTGACTTGAAGTCTTGAGGTGAGGTATCCTCGAGCAAGTTGAAGTCTTGTAGAGTGTATATCTACGAGCAAGTGTAACGGTTTGTTAAACACCCGTAAGCTTAACGGAGTTAGTGTAAAACTCGAGAGAGTCTCTCGGGGACTGGACTAACCACACGTTGTGGTGAACCAGTATAAATTCGGTGTGTTCTCTCCTTACTACTTTAATTACTGCACTTACTTTATTCCTGCAATTTTAATTCCGCAAGTTTATCCTGATTTTTATTAAAACGCTATTCACCCCCCCCCTCTAGCGTTAAGCGTATATTCTAACACAATGGGGGTATTTTACTTTCATTTCCTCTTCCGCTTCCCACGTGGCCTCTTCGACTTGTTGGTTTCGCCACAACACCTTAACCGAAATGATTTCCTTATTTCCCAACGTATAGACTTATATATCTAGCATAGAAACCAGAGTCTTTTCATATGATAGCTCTTCAGTAACCTTGATGCCTTCAACTGGCATGATGGTGAACGGATACCCAACCACTTTCCTTTACATGGACACATGGAACACCGGGTGCACTAAGGACATTTAAGGGGGAAACTCCAACCTATAAGAAACTTGTCTGATCCTTTGTATAATCAGATAAGGCCCGACATATCTAGGACTTAGCTTCCCTTTCTTCCCAAATTGCATGACCCCCTTCAAGGGCGATACCTGCAAGAATACCCAATCACCCTTTTGAAACTCCAATTCCCTTCAACGCACGTCCACATAGGATTTCTGGAAACTTTGAGCAATCTTCATCCTTTCTTGACTGACTTTATCTTTTTCCATGGCCTGGTGCACGAGATCCGGCCCTATCAATTCTGCCTCACCTACTTCGAACCACCCAATCGGGAACCTACACCTCCTCCCGTACAATGCATCAAACGGGGCCATCTAGATGCTAGCATGGAAGCTATTGTTGTAAGAAAATTCTATAAGGGGCAAGTGATCATCCCAATTACCCTTAAAATCCAAGACACAAGCCTGCAACATATCTTTGAGCGTCTGAATAATCCGCCCTGCTTGACCATCAGTCAGCGGATGAAGCATTGTGCTGAGGTTCACCTGAGTACCCAACCCTTGCTGAAAGTTCTTCCAAAAGTTAGCTGTGAATTGAGCCCCTCGATCCGAAATGATAAAAAGTGGAATACCATGAAGCCTCACTATTTCTTTGATATACAATTGAGCATATTTTTCTGTAGTATCGGCGGACTTGACTGGTAAGAAGTGAGCTGATTTGGTGAGTCGTTCCACAATTACCCAAATTGAGTTGAACTTATGCTGAGTGCGAGGTAGTCCTGTCATGAAATCCATGTTGATCATCTCTTATTTCCACATTGGTATCTCTATAAGCTGGGTTCTCCCACCGGGCCACTGATGCTCAGCCTTGTTGACAGTTCGAACATTTGGATACGAAGTCTTCCACATCCCTCTTCATACCGCTCCACCAATAAAGTTCCTTAAGATCATGATACATATTTGTAGAACCCAGATGCACCGAATACCTGGAATGATGAGCCTCCGCCATTACCCTTTCCCAAAGATTATATACATTTGGAACACACAACCTATCTTGACATCGCAACACACCATCTTTGATGTTGAGAGAGAACCCAAATATTGTTACTTCGAACTGCCTCCTTTATTTGTGCTAATGCTGGATCAATGAACTGCGTTTCCTTGAGCGACGATTATTCTACGTTGTGCACCATAATCTCCTCCTCATTCGGGGTTGAGATACATACCCCAAGACTGGCCAACTGATAAACCTCTCCAGCTAGGAACCTCCGATCCATTCCTAAGTGAGCCACACTACCCATGGATTTCCGACTGAGGGCGTCAGCCACCACGTTCTCCTTCCCTGGATGTTACAAAATGTTCATATCATAATCCTTGAGTAATTCTAACCACCCCACTACCTCAAGTTTAACTCCTTCTGCTTGAAAAAAGATTGGAGACTTTTGTGGTATGATAAAACATCCACATGGACCCCATAAAGGTATGGCCGCCACATTTTTAAGGCGAACACAAATGCTGCAAGCTCCAAATCATGCGTTGGGTAATTCTTCTCGTGATACTTGAGTTTCCTTGAAACATACACTATAAACTTCCCATGCTGCATGAGCACACGCCCTAAACAAACCCTTCCGTGCCTTCCAACACTGGTGTCGAGGTCAATCTTGACTTCAATTCCTGGAAACTTTTCTCACAAGCATCAGACCTTGGAACTTGACTGATTTCAGCATCAATTAGTTAATAGGGAGGCGAGGGTAGAGAACCCCTCCACAAACCTCCGATAATAACCTACTAACCCAAAAATCTATGAATCTCCGTTGGGGTTGTAGGTCTAGGCCAATCCTTCACTGCTGCAATCTTTTGGGATTCCAATTGAATCCCCTTTCCCGAAACAACATGTCCTAGAAAAGCGACAGACTCCAACCAAAATTCACATTTTGAGAATTTTGCATACAACTGGTGCTGATGAAGGGTTTGCAAAACTGCCTTGAGGTGATCGGCATGATCTTCCCTGCTTCGCGAATAAATAAGGATGTCATCAATAAAAACAACCACAAAGGAGTCCAGAAATGGCTTGAAGTCTCGAATCATAAGATCCATAAAAGCTGCTGGGGCGTTGGTTAGCCCAAAGACATGACCAAGAATTCGAAGTGATCATAGAGGGTTCTAAAGGAAGTCTTAGGAATATCCCCCTCTCTAATCTTCAATTGGTGATACCCGGATTACAAATCAATTTTGGAGAAGAAATTCGTACCTTGCAATTGGGCGAACAAATCATTTATCCAGGGCAAAAGGTATTTATTCTTGATTGTGACCTTGTTAAGCTTTCGATAGTCGATACACATCTGAAGCGACCCATCCTTCTTTCTCACGAAAAGAACTGGAGCACCCTATAGTGACACACTTGGTCGAATGAACCCCTTCTCTAATAAATCCTTCATTTGCTCCTTTAACTCTCGTAATAGACAAGATACTTGTAACCACATCTGGAGAAGATTTAGCATTCTGGCGACCACTCAAAGCATAGAACCGGCTCGGTCAACCTCTACCACTAGCCCAACCCCTATCTGCACCCAGGGTCAACAAGAGCATAACAATCGATGGCCTGAATAGACAAGATACTTGTAACCACATCTGGAGAAGATTTAGCATTATGGCGACCACTCAAAGCATAGAACCGGCTCGGTCCACCTCTACCACGAGCCCAACCCCTATCTGCACCACGCTCTGCTAAAGCTAGAGGATGCATAGATGATGTAGCAACTGAAGAACTAGATTGCGGGGAGAATCTCCTACCCATGCTCTGCCTGGGTGCACGACAATTCCGCTGGACATGACCTCTCGCCCCGCAATTGTAACACACTAGGATGATCAAATAGCAAGTCTCCGTGTGGAACCTCCCACACTTGGGACATGTAGCTCCCCCTACTACTGGGGCCTCACCCCCGAATGACTGGGCTGGTGGAACCTTTTGCTGTCAGAACCTGGTCTGGAAGAACTACCCTGCTGATGGTTGTGCACAGATGGCGGTGCGCTGGCTGAAGACTGAACATATGGCCGGGATGGCCCTGATGGACTCCTCCCAGGAGTTGACCTCCCTGAGTGACCCACTGACCGGGCCCTATTGCTGTTCTCCCTATATGCCCGTATCTTCAATTTCCTAGCCTTAGCGACCTGAGCGAAACCCACAATCATCCCGTAGTTCGTATCTGAGCATAAGGCCGTTGTAGCAGCCTCATTCACCACCAATGGACTAAGTCTTGAACAAACCA
Source organism: Nicotiana benthamiana (assembly GCA_034376525.1). NCBI lineage: Eukaryota > Viridiplantae > Streptophyta > Magnoliopsida > Solanales > Solanaceae > Nicotiana > Nicotiana benthamiana. The sequence goes on from CM067328.1 coordinate 86,682,163, forward strand.
TCGAACTCGAGCACTCATGGTCGACACCAACTGAGGAGCATACTTGGATAATCTTACGAAGTCCATATGGTACTCACAACACTCATGCTGCCCTGCTTGAGAACCTCGAACTCTGTGGCGTGGGCTGTCATTGTCTCGGCAGGCAAGAAATGATCCATAAAAGCATCCACAAATTCCTCCCATCTAGCCGGAGGGCTCCCCTTCTCGCAGGAATCCTCCCACATCTCGAACCACAAACGTGTCGCTCCCTTCAACCTATAGGAATCCAACTCAACCCCCTCTGATTCTGTGGCCTTCATCACATGAAGGGTCTTGTACATCTAATTAAGAAAATCCTACGGATCAGCCTCTGGGTATGTGCCTGAAAACCTTGGAAGGGCTAATCTCAGAAACTGGTGGACTCTAGAGCTGGCAAAATCTCCCTGTCCGCTGAAGGACATAGGGGCATCATGAGATATCTGGGACTAAGCAGTAACTAACTGGGTCAACATACGGATAGCTCCCCTTAGGTCCCCATCAGAAGCCTCGGGACCAGGAGCTAAAGCAATTCCAGGATTAGGAATATCGGCAGAAGGGATGGTGACACCATCTGTCGCTGCTGGAACAGAACTGCTAGGGTCCAAAAAGGACGGGCTAGGTAAATTTAAAGCCGAGGAGTCACTCTCACCCACGGCGTCAGGTACATGGCTCGCAATCACACTTGGGGTGGCATTGGCCTCAATTCCGAGTCAAAACTTCTTTTTAGGTGCCATCTCTATTTCAGAACAAGGCATGAGTTTGACATAAATACTTTCACTTTTCACTTCACTGCACAAAATGGAATAAAAAAGAAGAGAGTAGTTTCCTAAATGCCGTGTATCCCCCTACTTCTAGATGTGGTTGATAACACACCGATAAGAAGGGATCTACTAGGCACGGCTCCGAGACACCCTAGGACTCTTTTTAAAACCTTAGGATCTGATACCAAGTTTGTGACGCCCCAAATCCGAGGGATATGACTGGCACCCGACCGGATATCCCTGGTCGAGTGGACCTGGGTGCCTTTCCCGACCCAGGAGTTACCCCATATTCTTCATTACTTGCTAACCGAATAGAAGCAATTGTTTTATAATTGAAATACCTTTTATAACCCATACGTACAAAGATGATATTAACATAGTTTACAATTTACAATACCCAAAATACAAAGTACATAATACATGGTTTGTGACCCACATTTCATGTCTACGGAGCCTCGAAGGATACAAGATGACAGTACTATACTTTTCGGTGACAAGGCCCCGACTATACCTTTTTACATGAACCAAAATAAGACTCTAAAATATAAGAACAAGGGTGGCATGAACCACCGAGGGCCCCAGAAGGAAAGGGGCTCACCAATACAGCTTACGGGGAATGAGGAAGAGCTACGAATGGTGGACTGGAGTACCTACTGAAGTTGCACCTACAATCATAACACAAATGTAGCGCCCCCGGCAAAAGGGATGTCAACATATTTGAATTGTACTGTATGCATGAACGAAACTTGTCCCAAGTAAACTCAAGCCCTATGCAAGTAGAACAAGAACATAGTAGTAGAAGCAACAACCAAATACACATAGAGGTACAATTCGTCAAACAAAGGGGAAATCAGTGCACCACAAGTTACAAACTCTCCTACTGTCTCCTTTCACAATTCTGCATCAATGATTTCACAATTTTCTTCAAGTGAATATATGTCAATAGTGATTTCGATGACTTTTTCACACTTATTACCTCGGCCACCCTTATCACACAACCTCACACCTTATTATACCATGTTGCGGCGGGCAACCGACCCTGCCGTACAGTTTCAATTCACAACAAACACAACCAAACAGCAAGTCACAAAAATAAATAATTACATCTCAAAACATCACCACAATAGTGCCACAAGTGTTTTCATAACTATTAGTACCAATTTCATAGCTTTCGACAATTTGTACTCAATTCAAGCTACCACAATTGCCCACAACATTTCAAGTATATTTTTATCATAGATAACCTTATTTCACCATTTACGGATTCCTTCAATCGTTCGTTATTCCACTTTTACCATGAGGTGTATTCAAAACCAAACCAGTCATAAAAAACTCAAAAATAACCAACATAGATATCAACTACCAAACAATTCACATACCAAGCAAGGAAATTTCACATGAATCAAGGCTAACCATACATACCTGGAGTCGAATTCCCTTTTTTAAGCTCCTATTCTCAGTCACCAAACTATCTAGCACAGTTCTCTACTTCTATCCAATTTTCCCCTAACTAGATTCTACGTTTGAGTGACATGCATGAGGGTTTTCAGTTGTTGGTTAAAAATCAAAACATAAGACTCCCTTCCCTTAGCTTAAATCAGAAATATTTGGGAAAAGGGTTAGGGATTTTACCTGCAAGAGTGGAGATGAAGACAATAACTCAAACTTTTCCCAGCCCGGATAGTTTTTGAGGATCCATTTGATGAAAATTCCTTTATCTCTCAAGAACTCTCCCTTCCCTCTCTCTTTTTTTGTTCATAAAATACTAAAAAATGAGGGGTTGAGGTATTTTATTAAAAAGGTTCGGGTTTAAAATTTTTAGAAAACTAATGTTCGCGACGGATATGCAGTCAACTATATGGTCGCATAGCTGACATGAGGTCTGCATATTGGACTGCAGAGTGGTCCCAAATTGCAGGCCTCTCTCTTTGGATATGCAGTGAGAATGCGGTCCGCATACACGTTCTGCGGTCGTAGATTGCACCGCAGAATTGACCTCCACAAACCCTCGAGAAATTTATGCGACGACTATGCTGTCCGCAAATTGGCTATGCGATCGCTTAATGGACCGCATTTTTAACATCCAATTTGGATACTCTCTGATTCACTCTGCGATCGGTATGCGGTCTGCATACTTGATCTGCGACCGCACTCCTGACCGCAGAATGATGTTTTTCCGGAAAAATTTGACTCTAGATTTTTTTATTACAAAATCAGTAGAAAAAGGATTCCGACACATCGATGGACCCGACTCTATGAGTTTCTAGGACTTGAGCACTCATTTTCACGGGGTCTTACAGAAGTACTAAGTTTCAAAAATCTTTGTATGACTCTTGTGCTTCTATTAATCATATGCCTCTGTCTATTTTCAGGAAATTAGAGGGAGAGATTGGAGAAATTAGGTTGATACCTATGTCCGTGCAACTGGCAGATTATACCACACTCAGACCTGAAGGAACAATGGAGAATGTGCTAGTTCGGGTGGAAAATTTTTTATTCTTTGTGGTTCATTTTGGTGAACATGGACGAGAATACAGAGGTCCTCTAATTCTAGAGATACTCTTCTTCACTATTGGCAGAGCAATTCTGGACACTCAAACAAGGCATCTTAGCTCAGAGTGGGGGAATAAAGGAGGGGACCCAAATAAACAGATTGGAAAGAGTGAAACTAACAAGTGTGGGGTGTAACCAAAGATGTCAGAAAATAAGCTTTGAGCATGGATGTGTGCACCGGGTCGGGCGAACAAAAGAGAACCCGAATTCGATTAAAACCCTAACTGGAATAATCACGAGAGTTTCTTTTTCCTCTTGCTTTCTATTTGTGTGTCATAAGGACATGCCACAATTTAAAGTATGGGGTGGAGATGTAAATATGTACATGTGTGTTTGTTTTCAGTTCTTTTTATTGGAAAAAATAAAATAAAAATTTTGACTTTTTATGATGATAGATTTCCTCGACTATCATCTTGAGGAATAAAAGTCGAAGAAAAAAAATATTTTATTTTTGTTAGGTAGTGAAAAAATTCTCCCTTGGTTTTTTCTTCGTGTCGGGGTACTTTTTCAAGGGTTTTGCTTTAATCTGGTGTAATTCGTTTTTCTTTTGTTAGGAATAGGGAAGTCTTATGTTGTGGTATTAAATGGAGATAATTGTTCTTAACTTTGTTGTGTCTTGAGAGTAGTGAGTGCCTTAGTTGTGACTCCTAGGCTCAGTTCTTATCTATAAGTGCCTTAAATTATTTGATTTTGATTTTGACTTTGCTTAACTGCTTTTGTTGTGCCAATGTGTATGTGATCTTTTGTTGTTATTCTATGCATGTCAGTTGATGTCTAGAACTTGCCCCTTACATTTGCAAAGTAAAAACGTAGTCTTGCTCAGTCTGAAAAGTGATATAAGCATTTTGTTGTTGAGCCAAGTATATGTTAATTATCCGCCTAGTTGTTGTGTATACTAGTCAGTCCATTTGATCCTGTAATACTACTTCTTTAGCAACCACACAACAAGCCTAATTCATTTTGTTTGAATTAGCTATCTGTTTGAACCTTTTACCTCTCTTTAGTACTTGATATTTTTATTAGCTTGTTAAAAGCTAATCGGAGCCATGGTTGGGTCTTTGAATGGAACTATAGAAAAGGAGAAATTTGCATTATTTGAAAATTTTTTAGAGCCACTTGTAGGGAATTGAAAAACAAAACAAGAGAAAAGAAATTTAGAGCTTAGAAAAAGAGTTGATGCGGTATATATTGTTAAAAAAAATTCCTTGCAAGTGGTAAATCTTATTTTGTGTGTGCTTATAAAAATTAGGAGCTTGGTTTTCATATGATGTAAAAGCTGGGGCTTGGTTCAACATAAGTGTGGGATTTTGAATTTGTGAAAGTGTATATATTAAGGTTCTCATGGAGGTGTAGCCACTATTATTCAAATTGTATCCTACCCATCCTGCAGCCTACATTATAATCAAATTAAAGTCTTACTTGATCTTTGACTGAATGAGCTCAATTAGTAGAGTATTATATTACGGGCAGGCCTATCGTACGTCTTCTGTGGCACATGAATTTTATTCTAAGACCAATCTATCTTGAGATCCTATCTGTTCTAGAATTTATTGTGTGTGGAACTACTCTCTATTTTTGGTGTAAGAGCATATGAGTTGCAAAGGAAAGGTAGTGATATTGGCCTCTGTATTAGAGTAAGTGAGAAGGTTGTAAAAAATATGTGGTGCTTATGAGTCAAGTCTTGAGGTTAAGATGTTACGATAGGGTGCTTAGTCTATTTTAAATATTCTTGGCATGATGGATTAGGGAAGTTGTTTGATGAAAATATCATCTCTATGTGAAGTGTAGTTTGATTACTTTGGGACGAGAAATTATTTAAGTGCTGGGTGTTGATGGTAGGCTAGGGGCTTGTGTTTTAGCTATATTTTGCATTGAAGTTACTACAATTTGATTATATTTCAGCCTAATTGCTAATACTTTGTACCTATTACATGTGTTATGCTATTTAGGATGTGATTTCGAGTGGAGAAACAATTTTAGAGATAAAATGGTTGACTTAGAACTATGAAGTCTGAATAGAAGCCTAAGAAATGAAGTCAGGGTCACGTTCGGGGATCGAGGACCAACGCTAGAAGTCAAAAAGTGAGAAAAAGAGATTACTCTGGAAAAAAATGTAGAACCGAGCCTCACCATGTGCCACGGGGCGCCAGTGTAAAATTCCTGCAGAGTGTAAAAATTAACTCTCTGAACTTCTCCAAAGGCGCACCGCGTGGGACGGGACGCCGCGTGTTGTGTATGTGCAAATTTTATAAAGTATTTCTCTTATTTCGGCTTGAAAATGATAGTTTCATCTTAGCCCATTCCTACATGATATAAATACACCAAAACACGATTTTTAGAGAACTTTTGACCTTGGAATCTTTTGGAGAGCATCAAAGGCTACAAGGCATAAGATTCTATCGTCTTTCCATCAATTCAATACGGAAGTTTGAATTATAATGTTAGATTGATGTTTTCTTACTCTTTAGTTTTATTTATGATGACTTTCTCCATATCTATGGAGTAATTTACCTTAGGGGTTGACATAATTTGGTGACTTGGTTGCTGTTTGTGGATTTGAATATTGTTTAATTGCTTGAGTTTATTGGAGGAGGTTTAATATTAGTTGTAAGTTTATTCTTTATAGTGTTTAATCACAAGAGGAACAACTTATTGAATATTATTGCAGCATATGCCTTAGTTTATTTCGATGATTCTTTAAAGTAATCGAGAGAGCTTTTTGAGTTATTGTTTAAATTTTAAATTGAGAAATATTCGCGAGAAGTATCTATTAGATTAGTCCTACCAATAAATTCTTGAAAGTTGCACCGCATTTCACATTAGTTTATATGAAAGAGATTTAGATTTAATTGAGAGAGGAGTCTGAATCAAAAGTATAAGCTGATGAAATATTGAATTCGGGAGAATTGATAGAACCTCAAGAGGTGAAATATAATAATGTCATATTCAGAATAGTAGTCTCGCACCCATCATGTCAAAATCCTTATTCTTTGTCTTGATAATAACCCATTTCTTTACCCTTTAGTTTTCTGTGATCAATCGTTTCTTGCTTTAATTTTAGTAGTTAATTTTAGTTCATGAATACCCTAATTAAAGTGTTAACGAAAAACAGCCAAAATTATCCTTGAAGTATCAGATTTAGTACAAAAATATCCTCCGCCTAACCATTTGAATAAAAAATACCCCTACCGTTAGTTTTTTCCCTCAACCTTACCCCTATTTCTGACAACCCTTTCTTTAAAACAAAAGCCTATTTATTTTTCACATGTCAGCACCTTAGTGGCCTAACTTAAACCCCATCCCGGATATACAAGCCCATCCACTCTAATTTTTTTTTATAAGAAACCTCGTCTTCTGCTTAATTTGTAGTCGCCACCCGCAGCTTCGACAGTAGTACCTATGTACTACAGAACTTCCTATTTTGTTTTTTCTTTCAATTTTGCTTTTCTCCGACTCTCTCGTTTTATCACCTACACTTACAATTATACACACTTATCCTCCCAAATTAATTCCTATTAGAATCAGAAAAATCAGAGAAAACTAAAATCGGCAAAGAAGAACAAATAATTTTCCTCTTCAAGTGTCAAATAATCTCCATTATTAATAGTTCACACATATATAACTTACACTAGCAAAGTAATTATCATATATAAGATATAATAAAGATGTTTATTTCTTGTATCGAAAAGTCTTCTTTAATTAACAACTACAATTGAGGCTAGCGACATAACACATCACTTCTTGTTTGAAGAATTTATTGCATAAGTCCACAAAATTAAAGTAAAAGTGTTATTTAGATACATTTTTCTAAAATAGGAGTATCCAAGAAGGATTAATGTAGAATGAATGGGTGATTAATTCTAGTTCTCTCCAATCAGTTTGGTATTCCAATATTCACGAAAATAACACTCTGTTCTTCATGTTCATCTTCTTCATAGAAAGGGAGACAAGAATAGGGGAAGGTGAGTTCAACTGTTTAGCCGCTTTTAAGCGGGTTGGGTCAAAATTCTGTTATGGGTGAGTTTTTTTAAAAATTTTGGAAGGGCTTAATTTTGGGCCAATCAGATTATGCCATTTAATAAATAATATTTAATTATTTTATTTTTAGAGGATCGTTAGTTTTAAGGAAAACTTGAGCAAAAAAGAAAACGGCAGGGGCATTTTTATTCAAATAGGTGGACGAAGATTATTTTTGTACCAAATCTGATACTTCAAAGGCAGGTTTGACCCTTTTGGTACCAATTTTAGTAGTTAATTTTAGTTCATAAACACCCGAATTAAAGTATTAATCATCTTGAATAGCATTATGAGACTGAGCCCTAGGTTGTAGCCACTATCTGTGGAGGCCAGGACAGAGGTAGAGCCAAAGGAAGAGCTCAGCCTAGAGTACGCACAACAACACCTGTTGCAGTGCCTCAAATTAGGCAGGAAGAGGAGATCCCTATTCTGGACGTGCTGCTTAGGTCCCACAGGGGTTCATTTCTATCCCTATTCTTTCGGAAGCCCTAGCCCGCCTATGGCACCAGACGTCCTCAGGCTTGGGAAAGACTAGACTCCCGCTACTCACACTCTAGAGCATATGGCTTACAGATATCAGAACCCAAACGTTCTACTAGTTGGGGCAGCTCATCCAGTTATTTCTACATAGCCCGGGGAGAGACCCACGATGTCAGCAAAGGGGCTGCATATATTGGACAAGTTTACCAAATTATGCACCCCTCAGTTTATTGGTTCACCTTTTGAGGACCCTCGAGATTTCTTAGACCGTTTTCATGAGATATTGCAAAACATGGTCATAGTGGAGACCAATGAAGTTGATTTCACAGTGTTTCAGATGAATAGTACTACCAAGAGATTGTATTAGGAGTATGTTTGAGGCAGGCCACCATGTTTGCCTCTCCTCACTTAAGCTCAGTTCTCAGTTTGTTCTTGAAGAAGTTTATCCCTTTCGCTCAGAGAGAGGACCTTCGTAGTTAGTTTGAGCACTTTTAGTTAGGCAACATGATCGTTACTCAGTGTGAGATTAGATATGTGGATCTATCGTTCAATGGAACTATCCTGATTTCTTCTGAGAGGGAGAGACTGAGGAGATTTATAGATTGCCTTACTTATGGCATCAGACTATAGATGTTAAAGAGGCCAATGATGATAGATTCTTCACTAGGGTTGTGGAGATAGCTAGATAGATAGAGAGGATTCGTGGTCAGGGTAGAGAGGCAACACTGGAGAAGAGGACTGGATATTTTGGTGGTTTCAGTGGCACCTCATTTGGATGCGAAGGTTCTTTTGGTAGATGCCATACTATAAGGCCCATTCACTCAACACTTTAGGTGTCTCATGGTCCTTTAGGTGGTCACGACATGTATGGCTCTCATTTAGAGAGTCAGTATTTAGTACACCTTCAGCTTTTATTAGTGCACCACCACTACGAAGTTACTATGGTGGTCATTCAGGTTATCAGTGACCGTGTTAGACTCAACAAATAACCAATTGAGGATTTTCTTTGAGTGCGATGATGCAAGTCATATCAGGGGGGTACTATCCCAAAGTGAGGAGTAGCATGTCACAATATAGTATTTGTTCCATGATTCGAGTACTAGTTTTTCCACCACTCATTCATCCAACTAGAGGCAGAGGTCAGGCAACCTGAGGGGGAGATTAGGTAGTTAGAGGTTGAGGCTAGTCATTGAGACACATCCCGAGGGGTGGAGGATATACTGGTAGGGCTCAGTCCCATTGCTATGCATTTCCAGATAGACTTGAGGCGGACTCATATAATGTGATAATCACAAGTATTATTCTAGTTTGCCATAGAGATGCATCAATTTTATTTTACTTGGGCTCCAATTATTCGTATATGCCATCATATTTTGTTTCATTGTTGAATATGTCTTGTGGTACTTTGAGTACTCCTTTATAAGTGCCCACGCCAATTGGTGATTCTATTGTGCTAGATCGGGTCTATCGTTCTTGTTTGGTCATTATCGGGAGCTATGAGACTAAGGTTGGCCTTCTGTTACTTAGTATGGTAGATTTTAATATGATTTAGGACATGGATTTTTGTTCACCATATCATGCTATTTTGGATTGTCAAGACATGACTATAATGTTAGATATGTCATGGTTACCTCGATTGGAATGGAGAGGGACACCTAGTCACTCCACTAGCAGGTTCATTTTATATCTGAAGGCACGATGTATGATCAGGAAGGGGTGCTTGGCATATTTAGCTTATATCCGTGATTCTAATGCCGAGGTGCCTTCTATGGATTTAGTTTTTATGGTCGCAGAGTTCCCAGAGGTGTTTCCTACAGTCTTTTCGGGCATGCCACCTGATTAAAATATCGACTTTTGCATTGACTCGATTCTAGGCACTCAACCCACTTTCAGCATATCGTATGACTCCAATTAAGTTGAAATAATTGAAGGAATAGTTTCAGGATTTGCTTGATAAGGGATTTATGAGACATAGTATCTCGCATTGGGTGCATCAGTGTTGTTTGTAAAGGAAAAGGATGGATTGATGAGGATGTGCATACACTATTGATATTTGAACAAGGTCGCTATCAAGAACAAGTATTAGCTGTCGAGGATTGATGACGTATTTGACCAGGTTTAGGGTTTCAAGGTGTTTTCTGAGATAGATTTGAGTTCTAGATACCATCATGTAAATATTAGGGCATCGGATGTCCCTAAGATAGCTTTTCGAACTCGGTATGATCACTACGAGTTCTTGGTGATGTCATTTGTCTTGACTAATGCCTCAACAACCTTTTATGGATTTGATGAACCAGGTGATCAATCGTTACCTGTATTTTTCTTGACTGTCTTCATTGATGATACTTGGTTCGTGAGAATAATTACCTTGTGCATGATTTAGAGTTAGCATCCATTATTTATGCGTTGAAGATTTAGAGGCACTATATATACGGTGTTCCATGTGTGGTCTATACCGACCATCGAAGTCTCCTATACTTGATCAAGCATAAGGACCTTAATTTGCAGCAACAGAGATGGTTAGAGTTGTTTAAAGAATATGATATTACCATATTATATCATTAGGGAAAGGTCAATATACTGACCGATGAATTGAGTAGGAATGTTGAGAGCATAGGCAGTTCGACATATTTACCGGCAGTAGAGAGGCCGTTAGCTATGGATGTTCAGGCATTGGCCAATCGATTTTTGAGGATGGATGTTTCGGAGACTAGTCGGGTTCTAGTTTGTTTTGTGGCACAATTATCATTGATGAAGCGTATCAAGGTTCGCCAGTTTAATGATCCTCACTTGTTAGTGTTGAAAGACATGATACAATGGGTTGGTGCTAAGAAGGTTGTTATTGGAGATGATGGTTTCATATGGCTTCATGGCTGGATTTCTATTTCAAATGTTGATGGGTTGAGAGAGTCGATCCTTGAGAAGGCTCACAGTTTGAGTTATTCCATTCACCTAGGCAGTATAAAGACGTACCGTTGCTTAAAACAACACTATTAATGGCAGAGAATGAAGACAGATATAGTCAGTCATGTCTCTAGGTGTTTGAATTATCAAAAAGTGAAATATGAGCATCAGAAATCGGGTAGGTTAACTTAGATATTGGAGATATCGAAGTGAAAGTGGAAGTGCATCACTATGTATTTTGTGGTAGGCTTACTACGGACCTTGAGAAAAGTATGATGCGGTCTGGGTTATTGTGGATTGGTTGACTAAATCCACACATTTTATTCTAGTGGTGCCATTCTATTCTTCGGAGTGGTTGGTTCATATTTACATGTGGCAGATTATCTGCCTGCACGACATGCCCATTTTTATCATTTTTATTAGGGCACACAGTTCACACCATTATTTTGGAGAGCCGTGCAGCGTGAGTTGGGATCGTGAGTCGAGTTGAATATTAAATTTCATCCTCAACAGACAAATAGTCCAAGAGCACTATTCATATATTGGAAGACATGTTGTGTGTATGCTCTATGGATTTCGGGGGCTAGTGGGACTAATTTTTACCTCTAGTAGACTTCGCCTACAACAACAACTATTAGTCAAGCATCCATATGGCTCTGTTTGAGGCCCTATTTGGGAGACGTCATTCATCGGTTGGTTGGTTTGAGCCCAGTGAATCTAGATTATTGGGCACTAATTTGGTCCGCGTTGCTTTGGAAAATCATAAAGTGATTCAGTAATGACTTCGTACAGCTCAGTCTAGGTAAAAGAGTTATGCAAACCAGAAGGTTCGAGATGTGGCTTAAAAGGCGATGATAAGGTCTTCCTCCGAGTGTCATCTATGAAGAGAATGATGCAATTTGAGAAGAAGGATAAGCCGAGCTCGAGGTTTATTGGCCCGTTTGAGATCTTAGAGAGAGTTAGGGAGGTTGTTTATAGGCTTTGTTTCCCTCCTATCCTAGTAGGGGTACATTTAGTATTTCATGTTTCCATACTTCGGGAGCACGATAAGATAGGTCACATGTTTTAGACTTCAACATGGTGCAACTTGATGATAATTTGACCTATGAAGAATAGACGATGGTTGTTCTTAACCGGCAGGTTTGAAAGCTGAGGTCTAAGATTTTCATTATGTGAACGTTCAATGGAGAGGACAACCTATCGAGAAGGCTACATGGTAGTCCGAGTCCGATATGCAGAAAAGATATCTACACTTTTTTACTATTCCAACTATATTTATATGTCCATTTGAGGACAAACGCTTCTTTTAAAGGTGGAGAAGGTGATGACCCGATAGGTCATTTTGAGTACTAGCCTCTATTTTTATGTTTTGATACCTCTCATATCTTCATTTGATGTTTATTGACTTTCATGCATGGTCCGTGTCGCTAATTAAAATTTTGAAAAAAGTAATTTTTGACTTAAAATAAGGGTTGGGTTGACCACGGTCGACGTTCTTAGTAAACGATATCGGATCGGCATTTTGACGATTATTAGGTTTATATGATATTTTTGGACTTGTAAGTAAGCTTGATTGAGGTCCCGGGTGACATGAGGGCGTTTTCAGTGCATTATGTAAATGATTGTAACAAGATGAGTTTTAAGTCGGAATATAGAGTTTTGATGATTGATTCTTGTTATTTGTTGTTATCTTAATGATTTCAGGTAGCAAGAAAGTTTGTAGGATGTTATTATACTTGTGTGCATGTTTCTTTTGGATCTCGAGGGGTTCGGGTGAGTTTCGCATGTGTTGCGGACTAATTCAAAATAACTGGTGAAGTTCTGTTCCTAATGTTAAATTACAGGTCTCGCATTTGCGAGGACCTATTCATAAATACGAGTTTCACTTTTGTGAATTCGAGATCCCATTTGCGATAATGGGCTGGGTAGGGAAATTCTTTGCATTTGTGATGCATCAGTCACTTTCGTCATTGGGTACTAGGATAGACAGATTATCAAATGCAAATCTTTGACCACATTTGCGATGGAAGGGGTCCTCACAAATGCGAGACTGTTGTCGCATTTGTGATTTATGTGGGCTGGGGAGCTATTCGAATTTGTGATCAGTGTTTTGCATTTGCGATACTTGCAGCTGTGTAAAAAATGGGTAAGTGAGGACTTATCTCATTTTACATTATTTATCAACTCTTGACTCCATATAGGCGATTTCTTGAGAGTCTTTTCTTCCCAAGTTTGTTGGTAATCACCTTTTAACTAGTTTTCAATCAATTTCAACTACTTTTTATGAATTTTTAACATCAAATATTTGAACTTCAAGGTAGAACTTAGGGGTTTTGGGTACAGTTAAGGGATTTGCGAATACGTGATTTAGATCTCTAATTGAGGTCGGATTTCGAAACAAATCATAACCTAGCTTGGAGGTGAATGGGTAATTAATATTTATTTCGAATCTCAGATTTCGACAAAGCGGGCCAGGGCTTCATTTTTCCAAATATGATCAAAATTGAACATTTTTCCTTCATGGTTAGTTTCTAGAGCTTATTTTGGATTTTTAAAATACTTTTGGCTAGATTCGGTTAGTTTGGAGGCTTGTTCTAAGGGAAAAGGCATGATTTCTTGTTGATTTAATTTCGGAAAGAGCTAAGTGTTGTGTTTAACTTTGACTTGAGGAAATTAAAAAATTGTTTGGTGTACTTGCTATGTGAATTTCCTGTATGGGATGGCGTATATATAAGGTAATGAGTATATATATTTCATGAGTTAAAGCGTGTGGGGTGAGTTATTTACCTTTGTGCCATTATTTATTTCATGTTATATCTTGTTACATCCTTTGATAACTATATGTCTTTACTTGTTATGCATGTCTTATTTGCTATATGTCATTTAGTTGTTAGATGTTTCGATTTATTCATTCCTCGTTCAATATTTGCTTACCTGGTAGATGTTCCTGCATATATTAATTGAATATCTTCATTGTTTCATGCCTTTACATGTCTTTAATATCTGTAGCTTACTTATTTCACTTTATTATATTATATCCGATTATGTGAGTCCCTTGGCTATTATTACATTAATAATTTATCTAGGTTTATGAATATGAGATGTTGGTTGTTCTTTGTTTGTACTTGTAGTTCTTTGGTGTTTTATATACTTTAGTACCTTTTGTTTTCGGATTTCAGATTTGGTTGTGTTGAATTGTTAATGATGGTGAACTGATTTTTGAGAATGGGTTGCACGCCGCAACAAAATAGAAATAAATTAATAAAGGAGACAGGTTGCATGCGGCAACATATATTGATATAATATTGAGATCAGGTTGCATGTTGCAACATATATTGAAATAATATTGGGTTGGGGTTGCGTGCCACAACAGGTATGATGTGTCGTAACTGTTTGTAGCTGTGGTTTTCTATTTCTCTACTGTGATTGAGGACTATTAAATGATGTTATTTTGGGGCCCTTTGTTAGTTGACCTTCGAGTCCCGTTATTATGATTTTATTCGTTTTCTCTATATTTATATTGTGTTCTATTTATTTTTCCGAACATATTTATAGTGAGAGTCTTATCACTGCCTCGTCACTGCTTCTTCGATGTTAGGCTCGGCACTTACGAAGTCCAAGGGGTATTGTACTCATACTATACTTTTGCCACTTCTTATGTAGGCTGATGGTTAATTCAAACAAATGTGTAATACTTGTAATGTGGTTTCCAAAGAAATAGGATTATAGGCTCAAAGGGTTAACTAAAATACATAACAAAGAGGCGGGTAAAATATATATTTTTGGCTCAACAAAGAAACGCATATATCACTTATGAATAAACTAGTATTTCACTTTGCAAACACACGATGCAAGTTCTAGATATCAAATGAAATGCACAAAATAACAGACAAACCTCACACACATATGTCACATAACTCATTCAGGATTGGACTCATTAAGACACTCTAATCAAAGCAGTTAAGTAAAGTTAAGATCATACAATTTAAGGTACTTATACAAGAGTTAAAAACTGAGCCTAAACGTCACAACCAAAGTACTCACTATTCTCAAGGCATAACAAAGTCAAGAGATATTGTTTTATTTCAATTCATAGCACAATGGCTCTTATTCCTAAAAAAAAAAACTAACTACACCCGATTAAAACAAAACCCTTGGAAAAGAACCGCGGCACAAAGAAAAACCAAGGGGAACAGAAAATCTATCCTTTTTTCTTTAGACTTAAATCCCTCAAGAAAACTGTCTAGGAGATCCATCGTCGGAAAAAGTCCAATTTTTCTACTTACTTTTTTTTTCTATTTTTCTTAGGAACTACTAAAATACTACACAACTACGAAAACAAAAATACAAAGTTAACATTTTTCTAATACACTACTACTAATCATCTAGAGAAATTCTCCCACCCCACACTTAAAAGAGTGCAATGTCCCCAATGCAAAAAAAAAATAATGAGGATGGACAAGAAATTACTAAAAGGCCAAAGACCGAAGAAATATCGGCTCACATGATACTTAGACTTCCCCTGGCATGGTCCTTTGTATGGACACCCCATACTTAGTTCTGATCATCAATTGCACTCTTCCTGTCATGACCCTAACCCAGAGCCCGGTCATGATGGCGCTTCTCGTGAAGACAAGGCAAGCCAATTGAACCAAATTCTCATTTTTAAACATTCGAATAGCATAAAAATAGTCTGAATGTGATTTAATAGCACCGAATAGCGGAAGTATAGATGACAAAACGAAAATCCAACCCGACACGGCCCTAACCAGGGGTGTCACAAGTCACGAGCATCTATAGACCGCGATACAAGTCTGCCAAATTAAAAATGTAGAACAAATGTTAGAAAATCCTAGAAATAACAAGATAGTAGAGACAAGGGGCCGCGGACGCCAAAAGCTACCTCGTAGTCTCCGAATACTGCCTGGAACTATAGGAATTAGCACTCAGGAGTGGGACCAGCAACGCTTGAATCTGCACAGATAGTGCAGGGAGTAATGTGAGTACTCCAACCTAGTGAGTAACAAATATAAATAATGACTGAAAGTAAGAAAACACGTAAGGCACAAGGCATTCTATAATGAAGCAGTAAAATCATTTAAAAGCAGTAAACCAGTGAAAAATCCCGTAAAATCCTCTTTCAACAAGTAAACAAATAATTGACATGTAATTAAGGTAAAGTAAATAAATTAAAGTTTGCATCTCGGGCCCAATATCAACAAATCCGTCCCTCGTGCAACATCTCATAACAATACCAGCCCATCAGGCTCAATCTCACATCACAATGGGTATTCGCGCTCACTGGGAGTGTACAGACTCCTGGAGAGGCCCCTTACAGCCCAAGTGCAATATCAAGCCATCTCGTGGCATCAAACTAGGCCCTCAGCCTCATATCAATCAAGCCACCTCATAGGGTACATATCTCAGACCCTCGGCCTCAAATCGCTATCAGTGTTTCTCACAACATAGGCCATCGGCCTTACTCAATAAAAAATACTCACAAGTCTCTCGAGCAATAGTAAAACAATGTTTCTCAGCCCAAACATCATTTAAAATATCATTTAAGTCTTAAAACTCAGTAAACATGACTGAGTATGAAAATAATGGAAAATAACGTGACTGAGTTCAAGTAATACGTCAAAACAGTGAGAAAATATCAATAAAAGCCCAGAATGGTCCAAATAGTTGGCACTAGACCCAAATATGGCATTCAGCCCAAATAATGATAATAGTAAATATTTTCAAACCAAATACGCGGTAAAATAATTAATCAAGACAGACCAAGTCATAATCCCCAATAATGCACGACCCCATGCTCGTCATCAAGCGTTTGCCTCACCTTAATATAGCACTATGATATGCAATCCGGAGTTTAAAACCTTTAGAATATAATTTACAATCATTACTCACCTCAAACCGGCTAAATCTCTAGCTCGCAGCGCCTTTTCCCATCGAATCAGCCTCCACTTGCGTTGAATCTATCCAAAATCAGAACGAATACATCCAATATGCTAAAGGAACAAGACCCAAGCAAAAACAATCGAAAATACCAAAAACTCCAATATTAGCAAAACTCGAACCCGGACCCACTTCTCAAAACTCAATTTTTTTGAATCATTAGATTCCTCGTCTCCCCACGAGTTCATTCATATCAAGAACACAAAAATCAGATTTCAAATGACCCCTCAAATCCTCAATTTAAGCCCTCTTAAACTCAAGCCCTAAACCTCCATTTTTAGCCCTTTAATAATCCATGAAATATTACCATAGAAGTGTGTTTTAGGTCCAAAATCCTTACCGTAATGAAGTTCCCTTAAAATCTCCCTTCCAAATCGTCCAAAAGCTCTCAAGCCAAAGTCGAAAATGGTGAAAACCTTCAAAAATTGTGAAGGCAAGCTTAATTACATTATGCCCAGACATAGCCGCATCTCTGATCCAAAAATTCGCTTTTGAGGTACCATATATGCGGTCCACCATCCGCTTCTACGGAAATAAATAAATGCGGCCACTACCGGATCTATGATCCTTCTTCCACATTTGCGGTTCTGCAGATGTGGCCCCCACAACCGCATTTGCGGTTTAGTGAAAATCCCCTCCAAAACCGCTTCTACGGCCTCTCCCTCGCACATGCGGCGCCGCACCTGCGGTGCCCAAACCACAGGTGCGAAAACACAAGAAGCAGCAAAATTTTTTTGCAATCTCTCAAGTCTCAATTCTTCCCGCCAACCATCTTAAATCAGCCCGAGGCCCTCAGGATCTCAACCAAAAGCACAAACAAAACCCATTGCCTTATTCAAACTTGTTCCAACTATCAAAACACCTCAAACGAAATCAAATCTACCAAATCACATTAAATTCAAGCCTAGATTTCTAAAATCTTCCGAAATATGCTTTCGACAAAAAATCCAACTAATCCATGTCCGAATGATCTGAAATTTCGCACACATATCCCAAATAATACAACGAAGGTACATCAACTTTAGGAATTCTCTTCCGACCCTTATATCAAGATCTCACATATCAACCGAAAATCGCTAAAATATCAACTTCGCCAATTGACTAAGTGTCTCAACTTGCCAAAATCATTCCGGACCTGATCCGACCAACCCGATACCACAAAACACGGATAATGAAGCATAAAGAAGCAGAAATGGGAGAAATGAAACGGTAACTTATGAAATGATTGGTCAGGTCGTCACACTTCCAACGGCTTTGCTTCCTATGCTTATAATCCTTCAAAATAGAAATAGACACTATAAAAATAATATAATAATATAATATAATAAAGCTGGGGTGCCTCACAACAAGCGCGTGATTTAATATCGCGACATGACTTGAACCACTTTTTGCCTCCACCTTGAACTAATTATTTGTACTCCTAACAGGGCATCCAGTCTGTGGCTATGCTTTATTGGTGGGGATACAAAAATAAATAGGCCAAGTAATAAAATTTTCACTCTATATTTCTTGGCCTTTATATAAAGATGGTAATTTTTCTTTCAGGCATGACAAATCCAAGAATGTAAGTAGCTTGTTCCCCTTCAATTTATTCCTCCAAAGGCTCAAATGACTCGATTTCCATGTAATCATCCAAAAACAATGTCAAAAAATATTTAGAATGAGGACCAACACGCCTCAACTTTGGAATTGTATTACTATTTACATCCTCATATTTGCATGCACTAGAGTCTTTGAATAAAATATTATCTACTTCCTCATATGACTCTAGAGAACTCTTCCCAACATTGATATCCTCAAGAAATATATGGTCTAATGATTGGTATTCTCGTTTTATCTCATCAATTTGTTTTAGAAGACTTTTTTCAGCTTCACACAACTCATCATTAAATTATTGGGCATTACAGTATCAACCTTTTCACTCAAATCTACATCTAAGTTGTGCACAACCAAGCCAAACCTGTTAATTTCTCGTGGAATATCAACTCTCTCCTTAGACCAGTCATTCACCAACGTTCTTAATAAATAATTTCATTTCGCATATTCCCTTAATCGATAATATTCATCAAAATATCAACGCTTACTCCCATATTCAAATTCAGAATTTCAAGAGGTCAGGTCATGCAAACCCAACAAGACGGGCCACAAAAAATCTTCCGTCACCAAGTGTCTTCATCAATAACCTTACCTCTGGATATTTCATCCTCAGATGTCATGTTGAGAGAACTATGAACACACTAAGAGAATAATTATATTTTTTAAAAAAATAAAAATATTTTAAAAAATAAACAAAACCTATACAGATAAGAGTAAAGTCTAATCTAGAAAAATAAATAAGTAGAAAAATTAAAAACTTGAACAGAAATCAATTAAAAGCTAAACTTAAATAAACAATCAATAACTAAGTCCCCTGCAACAACACCAAAAACTCGTTTGGTTCCCTAATTACACGTAAGTATACGTGGCCACTAAGTAATAAAGTGACCCAAAAGTCGAATGTCAAACTCACATAGACTTAGATTATCCGTTAACTAAGCAAACTAAAATCAATTTAATATCCAAGATGATCAGAAGTTTAACTTTTCTATTGCAACTACCATTGTGAAATATAAACACATAATCAAGGGAGATACAGATTACAGGGTTGTGATCAGCTTATCAATCCTATTGAGTTTGTAATTACACCCGTTAATCCAAATTATCTGTGATTTTTAGTTGACCAGATCGTATATATAATTAAGCATGTTCCCACAATTATCCATCTATTCATAATATATCAATCCTATATTCATATGGCATTGAACCTATCACGAACAAATATAATACAGTATTCAACTAAGCAAGATTGTTAGGTATATTCCTATCGTAACCGAGAAATCTTTTCCCGAGTCACAGGTTAGAAATAAGCTCTCTCTAATTCTACTCTAATCTAAACACCACTCTCCCAAGAGTATCATAGATAGTAATAAAACTCGATGTTGACCAAATAATTAAGCAATTATGTGTAGAGTTAGAGAAACAACCAAATATTAGAACTCGAGTTAACAGTAATATAATTAATAAACTTCAATATTCATGACAACCACAACCCTAAAACATTAAGTTTATTTCCACATAGACATCGTCACCAAACAATAATTCATCCAAAAAAACGTATTACTAAGTTTGATGGAAGAAAGATGGAATCTGATGAATTCCGGCATCCACGGCAGCTCCGTGCTCTCCCTAGGTCTAAGGTATGTCCAAAATCCAAAATAATATTTTTCATGTATTTATACTACTTTTGGTCCTAGATGAAATCCCCCTTTCCTAGCTAAAATAGAAAAATTTGCGAACTTATTGCTTTTCATGTGTCGCACAAGTGCTTTTTCCTACCAGACAAAAAAATCCTAGTTTCTGAACTTTGAAAATTCCTGACATAAAATTACACAAATGCCTCACACTGTGCATCACATATTGCCTCGCACTAGTGCATTTCTTTAGTAGTTGCTTTTTTCTTAAATTTTGACGTCCATAATTGATCCTCGACCCCTGAACACTATCCCGACTTAATCCTTTATGCTATTACTCAGGCTTCTAAGCTCCAAATAGCTGGAATTTCTTTCATAACATCTACATAGCTCACAATCACTCATACAAGGAATAAAATACGCAACTAGTGCAAAACACTAGCAATTAAAGCTCAAACTCAATTAAACTATAACAAATTAGAGTATAATAAGAGACGAAAATACGTAATTATAGCCTTCCATCACAGATCCTAGTATTGGTCCCAGCAACGCTTAAAGGAGATTGCTTATATCATATCTATCTAGAGACTTGAGCTAGAGCCTGCCGGACGTTTACAGTTGCTAAAGTCCCTTTTTATCTTTTTTAATTTTTAATTTTTATTGTTTATCTCTTTGGGAACAATTATATTTATTTCAGATTATATTTGTAATATTCAAGTTGTTCATGTACTTGTGACTCCAGATTTTTGGGATTAGTATAGACCTTATTACTTATGGATTTATATATGTAATTATAGTATTTTAGTCATTAATTATTAATGTTCTGCTTTTAAATTGTTAAAATTAGTTAATTCTTTAGCTAATGTTGCTTGCTTAGCAAGTGGACGTTAGGCGCCATCACTTTTCCATGGTTGAGATTTCGTGTCGTGACAGTAAAAAGTAGAATTCTAATAACAACAATAACAAACCCAATGTAATCCCGAAGAGTAAGGTATAAAAAGAGTAGTGTGTACAAAGATCTTGTCCCTACCTTATGAAGATAGAAATGTCATTTTCGATAGACATTAGGCTCAAGAAATGATGAAAAGAAAACAGTAACAATAATAGCATAAGATGATAAGTAAAGCAAAGCAAAAGAAACAAAATATAGTACTATAATTCCGCGGTAAGAAATTTTGAGACTAATACTAATATAATTGGCATGAAAAAGAGTCACACTCGATTACCTACTAACCTTATACTCTAAATCTGGACCCACACTCTCCTATAAGGGATCTTGTCTTCGGTAAGATGAAGCTATGCCATGTACTGCCTAATCACCTCTCTGTAAGTACGTATTAGGCCTACGTCTACCTCTTCTCAGACCCAACATGACTAACCTCTTGTACCTCATTACTAGGGAATATGTACATTTCCTCTTCACATTCCGAAGTCATCGAAGTCTCTCATTCCACATCTTATTCATCACGGAGGTCACTCCCACTTTATTTCGAATACTATCTCTTCTAACATGCCCATACATCCATCTTAATATCTTAGTACACCAATTACCCCGGAAATACGAGATTGAAAGTTAGGATAATATCACAATTGCAATTCAAACTTGTGAGTTAACATAATTTTTAACCATCTATGTCCATTGTACGAAGATTTCATTATGGTAAGGGAATTCTTTAATGTAATATATAAATTTATGTGCACTTTATTTGCACGATATGAAAATAATAAAGACGACCCACTTAATTTTTTTTATTGTATGTAGCTCCGTTTGTATATATACAATTTACAAGCACAAGTAATTAAAAAACATGCTAAGGTTAGGACATATTATCAAAGGGGGGAAAAACAACACTACATAATTTTTTTGCAGCGCTGATGCATGAAATCTTATTAAATTTCTCGCAGCGTTTCACATTTGACAATTGTTTCAAGTATTTGTTAACGACATAGTTCTAATTGATGTGACGTGAGGCGATGTTAATGGCAGATTGCAGGTTTAGAGATATACCATTGAGTCTAAGTTTCAAGCTGAGCAAGAGTAAGACAACGTATCTGGAGTGCAAGTTCAATTCTCAGTCGGGGGAAGTGGGCATGAGCGTGATGCTTGGATCATAGGTCGTCTCCAAGAGAAGTAATTCTAAGTACCCGGAGTCGATTGTCCAGTGGGACGGAGAGATCGACGAGGACATCACACACTATGTAGTGGTAGAGTAGATAAAATGGAGGTTAACATCAGGAATCTTGTGTGTCAAGAAAGTTCCACCGTTACTCAAAGGTACGTTCTATAGAGCTGCGGTTAGACCAGCCATGTTGTATGTGGCAGAGTGTTGGCCGATTAAGAACTCTCATATCCAAAAGATGAAAGTGATAGAAATGAGGATGTTGAGGTGGATGTGCAGGCATACTAGGATAGATAAGATTATAATTGAAGTTATTCGGGAGACGATGGGTATTACTCCTATGGATGACAAGATGCGGGAAGAGAGGATATATTATGACTTATGTAAATCATCAATTTTGATTTTCAGGTTATCTTAAATTTGATTTGGGAGAATGATTCTCAGCTAGAAGCTTTAAATTTGAAAGGTTTGACTTTATATAATTTGATCTTGGATATGAATTTCGATGGTTCCGTCAGCTCTGGTAGGTGATTTTGGTTTTAGAAGCACGTCTGGAATATAGTTTGGACGTCCGTGGTAGAATTAGGCTTGACTTTTCCAAATTTAAAATTTGGTGATTCTCGGACAACAGTGAAAATTTTTGATATCGGAGTCAGAATAAAATTTTGAAAATTAGAGTAGGTTCATAGTAGACAAGAGGGGTTGCTCTGATGGTAAGCAACCCCCACTTCCAACCGAGAGGTTGTGAGTTCGAGTCTCCCCAAGAGCAAGGTGAGAAGTTCTTGGAGGGAAGGATGCCGGAGATCTCTTTGGAAACAGCCTCTCTACCCAAGGGTAGGGGTAAGGTCTGCGTACATACTACCCTCCCCAGACCCCACTAAGTGGGATTATACTGGGTTGTTGTGGAGTAGGTTCATAGTGTCTTTTGTGACGTGTGTGCAAAATTTGAGGTTATTCGAGCGAGGTTTGATATGTATTGGAGTCGTTTGATAACTTGGAAGTTTAAAAGTTGTTAAGCTTGAATCCGAGGTTAATTTGGTATTTTGATGTTATTTTAAGTGTTTTAGAGGGTTTGAATAAGTTCGTATACTAATATATAACTTGTCGGTGCCCTTTGTTAAGGTTCCGGAGGCCTCGAATGTATTTCGGGGAGTTGTAAGTAAAGCCGGGCATTTTCAGAACTCCGGCATGGTTCTGGCTCCTTGAAAATGCGAACGTAGGAGTAATTTCGCGTGTAACAGAAAATTGGTCGCGGAGGCGCTCTAGGGAAGTTTTGTAGATCTGCTGGTCTGACTTTGGAAGCCCATATCTATTGATCTACAAGGAATTTTGAGATGATTCAAAAAATAAAATTTGTTGCCCTTCTTCTCTAGTTTCTGGAAAGATAAAGAAATCGTCATTTGGATATTTATAGAGAATGTGATGGCAAAAATACTAAGTCCGATCAGTGTAGCCACCAGAATCACGGACCGTGTTACTTTTTTGTGATCGCGGTGTGTTGGCCCAAGTAAAGGTTAAGTTTTGAAGATTGACAAAAGAACTCACGATGAACCAGGTCCATCCCAGTAGTCTATCCCTCAGGTTCATAAAACGGGCGGATTCAAGCATGCGGGTTTCACGTGAAGGAGATACGCTTAACTTGGTGTATTTATTATCTCATGATAGAAAAGGTCGCATAATTAATAAGGAGAAGGAGTCCTTAATCAAAGAGAACACTATCCAAGATAAGGAAGGAGTTTGAAGTTGAAATCAGCTAGAACTCTTCCACCAAGGAAGAGTTGCATCAAAACTCTAGTTATTTCTTCATCTAATAACTCTATAAATTGCAGGATATTCTCACATTAAAGTGTTGCACAAAAATGCAAAAGTTAAACGTGAATTGGGAGCAAAATAGCAAGGCTTTTTGCAAGCAGTTCGTATGTAATTCAAGAGTGCCAACCAGAATCTACATGAATCAGATTGAAGAACAAGTTCCATAAAGAGTTTTATGTATCTTTCTTATTTCTAGTTCAATTGTAGTAGGTGTTTTCATATTGTACCTTTCAGCTTTCATAGAAGCAATTGTAATAGGTATTTGAGTATTCAAGTTAGAGTTAACTTGAAGTTGCCGCAACAGTTAGAGGCTGGTTGCCACAACGGGATTAGAGGTAATCCTTAGGTTTACAAAGAGTTTTGTAAATGCTGTTTTGGCTCAATGATTTTAGTGGAAGTTTGGGAAAATCCTCCTAAGTAGTAGGTCATGGTTTTTTCACCTTTTGAGCCAGGTGTTTTCCACGTAAAATCTTTGTGTTCTTTATTTTCTATATTTATTATTCCGCAACAGCAGTAGTTGGAACATATAGAAGAACCAGGTCCTTCATAAGCAGTTTAAGCAAAAAATTGGGTACCACACAAATTACCCCCCCCCCCCCCTCTTCTGTGGTATTGACGTTTATTCATATCAATTGGTATCAGACCGGATTATCGTTGAAGTGGCTAACGCCTTAGGAAAAGATCAAGATGAGTGCACCACCTGGAAACTGGGAAGGGCAATCCACTAATAGGCCTCCACTCTTTAATGGCCACTACTACTCTTGGTGTAAAAATAGAATGAGAGATCACATCATCGGAGAAGACTATGAGCTATGGGACATTGTCACTGATGATCCCCTAGCTACCATGAAGAAGAATGTTGAAGGAGTGGATGTGCCAAAAAAAAGAGCTGACTGCAATGCTGAGGACTTGAGAAAATGGAAAAAGAATGCTAAGGCCAAAAAATGGCTTGTGTGTGGACTTGGTCCAGACGAGTATAGTAGAATTCAAAGTTGTACCACTGCCAAGGAAATATGGGACACTTTACAAGTGGCTCATGAAGGAACTCCTCAAGTAAAGAGATCAATAGGAACATTTCTATATTCTCAATATGAGAATTTTGCCATGGAGGAAGGGGAAACCATCCAGGAGATGTATACAAGGTTCACCACATTGACAAATGAACTTAAGTCTCTTGGAAGGGTTATTCTTGAAGAGGAAAAAGTTGAGAAAATTTTGACAAGGGTTGTGCCAGTCACTTGGGAAAGCAAAATCACTACCATTTAGGAATCAAAGAACATTGTCACTCTTAAGTTGGACGAGCTAATTGGAAATCTCACAACCTATGAACTTAGAAGGCCAACTATGAAGATGGATGCACCCAAGAAGGAAAGGAGCATGGCATTTAGAATCACTGAAGATGCTGATCTAGAGGATGATGAAATGACCATGATGATAAAGCAATTCAAGAAGTACTTAATGAGAGGAAATAGTCCTTCAAGAAGTGGAAGCAACAGCAAACCAAGGGTTCCTGAAAAACGAACTAATGAGGGGTGTTTCAAGTGTGGGAGGATTGATCACCACATTAGAAACTTCCCTCAATGGTAAATTGAACGGAAGAAGGAAAAAGTTGAACGAAGGAACAAGAAGAAGGAACGGGTTGAACTCAAGAAGAACAGAGGATCAACAAAGACTATGGTTGCTGCCTGGGAGAAATCTCAGATGAGGACTCAGTGGGTGAAGGTGGAGATGAAGAAGAACTTATGACAATTGGAGAACGTGATGAGGAATCCGAGGTAAATATAAATCATCTTAAAGACAAGATTAAATTTTTGTCTAAAGAAAGGCTATCTGAGTTACTCCTGGATTTTATTGATGAATATGAGGATCTAAAAAATGAAAAGGAACAACTGTATAAGGAGTGTGTGATTCTGAAAGCTAAGTGCAAAAACCTGGAACTTAGGGCTAGTGAAAGTGACAATAAAAATGCTGAGTTGAAGAACCAGGTTCATGAACATGACACCACAGTCCTTGAGCTCAAATCTGAAAATCTAAAATTGAAATAGGAACTAGTAAAAAGGAATCTGATCACACACAACTCACTTTAGAAGAAAATGTAGGAAAAATGAGAGATGAGTTACACAAAAGAGATTAGAAGATGAGAGTCCTTAAGGAGGATCTAAACAAGATTAAACATGAGCTAGATAGAACTTGTAAATGGAATAGGTTCTCCGATGCACTTCCATGGCTACATGAACACCATAGTAGCAATAAGAGAGGACTTGGCTACGGGACCCCTGCACCTAAGTGGGATCCCAAAAGCAAGTACCTCACACTTCCTGAGAATAAACTTTGCACGCATTGTGGTAAAAATGGTCAGTATAAATCTGAATACATTGCAAAAAAAAAGGCTAGTAAAAAGAATAAAGACTTTGTTCAAGGGAAAAATGGACTACCAGGCTGGGCTAAAAAGAATCTGATTCACCCTTTTGCCTATATAAAGGGACCCAAACTAGTTTGGGTTCCTAATACTAACCCTTAATTTCCTTTTGCGGGTCCAAGTGAAGAGGAGTAGCCAAATATGGTACATGGATAGTGGCTGCTCAAAGCATATGATAGGAAGCAAGAACCAGTTCCTTTCACTTGAGGACCTCAAAGGAGTTAATGTCTCCTTTGGAAATGGGAAGAAAAGTGAGATCATTGGGGTTGGAAAGGTTGGTAAGACTGATTCTCACTCTATTGAGAATGTCTAATTGATAGATGGCGTAAAATACTACCTAAGAAGACAATCACAATTATGTGATAAAGGTAACTTGGTAGCATTCACCTCTACCAAATGTTTTGTGATTAATCTTACCACTAACAAGATTTTTTTGAAGGGAAAAAGAGTAAACAATGTATACATTGTAGATTTGTCCACACTTTCAGAAAACGCACTCACTTGCATAAGTGCGTTGGACAATGATCCCCTCTTTTGGCACAAGAGACTTGGACATGCCAGTCTAAGTCAACTCAACAAACTAGTCTCCAAGGACTTGGTGATAGTGGTGCCTAACATTAAGTTCAAGGCAGATAAAATTTGTGAGGCTTTTGCAAAGGGGGAAGCATGTAAGATCCTCTTTCAAAAGCAAGAAAATGGTAAGCACCACCAGAATGATGGAACTGGTCCATATGGATCTCTGTGGTTCAATGAGAACATTAAGTGGAGGTGGAAAAATACTTGTGATGGTGCTTGTTGATGATTACTCTAGGTTTAGTGGGATATTGTTTTTAACATCTAAAGAAGCATTTGACATGTTTACTTCTTTTGTTAGAAAAACTCAGAAACAACTAAGTAATCAACGTGCATCAATTAGGTCTGATCATGGAACTGAATTTGAAAATGCCTAGTTTGCTGAATTTTTGCATACCACATTATAAATAGTTGCATGAGTAGACCTATTGTTAAGAAGATTCCCTATGAGTCAC
Organism: Nicotiana benthamiana; assembly: GCA_034376525.1. NCBI lineage: Eukaryota > Viridiplantae > Streptophyta > Magnoliopsida > Solanales > Solanaceae > Nicotiana > Nicotiana benthamiana. Next base: position 86,709,463 of record CM067328.1, read on the forward strand.
TTAAAGGGAGAAAGCTAAATCTTAGGGAATTTAGATGCAAGTGCTTTGTGCACAATAATGGCAAAGACTCCCTAGGTAAGTATGATCCCAGAAGTGATGAGGGAGTATTCTTGGGATATACTTCACATAGTAAAGCTTATAAGATACTCAGTAAAGAACTATGTGTGTAGAAAAAAATGTATATTGAAAAACTAACATTCTTTCTAAGAGGCATGAGCAAGATAATGAAGAGATTGGGCTGATAAGAAATTCAAATGGTGAAACCATAGTCCACTTAAATATGCACCACGGGAAGGAACGGGTGATGGAACAGGTCCTTCCACCTGGGCAACATGGCAGGGGGAGCTGAGTATAGGGTAACTGATCCTCAAACCTCGAGGGAACCTGTCCATGAACCTATTCCTCAGAAACAAAACCAGGAAGGAACATCCAAAGAAATTGACACTCCTATATCAACATCCACAAAATTATATGTATTTGTGCTCGATTTCAGGCAAATACAAAGGAGACCCACTTGACTAATGTAAAGAGAATATTGAGATACTTGAAAGTCACCCTTGACTTTTGATTTTAGTATAAAAAAGGTAGTAATTTTAACATAGTAGGATATGCTGACACTGATTATGCAGATTTCCTAGTGGATAGGAAGAGCACTTCAGGTATGGAACACTTCCTTGGTTCATGTCTTGTGTCATGGGCTATTAAAAAGCAAATTAAGTGGCCTTATCTACTGGTGAAGCTAAGTATGTTGATGTTGCTTCATGATTGTGCTCAATTGTTATGGATCAAGCAGCAGTTGATGTATTTTGGTATTGAAGTTGGTTGCATCCCTATTTTCTGTGATGACACTAGTGCTAGTAGTATATCTAAGAATCTGGTTCATCAGAAGAGAACTAAGCACATAGATGTTAGACATCATTTTTTGAGGGACAACTATTAAAAAGGCTTAATCACTATGGAGTTTTGTGCGTTTGACAAGCAAATTGCTGACATCTTCACAAAAGGTTTAAGTAGAGATCACTTTGAGAGGAACAGGTTGGAATTAGAGATGATTAAGATAACCTAAGTTCAAGGTTAAACAAAAAAAATGAAAAAAATTATTTGGTTAGAAAGTCTGTAATTTGTGTATAGTTAGATTAAATCTTGCTCAGTCTCATACTTTACATAGTATACTCTTGTGCCATGTATTAAAATGACTCTTTAATCACTAATGACATTTTCTCTATTTTGGCAAATTTAGACTTACACAAGAGAATTCTCAGTGAAGAACCTGGTTCATCAAGATAACACGGTATGTTTTCTACACTCTGCATAATTTGAAATTACTATATTTGGATCATGAGCAGAGTCCTACCAAATACCAAACTTCTTCTGAACTTATCCATTACAAGTGAACCAGTCATGTCCCAATCAAATGGAAGTACCTAGATTTTAGGGATATACTCCAACATTTCTTCAAAACTGAATTTCAGTTTGACTAAACTTCTAAGAGTTTGAAATGCTGTAGTTACCCCATCAATTATTTTTTCTGTATATTGATCAACTTTAGCATATTTCTTACTTCATGTTTCTCAAGCTGTCAGAAACTCTCATTCTTCTTTCTTCTTCCAAACACAATCTAATTTTCTTCTTTTCCATACCCTAGTATAGATTGTCGAACACCTCTGAAAGAGAGGAGATCAAGAAAAAAAAAGCAATTGAAGGCGGGTAGGGAAGAAGAATTCTAAGGTTCATTTAAGTCTACTACTAAGGGGGAAGAAAGTAGGTCTTCCAAAACAGATAAGGTATCTTTTGACTATAAAGGTTCTCCTGAGACAATTTCTAAAGTTGTTGTAAATTTTGAGAATAGATTTGTAGGATGTATAGCAGGTGTTGAGACTATATAATCTGGAGAAGTTGGTGGTAAAAATGAAAAAAAGAAAAGAAAAGAGAGCAAGGGTGTTGGGAGTACTGTGAGGGGAAAGGGTACAAGAGTGGTTGATTCTTCACCTACTCATGTTGGTCTAACAAAAAACTGGTGCAATAGTTGTTTGGGGAGAGGAATTTAGTGAAATAGAAGAGAGTGTGAGCAAAATAGGGGGAAGTGGGTCTGACAAAGCTGCTGAGGGGTTGGTTTAACTTGGCAAAAATATAGATGAACCTGTTCCAACTGAACAGGAAACCCTCATGGACATACTGATAGAGTTATCAATGGCATCAAAACTCATGCCATACCCTATGGGTTCATTCTAAAACTGTGCTGCACATTTCAAGGTACATATGAAGAAGTGGAGTTAATATTCAGCTTGCTTGTGCTTATGAAGTCAATGTCATTCTTAATGAATATGGTTCATCTAAAAAGACACCTATACATAGCAAAGTCAGAGTCCTTGTACAGGAGTGTAAGGCAATGGACATTGAGATAGCAAGGCTAAAGACATGATTGGTTAAGGTAGAATCTAAGAGAGATGTTCTCAAAACTGAACTTGCAAGAGAAAAGGAGAAGAATGATGGAATTCTTCAGACATGCTGAAACTTCTCCAAGCAAATAACTCAGCCCTACCTCTTCCAAGCCTTAAGTCTCCTAGGCTATAAAAGATCAACCTGTGACCCAGTTCGGGACGTTTTGTTTCTTTTGCTCATGTTTTCAGTATTTTTATTTCTTCTTATGCTTTGTGGTAGAATCTTATCAATCATCAGTGAAATTCACTATTTTTACTCTAATTGTTTGTTTATATTTCTTTGATGGTTAAAATTCTTAGTTTGATCAATGATGATTAATCCATCATTGCATTTGAAGTAGCCCCAGTGGCCATGAGTAAGTTTAAAAATCTGGCTATCTCACATATTTTGTGCAACTATTCGATGATGCCAAAAGGGGGAAAAGGTTGTGCTTTACACTTTGAACAGTGATGTTTATAACCTAATGTACCTGGTCCTTGATGATAAGTCATAAAAAGAAAAAATATTTTAAACATTGTGTTAATGTTGAGTTAAGTTGAAACAACGCCTAAGCTTATGAAAAGCACAGAGTTTGTCATCATAAAAAAGGGGGAATTTTTTGGCCCAAGTAAATGTTAAGTTTTGAAGATTGACAAAAGAACTCACGATGAACCAGGTCCATCCCAGTGGTCTATCCCTCAGGTTCATAAAACGGGCAGATTCAAGCATGCGGGTTTCACGTGAAGGAGATAAGCTTTACTTGGTGTATTTATTATCTCATGATAGAAAAGGTTGCATGATTAATAAGGAGAAGGAGTCCTTAATCAAAGAGAACACTATCCAAGAAAAGGAAGGAGTTAGAAGTTGAAATCAGCTAGAACTCTTCCACCAAGGAAGAGTTGCATCAGAACTCTAGTTATTTCTTCATCTAATAACTCTATAAATTGCAGGATATTCTCACATTAAAGTGTTGCACAAAAATGAAAAAGTTAAACGTGAATTGGGAGCAAAATAGCAAGGCTTTTTGCAAGCAGTTCGTATGTAATTCAAGAGTGCCAACCAGAATCTGCATGAACCAGATTGAAGAACAAGTTCCATAAAGAGTTTTATGTATCTTTCTTATTTCTAGTTCAATTGTAGTAGATGTTTTCATATTGTACCTTTCAGCTTTCATGGAAGCAATTTTGATAGGTATTTGAGTATTCAAGTTAGAGTTAACTTGAAGTTGTCGCAACAGTTAGAGGTTGGTTGCCACAACGGGATTAGAGGTAATCCTTAGGTTAACAAAGAGTTTTGTAAATGTTGTTTTGGCTCAGTGATTTTAGTGGAAGTTTGGGAAAATCCTACTAACTAATAGGTTATGGTTTTTTCACCTGTTGAGCCAGGTGTTTTCCACATAAAATCTCTGTGTTCTTTATTTTCTGTATTTATTATTCCGCAACAGCAGTAGTTGGAACACACAGAAGAACCAGGTCCTTCATAAGCAGTTTAAGCGAAAAATTGGGTATCACACAAATCAGCCCCCTCTTGTGTGGTATTGACGTTTATTCACATCACGGTGGTTGGATTTTCGCGGCCGCACTTGGATTTTTGCGGACCAAGTAGTGGAGATCAGAGAGTGCACTGTATAAACGGGGTTTAGGGCATTATTTTTGCATTGTATAAACGGGGTTTAGGGAATTATTTTATATTTTGGACCTAGGGAGCTCGATTTGTGGCAATGTTTTGAGGGTTTTTTCAAGATACATCGGGGTAAGTGATTCTAACTCGGATTTGGTTAATATACAGGAACATATTACTTTTCATCATTTGATTAGTACTTTGAGGTGGAAAATTGTGAAAATTTCATTAAAAAAATTCTGAGATTTGAATGTCGATTTGGAGTCAGATCTGAGTGAAACTAGTATGGCTAGTGTTGTAATCGAATGGTTTGTCAAATTATATGACTTTTGTCAGGTTTCGAGACGTGGGACTAGGTCTCGACTTTTGAGTTGACTTTTTTACTTTTGGTCTTAAACTTAGCATTTTCTTATAGGATTGATTCCTTTAGCTCATGTTGATTGTATCGAATTGTTTATGGTTAGGTTCAGAGCATCCGGAGTTTGATTTGGAAGGCAAAGGCATAGCGGAGTAGGAGTTTGCTTGGTCAGAAGTAAGTAACGCTTCCAAACTTGGTTCTAAGGGTTTGATATCCCGAACTATGTGTTATATGATGGTATTGAGGTGACACACATGCCAAGTTACAGGCATGCGGGCATGCACCATGAGAATACTGACTTGGTTCATTCCATGGCACTGATTAGTAATTCTATCCGGTTGATATCTGTGTTTCTTCATGTGATGAAGCATATGGACAGTAAATTATGCTAATTATCATGCTAGAGCTTTACGCTGATACTATTGGGACCCTTGTTTCTTGCTGTCATCTTACTGATTTCATTGATATTCTATACTCAATCATGTTCATGCATTTAATATCACATCTAAGTCTCAGCTGTTATGTATTTGCACATCATATCACTATTTCGGGCTAGTTTTTATGGCATTGCGAGCCCGTGGAAGAAACTGGAGAGTGATGACTGAGTGAGACCGAGAGCGTGATTTTAAGTGACAATTATGGGTCAGGCTGCATGTCGCATCGAATTATTGATTATGCCCTCGTTGGCTTGTTATAACGCTTGGGACGTTGGAGCCTCTCCGGAGTCTACACACCTACAATGGGCACAATTAATTTTATTCAGGGATAGATCTTCCCTTTGGTATGGAAATGGTTCTTCTCCATGAGGTTGGATTGGCCTGTTCCCCGGTATTTGAGACTAATGGTCTGTGATGTGTATATATTTCGGGATGGATCTTCCTTGGACCTTGTGAGCAAGGTTATTGTTGTTGTTGTTTTGTTATTATTATTATTATTATTATTATTATTATTATTATTATTATTATTATTATTATTATTATTATTATTAATGTTATTATTATTATTATTATTATTATTATTATTATCTGGAGATGAATCTTTTCCATAGGCTGGATTGAACTTCCTCAGTACTGAGTGGCTGCTGTCAGGGATGTATATATTCCGGAATGCATTATCCGTAGGCCTGAGCCATGTATAATACTGAGTGGACGAGCATTTGAGATTCTGGGCACATGAGGCACTCAGCATGGTGCATTTGATATAGCATGTGCAATGGCATACATATATAGCAAAGTTACACTTGTTTACCTTGTTCAAACATGCTTCATTTTACTGTTCGAGCTATTTATTTAACTGAAAGCATGCCTAAATTTATGTACATTATTTTTGTATCTTTGGTAAGGTTGAGTTTGTCACTGCATATCAGTCCATAGGTTGGATTTGTTACGTATTGAGTTGGTATACTCATATTATCCCCTATACCTTGTGTGCAGATCCAGGTACTTTCGGTCCCACTGGCAGTCACTGATCGAGGTTGCATGCTTGGGAGATTGTAGAGGTATCTTCATGGCGTTCGCAGATCTTGACCCTCATTCCCGATTCTAGTTGTATTTTAGTCGTATTCATTAAACATTGTAGTAGACTATGTCATTTCTCTAGACCCTCATGTACTCTGTGACACCCTGTTTTGGGCTGGTTAAATCGTGTTATGGATTTTGCTTATGTAATGAACAATTATTTTCTTAAATGATAAATGTACTCTTTTGCAAATATTCTAAATTTTAATATTGTGGTTGGTTTTTTCGTTGAGTTGAAATTGGCCTAGTTCTACGATAGGCGCCATCACGACAGGCTGAATTTGGATCGTGATAGGGGTGAGGCTAGTTCGATAGGAATTACCTTAAACTGCTAGTGATTAATGTTATGTTCACACTATCCTTCCGTTTTTCACAGCATTGAAGCTTATTTTCTGATTTTGTTATTTCATTTCAACTATTTCCAAGTTCTTACAATGCTGTTATTATTTATTTAGTTTCTATTTGATAGTACTAATAAATTATCTTTTTCCTTCGCTGCTTGTCTTTTTTGTTATTTTTGAGCGGTCATTTGAAAACAACCTTTCTACTTGATCGAGATAGGGATAAAATCTACATACACACTTTACTCCCTTAAATTCTATTTATAAAATTTTATTAGGTCATCGTTGTTGTTTCACGTATTTGGTAATGTTCCAATAGAGTTCAAATGAAAACGTTACAAAATGCACAAGTTTTAAATGATTGGGACAATGTTATCAGAACTCCAAGAAATCTACATTAATTTTTGTTTCTCAAGTCATAGCTAACCGGGTATAATGGGAATTGAGTTAGATAATTGAAAATTCGAATTCATACTCTTGCATCTTGGACTATACTTGACGATAGTCGATAAGTATGCTGACATTTGTCACACCCTTGATTGAGAGACAGAAACCTAATATTATATACTTCCTCCGATCCGCTCACTAAAAAATACTAAATTTTATACAAAATTATTTAGTACGACTAAACTATTTTTATTAAATAGTGAACACATGATTATAGTGACATTTATTATTCTTTTGCACATTAAGATAAAAGAATAAAAATAAATTGAATTTTTTCTTAATTACCTAACTAGACAAAATAAAAAAATAAAAAAAGACATTTATTATCGGAGGGATACTAATCAATTCTTAAATCTGACTGAAACAGACAAATAACGAAACGAAACAAAACAGCAAGAGACCAAGATTGTGATATGCGTAACCCAATAAATCCTAAACTTAAGCAACACTCCACCCTACACTCCCAAGTGTACATTAGCAATTTCAAAATTAATATTTACGTTCATAAACTTCTTTAGTGCTAATTCAATATAAGAAAATAATTCTATTCTGTCCCTGTAATCTCTGATACTGTTAAATGTTATCCTTCATTATTTGATCAGTTTATAGTATACATTTTTCAAAAAGATATGGCCACTGTAAAAAAATATTAGACATTTCAGGCCAGAAGTTCAATGAAAATTGCTAATTTTCGAATAGTAAACAGCAAATATTCACTTGTTCCCCTGAGATCAATTAAGTACATTGTTTAGCAACTACTACTATTCTTAAAACCTCAGGGCAGACATAAACATACGTGGCAACGAAATGATCGTCCACGTTATCATATGGTACTGTTTCCCCTAACCTCAACTTTATCATCACCACCAAACCCCAAAAACTGTGTCCCCTTCCCCCAATTCCCCCTCCCCATAATTCTCTAGGGTTTCCACTTCATTTCCAATAATTCAACAACCATGGGTTCACTCGCCGATCCCGGCGAACTCGACTCGGTGGCGCCGCCACCGAGTTTTGATGACTTCCAGCGCCAAACTTCCTTAATGACAAGCTGCACTCTCCTCTGGAAAGAGCTCTCCGATCACTTCAATTCACTCGAACAAGACATCCTCAAGAAATCCGAAGCCTTAAAAGCTAAAATCCAAACCCTAGATTCCGAAACCAAAGCTTCCCTCGACGCCCTCGAAAAACGCGAGATTTCAATGAATGTTTCACTCTCAATTTCTCTTCAGAAGGTTCTCGAAAACAAGCAAGCTGCTATTTTAGCTCTAGATGAGGGTGCAGAACAACCCGAAGTCGATGACTCTACTGGATTGTATCTAAAATTGAAGAGCTTTTGTGTTAAGATGGATTCTAGAAGCTTCTGGAGGTTTTTAATTGTGAAAAAGAAGGATTTGGATTCACTTAGGGTTGAGATACCGAAAGCATTAGGAGACTGCGTGGATCCGCCGAGGTTCGTGTTGGAATCGATATCCGAGGTGTTTCCAGAGGATAAAAGGCCCAACCCAACCCTTGATTTGGGCTGGGCCTGTGTTTTGATGTTGGAGTCTTTGATTCCAGTTATGATGGACCCTGTTTTGGGAAATGAGAGGAAATTGGTGACGCCGAGTGTTAAGGATAAGGCCAATGATATAGCGGAGATATGGAAGAGGAGCTTGGATGAAAGAGGAGGGATTGAGAATGTGAAGACGCCAGATGTGCATACTTTCTTGCAGCATTTGGTAACTTTTGGGATAGTGAAGGATGAGGATTTTGATTTGTACAGGAAACTTGTTGTTGGGTCTGCTTGGAGGAAACAGATGCCTAAATTGGCTGTCTCTCTTGGACTTGGTGATAAAATGCCTGGTAATTTTTTTTTTGTTATGTTATATTATTTTGTTCATATTATTGATTTGGCTTGAGAAATAGGAGTAATTTCCCAAAAAGGCTAGGATTTTTCGACAAATGTCCACGCTGGTAAGAGTGACCCGGTGCCTGTGCTGGTGGGAGATAGCAGTGCCAAGTGGAATAGTCGAGGTGCACACAAATGGCTCGCACCACTGTCATAAAAAAAGAGTAGTACTTTGTTTTTCATAGTCTTATAATTTGATGAAATAAGCCTAAGTTAAGCGAAATGCGTAGCGAGGAACTAGCTGTTTTTGGTGTGGTGGTTCTTCTGTTCAGGCGGAAAAGGTTAACATTTGGTAAGTAAATTTTAGGGGAATTTTACCCGTGCTTGTGACTTTTGAGTAGGTCTGCAGTTGAAAGGTCTGGTGAATTTGGAAGGTTAGGTGCTTAGTGGCTTTGACTTGAGAGATCATTTTGCTGTTTACCCTTTTTATTCATATCCGTGGTTGAGTTTGCTATGGGATGTGTTCGTGGAGCTAAATTGGACTACTTTCTACTGATATCGGCTAGTGTTAGAAAATCTTATTTATAAGGTCCAGTGTCAGATCAGAAGTGTATCTTTGCAATGGATGTCTTGTACTCCTTGTTTGAATTGCAGAGCAGCTTCAACAGGTGTCTCCTTGCTAGTTGCAGGCTGAATGGTCTTCTATTTATGCTAATATGTTTTGCTAATTTGAGAGCATTTGTTTGGGTAGTGCAGTGGATTGGAGCTCTGCAGATTTAGCTTTTTCCTAATGATAAGAGTCCTGTTTGATATATGTTCTTTCATGGCTGGTCATCTCCTTGTTCTGGTGACTTAGTTTATATTTTTGTGCTCGAGTTTGAATTCTCTATTTTCGGAAGTAAACATCAAAAACAAGTGCAGTTGTCTTCCTTATCAAAAACAAGTGCAGTTGTCTTCCTTATCAAAAACAAGTGCAGTTGTCTTAGCAGAGGTAACCTAATGTTTTGAGGTTATTGTAAGCCACTTGATGTAGAAGGGATTTACGTTGTTGCCATGCTTAGTGTGAAACTCTTTTTGGCATCAACACTTCCTTGTCCAGGCATCCAGCATCTTCTCATTTGATGTGCGTTTTCCTTGCTTCTACTGTGGAAGTACAATATATTTTTTTGGCAATAGGTAGGATTATCTGACTAGAAGTGGAAAATATTAATATGTAGATGATATATTAGTTATATGAAATTTGTCTTGGTTTGAAATACCAGAAACAAATTATATCTTGTGATTGAGGCATAGTTGAAATGAATCGTGGAAGCAAAGGGGCACTAGATTAAGCCTCATGCCCCAACAGTTATTGTTGGCGTACTATTTTTGAAAGTATGGTGGATGAAATATTAACCCTTAGTCCTCCACTTTGTGTTGGATCATTGAAAAAGAACACTATAGGGAGCATGTTGACAACATGATCTAAATCTGATCTTCCTAGGAGAGTACTTTTTGCTTATGTGCACGAACCTACATTTAGGATCTTTCAGTGCATCCCCTTTTTTTCCTATCTAGTTACTTTCATATTTGTACGCCATGTTAATTGTTTTGTTAGTCTGTAGGTATGTTGGGTAATAAGTTTAAGGATTCTCACGGTACCTTATATGTGTTTAGTTGTTCATATTTGTCTATGTTACTCCAACAAATTATTTTTGGTATGTAAGCTTATTGTTGTATGCTCTTCTTGTCTGCAGAAATGATTGAAGAATTAATCAGCCGAGGACAGCAAGTTGATGCCGTACATTTCACTTATGAAGTTGGACTTGCTGATAGGTTCCCTCCTGTTCCCCTTCTGAAAGCTTATCTAAAAGATGCAAAAAAAGCTGCTACTGCAATTCTGGAAGACCCAAATAATTCTGGTCGAGCTGCGGTATCATCCAATTCTTTTTCTCCTGTTGTGTATATTTTCATCCAGCTTTCGTGTATCTTGTTGAAATCTTTTCTCCACATTGTCTCAACTGTCTTGTTCTACGTTAGTGGTAGTTGACAATATCTGTCCTGACTCTCTTTCTGCTATGCTTTCCCTGCCTGTGAATGCAGCCAGGCTCAGTCATTTTTTCTTTTTTGGGGATAAATATTGGGTGCTCAGTTTTGCCAAGATTTGCATATTTTCCCTTTTGTTCTTGGAGAGGGTCTAGACATAGTCAGAACAACAACAACAACATATCCAGTAATATCCCACACCGTGGGGTATGGGGAGGTTAGTGTGTACGCAGACCTTACCCGACCTTGTGAGGATAGAGAGACCGTTTCTAATAGACGAAAGTGTTGCCCTAATCATTTGACCTAATGTTGGAAGAAACTTTAGTTTCTCTCATGCCATTTATGTACTGATGTGCTCATATATTTCATGCCATAGAGCTGTAAGCTCAAATGGTCATCGATAATTTGGAACTTTACTGCTGTTATGGTGTATACAGTTCCAGTACATTTAGTTCATTGTGACCAAGGCACATGCATGTTATTGTATGGACGATGAAAAACTATATGATTATTCCAATTTTACTTATTAATTACTTTTGCATGTTTAACAGCATCTAGCTGCAAAGAAAGAGCAATCAGCGATTCGTTCTGTCCTTAAGTGTATTGAAGAATACAAGCTTGAGGCTGAATTCCCTCCAGAAAACCTTAAAAAGCAGCTTGAGCAGTCGGAGAAGCCCAAGAATGAGAAAAAGAGGCCAGCTGCTGTACCAGCAAATAAAAGAACGAGAGCCAGTAATGTTGGTCCTATGCCTCCTGCTAAGGCTGGCCGTTCAACAAATGCCTATGTCTCATCTTTCCCAGTAGCCCCGGCATTTGTTAGGTCTCCCTCACATACACAATACCCTGCTGCAGTTCCAGCATATGCTGCACCACCTGCCATCTACGGTAACAGGAGCCCGCCTTATCCTTACTCTCCAGAAGCTGCGCCATATCCAGGCACTCCAGTGAACTACTCTCCATATGGTGGCTATGGCAATGGGATGGCCCCAGCTTATCAGCAAGTTTACTACCGATAGACATAACTGGCTCTAAACTGGTGACAACTGATATCATGACCCAATCTGAATTTCTTTTTATATGGTTTGTAATCAGTAATCACTAACCTTTAATGGTAGCTTTATGTGTGTGTTAATTCCTAATTCTGACTTTTATCCTGCTTTGTTGCTTTGCAAATAGCAGGCTGTATTCCTGATATTAATTGAGTGTGTAGTATTAGGTGGTTGTGAAAATTAATCAATATGCTAAAACGACTATTAGGTGTTAGTGGGAATGACTAGTGAATGTCCGGAAATGACTTTAATCTGTTTGAGCATTTTTATTCCCTAGTAACAGCCAATGATGCTGAATATATGCTGTGTCCTAAAAGAATTCTGTTGCATACAATCCTTGAGAATAGATACATGAGCCCGATGGTTTACACTTGTCTCGTTCTTTTGTTCAGAACAGTGGAGTTGTTGCTGTCCGATTATAGTGTCTCTGGTGAATATCCCTAAAAGAAAAAAAGAGAAATTATCTTGGATATCTTTTGTGTCATAGTATCAGGAAGCTTTCATGAATTTGCATGCGTGAATTAGGATAGAAAACAGGGCAAAATAAATGAGAGCATGTGTGTGTATGCAACACTCTGTATTAAATTCATAGCATTTCAGTCGCCCACAATTTATTCGGCACGATACCTCTCGCAGAGTCAGGAATCAATCAAATAACATTTAAGTTGCTTAGTTCTTTTTGTTTATGGATTCGGTTTATTTGGATATCGTCTCAGTTTCTGGAGGCTCGACTGTTGTTTAAACATTAAAGAGTATGAATGTTAATGCATATTTAACTATTAAACTAATGTCTCTAAATCTGAAGATTGGTTTTAGTTTTATATGACTATTTAAAGTTTAAATTAAAATAATTAAATACTCTTTAACAGTTAGCTGTAACGTTAGTTGGTAATGGTGGGTGTGAAATGGCAAACTGGTGGCGATAATAATTGGTGGATGAGGCTAGCAGTGGTTGTCGTACAATGATGGCTAGTGATGATTGGGAAGTGGAAGAAGCGGGTGCTGGTGGAAGTGGCAGACGCAGGTGGTGGTTGGCCCAAGTGATAGTTTTTACAGTGGGAGATAGTTTTTACAGTGGGAGATAGTTTTTACCTCCTATAGCAAAGGTTAATACATTATTTATGTTATATATCAAATACATCTTATAACTACAGGGTATTTATGTTCCGTAATATAGTAATGGTATCTGTAAATAACTAATTACTATTAAAAGATACAATAACAACAACAATTACCCAGTATATTTCCACCAGGTGGGGTCTGGGGAGGGTAATATGTAGACGAGCCTTACCCCTGCCCGAAAGGGTAGAGAGGCTGTTTCCATTCGACCCTCGGCGCATAGGATAAAATGAAAAGCTGCATTAAAACAAAAACAAAGACAAAATTAGAAACAAAAACAAGACAAAACAAAACAATAAAGCATTAGTAAATCCCGCAGAAATAACGTAAATAATTATGTAAACATAAATACAGTCGCATGCAATAATAACAAACTGTAGCTACCATACTAATAACCATAAGGGGACATAAGCTAAAACACTAATCATCTATGGGTGACCCTGCTATCCCACACCCAACTCCGGGTGAGGCGTACGAAGAACTCTATGAGCCCCTAGCCTACAACCCTGATTCTAGACCTCCAGACTCCCCTATCAAGGGTCATGTCCTCGGAAACCTGCATTCTAGTCATGTCCTGCCTAATCACCTCTCCCCAATGCTTCTTAGGCCTCCCTCTTCCTCGCCGACCGCCAGCAATCTCCAGCCGCTCGAAGCTCCTCACCGAGGCATCGGGACCCCTCCTCCGTACATGCCCGAACCACCTCAGCCTCGCTTCCCGCATCTTCTCATCCACCGGGGCCACCCCTACCTTCTGTCGAATAACTTCATTCTTAATCTTATCTAGCCTGGTGTGCCCACACATCCACCTAAGCATCCTCATCTCCGCAACCTTCATTCTCTGAACATGGGAGTTCTTCACGGGCCAGCACTCCGCCCCATACAACATCGCAAGTCTAACCACGGCTCTGTAAAATTTTCCCTTGAGTTTGTGTGGAATTTTCTTGTCACACAGGACCCCTGAAGCAAGCCTCCACTTTGACCACCCCGCTCCTATTCGATGGGTGACGTCCCCGTCAATCTCTCCGTCCCCCTGAATCACAGACCCAAGATATCGGACACTATCTCTCTTGGCGATGGCCTGAGAACCAAGCATCACGTCCCTGCCTACCCCACTCGGCTCGTCGCCAAACTTGCACTCCAGGTATTCTGTCTTAGATCTGCTTATTTTGAAACCTTTAGACTCGAGGGTCTGTCTCCACACCTCTAACCTTTCACTAACACCGACCCACGTCTCGTCTATCAATACTATATCATCAGCAAAAAGCATACACCAAGGCACATCCCCTTGGATATGTCGGGTTAGAGCATCTATCACTAAGGCAAACAACAGGGGGCTCAGCGCCGATCCTTGATGGAGCCCCATTACCACAGGAAAATGGTCTGATTCGCCACCCACCGTCCTAACCCTAGTCTTAGCTCCATTATACATGTTCTTGATTACTCTGATATAGGCTTCCGGCACACTCTTCGCCTCCAAGCACCTCCATAGCATCTCCCTCGGGACCTTGTCATACGCCTTCTCCAAGTCGATAAGCACCATGTGAAGGTCCTTCTTCTTATCCCTGAATTGTTCCGCCAGTCGCCTGACTAGGTGAATAGCCTCTGTGGTGGAGCGGCCCGGCATGAAACCGAACTGGTTCCCAGATATAGTCGTCGCCTCCCTCACCCGTGCCTCAATCACCCTCTCCCATACCTTCATCGTGTGGCTTATTAATTTGATACCCCTATAGTTGTTGCAGCACTGGATGTCCCCTTTGTTCTTGTACAAGGGCACCACTGTACTCCACCTCCACTCATCCGGCATCCTTTTGGTCTTGAAGATCGCATTGAACAACCTAGAGAGCCACTCCCCTCCAGACTAACCCATGCACTTCCAGAACTCCACCGGGATCTCGTCAGGCCCGGTCGCTCGACCCCTACTCATCCTACGCAACGCCCCTAAGACCTCCTCCACCCTAATGCGCATGCAGTACCCAAGGTCTCTATGTTGCTCTGAATGCCCCAACTTTCCTAGCTCTATGCTCCGATCCCCCTCAGTGAGCGTCTTAATAATCTGGATAAGTAGATAAGCTAAGACCTATTCAGAGTAAATAAGTGACTACCAAAATAAAAAAACAAGTGTACAGCGTACTCAATGAGCAAAGGTCTGAATCATTTAAGTCCAAACCTTTATTAAGTGAAAATAAATAGGGGATAAGACTCCACCTTATCTTGGTAGCAAGTTTCGATTTTCGTGGAGATCAAAATTGTTCTCCTCTGGACTCGCAAAGCATCGGAACCTTAGTGATGGATTTCTACAAATTTTGTTTTATTGGGCCGTTTTACCTTCACCAATTTTTCTGGATTGTAAGGTTTCTTGAAAGATTGCAAGATTGAGCTTGTGGATAATCAGACTTGAAGGTGTCCTCAGGCTTAGTTGAGGCTTGTAAAAGTGATGCAAAAGCGCAATTGGATCTTAATGGAATGGGAGCAAAATATATACTAGTTGTCTATGCTCTTGCCTTTCCCAAATATTTTAACTCAAGTATCACATAATATTTTGGAAAAGATAGTAAAACTTTAATCACAATAAATTTAATGTAAGACTTGTTAGAGCGGAAAAAATGAAACTAATTAATGTATATAATAAATTACCATAGTTAGTAAACCAATATTTGAATTCCAAACGTAATTGGCCATTTATTATCCTTCCAAAGGATCACATTTAAAATTAGTTACATATAATTTGTAACTGTATTACCTTTATTTATAACATCCAAATATGTAATTTGATCGTAACAATAAATTTTTGCATCAAGAACGATAAATAATCAAGACTAGAAATTACGTAACAAACATTATATCAATAAATGCTGAGTATTACAATCTCTATGGTATTCCATTAATTTTTCAAGAATGTAAAGTATATTAACGAGCTTGAGTTAGATTATGATTCAAGGGCTTGTAGAGCTTGGTCTTGAATTTCCGTCTTAAACTTGATTGAATTTTCTACTACAAGTACTTTCATCTTGAATGCCTTGATATTTAATTTGCCTTCGTTCTTGTTCTTGAACTTATAGCTTGAGTTTTTAAACCTGTAGCTTGTAGAGATATCTACTGACTTTGGTCCATAAGCTCTCTGCTTGCTTCTTGTTCTCACTTCTGATGTATTCTAACTTTATGAAAACCTATACTTTAGTTATAGAGAGTGGTATAGTTGTGATATTGATGGTCCGTTTAAACTGACCAATATTATCTAAACACTTGGCACACCTCTATGGTTGTTGACTTGACTTGGCATGCCACCCCTTTCTTAACACATTACGTGATTTTATTGCCGGGGCACTTGCATCTATGCCCGCTTTTCATGCCACATTTTAATTTGTGCTCGTTTTGCAAAAAAATCGCAAGTGTACCCGTTTTTCACATAATTTCAGTCCACGGGGTTGAAAATTTTCTTTTGTATTGGGAATTTGTCTTTGTAACCGAAAAACTTAAGCTCTAGAGTTTATGTTTTTTAGTTATAAAATAAAAACTTAAGCAATTTTCCAGCTTAAGTTTTCCAGTTATAAAATAAAAAAACTTAAGCAGTTTTTCAGTTATAAAATAAAAAACTTAAGCAGTTTTCCAGATTAAGTTTTCCAGTTATAAAATAAAAACTTAAGCTCTAGAGCTTAAGTTTTTCAGTAATAAAATAAAGATTTAAGCAGTTTTCCAGCTTATGTTTTCCAGTTATAAAATAAAAAACTTAAGCAGTTTTCCAGCTATAAAATAAAAACTTGAGCAGTTTTCCAGCTTAAGTTTTCCAGTTATAAAATAAAAACTTAAGCAGTTTACCAGCTTAATAAGTTTCCCAGTTATAAAATAAAAACTTCAGCTCTAGAGCTAAAGTTTCTCAGTTATAAAGGGAAGCTGAAGTTTTTTAAAAAGTGGGTACGGATGCAAAAAAAAAGACAAGGCGACTACAGGTTAAAAAGAGGCGCCCAAATAGGGTGCCCCGTGCAATTTTTACTTTATTGCCTCGTTCTTTCGACTTGAATTGCCACAGCACTTGACACGTGGCACACTACTAAAAATACAACAGTTTCCCGCTGAAAAATTGTTAGTGACAACTCCCACCGAAATTCAATAGGAAAAATGAAATTTCTTTTCCATGAATAAATAATGATGTTTCCCATTGACAATTCGTGGGAAAGTTTTTGCGCAAAAATGTGCGCAATTTAGTTCCCTTTGATTCTGTGGGAAAAGCTATTAAAATATTATATAAAACTAAAAAAATATTCCCAGGGAAAGTAGTGGGAAATAAAAGCTATTTTTAAAAAAATATTCCCACAGATTCCGTATGAACAAAAAATTTTGAAATTTTGAATTTTTGTGCGTTCTGAAAATATTTTTCCACTAAAGTAGTAGGAAAATTTTATTATTATTCACTTAACCTTTTAGTTTTCTATCAGTCTATTTTTTATTTTATCCAGTACAATAATGAGCCACGTCGACATTTAATTAATGAGCTTTATAATAAATGTTAGAAAAAAGATAATTTATTGACATTTGTTAGAAAATGTCACAAAATACTGATATTTAATTAAAAATAAAAAAATATTGTGACATTTGATTTAAATGTCACATAATCAGTAATAAAATGATATTTATAATAAATGTAAACAAATTAATACTTTTTTTGCCATTTAATATTTTATAATAATAATACTTATGTCATTGATATATTAGCTTGTACCACTCGATGTAGTCGGGTTGAAGAAACCCTAGCCTGTCATTTTTTTCTTTTTCTCCCTCTTCTTTCTCTTTTCCTCCCTCTAATGGCGACCAACCCTCAGCCATTGTGTCTCTTCCTCCTTCTAACCAGCCATCGTCTCCCTCTTCCTCCGCTCCCCAGCGACGACCAGCCCGAGGGACAGGTAATTTTTCTTTTATCTCCCAATTTCGTTTCGATTGTTGCTGCTTCTTTTAGATTTTCGTCCCAATTTTTTTTTCGGTTGTTGCTGCTTCTTTCAATGGTTGCATGTTATTTGCCTTTTTCTCTATTATTTTCTAAATTATTTAGAGGAATTTAAAATACTGAGAGCTCAAGTGTTGGTTAGAAATCTTGCTTTGAATGAAGAAGTAGTACTAGTAAGGGGAAAAGATTCATGGAGAACATTATCTTGGTTAGATTCGTGGAGTGCACATTTGTGTTCTCTCATTTTTAATTTTGTTTTCTTTCTAATTTTCCAGTTTTCTTTCATGGAGTGCACATCGTCTCTCTCTTCCTCCGAACTAGCCATCGAAACAGAAGGTGTCCAAGAATAGGTACGATTATGAATGCTCAATTAGTTAAAATGCATTGACCTTAACCATTGTGGAATTATATATACTCTGTTTCATGAATAAAACTATGAAACAGTGGTATACCGTGTATATATCCATCCTTAGAGTAAATTAGAATGGCAATATCAAATGAACACACCTTTTATGCAATTGTGAGGATTTCCCTATAGATTCATCTGCATTGTTAGTGTTGAGAAGATAGTTGGTAAATTTTAATCTAGCACATACACAATAGTTGGTAAATCCTTAGCATCAATCACCTGCTAAGTGGAAATAATTCTTAATAAGACAAGTATACAAATTACAAAGTGCATATTAGGCTTCATTTTGAAGTACTCATGAAGGCAATGTATGAGGTGCTGATATTGCATGAAAATACAGTGTATGCCTCGAAGTATCACACTGTACTATTAGAAATGAGTTTACAAAGACTTGAAATATAGCAGTATACCACCTTTTGATTCACTAATTACACTATAGACCTTACTCTTGAGATTTGTTTGTGATATTATTGCTTGTTTGGACTTAGGATTATGATGCTGGTGCCATTTTAGTATGTTGTGTATGATACATATTCATGTGATATTGGTTTGTCTCATATAGGAGTTTGTGTTCATGATTGAAATGGGGTAGAATACATTCAAATTTTGTTTTCTGTTGTAATTGTTATAATATTAAATTAGTAAGAATAATAAATTTGTTGTTTGTATATGTAGATGGAACATCCTATGTGGATAGACGAATAGGAATCTTCCTAATTGGCGGGGCTTAAGAGATGATTTTATACAAGGCGTTGGTTAGTTTGTTGATCATGCTAAGTTATTTAGCCAAAATAAGGGGATGATTAAGCCTTGTCTAGAGCATACGGCCTTTCCTTTGAGGGCAACTATCATCACCTCGTGTGTAGACTACAAGGTATATACGTTTTTGTTAATACACTCTTCTTTTTGTTTAGTCACGTCTTTTTTTCAGTGTTAGCAGCACTCTTCCACCGCAATTCCGTATTCTTTTTGCTTCAGCTGCATCAAACTATTTTTTAACTTGGTGTTAGTAAGAGTAGGCACATTTTGGATATTCATGAAACTCAAAAGATGCAGTGGATATGGAGATACACATTTGTCTAACTTCTGTTTTCTTTACTTTTTTTATGCAACCGAAGCATGCTTTTTTGTTGAATTAACTCATTTTAAAATTTTAAATTGGCAATCACAATTTTTCTTTCTTCCTTGGTTGGATTCGAATTGTTCCTTCTTTCTGTAGTGTGTTTTGATTTCATGAAGGAATTGAATCTATTTTCATGAACATGAACCACACTGATAGCAGCCAATCAAATGGAGTTAGTAAATGTTTCTTGTTTGTGGTTTAAGGGAGGGGAAAGAACAACATGCACTTTTGTATTTGAAGTGGCCTATATTGTTGGGACTTCACCATAATTAACTGATCAAGCTGCAATTCCTTATAATCACATAAGTTATTCATGAACCACACTCCTCAAAGCTGCCATTCTTTAATTTGCCAATAAATTATTGTATGAAAAGACAAAAAAGAGGGGGGGGGGGATTACCGAGTACTATTTGTTTGTTTTTTGCTTTTTATGTATCAAGTTATCCTGAAAGTTATTAATTCTTTTTAAATGTAAAGGCTGCTGCATGTGCATACATAGCTGCGATTTTTCTTTCTCTGCTTGATTAGCACCCGAGTGTTCTCCGTCAATTATTTCCATTGCTTTCCTCGGAGAAATTAATTAGTATGAATTAACATGCAGGTTCTTTTGGAGTCTATATTACAATAATAGTTTTATCTAGTTTGGCGAGATATATTCCATCTATGTTCTTGATTGGTAAAGTTTGTTGGATAAGGTATCTAAAAGAATTGGTTTCTATTTCTTTTTTTTCTCTCCTTTCGTTCCAACGAATTTGAATACGTAATGCGTCTTCGTTCTGTTTATAATAATTGCACTTTTTTTTGTAGGATGCTTTCAAACGAAGCTAGTAGGAGTTCATTCAAAGTCGGCCGATTGATGATCAAGGTAGGCCAATCCAACTATCCCAACAGGAGATCGTGGACATGTGGATTAAGGCAGCTGGTGGCGTGCATAAGGAGAGATTCTACGGCCTTGGATCAGAGTTTAGTCTCGGTCATCGTACTTCTGGATTGTTTGGTTCTTATTCTTCCTCACATTGCTCGGTTGATTTGGATGAGTTTGAGGAATTGAATAGGAAGGTAGCGAAGATTACTGAGTTTTATCTTCAAGAAAGGGCTGCAAGGAAAGAAGAGGCAAATCGAAGGGAGGAAGAAGATAGGCGAAGAGAGGAAAAGGAAAGGCAAAAGGAGGAAGAAATGAGGCAAAAGGACGATGCAGTGAGACTTGTTACTATAAACTCCCTCTTAGCATCTGGTGCATTTCCTGTGCCTCGTTTTCCAGCATTTGACGTTAACTAAGGAGTAGTTTCTTTTATTAGCTTGTCTTGGATGGTACTTAGTTGTTGAATATTGATTGTTGGATTTTTTTTGAGTTTTTGTTCTACTTTTTGATTAGTTGGATTAATGAAATGAATTGATTAGTGGTTGTTTGTGAAATGAATTGGATTACATGTTGAATTTGGTATTTGAATGCTTAATTGTATTTAGTATTGTATTGTTGGTTGTACTTTCTGTTTGGCAAGCAGTGTAGCTCTATAAACACATTTGGCCATGAAAATATTTTCTGAATTTCCCACGGACTATGGAGGAATTTTATGCATTTTGTTTCTTGGATTTTAATATTTCCCACTAATTTTTGTGGGAATGTTCATATGTTTATTTCCAGATTATGAATATTTCCCACTGCTTCCATGTGTGAAATAAAAAAAATATTTAAATTATTTTTAATACTTCCTACGGATTCGGTGGAAATTTAAATTGTTTTATTTTATTACTTTTCCCACTACGTTCGTGGGAAAGTAAACAAGGTGAACCCACCAAACCCTCAGTGGGAAACTCCCTGGGAATTACCCACGAATGTCGTGAGAAACTATTTTCCCACCAGCCATTTTCCCACCGAGCGTCTCCCCTGGGAATATTAAAATTTTCCACCGATTTTCCACCGATTCTTTCGTGGGAAAAATCTGTATTTCTAGTAGTGGCATGATTCTGGGCTTTAAGATGGGCAGACATTGGGCTAATGAAGTTAATTTGTAGATCAGTAATGGACTAGTTCAACACATAGTAATCCAATTTACTAGCCACAATATTGTTTGGATTAATGTTTTAAATTGAGAGTTTTTTCATTCCTATACATTATTGAAAATTTTATTTTCCTAAATGTTCATGCTTAGTAAATTACCTTACCTTTGTTTACAAAATATATACATTCCACTTTAAAAAACCCTCAATCCATTATTTGTGGCTTCAATTAATGGATTTAATTACGCCCTTTACTTTTTTTTTTGGGAGTTGTCCTCGTGCTATCTCAGTGTTTTGTGGAAGTACTGTTTCCAAGTTCAACACAATTCTCCCAACATGCTAATACTCCGGTTCAACATTTGTCGTATACCTTTCTGCAGTATTTCAATACAAAACCTTACACTTGTGACCCATCAAGCTTGCCTAAGTACCCCCAAGCAAGGAAATCGATGCAAAGTTCTGAGAAGAAGCACGGAGGTGAATTCCTTTCTTCTTTGTCCTTCACAGAAAGCCTTTTCTGCTTGTAGTTCCTCAAATTGACGGCTTGTTATCTGGATGGTACAAAGTTAATCTGCATGCATTTGTATTCACAAAAAGAAAGATGATTCTTCGCTGTTTCTTCACTGCTTCGAGTATTAGTTCAACATTATAGCTTAAACATATCTTGTATCTCATACAATTTTCTATCCTAAGAAAAAAATATTTCTGTGCAAGTATTTAAAGATATCCAGTTAAATACAATTACAATAACATGCAACTTAAATGTAAATTTTATATAAACATTATACAATATTGTTTAGCTCAAAGTTATCATACATTTTGCAAGCATAAAACAATTAAAATAAATTGAGGGCCAATCATAACAGATCATAATAAGTCACGGGACCAAATAAGAGAAATGAAAGGCAAGTATTATTCATTAAGGAGAAATGTGTAGAGAGCTTTATTGATAGGAGTGTTGAGGTGTTTATTTCTCACCTTTTCGTTGTTTGTCTGAGTAAGATTTCTGAAAAAGCTCTCTCTCGTGTTAGTTCATTTTAGTAGTTGCTCTTCATCCTTACAATCCCCATTTTTTCCGTCGAATCTTGCTCTTTTTTCGTTTTCTGATCAGCAATGGCAAGTAGTTCTTCCATAAACATTCCAACGATGAATATTCCGGTTAACTCTCCGGTGGCTCAAGGGCCATCGCCGGTGGTAAGAGGTGCTGAACCGGTGGACATCGAAGGTGTTCCGTCGGTTGACAAGATTCTAACTCTACCTGCAGGCCCGACGACTGACTTCAGTGTCGATGGTGGAGAAGATCCAATGGATGAAGCCCCTCTAATGGGGGAAGTTGAAATGGCCCAGCTTCGGGAATAATGGGGAATTGACGGCTATGTCGACATTGTTCTAGCTAGAAGGGAGGAGAGAGTCCATACCGATCGCATGGGATATTGCGTCTTCTACGCCTATCCCTTCAAGTTGGGGTTTAGGCTCCTGTTTCCAATGTTAGTAGTGGATTCTTGCTGCTACTATGGCGTATGCCCTGGCCTACTTACTCCTTCTCTCTATAAGCTGCTTGCTATTTTCATCAAGTACGTGGAGCTGGTCAGCAGGGAGGTCACGCTGCAACATGTACTTAGCCTGTACCCACCTCTAGAGGACCCACATCACGATGATTCGGGTGAACCCTTGTGGGTTGAGGGGCCTGGCCTCAGAACTGGACAACATGGTCGGTCCTCGCCCTTTCGAGCACTTCTTCTATATCAGAACCAATCATTTGGTGGTGTCCTTGCCTGGGTTCCCAGAGTCTTGGAACCATGCACGTAAGCTTTCTTTAATCATCGAATTCTCTTTTTCATTCTTCTTTACGTCTCGTGCCCATAAGAATTAACTTGTGTTGATTTTGTAGCCGATAGACCGCCATTGGCTCCGCTCCCCGGGATACGTGAATGGGTTGAGGCCGTGCTTTCGCATACAACGGGAATACGCACGTGGGCGCCTTTTGGGAGAGGCATGTACGTAGGCCTGCAACTGGTGGGGATCGTATTATCCTTTTGTTTCGTTCTTGTTTCCAACTCCATTTACTGATCTTGTGTTTTTTGTTATCAGGGAGGGCAAGCCGTGTCAGGGCTCCACAGCTAGCCTTCCGTCAGCCGGGTGCAACCGCTCATTTTGCATCACCGATACCTTGCATAGTAACGAGGGCATCTTCAGTTGAATCTTCAGCAGCACCTTCCCTAACATGAACCGTACTTCGGACCGAAGGGCCGTCGAGGGCGATGCATCCTATGGCGGAGTCTCCCTCACATGAGGAGGAGGAAGAGGAAACGCCGCTGGTTAGGCGGAGGGTTGCCTTCACGCCGACCCCTCCCGTTGTGATCAATTTGGATTCTCCCCCATCAGATGCGGAGAGGCGTGAGGCTGCAGCGCCTGCCCTTGAGGACAGACAAACAGTAGGGGTTGCCCGGTTGGCTCAGGCCATGATGATACTGTCGCTTCAGTGACTCAATTGACTGTTCCTGCCGCTGAGGTAGGAAGTAGTTCCGCAGCGGCTGCTTTATTGGAGAATTGAGAACTCCTTCGGTGGCTATGGCAGAAGACAGAAGGGGAGCTGCAGGAGGGGGAGACGAGTCCAAGTCTGACTTGGACCCAGAGGACGTCCGTTTGTTCCATGAAGGCTTCACACGCTCGACGGTGCGTGCGAAGGGGAGTCTTAGCTAAATTGCGGTTCCCACGGAGCAAAATTTGCTGCTTCAAGGGAATAGCTTGGTGCCGCTGTTCGAGGTGTTGTGCTTGGAGGCAGAAAGCACGTCTTTAAGGGATGTTACGGATGTCGGATTGGTGAATGAGGTAGCCGCGATGGGCCTGAGGGTACGTGTGATGACCTTCTTCTACTTTCCTCTTGCCTTAGTTTGTTTTTACTTTAATCGTTATCTTTGCTTCGCAATATTATATGTTGGAGGTGGAGGGCCTCCGTCGAGCCCACATCCGCAGAGGAATCTTTTTGCAGACATTGGAGAAGTACCGCCGCTACCGGGATCAGTGCAGTGATATGCGCGAGCGCCTGAGGAATGACCCTCGTAGCCAGGACTTGATCGAGGAGCTGGTGAGCTGAGAGCTTCAAATGCAACAGACGTTTGACAGGATATGTGCCATCGAGGAGCAGCTTCATCAAAAGGATGAGGGGATCGAGGCCGAGAGGGCTGCATTTAAGAGGTAGAGCCAGAATCAGGCCATGGCGGCAGAGTCCTCTGCAACCTTGAATGAGAAGGTGTCTGCTTTGGAGAATGAGGTCGCCGCTGTGAGGATGCAAGCAAGGGATGCCTCGTCGAGGGCTGCAGCACTGGAGGCGGCCGTCCGCATTCATGAGAGGGGGCTAGAGTCGGAGAGAGATGCAACGGTCTTTAGAGAAGCGGGGCTAGAGGACCGCATTGGTGTCTATGAGCGGGACGCCCAAGCCATGGCGGATCGGATCACGACCTTGGAGGGAGACAATCAATGCCTACGGGATCAGGATGGCTCTTCCAACCAGGCTCGTGAGCTGTGGACGTTTGCCGAGGCACAACGAGATGTTTATAAGAACCTGTGGGAGGCCGACATTATGCCCAAAGCTGCTTTTGAGACAGCCCGTCAGTGGGCTCGTTAAGCCGTATTGATTGTGCTTTTGACCCAGCGATGCCGGGCGCTGATGATGGTGCTGATGGTGGCATGGGTGACGCCGGGTGAAAAACTTTGATGTATTTTTTATATTGTTTGCCATTTGGCGTTTTGATATTTTTAGAATTTTCTCTTTTTTTTTCTTTGTACTTATCGGCCTTGGACGAGCGCAAGCGTCCGTTTCCCGCACATGTCTTTGTAAGTATATGTATATATAAGCTTACTTTTTCCATTGCTGGTCTTGTGCTTATTTTGTGTTTTTCATTCTGTTATAGATTTTTCTATTGCATGTGTTCTAGGGGTGATTTGCCTTAGAGTATGACTTTGATAGGCATGTTGACTTTCGGTTGCTAACGGTCTTGCTTCCTCGACTCGGTGTGAGCGAGTTGTAGCCGTTATTTGGCGATAGCGGCAGTTAGCCTTAGTCCCAGTACGGGCACGATCGAATTGTCGACCATGATGGTAAAAAATGCGGCCTTGTAGTTTGATCAAAGCCGAACTCTACGTGGCCCCCAATCGTAGTTCAATTTGGGAGTACTTAGTTCAATGGTGAGGGTGCTGGACCTGTGCCCCTATTTGCCGTGGGCCGGGTTTCGTCGCGTTTGTTGAGAGAGGTGTTTGGCATGAGTCGTGAGATTTGACTTATAGTTGAACTTTTTGTTTCTGAAGGCGAAGGTGCATAGCTTGAGTCTCGGTTCAACCATATTTGAACCTTGATAAATTTTATGGAGAAGGCGCATGGCCTGAGTCCCATTTCAGCTTGTAGTTGACATTTTTATTTTTGATGGCGAAGGCGCATAGCCTGAGTCCCAGTTCAACTTGTAGTTGAACTTTTATATTTGATGGCGAAGGCGCATAGCCTGAGTCCTAGTTCAACCGTAGTTAGACATTGATAAATTTTATGGCGAAGGGGCATGGCCTGAGTCCAAGTTCAATCATAGTTGAACCTTGATAAATTTGATGGCGAAGGTGCATGGCCTGAGTCCCAATTCAACCGTAGTTGAACCTTGATAATCTTTA
This sequence comes from Nicotiana benthamiana, assembly GCA_034376525.1. Classification (NCBI taxonomy): domain Eukaryota; kingdom Viridiplantae; phylum Streptophyta; class Magnoliopsida; order Solanales; family Solanaceae; genus Nicotiana; species Nicotiana benthamiana. The sequence goes on from CM067328.1 coordinate 86,735,319, forward strand.
TGGCGAAGGCGCATGGCCTGAGTCCTAGTTCAATCGTAGTTAAACCTTGATAAATTTGATGGTGAAGGCGCATAGCCTGAGTCCCAGTTCAACCGTAGTTGGACTTTGATAATTTTTATGGCGAAGGCGCATGGCCTGAGTCCCAGTTCAATCGTAGTTGGACCTTGATAAATTTGATGGCGAGGGAGCATAGCCTGAGTCCCAGTTCAACCATAGTTGAACCTTGATAAATTTGATGGCGAAGGCGCATAGCCTGAGTCCCAGTTCAACCCTAGTTGGACTTTGATAATTTTTTTGGTGAAGGCGCACGGCCTGAGTCCAGTTCAACCGTAGTGTAACCTTGATAAATTTGATGGAGAAAGCGCATGGCCTGAGTCCCAGTTCAATCACAGTTGAACCTTGATAAATTTGATGGCGAAGGCGCATGGCCTGAGTCCTATTTCAACCGTAGTTGAACCTTGATAAACTTTATGGCGAAGGCGCATGGACTGAGTCCCAGTTCAACCGTAGTTGGACCTTGATAAATTTGATGGCGAAGGCGCACAGCCTGAGTCCCATTTCAACTGTAGTTGGACTTTGATAAATTTTATAGCAAAGGAGCATGGCCTGAGTCCCAGTTCAACCGTAGTTCAACCTTGATAAATTTGATGACAAGGGCGCATAGCCTCAGTCCCAGTTTAACCTAGTTGAACCTTGATAAACTTTATGGCGAAGGCGCATGACCTGAGTCCAAGTTCAATCGTAGTTGAAACTTGATAAATATGATAGCGAAGGCGCATAGCCCGAGTCCCAGTTCAACCGTAGTTGGACTTTGATAAATTTTATGATGAAGGCGCATGGCCTGAGTCCAGTTCAACTATAGTTGGAATTTGATAAATTTTATGGCGAAGGCGCATGGCTTGAGTCCCAGTTCAACCGTAGTTGAACCTTTATAAATTTGATGACGAAGGCGCATAGCCTAAATCCCAGTTCAATCGTAGTTGAATTTGTTGTCGGAGGTACGTAACCTGAACCTCATTATGCAGGTGTTTGAGAGCTGAATCTCGGTTTTGAATCGAGATCTTGAGTGGCTCACGCGCAATCTTCCCAACCGGGGTATGTAGGCTGGCTTGAGGTTACTCTTGGTTCGAGACACCTTCACGCCGATTTCCGGCTAGATTCTGTGTTAGGGATGCGGGAGATGTCTTACAGGTATCCTCCCTTGGTGGGATTATTCTTCTTGCTTCTTCTTCTTGCTTGCATTATCCGAGGGAGGAGTGACATAGGAGTCGGGTCTCGATTCGAGATCTTCGAGTTCGCTTTGTTCGATATACCGATTTAGCTTGTTTGAGCTAGGTTGTTCTTTGGCCTTTCTTTTCTTTTGGTCCGGGGAAGAACAACGTGATTCTACTATGACGTCCCTACAGACGACACCAAATTGTTTAGATCAAAGTTATCATGCACTTTGCAAGTATAAAACAATCAAAGTAAATTGAGGGCCAATCATAGAGATCGTAATAAGTCATGGGACCAAATGAGAGAAATGAAAATCAAGTATTATTCATTAAGGAGAAATGTGTAGAGAGCTTTTATTGATAGGAGTGATTCGGTCTGCCCCTCCATGGAGGGGTTCAGAGCCTTACAATGGTGTTTTCTCTTTTCTTGAGAGTAGTGATGAAGAAGAAGCAGCCCCCTTTTCTAAGGTTCCTTCTTTTAGTATTTATAGTTATAATCTGCTTGAGCTGGCAATGGATGGCCGTGACCACGTTGAGGTTTCGTCCTTATGATGGCGGATGGGCCGTAGCCTTGTTGATCGAGCCGGATGACTATCAGGTTTAGTGATTAATAAGTGGTCATACCACTTATTAACTAAAAATTAGCTTAAGATATAATTAATTTGTTAATGATCAGGGGGTCAGATTCTGACCTATACAAATATGTCTTTTGTATATAATTTATACATAGAAAAAAATTCAAACAACTAATTATATATTATATAATTTATCTACAACTTATCTACAACTTTCACATATTATTTCTACCCCAGTTAAATATAAATACAATAACATACAACTTAAATAAAAATTTTAACAATATGTCTTTTGTATATTTTGTATCTGATTTATATATAGTAAAAATCAATTTCATACAACTAATTATATGTTATATAACTTATCTACAATTGTTATACATTATTTTTACTCAGTTATATACAACTATAATATCATACAACTTAAATATAATTTTTATACAATATCATTCAACTTTCATACAATAGTTAAATAAATAAAAGAAAAATATATAAACAACATAATACAATTTTTCCATAATTCTTCTACAATTTTACTTCAAACTTGTAAATATAATGTATATCATATCGTTGTCGTTTTCTTGTTCTTCTGAAATTCAGCCAAAACCAAGTTTAGTCTTCACCAAAATCCCTCAAAATTGAGATATAAACCCCAAATCATATATCTAATTATTTGCAACAACACCCAATCCAAATAATGATTTTTGAATATTCAAATTCGAATTAAAATCTTCAAAGCTTTTTAATAGCTGTCAATGATGGAATTACTACTCTCTTCCTTTGCTTTACATTACTGAAATTAGGGATTAAGAGATAGAGAGAGAAGTAGAGAGAATTTCCAATTATTTGCAACAACATCTAATTCAAATAAATAATATTTTTTGAAAATCCAAATTTAAATTTAAAGATTCAAATCTTGTAATGATTGTCAATGTTGGAATCGTGGATAGGTGCAAGATACGTGAGAGAGGGGGTGAGATTTGTAGAGAGAAATGTGGAGGGAGTGGAAGATATGTTAGAGTAGTTTTAGGACACTAATTATTATCATGAATTATCTTAAAATGTACATAAATGGTAATTGGGTATATAAAATATAATTATAATAAAACTTGAGTAGAGAGGTGATATAGCTTCATATACTGTATAGGAATGTAAAAATTCCTAAATTTAATATGGTTTAAATTATTTTATGAATTTAAATGAAATAAAATTTAAATGCTTACAAATGCCCTATGCTCCAAGACTGGTCAGTTTGCAAGTTCTCCAAAACTCAAAGGCGAGGCTTGAAGTATCATTGAAGCAATTTTTATGTTTTTTGACATCACATGATAAATCTCAAAAGATATAAACCTCCATCACTTCTAAAACTTGGAAGATTAAACTTTCAAAGCGCTTTTCTAAAGTAAGAGTTTTAGTCACCTTCATTTTTCCCACAACCATATCCAAATCAATCCCTCAAATTCCGAAAATATACTCTCTTAAGTTGTTGATTCAAACACTAGATTTTACTTTATAATCCATAATTTAGGTGTAGAAATTCAAAGAGAATCATGGTATAAAGTCCAAATGAAAAATCTTTACCTTCAAAGTACTAGTGAAATTGCTCTTCATGCTTTTCTCCTTTCGAAGTCTAGGGTTTAGAATATGAAAGAATGAGCAAAATCTCGAAGTTCCAACTTAAAATAATCTGCCCAGGGGTACATTCACTAACACAGTAGCTGACTCGCATTCGTGAAACACAAAAATCTTCTATAAAAAATAACACTTCGAGTTTGCGGAATGAACCTCGCGAACGCGATGCCTAGCTTGCCTCAAATACGCTAACACGACTAGGCCTTTTGCGAATGTTAAGGATAATCCTCCAGCTCTTAACTCCTTTTTTGCGAATGTGACCCTTTAGTGTGAACGTGATGAAAAAAGCTCCTCCAATCCAAAACCCTTCATCGCGAATGCAATGCTCCCTACGCGAACATGATGAACAACAGACATCAGCACATCAACCAACTCAAAACATGTTTCGGGTGGTCTAAAACTCACTCGAGCTACTTGAGACCCCGTCCAAACATAACAACAAATTCATAAACACTACCCAAACCTATGCAAAGCCTCCAAATACATACGATATCATCTTAACAACAAATCGAGTCAAACCACGCACTGCACTTCTCTTAAACTCAAGAACTTCTAAACTTCCAAATTCATGCTTAAACATTTCGGATCGCCACAAAACTTTGTACATAAGTCTCATTCAAAAAAACAAACCTATTACAAGTTCAAAAGAATAATCCGAGTCTAATATCATCAAAGTCAACTATCAATCAAACTTAAGAACTCTCCAATTCTTCAAATTACCAATTTTCGGTAAATAGGCTCAAAACCCTCTAAGAACACCCAAAATCAATTCCGAACATACTCCCAAGTCTAAAATTACCATTTAAATTTATTAGAAACATCAAATCATCAATTTAAAGTCATTTACATAAAAGTCAAATCTTTCAATTTTAAGACTTCCAACATGAAACTAGGTGCTCCGAATCACCCTCAAACTTAAAGAAATCTAAACCATCCATAAATGAAAATAATAACACATAAAATACATATACATGAGGATCAAATAGGGGAAGGGGGTTAAAATACTCAAAACGACCTATCAATTCGCTACTGTTCAAGATTCTATCATGCTCGTGTTCTTATGCCTTACTAGGACTATTCTTTGCAGTGCCCAAACAAACAATGCACTACCAAAACTACCTTGACATAAGCAGTTTCGAGGCTTCACAAACCATCAAGACCACTAATCTCTCTTAGAGATCTAGGAAATCCGAAATCAATTATGAAAATTATTTAATCAAATAATATAAATTCACCTTTGTACTTCTTATTTGTCATTCGAAATAGTTCTTAAGTTCATAAGACAGAAATCCAAATATTTCATAAAACTTCAAAAATATCTACGAGTCATGTAAGATGCATAAGATACAATTGTAGAACACTTGACGATTCTTGAAGAAAAAAGTTAAGGTATAATGTAACTATCTTTCTACCATTTTAGCAAATAATATGAGCCCATTTGCTTCATTCAGAACCCACATTAACATTTACGTAATTTACAAACTTCGTAAAACATGAACTGTGCGAGAAGACAACTTTAATAAAAAAAATTGTCTCAACTCACCGTAGTTTTAGAAGTTCTATTATTTTAGAAACCCCAGTTTTGATTTCTCAATATCTAGGGTTTATAGTTGACCTACTTTTTTTGTAGTATTTCCTAAGAATAAATATCAAATAAATCTTCCCTAATGATCATTGTTAGATGTGAGTTGTAACGCTTACCTTGATTGCAAAATCCTAGGTTGGAGGAAAGCTTTGTTCCTGAGTTCTTGTGGACGATCTAGTGATTTCAAGATAAAATCTCGTTAGAATCTATGTGTGAGAAAAATAACATAACTTAAATCATGTTATATACTCACCTTGGATGTTGTGTATGTGTGTATGGGGGGGGGGGGTGATCTTTTCTCAATTTCTTCTTCAATAGAACAAGCATTGAATCTTTAAGGTATCAAGAATGAGAGAATCTCGTTTTTGGGGTATTTATAAGCTGGCATGTCATGGTGAGCATGCCTTTCAATGCTATAGCTCTGATATTGTTGTTTTTTAAAATCTTTAGCGGTAACTCTCGTAACTTTTCGTGCTAAAGCATGAATATTGTTGTTTATGAAAATGTCACGATCCTAGTTAATCAATCGTGAACCTGTTATGACGGCATCCAGTCTTCGCGACTAAGTAAGCCTGACACATTGCGAAAATTAAATAATCTTTGCGGAAACGATAATTTAAAACATAAATAGCATAAGATGATGTATAGAGTGTCGCCTGAAACATATATGTCGACTGAAAATAATGTAAGGAACCTCCAAGACCCAGAAATCCACGGGCAACACAGGCTAAGAGTAAACATATTACAATGCTCTAACATTCCGAAGTGTCTATAACAATGAGTATATGATAGAAACTATCAACTAAAGGTAGAATAGAAGAAGGCTCTTCGGCTCTGCGGACACGGAAGATGCATACCTCAAGCCTCCAAAGCATCTCCGAATCCCTAATAGTGCGCCAGACTAGTAGTACCTGGATGTGCACAACAAAAATATGCAGAAGAGTAGCATGAGTACACCACGGCGGTACTAAGTAAGTGCCAAGCCTAACCTCGATGGAGTAGTGACGAGGAAGGTCGAGGCCCATACTGAGATAACATAAAATAAATATGAAATGAATAACAGTAGGAAATACATAAATCACGAATATCTAACAATAATAAGAAGAAATGAATAGACTATATTACAATTCTACAAAACAAGAACAACCGTTATAGGCTAATTATCATTGGGGATCTCCAATTATCCCGAGGATCTCCCAGTATCCTCATCATATAAACAAAGGATCTCCAAGTATCCCAAGGATCTCCTAGTATCCTCATCACATAAGCAAGGGATCTCCAAGTATCCCGAGGATCTCTTAGTATCCTCCAGTAAATCAGTCCTGCTCTGGGGATCACTTAGTATCCGCCAGAAAATAAATTATGCGCTGGGGATCTCTTAGTATCCGCGGGTCATATAATCCAGTGCCGGGATCTCTTGGTATCCCGCACTTCCAAACCTCGAAACCAAAATACGAACATGGGGAGCCCACCGGATGCCGTCCCGTAGTCCCAATAGTAAATACATCACAACAAACTAATATTTAACGGCAATGAAGTGAAACGCGAACAACAATTAAAATCGAGAATCTAACATGTATAATAAGAAGGACAAATATTGCAATTTAACCAAATAAGGCAAATAAGTTGCTAACATGCTTTACAAAAGAAAACAGATATTATCATTTAGTCAAATTGATCAAATAAGTCACTAACATACTTTTCCTAAGTCAAAACAAGTGAAGTTTTATTTTTAACAATTAAATGTGTAAAGAAACACAATCTAAATAAGCCAAGTAAGGTGAATTTTCAAGAACATGCATAAGTACACGTCCGTCACCTCGTGTACAAGGCATTTAAACAATGACAAGAATATCCTAAGGGAAAAGGTTCCCCACACAAAGTTAGACAAGCCACTTACCTCAATTTGGTACAAAACCGCTAAGGAACAACTCCCTTGCCACGAGTATCCGACTCCGAGTGGCCCATATCTATTCAAACCAATTACATATTGTAAATAGCATCGCAGTAACTGATTACATTATTAAAATTTAAGCTAAGGCGCGAAAATAGGTAAAATAACCAAAATGCCCCTCAGGCCAACGCTCGAAATTGAATAATTTTCACATTTTCAAAAACCTTGTACTCTCACGAGTCTAACCATATAAAAATCTCCCAAATTGAAGGTCAAATGCTCCCTCAAATCCCAATTAATTAGTGAACGAACTTCTACTCAAATTCCTCCATTTTTGGACCTCAATATGAATTTAAAAGATGAATTTAACAATTAAATGATGGGTTAAAGCTAGAAAGGATCATAGAAACGTTACCCAATAATCTTTTTTTCAAAACTCACTCGAAATCGCCTTGGTCCGAGCTCTCAATTAATTTTTCAACTTATGAAATTAAACCCTTGGATAAAACTCATAACACTCAGCGATTTCCGCTTTCGCAGACAAGGGAGAGCTTCTGCGGTACTGCTTTCGTGGTCAAAAGAGCCGCTTCAGCGGTCTTACTAAAACTCCCATTTTCCGCTTCTGCGGTCAACCACTCGCTGAAGCGAGTGCGCCTCTGCGGAACTATGACCGCTTCTGCAGTCCACGACCAATTTCCCCATACCGCGTCCGTGACCCCAAATCCGCTTCTGTGGAAGTCCTTTACGCGGCTGCACATCCGCGATCGCGAAAACAACAGATGAAAAGCAGAAAAATTCATTCAAAGTCCCAAAAATGAACCCGTCGAGCATCCGAAACAAACTCGAGGCCCCCGGGACCTCAACCAAACTCATAAAACTATCCCTTAACATCCTTCGGACTTGGATCAATCCTTAAAACACCTAAAACAACGCCGAAAACACCATTTAATCAATGGTTTGAACTTAATATTTCCAAAACTTAACCAAGCTCACTTTCGATTCAAAAACCAACCAAAACACGTCCGATTGTCCTGAAATTTTGCACGCACGTCCCAAATGACATGACGGTTCTACAACAACTTTCGGCAATCCGTTCCGACTTTCGGATGTAAAATTCATTGTCGGGCCGGAACTTCAAAATTCTAATTTTCGGCATTTCTAGCCTAAATGAGCTACGGACATCCAAAATACATTCCGAACACGCTCCCAACCCCAAAATCACCTAACAAAGCTAACAGAATCCTCGGGTTTCCATTTTGAGGTCGTCTTGGCACTGTTTTGATTAAGGACCCTTTTCCAACACTTAAGCTCTCATTTAGGGACTAAGTGCCCCAAAATGCTCCGAGTTCTATCACCGAACATCCCGGCAAACCAAAATAACAGAAATGAGCTTAGGAAAAGTAGTTAATGGGGGAACATGGCATATATTCCATAGACGACCGGCCGGGTCGTCACATCCTCCTACACATAAACATTTGTTTGTCCTTGAACGAGCATAGAGAACATACCTGAAGTAGCAAAAAGATGAGGGTATCGGCTGCATATATCCCGCTCGGTCTCCCAAGTCGCCTCCTTGGCCGGCTGACCCCGCCATTGAACCTTTACTGAAGCTATATCCTTTGACCTGAGCTTTCGAACCTGTCTATCCAATATTGCCACTGGCTCCTCAACATACGACAAGTCAGTGTCCAACTGGATTGAAGTGAACTCCAACACGTGAGACGGGTCACCATGATACCTCCGAAGCATCGAAACATGAAATACTAGTTGAACCCCGGTCAAACTGGGAGGTAAAGCAAGCTCATAAGCAACCTTCCCAACCTGCTTCAAAATCTCAAATGGACCAATGTACCTCGGGCTCAACTTTCCTTTCTTTCCAAACCTCATTATGCCTTTCATAGACGAGACCCCAAGCAAAACCCGCTCACCAACCATAAATGAAACATCACGAACCTTTCGGTCCCCATAACTCTTCTGTCTGGACTGGGCCGCACGGAGTCTATCCTGAATCACCTTAACCTTCTCCAGCGCATCCTGAACTAAATCAATGCCCAATAATCTGGCCTTGCCCGGCTCGAACCAACCCACAGAGGATCTGCATCTCCTACCATATAAGGCCTCATAAGGCGCCATCTGAATACTGGAATGATAACTGTTGTTGTATGTAAACTCAGCCAATGGCAAGAACTGATCCCAAGACCCTTTAAACTCAACTGCGCACGCACAGAGCATATCCTCAAGAATCTAAATAGTATGCTCGAAATGTACGTCCGTCTGAGGGTGGAAAGGTGTACTTATGGTCACTCGAGTACCCATCTAATGCTGGAAAGTTTTCCAGAACCGTGATGTTTACACTGAACCTCTGTCTGAGATGATAGAAACTGGAATGCCATGCACGAACAATCTCCCTGATATAAATCACTGCTAACTGCTTCGCTGAGTAAGAAGTGCACACTGGAATGAAATAAGCGGACTTGGTCAGCCGATCCACAACAACCCAAATAGAATCAAACTTCCTCGCCGTTAGAGGGAGACCAGACACAAAATCCATAGTGATATTCTACCATTTCCACTTCGGAATGTCCATCTGCTGGAGCAACCCTCCCGGTCTCTGATGCTCAGCCTTCACCTGCTGACAGTTGAGGCATCTAGCTAAAAACTCTACTATGTCCTTCTTCATCCGCCTCCACCAGTAATGCTGCCTCAGAATCCTGATACATCTTCGCAACACCCGGATGGATAGAATACCGCGAGCTATGGGCCTCGGTCAATATCAACTCCCAAATATCATCAACATCGGGCACACAATTACGACCCTGCATTCTCAATACCCCGTCATCTACAATAGTCACATCCTTAGCATCGCCATGCTGAACTGTGTCCCTAAGGACAAGCAAATGAGGATCATCATACTATCGCTCCCTGATACAATCAAACAATGAGGACCGAGAACCCGACTGGGATCCGAAAGGTCCAATCTCACAAACTGATTGGCCAAAGCCTGGACATCCATCGCCATAGGTCTCTCTGAAGATGGTAAATATGCCAAACTCCCCAAACTCTCCGCCCCCCTGCTCAAGGCATCGACTACCACATTGGCCTTGCCGGTGTGATAAAGAATAGTAATATCATAATCCTTCAGTAGCTCCAACCATCTCCTATGGCGCAAGTTCAGATCCTTTTGCTTGAACAAATGCTGCAAACTCTGATGATCCGTATAAATCTCACAAGGTACGCCATACAAATAATGACGCCAGATCTTTAAGGCATGAACAATAGCATCTAACTCAAGTTCATGGACATGATAGTTCTTTTCATATACCTTCAACTATCTGGACGCATAGGCAATCACCCTACCGTCCTACATCAATACCGCTCCAAGTCCAACTCATGAGGTATCACAATAAATCGTATAGGAACCCGAACCTGTAGGCAAAATCAGAATAGGGGCTGAAGTCAAAGCCGTCTTGAGCTTTTGGAAGCTCGCCTCACACTCGTCTGACCACTGAAATGGAGCACCCTTCTGGGTTAATCTAGTCATAGGGGCTGCAATCGACGAGAAACCCTCAACAAAATGATGGTAATACCCCGCCAGGCCAAGGAAACTGCGGATATCTATAGCTGAGGAGGGCCTGGGCTAACTCTGCATGGCCTCCACCTTCTTCGGATCTACCCGAATACCCTCACTCGATACCACGTGGCCTAGAAATGCCACATAACTCAACCAAAACTCACATTTTGAAAACTTTGCATATCATTTCTTTTCTCTCAAGGTTTGAAGCACTGTCCTCAGGTGCTGCTCATGATCTTCCCAGTTCCGGGAGTAAACAAGAATATCATCTATGAAAACAATGACAAACGAGTCGAGATAGGGCATGAATACACTATGCATCAAATGCATAAAGCTGGTGGGGCATTAGTCAGCCCAAATGACATGACAAGGAACTCGTAATGACCATATCGAGTCATGAAAGCAGTCTTCGAGATATCCAGCTCCCGAATCTTTAGCTGATGATAACCTGAGCGTAAATCAATCCTACAAAACACCTGTGCGACTTAAAGCTGGTCAAATAGATCATCAATGCGAGGAAAAGGGTACCAGTTCTTCACTGTAACTTTGTTCAACTGATGATAATCGATACATATGCGCATAGAATCATCTTTTTTCTTCACAAACAATACATGAGCACCCCATGGTGAAACACTGGGTCGAATAAAACCCTTATCAAGCAATTCCTGTAACTGATTCTTCAACTCCTTCAAATCAGGAGGAGCCATATGGTAAGGAGGAATAGATATGGGATGAGTGCCCGGCAACAAATCAATACCAAAATCAATGTCCCGATTGGGCGGAATGCCCAGAAGATCAGCTGGGAACACATCGGGGAAATGTCGTGCTACTGGAACAAAGTCAACAGAAAGGGTGTCAGCACTGACATCTCTCACATAGGCTAAATACGTAGCACACCCCTTTTCAACCATACACTTAGCTTTAAGAAAAGATATAGCTCTGCTGGGAGTGTGATCAAAAGTACCACTCCACTCAATACGAGGAATACCTAGCATAGCCAGCGTCACGGCCTTAGCGTGGCAATCAATAATAGCATAATTGGGCGACAACCAGTCCATGCCCAAGATAATTTAAAAATAGACTATATCAAGTAATAAAAGATCTGACCTGGTCTCAAAACCACGAATAGTAACCAAGCACGACCGATACACACGGTCCACAACAAGAGAATCTCCAACAGGAGTGGAAACATAAATAGGAAAGTTCAAGGTCTCTCGAACTGTACCCAAATGCGGAGCAAAATAAGATGACACATAAGAATAAGTAGTGCATGGATCGAATTGAACCGATGCCTCTCTGTGACTAACCAGATTAATACATGTGATAACAGAATCGAAGGCGACATCCACACGATCAGGAATGGCATAAAATCTAGCCCGGCCCCTACCTCGAGGGCGACCACTATCTACCCGGTCCCCGCCCCTGGCTGGCTGGGTTGGTGGGGTGGCAGCTAGAGCTGGAATAATGGCTTGAGAATCCCGGTGGGTGCGCTACTGCTGAGGCTGCTGTGGAGGTGCACTCCTCCCGAGCCTAGCACAATCCCTCATGACATGGAGAGTATCCCCGCACTCATAACAAGCTCTGGGAGGGCGCGGTGGTTGTGATTGACTGGAACCACCCCTGCTAGACTTTCCTCTGGAACTACCCTGCGCAGGAGGCGCACTAGAAACCGAGGGTGCATAATAAGGCTCCTGAGATATGGGAGGAGCTGGAGTACTGCTGGGTGAAGGAAGAGCTGAGTGAACGGGGTGACCCGTATGGCCCCTACCATGACGTCCTGCTCCCGAAGTACGGGAACCAGAAAAATGACCAGACTCTCGAGACCTCTTGGCCTCCCTCTCCTCTCGCTCCCTGGCATGCATACCCTCTATCCTCCTGGCTATGCTCACCACCTGTTGATAGGGTATATCCATCTCCAACTGTCGCACCATGCCAGATCTGATGGAAGGGATGAGACCCTCGATAAACTTGTGAACCCTTTCACGAACAGTAGCCACCAAAGCATGCGCATGCCCTGCAGCCTGGTGTAACTGATGGCATACTCAGAGACAGTCATAGGGCCCTGGCGCAAGTGCTCAATCTTCGTGCGCCATGCATCTCGGAGGCTCTGGGGAACAAACTCTCTCTGAAAACATAGTCTAAGTCAGGGAGGCAGCCTCATCCGAACAGTCTAGCTCAAATGTGCGCCACCAATCATAGGCGGCTCCCCGAAGCTGGAAAGCTGCAAAAGAAACCCCACTCGAAGCAGTGATACCCATGGTGCGAAAGATGCGATGACACTCCTCCAAAAACCCCAAGGCATCATCTGTAGCTATTCGCTGAAAATAGGATGGTCATACTTTTTGAACCGCTCCAATCTACGTTGCTCATCCTGTGAAGCAGGTGCCCCATCCTCGGGCTGAACTGGTACTGTAGGATGGGCAGGAATAACATCTAGAATCGGTCCCATATGCTCCCTCTGCTCTAGGGTACAGGCTGCAAGAGTCTGGGATCCTCTCTCGGCCTGGGACATAGCTGCAGGAAGAGAAAGCAACCCTGCCTGCGACAGCGTGGTATACATACTCATAAACTTCACCAATGCCTCCTGAACAGCTGTAGTAGTGGTGGCTGTGGGCGTCTATGGTGCCTGAGTTCTGACTGGGTCAGCTGGTGGCATCTCGGCGGCTGCTCGCACAGGGGCTCTGGCCACACCCGACGCAAGTCCACGACCCCTGCCCCGGCCCCTGCCTCTAGTGGCTGCAGGAGGGGGTGTGGGTGCCTGATCGTCCCGGGTTGTGCGTGTCATCACCATCTATGAGAGAATAGGAAACAATAGTTTAGAATCGAGGTCAAAACATAGAACAATGAGAATTCAAATGAATTAAAGATTTTCCTACACAGTTACATAGCCTCCCGTTGATAAGTACAAATGTCTCTGTACCGATCAGCGAGACTCTAAATATCCGGCCTGTGTCCCGCGACTCCTATGAACCTAGAGCTCTGATACCAACTTATCACGACCCTACTTCACCAATCATGAACCTGTCATAACGGCACCCAGTCTTCGCGACTAGGTAAGCCTGACACATTGCGAAAATTCAACAATCTTTGCGGAAAAGATAATTAAATCATAAATAGCATAAGATGATGCATAGAGTGCCCCCTGGCACATACATGTCGACTCACAATTACGTAAGGAACCTCCAAGACCCGGAAACCCACGGGCAACACAGGCTTGTAAACATAGTACAATGCTCTAACATTCCGAAGTGTCTATAACAAATGAGTATATGAAAGAAACTATCAACTAAAGGTAGAATATAAGAAGGTTCTTCGGCTCAGCGGACGCGGCAGAAGCATAACTCAAGCCTCCAAAGCAGCTCCGAATCCCTAATAGCGCGCCAGACCAGTAGTACCTGGATCTGCACAACAAAAGTGTGCAGAAGAGTAGCATGAGTACACCACAGCGGTACTTAGTAAGTTCCAAGCCTAACCTCAATGGAGCAGGGACGAGGAAGGTCGAGGCCCCTGCTGAGATAACATAGAATAAATATGAAATGAATAATAGTAGGAAATACATAAATCTCAAATATATAACAACAATAAGAAGAACGGAATAGACTATATTAGAATTCTACAAAACAAGAACAACCGTTATAGGCTAATTATCATCGGGGATCTCCAAGTATCCTGAGGATCTCCCAGTATCCTCATAATATAAACAAGGGATCTCCAAGTACCCTGAAGATCTCCCATTATTCTCATCACATAAGCAAGGGATCTCCAAGTATCCCGAGGATCTCTTAGTATCCTCCAGTAAATCAGTCCTGCCCTGGGGATCTCTTAGTATCCGCCAGAAAATAACTTCTACGCTGGGGATCTTAGTATCCGCCAAAAAATAAATTCTGCGCTGGGGATCTCTTAGTATCCGCCAGTCATATAATCCAGTGCCGGGGATCTCTTTGTATCCACACTTCCAAACCTCAAAACCAAAATACAAATAGGGTGAGCTCCCGGGATGCCGCGTAGTCCCAATAGTAAATACATCACAATAAACCAATATATAACGGCAATGAAGCGAAATGCGAACAACAATTAAAATCGAGAATCTAACATGCTTGACAAGAAGGACAAATATTGCAATTTAAACAAATAAGGCAAATAAGTTGCTAACATGATTTACAAAAGAAAACAGATATTACCATTTAGTCAAATTGATCAAACAAGTCACTATCATGCTTTTCCTAAGTCAAAACAAGTGAAGTTTCATTTTTAACAATTAAATATGTAAAGAAACACAATCTAAATAAGTCAAGTAAGGTGAATTTTCAACAACTAGCACAAGTAGACACCCTTCACCTCATGTACAAGGCATTTATACAATGACAAGAATATCCTAAGGGAAAAGCCCCCCCCCCCCACAAAGTTAGACAAGCCGTTTAGCTCAATTTCGTGCAAAACCGCTAAGAAACAACACCCTTGCTACGGGTATCCAACTCCGAGTGGCCCAAATATATTCAAACCAATTACATATTGTAAATAACATCGCAAGCAACTGATTACATTATTAAAATTTAAGCCAAGGCGCGAAAATAAGTAAATTGACCAAAATGCCCCTAAGGGAAACGTCTCAGAATCGAATAATTTTCACATTTTCAGAAACCTCGTACTCTCACGAGTCTAACCATATAAAAATCTCCCAAATCGAAGGTCAAATGCTCCCTCAAATCCCAATTGATTAGTCAATAAACTTTTACTCAAATTCCTCCATTTTTGGACCTCACTTTGAATTTAAAAGATAAATTTAACAATTAAATGACGGGTTAAAGCTAGAAAGGATTATAGAAACGTTACCTAATAATCTCTTCTTTAAAACTCACTCGAAATCGCCTTGGTCCGAGCTCTCAATTGAATTTTCAACTTATAAAATTAAATCCTCGGATAAAACTCATAAGCGATTTCCGCTTTCGCGGTCAAAAGAGTAGCTTAAGCGGCCTTACTAAAAATCCCATTTTCCGCTTCTACGGCCAACCACCCCTGAAGCGAGTCCGCCTCTGCGGAACTATGACCACTTCTGCGGTCCATGACCAATTTCCCCATACCGCATCCGCGACCCCAAATTCGCTTCTGCGAAAGTCGCTTACGTGGCTGCATATATGCGATCGCGGAAACAACAGATGACAGCAGAAAAATTCATTCAAAGTCCCAAAAATTAACCCGTCGAGCATTCGAAACAAACCCGAGGCCCCTGGGACCTCAACCAAACCCACAAAACTATCCCTTTAACATCCTTCAGACTTGCATCAATTCTTAAAACACCTAAAACAACGCCGGAAACACCATTTAATTTATGATTTGAACTTAAAATTTCCAAAACTTAACCAAACTCACTTTTGATTCAGAACCCAACAAAAACACGTTCGTTTGTCCTATAATTTTGCACTCACGTCCTAAATGACATGACGGTGCTACAGAAACTTTCGGAAATCCGGTCCGACCGTCGGATAAAAAATTCACTATCGGACCGGAACTTCAAAATTCTAACTTTCGGCATTTCTAGCCTAAATGAGCTACGGACATCCAAAATACATTCCGAATACGCTCCCGACCCCGAAATCACCTAACGGAGCTAACGGAATCCTCGAGTTTCCATTCCGAGGTTGTCTTGACACTGTTCTATCCAACACTTAAGCTCTCATTTAGGGACTAAGTTCCCCGAAATGCTCCGAATTCTATTACCGAACATCTCGGCAAACAAAAATAGCAGATGAACTTAGGGGAAACAGTTAATGGGGGAACGTGAAATAAATTCCAAAGACGGGCCGGCCAGGTCGTCACAGAAGATTTCTATAGGCAGCTCTCGTGCTTTTTCGTGTTAAAGCATAAATATTAATGTTGAAGCCTTCTCCAATGCACATCGTAATTTTGTTAAAATACCCGAGAGATATAACAACACTATATGAGTTTTTACACAATCGAAAATTTTTAAATCTCGTCATCAGGCATGTACTTAGCCCGAAATAAAACTTTTAAAACTTATAAGTCTTTATACCTTCGCCTTCTCCCTTTTATGTTGGCTGCGTTAGATACACTTACTGCAACATATGATATAGTTGTTGTCTTAGTATAATATACAAGCCCTTTTTGTATTTCTTTATTATAGTAGCAATCAAGTAATGTACATGTCTATCGAAATATTCTAACACTCTCTACAATTTTGGAATTTAGAGGGTGTTGGGCGGCATCATTGCAGGATATAATTCTAATAAAGACTGATACCAGAGCGATTACCGCTATTGGATTTATGCATTTGGCTATCCCAACACTCATAGTATATCAAATAAATGAAAAAGTTTCTACCATAGTTAAAATCACTTTGATTATCATTATTAGAGCACTCTAAATGGCCCATACACCCTAATCTTGTCACGACTCAATCACTATAGGCTATGATGGCGTCAAACGTCGCCGTTAGGCAAGCCAATAGTGAACTATCAACTTAATTATTCATTTTATTACATTTAAAATCATGAATTTTATTAAAATGAAATTAAGTGCTGAAAACAATAAAGATGAAACATGAAACAAAATAATGATAATATCAAGTATAACTATGATCAATCTACTAACCAAAACCAGGCATCACAAGTGCACGAGCAATCTAGTATAATATACAAACCATTATAACTACTGTCTAAAATGAAATAGACAGAAATAGTAAATGCAACAAGAAGGAGAGTTACCAAGTGGCCACCAGATGTACCCGCTTCAGTACCTGCACAATTAGTGCATAAGTATACCATGAGTACGTAAATCAATACATACCTAGTAAGTATCTGGTCTAACCTCAAAGAAATAGTGACGAGGAATCGACATCGATAATTATAAGTAGTCGATAAATAAAGTACATGAATTATCAATAGGCATGAAGCACAACAACAATAATTCAATAAGAAAGACCGTAAGTAACATGATCCCTCAACAAAATAATTGTATAAACCCAAATGTCATGAACTATCTCACACAAATAAGAACCATCAAATAAATATCAAATCTCAAGTCAAGAAGGAAATATTATGCATATTCTGACCCCTAACGATATTACACATGAATTATGATGAGGTCATACGACTTGATCATTATAATCGTGTACATTGTCAAGGGTCAACCGACACGAACCATAAATGTATCTTTAATATACTGTCGAGGTTGTCTATCCCTATCCATAATGATATTTTATAGAACCTACTGAGGTATAGAACCTGATCTATGAGAATAGAGAAACTCTCCAACTACGGATCATACAGTTACACACGTAAAAGAATTATTTTTACTAACAATTAAGTATTCTACCAAAACTCAAGGTAATGAAGCTTAGTCCAGCATAATTTCTAATCAAATTTCAATTATAAATTTTAGTAATTAAACTATCAAGTTGAGTTCAAGTAGTACAAATATTTCATGTCAAAGTCCTAAGTCTATCCAGACATAAATATGATATTAGCTACTTACAAACTATCATCACCTCGTGCATACACATCACTGATAATTATGGATTTTAACCACTTATTTGTGTCTTCTTGATTTAGTTTTAATTCGAAAGTAGTGATTTTTGTTTCTGAATCTAATGAAAATATATAAGTTGTAGGTATGCTGGAGACATGCTGGAGAATGTAAGCTCAATGAAGAAATCTAACTCAAAGAGGAGATCTAGCTCAAACAGTCAAGCGAAGAAGTGAACAGAATAGTGCAGTCCTCAAAATTCCATCTCCGGTCACAAACGCAGATTGCTACCCGCAGAATATGAAGTGTTGAGACAGATTAAACCCTGAGGCTTCAGAGGATTTTAACAGTAGCGCGATTCACATATAATCCACCGCTTGACAAAGGCTGCAGCAAATCTGATCTAATCACCAGATCAGGAAGTTCTTGCCGCACATCCAGACGAAGGAGAGAATTCAGGAGGTTCAAATGGCCAAGAATTACATATGAAAAATCAAGGTCCAAGAGACGAATAAAGTATTATAGTTTGCTTTCTTGGAGTCTCTTACTATGTTCGTTATACTGTGGTATCAAAGCCAGGTTGAATTTCTAATAGAAATGGTTATGAAGGCCCTCCCAAAAATGATCCAGACAAATTATAGTTTGCCTTCTTGGAGTCTCTTACTATGTTCTCTATACTTTGAATTTATCTGGATCATCTTTGGGAAGGCCTTCATATCCATTTCTATTAGAAATTCAAATTATAGTTTGCTTTCTTGGAGTCTCTTACTATGTTCTTTATACTGTGGTATCAGAGCTAAGTTGAATTTCTAATAGAAATGGATATGAAGGCCTTCCCAAAGATGATCCAGATAAAATATAGTTTGATTTCTTGGAGTCTCTTACTATGTTCTTTATACTGTGGCTGGATAATATGCTTTAAGGCTGAGCGGTTTGTACAAATAGCATCCAATGCAACGAAAATGGCTTGCCTGATGTAACCATTTTGTGGGATTGTTATGGATTGAAACTTTTCTTCAATTATGGTCATGGTTCGGCTTGCTAACAACTTTGGAAGAGAAGAGACAAAGGCTTGCTTCAGATTAATGTCTCCGCCAATTTCAGCATAATCTAGCATAAAACTTTTGCGACTATAAACAAATTAACTGTTTGTGTAGCTTGGCAAGCCGTCCCTTATGGGTTGTTGAAGCCAGCCCCTTTTGTAGGGAAACGTTCGTATCTATGGTGTAGTTTTCTTTCTTGGAGTCTCTTACTATATTCTTTATACTGTTAATTTATCTGGAACATCTTTGGGAAGGCCTTCATATCCATTTCTATTAGGCCGGTCCATGTATGAAAATAGAGTAAGAATACTCTGTTAAAGTTAGCTTATTGTAGTGTGAAAGTTTTCTGAGTTATAAACAGCTAACATTGGTTATAGTATAAAAGTTTTCTGAGTTGTGTAGCTTGTCAAGCTATCCCTTATGGGTTGTTGAAGCCAACCCCTTTTTTAGGAAAACATTTGCGGCTATAAACAAATTAACTGTTTGTGTAGCTTGGCAAGCCATCCCTTTGGGTTGTTGAATCCAACCCCTTTTGTAGGGAAACTTTAGTATCTATGGTATAGTTTGCTCTCTTAATATGTTCTTTATACTGTGGTATCAATGCAGGTTGAATTTCTAATAGAAATGGATATGAAGACCTTCCCAAAGATGATCCAAATAAATTATAGAAAGCAAGCCTTTGTCCCTTCTCTTCCAAAGTTGTTAGCAAGCCGAATCATGACCATCATTGAAGAAAAGTTTCAGTCCATAACAATCCCACAAATTGGTTACATCAGGCAAGCTATTTTCGTTGCATTGGATGATATTTGTACAAAGTGCTTAGCCTTAAAGCATATTATCCAGCCACAGTATAAAGAACATAGTAAGAGACTCCAAGAAAAACTATAATTTATCTGGATCATCTTTGGGAAGGTCTTCATATCCATTTCTATTAGAAATTCAACCTGGCTCGGATACCACAATATAAAGAACATAGTAAGAGACTCCAAGAAAGCAAGCTATAATTATGTAGCCGCAAAACCTTTTCGCATTGACAATATTGAGAGATCGGTGGTGCAAAAGAACAAGTTGAAGCCTCCTTAAAATGCGGTCCGCAACCAGATTGTGCAGCCGCAATAGCTAAAGTGCGGTCACAGAAGTTTATGCGCGACCACATAATCCCTCCAACTGAAAAGAACTAAATTGAGCGAGGAATGCAGATAAAATTATGCGGCCGCAAACATCCCGAAGGGTATTTTTGTTAGAAAATTTTAGAATACTATAAATCGATGAGAAATACTTTTTTTAGGATGTAACGATCCGACTGGTCGTTTTGAGGTTTAGAGTTCCATTCAGTGGTTTGCGACTTTGAGTAGCTTTATATTATGTGTTATAACTTGTGTGTATTGTTGGTTTCGGTTTTTGAGCGGTCCAAGATTGATTTGGAAGAATGGTTCTCGTTTTAGAAGCTTTAAGTTGGAAGAGCTGATCAAAGTTTGACTTTTGAGTACACATACTCGGAATTGGGTTTTAATAATTCCAATAAGTGTGTATGATGAGTTTGTAAACTTCCACAAAGTTGGGTTAAATTCCGATAACTTTTAGTTATTTGGTGATTGTTTTTGTTTTCGACATCGATTTGAGCATAAATGTTACCAGATTAAGCAAACAACCTTTGAATCGTGTTTCAACTAAATTATTATATCTGTATCATAATTTCGGAACCATATCAACTAAAAATTCCAAGGTTTGACATCATATAAGGAATTTCTGGTCATTTTACTAAGAATTAGGTTGCCAATTTTTCTAGATTAATTATGAAATTGCCACCGAATTAAATTTGCACTATTACTGAATATTGAAACCAACACATCTTATTCATTATAAGGTCAAATGGAGTGATTCAAAATCCTAACTTGACAGGAATTTTGTGAGAAATCCAATTGGAGGCATCAAACGTTTGTTTAAGAATCATTTATCAAAAGAAACGAGGCAGAACATCTGGGCATTTTTGGCTATTAATATTATTGGAGTTTTTCTCATCTTGAATGTTTGGGATTGGGAGAACCCAAGGAATTTATTCAATTTTCTTTCATGGGGTAAGGTCTATACCATAACCTAAGTATTTTACTTTGATTTATTCCCTTGGTTTAAGCTTTAATCCATCATTTTAATTGAAAACTTATTTAAATCTTTGAATCAAGATCTAGTGTTATGTCCTAAATTTTAAAAATTGAAAATGAGTTAGGGGAGTTTATTTCCTGATTTATTTTGAGGTCTGGTTCTCCTGATATAGGAGAACGACATACCAGAACTTGGCGAGTTTTGGAGGAATATTTTGGGAGATATGTGACCCAACTAGGAGTATGGGTTGGACTCTTGGGTTTTGAACACCAAAGACCAATTTTTGGAGACTTGGTAGAGCTATCAGACTCTAATTGAGTCGGTTTTTATTCATGTAAGCTTGTAGTGGTTTGAGCTTTACTTGGGTAAGCTTGGATTCGGAATCCAAGGCAGGCCCGGCGTTGACTTTTGTTTACTTTTTGGAAAAAATGTAAAGATCATATCTTTGTTTATTGTAATTGGTTTCCCTTGCATTGTTTGACATTATTAAGTCATTTATGTCGATTTGAGGCATGTGGGGGCGAAATTTAGGGGAAAAGCTATTTCGGAGGATTGAGTTGGCATAGTTGAGATAAATATCTTGCCTAACCTTGTGTGGAGAAAACCCCCCTCAAGATTTGGGTTGATTGTGCTATTTATGTTATGTGAAAGCCATTTGTGCAAGATGACAAGTGGGTACACGCGCTATATGTGGTATTTGGTCGATTTAGATTATCTAGACTCTTTCCATTATTTTAATTGAATTATCATAACATATTATATCTCTGTCGACGCCCCCTTGCGAAATCAGGTATACGACATTTGGGAGGACAACTCTATTCCTTTCGAGAATTGTGTTTTTGGAGAAGAGTCGCCACCTAATGATTATAGTGCATTAGGACACTTTTATGAAGGGCTTGAAATGCAGAAACCAAAGTTTGGGTAAGTACTAGAAATTATCTCGAGGAGAAGGTGTTAGGCCCCCCTCAAGATCCACTAGTATGGATTCCGACGATGCTACAATTGTAACTTTGAATAACAAGTAAGAAAATAGATGTCTCATGTAGAAAGGGATTTACACATAATATTACAAGAAAATTGAGAGTTTGAAGATAGTAAGGGAAGCAGAAATAATAGGGAGATTGATTAAACAACTTTTGAGAAAGATAAACAAGTAAATGGAGAAAGGGGTCCTAGGTTTGTAAACAATATGGATCACATCAATGCAACACTCGTCAAACACTCCTCAGAAGAGGGGTCGCATGTGATATTAGCGCACCGGTCATCATATCCATATTCTACCCTCCCCACTCTATTAAACTATTAAATCGCAGAATAGTATCATTGCTTATTGCATGCTAGTACCCGTCCCAATACTATCAGTCCAGAGGCATTTGGGACTTATAGTCCTATATGGGAGGAAGTTTTGGGCTTTTTCAAGAATTTAGAAAGGTAAAAATTTTTAATGCATCAAACAAAACACCTAGTACAGTTATGCGATACACGTAACAATTAAAGGCTCAAATAAGCCTCCTTAGAATCATAAAATGTTGTTTAACATGCCTTACATATATTGATTAGGTCTGAATTAAACTTAAACATTAAGCGATCTGGTTCAACACATATTTTTAGACAAGAAGTCCGCATTTGGTCCACCTGGCTATAATTATTGAAGACTGATGCAGTTACAGCTTTTACCCTAAGGCTTGCCTAGGTGAAACTTATAGGCATAATATTTCCTGGTTTCAGAAAATAAGCAAACATGTTACAGAAGGGTTTCCAATTTTAATAGAATAATACAAATTCTGCAATTGATAATGTTCTATTACTGACAGATTAACTTAAAATGAGTTAGGCAATTCAGAATTGATTGACAATTACGATAGGCATGTTTTCTAGCGTTGTTAAGTTCACACACTTTTTATAGGCGTAGCAAGAATGCAGAAATCCTATGAGCATGGTATTTAGAATGCAATTGATTATTGTTTAAGCCTAAAAATCGTTTGCCTAATGATAGATACGTATACAAAATTCAGAAATCCTATAGACATGCATTCTATATGATAGGAAAAAATGCAGAACTATATAGACGTGTTTTCTATGTGAGATGCAGAAATGCAGAGAACTATTGACCTATGTACGAAATGCATAACTTAAAGCAGGATTTTTATATGAAAGTGCAGAACCTAAAATAGGAGTTTTAGATGCAGAAATGTAGAACTTGACATGATTTGCAGAAGTAAATACCTAATGAACATGATGTCTACCCTTATGCATACAGTAAGTAACCCTCCATTTTCTTTATTAAACCCTATAAGTTGTTACAAATTATTACAAACCAAATGAATCAGATAGAAAATAAAATTACATCAGAAATTTAAGCTGCATCCAAGGAACCTAATTCAGACTCAATATCTAACAATATGAGATGAACCAACTTCCGGGATCAGTTTCCAAAGCCTTTCTCTTATTTGGGATGTGTTAGAGCTCCAAGGAACTTCAAGAGTTCTAGGCAGTGCTTACACCCCAAACATCATTGCAGAACAGATTATGATGCAGTATGTAAGGGCCAGCCCTCAAATGTCCAAGTTCAGAAGGAACTCAAGGTTCCTAAACCAAGAGTCATAAGAGGGGGCAGAACTTAGAGACTAGGAGTAAGTGTATGTGCAATGAAATGAAATTAGGGGGAGACAGGGCAGGCTGGTGGTCATGCCCAGCAACTGGCCTGCTGGCACACCCCTGCCTAGCATGCTAGCCACAAATAGGAGAGTCAGGACCTATTGAAGGTCAATCCATATCCTGGGGAGTAATTAGGATATTGTCAGGCCAAGGCCTTAACTCAGTACATAGAAAGGGAATGAGGATGGGAAATTGAAAAGCTTAGGACCTAAAGGGCCCAATCTTAATCCATGACAACAACTTTGTATGTTGCCATGTCTTAAACTACAGCCCAAGCAAATAAAAGGGGATGAGGATAGTGATTCATTACAACAACAGATAGCAATACACAAGTAGTAACTTTAAAATTGAATTCTACAAAGCAGTAAAGTAAGCATGGGCGTAAAAGCTTGTAAATAAACACATTGGATTTGATACTATAATCAAAAGTAGAACATACCAGTTCAAAGAAGCAAGTAGGGAGAAACAGTAGACTTTTGGAAGCGAAAGAGAAACCAAGAAGCAAAGTGTATGTTCTTAGAAGAGAATTGTGATTTCTATATGCTTAAGAATCGTGTATGTGTTAATAAAAGAGCAGAGAATTTACAGTTGAAAACAAATGTAGCAAATAATGCAAAAATAAGAGTTTAAAGTTAATTATGGAACTATGCACCAATTAAAATCAATCTGTATATGAACTTCCTTTAATTAAGGAGTTCAAATTTGAACTGTAATAAGCAGAAGTTATTTAAGGAAGGAGATCATGTAAATATATTGTGCATAGCAGACAAATAAGGGCAAATACATAGAAAACATTTAAGGTAAACAATCTAGTGGTACTTGATTTGTGAAACCAAGGAAAGGGAATCAGTAAAAATAGCTAGTAAAAGAACCAAATCGAAAATCTTGTTCAAGTCAGAAAAAAGGTAATGGAAAGTTTTAACTTAGGGGAAAGTAAGTAACAATCAAATAAGCAACATTAAAGGGCTAAAAATCAATTAACAGCTGGCGAAACCTTTGAAAGAGAAGTTCTCATATATAAAACGTATAGACATGTATAGCAAGAAGAGGTCATGCTAAAGACTAGCAATAAAAGTTTCAAAGTCACAAATGCAGGAAAAGTTCATATTGAATTCATAAACTTGGAATGAGTATGAGGGTTCAAAGTTTCAAAGTAGAACCCTTATCCAAACATGAAACTAGATTCGCCAAAGAAGCCCTAAATCATAGGGTTTTTAAATTCAAAATTGATGCAAAGACGAGAAGGCAAGTTATTGAGATAGACTTAGAGACATCTTTCGGAGTCTCATGAGAAGCATACAAGCACAATGGCAAGTTCAAGGCGAATAGATCATAAAAACTAGTACAGGAATCAAGTTTTCAAGAAATATTTGGGGTTTAAATGAGTTTAGATAGTGTAAACTTAAAGAAACAGTCAATGGAACACACCTAGAAAGAATCCAGGCAAAGTCCGATAAAGGCAAATAAAGGACTAAAAAACACAATAAAGAAATATAAGATAGGCATGTGAGAGCATGATATTGAGACCGGTAGAAGTCAGAATGGAGCACAACAAATACTTCATAATACAACAAATATAAGAACACATGAAGAAAACCCGCGTTTTAGAAAGAGCAAATAAGAACATAACATGGATAGATTTACACCAAGAAAAGGACAAGAAGAAGAGTCAGAAATATATTAAGAACCTTCCAGAAACCCTAATCGAAAAGAAGTGATTTTTGAAAAAATCGGAGAAAACGTTTAAGAGACCTAAGCAACAGTGCAAACATGTAACAGATCTAAAAATAATCAAGGAGAACCTTGATAGTTAGAGTTTCAAACGAACCTAGAGATGATAAAGGCTTCGAAAATATCCGATCTAAGTCGGATAATGTAATAATCAGGCTGAAAAAACCAAGAGCCACCAAAGCAAGGTCGTAGATGGTCGGGATCTTCGAATAGGTGAAGGTCTTGGTGAAGACCCTCGAGGTCTGGCTTCGATCCTTCAAACAACAGGCATGCATGATCCATATGAGGTAGGTACATGTCTTTAATGGATTGGAAGCCATGGATTCAGGAAGTTTTAGGTGGTAATCAGAGGAAGGTAGCTAGGGTTAGGCTTAGGTCTCAGAGAGAATCGGAGAGGAAAGGAATTTTAGGGCATCGGGTTGGTGAGAAATGACTTAGGTTAGGGGGTAGTTTGGGTTTAATTGTGGAAGGGAAAAAAGTGGTCGTTGATCAAAATGATCAACGATCTAGATTAAATGGGTAGATAAGGGATCCGGGCGGTTCGTCTTTAAAGGGTCGTGGGTCAGGGTTTTATTTAGAATTGGGTTGGGAATTGGGGTTAAATTGTGCTGTAATGTGGCTATGATTGAAACATAAATGGGCTATAAGTTAAATAGCTAATTTTCCCTTTTAAAATTTAATAAAATAGTGAAAATAATTTTAAAAGAAAATTAAAAGCACTGAACTCGTTAATAATACCTAAATACTAATATAAAATTACTGTAACTAATTTTGTAACTATAAAATACTATTAATCGTAGAACAGGCTATAATTGTAATTATATGCAACTTAGTTTTAAAAATACGAAATAAATTTGTAAGAATGTGCAAAAATCACCTTAATTATATATTAGTGTAAATATGAGAATAAAATGAATTATTCACAAAATGATAAATTTTGGGAATAATTATTGAATTTTGTAGTATTAAAATAGACAATAGATTAGTTTAACAAATCTTTAAAAATTTGGAAAATTGCCAAAACACTTGGGTATGCTCATATATATATTACTTTGAAAGTATTTTGTGTATAAAAATATCTAGAAAAAAAATTAGGTATCAACAGCTACCCCTCTTAACCCGGGAAAGATGAAAGAGTTATCGGGTAAAGATAGGATGACTCATTTTGATTGAAAGTGGCAATTTGAAATGAATTTTGACCGGACTCTGCTTCCTGAGCTGCCTACATATCCCTATTCTTACATGAATCAGGCCATATGTAGTTCAGGTTCCATTGACAGAATATACTGATGGAGATTTTGAAAGGAGGATGCGATGTTTATGTTGCAGGAGGTATTTGAAATCTGATAGGCTACAAGAACCGGAGCAGGATCACTCCTGCTGATATGGACGTTGCTAGCCAGTGTACCTACAGATGAATAGTGCCAACATATATTGTGCATAAATTTAAACGTGATGGAAGTTCCGTTTAGACCATGAATGTTGTCTTTGGACGGTTAGACGTCCTTCGACCATGACGTCCTAGGCAATGGAGTGCATCATAAAAGATTTGCAGGCTATAAAATGATGTTCTGGGGCTATGCGGATGGTGCCTCTGAACTATGATGCCTTTGAATAGGTTGGCGATCTTTCAACCCATGAAATGTAGGAGGTGGCGGTCTTTCAGCCAATGCATGACGTGAATAAAGGTGGCGATATTTCAGCCAATGTAAAAATTTAAATGTGGGTGGAGATATTGCAGCCGTACGAGAAAATAAAGCGACGATATCTCATCCATGCAGGATGGAGACAAAGCTTAGTCTCGGAAGGCAGAAAATTTGCCTTATGCAAAATGCGGTTAGACAAAGTGCTTAGTCTTGGAAGGCAGAATGGTAGCCCTATGTAATGCAGATAAATGCAAATGGAGGTAGAGTTTAACCTCGGAAGGCAGAAAAGTAGCGTTATAAAAAAATGCAGAGATATGGAGACAAAGGTTAGTCTTGGAAGGCAGGAAGGTAGCCTTGTGCAAAAATGCAGATAAATGCAGATGGAGGTAGAGCTTAACCTCGGAAGGCAGAAAAGGTAGCCATATGCAAAATATGGATGGAGATCGTGCTTAGTCCCGGAAGGCAGAAAGGTAGCCTTATGCAAAAATGCGGATAAATGCAGATGGAGGTTGAGCTTAACCTCGGAAGGAGAAAAAGGTAGCCATATGCAAAATGCGGATGGAGACAGTGCTTAATCTCGGAAGGCAGAAAGGTAGCCTTATGCAAAACTACAGATAAATGCAGATGGAGGTAGAGTTTAACCTCAAAAGATAGAAAAGTAGCCTTATGCAATGGAGACAGAGCTAAGTCTCGGAAAGCAGGAAAGGTAGCCTTATGCAAAATGCAGATGGAGACAGTGCTTAGTCTCATAAGGCAGAAAGGCAGCCTTATGCAATGCAGGAAATAAAAGGTGAATAGTAATACAATGTCTTAGCTGGTAGATGATAGCTGACTGTATCATTGTGGCTACTTGAGATGTTGTGTACGGATAGCAATAGGTGATGATTCTGAGAAGCTTCACTTGTGAGAAAGTATGAGTGCATAAATATATCTAATGACCTTGCAAATTGAGGGCCTACATCCAAAGAAAAATTGTGATTTTGTAAAGAGGAAAGGTTAGTTCGTCTTCCCGTGGCCTTCACTCGTCCTGCTTGACGTTGCGTATCATTTGGGGTACCGTTGCTAAACACAACACTTCGATAATAGTCATGCATGATTTAGTAAAATAATGTAACCTAAATACATAATTGAGTATATTGAACCGATGACTGTGACGCGGTTCAA
Organism: Nicotiana benthamiana; assembly: GCA_034376525.1. Classification (NCBI taxonomy): domain Eukaryota; kingdom Viridiplantae; phylum Streptophyta; class Magnoliopsida; order Solanales; family Solanaceae; genus Nicotiana; species Nicotiana benthamiana. Next base: position 86,763,617 of record CM067328.1, read on the forward strand.
GATATTGAAACCTCTTTTGCTCCAGAATTTTGTGGGTCCTCCTCAAAATTCTGCCCCAGTTTACAAGGCTGGTGCTTCTAACGGCCACGTGCGATGAATGGCTGAAAATCAACTTCAGAATTTTGAGGGTCCTCCTCAAAATTTTTCCCCAGTTTCCAATAGCGAGGGGAAATGAAATTTCATTTAATTCTGACCGAACCCATAGGGTTGCCTACGTATCCCTTCTTACATGAGAATCTGGTAAGGTGTAGTTCATAGTACATCATAAAGAAATCATAAATGATTACACATAGTATTGTTTTACTGCGTCTGAAATGATTGGCTTCAGCCAGACTTCTCCGTCCATTTCTACGAGTGAGAGGGCTCCTCATGTCAAAACCTGATTAACCATATACAGACCTTTCCAGTTGGGAGAGAATTTCCCCTTAGCTTCATCTTGATGCGGAAATATATTTTTCAGTACTAGCTGTCCTGGTGTAAACTTCCCTGGCTTGACTCTTTTGTTGAAAGCTCTGGAAATTCTTTTCTGATACAATTGACCATGGCAGACTGCATTCATTCTATTCCGATCTATAAGAGTCAACTGCTCGTAGCGACTCTTTACCATTTCTGCAACATCTAACTCCGCTTCTTGTATGATTCTTAAGGAGGGAATTTCTACCTCGGCGGGAATGATTGCTTCTGTACCATAAACCAACATATAGAGAGTTGCCCCGGTCGATGTGCAGATTGTGGTACGATATCCCAATAAGGCAAAGGATAACTTCTCATGCCACCACTTGTGCTTCTCTATCATCTTCCTTAGTAGCTTCTTAATATTCTTGTTGGCTGCTTCTACAACTCCATTCATTTGGGGTCTATAGGCTATAGAATTCTTGTGTTTAATCTTGAATTCTTCACACATTACTTTCATCAAGTCACTGTTGAGATTGGACCCATTATCGGTAATGATCAACTCTGGGATGTCGAACCAACGAATATGGTCGCGAACAAAGTCCGCCACAACCTTTTTATTCACTGCCCTATATGATGCTGCTTCAACCCATTTGGTGAAATAATCAATTGCCACTAGAATAAACCTATGTCCGTTTGTTGTGGCAGACTCGATAGGTTCGATAACATCCATTCCCCAAGTGATGAATGGCCATGGAGAGCTTGTTGTAGTAAGCTCGTTTGGAGGCACCTTATCATATCTGCATGTATCTAACAACGATGGCATTTTCGGACATACTGGATGCAGTCCGTTTCCATAGTCATCCAAAAATAACCCGCCCGGCGTATCTTCTTCGCTAAGCAAAACCATTCATATGTGGATTGCAGGTTCCTGTATGAACCTCTTCTAATAACTTGGATGCTTCATTTTCTTCGACACACCTTAGTAATCCCAAATCGGGAGTCCTCCTGTACAGGATTCTTCCTCTGTGAAAGAAGTTGTTGCACAATCTCCGAAGTGTGCGCTTCTGAGTAGCATTTGAAAGTTCGGGATATTCACCTGTTGTCAAGTACTCCTTGATGTCATGGAACCATGGTTTTCCATCTGCTTCTTCCTCGACATGAGCACAGTAAGCTGGTTGATCATAATTTTTATCGGGATGGGCTCAATGAAATTCTTATCTAGATGTTGGATCATGGAAGATAGAGTGGCTAATGCATCAGTGAATGCATTCTACACTCTGGGAACATGCTGAAATTCTGTCTTTGTGAATCTCTTCCTCAACTCATGAATGTGATGAAGATAAGGAAGTATCTTAGAGTTCTTGCTTGCCTACTCTTCTCGAACTTGGTGTATGAGCAAGTCTAAATCACCGATCACTAGCAACTCCTGAATGTCCATATCAATGGCCATTTTGAGCCCCAAGATGCATGCTTCATATTCGGCCATGTTGTTGGTACATGGGAACCTGAGCTTGGTGGATACCGGGTAATGCTGGCTGGTTTCTGATACTAGGACTGCTCCTATGCTAACTCCCTTGAAATTTGCGGCTCTGTCAAAAAATATTCTCCAACCATCGTAGGGTTCTGCAATATCTTCTCTGATGAAAGACACCTCTTCGTCAGGAAAATACGTCTTTAGAGGCTTGTATTCTCCATCCACGGGATTCTCGGCGCAATGATCCGCCAAGGCTTGTCCTTTAATTGGCTTCTAAGTCACGTAAACAATGTCGAATTCACTTAGCAGGATTTGCCACTTGGCGAGCTTGCCAATGGGCATGGGCTTCTAGAAGATATACTTCAGATGATCCATTCTGGATACAAGATAAGTAGTGTATGCACATAAATAATACCTCAACTTTTGAGCTACCTGTGAGCACGTGATTTTTGCCCTATGTGAAATACTCCGATAAAAGTCCCAAGAAAATAAATTTTTCTTGCTTATTTGTCATTTTTAATTGTAGACTTTTATTAATCGAAAAATACCAAAATATCACGCATGGCATTTAGGCCTTATTTTTACATTTTTAGGATTAATTAGTAATTACTTGTTTTTATAAAAGTTGAATCTAGGATTAAGTACCCTTTATATTTTTATAATTAGTATAATTTTATAACTTTCAGAATTTTTAATTCTAGGATTTTTAATAAAAAAAAAAATTAAAAAATTAGGAATAAAAAAAAAGAACCTTCTCCGATCTCGCATGAAATATTTTCCCCAAAAAATATTTCCCCATATAATACCTTCCCCAAAATATTTTTCCAAAAAATATTTCCCCATATAATACCTTTTCCCAAAAATATTCTCCCACATAAATACTTCGCCCAAAATATTTCCCTACATCCTACCCGCGCTATAAAATCCATCCCCTTTGGAAAAAGGGGGACGAAAATACACAAAAAAAGAAAGATCTGCGGAATACACAAAAGGAACGCACCCCGACTTCATCTTCTAAAAAACGCCCCACCACCTTGAACTCCAGCATCTTCACCCAAAACTGAGCAGCACCTCCATCGAAAAAAAACACACGCACACAGGCACAAATGGAAGGGAACGACATTGAGGAACGAATGTAAGAGAGGTGACGAGTTTCATTCTGGAAATCAATTGAACAGTAGCTTCGATTTAGTTTCGTTTGAGGTTCCGGCGCCGATTTACGGTTTGGTCCCTAGCTCGTATTTTGGTTAACTGCTTTGGAGAATGTCAGTCATTTTATACGGCAAAATAATAAAAATGTAGCAACAAAGATCCAACAGCTCTTTCCTTCCTCTTGCAGCGGAAATTTTTGTTAAGATTTCCAATTGATTGTTGTTTGTTCTCATTTCCATTCCAATTGATTGTTGTTTGTTCTCATTGCTGGAACATTACTTGATGGCATTTAGAATACAATTAATAACAAAAAGAGAGAACGTGATAGAGTTTGAGTGAGGTCGGTTCAGTTACAGTTTTTCCGGCGAGTTCCGTCAGGGATTCAAATGATGTTTCGAGAGGTCTTGGTCGATGTTCGTCATTGCTCTGTTTCAGCTTGCCAAAATTATCAATTAATCAAGGTTCAAATTCAATTTTAAGTTCTGTGAGCTCCGGCTTCGGTTCGTTGAATCCCGAACAAGTTTGATTGGAGTCTTCGTTAGATCAATTAGAAGGTTCGTTCCTTTCCACCATTACTTTGGCAGAATAACTTGGTGTGCTATTTGCTTGTTCTTATAACTACAAGTATGGAAATAGTTATTATTTTCCTCTGTTATCATAATTTTCAGTCAACATTGTTTCCAGATCAAAGTTTGTTGTAGCAAGGTGTGAAGTTGAGATCTATAATTTTTTTCATAATTTATTTGAATTTGTTATTTAGTATGGAGTGTTGCTTAAATAAATAGTGATGCATGTTCTCTGTTCATCATGAGATATTTTAGTTTGAAGAAGTTAAATCTTTAAGATTGTTATGAAATCTCCTATTTAAGGTGAATGTCTATAATTAGAGAGATTCTAGAGTTCTATTCTTGGTAGCTAAATCATCCCCCTCCCTATAAATAAAGGGGTCTTCTACCATTGTAAACCATCCCTAACAATCTCTAAGTATCAATGAGAATACTCCTCTCTCTCTATTCTCTCTATTGCTCTTGTTCTTGTATTATTGTTCTTGTCTTTATATTATTTCATAACACGTTATCAGCACGAGTCTCTAACCAATTGAAATTTTCGATTGTCTTAACTTTTGTTTGTGTAGGGTTTTGATTCAAAGAAAGAATGAAGAAAGAAGAAAAAAAAAGGGGAGGAACGAAAAAAAAACAGGAAACAAAAGAAGGAAAGCAAAAGAGAAAAGAAACGAAAAACAAAGAAGAGAAAAAAAAAGGAAACAGAAACGGAAGAGAGAAAAGGAAGAAAACATTGAAAATATAATTGGTATACCTTAAAGGTAAGTAACTTACTTTTCCCTTTCAAATTCTTGGAATTCTATAATTTGATTTTATATACAAACATAGACAACAAAGTTTGATTATAACTCTAATGGAGTTTGTAAGAAATTGTAACCACATGAAGTGGTAAAATCTCTATGTCCTGCCATGATTAAATTCATGTATGATTGTGGGCAAAGAATTGAAAATCCGTCCCATTGAATTTGCTCCATTCCCTTTAGAGAATGTGGAAGCAGTATGTGATAAGTCTGAAAGAAGACAAAATTATTACCGTAAAGGTATCAATGGATGTGGACGTGGCAATAGACGAAATTATAATCGTCATTATTGTGATAATGAGAATAATAAAGATTCTCAAAATAATCTTTCACTTTATGAAAGTAATATTTGACATGAGATTGTGTAAAGCACATGATTATGATCCATTCCCTGAAGTGAATGTGATAATTGTAATAGAGCCCGTAAGTATGAACACGCTCTTGATGTAAATTTGTTTTATGTCTGACATTATGAAAAGAAAGTTCGTTGCCCTTGAAATTTCGGGCAAGAACTATATGACATGGGTGTTGGATGCTGAAATCCACTTAGATGCTATGGGTCTTGGAGACGCCATTAAAGACAGAAATAATGCATCCACCCAAAACTATGCTAAGGCCTTGATTTTCTTGCGCCATCACCTTGATGAAGGTTTGAAACTATGCTAAGGCCTTGATTTTCTTGCGCCATCACCTTGATGAAGGTTTGAAAATTGAATATATCACAGTCAAAGATCCACCCATCTTGTGGAATGGCTTAAAGAAGAGATATGACAACCTGAAGTTGGTCACTCTGCCACAAGCACGATACGATAAGAATCCAAAAGCAAATAGTTTATATTACCATGACATTTGGTTGACCTTTATCAAGCATCTCGAAAGAGTAAACGCCCTGAAACGAATTTTGTCTCTGACGACAACTTTGACATCACCCACTTGAATGTGGCAGACTTCTTTGAGCAACCCGAGGGGAAAATAGACCACCTAATCGGTGATGGGTCCGTGATGAAAGAAAATGGAGTTATTTGATTTTGTTCTACTTATTTGTATTAGTTAGTGAATAAACTAATAGTCATTAGTATTAGCTCGTATTAGTTAGTTCATGATGCAATGTTAGCAGTAGTTCTTTAGAATGTCTTCAATATGCTCAAATATCAATAATATTTTTATTTTCCAGTAGGGGTAATCGACTAGCCTGAAAAACTAGTCGATTATCTAATATTTTCGCATTAAAGCTGAAAAACAATTGATCGACAATCGATTGTCTATGTCTAACAATCGATTGTCGTTAGACAGTGTAATCTGGAATTTTTCAAAAATCATCCACAATCGATTGTATATGTCTAACAATCGATTGTCGTTAGACAGTGTAATCTGGAATTTTTCAAAAATCATCCACAATCGATTGTCTATGTCTAACAATCGATTGTCGTTAGGCAGTGTGATCTGGAATTTTTCAAAAATAGTCAACAATCGATTGTCGATGTTTAACAATCGATTGTCTTAAAACAGTGTGATCTGGAATTTTTCAAAAATTGTCAACAATCGATTGTCTATGTTTAACAATCGATTGTCTTAAGACAGTGTGATCTGAAGTTTTTCAAAAATAGCAAATAATCGATTGTGTGTGTTTAACAATCGATTGTCAATGTTCAACAATCGATTGTGTGTGTTTAACAATCGATTGTTTTATGAAAATGTTTAAACTGAAATTTTCAAGCTGCATAGTAATCCATATAATCGACTATCTGATTTAGTTTGTCAACTGACCGCAGCAGATTTTGAAAATATTATTTAAATGTGACACAAACGGATTGAAGTTGTTTATTCTCATGTTCGTATATTTTCTTTTATATGTCAAACCATGGGAAGTAAATTGATTGAAGGCTCCGGAAGAGCAACTGTAACTCTGCCCAAAGGCACGACGTTTATCTTAGAGAATGCAATATTCTCCTCCAAGTCTAAAAAGGAACTTGTTGAGTTTTAAAGATATCATTCAAAATGGATATCATATTGAGACAATAGATGAGAATAATCTTGAATTCTTCATGAAAACGAGGCTGCCCATTTCGGTTTGGGTTCACGCCATTTTGCATGCAGCAATACTAGTTCGTCGGCTGCCCATTCCGGTTTGGGGTCACGCCATTTTGCATGCAGCAATGCTAGTTCGTCGGCTGCCCACTTTGGTTTGGGGTCACGCCATTTTGCATGCAGCAATACTAGTTCGTCGGCTGCCCACTTCGGTTTGGGGACACGCCATTTTGCATACAACAATGCTAGTTCGTCTCTGACTGACGAATTGACACAAATATTCCCCGTTGCAATTGGTTTTGGGTCATGGACCCAATATATCCCATTTAAGAATCTTTGGATGCGCAGTATATGTGCCTGTAGCACCGCCATCCCGCACCAAAATGGGTCTGCAAAGAAGGTTTGGAATATATGTTGAGGTTGAATCGCCCTCCATTATTCGCTGCCTTGAAACATTGACAGGAGATTTGTTCATTGCACGATTTGCAGACTGTCAATTTGATGAGACACTTTTTCCAAAATTAGGGGGAGAAGTTGGTGAGACCAAACGGGAAATTTTGTGGAAAAATGCATCATTATCTCATCTTGATCCACATACCTCTATTTGTGAAAGAGGCACAAAAGATTATCCATTTGCAAAGAATAGCAAATCAAATGCCTGACGCATTTATAGATTTGAAAAGGATAACAAAATCACATATCCCCGAAGTGAATGTGACAACATCTGATTCACGAATACATATTCATTATTGGAAGAATATGAACATGAAATTGGTATTAAATATACCACACTCACCCCTAGAAGGAGGTTTGAGATGATACCACACTCACCCCTAGAAGGAGGTTTGAGATGATATATGGCATGAATGATCGTTGGTCACGTACCTATTGTACGCCAAAGTATTTTGGAAATATGACTATTAAAGGACAACGATAATGCAAGAAACATATCTTGCATATAAGTTTGACATGACCATAATGGTATAACTTTCTCTTTAAGAAAGATATTCACCACATGGATGTTGATGAATCTGTGGTAGTACAAAATTAATTGAGAGCTCTAGAAGAGCCAATTATTACTATGTTGGAGAAACACAATTGAGTATTGTGCTGTAGTAAGTCTCAAAGAAACTTATTCAGTTTCCAAAGTACACGCGAAAGCGATTGATTATATTGAGACTATAAATAAAGGAAGGCTTTGATATCTCCTATTACTACAACTGTAGCGGGGTAATTTGCATATGAAAAGCTACCCGCTTTGTTCTCCAGTTTGTACTACACAAAAGAAAGAATGCCACAATAAAGTGGATATCTATTGGTATAAAAACCCATGTCATAATAAACTTGAAGTTTATTGATAAGTGCACATGTCATGGTGTAAATTTGAAGTTTACCAATATTGATAATTTGTTCAGTTAGCATTCGTATTAGCCATCTCATTTTAAGTATGATGTGCAAATTCACACAGGTGAATATCAAAGAACTAGAAAGTTCTTTACGAATTCTCTTGTATCACTTGTTCTCATTAATGAACTGACCAACTAAAGAGTTCGGGTTGAAGCCCATAAATTCTGGAAATATCAAAGGTGAATATGGGCCCATTCACCTGCCATGTATACCACATATGATGCATCTATGATATGGTTACATGCGCAATTGTTATTAACCCGCAGCCTGGCCGGTGCTTGCGAGGTAAATTGCTCAGTAATCTAACTTCGAGCATAATTTTCAGATTTTCTACTCAAGATAGTTCATCTTGATAAGTTGGTTTATATCAAAGTTGGTTTAGCAAGATAATTATTGAGTGCTTCCACTTAATAGCTAAACTGTTTCTTATGAGAACAAAGTTATATATATCAGTTTGATATACGTTGTATACAAGAGTATATTATATTCTCCCCTCACAAGTGGTTCAAGGTCAGGAACCAAATAATTTCATCTTATTATTAATGTGCCGTGTATATTGACATGATAATGCACAAAGATGATTTCCCAAAGTTGAAGAAACAAGTTAGCTTTTCTAACATGAGGGGGAGACATGATAAACACTTGAGAAAAGGTTACATGGGATGAATTATCATTTGTATATGTATATCCCCGATATCATGATATGAACCTGAAGTTCATAAAAGGGATAATTCAATTGCAACATATTGCAAAGCATGCTATACGCATTTGCTGACCCAAAGAAAGTAACTAAATGGAAGAGATACAATTCAAGAAGAATTGATTCCATATGAAAGACATGTAGTTTTGAACCTATAGTTCAAATGCTTGAAAGTATAAAGTCAAAGGTATGTATAATCAGTTTTCGATATCTTATTTGTCTAGCATGACATGGAAAACTTGATATGCATCTAAAGTCTATTATATGGCTAATATGACTTAACTTGAAAGATTTAAGTTGCTTGAAGCATATGCAATTCTTGGTCCTGAAGTACCACATCCTTAGTACAATTTGTGTACATATGTATCTTGCTATAACAATAAGCATGATGGCATTGAGAATGCATCTATGGAGATATTGAAGAGTTATTCCACGACATTATATGAAGATGTTCATATCTATCAAGAATGATGATTTCAAGGTGCGGAATATTTATTCAAGTCAATATGGTTGATTTTTCAAACGTCTACCAAAGATCGTTTTGAAGATGATGCACAAGATTGGAACGCAAATGCTCAAGGATATAAATTGATGTACTCATTAGAGGGAGTTAATGCGCGTTGCACTCTTTTTCCCTTACAAGGTTTTGTCCCAATTGGGTTTTCCTTGCGAGGTTTTTAACGAGGCAACCAATAGGCGCATATTCAAACATGTGTACTCTTTTTCCTTACTTTAATTTTTCCCATTGGGTTTTGTTTTAAGGTTTTAACGAGGCACATTGTTGAATAGACATTCAAGGGGGAGTGTTATGAAATCTCCTATTTAAGGTGAATGTCTATAATTAGAGAGATTCTAGAGTTCTATTCTTGGTAGCTAAATCATCCCCCTCCCTATAAATAAAGGGGTCTTCTACCATTGTAAACCATCCCTAACAATCTCTAAGTATCAATGGTAATACTCCTCTCTCTCTATTCTCTCTATTGCTCTTGTTCTTGTATTATTGTTCTTGTCTTTATATTATTTCATAACAAAGATAAAAAATTTTAAAATTATGCAAACAATCTGGAAACATGGAATTAACTTGTATTTATTTATTTTTTTTAAAAATGGAAAAAGAATAAGTTTTCTTTTCAAATCGAATTATTCCTTCAAGTTGCGCTCACGTAGGATTATGTGCAAATCTGCCCTTTTAATGTGACATGTTTCCATCATTTGGAGGTTGTTTATGCTTAGTTAAGCACGATAAATAAATTATCTTGATTATGGGTACGCTTCCCGTTACATAGTTATGATATTTAACTCCCAAATTCGGGGGTGCATTTTATGTAACCCAATTTTAACAACTTCGAATAATAAAACCCTTTGTAACAAAGTGAGATGACCCTCGCCAAACAAAAATGCATAAATTGCGGAGCCCACATTCAGTGCTTAATTAAAAATACTTAGAATTCGGGACGTGCCGTTTAGCGAATATCACGGCCTCTCGTAAAGTTTATAATAACGCCTTAGCTTCTTTAGGCACGACTTTAATAAAATTACATTCCTAAAATTCGGGTGCACATTTATGTGACCCAAATCCAAATATCAACAGGGCCGAAATTTGTCAACAATTACGGGTGCATTGATGTGACATGGTTCGAGATGCGTTTTCACGATGTTGCAATTCTCATTAAATAATCCTAAAAGCGGTTCACGAATAAAAGACACATAAAGCATGTTTTAAAATCAGATAAAATCAAATATGACAGTTAAGCGACCGTGCTAGAACCATGGAACTCGGGAATGCTTAACACCTTCTCCCAGGTTAACAGAATTCCTTACTCGAATTTTTGGTTCGCGTACTGTTAACCGAGTCATATTTTTCCTCAGTTCGGGATTCAACTGGTGATTTGGGACACTATTAATCTCTCAAGTGGTGACTCTGAACATTAATAATTAAATCCCCTTCCAATTGTCCTTTAAGTGAAAAAACTTCTTTACGCCCTTGCGGCTGTAGTGAAAAAGGAGGTGTGACACTACCCAAGTCAGAGCACAACAGGTGCACTCTAATAGGGAATACCGGGCCTCGTACGGGGTGAACTTCTTACTGAGATAGTAGATGGCTTGCTCCTTTCTCCCTGTTTCATCGTGATGTCCCAGAAAACAACTGAATGCTGCATCCATTACTGCAAGGTAAAGCAGTAGGGCCCTACCTGGTTCCGGCGGAACTAAAAGCGATGGCGTTGACAGGTACTCTTTGATTCTGTCAAAGGTTTTCTGACAATCATTAATCCATTTAGTAGCAACGTCCTTCTTTAACATTTTAAAGATGGGTTCACAAATGAGAGTGGACTGAGCTATGAACTGGCTGATATAGTTGAGTCTCCCCAGGAAACTCATCACGTCCTTCTTGTTTTTTAACGGTGGCAATTCTTGAATGGACTTAACCTTTGATGGATCCAATTCTTTCCCTCGATGACTGACGATGAATCCCAGTAATTGTTCGGCAGGAACCCCAAATGCACATTTGGCGTGATTCAATTTCATATTGCACCTTCTCAGCTTGTTGAAGAATTTCCTCAGATATTCCATGTGGTCAATGGCTTTCTTGGATTTGATAATGACATCATCTATATATACCTCAATTTCCTTGTGTATCATGTCATGGAAGATAGTGGTCATGGACCTCATGTAAGTGGGACCAACATTATTTAACCCAAATGGCTACATTATGTAATAATACACCCCCCACGGCGTGAAGAAAGCTGTTTTCTCCGCATCTTCCTCATCCATCCATATCTGATGATACTCGGCAAAACAATCAACAAATGGCTGCAGCTCATGCTTGGCACAGTTTGTCAATAAGAATGTGTATGTTTGGTAAGGGGAAATCGTCTTTGGGAGTGACCCGGTTAAGATCCCGGTAGTCGAAACAGACTCTAACCTTCCCATCTTTCTTCAGTACTGGAACAATGTTGGCTAACCACGTTGGGTATTCTACCACCCAAAGAACCTTGGCTTTGACTTGCTTGGTAATGTCTTCCTTGATTTTCAAACTCATGTCAGTCTTGAACTTTCTGAGTTTCTGCTTTACCGGCGGATATGTTGGATCTATTGGCAACTTGTGAGCTACAATGGATGTACTGAGGCCAGTCATATCATCACACAAACAGGCGAATATGTCCTCATACTCCTTTAGGAACTCCATGTACTCTTTCTTTTCTGATGGTGACAGGTGAATACTGATGCGCGTTTCTTTGATATTCTATGTATCCCCCAAGTTAATGACCTCAATTTCGTCCAAGTTAGACATATGCCTATTTTCAAAATCCACAACTTCTTTGATGACCTCTTCTGGGATATTATCCTCCTCTGAGTCTATATCTGTTTGTTGCGTTGTCTCATTGTAAGCCTCAATCATCGGTTCAACATCAAGATAAGTAATACGAATATTGTGTAAATAAAGTAAATGATAGAGAAAAGAAAAGATAATAAGAGCAAGATATATAAGAAAGCAAAATGCTTTGATTAAATTTCATAATTGTTTGGGAACATCAGAGCTCTTTTCGAAATTAAAGAAAATATGAAAAGTAAATTGACTGGTAAAAAAAGCAAAATGTGATGCATGGTACTTTATTTGGCCTTGCTACCCTGAAGCTTCCTGGGCCCTGGTGGTTTTGATGGACCAATTGCTGAGGCATCCCCTTTTGTTCACAGCTTGTATAGAAGGGCCTTCCTCTCCCTCCTCCTCAAAAATGACACAACAGTCCATATTGTCATCTTCTAGAAACAGATTCCTCATTGCCTCTAGTGCCTCTTCTTCCTCTGACCAATATATAATATATGTTTGTTGGAAAGCCTGCTCCAGACGAGGTATAGGATGCTTCAGTGGGTAGTAGGGATCGCGCCATGGTGGCGACCAGTGGTTGAACTCTTCGCAAGTGTATTCATACCCCAAACCAAAGGTGGTACCATGTTTCTTCAACTTGATGGGTCTGGCAATTCCTTGGAGGTTTTTTTCACGTTCTTTTCTAGGCTCATATCCACACTAATTCAGGATACTCTCAATCTTGTTATCCCACCATGTCCACAACGTTGACCCGCTCGATATGATGGTAGGTTTTTCCGCTTATTCTCCTTCTTTTTCCAATCATTAAGATGGTCTGTAGTCTGTGTATGGGGTTGCTACCATCGCCATGAATAATCACCTCTTGATGATTCCACTCAAACTTCACTGCCTAGTGCAGGGTTAATGCTACAGCTCCAGTGGCATGTATCCATGGTCGTCCCAACAATAAGTTAGGATGCTGGGATGTGTATTACTTGAAAGTCAATGTCGAACCAAGTTGGTCCCATCTGTAGGCATAAACTGATCTCCCCAATGATGGACCTTTGGGACCCATTGAAGGCTTTGACATTGATGGCCCCATCTTTGATCTCGTGCAGGCTTTTTTCCAATATTCTGAGAGTTACCAGCGAACAGATGTGGAGGCTGGATCCTCCGTCGATCAGGACGCTAGTGATGAAATAATCCTCATATTGCACGGTGATGTGCAACGCCCTGTTGTGACTCAGTCCTTCCGGTGGCAGCTTATCTTCATGGAAGGTAATTTTGTGGCTCTCCAGTACTTGCCCTACCATGTTTGTCATTTCTCCTCCATTTATGTTGCTGGGCACATATGTCTTACTCAGTATTTTCATCAAGGCATTCTTGTGTGTGTCGGAGCTATATAGAAGAGCTAGGATGGAAATCTATGCTGGTGTTTTATTTAGTTGTTCAACGATCGAGTACTCCTTTGTTTGTATCTTCCTCCAAAGATCATCGGGCACAGTTTCAACGGGCAGTCCAAAGGCTTGCTTACTAGACTCAACTAGGTGTTCGGGAGTGTAGACTATGCCTGTTATGGTCATACCTTGCGCAATAATTAATTTTCCAATTTTGGTTTTTCCTTTCCTCCCGGCTTCAGCTGTGTAATCCCATGGTATGTCGTTTGAGTGGAATTGTGTTATGTCTGACATTTATATCGGGATAGGCACCCTTGGGGTAACACAACAACTTCAAAAGGTATAGGTGTTTTCAGAGCTCCAAACTCAACCTCAATTGGTCCGGCCGCCTTTGCAGAGGAAGGTGCAAACTCAACTCAACCTCAATTGTGTTATGTCTCACATTTCTATCGGGATAGGCACCCTTGGGGTAACACAAAAACTTCAAAAGGTATAGGTGTTTTTGGAGCTCCGAATTCAACCCCAATTGGTCTGGGCGCCTTTGCAGAGGAAGGTACTTCAAATTTAAGTGGTACAGACATGTTTACTTCACTGCCCCCAGAGGGTTGGTTCTGGACAACAATCAGGTTAAGTGTGACTGTTGGCTTCTTCGACTCATCATTATTAGAAATTAATCATATCGACCCCTTGGGGTCCCAGTCATCCTTTATCTCGATTATGTGAATGCCTCCACCCTTGTGGTTAGGCACAGGGTTGTTTCGAACATTAGGAGCAGGCTCCTTTGATATGATGATTTTATTGTCAATCAGTATTTGAATCTTGTCTTTCAATGAGCGGCACACGTAAATGGTATATCCCTTCATGCCAGAATAGTACGCACAGATCTTATTTGGGTTGACCCACTAGGAAGGTTTTTTTGGAGTTATGGCAATGATAGGGGTGACGTAACCAGTAGCTTTAAGTCTTTCATATAGCTGGTCAATTTGTTTGGTGATGGTTGTGTATTATTTGGGAGGTCTGTGGTCAAAATTTGGTATAGGTCTAGGGAAATTTTAGTGAGTGGGAGGTGACTGGTAGTGAGAGGGTTGAGCATTATCAGCTTGGTAGAGAGGTGCGGGTTGAGAGTATCTAGGTGAGGTGGAGATGATTGGTAAACGGGTGGTGGATTTTAGTAAGAGGGTGTGGGTGCTTGGTAATTTGGGATAGGCAGTGAAGGTGATGGGTAAGTGTGGTATTTTATTGGGGACTTTGTTCTCTGTGCGACCATCACGACACTCACATCCTTCTTCTTAGACATGCCACCAGACTCTTGCCTTGTTGATGGCCTGTAATGCTTCAAGATTAGTGACAATACCACTCTTAATGCCTTCCTCAATTCGTTCCCCCAGTTTGATGGTATCAGAGAATTTCTATCCCTCGATTAGGATTAACCTCTCATAATATTGTGGATCCTGAGCCCGGACGAAGAATCTGTTCATTTTTCCTCTTTCAAGGCTGGCCTGACCTTAGCAGCCTCTGATCTCCAACGAGTAGCATACTCGTGGAATGTCTCGGTAGGTTTCTTCTTCAAATTCTGGATGTGGAATACGTCTGGTACATTCTCCGTATTGAATCAGAACTTGTCCATGAAGTCAGACGCCATACCTACCCATCTTGTCCACTTCTTGGGGTCTTGGATGATGTACCAAGATAACACATCCCCTTGACTCCTCATAAAGAACTTCATACAGATCTTCTCATCCTTTATGACTCTGACTAGTTTTTCTCAGTATGTACTCAAATGGACTCTGGGATCTCCTTTTCCATCAAACATTTCAAACTTGAGAGGTTTATGCCCCTCATGAAGTTCAACATATGGCTGAATGCAAAGGTCCTCATAATTCAGCCCCACAATACCTTTGTTTCCTTCAATACCCTGGATTCGGCTGGTCAACTTCTTGAGTTCTGCTACCATCTTCTTGATAAGAGAGCCTTTGTCATCAGACATAGGTGTTCTTGAGATTGTTTGGGTATAGTATGGTTTGGATTCCACATATATGGGGGTGTTGTGGGTAGGGTCATTTGTGGTGTTCAGCGGTTCAGGGATGAGCAATGGAGGGTCATTGGAGGTGTGGCATGTGTTGCAGTGTTGAGTATGAGTGGGTTGTTTCTGTGGTTGTGGGGTGTTCTATGGAGGTGCGGGATCTTGGGTGTTGGGAAAATTGATATTGGGAGTGGTAAGGGAAAATGGCAAGTTGGCCAAGTTTCAAACTTGATCCAATTCTTCTCGGAACTTCAGCAACTTTTGTTCAAGTTGGGCAACACTTTCCTTGGGGATCTGGATACCCCGAGTAACCTCTGTTTGTTTACCCGAGTTCTCCTTCCTGATGTTGTTCATGTCTTCCATTTTAGTCTTGTTCTTGTTTCTGATAAGACTTGGAGGAAGAGGAGGTAGAGGGCCTTTGGATCTCATACTGTATGATGGTGATGCCAGAATGCACCAACTAACCTTTGGGGAGGGAAATAAAAATAAAAGAAAAACAAAAAGGTAATAAGTTAGTGCGCATTATGAGAAGGAAATGTTTGCAATATTTAAAAACACTGTTCAAAAATATAAATCACGTCCTAATTTGGGTGCCTCGTTGTGCCGAGGTAGGCCTAGCGATAAATAGTTTTTGGAGAACTCATAATGTTAAATGCCTCATTTTATTGATAAAAATAAGATGAATCCCGAAACGACACTAAATAACGGAAAGTAAAATATCACTAATGGCCATTGGCCTTATTACATCATTAAAGTAAAAGAAAAGTACTCCTAACAACTTGGTCCTAGAAGACCTTCCCCAAATTCGGCATCTTTATCTCTTTCGAATAGTTTCACCAGCTCGTGTAGTCCTAGAAGCAGATAAGCTCGGGCTAGATGTCCAACTGCATTTCCCTCAGCGTTTTGACAGTTTTCAATCCTCTTAATGAACTTTCCTTCCAACTCCACTAGACCCCGCTCTAGATACCCCCAATCGCTTGTTGGCGCTGACTGCCATATCTTTCCACTCTTCAATCAACTTTTGATGGGCTTATTGTATTTCTCAATGCTCTCTTTCACATTCTCGAATTCTCTTGCGCAGTTGGTTGTACTTAACCCGTTCCTCAACTTTCTCATTAATGACCCTGTGACCTCGAATGAACCCAGGCTGAACCAAACCATTGTGATTTTCTTCCAACCAACCTGAGTAGTGCGGTGCACAGCCGGCGTGATACCTGTCTGCCTCGATAGAGTCTTTCCCTAAAATGATTTTGCAGTGCCACATGTGCTGAGCTTGGCACTTGTGAGGGCTATTGTCGTCTTGGAAGTCAGCCCTAAAGTGACTCATCTTGTCGACCCTTGGTATGATATGTTTTCTTCCTTCCTGTCTCATAACTTAGAGAGGGACATAGGGATAGGTTCCCCTCAGACCAATGAGTATGAGAAATGGTGCGTCTCGGGATCGAACAATGAATTCTTCCACAGGGAACCACTCAAACATCCATTGCACCTGGTCTTGTTTCATATTTTCAAACAACTTTTACCCATCCTCCAGTGTCCTCTGGCTGAGCGAACATGTTAGGCATATAATTCATACGCCTTGGATGATGGAAGGCTATGTGATCATCCCAGTCTCTGCGTAGGATCTCTTGTCGGTATTCACCTTTTTGGAAGTGCTCCATGAGCCAGAGTTGATGTAATAAGTTGCAACCCTCAAAATGATTGGCCCTTAATTGACAGCTATCCAAGGCTTGGTATATCTCAGCAACGATTATAGGTACTATGCTGAAAGGCTACCCGCCAATTCCTTCTATCAAAGTCTTGGTTACCATGGCTAGTCTGGTGTGGATCCTAACCTTCTTCATGAGGAACACTATCATTCCCAAGAAGCAAAACATAAAGACGAATACTCTCATGTGGATATTCCCAATGAGGTAAGAGCAAATTCATCTTGATAGGTGCGCTATGACTTGCTATGGCCGTACCTCTCGTACAAATAGTCGAATGAAATGTAAAAGTCCTTCAAACAGGTTAAGTCTGGATATTTCTTTAGTCCCATCATCTTAAGGAATCTCTTACCCTTGTGATGTTCTGCCATAAGCAAACCCAGAGTCTCCCAAGGAATACGAGCTAACCTTCCTATCTCTTCGAGCAAAGGAGTCATTTCAAGGTCCACGAAGCGGAACATAATATGCTTTAGTTGAAGTTATTGCCTTCATTATTATCTTGTTACATCTTAATTATCGAATTACTTTTAACTGAAGTTGTTATTTTGTGGAATATCATCTTGTCGAGTTTTTGGTGATGAAGTTGTAATAGCCGTTATCATATCGATGTGCAGTTGTTAATTATTAAGATGCCTTTCCTTGTTGTGCATTACCATTTATTTTGTTGTTGTTAAAATTGTTATACACATTGTGGTTGAGCCATGGACTATTTTGTTGTAAAAATATTGGTGTTGTTGACTTTGTGGCTTGTTGTGGCATATGTGCACTTGTGGTACGAGTTGTGATTGTGTTGAAATATTGATATGTATGTGGTGGTATAAGGTTAGAGGTTGATATTCATGCGGTGAGATAAGGTTCTTGATACGCGTGTTGCTAGTAGGGAAACTAGTTGAAGACACACAATGAGAAAAGGTGGCTAAAACAAGTGTAGCTATTTCGAGAAAAATAATTTTCAAAACTAAATATAAGCCCATGTGGTGATATAAGGAAGTATTATGACTGAAATTGTGAAATGTGAATATGAGGCGGTACCTCGGTTGTGGTTTTTATTGTACATTACATGTTGGAATAACTTATTATTTGACCGGCCATTGTTCTTCCTTCAACCATTCATTCGCATTTCGATTGTGTTTGGTTATTCGTGGTTGTCTTGGTCTTGGAACGATTGTTGTTTCTTGTGTGAGTCATGCAATCTACGTGATTTATTGTATTTCTTTAACTTGTCAATATATGTCCCCTATACATTGGTGAATTGATTGTCAATGTGAATTTATTTGCATGGAGCCACTATATTATATTCTGTTGAGCTGTTGTTATAATGGTTTAAATAAGAGAATTATTAACATATTTTGTTCTATGTGCCTCTTAAGATAGAACTTGTTATCTCACTTGGTGCCTTATTATTCTAAGTGGTTATGGCACTTTTACTATAATTAGGTTCTCAAATTATACTCATTACCCTGTTAGATTTTTACCTTACTTAAATTATTATTATATTTTTTCTTAACAAATTCTACATTTAATTTGTTAATTAAATTATGGTTTGTTTTGCTAAAAAATGATGATTCAATTTTATGTTTTATGAAGTTTAAATATATTTTTCCTTCATCTAAATTTATATTTAGCCTGGATGCAAAGTACATGGTAACATGCGGGCTTGCGATGCAATGGTGATTGTTATCGTGGGCACGAGGAGCCATATGTATAAGATTTGAAAGTGGTCCATTACTTATGTATTTTGATGTGTGGTGCCTCAATGTTATTCTTGTTGTAAGTCCATGCGTTGGGAGCGATTTCATTATTTGAGTTGTCGTCCGTTTTTCCTTATTTGGGTTTATTTACATCTCATCAGTATTTTGATTATGTTGTTTATTTATTACTCATTTACTACTTGTTGCCATTTATATTTTATTACTTCATTGTTGGTTGTAAATTAATAATTTTTTCATCTTTGGTCTTACATTGATGTTCTTTTCATTGTTAGCTTATATATATCTTGAACAGGTTTCTATGTGTAGTAGGTGTTTTAACCCGGCCTCGTCATTACTCTACCGAGGTTAAGCTTAATACTTACCGGATACCGTTGTGGTGTACTAATCCTACGCTTTTGCATATTTTTTGTGCATATCTAGGTATTCTGATTGTGTTTTTTAAAATTGCGTTTGCGCGCGCGGGAGACTTCAAGGTATACCTGTTTGACGTTTGCAGGCCTCGGAGTCACCATCTTACTTCATTATGTTACCAAAAAAAATAATTTAAACTATATTGTGTTTTGAAGTCCTAGTGTGTTTAGTAGTGCTTATGACTCCGTACTACCGATTTTGGAAAATACATAACTATTGGCCGCTAGCGGATATGTATGTTATTTAATAGTTTATGACAAATGATTAAATAGTTCAATTCTTTTATTATATCAGCACGTGTTAGACTTATAGTCTTAGATACTAGGTGTCATCACAACATCCTAAGGTGAGAAATTTGGGTCATGACATAGGGCAATTTTTTACCGTAGCAGTTGTGAGTGGTTAGACTCAGCCACTTTGGGTAAGTTGTGACTACAATTAGAGAAGACCCAAATTTTACCTTCTAATTTTAGTTTTATGTCTTCAATTGCTTATTTTTATTTCAGTTTTCTACGTCTATGATTATGAGTAGCTAGATTTTATCTAGGGTTGTGATCCAACCCTAGTATGAGTTTTTAATATAGTGCTTATTATTGATTGAAAGATATCAATTTTCCACTTCCGTTTGAAATATAAATTTAATTATTTCGACTTTTTCTCTTAAGTGTTTACCTTACTACCCACTTAAACTCCCTGTTGACTTGATCCAGCTCGTGTTGGTATTTATGATTGCAATGATCGTTTTATACTCTTTAATTGGGTGTGGATTGGACGTGATCAATTTTTGGCACCATTGCTGGAGAGTTTTACAATGTTAACTATATACTTGAGTTTTGTTTCTAGAAGTATCTTGTTTTACTTTCGTAATTCTAATTTGTTAAAGTGACTGTAGGTTCCAAATGGCGAACAACGAACTTGAAAACTTGCCATTGGGAGAGGTGGATGACAAAGAGGAGAAAATTGATGAAATTCCTCGAGCTCCACAGCAAACTTTCCGAGGCTATGGGCAACAAGACAATGTGCATCCGCCTCTCCCACCTCCTCCACCACCACAACCACAAGTGGCACAACATCGGATTTTACCCAATGAAAATTATGCAAGTGTCATAGTTCTCCCTCATATTAGGGCGTAAAAATATTCCAATTACCTATGTGATACTCACTTTGTAACAACGAGGTTCTTTAACCGAGTGCCAAGTCAAAATACTTACAATCATTTGAAAGATTTTATGGATACATATTGGGAGAGCAAACAAATAATGTTACGGAAGATTCTTTGCGGTTAAGGTATTTTCCCTTCTCGCTAAGGGGTAAAGCCTTGAACTTGTAAGAATGCCTGCCTAATCACTCTATCCGTACTTGGTATGAATTTGCAGAATAATTTATTTCAAAGTTTTCTCTCTTACGGGCACATGGCTACTCTATGAGATAAAATATTAGCTTTCAAGCAAGAGTACAATGAACCTTCGCATGATACTTGGGAGAGATATCGGGCAATGGTGAAGAAGTGCCCGAACAATGATATGGGTGACAACATTACCCAACAAACTTTCTACCGTGGTATTAATACAACGAACAAATGTGTGGTCAATCAATTGGCTAGAGTAAATTTTATGACAACACCTTATGCGGAGGCATGTGAGATTTTTGATAAGATGACACAAAATTCTTCGGCTTGGTAATCCCTAGCTAATGTTCCCCAAGGTGATCCTAATTTGATCATCTTCATAAAGAGTTTCAAGACCATAGGTAATCTATTATCGAATTGATCATAACCATGACTCAACTTGCTAAGGCCAATTTTATAAAATCCAATCTCCTTAGCAAGTTCATGCTAGGAGGGAGTAAATGTATTGGCCAATAAGAAGAGCACTAAAGGTCCACAATTTCAATTCCGAGTGGAAAATTATGCACAAGATGGTAGTAGCTATGACAAAGATGACTCTTATCATGAGCAAGAAGAAGAGATACAATTTTTTAATAATTACCAAGGTAAGCCGAGCAATTTTCAAAGCTCTAATAAAAAAAAGACATTTTCAAAATAACCAAGGAAATTGGGGGTTCTAAAAATAAAGAGAATTGGCATAACAAAAATAATAACAAGGGGAATTGGGTGTGATGACTCAAAATGTCATCTTTTATTTTAGAAGTCGAATCTGTGCTCTAAGGCATTAAAACCTTCTTTTATCTCTCCACAATTTGTGTTCATAGTTTGAGCGTGTATCCGGGAAGCCCTTATGTGAAAAATTTAATAAATGATGATATTTGGCTTAAAAAGATGATTTTTATTGACTTCGGTCAATAATTTGGGTAAACAGATCCAGACTCATGTTTCAGCGGTCCAGAGGGTCCATAGTAAAATATGAGACCTGGGCATATGCCCAGAATAAAATTCCGAGGTTCTTAGCCCAAAAAATAAATTTTTGAAAGAAATTGATAAGATTGATAATGCAATTCTTTAAAATATTTTATCTTGCTTGTATCGGGCCCGTATTTTGGTTCCGGAGTCCGGTACAAGTCCACCATGATATTTAATCCTTATCTACAAAATTTGGTGAAAAAAAAAGTGATTTGATGTGATTCGGACCTTTAGTTGGGAAAATAGAAGTTTTGAAACCATTTTGAAAATTTCATGTGTTTTGGTGTTGAATTCGTAGTTCCAGGTATTACTTTGACGATTTGATTGTTCGAGAAAGTTTGTATTATGTTTTATGATTGTGTGCATGTTTGGTTTGGAGCTCCAAGGGCTCAGCTGAGTTTTGGATAGGCTATGGCGTAGTTTTGGAACTTGGAAATTTACCGTTGCATCTGGTATCTGTAGCAGGCCTTTGTTCTCGCAATTGCGACATCAGGCTTCGTAAATGCGAGCATAGTAGGCATAGAAATTGTGAGGTCTTTATCAGAATTGCGAAAAAGACCTGGGCCAGCAGAGATCGCAAATGCAAACGTATCTTCACATTTGCGAAGTAGTCAGGGAAGGGGGATCATCACAATTGCGACCAAATGTTCGTATTTGCAACAGTAGCAGAAATGCGACAGGTTTGCATTTGTGATGCCAGTCTCGCATTATTGAGCTTCGCAATTGCAAAGCTCAAGTTGCAAATGTGACATGTGCAACTATGCAAAACGGGACTTAGACGATATATCAATTCTTTATATTTTCAAATCCTAGAACCCTAGAGCTGATTCTCTTAAGGCTAAATCTTCCACAAAACTTTGGTAAGTGTTCCTAACCCACTTTCTTTCACTTTCCCATCACATTTCATGAATTCCCAACCAAAAATCTAAGATTTCTAAGGTAGAAATTGGGCGTTTGGGTACAATTAGGAATTTTAATAAATTGGGGATTTAGACCTAGATTCGGGGTCAGATTCCAAAAAAAAATTATATATCTGAGCTCGAGGGTGAATGGATAATCAGGTTTTGATCCGAATTTTGAGTTTGGACCAAGCAGGATCGGGGTTGGGTTTTGACCTTTTTGGGAAAAATGTTTAAAAAAGCCTATAATTACGCATTGGAAGTGATTTCTTTAGCATTATTTGATGTTATTTAATTAATTATAACTAGATACTAGTGAATTAGTGGTGTAATCGAGAGGTAAATCGGTAATTGAGCTTTGAAATACCCATTAGCTTGAGGTAAATGTTTGTCTAACTTTGATTTGAGGGATTAGGGATCCCTGACTTATTTGTTATGTGAACATCCATGTGTGTGGCGCATAGGTGTGGTGACGAGTACCTATGCGCCACCAAATTATCATTTTTTCCGGTTCCCTTCCCCGTTTCCTAAATATTGTTTTTTGTCTTAGTTGCTACTTGACCATAGATGTTTTCATGTCTAATTGCTTCATATTAACTGTTGTTTTCTCTATTGAAGTATTAATCGTTTCATAGTTTCATTGTATTACCTAGTTAGTTGAAGTTGGTTTGTTGGTGCTTCATGGTATACTTTGGTTGGTCTCACTTTGTCGTATTAACTGTTGAAGTTTCATAATGTCATATACCCCCATTGTTGTGATTTACGATATAAATGTTATGGAAGGTTTTGAGTTAAATTGTGAAATACATGTTCTTGTGTTGTGATTGGTAGTGATATGTTGGGATCAGGTTGCATGTAACAACCAGACTGGCCATTTTACTATTTAGAACTCCATTCCTTTAAATAAAACTTCCCACGCTTTCCTTAGCTAAATACGACTTACGGAGGCGATTAGTTCGGAGGTTAGAAGAGTTGTAAGTGAAAATAAATAGAATATTTCCTTAAGGTTTTCTTAGAAGGCCAAATTTGACTTTGGTCAACTTTCTTAGGAAACAGACCGAGATTCGTGATTTGACAGTCCCCAAAGGTCCGTGGGAAAATATGGGACCTGGACATATGCTCGTAATTGAATTCCGATGTGCCAAGCCCGAGTACAGAATTTTTATGTAAAATTGTTAAATCAAAGTTATAAAGAATTAAACAATCTAAGTATTTATTAAAAACCTAGGTATCGAGATTGGATTCTCGTTTTGAAACTTGGTACAAGTCCAAAATATCCGTTAAGACCTACCCATAAAATTTTGCGTCAATCCAAATACTTTAAGGGTGTTTTGACCCGTTGAAAGGAAATTAAGAACTTGATATTAAGTTGATTCAATTGTGTTTGGGGTTTGATTCCTTGATTTAGCATTGTTTTGGGTGTTTCGAGGGTTCGGCTAGGTCCACCTCGTGATTTTATACTTGTCGGTATGTTCGGGCGGAGCTCTAGAGCCCCGAGCGTCAAATGGTTGAGGTTCAAATAAAGTTGGAATTTGAAAGGAACCAACATCTGCTGCTTCTGTCAAAACCGCTTTTGTGGCTCTTGGACCTCAGAAGTGGTGATCGCAGAAGAGAAAAATGGGCATCTCAGGGAAATCGTAGAAGCGATCTCAAGACCGCAGGAGTAGCCCCGCATTAGAGGCTTAAGGACCGGGCAAGCGGTTCTTCCAGTCTGGGCCTGGACCGTAGAAGTGGCCTTATATTGCAGAATTGGTGGCCACATGAGCGAAATCCCTTTCGCAGAAGCGAAAAGAACTGGGCAAAGGGGTTCATTTAATTCGAACCCCAATCTCTCACTTCTCATTCAATTTTTAGGCAATTTTGGTTGTTCCAAAGAGAGATTTTTAGTATAACATCACAAGATAAGTAATCCCCGCTCATTCTTAGCTTAAATACACAAACAATAGATAGATTTAACACCAATAATCAAGTAAAAATTAAGGGTTAGAGCTAGACCAAAGGTTTTGATAAAATTAAGATTTGACCACCTAATTAGCTATGTAATGAACTAAAAATCACATATTAGTAATCCTTAGGTTATAGAGAGTAATTTCATTCGCAAAAATCTCGAAATCGGGGCACGTGGGCCTGGGGTCGGAATTTAGGAAACTAGCGGGAACGGTTGAGAAATCACTTCAATTAGATAGAATACAAATTTTAAGCACTTATTGACTAGTTCTTACTTTATTTAACTGGTTGTTGCTCATTCGGCTTCAAATTTAGGTTGGAGCCTATTCTTGTTATTGAAAGAGAGCTTTGGAGTGAGGTGAGTCTCCTTTCTAACCTTGTAAGAGCAAAATGTTCCCATAGGATTAATGAAATGTATAATTGTTGCTAAATGTGGGAGCTACGTATGCACAAGGTGAAGAGAGTCTGTGCGTAGCTATTGCCATATTGATTGTCCGACCCACATCATGCTATATCTAAGAATATCTATATATCATCCTGCTATTGTGATCGCCTGGGATATATTAGAGGCTAGAAGAAAAATAAAAGTAAACTTGTACACTTGTTGAACTCTTGTATGGCATAATTTAATATGTATTGCCTTCGTGTGCATTCTTGATGCTTGCTTGTTATTTGTGGATCGGGACGATCACCTCTGTGTGAATAGATGCATCTATTGGCGCGCCGTCGACCCTTGGCAAGTGCATATTACATTATGTTTTTTTGGGTCCTCGCCCCGATATAATGTGCGCATGATTATTATGTGAAAACTTGCACTCACATTACTTGTTATTACATTGAATATGAAATTGTGAAGCATGATATTGTAAGGACATGACTTATCTCTCTTGCCTTACACATGTTGATACTAATAGCTCCAACCTTATAAACAATCTCATATATTATTTGACCTTAGTAAATATCAAGTAGACCTCTCTCGTCTCTACTTCTTCGAGATTATGCGGGATACTTACTGGGTACATGATGTTTATGTACTCATGCTACACTTCTCTACTTAAATGTACAGGATTTGAGGCAGGTGGATTTGATTACCATACATGCGCGCATCAGTGAGTTATGTTAGGCTTCTATGAAAGCTGCCTCCTTTCATTGTCGATCTGCAGCCAAAGAAGTCATCCCTGCACTTTTGTTTTCTGTCTATCCTGATTCAGACAGTAGGATAACATATTATTATTTTGTATATTCTCTACTAGTTGCCCGTAGCTATGACACCAGATTCTGGCATACTTTAGTAGACTAGTTTTGGGTTTTAATATTATGTCCCTACTTTGATTACTATACTGAAAACCCCTTTTGGGATGCTTATCCCCTTCTTAAAAATGTTGATGTAATTAAACTTTGAAATGTTTTCCGCACTTGGCTTTCCCGACAAAGTCATTTGGCGCCATCATGACCTGTTGTGGAAATGGGTCTTGATAACATGGTATTAGAGCACTAGGTTCACGTAGGTCTCATAGTGTTACGGGAAAAACCTAATAGAGTCTTGAAGATAGGTACAGAGACATCTGTATTTATCTTCAAGAGGCTATAGGGTGTTAGGAAAGACTACTCTTTATTCACTTCCTATCGTGTGGTGGTTGATGTACTAAATTTCTATTTCTATTCTCTCATAGATGGTGAGGACTCATACCACCGATGTTCCTGACTTGGGAGGAGCTGCTTACCCTGTTGCTAGAGGCCGAGGTAGAGGTCGGGGAGGGCATCTACCCGTGGTATGGGACGAGGGAGCCCCATAGCTATTCCAATTACACCATTAGCAGATCCTGTGAGGGATCCGATCGTTAAGAAGCAGGGCGAGGTGCCCGCAATTGAGCATATTCTGGTGGATTTCATGATAGCACCGGGTTTATAGGAGGTCATAGTCCGCATGCTTCGGTTCATGGACACTATGACCAAGGCTAGTTTATTTCCAGCAGATCCAACAACCTCACAGGCAGGAAGGGGAGCACAGACCCCTACTGCTCAGGATCCAGGTGGTGCAGCTGCCATTTATCAGACTCCGAGTGCACTACCCGCAGATGGGGTTCAGCTAGTTGTTGCAGTGGCACCCCAGCCCATGCCAACTTGGGATAGTGATCCGCAGAAATTACTAGACAGATGGACTAGACTTCGCCCTCCAGTCTTCGGGGGTGAACGTCATGAGGACGCTCAGGACTTTATTGAGAGGTGCAGGGACAGACTTCATAACATGAGGATACTGGAGTCACATGGGGTGGACTTCACCACTTTCAAGTTGGAGGGCCAGGCCTGTAGATAATGGAAGTCTTATGCTCTAAGTAGGCCAGCAGGTTCTCTTCCCCTCACTTGGGATCCGTTCACCCACTTGTTCTTGGACACGTATATCCCTCCCTCCAAGAGGGAAGAGCTGCGGTATCAGTTTGAGCATCTCGAGCAGGGTTAGATGTCTCTGACCAATTACAAGGTGAGGTTCTATGAGTTATCCCGCCATGCACTTATGATAAATCCTACAGATACAGAGAGAGTGCGGAGGTTTTATCTCGGGGTTGCAGCCGAGTATCCGGAACAACATGGCTCAAGAGGTGGAGATGGGTACAGGATATCAGCTAGTGGTCGAGAGTGCTCGCTGGATTGAGGGGTACCGCCAGAGGGTAAGGGAGCAGTTTAATCAAAATAAGAGAGCGAGGTTCTTTGGAGAGTTAAGAGGTACCCTAGCTAGGGGCAGAGGTTAGTATGGGAGGAGTTAGCCGAGCAGGCCCCTAGTTTCAGCACCACCATCTACTGCCCGATGAGCTCCAGCACGTCCTTATTTCAGTGCTATGCCAGCAGGTTCTTATCGTCTACCAGCATTTAAAGGTTCATCCAGCAGGTATACAGATCCTCAGGTTCCTTCCAGCTCTTACTTCAGTGTCATGCCGGAGAGTTCATATCATCCACCGACTCTTCCGACTCCTCCTAGTAGTTCTGCGGGTTTTCAGGGTCCATCTTCAGGGCAGCAGGTCGTCGTACCATGTTTTTATGAGTGTGGAGATCCCAGTAACCTGAGGAGGACTTGTCCCAGGCTTTGGGGCAAGGAAGCACAGCAGGGATAACAGCTAGTGACTCCAGCACCAGGGGCCTAGCCACCTAGAGGTGGAGGGTATGCTGGAGAGATGGAGGCCAGGCGGGTAGAGGATAGCCCGCTATTGCTCAATCAGGTGGAGGCTAGTCAGCCAGCGCTCCAGCCAAATTTTATTCCCTTCCAGCTAAGTCAGATGCATTGGCTTCAAATGCCGTCATAACATGTATTATTTCTGGCAGTGGTAGGGATGCTTCGGTATTATTTGATCCAAGATCTTCTTATTCATATGTATCATCTCTATTGTCTCATTTTCTGGTTATCTCTCCCGAGCCTTTGGGTGTTCCTATTCATGTGTCCACTCCTGTGGGCAATCCCGTGGTTGTGAATTGGATCTACCGGTCTTGTGTGGTTATATACTTTCTATGGTTATGATACTAAGGAAGATCTTTTGTTGCTTGACATGATCGATTTTGAGGTCATCCTAGGTATGGACTGGTTATCTCCCTATCACACTGTCCTGGATTGTCATGCCAAGACTATTTCGCTAGCGATGTCAGGACTGCCGAGATTGGAGTGGAAGGGTTCCACAGTTGATACGCCTATCATGGTTGTTTCTTTTTTGAAGGCTCAGCGCATGGCAGAGAAAGGGTGTTTGGCTTATCTGGATTATGTTTGAGACACCACAGCAGAGCCTACGATGATTGATTCAGTGCCAGTAGTCCGAGATTTCACTGATGTTTTTCCTTCTGATCTTCCAAGCATGCCTCCGGATAGTGATATTGATTTATGCATTGATTTGGCTCCAGGCACTCGGCCTATATCTATCCCAGCGTACCGTATGGCTCCTAAGGAGCTGAAAGAGTTGTAGGAGTAGTTGGAGGAGATATTGATTTATGCATTGATTTGGCTCCAGGCACTCGGCCTATATCTATCCCAGCGTACCGTATGGCTCCTAAGGAGCTGAAAGAGTTGTAGGAGTAGTTGGAGGAGTTATTAGCAAAGGGATTTGTCAGGCCCAGTGTATCGCCTTGGGGTGCACCAGTGCTATTTGTGAAGAAGAAAGATGGGACTATGCGGATGTGCATTGATTGCCTCCAATTGAACAAAGTCACCATCAAGAACAATTATCTGTCGCCGCGTATTGATGATTTGTTTGACCAGTTGCAGGTGCTAGGGTGTTCTCTAAAATTGAGTTGAGGTCAGGGTATCATCAGCTAACGATCCGGGATTCAAATGTTCAGAAGACTGCATTCAGGACTAGATATGGCCACTGTGAGTTTTTGGTGATGTCCTTTGGGTTGACGAATGCTCCAGCGGTGTTTATAGACTTGATGAACAGGGTGTTCAGGCCTTTTATTGACTCTTTTGTTATCACCTTCATTGATGACATCTTGCTATACTCACGTATCCTCGGGGGGCATGAGCAACATTAGAGAATAGTGCTTCAGACCTTGCAAGAGCAGAGGCTATATACCAAGTTCTCCAAGTGTGAGTTCTGGCAAGAGTCAGTGGAATTCTTTGGGCATATTGTGTCAGGAGAGGGTATTAAAGTGGATCCCAGGAAGATTGAGGAAGTTTATAGTTGGCCACGTCCTACTTCAGTAACCGAGATCAAGAGTTTCTTGGGGTTAGCAGGATACTACCGGCAATTTGTGCACGGATTTTCTTCTATCTCTTCACTCTTGACCAGATTGACCCAGAAGGGCATCCCATTTCGTTTGTCCAAGGAGAGCTTTCAGAAGCTCAAGACTGCTTTGGCTACAACACCAGTTCTTTTATTCCCTTCCAGTTCAGGGATGTATACTGTACATTGCGATGCTTCTCATGGCGGCTTGGGATGTGTTGATGCATGAGGGGCGAGTTATTATGTATGCTTTGCGAAGGCTGAAGGTCCATGAGAAAAACTACCCAGTGCATGTTCTAGAGTTGGCATTGATTGTTCATGCTTTGAAGATATGAAGGCATTATTTTTATGGGGTGTCATGTGAGGTTTACACCGATCATCGCAGTTTGCAGCACCTCTTCAAGCAGAAGGACCTTAATTTGAGGCAGTGCCGGTGGCTTGAGTTACTAAAGGATTATGACATTACCATTCTTTATCATCCAGGTAAGGCGAATGTGGTCGCGGATGCCTTGAGAAGAAAGGTAGCGAGTATGGGTAGTTTAGCATTTATTCCTGCTGAGGGGAGACCATTGGTTTTGGACATTTAGTCCTTGACTAACAGACTTGTGAGGTTGGATATTTTGGAGCCCAGCAAAGTTCTAGCATGCATGGTTGCTCAGTCTTAGTTATTGGGGAATATTAAGGCCCGACAGTTCGATGATCCGCATTTGACAGGCCTCATAGAGACGGTACTTTAGGGAGGTGCCAAAGAGGTTACTATTGGCGAGGATGGAGTGTTACTGCTTTAGGGCTGTGTATGTGTCCCTAATGTGGATGGATTAAGGAGAAGGATTCTAGAGGAGGCCCATAGTTCGAGGTACTTCATTCATCCGGGATCCACGAAGATGTATCATGACTTGAGGCAGCACTACTGGTGGCGGAGGAAGAAGAAGGACATCGTGGAGTATGTAGCTAGGTGTTTGAATTGCTAGCAAGTCAAATATAAGCATCAGATGCCAGGTGGCCTACTTCAGCAGATGCCTATTCTGGAGTGGAAGTGGGAGCGCATCACCATGGACTTCGTAGTTGTGTTACCGTAGACTTTGTGGAAGGTTGATTCAGTTATAGGTTGAACAAGTCTGCTCACTTAATTCCAGTGGCGACTACTTACACAGCAGAGAGGTATGCCCAAAAGTATATTTGGGAGATAGTCCGGTTGCATGGGGTACCAGTTTTATATCAGACCGAGGCCCTTCAGTTCCCTTCCCATTTTTGGAGAATCGTTCAGAGTGGATTGGGAACCAGTGCAGATCTCAGCACAGCATTTCACCCTCAGACCGATGGGCAGTCGGAGTGGACAATTCAGATTTTACAGGATATGCTTAGAGCATGTGTGATTGATTTTGGAGGGAAGTGGGATCAGTTCTTGCCCTTGGCGGAGTTTGCATAACAACTATCAGTGCAGCATTGTATGGTCGGTGTTGTCGTTCTCCTATAGGATGGTATGAGCCTAATGAGGCTAAGTTACTTGGTACAGATTTGGTACAGGATGCAGTGGATAAAGTGAAGTTGATTCGGGATAGGCTTCGCACAACTAAGTCCAGACAGAAGAGTTACGTGGATCAAAAGACGTTTGATGTATCATTCATGACTGGCGAGAATGTTCTCTTGAAAGTCTCACCGATGAAGGGTATTATGAGGTTCGGGAAGAAGGGCAAGTTGAGCCCAAGGTTTATTGGTCCCTTTGAGGTTTTGTAGCGAGTTGGAAAGATTGCCTATGAGCTTGCTTTACCTCCCAGTCTATAGGGAGTTCATCCAGTTTTCCATGTGTCGATGCTCCAGAAGTATCATGCCGATTTATCACATGTATTGGACTTCGGTACCATTCAGCTAGATGAGAGTTTGGGCTGTGAGGAAGAGCCCATTGCCTTTTTTGACAGACAGGATCGCCAGTTGAGATCCAGGAGAATTTCTGTGGTAAAGATCCAGTGGAGGGGCTAACCGGTTGAGGAGGTGACTTGGGAGTCCAAGGAGGACATGCAGAGCAGATATCCTCACTTATTCAGCAGTCCAGGTACCTTTTTATGTCCGCTCGAGGACAAACGTTTGTTTAAGGGGCGGAGAATGTAATGACCCGACTGGTTATTTACTATTTAGAACTATGTTCCTTAAAATTAAAACTTCTCATGCTTTCCTTAGCTAAATTACAACTTGCGGGGGCGATGAGTTTGGAGGTTAAAAGAGTTTTGAGTGAAAATAAAACCAATTATTTCCTTAAGGTTTTCTTAAAAGGCCAAATTTGACTTCAGTCAACTTTCTTGGGAAACGGATCCGGATTCGTGATTTGATCGTCCCTGAAGGTCCGTGGGAAAATATGGGCCTGGGCTTATGCTCGGAATAGAATTCCGAGGTCCCTAGCCCGAGAACATAAATCTTATGTAAAATTGTTAAATCGAAGTTTTAAAGAATTAAAGAATCTAAGTATTCACTAAAAACCTAGGTATCGGGTTTGGATTCTGGTTCCGAAACTTGGTACAAGTCCAAAATATCCGTTAAGACAAACCCTTAAAATTAGGGGTCAATCCAAATAGTTTAAGGGCATTTTAATCCGTTGAAAGGAAATTAAGAACTTGAAGTTCATTAAGTTGATTCAATTGGTTTTGGGGTTTGATTCATTGATTTAGCGTTGTTTTAGGTGTTTCGAGGGTTCTACTAGCTCTGCCTCATGATTTCAAACTTGCCGATATGTTCGGGTAGGGCTCGAGAGCCCCAAGCGTCAAATGGTCAAGGTTTGAGTGAAGCCGGAATTTGAAAGGAACCAATATCTGCTGCTTCTATCAAAACTGCTTTTGTGGCTCTTGGACCGTAGAAGCGGTCACTTGACCGCAGAAGCGGAAAATTTGTAGCTTGGGGAAATCGCTGAAGCTATCTCAAGACCACAGGAGCAGTCCCGCATCAGCAGCTTAAGGACCATAGAAGGGGTTCTTCCAGTCTGGGCCTGGAGCGTAGAAGCGGCCCAAAACCGCAGAAGCGGTGGCCGCAGGAGCGGAATTTCTTCTGCGGAAGCAAAAAGGGCTGGGCAGAGGGGTTCATTTAATTCAAACCCCAAGCCATTTCTCTCACTTCTCATTCAATTCTTAGGCGATTTTGGTGATTCCAAAGAGAGAGTTTCAAAATAATATCACAAGGTAAGTAATCCACACTCATTCTTAGCTTAAATACACGAACATTAGATAGATTTAACACCAATAATCATGTAAAAATCAAGGGTTTGAGCTAGACCTAGGATTTTGATAAAATTAAGATTTGACCACCTAATTAGCTATGCAATGATAAAAAAAATCACAAATTAGTAATCCTTTGGTTATAGAGAGTAATTTCCTTCGAAAAAATCTTGGAACCTAGGAATGTGGACCCGGGGTCGGAATTTTGGAAACTTGCGTTAAAGGTTGGGAAATCACTGGAATTAGATAGAATTCAACTTATAAGCACTTATTGACTAGTTCTTGCTTTATTTAACTAGTTGTTGCTGGTTCGCCTTCATATTGAGGTTGGAGCCTATTCTTGTTATCGAAAGACAGCTTCGAAGCGAGGTAAGTCGCTTTTCTAACCTTGTAAGAGGGAAATGTCCTAATAGGATTAATGAAATGTATAATTGTTGCTAAATGTGGGAGCTACGTACGCATAAGGTGACAGAAGTCCGTGCACTATTACCATATTGATCGTCTGGGTACTTTAGGACCCACATCATGCTATATCTATGAATATCTATATATCATCCTGATAATGTTATCGCCTGAGATATATTAGAGCCCAGAAGAAAAATAAAAGTAAAATTTTACACTTGTTGAACGCTTGTATGGCATAATTTAATATATACTGACTTCGTTGCATTCTTGATGCTTGCTTGTTATTTTTTGATCGGGCCGGTCGACTCAGTATGAATAGATGCATCTACAGGCTAGCCGTCGAACCTCGGCAAGTGGACATTTCATTATGTTGATTCGGGTCGTCGCCTTGGTATAATGTGCGTATGATTATTTTGTGAAAATTTGTACTCACATTCCTTGTTATTGTATATTGAATATGAAATTGTGAAGCATGAAATTGTAAGGACATGACTTATCTCTCTTGCCTTAAACATGTTGATACTAATAGCTCCATGCTTATAAATAATATCATATATTATTTGACCTTAGTAAGTATCAAGTCGACCTCTCGTCTCTACTTCTTAGAGATTAGGCGGGACACTTACTGGGTACATGATGTTTATGTACTCATGCTACACTTCTATACTTAAATGTACAGGATCTGAGGCAGGTGGATTTGATTAACATATGGGCGCGCATTAGTGAGTTATCTTGGGCTTCTACGGTGAGCTGTCTCCTTTCATTGACGATCTGCAGCCGAAGAAGTCATCCCTGCACTTTTGTTTTCTATCTATCCTGATTCAGATATTAGGATAGCATGTTATTCTTGTGTATATTCTCTACTAGTTGCCCATAGCTGTGACACCAAGTTCCGGGACACACTTAGTAGACTAGTTTTGGGTTGTAATATTATATCCCTACATTGATTACTGTATCGAGTTTCTGAAAACCCCTTTTGGGATGCTTATCTCCTTCTTAAAACTGTTGATATTGTTAAAATTAGAAACTTTTTCCGCACTTGGCTTGCCCGACAAGGTCGTTGGGCGCCATCATGACCTGTTTTGGAAATGGGTCATGACATTGCACGCCGCAACAGGAGGAATAAGGGTGAAATGTGATTGTGTGGTGTAGAGGTGTGCATTCAATTTATCGATTCGATTTTGACCCTTATCGATAATTATTTATCGATAATCGATTTGTACATATGCTTATCGTTATCATTTCAATAATGTTTCAATTTTTTGATTTCGATTTATCAATTTTTGGGGCTTATCAATGCGGTTGTACATTACACCAATAAGAAAATTTGCGAGATTCCATTCGCTGTAAACATGCCTAACTAATATGGACAAAAAGAAGCGAAAATAATGTGCACACCGTTTATAACATAAAAATTATGTCAACAAGCACATGCAACGAAACTAAAGCAAGGGGTCCAATGTGTTTCACCAACACTCTAACGGTATAAATAAACAAATACATCATCATGACTAATTTTATTTTCCATTAATTTGAACTTCATTCCCTTGAGCTTTAAATATGATCATTCCATAAATGTGGTAGAGGAAATAATAGGGTTATGGACTTAGGATAAAAGAAGGGGCATTATAAAATATGGGTAATTTTTTTTGTCTCTTTAGTATATCTTGTCGGTTTATCGATAAACCAATAACCGAAGATGAAAAAATCAAAATCGAAATCAATAACTCGATAAGGAAAATTTCAAAATCAAAATCGAAATTGACAGATCGATAAACCGATAACAAATAATCGATTCGATTTATCAATAAACCGATTCGAATGAACACCCTAGTTTGATGGGATCGGGTTGCACGCCGCAAGAAAGAGTAATAATAGTGGATAGGCGGGATTGGATTATGCGCCGTAACATGAGGAATAAGGGTGATATATTGAGGAGTAATAAGGATGGACCAGTGGTATTGGGTTGCACACTGCAACAAGAAGTTTGTTTAAATTATCTTAAGGATTGGTTTTAGCTGAGTATTGGTAGAAAGCTTGTGTTCCATATCTATTTAATGCAAGTTACTGTTATATTTCATGCTGTAATTCCTTTCTGTCTTAGCATAAACTGTTGCAGGTTATATATTGTCATGCCTCGCTGCATCCTCGTCACTACTTCATCGAGGTTTGGCTTTCCACTTACCAGTACATAGGGTTGATGTTACTGATACTGAACTCAGCACTTTCTGTGAAAATTTTAGAGCTGGTAGTGGCTGATCGAATGTCGATCGTCGATACTGCAGACATGAGACCCAAGGTAGTCCTGCATACGTCCGCAAGACGTGGCATCCCCTCCTATCTTTACTTCATTTTTGCTTTACTTTCTTCGAGACAGATGCATTTTCTTTCAAACCGTTACTTGTAGAATTCATAGAATGTTCGTGAGTTTTGACACCAGTTTCTATGTGGTATCTATTTCGGCTTTCGTTAATAGTATATGAGTAATATGTTAAATTATGTATGTTAGCTTTTATATCCGCTAATTTAGTTTTGTTAAATTTTAGTTGTAAAAGGATAAAGGATAAAGGTGTAATAATTTGTAAAGTTGGCTTGCCTAATGAGTACAATGTTCGATGCCATCACGGTCCCGAAGGTGGGAAAATTCGGGTCGTGACATGGGGAGGCAAGAATCAAGGAAACTGCGGAAACAATAACAACCATGGAAATCGAGGTTCGGGTTTTCAAAGGCCCACAATCTACCAACAACTGAGCAACCCACCTCCATATACTTCCCATGGTTTAATGTCTTCAAATAATGAAATGGTCCGTATTGAGAATATATTAAAGCAAATGATGGAAAAGCATGCAGGTTCGGATGCTCAACTTGCCTCAAATACCACATCAATTAGTAATCTTGCAGTTAAAATGGAGCAAATCTCTCAAGCTCTTAGTACTCGTCCTAAGGGTGCAAATTCGGGCATACGCCCAAGTCCACAATAACCATCCGGACCTAACAAAATCATCAAAACTGCAATCCGAGTTTAAATACACAAAAGTCAAACTTGGTTAGCTCTTCCAACTTAAAGCTTCAAAAGTGAAATTCATTCTTCCAGCCTAATTTCGAAACACCTAAAAAGAAAATTGAACGATTCAGACAAGTCATAATACATCATATAAAGCTACTCAAGACTTCAAACGGCTGAATGGAATGCAAATGCTCAAAATAGTCGGTTGGGTCGTTCTATTCTACCGCACTTAAAGATACGTTCATCCTCGAACGTGCCTAGAGTCGTTCCAAAGACATCAAATTGCCATGTAACCTTACCATGAACTTACCCAGGATGATCCCACATCACCCCAATCGATATAAGCTCGAGACAAAATAATTTAATATACTTAATTCAACCTTAGCCCATAAACCTTGGAACACAATTTCCAGCATCCGAAATTCCTTACAAGACCCGAATCTCGCACCTGCACATTGTATGAGTCTGAACAAGCTGTATCAAGCCATAACCAAATACCAAGTTTCAATTACATGATATACCACATAACTTAGATTCTCACAATAATAACTTTTGACCATAATAACTACTAAAAATAATCCTAATACCGGTAATACCTCGTCTCAAATAAAACCTCGTTCAAAACCTTCCTACACTGCTGGTGATGAAAGAAACATGCAAAAACTCATAAACTCTCATCAGATCAACAAGTTGTAGAGCTCTCTTGTCCATCTAGAATCCACAGCTCAAATACTAGGTTGTCTTCCGATATTACTCTCCCAACATACCGTAATCAAATTCCATAGAAATCACTTTTGGCCCCAAGACTTTACCCCATCAAATACAAGTTGCTCTACTAATATTCCACAACAATACTTCCTAGAGCCGCAAATCGTGCAATCCGTGCACCAATATGCAACAACTCAAATGCACCCAAAAATGGAAAATGATTCAAACGAGAGAACCATCCCGCAAGCTCAACAAGTACCACCACAACGCAATTCTAAGAACCCATCACATAGTGTAGAACAAAAACACATGAATATATCAAAAAGGATCGTATCCCTTCATAACCCCGCTGCAATATGTGACCCATCCGAACACCAATCCATTGAAATACCTCGAGCCTAAATGCTCAAAAATCAACAACCACAAGTCATTCGACATCAATTACATGAAGTGAATGACCATAACCATGGAGAAGCAAATAAAACTATGTACCACAGCCTGGAAAGAACATACCCATGGCGCAATCAACCATTCAACACCCTAATAAACATCTCACTCAAATTTCGCTACAAGGCTTGTACCGAACCATATCATAAGTGCGTATAACCAACAAATCATAACCTTTCGTAGCATAGAAGAGGAACACATAGAACATATCAAAACATGAGCAAGCTTGCTCTAACCGTGACATACCTTTCTGCAATAACAGTGTCGAGTCAACAAATCCGACAGGGTGTAGAATACACATCCTCCTCGAGCCTACCAATGGGCCCCCAAATCAACTGCGGTCATCCCCAAATCGATTAATGGACCTTCAAAAGCCCACGATAACCTAACCATAGCATGTACTACCATCTAGCTAACTTTTTCCATATCTTAACAGTCCGCAACCCACAAAACGATCTACTTTTGAGAACTCTCAATCTCCATATCCCTAGAACACATGAATCAATATAGCTAATCCCCATTCCACTACTTGAATGAATAATGGATCTCGCATACACAATCATCCCCACATGAA
Source organism: Nicotiana benthamiana (assembly GCA_034376525.1). Classification (NCBI taxonomy): domain Eukaryota; kingdom Viridiplantae; phylum Streptophyta; class Magnoliopsida; order Solanales; family Solanaceae; genus Nicotiana; species Nicotiana benthamiana. The sequence continues at coordinate 86,800,946 of CM067328.1, forward strand.
ATAGTTTTATATTCTTCCTTGCCACATAGTAAAAATCTATATATCAATAGTCAACCAATCAGGCGAGTACCGCAATACCAATGAAGTATTTGTAAGTCAAAATACAATGCACCTTTTGGAATATGTACACTTCTGAGGAATACAAAGTAGTAATAGCATTTATCTAGTCATCTGAAACCATTCATGTTGTCTAAGAATTCATGACCTTTCCTTAAAAACTAAACCTCGACCTTGAACATGCAAATCTCAACCCTACACAACACGCCACATATATCATGCCATCATATGAAAATCATGAGAGTATCATCATCAACTCTGAGTCACCAGTAACGTACATACTCAATTAGCCATGAACCTTTCAGAAGGACCTGGTTCTTCGAGCAGTTAGTCAAATTTTGTTAATCATCACAACTTCAATACTCAACAAATTTTCCCCTTTTCGATGATGACAAACTTTGTACACATAACCAGACAATCACATCAAATAACCAGATGATCACAACAAGCACTAGTGACATGTATGTTCAAAACCCACAACCTTCAAACCTTATCTTCCATTTTCTGGCATCATCAAAAAAACAAAAAAAAAACAAAAACACATGTTAGACATTAAAGAGAGATAATGTAAGATTCAAGACCAAACAGGCGACAACACAAGCATAAGAAAAGGAAAATAAACTAGGTTGATATCCAAAAGAGTACAAAGCAATAAAGCAAAGTAATAGGGGATATTAAGTAATGCAAAAAGAAGCACAGGTCCTTGTCTTCATCATTAGAAAAAAATAAACTAATCATACTACAGACTACTCAGACTATTATAGAAGAAACAAAAGATAAGGCATCACCAGAATAACTAAAGAACTAATGACACTGGGAAGGAACGGGTTCAAAAGTGAGAGGCAGAGGGGGTCAAAGCTTTCAAAAAGGTAGAAATATGTTGAGCATGGGCCTCACTGTCTCTTCGGAGTTCTTCCCTTAGTTTCTTAGTTTCCTTTCTCTGCTCATTATTGTCTTCACGAAGCTTGACATTCTCTTCAACAGCCAACTCCAACCTCTTGCTGAGTTATACAACCCTACTGCTCCTAGAAAGAATAGCAGATTATGTGGGTCCTCTACCATTGATCTCCGCATTTCCACAGTGCTTGAGATTAACATCATCGAAAACATCATTGGGGTTTCCAAACTTAAGTTCATGCAAATCAATGTTGAGCTAGTCAAATAACTCAGTCACCTTGAAATCATATGGCATAACATGCTTTGGTTTGGAAGTATCTGCAGCTCTTGACGTGCGCTGCATCATCATGTTAGGAAGATTGATAGGTTGACCAGTGTCAAGCACTTCTATCATAATCATGTCTAGAAGAATAGCTTAATGCATTCTCTCAGACCTCTAAAGAATCTAGGAGGTGACAAACTCAAGTATCTTGTGAAAGAGAGTCATATTAGTCTTGTATACTTTTTGGGAAACATCTAGTTCAAACTTTTGGGAGAACTTCCTGCTGACCAAAATTCCAATGTTAGCATCATTGTCTATAGCTGGACACTTCTTCTTCAAATAATTGTCAAATCCCAATGAAGGGATATTCAGAAGTAGCCTTAGTTCCTCAACATCAAAAAGCCCCATACTTTGCTCTTGACTATATTCCCATCCAAAGTGAACTTTTTATAGAACTCCACCATAGAAGGAACACAAACTGGGGGAAAGCTTTGACAAACATGTGCTTTTACCCCTGTATCTCCAGTTTCTCAACCAATTGAGCCATTCCCTTCTCATCAGCATTCGCTAGAATCTTCCCATTTAGTACTTTTCTATCCTGAACTCTGTGAGGCAATCAACTACAACTATCACATCCTTTCTTGTCTTACCCCTACTTGCTCTTGCAAAAGATATATAAGGTTTAGTGACTTTTGCACTCCTTTTCTTTGGTGTAGCAGACTCTGCTGGCAAGGTTGAGTCAGATTCATATTCTCCATCCAGCTCAACAACATGTTCTACAATTGAAACCTTCTTCTTTGGCTCCATTAAACTTATGTACTCCTTCATGATTTGTGCATAAATAACCTTTGTTTTACTCCTTGTGAGGGAAGTTCTAGCTGGAGGAACCATTTTTTTCCTTGTTGAGACTGCTGTCTTTGTAGCTTTCACAATGGTCTTTTTGGACTACTTCCCTACCTCAGATAGTGGCATATCATCTTGGTCCCGCTAACTTCTTCATCTCCAGTGAAAGGAGTTAATAAAGACCCAGGTTCTTGATCCCTTGTCTCTTCACCAATTTTTTCTAAAAAGGCTATGGTAGTGTTTCTAGTTGTCATAGAACATCCAGATTCCTCACTCATCTTCCCATTTTCTTCATCACTCTTGTCATCACCTCCTTTACTCTCACTTACCTTTTCTTGATCCTATCCCTTACTTTCAGAAACCTCTTCTTCTTCAATCTAATTTGCTTCTTCTAAACAAATTTTAGCATGTTCGCTTGTATTATCCTCTATATCACTCTCCTTCTCATCTCCAGATACTTCCTCATTCTACTATTTTCTTCTTATTGGCTATGTTTTGAGCATCATGTTCCTCATGACTGGCAACAACTTCTTCTTCTTTTTCACCTTCGTCGTCTTCCTCATCCCCAGTCCTACTAAATTCAAGGCCATTATGAGCCTCCTTTTGCATGAGTTCTTTTCGTCCTTCCCCTTAACCACAAGTGCTCTTCTACCGTGGATTTCTCCACTAATGACTTCTCACTCATAGGTGGAAGAGCATCTAGGGGTGAAACATCTATAGAAAAAAAAACCAAAATATCTAAATTCGAAGTAGGATGTGGTGCCTGATCACTAGTGCCTATATGTGATTCCCCCTGAATCATAGATTCTTTGACTCTAGTGTAACCCTACATAGCAGCCTCAAGTACTTTCTTGGTAGATTTTCTTGAAGTTGCTTTAACCTCTGCTGACTTATTAGTACCTTTCATAGGAAGCTCAGTTGCATGGGCAGTTGCTCTTGAAGGAGGTGTACAATAGAGATGATAATAACAGTAACATGAGTAGTAGGAACATGGGAGGATGAGGTGGGTATGGTAGAGGATATCGAAGGAGAAAGAGCATGTATGGATGTGAGTTCTCTTGAAGGCTTGGTATTTTTCTTAGATTTGGGCTTCAAGATTTTGGGTTTTGCTTCAGCCTTGGTTGATGATTTAACTTTAGAGGGTGTTTGACTGGATTTAGGCATGGTGATTAGATGAGAGACTCGAAGAAGAGAAAGAAAGGGTTAGTTCTTGATAATTGCTTTCGATTCTTGCATAGGGTTTGAGAGAAACAATGAGGTTAGAGAAGCTGATTATAAGAGCCTTCAAAGCTGTTTCTCCTGATTTGGATGGAACTGAGAGGGTGACAAAACTTGAGTTCTAACAGGACAGTTCTAATGGTTACTTTGACTTTAAGGATTTCAAGAGTAATTGATTTCTAACTACACAAGGATTCCCCTTACTCTTTGACTTGAAAATGATTCGAAGTGATGCCAACGGAATTAAAAGTTTGAGTATAACAGTATATAAAGTCCTAGTGACTTAAGATAGTATGGCACATACCCAAGTCAAAGAACCATCTCCTTATTCGTTTTTAGATAAAGCTTCAGCACTTCATACTAGTATCATGCAACACAGTTATCAGCTGTGTGAGCTTAATACCAGCATAAAGCTGAATCAAACACATTGTACTCAATTATTTGTGTCTTATTATGCTTTTTCAAACCAATCACTAGGATTCAAATTAGTAGGAGGAGTTGATTAGAAACTAGTTCTAGTCTATTCCTTGCAAAGTGATTCCTACTCAGAGCTTTAAAAAAATCAGCAATTTGATCTTCAGTTTTACAGAAGTTAATTGATATATTCCCCTTTTCAACATTGTCTCTGAGAAAGTGATGTCTTTTGTAGATGTTCTTGGTTCTCTTGTGTTGACATGGATTTTAGCAATGCTTATGGGACTGGTTTTATCACAGAAAATGGGAACACAATCAACAAATATACCATAGTCTCTTAGTTATTATCCATAGTAACAGAGCACAACTGGATGATGATGCCACATATTAATCCTTAATTGAAGATAAGGCAACTGAGTTTTTCTTCTTGATTCCTCAAGACACCAGAAAAGAACCTAGAAAATGAGTTGTTCTTGTCAACATGAAAACCTGCATAGTCAGCATTAGCATAACAAACTAGATCAAAGTTGTATCCTCTGGGATATCATAGACAGAGGTCAGGGGTCCCCTTGAGATATCTTAGTGTTTATTTGACAGCCTTTGGGTGAGATTCCTTGGGATTTATCTGAAATTTTGCACATAATCCCACACTAAATACTATATCAAGTCTGCTTGTTGTGAGGTACAACATTCTTTCTCTTTATAGCTTCTATTCCACACTTTTTCCTTCTTTCATCAAGGTCCAGCTTTGTTACAATTTCAATGGGGGTATCAATGGACTTAGATGAGTCCATGTTGAATTTCCTTAGTAACTCTTTAATATATTTTTGTTGATGCATCATGGTTCCAGTAGGTGTTTGCTTGATTTGCAGCCCCAGAAAGAAGTTCAATTCACCCATCATGCGCATTTTGACTCATTTCCCGTCATCTCAGCAAATTCCTTGCACATTGCTTCATTGGTGGTCCCGAAGATAATATCATCCAGATACACTTGCACAATTAGAATATTCTTTCCTTTGTTCCTCAAAAATAGAGTGTTGTCGACCTTTCCTTTTGTAAAGTTGTTGTCTAAGAGAAATTTTGAGAGCCTTTCATACCAAGCTCTAGGGGCATGTTTCAGACCATAAAGAGCTTTATCCTATTTCAATATAAATTCAGGAAATTCTTCACTTTCAAATCCAGGAGATTGTTTGACAAACCCTTCCTCCTTTATGTAACCATTCAAAAAAGGCACTCTTTACATCCATCTGTTATAAAGTGAATTTCACATGGGGCAGCGGAGGCTATCAGCATTCTTATAGCCTCCACTCTAGCTATAGGTGCAAATGTCTCATCATCTTCAATGCCCTCCTCTTGATAGTATCCCTGAACTAACATTCTGGGCTTGTTCTTTGTGATATTTCCTTGTTCATCAAACTTTTTTCTAAACACCCATCTGGCACCTATGACAATTCTATTCTTGGGTTTCTGTGCCTATTGCTAGACCTTGCTTCTCTCAAATATATTCAGCTCCTCTTGCATGGCTATGATCTAATATAGATCTTTTAAAGCTTCTTTGATGGTCTTAGGTTCAATCTATGAGAGGAATGCTATGAGTGCACATAGATTTCTTATAGAAGACCTAGTTTTCACCCCTGCATTTGCATCAGAGACAACATTCTCAAGTGGATGTGAGCTTTGATGCTTCCATGGTCTGATCTGTATAACTAGAGAAGATTCACTTGGGTAGTGACCCAAAGGAACAAGTTCAGTAGGTGTGGCTTCATTATTCTAATTAGCAGTTAGATTAGTTCTTTCTTTGTCTAATTCCTCATGATCATTGTCAATTTCCTTGTGGTTTTGAGATCCATCTTTATCATATTCCCTTTTATCTCCATCACCAGTGAATCCTATGTCATAATCTTCATTTTGTAGATCTTTCTCATCCAAATTATTAGATTCATCCAAAATAATATGAATATTTCTTCCACACACATAGTCCTTTTATTTAAAATCGGATAGGCCTTACTATGTGGAGAGTAACCTAAGAAAATTCCCTCATCACTTCTGTCATCAAGCTTACCTAGAGCTTCTTTCCCATTATTGTGCACAAAAAATTTGCACCCAATGGCTCTCAGGTGAGTGACGTTGGTTTTTCTTCCTCGAAGTAACTCATAGGGAGTTTTCTCAAGAATAGGTCTGACCATGCATCTATTTAGCAAGTAGCAAGCGATATTGATTGCCTTAGCCCAGTAATTCTTAGGCAATCCACTGATAATTAACATGGTCCTTTGCATGTCTTCTAAGGTTTTATTCTTTCTTTCTACAACCCTATTTTGTTGTGGAGTTCTAGGTGCAGAGCAATTATGGTCAATGCCATGTGACCCACTGAACTCATGGAATTTTGAATTTTCAAATTCAGTTCCATGGTCAGTTCTTATACTTAAAACATTACATCCTAGCTTTTGTTGAATCATTCTAATAAAAACACAGAAAACATCAAAGGTTTCATCTTTAGATCCCAAAAACAGAGTCCAGGTATACCTGGGTATGTCATCAATAATCACAAACACATACCTCTTACCTCCTTTGCTCATTATTCTCATTGGTCCACATAGATCCATGTGAATGAGTTCTAGAGGTTTAGAGGTATTTACAAACTTCTTAGATTTAAAGGATGACCAAACATGTTTCCCTCTAACACAGGCATCACAGACCTTGTCAGATGTGAAGTCAACTTTGGGTAGCCCAAGGACTAAGTCCGTTGCTTCCAACTTGTTGAGTTGAGAGAGACTGGCATGTCCCTGTCTTATATGCCATAGTATTGGATCATCTTCCACTAAGCTCAAGCATGTGTGCTCACTCTAAGGAAGTCATATAATCGATATCTTGCAGACAATGTTATGTCTTGTCACGACCCTAGTTCACCATTCATGAAAATGTCGTGACGGCACCTAGTTACTATGACTAGGTAAGCCTGACAATACGGAAACAACATCATTTGCGGAAAATAATAAATAAAAATTGGATAAGCTTAAGGAAAATTGTATATAAATGTTGTTCAGCATATACAACTCAGCATCACAAGTCTGAAACAACCATCCCAAAACCCAGAAACTCACGGGCAACACATGCTATAGAAATGTATAATAAAGGCTCTAAATTCCAAAAGCGTCTACATCAAAGAAAGACAGGAAGATAAGTAGTACGAGATGGACTAAAACGAAGATGCTTCAATCTAAAAACGCGGCAGATATACCTCAAGTCTCTGTAGCTCTCCCTGATCACCGGTACAGCGCCTAAGATGAGGTACCTGGATCTACACATGAAAGACATGTGCAGAAGAGGCATGAATACACCATAGCGGTACTCAGTAAGTGCCAAGCATAATCTCAGTCGGGTAGCGACGAGGAAGGTCAGGGCCTTACTGAGGTAAACATAATAATAATAATAATGTGCAATATGAAAACAGGTAGAATAATGGAAACATCAGCGAAATAAGACAGAATCTACAAGTTAACAACAAATAACCGAAATGAGAATAAGCACAGAAAAGTACAACTCAATACCAATGAAGCCCTGAGGATCTCCCAGGATACCGTCCTGTAGTCCTTTCTCAATAGTCCAGTGGATCTAACGGGACACCGTCCCATAGTTCATCATATATGCATAACCGAAGGATCTCTATAGCCCGACTATCAATGTGCAAGGGGATCTACCGGGAATCTGACCCGTAGTCCCAAAGTAAATGCGCATGGGGATCTATCGAGAATCGAAACCGCAGTCCCAAAGTAAACAAACAAGGGGGAGCTACCAAAATCCCACATTTGTACTCCCAATATAAATACACAACAACAGCTGGAGAATAATAGAAGTGGAATTAGACACCAAGGCAAAAGAGAATCTAGCCTAAGATGCTTCACGTAATGCAACCAGGTTAATTAAGCAACTAAACCAATTAAGTCAGCTAAACATGCTTTTCTAGGCTATCACAGGCTATATGGCAAGTAAAAAAAGCAAGTAAGGAAGGAATAGCAACTTCATCATTTTAAGTAAAAACCGGGTATTCAACAATTAGCACAAGTACGTGCTCATCACCTCACGTACAAGGCACTCAATCATCAAATAAAAAGTAATAAGGGGAGAAGGTCCCCCACACAAAGTTAGACAAGATACTTACCTCGAACTGGCTCAAACTCAAGTAGGAACCATGAATTTTCCACGAGTATCCGACTCTAAATGGCTCAAGGCCAATTATTTCCTCTCCAAAACTCTCTCAAAATCGCCCTTCCCCGAGCTCAATTTGATTTTTCTAACTTTTGAAAACTAACCTTCACAATTCTCTTTTCTGAACAGTGGATTCCGCTTCTGCGGAATCTAGGCCACTTCTGTGGATTTCATTAAAGGGCTCAGGAGTCGCATCTGCGATGGGAAACTCACAGGTGTGTAACCGTATCTACGGTAAAATGTTTGCACCTGCGGAAAAACTGAAAAATCCCAAACCTGCATCTACGATGGCCTGTCCGCTTATGCGGCTCCGTACATACGGAACCCAAACCCCAGGTGCGGTTATGATAGAAGACAGAAGCCTTCAACAATTCATTCAACTCCAAATTCTTCCGCCAACCACCTGAAATCATCCCGACGCCCCTGGGACCTCAACCAAAAGCACCAATACCACCTAATACCTCATTCAAACTTGTACCAAATCTTTAAAACACCTAAAACAACACCGAAAACTTAATTTAATTATGATTCAAGCCTAAGAACGTCAATTTCATCAAAAATACGCTTTCTATTAAAAACCTAACCAAAACACGTCCGAATGGCATGAAATTTGCACAAACATCCCAAATGATATGACGGTGCTACAACAACTTCCAGAATTCTATTCTAATCCTCGGATCAAAAACTCACTATCGGACCGGAAACATCAAAATTCCAACTTTCGGTATTTCTAGCCTAAATGAGCTACTGACCTCCCAAATTCATTCAGGACATGCTCCCAACCCTGAAATCACCTAACGGAGCTAGCATGACAATTAGTTTTCCATTTTAAGGTCGTCTTCGCACTGTTCCAACTACTGACCACTTTCCAACACTTAATCTCTCTTTTAAGGATTAAGTGTCCCAAAACTCTCTGAAATCCAGTACCGAACGTCCCGGCAAACCAAAATACCAGATAGAACTTAGGAAAGCAGTTAATGGGGGATCGGGGTGTAAATTTAAAAACGACTTGCTAGGCCGTTACATCTTCCTACACTTAAACATTCATTTGTCCTCGAACGAGCATAGAGAACATACCTGAAGTAGTGAAAAGATGGGGGTATCGGCTGCACATAGCCTGCTGGGTCTCCCAAGTCGCCTCCTAGGCAGGTGACCTCGCCACTGAACCTTTACTTAACCAATGCTCTTTGACCTCAACTTTCTAACTTGCCTGTCCAGTATAGCAACTGGCTCCTTAACACAAGATTGGTCCTTGTCCAACTGGACTCAAGTGAAATCCAACACGTGTTGAAATACCGAATAAACCCCAGCCAAATTGGGAGGTAAGGAACGCTCATAAGCAACCTCCCCAACACGCCTCAAAATCTCAGAAGGGCCAATAAATCTCGAACTCAACTTCCCTTTCTTCCCAAATCTCATGATGCCCTTCATAGGAAAGACCCGAAGAAGAACCTGCTCACCAACCATATAGGATACATCAGAACATTCCAGTCTGTGCAACTCTTCTGTCTGGACTGGACTGTACGGAGTCTGTCCTGAATCAGCTTAACCTGCTCTACCACATCCTAAACCAAATCAGTGCCCAATAGCTTGGCCTTACCCGACTCAAACCAACTTACTGAGGATCTAAATATCCTACCATATAAAGCCTCATATGGCGCCATCTGAATGCTGGACTGATAACTGTTGTTGTAAGCAAACTCTTCCATTGGCAAGAACAGATCCCAAGACCCTCCAAACTCAATCACACACATACAGAGCATATCCTCAAAAATCTGAATAGTGTGTTCGGACTGCCCCTCCATCTGGGGGTGAAATGTCGTACTCATCATCACCCAAGTACCCAATTCCTGTTGAATGGCTCTTCAGAACTGTGATGTAAACTGAGTACCTCTCTCCGAAATAATAGAAATTGGAACGCCATGCAGACGAACAATCTCCCTGATATAAATCTCTGCCAACCGCTCCGATGAATAAGTAGTACACACATGGTTGAAGTGTGCGAACTTGGTCACCCGATCTACACCAACCCAAATGGCATTGAATTTCTTCGCAGTCTGAGGTAGTCCAACTAAAAAATCCATGGTGATCCTCTCCCATTTTCACTATGGAATCTCCATATGCTGAAGCAACCTACCCAGTCTCTGGTGCTCAACCTTCACCTATTGACAGTTGAGGCATCTAGCTACAAAACTCTCTATGTACTTCTTCATCCTCCTCCACCAATAGTGCTACCTCAAGTCGTGATACATCTTCGCAGCACCTGGATGGATGGAATACCGCAAACTATGAGCCTCTACAAATATCATCTTCTGAATATAATCAACATTGGGTACACAGATCTGACCCTGCATCCTCAATACTCTGTCATCTCTAATGATCACATCCCTAGCATCGCCATGCTGAACCGTGTCCCTGAGGACAGGCAAATGAGGGTCATCATACTGCCGCTCCCTGGTACAATCGAACAATAAAGGCCAAGAAATTACACAGGCTAGAATCCGATTGGGCTACGAGAGATCCAATCTCACAAACTAACTAGCTAAAGCCTGAACATCCATCACCATAGGTCTCTATGTAGCTAGTAAATATTCTAAACTCCCAAAACTCTCTGCCCGGCGACTCAAGGCATCATACCATATTGGCCTTGCCCGTGTGATAAAGAATAGTAATATCATAATCCTTTAATAACTCCGACCACCTCCTCTAGCGCAAGTTTAGATCTTTTGCTTGAACAAGTGATGTAAACTCTGATGATCCGTGTAGATCTCACAAGGCACGCCGTAGAAATAATTATGCCAGATCTTCAAGGCATGAATAATAGCAGCTAACTCAAGGTCATGGACATGGTAACTCTTCTCATGTATCTTCAACTATCTGGACGCGTAGGCAATTACCCTATTGTCCTGCATCAGCACCGCTCCAAGTCCAACCCGTGAGGCATCACGATAAACTGCATAGGACCCCGAACCAGTAGGCAATATCAAAATAGGGGTTGTAGTCAAAGCTTTCTTGAGCATCTGAAAGCTTGCCTTACACTCCTCTATCCACTGAAATGGAGCACTCTTCTAGGTCAATCTAGTCATATGGCCTGCAATCGATTAAAACCCCTCCACAAAATGACGCAAGTAACTCACCAAGCCAATGAAGCTGTGAATCTCTATAGCAGATGGGGGTCTGGTCCAACTCTGCACGGCCTCCACCTTCTTCGAATCTACCCGAATGCCCATACTCGATACCACATGGACCAAGAATTCCACAGAACTAAAGCAAAACTTACAGTTTGAGAACTTTGAATATAATTTCTTCTCTCTCAAAGTCTGAAGCACTATCCTCATGTGCTACTCATGATCTTTATGACTCCTGGAGTACACAACAATATCATCTATAAAAACAATGACGAACGAGTCGAGATAGGGCCTGCTTACACTGTGCATCAAATGCATAAAAGTTGTTGGGGCATTAGTCAGCCCAAATGACATTACAAGGAACTCGTAATGCCCATATCGAGTCCTAAAGGCAGTCTTCAGGATATCCGACTCCCAAATCTTCAACTGGTTATAACTTGAGAGCTAATCAATCTTAGAAAATACCTGTGCACCCTGGAGCTGGTCAAATATATCATTAATACGAGGCAAGGGATGACGATTCTTCACTGTCACTTTGTTCAACTGACGATAATCGATATCTATGCGCATAGAACCATTCTTTTTCTTCACAAACAAGACAAGAGCACCCCATGGTAAAACACTATGTCGAATAAAACTCTTATCGAGCAATTCGTGTAACTCATCCTTCAACTCCTTCAGCTCAGAAGTAGCCATACGATATGGAGGAATGGAAATGGGTTGAGTGTCTGGCAACAAATTAATACCAAAATCAATGTCTTTATTAGGTGGAATACCCGGAAGATTAGCTGGAAACACATCGGGATAATCCCATACTGCTAGGAAAGAATCAACATAAGGTGTATCAACACTGACATCTCTCACATAAGCTGAATACGTGGAGAACCCCTTCTCAACCATACACTGAACTTTAAGAAAAGAGATAACCCTACTGCGAGTGTGATCTAAAGTACCACCCCACTCAATATGAGGAACACCTGGCATAGCCAGCATCACCGTCTTGGTGTGACAATCAAGAATAGCATGATGGGGCGACAATCAGTCCATGCCCAGAATAATATCAAAGTCAACCATACCAGGTAACAATAAAATACTATGGTCTAAAAACTATGAATAGTAACCAAATACGATCGATAAACACGATCCACAACAACGAATAGGAGAACTCAAGGAATTTTGGGCTATATCAAAATGCGGAGAAAAATAAGAAGACACGCAAGAATAGGTGGAGCCTAGATGAAATAGAACTAATGCATCTCTGTGACAAACCAGTATAACACCTGTAATGACAGAATCAAATGCAAAGACTTGGTACGAGCAGGAATGGCGTAATATCAAGCCTGGTCCCTCTCTTGAGGCAGACCTCTATCTCCCCGACCTCCGCCCCTGGCTGGCTGGGCGGATAGGGTGGCAGCTGGAGCTGTGGTCATGACCTGAGAACTCTGAGAAACACGCGGTGGCTGAGCAGTATATAAAGATGCACCCCTACCAAGTCTAGGGCAGTCCCTAAGTGTATAACGTGTATTGCCACACTTGAAACAAGCTCTGGGCGGATGTGGTGTTTGTCACTAGAAAGGGCCAGGTCTGCTGGACTGACCCTTGGAAGCACCCCGCGCAGGTGGCGCTATAGAAACTGGAGGTGCATAGTAAGGCTCCGGAGGTATAGGCAGAGCTGGAGCATTGTTGGCTACTGGAAGAGTTGAATGAACGGGGCGACCCACAAAACCCCTACCATGTCGACATGGTGCTGGGGTACGAGCACCAGAGTAGTGTCCCGGCTATCAAGACTACTTGGTCTCTCTCCACTCACTCCTTGGAAAGCATACCCTCGATCCTCCTAGCAATGCTCACTACCTGCTGATAAGAAATGTCCATCTACAACTCTCAAGCCATGCTATATCTGATGGGTGGGATAAAAACCTCAATGAACCTATGAACCCTCTCGTGGACTATAATAACCAAAGCCGGTGCATGTCTGGCCAACTTGGTATAACAGATAGTATACTCGGAAACGGTCATAGCACCCTGGCGTAAATGCTCAAACTCTATGCGCCATGCGTCCCTGAGACTCTAGGAGACGAACTCTCTCATAAACATCTCCGAGAACTGGATCCAAGTCAGTGTAGCAACCTCAACTGGACTGTCTATCTCAGAAGTGCGCCACCAATCACAGGCAGATCCCCGAAGCTGAAAAGCAGTAAAAGAAACACCGCTGGACTCTACTATGCCCATAGTGCGAAGAATACGGTGGCACTCTTCTAGAAACCCTAAGGCATCATCTGTCGCTAATCCACTAAAAACCGGAGGATCATACTTCTTGAACCTCTCCAACCTCCGCTGCTCGTCCTCAGACGCAGCTGCCACATCCGCAGACTGATCAAGCATTGCAGGAGGTACATGAATTATCTCTGGGACCTGCTCCATATGCACCCTCTGCTCAGGAGTACGGGTTGCAGGAGTCTTGGCTCCTCCCCTGGCTTGGGATGTGGCTGCAGCGAGGGGAAGCAACCCCTCCTGAGCCAAGGTGGTGTATATAGACATGAACTAAGCTAATGTCTACTGAAGGGCTGGAGTAGTGTAGCTGTAGGCGTTTCAGGTGCCTAAACTCCATCTGTATCTGCTCTTGGTACCTCAGCGGCAGCTTGCACAGGTGCTCTACTGCAGCACGTGCGCATCCATGGCCTCTACCCCTTCCCCTGCCTCTGACGGTTGCAGTAGGGGGCACATGTGTTTGATCATCCCGAGTAGCACGTGTCCTCACCATCTATGAGATAATTGAAGCCAGAAGTTTCAGAATTGATGTCAAAATTAAGCACGACAAGGAATTCAATGAAGTGAAGATCTTTTTCCTAAATAGTTACATAGTCTATCGTAGACAAGTACAGACGTCTCCGTATCAATCAGCGAGACCCTAATAAACCGGAAAATGTTCTGTGACTCCTATGAACCTAGAGCCCCGATACCAACTTGTTACGAGCCTAAATCACCATTCGTGAACATGTCATGACGGCACCTAGTCACTATGACTAGGAAAGCCTGGCAGTGCGGAAATAACATGCTTCACGTAATGGAACCAGGAAAATCAACCAACTAATCCAATTAAGACAACTAAACATGCTTTTCTAGGCTATCACGGGCTATATGGCAAGTCAACAAAGCAAGTAAGAAAGAAATAGCAACTTGATCATTTTAAGTAAAAATCAGGTGTTCAACAATTAGCACAAGTACGCGCTTGTCACCTCACATATAAAGGCATTCAATCATCAAATAACAATTCCTAAGGGGAGAAGGTCCCCACACAAAGTTAGACAAACCACTTACCTCGAACCGGCTAAAACTAAACTAGGAACCACGTCTTTGCCACGGGTATCCGACTCCAAATGGCCCAAATCCAATAATCTCCTCACCAAAACCCTCTCAAAATTTCCCTTCCCAACTCAATTTAATTTCAAACTTTTGAAAACTAACCCTCGAAATTCTCTTTATGAATAGTGGTTTCTGCTTCTGCGGTCCTGCTTCTGCGGAATCTAGGCCGCTTCTGCAAATTCCATTAAAGGGCTCTGGGCCGCATCTGCAATGGGAAACTCGCATTTTCGTAACTTCATATACGATGGGAAACTCGCAGGTGCGTAACTGGATGTGCGATGGGAAAATCGCAGGTGCGTTACCGCATCTGCGGTAACGCGCCTGCACCTGCGGAAAAATTAAAGAAGCCCAAACCTACATCTGCGATGCCGCAGCCACATATACGGGTCCGCACCTACGAAACCCAAATGGCAGGTGCGGTTATGATAGAAGACAAAAGCCTTCAGCAATTCATTCAACTCTAGATTCTTTCGTCAACCACCTGAAATCATCTCTAGGCCCTCGGGACCTCAACCAAAAGCACCAATACCACCTAATACCTTATTCAAACTTGTACCAATCCTTAAAACACCTAAAACAACACCGGAAACCTTATTTAATCAATGATTCAAGTCTAAGAACTTCAATTTCATCAAAAATATGCTTTTGATAAAACACCTAACCAAAACACATCCGAATGACCAAAAATTTTGCACATATCCCAAATGACATGGCAGTGCTACCGCAACTTCCGGAATTCCATTCCGACCCTCAGATCAAAAACTCACTATCGGACCGGACACTTCAAAATTTCAACTTTCGCCATTTCTAGCCTAAATGAGCTACGGACCTTCAAATTTCACTCCAAAAATAACCGGCAGGGTCCTTACATGTCTCTTTCACATTAGCACAATTTCATCAGTATCAAGGTTAGTGATAGTGCACATTTTGGAATTGAATTTTACCTCATGTTCGTTTTCGCACATTTCAGAGATGCTAAGAAGATTGTGTTTAAGATCTACCACATAATACACATATTCTATAGCATGAGACAGGGACTTTCCAACCTTTCCAATATATGTTATCTAGCCATTTTTCCTATTATCAAATGACACACTCCTACCTTGGAAGGTTGTCAATGAGAGGAAGTTTTTTCTTTTCTACAGTCATATGCCTTGAGCATCCACAGTCTAGATACCGGTTGTGATGACCCAACCCGTTGTCTCATGAGTTACCGCTCCATTTTCCTCATTTTACCTTTTTATGCTTCATTATCCGTATCTTATGTCATCGAGTTGGCTTGGAGAGGTTTTGGTAGGAAATGAAATACTTAGTCTCTTGAAGGAAGGTTTAGTTTGGAAAAATCAACCGAATGTTGACTTATAAGTAAGAGCACTCAGATGTGATTTACTATGGTTCGGTTAGTTTTGAGGGAAGATTTGTGACTTAGGAGTGTTATTGGGAGTGGTTTTAGAGTTCTGGTGTAGAATTAGGCTTGAATTGGCGAAGTTAGTATTTTGGCAATTTCCGATTGATAGGTAAGGTTTTGATCTGAGGATCAGAATGGAATTCCGAGAGATGCAATAGCTTCGCTAGGTGATACGGAATGTGTGTGCAAAATATTAGGTTATTCAGAGGTGATTTGGATGGGGTTTTTTATCAAATACGTGTTTCAGAAGTTTTAGAAAAACCTAGGCTTGAATTTGATGCAATTTATTAGTTTTGGTATTGTTTGAGGTGTTTTGATGATTGGAACAAGTTTGGGTGATGTCTTAGGATGTTTTGGTTCTTTTGGTTGAGGCCCCGGGGTGATTTCAGATGGCTAACAGGAAGTTTTGGACTTGTGAAATTCAGAAAATTGTTGTTGCTTCTGGTATTTCTGCATTTGCGAATAGGGGAGTGCACGCGCATTGTCGCACGTGCGAAGCGAGAGACGAGATGCGATTTTGGGAGAGAAAGGGTGGAACTGCAGATGCGGTAGGTGGCATGTACCTACGGAGCCGCAGATACGGCTAGGAGATCTCAGAAACGGTTTGGAGCCTTAAGTGAATTTCCGCAAAAGTGAAAGGATGAACCGCAAAAGCGGTACCGCAGAAGCGATACCGTAGAGGCGGCTTTTGGACTAATAATGCGGAAAGGACTTGGCAGACCTTATTTGATATTTCATTTCGCAACCTTGGATTATTTCACCATTTTTGGCTTCGACCTTGGAGTTTTTTGGGCGATTCTGAAGAGGGAAATCAAGGGACTTTGTTGAGGTAGGGATTTTTGGACCTAAAACACAATCCTAAGGTGTTATTACATGAATTAAAACTGGAAATTTAAGATATCAAGGACTAATAATGGAGGTTAGGGTTGAACTTAAGAGAGCTAATATTGGGGGTTTGAGGGGTCAATTGAATTTAGATTCTTATGATTTTGATATGTATAACTCGTGGAGAGATGAGGAATCTAATGATGTGAAAAGTTATGAGTTTTGAGAAGTGGGCCTGGGGCTTGGGTTTTGCCAATTTTGGGATTTTTGATACTTTCCGATTATTTTTGATTGGGTATTGTTCCCTTAGCCTATTGTGACGTATTCGTTGTGGTTTTTGATCGGATTTAACGTAAGAGGGGGCCGATTTGTAAGTCAAGGGCATAGCGAGCTAGAGTTTTGGCCGGCTTGAGGTGAGTGATGATTGTAAATAATGTCCTGAGGGTTTGAAACCTCGGATTGCACAACGTAGTGCTATATTGAGGTGAGACACGTGCTTAAAGATGAGCGCGAGGTCATTTACCATTGGGGATTGTGACTTGGTCCATCCCAATTGATGTTTTTACCGCGTATTTGACTGCGACTTAATTGTTATCATCATGACTTTGGCTTATTTCCATATTTAGGCTTCATGCCGACTATCTGAATCCTTCGTGGACTTTTATCACTGCTTCCTCACTATTTTTACATACTACTTGAACTCAGTCCTATTGATTTACCCTGTTTTACAAAATCAGCCACTTTTACTTGAATTTGAGACATAAATGACATTTCAGATGTTGGTTGGGCTGAGCACTACTGTTTATTGATGCCCAAGGGGCTTGTAATGATTTCTGGACTGAGTGAGGCCGAGGGTCATATGTGAGGACATGCTGAGTGATATGAGATACTTTCTATGCCACGAGGTGGCTTGAGTGATGTGAGGCCGAGTGATGTGAGGCCGAGTGCCGACTGATGTTGCCAAGAGGTGGCTTAGTATAGCATTTGGGCCGTAAGGGGTCCCTCTGGAGTTCGCACACCCACAGTGAGTGCGGGTACCCGTATGATTTGAGAGTGAGCCCGAGGGGCTGATACTATGTTGAGTGACTGAGAGTGAGCCGGATGGGCTGATACTATGCTGAGTGATTAAGAGTAAGCCCGAGGGGCTAATACTGTACTGAGCTAGTTTCACTGTGCCCAAGGGGCGGATTTCTACTTGTTATTTAAATGTCAAATTACCCTTTTTACCTGGTTATAAGTGATTTCAATTGTTTTCTCTAATATTTTTCTACCTTAAATGATTTTTACGGCTTTAATATAGAATTACTTTGTGCCTTTACATGTTTCATGCTTTCAGTCATTATTTATAATTATTACTCACCGGGTCGGAGTACTCACATTACTCCCTGCACCGTATGTGCAGATTCACGCATAGCATAGTCCACACCTGAGTATTGATTCCTTCTAGACCAGGCAGCAATTTGGAGTTACGAGGTAGCTGTTGACGTCTGCAGCCCAGTGTTTTCCATATCCTCTATCATTTATGTTTTTCTTAAGACTATTGTATCAGATTCAATACTTTGTAGACTAATAGCAGATTCTGTAGTAGCTCATGACCTGTGAAACCCCGGTTTGGTCTTTCTTGGGATGGTTTCCCTTTTGTTATTATCATTTATTCTGCTATTATGGCTATATTAATCATGTTTTAGACTTTTTTATGTTAATTAATTGTATATCATTTGATTAGGCTAGACTTGTCTTCACGAGAGGCGCCATCATGACCGGGTTCGGGAATTGGGTCGTGATAAGTTTGTATCAGATCCTAGGTTACATAGGTCTCACGAGTTATGAGCAGGTTTAATAGAGTCTCGCAAATCAGTACGGCGACATCTGTATTTATACTCGAGGGGTTGTAGAACCTTTTGGAAAAATTTCATATTCTTGTAATTCTTGTCGTGCGACTTTTTTGATTCGAGAACTGCTTCTGTATTCTATTCTCTCACAGATGGCGAGAACTCATGCTACTGGATGAGGCGGACGACCACCAGTACCACCCAATAAGGCCACCAGAAGCCGGAGACGCGGTCGTGGTCATGGTCGTGGTAGAGGCAGAGTATTGAGGGAAGCACCTGTTGATCCACTTGATGCCTCAACTCAAGACCAGGCTCCAGATATGGATTGTCCAGTAGCAGCAGGTCAGGCACCAGTTGTACCCATCATGATTCCGGGGCTTCAAGAGGCCCCGGCTCAGATCTTATCAGTTTACACCGGCCTGGCTCAGGGAGTTTCCGATACCACAGCAGCAACTACTTAACAGGCTCGGGGACGTAATCAGACCCGCGTTGCTCACACACTTGAGCAGGTAGTGCAGGGATTGCAGACGCTGGGAGTACCTCCAACTCAGCCGGTTGCACCGGTTCAGGACTTTGTGTTTCTAGCTATGCCAGATGATGAGCAGCGTTGTCTCGAGAGGTTTGGTAAGCTCCAGCCTCCTTCATTTAGTAGTGCTGAGGGCGAGGATGCCCAGGGTTTTCTCGACAAGTATCAGCGAAAGCTCCGTACAGTGAGGATTCTTGAGTATAGTGGTGTGGTATTTACCACCTTTGAGTTCACTCGAGCTTCCTTCATTTGGTGGGAGGTGAATGAGAGGCGTAGACCGGAAAGTGTAGCACCTTTGACTTGGCGGGAGTTCCCCAATCTATTATTGGAGTGGTATGTACCGAAATCCCGCATGGAAGAGCTGCGCAGGTAGTTTGAGTAACGTTGGCAGGGGGATATGACTGTGTCTTAGTATGAGGCAAGGTTTTCTGAATTGGCTCGTCATGCCGCATGGATGATTCTGACAGATTGTGGGAGGATCAAGAGGTTTGTGGATGGCCGTAACTATCTTCTCCATATTCTGATGACTAGAGAGAGTCTTGGGTATTTAATTTTAGGAGGTAGTCGATATTGCTCATGAGATTGAGATGGCTCGCGGTCAGGATAGAGAGGAGAGAGATGCCATGAGGCCTCGAGGTTTTGGAAGTTTTAGTGTTGCTCCATCTAGGGGCCAGTTCCAGCATCGTAGAGGCTGTTCTTTCAGGCCTGCTCAGTTGGCCCGTCTTGAGAATCGTGGGGTATCTTCAGGTCGTGGTTATTATGGTTCTCGGTAGGGTCAGCCTTCACTCAGCGCCCTTCCAGCTCAGAGTTCATCTCATGCCCCGTTTGTTCAGGGTTCTTCCATGCCGAGTGGATCAACTAGTCACTTCGGTGCGAACAGTTCCCTTCAGTCCAATTCTCCTGCACCTGGGAGTTGTTTTAAGTGCGGAGCGTTTGGACATGCGTGGAGGCAATGTCCTCGCCATGCTATTAGTTCATCACAGCAGAGGGATCTGCCCCCGTCTTCTGCTTTAGTTACATCAACACCCGCCCAGCTAGTTTGGTGGAGGTCAGGCAGCCAGGGGTCGCCACAGAGGTTGAGGTAGATCAGGCGGTAGCCAGGCCTACTTTTATGCTATTCCAGGCAGGACCGATACTATTACTATCGATGCTATCATTACAAGTAGTCTTTCAGTCTGCCACAGAGATGCCTCTGTCTTATTTGTTCCTGGTTACACCTATTCTTATGTGTCCTTATATTTTTCTCATCATTTGGGTACATCCCGAGGGTGTCTTGCTTTACTTGTCCACGTATCTACCCCGGTAGGCTATACTATTATTGTAGACCATGTATACCAGTCATGTGTTATGAATATTGGGGTTCTGGAGACCCATTGATCTATTGTTATTGAGCATGGTGGACTTTGATGTTGTTTGGGCATGGATTGCCTATCTCCGTGTCATGTTATTCTGGACAGTCATGCCAAGACAATCACTTTTGCTATGCTGGGTGTACCAAGGATCGAGTAGCGTGGTATGACTAATTACAATAGTAGAGTGATTTCTTTCTTAAAGTCCTAGCGCATGGTTGGGAAGGGTTGTCTTTCATATTTGGCGTTTGTGAGGGATGTTGGAGCTAAGACTCCTAGCATTGATTTTATTCCAGTTGTGAGGGAGGTTTCTGATATATTTCCCGTAGACCTATCGGACATGCCACCGGATAGGGATATTGATTTTGGTATTAACCTGGTGCCGGGCACTCATCCCATTTCCATTCCACCATAATAAATGGCACCAGCAAAGTTGAAGGATCGGCTTTAGGAACTCTTAGATAAGGGGTTCATTCGATCTATGTGTCACCGCGGGGTGCACCAGTTCTATTTGTAAAGGATGGCACAATGAGAATATGCATTGATTACCGGTAGGGGTGTACATAGGTCGGGTTGGTTCGGATTTTACAAATACCAAAACAAATCAATTGTGTCAGGTTATTAAATCTAAAAAACAAACCAAACCAATAAAACTCGGGTTTTTCACTCTCGGTTTTCCTCGGGTTTTCAGGTTATTCAGGTTTTTTCAGTGGTTTTTTCCTATAAAATCTTCGTAGAATAAAATATATAAATTGTGTTCAAAATATTTATTTAGTCCTAGTAAGATACAAATATATAAAGTATTTTCTAATAAAATAATATAAAATATGAGATATGTCATGGAATATTCAATAGTAAAGACAATAAAATTATGTAATATAAATATTGCTATTGTAAAAGCCATAAATAAACATAATCTAAAAATACTAATTCATGCTAAAATAAGAAGACTAATAAAGGAGTAATAATTATATGAATTAACGACAAAAAACAAATAAAAATAGGTTATGCATTTTTATCTAAATAATTGTAAAAGAAAAAATAGATATTCAATACATTCTCGTTCGTAGTATCAAATTAAATGTCTTTTGTTAGCATTAATATTGATTTGATTTTTGTTTGGGCTTTTGTTACTTGTTAGTACTATTTAATTTACTTATATTAATGGCGATAAAACTTATTTGAATATTCAAAAGTTCTAAGTCCAACCTGAAATAATACCTTAAAAGATAAAATAATAAAATCTTTTAAGCTTTATTATAAATTACATCACAATAATTATATTTATATATTAAATATATCTAAAAAATTTATATATGTAATATCGTGTTGGTTTGGCTTCAGTTTGACTTTCTTTAGTTAAAACAAACCAAACCAATTATGGTCGGGTTTTTTTTCCAACACCAAACCAAATCAAACCAAACCATAGTCGGGTGTTTTTTCTCGGTTTGACTTGGATTATCGGTTGGTGCGATTTTTCGGTTTCCGTTGTACACCCCTAATTACAGGCAAATGAACAAGGTAACAATGAAGGACAAGTATCCCTTGCCTCATATTGATGATTTATTTGACAAGCTTCAGGGAGTGAGGGTGTTCTCCAAGATTGATATCCATTCGGGCTAACACTAGTTGAAGATCAGGGATTCAGATATTCCTAAGACTACTTCAGGACTAGATATGGTCATTATGAGTTTATTGATATGTCTTTCGAGATGACCAATGCCCCATAAGCATTTATGCATTTGATGAACAGTGTATTTCAGCCATATCTGGATTCGTTCGTTATCGTATTTATTGATGATATTCTGGTGTACTCGCCTAGTCATGAGGAGCACGTAGGAAATTTGTGAGTGGTATTGCAGAGATCGAGGGAGGAGAAGCTTTATGCAAAGTTCTCCAAATGTGAGTTTTGGCTCGGTTCAGTGGCTTTCTTGGGACACGTGGTGTCCAGCGAGGGTATTCAAGTTGATCCAGAGAAGATAGAGGCGTTTCAGAGTTGGCCAAGATCGTCCTCAGCCGCAGAGATTCACAGCTTCCTTGCTTTGGCGGGTTATTATTGTCGGTTTGTTCATGGATTTTCATCTATTGCCTTGCCCTTGACCAAGTTAACTTAGAAGGGTGCTCTACTTGTATGGTCAGACGAGTGCGAGGAGAGGTTTCAGAAAATAAAACAGCATTGACCACAGCTCAATTATTGGTTTTTCCATCATCTTCAGGTTCTTATACAGTGTATTGTGATACTTTGAGAGTTGCGATTGGTTATATGTTGATGCAGGAGGGTAGAGTGATTGCTTATGCTTCTCGTCAGTTGAAGCCCCATGAGAAGAACTACCTTGTTCACGATTTCGAGTTGGCAGCCATAGTTTATGCATTGAAGATTGGAGGAATTACTTGTATGGCATATCCTATGAGGTATTCACTGATTATCGCAGTCATTAGTATTTGTATAAGCAAAAGTATCTTAATTTGAGGCAGCGGAGGTGGCTCTATTGCTAAAGGATTATGGTATTACTATTCTATATCATCTGGGAAATGCCAATATAGTGGCCGATGCTTTGAGCCGAAATACAGTGAGTATGGGGAGTTTGGCGTATATTCCAGTTGGGGAGAGGCCCCTTGCAGTTGATGTTCAGGTCTTGGTCAATCAGTTTGTGAGATTAGATATTTCGGAGCCCAGCTGAGTATTGGCTTGTGCGGTCTCTCGGTCTTCTCTATATGATCGCATCAGAGAGCGACAGTTTGATGATCCACATTTGCTTGTCCTAAGGACAGAGTTCAGCATGATAATGCCAGAGATGTGACCATAGGTGATGATGGCGTATTGAGGATGCAGAGTCGTATTTGTATGCCCAATGTGGATGGGCTTAGAGAGTTGATTCTGGATGAGGCCCGTAACTCGCGATACTCTATTCATCCGGGTGCCAAAAAGATGTATCAAGACTTGAGGTAGCACTATTGGGGGAGAAGAATAAAGAAGGATATTGTGGGGTATGTAGCTCGGTATCTCAATTGTCAGCAGGTGAAATATAAGCATTAGAGATCGGGTGGCTTGCTTCAGCAGATAGTTATTCCCGAGTGGTAGTGGGAGAGAGTCACTATGGATTTTGTGAGTGGTATTTCTCAGACTTTAAAGAAGTTCAATGCTACTTGGGTGATTATGGATCGGCTGACCAAGTCTGCGTACTTCATTCTGGTGTATACTATCTATTCATCGGAGGAGCTGGCAGGGATCTTTATCCGGGAGATTGTTAGATTGCATGGTGTGCCAGTATCTATTATTTCAGATAGAGGTACTAAATTTACTTCTCAGTTTTGGAGGACTTTTCAGCGAGAGTTGAGTACTCAGGTGGAGTTGAGCACAACGTTTCATCCTCAGGCGGACGGACAGTCCGAGCGTACCATTCACATATTAGAGGACATGTTGTGTGCCTTTGTTATTGATTTCAGAGGTTTTTGGGATGATTTTTTGCCGCTTGCAGAGTTTGCATACAACAAAACCTATCAGTCCAGTATTCAGATGACCCCGTATGAGGCGATGAGAGATAGTGTATGTCTCCACTTGGTTGGTTTGAGCCCGGAGAGGCAAGGTTATCGGGGAAAGATTTGGTTCAGGATGCCTTAGAAAAGGTGAAGTTGATTTAGGAGAGACTTCGTATAGCGCAGTTGCATAAGAAGAGTTATGCAGACCGGAATGTTCGAGATGTATCTTACATGGTTGGCGAGAAGGTCTTGCTGAAGGTTTTGCCCACGAAGGGTGTTATGAGGTTTGGAAAGAAAGGGAAGTTGAGTCCGTGGTTCATTGGACTTTTTGAAGTGATTCAGAGGATTGGGGAGGTAGCTTATATGCTTTCCATGGCACCCAGCTTGTCGAGCGTGCACCCGGTATTTCATGTTTTATGCTCCGGAAGTATGTTGGGGACTGTCCCATGTTTTGGATTTCAACACGGTTAAGTTGGATGATTATTTGACCAATGATTTGGATCCAATAGCTATTTTGGATCGTCAGGTTCGAAAATTAAGATCAAAGGATATAGCTTCAGTGAAAGTGCAGCGGAGAGGTCGACCGTGGAGGAGGCTACCTGGGAGACCGAGAAGAAGATGTGGAGCCGATATCCTCACCTATTTGAGGATGAGCATTTGTTTTAGTTGGGGAAGATGTGACGACACGACACGACCCGTCATCTCATGAGTTACCGCTCTGTTTTCCCCATTTTCAGCTTCTTTATGCTTCATTATCTGCATCTTATGTGATTGAGTTGTCTTGGAGAGTTTTTGGTAGGAAATGAGACACTAGTCTCTTTAAGGAAGGCATAGTTTGGAAAAGTCAATGGGATGTTGACTTATGAGTTAGAGGAATCAGATATGATTTTCGGTGGTTCGATTAGTTTCGGGGGATAATTTGTGACTTAAGAGTGTGATCAGAGTGGTTTTGGAGGTCTGATGTAGAAAATAGGCTTTAATTGGCGAAGTTAGTATTTTGGCAATTTCAGGTTGATAGATGAGATTTTATCAGAGGGTCGGAATGGAATTATGAGAGTTGCAGTAGCTTCGCTAGGTTATATGGGATGTGTGTGCAAAATTTCAGGTTATTCGAAGGTGATTTGATTGGGTTTTTTATCGAATGCGTGTTTTGGATGTTTTAGAAGAACTTAGGCTTAAATACGATGCGATTTGATTTTTTGGTGTTTTTTGAGGTGTTTTGATGGTTGGAACATGTTTGGGTGATGTTTTAGGATGTGTTGGTGGCTTTGATTGAGGTCTGGGGGCCTCAGGGTGATTTCGGATGGCTAACGGGAAGTTTTGGACTTATGAAATTCAGAAAATTGTTGTTGCTTCTGGTATTTCTGCACCTGCGGATTGAGGGCCGCAGGTGCGGTGTCGCACATATGAAAGGAGAGCCGCAGATGCGGTTTTGGGAGAGAAAGGGTGGAACCATAGATGAGGTAGGTGGCACGTACCTGCGGAGCCGCAGATGTGGCTAGGAGACCGCAGAAGTAGTTTGGGCCTTAAGTGAATTTCCACAGACGCAGAAGGATGAACCACGGAAGCGGCACCGCAGAGACGGATTTTGTACTACAAACGCGGAAAGGACTGGGCAGACCTTATTTGATATTTCATTTCGCAACCTTGGGTTATTTATCAATTTTTGCCTTCGACCTTGGAGTTTTTTGGGCGATTCTGAAGAGGGAAATCAAGGGACTTTGTTGAGGTAAGAATTTTTGGAACTAAAACACAATCCTAAGGTGTTATTACATGATTAAGACTAGAAATTTAAGAAATTAAGGACTATAAATGGAGGTTAGGGCTTGAACTTAAAAGCGCTAAGACTGGGGGTTTGAGGGATCAATTGAACTCCGATTCTTGTGATTTTGATATGAATGAACTCGTGGCGAGATGAGGAATCTAAGGATGTGAAAAGTTTGGAGATTCGAGAAGTGGGTCCGGGGCTCAGGTTTTGCCAATTTTGGATTTTTGATATTTTTCAATTATTTTCGATTGGGTATTGTTCCCTTAGCCTATTGTTACATATTCATTGTGGTTTTCTATGAGATTTGACGCGCGAGGAGGCTGATTTGAGAGGCAAAAGCATAGCGAGTTATAGTTTTGGCAGGCTTGAGGTGAGTAATAATTGTAAATGATGTCTTTGAAACCCCGGATTGCACAACATATTGCTATATTGAGGTGAGACATGTGCTTAATGACGAGTGCGGGGTCGCTTACTATTGGGGATTGTGACTTGGTCCACCCCGATTGATGTTTTTACCGCGTATTTGACTAAGACTTAATTGTTATCATCATAACTTGGGATTATTGCTATATTTGGGCTTCGTGCCGACTATTTGAATCCTTCGTGGACATTTATCACTGTTTCCTCACTATTTAGACATACTAGTTGAACTCACTCATATTGATTTACACTTTTTTACAAACTCATCCACTTTTCCCTGAATTTGAGACATAAATGATATTTCAAATGTTGGTTGGGCTGAGCACTACTGTTTTAGTGATGCCCAAGGGGCTTGTGATAATTTATGGACTAAGTGAGGCCGAGGGCCATATGTGAGGATATGCTGAGTGATATGAGATACTTTCTATGCCACGAGGTGGCTTGAGTGATGTGAGGCCGAGTGATGTTGCCACGAAGTTGCTTGATATAGAGCTTGGGCCGTAAGGGTCCTTCCAGAGTCTGCACACCCACAGTGAGCGCGGGTACCATATGATTTGAGAGTGGGCCCGAGGGGCTGATACTTTGCTGAGTGACTGAGAGTGAGCCCGAGGGGCTGATACTATGTTGAGTGACAGAGAGTGAGCCCGAGGGGCCAATACTATGCTAAGTGATTGAGAGTGATCCCGAGGGGTTGATTCTGTATCTGAGCGAGTTTCACTGTGCCCGAGGGGCACTTTTCTACTTGTTATTGAAATGCCAAATTACCCGTTTTTACTTAGTTATAAGTGATTTCAACTTCTTTGTCTAATATTTTTCTGCCTTAAATGATTTTTATTACTTTAATATAGAATTACTTTGTGCCTTTACGTGTTTCATGCTTTCAGTCACTATTTATAATTATTACTCATTGAGTCAAAGTACTCACATCACTCCCTACACCATATTTGAAGATTCAAGCATAGAAGAGTCCGCACCTGAGCACTAATTCCTTCCAGACCAGGCAGCGATTTAGAGTTATGAGGTAGTTGTTTTTGTCCGCAGCCCCTTGTCTCCCCTATCCTCTATCATTTATGTCTTTCTTCATAATATTGTATAGGATTCCATACTTTGTAGACTAATAGAAGATTCAGTAGTAGCTTATGACTTGTGACACCCCAGTTTGGGCTATGTCGGGATGGTTTTCCTTTTGTTATTATCGTTGTCCGCAATTATAGCTATATTAATCATGTTTTAGACTTGTTTATGTTAATTAATTACTAAAAGAGGTGTTTCATTTGATTTGCTGGCCTTGTCTTCACGAGAGGCTCCATCACGATCGGGTTCGGGAATTGGGTCGTGACACCAGTCTTAATTGTTTCCTCTCACCTTAGCCTGTACCAAAATTTACAAGTTAGTTTTAGAAAACCATAGTAGTTTGGGGCTACAATTTTCACTCAGCCAATTCAAGGAATCAGAAAATGTACACCTATTTCATAGTCTAGAGAGTTCACAATTAGCCTTTTCTAGGTTTTCATGCAGGACTTTATTTCTACATTCAGCATCACAAAGATTATCATTAGCAATTTTGATTCCTTTTTAAGCTTACCCTACATATCACTTATTTTTCCTTTGCCATATGTATCTGGAGACTTCTCATTCTTAGAAGTAAGTTCAAGAACTTGGTTTTTAAGGTCGTTGACCTCTTTCTCTAAACTAGCTTTATTTGATTCAAGCTCTTTGATATCAAGTTTGACACATGAAAGGTTACTGATTAGCTGATCATTTCCCTTCAATGTTTTTATTTTCAAAAGTCAGTTTCCAAGGTCCTTCATATATCATGAGCAGAGATACAAGAGAACACTCTAAAGAGGGTGTTTCTAGATAGACTTTTGTAGAGCAAGTCCTTTACTTTAGCATTTTTCTAAACTAGTTGATGATCTTCCTCAACATATTCCTCTTCTATTTTGTTGCACTTTTTACCTTCACCATCCAATTTGGTTGGGAGAATTGGTCCATGACTGACAATTACCCATAGGTCAAAATAGCCTTAAGAAGTGTTTCCATACATAGCTTCCATTTATCATAGTGGTGTTCATTAAGAAAAGAAGGCCTTCCATGTTCATTCCAAGCTGTAATGGGGGTTCTGTCTTCACAGCTTGGTGTTCATCAATTACAGCATAGAGACTTATAGTCTTATCCTCCTTTTCTTCCTCTTGATCACTTCCAGTATCCTTATATGCTGCCAAGAATTCCTGCTTCATTGCTTCAGTAAATCATTTGCCTAGGATTTTTCCTTTGTTGGAACACTTCTTTCTCATCTTCTCAATTTTCCCTTTTCAACTCGTTCTTTCCTCATTTCGATTTCGCACATTGGGTAGTACTTTACCATGTGATCTATCTTGCCACACTTGTAGCACCCATCATAGTAAGCTTTGTCGATCTGTTTGTGCTTACTATCGGTATCTCTCTTGGATGCACTTTTGGAATTCTTCATAAACGTCTTGAACTTGGAAAACATTGTTAGATCAGGATCATTATATTCAGATTCATCATCCTCGATGCTTTAAGAACCAAGGCCTTATCCTTCTTTGGTTCTTCTTTGCGTAGTTCTATCTTTCTCATTTAATGAGTTTTTAAGTTTTCGACCAACTCATCAAGTGAGATTTTATCCAATTTCTTGGCTTCCTGGATTGCAGCAACTTTTGATTCCCATGAAGCAAGAAGTATTCTTAGAACTTTGCTAACCAACTCTTCTGAGGTAAAGACCTTTTCAAGTGATTTCAGTTTAATAGTTATTATAGTGAATGTAGATATCCTATCCTAAATGGCTCAGACTCCTTCATGGAAAAAAGCTCATAGTAGTTCAATCCATGATCTCTTTACTTGATTTGTTCTTTCATGAGCAGTTTGGAGTGCATCTCATATCTGTTTCACATTAGAGCATACAGAAATTCTATTGTACTCATCAGGATGAAGTCCACAAATAAGGATTTTCTAAGCCTTTCCATCTTCTCCATCATCCTGAAAAATACTGTCACAAATTCGGAGGGGTTCTTAGGAATTGTTTCACTTTGTGCATTTTGTTTAGTAGAATCAAAGGATCTTGGTTAACTATGGTCCATAGTTCATAATCATTAGTTGTCAAGAAATCTTCCATTCTTGCTTTCCACCAACTGTAATATTTTTCATTGAACAAGGGTGGTATGGTAGTTGATTGTCCTTCATTAATTCCAAGTGGAGCACTCATCTTTTTTCCAATATCGCTCTAGGTGTTAGCTGTGTAAATGAGAGAACTCGCTCTCATACCAAATGTTAGTTTGAGTGCCGTATGGATTACTAAAGAACTTGATTCTTTATCATGTTCCTTAAGCACAAACTATATAAGCAATAAATGAACACAACGATTTTAAGTAAAAAAATCTTCCAGCTCAAAAAGTGTAAAAACCACGACCTATCACGTATGATTTTCAACTCTAACTCTACTATAATAATGAGCAAAAATATATCAATTACAAGACATATCCAA
This sequence comes from Nicotiana benthamiana, assembly GCA_034376525.1. NCBI lineage: Eukaryota > Viridiplantae > Streptophyta > Magnoliopsida > Solanales > Solanaceae > Nicotiana > Nicotiana benthamiana. The sequence goes on from CM067328.1 coordinate 86,830,450, forward strand.
ATATGACACCACCACCAAAGTTGTAAGTAGGTGTGATATGCATGTTAAGTGGCACAAAGTTGAATTGAGTAAAAATATACACTTCGTCGATCCCTTGATTAATAAAGTTGGACATTGGTATATTAATTAGTATGTATGCTTCTCTAATTGGAATGTGCCCAACCAGGGGTGTTAATAGTTCGGTTCGACGTGTCATTTTATAAAATTTATACCCATATCAATTTTTATTTGTATATTTTGTATAATCAAAATTAGACTATTCGAAACTATTCCAATCATCTCGATTTCTCTTCGGTATCGGTATGGTTCTGCTAACTTTTTGGTAATTTTTTCAAAATATCATGCAAGAGTTGCTAGTCGAAGTTACAATGCGATAAATGTATATTTGCATAGGATTTTGGCAAAACTCTCTAGATATTTCTAGTATTTTAAATGTAATGATCAAAGGAACATAAAGATAGATAGAGTAGAGATTAGTCCCACTATTTTATGGTAGCGCAAAGTAAATTAAGAAAAAATAAGAGAAATATAAATCACACGAGTAGAAAGATACTAATAAATTTTGGACTCAAGAATGGAGCTTATTATAAGGTTAGCACTTCATCTCACAAGAGAAGTCTTAATCATATGATAGGAAAATTTTGATACTGAAGATAATTGGAATACCTAATGGCTATGTTAGAACTAATTTAGTGGATGTTTGGACATAAAAATTAAAAATTCCGAAAAAAGTGAAAAAAATACTTAAGTAAAAATATTTTTTGAAAATTAGAGTTGTGTTTGGACATGAATAAATTTTTTAAAAAATAACTTTTTAGAGTTTTCAAATTTTCGAAAATTTTTAAAATTCATCTTCAAGTGTAAATTAAAAATTTACTGGCCAAACACTAATTTCAGGAAAAAGTTTAAAAAATTTAAAAATAGAGAAAAATATTTCATGGCCAAACGAGTCTTAGTTTCGATATGAGTAGTATAATATGTATGGAAGTTTGGACTTTGGATATTAATATTTGGTCAGTTGTAGCCATTTTTATAATCCCAAATACTAAGAAAAAATCTTAATGCTTTAGTGTGTAGAAAAGATATTCCTTATATAAAAATTTATTTGGTCATTATTCGATTTATTTTTATAAATTAAAAAATTTTCTTATTATTCGGTACATTTATAAATTTATAAAAATATACAATTTTATTAAAATAAATTTTATAATAAGTTTGGTACAGTACGATTTGATTTGATCGGTCTAATCGATTTTTAAAGATTCATTAATACCCCTAATAACGAGACGTTGATAGATTTATAAATTTTATATTTTTCCCTTAAATTAAGAATGACCCAACCCAACGTGACAATACTCATATAGATAAACTAAAATAATACTAAAATTAAATCTTTACCCTCTACAAAATGGAAGGCAATTATCCTAACCGTTTGACTACAAATGCTCCAATAAAGGATATTGGAGTGGGGCAATTGAATAGAAAAGGGTGTCAATGGTCATTGTGTAACACAAGAGATGCTGCAGAAAGAATATATAGTAACATTGATTGAGTGTCTGGGAAAGCAGTATATGAGTTACCAGGTATTTCTGATCACTCTCCTATTGTGATAAATACTGAGGTGGTAAGTAGTCACTTGAAAAAACCTTTTAGGATGTATTATGTACTGATGAACCAAAAGGAATTTCAAGAGAATGTGCAAGAGATATGGAACCAAAGAATTGAAGGGCATACTATGTACTCCATATGGACTAAACTACAAAGAGTACATGATAGAACAAGGCTGGTGAACAAAGAAATGAACTCAATAGAAAATAAGATTGATAAAATCATAATGGAGTTACAGAATATCCAACGAAAGATTGATAACGATTCTCTGAATCAGCAACTAATTGAACAGGAAAAGGAAATGATAATGCAGGCAGAGAAATGAGAAGGAATAAATGAACAAGTTAAGACAAAAAGCTATAGCAAAGTGGATAAAAGCAGGTGAAAGAAATTCAAAATTCTTTCGTGCTTAGTTAAAGAATAGACATGATAGAAATAGAATTGCTTCCATTTGTAATGAACAGGGAGGAAGAGTAATAGAGACAAAGCAGATTGTAGATGAATTCAATAGCTTCTTTTAGAACTTATTGGGATGAATTAACATGCATTGATATGGAAATAGGTAGGAATGGACATTGTCTCACAAAGGAGCAACAACAGATACTAAGTTGCAAAGTAACTAGAAAAGATATAGATAAAGCAGTAAAGGAGTTACCAATGAAAAAGCACCAAGCATAGACTATGTAACTCCAATATTCTAAATACTTAAAACCATTTAAATTAGGAGTGTATTAATGTAAAAGTATAACGATGAGGTCTCAATTGAACTAATAGTTAAATGTAGGATAAACTTAAACAATTTTCAATAGTATGTATTTCACCCTTTCTCCGTCTTAAAAGTTACGGAGAGTGTGATGGTTGCTCCCTTTTTAAAAATTATTCTCACAAATGATATTAATCTTCCTTTATTTTAAAATTGGCACTTTTTCTAAATTTTTTTTTAGCACTTTCACATTGGTAACTCATTAATTAAAGGATCCCTCTACATAAATATACTTTTATTACATTTCCTTTTTCCTCTCTCTCTTCCATAATTTTTTCTTTTTTTCCATAAATAACACTTACCCAAATATATTAAAATTCTAAAAAAAAATATTTAAAAAATAATTCCCTCTTTAATGAGGTTGCACAATGGGAATTTCTCTATTTTTCTTTCTTTAAGCTTTCTAATTGTTTGAACATTTAGATCTACTAGTCTTAAGTTACGTGCGTCGCACGTATATATAATGTCACTAAACTAAAATTTGTTTAACAATAACAACATTTCAGTATAATCCCACAAGTGAGATTTGGGAGGATAATATGTATGCGGACTTTATCCCTATCCCGAGAGGCAGAGAGGCTGTTTCCAGGAGACCCTCGGCTCAAGAAAGCAACAATAGAAAATTTGTATACAAAAAAAAAGTAATTATGAAAAATAGAAAATAACGTTAAAATAACAGTCATTTAAGTGACAAAAATAATCGTGATTACATAGACGTAGTAATGGGATATTTTCAAATCTTGTAAAGATAAACAAATCAGTTAAGTTAGTTATATATCATATAGGTATTTAGTTTGTTTTAAGGGATATTGGTCTACAATTGGTAATGAGGTCAGAACAACTGTATTAGAATTCTCTAGCAATGGAAAACTGTTGAAGAGTATTAACTGTACAACTTTAATAGTGATTCCAAAGGTGGCCAACCCAAATTCAGTCAACGAGTTTAGACCTATTGCATGCTGCACAACTATATATAAAATCATATCAAGAATCCTGATAGCAAAACTAAAATTTGTAGTGGTCTCAATTGTAGGAGAATCCCAGTCAGCTTTTATCGAAGGAAGGAACATACTGGACAATGTGATCATAGCTCATGAGTTGGTAAAAGGGTATAATAAAAATGGAGTGTCACCAAGATGTTGTATTATAATAGATATAAGAAAAGCCTATGACTCAATCTAATGGTCTTTTCTTAGAATGATACTGATAGAGTATGGTATGCCTGTGAAGTTTGTGGAGCTGATTATGGTCTGTGTATCTACTTTTAGCTATTCTCTGATCCTTAGTGGAGGGTTAACAAACAAATTTCAAGGGATGAAAGGGCTAAGGCAAGGAAACCCAATGTCTCCTTATTTGCTTCAATCATCATCCAAGGTATTCCAGAAGTAATATTGCTCATATTTGCTTTGCATATGATATAATTCTTTGTTGCAAAGCAGATGAGGTGTCTATTAAATTATTGCTCAAAAGTTTCAATCATTTCTCAGAGATATCAGGGTTGAAGGCCAATCTGGAGAAAAGTGCTCTATTCATTGTAGGAGTTACAAAGGAATTTAAGGAGATGATACTGGATAAATACAACTCACATTAGGGGAATGACCATTTCGATATCTTGGTGTTCCACTTTATTCAAAGAAGTTGTCAGTGCAACAGTGTATGCCCTAGATTGAAAAGATAACACCTAGGATAAAATACTGGACAACTAAGTTGTTATTATATAGTGGAAGACTCCAACTACTGACAAGTGTGATATTCGATACTGGGCACGAGTATTTTTATTGCTAAAGAAGATACTCAAGATTATAGCTGTTGTGTGTAAAACTTTTTTGTGGACAAGAAAAAGTGATCTATCAAGGAAAGCATTGGTAGCATTGGACACGATATGTATGACATTTTGACATTATCAGTAGAAGTTAAATATTCTGGACATTTATTAATGGAATAAAGCTGCATTGTGCAAGTTGTTATGGTCTATTATTACAAAGAAAGATACACTATGAATTCAATAGGTCCATAGTTATTATGTCAAAGAGAAAGATGTTAGGGTATTGGACACTCCTAAACAAGCATGTTGGATTGTAAAGAAAATCTTTGATACTAGGCATTGGTTTCTGGAAAAGCATTCAAGAAATGAGTTGGAGCAATACCATAGAAATGAAAAGTTTGACATAAAAAAGCTATATATTGTAATGAGACATCAGTTCCAGAAGATTTGGTGGAAGAAGATTACAACAGGATCAAAAGCAATACCAAAGCATGGATTTATTCTTTGGTTATTACTTCACACGCGATTAGCCACGGTGGATAGGTTAAGAAGATATGGCAGTATAGTTGATAATGAATGTATATTATGTGATACAAATGAGGAAGACTCAATTGAGCATTTATGGTTTGGATTACAAGCAAAGCTCGTGAAGAAGAGCTTGTGTTCCCGTTCACATCCATGTTATATCATATTTGGACAGAAAGGAACAGCAGAAGATTCCGAGAAGAAGCAACAGAAGGCACGCAAAGAATCAAAGACATAGTGCTCGAACTGCACTTGGCTAGATAAAACGAAGGAAAATAGTAGAAAGAATTAGCAAGGCTAAAGAATTATCCTAGTATAGTATAGAAAGATTAAAGTAATTGAAGGATAGTTGTATATACAGAAAGTGATACCTCAGAGTTTTCAGATAGTGTAATAGATAGAATCAAGTTTTAGAGTCAAAAAAGAACTAGCGGAAAAAAATATTCTTACTTGGTTAAATAAAGTTTAAGCATTTAACCAAAAAAATCTTAGTTTGAAATGCATGAGAGTCTAAAAAAAAAAAGAAGAAGGTATAATTAGAGATCACTTGAAACACAAATGCTATTAATTTGAATGAAAGTCTTGAAATGAAAAATAAAAGATAAAAATATCCTATTTTGAATGATTCGCTTTTACTATTATTCTAATTTATATATATGGCTATTGAGTCATTTCTATTTTGATTGGATTATTATTTATTAGACTGAAAATAGAAAAATACGAAATGAGAAAATACTACCGAAAATTTATTTTTTTGTCACTATAATTTTTGTGAGTTAGTAAAAATTTATGATTTTTGTGTGAGCAAATATATTTATATGATTTTTGTGGGAAACAAAGTCATAATTATACGACTATTTGTGAAATACCCTAAAATTATTATATTTCTTTTTTAGAGGAAAAAAGAGCTAAAATAAAAAAAAAGTCATAATTATATGGCTATTTGTGAAAGTTACCCTAAAATTATTATATTTCTTTTTTAGAGGAAAAAAGAGCTAAAATTAAAATGGTAAGTTGTAACAAAGAATTTCAACTTTCAAACTAGTATTTTTTTTGTTTAATGATTGGTTAATGGACTTTGTTTTCTATCTTTTGTTTGATTTTCTACCACGGATATTCCAAGTCAACACTAACAAGACCTTGACATTGTTGTATTCCTTTTAAAATAGGAAAAATGAATTATGACGAGAATTCTAGCAAAGAACATATACTTCCAAACAATTTTGATAGCTTCAAAGTTTGGTTAGTTGACTACTTCCCCGCCAGTTTCTCGTTCATTAATAAAGTAAATGATGCAATTTGTCCCTTCGGAATCTCGAGGGCCAATTTGATAGAAACTTTATAGTAAAGTAATAAATAATTACCCAAAAAGATGATTGATTTGCTGTCAGATATTCGTTTCCAAATTAAGTCAATATTTTCTTTCTAAGCTTGTTAGCTGCAACATAACCGGATACTATTTATTTTAGAATAAATTATTTATATTAGAATAAGTTATCCAACAGATTTATGCCTTTTCTTCTGTAAAGTTTAATTATAAAAGATAGTTTAATCAAACTTATGTTAAAACGATTTCAGTTATGACGCTTTAACGACTAAAATGTTATTGAAGGATCATTGTATGCATTTTAATAACTCATTTGGTAAAATAATTAATTTTTTAAGTTAAAATTAACATTTAGCTTATGTACTAGTATGCAAAACATATCTTTTAAGCTTGTCAGGGTAGTAAAAAGGAAAAGTTTCAATATCTTGTTAAGAATAAATGATAATTTCACAAGAAAACATCATTTGTTTGATGAGAAATAAAAGGAATATATGTATGCTGCTACAAGTTTAAAAAAATCATATATATTTTACAACTCTCTTGATAAGATATTTGACCTTTAAGACCAATCAAACTTATGAATTAGGCCAAAGGAAAAAAATCAGAATTCATGAGACAAACTAAAAAGGACACACTACACTAAATTTAAGTTGTATGCCATAATTATAAGATTTAATATCTTATACTTAATGTTTAATCCCTCTTATTCATAATAAAGTGATTTTTTGACCTTTTATTTTTATTCAAAGTATTTTTTTTTACATCATTTGCCCTTATTTACATATTTCAGTGTGTCAAGTTAACAATAAATAAATTTCAAAATACTTATTTTTTCTTCTTTTAGGAGTAGTATTTTCTTAAGTGGTGTGCGATATACCAAAAAATTATTTATTATAGACCGGAGAGAGTAACACTTTGGATTTTGTAGATTGATAATATATAAAAATGTTAGGAGTAATTAGTTAAATAACTTAAAGATCGATAAATGTAATGCATTAAATATGAATTTCTTTTACCACAATTAAAAGTTCAAAAGCAAAAAAGTTTGAAACAAGAACAAAAAGGCAAGAAGCCCAATTTTGCACGATATACGCACTAATAATACAAGTCAAAACTTACTAATAAATATATATATGTTATAAACTAAAGCAAAAGACAAGAACAATAGAACAAGAACAATAGCAATAGAGAGAAGAGTAGAGAGAGTTCTTCTTATTGAGTTGAGAGGGGTCTCAAGGGATGATTTACAATGGTAGGGGGCACCTCTATTTATAGGGGAGAGGAAGATTTAGCTACCACTAATAGAACTCTAAAATCTCTCTAATTAGATACATTAAAGACATTCACCTTAAATAGAAGTGTAAGAATCTTCTATTTCATAACACTCCCCCTTGAATGTCTATTCAATGATGTGCCTCATAAAACCTTAAAACCAAAACCCAATGGGAAAAATTAAAGTAAGGAAAAAGAGTACACATGTTTGAATATGCGCCTATTGGTTGCCTCGTTAAAAACCTTGCAAGGAAAACCCAGTGGGACAAAACCTTGTAAGGGAAAAAGAGTGCAACGCGCATTGACTCCCCCTAATGAGTACATCAATTTATATCCTTGAGCATTTGCATTCCAATCTTGTGCATCATCTTCAAAACGATCTTTGGTAGATGCTTGATGAATAAATCAACCATATTGACTTGAATAAATATTCCGCACCTTGAAATCATCATTCTTGATAGATATGAACATCTTCATATATTGTCGTGGAATAACTCTTCAATATCTCCATAGATGCATTCTCAATGCCATCATGCTTATAGTTATAGCAAGATACATATGTACACAAATTGTACTTAGGATGTGGTACTTCAGGACCAAGAATTGCATATGCTTCAAGCAACTTAAATCTTTCAAGTTAAGTCATATAAGTCGCATAATAGACTTTAGCTGCATATCAAGTTTTCATGTCATGCTAAACAAATAAGATATCGAAAATTGACTATACATACCTTTGCCTTTATACTTTCAAGCATATGAACTACAGGTTCAAAGCTATATGTCTTTCATATGGAATCAATTCTTCTTGAATTGTATCTCTTCCATTTAGTTGTTTTCTTTGAATCAGCAAATGCGTATAGCATGCTTTGCAATATGTTGCAATTGCATTTCCCTTTTATGAACTACAGGTTCATATCATGATATTCGGGGATATACATATGCAAATGAAAATTCATCCCATGTAACACTTTCTCAAGTGTTTATCATGTCTCCCCCTCATGTTAGTAAAGCTAACATGTTTCCTCAACTTTGGGAAATCATCTTTGTGCATTATGTGAATATACACAGCACCTTAGTAATAAGATGAAATTATTTGGTTCCTGACCTTGAACCACTTGTGAGGGGAGAATATACTCTCGTATACAACTTATATCAAACTGATATATACAACTTCGTTCTCATAAGGAACAGTTTAGCTATTAAGTGGAAGCACTCAATAATTATCTTGCTAAACCAACTTTGATATAAACCAACTTATCAAGATGAACTGTCTTGAGTAGAAAATCTGGAAACTATGCTCGAAGTTAGATTACTGAGCGATTTACCTCGCAAGCACTGCCAGGCTGCGGGTTAATAACAATGGCGCATGTAACCATATCATAGATGCATCATATGTGGTATACATGGCAGGTGAATGGGCCCATATTCACCTTTGATATTTCCAGAATCAAGGGGCTTCAACCCGAACTCTTTAGTTGGTCAGTTCATTACTGAGAACAAGAACTTCTAGTTCTTTGATATTCACCTATGTGAATTTGCACATCATACTTCAAATGAGATGGCTAACACGAATGTCAACTGAATAAATTATCAATATTGGTAAATTTCAAATTTACACCATGACATGTGCACTTATCAATAAACTTCGGGTTTATTATGACATGGGTTTTATACCAATAGATATCCACTTTATTGTGGCATTCTTTCGTTTGTGTAGTACAAACTGGAGAACAAAGCGGGTAGCTTTTCATATACAAATTACCCCGCTACAAGTTGTAGTAATAGGAGAATCAAAGCCTTCCTTTATTCATAGTCTCAATATCATCAATCGCCTTCGCGTGTACTTTTGGAAACTGGATAAGTTTCTTTGAGACTTACTATAGCACAATACTCAATTGTGTTTCTCCAACATAGTAATAATTGGCTCTTCGAGAGCTCTCGATTAACTTTGTACTACCACAGGTTCATCAACATCCGTGTGGTGAATATCTTTCTTAAAGAGAAAGTTATACCATTATGGTCATGTCAAACTTATATGCAAGATATGTTTCTTGCATTATCGTTGTCCTTTAATGGTCATATTTCCAAAATACTTTGGCGTACAATAGGTACGCGACCAACGATCATTCATGCCATATATCATCTCAAACCTCCTTCTAGGGGTGAGGGTGGTATCATCTCAAGCCTCCTTCTAGGAGTGAGTGTGGTATATTCAATACCAATTTCATGTTCATATTCTTCCAACATTGAATATGTATTTGTGAATCACATTCACTTCGAGGATATGTGATTTTGTTATCCTTTTCAAATCTATAAATGCTTCAGGCATTTGATTTGCTATTCTTTGCAAATGGATAATCTTTTGTGCCTCTTTCTTTCAAATAGAGGTATGTGGATCAAGATGAGATAATGATGCATTTTTCCACAAAATTTCCCGTTTGGTTTCACCAACTTCTCCCCCTAATTTTGGGAAAAGTGTCTCATCAAATTGACAGTCTGCAAATAGTGCAGTGAACAAATCTCCTGTCAATGTTTCGAGGTAGCGAATAATGGAGGACGCGTCAAACTCAACATATATTCCTAACCTCCTTTGCAAACCCATTTTGGTGCGGGATGGCGGTGCTACAGGCACATATACTGCGCATCCAAAGCTTCTTAAATGGGATATATTGGGTTCATGACCCAAAACCAATTGCAATGGGGAATATTTGTGTCAATTCGTCAGTCAGAGACGAACTAGCATTGCTGCATGCAACATGGCGTGACCCCAAACCGAAGTGGGCAGCCGATGAACTAGCATTGCTTCATGCAAAATGGCGTGACCCCAAACCGAAGTGGGCAGCCGACAAACTAGTATTGTTGCATGCAAAATGGCGTGAACCCAAGTCGAAGCGGGCAGCCAACAAACTAGCATTGTTGCATTCAAAATGGCGTGAACCCAAACCGAAATGGGCAGCCTCGTTTTCATGAAGAATTCAAGATTATTCTCATCTATTGTCTCAATATGATATCCATTTTGAATGATATCTTTAAAACTCAACAAGTTCCTTTTAGACTTGGAGGAGAACATTGCATTCTCTATTATTAACGTCATGCCTTTGGGCAGAGTTACAATTGCTCTTCCGGAGCCTTCAATCAATTTACTACTTCCATAGATTGTAGTAATGTTTGCCTTACACAATTACTCTTCTTTTCTTTGAGTATTGTATGTGTAGTACATGAATCAACTAGGCAAATACTTTTACAATTGGACGTTGGTCCAAGTTCGCTTTGTGAGATATCCATATTTGCTATCCCATAGTTTAACATACAAAAGAAATACACGAACATGAGAATAAACAAGTTCAATTCTTTTGTGTCACATAATATTTTCAAAATCTGCTACTAACAGTTGGCTAACAAAATCAGATATGTTATCCATAATCAATTCCTTTGCAGTTTGAAAATTTCAGCGTTTTTCATAAGACAATCGATTATTAAACACACACAATCGATTGTTTGAACATAGACAATCGATTGTTAAACACACACAATCGATTATTTGTTATTTTTGAAAAACTTCGGATCACACTGTCTTAAGACAATCGATTGTTAGACATAGACAATCGATTGTTGGTTATTTTTGAAAAATTCCAGACCTCACTGTTTCAAGACAATCGATTGTTAGACAAAGACAATCGATTGTGGATGATTTTTGAAAATTTCCAGACCTCACTGTTTTAAGACAATCGATTGTTAGTCAACGACAATCGATTGTTGATCAATTGTTTTTCAACTTTAATGCGAAAATAGTTGATAATCGACTAGTTTTTCAGGCTAGTCGATTACCCCCACTGGAAAATAAAAGTTTTATTGATATTTGAGCATATTGAGAACTAATACAAATATCATATCATGAACTAGCTAATACGAGCTAATACTAATGACTATTAGTTTATTCATTAACTAATACAAATAAATCAAACAGCTCCATCTTCTTTCATCACCGATCCATCATCGATTAGGTGGTCTATCTTCCCATCGGGTTGCTTAAAGAAGTCTGCCATATTCAAGTTGTCGTCAGAGACAAAATTCGTTATGGGGCGTTTACTCTTTCGAGATGCTTAATAAAGGTCAACCAAATGTCTTGGTATACGGCAAGACTTATACCAGTGCCCGTTTTCACCGCAACGATAATATATAGTTTATGAACTATTTGCTTTTGGATTCTTATCGTATCGTGCTAGTGGCAGATGGGTGAATCCTTGATGTTGAGATATTCAATCTTCAAACTTTCATCAAGGTGATGGCGCAAGAAAATCAAGGCCTTCATACAGTTTCAAACCTTCCTTAAGGTAATGGCGCAAGAAAATCAAGGCCTTAGCATAGGTTCAAACCTTCATCAAGGTGATGGCGCAAGAGAATCAAGGCCTTAGTATAGTTTTGGGTGGATGCACTATTTCTGTTTTTAATGGCGTCTTCGAGACCCATAGCATCAAAGTGGATTTCATCATCCAACACCATAGTTCTTGCCCGAAATTTCGAGGGCAACGAACTTTCTTTTCATATGACACAATTACATCAAGAGCGTGTTCATACTTACGGGCTCTATTACAATTATCACATTCACTTCAGGGAATGGATCAAAATCATGTGCTTTACACAAGCTGCTACCACATTCTCTAAAGGGAATGGAGCAAATTCAATTGGACGGAATTCTTGTCACGTCCACAATCATACATGAATTTAATCATGGCAGGACATAGAGATTTTTACCACTTCGTGTGGTTATAATTTCTCACAAACTCCATTAGAGTTATAATCAAACTTTGTATATAAAATTTATAGAATTCCAAGAATTTGAAAAGAAAAAGTAAATTACTTACCTTTAAGGTATACCAAATATATTTTCAATATTTTCTTCCTTTCTTCCTTTCCTTTCTTTCTTTCCTTTCTTTCTTTCCTTTTTCTTTTCAACTTTTCGTTTCTTTCTGCCTCCTCCTTTTTTTTTTTTTCTTTTTCTTTCTTCATTCTTTCTTTGAAGAAAAACCCTACACAAGTAAAAGTTAAGACAATCGAAAATTAAATTAGGAAGAGGGAAATATCTTGGATTTTCGAGAATGATACTTGAGACGGTAGAGTCTCGTGCTGATAACGTGTTATAAACTAAAGCAAAAGACAAGAACAATAGAACAAGAACAATAGCAATAGAGAGAAGAGTAGAGAGAGTTCTTCTTATTGAGTTGAGAGGGGTCTCAAGGGATGATTTACAATGGTAGGGGGCACCTCTATTTATAGGGGAGAGGAAGATTTAGCTACCACTAATAGAACTCTAAAATCTCTCTAATTAGATACATTAAAGACATTCACCTTAAATAGAAGTGTAAGAATCTTCTATTTCATAACAATATATATATATATATATATATATATATATATATATATATATATATATATATATATATATTATATATATATAGAAGGGTCATTCATTTCTCCACCTCAACATAGTCACCGTACATTTGCATTATAGTACCAATCCATCTTCAACCAGGCTCCTTTCTTGTCATTGTCAAATCCCAGGTAAATCTTCTTCTCCATTTATTTTGTGGCTTTTAATTCCTCTTAATTGGTTCTCTCTACATTTGCCAAGATCACTGTTTTTCCACCCAATCGGAATTTTTTCTTCAAGCTTTACTTGTTAAGGTATTAGGGAATTAAAAATTGAATTTCTTTTTAAATATGGGCAGAAAAGTGATTCTGAGAATTGGGTTTTTTTGTTTTTTGAGATTTTTGAACTGTGGAGGATGGATTCTTGGTGTTGATTGAATCCAGATTGAATCTACAATTAATTTTAAAAGGGATAAGATAAAAGATGTGCATCTTCTTTTCTGAATTTGTTAGGATACAAAGTTTTGAGCTTTTGGGTATATTTTTTTCCCTAATTTAGCTGGCAAATTGTTGTAGTTTGTGGAAGTGGGAGAAGGAAAAAAATTATAAAGAATTTGATGTTTCTATTAGTTCCTTTCTGTTTTTTTTCTTCCTGAATATTGGAAACAGATTACATTATGTTAAGGATGAAAGTTGCCAGAGTAGAGTGTAACGGTTTTAGAGGGTTCTCAAATGAGAAATCTTGGTTAAATGAGTAGCTGATATGATGAATTGAAGCACTATGATGCAAATAATTTTTCACTTAGTTTCTATTTTAAATTGTTGCAGAGTTAACTTGACAATATGGCGGGAGAAAAGAATGGAATTGCCAAGGATGTAACTGAAGTAAGTTGACTACCTGTTGTATCTGTTATTCTGGTTCCTTTCAAATATTGCTTTTCTTTTGAATTTGTAGACTGCTTAGATTGTATTAATAATTTGCGGCTCCAACCCACAGTTGATCGGTAACACTCCTTTGGTGTACCTGAATAATGTTGTGGATGGGTGTGTTGCTCGCGTTGCTGCCAAGCTCGAAAGCATGGAGCCATGCTCTAGTGTTAAGGATAGGTAAAACTTCATTTTGCTTGTGGATATCCCTCTACAGTAGTTATGTATTTATTAAGGATGACTGTCTTTTGCTTATATGTTTATTACTACTGCCAGGATTGGTTATAGTATGATTACAGATGCTGAGGAGAAAGGCCTGATCAAACCTGGCGAGGTTAGTTACCCTTGTTTCTAGAAATGATTTTGCAATTTGGTTTATGGGTTGAGTGGGGTTCTGTAATTTGATGAATGTGTGATGATTATCCCCAAGGAGGAATGAAGTCATTTGTACTTTGAAGATTTGGTTACAACCTTGTTTTGCATTCAAATCTGACATTGTATTGTCTTTCTTTGTGAAGAGTGTCCTCATTGAACCTACAAGTGGAAACACTGGAGTAGGATTGGCATTTATGGCTGCTGCTAAAGGCTACAAACTCATCATTACGATGCCTTCTTCAATGAGTCTTGAGAGGAGAATTATTTTGCGTGCTTTTGGTGCTGAGTTGGTGCTTACCGATCCAGCAAAAGGGATGAAAGGTTCTATTCAGAAGGCTGAAGAGATTAAGGCCAAAACACCTAACTCCTTTATTCTTCAGCAATTTGAAAACCCTGCAAACCCAAAGGTTTTTCTTCTTCCCACGCCAAAGTTTACTTTCTCTGATGGGGAAATGGCTAACTCAAATACTACCATAATGTAGGTACACTATGAGACAACTGGTCCTGAGATCTGGAAAGGCTCAAACGGGAAAGTAGATGCTCTCGTCTCTGGAATTGGAACAGGAGGCACAATAACAGGTTCAGGCAAGTATTTAAGAGAGCAGAACCCCGACATAAAGGTGAGCTTATTTAAGAATTAGGCTAATGACCTGTAACGCAAAATATTTGATTTGGTTTGATTAGTAATTGAATTCTTTCTATATGCTGAATTTCTGTTGGTATTATCATGACTTGTAAAACTGATTCCTTTTTTTCTTTTGCAATTGGATGATAGCTCTATGGTGTGGAACCAGTTGAAAGTGCTATTCTTTCTGGAGGAAATCCTGGTAAGCTTTTTTTCTTTCTCAACCATTATGTTTTTTTTCTCTTTTCATTTTTCCACTTTGTGCATATCGCAGCAAAATTCAAGTTTGTGGGAGTGAGAACCTTAATAAATATGAGACCTGCAGTTATTGGATTCTCACACTATCTTAATTGTATTTAACATTATTTCTGGTTTTCGACACCTTGATCCATATCTAAGTAACATTCCTATAAAGTGTCTACAAAGCGACCGAAAGTTTCAATGGTGTGACTGGTTGCATTGAATGGCCAGCTCTGTATGTGCTTTCTAACAGGGTCCAATATAAGTGGTTCATCGTGTAGACCTAAGGTTATCTAAGGCTACATTTCGCACAACACCTAGAGCCTGATATAGCTAAAATTTTGACTTTTAATATGGAAATATGAAATTAAATGAGTAGGTGGGATGTAAAAGTAATTCAGATGAGCAGGCAGTGTCTGGAGTCTGAAATTCCCATGATCCATCTTAGTAAATTATAGGAATTCCATGACGTATTGATTGATTGTGGTTCTCCCCTCCCCCTCTAAAGACATTACTTGTTAGAGGTTTAGGATTTAGTTGGCCTTGGTTGCTGATTAGCATGTCTTGGTGTCTTAGTGGTCACTTCGCTTGCATGATATATTGGAAAGAACCCGATTTTATTTGTTAAAACTCTTCTGGTAAGCTGAGAGCCAGAGACAGCCTTACATATGATGGAAATAAATCATAAAGTCTTGTCCCAGGTCCATGTACTGGTTTAAACCATAGCCTTCTCCTTGAAGCTTGTTTATCCCTTCTTATGCCCACTGCAAAACCAAAATAAAAGGAGCTGTATGTTAAATACTTCAGGAAATTACTTGTACCCTTTAATAAACGATTGAACTTAAGTTGCACTGAAGCTCTCCAGGCAACAACATACCAAAAGCGAGGATTCGCTAAATAAGAGCACCAAAGTGAGTTTGAAAAAGCAGAAAGGTAGAAAGAAATTGCTTGGCTTGCTTTTGAACAATTAATTTTTCAATATATATGTCAAAGACTCCATCATGTTCTAGTAATATTTTAGCATGCATCAATAGTAGCATGCATCAAGAGTGTCATAAGAGTTTGCTATAAAAAACCTGCTCCTTCTAGTGTCAACCGAAATATAAAGGAGAAGATGCTTTATTGTCAGCAAAGAGCAAAAAAATTGCACTACCCTTTCTGCGTGGCTACCCAGTCCTGCAACACCGCCCCAAATGGAAAAAAAACAAAAACAAAAGTCATTGTGTCCGGTTTTACGTTTTATCAACAAAAAAAGTCATTGTTACCATCTTGAAATATCTGCTGTATAAACAATTTAAGAAGTCATTGTTATATGGTTCTTTGATTCAATTTGACATGTGACTAACCGATGATGCATTAGGTCCGCATAAGATTCAGGGGATTGGTGCTGGTTTCATTCCTGGTGTTTTGGAAGTTGGTCTTATTGATGAAGTAATTCAAGTAAGATATGAACTTCCCAGAATATCTTTTCTACAAAATTCTTGAACTATGGGAAAACTATGAATCTCAGTTTCCGCTCTATTATTGATCTTGACCTTTTTAGGTTTTAGGTGCTAGCATTTCACAGAATTTATTCATTTTGATAAAATCAGGTTTCAAGTGAAGAAGCCATAGAAACTGCAAAGCTTCTGGCATTAAAGGAAGGTTTGCTTGTAAGTTTGACAGCTTTACCTCTGCTCCCAACCTTCTTACTCCCTCCCCCACCCCCGCCTCCCCACCCCGAAAAAGAAAAGAAAAAGAAAAAAGGATAAAGGGAAAAAGCTCCATAAAGAAAGAAAAAGAGAAGTGTGTGCAAGAGCTATTGAACATTGTAATGGTCATGCCGCAGTTTTGCGCACTCCTAATGTCCTACATGTTTGGATACTTAAAATATGCATTTTACAGGTGGGCATATCATCTGGTGCTTCTGCTGCTGCAGCAATCAAACTTGCTAAGCGCCCTGAAAATGCTGGGAAGCTGATTGTTGTAAGTATCTATCACTTTTTATGAAATGCTAGTTAACTCATCATCAGCTGAAGCTGATAAACTATATTATGCAAAACATCGAAATATTGTCATATCTAAAACAAAGAAAAGGCATGCATCATTATCTTAGCGGACTCATGTCATTTAGTGGTTTGTGAGTATCTAAGTGATTGACATAATGAAATGTTTTTTGTTCACCTTATATAGGTAGGAAGTGCTTCATTAGATATTTGTCGTACCAAAATATCTTGGGTTTTTGCATATCTAATAAATAAATAAAAATTCTTGTTTTCTGTGTTACCATACAGAACAGAATATAATGAAAGAAATTTACTTATTGATGTGTCTCTTGTGTTTCTCTCTTCAAAATACATCTGGCGGTTTTGGTTATGTAGGGATAGACACTTGATACGCCACTGAGGAAGGACTATAGTTTGATGATGGTTAGGATTAGTTACTTCATTGGCAGCGCTTTGGTCCAGAAAGATGCACTAAATTGATTATCATTGTGCTTTGATGCTCAAGATTCTTGTGCCTACTGCAACTGCTGAATTCACTCTACTGTTGTCTGCCTACTCCTAAAATATTCTTTATTTAAGCTCCAAAGACAACTGTTGCTTCTACGCTCGTTTTCACTGTATGTGGCATAGATTTCATCTAAGTTGTTTTAGGCTACTTTATCGATCCATCTGGTGCTTCCTGCCATTATTGTTCTATTGTTTTGATAGAATATCAAATTTGACAGATATGCGCGCATTGTAATCATTCCTTGCTTGAAGTATTCAGTTATCCAGTTGACTTATTGTCACCGCATGGAGAATATTTTCACCAATTTTAGTCATATGCATGATGGAATGACATTCTAAGTTGCGACGAGGTTTGTTTTGCCTCTACTTACCGCCACATGAAACTGGTATTGCAGGTTGTTTTCCCAAGCTTCGGGGAGCGATATCTTTCCTCTGTGCTCTTTGAATCTGTTAGACGGGAAGCAGAGAACATGACCGTGGAGCCTTGATCATTTTGTCCTTCGATTAGCATACCACAGTCTCAAGAGGATTTTCCAATCAAAGCAGAATGTTCTTTCCGAACCTTTTCCCTTGTTTGCTGAAACTGCTATAAATAAGGCCCTTTTCTTTTCTTTAGTGGCCATTCAAGTATATCTTAGTGCTTTTGTAAGTTTACTGTTTCTACAACACTTGTGACAGTGGATTTATAACAGGAATTTCAAGAGCTGTTGCTGCTTGCTCATCAAAGTTCCTCTAAACTTTTTATTTTCTTGAATAGACATCTTCTCATCCTACGCTAATCAAGTGCTGTACATGTCCATAGTGCATGTATTTACTTTATTTACACTTGACTTTGAGCTATCATATATTGGAGCACTCTCAATCAAATTTTGCAACAATAAAAGGCAAAAGATTTTTCAAAATTATTCCAAGTTAAAAAAGAACTAAAACACAAAAAAGAAGATTCTTCAAAGAAGTCTTATCTTAATAAAAAAATCAACCAAAAAAATCTTGAACACCTTTTCCAGCAAAAACTCCATCAGAAAGTTCGGCCAAAACGGCATTAACAGTAAGCAAAACGACACTGGACCCAGCAATGACTCCAATCACAACCCCAGTAGTACTCAACACCTTACCAAATGCTGGCCATTCAATTTCCCTTATCTCCTCCGCCACTCCACTCCAAAAATCCGTCCCCTTCTCTTCTCTCTCCTTCATCAACTTCTTTATCTCCGACCCCACATCCGACGGCGACAACTCATCGCCGCGGGCGTCTTGATCGGCGGCGACTTTGGTACTATCCGGTGGTGGGTTTTGCTGGGTTTCTGATGAGGAGTTGTTGGAGTTTGACTCTTGCGTGGCTTTTAATGGGATAGTGAAGGAGTTGGGTTTTTTGGGTGTGGAAGTGAAAAGTCTGTCTTTTTTGAGATGGGAGAAAATGGGTGTGGGTTTAATTGAGGCGGCTGTGTTGAGGTGAAGAAATTTAGGAGAGGAAGAGGGAGGCGGGAGTGGGGACTGCGAGAAGGAAAGTGGATGTGCCATTGTTACCGAGCTATGAGCTTGCTCTTAGCATCTATCTGGAATGTCTATACAGAATGAAAATTTAAACATTAGTATTATGTACTCCATAAATTATCAATATTTATTTTATTTATCCATTTCATCAGATATTTGATATAATGCGTTTTTAGGAGAGCAATTCTCAATAGGAGTGTCAATGGTTCAATTTTTGCTTATTTATTTTAAAATTTGCATCATATAAATTTTTATTTACTTTATTTTATATAATTAAGGCTAGAATTTTGAAATCGTACCGATCATCTCGATTTCTTTTCGGTATCCATATTATTTGGTTAATTTTTGATATTCTTTTCGAAAATATTATGTAAGAATCGCTTGTAGAAGTTAGAACATGATAACATGCATACTTGCGTAGGACTTTGACAAAAAAAATTATTTTTATTATTTATATATGATGAACCAGGGAAACATGAGAGGTGACAAGAATAGATCCATCTCGCTATTCTATAGCAGTATAAAATAAATTATGCAAAAATAAGAAAATAATAATCATACGAGTAAAAAGATATTAATTATGATGAGACTCAATAATGGAGTCTATTAAAAGATTCCACCCCCCCCCCCCCCTAATATCACCATTATGGTGAGAGGTTAGGCATGACCTCAACCTGTATATTAAAACGATAAAAAAGGAAGATTCGATACAAGAAGGATTGATAAAACTAAGCTAATTGGCCCCTTAGTTAAAAATCGAGGAGTATAAAACAGAGAAATACATAGCTAAAGCAGCTGGCTTCTATCATTCTTCAAAGCAGCTCTCACCTTCATACGTAAAGCGTTAGCTTCCATGAAGAAAGTAGAAGATTTTTTATGTAAGCTCCAATTAGCTAGCAAGTCGGCTGTACAATTAGCTATCCTATAGCAGTGTGTGAACTTAATGTGGCCTTCCTGCCTCATCTCTCTAATATGTTCAATTAAATGAGCAATCTACCAAGGTATTCCAACCTAATTGTTTATTGCATTGATTAGGATTAGAGAGTCAGATTCAATTTCGACCTCTTTATATCCATTGTCAATACACCAACTTAAACCTACAAAAATCCCCCAAAATTGAGTAATCCATAATGAAGTCTCCATATAGCAGTCTATTAGAAGATTAAATATCCAACAAGAGAAACCTAAACATACAAGAGGAAAGACATTCAATACCTTTTAGCTTGCTATTCAAGACTCGTGAACATGAAGTGCGGATCACTAGTAATTGCTGAATTAGCATGCTGAAGTGAAATTGTACACATGGCTCGTCACACCATAGAAATTGGCTTTAGCTGAGTTCCCAATTTGGGAAGTATAGGTCCAAAGTCTTTTCTTTCATGTATTACAGTAAGTTTCTCTAGCTTGTTTGATTAACCTAATAATATGTTATGTACAATTCGATTTGACACATTTAATCTATTTTTTAAAGATCTATTGAAACCTTTTTTTTAACGTAAACACGGAGATTATATTACTAAAACGAAAGTTGCATAGTCATAATAGATATACGTAGGACATTGTCATTGTCCATAGTTGCTAGATAATAACAAACAAAAATAGAAATAAACTTTGAACTATTACATAAACTACGCTTGTTCTTGATCGCTTCTTGCTCAACCAAAAAGGGTGGACGAGTATGGTAAAAATATTTAGTAGAGGACTGGTACTTAATATCTTTCTTGGCCAACATATGTTCCACTATATTTCCTTCTCTAAAAATTTTGCTTAAGATGGGGGGAGTTTCATCTGGTGCATTAAGCATCTGCATTCAGAAAATATGTTAGAAAAATTATAGCTATCCTCGTATATAAATTTGATAACTCCCGTGCAATCTGTTTCAATTTCCATATTTTGGAAGTTCATCTTTTTTGCAGTTCTTAAGCCTTCTTGTAACACCATTAACTCAACACGAATGGGAGATGTTGCATGCCTTGGTTTATGGAAACCCACAATCTAGTCCCGATGGCTATTTTGAAAAGTTTTACCAAGGCCATGTTACTAGAAAAAGCACCATCTGTATTTAGTTTGATCGTGCCTTTAGATGGCTTGTCCCACTTGATATCAATTCGAGTTTTATCACTTTTGAAGGGGGGTTTTCCGTGAAGAAATTGAATTCCCACGCTTGATGAATAACCTTTTGGGTTTCAAGGTTAAAATCAAGATTGTTGAAATTATTATTGTTTCTGTTCTTCCAAATATTCTAAATGGAGAAAGAAAATAAAGTTTCCCAATTAACAGGATATTACTACACTGAATGAAGATATTTCTAAAGCTCACGAGCCAGTCTTTATTGTTATTAATATTTATGCTAGTAATTGTCATATTTTTCCAAAAGCGATAAAAGGCATTGTATAAAAATATTTTGGCTATCTTCCATCCCAAGTCTACAAATCGTACATGTTGAGTCAATATTGATTCCTATAATGTCTAGTAGAGTACGACAAGGAATACGATTATGCAAGCATCGCCAAAGAAAGAATTTAATTTAGTTGCGGCAACAGAGGTCCCAAATCCATTTAAAGGAGGAGTTAGTAGGATATCAGTGGAAATGAGATGGTAAGAAGATTTAATACTGGATAAACCATTTGAGTTTAGGCTCCAACTGATTTTATCACCTTTGGGGACTTTACTGGGAATATGTGTTAAAGCAATATTATTAAGAATGTCAGTGGGCAAATCAAAGGAAATATCATCTATATTACATTCCTCATTTTTGATAAGGTCTTTTATTAAAAGGTTCTGATCATTCTTGCTAAGGGGGGCCTATATATAGTCCTAAGAGAGGTTGACTTGTAAATTTAATTAGAGTGCCAAATATTAATCATTGAGTTGTTATAGGGATGCCAAATAATGCCACCATTGCATACTTTCCAACCCTTACGAAGAGATTTTCAGATGAAAGATGTGAAAGTCAGAAATTTATTTTTCGTATACTTGGCTATGATTAATCAGTCAGGATGGCCGAGTGGTCTAAGGCGCCGGACTCAAGTTCTGGTCTTCGAGAGAGGGCGTGGGTTCAAATCCCACTTCTGACAAAAAGATTTCCCAGACCCTA
Source organism: Nicotiana benthamiana (assembly GCA_034376525.1). Classification (NCBI taxonomy): domain Eukaryota; kingdom Viridiplantae; phylum Streptophyta; class Magnoliopsida; order Solanales; family Solanaceae; genus Nicotiana; species Nicotiana benthamiana. The sequence continues at coordinate 86,852,330 of CM067328.1, forward strand.
CCTGGTGGGAGTATACTGGGTAGTTGTTGTTGTATACTTGGCTGTGATTAACTAAGCCCAAGAAGTATTAGGGTTTCTCAATAGTCTCCATGCAACACTGGTTAATAAGATCATATTCTTGTGTTTTGCAGAAGAATACCTAGCCCGCCCTCATTTTTCTCTTTTGTGACCATTTTCAAATTTTTTTTGCCATGCAAAGTGGATCCCCAGATGAACCATTACTTTTCATTACATTAGGAGTAGATCTTGTGGGAATGCAATCATAAATTAATGGTAAATTTCAATTTACCTCTCATGATAGGCTCTACTTACGTATTTTACTCGCTTATTACACTTAAATTTACTGCACTTTATTTGAGTTTGAGCTTTAATCGCTAGTGTCTTGCACTAATTATGTATTTTATGCCTTGTAGGAGTAATTTCGAGCTATGTAGATGTTATGGAATGAATTCAAGTGATTTGGAGCTTTATAGTCTGAGTAAAAGCCCAAGGAATTAACCCAGGATCATATTGAGGGAACAACGGATGATAGAGCAACAAAACGAAGATTCGAGTAGGTATATTATGCATTGCTAGTAAAATACACATAACTTTTCTCTCACAACTCCGTTTGGGCTCCATAATATATCGGTTGAAAGCTATTTGAAAGGGCTACAACTTTAGTATTTTGCATTTTCATGAATTCTGCCGCACCTGTGAAAATTTCCTGCAGCCTGTCAGAATCAATAATCTAAACTTTCTCAATGCCGCCTCGCATGGTGCGTCGCCCCATGCGGCGCGATAGTACAAATTTTAGAGAGTGATTGTCCTATTCGCGCGGGAGAAGTTATTTTCGTCTAGGACCGACCCTACATAATATAAATACATGTAAAAACACTATGAAAGGTTGGACATATCTTAGACCTAAGAAGGTTATTTCGAAAGGGAGAAAACGTTGGAGCAATTTCCAGAGGAGATTGGCATCAAATTCTTCATTCCTTCATTTTTGCTTTGCAATTTAATTATGCACATTATTTAGAAAATTATGAATACGATTATGAGTATCTAAATATTTAGTCTAGCGTTTTGATAGAACCTGTTGAAGGATGAACTTCGTGTTATGTTAATATAGTTTGTCGGGTTACTCTCTTATTTGTTCAACTGCGTTCTTGTTGTAGTTAATCGATAGAATCCTCAATTAGCTGTGCGTATTTAGTATGTATAACTCAGGAGAAAGTGCATATTTAGGTAATTGTTGAACAACACCACTCCCAAAGTATATGAGGGATCAATAACCGAGGGTTTAAATGCGGGATTAAGGATAACGAAGCCTTGGGTGCGATCTAAAATGAGCTGTAATAAAGGTCAGCTAGCGTAACTCGGGAGAGTGCATTTAGTAGTTTGTCATAATTACTCGGGAGAGATTTACGATAGTAAAAGTTCTCATGATCGATAGAGACGATTAGACGATTTTATGCGAAACATAACAGGAAGGGATTCTATCAATAGGGGAAATTACAACTTTGGATCTTCTCTTATTTGCATACAACCCAGTCATAGTTAGCTTTTAGTTTACTTGCTTTCATTCAGTTATAGTTAGTAAAAATATCTCCAATTGTTATTCAAAATATCTAGAAAGTTGATTACGAAGAGTTTAGTAAGTCTAACGAATGTATTTGGTGGGTTAATTTTCCATGGTTTCGAATCTCTGCTAAATACTCGAATTATATTTGAAACGACAGCTTGTCTTTTTTATAAGGCAGAGTTAGACGTGATCAACCTCCCTTACAACTTTAGTTTATTCAAATAATTGGCCAGCCGCCATACTCATTGGCATTGCTTTTTGTGTTTTGGATTCAAGATTATCACATTCTTGAATTTGTAATATCGCGAAAAATTCCCTTCAACAAATGAGCGTTTTTTACTTTTTACTTTTTTCGACCAGATTTTGAGTTAAAGGGGTTAACGTTCCCAATCACAAGGTGGATGTGATATTATTTTCTAACCTTTAAAGATTAAGGAGATAAAATAAAATTAACTTTAAATTATTTAGTTATATTGATCTACCGTGAATCATGATATTTCTCTTTGAACTGAGTTTAACATGGACAATGTGAATCCACCTAGGATATTTCTTCATTCTTTGATATACCTGGGATGTCCTTAGTTGTTGTTCCTTTTTATGGTTGTGGTTTTGGTGAGTGGAAAAGGAGCATTATTGTATTCTTGTCGGCTAAGAATAAAATCGCTTTCATTGATGGTAGTTTACCTAAGCCGGCTGCTGGTTCCCCTGAGTCTAAACAGTGGGATAGATGTAACAACATGGTTATATCCTGGCTAACCAGCTCACTTACACCTGAGATTGTTGAGACTGTCCAATAAACAGTTGAACAATAGGTATGAAACTATTAATGGAACAAAGATGAACCGTTCTGTAATTCTATTACATGTACCAAAAATGAGTTCCCTTCCGTTCTGAAGGTTCTAGAGTTTGTATTTATATACAGGGGTAAAAATGAAAAAAGTTAATACTAATACGAATAAATACACTTCAAAACTGTTGCATAGACTATGTAACTCCAATATTCTGAATACTTAAAACCATTTAAATTAGGAGTGTATTAATGTAAAAGTATAACGATGAGGTCTCAATTGAACTAATAGTTAAATGTAGGATAAACTCAAACAATTTTCAATAGTATGTATTTCACCCTTTCTCCGTCTTAAAAGTTACGGAGAGTGTGATGGTTGCTCCCTTTTTAAAATTATTCTCACAAATGATATTATCTTCCTTTATTTTAAAATTGGCACTTTTTAAAAAAAATTTTTTAGCACTTTCACATTGGCAACTCATTAATTAAAGGATCCCTCTACAAAAATATACTTTTATTACATTTCCTTTTTCCTCTCTTTCATAATTTTTTCTTTTTTTTTTCATAAATAACACTTACCCAAATATATTAAAATTCTAAAAAAAATATTTAAAAAATAATTCCCTCTTTAATGAGGTTGCACAATGGGAATTTCTCTATTTTTTTTTTCTTTAAGCTTTCTAATTGTTTGAACATTTAGATATACTAGTCTTAAGTTACATGCGTCGCACGTATATATAACGTCACTAAACTAAAATTTGTTTAACAATAACAACATTTCAGTATAATCCCACAAGTGAGGTTTGGAAGGATAATATATACGCAGACTTTACTCCTATCCCGAGAGGCAGAGAGGCTGTTTCCAGGAGACCTCGGCTCAAGAAAGCAACAATAGAAAATTTGTATACAAAAAAAAAGTAATTATGGAAAAAATAGAAAATAACGTTAAAATAACAGTCATTTAAGTGACAAAAATAATCGTGATTACATAGACGTAGTAATTGGATATTTTCAAATCTTGTAAAGATAAACAAATCAGTTAAGTTAGTTATATATCATTGTAGTTATAGGTATTTTATTTTATGAGATAATAATATGTTAGTATATTATTGAATATAACCCAATTTTTCTTTCATAAATGATGTTGTCTGTCCTTAAAAAGTAAATTATTTATTTAATACTAAAATAAAAATGATTACTCTTTATCATTTAATAACTTAGATGCATATTAATTTACAATAATAATAAATTACCAAGTAAAATATTTATTCAAAAGAGCTATGAAAAAGTTTCTAGAGCTAATCAACGTATGTAAATATAATTAATAATTTAAAGTTGTAAAAGGAACAAAAAACTCAAAAGAGTAAATTTAAAGAAAAAAATATAAATGAAGAACATATAATTCAATGAGCTATATATAGTGAAACTACATATAGACATATAACGCAAAGATTAATAGCAAAAAATCAAGAAGAAAATATTAAAAGAAAATATAAATCAATAGTTAATTTCAAACATTAGTTTGAATAGTAAAAATATATTTTAGCTAGGAGCACAAAATATAGTTCGACTTCATTAGGTCCTACACCAAGATTAATGCACTGCGCAAGTAGTAAGATTATAATAAAAAGAAAAAGAATGATTAATTTTTTTTCTTAATTGTCGAACGGAACCTTCATGCTTAACGCGGACGCTACAAAAATATACTTAAAAGACAAAAATATACTCTAGACTAACTTGCCATAACCATTGGTTTTGAGCCAAAAATATATGATATTAAAATAAATTATAATTTACAATCTCAATGCAATAATGAAAGGACAAAGTTTATCCAATATCATTAAATTTTAATTGATTTCAAACTCCTTTATTAGGTAAAAATATACAATATTTCATACTATAATTTTATTTAACATAAATTTATGAATGTGTGATTTATCAAGAACAGAGCGGAAGAGATCGAAGAAAGGAAACTTTAGTTATCTTCATAAATAGTAGTGCTTGAACAATTTCGATTCTTGGCCTAAATTTCAATTTTCTTCCCACAAAATTTGTTTTTATAAGTATTAAAATGTAAGCTTGAATTTATTAAAAAGAAAGTTAAGCTTAAATATTAAATTTATACAAGCTAAAATCGGAAAATTTTAATGCAGATTGGCAAAAGACTCAAATTTGAATGAATTTAATAAAAATTTAAAAATAAGGAAGGGCTACACAACAAATTTACCTACAGGGGATTTATATTAACAAATGCTAAAAACAAGGGTTTCGAAATCATATTGGATCCTTCTAATATTTATTCACAATGTTATTATGTCTCTTAACTAACCAAAAAGAAAAAGAATTATGAAAAAGATAAGTAAGAAATCATAGTCATGTTACATAATATAATTAATGAAGGATTTATATAAAGTATAACTTAAATAAATTTTAAGTCCTAAATCTTAAGTTCCATGCATAAACGCATACTTCTAAATTTGAGGTAAAAGTGCTCGAGATTTTTACCTCCTAAACCAAGGTGGAAGTGCTCAAAAAATTTACCAATTTCTTTATAATAATTAAATTTGTACCTACATAATTAATAAAGAATCAATAGTAATATCTTTCTTAAAAGGAATTGATCGGTTAATTTGTTTTTAAGATATTCCTAAACCTAAAAAAGGTCAATGCACTCAAAGTTTTTATAACTTATAACAAATAGAAAAAATCCTAAACCTAAAAGGAAATGAAAATACTCAAAAATTTTACCTAAATTATATTTTCTTTTTAAAAAATTAATTGTTGAATGTATGAGAAACAAAAGGACGTACAAGAGAACCATAGGTGATTGGAACAGCGAAGTCGACTGGATTAGCAACATTGCAAAAAGGAAAAACGGGCATGCTGAAATAACGACCAGTGTGTTTGGAATGTTAGTGTACTGTCAGTGGCGGGAAAGGAACAAGATTAGATTCCAAGGCGGGACTTCGGTTGTAAAGGATACATGTAAAGAGATAGCGATCCATGTGCACATTCAGGGAAACTCTCTTAAACACCGGAAGGAAGTTATTGCGAAGACTGGATCATTTCCCGTAGAAGTAAGAAGAGAAACTCTGCATGTATTTCATGATTTAATGTATATAGAACATAAGAGAGTTTTTCCTGCTAGAATGTTTGTAACATTAGCTAGTTAACGGCTACTGGAAACTCTGTAATTTTTGATCTATTGATGAAATGGAATTAATTTTCAAAAAAAAAAAAAAAAGGACTCCCAAAGCGTAAAAATAGTAAACGGCTTTTTGAAACACGTCACAAAATATTGTGATTGTTTATTTTTATTATTTTTCTTTACTAATTTATTATATTTCACCGTTCAAATAGAAAAATATTTAATACGTAAAATCTAAATGATATCGAATTCTTAATTATTAGGAAATTATTAAATGACAATTTATATTTCAAATATTAGAGACATAATTAAATGACTATTTTATCTTATGTGAATTCTATTTCTAAAGAGAAAAAGAAGCGAACGACATTTCGCTAAGAGCATTCGTAACTTTATTCTAGTTTTAGACTTTTAGTGTACATGCGTTACACGTGTGTGTAATGTCTATTAATTAAAAATATACATTGATGTTAAAATAAAATAAAATATTTGTTTAAATGATAAAAATAATTAGATGTTGCATTCAATATCTTTTGAATATGCGTAGATGATGAATTTAGTTAAATTAGTTGTACACTATTTTATAATTATACATTTTATACTCCCTTTATTTCAACTTAGATGATATATTTCACTTATTGTGAGTCGAACTCTGTAACGTTTGATCAATATTATTTTTTATAAATCATATTGATATAAGAAAAATTATAACTTATAGTATTTCTTCTATAACTTTTCAATATTTTAATTTTAATTTTAAAATAGTACGTTGAACTAATTATTTTTTTAAAGTCCTTCATCAAGATGGAGGAGTTAGGCATGACTCCAGCCTGTGTATTTCAAAAATAACGATTATACGGAAGATGACATAAACCTCAGCCTCAATTTAGCTTTAAAGTTTAGTTAAATTGAATCTCAAAAAGTGAAATGTGTCATCTAAATTAAAATAAAAGGAGTAATACGATATGGAAATATTTTAAACCATGTCTTACCTGGCATCTCTTTATGAATATATTTTAACTTCTATTATTTCATCCTTCTTCTAAAGTTTTTTTTTTACCAATTTAATTATTAATACTATAACTGATTTTGTTTTATATTCTCAATGTTATTCTAAGAGAAATTGGAATTAAATAAATTTGGAATTATAAATCGTTTTAGTTTATCCGTTTATTCAGAGTTATTATTCAATTGAAATTGTAATAGAAGAAATAATTTAGCTTTTGCATAAAAAATTGTCAATATTTCAAGGTCATTTTTGTTGATATGATGATTGAGCCAGACCAAATAATAGCACTTTCTAATAATAGCCAACTTAAAACTGAATTACGTGAGAAAGCGAATTAAAATCTCTTTTTCTTTTCAAAATATGGTATCTAATGCATGAGGAAGTGAACTTTAAGAAAAATACAGTAATTCGTTCAAAGGCTCAACATTAATATTTTAGTTATATATATATATATATATATATATATATATATATATATATATATATATATATATATATATATATATATATATAAAAGGAAATATTTAAATTGATTTTAAAATTCTAAATATTAGGAAATATTTAATAACCAAAATTTTTAAGTCCTAAATAGTAGGAAAATAGTTTAAATTATAATTTTATCTAACGTGAAATCTATTTTAAGAGTAAAACGTCGAATGAAATATCGCTAACGACTTTCGTGCTTTTAATATAGTATAGATTCAAATTTTAAGTTTTGTAATTTCTAGTTTCAGAATATGCGCTTTGCATGTACCAAATATTCTTTAAAAATTATATAAATAGTATTAAATTATTATATTATTAGAAAAAAATGTAAGTTCCTGAAAATAATGAACGTTGATCTTGTTTAGCTAACTCAATAAAAGAAGAAATCATGTTTCACACAGAAAAACTCAAGTACCTTGCTGTGATTGATTGGCGCTTCGGTTAATATGTGTCACATAGTGTGACCTAATATCGAAAACAAATAAGTATAACACAAAATTATTTTATCTCGATTCTTTAAAGATTTCATTAAAATGACAAACAATCAACCTAATTCATTGTCACGATTCTAATTCACCAATCGTGAACCTATCATGATGGCATATAGTCTTAGGGGAGGCAGTTAATGGGGGAACGGGATATAAATTCCAAAGACGACCGGCCGGATCGTCACATCCATCTATGCTAAAGCCATATAATTTTATTGTATGGCCCAACTTAACATATTTTACCGATTTGGTTTTGGGGTTACAACAGTTGTAGGAGTTGCTCATCTCGTAAGTAGCTGTTTGATTCCTATTGATATCTCGTCCTACACATTTTTTTTCTTCGAATAGAGTTTTTTATTCAAATACAGATTTTTAAGTTTATATATCATGTGATGACGTACTGTGTATTTGCATTTAAAGAGAACAAACATATAAAAAATATGAGCGATCCGCTAATTTGCGAACTATAAATATATAAACTAAACACAAGACTGAATTCCTTACCTTTTCATGGCAACAGATGCTTTCTTTTCAAAGATTTTAATATGCTTATATTAAATCGGCATGCATGCACTTGCGGCTTGCCCCTGCATAAAATTGAAAACATCGCACTAGGACTTGTCGACTTGATCTACTTTACAAAAAACACAACCAAGATACTGAATAAGCAAAAGGACATGGAAGAGAAGCTTTTGACTTGCATATTGCAAAACTCACACTAGAAAACTACACACATTAAAAAGGAATGCAATAGATGTATAAAATTAAACCAAAATCAATTCAATCATCAAGTCATACAAAACAACCAATTCATGCAGCTCTTTTAATGAATTCAAAGAGAAGACTTTATTTAGTTGGCTTTTAACGAGACCAACGATGATCCTAGATCTCCTTGATTTTGAAAAGACTATAATTTTACTTCTTCTTGAAGAGTGCCAACCTCACGTCATATGTCAGAGACAAATTTGTAACAAGGATTCTTACCATTGGAATAAGATTTCGTTTGTTTAATTAAGTAAAAAAATCTAACGAAGTCAATATGTTGTACATTTACAGTATAATTCAACGGAGAGGACTTATACAAATAAAACTTATTCCATGTTAAGTTACAATATATTAGGAGTTTTTGTAGAGCTCATAAAAGAAAATATTTAATTGATTTTAAAATTCAAATATTATGAAATTAATTAAATGACTATTTTATCCAATATGAATCTGTATTTAAAGGATAAAAAAGGGGAACGACATTTTGCTAAGGGGCTTCGTGCTTTTAATATAGTACTAGTCTTATGATACGCACTTTGCGCGTTGTACACAATCTCAATAATATATTTTAAAAAAATATTATATAAATAATATATTAAAATATTATATTTGAGTGATAAAATAAATACATAATATATAATATTATGTATTTGTAGCTCATTTTGTATTATTAAATTACATAATTATACGAATAAAAGGAGTTCTGAAAAAGAAAAAGAAAATAAGTAATACTAAACCTAAAACCTTATAACCAAAAAAAAAAAGAGTTCATAACCTAAAAGTGGAATATAAATAGAATTTTTACAATAAATGATAATATTCGTAAACTTATAAAATACTTCTAACTTTAAACGGATTTGATAGTGAAGGACTCCTAGAGTCGGAAGGACAATGAAAGAATTCGAATTAAATAATTATTGTTATGAAATAATATAAAAGACAAGAACAATAATGTAAGAACAAGAGCAATAGAGAGAAGAGTAGAGAGAATTCTTCTTATTGAGTTGATTGGAGTGATTTACAATGGTAGAGAGCACCTCTATTTATAGGGAGGGGGATGATTTATCTACCAAGAATAGAACTCTAGAATCTCTCTAATTATAGACATTCACCTTAAATAGGAGATTTCATAACACTCCCCCTTGAATGTCTATTCAACAATGTGCCTCGTTAAAACCTTAAAACCAAAACCCAATGGGAAAAATTAAAGTAAGGAAAAAGAGTACACATGTTTGAATATGCGCCTATTGGTTGCCTCATTAAAAACCTTGCAAGGAAAACCCGGTGGGACAAAACCTTGTAAGGGAAAAAGAGTGCAACGCGCATTAACTCCCCCTAATGAGTACATCATTTTATATCCTTGAGCATTTGCATTCCAATCTTGTGCATCATCTTCAAAACGATCTTTGGTAGACGTTTGATAAATAAATCAACCATATTGACTTGAATAAATATTCCGCACCTTGAAATCATCATTCTTGATAGATATGAACATCTTCATATAATGTCGTGGAATAACTCTTCAATATCTCCATAGATGCATTCTTAATGCCATCATGCTTATAGTTATAGCAAGATTCATATGTACACAAATTGTACTTGGGATGTGGTACTTCAAGACCAAGAATTGCATATGCTTCAAGCAACTTAAATCTTTCAAGTTAAGTCATATAAGCCATATAATAGACTTTAGATGCATATCAAGTTTTCCATGTCATGCTAGACAAATAAGATATCGAAAACTGACTATACATACCTTTGGCTTTATACTTTCAAGCATTTGAACTATAGGTTCAAAACTACATGTCTTTCATATGGAATCAATTCTTCTTGAATTGTATCTCTTCCATTTAGTTACTTTCTTTGGGTCAGCAAATGCGTACAGCATGCTTTGCAATATGTTGCAATTGAATTATCCATTTTATGAACTTCAGGTTCATATCATGATATTCGGGGATATACATATACAAATGATAATTCATCCCATGTAACCTTTTCTCAAGCGTTTACCATGTCTCCCCCTCATGTTAGTAAAGCTAACTTGTTTCCTCAACTTTGGGAAATCATCTTTGTGCATTATCATGACAATATACATGGCACATTAATAAAAGAGAAGGAAACTTATATATATAACTTTGTTCTCATAAGAAACAGTTTAACTATTAAGTGGAAGCACTCAATAATTATCTTGCTAAACCAACTTTGATATAAACCAACTTATCAAGATGAACTATCTTGAGTAAAAAATCTGGAAATTATGCTCGAAGTTAGATTACTGAGCGATTTACCTCGCAAGCACCGGCCAGGCTGCGGGTTAATAACAATTGCGCATGTAACCATTTCATAGATGCATCATATGTGGTATACATGGCAGGTGAATGGGCCCATATTCACCTTTGATATTTCCAGAATTTATGGGCTTCAACCCGAACTCTTTAGTTGGTCAGTTCATTAATGAGAACAAGTGATACAAGAGAATTCGTAAAGAACTTTCTAGTTCTTTGATATTCACCTATGTGAATTTGCACATCATACTTAAAATGAGATGGCTAACACGAATGCCAACTGAATAAATTATCAATATTGGTAAACTTCAAATTTACACCATGACATGTGCACTTATCAATAAACTTCAGGTTTATTATGACATGGGTTTTATACCAATAGATATCCACTTTATTGTGTCATTCTTTCGTTTGTGTAGTACAAAATGGAGAACAAAGCGGGTAGCTTTTCATATGCAAATTAACCCGCTACAAGTTGTAGTAATAGGAGATATCAAAGCCTTCCTTTATTTATAGTCTCAATATAATCAATCGCTTTTGCGTGTACTTTGGAAACTGAATAAGTTTCTTTGAGACTTACTACAGAACAATACTCAATTGTGTTTCTCCAACATAGTAATAATTGGCTCTTCTAGAGCTCTCAATTAGTTTTGTACTACCACAGATTCATCAACATCCATGTGGTGAATATCTTTCTTAAAGAGAAAGTTATACCATTATGGTCATGTCAAACTTATATGCAAGATATGTTTCTTGCATTACCGTTGTCCTTTAATAGTCATATTTCCAAAATACTTTGGCGTACAATAGGTACGTGACCAACGATCATTCATGCCATATATCATCTCAAACCTCCTTCTAGGGGTGAGTGTGGTATCATCTCAAACCTCCTTCTAGGGGTGAGTGTGGTATATTTAATACCAATTTCATGTTCATATTCTTCCAATAATGAATATGTATTTGTGAATCAGATGTTGTCACATTCACTTCGGGGATATGTGATTTTGTTATCCTTTTCAAATCTATAAATGCGTCAGGCATTTGATTTGCTATTCTTTGCAAATGGATAATCTTTTGTGCCTCTTTCACAAATAGAGGTATGTGGATCAAGATGAGATAATGATGCATTTTTCCACAAAATTTCCCGTTTGGTTTCACCAACTTCTCCCCCTAATTTTGGGAAAAGTGTCTCATCAAATTGACAGTCTGCAAATCGTGCAGTGAACAAATCTCCTGTCAATGTTTCGAGGTAGCGAATAATGGAGGGCGATTCAACCTCAACATATATTCCTAACCTTCTTTGCAGACCCATTTTGGTGCGGGATGGCGGTGCTAAAGGCACATATATTGCGCATCCAAAGATTCTTAAATGGGATATATTGGGTCCATGACCCAAAACCAATTGCAACGGGGAATATTTGTGTCAATTCGTCAGTCAGAGACGAACTAGCATTGCTGTATGCAAAATGGCGTGACCCTAAACCGAAGTGGGCAGCCGACAAACTAAAATGCTGCATGCAAAATGGCATGAACCCAAACCAAAGTGGGCAGCCGACGAACTAGCATTGCTGCATGCAAAATGGCGTGAACCCAAACCAAAATGGGCAGCCTCGTTTTCATGAAGAATTCAAGATTATTCTCATCTATTGTCTCAATATGATATCCATTTTGAATGATATCTTTAAAACTCAACAAGTTCCTTTTAGACTTTGAGGAGAACATTGCGATTGATATCGTTAAAACTCAACAAGTTCTTCTTAGACTTGGAGGAGAATATTGCATTCTCTAAGATAAACGTCATGCCTTTGGGCAGAGTTACAGTTGCTCTTCCGGAGCCTTCAATCAATTTAATTCCCATGGTTTGATATACACGAACATAAGAATAAACAAGTTCAATTCGTTTGCGTCACATAATATTTTCAAAATCTGCTGCTAACAGTTGACTAACAAAATCAGATAGTCGATTATATGTTTTCCATAATCGAATACTATGCAGTTTGAAAATTTCAGCGTTTTTCATAAGACAATCGATTATTAAACACACACAATCGATTGTTGGAACATAGACAATCGATTGTTAAACACACACAATCGATTATTTGTTATTTTTGAAAAACTTCAGATCACACTGTCTTAAGACAATCGATTGTTGGTTATTTTTGAAAAATTCGACCTCTGTATAACGACAATCGATTGTTAGACATAGACAATCGATTGTGGATGATTTTTGAAAAATTCCAGATTACTGTCTAACGACAATCGATTGTTAGACAAAGACAATCGATTGTGGATGATTTTTGAAAAATTCCAGATTACACTGCCTAATGACAATCGATTGTTAAGCATTGACAATCGATTGTTGACTGTTTTTGAAAATTCCAGATCACTGTTTTAAAGACAATCGATTGTTGATCATTGACAATCGATTGTTTTGCAGTTTTTATGCGAAATATGAGATAACCGACTAGTTTTTCAGGTTAGTCGATTACCTCTACTGGAAAGTAAAAATATTATTGATATTTGAGCATATGGATACATTCTAAAGAACTAATACTAACATTATATCATGAACTAACTAATACGAGCTAATACTAATGGCTATTAGTTTATTCATTCACTAATACAAACAAGTAAAATAAAATCAAATAGCTCCATCTTCTTTCATCACGGATCCATCACCGATTAGGTGGTCTATCTACCCCTCGGGTTGCTCAAAGAAGTCTGCCACATCCAAGTGGGTGATGTCAAAGTTGTCGTCAGAGACAAAATTCGTTTCAGGGCGTTTACTCTTTCGAGATGCTTGATAAAGGTCAACCAAAAGTCATGGTATACGGCAAGCCTTTGACCAGTGCCCGTTTCCACCGCAACGATAATATATAGTTTATAAACTATTTACTTTTGGATTCTTATCGTATCGTGCTTGTGGCAGAGTGACCAACTTCAGGTTGTCATATCTCTTCTTTAAGCCATTCCACAAGATAGGTGGATCCTTGACGGTGAGATATTCAATCTTCAAACCTTCATCAAGGTGATGGCGCAAGAAAATCAAGGCCTTAGCATAGTTCCAAACCTTCATCAAGGTGATGGCGCAAGAAAATCAAGGCCTTAGCATAGTTTCAAACCTTCATCAAGGTGATGGCGCAAGAAAATCAAGGCCTTCGCACATTCTTGGGTGGATGCTTTTTCTTTATCTTTGATGGTGTCTCCGAGACCCATAGCATCTAAGTGGATTTCAGCATCCAACACCCATGTCATATAGTTCTTGCCCGAAATTTCAAGGGCAACGAACTTTCTTTTCATATTGTCAGACATATGACACAATTACATCAAGAGCGTGTTCATACTTACGGGCTCTATTACAATTATCACATTCACTTCAGGGAATGGATCGAAATCATGTGCTTTACACAATCTCATGTCAAATATTACTTTCATAAAGTGAAAGATTATTTTGAGAATCCTTATTGTTCTCATTACCACAATAATGACGATTATAATTTCGTCTATTGCCACGTCCATGGTAATAATTTTGTCTTCTTTCAGACTTACCACATATTGCTACCACATTCTCTAAAGGGAATGGAGCAAATCCAATTGGACGGAATTCTTTGCCACGTCCACATTCATTGATACCTTCATGGTAATATTTTAGTCTTCTTTCAGACTTATCATATACTGCTTCCACATTCTCTAAAGGGAATGGAGCAAATTCAATGGGATGGATTTTCAATTCTTTGTCAACAATCATACATGAATTTAATCATGGCAGGACATAGAGATTTTACCACTTCGTGTGGTTATAATTTCTCACAAACTCCATTAGAGTTGTAATCAAACTTCATTGTCTATGTTTGTATATAAAATCAAATTATGGGATTCCAAGAATTTGAAAGAGAAAAATAAATTACTTACCTTTAAGGTATACCAATTGTATTTTCAATGTTTTCTTCCTTTTCTTCCTTTCCTTTCTTTCCTTTTTTTTTTCAAAGTTTTTTCTTTCTTTTCTCCTTTTGGCTATCCAGTACTCTTCTTTGTTTTCTGATTTCGTTTCTCTCTTTTTTTTTTCTTTTTCTTTTTCTTCTTTTGCTTTCTTTCTTTGAAGCAAAACCCTACACAAACAAAAGTTAAGACAATCGAAATTTCAATTGGTTAGAGACTCGTGCTGATAACGTGTTATGAAATAATATAAAAGACAAGAACAATAATGTAAGAACAAGAGCAATAGAGAGAAGAGTAGAGAGAATTCTTCTTATTGAGTTGATTGGAGTGATTTACAATGGTAGAGAGCACCTCTATTTATAGGGAGGGGGATGATTTATCTACCAAGAATAGAACTCTAGAATCTCTCTAATTATAGACATTCACCTTAAATAGGAGATTTCATAACAATTATATAATTTTTCATATCAAAGTCCTCAATATTAAGCAAATAATTAAATGATTGTCTTTAAATATTAGGAAAATAATTATATTACTATTCCTACATATTAGACAAATCATTAAATGATTGTCCTATTAGGAAAATAATTAAATGAAAATTTATATATATTAGGACAATAACTAAAATTACTACTTTGTCCAATCTAAAAATTAATCTTAAAGGGTAGAAAAGGCGAATGACATTTCGCTATGGGACTTCGTGCTTTTAATATAGTATAGATAAGCATGTATGAAGTAATGTAACTTAAATTCAATAAATATTTAAGAAATGTACATTGTATGACCATATATTTTTTATCTAATAGTTTTATATTCTATTACATTTGAATACAATAGTTACTGGTTCATCGTATCTTTCTTTATGCTATTTTCTTAAATATAAATTTATCATAGTAAATTTAAAAATCCTTTATGACATGATTTTCTCTCCCTGCCACAAAATTCAACCGCTAAATAAAATGAAAGGCTTTAAACGTGAAGCATTCATGAGTTATTTTATTACTTTATATGTAATAGTAATATTATATAATATATAAAAAAGTACAATATACTCTACATATATAATATTTATACAATAAATATGTGGTATATTTTATATTATAAAATTTAATATTCCGTCTATACGCCGTATATGTTTATAGAAAAAGAATTATATACTATGTGCATCTAAATAATTAATATTTTATACTAATAATATTTTTTTTAAATAGTAATTTCATTTCATCAATAGATCAAAATATTACAGAGTTTACCAGTAGCCGCTGACTAGCTACTGTTTCCAAACAGTCTAATATAAATCACTCCCATATGCTATATATACATTAAAATCAAGAATATAATTCTTTTCTTTTTTTTTCTACGGGTTGTGATCCAGTCTTCGCAAAACATCCTTCCAGTGTTTAAGAGAGGTTCCCTGAATATGCACATGAACTGCTATCTCTTTGCATGTATCCTTTATAACCGAGCTTCCGCCTTGGAACCTAATCTTGTTCCTTTCTCGCCACAGACAGTATATTAACATTCCAAACACATTGGTGGTTATTTCAGCACGTCCATTTTTCCTTTTTGCAATGTTGCTAATCCAGTCGACTTCACTGTTCCAGTCGCAAATGGTTCTCTGGTATCCCAGCCATACGAGCAGTCTATTCCATAGCCCCCAAGATATCGGGCAAGAAAAAAATAGATGGTCAAAAGATTCATCTACTTGCTTGCAGAATACACATTGTTGAGGAATCTGTATCCCAAGGAGCATTAGCCTCTCCACTGTTGCCAGTCTTCTGCGCAATGCTAGCCAAACGATAATTTTGAATCTTGGGTGTAGTTTTGGCTGCAGTACTATGCTTTTCCATTGTACTTTAGGGGTTTGAGGAGCTGAAGTCTGTAGAGTTTGTTTATGTTGAACAATTCTCCCCTCTGTAGCTGGATCAATCGTCATTTCAGGTTCCCCTGTATACCCTGGATATTTGTTATCAGTGATCTGGTCTCAAAAATCTTTCTCACAGCCCAGGCAGCTGTTTTAGGAGTAGATACATCCTCTACGGCATTGTTCTTAATGTAGTACGTGTGCATCCATTTGATCCACAGGCTGTCCTTCTTCATTGTTACTGCCGACAGATGCTTTGCTACAGCTGCCTTATTCCAGATTGTTAGGTTCAAAACATTTAGGCCCCCGGCACTATATGGTAGACATATAGTTTCCCATGCGACTAATGCCTTTTTGGACACATTTGCTGCACCAGTCCATTGAAAGGATCTGCATATTGCTTCGATCATCTTCATTATCTTTTTTGGAAGCAGGAAAATTTGGGACCAGTACGATTGCATTCCAAATAATACTGTCTTGATCAACTGGAGCCTACCTGCATAAGATAGAAGTCTTGATGTCCAGCAATTGATTTTATGTGTTATCTTCTCTACTATTGGCCAGCATTGTATAACTGATAATTTTTTGTAGTCCATGGGAACACCAAGATATTTGAAGGGGAGAGACCCTTCAGGGAAGTCCAGTTCTTGCATGATTTCCTCCTTTGCCCAGTTTGATACCCCTGCTATATAGATTGTACTTTTGTCTGCATTTGCTTCCAATCCTGAGGTTTCCGCAAAGTTTTGGAGCGTCTATTGTATAAGTCTTATAGATTGGGTATCAGCCTTGCAGAATAGTAGTAGATCATCCGCAAAACAGATATGTGATACTCTAGCTTCTTACATCTAGGATGAAGTTTGAATTCCTTCCTTCCCATCATATACTTGAGTTCCCTGTTCAAATATTCCATGACAATTAAGGTATGGGGACATTGGATCTCCTTGTCGTATACCTCTTTTTCCTTTAAACGGAGGTGTCAGCCCCCCAATGAGACTTAATGAATATGTGACAGAAGAGATGCATTCCATTATCCATTTTGTAAATTTGTAGGGGAAGCCCATGTCCAGCAGTAGTCTCTCAATAAAACACCATTCCACTGTGTCATAAGCCTTCCTCAGGTCAACTTTTAATACACACCGAGGGTTCCTGTTGTACCCTTTAAATAATTCCTGATTAAAGAGAATGTTGTCTGTTATGCTCCTGCCCTCAATGAAAGCCGATTGTGAATTGCCAATCAAACCACCTATGACTGTTTTGATTCTTGCTGTGAGAACTTTGGTGATTATTTTATAATGTGTTGTGCAACAGGCGATTGGTCTATTATCTTTGACAGTAGTTGGATTTTGTGTTTTAGGAATCAGTGATATTGCTGTGCTGCTTACTCCTTTGTGCATCTTACCTGTTGTAAAAAATTCTTTCACTGCTTCATAAACATCATCAGCAACAGTGTTCCAGTGTCGAGTGAAGAATTCGACCGGGAAGCCATCTACTCCTGGAGCTTTGTCATATGGCATATCATTTATTGCCTGAGAGATTTTCTCCTTTGTAACTGGCTTAATCGGAGACTGCTTCTACTGCATGTTTAAACATGGTCCCTGTTGAATGATGGCAGTGTTTGGACATTTACAGACAGGTTTTTTTTCTCCCAGAATTTTGCTGAATTTGTCTAGGAACTCTTCTTCCACTAGTTTAGGATCAAACAGCCTTTCCCCTGAGTGAGTGTATATGGAACCAATTGTGTTCATGTTTGTTCTCTGCTTCAGTTGTGCATGGAAGTATTTGGAGTTATCTGGATTTTTGATGCAGAATCTGCTCCTCTATGTTGCTCCATTTATGTATTTCTGTTAAGGTTGTCCTT
Organism: Nicotiana benthamiana; assembly: GCA_034376525.1. NCBI lineage: Eukaryota > Viridiplantae > Streptophyta > Magnoliopsida > Solanales > Solanaceae > Nicotiana > Nicotiana benthamiana. The sequence goes on from CM067328.1 coordinate 86,870,523, forward strand.
TCCCGATCTATCAACTGCTGGTCCATGTTGTGGCTTCTCAATTCAAACTGAATTGCTTCTAGTTTGTGTCTTGCTGCATTGAGTTGTGTTCTGTCGGATGCTATGTAAGTGTTCAGTTCTTTCAACTCCCATTTCAAGTCTTTGAGCTTGTTCCATATGGTGTGCATGCTTCCAGTTTCATCCTTTCCCCTCTGTTTCCAAACCTTTTCTACTATAGCAGTAAAGTCAGTATGCTCCATCACAGGTATGTACAGTTTGAAAGGTTTAGGATGCAAGTTGTTTCTCTGGATTCCAGTTTTGCACTGTATTAGTATAGGAGAATGGTCTGATGCCCCCGGATTCACATAATTAGTTTCAATGTGACTATACTGCTGCATCCATGTCATATTGACAAAAGTCCAGTCTATCATGCTATACACCCTTCTGTTGGGTTGTTGTTTGTTGCACCAGGAAAAGTAGCTGCCCAAACTTTTCAATTGAGTAAGCTGAAGGGTGTTGATTGCTTCCTGGAAACCTTTGAGTTCATTTTGTGTCACTGGTGAACCAATTTTGTCATCTGTATGAAGAACATTGTTGAAATCCCCACTGATCGACCAGCATTGTTGTACAGAAGCACCCAGATGTATCAGTCTATCCCACAACTGTTGTCTTTTATGAATGTCATTGCTTGCGTATACCACAATGAGAAGTGTTTTAAAAGTGGTACCTGTTTGCTTAACTTCACAGTGAATGAATTGTTCATCAGTCATCAAAATTGTCACTTCACTACTGTGTTTCCATAATAGCTAGATCCTGCCATTTGAATGTTCATTGTAATTACAACAGCTCCTCCAATCTCCATAGACAGTGTTTAGTATTCTCCTTGCTTTTCCTTCCTTTACTCTAATTTCTAGACAACCTATGACATCTACCTTATGCTTCCTCGGAAAGATGTTTAACTCTTTCTGCTTATGAGCCTTGTTCAGGCCCCTGATATTCCATGTGCAGAGTATCATTTAGGGGTGAAGCTGGATGGGCCAGCGTCCCCAGGATTGTCTTCCATCTGTAAAGGAATGAATCTGTTACTTGAGTTCAATTTGCAAGTTTCTGGTTGCTGTTCATTCTTCCCCTTCTGTTTCACATTTCCTACTGCATTTACACAGTTTGTTCCTTATGTTTCATTCTTTTCCTCAATTATATGTTCCTGTTGAGTTGCCATTTGTTTTGATTTTATTTTTGGAGTCCATCTCTTAGATACTCTGAATTTCTATTTCAGCTGTCCTGGTTTAGGCTTGCTCCTATCTTCCTTTGTATTATGTTGCTCTTTCTTATACCAACAATCAGCAGAACTATGCCCAAATCTGATACAGTTATCACAGAACTTTGATTTCCATTCATATTCTATTAGTTGCACAATGAGTCCTCTGTTGGTTTGAAGCTCTAAACTATCCGGCAAAGGTTCGGATATGTCAGTTTCAATCAACACTCTGGCATATGACACTTTCTCCAAATCAACAGTGTATTTATCTGTGTACAGAGGCTTTCCCACCACACTTGCCAGTTTACTTAATACTGCATTTGACCAGAATCCTAATGGTAAACCAGGCAAATTGATCCATAGTGGAATCACAGTTATATTAGCCAGATCAAATTTGAAATCCATTTTCCATTGCTGCAGTATCAGTGGCTTGTTATGAAATGTGTAGGATCCTGCTTGTAACACGCGATCCTTATCCTTCGCATTGTCAAATCTGAATAGATAGTACCCATCATCATGATACATTATTTGAGGCTGCTCGACAAAATCCCCAGGTTTGCGACAAAATTTTCCATAGTCTTCTCGTACGGAGACTCACCAAGTACATACCCTATCAATGCATTACTCCAATAATTCTCTAATTCTTTAGTATCGGCCTCGTCAATTTGTACTACAAATCTCCCATCCCTTAGAGCAGGAGAGATGTAGGTTAGGGCATTACCTTTTTGAGAGCTTCTATTGAAGGCTTTTTTCTTTTCAAGCTCCCTTGTGTCTGCTACCGGTAGTTTGCTTTGTTCTTTTTCTGCATGCGCCGAGAAGTGCAGTCGCCGGGGGACCTGTGACAGGGTTCCCTTTTCTTGAGGGATTTCCTTATCCTCTTCAATTTCGTCCCTAATCAGTTGAAATTGCTTAGGCATAAAGCTTCCAAGAGTCAGTGGACTCAATCGCTGCTGGATTCCCGACTCCGGTGTCACTATCGCACCATTTTTCACAGCATCATCTGGGTTGTGGTATGCTGTAGGTGCGGATCCCATGCCCGTTAACCATCGATTTTGTTGGTTTATTGATGGTATGACTTTCAGAGTTTCATCGCCTATCAATTCTGTATTGATTGTTGCTTCTTCTTCGTCTTAGCCATGGCAGAAGCGTATGCTAGCTTTATACTTCATAATATACATATTAAATAAATAGATATTAATGTATTGTGCAAATTATATAATATGTATAATAGTTAAATATTATAAAGATCACTTATTCATCGAAGTATACACTATTATACAAGCATTCACATTTATACAAATAAATAAAACATCACCATGACTAAAATAGAGAGAAAGTAGCAATAAAATTATAATTAATGACACTTCCATTATTAGATGGAAAACTGAAACCCTTTGTTTTTATATTTAAGGAAATGAACTCTTTAGATGCGTGATTGTAGGTAAGGGTTTAAAGCTTTCTGCTAGAAATAAAATTATTTAGTTGCCTTGTATGTAAAAGACCTATTGCTGCTACGTTTGTGGAATTTTTTCTTAAATTTTGTCTGTTTATGTTTTTTGCCCGTTTATTATCATAAACATGAGTTGGGTATGCAATAATAAAGCTCAATATGTAATGTTTCAAGACCAAATTGGATCTTCTACAAATGATATAGATATGCTGCAATAATGGGCATTTGAAATTAATAAATAAATAAAATCTTATGTGTTGAATTGAAAACTAAAAGCAAAAATTTCCTTTTTGTAATATCATACACAGGGGAAAGGTTAGGAAAATAGGAAAGATGATTACAATGTGAAAAATTGAACACTCTAGGTATTAACCAATTTAACTACTAAAATTTCCAAAAAAAAAAAGAAGTTTTTTTGTTCTTCTAAAACCAGTAGTAATTCTGTTCTTCATTTCCAAAAACTTCTTCTGATGTTTAACAAATCTCTCGGAACACATTATTTGATTTCCACGGAGATCTAACATATAAACATTACATAATCAAATACTATATTTTTTTGATAAATATCTTATGTAGTCCTATCACAGGAAAGGTTTTTAAGGGGATTTTGCAAGGAAATTTCTTGTGACCAGATTCCGACGAAAATCTAATACGCTGGACTTGGCCCATGCATTGAAATTTAGTAATATACTTGGGAGAAATTCAAAAATAGTTAGGTTTATAAGTGGTCATTTAAAAATAGTTACAGTTTCAAAAGTAATCGAACTTTAGTCACTTTTCAAGTAAAGATAAATTTGAACGAAAGCACTGTTTAAAATCCAGAAAAATACTCCAGCATAATATACTGGAGTTTGGAGTACCAGAATCCAGAAAAATACTCCAGCATAATATACTGTTTGTCTTCAATATATTATACTGGAGCCAATAAAGTATACTGGTCCAGCATAATATGCTGGAAGTTCATATACAGGTGCACCGAATTCCAGTATATTATGTTGGACCGGTCTCTATTACAGCAAAATAATATCTATTTTTAATGACTTGACAAATGTTGGCTATTTTTAAATTATCAATTCAAAAGTTAGCTAGATCGTACTATTTTAGTAATATATTTGTGGCGGTCAAAAGGGTTGGTTGACTGGTCAATATTCATCATTGTACAAATAGATGGATACATAGAAAGTTAGAGCAACCATTGCTTGCATCGTCCCTTGTGTCTCGCAAAAAAAGCTGAAAAATGTTATGTTTAATTTTATTCTTATTTACATTGTACAAGTGCCAAATATGGTGAACATGAGCAAATTTCTCTCGTAAGAATTACCATGAAATTTACAGTTCTGAATTTTCTAATAACCGTTTCCCCCAATTGACATTAGGCCATAACTTTTTTATTTTTTTAAATAAACTTTATTTCATTTAAGATCAAACCATTTATAAAATAGAGTAGCTGTTGATCATTTACTGTTCTCAATCAGTCTATAGGGATTCACTCTCGTAATTCATATATACATCAATATCTAAGGGTAGTGATCGAGTCTTTGCAAATCATCCTTCCAGTGTTTAAAGGAGTTTCCTTGTATATGTATGTGGACTGCTATTTCTTTGCATGTATCATTTATATCCATTCTCCGCATTGGAATCTAATCTTGTTCCTCTCTTGCCATAGACAGTATACTAGCATCTCAAAAACACTGGTGGTTATTTCAGCACGTCCATTCCTCCTTTTAGCAATGTTGCTAATCCATTTTACTTCACTGTTCCAATCACTTATGGCCCTCTGGTAACCCAGCCAAACTAACAGTCTATTCCATAGCTCCCAAGTTGTCGGGCAAGTAAAAAAGAGATGGTTAAAGGATTCGTCTACTTGCCTGCATAATACACATTGTTGTGGAATCTGTATCCCAAAATTCATTAGCCTCTCCACTGTTGCTAGTCTTCTATGCAAAGCTAGCTAGACGATAAATTTGTATCGTTGGTGTAGTTTTGTCTGCAGTAAAATGTTTTTCCAATGTACTTTTGAGTATTGAGGGATTTGCAAAAAATAGAGTTTTTTTATGCTGAAGCGTTCTCCTCTTTGTATGATTTGCAGTCTACATTCCAGATTCCCTTGAATTCCTTGTAGATTTGTTATCAATGATCGAGTCTCAAAAATCTTCCTCACAGCCCAGGCAGCACTTTTTGGAGTTAGTGCATCCTCCACAGCCAAGTTTTTAATGTAGTATGTGTGCACCCATTTGACCCATAGGCTGTCATTCTTCATTGTTGCTGCCCACAGGTGTTTTGCGATGGCTGCCTTATTCCATATTGGCAGGTTCAGCACATTTGGCCTCCCGAACTAAATGGTAGACAGATAGTGTCCCATGCTACTAATGCCTTCTTTGACACATTTGATGCTCTAGTCCACAAGAAAGATCTGCAGGCTGCCTCGATCATCTTCATTACCTTTTTGGTAGTGTTGGAAACACGTTCTCAATGCAATATACTAAAACGTGTGTTCTTTTGTATAGGTTTTGATGAAAATTGATATATGACGAAGTTCAAGAAACAAGCGCACAATTGATATACAACGAGATTCAAGCTCAAGACAAAGCTTTATAGTTTAATTGAGTCATTCTTAATTGTGATCTTGATCCTACAACTTGACTCGTAACATGGCTTCTCTCATAAAACTATTTTCCTAAATCATGCATATTTAATTTAATGTCAAATGATTTTAAATCATGCATATTTACAGTAGTCAAAATAATTTTTAGACATGCCTTAAAAATCTGGACTAAGATAATCGATTATGTACTTATGATAATCGATTGCTTTAAGCTAAGACTGCATGACAATCGATTGTGAACTAATGACAATCGATTGTGAGTAAGACAGTGAGCATCAGGTTTTTCAAACCTGCATGACAATCGATTGTGAACTAATGACAATCGATTGTGACTGAGGCAGTGTCCATCAAAGTTTTTCAAAACTCAGAATAATCGATTATGAACTAATGGTAATCGATTATGTTGAGACAGTGTCTTCCAGTGATTTTCAAATTTATTAAATACTCAATTGTTACATTGGACAATCGATTGTCAAAGAGACAGTGTCTAAAATATTTTTCAAAAAACTGATAAGTAATCGATTGTTGACTTCATGCAATCGATTGTGAAGCTGACCGTTGTCGTAAAGTTTTCAAATACCGTCAGGTGATCGATTATTGATTCTGTATAAACGATTGTTTTGATTAAAATCCGGAAAAGATTTTTTGAACGTTATTGGGTAATCGATTATTGATTTTGTATAATCGATTGTTTTGATTAAAATCCGGAAAAGATTTTTTGAACGTTGCTGAGTAATCGATTGTTGATTCTGGACAATCGATTGTTTGTGGTAAAATCTGGAAAGGATTTTTTGAACGTTGCCAGTAATCGATTATGGATTGTAAGCAATCGATTATCAAGCGTAAAATCTGGGATTGAATTTTGGTCTGACTGGCAGACAATCGATTGTTGGGGTTTGACAATCGATTGTCAGTGAGTAAAATCAGCAACTCTTAGTTGGCAATTAGGCAACGGTAATCCCAAGTTTTTCAGCTATAAATACAGCTTCATTTCAGTGTTTTAAAAACAACAACATACTACAACTGATCATTACATTGCTATAAGCTTGCATCATTTTATATTCAATTTCATAAAGCTTTTGAGAGCCATATTCTTGTCCAAAGTTGTTGTGATCTAGAGCTTACTTCTTTTACTCATATCTACTCATTAAGGAGTATTTTGTTTGAGTGTTTAGTGTTTTATACACTTGTAAGAGAATTGTGATTCTCTTGTTGTAAGGAACTTGTGTTTCCTTGGTTGAAGTCTTGGAGTGTTGTATCTCCGAGCAAAGGTGTTAAGGCTTGTGTCCTTAAGTTGTAAAGGTTTGTTGAGCACCCGTAAGCTTAACAAGTTAGTGAAAAATCTCGAGAGAGTCTCTCGGGGACTGGACTAGCCACGTGTTGTGGTGAACCAGAATATATCGGTGCGTTCTTTCCTTTTTGTTTATTTAACGCACTTATTTATTTCCTGCAAATTTTAATTTTTGCAAGTTTACGCTAAATTTTATTATAAAGCTATTCACCCCCCTCTAGCGTTAAGCGTATTTTCTAACAATTGGTATCAGAGCCATACTCTCTGAAGACTTAACAGTTTGAGAGAACCATCCATGGCTTCTACTCGTGACTCTTTTGCAGGAATTGATGAAGGACAGTGCTCCACACGACCACCTCTATTCAACGGTACAAATTACATGTACTGGAAGGAGAGGATGAAGATCTTCGTTTAGTTCAACAGCTTTCACCTTTGGAAGGTGATAATGAAGGGAAACCAAATTCCATCAAAGAAGGTGGAAAACGAATGGGTTCCCAAGTCCGAGGATGAGTATGACGCGGATGACATCCGAAAGGTTCGAAATAATGCTAAAGCAATTAATTTATTATATTGTGCTGTTAATGCTGACGATTACAGGAAAATATCGTGTTGCACAACGGCAAAGGAGATGTGGGACAAGCTAGAAGTTACATACAAAGGTACGGACCAGGTAAGGGAAGCAAAAATTGATTTCCTAACCCATTCTTATGAATTATTTCACATGAAGGAAGGTGAAAAGGTGGACGAAATGTTTGAGCGATTTTCAATAATCGTAAATGACGTACATGCTCTCAAGAAAACATTCACGGATAGAGAGCTCGTTCGAAAAATTCTTAAAAGTCTCACACCGGCATGGAGATCAAAGGCCGATGCAATTCAAGAATCCATTGGCGTTTCAAACGTCACCATCGACGCACTAAGAGGTAACCTTAAGACCTATGAATCTACTATTCTTAACCCTTTTGTTGATGATCAAAGGAGGCAAAGAATAGCTCTAAAGGCGAGCACAAGCCAACCGCAAATTGATGAGGAAGGAGACAACGAGTTTGGACTCGTTATCAAAAGATTTCAAAAGTTCATGCGCAAGGAGTATGAACGCAAGGGCAAAAAGCAAGGCGAACAAATCAAGTGCTATGAATGTGGTGAAACCGGGCACATCAAATCAAATTGCTCAAACATCAAAAAGGAGAAGAAACCTTTTAAAAAGCAACGTGCATACATTTCTTGGGGAGGCGACTCCGGAGATGAGTCAAGCGAAGGAGAAGAAGACGAAGCAGCAAATCTTTGCCTTATGGCACAAGAAGACAACAAAGATGAGGTATATCAAATTTCGTCTAAAAACTTTACTCTTGAAGAAATGCGAACTGCTTTTGATGAATTATATGCTGAGTTTATTAAGGCTTCAAAAACTATTAAGGGCATAAAAGAAAATGCTTCATTAAAAGAAAAGGATTTTCAAAAACAGCTTTCTTTGAAAGAAAAGGATTTAGAAAACCTGGTTTTAGAAAATGAAAAGCTGAAAGAGGAAAACAAATTTTTTGGAAAAAGAAGCGCCGATAAGCCCGAAAGTTCTACAAAAAATTGTTCTTCTTGCTTGCATCTCAAAAATGAGGTAGATAGACTCAAAGGTACCTTAGATAAGTTTAATTCTTCCCACAAGAATTTGAATGAGGTCCTTGTAAATTTGAAATCAACCAAGCATGGCATAGGATTTAAGAATGAGGTTAAAGAAAAGGTTGACGCCAAACCCCAACCACCTAAGGCTCAACCTAGGACTAATAAAACAAATGCTTATCCTAGAAATAGCAATCCTAGAACCAATATGCATGCTAGACAAAATGTTGAACATTTTAGGAGACCTAGAAATGACTTACCACCTAGAAATAGTTACCCTAGAAATGATGCATATTTTAGGCCAAATGTTGAACCTTTGAGAAGACCTAGAAATGGCCTTCAACCGAGAAACAATCACTCTAGAAATGCTGCCCATCCTAGAGCTCATAGTAGGAGAAATAATTCTCATGAAATGCGAAATAGTCATAGTGTAAGAAGTTTTCATCCGTCTAGTTACTATGAACCTAGAAGGATGCATAACCCAAATGTGACTTGTCATTATTGTAGACGTATTGGTCATATTGCTCCTGCATGCTTTACACGTCATAGACATATTACTCAATTGCATCATTATAATATGCCTAACCCCCAAGGACCCAAGATGGCATGGGTACCTAAAGAATATTAATTTGTTTTGTAGGTGTGCTTGAAGGGATCAAGTGTACTATGATACCTTGATAGTGGATGCTCCAAGCATATGACGGGAGATGAATCCAAATTCCTTCAATTAGAGCACAAAGAAGGAGGAAGTGTTATCTTCGGTGATAACAATAAAGGAAAGATCATCGGCATCGGCTCGGTCGGTAAGGATGAAAATTCCTCTATTAAGCATATATTACTTGTTAAAGGATTAAAGCATAATCTCTTGAGCATAAGCCAATTGTGTGACAAGGGAAATCTTGCTTTATTTGATTCGGATGAATGCTTAGTGTTCAGACGTAGTGATTTCAAAATTATCCTCCGTGGTTTTAGAGTGGATAATATTTATATGGTTGATCTTGCTAATTCCTCACCCGATTATGTTGATTGTCTAATGAGTAAAGAGGATGATACTTGGCTATGGCATCGTAGAGTAGCACATATCAATATGCATCTTTTGAACAAATTGATTTCTCAAAACTTAGTTGTTGGTCTTCCCATTTTAAAATTTGAAAATGACTCTATTTATGACTCGTGTCAAAAGGGGAAGCAAACAAAAGCATCTTTCAAATCTAAAAACATTGTTTCAACTTCTAGACCATTGCAATTGCTTCATATGGATTTATTTGGTCCCTCTCGCATTGAAAGTCTAGGAAGAAATAAATATGCCTTTGTGATTGTTGATGATTACTCGAGATTTACTTGGACTTTATTTCTTGCCAATAAAAGTGATGCTTTTCAAAATTTTAAATATTTTCTTAAGCGTGTTCAAAATGAGAAAGAAACAACCGTCACTTCAATTAGAAGTGATCATGGGGGAGAGTTTGATCACAATCTCTTTGCGGACTTTTGTGACGAACTCGGAATCGAGCATACCCTTTCCGCTCCACGTACACCACAACAAAATGGGGTGGTGGAAAGGAAAAATAGGTGTCTCGAAGAGATGGCTAGAACCATGCTCGACGAAGCTAAGATACCCAAACATTTTTGGGCGGACGCCGTGAGTACCGCTTGCTATGTTCTAAATAGAGTAGTAATTCGGCCGATACTCATGAAAACCCCCTATGAACTTTATAAGGGTAGAAAACCAAATATTTCCTATTTTAGAGTTTTTGGTTGCAAATGTTTTGTTCATAACAATGGCAAAGACCAATTAGGTAAATTTGATGCTAAGTCGGATGAAGGTATTTTCATTGGATATTCCTCACGTAGTAAAGCATATAGGGTCTTTAATAAAAGAACCCAAATTGTGGAGGAATCTCCTCATGTTGTATTTTCCGAAAATAATGCTCGCTTGGCGAGAAAGGATTCCGGTTTTGATCTTGCAGGTATCTTAGATAGCTTGAAAGACAAAATACAAGAGGAACAACCAACGGAAGAAGCGCCACAATTGGAAAAAGAAATGAATATGCCTAACGAGTGGAGGACAATCAAAGATCACCCTCTTGAACAGGTAATTGGAGACATCGGAGGAAAGGTAAGTACCCGAAACTCTCTCAAAAATACCTTAGAACATACTGCTTTTGTTTCTCAAATTGAACCCAAAACCATCTCAGAAGCAATTGGGGATAAATTTTGGACCTTGGCAATGCAAGAGGAGCTTAACCAATTCGAACGCAATGACGTTTGGGATTTGGTGCCAAGACCCGAAGGTCATACCATAATTGGTACGAAATGGGTTTTTCGCAATAAAGTAGATGAAAATGGTATAATCACTAGAAATAAAGCTAGGCTTGTAGCAAAAGGCTATAATCAAGAAGAGGGTATTGACTATGAGGAAACATATGCTCCCGTAGCTAGATTAGAAGCTATTCGCTTATTGCATGCATTTGCCTCTTCTATGAATTTCAATTTATATCAAATAAATGTGAAAAGTTCTTTTCTAAACGGTTTTATTCAAGAAGAAGTTTATGTTGAACAACCCCCCGGTTTTGAAGATTTTAAATCTCCCGATCATGTTTTCAAACTCAAAAAGGCTCTTTATGGTTTAAAACAAGCTCCCTGAGCTTGGTATGAAAGATTGAGTAAGTTTCTTTTGGAAAATGATTTCATTAGGGGGAAAGTTGACACAACTCTCTTTGTTAAGCATAAAAACAATGATATTTTGTTAGTTCAAATATATGTAGATGATATTATATTTGGTGCTACTAACAATGTTTTATGCAAGGAATTTTCCGATTTAATGACAAGCGAATTTGAGATGTCTATGAAGGGTGAGTTAACATTCTTTTTGGGATTACAAGTAAAGCAAATGAAAGAAGGTACATTCATTTGTCAAACCAAATATTGTAAAGAATTGCTGAAACGATTTGAGATGAACAATGCAAAAGAAATGGCAACTCCCATGAGCACATCCGATCATCTAGACAAAGATGAGAAAGGTAAGGAAGTCGACACCAAAAAGTATCGAGGTATGATTGGCTCTCTTCTTTATCTTACTGCTAGTCGTCCTGACATCATGCTTAGCGTGTGCTTATGCGCTCGTTATCAATCGTGTCCGAAGGAGTCTCACCTTACTGTGGTAAAACGGATTTTAAGGTATCTTGTTGGTACTACAAATATGGGTCTATGGTACCCCAAAGGCTCTTCATGCCAACTTGTTGGCTATTCCGATTCCGATTTTGCTGGATGCAAATTGGACCGCAAGAGCACTAGTGGCACTTGCCATTTACTCGGTAGCTCTCTCGTTTCTTGGTTTAGCAAGAAACAAGTAAGTGTTGCGTTGTCCACAACCGAGGCTGAATATGTAGTCGCGGGGAGTTGTTGCGCTCAAATCCTATGGATGAAACAATAACTCTTGGACTATGGCCTAAGTCTTAATCATATCCCTCTTAGATGTGATAATATTAGTGCCATATGCTTGACGAAGAACCCCGTTCTTCATTCGCGAACGAAACACATTGAAATTAGACATCATTTTATTAGAGATCGCGTTCTCAAAGGCGATGTCGAAATTGAATTTGTTGAAACCAAAAACCAATTGGCAGACATCTTTACAAAGCCTTTATAGAAAGAGTCCCTCTTCCGAATTCGCAGTGAACTCGGGATCCTTGACTCCACGTTGATCTAAGTCATGCATTGCATTTTTTTTACATGATTTCTAACTTGAGCGTCGGAGACGTCTAATTCTTTCTTGCAGGTATCTCCCTAAAAGTAGGGGGAATCATAAAGCATGACGCGCAAGAATCGAGTCTTCTTCAGAAAAATCTGTTTCCCTCATCTAATAATCGATTATCTCGTATCAATAATCGATTGTAATGTTATCATTTGAGCTATTATACTCTCTTTAAATAATCACACCTTCTTTCCAATAAATAAACAAGGTTTATTTCATCTTTGGCATCTTATTTTTATTTTTGCTAATGGCAAAAGGGGGAAGATAACGGGTATGATGCACTCTCAAGTTATAAGCTTAAATTGAGGGGGAATTCTCAAATTGAGGGGGAACAAATTGCATACTTGTTGCATGTATATACTTGTCTTGAATCGTCATTATAAATTGCTTGTCTTGCATATCCCGCTTAATGTTTGCCATTATCAAAAAGGGGGAAATTGTTGGAAACACGTTCTCAATGCAATATACTAAAACGTGTGTTCTTTTGTATAGGTTTTCATGAATGGCAAACGAAGCGAAAATTGATATATGACGAAGTTCAAGAAATAAGCGCACAATTGATATACGACGAGATTCAAGCTCAAGACAAAGTTTTATAGTTTAATTGAGTCATTCTTAACTGTGATCTTGATCCTACAACTTGACTCGTAACATGGCTTCTCTCATAAAACTATTTTCCAAAATCATGCATATTTAAATTAATGTCAAATGATTTTAAATTATGCATATTTACAGTAGTTAAAATAATTTTTAGAGATGCCTTAAAAATCTGGACTAAGATAATCGATTATGTACTTATGATAATCGATTGTTTTAAGCCAAGACTGCATGACAATCGATTGTGAACTAATGACAATCGATTGTAAGTAAGACAGTGAGCATCAGGTTTTTCAAACCTGCATGACAATCGATTGTGAACTAATGACAATCGATTGTGACTGAGGCAGTGTCCATCAAAGTTTTTCAAAACTCAGAATAATCGATTATGAACTAATGGTAATCGATTATGTTGAGACATTGTCTTCCAGTGATTTTCAAATTTATTAAATAATCGATTGTTACATTGGACAATCGATTGTCAAAGAGACAGTGTCTGAAATGTTTTTCAAAAACTGATAAGTAATCGATTGTTGACATTATGCAATCGATTATGAAGCTGACCGTTGTCGTAAAGTTTTCAAATACCGTCAGGTAATCGATTATTGATTCTGTATAATCGATTGTTTTGATTAAAATCCGGAAAAGATTTTTTGAACGTTATTGGGTAATCGATTATTGATTTGTATAATCGATTGTTTTGATTAAAATTCGGAAAAGATTTTTTGAACGTTGCTGAGTAATCGATTGTTGATTCTGGACAATCGATTGTTTGTGGTAAAATCTGGAAAGGATTTTTTGAACGTTGCCAGTAATCGATTATGGATTGTAAGTAATCGATTATCAAGCGTAAAATCTGGGATTGAATTTTGGTCTGACTGGCAGACAATTGATTGTTGGGGTTTGACAATCGATTGTCAGTGAGTAAAATCAGCAACTCTTAATTGGCAATTAGGCAACGGTAATGCCAAGTTTATCAACTATAAATACAGCTTCATTTCAGTGTTCTAAAAACAACAACATACTACAACTGATCATTACATTGCTATAAGCTTGCATCATTTTATATTCAATTTAATAAAGCTTTTGAGAGCCATATTCTTGTCCAAAGTTGTTGTGGTCTAGAGCTTACTTCTTTTACTCATATCTACTCATTAAGGAGTATTTTGTTTGAGTGTTTAGTGTTTTATACACTTGTAAGAGAATTGTGATTCTCTTGTTGTAAGGAACTTGTGTTTCCTTGGTTGAAGTCTTGGAGTGTTGTATCTCCGAGCAAAGGTGTTAAGGCTTGTGTCCTTAAGTTGTAAAGGTTTGTTGAGCACCCGTAAGCTTAACAAGTTAGTGGAAAATCTCGAGAGAGTCTCTCGGGGACTGGACTAGCCACGTGTTGTGGTGAACAAGAATATATCGGTGCGTTCTTTCCTTTTTGTTTATTTAACGCACTTATTTATTTCCTGCAAATTTTAATTTCCGCAAGTTTACGCTAAATTTTATTATAACGCTATTCACCCCCTCTAGCGTTAAGCGTATTTTCTAACAGGTAGGAGGAACATTTGCGACCAGTAAGATTGCATCCCGAATAAGACTGACTTGATCAACTAGAGTCTGCCTGTGTAAGATAGTAGTTTTGATGTCCAGCAGTTTATCTTCTGTGTTATCTTTTCTACTATTGGCTAGGCCATAAATTTATAACAAGTGTCACGATCCACAATTCCCGCCATCGAAATCGTATTGGTGCATAACATTCACTTGCTAGGTAAGCCAACGTTAGAATAATTTTTAAGCCATTTTAAACAAATCAAATTGACTGATGCCAAATAAACTGAAATAGAACTGAAATAAAGTGAAAATTCATGATAACCGAAAAATCTAAATACAACCCCGCATCTGGTGTCAAAGGTACACGAGCTACTAGAATAATACAAATAGTGGTCTGAATGAAAGTAAAGCCGTCTGAAAAGAATACACAACTAGCATAAGGTAGAAGGGGACTTTAGGGTTGCGAACGCCAAGCAGTTGTACCTCAAGTCTTCGTCGAATAGTCAACCCGAACCATCTACTGACCGCTGTTGGGACCGACTCCAAAATCTGCACAAGAAGTGCAGAGTATGAGTACAACTAACCCCCATATAACGAGCCTAACCTCGACAAAGTAGTGACGAGGCTAAGGCGGGTCACTTACAATAACCTATAAGCAATAATGATGATGATGATGATGATGATAATAATAATAATAATAATTATAATAATAATAATAATAATAATAATAATAATAATAATAATAATAATAATAATAATAATAATGACATAAAAGAAGAATACAGAAAAATAAGGCAGTTAACTCATGAAAAGAACTCAATCCTCGAAACCCAGTAAAACCAGAAATACAAATCCTTAGAGTCTCGTACGAAAACATTGAAGCCAACACAATATAACAAGGAATATAAAATACATAAACTGTTGCAGTATGCAACCCGATCTAACTGTACAAACACAATTCTCCCTTATTCCACCATGTAAATATCAATAATAACAAGAAAAATATGTTGCGGCGCGTAACCTGATCCCACCATATAAACAGATCAATATCATAATCCTCTCTTATTTCACTATATCAGTCCTCCCTTATTTCACATGTTACAGCATGTTACCCGATCCCACTATATCAATATCAATCCTCCCTTATTTCACCTATTGCGGCATACAACCCGATCCATAAATAAAACTAATAAGTGCAATCCATTTAACAACTCGAACCACAAGAATCACTACGATTAGCGAGTATGAAAGCAAAAATATAAAAAGAATCCCGTACCAAATCGAGAAGGGCTACAATTAATACTGAGCATCAAGACAAGCCAAATATATATTAGTTAAAGTGTTCAAGTAATACAATTAAGGTAAGTAGCAATTAATCATAGAAGCATGGAAGAAATTAATATTTTTAAGCGAGAATAACAAATGACAAATAAAAAGTTAAGGCATAAGAAGCAATAAAAATATATAACAATCAAGACATGGAATAAAATAATTAATGAAATACTGGTAGACAAGGACACAAGTAATTGACGACGTATATATACTCGTCACCTCGCATATAAGCCGCTACACATGAAATTTACATAGCACATATCTCAAGGGTTCCTATTTCGTCAAATGAAGATTAGACCCTACACTTACCTCGCTTTGCTAGCAAATAAATTCTCTACTGAGCAATTCCTCTAAAATCTGCCTCCAAACCAATCGAATCTAACCAAAATCAACTAAATAACATCAATAAAAGTTAACTCCGGGTCCGCTTGGTCGAAATCTGAAATTCGAACCAAAATTTGCTTACCCATTTAACCCTGAGTCTGGTTATGTGATTAGTTTCGAAATCTAACCTCAATTTAAGATGTAAATCTTAATTTTACAAACCCCGCACCTCCTCCCCCCCCCCCCCAATTACCCAAATCCAAAATTTCTACGATGAAAATCATAGATTTAATGTTGAAAACTTATAAAATGTAATTGATAATTGAAAAGAAATAGATTAAAGTTTCTTAGCAAAGAATTTAGGAAATAAATTTCTTGGGAAAATCTCGCCTAGGGTGTTTAGGGTTGAGAGTTTGAAAGAAATAAGCTAAATCCCGATTTGCCCTCTTTTACCACATGAGGATGTCACAATTACGATATCTAGCTCGCAAATGCGAGAAAGAGATCGCAAATATGAACCCTTCTCAGAAGGTTAGTCATCGCAAATACGATGTTTTGGTCACAAATGTGAACCCATGCCCTTGCAAATGCGTACCATCCCGTCACATATGCAAAGATTTCCCAGGAACATGCTGAGTCGCAAATGCGACTCTGCCTTCTCAAATGCGGAAGAAGCAAGTTCGCAAACGCGAACGTTCACCTTGCAAATGCGAGGTTCTACCAATCAGCACATGCTCACAAATGAGAAGCCTTGTACGAAAAAGTGAGGGTCGCAAATGCGAGCCAGATCTCACAAATGCGAGACCTACAGCAGAGCACCAATAACAAAAGAGGCATCAGCTATTCTACTAAGTCTAATATCACTTTGTACCATATCCAAAACTCACCCGTGCCCCTCGGGCTCCAAACCGAACATGAACATAAACATAATAACATTATAGGAAGTTGCTCGCACGATCAAAATACCAAAATAACACTTAGAACTATAAATCAGATATCAAAACAAATGAATTTTCAAAAAAACTTAAAAATTTTCATCTTTTCAATTGGCGTCCGAATCACGTCAAATCAACTGCGTTTTACACCAAAATTTTTAAACAAGTCATAAATATTGTAATGAACTTATACTAAATTTCGGAATCAAAATCCTTACCCAGTTGCAAAAAGTCCACTTACGGCCAAACTTATGAATCCTTAAAGCTTCTTGTTTTCAATAAATTACGTTTAATCAAGTCAGAGACTTCCGAATTCAATTCCGGACATATGCCCAAGTCCCAAATTACAATACGGATCCATTGGGACAGTCAAAACACTGATCCAGGTACAAAAATATTGACTTTAGTCAACTCAAATGAGTTTTAAGGCATGATTTCATATTTTCATCAATTTTCTCATAAAAACCTTCTGGAAAAAGACACAAACTCCGAACACAAATCGAAGAAGGCTAAATGGAGCTAATCGAGGTCTCAAAACACATAAATAAAGGTTACATCCGAAAATGACCTATTGTGTCTATCGCAAGTTTGACTTTGGTCCGGAAGCTGAATGGATGTACTACTTGTGTAGGAGTGGCACATAGACGGGTTGGGCTAAATTTGGGCGGGTCAAGATGATCTATATTAATAAATGGGTCATTGGTCAACCCAGGCCAAAGTGTATTTGGGTTCGATGGACTGGTTCAAGATGGGATAAACAATGTGTCATAACCCAACCCTCCCAACTTGACCCATATTTTAGAACCATGCTCATCTTGCAATAAAAAGAAACCTTTAACCTTAAAAAATGTAAGTTGACAAGTATTTTATGGGTAAGCATGGAGTTAGGGGAGGGGGGGGGGGTGGATGTTGTAGAAAAATAAAACAATATAAAATAGAAAATTAAAATTATAAAAAAAATGAAAAAACAATTTGAGGGGTTTTGCCCCCAGGGTAGGGGGGGGGGGGTTTGTGGGGTGGGCGGTGTAGAAAAATAAAAAAATTTAAAAATACAAAAAAAATTTGAGGGGGTTTGCGCCAGGGGGTGGGAGGGTAGGGGGTAGGATATGTGGGTGGTGCAGAAAAATAAAAAAATAAAATTTAAAATATATAAAAGAAATTGAAAATTTTTGAGAGGTTTTGCGCTGTGGGGGGTGGGTAGGGGGTAGGATAGGTGGGTGCTGCAGAAAAATTAAAAATAAAAAATATAAAAAAAAGTAATTTTTTTAGGGGTTTTGCGGGGGGGGGGGGGGGGGGGATTAGGGGGAAGACACGATGGCGCACATAAAAAAAAAGAAAATTAAAAATACAAAAAAAAGTAAATTTTTTTTGGGGCAGGGGTAGGGGTAGGGTGGGTGGGTGGATGGTGTAAAAAAACAAAAGAACAAAAAACTAAAAATATAATAAATAAATAAATAAATAAATAAAAATGGGACAACTAAGTAAATTTCTAAATAAGTTGGGTTGAGTTCCTTTGTTTTGATTGAGTTTCATGGGTTGTATATATGCTGTTAAATGAGTCGAAATGGGCTATAAATAATGGGTTAACTTGGGCTCAATCCAAATTAACCCATGATCTAAAATATTTATAGCCAACCCATTAATCTCTGAATCAGATTAATATATCATGGTATAGCCAGTTTTTACACTGGTCAATGAAAAATAGGCACAGTTTACCAAGTCAATGAAAAATAGCCACTATTTTGCTGCACAGAGACCTATCCAGTATAATATACTGGAGTTCTGGTGCATTTGTGTACGAACTTCAGCATATTATACTAGACCGGTATACTTTGCTAACTCCTGTAAAATTTGCGGGAGACTGGAGCACCAGTGCCCCAAACTCCAGTATATTATACTGGACAATTATACTCTTTGCTAACTCCTGTAAAATTTGCGGGAGACTGGAGCACCAATGTTCCAAATTTCAGTATATTATACCGGACAATTATACTTGCTGGAACTCCAGTAAAATTTGCGGGAGTTCCAGCATAATTATGCTTGAACTCCCGTAAAACTTGCGGGAGCTCCAACATAGTTATCCTGGAACTCTCGTAAAATTTACGGGAGTTCATGCATACTTATGATAGAACTCCCATAAAATTTACGGGCGTATTTTTCTGGATTTTGAACAGTGTTTTCGCTCATTTAGAGTGGCTAAATTTCGATGACTTTTGAAACTTGGCTATTTTTTGACGGCCAGTATTAAATTTGGCTATTTTTAAATTTCTCGCCTGAATTAGTTCAGTGAATTAGATGAGTTTGGGCTCAAATTGTAACCCTCTCTCGTGCATCAAGAAGCATTTTTGAATGTTTGAGCAGAAAAAAAAAAAGTACTTATTTTAGAATGTACTGGATGTAACTAAGACTTTATTATGTTTAGGTATGTATTTTTAAACTAACTTGTAGTTAAATAGCAATGTGATAGTGAGTGTCTCATTAGATTGTCTCACATTTCCAGAAGAATCGTCAAGCTTTTCAGGTAGGTCGCTTTATCGTCTTAGAAGTACGTATAGCCAGCTTTTTACCACAGTGAAATTAATTCATCAAACTTTTGGAGCAAGCTTTTAACGTTGTTATGTACGCTACTTCATGCCAAAGCCTGTCTGCAACCATGCATCTATTGAGATGGTATATTGAAAAAAACTAGTGTACTACGTATTCTTGAGATATTGTCTTTAGAACCTCTTGGCCATTATAATATAATCCACCATTTTTGTCACCTTCTCTCGATGTTACATAAGACAATTAACAATGACAATCGAAACTATTAATGTCAATGATATGAATAACAACAATAATACTAATGACAATACAATAATTTTCAAACTGCTCTAATTATTTATCTTCCCTCTTTTTTATAAGGCGGATTCTGAATGTTGGAAAGTTTTGGAAGATAAACAAAGATCGGTGTATTTGATCCCACGCTAAAATTAAATGAATTTATAAGATTGGATATGTAGAGACTTTTTGCATAAAATCATGTAAAGTTTCCCACTTATTTTTTCTTTTCGGTTTTCATAACTTCAACACATTTATTATTAACGTAAAGACAAAATAGAAAAGTAATGTGAGGACAGTCCCTCTTCTCAAGTTTTCAGCCGCGAGAAATATAAAAGGTAGGGTGTGAGATGGTGAGGAAAAGAATTATTTCTAGAAAGAAAAGTATTGAAGGAAATAAGTAAAAAATGGAAAAAATTCTGCCCAGTTAAAGACTCTGTTTTTAAATTTGTCACCTTCTCAATGTTAGATGCATATGAAACATATATCTATAGCAATCAAACTAATAATACCAATCATAATAAGAAAAGCATATCAGTATTCCCTTCGTTCCACAATAAGTGACCAATTTATCTTGAGCAAATTCATTAAAAACTATAAAATTTTAGATATAAATAATTAGTGTGACTAAACTACCTTTAATTAAATATTACAGCATAATTTAATGTGAGAAGTAAAAAATTTTTTAGAAATACATACATAAAATTAATTTTGAAAAAATTAATTAAACTTTTTTCTTAATTATATAAATGAATATTTATTTTGAACCAAATAAAAAGGCAAAATAATTACTTGTTGACAGGAAGAAATAATAATGAGTGATAATAGAATAATTTGTACAGCTCCTTCAGTTATTTTTCTTTTCTGTTATAAGGCTCATTGTGAGTATTGAAACTCCTGCAACATAAACATAAAGGATGTTGGCCATCATTAAATGATCTTATAAGATTCATGAATATGCATATGTTTCTTCCAAAATCAAGTTCCATATGTTAGTTCTCTTTAAAAAATGGGATTCGAGTCTAACTCAACCTCAAAAATTAATAATAAGTCCAGGAGAAAGAGATATATCCAGGATTTCAAGATTATGGGTGCACTACTGACTTTAGCATAAAATTGGTGCTCGTCATAACGTCAAATAAATGTGAAAATTTTACTCCCTCTGATCCATATAAGTGACTTTTTGCTTTTGGCACATCCTTTAAGAAAATACTAACTACTAGAAAAAAATATATTTTAACTAAATTACCCTTAATTAAAATTTACATATTATTAACTTGACACATTGGAATATGTAAATAAGAGCAAATTTTGGTAATTTCTTCTTGATTATGTAAAGCAGCACTTATTTTGGACCAAAATAAAGAGACAAAAAAAGTCATTTATTATAGACAGGAGGGAATAATATTTTATGAAATGTTATCAATTTTGCACATTATGCAAAAAGATAAACTATACTCTTGGTAATATATATTTATATTTTTTTTGGATAAACAGATTTCTATTTCATTCCGTCAAAAAAGTATACGTACAAAGCATAGATGCTGACCACCTATTCTCATATGCTATACACAGTCACTACACTATTATCATTCTAAAAAAAAACAAAAACACTCTATGATAATATGTGTGATACAACTATCTCGAAAAAAGTCTATCTCATTTGAATTCCAGGGGAAATGATCTAAGCTTTGTAGGACAGCCCTCCACTTTTGCCTTGAAGCCCCTCTGAAATGGAGATGGACTACAATTTCCTTGCATACAGTGTCGCTCATCAACTTGCCTCCCTGGAATCTCAATTTATTCCGCTCCCTCCATATCGTTGGCACCAGGATCCCAAATAGACAAGCTGTAATTTCTGCTAAACCATTTCTACTCTTCGCCAGCTTACTAATTTACTCACATTCCTTCTGCCAGTCAGCAATGGTACGCTTATAGCCCAAGCAGTTAAGGAGTCGATACCAGAGTTCTTTGGTTTTCAAACAGTCAAAGAAAAGATGCTCAAAAGTCTCTCGATACAAACCACAGAAGATACAATCTTGTGGAACCAAAACATTTAGCATCTGAAGTCGTTCCATAGTTGCAAGTCGCTTATGAAAAGCTAGCCATAGTATAAATTTATACCTGGGATGTAGTTGAGGCTGCAATATGATGGATTTCCACTGGACCTTGCTGCATTGAGGACGAAGCTGTCTGTATAGCTTGTTAATGCTAAAGGACTCCCTATTGAACCTGCCTCAATATGTTTTCCAGATTTCCAGTGAGTGTTGCAATGCCTTTAATCAAACTCCTCGACTCAAAAATTTTCCTGATTGCCCAGGCAGCAGCCCCTGGCACCAACATGTCTTCAAAACAGTGGTTCTTGATATAGAAGGTATGAACCCACTTTATCCATAGGCTATCCTTGTTCTTAGTCAATGCCCACAAATGCTTGACCACATCAGCTTTGTTCCATTTAGCTAGGTCTAAGACATTCAGTCCCCCTGCACTGTAGGGTAAACACAGAGTTTCCCAGGCAATCAGAGCCTTTCTTGAGACTGTGGCAGAACCTGTCCACAGATATGATCTGCAGATAGCCTCTATCATCTTCAAAAAAATTTTAGGCAATAGAAAGATCTGGGACCAGTAAGCTTGAATACCAAATAGAACAGATTTAATCAATTGAAGCCGACCAGCATAAGATAGTAACCTTGACGACCAGCAGTTTATTTCTGCGTAATTTTCTCTACCAGTGGCCACCACCGAGCAATGGACAGCTTCTTTGAATCCAGTGGCATCCCCAAATACTTGAAAGGGAGACTGCCTTCAGGATATCCCAGCACCAGTAGAATCTCCTATTTCTGCCAGTTGGTTACACCTGCTAAGTACACTGCACTTTTATCAACATTTGCGTGAAGACCAGATACCTTAGAGAACTCCTGAAGAGTCTGTTTCAGTAGGCTGACTGATTGATCAGCCTTGCAGAACAAGAGAAGATCATCCGCAAAACAAACATGTGCTACACCCAACTTCTTGCATTTAGGGTGGAACCTGAAATCTTTCCTCATCAACATTTGCACAAGCTGTCTATGTAGATACACCATTTCCAGAACAAAGAGGTATGGAGACATCGGGTCACCTTGTCGCATACCTCTTTTCCATTTAAATGGAGCAATGAGGCCTCCATTAAAATTGAGAGAATAGGTTACAGAGGATATACATTCCATAATCCACCCGATAAATTTATAAGGGAACCCCAGATTCTGCAGCAATCTACTAAGAAAAACCCATTCATCTGAGTCGTAAGCCTTCTTTAGATCCACCTCAAGCACACACCTAGGAGAAAGGCCCTTCTTGGAATAGCCCTTGAACAGTTCTTGTGTGGATAAGATGTTATCAATAATACTACGACCCTCGATGAATGCTGACTGTGATCTTCCCACCAAAGAGTCAATAACCTCTTTCAACCTAGCTGCAATAATCTTTGTGATGATCTTGTATAGAGTTGTACATCAAGCAATTGGCCTGTAATCCTTGACTTTGGTTGGATTCTGTACCTTGGGAATTAGAGTTAGTGCAGTGCTGCTACTCCAATATGTAATTTCCCAGTAGTAAAGAATTCTGTCACAGCTTCACATATGTCATCTCCCACTATATGCCACCGCCTTATAAAAAATTCCACTGGGAAACCATCCACCCCCGGTGCCTTGTCATGTGGCATGTATTTTATTGCCTTTAATATTTCCTCCCTTGTAACTGGTTGCACAAGAGCATCCTTCTGTTGTAGAGTGAGACAGGGCCCCTGGTGAATTATTTGATTGTTTGGACATTGGACGATACTATTTTCCCCCCCAGTAGTAACTTGAAACATGTAACAAACTATGCTTCCACCTTCCTGGGATCAGATAGCTTAAACCCCCCTTCAGTATAAATAGAGTTGATAGTGTTAAAGCTTGTCCTCATCTTTAGTTGAGCATGAAAATATTTTGTGTTGGCATCTCCACAGGTAATCCATTGAGCTCTAGATTTCTGTTGCAGGATCTGCTCCTCTATATTGCTCCACTTCTCCACCTCCATAAGTAGCAGTCTCTCCTTGTCAATCAACCATTTGTCCATACAATTGGATTGCAGTTGGATCTGTATGGTTTCTAGCTTCTACCTTGCTTCATTGAGATGTAACCTATACTTTGCCATATAGGTATTCAGCTCCTTTAACTCCACATTTAGGGTCTTCAACTTATTCCATATTCTGTGCATTTGCCCTCCCTGCTGATGCTGATTCCATGCCCTTTCCATAATGCCAGGGAATTCAGTATGGTCCATAACAGATGAATAAAGTTTGAAAGGTTTAGGATGATTGTTACTTCTCTTTTCCTCAGGGATACACTGCAATAGGATAGGGGAATGATCTAAAACTCCCGGGATCAACACATCAGCTTCAATGTGACTGTACTCCCGCCACAAGTGCACATTTCCAAAGACCCAATCAATTCTGCTATACACTCTTGTGTCTGGTTTCTGTTTATTAGAAACAGCCCAAACTCTTCAACTGAGAGAGTTGAAGATCATTGAGAGTGTCCTGGAAACCGTGAATCTCCTGCTGAACAACTGGAGCACCTATTCTGTCATCCGTGTGGAGTACATTATTTAAATCTCCACTGAGAAGCCAGCTGCCCTAATAGTAGCCCTAAGATCAATAGTTCGGCCCACAATTGTTATCTCTTGCTCAATTCATTATTAGCATATACAACTGTTAGCAATGTTCTGAAAGTAGAACCTCTTTGTTTAACCTCACAGTGAATAAATTGTTCATCAATCTTCAAAACCTGCAGCTCCACTTTTGAATTCCACAGTATCCAGATTCTCCCATTGGAATGCTCACTGTAGTTTCCAGTATGTCTCCAATTATTTCCCAGTTTTGTAACAATCTGTTTTACCTTTGCTTCCTTTACTCTAGTTTCTATACATCCCATACAATCTACTTTATGTTTTTTCAGAAAGAGTCTCAGCTTCTTCTGTTTGTGGGCCTTATTTAGACCCATAATGTTCCATGTGCAGACTATCATGACATGGTGAAGCTGGATGGGCCAGCGTCCCCTGGATCATCACCTATCGGTAGCAAAGAGAAGCTATTGGTTGTGTTCAATGAAGCACCATCACATTGTTGTACATTCTTTCCTTTTACTAACCCTCTGTCAATAACCCTGCTTCCAGCATTTTCATTCTGCTTACATTCCTCCACTGATCTGTCATTTCTTTCCTTCACATTATCCTTCTTTATTTTTGGTATCCATTGCCATGTCTCACTCTGCACTTTCTGCTTTGCCCCTGCTGCCCTATAGTGGTTCTTTGCTACCTCTTCATTTCCCTGCCTCTTTTTGTACCAGCAGTCTTCAGTGCTATGACCGAATCTGACACAGTCACTACAGAATTTTGGCCTCCATTCATATTCAATCTGTTGTATGATAACCCTCTTAGTATGTAATTCCAGAGTCTAAGGCAGAGGTTGGGAAATATCTGTTTCCACCAGCACTCTTACAAACGAAATCCTCTCCAGTTCAGCAGTGATTTTATCGGTGTACATAGGTTTCCCAACTACACTTGCCAGCTTCCCGAGTGCTTCAGTGGACCAATACCCAAAGGCAGACCAGGGAAAGTGACCCATAAAGGAACTACACTCACATTACCTGGCTCATACTTGAAGTCCATACTCCATTGTTGTAACACCAATGGTTTATTGTGAAAAGTTTATGGGCCAGCCTAGAGAACAAGATCTCTTTCTTCATCAGTATCAAATCTGAAAATATAATACCCTTCGTCATGATGCAGTATTTGAGGTTTCAAAATGAAATCCCAAATATTTGTAATGAAATTGTCCATAGCTCACTCATACGGGTCTTCTCCTAGTACAAACCCAATCAATGCATTTCTCCAGTAGGTCTCCTGTTCCTTTGTATCATCGTCATCAATTTGAACCACAAACGTACCATCTCGCATTGCAGGTGGTACATAGCTTAGTGATTTCCCTTTTTGAGGGCTTCGATTATGTTGCATGGTGACTCTATTGCCATTTTCAACCACAGGAATTCCAAAAGTCTGAGCAATCTGAGTTTGCTTTGCTTGTGCAGAAAATTGGAGCCGTCGATGAACTGAATTGACCCGTTCCAGCTCCAGCAGATCCCCCTCGCCTTCAACAATTTCCTCACTGATAGGTTGGAACTTCAACGGTAGAAAACTGCCAAACGTTACTGGTATCCTCTGCTGGACACCAATTCCAGCGTTATCCGCGTCCCGGATTTTCAAGTTTCGCTAGGGTTGTGGAAGATTGTCGGAGCCGAACCCATTCCAGTTAACCACTGAGTAGGCTTATTCACAGCTAGTGTTTCTATTCTCTCCACCTCCGGTATCAACTGTTGCACCGGTTGCTTCTTCCAACCTCTCGCCATGGCTGGAGGCTCAGATTAGCGTCCTGCTTATCCTGCGCCGAGAGCTTTTTATAGAGAAGTATTTTTTCGGAAAATTTCAAAACTTCGGATCTCTATATATATATTTATGTTTTCGTTAATACTATAGTTTGTAATCCGTATAATTCAGTTTTTATCGTCACAGTTCAAAAAGCTTAATGGCATTTGACTAATTCTTTATATGCAAATTGCTTACCAATAATAAAACTATATTTTGTACTAAAAACTTAGGGACAAGCATTCATGATTTGATTGAAAAGAATATGTACCCATATAATTTAGACTTTATAGTTACATAAATTAATTAGAGTGAAATAAATGTATAATGCTTAAAATAAAATAAACCTCAATTAGATATGGACTTTTAATTTTTTATTTGCCGTGAAGCCGTGGAGATTAATCGTGAGAAGAGAAAACGAAATTTAAAAAAAAGTAAATGGTAATTAAGAAAAATAGAAAAATATTAAAGGAAAAAAAAAAAGAAGAAGAAAATTTGAACTAAATATAAAAATGGGTGCTTGTGCCCACATTTGTTGAAGGAACACTTGAATAACCAAGACCATTAAGGAAATAATGATCCATTTCCTCCGTAAATGTGGGAAACTTAAAAATTTCTTTTCGATTTTCAATGCTTCATTATATTTTTATTGAAAAGACAAAATAGGATTCCTTTTAGTTCTCTATTTCTTTATTTTTCTTTTACTGTTTTGTTTTGCATTTTCTGAAACCATTCAACCATGGAAGATTAATAAACAGTAGTCGTGCAGGCTACAAACAAGGTTGAATAATAGTATCTATCTTTCTGTTATTTGATATTTCAAATTCGGAAATGCTGTTCACTTTAAACATATATAGTATATATGTCCACTGTGAGATATTCGAAAGGCATCTATGAAGAAACATAAAAATAGCAAAGTCCATATATGATATCAGCCTTGAATTGATTGAGATGACTTCTCAATATACAGATAGATCTTCAATCGAATTTTCTTCTACTGTTCCTCCCACTGTTTTCGTCTCTTCTCATGGAAAATGTCGATAATCAAATAGTAATTCAGATTGACATGAATATCAATTGAGAATTGACTAATGGTAACATAAACAAATATACGTTACACGTAATTCCATTGACAAATTTCTTTTGATGGATTGTTCGATTCCTACAAAGTGGCCACAATCACAGTATATTTTTGCAGTTGCTCTCGTCACACGAATATTACTACTACTTTATAGAACCCGTTTGGATTGGCTTAAAAAAGTAACTTTTAAGCGCATGAGGTTTTTTAAATACTGGAGCTTATTTTATAAATAAATAGTTACATGTTTGAATAAAAGTGCTGAAGCTTTAAAAAAAATTGTTGAAGTATTTGACAAACAAGTGGTGGTAAACACTTTTTCTTATTAAAAAGATAAAAATATAAAAACGTTGGTATTATAAAAATGGAGATGAAGAGGAAAGAAGAGGGTAATTTTGGTATTATAAAAACTTATAAGGGCAAGAGAATAATTTTATTGGCCAAACTAAAATGACTTTTAAGCCAATATAAAAAAAGTTGAGGTCAACCAACTTGTTGCTTTTGGATTTCTTAAGCACTTTTAGCTTTTTTTAAGCAGTTTTTTTTGTTGCCAAACACTCCAAAAATAAAAAAGTGTTTAATATGGTTAGACCTCTCACATACATAAGACGACAATTATTCAGATAAATTAGAGACTAAGGGTGTGTTTGATATAACGGAAATAATTTTTCATAGAAAATATTTTCTTGAAAAATAAGTAGTAATCTTATTCATTTTTCGGTATTTGGTACGCAAATTAAGAAAAATGACTTCTCAAGAGTTTCATAAATAATTTAGATATAATAAGCATGTAGCCATAAACTTTCAAACCAACAACCTTCCGAACCCACAAATTTCATGAACTTTCGAACCGCTAAACTTTCCAGCGCGGAACTTTGAACCAATAAACTTTATAATTTCTAAACCCGTAAACTTCCAAAACACATAAATATCAGAACACATAACTTTGGAACTTGTAAAATTTTGAACCTTTAAACCGATAAATAAGAAAATTAAAACTGAAAAATATATTTAAATTTTTTTGGGGGGTGGGGTGGGGGCAGAAAAACGAAAAAAATAAAAATTTAAAATTACAAAAGAAAAAGTAATTTTTTTGTGCGAGGTGAAATGGGTGCTGCAGAAAAACGAAACAAAATAAAAATTTAAAATTGCAAAAACAAAACAAGGTAAAATAATATTTTTTTCAGCAGGGGAGTGGTGGGGGATGGGAGTGGGGAGAGGGATAATAGGGTGGGTGGTAATAGAAAACTGAAATTTGAAAAAAAAAAAACTCTTTTGAAGAGAGGGAGTGAAATAGGGAAGGTTGAGAGGGAGTTTTGGAAAATGTTTTCCCTTCTTTTGATAAGGAAAATATTTTCCTCCAACTAGTGAAAAATAAGTTGATAAGGAAAATATTTTAGCAATCTAAATATGAAAAAATTTAAAAAAAATTCGAAAAA
Source organism: Nicotiana benthamiana (assembly GCA_034376525.1). Taxonomy (NCBI): domain Eukaryota; kingdom Viridiplantae; phylum Streptophyta; class Magnoliopsida; order Solanales; family Solanaceae; genus Nicotiana; species Nicotiana benthamiana. The sequence continues at coordinate 86,898,979 of CM067328.1, forward strand.
TATTTTTCTTCATACCAAACATACCCTAAGACTCACATCAATCCATAGAAAATACAATAGAAGAGATGTCAAAAAAAAAGAAAAAGAAAATTGACAAGCATTTGGCTTACCTAGTAGGGCAGCCGACTCTAATACTTGAAACAACCACCAACTAGCTAGCACATTAGATAGATCTGTATGGAAAGTTATAATTAGTGTAAAGTATAAAATGAAATCTACACGATTCAAAATGTCGACCACAAAATTTTGATTGTGCTTAACATTCATTTGCTAGGCAAATCAACACAGTCTTGTCTACAACACAAGTACATGAGCTACTAAAAATGCTACAAACAAGGTCTGAAATAAATATAATTGTCCGAATGAAATAAACACTATAAAAGATAAGAAGGAGCCTTCAAGGTCTACAAACGTTGTGCAACTCTGCCTCAAGTCTCCGAATGAATGACAAATCGAGCAAGCTTCCATTAAATGCTGCTGAGACCAACACCAGAATATGAAAAAGAAGTACAAAAGTGTAGTAAGAGTACTACCAACCCAATGCTCTTTGTAAGTGTCGAGTCTAATCCCGACAAGGTAGTGACGAAGCTAATACAAGACACATACTAAAAACTTGTGCAGTTATATGCAACATAATAATACAAAAAGCATCATATGTAACAACAAGGTAGGGACATGTTGAAAGGGATAATAAGCATAAACAATAAGCAAAAGTCGCTAAGTAAACCTCTTTTGTAACCATCAAGTAAAGTTCATATCTCAATTTTCAAGTCAAGCAATAAAATCTACAAATGGCCGGGCATCTCTCTTTGTGATTTTACTCCCATCATCAACATATATCATAATTGCAAGTGTACGATTTCACTCTTTATACTTTTACTTTTATCCTCACATTATACCAATAAAACTTCATATGCATGTGTTTTAACCTCTCATGACAAATAAGCATGTGCACGACATCATCCTTTGTGCATTTATCCTCGCATTCACTCAATCAATGATATCAATATGCAAAATAAGGCACGCCAATATACTTCGTGCTTTTTACTCTTCCTCACCAAAAAACAATAACAACTTAAAGTATCAAGCACGATGGGAAGCAAATTTCAACCTCAACTATAATGTTAGAATAAGCAAACTTAACTTTCAATATCACAACGATTTCAACATAAATAATAAAAACGAAAGTGAATAGTCAAAGCGATCTGCCTACGACATGAAAGGCACAGTAAATAAAACAACATGATAAGAATAGGAAAATTCCACCCGCATACTTTAACTCATGACAACGCCATTTATAATACATAATTCAAGTAGCAAATAGATCCAACTATTTCTAATTCTTTCAAGTCAAAGTTAACCATGACACTTACCTCTTTCCGCAATCAAATCAATACTCAACCATGACTTTTTCTTTTGAACAAGCCTCCAAACAAACCGAATCAAGCCAATTATCCTTCAAACAATTCAAAACAAACTTTAGAAATTACCCACAAATAAAAATAGGTTAAATAAGTGGAGACAGTCTCCTTATATGTAGAGAACACAATTCGAATAAAGATAGTGTTTGAGTTTGAGATCTTCAAGGACTCAACCACGATAGAAGATCAACAATTGAGTCCCAATCAAACTTTGATTACTAACCTATTAAATAATAATGATTGTTCTATTTTACAAGTATTACACAAACACAGAAGTTTAAGTATATTTAGAGCAAAAGAGCAAGGCGATTTTGCAAGCAATTTATATAAGATTTGAGTGTGCACTCCTGAAGCTACTTGAATGAGATAGAAGAACCTGTTCCATTGTGTTTTTTCTTATTCTAGTTCAATTGTAATAGGTGGTTTAATGTTTTCTCTTTCAACTTTCATAGAAGCAATTGTATTAGGTACTTAGAGTGTTCAAGTTATAAGTTAACTTGAAGTTGTCGCAACAGTTGAGGTTGTGTGCACAATGGGATTAGAGTTAATCGTTCGGTTTACAAAGAGTTTTTGTAAAAGCGATTTTTGCTCAGTAATTTTAGTGCAAGTTTGAGAAAATCCTACTGAGTAGTAGGTCATAGTTTCTTTTATCTTTTGAGCATGGTGTTTTCCATGTAAAAATCTTTGTGTTCTTTATTTTATGTACTTAATATTCCGCAAATAGTAGTAGTTAGAACACCTAGAAGAAACAGGTTCTTCTAGAGCAAAAATTGGGTACCACACAAATCACCCACCTCTTGTGTGGTATTGACGTTTAGAACATCAATTGGTATCAGAGCGGGTTATCCTTGAAGAGGCTAACACCTTAGGAAAAGATCAACGGAAAGTGGGAAGGGCAATCCACTGCCAGGTCTCCACTTTTTAATGGTTAGTACTACTATTGGTGGAAGAACATGATGAGGGATCACATCATAGGAGAAGACTATGAAATATGGGACATAGTCATTGATGGTCCTTTAGCAACTACAAAGAAGAATGTTGAAGGATTGGATGTGCCAAAGACAAGAGCTGACTGCACTGTTGAAGACCTGAAGAAGTGGGAAAAGAATGCCAAGTCCATGAAATGGCTTGTGTGTGGACTAGGTCCAGATGAGTACAGTAGAATTCAAAGCTGTACAACTGCTAAGGAAATCTTCGACACTTTGCAAGTGGCTCATAAAGGAACACCTCAAGTGAAGAGGTCCAGAGGAACACTGCTGTATTCCCAATATGAGAATTTCACCATGAAGGAAGGAGAAACCATCCATGAGATATATACTAGGTTTACCACACTGACAAATGAACTTAAGTCTCTTGGAAGGATTATTCTTGAAAAAGACAAAGTTGAGAAGATTTTGACAAGAGTTCTGCCTGTCTCTTGGGAAAGCAAAATCACTGCTATTGAGGAATCAAAAAATATTGCTACCCTCAAGCTGGATGAACTAATTGAAAACCTTACTACCTATGAACTGAGAAAGCAAACCATGAAAATAGATGCACCCAAGAAGGAAAGAAGTCCGGCTCACAGAATTCATGATAGTTGACATTTGGAGGATGAAAAAATAGCTATGATCACAAGGGATTTTAAAAAATACCCGTTGGGAGGAAAGGGTTCTTCAATAAGTACAACTTTTAACAAAACCAAGGGCTCCTAAGAAACAAAACGATGAGGATTTCCACAAGTGTAGTAAGACTGATCACATGATCAAGAATTGTCCTCAATGGGAAATTGAGTAGAACAAGGAAAGGGCTGAACGAAGGAACATATTCAACCAAAAAGGAATAAAGAATCAACAAAGGCTATGGTTACTGCCTGGTGAGAAACATCAGATGAGGACTCAGAAGATGAAGTTGGAGATGAACAAACACATATGACCCTTGGAGAATCAGATGATGACAAGAGTTAAGCATTCTTCATCTCAAAGATGAGATTAAATTCATGTCTAAAGAAAGGTTGTCTCAGCTACTACTAGACTTCATTGATGAATTTGAGATAATTAACAATGATAAGGAAGAGATATCTAGGGAATGTGTGACCCTAAAAGCTAAGTACAAATATCTAGAGTCTAAGTCTAATGAGAGTGAAAGTAAAAATATTGAGTTGAAGAACCAGATTCTTGAACTTTACACTAGTGTCCTAGAACTTAGGTCTAAGAACTTAAATGAAACTAGGAACATGAAAGAAGAAAACTGATCATATACATTTCACCCTAGAAGAAAACTTAAGAAAAATAAAGGATGATCTGTACAGGAAGGATGAGCAGATAAGATTATTAAAAGAAGATCTAGGGAAGGTAAAATATGAACTAGACAGAACTTGCAAATAGAACAAGGCTTATGATGCACTCTCTTGGCTACAAGAACATCACAGTAGCAACAAAAGAGGAATTGGTTATGGGACTCAAACACCTAAGTGGGATCCTAAAAGCAAGTACCTCACTCTCCATGAGAAAAAAATCTGCACACACCGTGGCAAGACTGGACATTACAAAATTGAATGTAATGCAAAAGAAAAGGCCAGTCAAAAGAACAAAGCTTTTATTCAAGAAAACAATAGGCTGCCCGGGTGGGCTAGAAGGAATCTGATTTATCCCTTTGCCTATAGAAAGGGACCAAAATAGTTTGGGGTCCTAAGACTAACTCCTGATTTCTTTTTGCAGGTCCAAGTGAAGGAAAGCAGCCACATATGGTACATGGATAGTGGCTGCTCAAAATATATGACTGGAAATAAGAACCAGTTCCTTTAACTTAAGACTTAAATGGAGGTAATGTCTCCATTGGAAATTGGAATAAAGGTGATATTATTGGGGTTGGAAAGGTAGGTAAGATAGACTCTCACTCCATTGAGAATATCTACTTGATAGATGGTTTGAAATACAGCCTAATCAGTGTGTTACAACTATGTAACAGAGATAACCTTGTAGCATTTACCTCTACTAAATGCTTTGTGATTAACCTTACAACTGACATGATTATTTTGCAGGGGAAAAGAGTTAACAATATTTACATTATTGATTTGTCTACTCTATCAGAAATGGAACTAACCTGCCTAAGTGTGCTGGATAATGATCCCCTCCTGTGGCACAAAAGACTTGGTTATGCCAGTCTGAATCAGCTAAATAAATTAGTCTCTAAGGTCTTGGCGATAGGTTACCTAACATCAAGTTCAAGGAAGACAAACTTTGTGAGGCATGTACAAGGGGGAAGCAGGTAAGATCATCCTTCAAAAGCAAGAAAATGGTAAGCACAACCAAGTCATTGGAACTGGTCCATATGGATCTCTGTGTTCCAATAAGAACTATGAGTAGAGGTAGAAAGAAATATGTAATAAGACTTGTTGATAATTATTCTGGATTTACCTGGGGTACTATTCCTAACATATAAAGATGAAGTATTTGACATGTTTACTGCTTTTGTTAGAAATACTTAGAAATAATTAGGAAATCAACTTGGATCCATTAGGTCTGATCATAGAACTGAATTTGAAAATGCTAAGTTTGCTGGACTTTGTGATGAAAATGGTATAAACCATAACTTCTCTACCCCTAGGACTCCTCAACAAAATGGAGTAGTTGAAGGGAACAACAGGTCTCTTGAAGACATGGCTAGGACTATGCTTCTTTCTAGTAAACTGTCCCATGGCTTCTGGGTAAAGGCTGTAAACATTGCATGTTACATTATCAACAGATGCATGACTAGACCTCTTGTACAGAAGACTCCCAATGAGTTACTTAAAGGGAGAAAACCAAAAATATCCCATCTTAGAGCATTTGGATGCAAGTTCTTTCTGCACAATAATAGAAAAGACTCCCAAGGTAAAATTGATCCCAGAAGTGATGAGGGAGTATTCTTGGGATATTCTTCATACAACAAACAAAGTGTTTAATAAAAGAACTTTGTGTGTAGAAGAAAGTGTACACATAGTATTTGATGAAACTAACATTCTTTCTGAGAGACAGGAACATGAAGATGAAGCCATTGGATTGGTGAAGGATTTGACAGAAGCCTAAGCATAAGTCAAAGTGGAACCAAAAGAAGAAACAAGTGATGGAACATGTTCTTCCATTCAGGGCAACCTGACAGGGGAAACCAATCAAATAGGAATTGAAATTAACCCCCTCAAAGAACCTGTTCATGACCCTGTTCCACAATAACAGAACATGGGAGAAATATCTAGCAGAAACCAGTTGGTTGTGAAACCTCACAAGCATCAAAGTTCTCATCCTATTCAGAAGATTATCATTGATCCAACATCTCGAGTCAAAACTAGATCACAATTAAAGAATCTATGTGCTTTTTATGCCTTTTTATCTCTTATTAAACCTAAAAATGTTATTGAGGCGTTGCAGGATGTAGATTGGGTGAATGCAATGCAAGATGAACTCAATCAGTTTGAGAGAAGTTAAGTTTGACATCTAGTTCCAAGACCCAAGGATAGATTAGTTATTGGTACAAAATGGTTCTTCAGAAACAAATTTGATGAAATGAAACATTTACAAGAAACAAGCAAGACTGGTGGTCCAAGGTTACAACCAAGAGGAGGGCATGGACTATGATAAGACTTTTGCTCCAGGTGCAAGACTAGAGGCATTCAGACTCCCCATAGCCTTTGCAGCACACGTGGAATTCACTTTTCATCGAATGGATGTCAAAAGTGCCTTCCTAAATGGCTACCTGAAAAAGAAGTGTTTGTGAACAACCTCCAGGGTTTGAGAGCAAGGAATGTCCTAAGCATGTGTACAAGTTAGACAAGGCTCTCTATGGAATCAAGTAGGCTCCGAGAGCATGGTATGAACGGCTGTCCAAATTTCTGCTTGAGCATGGTTGCAAAAGAGGTAAAATTGACAGTACCTTATTATTAAGGGAAAAAGGTAAGGATCTCCTTGTGGTACAAATATATGTTGATGACATAATTTTTGGGGCCACCAATGATAAGCTAAGTAAGGAATTTGCAAAACTAATGGAGAGTGAGTTTGAAATGAGTATGATGGGTGAGCTTAACTTCTTCTTATGCAAGCAGATAAAACAAAGTGCTAATGGAACCATAATCCATCAGCAGAAGTATGCAAAAGAGCTTATCAAAAAGTATAAAATAGAGGAATCAAATTAATAGACACACCCATTGCAACTGCCACTAAATTGGACATTGATAATCGTGGTTCATCAGTTGATCAAAAGTTGTCTAGAGGTATGATTGGTTCACTCTTGTATCTTACTGCCAGCAGACCTGACATTATTTTTAGTGTAGGGCTTTTTGCTCGTTTTTAGGACAATCCAAAAGAGTCTCACTTGACTGTTGTCAAGAGGATACTAAGATATCTGAAAGGCACCACTGATCTGTATCTTTGGTACCCCAATGGTAGTAATTTTAATCTAGTAGGATATGCTGATGCTGATTATGCAGGTTTTTTTAGGGGATAGGAAGAGCACCTCCGGTATGGAAAACTTCCTTGGTTCATGTTTTGTGTCATGGGCTACTAAAAAGCCAAATTTAGGGGCCTTATCTACTGCTGAAGCTGAGTATGTTGATGCTGCCTCTTGCTGTGCTCAATTGCTATTGATCAAACATCAGCTGGTAGATTTTTGCATAGAAGTTGGTTGCAATCCTATATTCTGTGATAACACTAGTGCTATAAGTATGATAAATATTCATGTTCATCATAAGAGGACTAAGCACATAGATGCTAGGCACCACTTCTTATGAGATAACTACGAAAAAGGTTTTATCTCCATAGAATTCTATGCTACTTATAAACAAATTGCTGACATCTTTAATAGAGAACTGAGTAAAGAAAACTTTGAGAGGAACAGGTTGAAATTAAGGATGATTAAGATCACCTAATAGGTCCAGCTCAAAATACATAATGAAAAAAATGGCAAAATGAATAAAAAAAATTGGCTAGGAATTCTAACCTTGTGTAGATATCTAGATTAATTCTTACTCAGTCTCATACTTTTAGTTGGTATATCCTGTGACATGTGTTTATATGACTCACTGATCTCCTACAAAATTTTCTTTATTATGACATTTGAGGCATGTTCAAGAGAGTTCTAAATGAAGAACATGGTTCAACAGTATGGGTTCATATGAAAGCCCATGTATATTTTCTATACTCTGCACAATTAGAAAGATTAATAATTCAATCATGAGCATAAGTCCTTTACTTGTCAAATTCCTTGAAAAATTCTATTCATTATGCATTGAACCAGTTTCGTCCATCTAGAACTCTAAATCGTAATTTTTGCTTAATATCTAGGGAAGTAAAATTGATCATTAAAATTTTGGAATTTTAGTTTGATTAGACTTCTAATTGACCCTTGAAAAAGCTATCGTTAGTTATTAAATGTCTACACTCTTTTTAGATACACACCACTTCTCCAGCCTTCCTCATAATTTCAAAACCGTCAAAAACTCTTCTTCACTTATAATTGCCCTCTTCTCCAAAATTCCCAAATTCTCTCAAGAAACCAACAATCATATCTAACCCACAAGATCATCCTAGAACTCCTCCACCACCATCTCCCTCAAAAGAATCCTCATATACAACACCTAGTATATCTCAAAAACCTAGGATATGTAGGAAAAAAATGCTTGCTCGAAAGACTATAGCATCCGGGATTGTCAGGAAGGCTTTGAATGAAAGATTGAAAGCAAGCCAAATGAAAGATAGCCAAGCCCAAAATTTTGACTCCAGCTCTGAGTCTGAATCCTATCAATCAACGACTGATGGGGAAGGACATGAGTCTTCTAACTCTGAGAAGACTCAAGAATCCCCTACTAAGGTAAGTTCAGTTGTGGTTGAAAACTTAGAGACTAGGTTTATTCTGGTTAGACTCATTAGGGATGTTAAGTTGCCTGAGTTGAGTTGGAGTGGACGTAAAAAGAATCATGAAAAATAAAAGAGAGAGAGTGTGCACGTGGTAAATATAGGGGAAATGGGAAGAGAGCAGTTCTTGCTATATTTGGGATTGCACAAGAGTGGTTAGAAGAGAGTGGCATGAAGTTAGGGGGAAGTGGTTCTAGGAAATTTGCTGAGGGGTTGTTTCATCTGAGCAAACAAAGAGATGAACCTATTTCATCTACAAAAGAAACCTTGGCTGATTTACTCAAAAGGGTTGGGGCAAGTTATGACCCAAAGAAACACAGAGCTCCCACACCAAAAGCCCCAAATGTTCCCAATCCATCCAAGAAAAGAAAAGCCTTATCCCTAACACCTAACGCCTCTTCAATGCCTAGGGTTAGAGCCACAAAAGCATGGTAGAACAGAGTGAAGTTGATTTACAAAAAGCCTTAGAAGAAAGTTAGAAAAAGAAAATGAATAAGGGAAAGGGAAAGATTACAGAATCCTCAGAAGCTGTTGAGGAAGAGAAGATGGAACTAGTCCATCAAGGAAGGGGTATAACATTGGCGATTCCTACACCTAAACATAAAAAGCCCAAGACTTCCTCCTAGAAGTCTTCCTCTGTGCTTGTAACCGCGGAACCCATACTAGCCAAGAGGAAAATATCTGAAGTGAAATCTGAACAACAAAAGTTTCTCATGATGATGAATGGAGTGGAGAGGAAGAATAAAATGAATCTGAGAAGGAACAGGACAAGCTTGCCATTTTTGGCAGAAGAAAATTTTAAAAGGTAGATTGTTGAAGGACCTAGTGGAACCAGGGATGATGATATTGGTAGATTCTTTAGCTAATCAGAGATGGAAGGACATGGTCCTTCATATGGAAGGTAGGCTATCCAGAAATGAGCTTATTGAATTTATGACAAATTCTGCTGTTAAGGATGAAGTTGTTAGTAGCCTGGTGAAAGGAGTTCAAGTGCAGTTTGATGCTGTGAAATTGGGAGAGATTCGGGACATACCCTCTGAAGGGTTTGATGACTATACTAGGAAAAAGTGGCCATCCCTGGATTCCCTCCCCACTGCCCTTAAAATCACCAAGAGGTTCTTGATTCAATGGAAGTGAATGAAGCCAAGGCTGTGCAAAAAAGTGAGATAAGGCACAAGGTTGTGTTTGAGTTTGTCAACAAGTGCTTACTGAAAAGACAGGAGAGAAGGCACACTGATAAATACATGCATCTGGTTCTTATGGAGTTCCTGGAGAGAGGAAAGCAAAATCAACTAGCCCACCCTCATAGTTAAACTGCTAGATAGGGTCATAAATGGGGCCAAGGCTCATGCTACTCCAGATGGCTTCATACTAACAAAAGTTGTGGAAATGCTAAATGTACCTCTCAAGAAATGGGAAATGGCCTCGAGCAAGGAACACTTTGGCATCAAAACTCTTCTTGCTTGTGACTATCCAGTCATCATCGGTGAAGACACCCATCAATAGCAAAGTTAGGACTCTGGTTCAGGAATGTACAACTAAGGATGCTAAATTTCTAGGCTCAAGGCTCGCGTGTTGAAGTGGAAACTCAGAGGGATGGTCTTAGAATTGAGCTTGCAAAAGAAAAGGAGAAGAAAGATGGAATTCTTCAGAGCATGTTGAATCTTCTCCAAACTCAACCTTCTAGTTCCTCTAAGCCTTAGGACCCCTAGCCTTTATTTCCTGAACTTGTCCAGTAGCCCAGTGAGCCTGATTAGGGATTTTTCTATTTTTCCTCATGGTTTGAATGTTTTTCTTTCTTTTTGTGGATTCTTTGTGGCAACATATCTCTATCGGTGACAATTGTTGTTCCTTTTGTTCAATGATAATTCTGACCTTGATAGTTTAAATATGTTTGGTTGTTTATTGATGATTGCACTTGTAGTTGCCCCAGTGTCCATGAGTATTGATTAAAATCTGGAATTCAAATTGTGTATGCAACTTTTCGATGATGCCAAAAGGGGGAAGAGATATTATTCTTTACATATAATTCAAAAATAAGTGATATTTATAACCTAATTAACATGGTCCTTGATGATAAGTGAATTTTCTAAGTTTAGTGTTGATGGTTAGGTTGAGTTCTTACAGGTCCCTTGATCAGTAAAAAGCCCAGAGTTTGTCATCATCAAAAAGGGGGAATTTGTTGACCCAAGAACAGGTGAAGTTTTGAAGAATGACAATTGAACTCAGTCATGGACCAGGTTCATCTTGTGAAGAACAGTCATGGTCAATCTATACATGTGAGGAGCACGTGAAGAAGATAAGTCATACTGATCAAGCAGCAATATCTCCTGATCTGATCCAAAAGGTTGCATATTGGATAAGGGGAGACAATATCCTTATGTGTAGAGAAACAATCCGGATAAAGATAGTGTCAGAGTTTGAGATCTTCAAGGACTCAACCACGATAGGAGATCAGCAATTGAGTCCCAATCAAACTCTGATTACTAACCTATTAAATGATAGTGATTGTTCTTTTTTTACAGGTATTGCACAAACACAGAAGTTAAACTAAATTGAGAGCAAAAGAGCAAGGTAATTTTGCAAGCAATTTATGTGAGATTTGAGTGTGCACTTCTAAAGCTACTTGAACAAGATGGAAGAACAAATTCCATTGTGCTTTTTCTTATTCTATTTCATCGTACTAGGTGGTTTAAATATGTAGCTTTCAGCTTTCATAGAAGCAATTGTATTAGGTACTGTCGCTCTCTCTTTTTTTGTTTACACACACACACACACACACACACACACACACACACACACACACACACATATATATATATATATATATATATATATATATATATATATATATATATATATATATATATATATATATATATATATATATAGATAGATATATATTAAAATCGGAGTTGTGACATTTGGGAGGACAACTCATTCCCTTTTGGGAATTGGATTTTGGATTTGGGAGAGTCGCTACCTAATGATTAAGTGCATTAGGATACCAAAAAGGGTTTGAGTTTAAGAAATCAGAGTTTGGGTTAGGTCTAGAAATTATCTCGAGGGGAATATGTAAGACACCGCTCAAAATCCACTAGTGTGGTTCCAGGTCGTGTTATAATTGTGAATTCATGTAAGCAAGTAAGGATCAAATAAAGGGACTTGCATACAACGTTGCAAACAAGTTGAAACTCATTTTGAGAAAAATATAGTAGGCATAATTTTGTGAAAAAAATTTAAACCTTATGAGAAAAATAAATAAAGAACAAGTAAAGGTAGGGGAGTTCTAGGTTTATAATTTATATGGATCACGCCAATACAATATCCAATAATCTCTTCTCGGAAGAAGGGCTACATGAGATATTAGAGTATCCGTCATCATCTCCATATATACCTTTTCCACCTGTTAGGTATTAAAATACGGAACGGTATCACTGCAATTTGCATGCTATTACCCGTCCTAATCCTATCAGTCTCGGAGGCATTGAGACTACTAATCATAAAAGGGAGGGAGGTGGGGCTTTTCATAGTTTTCAAAAGGTTAAAAATCTAAGCGACAAATAATAACAAGTAGCACATAAAAGGAGAAAAAATAATAGTTAGGGCTTAGATAAGCCTCCTCATTCAAAGCATCAAATCAATTAGCATGGCTTACAAGTACTGGTTTGGTCTAAATTAAACTAAACGAGTAGGATGGGTCCATTCATCATATATTTCTCAGATGAGGAGTTCGAATTAGCCCTGCTTAGATGTAGTTGTCAAGGACTGACATGGCTGATTGATTACCTAACAGTTTGCCTAAGTGATGCCTACAAGCATGACATCTAACAGAGCCGTACTGATTTTAATGAATGTTACTTATTAAAGAGACGGGATCTGCAGATTTTAAGACTAATTTTAGGTTCAAAAGAGGATGATTCAGTTAATAAAGTCCTATATGCATGATCTCTAAGTGTTACTAATTCTAAAAGTTGCAAGAATCCTATAGTCTTGATTTCAAAATGAATTGATTATTGTTAGATCTAAAGTTGTTTGCCTAGTGGTGTATGTATGCAGAAGTACTGAAAGACTTATAGGCATGGTTTCTAGATGCTAAATGCGGAATTACAAAGGTCCTATAGGCAGGTTCTCTAAGTGCAATAATACAGAATTATAGAAAGACCCTATAGACATTTTTCTAAGTGCAGAAAATGCAGAATTATGAAAGATCCTATAGTCATGTTTTTCTAAATGCGAAAAATGCAGAATTTTAAAAAATCCTACAGACATGTTTTTTCAGTGCGGAAGATGCAAACTTATGAAAGACCCTATAGGCATGCTATCTAAGTGCATCAAATGCATAATTATAAAAGATCCTATATGCATGCTTTCTACCCTTTCACATGCATTCATTCCCTATCCATTTCCGCTATCAACCCCAATAGTTATTACAAAATTATTACTGACCGAATGAATCAAAATAAAATAAAATAAATACATTAGTGGTTCCAACTACATCTAATCAGCCTAATCCAGACTCAAAGTCTAACAATCTGATATAAACTAACTTCCAGGATCAGATTTCTAAAAGGCTTTCTCATATTTCGAGATCAAAGTTCCCAAGAGTCTCAAAGGGAATCCGAGCATTGCTTATACCCCAAAACATTTTCACAATCAATAACAAAGTGCATGTGGAAAGGCCAACTCTCAGATGTCCAGGTTAGAGGGAACTCAAGGTCCCAAAGTAAGACTCAAAAGAGAGGGACAGAACTTAAGATTCTACGAATAGGTGTGTGTGTATAAAGGGGAAGGGAATTAGAGAGAGACAGGGCAAGCTAGTGGTCATGCCCAGCAATTGGAATGCTGGCAAACCCCTAATGCCTGCTAATCAAGCATTGGGAATTAGGATCCATTGTGGATCAAGCCAAGGTCTGGACAGTAATTAGGGTACTGTTAGGCCAAGAGCTTAACTTAGAACATCAAAGGGAATATGGTAGAGGATTCATAACAGAAAAACAGATGTAAAGAAAAGAGATACGAAACACAAGTTACAACATATAAGCAATAAAGTAAACAAGAAGCCTGAAGGTGTAAAGTAAACACATAGGGGTGAGGCAGAATATTTAAACAAAGGACATACAAGTTTCAAAGAAAATAAGTTAGCAAAAGTTGTCTTGAAAGAGACAAATTGCAAACAACAATTCCAACGGACTTTAAGCAAGCAGGATTATAAAACAGTATTACCAGAAAAGTGAGTTCAGTGTATGAGTGGTGTATTTCGATTACTGAGAATTGACTGATGATATAAACAGGAGGACTATATCCTTATATAGTTTTTGAAAATAAGTTAGGTAGGCAAAGAGTGCACAAACATAGAAACCAGTCAATTAGTATCAATTAAGACAACTAAGCTCCTTTAATTAAGGGGTCTAGGTCAAACAGCTAATCAAGAAGGAAAAATTAGTTTTCTAAGGCTTATTTAAGGAAAGGAAATCATATTGTGCACAAATAAGGTCAAATACATAATCGGTAATTAAGGAAAGGTAGAATAGTAGTGTGAAAATAAGGTATCAGTTGGAAAATTAATCAAAAGAATCTCGGTTCTTCTTGTAATCATAGAGGACTTAAAGTAATTAAGGAAAGAATAATTTCAAACGTTGGTAGAGAATCACAGAAGATACACAAGACAAATTATTTAAGAAAAATATCAAAATATACAGCCAGTAGAGTGAAAAAGATTCAATTGAAAGAAATCAGTGCTGAATCACTAGCATGATTAAAGGGATTTCAAAATCAGTCTTTTAAAATCGAAGTTTTCTCATATATAAAGCATACAATTCAATCCAAAAAAGAGCCTAACAATGAAATTTTTAGACTCACAGACAAGTAGGGGTTTGAGTTTGATTACATGCTTACCACAAGTCTTTAAACCTAGGGTTTCAACACAAAACCCTAGTTCCATTTACCCAAAGAAAAACCCCAAGATTTATGGTTTCAAATAGAATCAGAGATGAGAAGTCATTGAGGGAGACAAGATTTCGTGATAGCAAACACCTTGTTTCAAAGCATGTTTGATAAAATCTCGATACTCGAACAAATATCAAAAGTATAAACAAAGCAAGTAAGAGTAAAACTCAGTAGGAATACCAACAAACTCACTGATGTGAAACAATGTTAAAGAGCACGAACATATAGCAATAATAAGGAACAAACAACCTAGTTAATCATGTGAACAAAGAACAAAAGAGGACCTTGTAAAATTAGGAAAGAAAATGAGAGAACAAACTTAAGAAATAAACAAATGAGCGTAAACTCATATAGGAGATCAAAAGATTCAGAAAACATTTAAAGAAGTTTTTCCAGAAACCCTAAATCGGATTAGAACAATTTTTGAAAAGAAAATTTGGGGAAAAGTTCTAAAATGTCTATTAAAGACCAAAAACGTCACAGATCTGAAAGAAATAAACGAGTAGAGAACCTTATCAAGATTAAAAAATGGTAAAGAAGACCCTAGGATGAGAAGGTCTTTAGACAAGTCAGATCCTGAGTCGGAGAGACTCATACTGCCTTGAACATGCTGAAAAATGGCAGGAGAGACCATGAATCTTACATATCTGAATCAGATCAAAGGAGACAACGGGAGTCAGGCCTCCGAACCATGAATGGCTTAAGCTGATGGTGAGGGAGAACAGGTATAGGCCATCCATCGCTAGGATTGCATGGATTTCGGTGAGAATGAGACAAAAGTAGGCGAAATAGGATTAGGGTTTCGGAGAGGGCTAGAAAGGATTTGGGAGATGAAGGGAGTTAGAGGTGGAGTCTTTGTGCAAATGAACTAGGGTTAGAAGGTTTAGGGGATTAAAAAAGGAAAGGGCAAATCAGGACCGTTGATCAAAATGATCAACGACCAGTTTTAAAGAAAAATCGGACGGGTCTTAAAGCGGGTTAAGGAGTCGTGTTAAAAATAAAGAATTGGGCCGTTTAATTTGGTGGAATTTGGGTTTGATTTTGGGCTAAAATTGAAATGGTAATGGGCTATATGTTAAATAGCTAATTTCCCCCTTTTAATTTAATTAAAATAGTTAAAATCATTTTAAAAACAAATTAAAAGCACTGAACTAATTAATAATATATAAAAATTAATCTAAAAATACTGAACATAATTTTATAATTGTAAAACGCTACTAAACGTAATATAGACTATAATTGTAATTTCATGCAATTTAGCTTAAAAATCTCAAATAATTTTTTAAACATATGAAAAATCACCTTATTTATAATTTTGGTGTAAATATGAGGATGAAAATAAAATTTTCACCAACATATAATTTTGGGAATAATTATTGGATCTTGTACTGTTAAAATAGATAAATAAATTGATTTTAAAAATCTTAAAAATTTGGTAGAAAATACCAAAATTCTTGGGCATGATTATATATGCATACACATACTATTTTTAAAGGTATTTTGAGTATAAAAATATATAGAAAAAAAATTGGGCATCAACAGCTGCCCCTCTTTACCCGAGAAGGATAAAAGAAATGTCGGGTAAAGATATGATCGCTAATTTTTGACCGAAAGAGGTGATTTGCAATGAATTTTGACGGAGCTCTAGTTCTTGAGCTACCTACCTATCCCTAGTCTTACAGGAATTAGACCATATATAGTTCAGGATCCATTGACGGAATATACCGACGATGATTTTTGAAAGGAACAAATGTTTTGGATCGGGAAAGGTAGTTGAAGTCCGATAGGCTACATGAACCGGAGCAGGATATCTCCTGATGAGACGGACGTTGATAGTCAGGGTACCTGCAAGTGAGCAATACAAACATATATTGCGCAGAAATTTAAATGTGATACAAGTTCCCGTTGGACCATGAATGTTGTCTTCGGACAGTTAGGATGACGTCCTCAGACCATGATGTCATGAGCCACAAAGAAAATGATAAAGGATTCACTGGCTATGGAACAATTTCCTCAGGCTATGCGAATTATGCCTCCAAACTATGATGCCTTTGAATAATGATATGCAAAAGATAAAATGGGGTCCTCAGGCCATGGCATGGCGTTCTCAAGGTATGAAAATAGTGCCTCCGAACAATGACGCCTTCAGAAAAAATAGTGATCTTTCAGCCCATTAAATGCACAAGGTGGTGATCTTTCAGCCAATGCAAGACATAAATAAAATGTGGTGATATTTCAGCCATGCAAGAAAAATAAAGTGGCGCTCTTTCACCGATGGGAGACGTAAATAAAAGGTGGCGGTATTTCAGCCATGCAAGAAAAATAAAGTGGCGATCTTTTAGCCGTGTAAGATTTAAATAAAGGTGGCGATATTTCAGCCATGCAGGATAGAGACAGAGCGTAGTCTCAGAAGGCCGAAAGGTAGCCTTATGCAGTACATAGAAATGCAGATGAAGGTAGAGCTTAACCTCGAAAGGCAGAAATGTAGCCTTATGCAATGCAACGATGCAAATCGAGGTAGAGCTTAACCTCGGAAGGTAGAAAAGTAGCCTTATGCAGTGTAGAGAAATGCAGATAGAGACAATGCTTATGTCGGAAGGCAGAAAAGTGGCCTTATGCAATGCAGAAAAATGCAGATTGAGAAAATGCTTAGTCTTGGAAGGCAGAAAAATAGCCTTAGGCAATGCAGAGAAATACAGATGGAGAAAATATTTAGTCTCGGAAAGGAGAATAGTAGCTTTATGCAATGTAGAGAAATCAGATGGAGACAATGCTTAGTCTCGGAAGGCATAAAAGTAACCTTACGCAATTCAGGGGATAAATGCAAATAGTAACGAAATCGCTTAGCGGCTAGATGACACCTGATAACTGTTTGCTCTATTGTGGCTATTGGGGATGCCGCGTACAGATAATGTTTGTAAATAGGTGATGATTCTGAGAGTTGTATTCCTAAAGGAGAATAAGTGTGTAATTGTATTTGATGATTTTATGTCTTGGGTGCCTGCATCCAAAGAAAAATCGTGAATTTTGTGAAGGGGGAAGGTTAGCTGGTCTTCCCGTGGCCATTGCTTATCCTGCTCGATGTTGTGCATAATTGGGGTAGCGTTGCTAAACAAAACGATTTGGATAATAGTCATGCATGTTTTGGTAAGAGATGTAACGTAAATACATAATTAAAAAATAGTTTTCTTTTTTAGATGAATCCACGACTGCGACGCAGTTCAAAATATTGTAACCTTTCTTGCTCCGGAATTTTGAGGGTTCTCCTCAAACTTCTACCCTAGTTTACTAGGCTGGTGCTTCTAACAGCTGCGTGCAATGAATGGCTAAAAAATCAACTTCAGAATTTTGAGGGTCCTCCTCAAATTCTGCCCGAGTTTCCAATAGTGGGGATATAGAAATTTTATTAAATTGTGAGAGAACCCATAAAGATGCCTACGTATACCTTCATAAATGGGAATCATCTCAGGTGTAGTTCAAGTTACGATATAAATAAATCATCAATGGTAACACATAGTATCGTTTGACTACATCTGAATTCATCGGCTTTGGCCATACTTCTCCGTCCATTTCTGCAAGTATGAGGGATCCTCCGGTTAGAACCTGATGAACTATGTACGAACCTTACAAGTTGGGAGAGAATTTTCCCTTGGCTTCATCTTGATGTGGGAATATTTTCTTGAACACCAGCTGCCCTGGTGTAAACTTTTTTGGCTTGACTCTTTTGTTGAAAGCTCTGGATATTCTGTTTAGATAAAATTGACCATGGAAAACCGCATTCATTATTCCCATCTATAAGGGCTAATTGCTCGTAGCGACCTTTTACCAATTCTGAATCTTCTAGTTCCGCTTCTTATATGATTCTTAAGGAGGGAATTTCCTCGGTGGCAATGACCGCCTTTGTACCATAAAACCGCATATAGGGAGTTGCCCTAGTTGAGGAGCAAACGGTGGTGCGGTACCCCAACAAAATAAATTATAACTTTTCGTGCCACTACTTATGCTTCTCCATCATCTTTCTTAGTATCTTCTTGATACTCTTATTGGCCACTTCTACAGCTCTGTTCTGTGGTTTGTAGGCTGTAGAGTTCATATGTTTGATCTTGAATGTTTCACACATTGCTTTCATTAGGATACTGTTGAGATTTGAACCATTATTAGTAATGATTGACTTTGGGATGCTGAACTAACAAACGATATGGTCGCGGACAAAGTCCGCCACAACCATGTTAGATACCACCATGTATGATGCTGCTTCAACCCATTTGATGAACTAATCAATTGCCACCAGGATGAACCTGTGCTCGTTTGATGCAGTATGGCGAGCTTGTTGCAGTAAGCTCATTTGGAGGCACTTTTATCATGTCTGCATGTATCTGATAGCGATGGAATTTACAGACATACTGGATCAAGTCCTTTTCCACAACCATCCAAAAATATCCTGCCCGTAGTATCTTCTTTGCTAAGATAAAAC
Source organism: Nicotiana benthamiana (assembly GCA_034376525.1). Classification (NCBI taxonomy): domain Eukaryota; kingdom Viridiplantae; phylum Streptophyta; class Magnoliopsida; order Solanales; family Solanaceae; genus Nicotiana; species Nicotiana benthamiana. Next base: position 86,917,689 of record CM067328.1, read on the forward strand.
CATTCATATGTGGGCTGTAGGTCCCTACATGCACTTCTTCTAATAACCTGGACACTTCCTTTGCTTCAACACACCTTAGTAATCCCAAGTCAGGAGTTCTCGTGTATAGTATTCCTCCGCTGTGAAAGAAGTTGTTAGATAACCTCCGAAGTGTGCGCTTCTGAATAGCATTTGCAAGTTCTGGATACGCTCCTGTTGTAAAATACTCCTTGATGTCATAGAACCATGGCTTTCCGTCTGCTTCTTCCTCGACATGAGAACAATAGGCTGGCTGATCATAAATCTTTATTGGGATAGGATGAAGAAAGTTGTTATCTAGATGCTGAATCATAGATGATAAGGTTGCTAATGAGTCGGTGAACTCATTCTGGACACTGGAAACATGTTGGAATTTTGTCTTGGTAAACCTTTTCCTCAAATCCTCTACATGATGCAGATAAGGGAGTATCTTGGAATTCTTGGTTGCCCATTCTTCTCTGACCTGATGTATGAGCACGTCTGAATCCCCGATCACTAGTAACTCCTGAAAGTTAATATTAATGGCCAATTGACCCCTAAGATGCAGGCTTCATATTCGGCCATATTGTTGGTGCCCCGGAGCCCCTGTTTGACAGATATGGGACAATGCTGGCCGATTTCTAATAGCAAGACCGCCCGTATGCCAACTCCTTTGAAATTCACTACTCCGTCGAACAATATTCTCCAACCATTATATGATTCTGCAACATCTTCTTCTATGAAAGATACCTCTTCATTTAGAAAATACGTCTTTAGAAGCTCGTATTCTCCGTCCACAAAATTTTCTGGGTTATGTAAACAATGTCGAATTCGCTTAGCAGGATTTTCCACTTGGCTAGCTTGCCAGTGGGCATGGGCTTCTAGACGATATACTTCAGCGGGTCCATTCTGGATATGATGGACAAAAGTAAGCCTCAACTTCTGAGCTACCCAAGTCAGATCACAGTAGGTGAACTCTAATATAGAATACCGAGCCTCGTATGGGGTAAACTTCTTGCTGAGGTAATAGATGGCTTGCTCCTTTCACCCCATTTCGTCATGTTGTCCTAGAACACGACTGAATGCCCCATCCAATACTGGAAGGTAGAGCAACAATGACTTACCTGCTTCAGGAGGAACAAGAATAAATGGCATTGATAGGTATTCCTTGATTCTGTCAAAGGCTTTCTGACAATCATCAGTCCATTTGGTAGCGGCATCCTTCTTCAACATTTTAAAGATGGGTTCACAAATGAAAGTGGGTATCTGCTAATATAGTTGAGTCTCCCTAGGAAACTCAGCACGTCCTTTTTATTCTTTGGCGGTGGTAATTCTTGTATGGCCTTAACCTTTGATGGATCCACTTCTATTCCTCGGCGACTCACGATGAATCCTAGTAGCTTTCCAGCAGGAACCCTGAATGCACACTTGGTGGGATTCAACTTTAGATTGTGCCTTTTTAGTCAGTTAAAGAATTTCCTCAGATCTTCCATGTGGTCAGCAACTCTCTTCAATTTGATGATGACATTGTCTACATATACCTCGATCTTCATGTGTATCATGTCATGGAAAATAGTAGTCATGACCCTCATGTTGGTGGCCCCAGCATTCTTCAACCCAAATGGTATCATTTTGTAATAGTACATCCCCACGGCATAATGAAAGCCATTTTCTCTGCGTCTTCCTTATCCATCAATATCTGATGATACCCAGCAAAATAATCAACAAATGACTGCAGCTCATGCTTGGTGTAGTTGTCAATTAGAATATGTATGTTTGGCACGGGGAAGTCATCTTTGGGACTGGCCTGATTGAGATCCCGGTAGTCAACACAGGCTCTAACCTTCCCGTCCTTCTTCGGCACTGGCACAATATTGGCTAACCATATTGGGTATTCTACTACCTTGAGAACCTTGTCTTTGACTTCTTGGTGACTTCTTCCCTGATTTTCAAACTCATGTCGGATTTGAACTTTTTGAGCTTTTGTTTTACCGGCGAACATGTGGGATTTGTTGGCTGTTTGTGAGTTACAATAGATGTATTGAGACCAGTCATATCATCATACGACCAGACGAATATGTCTTCATATTCACTTAGAAATTCCGTGTACCCTTTCTTTTCTAACGGTGACAAGTGAATACTGATGTGTGTTTCCTTGACATTCTCTGTATCCCCCAAGTTGACAACCTCAGTTTCATCCAAGTTAGACTTAGGCCTATTCTCAAAATTCTTAACCTCTTTACAACATTTCTGGTATATCATCTTCTTCTGACTCTATGTCCATTTATGCGTTGTCTCGTTACAAGTCACAATTGTCTGTCCATCAAGATATGCAATAGTACTTCTATGTAAATAAAGTAAATGATAGGGAAAATAACAAGAGTGAGATTTATAAGGAACCAAAATGCGTTGATAAATTTCATAATTGTTTTGAAAATTGGAGCTCTTTTTGAAATTAAAGAAAATACGGAACGAAAAGAAACTAGCCAAAGTAAAAGGTTATGCATGGTGCTTTGTTCAGCCTTGCTACCTCGAAGCTTTCAAGGCCCTGATGTTTTTGATGGACCAATTATTGAGACGCTCTCCTCGGCTCACAGCTTGTATAGACGGGCCTTCCTCCATTTCCTCCTTGAAATTGTCATAACAATCCATATTGTCGTCTTCCAAAAATAGATTCCTCATTGCCACCAATGCTTCCTCTTCTTCTGACCCATATATGACATCCGCTGGTTGGAAATTGCTCCATGGGAGATATTGGATTCTCCAGTGGATAGCAGGGGCTGCGCCATGGCGGCGACCAGTGGTTGAACTCCTTCCAATTTTGTTCTTATCCCAAGCCAAAAGTGGTGCCATTTTTTTTTGTTTGATGGGTTTGGTGATCCCCTAGAGGTTTTTGCCAAGTCCCTTTACAAGCTCGTATCCACACCAATTCAGTATACTTTTAATCTTGTTGTCCCACCATTTATCCTTTTCCATGGAATTGAACCTCTCAATGTGGCTTATTTTCCTTCTTCCTCCTATTTCCGGGATGGTCTTAAGACTGTATATGGGATTACTACCACCGCCATGAATAATCACCTCTTTGTGATTCCACTCGAACTTTACTACATGGTGCAGGGTTGATGCTACAGCTCTGGCGGTACGAATCTAGGTTCGTCCCACTAACAAGTTGCAAGATGCTGGGATGTCTATCACCTGAACATCAATGTCGAACCAAGTCGGTCCCATTTGCAGACCCAAACGGATTTATCCAATAGTGGAACTTTGGGAACAATCAAAAGCTTTGATGTTGATGGCCCTATCCTTGATCTCATGCAGGATCTTTCCCAATGTTCTGAGAGTTACAATTGGACAAATATGAAGGCTGGATCCTCCGTCGATTAGAACTCTGCTAATGAAGTAATCTTCGCATTGCATAGTGATGTGCAATGCCTTGTTATGGATCAGCCCTTCCGGTGGAAGCTCATCTTTGTGGAAAGTGATTTTACAACTCTCCAACACTTGCCTTACCATGTTCTCCATTTCTCCTCCAGTTATATTGCTGGGCACAAATGCCTCGCTCAACACCTTCAATACGACATTCTTATGTGTATCAAAGCTTTGTAGCAGAGCCAAAATAGAGATCTGGGCTGGCATCTTGTTCAACTGATCAATGAATGAGTACCCTTTTGGTTGTATCTTCCTCTAGAGGTCATCAGTCCCAGTTTCAGTGACAGTCGGTCGTTTAGAGGCTTTCTTACTGGACTCAGCTAGATGGGCTAGAGTATAAACCCTGCCAGTTCTCGTCATACCCTATGCCATAATTTCTTCTCCATATTTGTTTTTCTCTTTCCTTCTCACTTCGGCCATATAATCCGAAGGAATAACATTCGATGGGATAGTGCTATGGCTAACATTCGTATGGAATAGTGCTATGGCTAACATAGCTACTGGAATCGATACCCTTGCTTTGGAAGGTAACACCGACACTTTAAATGGTACCGGTGCTTTCGAGGATCCATACTCGACCTCAATTAGTCCTGGCACCTTTGTAGAAGAAGGTGCTTTTAACTCAAGTGGTATAGACATGTTCACTTCATTGTCCCCAGAAGGTTGGATCTGGAAAACAATAGGATTAAGTGAGACTGTTGGTTTCTTCGGCTCGTCACCTTCAGCAATCAATCCAATCGAAACTTTGGGGCCCCAATCATTTTCTATCTTAATCATGTGAACGCCTCCACCTTTGTGGTAATGTAGAGGGTTTTATGAGTATTAGGAGCAAGCTCCTTTGCCACGATGATCTTATTATCAATTAAGGCTTGGATTATCCTTCAGCTAGCGGCACTCGTTAATGGTATGCACATGTTTTGTTTAGGTTGACCCATTAAGAAGGATTTTCTAGAGTTATGGAAGGGATAGGGGTGACATATCCAGCAACTTTGATTCTTTCATACAGCTTGTTGATTGGTTTGGCAATGGAGGTTTATTATTTGGGAGGTCTACGGTTGAAGTTAGGTCGAGGTCTAGGAACGTTTTGGTGAGTGGGAGGTAACTGATAGCGAGAGGGTTGAGTATTTTAGGCTTGGTCGGCAGGCACGGGTTGAGAGTATCTGGGTGAAGTGGGCTGATATGTGAGAGATGGAGATTACTGGTAAGTGGGTGGTGGAGCTTGATAAGAAGGCGACGACGCTTGGTAGTTTGGAGTGGGTTGATATGTGAGTGGAGGTAATAGATAGGTTTGGTACTTTATTGGGGATTTCATTCTCAGTGCAACCATCACATCACTTACATCCCTTGTCATGGATGTGCCACCAGACGGTAGAGCCTTGTAGGTAGCCTGTTATGCTTTAAGGTTAGTGACCATACCACTTTTAATGCCTTCCTCGATCCTTTCTCCTAGTTTGATGATGTCGGAAAATTTCTAGCCCTCGATTACCATCAACCTCTAGTGATATTATGGGTCTTGAGCTTGGACGAAAAGCTTGTTCATCTGTTCTTTTGTTAAGGCTGGTCTGACCTTAGTAGCCTCTGATCTCCACCGAATCACATACTCGCGGAATGTCTCTGTAGGTTTCTTCTTCAAATTCTAGATGTAGAATATGTCTGGTGTATTTTCCATATTGAATCTGAGCCTGTCCATGAAATCGGACGCCATACCTACCCAGCTTGTCCATTTCTTGGGGTCTTGGCTAATGTACCAAGATAGAGCATCCCTTTTCAGACTTATTATAAAGAGCTTCATGCGAATCTTTTCATCCCTTCTGACTCTGACACTTGTAACAGTACGTCCTAAAATGGACTCTGGGGTCCCTTGTACCATCAAACATTTTGAACTTAGGAGGTTTGTACCCCTCAGGAAGTTCGACATCTTGCTGAATGCAAAGGTCCTCGTAATTCAGCCCCTCGATACCATTGTTTCGTTCAACACCCTGGATTCAGCTAGTCAGCTTCTTGAGTTCCGTAGCCAAGTTCCTTATAAGAGAGTCTTTGTCATCAAACTCTGGTATGCTTGAAATAATTTGAGTGTAGTGTGGTATGGTTTCCACACAGACGGAGGTGTTTTGGGGATGATCATTTATGAAGTTTAGTGGTTCAGGAATGCGTAGTGGGGTGTTGATTGGAGTGTGGCAAGTATTGCAGTGTTGAACATGAGTGGGTTGTTTTTGTGGTTTTGGGATGTCCTGTGGAGGTATGGGATTTTGGGTATTGGGAAAATTGATATCGGGAGTGGTAAAGAAAATGATAAGTTTTCCAAGTCTCGAACTTGGTCCAGTTCTTTCTGGAATTTCAACAACTTCTGCTCAAGTTGGGCGGCACATTCTTTGGAAACCTAAATACCCTGAGTAACCTCTACCCGTTCACCCGAGTTCTCCTCTCTGATGTTACTCAAGTCTTCCATTTTTGCTTTGTTCTTATTTCTCATAGGACTCGGAGCAGGAGGATGAGGTCGAGGGCCTTTGGATCTTGTAGAGCAGGATGACGATGCCAGAGTGCACAAACTAACCATTGGGAAGGGGAATAAAACAAAAGTAAAAATAAAGATGTAACAAGTTAGTGAGGATCATGAGAAGAAAATGATGCAATATTTAAATACATAGTGCAAGAATATAAACCGTGTCCTAATTTGGGTGCCTCATTGTGCCCGAGGTAGGACTAGCGACAAGTTAATTTGGAGAACTTATAATGCTAAATGCCTCATTTTATTGATAAAAGTAAGACGAATCCCAAAACGATACTAGAACTGCAGGAAAATAAAATGTCACAAATGGCCATCGGCCTTATTACATTTTAAAAGCAAAAAGAAAAGACTCCTAACTACTTGGTTCCAGAAGTACCTTCCCTAGACTCGACATCATTAGCTCCATCGAAAAACTTCACCAGCTCACATCGTCGCAGCAGTAGATAGGCTCTAGCCAAGTGTCCTCCTACGTTTCCCTCAGCGTTCTGGCAATTTTCAATTCTCTGGATGAACTTCCTTTCCAAATCTACTAAACCCTGCTCCAAATGTCTCATTTGCTTGTTGGCGCTGACAACCATATCTTTAAATTCTTCAATCAGCTTCTGATGTGCTTTTTGAATTTCCCGATGTTCGCTTTCGCACTCTTGAACCCTTTTGCACAATTGGTTGTACTTAACTTGTACCACATCCTTTTCGTCGGTGACCCTATGACCTCGAACAAACCCGGGCTGACCCAAGACATTGTGATTATCTTCCAACCAACCTGAATAGTATGGCGAACAATCGGCGTGATACCTATCCAGTCCAATAGAATATTTCCCTAAGGTGATTTTTTAGTTCCACATGTGCTGAGCTTGGAACTTGTAAGGGCTATCATCATCTTGGAAATCCGCCTTGAAGTGACTCATTTTATCGACTCTTGGTATAATCTGCTTTCTCGCTGCCTGACTCATGACTCAAAGAGCGACATAAGGATAAGTTCCTCTCAGACCAATGAGTATAAGAAATGGTGCGTCCCGATATCGGACAATAAATTCTTCAGTAGGGAACCATTCCAACATCCTCTGCACTTTGTCTTCTTTCATATTTTCAAATAACTTTACCCATACTCCTGCGTCTTCTGGCTGAGCGAACATGTTGGGCATATAATTCATTCTCCTTGGATGATGGAAAGCGATATGATCATCCCAATCTGTGCACAGAATCTCTTGACGGTATTCAGCCTTTTGGAGGTCCTCGATAAGCCAGAGTTGGAGAAATAAGTTACAACCCTTAAAGTGATTTTCCCCTCGTTGACAATTTTCCAAGGCTCGGTATCTCAGCAACGATCATAGGTACTATGCTAAAAGGTTGCCTGCCAATTCCTTCCATCAAAAGTCTTGGTTATCTTGGCTAGTCTGGTGTGGATCCTAGCTTTCTTCATAGAAAACACTATCATCCCCATAAAGCAGAATATAAATACGAAGACCCTCCGGTGGATGTGCCCCAATGATGTGAAGGCGAATTCATGTGGGTAAGTGCTGTAAGACTTGATATGGCCGTATGAAAAGGAATGGAGGAATCCTTCAAGCGACAAGTCTGTATTCTTCTTTAGTCCCATCATTTTTGAGAAAACCCCTACCTTTGCAATTTTCTGGTATAAGCAAACCCTAAGTCTCCCAAGGAATACCAGCTATCCCTCCTATTTCCTCGAGCAATGGTGTCATTTTAAGGTTCCTGAAGCGGAACATAGATCTGTTGCTATCCCACAATAAAGTTGCAGCCTCTATGATTTTGTTGTTGGGTTGGATTTCCAAAAGAGAAGGTAAATTTCCCAAATATTTGCGAACGAGAGTCTGATCGCTGGAGTGAAGATCTTCCCACCATCTTAGCAACCTTGGGTGGATGTTGGTTAACATGCCGAATATGGGGGACTTCGTGCCTCATTTTCTGCAAAATAAAGTGTTAGACCCCTACCCCGTCGTACATGACTATTTAAACCAATAATTAGCATAAACAACATTTAATTCTCCAAATAAATGCATAGAATATGGCGATGTCGGTTTGGGTTTCAAGGAAACCCAATGGACTTTGGACAAGGTTATCTTAAAGAGTCATTATATGGATAACATAACTGACTCGACTAAGTTTGACCATGATGCATGCACAGTTAAATAGGATAAGGTTTCAAGGAATTATTAGACCGGTACCCTTGAGCGGACAACTCAAGAGGGAAAGGCACGGAACCGTCGACTGCACATCTGATCAATTAGTTTTACCGCAAATACGCATTTTCCAAATTTAAGGGTGATAATAATGGAAGAACGAAACCACTCATTATAAGCGTTGCTATGATATTTTGTTTGGCACGAGCGGAATATGAAGTTGAATATGCAATTAAAGGAATGAAACAAGTTGTCATGTATTGCACGTTCATAAAGTAGTGATTACAATAAATGCTCATAAGTACAATAGTAATAAAGGAAAATGGTAAAAGAAAGCGTTAAAGAAAAAGAAACAAAGAACCAAGTCAGTTTCATGGAAGAAGAATGGGAAAAGACATTAAATAAAAGCAATAAAGAAGCTAAACATGAAATTGTAAAAGCCTAAAAACAAATCCCCAGCAGAATCGCCATGCTGTCGTGCCCCCTTTTTTTCTTTATATACACACATGTATATATCAAAATCGATCTTGTGACATTTTGGAGGACAACACATTCCCTTTTGGGAATTGGGTTTTGGATTTGGGAGAGTCACCGCCTAATGATTAAGTGTATTAGGACACTAAGAACGATTTGAGTCTAAGAAACTAGATTTGGCTAAGGGCTAGAAATTATCTCGAGGGGAAAGTGTTAGGGACCCCTCAAGAACCACTAGTGTCGTTCCCGACCATGTTATAATTTTGAATTCATGTAAGCAATTAAGACACAAATAAAGAGACTTGCACACAACATTGCAAACAAGTTGAAACTCACTATGAGAAAAATAAAGAAGGCTGAATTTTGTGAAAAAGATTTAAACCATTATGAAAAAAACAAATAAAGAGAAACTAAAGGGAGGGGAGTCCTAGGTTTATAATTTATATGGATCGCGTCAATAGAATATCCAATAATCACTCCTTGGAGGGGAGTCGTACGCCATATTGCATGCTATTACCCGTCCCAATCCTTTAAGTCCTGGAGGCATTGGGACTACTAATCCTAAAGGGGATGGAGTTGGAGATTTTCAGAGTTTTCAAAAGGTTAAATATCTAAGCAACAAATAATAACAGATATCACATAAAAGGGGAAACAAATAGCAGTTAGGGCTCAGATAAGCCTCCTCACTCAAAGCAGCAAACCGGTTATCATGCCTTACAAGTACTGGTTTGGTTTGAATTAAACTAAAAGCTTAGAATGGCCTGATTCATCACATATTTCTCAGATGAGGAGTTCGAATTAGCCCTACTTAGATGTTGTTGTCAAGGACTGACACGTCTGATTGATTACCTAACAGTTTGCCTAAGTGAGGCCTATAAGCATGGCATCTAACAGAGCCGTACTAATTTTAAAGAGAGTTACTGATTATAGAGAAAGGATCTGCAGATTTTAAGAATAATTTTAGGTTCAAAAGAGGTTGATTCAGTTAATAAAGTCTTATTGGCATGAAAGATCCTATAGGCATATTTTTCTAAGTGCAGAATTATGAAAGATCCTATAGGCATGTTTTTTACGTGCAGAAGATGCAGGATTATGAAAGACCATATAGGCATGCTTTCTAAGTTCAGCAAATACAAAATTGTGAAAGATCTTATAGGCATGCTTTCTACTATTTCACATACATTCATTCCCCATCCATGTCCACTATCTACCCCCATAATTTTTACAGAACGAATGAATCAGAAATAAAAAAAATTACATTAGTGGTTACAACTACATCTAATCAGCCTAATCTAGACTCAAAGTCCAACAATATGAGATAAACCAATTTCCAGGATCAGATTTCCCAAATACTTTCTCATATTTGTAGTGTGACAAAGTTCCCAAGAGTCGCAAAGGGACTCCAGGTATTGCTTGCACCCCAAAACTTTTTCAAAATCAAGAACGTAGTGTAGTATGGAAAGGCCAGCTCTTAGATGTCCAAGTTCAGAGGGAACTCAAGGTCCCAAAGCAAGGATCAAAAGAGAGGGGCAGAGCTTAAGATTATAGGAATTGGTGTAAGTGCATAAAGGAGAAGGGAATTAGGGAGAGACAGGGCAAGCTAGTAGTCATGCCCAGCAATTAGAATGATAGCACACCCCTGACCAGCCTGCTAGTCAAGCATTGGGAGTTAGGATCCATTGTGGATCAATCCAAGGTCTGGACAGTAATTAGAGTACTATCAGGCTAAGAGCTTAACTCAGCACATAGAATGGAATTGGGTAGAGGATTCATAAAAGAAAAAAAGAAGTAAAGAAAAGAGATATGAAGCACAAGTTACATCATATAAGCAGTAAAGTAAACATAAAGACTGAAGTTGTAACGTAAACACGTAGGGGTGAGGCAGATTAATTAACAAAGGACATACCAATTTCAATGAAAAAAAGTAAACAAAAGTAGTCTTGAAACAGCCAAATTGCAGATAGCAATTCCAAAGGACTTTAAGCAACCAGGATTATAAAACAATGTTGCCGAAAAAGTGAGTTTAATGTGTGAGTGGTGTATTTTCGATTACTGAGAATTGACTGATGATAGAAAGAGGGAGGACTATGTCCTTATATAGTTTTTGAAAACAAGTAAGGCAGGAAAAGAGTACAAAAACATAGAAACCAATCAATTAGTATCAGTTAAGACAACTAGACTCCTTTAATTAAGGGGTCCAGGTCAAACGGCTAATCAAGAAGGAAAAATCAGTTTTCTAAGGCGTAATTAAGGTAAGGAAACCATATAGTGCACAAATAAGGTCAAATACATAATCGGTAATTACGGAAAGGTAGAATAGTAGTGTCAAAATAAGGTATCAGTTTGATAATTAATCAAAAGAATCTTGGATCCCCTTGTAATCATAGATGCCTTAAAGTAATTAAGGCAAGAATAAATTCAAACATTGGTAGAGAATCACAGAAAAGATACACAAGAACAATTATTTAAGGAAAACATCACAAGCCAGGGATTTTACACGAAAGGATGAAAATAGATAGCCAGTAGAGTGAAAAAGATTCGATCGAAAGAAATCAGTGTTGAATCACTAGCATGATTAACGAGATTTCAAAATCAGTCTTTTTGAAAGGGAAGTTTTCTCATATATAAAGCATACAATTCAAACAAAATAAGTGTATGACAAATGAAAATTTCAGACTCATAGACAAGTAGGATTTTGAGTTCGATTACAAGCTCACCGTTAGTATGTAAACCTACGGTTTCAAAGGGAAACCCTAGTTCCATCTACCTAAAGAAAAACCCCAAGATTTGGTGTTTCAAAAAGAATCAAAGATGAGAAATCATTGAGGGAAACAAACATGCGTGATAGCAAACACAAAGTTTCAAAGCATGCTTGAGAAAATCTCGGAACTCGAACAGATCTCCGAAGTTTAAACAAAACATGTAAAAGTAAAACTCAGCAAGAATACCAACAAACTCAGTAAAATGAAACAAAATTAAAGAGCACAAACATATAGAAAAAATAAGGAACAAACAACCTATTTAATCATGTGAACAAAGAATAGAAAAGGACCTCATCAAATTACGAAAGAAAATGAGAGAACAAAATAACAACAACAACAACAAAAAAAAAAAAAAAAAAACAACAACAACGGCAACAACGGCCAAATATAATTCCACAAGTGCGGTCTGGGAAGGGTAATATGTATGCAGGTCTTACCCTTACCCCGAGGGGCAGAGAGGCTGTTTCCAGGAGACTCACGTCTCAAGAAAGCAATAAAAGACGATATATTATTTCTATCAGTAGACTCATAATAAAATAACATAGAATAACATAACATATCATAAAATAACAAAATAACAGCAATAAAATAAATTCAAGCAATAAGAAAAAGATGGAAGATATAATAATATCCAACAGATAAAGCCTTGCATCAGTAGCAGACCAGTACCATCCTAAGACTAAAATATTAAGACTAAATACTAATTGGACAGTCTCAGTCTAGTGCTCTGTAGAAATATTCATAACTTCCCCCCTAACCTACAACCTTAATTCTCTACTTCCACAATTCCCTGTCAAAGTCCATGTCCTCAGTAATCCTAAGTCGCGTTATGTCATGCCTGATAAACTCTCCTCAAAACTTCTTAGGTCTCCCTTTACCTCTCCTCGTGCCCACCACGGCCATTCGTTTACACCTCCTCACCGGTGCATCAGTGCTCCTCCTCTCAGTGTGTCTGAACCCTCTGAGTCTTGCTTCAAAATGAGAGAACAAACTTACGAAATAAACAAATGAGCATAAACACACATAGAAGAGCAAAAGAGTCAGAAAACTAATAAAGATTTTTTTCCAGAAACCTTAAGTCGGATTCGAACAATTTTTGAAATGAAAATTTGGGGAAAATTTCTAAAATATCTATTAAAGACCAAACACCTCACAGATATGAAAGAAATAGACGAGTAGAGAACCTTAGCAAGCTTAAACAATGGCAGAGAAGACTATATGATGAGAAGGTGTTGAGGAAAGTCGGATCCTAAGTCGGAGAGACTCATACTGCCTTGAACATGCCGAAAAATGGTCGGAGAGGCCATGGATCTTGCAGACATGAGACATATCTAAAGTTGACCATGGGATTCAGGCCTCCAAACTTCGCATGGCTTAAGCTGATGGTGAGGGAGAATAGGTATAGGCCATCCATGGCAAGGATTGCCATGGATTCCTGTGAGAATGAGACGAAAAGAGGTAGAATAGGATTAGGGTTTCGGAGAGTGCTAGAGAGGATTTGGGAGTGGAAGGAGTTAGAGGTGGCGTATTTGTGCAAATGAACTAGGGTCAGAGGGGTTAGGAGATTAAAAAAGGAAAGTTCAAATCAGGGCCATTGATCAAAATGATCAACAACCAGGATTAAAAGAAAAATTGAACGGGTCTGAAAGCGGGTTAAGGGGACGGGTTAAAAATAAAGAATTGGGTCATTTAATTAGGTGAAATTTGGGTTTGATTTTGTACTAAATTTGAACTGGTAATGGGCTATATGTTAAATGACCAATTTCTTCCCTTTTAGTTTAATTAAAATAGTTCAAATAATTTTAAAATAAATTAAAAGCACTAAGATAATTAATAATATATAAAAACTTATATAAAAATACTAGAAATAGTTTTATAATTGTAAAACGCTATTAATCGTAATATAGGCTATAATTGTAATTTATCTTAAAAAATATCAAATAAATTAGTAAAAATATGCAAAAATCACCTTAATTATAATTGTGTTGTAAATAGGAGGATAGAAATAAATAATTCACAAAATGATAATTTTGGAAATAATTATTGGATCTTGTACTGTTAAAATAGACAATAAATTAATTTTTAAAATCTTACAAATTGGAAAAAAAATCAAAATTATTGGGAATACTTATATATGCATACACAATCTATTTTGAAGGTATTTTGCAGTATAAAAGTATATATATAATATTGGGTATCAACAGGTACATAGAATGTTCAAGTTGTAAGCTAACTTGAAGTTGTCGCAACAGTTGAGGCTGTGTGCCACAACGAGATTAGAGTTAATCCTTAGGTATACAAAGAGTTTTTATATATGCTGTTTTGGCTCAGTAATTTTAGTAAAAGTTTGAGAAAATCCTACTGAATAGTAGGTTGTAGTTTATTCACCTTTTGAGCCAGATGTTTTTCACGTAAAAATCTCTGTGTTCTTTATTTTAGGTACTTATTATTTCAAAAACAGTAGTAGTTAGAACACCTAGAAGAACCAGGTTCTTTAAGAGCGAAAATTGGGGTAGGCAATTCAACTCCCAGCTCCTTGAAGACTCATAACAACCAAATTAATTCTAACACTATCAGTGCCATACTTCGAAACTTTGATTCTCCTGAACTTCTTGCTACTGTACTTTGCTTTTTTGACTTCCATGAGATTAATGACTTCACAAATTTTACTAGATAACCTATTATTGATTTTATTGAATTTGGGCAGCTTGTTCAATCTGCATCACAATATGCTCTTAGAGTCATATCACCATCTCTACTCATCAGAATGCCCAATCCTGGCTCATTCTTCAAGTATCTCACTAATCTATGTGCTGCCTCTAAGTTTGACTTCTTAGGAACTTGCGTGAACTGGCTTAAAGTCTGTATTATATAGGCTATATCAATCTAGTTAATGTCAAATAAAAAAGCTTCCCTATGAGCTTTTGATACCCTTTGACATCTGTGAGCACTGAATCACCCTTCAAATTGCAGTGTGTATCATATTCCATTGTTGTCAACTTCCTATTCTGCTCCATTGGAGTTATTGGAGATTTGGACCCTGTTAAATCCTATTCTTCTATTAGTTCCATTGTATACTTTCTTTGACACAACAATATACCCTTTTTGGGTCCGCTGACTTCAATTCCCAAGAAGTATTTCAAAAGACATAAGTCCTTCATTCTGAATGCTTAATGAAGAATTGTTTTAGCTTCTTGTATCATATTAGCATCATCACCTGTGATGAGGATATCATCAACATAAACAAGGATGATGACAAGTTTAGCATTCTTCTTTAAGGTGAATAATCAATGGTCATGTTTGGTCTGAGTAAAGCCTGCAGTATTCAGTGCCTCAGTGAGCTTCCGATTCCACTGTCTTGAGGCATGTTTGAGTCCATATAAGGATTTGTGTAGTCTACTGGGTTTGTTCCCCCTTAACTACCAGTACTTGGTGGTAGTTGCATTTAAACTTCTTCTTCAAGTTCACCTTGAAGGAAAGTATTATAGACATCCATTTGATAGAGATTCCACTGATTCATAGCCGCAAGAGCAATAACCACTCTGACTATGACCATCTTAACTACAGGAGAGAATGTCCCCTAGCAGTCCAATCCATCTTGCTAACTATAACCTTTTGCGACTAATCTGGATTTGAATCTTTCAATCTTCCTATTGGACTTATACTTGATCTTGTACGCCCACCTACAACCAATAGGAATCTTCCCTTTGGGTACTTAACTACTTCCCATGTCTTGTTGAGGACAAGGGAATAAATTTCTAACTTCACAGCTTCAATCCATCGAGGGTCCTACATAGCTTCAAGATAAGAAACAGGTTCTGTATCAGAAGTAGCAGCTAAGAAAGATTGATATTTTGGTGAAATGGAGGATAAATCTAAGTAATTGGACATAAGATAAAAACAATTGGAGGATGAACTAGTCTTCCCTGGAAAAATGTAGTCATTCAGCCAAGTTGGTGGTTTTGGATCTCATAAAGATCTTCTTAGTGGAAATGGTTCAACATGAGAAATTATAAGCATTTGTGGTAATCATGTTGAAGAGGTCCTTCAGAGTTATGATCATTGGCTACTGTAGACTAAGCATCACAGGCTGGGTTAGCAAGTGAAGAATCATTTGTGGTAGTCGTAACCTGTCCAATATCAGTTCCAACTGTCCCCTGATCTACTACTGGTGCAGTTTCCCTTGAGATGTCTTCTTGAACATCCTTAATATTCATAAAATAAGGGCAGATCTACACCTATCTTCATCGATTGGAAAGGAAAGATGTTCTCCTTGAATGTCACTTCCCTGCTCACAAAAAATCGCTTGGCCTTGCGATTATATAGCCTATAGCCTTTCTGAGAGCCTGAATATCCCATGTGAAATGCTTCCATGGCTCTAGGTGAGAATTTGTCAACTTTCTCTGTAACTGCGGCATAATATAAGCAGTCTATAACCCTCAAATGTAGCAAACTTGGCTTGGACTTGTGAAACACCTCATAAGCAGACTTGCTCCCAGAATTGAGGAAGGTATCCTATTTTATAAGATAAATAGCTTTTAGCACACAGTCTGCCCATAAATGCAATGGGATGCTCCCGTGAAACCTCAATACTCTTGCTACTATATGTGTCTATGCCTTCTTTCCACTACTCAATTTAGTTGTGAAGTATGTGGAAAACTACTTTGGTGGAGAGCCCCAGAAGTAGATAAGAAATCCCGACACTCTTTTCTAAAAAATTCTACACCATTATCTGACCTTAACACGTTAATTTTCTTTCCAAACTGCACATTCACAAGTTAAAAAAATGATTTCAACAGAACAACAATATCACTCTTTTATTTCATGAAGAATACCTAAATCATCTTAGAATGATCATCTACATGTGTTAAAAATTATCTCCTCCCATTGTATGTTGGGACTTTATATAGACCCCAAATATCTGCATGAACTAATTGAAAAACATCACTTGCTCTATTGTTGCTAAGAGGAAAATGTCTTCTAGTCTCTCTAGCCAAATGGAATACAGTACAATTAATGAGATTACAATCTACCAAGACTTCTGTTTCACAAAATCCAGCTTCATCATGACAACTACTGCAATGTGTCCAAGCCTTTTATGCCAGGTTTCAGGATCAACCTTCACTTCTACTGCAAGACAACTCCTAACTCTTTGGACCTCCCTGTATTGATTTTTTTCCCTTGGAATTAAGAGATACAAGCCACCTTTATCTTTACAATCCCCTTCACGTTCCCAGTGAACAGATCCCGGAAGACACAAAAATAATGTGAAAAAGTTCACTGAGCATTGCAACTCTCTTGTCAACTTAGAGACTTATAACAAATTGTACTTAAATTCAAGCACACACAACACATCATGTATGTTGTCATCTCCTTCAAGTTTATAACTGCCTTGATAAGTAACAGGGACTGACTTACCGTTTGGAAAGCTAACATTACATCTCCTATTTTTAGGGATCTTTACTATATCATCCAACATATTATAGGTTGAAGCCGTATGATATGTTGCTCCAGTGTCTATAATCCAAGGATCCTTACAGTCTTTCAGCAAATCTGAATTATCATTACCTGCTATATTGGCAGTATGTTCCTTTGCCTTGTCCCTGTTCAGCAACCTTACTATCTATCTGCCCATACTGCTCTTCGTTGAGGCATTTAAGCTTTTCCTTTATTGTAGCATTCTCTTGAGCATGACTGCTACTATTCACAACTGCATTTGCATGTTTGTACTGTTGCTGCCTTTTTCCTTTGTATCTAGGTGGATATCCGTGTAGCTTGTAACAAGTGTCCTTTGAGTGGCCCTTGAAGTAGCAATATTCACAGTACAAATCACTTTGCCTTTTAAACCTTGATTGATTTCCTCTTCTACTCATGAAAATCGTAGATTCATTCATTTCATTTGCTAAACTAATCTGAGAATTAGAAACACACACTTTCCTTTGATTTTTCTCTTTTATTAGCATTGCAAATGCACGACTAACAGAAGGTGACGGAGATTGCAATAGAATTTGACTTCTAGTAGCTCTATGGGACTCATTTAATCCCATTAGGAACTGAAAAAGCTTTTATTGTTCTAAGTGTTCGATAAAGTCCCTAGTGCCAACAGTAACTGTAAGTGAGGGTATAAGAGAACCATATTCATCCCATAACTACTTCAACCTACAATCATATACAAATATACTCTATCTACCTTAAAAATTTGTGGCTATTTCTCGTTGTAGATTGTAGGCTCTAGAACCATTGACTTTGTTGAATCGATCTTCTAGGTTCAGCCAGACTTCATGAGCATTTTCAGCATACACAATGCCATTTACCAGTCCGGAGATACGGTGTTCATGATCCATGTCAACACTGTCGCATTAACTTTCTCCTAGTCCTCGCCAAGATCTTCAGTGAACTAAGCTTTTATGCAGCTTTCATCAATGAACCCTAATTTTCTCTTCGCTCGCAGTGCAATCACCATACCCTTACTCCAGATGGAGTAATTCTCCGTTCCTTTCAACTGAATTGAAATTATCACTTTGCTAGGATTATTGGATGGTTACAGGAATAGTGGATTCCTAGGATTATCAATATCCAGATTCGCCATTGTTGAGTTTGGACTGAGCTTCAATTTCAACTCATGAAGAAAAACTATAAACTCACAATAGAGAAATCTATGCTTTATCCTTGATCGAATCACTCAAGCTATGATACCATGGTAAAATCCATCATTAGAGGGTAGAGAATTGAGGTTGAGGTTGAATCGAAGAAAGAAGAAGAAGATTCTGGAAGAAAATGATCTTCAATTACAGAGCAAAAGAATACAATGGCTAATCAGCTCTTTTTATCACTGTACATATAGGAAATATATAATTATTTTCTAACACTAACTAATCAACTAACTTGCTATTATACACAGCTGTCATCTAACTAACTTTGTCACCCTTCAAGCCTTTAGATGTGTAACTGTCACCAGCTGTCACTTTAACCATATCAACAAATGTCATCAGGTCTCCCGGGACCAAACCAAATATCGTACAAGTTCACAAACATAAGTACCTACTGGAATCGTCAAAATATCGATTCGTTGTCGTTTATTACAAATGTTGACCGTGGTCAACCCAAACCTTATTTGAATGTCAAAAGTTACATTTCCTTCAAAATTTCACATAAAAGCTTTCGAAAAATGATACTGACCATGCACGCAAATCATATAATACCAAATGGAGCTGGGAGAGGTCTCGAAACACAAAAATTAAAACTAATGCTCAAAATGACCTATCGGTCGTCACAAAATGGGTCAGCACTTCAATTGTATTTATTGGTGAACAACGTGATTAATTACTGTCAATTTATTTTCATTTGGCAACCTGCTCACATTTTGATTATTTACTGTCAATTGATTTTCATTTGGCAACCTGCTCTTCCAAATACGTTTGAGATTAATTCATAGCATAGTTGCAAGCTTTCACGTGTGATTAGGTGAGAAAGCATCGATTAATTAAATACTTATTACCACTGAAACTTCTCGCAGTCAAAGCACAAAAATACTCAAAATAAAAGTATCATTTTCCTTAAGATTTTGGTGCATTGCATGTAACTAAAGGTTGCTAGACTCATTTTATTTGCTTAACTAGTGAAATAATGAACTTCTAAATAATAATTTATACAAGTCACATCATGTATATGCTATCATTTAATTTGTTCTTTATCAATTGTAGTAATTTTACTTACTAG
This sequence comes from Nicotiana benthamiana, assembly GCA_034376525.1. NCBI lineage: Eukaryota > Viridiplantae > Streptophyta > Magnoliopsida > Solanales > Solanaceae > Nicotiana > Nicotiana benthamiana. Next base: position 86,936,723 of record CM067328.1, read on the forward strand.
TGTGTGCCTATCTGTTACTCCTCTCGGCAATATGTGTACACTGGTGTTTACTTTAGAAATTTGAATAAAAGTTTCAAGTAAAGTTTTTCAATTTTTTGCATTTGTATTCCAACCAAAGTACACTAAAAAGGATTAATTTTCTTTTGCATGCAAAAATGTGAAAATTTTATTCATCGAAATTTACAATGCCAGCTAAATTATATTATTGAAAACTTAAAAAAGAGTTGGAATTTCCTTAACATATCGAGTGACTATCATGTCTTTGGGGCTTCTCTTCTGAAGAACATAATTTATTTGAAAAATTTTAGGGAATATTTTATCAGTGATAGGTTTGTTACAAATTTGATATTTGGTCAAGGACAAAATCAAGATTCCTTGATAGTGTCTGCATAATTGAGCCAACTTGACATTGTTATGTTCCCAATCCTATGCATTTTGTCTTCACCTTAATCCAACTTTTACAGTGCTTGGTCTCTTTAGATTTGGGTTATAAGCTCTAATTATTTAATTTGATTATTGCTCATAAGTTTAGCAAAAAGCTTCTAGTCAAATTTGTCTACTCTTAAGCTCACCTTTCAAAATAGGGTGACAAATAAACTGTTTAGAGAACTTTGTGGCTAGCAAATCCCACAAGAATTTATAAATAATACAGCTTTATAATGCCTAGATAAAGTTGTTAAAAAGTAGTTATGCTGTCACTTAACTAAACCGACTTAATTAGGCATGTAATTTTCAGAGATAGAGAGCGTTCCAATATTTTAATTGCTGATAGTGATAGGTTTTAATCATCCTTGGATACCCTTTTTACTGACGTCGCCAAACTCATAATCTAGTTAATATAACTTCTTAATTATATGCATCAATAGTGTAACAAATATTACACATTCTCCTAAAGCTATTTATTTGTCGTATGGCACGAATATGTTGGTTATGGTTTGCCTTGATATTATGTGAAGTGTACATATAAAGAATACATTGATTGTTGGCCTAAGTGAAAGTTAGTTTTGAAGATTGACAAAGGAAGCTCAGGCTCCCTCCAGGTCCTTCCTCAGGTTCATAAAAAGGGCATATTCGAGTATGTAAGATGTACGTGATTGAGATAAGCTTAACTTGTGTATTTAATATCTCATGATAAAAAAGGTTACGTAATTGATAAGGAGAAGGACTTCTTACTCAAAGAGAACATTATCAGATATAAAAAAGGAGTTAGAAGTTGAGATCAACTAGAACTCTTTCACCAAGGAAGAGTAGCCTTAGAACTCTAGTTATTTCTTCAGCTACTAACTTTACAAATTGCAGGATGTTCTCACAGTATAGGTGATGCACAAACGTAGAAGTTAAAAGTGAATTAAAAGCAAAATAACAAGGCTTTTTGCACGCAGTTCGTGTGTGATTCAAGTGTGCAAACCTGAAGCTACGCGAACCAGATAGAAGAACCAGTTCAAAGTTTTTGTCTTTTATTCTAGCTCAATTGTAGTAGGGGTTTCCATATTGTACCTTTCAGCTTTATCTAGAGGCAATTGTAATAGGTACTCAAAGTATTTAAGTTAGAGTTAACTTCAGGTTGTCGCAACAGTTGATGATGCTTGCCACAACAAGATTAGAGTTAATCCTAGATTTACAAAAGAGTTTTTGTAAATGCACCTTTTGGCTAAGTGATTTTAGTGGAGAGTTTGAAAAAATCCAATTGCAAAGCAGGTCGTGTTTTTTTTACCAGTTGAGCCAGGTATGTCCCACGTAAAATACATGTGTTCTTTACCTTCCGCATTTACTATTTCAGCAATAGCAGGTTAAGGAACACTTAGAAGAACCAAGTAATTCCATGATCAGTTTAAGCGAAAAATTGGAACACCACAAAAATCACTCCCTTTTCTCCTATATGATATTGAAGTATAAAACATCAATTGATATCAAAGAAGCTTATCCTTGAAGAGGCTACCACCTTAGGTATAGATCAAGATGAGTGCACCACCTGAATACTTGGGAGGGCAATCTACTGATAGGCATCCACATATTAATAGCCAATACTACTCTTGGGGGAAACATGATGAGAGATCACATCATCGGAGAATCTTATGAGCTATAGGAAATTGTCACTGACGGTCCCCTGGCTACTATGAAGAAGAATGTTGAAAGAGTAGATGCGCCAAAAAAAGAGCTGACAGCAATGCTGAGGACTTGAGGAAGTGGGAAAAGAATGCTGAGGCCAAGAATTAACTTGTGTGTGGACTTGGTCCAAGCGAGTACAGTAGAATTCAAAAAGTTGTACCGCTATTAAGAAAATTTGAAACACTTTCCAAGTGCCTCGTGAAGGAAAACTTCAAGTGGAGAGGTCCATAGGAACACTTTTGCATTCTCACCATGAGAATTTTACCATAAAGGAAGGAGAAAGCATCCAGGAGATGTATACAAGGTTCATCATACTGACAAATGAAGTTAAGTGTCTTAGAAAGGTTATTCTTGAAGAAGACAAAGTTGAGAAAATTTTGACAAGGGTTCTACTAGTCTATTGGGAAAGCAAAATCACTGCTATTTAGAAAACAAAGAACAATACTACTCGTAAGTTGGATGAGCTAATTGGAAATATGATTGCCTATGAACTTAGAAGGCGAAGATAGATGCACTCAAGAAGCAAAGGATCCTGGCACTCAGTATCACTAAAGGTGCTGATCTAGAAGAGGATGAAATGACCATCATCACAAAGGACTTCAAGAATACCTAATTAGAGGAAAGGGTCCCAAGAGGTGGAAGCTACAGAAAACCAAGGGTTCCTGAAAAAACAAACCAATGAGGCATGTTACAAGGGAGGAAAATTGATCACCCTATTAAAAACTGCCCTCAATGAGAAATTAAATGGAAGAAAGAAAGAGCTGAACAAAGGAACATGTTCAACCCAAAATGAACAAAGGATCAATAAAAGCTATGGTTGCTGCCTAGTGAGAAAGCTCATGTGAGGACTCAAAGGATGAAGATGGAGATGAAGAAGCACTTATGGAAATTGAAGAATCTGATGAGGAATCTGAGGTAAGTATAATTCATCTCAAAGATAAGATTAAATTTTTATCTAAAGAAAGATTATATGAGTTACTCATGGATTTCATTGATGAATATGAGGATCTAAAAAATAGAAAGGAGCAACTGTCTAAGGAGTGTGTGATTTTGAAAGATAAGTGTAATAATATGGAACTTAGGGCTAGTGAAAATGATAGTAAAAAGGTTGAGTTAAAGAACCAGGTTTATGAACTTGACACCACTGCCCTAGAACTAAGATATGAAAATCTAAAATTGAAATTAGGAACAGATAAAAAGAAAGCTGATCACACACAACTCACAATAGAAAAAAACCTACGAAAAATGAAAGACGAGTTGTACAAAAGAGATGAGCAGATTAGAGTCTTTAAGGAGGATCTAAACATGGTTAAGCATGAGCTAGACAGAACTTGTAAATGAAATAGGTCCTCTGATACACTTTCATGGACACATGAACACCATAGTAGCAATAAGAGAGGACTTGGCTACGGGACCCCTGCACCTAAGTGGGATCCCAAAAGCAAGTACCTCACACTTCCTGAGAACAGAATCTGCACACACTATGGTAAGACTGTACACTACAAAAGTGAATGTAATGCAACATAAAAGGCTAGTCAAAAGAATAAAATATTTGTTCAAGGGAAAGGTAGGCTGCCGGGATGGGCCAAAAAGAATTTAATTTACATTTTTGCCTATTGAAAGGGACCCAAACTAGTTTGGGTTCCTAAGACTAACCCCTACTTTCCTTTTCAGGGTCCAAGTAAAGGGGAGCAGCCAAATATGGTACTTGGATAATGGCTTCTCAAGCATATGACAGGTAGCAAGAACTTGTTCCTTTCACTTGAGGACCTCAAATGAGAAAATGTATCCTTTGAAAATGGGATGAAATGTGAGATCATTGGGGTTGGAAAGGTAGGTAAGATTGATTCTCACTCTATTGACAATGTCCACTTGAAAGATGACCTAAAATACAACCTAATAAGTGTATCACAATTGTGTGATAGAGGTAACTTGGTAGCAGTCACCTCTACCAAATGTCTTATGATAAATTTTACTATTGACAAGATTGTTTTGTAGAGAAAAAGAGTAAACAATATTTACATTGTAGATCTGTCCACACATTAAGAAAAAAATTCACTTGCTTAAGTATGTTGGATAATGATCTGATCCGTTGGCACAATATACTTGGACATGCTACTCAAAGTCAACTTAATTAAATAGTCTCCAAGGGATTGGTGAGGAATACATAATATTAAGTTAAAGGAAGACAAATTTTGTGAGTTTTGTGCAAGGGGAAGCACGTAAGATCCTCTTTGAAATGCAAGAAAATTGTAAGTACCACCAGAACGATGGAACTGGTTCATATTGATCTTTGTGGACCAATAAGAACTCTGAGCAGAGATGGTAAGAGATATATTATGGTTCTTGTTGATGATTACTATAGGTTTACTTGGACATTGTTTCTTATATTGAAAAATGACGCATTCAACAGGTTCACTTCCTTTGTTATAAAACTCAAAAATAGCTAGGTATCAACTTGCATCAATTAGGTCTGATCATGGTAATGAATTTGAAAATGCTAAATTTGCTTTGTGATGTGCATGGCATAGATCATAAATTTTATGCACCTAGGACTCCACAACAAAATGATGTAGTTGAAAGAAAGAATAGGACATCGGAAGAAATGGCTAGACTATGCTTCTTTCTAGTAAACTGCCTCATAGTTTATGGGAAGAAGCTGTGAACACTGCATGTTACATCATAAATAGGTGCATGACCAAAGTTCTAGTTGAGAAGACTCTCTATGAGTTACTTAAAGGGACAAAGCCAAATATATCCCATCTTACAGCATTTGAATGTAATTGTTTTGTGCATAATAATGGCAAAGACTCCCTTGTTAAGTTTGATCCCAGAAGTGATGAGGGAGTATTATTGGGATATTCTTTACATAGTAAAGCTTATAAGATATATAACAAAAGAACTATGTGCGTAGAAGAAAGTGTACATGTGGTTTTTTATGAAACTAACATTCTTTCTGAGAGACAGGAACATGATGATGAAGCATTTGGGTTGATAAGATTTAAATGAAATCACAGCCCATACTGAAGTTGTACCAGAAGAAGGAACGAGTTCTTCTACTCAGGGCAACCTGACAGGGGGAACTGAACAAAGAGGAACTGAATCTCAAACCTAGATGGAACATGTCCATGAACCTATTCCACAACAACAAAGCACCGACAGATCATCAAGGTGAAACCAGTTTGTTGTGAAATCTTACAAAAGTTCTAATCCCATTGAGATTATAATCACTAACCCAACCTCTGGAATCAAAACCAGATCTTTATTAAAGAATCTTTGTGCTTTTGATGCTTTTTTATCTCTTATTCAACCTAAAATATTGCTGAGCTTTGCATGATACAAACTGTGTAAATGTAATGCATGATGAACTCAACCAATTCGAAATGCGTCGAGTTTGACATCTACTACCCAGACCCAAGGACATATCAGTAATTGGCACAAACTGGGTCTTCAGAAACAAAATCTTAAGTAGAGATCACTTTGAGAGGAACAATATGAAATTAGGGAAAAAAGACCGGTTCAAAGTTAAACGGAAAAAAAATTGAAAAAATTATATTTGAGAAAAAATATTATTGGTTAGAAAGTCTGTAAATTTGTATATAATTAGATTAAATCTTCCTTAATCTCATACTTTCAAAAGTATACTCCTTTGCCATGTGCTAAAATGACTCATTAATCTCCATTGATATTTTCTCTATTTTGGCAAATTTAGAGTTACATAAGAAATTTTCAGTGATGAACCTGGTTAATCAAGATAAATAGGTATGTTCTCTACATTCTACATAATTTGAAATAATAGTATTTGTATCATGAGTAGAGTCCTACCTAATTCCAAACTCCTTTTGAACTTATCTGTTACAAGTAAAGCAATCCCGTTTAAAAGAGTCCCAACTGAATGGAACTACCTAGATTCTAGGGATACACTTTAATTAACATCTCTTTAAAACTGAATTTCATGCAATTTGATTAGACTTCTAAGAGTATGAAAAGGTGTAGTTACCCCATCAATTATTTCTATGTATATTGATAAGCTTTAGTGTATTCCTTAGTTCATCTCTCTCAAACCGTAAAAAACTCTCATTCTTCTTTCATCTTCCAAACACAATATAATACTCTTTTCTTCCATATCGTAGCTCAGATATGTCAAACACCTCTGAAAATCCTTCGTCACTACCACATGAAATCACATCCACACCCACTACTTCAACCACGCAAATCTCTAAGAAAAGTAGAGTAAAGATAATGCATCATAAAATTATCACTATAGAAGAGTAGATCAAGAAAATAAATAAGAAATTAAAAGTAAATAGGGAAGAAGAATCCCAGAAATGTGAAGATTTATTTAAGTTTGCTACTGTGGGGGAAGAAAGTGGTTTCTTCCGGAAATGAACATGTGGCTTGTAGTCATAAAGTTTCTCCTAAATAATTTCTGAAGTTGCTGCAGATTTGGAAAATAGATTTGTACTGGTAGGGTCTATAGCAGGTGTTGAAACTACAAAATTTGGAGAAGTTGGTGGTAAAAATAAAAAGGAAAAGAAAAATAGAGCAAAGGTACTAGGAGTGGCTGATTCTTCACCCAGTCCTGTTCGTCTAACCAAAGAAATAGGTGCAATGATTTTTTGGGGAGAGGAATCTTCTGGAATAGAGGAGAGTATAAACAAAATAGAGGGGAGCGAGTCTGGAAAAATTGCTGAAGGGATGTCTCATCTTGGGAAAAATGTAGATGAACTTGTTCCATCTGCACATGAAGCCCTCGTAGGCCTACTAAAAAGAGTAATAGATAGCTATAACCCAAACAAGAAAAGAAAAGTTTCCCCCTCTATCTCTTCTATTATTGTTGAAATTCCTCCAATAAGAGGCAAAGCCACGAGAAGCAAGAAAAAACAGGATGAAGAAAATTCAGTGGCAATAGGGAGGAACTTGAGTCCTAGGCTGTGTATAAGAGTGAGATGAAGCCACCCTACAAAGTGTTGTTCAAATTTGTCATCAAATGCGTTCTACCAAGGAAGGAAGGAAGCACATTGCAAAATTCTTGGACTTGGTCCTGATGGAGTGTTTGGATAGTCGGAAGGAGATTAATTGGCATGGATTTATAATCCTTATTGATAGAGTTATAAATGACACAAAAACTCATGCCATTCCCTATGGATTCATTCTCACAATTGTACTTTCAAATATTAATGTATCTGTAAAGAAGTGGGAGGTTAGTGCAAGCAAGGATCATTTTGGGGTTGATAATCTGCTTGCTTGTGATTATGAAGTCAGTCCCACTTCTAAAGAAATACTAAGATTGAAAGGCTGATGAAATGGTTGGTTGAGGTGGAGTTTGAGAGAGATGCTCAGAACTGAGCTGGCAAAAGACAAAAAGAGAATAATGATGGCATTGTTCAATATATGCCGAAAATCTAAGTCTAGCGTAGATTAACCAGCGACCCAGTTCGGAACATTTTGTTTCTTTTGTTCATATTATCAATATTTTTTTATCATTTTATGCTTTGTGGTAGAATCTTATCAATCATCAATAAAATTCACTATTTTTTGCTCTAGCTATTTGTTTAAATTTCTTTGATGGTTAAAATTCTTAGCTTGATCTATGATTATTAATCCTTGATTGCATTTGAAGTAGCCCAGTGGCCATGAATAAGCTTTAAAATTTGGTTATCTCATATTTTTATGCAAATTTTCGATGATGCCAAAAGGGGATAAAAGGTTGTGCTTTATACTTTGAACAGTGATATTTATAACCTAATGTACTTGGTCCTTGATGATAAGTCATAAAAAGGAAAAATATTTCTAACATTGTGTTGATGTTGAGCTGAGTTGAAACAAGGCCTAACCTTATGAAAATTGCACAAAGTTTGTCATCATCAAAAAGGGGGAAACTTGTTGGCTCAAGTGAAAGTTAGTTTTGAACATTGACAAGCTTAGACATGAACTAGGTCATTCCTCACGTTCATAAAAATAAGCAAATCGAGCATATGGTATGCAGATGAATAATATAAGTTTAACTTGATGTATTTAATATCTCCTAATCGAAAAGGTTACAATATTGATACGGAGAAGGACTCCTTACTCAAATAGAACATTATCAAAGATAAGGAATAGGACAACCCAAAGGGTCCGCACCTGTTTCCTCATGTATTTTATGTTTCCGAATCCTTGAAAACCTTATTTATTTGCCTTGATTTGCGTGCACAGTCCGGGTGCATAGCCGAAAAGGTTAAGTATGAAATTCTATGGAAAAATGCTACATTTTAATATTAAAATGAATAAATTTGAATTTTGTCAAAATTTTGGGTAAACGGACCTTGACACATGATTTGACGGTTCTGGAGGGTCCGTAGGAAAATATGGGACTTGGGCGTATGCCCGAAATCGAATTCCGATGTCCCAAGCCTGATAAATGAATTTTTGAGTAAAATTGTTTTTTTGGAAATTTTTAAGAAAATTGAAAATGAAATTTGATTAGAAGACTATGGTACCGGGACCGTATTTTGGTTCTAGCACCCTATGCAATTTTTATATATGATATAAGCAATTTCTGTAAAGTTTGGTTGGAAACGGAAGTCATTTGACATGTTTCGGACTTAAAATAAAAAATTTGATGTTGTATTAAAGTTGGACGAAAACATGGATTTGAGGCTTAATTCGATGTATATGATGTTATTTTGGCGATTTGATCACACAGATAAGTCCGTAGGATATTTTTGAGATTGTGTGTATGTTTGTTTTGGAGCACCGAGGGCTCGGGTGAGTTTTGGATAAACTGTGAGTGCATTTGAAACCTTTGAGAAATCTGGCATGATCGGTTATACATTTTTCGCATTTGTGAAGCATGTCTTGAAAATGCGATCCAGAATCCCAATTGCGAAGAAAGAGAATCCTGCACTGGGGTCGCAAATGCGGCTATTTGGTTCACAAATCTGAGGTTGAGCCGGTCGCAAATGCGAATTTGGGATCGCAAATGCGAAGTTTGAAATTTCTGGTAGAGTTTGCAAATGCGACATGTTCCTTCGCAATTCCCATACCTGCAGGGTTTGAAAATGCGAACCCACATTCGTTTTTTCCACATCTGAGGCCTGTATTTTTCATACTTAGCCAAATTTTGAAGACTTTTCATCATTCTTTCAAAACCCAAACACACTTAGGTGATTTTTCAAGAACAAGACTTCTTCCAAATCATTTGTAAGTTGGGTTTTACTCAATTCTTTCAATCATTAACATTATTTAACATGATTTCAACTTATAATCAAAGATTTTCATAGGTGAATTGGGGGTTTTGCGTAGAACTTAGTTTTTTCTAAAATTGGGGGTTTGGACCTCAATTTAAGGTCTAATTTCAAAACAAATCACATATTTAGGTTCGTGGGGGAATGGGTAATCAAGTTTTGGTCCGAACCAAGGTTTTTGACCACATGGGCTCGGTGGAAATTTTTGACTCTTTGGGCAAATGTTTGTAAAATTCATTTTTATGCATCCAAATTGATTTATTTACGTTTATTGATATAGTTAAGTAACTTGTGACTAGATTCGAGCAAATTTATGGTGGAATCGAGGGGTAACGCTATAATTGAGGCTTGAGTTGAGTTCAAATCATCAAGGTAAGTATTCGGTCTAATCTTAGGTTGAGGGATTTGGAGCGGAGTCGTATTTGCTACTTGTTTTTTGTTGAGTACGACGTATGAGCATGGTGACGAGTATCCATACATTGGTGTCGAGCATGACCGTGGGTCTTAAATTGATAATTATATATTCTAAAATAATTCTATGGAAACCTTGATTGATGATCCTTGATACTCAGTATTGGTTTTTAATTGTGCCAAGTAGAAATGAAATAGGATTGGTTATAACTGATTTTCTGTTACCGGGACATTTTATTTGTTGTTGTTATTTCCCTAGTTTGGAAGTTATCACATTGTTTTTTTCCCTTGCCGGGATTATATTGTGTATTGTGTTGGAAGAAAGGGGAGCGGATGGTACGCCTACCATAAGTGATATTGAAATGGGAGGGGGTGGAATGCCTACCACTAGTGATATTGAAATGGGACACTGATGAGTTATTATGACATGGGAGCGGGTGGTACGCCTACCATAAGATATTGAGAAATGAAGTCAGGTTGCACGCCTCCACTGAGATGAGCATTGAAAGTGAAAGTTGTTTTAACTATTATTATCAGTGTTAGCAACTTTATAGTTAGTTTCATTGTCAGTTCTGAGAATCATGTTTATTTTTTTATCCCCATAGCATGTTTTCCCTCCCTAGTTTTAGTTGTTTATTTCCTGTTGTTTCTTTTTCCATATATTATATAAATGCATAGGTTTATCTGGAGTCTGATCCTAGCATCGTCACTACCTCACCAGGGTTATGCCAGAAGCACATGGGTCGGTTGAGCAGATGCTACACTCTGTGCTCTTTTGCACATATCCAGGTATTGAAGCAGCTTTTGAGCAGTAGGAGTAGACTGGGAGTGAGCCTTCAGTCCGGAGAAACCGAGGTAGCCCTGCTGACCCACAGGCCCAAAGTCTCATCTATCTTTTATTTTCGCTTGTTATGTCATGTATTTCGAGACAAACAATTTACATTTCCTTTCAAACAATTGTATTTAGTACTCTTAGTAGTCTGTGAGGGATGTGACACCAGTTCTTAGGTAGAGATATATGGTAAATTCCGCGTTATTGTTCAGTTTATTTAACTTAAGTCTTCCGCATTAATTTTCACGTTTCCGTAGTTGTTTAATTATTGAATACTTATTGTTATTTTTGGTTAAAATGGCTAAAAATATTGGAGAAGAATACATGAATGTGGCTTTCCTAGATTCTACGAGTATGCGCTATCATGACTCCCGATGGTGGAAATTCCGGATCATGACAAGGAAGGAGTTAGAAGTTGAGATCAACTAGCTAGAATTCTTCCACCAAGGAAGATTAGCATTATAACTCTAGTTATTTATTCATCTACTAACTCTATAAATTGTAGGATTTTCTCAATTACAGGTGTTGCACAAATGCAGAAGTTAAACGTGAATTGAGAGCAAAATAACAAGATTTTTTGCAAGAAGTTCGTGTTTGATTCAAGTGTGAAAACACGAAGCTACGTGAACTAGATAGAAGAAGTAGTTTCAAGTGTCTGTATTTTATTCTAGTTCATTTGTAGTTGGTGTTTTCATGTTGTACCTTTCAGATTTATCTAGAGGCAATTATAATAGGTACTCAGAGTATTAAAGTTAGAGTTAACTTGAGGTTGTTGCAACAGTTAGATGTTGCTTGTCACAACTTGATTAGAGTCAATCCTAGGTTTACAAATGATTTTTTGTAAATGGAGTTTTTGGCTCAATGATTTCGGTGGAGAGTTTTGAAAAATCCTACTGGAAAGTAGGTCGTGAATTTTTCACCTTTTATGCAAGGTATTTTTCACATAAAATACTTCTGTTCTTTACTTTCCGCATTTATTATTTTTGCAATAGTGGGTTAAGAAACACTTAGAAGAACCGGGTCTTTCCATAATCAGTTCAAACGAAAAAAATTAGACACCACACAAATTACCCCTCTTATGTGGTATTAAAGTATAAAACTGTCACGACCCGAATTTCCCACCACTGGAGTCGTGATGGCGCCTACTATCGGAGCTAGGGAAGCCAACCTTTTTAAACATTTCATAAAGTTTTAATCTAAAACAGTATAATAACTGAATAAATAATTAAAATTACGTGGAAGACTTTTAACAAAAACAATATTAAAGTACGGAAGTTTATAACATGTCTCTACCCAATATCTGGTGTCACTACTCACGGACCATTAAAGGAGTACTAAAAATATCAGTCTGAAAGAAAATACACAAGAGTCTATCTCGATACAAATAAACAAACTGAAATGAAATAGAAGAGACTCAGGGCCCTCACACGCTAGCGAACTACCTAGGAATCTCTGGACTGAAGGCGCGCTCTCAATCTACTACTGCGGTCCGTAAGCTGTCTCCTGACCTGTGTACATAAGGCACAGAAGTGTAGCATCAACACAACCGCACCCGTGTGCTGGCAAGTGCCTGGACTAACCCCGGTGAGGTAGTGACGAGGCTAGACATGACCTACCATAAATAACCTGTACAGATATATGCAATAACAAGAGAATACGCTATTCTAAGCAGTTAAAAGAGGGTAGAATGATGTGGGGTACAACATTTCAAATACAGAAATCAGCTAACAAGAAAGAAAATTGAGCAGTTAGCAACTGATAATGAAATACCGGAAAACTCAACACACAGAACAATATCCTCAGTTCATATTCCCGTAGCAGCGTGCAACCCGATCCTCAACATTTAATACCGTTGCGGCATGCAACCCGATCCTCGATAATTAATCCGTTGCAGCGTGCAACCCGATCCTCGACATTTAGTACCATTGTGGCGTGCAACCAGATCCTCGATTATTACCAACAAAACTCACCCACATCATTCGCAACTCAAGTGCGAGGGTAGTAGCATCAAATACCAAATGTTCCGATAAGGGAATGCAACTAACAACCCAAATATCCCGGCAAGAGAGGATTAAAATATATTTAATTCCCGGCAAGGGAAATGATCACAAAATTTCCACTTCTAAACACGTTAGCTACCAACAAGTGCTAAGTCGAGCCAATGCTCCAAAATTATACGAAGTCATTATTTATCCAAAATCGTTCATACCATGTGAACTAAATAATTCCCACAAGAATCTAGATCATATCATTTGAAATAACGCAATTTAAGACCCACGGTCATGCTAGACTCGAGTGCATAGATAATTGTCAGCATTCCTATGCACCGACTCCACATAGCACGTAACAAATAACATCCTAATCCAATTCCCTCAAGCCAAAGTTAGATCAAATACTTATCTCGGTCTGAAAATAGCAATCAATCCTCTAACACCGCTTTTCCTCTAGAATTCAACTCCAAAACAACGATATCTAGCCATAATTAGTTCAATATTATCCATAACGGCTTAAAACACAATTTCATAGCCTAGAAATGATATTCCTATCATTCTTCCAAAAATACAAAACTCCAACACAGGGCCCACATGTTCCAAACTCGAGGCTCGGCCAAAAATCAATCATCCATAGCCCCACGAGTTCAAATATGTAATTTGCTTTAAGATTCGACCCCAAATTGAGGTTGAATCGCTCAAAATTCCCAAAACACTAACTCTACCCCAAAAACCCTAGTTTCTACTTTGATTTCATGTTTTACACTAAAATGTTAGTGATTAGATGATGAAATAGTGAGGAAACTATGTTAAGATTACATACACAAAGATTTACGGAGGAAGGGAAGCTTGAGACTCATCAGTGGAGGGCCAATAAGAAGGGTTCGTGAGCTAAGAATGTGAAAATCCCGTCACTGTGTTTTTAGGCTTTTGGAATCACTGGAAGAAAATTGGTGTATGCGATCGCGGGGCAACTGATGCGATCACATAGAGGAGTGGGAAGTCAGCTTATGCGATCGCAGACATGGTCATGCAAACTTATAGAAGAAATGGAAGTCAGAATTTCAGGTGAGGCTTAATGTTGTGCGATCGCGTAGAAGGAGAAGCGATCGCATTGAAGAGGCTGGCCAAGCTATGCGATCGTGGGGGAGCTTATGTTATCGCATAGAAGAAATTTGGGACACTTGAAGAGCACCCTATTCGATCGCATGACTGGTAATGCGATCCGCAAAGGTCAAAATCCCTGAACACCAGAAATAACATTTCTGCAATAACTCAAAGGCCGAAAAAACCTCGAACCACATCCAAAATGACTCCTGAGCCCTCGGGGCTCCCAACCAAACACACACACTAACTCAATATCATCCTACGAACTTGCTCGAGCGATCAAAGCTAAAATAACATCAAAATCAAAGAATCAACCTCCAAAACTCATAATTTCATTTCAAAGTTCATAATTTCTAAATTTTTCCATTTTTAGTCCGAAACACGTCAAACGACGTCCGATTTTGACCAAATTTCATAAATAGTGCTTAACACTCATTTAAGACCTGTACCGGGTGTCGGAACCAAAATAGGAGCCCGATACCATTACTTTCTAACTCATTTCCATTTCAATTTCTCATATTATTTTCAGATAAATAATTTCTTTTAAAAATTCTCTACTCGGGCCTGGGACCTCGGATTTCGATTCCGGAAATACACTCAGATCCCATATTTTCCTACGGATTCTCCGGGACCGTCACATCACGGGTCCGAGTCCGTTTACCCAAAATATTGACCAAAACCAACTATATCAATATTATTATCAAAATTTGTAGTTTTTAACACATAGTTCATATATTTCCACATAAAAAAATTTCGGCTTTGCGCACGCAAGTCGAGACGACCAAATAAGAGGTTTTTAAGGCCTCGAAAGCACGGAGAAAGGGAGAGTTACGGTGATGACCCCTTTGGATCGTCACAAAAACATCATTGATTATATCACAAGTGTAGTTGGTGAGCGAGAGAATCTCAATTAATTAGTTGTATCAAATCCCTCGTACGTTCTTAAGGAAAATATATCCCGTTTTGAAGCTCACAATTATTGTCAGTGGTTAATTTTTTTTTGCTCTTTTGTTATCTAAACTATGATCAGAAAGCTCCATCCCTATATCCCTCCTCATCAACCAAGCAAAATATCATGCTACCTTTAATCTATTCAATCACATTTATTGGCAAACATTGTAAGGTTGTAGGTTGTGGTTATACTTTCTCCTTATTGTTGGCTGAAGATAGAAACTCTAGTACTATTTAATTACTCTCTTTAGAAAAATAATTGTCTTTTTAATTACTTTCTTCAGTAAAACAATTGTGAGCAATTAATCGCATTAATATTTAGGTAAGCTGGTGTGGCCTGGGTTCTTACCCTTAAGCTTCGGCAGAAGAAATAAATAATTACTACTTTCCTAAGATGATAAGACCTTGATTAATTATATAGCTAGCATACTACTAGCCTTTGGATACCATATTATAGAAAGCTGGTGGTTCATTTTCAACTGTCACGACACTCATTTCATGCCCAAAATCACGCACCTTGTTTATTTATTTATTCATTTATTGGAACCTTAATTATTTATCTTTTAGCACCTTATTAATTAGACCATGATATAAAAAAACAGCAACAAAATTGTCTTTTGGAGTTTGTCTGCTAGTTGTTGACTTGTTTAGCTGGTTTATCTAGATTTTTTTTTTATTTATAAAAGTTGAAGGATAACGAAAATCTATCCTCCCACCCTACCTCTTCATTAATTAGCTTAGTGTGGAAAATGAAATGCCATTAAATCATATAGCAAACCTTTGAAGATGATAGAAAACTAACAAAAAGAAGCAAAACACAGCTATAAATAAGGATAGCGTGTGTAAAAAGAATTACACTCTTATATTCTTTTTTTATCTCTAGCATTGTAATTGTTTTTACACTCTTAATATATGTGATAGTGAGAGGCGGAGCAGGATTTCATGTTTATGGGCTCGAGATTTTACCCGTTTTAAACTATCGGATTCTAAATTAAAAATTTATATATATTCAATGAATTTTCAAGATAAATACATTATTCGAACCAAAACTACCGGGTTCAACCGAACCCGTTCGAAGCACTCTAGTTCCACCCCTGGTGATAGTAGATTAATTATCAATTTATAACCAAATTACCAAAATCAACTAGCATTGTTTTATTGCTTAATTACGGAAAACGAAACAATAAAGTCTGACAAACTGAAAATTATTTGTCTGGCAAATTAAACTAGTAGTCGAGTAGTAGTATCAAGAGGACAAAGGAAAGCCAGAAGTTGCTTGTGACTTTTGTGTACTAAAAAGCAGCTTAACAATTCCAAAAGTTGTCTGGACCACAAAGCATGATTTAGGACAACATAAGAAGCTGTTCTTTTGTCCATGCACTTTCCCTAACACAATAAATATTTTCTGCTTAATTAATTAAAAGAAATTCGAGAATCCGTAGCATTTCCCAATATGATTCAAACATTCACTGAAACGAGGAAAAACATTCTTTTACTGCTGCTAAGTGTTACTAGCAATATAAGACGTTAGAATAATTACATGCATCGAGGCACATTAACGTCCCACGCTTCCCTTGGTTTTCTTAGATTTTCTTTTTCCAACTTTGTCTTCTTAGAAGAAAACATGTCAAACTTTGTTACACCATACACAAAGACATCCAACAAATATCTTAAAACTAAATCTTACTTTTTTAAACATACATGCTTAGATAGGAAAAAAAAGTTAAACCAACCGATGTGACTGACTCTATACCGTGCAATTTTCATGCGTGGTGGCGAATTTAGAATTTTAGGTATATGAAAACCTACAAAAATCTCGAGTTCATAAACAATACTAACTAGATGAACGGATATTACAAACTAAATATTCTTATACATTTAATAGATTTTCAATACAAATACAAATTCCAGACAAAAACTATTGTGTTAACAGGAACCCGAAGCTATTGAACTGAATCCTCCCCAGTCTGTAGTCGTTAGTTGATGCTTATTCCTCCAATATCGTCATTGCTTCTTATTCTGAAAAAGAAGTTCACGATATTTTGGTCTTTCCAGACAACTCGATGAGTTTAGTTAACCTTTTTAGAAGATCCTAATGATAGCAAATTGAATCTATTAAATTTTTACAATAAGATGGTTGACAATTTATCGTCTAGCCGTACCTTTCGTCTTTTTTTTCTTGATCATTCGATGATGTCATTAGAGAAACAACAAGATCCGAGAAAGCACCAACGATATATTTGTGGGTATGTTTCGGATTAAGGTTTAAATAACAGAGGAGAAGTTCATGCAATAATTCCCAATTGGCTTTCACGTTAGTCAACTCATGAGCTTCCACCATTTCTTGCAAAGATCGTCGGAAATCTGAATACGGGTCAGGCGAGTACGTTAGAATGGCAACGCCGCCGTTGACCACCGACTCTTCTCTCTTCTCCGGCGAAGGGGTTGTCGGAAAGTCGACAATGGAGTTAGAGTTACCAGGCGAAGTGAAGAAGAAGCGTTGAGATGCAAAGACATTGGAGAAATCGGGAATATTGTTGGAATCAGTATCAGAATATTCTGAATCTTCAAAAGAAGAGAAGATATAATCTTCTGTTAGGGTGGAGGAATTAGTGAGAGATTTGGAAGTGGCGGAATCAGAGGGAATGTCGAAAACAGACTTAAAGTTTTTGATAGTTTGTTCATTTTCTTCTTCTTCCAAAGATAGAGAGAGATTTGTGGGAAGGCATTTGAAGTTTGGAAAGCACTGGTAGAATTTCTTTTGAAGAATTCTTGGCATTTTTTTGCTGGCGGTGGTCGTGATTTGTGGTGGCGCCGCCAGGGATGAGAGAGTAGCTACGGAATAGGGGATGGCAGAAGAAGATGGGAGTAATAGATAGCATGTGATTGAATAGACATGCATACAATGTACTTATATATGTGTATATCAATTGCTATATGTCGCAAGAAGGGTTCGTCCGTCAATACAGTAATTAGATATTTTAATTTGGTATTTTGATATTTGATTTCTTAAAATGTTATATCAATACCGTATTTAAATTTTATTTGGTATGACTCGTCTTTTTTTCTTTTGATTTAAATTTGTTCGGTATGGTGACTTCGATTTGTTCGGCTTGAATATATATTAACGTTGATAAAATTTTTTGTCCAAAATTAACAAATAGTTGATAAAAATCTTTGTCCAAAATTAACAAATAGTAATCCATAGAGAGAAAAGAGAAGGTACATAAACAAATAAATTTAATCATTAAAAATATCTTAATATTCCTTAAAGATAATTGTTGGACTTAAAAGACAAAACTAATCCAATGAATACAATATTAATACACCGGTGAGAAATATCCTGAAATAATAAAAATATTATGTTAAAACCTACTTGGCAACCTAAAGAATATAAGTGGCAACCTGAGTCAGAATCTACCGTCTAATTTGTTCCTTTTATTTTTCTAAAGAAGTTTATGGGGTTTAGCTAGTGTTAGTCGTATCATGAATATCAAAGAAAAGTATTATGTAACTTAGTACGTTATAATCAATAATAGTTACGTAACTCCTATATATTTTTATATGATACCGATATTTCACTATTATTTTTTTAAATACCAAATAACATATCTAATATCGAATTTTTTAAAAACATAAATCAAATACCATATCATATACCAAAAAATCGAATATCAAAATATCAAAATTTTTCATTTCGGTATGATAATTTGGTATTTATCAAATTATGCACAACCCGGCGTCACAATATATTATTATCTGGTGAGTCAAATAATTTTTGTATTATTATTTTCAAGTTGATTTTAAATATTTTAACTTATTTGCATGTAGAAGGTTAGTAAGTAGCGATATATATCCTTTTTTTTGTGAGGGGCTGAGGAGAAGTAGAAATTAGCCTAAGAAATATTAAATAAAGGCGATAAGACACAATATGACATGATTTCAGTTTTGTAAGAATATGACCCTGTGAATATTTAAAATTAAGGTAGTACAAAGTAAAGCTGATGGATAGATTATCTAAACACGGAAGATTTTTAGGTAACCTGAAAATGGGAATTACATAGGGTTTAATAGCCTACATATCCTACTATATTCCATAATCCTCTTATCCCTTTGGCCCAGTTAATTTCACCAATTAGGGATTTTTACATATACATCTCATCTACCAAACCTTTCTACCATAAATGTGCCATGTTTGTTAATTACCATCATATCTCATGGTTTTGTTACATAATATATACCAAACAATATATTTGCTGATTTTACATCCTAAATTAACACTAGACAATTAATGCTAAATCTCTCCTTAATAAATTGACAATTACCAAACGGTGAAACAGCCATATTTCCGTCTGGCTTAAATTTGGAAATGACAATCAGTTTTTAAGAGATAATTAATGTTTGATTTACTACAAATTAATGCCAAAACATATAAGGTAAATGCTCCAAATATATCCTCTAAATATATCTAGTAAATAAACAGCTTCAAATGTCGTTTGTTCTTTGACAAAAATAGTTCGAAATTCGTCTACAGTCATTCCTATTCTACAGTCATTCTACCAAAGAGAAATTCTTCAAAACTGAAAAGAAATTCGTCATTCTACAGTCATTATTTGACAAACCTGTTTGGAAGTTGACGTCAAACATTCCTCCATTCAAAAACAGTGTGTATCTTGTTATTCAGTGATATTTTTTTTTATATTTCGTAGTTCTTCCGTGACTGGCAGTAAGGAGATTATACAATGTCAAAAATTCCGATAATGCTTAAGTTTAATGGTTATTGGGATAACTATGGCAGTTTCAGAGATTTTGAAGTTGACGCCATTTTGGTTGATGAAACTGCAAGCTACGGAATTCTCCAGTCTACAATTGCAGAACAATTATCTATTGATACATCTGATAAAGTTGTAGAAATAAAATACATTGTGAATGATAATTGTCCTCCGTTGCAGATTAGAAACGATATGGGCGTTCATGTATATATGGAAATGAAAAAAGAGAATAAAAACTTAGGTTCGTATCCGTTATGTATTAGCATAAGTGATTTCAATATGGAATTGGCAATCACCAATGAACGCCCCATCACTATAGGTAAGATTACATCTGTTACCGAATTTGAAGAATTTTGTGTTCTCTAATCAACTAGAATTTGACGCCAATTATCTGTAATGAATATACAATGTGAATGTATTGTCTGCAGGTTCTTCAGGATCATTAAGATTATTAGAAATTCCATCTTCACCAGCTATTGAGGAATATCAAAGCGAAATAATCATTGAATCTTCTCAAACATGTATTGAAGAAGGTCAAGTGTACCAGGACAAGAAGACGATTGTTGCTGCAATGAAGAATTATGCAGTTATGCAGAAGTTCCAGTTCAGAGTTAAAAGATCAAGTTGTAGAAGGTTTGTTGTTAGTTTTTCATTTTAAAAACTAAAGTATTATTTTTATTTTACAGTTGTATACATTTGTAGTTATTGTATTCATTTGCATTTAAATTTGTAGTTAAATGTGATCAATTGTAGTTCATTGTAGTCAATTGTAGTTGCTTGTAGTCAAATGAACATACAGAAAAACAGTGTGTTTTTAGTTTGTAGTTGATTGTAGTTAAATGTAGTCAATTGTAGTTCATTGTAGTCAATTGTAGTTGTTTGTAGTCAAATGTACATACAGAAAAACAGTGTGTTTTTAGTTTGTAGTTGATTGTAGTTAAATGTAGTCAATTGTAGTTCATTGTAGTCAATTGTAGTTCATTGTAGTTTAATGTAGTTACATAAAAACAGTTTGTTTTTAGTTTGTAATTAGTTGTAGTTAAATGTAGTCAATTGTAGTTCATTGTAGTATTTACTAACAACGATTGAAATTTTGATTTTTTTGTAGCTACTGGATTGTATGTGTTGCGGAGAACTGCAAATGGCACTTCAAGGCAACATCTATTAATGATTCCTCACTGTTCAAGATAAGAAGTTTTAGCCGACAACACACATGTTGCCGAATGGACGAAACATTCATAAAGCGCAAGTGTACTGCAACTGTAGTTGGTAGCATTGTTGTTCCAAAGTTTTGTGATCCTAAGACTGTTTACACGCCAAAGGACATACAAACTGACATGTTATCTGAACATGGAGTAAACCTAAGCTACATGCAAGCATGGAGAGCAAAGGAAAAAGCATTACGTTTTCTGCGTGGGAATCCGTGTGACTCGTACAACAGATTACCAAAATATTTTTATATTCTTGAGAAGAATTATCCAGGTTCTGTTGTTAAATTGAAGAAGGCAGCGGATGATTGCTTTTTGTATGCATTTGTTGCTCTTTCTACATCAATAAATGGTTGGCAACATTGTAGGCCGGTAGTAGTGGTTGATGGGACATTCTTAAAATCATCATACAGGGGTATTATGCTGACAGCAAGCACCATGGATGCAGCAGGTAACAGATGTAATAATGTTGTAGTTACAATGTAGTTAAATTGCCTAAATTGTCAATATATATTTGTATTTAATAGTTAATCTCAAATTATGTTTACAAATTGTAGGTTCTATTTTTCTCTTGGCATATGCTGTTGTTGATTCTGAGAATGACGCGTCTTGGAGGTGGTTCTTTGCACAATTCAAGGAGGCATATGGTGAAAGACCTTCTATGTGTGTTGTCTCAGACAGGCACGAGAGTATATCGAAGGCAACATCTGCAGTCTACCCTGGAATGGCGCACTACTTTTGCATGTGGCATATATGGACAAATATAAGGTCAAAATTCAAGAAGGCACATTTACAAATACATGAATTGTATTTTGCTACAGCGAGGTCATATACTCTGGATGATTTCAATGAAAGAATGATGAAGATTCAGGAGGTAGACCCACGTGTTTCGTCTTACCTACATGATATTGGCTATCATAGATGGTCAAGAGTACATGCAACGGCAAATAGAACTTTTACTATGACATCAAACATTGCAGAGTCGTTGAACGCTGTTACAAAAGAGGCAAGAGAGCTGCCAATATTTGATCTATTGGAGTATATGAGGACTATTATAGAACGTTGGACAAAAGACAAGTTATTGAAGGCAAAGGGTACTTTCACATTTCTTGGGCAGAAATTCAACAAAGAATTGGAAAATAACAATACTTTATCCCAGAAACTAAAGGTAATATATTATTGTTTGGTGCATGAAAAAAAAATAGTAGATGAAAATGTTTTTTCCAGAGACTTTTAAAAATGTAGACGATTGTAGTTATATGTAGTTAATGTTTTATGTCGTTTATTCGTAGCTGTTTTTTAATGTACTGATTGTTGCTAACATATTGACACCTTATTATTTTACTTTTGATCTTGATTTGTAGGTGAGAGCTTCAACTGATCATATACACACTGTGTTAGATGGCGTGAAGAGGTACATTGTATGTTTAGAAAATAAGAAATGTAGTTGTGGACAATTCCAACTTGATGAACTTCCATGTGCACATGCTTTGGCATCATTAAGGCATAGGAATGAAAGGCCGGACAACTATTGCTCACCGTATTACACAACTAAGAGCCTACTACTTACATATGAATTGCCAGTTAATCCTCTTCCTGATGAAGCAAAATGGGATGTTCCACAACATATTTTGGATGATGTAATGAAGCCACCAGCTGGAGATAAAAGGCAGCCAGGAAGACCTCACAAGGAAAGATATAAGAAATTTGATGAAATAAACTCAAAGAAGTACAAGGTGTCATGTGGCAATTGTGGAGGTGAAGGGCATAACAAAAGAAGTTGCAAGAATGCGCCGAAAAAGGCATGAATACAATGTAGCTACAATAGTTATTCAAAATAAATGGTAGTTATCCGGGATTATCGGAATTTAATGTATAACTGTAATACGTTTTTGACTATAATAAAGAAGTTTCCCTGAGTAATGTAAACTGTTTGCATATTGTTGTTATAATGTACTTTAATTGATTTCTAAATGTGATATCGACATAATAGACAAAGACAGATTGTTGTATATAAAGATAAAACATTGTAGTTCATTTTCAAGAAATCTAAGTAAGAAACATCATCATGTTTATCTGAAAACATATATTGTGCAAATGTACTGCAACAGTTAATGTAGCAGTGTTCTTGCATTAAAAAATTATGTAAGTAATTGTAGTTATATGCATAATAAATGTGTAGTTATATGTAATTGTATGTAATTGTAGTCACTACATTAATATGAAGTGGCTCGCTGTATTTTTCAATCGGATTATAAGTTGGAACCTAAAACTTGCCTGGTTTATGGTTCATATATAGAGATCTGGAGGCTTTATGTGCTGCAACCAGTCTAGTTGACAGTTGTTGCAAGAGGTACTGTGCATTCTCATTTTATCATGACATTCAATTGTAGCACAAGTTTATTTTTTTGTTCATTACAACAAAATGACTACATTTACAATACATATTGCCTGGAGGAGAAGAGTGAGCATGATATAGAATTGTAGATAATTGTAATGAACTTCAATAATGTTATCATTATCAATAGAGTTAACATCTGTATTGAGGCAATTCTAAATCTGTATTCAGACCTGTAAGAACACCTTGTATTCCAATCCAAGAAGCTGTATAATGCAAGCACTGGCAGAACATACAGTGCAACTAAATGAACAGATGAATCTCAGAAATATGGCAAACAGAAATGCAAACTTAATGTTATTTTTCCAAAGCAATTGTTCAGTACACCCAAACTCACACATTTCTTCAATAACTACTAAATTGTTCAGTATCCATTGTGGGTTACAATCAAAGTTCATTACAACAGTAGACACTATTTCCTCTTTCGTTCCAATTTAGTTCTCTCATTTTTTGGCGGTGGACCCCTCCTCCTTGCAAGCCTGCCTGTAACCTCGCTCTCACTGATTGAACCATCGTTTAGCTTCTTTGTGGCGTAGTCCCACAACAGAGCTCCATATCTTTTACGGTGTTTGTTAATATCATTAAGATCCTCCTTTGGTATGCACAAATCACCATTGCTAATATATTCAGCAAATGCAGCCACAAATACACCGCAATCCCTGGAGATTATGAGTAATTTTTTAATTTAATATCAATAAACAAGTAAATTTGTATTAAACATATAGAAAGGGAGTTTAGTTTTCTTACAGTGAGCCTTCCTTTTGTTGTGGAATCTCGGCAACCATCCATTGTATGTCTAGAGGGTCCGTAACTGGCTTCTCTACGTATGACTTTGTAGTCTTGAAGTCAATGTCCTTTCGTTTACCGTAGAAACCAGTGCATGACAAATAAAGAGGGATAATTGTTGAAAATTTTTCGGCCAAAGCATTTACTGTTTTGTTACGCTTTGCCCTCACCAATGAATCATACACATACAGTTGCCGATCTTTTATGTCAAACACTAACAACAACCAATGGAAGTTCTCTACAAGGTTAACAGGCATTAACACATAATCCACAAGATCCCATGCTACATTTGCAAGGATTCGATAGCCCATAATGTATTCTCCAATATCGTCATCGGCTTTTACAACAGAATTCCTTTGATTAATTGGAGCAGCAGAGAACTTATCATAGATACTTTCAACTTTTGTCTTGAACAAACAGTCTGTTGTTGTAAATCTACAGTTGTTGTTGGGGCCATATTTCCCCTTCTTTCTCAAATAGTACATTAAAACATCGATGTGCTGAAAAAATTAAAAGTTGCATTTATTCAACAGTGTTCAATAAACATACTGCATTTTAATACAAATGTAGTTAAATGTGTTGAATTGATTTTAAATGTATATAAAGCATACTGCAGTTTAATGCAATTTTTAGTTAAACTAAATGTCTTCAATTGTAGTTATTTGAAGTCAATTAGAAATACAGTTGCATATACCAATACATTCTTAAAGATGTAACAGATGATTGTAGTTAAATGTAGTTGTATTCAATTAACTACAAAAGTAAAAGTTGCATTTATTCAGACATGTGTTCAATAAACATACTTCAGTTTAATGCAATTGTAGTTAAATGTGGTGAATTGATTTTAAATGTAGTTAAAGCATAATGTAGTTTAATGCATTTTGTAGTTAATGCAAATGTCTTCAATTGTAGATTACTGTAGTGTTCGATAACTACATAACAGAGAGCCAGCTATCAGATTAAGACAAAACTGCAATGATAATCCATATACTTACTGTACAATTTATGAGCTGTCCGGGGTGAGCAAGGGCGTAGAACCATTCCTTCTTATCTATTTTTTCGCAACCCAAATCCAACAAAGGATTGAGATGGTTATCCTTCATGGAATAGAAGTTCTTCCTCCTGTAATAATAATATAATTAAACAAACTACTAAAAAAAATGTAGACACTAATAAAGTCTAAATTCAATAGAAAGCAAAGTAAAACAAATACATACAACATAATACATTTAAGCACCATACCTCCTGGAGGATTTGTCAGTTCGTTGGTATAACCAGGTAGTAAAACTATCTATTACATGAGGATCAACATCTTCACCAATTGGACTTGTGAATGGGTGTTTTATGTAAAAAAATTTTGGCCCAAAAGACGTGCTGCCTTCAGTACTGTAGAGTGGCGTGAATGGCGATCGTGCATGTTTTCCAGGTAACCTTGTTCTTCCTTGATGAAGAGGGGTTGAATCTACCTGAATTGGGTCACCATACATGACGATTTGGGATAGGTTTTCTGGAATTTCAAAATCCTCCAGTGTCACGCCTTTATTTTCAGTTCCTCCACCCATCACTCCAATCTCCTCTTCATTTTCAATGCGTTCTTCTACAATTTCAGTCACAGTTACACCATGAATTGGTGACTGTGGAACATTGTCTTGTTGTACAAATGGTTGAGGAGAAGAAGGAGCTGAACATGTAAATTTATTTTTTATTAGCAATTCAAGATGGAAGTATATATGTATGTATGAATTATCTTGATACCTGTTATACTGGGGCCTGCACAGACTTTAGGACCAAAATTGAACTGAAAGTCTTTGTTTTTCTCTGCTTCATTATGTTCGTTATATCTTTTTGAACTAGCAGCAAACTACATTGTGAGATGAATGTTTTAGTATGATAATACATTATCATAAATATTATATAGTTTTAGTTACAAATAACAGTGAGCCAGTTAAGTCATATAAAGTTCAAGTATGTATAGTGAAACAGTGAGCAAACTACATTTTCCAAATAACAAATACACAATATTTAATTCATTTCAATTATGTATACACAATATTTATTTCAATTCTGCAATCTGTAGTTACTGCATTGTAGTTTTTGAAATCTATAGTCAATTGTAGCCGGAAGGAACTACATTTGGGTAACACTTGTTCAATATAAACATTTAAAATAGCATAGAACAGTAAAGAAAACAGGAAGAATTCAAAATACAAATGCCTATAAATGACTGCAATTAACTATATACAGTTGTATACATTTGTAGTTATTGTATTCATTTGCATTTAAATTTGTAGTTAAATGTAGTCAATTGTAGTTCATTGTAGTCAATTGTAGTTGTTTGTAGTCAAATGTACATACAGAAAAACAGTGTGTTTTTAGTTTGTAGTTGATTGTAGTTAAATGTAGTCAATTGTAGTTAAATGTAGTCAATTAACTATATATAGTGCTACTTAGGCTAACTAAGTCATATGTAGTACCTGACTATGTATCAGAACATTGAGCCAGCTAGAAAAAACAAAATACATCTAAACAACTACAAAATAACAGCTACATAATTGTAGTTCAATAATGTACAGTAATGGAAACAGTATTTTTAGTGTACTCAATTGTATTGAAATGTATTGTTCAGGAACTACAATTTATGTAACAGGAAACTACATTTTGATAGTATTGTTTTAGTGTTAGAATAGATTATCATAACTATTATTGTTGTTAGGATACATATAGGTAAATTATTACCTTGGACTCATCCAATTCCTTTCTATTGTTGACAGCATTCACTAATCTTTCCAAAGATTGATCTATGAACTCTCGAAGTTTGGAGAGTTCATCAAGAACATCATTCCTCAGCTGATCTAACTTTCCAGCAACCTAAAAATTAAATATGTATGTGAGAATATTCGATTTGTTACACTAAAATAAAAAGAAACTACAATGACGAAGGGATGACTTCAAATGGTACTAAACAATGACTAAACAACTGTAAATTATAACAGTACCTGCTCAATCTTTTGTTCCAACTTTCTCATCTTGCTTCTTACAGATTCCGTATCATTTGAAGATTTAGCCTCTTCGTGTTGACCTTTAGGAGAAGCACCAGATGGGACTTTTGAAGGTTGAGTAACCTCTTCATCTTCATAATTAAGGGTTGCTGGGAGGTTGAGCGCTCCAATCTCGGCCCCGGATGCAACCAAGTTTGAGAACTGAAAGAAGTATGAAGACAGTGAAGTAAATTTGAAAGAAATTGAAAATGTCACGTAGTTACTATAGTAGTTATTGAAGATTTACACAAAGGTTAACAAGAATACCTTGAGCCACTCAGGCTTGATGAATTTTTCTTCAAAAACATTCAACCAAATCTGTCCTTTTGTTGCCGACCATCTTAAAATGCGGGGAATGGAGTCAGAGCACCGTATAGCAAGCTCGGTGCTGACAGAAGAACAGCACTCGTACAGCCACACTTGTAAGGCTAACGAGCACCCCCGCAAAAGATAAGAATGGACTTTTGGACTTAGACGATGTCTGACAGACTCAAGAACTTGCTTAAAAGATTTGGTACCCCATGGGTACGATTCGAAATGACCACTCTCTATAAGAAAAAAAGTAAATTTGTCTATCAAACAAACATTGTCCTTATCGGAAGGACAAACAAAGAATTCCAACAAATATAAGACACACAACTGTACAGCATCCAAATCATTTGTCCAGGATTTGGATGTCACTACACTTCTCAAAAGAGTTTTCTCTACCCGAGATTTGTTAGGGAAGTATTTAGTCATTAAATGACTAACATAACTAGAATTGTAACCATGATCGGATAAACCATCGACACAGTTAAACCCAGTTATCAAACAAAAATCCCTCAAAGTAAAAAACAATTTTTGCCCATTTAAAAGAACAGAAAAATAGTCGGCACTAGACTTTGATAATTCATACTTCATTAGAAGATGAATAGATTGGTTCTGCATGCATATAGGGGGCATATCTAGTAAATATCCAAAACAGGTGTTCTTGAAAGCACATAATTGTGTTGGGGATAATAAAGACTTTATCTGGGATGGTATCGTTGCATCGCACAAGCTATGGAACCGTATCACACCATAATCAACATTATGTTGTGCATAGTAAGGTCCATTCTGCAAAAAAAGTACATTAATGGTCGTTAGAATGAAGCTAGACTTCAGCATTACAATATATAATGTAACAAATCATATAACTACCTTTTAAACACACCAAATACATGTTTAACTACAAAAAATAAAAGTTGCATTAAGTAGATACTGCAGTTTAATGCAATTATTAGTTAAACTAAATGTCTTCAATTGTAGTTATTTGAAGTCAATTAGAAATACTGCAGTTTAATGCAACAGACTGTATTAAAACAACAGACTGTATTAGCATAAGTGATTTGTGTATAACAACTACAACATACACAATGAAATAACTGTGTATAACAACTACAACGTACACAGTGAAATACATTCAACTACAACAAACTACAATTAACGCTACATTAAAATACAATTAACTACAAAAAGTAAAAGTTGCATTAAGTAGATACTGCAGTTTAATGCAATTATTAGTTAAACTAAATGTCTTCAATTGTAGTTATTTGAAGTCAATTAGAAATACTGCAGTTTAATGCAACAGACTGTATTAAAACAACAGACTGTATTAGCATAAGTGATTTGTGTATAACAACTACAACATACACAATGAAATAACTGTGTATAACAACTACAACGTACACAGTGAAATACATTCAACTACAACAAACTACAATTAACACTACATTAAAATACAAAAACAAACATTTGACTACAAATTTTTTCCAACACTATATTCTGCCGTAAATTTACACATTATCTCCGAAAAGTAACAATTAACTACAATTTGTATAAGCAACCTTAACATGCAATATTACATTAATTTTATACAAAAAAACAATTAGACGACAAAGAATGAATTTATTTCTAACTTTTTCCAATAACATAAAAAACGACAAAAACATTGTAGATATAAAAATAGTTGTTTACCTTAACAGAAACTTGTTGTTGAACCAATTTTGTGGGTTTTTTAGAGGGTTTCACCTTTTTTTGCTTTGAGGGTGAATGTGAAACCTTCTCTATTTTTGTTTTTTGAACTTTTGGCGAATCGTCCACAAAATCATCATCATCCGCCATCAAGGATTTCCCCTTTCGCTTCCGTTGTTTGTCGGCTTCAATTTCAACACCGGTTGCATCAACCTCATGCAAGTGCTTTGTTCGATTTTCAACTCGTATTTGTCTCGGTGATGTAGTAACACTTTCTTGTCCACTTGCATTGACGGATTGTTGTGTTTTTACTGGAGATTTAGGTGTTAAAACACCTAAATCAAAAGATGGAATCTCGCCTATTTTTTGACGTTTGGGGGTATTCTGTTTTTTCACCATTTTTGAGGATGGAAGTGTTTTTTAGCAGTGAAAATGTATTTTTTTTGAAGAAATTTTAAGATTTTTGGCGAGATACTGTTGCTAATGGAGAAGAAGACAATGGGGGAGAAGAAGACAATGGGGAGAAGAAGACAATGAGAGAGAAGTGAAAAGAATAGAAAGAGAAAAACCGGCGGTGTATACAATTTTTGTGAAAGTACGCGGGGGGGGGGTGTATTTTTTATGGAAAAGTATAAAAATTAAAATAAAAAACGTGTGGTTAATGGGGAAAGAGAATATGGCAATATTAATTTTTTCCACAAATAAATCCTCTAATTAATGATTGATAATTGATACTTAAAATGGTATATATATTGAAATATGGTATACTAAAATGTAATAAATACTAACCTTAAACATGAGTGGTAGAAAGGTTAGGTATATGGGATGTATAGGTAAAAATCCCCACCAATTAATAGGTTTATAAATGTGCAAAATGTATTCCACGTGCAATTATTCATTGATCGCTTTAACTAACCATAATTTGTGAATCTTTTGGGTAATCAATTGAAAATTTGAGTAAAAAGAATTTCCTTTTTAAAATAAAAATAATATTCCCCATGGTTTTGTTAATGTGACAAGATTTCAAAGTTCGAAGGTCAAAGTTCTTTGTTTTGACCGTAAATTTAAACATAAAATTTTCAAGTTTTTAAAAATAAAATTTACGTAATCGAAAACTATATAAAAAGTACCATATGTTATATTCTCTGAGTTTCAATTTATATGAACCTATTTCTTTTTTTGGTCCGTGCAAATGACCTCTTTTCTTATTTGAAAACAATTTATCATTATACAAAGATTTATAGTCACACAAAATATATGTGACTCATTTTACACCACAAGTTTAAATGTCTTCTCTCTTTTCTTAATCTCCGTATCCAGGCAAATGAGTTTATATAAATTAAATTGTAGGGAATAATGATCTATAAAATATTTTTTTTAAAAAAAAACATGGTAAAAGAAAAACCTCTTTGACTTGGGAAACAGTGATGTTACCAAATAAAACGAAACAAAGAGAGTATATAGTTTTGCCGTTTGCTTCTTTAAAGTTTTTACAGTGACTTATGGATAATTTCGCATTATATATGTCGAAAATACATAGAGAAGCAGCATCTCAGAAATTGTACAGATTCCATTCCAATCAAAAGTACCATGCTACCTTACAACCAGAAATATAAATAGGAATCCTACTCTAAGCCTACCTATGATATTTGTAAAGCATGGTAGGGTAAAAAATGCCATTTAATAAATATATAGGGTAAAATGTCTAAGTGTTGTGACGACCCGATAAGTCGTTTTGAGTATTGGTTCTTGTTTCCGTATTCCTGAAACCTCTATTAACTTAATTTGATATTTTCTTGTTCGTGTGCGTGGTCTGTGTCGCTTTTCGAAAAGCTGTTATATGAAATTTTGATAAAAATAAAAAATTTAACTAAAAATGAGGCTAGAGTTGACCACTATCAACATTATAGGTTAATGACTCCGGATCAGTATTTTGACAATTCCGATAAGTTCATATATATCTCGAAATTAAATTCGGAGGTTCTTAGGTTGATTTGATTTATTTTGCTGGAAGTTAGCAATTTGAATGTTTAGAAATTTTCTAGGTTTGGCCGTAAGCTGACTTTATGGTTATCCAGGATTGAATTTTGACTTTGGGACTTGGGATAAGTCTATTTTGCTATTTGAAACTTGTCTGCAAAATTTAGTGCAATTCAGAGTTGGTTTGATACAATTTAGACACTTGGTTGTAATTCTAGAGGTTCTTGAGTTTTCTTTTGAATTTCATGCGTTTTGATATCTGATTCATGGTTCTAGATGTTATTTTGGTATTTTGATTATGCGAGCAAGTTTATATGATATTATTACACTTGTATGCGTGTTTGATTTGGAACCCGAGGGGCTCGGGTGAGTTTCATATGTGCTACGGATGAATTTGAATAGTTTGAGGACTACTGGTGCAATGCATGTTTCAGGTGTCTGTTGCAGATCTTGCAATTGCAAGGTCTTGATCTCAATTGTGAGCCTCGCATTTCGGAACAATAGTTCTCATTCTGGGGGACCTCGCATTACAAGGAAAAGATTCATATTTGCAAACAGTCAAAGGCGGATTTTGCGAAGATTTTTGATCGTATTTGCAACCACTGGCAACATGGCCAGCTTCACATTTGCGAAGCCTGTGGGCGCATTTGCGATGGGGGTCACCTTCGCATTTACGAGCAATTCTTGGCATTTGCGACTTCTAGGCTTCTAACGCACTAGTCTCAATTGCGATCCATGCTTCGCATTTGCGATATTCGCAATTGCAGACAAGAGTTCGCGATTGCGCATTCTGCAGCTGGGTAAAACGAGAAAAGGGTTACTTATCTCATATTACACCATTTCTCAACTATAAACACTATAGAGGCGATTTTTCAAGAATTTCTTCTTCCCAAAAGCATTGGTAAGCAACTCTAATATACTTTCTTTAATTTCTCATTACTTTTTCCTGAGTTTTTAACATCGAATCTAGGATTTTTATGGTAGAAATTAGGAATTTGGGTAAAATTTGAGAATTTTGTAAAAGTGAGATTTAGACTTCAAATTGAAGTCAGATTTCGAAACAAATCACATAATCGGGCTCGGGGGTAAATGAATAATCGAGTTTTGGCCCGAATCTCGGATTTTGACCAAGCAGCTACGGGGCCGACTTTTACTGGCTTTTTTCAAATTTATTAAAGATTGAATAATTTTCACTCGTGGGTAGTTTCTAAATCGTGTTTTGAATTATTTGAACTATATTTGGCTAGATTTGGCTGGTTTGGAGGCTAACTCTAAAGAAAATGTCATTGTTGAGTATTGATTTGATTGCGGAAAGAGATAATATTTTGTCTAACCTTGGCTTGAGGGAATTAAGACTCCTTAACTATTATTTATGTGAATTATGTGGGAAAATATAATTTACATATGCGAGGTGATGGAGTGTATATGAGCCGTCGTGGGATTTCACATGCGAGATTGGGCTATTTATTTCCATATCTTCGTTATTCCATGTTATCTCTTGTCATATGCTTTAATTGTTGCAAGTTTCTA
Organism: Nicotiana benthamiana; assembly: GCA_034376525.1. Classification (NCBI taxonomy): domain Eukaryota; kingdom Viridiplantae; phylum Streptophyta; class Magnoliopsida; order Solanales; family Solanaceae; genus Nicotiana; species Nicotiana benthamiana. The sequence continues at coordinate 86,969,057 of CM067328.1, forward strand.
CTTGACATTTACTTCTTAAAGTGTACCTAGTTTTTACTTGCTTCATCTGTCCCTACTAGCCTTAACTTTATATCCTCATTGTCACATGTTTTACATGCTTTTATTGTCCTTATATTACTCGGTGCACCATATTATGTTATTTCTCTTTCATGAGCCATTTAGCTATTCCTGTTTTGATGAACAGATAAGGTTTGGTGTTTCGAGGTTTTAGATATTCTCTATTGTATTGGTGGATCTTAAATGTTCCATACGTTTCATCTTCCTTTGTTTTTGATATCTCATAAATATTGGTGTTGAGTTATTTATGTTAATAATTTGTAATTTTGGGATCGAGCTGTGCGTTGCAACAATATTGAAATGAATTAATATGGTGGGATTAGGTAGCATGCTGCAACGGTATTTAAATGATATGATATGATATGTAGAATTAAGGACGAAATATGATATCAACAGATGATAATATGGTGGGATTGGGTTGCATACCACAACTGATTTGATTTGTTGTAATTGTTAAGGCTGTAGATATTGTTCTCACTATTGTGATGTGAGATTTGATCTTATGTTATTCTGGGGCTCTCTGGTAGTTGTCCTATGGGTCCGATTATTTATGTTTACTATTTAATTTCCATTCCTGCTTTTTCTCTTATTACTTTTCTGTACAGGTTTATTGTAAGTGAATTGCCATAGCCTCATCACTATTTCATCGAGGTTAGGATCGTCTCTTACAAAGTACATGGGGTTGGTTATACTTTTGCTATACTTCTGCACTTCTTGTACAGATACCGGTGTTGGTCCTACCGGCGTGTAGTAGAGACTGCTCAGATTTGACAGCTGCAAGAGACCTGAGGTAGAGCTGCCGGCGTTCACAGTACCTGTCCCCTTCTACCATGCTTTACTATTATTCTAATTTCAGATAGTATTATGTTTTCCTTCAGGCTATGTTTGTAGTATTCTAGATGCTACACGTTATTATGATCCCGAGGTTGGGAATTTCGGGTCATGATAAGTTTGTATCAGAGTACTAGGTTGTCTAGGTCTCACGAGTCACATGCAAGATTAGTAGAGTCTGGAGGATTGAAATGGAGATGTCTGTACTTATCTTCTAGAGGCTTGATGTCACCCAAACTCACAACACAAATATAGGTAGTGAAGCGGTCGAAGCAATAATAAAAACCCAACGCAAGTCGGGGTCGAATCCACATAGAGTTAGAACTGCAATTAAGTATATATTTAGTATAGTTATATGATGTGCCTCAAATTACACTTCCACGTTCTTGTTTGTTGTTTTTACTTCTACTTTAAGTTAAATGATTGCAAATATAAAACTAGCAGACAATATTTTTGCTTTTTGGTTGTTTTTCAAATGATAAGAGATCTAGGGTCCTGACTTCCACCTAGGTAACCCCCTAACGGGTTGTAAACTCTAGGGAAAGTTTGATTGGTAGGGGTTGTAATATAGTAATCACACGTAATTACCCAATATATACCTTTCGGTAGTTTGAGTGATTTTTCCAAATTTGGCTTTTGCAAGTCCAAATGAGTATTGCACAAAACAAGTGATATATGCTCAAGGTGGGTCTTATTATCTCTAGATTTGACCCTATAATTGCACAAAACAGTTTCTTTTTAGCGAAATTTCCTAGACTTAATCTCTCTTTCTCAATTAGAGACTAAGTCAATTAGGCATGAATAAATGTTATTCAAGCAAAAACTGGGCTAAATATCACTAAACCAGTCACAAACAATCCCTAAATCAAATATCTATTAAGTAACCACAATAGGATTGGGCAACAACCCTAGCTAAAAATTTAGCTACTCATAAAAAATAAAAAGATTAAAGAAGAAATTAAGATATAATACATAATAATTGATTAGGGAAAGAAAATCTAGTGGTTAGAAGCTAATCTAGTACAGTATTACTCAAAGCAGTAAAGAAAAATGGCTCTACACTGATACAACTTTACCTAAAATGACAAAAACTTCTACTTATACTAAGCTAAAAATATTTAACAAAAATGCCCCTGCAGAGGTTGTGCGGCCGCACAATTCTAGTGCAATCCGCACTCCTTGAACTTGAACTTTGGCTGTACTAGACTTCTGCGGATCACATAAAAATAAGTGCGGATATGATCTTGATTATGCGGTCGCAAAAAAATGGTGCAGTCCACATTTATTCTTAAACTTAAAGTTTTCATCTCTTTGAACTTTTTCTCCGCATAATTGTGAGTGCGGCCGCACAATTATTGTACGATCCGCATATCTTTTGTTTGGCAAAAAAATAATTCTCTGAATCTGCTCGTCTGCGGCTGCATAATAATTTTGCGTGACGCATGTGCTATGGTAATACTGACATTGCTTTTTTCTTGTTTGATGACCGCACACAGTATTGTGTAGTCCACACTATGGGCCTGTTTGCCTTGTTTTGGTCCATGCCCACTTTTCTCTCTTTTATGAATTGATTTGACTTTTTTGGCTCGTTTTTCAATATTCCTGCACGAAAGCACATTTCGTTAGTTCTCGGGAATAACTTTGAGCATTTTTCATCTAAAATGCAAGTAAAAGAGTGTAAATAAACGGTCAAAATTACTACTTATTAAGCCTATAGAGCTTAAGAAAAATTTCACTTTTTTCTTTCTCTATCGTGGGAATTTATTCTATTACTGATGTATGAACCATTCTATTCTTGTTTTCTCGCAGATGATGAGAACACACACAACATATATAGTTCGATCCCCGAGGGATTCATTGCTACTTTGTAATTCAGGATGCACTAGTTTGCTTAGTAGGCCTATGGAGATTGTGGCCCAGGCCGGGGTATTTCCTATATCACCAATTGTCTCTCAGACGTGGGGAGGAGCCCAGACTCCTTCACTCATACTCTATAGCAGATGGCTCCTATGTATCAGACTTTGGCGATTCCAACAGTTGGGGTAGTTCCCCCCGTTATTGCTACATGTCGCCCCCTTTTTCCTTACAGAGTCTGAATTTCGACATTGGGAACACCTCATTTTCTTTCGGGAATTGGGTATTTATATTTGAAGAGTCGCCACCTAATGGATTTAAGGTGCGTTAGGTCATATAGAGAAAATAACTCAAAAATCGGTTTGCATTACCAGAGACTTGGGTAAGGGCTTGAAATATCCTTGAGGGGAAGGTGTTAGGCACCCCTCGAGGTCCACAACGATGTGTCCCAGCAAAACACATTTTTTGTGAATTAGTCATTTAACAAATAGGCAGTCTAAGTGCACATACAAGATAAAGTATATTTAATAGATAAGCAGTCTAAGCACACCTATGTAAATAATATGAGGGAAGTCCTAGGTTTGTTAGCCCATAGGATCACATCTGTATAATACCCGGTAAATAATTCTCAACCAGAGGAGTTACACGTGGCATTAGCGCACATGTCATCATATCCTTTACTACCCAATTATCCTCCCCTTGGTGATAGCCTAAAACGTCCTAGCAACCTTAAGATGTATCCAATGCGTGCACTACCCGTCCCTTTACTTATATAGTTTCGGAGGTATTGATGACTTCTAGTTAACGTGGATCTCAACTCTCCTAGAGTAATTAAAAGGAGAAAGTTCTAGGTGACAAATAAAACACGTAGCACTTGACCAAGGATAGAACAGCTAAAAGGCTCACATTTTACCTCCACAAATAGAGCAAGCAAGTGCATACCTCAAACAATAGTGTTTCAGACACGTTTTAAAAAAAGAATCCTGTAACGGGATATTTAGGTGAGCACAAATCAGAATAAATGAAAAGTTTTACTAAAGCGGAAAACCAATACCTAATTAGTTGCCTACTATTCTTAGAGGGGACTTGCGAAATCTAGACAGTTAACAAAGCACAGTTTTACAGTTTATAGGATTTTAATCGCCCTACAGGCTTGTCAGGCGTGTAACAGTGATGTCCAATGAAAAAAGTATCTAATTAATCAAAAGTACAATAAACCAGTAAACAATTTTGAAAAGGCAGTTTGGTTCGTTAGACCCTATAAGCATGTTGTCTAGATGTGAGGACCGAGTTAGACAATGGAAATAAATGCAGCAATTAGTTTTAAAAACACGTTGGCATGCGAAGACTAATTTTAAATTATAGGAAAAAAATGTCCAGAATGCAAGATTGATTTTTTCATATAAGCATGGTTTCTAAATGCTGAAATCCTATTTAGCATGACTCCCAAATGCATGAGATTGATTTGAAACTTATAGGCATGCTATCTAAAAGTGCAAGATTGATTTATAACCCATAGGCATTATATCTAGAATGCACGCAAACATACAAACAACACAATGATATGATTTCTGATTGCAAAAGTTGATTTGAATTCTATTGACATGATATCTAGAATGCACACAAGTGATGAACGTTGCAATGTCCTATAGGAGTGGTTTCTAGGATGTAAACACTGATTTTAAAACCTAAAGGCATGATATCTACCCTTTCCAAGTTTTACTAATTTCCCCAATATCTATTTACAAAGAAATTAATATTACAACCCCAATGTAAATGAATTACAAGAATAAACAACACTATACTATACGACGCCTGGATAGGACCAAAGCAAAATCTAGAAAATCAGGCCTTCAAATAGTCCCACGTACCATATCTCATACTGCAAGAGAGGGTACCGCAGTGTTTCAGAGTTTCCAAGGGCCTTAGGGACCCCAGGAAGCGCTCACACCAAGGTTCTCTTTAAAGATCAACAGTTTGTGCAGTGTGGAGTAGACAACCCCAGTGTGTCAAAGTTTAGAGGGGTCTTATGGACTCCAAAATAATGCTCACACTAGAGGGGTAGGACCCCATATTTTCTAAGAATTTTGAAGTGGATAGTGATTTACAAGAGATGGTTTTGAGAAAATAGTTTTAGACTCCTAGGAAATAAGGAGAAAACATGGTCATTCAATTCTTAGGACTTAAACAAAGGGTCCAGCAAACAAGCAACATTCAGAAACATGGTCACTTAGTTTAGCTGTTACTAGGTGAGTAAACACAAAGATATGGCATGCCGGGATCAAACAATCATATACAAAAGGGCCGTCGGGATTGGAGAGAAAAAATGTAAAAGGTGAACATATAGTTAGAGAGAACATGCTAGTAGTGAAGTAGACAAAGCACAGATCTAATTTAGACATGAGTAAACATGCAAATTTGTTGAAAGTAGAAACACATAGTTCTAACTAAAACTAGAAGTAAACATACTAGTATAGTAAACACATGTATTGGGAAGCAGTAGACATGCTAGTGAAGTAAACACATAGATTAAACATTAGTAAACATTCTGGTAAACATATGTATTTCAATAGAAGTAAACAAGTTGATAAATACATGGATTTATATAGAAGTAAACAAGCTGAGAAAGACATATATTAATTGAATGACAGTAGTAGAAGCATACCAGTTGGATATTTGCAATAAAAGAGTGAAGTAAAGAGGATCCAAGATCTAGTCTTGCCAGCCAACCGACTAGATACTGCAGTAGCCAAGTAACAACAATTTGCAATAAAGAGAGAGAGAGAGAGAGCAGGAATTTTAAGTATTTTTTGCTTAGGTATCCATGTGTATGTGTTTGAAACATAGTCTTGTACTTATAAGAGTCGAGTAGTGTAAAGTAAATAAGGCAAGGCAGCTTAATATAGTAAATAAGATAAGAAAAGCAATGAAATAACCAATTAAGCGTGACATGGCAGACAATTAGGGAATTATTTCCATAAATAACTCGATTTGAGTTTCAAATAAGGAAAGGCAGCTTATTATTGTAAATAAGGTAAAGGAAGTAATCAAATAATCAATTAAGTTTGACAGGTTAGACAATTGGGGAATTATTCCCATAAATAACTCGGATTGTTTCAAATAAGGAAAGAAGTGTGTCTAACATCCAATTAAGGGTAGAACCCACAAATAATGTAATCAATCACACAAATAATGTAACCTGAGCAATTAGAGACCATTTTGGGTCCAAACAACCCCCTAAATAGGCAAAAGACGTTAATTAGAAATCTCAGGATTAAGGAAAGCACGCAGAAATTCAGTAAATCATTTCAGCAAAATTGAAACCTTAGATAATTGAGTCAGCCAGTCAATTATTCCAAACAATAACAGGAAAAATGTTGAACCGAAAAACAGTCAAACAATCAAGCCTGAAACATAGTGATTAACGAAATATTAAATGAAAACATAAGTAATTTCGGAAAAGCCTTTTGCAAGAACAGATCAAGTAGAAACCCAAATTTTAAAAATACTTAGAGTCGATTAAAAATAGGGGAGTCAGAATACTCTTAAAGAAAACGGTCATGGAAACTTGAAAACACTTCAAACATATATATTTGATCAACCAATAATCAAGGAAATCGAAACCCCAAAAATAATAAAGTGCCAAAATCGATTGACAGTAAGAAACAAGAGATCGTTAAAGAAAAGTCATTGAGGAACTTATAATCGTTCCAGATCTACAAAGATCTGGACGGATTCATGTCAAAAGATTAGGGCTTTGAGAAAAAAAGGGCAGGAGTGAAGAGAATCTTGTTTTGAACCAGAGATTTGAACCATAAACATCGAGATAGTAGCACTCACAAACGGAGGTGACCGTAGGTACTCTTCTGTAAGGCCCCGTGAAAATGAGTGCTCAGGTGTTAGCAGCTCATAGAGTCGAGTACACCTACATGGATCAAATCCTTTTTACTGTTTTGAACTTGAAAATGTGAAATCGAAATTTTTCCAGAAAATGGTGAAAATGCGGTCGCAGATCAGCTATGTAGACCGCATTCATACCGCAGAGTGAATCAGAGAACAACCGAACTTTGATGTTGAAAATGCGGTTAAATTTGCGATCGTATAATCCATATGCGGACCACATAGTGATCGCATATTGTCCCTGAGGAAATTCGAAGGTCAGTTCTGCGGTGCATTTTGCGACCGCATAATTCAAATGCGGACCGCATATTCACCGCATTCCCAACCCGAGAGGTTTGAAACTTGAGCCATTTATGCGGTCCATTTTGCGGACCGCATGTTTGTTCTGTGATTGCTGATTGCGTCGCAGATCGAACTCACCTGGTATTTTTCTATTGTTTTATACCAGACCCACCTTTTATTAAAACACCTTCTCCCTCATTTTTAACATATTTCTGATCAACATAAGAGAGGGGGAGAAAGGATTCTTGAAAGAGAATGCAAATCCTTCATCATCTAGTCTTTCAAAATCATTGGAGCTTGGAAAATTCTTGGTGCATTGTCTTCTCTACTGATTTCTCAGGTAAAATCCCTAACCCATTTCCCCCAAATTTTGAAATTTATCTTGGGAAGGGAACCCCATACAATTTCTTTGAAATTTCTTCATAAAACCTTCATGCATGTCTTTCAAACTCTAAAATCTTGTAAAAGGAGAATTGGGTATTAACTATGAGTTTAAATATCTAAAACCTAAGTATTGCTCTTGAACTAGATTGACGTCTTGATTGCTTGGTGAATTGGAGTGGAAGTTAGAAAGGAATATTCATTTCCAGGTATGTATGACTAACTGTGATCCTTTGAAAATCACCCTGTGCTAGTTGTAAAATTGTTGATAGTTGATATTCATGTGAGAATCATTGTGAAGCTTTTGTGTTGTATAATTGTGTGGTAACACTTTGTGATGAAAGTTGTGGATGTTGTAATTGGAACAACGGAAATGGAAATAATGCGGAACAATAGAAATGGAAATAATGTGGAACAAGGAAAAGTGAAACAATGGGGAACAATGGAAATGGGTATAATTTGGAACAGTAGAAATAGAAATATTGTGGAACAACGTGTGTGATTAGTTGTGAACACCCATTGCGATAATCCAAATTGTGTACCAATTTGATGAACATGAGGAAATTGTTGTTGTTAGTTGTGGGATTTCATTATCCTTGTTGTGGATTTATTGTAACAATATGCCATAGTTGATTTCTTGTATTTGTTGTTGTGCTGTTTGTTGTTGTGAATTGAAAACTGTCAGGCGGGGTGGGGTTGCACGCCACAACACGGTAAAATAAGGTGTGGGTTAGCGTGATAAGGGTGGCCAAGGTAATAAGGGTGGATGAGGCAATAAGGGTGGAAAATGTGATCTAATATCACTATTGGTATGAATATGAATCATGAAATGATAAATGTGGAAATGTGAAAGGAGGCATCAGGAGAGTTTGTAACTTGTGGGGCACTGATTGCCCCTTTGTTTGACTACTTGAATCATTTGTTGTGAAATGTGTGGTTGTTTTTTTTTTAAGTTTAACTGTTAATTTCATTGATATCAAAGGATTTACAGTGTAAGTTCTATAGTAGGAGCATTGACTAGTTACTACTCATTTACAAACATCACTAAGCTAATACAAACTTAAAACAAGCTATCTTAGTATGTGACTATTAGACTATAGCTAAGGATAACAGTTTAGTTGTGGCAACCCATCTTGCCATCTTTTACAGTTTCTGCCTCGTAAATGAATTAACAGTGCTACTTCTCTACAAAACTGATCTTCAACAAAAGCCTTATCATCAAACCGAATACAGTTTCTGTCTCTCCAAGTCAGTGCAACAGCAGTCACAAAAGCAGAAGCAGTGATTGCTTTGTGCCATACTTTGCTCCTAGCCTTGCTGCATTTCCATTGAAGTTCAGTTTTCCAATTGCCAACTGTTCTCTTGTATCCCAACCAAAAACATATTCTGATCCATAATCGATTAGTGATTGGGCATTCAAAGAACAAATGCTCAAAGTTTTCAGCCTGCTGCTTACAGAACACACAGTTAGCAGGCACTTGAATTCCATACTTCTGCAATCTGTCAATAGTAGGCAGCCTATGTTGAGCAGCTAGCCATACTATGAATTTGTTTCTAGGTTGTACATTAGCAGTCAACATCACATTCTTCCACACTACCTTATTATAACTAGGCGGCATTGCAAGGAATAGTTTTTGGATTTGGAACTTGTCCAGTCTGCACATTGTTTGCAATCTGTTAAAGAGCTCCCCTTGTAGCTGCTGGTTCTCCATAACAGCAGTCCTGCAGTCCAGAATCTTTCTAACAACCAAAGAAGCAGTCTTGGGCAGAGGCATAGATCCAATGTCACATTGTTTTATGTAGTAGCAGTGCAGCCACTTGATCCAAAGGCAATCCTTTTTCCTGGCCAGGTCCTAAAGGAGCTTGGTGACAGCTACCTTATTCCATACAGCCATATCAATAATATTAAGACCCCCAGCAGAAATTGGTTTACAGACGTTTTCCCATGCAACCAAAGCCCTTTTAGACACAGTAACACTGCCTGTCCACAGGAAAGACTTGCATATTGCTTCAATGATTTTCAATACCTTCTTTGTCAATATGAATACTTGTGCCCAATAAGTCTGAATGCCAAAGATAACAGCTTTAATCAATTGACATTTTCCTGCATAAGAGATCATTTTGGCTGACCAGCAAGTGACTTTAGCAGTGATCTTTTCAATTAGTGGTAAGTACTGATGGATTGCAAGTTTTTTAGAGTTAAGTGGAATCCCTAAATACTTGAAAGGGAGCTGACTCTCAATGAACCCCAGCTTCTCCATTATTTCTTCTCTGGCAGACTGTTGTACACCAGCCAAATAAACAGCACTCTTGCTAATGTTAGCTTGCAAACCAGAAGCTTCAGAGAACTTAAGGAAATCCTCTTGTAGAACCTGGATAGAAATAACATCAGCTCGACAGAACATAAGAAGGTCATTAGCAAAACAAACATGTGCACAGTTTAGTTTCCTGCATTTGGGATGAAAGTTGAAATCTCCATTTCTGTGTAATTGACTCAATATCCTGTTCAGATACTCCATAGTAAGAACAAAAAAATAAGGAGACATAGGATCACCCTGTCTACTACCCCTCATTGCAATGAAAGGCTTAGTGTGGCCACCATTCAGTACTAAGGAATAGAAGACAGAAGTAACACAAGCCATTATCCAGTTAAGAAACATAGCAGGGAACCCAAGGTCAATAAGGACCTGTTTAAGAAAGCCCCATTCAATAGTGTCATAGGCCTTCCTCAAATCCACCATAAGGACACATCTGGGGGATACTCATTTTCTTGAATATCCCTTGAAAATTTCATGACTAAGCAGTATATTATCAATGATGCTTCTTCCTTCAATAAATGCTGACTGAGCTTGTCCAACTTGACCACCAATAACAGTTTTCATCCTCCTTGTAATAACTTTGGAAATGATTTTATAAACAGTAGTACAGCAAGCAATAGGTCTATAACCTTTGACAGTTGTAGGAGTTCTAACCTTAGGCACAAGTGCAATAGCTGTAGTGTTGATCATATGGGGCAGATTGCAAGTAGTGAAGAAGTCCATAGTAGAAACAAGTATATCTTCCTTTACTATCTCCCAGTTGCTATTAAAGAACTCCACAGGAAACCCATCCACACCTGGTGCTTTGTCCTTAGGCATCTCCTTTAGAGCTTCTGTAATTTCTTCCACTGTTACCTCTTGAATTAGCATTTTTTTGCTGTGATAAAGTTAGACACTGACCTTCCTTCATAACAGCAGTATTGATACAAGGTAGTTCATCAGCACATTCTCCCATCAATGATTTGAACACCTTAGTAAATTCCTGTTCCACAGCTGATGGATCTGTTAGTTTTATACCTGAGCCAGTATATATAGAAGTAATATTATTCTGCCTAGTTCTGATCTTCCATTGAGCATGAAAATACTTCGTATTAGCATCTCCACAGTTAATCCAGCAAGCCTTGGATTTCTGCCTCATAATCTGTTCCTCCACCTTGCTCCATTTCTCAATTTCATGAAATGCTGCTTTATCATCATTGAACAAATTCTGTGGAAGTGGACTATGCTGTAACTGACTTTGTACAATATCCAGTGTCTCCCTAGCTTGAATAAGCTTCTGTTTGCAGGAAGCCATCTGGCTATTAATCCCCTTTAGGTGCTACTTCAAGTTTTTCAATTTGGTCTATACTAGCTGCATAGGTGAACCTTCACAGTTCTGTGCCCAGGTTTGCTGCCGAATGGATTTAAGCTGAGGATCCTCTATAATTGCAGTATAGAATCTGAAAGGTTTGGGGTGCAGAAGTTTTTGGCTGCCAAATTTGATGAGAATAGGGGAGTGATCAGATACTGAAGGGTTCATTAAATCAGCTTCAAGATGCCCATACTGTTGAATCCACTGAAAAATTACCCAAAGCCCAGTCAATCTTACTATAGACTCTAGTGTCATTACCCTGCTTATTTGTCCAAGTATAATGCCTCCTTTTGGCTCTAAGGGGAGTAAGTTGAAGATCAACTATAACCTCTTTGAACCCTCTGATTTCAGCATCAGTGACAGGAGAAACAATTCTGTCTTCAGAACTTAAAACAGTATTGAAATCCCCACTCAGTACCCAAGAATCTTGACTGGGAATGTTGACTGCCCTTAAATCACACCACAGCTGTTCCCTAATGGTTGGAGTATTATGAGCATAAATGACACTCATATGGGTTCTGACTTTACTTTGAGGGTCTTCTAAAATACAGTGAATAACTTGATTAGTCACACTAGAAATAAGGACCTGAATGTGAGGCTTCCAAAGAAGCCATATCCTTCCATTGACAGCTTTAGTATAGTTGCATTGGACCTTCCATCCCTTAGCAACCTTATCTAGTATCCTCTTAGCTTTATGCTCTTTTACTCTAGTTTCAAGAACACCTATGACATCTACTTTATTTACAGACAGAAAGCTTTTCAATTCTTTCTGTTTATGGGCTTGATTAAGACCTCTTATGTTCCAAGTAACAATAATCATGAAGCATTAGAAAAAATGCTCCAAGAAGGTCCTGGATCCACCTGTTGCCCCCTTCTGCTAGCATCAAGGATATCAATAGTAGACTTCCCCTTATTAGCTTTGTCAATCATTTCCTCATTGATACCAATTGGTTCACCTATAGCTGTTGTATTTCTGTCAGAGACAATCAGTGCATGCTGTTCCACAGTACTATTCCCCAGCTGCATATCACTGGTATGCTGTTGAATAGTAATCCCAATGGTACTAGTCCCCCTCTGCAGTATCTCACTGGTATGTTCTGGTTGAACTGGCATGCTTACCATTGCATCTACACAAGACTTAGGGACCCATTCTTGATTAGTAACTTTGACCTGTTTTGGTATTCTAGTTCTCTGCTTTCTTTCCTTCTCCTGTTCACCAATAACCTGCTTGACATCATTGCCTGCATTATACCAGCAGTCAACAGAGTCATGACCAAATTTTAGGCAATGGCTGCAAAAACTAGGTTTCCAATCATATTCGATCTGTTGTATTTTCAGGCCAAAAGGAGTTTCAATATCAATCTGATCAGGTAGGGGATGTGCAGCATCAACCTCTACTAAAACTCGTGCAAAAGAGATCTTCTCATAGTGAGCTATGAATTTGTCAGTGTACAATGGCTTACCCACTACACTAGCCAGCTTGCTCAGAACATCAATAGACCAGTAACCCACCGGAAGACCAGGGAATCTAATCCATAAAGGTACTGTGCTGAGTACATCATTTTGAAAAGAAAAATCAACCTCCCATGGTTTCAACACCATAGGTTTGTTTCTGTACGAGTATGGCCTAGATTGAATAACTAACTTTTTATCTTCTTTACTATTGAAATGAAATATGCAATAACCTTCAGCATGCATCAGTATCTTAGGTTTGGACACAAAATTCCAGACATGCATCACAAAATTCTCCATCATTTTAGCATTAGGATTGTCGCCAATTACATATCCAATTAATGCACTTGCCCAGTAATCCACCTGATGTTGCAGATCCTCTACACTGATTTTAACAACCTTCTTACCATCTCTTTCAATCGGAGGTACAAATGAGAGCGGCTTACCCATTTGAGCATTTCGATTCCCTCGAACAACTTCAGCAGTAGTCGGAAGGGATTTTGCACAACCACTTGTTTAAGAGAATTGAAGTCTTCGAGTAGTGAGGCTAGTCGTAACTTCAGCTTTGTTCCATCGGAAGTGTATTTACAGTCGCAACATCCTCTACATGCAAATTCTCTGGCGATTGGAATTTCTGTGGAAGCAAATTTCTAAAGGTCAGAGGTTCCAATTCCTTGGTGATACCATGTGCGGGAGTAACAATTTGCGTGGTAGTGGTCGCCAAATTCCGCCGGCGACGAGCCATCGATCAGTCACGACAGTGGTCTTACTATCATGCACCGAGCTTTTGCTCGCTCTAATGCTAGAGAGAAGGCAGAGCTTCTCTCACTAGAAGCGGCTATAAATGTGTGGTTGTTGCTCCAAGGTTTTACTTGTTCTACTGTTGTTCAGTTCTATACTTGTATATGCAATTTGGCTTGAGTTTACTGGGATAGAGTTTGTTCATACATGCCCGTACAATTCAAATGTACTGTCGTCCCTTTTGCCGGGGGCGCTACATTCGTGTTATGATTGTAGGTGGATCCGTGGCAGGCACACCAGTCCACCATTCGTAGCTCCTCCTCCTTCTCTATTGGCAGTATTCGTGTTTGGTGATCCCCTTTCCTTCCGTGGCCTTGTGTGGCTCAGGCCACCCATGTGGTTGTATTTTGGAGTCTTGTGTCCTTTGTAAAGGTATAGTCAATGCCTTGTCATCGGCAAGTGTTGTACTATCTTCCTCCTAGAGGCTCCGCAGACAGTGGTATGTGGGTTAGAACTTATGTATAAAGGCGTATGTTTTGGGAGCTGTAAACTTGTATACCACGTCCTCTGTTAATCATAATGTATGCTTGTAAAATATGTTCCCTGTTAATCATAATGTGTATTTATAAAAGAGGAATCATTTGTTCTTTCAATCGAAAATCTGGTATCTTTTGACTAATTAACAACGAATGAAGTGGGGTAACGCGTGGGAAATAGGAAAGGCACCCAGGTCCACTCGACCGGGGGTACCTGGTTGAGTGCCGGTCATGCCCTATGATTTGGGGCGTGACAAACTTGGTATCAGAGTCTAAGGTTTTAATGGTGTCCTAGGATGTCTCGGAGCCATGCCTAGTATAGCCCTTCTTATTGGTGTGTTGTCGACCACATCTATAAGTTGGGGGCTACACGGGCATTTAGGAAAAATGATCCTCCTCTTCTTATTCCAAGTTCATGCGGTGAAGTGATGTTGTGCCTAATTGGTGCTCTATTTCAAATTTTCGGTGATAGCACGTATGAAGAAAGCTAGACTCGGCCTAGGGGCCAATGCCACTTCCAGTGCGGCTGTGGACCATGTGCCGACTGTCCTGGATGAGAATGATTCCCCAGTTCTGAATTTGCCTGCTCCATCCGTTCCTGATCCAACCAATCATGTTCCAGCAGCGGCCAGGGTTCTACTATCCCTCCTGCCAATACTCCTGATCTTGATGTTTCTCCAACTTTCGATCCCGGGATTTCTGATGGGGACCTTGTGGGAGCTATCCGTATGTTGACCCAGTTAGTGGCCGCCCAGGCCCAAAGATCTCATGATGCCCCTGTGTCCTCCAGCGGACAGGGATATTTCTCCAGTTCCAGAGTTCACCAGTTTCTGTGATTGTCCCCTCCAGAGTTCTCAGGAACAGACCCAGAGGCCGATCCGCAAGAAGTACTTGATGAGATGTACAAGAACCTTCGAGTGATGAAGGATACAAATATAGAAGGGGTAGAATTTTCTTCATTCAAGTTTAGGGGAGTTGCGCGTTCGTGGTTTGAGATGTAGGAGGATTCCCGTGAAGAGGGGAGACCTCCAGCTAGATGGGACGAGTTCGTAGATGCCTTCATAGACCACTTATTTGCCTGTCGAGACCATGGCAGCCCGTGCCACTGAGTTTGAGGTTCTTAAACAGGGTGGCATGAGATGTAGGAGGATTCCCGTGAAGAGGGGAGACCTCCAGCTAGATGGGACGAGTTCGTAGATGCCTTCATAGACCACTTATTTGCCTGTCGAGACCATGGCAGCCCGTGCCACTGAGTTTGAGGTTCTTAAACAGGGTGGCATGAGTGTTTGGGAGTATCATATGGAGTTCTAAAGTAGGGTAGCATGACTATGGAGGCTAGGGTTCGGTGATTCGTTCAGAGTCTCAGCCTTTTGCTGGTAAATGAGGCTGCTACAGTGGCTTTGAATTCAGATATGAACTATGGGAAGATCTTGGGTTTTGCTCAAGCCTTAGAGGCTAGGAAGTTGAAGATTCGGGTAGACAGGGAGAGTAGCAGCAGGGCCCTGTCTGTGGGTCACTCAGGGAGGTCAGCTCCAGGTAGAGGATCGTCAGGTCCATCTCAGTCTTATGCTCCGTCCTTAGCTAGTGCACCGTCATCCATGCACCGTTTCTAGCAGAGTAGCCCTTCAGGCCAGGTTCAGACAGTAGGAGGTCCCGCTAGTTTAGTCATTTGGGGATGAGACCTCGGCAGCAGGGAGGTATATGTCCCAAGTATGGGAGATTTCATATAGAGGCATGTTACTTGGATGCTCCAGTGTGTTATAATTGTCAGATGAGAGGTCACATAAAGCGGGACAGCCGTGCGCCTAGACAGGGCATGGGTAGGGGACTTACTCAGCCATCCACTTCATCGGTTGCAACGTCATTAATGTGACCTCTAGCCCCAGCAGTGCGTGGTGCAGCAAGAGGTGGAGCTCGTGGTAGGGGCGCACCCAGCAGGTTTTATGAATTGAGTGGCCGTCAGAGTGCTGAGGCTTCCCCAGAAGTTGTCACAGGTATCCTATCTGTTCAGACCATTGATTGCTTTGCTCTTATTGATCCGGGTTATTCTTTGTCATATGTCACTCCATTTGTTGCATCGAGCTTTCGGATTGAACTCAAATAGCTTCTTGACCCGTTCTCTGTATCGACTCCGGTTGGTGATTTTATTACAGATGCATAGGTCTACAGGAATTGTGTTGTGATGGTAGGTGGTCTTGTTACTATCGACGCCCCCTTTTTCCCTAAACAAGAGAAATCAGGTTTTACGACATTATGGGCAAAACAACTCAATTTCCCGTTTGGGAATTGGGTTATGGAATTTGAAGAGTCGCCTCCTAATGATTATAGTGCATTACGACACTTAAGAGAGATTATTTCAAAAAGAAAACCAGAGTTCGGGTAAGGGCTTGAGATTATCTCGAGGGGAAGGCGTTAGACACCCCTCAAGATCCACTAGTGTGGTTCCCGGCCGTGTTAATCATGACTTTATAAAAGATGAAACAATTAAAACAAGTAAGTTTCACACATATAATATTTGCACAACTTAAAAAGCTTGAAAGAAGAAAGAAGGACGTAAATTTAAAATAAAAGAGAGTTGATTTGGAAAAACATTACTATATTTAGATAAACAAAAGAGATAAGGGTCCTAGGTTTAACTATAATATGAATCATTCGATCCAATATCCCACACATATTCCCAAAGAGGGGTCGCTTTATGATATTATCATATGATAAACCAGTTTTCAGACAGGAGAGGTAGAAAACATATGTAAAATTACTTAAGAGTGTTAAAGAGCGTGTAAGTATATTAGTTTTGAACTATATTTATAAAAGTTGCAGAAGATACAGTATTCAGACAAGTTTTAAAAAATAGTGATCCAGTTCATGGACTAGGAAGAAGAGTAACTTAGTAAAATATATGCACAGAAGTGATTGAAAATAAGGCAGAAGTTTAGTGTAAAAAAAATCAGCGGACTTTAGAGCGGCAAACAAATTCAGACGGTTTAAAGAGGGTGAATAGCTTAAGCGTGATTTAAGGCGATTGATAAATTTTATCTAACCTAAGGTTTGCCTAGGTGTTGTTTAACCATAAGAGAAAGGTGGACTTACATGTTTGGTTCCTAGTTTTAAAAGGAACAGGTTAACAAGTTTTATATTTGTTTAGCAAAATTAGTGAGGCATTCAACAGTTGCAAAAGAAAGACCCTAAGTACATGATTTGTAATGCATATAAAGGCCCTAGCATGGTATCTAAATGCAATTGCGATAACTTGATTATTAGCTGATTGTGATTAAAAAATAACAAGCTGAAAGTGAACGGCCTAAGAACACGATTTCTATATGTGAAATGCATGTCCTATGCATGGTTTCTATTACGCAAACAGATAAGTAAAATCCTATAAACATGTTTTCTACCAATTTTCTTAATAATCATGCATAACCCTCCCCAATTTCACTGTAATTCCCATTGTTATTTACAAATTATTACAGCCATGTAATTTAAAAATAAAACAGTGATAAAAGAAAATAAGAAGTTGCTCAATAGAGATCCTTCAGCCAGACCCAAGCATCTCCAACCTTACTCCTTTCGAGTTTTACAGCTATTACCAAGGCTTGGGTGCGGCAAAGTTCCCTAAGGGTTCGTTTGAACCCCTGGCCAATACCAAGCACCCAAAATGTCCTAATTAGACAAGTGCAAACATGGATGTGCCACCCTTGTACATCAGAGTTTCATGGGTGCTCAAGGCTCCCATGGCCGTGCTTACACTAAGGGGGTAGACCCTAAAGCTCTAAGAATGAGATTGTGATTAGAATTGATAGAGTTGAAAATAGTTGAGGGACAGTTTAAGAAAACTATTAAAAGAATTGAGAGAGTTAAGAAGAGAGTTGGAAAAGTTGAAACAGTTTAAGAAAATAGTTGAAAGAGTTGAAAAAGTTAAGAAGAGAGTTGGAAAAGTTGAGATAGTTTAAGAAAATAGTTGAAAGAGTTCTTCTGAACTCTGTTGGACTGACTAGTTTTAGAACAGCAGAGCATCACACAAAAAGGGGGCCAAGGGAAATGGGGACAAATAAGTAAAGTGAACTACTCACATACAGACAACATATTGGAGGAAAAATAATCAGACATGATTGAAAGACAGGGGTTCAGTTTCTTACTGCACCAAACCCTAATATAATCAACCTCAAGGAGAGGTTTTAAGGCTGTATACAGTGCAGATGGAAGAGGAAAACAAACAAGGATAGGGGGTAGGGGAGAACATGTTAAGTTAAACTAGCTAGACTGGTAAGTAACATGCTAGTGACAAAAAGAGCAACAAAACCATAAGTAAAAACATACAAGAAACATTATGAAATGCAAAACCAATAGAAAAATGTTGTGGAAACTGTATCTTAAAGGGGTGACATACCAGTTGCAAGTGATAGACCACAATAATAATAACGCACAGAGGAACAAGGTAAGCAGAGAGTGTAAGTAGCAGAGAGAATAACAACAGTATGAAGATAGCAGCAACAATATGAGAATAGCAGCAGTAATGTAGCAATAGCAGCAGCAATATGAGAATAGCAGCAGCAACATACCCAAGTAAACAAACAATAGGACCCAACAGTGTAAAGTAATGAACCCAGGCTAGTCAATCTTGGCTTTTAGCCAATTTAGTGTTCAAATAAAAGAGTGAGAGAGTAGAGTAATAGCAGAGAAAGAGAGAATTCATAGAGTCTGAGATTTTGAGAGCAGTGTATGTTGGTGTGTTCAATGAGAAAGGTGGTAGTATTTATAGCACTAAAACGAGTAAAAAAAAATAAGGTATCAATCCATATTTAAGAAACTGAGTATCAATCATAATCAAATAAGTATAGGGATACCCCTTTAATTAAGGAATCATAGTCAAATGGTAATAAGCAGTCATTTTTAAAAGGAAAGAAATCACAAAGTATGACATGGTCAAATAAGGAAAAAAAAATAGTATAAGGTATACAATAAAGACTAGGTGCATGATACTTAACCAGGGAAACATGTCAAGAAATAAATCAACATACTTGTGTACACATATCCGACAAATTATCACTTTAATTTTGGAAAATAGTTTTCGAGATTGATAAATTAGGTGATCAGTAATTAATTGAGGAATGTATCCCACTGATTGAGTAAGAAATTCGAAATCAATACCAAACTATAGGGAGAATACACAACAATCACAATCTAAGGCCAGTAATCACAGTCTTAAAGAGAGCTTTTAGGAACCAGTATGAAATGACCATGTAAACAGCCAGAAAAACCTTAAGAGAAGAACACATCATGGTGTGGGAATGAAACACTAGCAAGAAATATCAAAGTAAAGAGCACGAAACTCATAAAAGAACCCAGAAGAACATGCAAATAGGCAAATACCGATACAAACATGTAGAGTTAGGGTTTTCATCAAATTTTAACAAAAATGTTTAGAAGTAGTACTGAGAGTTACAGATTAGTACACATAATCAGAAAAGTAAAGTGTTTTTGAAAGGGGTTAAGAAACCCTAGAAATAGAATTTACAGTATGGAACCCTGGTTAACAGGGAAAATAAACGAACAAGTGAAACAAACACGAACGAATATATAATACTCAGAAACAGTAGAAGAAATGATTTTGAAGAAGGGGTCCAAAACCCTAATTTGAAATAGTGGTAATCATATGAAAAATTTGAAATAACCAAAACGCTAAGTATAAATAGGGCAGAAAACAAAAAATCAAAGTAAGATTTGTTTTAAAAGAGTAGAGATTAAAGAGGAAAAATTAGGGTTTTCAAACAAATTAGGGAAAAGGAAGAACCTGGGCGTGAAACTCGTATACAATGCCATATAAGGCATCATCGTACAAAGACCACCGGAGAAAAGCCGGCGAAGGACCCAGGTGAAGCTTTAGTTACCGTCTTTCATTGCAGAAGCTGCTGGCTTCAAGATTTAGAGAGAAAAAAACGATGTGAGGTGCCATGGCAGGGTGGTGATCGAGAGGTGTGTGGGTGGAGGTGGCCGGAACGACGATGAAGGCCATGAGAGAATTAGATGGTTCTTCAGAGACGAAGAGTTAGAGAGCATTTGGGAGATAAAGGGGATACAAGGGCGGCAGAATTAGAAAATGATTTAGGGTAAAAGAGGTTAGGGTTTAATTATGGTAAGGTTAATCGTGGACCGTTGATCAAAATGATCAGCGACCTTGATTTAAATTGGGGTCCAGTTGGGTAGGTTCGAATAGGCTTGGGTCGCGTGATTTTTGTTACTGGGTCATGCTTTGGGGGGTGAATTTGGGTTGAAATGTGGCCAAAATTGAAAGATTAAAGGGCTATAATTTAAATGCCCAACTTTCCCCCAATTAATGTTATAAAAAATAGTAAACAATTTTATAAAAATCCAATAAAATATTGAGATAATAAGATACATTTAGGAATTAATTAAAAATATTAGTGACGATTGTGTACTTGAAATACTTATTAAATTGTGAAATAGGCTAAAATTACAATTTAATGCAATTTTAGTTTAAAAATACCTAATGGCTTTGTAAAAATTCTGCAAAAATTACATAAATTATATTTTATATAGGTGAAAGAATAAAATAAATTATTTATTTCAATAACAAGATTTGATACTAAATATTGGATTTTCTGGTACAAAATAAATTGTAAATTCGCTTTAAAATACTAGAAAAAATATAAAAAAATACCAAACTTTTTTGTGGATGCTTATATATGCATTCACAAGATATTTTGACAATATTTCGGGTACAAAAATACATGAGAAAAATTGGGTATCAACAGTTGCCCTCCTTACCCGAGGAGGATGAAAGAGTTGTCGGGTAAAGATAAGATGACCAATTTTGAACGGAAATGACGATTTTAGGAGAAGTTAGACCGCGCTCTGGCTTCTGAGCTGCCTACATACCCCTGGTTTTACAAGAATCAGGTCGTATGTAGTTCAGAAGCCATTGGCGGAATATGCCAATAAAATTTTGGAAGAGGCGGACGCAACGGGGTTTGAAATTTGTCAACGGTTCAGAGATCGGACGGGCTGTGGAGAACTGGAGTGGGATCGCTCTTGCTGAGGTGGCTATGTCGGCCGGTGTACTTGAAAATGAACGGCGTGCGGATATTTTTCATAATTTAAACGTGATGCAAGTTCCCTTTGGACCATGAATGATGTCTTTAGATGATTATGATGGTTTCCTCAGACTATGACGTCCTGGGCTATGAATAGCATAAAAGTAAAGATTCGCAGGCCATGAAATGGTCTTCTCGGGCTATGCGGATGGTGCCTCTGAACTACGACGCCTTAGAATAAGTTGGCGATATTTCAGCCCATGAAAAGGTGGCAATCTTTCAGCCGATTGATGCAAGGGTGGCGATGTTTCAGCTAAAGCGAGAATTTAAAATGCAATGCGGCGATATTCCAGCCAAATGAAACAGGGTGGAGATTTTTCAGCCAAATGCAAAATAAAGGAGGTAGAGCTTAACCTTGAAAGGTGGAGAATAGCCTTATGCAATGCAGGATGGAGACAGAGCTTAGTCTCAAAAGGCAAAAGATAGTCTTATGCAGGATGGAGGCAGAGCTTAGCCTCGGAAGGCAGAGAGTAGCCTTAAGCAATGTAAAAATATAGATGGAGACAGAGCTTAGACAGAGCTTAGTCTTGAAAGGAAGAAGATAGCCTTATGCAGGATGGAGACAGAGCTTAGCCTCGGAAGGCAGAGAGTAGCCTTATGCAAAATGCAGATGGAGACAGAGCTTAGTCTCGAAAGGCAGAAGATAGCCTTATGCAAGATGGAGGCAGAGCTTAGCCTCGGAAGGTAGATAGTAGCCTTATGAAAATACAGATGGAGATAGAGTTTAGTCCCGAAAGGCAGAAGATAGCCTTATGCAATGCAAAGAGTGCGGATGGAGACAGAGCTTAGTCTCGAAAAATGCATAAATATTAAGGAGAGGATGATGGCAATTTTCTTAGCTGGTAGATGATTGCGCTATTGATGACTGCTGGGGAAGCGTTGAATGTAGATAGTAAGCCTTTGTGAGGTAGGTAGTGGTTTCAGGAACTTCGGTTTTGTAAAGCTCCTGCATCTTCTATTTCCACCCAGGATCTGGATTCCTGCATCCAAAAAAAATTGTGAGTTCTATAAGGGGGAGGTTAGTTCGCATCCCTCGACCCGTGGCGTCTTTTACCCTTTGAGGTAGCGTTGCTGAACGATAGTGATCCAAATGATTTTATGCAAAATTTGACAAATATGATGCAAATTTATATATATAAGTAAAGCAAAAGATATTTTTGTTTTATGATGAACCACAACTGCAACGTGGTTCAAGGCATGGCAACCTCGATGGCTTCAAAATTTTGAGGATCGTCCTGAAAATTCTACCCCAGTTTGCTGGGATGCAAAAATTGGCAATCTGACTTTGGAATTTTGAGGGTCCTCCTCAAAATTCTTCCCCAGTTCCGAATGCGGGGGAAAATTGAACTTTATTAGAGATGTGACCAAACCCATAGGGCTGCCTACGTATCCCCTATTAAACGTGAATTAGGTTAGGCGTAGTTCAAATTACATCATAAAGAAAAAGCATACTGATTAAGTGTAGTATCTCTTCACTGCGTTCGAGTTGATCGGCTTCGGCCAGATTTCTCCATCTATTTCTGCAAGAATAAGGGCTCCTCCAGTTAGAACCCGGTGAACCATGTACGGACCCTTCCAATTGGGAGAGAACTTCCCTTTGGCTTCATCTTGATGTGGAAATATCTTCTTCAACACCAGCTGCCCTGGTGTAAACTTCCTTGGTCTAACTCTCTTGTTGAAGGCTCTGGACATTCTGTTATGATATAACTGACTGTGACAGACAAAGTTCATTATATTTCCATCTATAAGGGCTAACGGCTCGTATCAAACCTTGACCCATTCTGCGTCCTCTAGCTCAGCTTCTTGTATGATTATTAAGGACATAATTTCTACCCACGCGGAAATTACCGCCTCTGTACCGTAAACCAACATGTAGGGAGTTGCCCCAGTTGATGGGCGAATTGTAGTACGATAACCCAATAAACAGAAGGACAACTTCTCATGCCACTGCTTT
This sequence comes from Nicotiana benthamiana, assembly GCA_034376525.1. Lineage (NCBI taxonomy): Eukaryota > Viridiplantae > Streptophyta > Magnoliopsida > Solanales > Solanaceae > Nicotiana > Nicotiana benthamiana. The sequence goes on from CM067328.1 coordinate 86,991,826, forward strand.
TGCCTTTCGATCATTTTCTTTAGTATTTTCTTGATATTCTTGGCTGCTTCCACGACTCCATTCATCTGAGGTCTATAAGCTGTATAATTTCTGTGTTTGATCTAGAAAGTTTTGCACATCGCTTTCATCAAGTCGCTATTGAGATTGGAACCATTATCAGTGATGATCGACTCTGGAACACCGAACCGACATCCAACACGATTTCGGATGAAGTGTGCCACGACTTTCTTGGTTACCGCTACGTATGATGCTGCTTCAACCCATTTAGTAAAGTAGTCAATTGCCACTAGAATGAAACTATGTCCATTTGATTCGGCAGGCTCGATTGGTCCAATAACATCCATTCCCAAGCGGCGAATGGCCATGGTGAGCTTGTTGCAGTGAGCTTGTTTGGAGGTACCTTTGTCATACCCGCATGTGTCTGACAAGGGTGACACTTTCGGACATACTGAATGCAATCAGTTTCCATAGTCATCCAGAAATATCCTTCCCTGAGTATCCTCTTTGCTAGAACAAAACCGTTTATGTGCGGCCCACAAGTCCCTGAGTGCACTTCCTCCAATAACTTGGTTGCTTCTGTCACATCGACACACCTTAATAGTCCCAAATCGGGAGTCCTCCTATACAGGATTCCTCCGCTGTGAAAGAAATTGTTTGACAACCTTTGAAGTGTGCACTTCAGAGTAGTATTAGCAAGCTCTGGATATTCGCCTGTTGTTATGTACTCTTTGATGTCGGGGTACCACGATTTTCTGTCGGCTTCTTCCTCAACATGTGCACAAATGCCAGTTGATCATGAATTTTGACCTGGATAGGGTCGATGAAATTTGTATCTAGATGCTGAATAATGTATGATAAAGTGGCAAGCGCATCTGCGAACTCATTCTGTATCCTTGGAACATCTTGGAATTCCGTTTTTTGAACCTCTTTCTCAACTCCTGTATGTGGTGCAAATAAGGGAGTATCTTGGAATACTTGGTTGCCCATTCTTCTAATACCTGGTCTACGAGTAGGTCCGAATCGCCAATCACTAGCAGCCCCTGAATGATCATATCAACGACCAGTTTACGCCCCAAGATGCAAGCTTCATACTCGGCCATGTTATTGGTGCACGGGAACCTGAGCATGGCAGATAGCGGGTAATATTGATCAGTTTCTGATACCAGGACTTCGCCAGTACCAATTCCTTTGAAATTGGTGGCCCCGTCAAAAAACATCCTCGAGCCATCATATGATTCTGCAATATCTTCTCCTATGAAAGCTACTTCCTCGTCGGGAAAACACATTTTCAATGGTTCATACTACCCTCCTACAGGGTTTTCTGCTAATCTGCCAAAGCCAGTCCTTTAATTGCCTTCTGGGTGACGTAGACAATGTCGAATTTACATAACAAAATTTGCCACTTGGCGAGCTTACCGGTGGACATGGATTTCTGAACAATATACTTTAGTTGATCCATTCTTGATATAAGGTAGGCAGTGTAAGCACACAAATAATGCCTCAAATTCTGAGCTATCCAAGTCAAAGCACAACAAGTGCGTTCTAGCAAGGAATACCGAGCCTCGTACGGGGTAAATTTCTTGGTGAGGTAGTAAATAGCTTGCTCCTTTCTCCCTGTCTCATCATGTTGTCCCAAGACACAACCAAATTCTCTGTCCAATACTGCGAGATAGAGAAATAAGGGCCTCCTAGGCTCAGGCGAAACCAGGACTGGAGGCGTAGACAAGTATTCCTTGATCCTATCAAAAGCCTTTTGACATTAATTGGTCCATTTGGTTGCGGCATCCTTCTTTAGCATCTTGAAGATATGTTCGCTGATGATGTTAGACTGAGCTATGAACCGGCTGATATAGTTGAGCTTCCCTAGGAAACTCATTACCTCTTTCTTGTTCTTCGGCGGTGGCAACTCCTGAATAGATTGGATCTAGCTCTATTCCTCGGCAACTCACAATAAAACCCAATAACTTTCCCGCAGGGACCCCAAATGCACACTTGGCAGGATTCAGTTTCAAGGTATACATCCTTAATCTGTTGAAAAACTTTCGGAGGTCCTCCATGTGATCTGCATCCTTCTTGGACTTAATGATGACATCGTCCACGTATACCTCAATCTCCATATGTATCATGTCATGAAAGAGGGTAGTCATGGCCCCCATGTAAGTAGCTCCCGCATTCTTCAATCCGAATGGCATCATTCTGTAGAAATACATTCCCCAAGGCGTGATAAATGCCATTTTCTCTACATCTTCCTTATCCATCCATATCTGATGGTATCCCGCAAAACAATCGACAAATGACTGCAACTCATGCTTGGCGCAGTTGTCGTTCAGGATGTGTATGTTTGGCAAGGGGAAATCATCTTTGGGACTTGCCCGGTTTAGATCCCGGTAGTCAACACAGACTCTGACTTTCCCATCCTTCTTCGGTACGAGCACGATGTTAGATAACCAGGTTGGATACTCTACCACTTGAAGAACTATTGTTTTGACCTGCTTGGTGATCTCCTCTTTGATTTATAAAGTCAAATCTGGCTTGAATTTTCTGAGCTTATGTTTTACCGGCAGACATGCAGGATCTGTCGGTAACTTGTGAGCGACGATGGATGTGCTGAGGCCAGTGATATCATTGTAAGACCATAAAAAGATATCCTCATATTATCTCAAGAACTCTGTATATTCCTCTTTCTATGTCTGTGATAAGTGCACGCTGATGCGCATCTCTTTCATATTATCTGTATCTCCCAAATTGACGACTTCGGTTTCATCCAAGATGGACTTAGGTCCATTTTCCAAATTCTCGGCCTCTCTGACAACCTCTTCTGGTATATCATCCTCCTCCGAGTCTATGTCCATTTGTTGCATAGCCTTGTTGCAAGTTAAAGTTGTTGGTTCATCATCAAGATACGTAATAGTAATGCTGTGTGAATATAAAGTAAATAGCAGAGAAAAGTAATGAATAGTGAGATATTCGATAAAACTGAAAATGCTTTTGATTAAATTCATTAATGTTCAAAACATCGGAGATCCTTTGGAAAGTAAAGACAAATGCAGAAAATAAAGAAAAAAACTAAAACAAATATGCATGATGCTTGTTCAGCCTTGCTACCCCGAAGGTTTCCGGGCGATGGTGGTACTGATTGAGTAGTTGGTGAGGCCCTCCCCTCAGTTCACATCCTGAATGTAAGGGACTTCCTCCCCTTCCTCTTCAAAGATCACACAACAGTCCATGTCCTCCAGAAATAGGTTTTTCATCGCCGCAATAGCCTCGTCTTCTTCTGACCCGTGGAGAGTGTCGGCTGGCTGAAAGGTCTATTCCAACTGAGGTATGGGGCATTCCAATGGGTACTACGGGCCGCGCCATGGTAGTGACCAATTTTTGAATTCTTGCCACGTGTACTCGTATCCCAGTCCGAAGGTAGTAACATATTTCTTTATCTGGATATGTTTGGTGATACCTTGAAGATTCTTACCAAGCCCTTTCCCAGGCTCATACCCACTCCAATTTAGAATGCTCTCAAACTTGTTGCTCAACCCTTTGTCCTTTTACACTGCGTTGACCCGTTCAATATGACTATGTGTTTCTCCGCCTATTCTTCTTCTGCCTCCGATCATTGGAATGGTCTAGCGACTGTATATGGGTTGCTACCGTTGCTATGGATAATTACTTCCTGATGGTTCCATTCGAACTTCACAGCCTGATGTAAGGTTGATGCCACAGACCCATCGGCGTAGATCCAGGGTCGTCCCACCAGTAAGTTGTAAGATGCTGGTATGTCGATGACTTGGAAGTCGACATCAAACCAAGTGGGCCCCATTTGCAAACACAGGCTAATCTCCCCAAGAGTGGACCTCTGAGAACCATCAAAAGCCTTAACATCAATAGCCCCTTCTTTTATCTCGTGCAATCATTTGCCTAACTTCTTGAGGGTGATCAATGGACATATGTTGAGACTAGAACTTCCGTCGACCAAGATCCTGGGGATGAAATGATCTTCACTTTGCACAGTGATGTGTAGTGCTTTGTTATGACTGAGCCTTTCAGGTTGCAATTCATCATCGTGGAAAGTGATTTCGTGACTTTCCAATACCTTCCCTATCATGTTTGCCATCTCTCCTCCTGTTATGTTGCTCGGGACATAAGCCTCGCTCAATATCCTCATCAAGGCGTTCTTATGCGCCTCGGATCTCTGCAACAATGTTAAGTTGAAATCTACGCCGGAGTCTTGTTTAGCTGTTCAACAACTGAATATTCCTTATCCTGTATCTTTCTCCAGAGATCAAGAGGTCCAGCTTTAATGGGACGTCCAGAGGCCTGCTTACTGGACTCAGCTAGGTTCTCTGGTGTGTAAACCCTGCCTGTTCTAGTCATACCTTGTACGAAGATTGCTTCACCCGTGCGTGCTTTTCCTTTCCTTCTTGCCTCGGCTGTGTAGTCCAGGGTATGGAATTTTACTGAAATGGGATTATGTCTGACATGGTGACCGGAATGGGCACCCCTGGGGGTAATATAACAACTTCAATTTGTGCGGGCATCTTTGGAGTCCTGAACTCCACCTCAACTGGTTTTGGAACTTTTGCAGGAGGTGCCTCGAACTCAAATGGTACAGATATATTCACCACGTTGCCCTCAGATGGCTGGATTTGTACAACTATAGGATTAAGAGTGACCACAGGCTTCTTGGGCTCATCTCCTTCAGATATGAAACCGATTGACCCTTCGGGATCCCAGTCATCCTCAACCTCAATCATGTGGATGCCTCCACCTTTGTGGTATGGTAGAGGGTTTTAACAAATATTTGGAGCAGGCTCCTTATCTATGATGACCTTGTTGACAATTAAAGTCTGAATTTTATCATTTAATGAGCGGCACTCGTCGATAGTATGTCCCTTCATCCCCGAATGGTACATGCATGTTTTATTTGGGTTGATTCATTGGGATGGGTTTTCAGAGGTTATGGCTAAGATATGTGTAACATATCCAACAGCTTTGAGCTTCTCATATAGTTGGTCAATTGGTTCAGCAATAGCAGTGTACTGCCTGGGCGGTTTGCGGTCAATGTTTGGTCTTGGTCGTGGGAAGTTTTGGCGGGTAGGTGGTGATGGATAGTGAGGAGGTTGGCAGTTGTAATCTTGGTATACGGGTGCAGGTTGGGAATATCCTATCGCGGTGGGATGATATGTGGGTGATGGAGATGCTTGGTAGACGGAATGTGGGTTTTGATAGGTTGGTGAAGATGCCTGGTAACTTAGAGAGGGTTTGTAAGTGAGTGGAGTTGGAGGGTAGGGTTGGTATTTCATGGGAGAGTGGTTTCTTTGTGCACCCATTACGGAGTTTACATCCTTTTTCTTCGACGTACCACCAGATTGCAAGGCTTTGTTGGTGTCCTTTAGTGCCTCAACGTTAGTAACCATACCATTTTTGATCCCCTCTTCATTTCTTTCTCCCAGTTTGATGATACCAGTGAATTTATGCCCATCTATAAGCATCAATTTCTCGTAATACTGTGGGTCCTGAGCGCAAATGAAAAATCTGTTCAATTGTTCTTCTTCAAAAGCTGGCCTAACCTTGGCCGCTTCCGACCTCCAACAAGTAGCATACTCGCGAAATGGTTCAGCCGGGGTTCTTCTTAAAATTCTGGATATAGAACATGTCTGGTGCGTTCTCAGTGTTGAACCTAAAACGGTCCATGATATCGGATGCCATGTTTACCCAACTAGTCCACTTCTTTGCATCTTGGCTGATATACCAAGATAACGCATCACCTTTCAAGCTCCTCATGAATAGCTTCACGCGGATCTTTTTATCTCTACAACTCCAACTAACTTGTCACAATACAACCTGAGGTGAACCCTGGGATCACCCGTACCGTCAAACATTTCGAACGTAGGAGGTTTGTACCCCTTCGGGAGTTCGACATCAGGTTGAACACACAGGTCTTCATAATTTAGACCTTCCACGCCTTGAACCCTGCTAGTGATTTTCTTGAGTTCAGTAGCCAAGTTCTGAATGAGTGAGTCTGATTCTAACACATATGATATGGTTTGTGTATAGTATGGCACAATTTCAACAAAGATAGGGTTATCTTGTTGGTTTGGAGCATTTTGGGGCTCCGGGATGAGCGGTGGATCTTGTGTTGAGATCTTCTGCGAAGGTGCAGGGACCTAGTTGTTGACATCTGCAGCAGCAAGGGAGATGGACAAGCTTGCCAAACTCCGAGCCTGGTCCAGTTCCTCTCGAAACCTTAGCAAAGTTTCTCCAACTGAGCAACATTTCATTTGTGATCGGGGTGTACCTGGGAAGTTCCTTCAGTTTCCTTCCTTGCTTCATTATCTCCCATCTTTTCGTTGTTCCTGTTTCTGGGAGGACTAGGAGGATGAGGACTCTTTGATCTTGTTGAGTATGCTGATGGTTCCAGATGCACGAACTAACCTTTGGGGAGGGGAATAAAAAATAAGAAAACAAAAAGGTGAAAAGTTAGTGTTGATTCTGAGAAAGAAAACATTTTGGTATTTAAACACATTGTTGCAGGAACATATGTCATTTCCTATTTGGGTGCCTCGTTATGCCCGAGGTAGGCCTAGAGACGGATACGAATTGGAGTGTTTTATAATACCAAGTGCCTCCTTTTATTGACAGAAAATAGAAGGAGTCAAAATAGATTGAAATAAAGAAAAATTATCACTAATGGCCAAAGGCCTTATTACATCAAGAAAGCAGTAAAATCCTAACTACTTGGTCCCAGAATTACCTTCCCGAGATTCAGTATCTTTGCCTCCCTCGTACAGCTTCATCACCTCGCGCAGTCCCAGCAACAAGTAAGCCTAAGTCAGGTGTCTACCTTTGTTACCTTTGTTACCTTCAGCTTCCTAACAATCGTTGATCCTTTTCAGAAACTTGCCTTCCAGTTCAACTAGACCCCGTTCCAAGTACCCTAAACGGTTGTTTTGCCCGAACAACCATGTCTTTCCACTAATTGATTACCCTTTCTTAAGCCTCTATCATTTTTCGATGTTCACTTTCACACTTTTGCATTCATTTGCGCTGCTGATTATACTTGAACTTTGCTGCAGACTCCTCATCAATAACCCTGTGACCATGGACAAACACCGTTTTTCCCAAGCCAATGTGATCATCTTTTATCCACCCCGGATAAAGAGGCGCATGCCCTGCCTGATACATGTCTGCTCCACAGATTCCCTTTCTAAAATGAGCTTGGAGTGCCACATATGCTGAGCCCGACACCTTTGTGGGCTATCGTCATCCTGGAAATTAGCCCTGTAGTGACTCATCTTTTCCACCCTTGGTATAATCTGCTTCCTTCCTGCTTGCCTCATGACTCGAATAAGGGTAAGTTCCTCTTAAGCTGATGAGTACGAGGAATGGTGCATCCATAGACCGAATGATAAACTATCCAATTGGAAACCACTCGTACATCCATTTTACCCGCTCTTCCCTCAGATTCCTTAATAGTTCCACCCATCCACTGGCGTCTTCCGGATGAGCAAACATATCCGACATGAAGTGCATTCGCTTTGGATGGTGGAAAGCAATATGGTCATCCCAATCTCATCGTATATGGTCACCCACCCGTGTCTATACTATACTTTATGAAGATGCTCAATGAACTAGAGTTGGAGTAGCCAATTGCACCCTTCAAGGTGTGGTGCCCCTTGTTGACATTTTTTCTAAGGCTCGATACAGTTCTGTGAGGATCATGGGTGCTACGCTAAATGTCTTCCCGTCGATACCCTCAATTATGGATTTGGTTACCATGGACAGTCTTGTATGGATTCTAGATTTTTTCATTGGAGAAACTATCATACCCAGGAAACAGAACAAGAATACAAAGGCTCTCCTATGTATGTTCCCCAAAGAGGTGAGGGCGAACTCGTCCATGTGAGTGCGGTATGATTTGCTATGTCCGAACCTTTCATACATGAAGTTGAAGGATATGTAGGAGTCCTTCAGACTGGTCAGATTAGGATTCTTCTTGAGCCCCATCATTTTCAAGAACCCTCTACCTTTGCGGTTTTCCTGCATATGCAACCTTGGGCTATCCCAAGGAATTTCGGCTAGACCCCCAATTTCTTCCAACAACTGCGTCATTTCAATACCCCCAAAGCGGAAGACGAACCGTTCACAATCCCATAATATAGTAGCAGCTTCCACAATCTTGTTATCTGGAGTGACTTCCAGAAGTGAAGGAAGATTTCCTAAGTGCTTGCAGACAAGAACTCGATCACTACCATGCAAATCATCCCACCAGCTTAGCATCTTTGGATGAATGTTTGATGCCATACCTAATCTGGGGACCTCGTGCCTCATTTTCCTGCAAAATAGAGAGTTAGGCCCTTAACCCCACCGGACTCGACTATTTAAATCAATAATTAGCAAAAGGTATTTAATTCTCCAAAATCAATGCAAATAACGTGATTGTCCATTTAGGTTTCGAGGAAACCCGATGGACTTTGGCTTAGGCCATCCTAATGAGTCATTATGCGTACAATATAGTTGACTCGTCTAAGTTTGGCCATGATGCATGAGCAGTAAAATAGAGTAAGGTTTCTAATTTTGAAGTGCTAAACAAGGTACCCTTGAGAGGACAACTCAAGAGGGAAAGGCACAGAACTTTCGACTACACCGTTGATCGACTGGTTTTACCGCAAATATGCCTATGCCAAATTCAGGGGGTTTGTAATAATGGAAGAGTGCAACCACTCATTATAAGCATTGCTATAGAATTTTTTTGGCACGAGTGGGAAATGATGTTGAAGGATGCAATTAGAACAATGGAATAAATACATGTATTTTCACGTTCATACAATAAATGCTCAAAATTTAAGACAGAATTGAAGTAAAATGAGGTAATAAAGCGGCAAAATAGTTAATGAAAAAGAAAGACACGAAGAAACAAGTTAGTAATTGTGAAAAAATAATTAAAGCAATAAATAAAGCAATGAAGTCACAAAACATGTAGTGGTAAAAGCCTAAAAAGAAATTCCCCAGCAGAGATGCCATGCTATCGACGCCCCCTTTTTCCCTAAAAAAATCGAAATCGGGTTTTACGACATTATAGGCAAAACAACTCTATTTCCCGTATGGGAATTGGGTTATGGAATCTGAAGAGTCGCCACCTAATGATTATAGTTCATTAGGACACTTAATAGATATTATTTTGAAAAGAAAACCAGAGTTCGGGTAAGGGCTTGAGATTATCTCGAGGGGAAGGTATTATGCACCCTTCAAGATCCACTAGTGTGGTTCCCTGCCGTGTTAATTATGACTTTATTAAAGATGAAACAATTAAAAAAAGTAAGTTTTACACATATAACATTCACACAACTTGAAAAGCTTAAAAGAAGAAAGAAGGACATAAATTTAAATAAAAGAGAGTTGATTTGGAAAAACATTACTATATTTAGATAAACAAAAGAGATAAGGGTCGTAGGTTTAAATATAATATGAATCATTCGATGCAATATCCTGCACATATTCCCAAAGAGGGGTCGCTTTATGATATTATCGCATCATCATCATCTCCATATTCTACCCTTCCCACCCTGTAGATGTTAGTTAAGCGTGTGAATCGGTCAAGAATGCTTATTGCGTGCTTAACCCGTCCCATCCTATAGATCCTAGAGGGCATATATGACCGCTATTTCTGTGAGGTAGGAACTAGGTGGAACCCTTAAGTTGAAAGGTTAAAATACTAGGCGACATAAAAAAACAAATAGGACTTGCATATAAAGGAATCATATAGAACACATAAAAGGCTCAAATAACCCTCTATAAGAGAATACGTAATTAGCACGTCTCAAACACATGTAAGGTCTAAGGAAGAGAGAGTTTTAAAAAAAACTGGAGTGTTGACAGATATATTTAAGACATCAGCTGAAAAAGTTTTAAAGCAGAATTCGCATAAAAGAGTTGGATGAAAACTTTTGGGACTTGAGAAAGGCAAATGGATGTGTGACAGATTAGAAATCGAAGGGAAAACCTTTTAAACACATATAACACATATGATAAACCGGTTTTCGGACAGGAGAGGTAGAAAACAGATGTAAAATTACTTAGAAGTGTTAAAGAGCGTGTAAGTATATTAGTTTTGAACGATAGTTTTAAAAGTTGCAGAAGACACAGTATTCAGACAAATTTTAGAAAATAGTGATCCAGTTCATGGACTAGGAAGAAGAGTAACTTAGTAAAATATATGCACAGAAGTGATTGAAAATAAGGCAGAAGTTTAGTGTAAAAAAAATCAGCAGACTTTAGAGGGGCAAAGAAATTCAGACGGTGTAAAGAGGGTGAATAACTTAAGCGTGATTTAAGGCGATTAACCAATTTTATCTAACCTAAGGTTTGCCTAAGCATTGCTTAACCATAAGAGAAAGGTGTACATACATGTTTGTTTCCTAGTTTTAAAAGAAACAGTTTAACCAGTTTTACATTTGTTTAGCAAAATTAGTGAGGCATTCAACAGTTGCAAAAGAAAGACCCTAAGTACATGATTTCTAATGCATATAAAGGCCCTAAAACATGGTATCTAAAGGCAATGGCAGTAACTTGATTATTAGCTGATTGTGATATGAAAATAACATGCTGAAAGTGAACGGGTTAAGAACAGGATTTCTATATGTGAAATGCATGTCCTATGCATGGTTTCTATTATGCAAACAGATAAGTAAAATCCTAAAAACATGTTTCTACCCATTCACTTAATAATCATGCATAATCCTCCCGAATTTCACTCTAATCCCCATTGTTATTCACAAATTATTACATCCAAGTAATTTAAAAATACAACAGTGATAAAAGAAAATAAGAAGTTACTCTATAGAGAGCCTTCAACCAGGCCCAAGCATCTCCAACCTCACTCCTTTCGAGTTTCACAGCCACTACCAAGGCTTGGGTGCGGCAAAGTCCCCTAAGGGTTTGTTTGAACCGCTGGCCAATACCAAGCACCCAAAATGTCCCAATTAGACAAATGCAAGCATGGAAGTGCCATCTCTGTGCATCAGAGTTCCATGGGTACTCAAGGCTCCCATGATAGTGCTTACACTATGGGGTCAGACCCAAAATCTCTAAAAATGAGATTATGTTTAGAATTGATAGAGTTGAAAATAGTTGAGGGACAGTTTAATAAAATAGTTGAATGAATTGAGAGAGTTAATATGAGAGTTGGAAAAGTTGAAACAGTTTAAGAAAAATAGTTGAAAGAGTTGAAAAAGTTAAGAAGAGAGTTGGAAAAGTTGAGACAGTTTAAGAAAATAGTTGAAAGAGTTGAAAAAGTTCTTCTGAAATCATTTGGACTGACCAATTTTAGAATAGCAGGGCATCACACAAACAGGGGACAAAGGGAAAAGGGGACAAATAAGTAAAGTGAACTACTCACATACAAACATCATATTGGAGGAAAAATAATCAGACATGATTGCAAGACAGGGGTTCAGTTTCTTACTGCTTCAAACCCAATATAATCAACCTCAAGGAGAGGTTTTAGGGCTGTTTAAGTAGCCAAGCAAGCCTGAATACATGCTACTAGTGCACATGGAAGAGGAAAACATACAAGGATAGGAGGAAGGGGAGAACATGGTAAGTTAAACTAGGTAGACTAGTAAGTAACATTCTAGTGAAAAAAGAGAAATAAAACCATAAGTAAAAGCATAAAAGAAACATTATGAAATGCAAAACAAATAGAAACATGTTGTTGCGAAAACGGTATCTTGAAGGGGTGACATACCAGTTGCAAGTGATAGACCACAATAAAAATAATGCATAGAGGAACAAGGTGAGCAGAGAGTGTAAGCAGCAGAGAGAATAACAAAAGTATGAAAATAGCAGCAGCAATATGAGAATATAAGCAACAATGTAGGAATAACAGCAGCAATATGAGAATAGCAGCAACAACATACCAAGTAAACAAACAATTGGACCCAATAGTATAAAGTAATCAACCTAAGCTACTCAATCTTGTCTTTTAGCCGATTGAGTGTTCAAATAAAAGCGTGAGAGAGTAGAGTAATAGCAGAGAAAGAGAGAATTCTGAGATTCTGAGATTGTGAGAGCAGTGTGTGTTGGTGTGTTCAATAAGAAAGGTGGGGAGTATAGTACTAAAAACGAGTAAAAAATTAAGGTATCAATCCATTTTTAAGAACCTGAGTATCAATCATAAACAAATAAGTATAGGGATTCCCCATTAATTAAGGAATCATAGTCAAACGGTAATAAGCAGTCACTTTTAAAAGGAAAGGAATCACAAAGTATGGCATGGTCGCATAAGAAAACAAAAATAGTATAAAGTATTCAATGAAGACTAGGTGCATGATACTTAACCAGGGAAACATGTCAAGCAATAAATCAACATACTTGTGCACACATATAAGGAAAAATATCACTTTAATATTGGAAAATAGTTTTCGAGATTTAAAAATTAGGAGATCAGTTATTAATTGAGGAATGTATCCCACTTTTTTAAGAAGAAATTCGAAATCAATATCAAACTGTAAGGAGAATACACAAAAATCACAATTTAAGGCCAGTAATCATAGTCTTAAAGAGAGCTTTTAGGAACCAGTATAAAATCACCATGTATACAGCCAGAAAAACCTTAAGAGAAGAACACAACATAGTATGGGAGTGAAACACTAGCAACAAAGATCAAAGTAAAGAGCACGGAACTCATAGAAGAACCTAGAAGAACATGCAAATAGGCGAATACAAATACAAACATGTAGGGTTAGGGTTTTCAGCAGATTTTAACAAAAATGTTTAGAAGTAGAACTGAGAGTTACGGATTAGTACTCAAAAATCAGAAAAGTAAAGTGTTTCCGAAAGGGGCTAAGAAACCCTAGCAACAGAAATTACAGTATGGAACCCTGGCTAACAGGGAAAACAAACAAACAAGTAAAACAAATAAACACAAATGAATATATAGTACTTAGAAAGAGTAGAAGAAAAGATTTTGAAGAAGGGGTCCGAAACCCTATTTTGAAAGAGTGGTAATCATCCGAAAAATTTGAAATAACCGGAAACGCAAAGTAAAAATAGGGTGTTTTAAAAGAGTAGAGATTAAAGAGGAAAAATTAGGGTTTTCAAACAAATTAGGGAAAAGGAAGAACCTGGCCATGAAACTCGTATACAATGCCATAGAAGGCATCATCGTACAAAGACCACCGGAGAAAAGCCGACGAAGGACCCAGGTGACACTTCAGTGACCGTCTTTCATAGCGGAAGCTACTGGCTTCAAGCTTTAGAGAGAAAACAACGATGTGAGGTGCCATGGTGGGGTGATAATCGAGAGGTGTGTGGGTGGAGGTGGCCGGAATGGCTATGAAGGCCATGAGAGAATCAGACTGTTCTTCAGAGACGAAGGGTTAGAGAGCATTTGGGAGTAAAAGAGGATACAAGGGCAGCGTATTTAGAAAATGATTTAGGATAAAGGGGGTTAGGGGTTTAATTATGGTAGGGTTAATTGTAGACCGTTGATCAAAATGATCAACGACCACTATTTAAAACGGGGGTCCGGGTGGGTTGGTTCGAATAGGCTTGGGTCGGGTGATTTTTGTAATTGGGTCGTGATTTGGGGGGTGAATTTGGGTTGAAATGTGGCTAACATTTAAAGATTAAATGGCTATAATTTAAATGCTTTATTTTCCCCTAATTAATTTTATAAAAAAGAGTAAATAATTTTACAAAAATCGAATAAAAATACTGAGATAATAAGCTATGTTTAGGAATCAATTAAAAAAAATTAGGGACGATTTTGTACTTGAAATACTTATTAAATTGAGAAATATGCTAAAATTGCAATTTAATGCAATTTTTGTTTAAAAATACCTAATGGATTTGTAAAATTCTGTAAAAATTACATTAATTATATTTTTATGAAGATGAGAGAATAAAATAAATTATTTATTAAAATAACAAGATTTTATACTAAATATTGGATTTTCTGGTACAACATAAGTTGTAAATTGGTTTTAGAATACTAGAAAAAATATAAAAAAATACCAAACTTTTTTTTGGATGCTTATACATGCAGTCACAAGCTATTTTGAAAATATTTTGGGTACAAAAATACATGGAAAAAAATGGTTATCAACAGTTACCACGACTGACTTTATCGAGCTTGGGATGGTAGATTTTGATGTAATCATGGGGATGGATTGGCTCTATTCGTGCTTTGCTAAACTTGATTGCCCGACGAGAGTCATGAGACTCGAGTTCCCTAATGAGCCGGTTGTTGAGTGGAAGGGAAATGGTGTAGTGCCAAAGGGTAGGTTTATTTCCTACCTCAAGGCTTCAAAGATGATAAAAAAGGGGTGCATTTATCATTTAGTCCGGATGGCGGACACTACTTCAAAGATTCCTACACCCGAGTCCGTGCCAGTTGTAAATGAGTTTCTTGAGGTATTTCTAGATGAGCTTCCAGGAATTCTTCCAGATAGAGAGATTGATTTCGGGATTGATGTATTGCCAGATACTCAGCCAATATCTTCCACCGTACAGAATGGCGCCAGCATAGTTGCGAGAGTTAAAAAATCAGTTGAAGGATCTATTGGAGAAGGTGTTTATCTGGCCAAGTGTGTCGCCATGGGGTGCCCCGGTTCTTTTTGTCAAAAAGAAGGATGGGTTGCTTCGGATGTGTATCTATTATCGGCAGCTTAATAAAGTCACCATCAAGAATAAGTACCCTTTGCCTCGGATAGATGATATGTTTGACCAATTTCAAGGTGCAAGGTTCTTCTCCAAAATTGATTTGCGGTCCGGGTACCACCAATTGAAGATCAGAGAGCAGTATATTCATAAGACCGCTTTCAGAACTCGTTATGGCCACCTTGAATTCTTGGTCATGTCTTTTGGGCTAACCAATGCCCTGATAGCTTTTATGGAGCTTATGAATCGGGTTTACAAGTCATTTTAGACTACTTCGTGATTGTTTTCATTAACAAAATCCTCATATATTCGCGAAGCAGGGAGGACCATGACAGACACCTCAGAGCAGTTTTGCAGACTCTACATCAGAACCAATTGCATTCCATGTTTGCCAAATGTGAATTTTGGTTGGAGTTCGTTGCTTTTCTGGGTCATGTTGTTTCCAGTGAGGGGATTCTGGTGGACCCCCAAAAGATTGCAGCGGTGAAGGATTGGCCTAGGCCCACGACGCTGACGGAGATCTCTAGCTTTTTGGGGTTAGCAGGGTATTATTAGAGGTTTGTAGAGGGATTCTCCACCCTCGCGTCTCCACTAACCGAATTGACGCACAAATCAGCTAAGTTCCAATGGCAGATGCTTGTGAGAAAAGTAGTCAGGAATTGAATTCGAGGTTGACTTCGGCACCAGTACTGGCCTTGCCAGAAGGCAAAGAGGGGTTTATAGTTTATTATGATGCTTCCAGGGTTTGTCTAGGGTGTGTTCTTATGCAGCACGGGAAGGTTATGGCATATGCTTCCAGGCAACTCAAAAATCATGAGAAGAATTATCTGACACATGATTTCAAGCTTGCAGCAGTTGTGTTCGCCATGAAAATATGGCGACAGTATCTTTATGGGGTTCATGTAGATGTGTTTTCAGACCACTAGAGTTTTCAATATTTATTCAAGCAGAAGGAGCTAAATATTAGGCAGCGGTGGTGGTTATAATTACATAAGGATTATAATATGGAAATCTTGTACCATCCAGGGAAGGCGAACGTGGTGGCCGATGCCCTCAGTCAGAAATACATTAGTAGCTTGGATCACTTGAGAGCGGATTAGAGGCTCCTAGCTCGGGAGGTACATCAGTTGGCCAGCCTTGGGGTTTGTATCTCGGCCCCAAATGAGGAAGAACTTATGGTGCATAATAAAGCAGAATCGTTACTCGTGGCTGAGGTTAAAGAGAAGCAGTTTGTTGATCCAACATTAGCAAAATTAAAGGAGGCATCTCTAAGTAATAGAAATTCAAGATATTCACTCGGCATCAATGATGGTGTGCTACGGTACCATGACAGGTTATGTGTCCCAGATGTGGATAATCTTCGGGAGAGGGTAATGGCGGAGGCTCATCATTCCAGGTATTCAGTGCACCCAGGATCTACTAAAATGTATCATGATCTCAAGGATATCTATTGGTGGAGTGGTATGAAGAAGAGTGTACCGGACTTCGTCTCTAGGAGTCCAAATTGCCAGCAAGTGAAGGCCAAGCATCAGCGGCCGGGAGGGTTGACTCAGCTTATAGAAATATCGATGTGGAAGTGGGAAATGATCAATATGGACTTCTTGACAGGACTACCTCGTACTCAGCAGAAGTTTGACTCAATTTGGGTAATTGTTGATAGGCTCACCAAATCAGGTCACTTTTGCCAGTCAAGTCCACTGATGCCGCGGACAATACGCTCCGTTGTATATCAAGGAGATAGTGAGGCTTCATGGCACGCCACTTTCTATCATTTCGGATCGAGGAGCTCAGTTTACAGCTAACTTCTAGAGGAAATTTCAGCAGGGTTTGAGTACTCAAGTGAATCTCAGCACGACTTTTCGTCCGCAGACCAATGGCCAAGCAGAGCAGACTATTCAGATGCTCGAGGATATGTTGCTGACATATGTCTTGGATTTCAAAGGTAATTGGGATGATCACCTGCCACTTATAGAGTTTGCTTATAATAATAGCTTCCGTGCTAGCATCCAAATGGCCCCATTCGAAGCATTGTACGAAAGAAGGTGTAGGTCCCCGATCGGTGGTTCGAGGTTGGTGAAGCAAAATTAATAGAGCTTGATCTCGTGCATCAGGCCATGGAGAAGGCAGAGTAATTCAGGAGTGAATGAAAACTGCTCAAAGTTGCCAGAAATCCTATGCGAATGTATGTCGAAGAGAATTGAAGTTTTAAGAAGGAGATTAGGTATTCTTGAGGGTGTCTTCTATGAAGGGAGTCATGCGCTTTGGGAAGAAGGGAAAACTAAGTCCTAGGTACATCGGGCCTTATCAAGTCATTCAAAGGATCAATCAAGTTGCGTATAGGTTGGAATTGCCCCCAAACATGTCTTTGGTGCACCTGGTGTTTCATGTATCCATGTTGAGGAAAGTTGTGGGTGATCCGTCTAAAATTGTGCCAGTTGAAGACATCAAGGTTACAGAAGAGTTGTTATCTGAGGAGATTCCGGTAGCAATTCTGGATAGACAAGTCCGAAAGTTGCAAAACAAGGAGATTGCTTCAGTTAAAGTGTTATGGCGAAAGCAACAAGTCGAGGACGCCACGTGGGAAGTGAAAGATGAGATGAAGATAGAACATACCAATCTATTTGAATAAGCTTATAGATGATCGTCCGAATCTTGTTTAGGAGAGGTAGTGTTCTGTTCCATTAGGTGTAAGAATCATCCTTTCTCTTTCCAAGTGCCTTATTGTTGTATGTTTCTCCAAGTTGTGCCAACAATGTTTATGTGTTGTAACTATTTGAGCAATGTGCATTCCTTTTTGGTAATGGAAGTTTTGTGATCCCATTGTAAGGTGATGCATGGAAGTAATAATCAATTTTGCATGAAAACTGTGTATCAAGATGTTCTAGTTGTGTAATGATTAGTTTTTCCATGGAGGAATTGTATTGAATGAATAACTGTGTTGTACCCTTGTGATAGGAAAATGGATTTAATAGTACATGTGATTAATACTTAATTTGACTTCATGTTGTGTGCCAAATGGTTAAAAGTGTATCAAGAGGTTGAACATGTGCAAGTTAGAGGATTATGCGTTTTACAACTGTTTTAACGGTAGCAGGTTTGTGTAGTAATGCTTGGGAATATGTTTTGAAGGTAATTTGACAGGTGGTTATGTCCATAATACAAAGGAAACTCTGGCGAAATTTTTTTAAAAAAAACTTGAAAGTTAATAAAAGTGTAGAAACTTGCATATCATGTTTTCAAACTCATTTGGTTCCCAAGTCCTCATTAGAGGACGAATGATCTTTAGCGGGGGAGGATGTAAGCCCACGTGAAAATGAGTGCATAGGTGTTGGCAGCTCATAGAGTCGAGTCTACCTGCATGGAGCGAATCCTTTTTACTATTTTGAACTTGAAAATGTGAAATCAAAATTGTTCCAGAAAATGGCCAAAATGTGGTCCAGAATGCGGTCGTGGATCAGCTATGCGGACCGCATTCTTACTGCTCACTGAATCAGAGAAAAACCAAATTTTGATGTTGAAAATGCGGTCAAATCAGCGATGGCATAATCAATATGCGGACCACATAGTGATCGAATATTTTCCCTAAGAAAATTCGAAGGTCAGTTCTGCGGTGCATTCTGCGACCGCGGAACTCAAATTCTGACTGCACATTCACCGCATTCCCAACCTGAGAGGTTTGAAACTTAAGCCATTTTTGCGGTCCATTCTGCGGACCGCATGTCTGTTCTGCGATCGCATATTGTGTCGTAGATTGAGCTCGCCTGGTATTTTTCTAATACTTTAGACCCGACCCACCTTTTATTAAAACACCTTCTCCCTCATTTTAACACATTTCTGATCAACATAAGAGAGAGAGAGAGAGAGAGGGTTCTTGAAAGATAAAGCAAATCCTTCATCATCTAGTCTATAAAAATCATTGGAGCTTGGAAAATTCTTGGTGCATTGTCTTCTCCACTGATTTCTCAGGTAAAATCCCTAACCCATTTTCCCCAAATTGTGAAATTTATCTTGGGAAGGGAACCCCATACACTTGCTTTGAGATATCTTCATAAAACTTTCATGCATGTCTTCAACACTCTAAAATCTTGTATAAAGCGAATTGGGTACTAACTATGAGTTTAAATTTCTAGAACCTAAGTGTTGCTCATGAACTAGATTGACTTCTTGATTGCTTGGTGAATTGGAGTGGAAGTTAGAAAGGGATATTCAACTCCAGGTATGTATGGCTAACTGTGATCCTTGTGAAATCGCCCTGTGCTAGTTGTGAAATTGTTGATAGTTGATATTCATGTGAGAATCATTGTGAAGCTTTTGTGTTGTATATTTGTGTGGTGACACTTTGTGGTATAAGTTGTGGAACATGTAATTGGAACATTGGAAATGAAAATAATGTGGAACAATGGAAATGGAAATTATATGGAACAATGGAAATGGAAACAATGGGGAACGATGGAAATGGGAATAATGTGGAACAATGGAAATGGAAATATTATGGAACAACGTGTGTGATTAGTTATGAACAACCGTTGTGATAATCCAAATTGTGTACCAATTTGATGAACATGAAGAAATTGTTGTCGTTGGTGGTGGGATTTCATTATCCTTGTTATGGATATATTTTAACAATGTGCCATAGTTGATTTCTTATATTTGTTGTTGTCCTGTTTGTTGTTGTGAATTGCAAACTATCAGGCAGGGTCCGGTTACGCACCGCAACATGGTGAAATAAGGTGTGGGTTGGGGTGATAAGGGTGTCCGAGGTAATAAGGGTGGACGAGGCAATAAGGGTGGAAAATGTGATCCAATATCAATATTGATATGAATATGAATCATGAAATGATAAATGTGGAACTGTGAAAGGATACAACATGAGAGTTTGTAACCTGTGGGACACTGATTGCCCCTTTGTTTGACAACTTGAATAATTTGTTGTGAAATGTGTGGTTGTTGCTCCATGGTTGAACTTGTACTGTTGTTGTTCAGTTCTATTCTTGTATATGCAATTTGGCTTGAGTTTACTTTGGACAGAGTTTGTTCATACATGCCAGTACAATTCAAATGTACTAATGTCCCATTTGCCGGGGGCGCTACATTCGTGTTATGATTGTAGGTGGATCCGTGACAGGCACTCTAGTCCACCATTCGTAGCTCCTCCTCCTTCTCTATCAGCGGTATTCGTGTTTGGTGAGCCCCTTTCCTTCCGGGGCCATGTGTGGCTCAGGCCACCCATGTTGTTGTATTTGGGAGTCTTGTTTCCTTTGTAAAGATATAGCCGAGGCCTTGTCACCGGAAAGTGTTGTATTATCTTTCTCCTAGAGGCTCCGTAGACAGTGGTATTTGGTTTAGAACTTATGTATAAAGGTGTATGTTTTGGGTGCTGTAAACTTGTATACCACGTCCCCTGTTAATCATAATGTATGCTTGTAAAAGATGTTCCATGTTAATCATAATGTGTGTTTATAAAAGAGGAATTATATTTTCTTTCAATCGCGAATCTGGTATCTTTTGGCTAATTATCAAAGAATGAAGTGGGGTAACGCGTGGGAAATAGGAAAGGCACCCAGGTCCACTCGACCGGGGGTACCCGATTGAGTGCCGGTCATGCCCTCGGATTTGGGGCGTGACATCTTCTCGAACAAGATGTGGGCCAGATCTTTGGGATTTCTTTTATGGAATAGCGAAATCAAATAACCAGAAGAACTAGGAGACTAATGGAGGTCTGAAAAAATCGTGGAACCTTGTAGAACAAATAGGAATCGCAGGAATTAGGGCTAGGCTTAAGTAGCGGCGATTAGGGATAGGGTTGGGTCTTAGAGAAAATAGAGAGGAGAGGATAGGACGGCTGAACGGGAGAAAATTATTAGGGCTTAGGGGTCTTTTGGACTTAAAAAGAAAAGTGGGAATAGTGACCGTTGATCTTTTTGATCAATGGCCAAGATGAAAGGAGTTGGGGACCGGGTAGAGTCTTTAGATTTGGTCTGGGGTGAATTTAGTCCTGGTTCTAAATGGATTGGGATTGGGGATTAAATTGGGCTAGTTTAATAGGCTAGGTCCGAAAAATAAAATGGGCTATTTGCTCTATACTCATTTAATTGATAAAAGTAACTTTAAAAACAATTAACAGATTACAAAAAATAATTTGCATGCCTAGAAATATTTTAAAATTGTTACTTCGTATTTAAAAGATACGAAAATCTATTTTCTGGTAAAATAATATAATAATGCATGCATGGGTTATAATTGCAAAGTTATTGCAATTATAGCCCAAAAAATGCAAATGGCTATTTGTGAAATAATTAAAAACTTGTTGCAAATGCAAATGATAAAATTAAGCCACAAAATTATTATAAGACTATTCGTGATGCAATTAGTAATTGTTTATATAAATGAAAGTACTGGAATAAATTAATTAAAGCTCTTAAAAATGCAGAATTTATGGAAAAATATTAATTGATCCTAATGTATAGTTTCGGAGGTATATATGAATTTTATAAAATATTATAGTGAAAAATTGGATATCAACACTAAATATTTCGGGGAGAGGCCCGTGATGTCTTCCGAGGAATTGATGAAGTTGAATAAGTTCACCAATCTCTTTCATATCCATTGTTGTAGTACACCTTCTTATGAACCATTACATTATTTGGACCGGTGCCACGAGGTGTTGCGCAATATGGGTATTGTGGAGTCCAATAGAGTCGAGTTCGCAGTGTTTCAGATGACCGATTTTTCCAAGAGGTGGTGGTAGGATATGAGCAAGGAAGACCAGCAGGTTCACTACCGCTAACTTGTGATTAGTATTTGTAGCTATTTTTGGAGAAGTCCATTCCATTCACTCAGCGAGAGGAGTACCACAGGCAGTTTGAATGCCTTCAGTAGGGTAGCATGACTGTTATCCAGTATGAGACCAAATTCGTGGATTTAGCTCGCCATGCAGTTATCTTGATTCCTACTGTAGAGAGAGGGTGAGGATATTAATTGATAGGCTTACTTTGGTATAAGGCTACATATGGACAAGGAGACCAGGGATGATATTTCGTTTTAGAGGGTCGTACAGATTGTTAGACAGATCGAGATGATTCGTGGTTAGGGTAGGGAGGTGGTATCTGAGAACATGCCTCGTAATTTTGGTGGTTTTAGTGTAGCCTTATCTGGAGGTAGAGGTTCATTTGGTAGAGTCCAACCTCACAGGCTGATTCACTCAGCTTTTAAGGTAGCACACGACACTTCAGGCAGTCATAGTTCTTATAGGAATCGTCCTGAGCAAGTAGCTTATAGTGCACCTTCAGCTCCCATTAGTTCACCCCGATTCATAGCTATCACAGTGCTTATACGTGTCATACCACAACCTAGAGAGGCATGGCTTGCACCCGGTGCCATATTGGCCTGAGTGGACCACTTTATAACTCATGATCGTTTAGCAAGAAATAGAACATACATAAGCTAACTTAGCTGAACTCATTCTTTCTGTAACTATCATCGGACAACATAACCACAACTCATAATATATAACTGTAAGTGGGCAAATTCTATATAAGCGAACCATCATAATCCAAACATGAATACACAGGGGCGGTCAAGTCCTCTGCAATGTTCTACATAATGAACTTGTGTCAGCAAACTCTCGAAGAGTATCTGATAATAAATCATTTTCGGGACAGGGCCACAACCTACCTATAAGTATGTAGAAAAACTCTGACACAATGATTTAAGACTCGGTTGCACTCCGAATGATGTGGAGTCTTATCGATCCTTTGTTGAATGCTACTCGACTACTATGAGTTCTCATTAAGCTGATTACCTACACCTGTATTAGTCAATGTAGCATCTACAACAGAAATGAGGTTACTACAAATAATATATCGAGTTTGTAAGGTAAACCTAAACATAACAATAAGCCAACATCAATGAGAGAGATATAAGAATCAACCTGAACCTATGAAGTGATACCGAGTTCCATGATATGCATACTAATTATAATTATTTAATACCTCACTTTGGGACTACTATCCATACCTTAACATAACTGCCCAACTGATTAGGGGTACATGCTCAATCGGCTGTAACTCAGTGGTAAATGCATAACTGCTCATCCAGTGATAAATAACCCCCCAACAGGTGGTAAAGCCCGACTGGCCGTATCCCAAACGTGAATGCATAACTGTCCAACTGGTTCTAGCTTGATGGTAAATACATGACTGGCCAGCCGGCCGTAGTTTGGTGATAAATACATAATTGTCAAACCGACCGTAGCTCAGTGGTAAACGCATGAAGAGCATTTTACGATCATTAGGACATATTTATCATGTACCATAATAGGGACTTCGGAACATACTAGGACATGCTTTGAATTATATTTCATAGGAATAAATAACATAAACCTCCTTAACTACTAAGAGTAAAACCACTTATGGAATAACATTACATTTATGTTTTGTTACTTGGATCATGACAAAAGAAGGAAGGATTAGACTTGACATACCTTAACCTCGTTGAGTCATTAATACCTTCCAAGCAACTCTTCAAACAACTCCACTCAATCTACTATAGCATAAGAAGATTCAAAATCAGTGGTGGGTAAACGTTAAGTCTGTAACTTAAGCTAGTAGCTCGTTTACGTAAATTCGCACAATATCTACCTTATAATAAGGGCCTCCTCCAATACCATACACCAACAACAACCACAGAAATACAATAAGAACAACATCAACAATAGGGTACAAAATAGTGCATTTACAAATCATATACATATCATAGCGAACAACAAGCTTGGATTGAATTCCTTTAGCACCCTTCAACCCCATTATCATTTATTTTTAAAATTTGTAATACATCTAGTACACTAACCAATACTATTAAAGGATTTCAAAACTTCTAATCAATTTCAAACTTACCCAAAATAGCCCCACACAAGATATTATCACTACAGACAACTTCAAGTGCTTTATAGCCATTTCCATTTTTAGTTACCTATTTTATCAAAAAGCTTGAGATATAAACCAACATAATCATACTAACAATACGATACCATATTGAATTCTCATAATTTTCAGCCACTTAAAGTTCATAAGAGCGACTTTAAAAATAAAGAACAACAAAATCTCAAGCTTATCCAAGTATTATCCTGTAATTTATCATCCTAACAATTTAACCAATATTCAAGAAAGCTTAAGCAGAATTAGTAGGCTGGTATACACACATTAACCATTAGCGAAAAAATTAAAAAATTCCAGCAAAATACATCCCACAACAATCCTCAATGACAACACAACCTCAAAGAGGTGTTGTTCTTCACTAGAACTAACTTTTGATATTGAAATATGGTGTAATCATTTTAGCATCACCCTTGAACCATAGGAATCTGCTTAGGGGGGTTAGGAGGAGTTTGGGGATGAAGCGTGATAAAAACATATATGTAAGAAAGTTTTTACAAATTGTTTTTTAAGTTAAGTAGGTCGACCACCGAGTAAGTGGGTCCCATTGCAAGCTGCTTCCATAGTTTTGCGAAAATGCAAATATTTCTCTACTCTGATGTCGTATTGATAAAAAATAGTTTAGTGTATTTGAAACAAGAATCATAGACCTTCAACATGAAAGTTGGATAACCCCGTATTCTTATTATATTGAGATAAATGCTCTGCTACATTTGACCTAATTTTTAAAATATTTATGAATATCACTTATGATGACTTTCGTCGACTTTTAATTCATAATTCGCTTGACATTAAAACTTAACACATGATTATCATACGACTAAAATATCTCATAAAATCACCTTCTTATCATGATAAGTACCGTAGTCTCACCATAAAGTACAGGTTATAACATTCTCAACTTGCTGACTTTCGACAAAACTTATTTTTTCGATTCATTTGGCTTGTAATCATACCAAGACTCTTGATACTTGCAGCTCATGATCTTAAATTTTTGTAACCTCCAGCGTAACTTGATTATTTATTTTATGGAATTTCAATGAGTATCACATTTTCTAGCAAACATAAACTATCTTACGACATACGTATACGTAAAAAAAAATATGGGCTGTAACACTACGGGCCATTAGGGTCAGTCCAAATGAGACCAACTTAGTAATGTTATAAGTAAATGTATGAGCTACCTAAGACATATGACTTGTCTTATTTACCTTACTTTATATAGCCAGCTAATCAACAATGACTAAGAGTCATTTGATTAAAGTGTGAATTGCTGCCATCTGGGGGGTGGGGGTGGGAATTTTAATCTTTATCCAAACTTATTAGTTAATTAGGTAATGTCCCATTACCTAGTAATTAATTAATTACCCACATAATGATAATTTTCTCGACTTACTTAAAATACTACTCATCTCTTTTTTTATATATAATTTATACATCATACTGTCATGGTCATATGGTACCATGTATGGTACTAGTCCATAAATATTGGGTATTTTTGCTAGGGCCATATTTTATCCCAAAAAATCACACTCTGACGAATTTCAATTTCATCGATTACTTACCCTCTCAACTTTACAAATTTACAAATTACTTGATTGAAATAGCATAATTGTTATAATCTATAAATAATCTTTCCCTTGGACTGATGTCAATTATCTTACGACAAATTGAACGTACAATACTATAGGGTGCAACATTGTCATAATTTAATACTGCGAAGCGTAAATCATCGTAATGTAATACTGTATGGCGTAACATCATCGTAATGTAATACTGCAAGGCATAACATCATCATAATATAATACTACAGGACGTAAAATTATTGTAATATTGCGGGGCGTAACATCATCCCCCCTTGGAACATTTGTCCTCGAATGTTGACTGATGCTCTTATCATTTTTATAACTTATAGCTCTTGTGAATACTTTAATACTTTTCTTTCCATTTAGGCAGTTGTTCTGTGAATAAATGCAAAGGCTAGGACGGTCCCCCCTTTTGGCCTCTATCCTACGCCAAGACTTGTGATCAAATTCCTTCCAATCTCGTAACTATTTCTACCTTTTATCATGCAGCCTCTACGATACTTACTTTGTAAGTGTACCTATATGACTCCTCTCTTCTTTTTCCTCTAGCTTATAGCCAATCTATAGGCCATACGTTGTAAACATATAGGAGTATTGATGTTTTTCACTTGGTACCTTATAGAACATGCGAATATGGCCATATTCATAGATCTTGTTATTAATTCATATGAATTTTGTGCATCTACGTAGGTCATACTATACCATAATTCTTACTTTGATTTATTGTTACTGAGGTCTGCAACCAACTCTAGGTTACTCTCGCTACTTATCCTTAAGACTGATGGTCTAATCATATCTCTTACTATTGAACTTTTATCCATCAATTGTTGATCCACTTCAATGGTTATTCATCATCTACCATTGATAACTTGATTTTTTATGTAGCATCACTGTTAGGGCTCCCGTCTCATCGGGAATATCTGGAGTAATTAGATTGATCCACCTAGGGGTGATGCTATACTTCCATAACCGTACTTTATAGAATCCAAATGTGACTCACGTTATAAGAGTATTTTTGTCCCTTAAAATTCATGAAATCCTCTCCCCCTTTTTTTCCTTCTTCAAATCATTACTCAAGCGAAGACCCAAACGTCATCCTTTATTTATCACAAGTACACCCTCCTTCTGCTACTAGGGAAACATACCATATCTTCTAAATTCTAGTCTTAGAATCATTTGAGTTCGTTCAGGCTATATTGAGCTTTCTATAAGTTAGAGGAACCATCAGCTCCTTTGTTTTCATGGGCTTAGTCCCGAGGACCTATCTATCTTTTCTCTTTTCTTTCAAGAACCTTGTCGTTCTATCATATTTTAGATTGCGATCGATTACCTTATTTTTCTGAAACATCAAGTGAGACATCACATCATCTCTAACTCTTCTTTTACTCTCTAATTAGATTTCGGTGCTTAAAAACCTTAGGCTAGAAAGTATACCACAAATGATGCTGTTATTATTCCTGGGTACTGAATCCTAACGCTTCTAGTCTTTTACAAGTATGGACCACTCTCATTCTTCTATATTTGAGAAATTTTTACGTTGTTCACCGTTACCTTACTTACTTTAAAATATCACCTGATATTCTTCTCTCTCTCTTTCATAACCTCCCTTCCACACAGGTATGAATCACATCAACCATTTGAAGCTCTAACACCTCCGGTTCCTATATAATCAGGTGAGAGCTCCATACTGAATTCTTATGAGGCTGGTATTTTTCTAAATTGTTTTATCGTAGAGCCATTATAGAATACAGTTGTTGTGCTATCTCTCTTGAACCTCTAATATTAAGAGTCATTCTTCCATGCTCTCAATCATGATTCCTATTACTTTTGCATCCGATAATCGAATTCCTAATTTACTTCATTGATGTAACTCTTTAGTTTCCTCCTTCTTCTGATTGGCGTTTATGTAGGCTTAAGTTATTTCACGATCTGTGGTTCATGCTATTAGTTATTCTGTTTACCCTTTATGGGCACTGAGAAATATGCATGATACAATCCTTTAACAATTTAATCCTTCATTTATGACATGGGCTCAATTCTTTGTAGAACATATACAAAAATCTTTTACGGTTGTATATGCTTTATGTATAAAACTCCGAACCCTTAAATACGTTCATAACGTAACCAACTCCGGATCGTTGAGGTGAATAATTTCTTTTGTTCTATCTTAGTTTTAGTGCAACTCATATGATCTCGAATATTACTTTTAATTTTACTTCCCATTCATTAGCCACGGTAGGCGCCACTTTCCTTTGGAGTGCATACAATGTTGTTGTGAAACCATTGTTACACGACCATTTCCTCTTTAGGTTGTTGTGCTTAGGCTGAATCCTTCTTCCTTATTTATTCAACTAGTTTTATTGTAGTACTTAGGAAGAACACTTGACTATCGTAAAGCTGTGATCTTATTACAGACCTTTTGATATTCTTCCTTGCCTATAATCATCCGTCATTGCGTACCTCCGTGCCGTTGTGCTTGTAGGGTTGCTTATGATATTATATTTTGGCTGCCTTCCCAGTGGAACTTTCTTTTTTCCCTATAACATTCATATGGTACCTTTAACTATCCGACTCCTGTTTGAATATATCTCAAATATTATAATGACAATACTGCAAAGCTAAATTCTCCATGTTTGGGTTTACTTATTTATCTTGTATGATCTACTGATTTGTCTGTAACTTCATGTCTAGCCATGACTAGACTCTTCCTAAATCAACTACTAACTACTCGTCCGCCCACTCTCATATCCATATTCCACGTAATCTTTCTTGGATTATTTTCTTGTCTTATCTTACCTCATGTAGTGGCTCTTTATCTATCAATAGCATCCCATGTAGGAACCCTTTCTTCCCCCTTTTTTTGACGTCGTGCTTGCATAATGTTCTGGAATCATAGCCTATCTGTAATATTTGGATAAATGAAATCTCAACCCTTTCGCATTCTTCCTTTATCATTTCATATTACCCCTGTTTAGGGGAGTAGTAAGACTTAGAGCTATGATGACCTGCCTATAGAGATTTTTCCTCTTCATCTTTGTTGTCCTTTCACATAATCAATGAACCTTACTCGCCTTGCGGTAATCCTTCTATACCAAGGATAACTAAATTCCTCACTTTCAAAGGTGACACTTAGTGTAATTGGCACATACAGTTCCTTAAGCTTAACTTGTTCATATTGCTTGCTTTAATGAAGCATATCTTTGAATGACCATTCTCTGAATTCAACATGGATCTTCTTCTGTTGTCCATTCTGTTATTGGCGGAATGCAATATGAAATTCTCATGATGATGACAATTATCAAATCACTCAGTTTCTAATTCATGTTTAGTTTATCTTGTTCACCAGTCCATGCTGATTTCTATTACTTTGGAGTATAAATTTTCTTTCTATTAATCACGTTAAAGTTTCAAACCTATTCCTCAAAATGAGATGTGACTGTATGGCCTATACTCTTTTGTATTTTAAGGCTCATCACCTTTAGTCTGTTTCTTCATTTGACTATAGGTTCAGTAACACTCTACTATTGTCATCCATGTATCACATCTCACTCATAATTCTTCATTATCTCTCTTCTCATTACTCTACTAATATTTCTACCCATCTCTTTCTTGTGAAAACTTCAACAAGACACTCTTTCGGTGTTAACTCTGCTTGTTTCCTTCATCGGCTCTTTGGGTTGCTCAACGTCCTTGCTCTACTAGGGATGCGAGTCACACAAAGGTAATATATATCCCTTCAAGGCTTTCATTGCCCATCTTCTGTATATTTTTTAATCATTTTAGTATTCATATGTAATTTTAATATTCTAGACTGCACCATCTATTTGTCTCACAAGGATATCTATTAGCACATTAGCAATATCCTTCGACAATGTCAACTAACACAAATAATTTATCCACCATTTTGGTTTTCTCTAACCCCATCCACATTGAGATATTATGTCCTTCTCTTAAACCATATTTGTTAGCTCCCACAGAGCATAACTTAGATCTGTGTGGCAATTTATACATACCTCTGTTACTGTTTAAGCTAACTCAAGATGCTTATATCTCTCTTCCTGAATGGTAAATAAGGATAATTTTCATTAGCCAGGTACCTCGTACCGACTTTCATTTTTCTTCCTTTACTTGTTGAAACATGTATTTATTTTCTGAATCTTTTATGGTCTTTCACCATAAAGATGGATAAATATTCTTTACAAAAGGATCCTTTTCTAGAAGCTCACCGAGTTCTTCTGATACAACTCTTTCTTAACCGTATTCAATCCTTTACCAACCATTTTTTCTAAATGTAGGCATCGTCATATTATGAATAAGATCAAGTTTAGGAAATTGTGTTATTATAACTGAGCTCTACCACCCATAAATTGTGTTTAGGAAATTGATAGTCCTAAATGTCCTATATCCTCCCGCTTATAACTGTGGTGCACAACACACCCATAGACAAGACTCTACTAGACATGGCTTGTAGACTCTTTAGGACAGAACTGCTCTAATACAACTTTTGTTACTATCCAAACCGATAGGCCACGATGGCCACCATGTACCTTACTCAATGTAGTACCAACATAACACATATTTTCATCTCATACTATCATTGATTACTGAAACAAGTGATACCAACTTATCTATAAGACATACAGGCCTATAAGGCCAAAATAACCACTCGTACACTCAACATGGGCCAACAAGGCCATAAAATCTTTTACGCACATGGCATTTGTCAACAAACCTTGAAGAATATATAATTTTCATAAAGGTCAGAATAGAGTCCTGCAATACCAAAAAATACACATCTAAGTAATACCAACCAAACAAGCAACTCCGAAGCAAATGGAGCGCACTAACATCTTCTGCTGAGCTGATAGCCTACTTCGAGAGATGTCGACCTATCTATCGGGACCTGCGGGTATGAAACACAACTCCCCAAGCAAAAGAGATGTCAGTACAAATAATGTACCGAGTATGTAAGGAATAAAAATATGTAAATAGTAGACATTAGAGAAATATGGAGTAAAAGACTTGACATGTATATTTGCATAGCTGTGTGAATCATTTCATTTTTATGATATCATGAATATGCATATAAATGACATACCATGCATGGGTAAATATGTTCATAGCATCATCAAGCCTCTGAGACCCATGAATATATGATGAAATAATATGACACATGTAAAATCAAGAACATAAGTATCTCTAGTATTTATATGAATAATGTCATTTTTAGAAATTGCGCATTTGCTCGTTCCGTTTGTGTTATATAAATCATGCCAAAAAAAAGAATGGATAGCCTTAACATACCTAGAGTAGGGAAAAATCGATATGATATTCTTGGAAAAGGTTACAACATGCTCATTTAGAACCACAAAAGTTTACGTTGCTAAGGTGCTAATAATTCTCATCGGAATTAATTTGGTTGCAAGAAAATTTGTTAGAAGCTTTTTTTTTTTCGTTTTGGATTGAATCCTTAGCGTCTATTTTTAATGCTTTGAACTAGGAGGAGACGTATATGCTTTCTTACTTCCTTCTTTATGTACAAATGAGACCAACTTAGTAATGTGATACATAATGTCTTAGCCACCTCAGACGTATTACTTGTCTTATGTACCTTACTTTATGTAGCCACCTAATCAACAATGACTAAGAGTCATTTGATTAAGGTGTGAATTGCTGCCACATGGGGGGGGGGGGGGGGATTTTAATCTTTATCCAAGCTTATTAGTTAATTAGGTAATGTCCTATTACCAAGTAATTAACTAATTACCCACATAATTTAGAATTATCTCGACTTACTTAAAATACTACTCATATCTTTTTAATATACTTTATACATCATACTATCATGGTCATATGGTACCTTGTATGGTACTAGTGCATAAATATCAGGTATTTTAGCTCGGGCCATATTTTATCCCAAAAATTTAAACTTTTTCGAAATTTATTTTCATCGATTTGCGTACCCTCTCAACTTTACGAATTTATTCATCCCTTGTTTGAAACAGAATAATCCTTATTATCTCTAAATAATCTTTTCCTTGGAATAATGTCAATTGATAAACTCAATGTACAATACTACAGGGTACAACATCATCGTAATTTAATACTGCAAAACATAACATCATCGTAATGTAATACTACAGGGTATAACGTCATTGTTATGTAATATTGTAAGGCGTAACATCATCGTAATATATTACTACAAGACGTAACATCATCGTAATATTGTGGGGCATAACATCATTCCCCCATTTGGAACACTCGTCGTCTAATGTTGACTGATGCTATTATTATTTTCATAACTTCTTGCTCTTGTGAATACCTTAATACTCTCCTTTCAATTTAGGCCGTTGTTCTGTATATAAATTCAAAGGCCTGGAAAGTCCCCGCTTTTTGCCGCTTTCCGCCATGACTTGTGATCGAATTCCTTCCAATCTCGTAACTATTGCTACCTTCTATCATGCAGCCTCTACTATACTAACCTTGTAAGTATACCTACGCGACTCTTCTCACTTGTTTCCTCCAGCTTTTAGCCAATATCTAAGCCCTACTTTGTAAATATATACAAGGATTACTAGGATGCCCCTCTGGACATCTATAGGTGCACTGATAATTTTCGCTTCGTACTTTGTATAACTTGAGAATATGGCCATATCCTATTTTATAGATCTGATTATCAATTCATATGACTTTATTGTATCTACGTAGGTCATACTATACAATAATTCTTACTTTAATTTATTGTTAACGAGGCCTGCAACCAGCAATAGCTTACTCTCTTGCTCTGGAGCTCTCCTGGCTATTGCCTTTTTGGCTATAACTCTTTGCATGGAGAGTGGTAGGGTACTCTTGTCTTGGCCTCGGGAGGATTTACCCCTCCCTTTGGATGTATCACCACGTCCACGATACCTAACCATTGTCTGCAAAATATAGCAACAAGAATCAATTATAGTTCAAGTTCATAATATTAGACAGCTGCCGAACAAAATAGTATGCAGGGTAGGAAAGTGCGATCCACACATTTCAAAGTGCGATCGTATATGGGATTGTGCAGACCGCACAATTTGAAATTGCGGCCACATTGAACATTCTGTGGTTCACACAATTTTTAGTGTGACTGTATATGTGAAGTGCGGTCCATACAATTTTGGGTGCATCCGCATAATGAAATCTAAAAAATGACAACTATCTGAAAACGGAGAATAGCCTGATTTGCGACCGCACACACCTTTCTACGGTCGTGGATGAATTCCACAGACCGCATAATTTGTTCTGCGGTTGCATAAATCAAAATCAATCGGGAAATAAAATTAAGGTTTCTAATTTTTCAAATAAATATGACATGGTAGTAGAAGTTAAACAAAACCAACGAAATACTTATCCCCAATATGTCAAAAGGGACTTTACCCAACACAAATTATAGACCACATGGTTTTGAATTTGACAATGGTCTAACAATAACTTAACTAATTATGAACAAAATTAAGAAAATTGAAATTTTTTAAAGATAAATTGAACATAGCAGTGATATAGGTGTTATGGAAGTATTAAAGATGATGAATTGAGTGTCAGTTGCTCGAGTCAGTTTAGTGCCACTATTGTTGCCTTTGTGTTAATTCGCAGAGATTGTAATGTCTCAACAATAGGGTGAAGAGCACTATTTATGCTTCACGGGATGGCCAAAGTTCAAGATATGAGTGTGGCTGCACAATTTGATGTGCGGTATGCACACCTTGACCTGTTACACATTTACCCTTTGATGATCTACGGTACACACATTTTTGGGTGCAGCCGCGGGTTTTGGTGCGGACCATACATTTTCTTGTGCGGCCGCATTTTGGCCATTTCTCTAATAGGCAAATTTTAGAAAGTGTGCAACTTTTGATTTTCAGTTGTGCTCTCTGCACAAGAATTGTGAGGCCGCAGATCCCTTATGGTATGTCATTTCAATTTGTGCGGTCCGCACTATAATTGTGCCGTCCGCACTTTTTTCACATAGCCAAATTTTCTGAGCATAGTCCCTCTATAGAGCACTCATTCCCCCAACACACTTCAAAGCCAGTTAGCACAAAATAAGACCTATCTAAAGAAGTAGAAAAAGAAAAAAAAGAAACATGGGTTGCCTCTCAAGAAGTTCCTGATTTAACGTCGTGACACGAAGTAGATTACCATCATTACTTGAAATGAATTACCGTCACGATTTAGCCATCATCAACTTTTCCCAGATAGTGCTTCATCCGATGACCATTGACTCTAAACACATCATCATTTTTAATTTTCAAGTCCAATGCACCAAAGGGTGTCGCACCCACAACCTTAAATGGGCCACTCCATTTAGACTTCAACTTTTCCAGAAGCATCCATAACTGAGAATTGAACAATAACACAAGATCACCTTCTCTAAAATCCTTGTTACAAATGTACTTGTCATGGAGGTACTTCACCTTCTCCTTGTATAAAGATGAATTTGGGTATTCATGGCACCGTGACACATCTAACTCATTCAATTGCGCCACCCTTAAGTTGGTTGTGACATTCCTTTCAAGATTAAACTTCTGTAAAGCTTACATGGCTTTGTGCTCAAGTTCCATCGGAAGATGACAAGCTTTTTTGAACATCAACTGATATGGAGACATTTCGATAGGTATTTTGTAAGTCGTCTTATAAGCTCATAAAGCATCATCAAGTTTCATTGAGCAATTCTTCCGGTTGGCATTCACTGTTTTGGATAAAATACTTTTGTATCCCGGTTGGAGACTTCCACTATACAATTTGCAGTTCACTGTTTTGGATAAAATACTTTTGTATCCCGGTTGGAGACTTCCACTATACAATTTGCTTGAGGATGATAGGGGGTCATGACTTTATGAGTGACAACATACTTGATAAGTAAGGTATCAAAAGCTTTGTTGCAAAAATGTCATCCCCATCACATATGATATCCCTTGGAGTACCAAATATTGTAAAATGTTCTTCTTCAAAAATGCCACAATACTTCTCGCTTCATTGTTGAAAAAAGCAACGGCCTTAATCCATTTGGACAAAAAATCAACCATGACCAAGATGCACATATTTACCCAAGAACTCAGAAAAGGAAATATGAAGTTAATACCCCATACATCAAAAATATTAATCTCTAAAATGGTATTGAGGGGAATTTCATTTTTCTTTCAGATTCCGCCGGCCCTTTGACATTCATCACAATGCTCGACGCGATCACTTACATCCTTGTAAAGAGTGGGCAAATTAAAACCGCAACTTAACACTTTGGGCGCCGTTCTTAATCCACCACGGTGACCACCATATGGCGAAGAATCACAAGCCCCAAGAATTTCAACGTGTTCTTCATCTAGTACACATATTCTAATCACTCCATCCGTACAAATCAGAAAAGGGTAGGGTTCATCCCAATAATAGTCTTGACAATCTCGTTTGAGCTTCTTCCTGCGGTTTGAAGAGAACTCAACCGGAATGATACCACACTCAATATAATTGCAAGATCGACAAACCATGGCACCTCATTTATTGAAATAGCCAAGATTTGCTTATCAGAGAAGGAATAATTAACTTCAAGGCCATTATGTGGCCTCCCCCCGCCTCTAAACAAGACAAATGGTCTGTCACTTGGTTTTAACACCTTTATTTTTATCTTGGATGTCTATATCAACCGGTGTACTTTACTTGGGCACTATTCATAGTATTACTTGCATAATAAACCGGATGAAAGATCTTGTTGATGTATTTTTCCAAGAAAGCCCCTATCGCTACATCACTTGCATCGCACTTGACCTCAAAAGGAAAACTCAAATTTGTAGTGGTAATGATGGGAGAAGTAGTCAAGTTGAGATTTAGCAACTCAAAGGCTCTTATGCAATCATTATTGAAATGAAACTTGGCATCTTTTCCAAAATGTTTCACAACAGGTTTACCAATTAAATGAAATCCTTGATGAAACTCTTGTAAAATCCTATGTGGCCTAAGAAACTCCACACGCCTTCGACTGAGGTTGGAGGTGAAGTTTTAGAAATCACCTCAATCTTCGCCTTGTCGATTTCAATGTCATTATTTGAGATCTTGTGGCCAAGGACAATGCCTTCCTAAACCATGCAATGACATTTCTCCATATTGAGCACCAATTTTGTTTCTTCACATCTTGCCAGCATTTTATCCAAGTTTTCCAGATAATCATCAAAAGAATTCCCGACAACTGAAAAACCATCCATGAAGACTTCAAGGTAATCCTCCACCATGTCCATGAAGATCGCCATCATACACCTTTGAAAATTCGCCAGTGGATTGTACAGTCCAAATGGCATTCGCGAGAATGTGAAAGTACCATAAGGACATGTGAAAGTAACTTTCTCTTGAACCTCCGGAGCAATAAGAATTTTAATGTCGCTAGAATATCCATAAAGGAAACAATAGAAAGCAAGCCCGGCCAATCTATCAAGCATGTGATCTCGAAAGGGAAGTGGGAAATGATCCTTCCTTATGACTTTGTTGAGCTTATGATAATCCATACACACTCTCCACCATTTCACCGTTATTGTAGGAATCAACTCATTCTTATCATTGGTGACCATCATCATGACCGCTTTCTTTGGTACACATTGAACTAGAGAAGTCCAAGAATTATCGAAAATGGGATATACAACCCCGGAATCCAACCACTTGATGGTCTTCTTTTTGACAACCT
This sequence comes from Nicotiana benthamiana, assembly GCA_034376525.1. NCBI lineage: Eukaryota > Viridiplantae > Streptophyta > Magnoliopsida > Solanales > Solanaceae > Nicotiana > Nicotiana benthamiana. Next base: position 87,027,696 of record CM067328.1, read on the forward strand.
CTTGCATGGCTTCATGAGGACGTCTAAATCCACTACTAAAAAGTAAATGGACATGATCACATTTAATATAATTTACCCAACTATGAGTCGAGGTTAAATCCCTTAGAGAATAATATGTAGGCGATTAGGAGTGTAAGAAAATTATTACTTGTTATGCAATGCCAAACACTAAGAAGGGTGATTATGAAAATATTATATCTAAATGTTAAAATATAAACTAACATAGAAAGCAAGTAAAATAATCAATGGCTACAAGTATGGATACACATTGAATTACACTCAAGTAACGATCCAATGTATTTTACAATTTTACAAATATGAGCGAGTTTATGTTAATTAGCCTTGGGTAATAATTATATATTAGCTTCTTCTGAAGACTAACAAGACTTCCTAATTGAATTATCCTTAAAACAATTAAGAGGTTAAGCACATCCAGTTATGGCTACAAGTAGTCTAATCTTATCCCTAGGTAGAATCTATAAAATAATGGTTAAAGCCTAAAGTTCTGTTAATTAATCTTTCCCAACGCCAAATATATTTCCTAGAATTAATTTGAAGTTAATGGGTATGTCCTAGGGTTAGCTAGTCCCTTTGGAAATATTAACGAACAAGAATAATTAAAGAAATAAAAACTCACTTCATAATAAATAAAAATTGTTCAATACATAAGCACAACAAGATATTTAATCTGCACTTTAAATATGTCGATTTTTATAATGAATTTTCAAGTGTTGAATAAAATAATACGCATTTAAATATAAAGTTCAAATCAAAGAAATGAAGAAATGAGCATAAATGAGTAAGAAATTCTCAACCAAAAGCTTTAAATCTTCAAGACCCAAGTGTGTATGCAAGAACCCTAGCTTCCAAAACTTATTCTCTCTATTCTTAGGACTGAAAAGAAGCCAAAGATATTATACAAATGAGATAAGTCGGGTATTAAGTGTTTTGCGGCCAAAAATGTGAAATTACAAAAGTACCCATAGCTGAAGCGTGATCTTCACATTTGCGAGCAAAAGTTCGCATTTGCAAACTTTGACTATCCCATTGACCTTAGCATTTGCGATCAAAACTTTCCATTTGCGAAGGCTGACTGCCTGGTTTGACTTCGCATTTGTGAAGTCTTCTTCACATTTGAAAACGTATCTTGACTGGCTTAACTTCGCATTTGTGCTGACTGCTTTGTTCGCATTTCCCAGGTCTATGTCGTAATTACGGCATATGAGGCCATTTTCCAAATTTCTTCTTTTCAGCTTCTTTTTGACTCCTTTTCACTTGGTTTCTTCAAGGCCTCTTCTAAATCATATAGAACATGTAATGTAGAAGTAAGCGACATTAAACAAATTATTTTATCACTCAAACATAGAAATCATCTAAGCTTAAAGACATGATAAATTGGTAAAACACCAACTTATCAAACCCCCAAACTTAAACTATTGCTTGTCCTCAAGCAATGAAAGCGTCGAAATCTCCTTCCAAGTATTTAACTCAATGATGCATTAATATCATGCCAAGTCTAAAAGGTCTATTGTATGAAAACCCACGACTTCGATTGGTACCAATAATCAAAACAAAGCATATGAATTACCAAAAACTTCTCATGAATTTCATTACGATTCAAGTGCTCAAACATTATGCAAATCAAAGTAGCAATCAAGTCATGACACCAATGCTTCAAAATTTTCCTCTTTATCACAATGAACTTCCTTTGTCCATTCCTTCCAATTGAAAATGGGATTAAATTCACAACTCAAATATCACGTGTCCTCATACTTAAGAGAGAATCCCACACTTATAAATTTCAATTCAAGACATAAATGAGATATTAAAAGAAAATAATTAACTCTCTCTCACAAAGATATTCAAATGCACACAAATAATACCGTAGACTTGCCCTTCAAGTATTTCTCTTAATATAGACAAACTGGGTTTAAAATCAATTAGGATTTAAAGGGTTATAGTTTAGGATTTTGGTTAAGGTAGACACAATTTTGGTTAGAGTGACTCAAAACATCTCTAAACAGTAGAATTTTTCACAATTAAAGTACACTTTCTTCAAGAACTTTTCCACCCTTTATTATTTTTTTAAATCACCTAGTCTGTTTATTCACCATTCCTTTTTTTTATTTTCAAATACTACTCTTTTTCTCTTTTTCTTATATTACCTTTCACATTATAGAAAACTTTCACATCACAACTTTTCCATCTTCACCCCTGTTGATACCCAGTTGTTTCTTATATATTTCATTCCCAAATACTTTTAAAATAGCATGTATATGCATATATAAACATCCACAAAGTCACATTTTAAAAGAATTTTTAAAATCAATTTATGGCATGTTCTGCACTATAAAATCCAATAATTTTTCCAAATTATGTTATTTTGATGAATAATTTACTTTTTCTCACATTTACAGAAAAATACAATTTTCAAGATTTTTAAATAATTTTACAAGTATATTTGGTATTTTTATATTAAAATTGCATGAAATTACAATTTTAGCCTATTTCTCGATTTAATAGCATTTGTAATCACAGAATCATTTATAATATTTTTAATTTAGTACTTATGCTTTTTTTATTAACTCATTATTATTAATTTAATTTTTAAACATCATTTACTATTTTATAAAGTTCAAAATGGGGAGAATTGGCGATTTAAATTGTAGCCCTTTTATATCAATTTTAGCCCTAATTCCAATCCCCAATTACACAACCCAATTTCCTAAATAATCCAACCTAAAATCTATCAATATACCCACCCGGATCCCTATTTTAAATAAGAACCGTTGATTGTTTAATCAACTGTCCACATCTCCCTTCCCTTAATTAAACCAAAGATAACCCCTAACCCTAATTATTTCTCACAGACAGCCGCCCCTGAAACCCTTTTGTTCCCAAATGCTCTCTACCACCCCTGAAACCCTAGCTCTTCTCCGACCATTTTCCAACCTTTTTTCACCAGAAACCATGGCCTCCCAGGCTTCGTGCAACCTATACTCACCCTTACTCCCTTCTATGATCCTTTTGTTCAAATATCGAAGTCCAATTTTGAAGACCACTGACTCAGAGGTCCTCCGGCTTAAGTTCTATGGCCATGTTCATTCTCTCTCCGGTGAGTCTTAGCGTTGTGAGTCCGTTGTCGACTCAAGATAAGTCTGTTCCAGGCTTTCTCGTTCTCTAGGATTTCCTCTGAACCCCTAAGTCTCCAAGGTATTCTTCTTTGTTTCTCTTTAAGATCTGCTTTTGATCTATGGTATTTTTTAAGATTTTAAAGAGTTTTCCACATTTTTTTGCAGATTTTGTTTTCGAACTATTCCTCTTCTTAAAACTTAAGGTTTCTCCAATTTTCTCTCTTATTTGCTCTATTGTGATTTCTTTTACTTTTTCAAAAATTCCTAAGTATTTTCTACTATGACTCCTATGTATTTTCTGTACCATGTTGTTTCTAGGGTTTCCGAGTAGTTTCTTCACTGTGTTCTTTGCTTTTCTTTTGATTTTCGTGAATGTTTATGTTCTTTCTGATTTTATCTACCTATGCTTTCTTCTTTACATTCGAAATGTTATGAAAACCCTAGATTTTGGGGGTGTTCCGAGTTTTTTTTTTTGGTGATTTTTTGCTGCCTGTTTAAGTTCAAAACCCTGACTGTCTAAACTTCTTTCGTGCTTCTGATTTATTGCTAAGCTCTGCAAGAAATTCTAATTCAGTTTCATGCTTATGTTTTTCTGCTCGCTGATTACATGACTATTTTGCTAATGTCAGCCTCGCATGATTGAATTTGAGCATCTCTTTTATAGTCATACATTACCTTTTTAAATAACTATAATTTTGGGGGGTTGATTTCCTCTGAACCTATTTCGATTCTCCCTCTGTATGATTTAGACCCACTTTCTGACTAAATTAAATACCAATTTGGATCCCTGTTTCCTTAATTTACTGTGTGATTGGTTATTTTATTCTTGCCTTATTTGCTTAAAATCGTGTATCTTTCAAAACTTTATATGTATTTACCCTTTATTTTATGACTTATTCTTGATTCTTCTTTCCATGAATGGAACTTTATTTTATTTACTTTAAGTCCGACTCCTTAATTAAAGGGAGTCCTTCCTGTAATTGATTGCGATCTGATACTAAGGTTATTTTCATGCCTTATTTATTACTTATTTTGAAACTATAAAAACCCCACCCTTTTACTTCAAACACGGACAATTACAAGTTCACGCTCACAAAACTCTTTCTTCTCTTCTCTGCTATTCTCTGCTACTTGTTCTGTTGTTTGAGTTTAGCCGGCTGAAAGCCAATGCTAAAATATAGTGTTTTATCTACCCTAATTGCTTTACTGTTTGAGCATGCAACTGGTATGTCCATGATTTAAATAATGTATCTAAACTACATGTTTATTTACCCTTTCCATATGCATGTTTATGTTCATTATGCAGTTAAACTTCAGCATGTACATCCCTACCCCATATTGCTATGTCTTTGATGTTGTATGCTTGTATGAGTACTTCCATGTAAATCCCTTCCCCCAAGTCCCCATAGATTGTTTTTTTGGCAATCCACTAGGCAATCGCCTAGGGCTAGATTTCATTAATAAAATTAAAAAGAAAGCTACAACAAATAGGAAAAATAAAATAAGGGGCGGATATCACCGGTATTGTTACCCATATAACAATAACCAGCGTAAACCTTACCTTATTAATCATATTGAGGCCAATAAAAGCCTCATGAACTAACAAGCATTTAAAAAAGAAAGAAGTACCAAGAATTAAGAACAATATTATCATCCCCGAGTTTAAAACATGCTCAGTGATGATATTACATTGAAAAATACTAATGAGATGGAAAAATAAAAAGTTGAAGGAAACATCTTGGTGCTCTCTTTTCTCCAATTTTGTGATTAACAAGCATCAGATGTTTTGCCTGATTTTGTAGAATTTTGTTGAACAAATACCGGAGCGTTATGATTCAAGTTGTTGTTTGTGTTTGCTACATGTTTCAGATTTGCAGGACCATTGATTGTCGCTGATTTCCTTTGAAATTTTGACTTGAATTGATTATCAAAGTCCTCTCTTGCACTGTCGTCGTCAAACTCTTGGTCGTCTTCTGAAGATGAATAACCAGCCAGCACTTCTCCCCAGCCCTCGTCATCGTCAAAATCTCGTTGGTCTTTCCACAGTTTGGATTTAATGACCATGTCCCTCATGGTAAGTTGAATTACTGGTTTGTCATTTCTAGTGGAGGTTGATGGTTTTCCATGATCTTTGATAGTTGTCTCCACATGTGTACTGGAAGAAGGTATGATTTGAGAAAACTGATCTTTGGCCTTCTGCACATTCTATCCAGTAGATATTGCATTCTCATTATTGACATTTGTAAGTGCAGCAAATGAGTTTGGAATTGTCTGTAAAGCTGGACTCTTATCTATGCTGTGTGTTTTGATTTTGGTTTTTGAAGTTTCTCTTCTGGTGGACAAAGATGACAAGTTATTTACAGACTGTTGAGCAGCTTCACTGGTTTGTTGTGTAGCAGCAGGAGGATGTAAATCAAAACCACGCTGAAGGAAGGCTTCATTAGAAATTGCAGCTGCTGTATTTATTAAAGAGGTCATACTGCCTTGTTGAAACATATCAGGCTGATTAGAGGTATCTTGTTGAAATGTGTTCTGTGCAACCTCATTATCTGTAATACTTTCTCTTATTTGCATATTTGTCTTGAGAATTTGATGTACACTAGCTGGTACATTTTCCTCCCTGCTGCCGGCTGCTGCACATTGCTGCTGAGATGCTGTCAAGTTTCCTCTTTTCTGGTATGCTCAGAAGTATTCAAAACTGCTGCTTTATTCAGTTCATTACAATGTTGTTTTCCAGGATTTTTTTAAGCATCAAGTAAATTTGTTGCTGTCAACTTTTCCCCTGGTTGAACTGTTAAACCAGTAGCATCTTTAGAAGATCTGAAACTATCTGAAACCTCTAAATTAGTACCATTGGCTTGATTAAATTGAATTGTGGTTTTATTGTTAGTATTCTGCAATACCTGCTGCTGCTCAATCAGCATCTCTTCATGTCTTTTTTTTTTTGTCAGATTCTGGTACATTAGATGGATCAGCAGGTTGCAAATTTGATACCATCTTTTCAGTTACAAGAGTAGAAGGAAAATTCAATGGAACCGTAGATTGCATATTACAAAACTAGGCAAAATCACCCTTTGGCCTAATGAGAGTGTCTGCAAGTGTAACATTTGATTGAGCTGCATCAGCAAAGTGCTCTCTGGCCTCACTTCCTAGCTGCGGCACATTGCAACATTGATTCTGTATTTTGTGAATATCCTCTGTGTTGGTATGGTCAGAAGTAACCAAAACTGATGTTGAATTCTATATACTGCCTCACCCTAAAAAACAAGCAGTTACTCAGCCTTTGAACTAGAAAAAAATACTATCTGCAGTATTACCCTTTGGCCTTGGGAGAGTATTTGCAAGTGTAACATTTGATTGAGCTGCATCAACCAAGTACTCTCTGGCCTCACTTCCTATCTGCGGCATATTGCAACATTGATTATGTCCTTTGTGAATATCATCTGTTTTGCTATGCTCAGAAGTAACCACAACTGATGTTGAATTCAGATTTAATGCCTCACCCTAAAAAACAACCACCTGCCCAGCCTGTGCACTATAAGAAATACTATCTGCAGTAGACTGCATTGCCCAGCAGTAGGCACATATGATTGTGCATACATAGTAGAAGCAGGTACATCTGTAGAAGGGTTAGGAGGTCCTTTATCCATCTTCAATACCACCTCCATAGACTCAACTGGAGCTGCTGCAAGTGGTGCATCAGATACACCAGTAACCACAGGATTCCTAGCCATTTCATGTTGATCAACATCACGCCTATCATTCACAGTATGTTTTGTAGGCTTCAAATCAGCAGTCATTTTCATAACATCCTTTACCATACCAGTTTGTGTAACAGAATCAATTCGAGCAACAACATCCTTGACGCTTGCATTATTTTCCACAGTCACTCCTTCTGCACCTTGTACAGTCTGCTGTGAGACTTTTGTTAATTCAACTCCTGAATTACCATCTTTTTCTTATGAATCATTAGCTCCTTGTCTAGATCTTTTAGCATTTGGATAGTCCCTTGCGTCTCCTTGTAATTTGTCTAAATCATCGACCTCTTGACCAGACAGATCACTGTCCAAATGTGCCTCTGCCACCACCTATGCTCCACTTTTTTCTTTTTTAATTCTACACGCCTTGTCATTGTGACCTTGATGCTTGCAATAAGCACAATACTTAGGCAGGTTGTCGAACACTATTTCTTGATGAATCTCGAAAGATTTACCTAAAACTCAATCTAAAATCTACAGCTTGACCTTTTTAGGATGTTTATCCAAAAGATCAACTATAACCGTAACTCATGTCGTGCTTGGTCTCGTTCTATCCTGTGTTTCCTTGTCCAAAGCCAGAGGTTTTCCGACAGCTGAGGCTATAGATAATAACGACCTCTTAGTAAAAAATATTTGGTGGCAGGCCTGGAAGATAAATCCACACGACTGCCATCGACATTTCCTCCTTCGGATTGACTTCTAAAGACCATGGGAATGTTTTGAAGAAATATTCGCCGCCTTTGGATTTAAAATATCCAGTCGACTTTGAAAGGAAATGAACATAATCATTGTAGAGATCAAACCTGAATAACAGATGACGAAACTCCAAATGTCCAATGTTACATTGACCTTGAACACCAAATTGAAACGAATATATTCTACGCACTTCCGATAGATCAGGTCTGCCATAAGAAAATTTAACGACAACTGCCTAATGCAATCCTTCTTCCCTAATGAAGTTGTTAACCTCTTCTTTAGTGAATTGAATTACAGGTTCACCATGGTTAACTAAAACTGGACACAACTCTATTTTTGACGGAGCAGACTGCTTAGCTTGAAGTGTTGAAGCATATGATTGCTTTTTGTTTTCTTTTGGAGCAGTGTTTAGAACGATATGAACCTCTCCCACACCCAGATTCTGGGGAGAGCACGTAGCATTCATGGTTGTATTTTACTTCGGAAAAGATCCTCTATTTCCACGCTATAACACTGCTACGAAAATGCTGAAAATTGTATTGAAATCTCGATGTTACAGTACCTTCAATAAATTTTTATGATCTGTTATTGCTTTAAATAACAAATCTATATCCGAATAAAAAAACTATCAACAATCCTTAAACTTCACATCACAAAGGAGTAACTATACAGATTGCAGACTGAAAATTTTAATCTACAGTGAGCTCGATCGCTAAATTCAAGATCTATTGCGTTTGGTTTAGAGTTTTGGAATAAAATTGAAAGGAGATGATCTCCACAAGAAGGAGCTTGTTGTGTGACTAATTTCGTGATGATAACTCACAGAATTATGCCCGAGGAATAGTGACGGAATCACTATTCACCCTTCTTTCTAGAGAGAAGGCAGAGGATTTTAGAGAGAGAAGTATTTTCACTATCGAGAGGGAATCTTAAATACGAGTCTCGTGTCTATTCAAGTCATTTAATATCAACGGATAAAAAGGGCACTGAAGACAAGAATCTGATAGTCCCCATAGATTAATTCTGTATGTTACAATTTATTTTCCCTATCAATCTCTTTCCCTAACCCTTTTGTGTGTTAGCATTGTTTCATATTAGGGTGGCACTCTATTGCCACCCCTAGTTTAGAACAAGGTTGCTCTAAACCTATACTCAAATCACTCTCATTACTTTAATCCCCTATTATGTGTTGAGCTTGACTAAGGCCTGGTGGTGTCCTAATCACTATACAGGCCTAAGTTTGACTTTCTCAAGTCTTCTCTTATTTGTTCAAGCCATGTAAAGGGTCAAGGGTGTGCCAGTCCCATTCATGGCTAGGTATGACCACCCTTTGCTTTGGTCTCCTCTAATCCCCTCACTTTTTTACACTTACTCTTAGTTCTATAAGTCCTACCCCCTATGGTAAGCCATGCTTAGGGACCCTAGAGTTCCCTCTGAACTTGGATGCCTAAGGGCTTGTATTTCCACACATTGCACTACTCTAATCAATCTTTAGGGTGTAAGCATTGCGTGGGCCTCCTCAAATCCCTTGGAACTTTGAAACACTCAAAGAGAAAGCCTTGATATCTGGAGCCCGGATTTGGTAAAATACATGTGTTCGACATTAAGGTTGCTTCGGGCTTCCTCGGGTCCATTTTTTTTAGTTTGGATGTATTTATATCCTTCCAATTTTTGTAATCACTTTATAAAAAGACTTGGGGAATATTGTAAAAGGGTGTGGGAGGGATTTATATTGTTTCCTTCAGTCAACAGGTAGAAATCATGCCTGTAGGATTTCAATATTGCAAATCAACTAGAAAGCATGCCTATTGGATCTTAATATTGCAAATCGTTTAGAAATCATGCCTATACGATTTCAATATTGCAAATCATCTAGAAAGCATGCCTATAGGATCTTAATATTGTAAATCTCTTAGAAATCATGCCAGTTGGATATTAATATTGCAAATTGTTTAGAAAACCTACCTATAGGACTGTATTATCGCATACCATTCAGAAATCATGTCTATAGGATTTTTATATTAAAAAAATGGAGATCATGTCTATAGGAAATGCATAAAAATGTTAGGAACATAGTAGGTCCCCTTAAACGTTCTAAAAGCGGCAACTAATCGAGATGTAAATATCATGCCTATTGGGTTCAAACTCGCCTGATCTGTCAAATACTTTCGGCAAAAGCTTGTCCAAATTTGTCTGCTTTTGAAACCTGGCCAAGACTTTTATTTTGCACTATTTTAAACCTATAGACTCTTTTCAAATTCCAACTTGCATCTTTTTGAAATTAACTTCTTGGTCTTCTGCCTAAATTTGTGCTTCAATGCTTTTCAGAAAAAAAATTTCTTGTACGATTTTACTTAAGTAGTTCAGCTGTTTTGCAAGCCATTTCTTGACTTCTTCAAATTTCAATTTCCTATTTCCTAAATTCTTCTTTACAGATCCTTGTCTAAAATTAGCGCTTTCTGGAATTACTGGTTTAAAAATACCATAAGTTCTAACAAACCGGACCCGAGGGGTTCAAAGTAGACTTATTATCCAACTTTATGTATTAAACTAATCTATCCACTATAAGTTTTAAGCTTAAGACCAAATCAATAATTGCAAAATCATGCTAAACTAATTGTTGTATGGCTTAAGGGGTTTATGTGCAGCCTTTGTACATTTGTTTACTCCCCTTTATGTGCTATTTGTTTTTTATGACGCCTTGGCATTTTTACCTTTAAACTCTATATATGCCCTCATCCCCTTTCTCCCCTTTTACGATAAGAAGTCCAAATACCCCGGGACTAATAGGTTGGGACGGGTATTAGCATGTAATAAGTAAACGAGACTAAACGTGCTTAAATACCTTAATGGGGTGGAAAGGGTATAATATGGAGATTATGACGATGTGCTAATATCATAAGGCGACCCCTATTTGGGAACATGTGCAGAATATTGCATCACATGATCCATATTATAGCCAAACCTAGGACCCTCTTTACTTTTTTCTTTATTTAAATATTTTCTTTAAAATTCCGTTTTACTTGTGCCATCTGTCTTCCAAAATTGTCAACTTGATTGTACTTCTTATATGCAAACTTTGCTCGTTACTTCTACTCTTCTTAAAGTCATATCTAAGCAAGGCCGAGAACCACACTAGTGGATCTTGAGGGGTGCCTAACACCTTCCCCTCGAGATAATGTCAAGCCCTTACCCAAACTCTAGTTTTCCTTCGAATACTTCTTCATTTTTTAAAAAAAGTGTCCTAATGCACTATAATCATTAGGTGGGGACTCTTCAGACTCCATAGCCCCAATTCCCCCAAAATGGGATAAAAGACTCATTCCACCCATAATATCGTAAAACCGATTCCCTTCCCTCGGGAGGGAAAAAGGGGGCGTCGACAGCATGGCGACTCTGCTGGGAATTATCTTTAAGGCTTTTGCCATTACTTGCTTTTGTGTCTTTATATTAATCGCATTTATTTCCTGTCCTTGATTATTTTATCAAACCTAGTAACTTGGCTTTCATGTCTTTTCCTTCCTTCAACTGCTTTCTTTACTGCTTTATTATTTCAATACCGTAATTTCGAGAAATCATTTGTCTTATGAACGTGAAAATACATGTAATTTGTTTATTTATTGTAATTGCATCTCTCAACATCATATTCCACTCGTGCCAAAACAAATCCTATAGCAACGATTATAATGAGTTGTTATGCCCTTCCAATATTACAAACCCCATAAATGTGGCAAAGTCATATTTGAGCTAAAACCGATCGATCAACGGTGTAGTCGACGGTTCCGCGCTTTTCCCTCTTGAGTTTTCCTCTCAAGGTACCTTGTCTAGCACTTCAAAAATAGAAAACCTTACTCTATTGAATTGTTCATTCATTATGGTCAACGCTAGCCGAGTCAGTTATGTAGTCCGCATAATGACTAATTAAGATAGCATGAACCAAAGTCCATCGGGTTTCCTGAAACATAAACGGATACCTTCACGTTATGTGCTTTTATTTGGAAAACTAAACACCTTTTGCTAATTATTTATTTAAATAGTCGAGTCCGGTGTGGTTAAGGGCCTAACACCTTATTTTACAGAAAATGAGGCACGAGGTCCCCAGGTTCGGAATGGTATCCAACATCCACCCAAGGTTGTAAAGCTAGTGGGAAGATCTTCATAACAGTGACCAAACCCTCGTCTGCAAGTACTTAGGGAATTTGCCCTCACTTCTGGAAATCCGACCCAACAAAAAAATCATTGAGGCTACCACTTTATTTTAGGATGGTGATCAATCAGTGTTCCGTTTCGGGGATTTTGAAATGACCCCGTTGCTAGAAGAAATAGGGGGCCTAGCTGGCATCCCTTGGGAAACGCCGGGTTTGCTCATGCCGGAGGATCGCAAAAGTAGAGGTTTCCTTAAAATGATGGGACTCAAGAAAAATCCCGAACTTTCTTGCTTGAAGGACTCCTACATACCATTCGACTTCTTATACAAGAGATATGGCCACAGTAAGTCCCATCGCACCTACATGGATGAATTCGCCTTCACCTCTTTGGGACATATAGATAGAAGGGTGTTTGTATTCATGTTTTGTTTCTTGGGCGTGGTAATATTCCCTATGAAGAAGGCTAGGATCCACACCAGACTAGCCATGGTTACCAAGACTTTAATGGAAGGGATCGATTGGCAATCCTTCAGCATAGTACCTATGATCCTTGCTGAAATCTATCGAGCCTTGGGAAAGTTTCAACAAGTGGCTCCACATTTCAAGGGTTGTAATTTTCTACTTCAACTATGGCTCATAGAACACCTTCAGAAAGGCGACTACAGACAAGAAATCATACGCAGGGATCGGATGACCATATTGCTTTTCATCATCAAGTGAATGAATTTCATGCCCAACATGTTCGCTCAGCCAGAGGACGCCACTGTATGGGTAGAGTTGTTCGAGAATCTCATAGAAGAGCAAATACAGTGGATGTTCGAGTGGTTCCCGATAAGGGAGTTCATTATCCATTATCGAGACGCACCATTTCTCATACTCATTGGCCTGAGGGTAACTCATCCTTACGTCCCCCTCCGAGTCATGAGGCAAGCCGGAAGGAAACAAATCATACCCAAGATAGAAAAAATGACTCATTTTAGGGTTGAATTTCAAAATGATGATAGCCCGCACAGGTGTCACGGTCAGCAAATGTGGCACTGCAATCTCGTTCTAAGGAAGGAGTCTATTGAACCAAACAGGTATCATACCGGGTGTGTGCCACACTACACAGGTTGGTTGGAAGATGATCACATTTGTTCAGGTCGCCCAGGATTCATCCATGGTCACAGGATTATTGACGAGAAAACTGAAATGCAAGTCAAATTCAATCAATTGCGCAAGAGGATGAGAGAATGTGAGAATGAACATTGGGAACATGAAGCCCACAAGAAGTTGATCAATGAGTGGAAGGATATGGCTGTCAACGCCAACAACCGTTTGGGGTATCTGGAACGAGGTCTAGTGGAATTGGAAGGGAGGTTCTTAAAAACGATTGAAGACTATCAGAATGCTGAAAGAAGCGCAGGCGGACATCTGGCTCGAGCCTATCTACTGTTAGGGATGCACAAGTTGATGCAGTTGTACGATGATGGCAAGATAACCGAATCTGGGGAAGGTCCTTCTGGGACCAAATAGTTAGGGTTTCTACTCTTCTGCTTTCTTAAATGTAATAAGGTCGCTTGCCATTAGTAACATCTTCATTCAGTTTTTTAGACTCGTTTTGTTATCATCAATAAAATGAGGTAATAAGCATTCTAAGTTCTCTAAATTTTATTTGTCGCTAGTCCTACCTCGGTCACAACGAGGCACCCAAATTAGGAAGCAATTTATATTCCCGCATAAGGTGTTTAAATGTTGCAATTTTATTTATCAGAATCCGAACTAACTTTTTACCATTTTATATTTTCTTTTTCATTGCCCTCCCCAAAGGTTAGTTCGTGCATTCTGGCACAATCAGCATGCTCCACAAGTTCAAAGGGTCCTCCACCTCCTCCTTCTCCATGTCCTACCAGAAACGGGAACAAAGGCAATATGGGAGATATGAGCGCTATAAAGGAACTTGAGGAAACTTCTCAAAATGCTGCAATCACAAAAGAAACTGCTGCTCATCTGGAGCAAATTTTGCTTAGGTTCCGAGAGGAATCGGACCAAGTTAGAAATCTAGAAAGCTTGTCAATCACTCTTGTTGCACACTCCCAAACCACAAAATCCCACAAAAGACCATAACATTCCAATCATTGTGGAAACTATATCGCATTACAGTCAGCGTATCACCAGTGCAATCGAGGGAGAGGACAAAAGTTCCCTCATTCAGAATTTGGCCGCTGAGATCATGAAGTTGACTATCCGGGTCCAAGGTTTCGAAGGTAACAAAGGTTTCAAAAGGTTGAATCATGAAGATCTCTGTGCTCAACTAGATCGTGAGCTCCCGGAGGGGTACAAACCTCCCAAGTTCGTAATATTAGATGGCACACGTGACCCTAGGGTCCACTTGAGAATGCATTCTGACAAGTTAGTAGGGGTCGGAAGGGACGGGAAAATCCGCATGAAGCTGTTCATGAGGAGTTTGAAGTGTGATGCTTTATACTAGTATATTAGCCAGGATGCGAAGAAATGGATTAGTTGGTTAAACATGGAATATGACTTTATGGTTCGGTTTAGGTTCAATACTGAGAACGCACAAGATGTGTTATATATCCAGAATCTTAAGAAGAATCCCACAGAGACCTTTCATGAGTATACTACTCATTGGAGGTTAGAAGCTGCTAAGGTTAGACCGGCATTAGAGGAAGAACAAATGAGAATGTTCTTTGTCCGTGCTCAAGATCCACAGTACTATGAGAGACTAATGATAATTGAGGGTCAAAGTTCTTCGACATCATCAAATTGGGAGAAAGGATTGAAAAAGGCATAAAAAACGGTGTGGTCACTAACCTCGAGGCATTGCAAGAAACAAACAAGGCTCTACAGTCCGGTAGCTCGTCAAAGAAAAAGGATGTGAATTCTGTAATGGCTGCGGAAAGAAACAACTCCCCCATGAAATACCAGACCTATCCCTCAGCTCCACTCATATATCATCCCACCTTAAATTACCAAGCAGCGTTACCCACTTACCAAATTCCACCACCTGCTTACCAATCACCTCCACCACCTATATATCAACCCACATCACCCAAATATTCCCAACCAGCACCCATATACCAAGCCTATAACGCCCAACCTTCTCACTACCCATCACAACCTACCCGCCAAAATTTCCCTCGATGTAGACCAAGTTTCAACTGCAAACATCCTAGACAATATGCCTCCTTAGTTGAGCCAATTGACCAATTATATGAATAACTCAAGGCAGTCGATTACGTTACCCCTATTCCAGTCGTAACTCCAGAAAACCCTTCCTAGTGGATCAACCCAAACAAGACTTGCACATACCATTCCGGGATGAAAGGCCATACCATTAATGAGTGTCGCTTGTTAAAAGACAAAATTGAGAATCTGATTTACAACAAGATCATCATAGAAAAGGATCTCGCACCTAATGTCCGCAACAACCCTCTACCTGACAACAAGGTGGATGCATCCACATGATCGCAATCAAAGATGATTGGGACCCCAAGGGGTCAATCGGTTTGATAGTTGAATGGGACGAGCCTAAAAAGCCAACAGTTACACTCAACCCCATTGTTGTCGAGATTCAGCCCTCCGAGGGTGATGTGGTAAATGTATCCATACTATTCAAGTTTGAAGCACCTCCTGCAAAGGCGCCAAAACCAATTAGGGTTGAGTTCGGGGTTCCAAAGGCAACTACACCGTTAGAAGTTACTGTGTCACCTCCCAAGGTATCGATTCCAGTCTCCATGATAGACGTAACCCCATTCCAAACTAATTCTATACATTGGGATTATACTGCTAAGGTTAGGAGGAAGAGAAGGACATATTCTAGAGAAACAATTGCCGCACAGGGCATGACCAGGACAAGCAGGGTATACACCCCGGTGCATTTGGATTTGTCCAGCAAGCAGGCGAGCTGTTGAAGCTGGACCTGATGACCTCTAGAGAAAGGTACAGGCCAAAGAGTACTCTGTTATTGAGCAACTGAACAAGACACCAGCTCAGATTTCTACTCTGGCTCTTCTACAAAGCTTTGAGGCCCATAAAAATGCCTTATTGAAAATACTGAGTGAAGCCAATGTTCCTAGCAACATAACATTAGGCAAAATGGAAAACATGGTGGGAAAGGTACTGGAAAGCCATAAGATCACCTTCCATGAAGATGAATTACCACCAGAAAGGCTGGGTCACAACAAAGCATTGCACATCACTACGCAATGTGAGGATCACTTAATCGCCATGATTCTAGTCGGCAGGGGATCCAGCCTCAACATTTATCCGTTGGTAACTCTAAAGAAACTGGGCAAAGGATTGCACGAGATGAAAGGCGGGGCTATCAGTGTCAAAGTGTTTGGTGGATCTAAGAGTTCCATCATTGAGAAAACTAGCTTATGCTTGCAGATGGGACCCGCCTGTTCCGATGTCGAGTTCCAAGTCGTTGACGTGCTAGCATCCTACAATTTGTTGCTATTACGACCCTGGATCCATGCCGTTGGGGCTGTGACATCAACTTTGCATCAGGCTATAAAGTTTGAATGGAATCACCAGGAAGTAATCATCCATGGCGACGGAACCAACCCCATGTATAGTTGCCAGGCCATCCCGATGATCGGAGTAGAAGGAAAATCGGTGGAGAAATATACCGTCGCATCAAGCGAGTCAACACCATAAACAAAGACAAGTGGTGGGATACTAAAATTGGGAGCATTCTGAATTTGTGTAGATACGAGCCCGAAAAGGGGCTTGGCAAGAACCTTTAGGGTATCACTAAGCCTATCCAGTTGAAGAAGCATGGAACCATTTTTGGCATGGGTTATGAACACACTTGGGAGGAGTTCAATCACTGGTCGCCACCATGGTGTGGTCCCTACTACCCACTGGAGCACCCTTTTACCTCAGTTGGAGCAGACATTTCAGCCAGCTGCTATCATATACGGATCAGAGGAGAATGAGACACCGGCAACAATAAATAACCTATTTCTGGAGGATGATGTGGATTATTGTGTTATCTTCGAAGAGGAAGCGGAGGAAGGCCCTTCCATTCAAGCTGTGAACCGGAGAGAACACCTCACCAATTGGTCAATCAGGACCACCAGTTCACATAGAGCCTCGGGGTAGAAAGGCTAAATGACACATATGCATTGCACTTTACTTTTTGTTGATTTTAGTTTTTAGAATTGTCTTCACTTTTGAAAAGAGCTCCGATTTTTCAGACAATTATGAATTTGATCAAAAGCACTTTCCATGTTTATATTTATATTTCGCTCTCATTTATTTTTTATACCAGTTACTTTATCTTACACATCATTACTATTACATATCTTGATGATGAATCGATGACTGTAACTTGTAACGAGACAATGCGACAAAAGGACATAGATTCAAAAGAGGATTAAATAACAGAAGAGGTTGTTAGAGAGGTCGAGAATTTTGAGAACAAACATAAGTCTAACTTGGATGAAACTGAGATCATTAATTTGGGAGACGTAGAAAATTTCAAGGAAACACGTATCAGCGTGTATTTGTCGCTATCAGAAAAGGAAGAGTACATAGAGTTTTTTTTAATGAATATGATGATATATTAGCCTGGTCGTATGATGATATGACCGGTCTCAGCACGTCCATTGTGGCTCATAAGATGCCGACAGATCCGGCATGCCCACCAGTCAAACAAAAACTCAGAAAGTGTAAATCAGACATGAGTTTGAAAATCAAAGAAGTCCCCAAGCAAGTCAAAGCCAGGGTTCTCAGAGTAGTGGAGCATCAAACATGGTTAGCCAACGTTGTGCTAGTCCCATAGAAGGATGGAAAGGTTAGAGTCTGTGTCGACTACCGGGACCTCAACCGGGCCAGTCCTGAAGATGATTTCCCTTTGCCAAATATACACATATTGATCGACAACTGTGCCAAACATGAGTTGCAGTCTTTCGTCGATTGTTTTGATGGATACCACCAGATATGGATTGATGAAGAAGATGCAGAGAAAAAGACATTCATCATGCCGTGGGGAATGTACTGTTACAGAATCATGTCATTAGGTCTAAAGAATATTGTTTTTACTGACTTGAGAGCAATGACCACAATCTTTCATGATATGATACACAAAGAGATCGAGGTGTATGTGGACGAAATCATCATTAAATCTAGGAAAGGTGCAGATCACATGGGAGATTTGAGAAAATTCTTCGACAAACTAAGGAGATAGAACTTGAAACTAAACCCCGCCAGTGTGCATTCGGGGTCCCAGCCAGGAAGTTATTGGGTTTCATTGTGAGTCACCGGGGGATAGAGCTGGACCCATCAAAGGTCAAAGCCCTTCAAGAGTTGCCACTGCCAAAAAACAAGAAGGATGTAATGAGTTTTATAGGGAGACTCAGCTATATCAGCCGATTCATAGATCAGTCCACCGTCAATTGTGAACCCATCCTCCAGATGCTAATTAAAGATCCCGCCACTAAGTGGACTGATGACTGACAAAAGGCCTTCAACAAAATCAAGGAATATTTGTCAACGCCGCCAGTCTTGGTTCCGCCTGAGCCAGGGAGACCACTATTGCTCTATCTCGCGGTATTGGATGGGGAATTTCGTTGTGTTTTGTAACAACATGACGAAACAGGATGAAAGGAGAATGCCATCTACTACCTCAGCAAGAAGTTTACACCGTACGAGGCTTGGTATTCCTTGTTAGAACGCACTTGTTTTTGTTTAACCAGGTTAGCTAAGAAATTGTGGCACTATTTCTGCACTTGCACCACTCATCTCATATTAAGGATGGACCCATTGAAGTATATCTTTTAGAAGCCCATGCCTACAGGCAAGCTCGCCAAGTGGCAAATACTGTTAAGTGAATTTGACATCATTTATGTTACCCTGAAAGCGGTCAAAGGACAATCCTTGGCAGAACACCTCACCGAGAATCCTGTAGGAGGAGAATATGAACCCCTAAAGACGTATTTTCCTTATGAAGAGATAGCCTTCACAGAAGAAGACATTGTAGAATCCTATGACGGTTGGAGGATGTTTTTCGACGGAGCCGCAAATTTCAAAGGAGTTGGTATATGAGCAGCATTGGTATCAAAAATCGGTCAGCATTACCCAGTATCCACCAAGCTCATATTCCTGTGCACCAACAATATGGCCGAGTACGAAGCTTGCATCCTAGGGCTCAAACTGGCAATTGACATGAACATTCAGGAACTATTAGTGATTGGAGACTCGGACCTATTCATACATCAGGTTGAGAAGAATAGGCTACCATGAATTCTAAGATACTCCCTTATCTGCACCATGTATAGGAGTTGAGGAAAAGATTCAGAAAGACGGAATTCCAGCATGTTCCCAGAACACAGAATGAGTTTGCTGATACCTTAGCCACTTTATCATCTATGATCCAGCATCCCGATACAAACTTTATTGATCCCGTCCAGGTCAAGATCCATGACCAACCAGCTTATTGTGCTCACATCTAGAAAGAAGCCAACAGAAAACCTTGGTTCCATGATATCAGAAAATATTTGAAAATATACCCAGAGCTCGCTAATGCTACTCAGAAACGAACACTTCAGAGATTGTCCAACAATTTCTTTCACAGCGAAGGAATCCTATATATGAGAACTCCGGATTTGGGATTATTAAGATGTGTCAAGGAAAAATAAGCAACCAGACTATTGGATGAAGTGCAAGCAGGGACATGCGGACCGTATATGAATGGGTTCGTTTTGTCAAAGAATATACTCCGAGTAGGGTACTTTTTGATGACTATGGAAACAAACTGCATCCATTACGTCCGAAAATGCCACAGTTCTCAAATACATCCAGATATTATAAAGGTGCCTCCAAACGAGCTTCTACAACAAGTTCACCATGGCCATTCGCCGCTTGGGAATGGATGTCATTGGACCAATCGAACCAGCCGCGTCAAACGAGAATATGTTCATACTAGTAGCAATTGATTATTTTAGCAAATGGGTTGAAGCAGTATCATACAAGGCAGTCACAAAGAAAGTAGTAGTAGATTTTTTTTGAGATCGCATAGTTTGTCGGTACGGGGTTCCATAATCAATCATCACCGACAGCGG